>OZ010646.1:16043211-18761616 GCA_963932195.1 Empis livida
AACCGGGAAAATATGGAAATATAATGAGATTCAATACAAAACATCAGAATTGTAGCAAAAAAATGAAAACCCTTAAAACTGCAAGCAATCTCCACATATTTGGTATTTCCGTATAGGGAATTTAATTTCTAGCGCATTTCCGAAGACCTTTTCGAAAAGTATTCAAAATTACCCGAGAAATCGGGAAAATATGGAAATTTAATGAGATTCAATACAAAACATCAGAATTGGTAGCAAAAAAATGAAAACCCTTAAAACTGAAAGCAATCCCCACATATTTGGTATTTCCGTGTAGGGAATTTAATTTCTAGCGCATTTCCGAAGACCTTTTCGAAAAATATTCAAAATTGCCCGAGAAATCGGGAAAATATGGAAATATAATGAGATTCAATACAAAACATCAGAATTGGTAGCAAAAAAATGAAAACCCTTAAAACTGCAAGCAATCCCCACATATTTGGTATTTCCGTATAGGGAATTTAATTTCTAGCGCACTTCCGAAGACCTCTTCGAAAATATTCAAAATTGCCCGAGAAATCGGGAAAATATGGAAATTTAATGAGATTCAATACAAAACATCAGTATTGGTAGCAAAAAAATGAAAACCCTTAAAACTGAAAGCAATCCCCACATATTTGGTATTTCCGTGTAGGGAATTTAATTTCTAGCGCATTTCCGAAGACCTCTTCGAAAAATATTCAAAATTGCCCGAGAAATCGGGAAAATATGGAAATTTAATGAGATTCAATACAAAACATCAGAATTGGTAGCAAAATAATGAAAACCCTTAAAACTGCAAGCAATCCCCACATATTTGGTATTTCCGTGTAGGGAATTTAATTTCTAGCGCATTTCCGAAGACCTCTTCGAAAAATATTCAAAATTGCCCGAGAAATCGGGAAAATATGGAAATTTAATGAGATTCAATACAAAACATCAGAATTGGTAGCAAAATAATGAAAACCCTTAAAACTGCAAGCAATCCCCACATATTTGGTATTTCCGTGTAGGGAATTTAATTTCTAGCGCATATCCGAAGACCTCTTCGAAAAATATTCAAAATTGCCCGAGAAGTCGGGAAAATATGGAAATTTAAAGAGATTCAGTACAAAACATCAGAATTGGTAGCAAAAAAATGAAAACCCTTAAAACTGAAAGCAATCCCCACATATTTGGTATTTCCGTGTAGGGAATTTAATTTCTAGCGCATTTCCGAAGACCTCTTCGAAAAATATTCAAAATTGCCCGAGAAATCGGGAAAATATGGAAATTTAAAGAGATTCAATACAAAACATCAGAATTGGTAGCAAAAAAATGAAAACCCTTAAAACTGCAAGCAATCCCCACATATTTGGTATTTCCGTATAGGGAATTTAATTTCTAGCGCATTTCCGAAGACCTTTTCGAAAAATATTCAAAATTACCCGAGAAATCGGGAAAATATGGAAATTTAATGAGATTCAATACAAAACATCAGAATTGGTAGCAAAAAAATGAAAACCCTTAAAACTGAAAGCAATCCCCACATATTTGGTATTTCCGTATAGGGAATTTAATTTCTAGCGCATTTCCGAAGACCTTTTCGAAAAATATTCAAAATTGCCCGAGAAATCGGGAAATATGGAAATTTAATGAGATTCAATACAAAACATCAGAATTGGTAGCAAAAAAATGAAAACCCTTAAAACTGCAAGCAATCCCCACATATTTGGTATTTCCGTGTAGGGAATTTAATTTCTAGCGCATTTCCGAAGACCTTTTCGAAAAATATTCAAAATTGCCCGAGAAACCGGGAAAATATGGAAATATAATGAGATTCAATACAAAACATCAGAATTGTAGCAAAAAAATGAAAACCCTTAAAACTGCAAGCAATCTCCACATATTTGGTATTTCCGTATAGGGAATTTAATTTCTAGCGCATTTCCGAAGACCTTTTCGAAAAGTATTCAAAATTACCCGAGAAATCGGGAAAATATGGAAATTTAATGAGATTCAATACAAAACATCAGAATTGGTAGCAAAAAAATGAAAACCCTTAAAACTGAAAGCAATCCCCACATATTTGGTATTTCCGTGTAGGGAATTTAATTTCTAGCGCATTTCCGAAGACCTTTTCGAAAAATATTCAAAATTGCCCGAGAAATCGGGAAAATATGGAAATATAATGAGATTCAATACAAAACATCAGAATTGGTAGCAAAAAAATGAAAACCCTTAAAACTGCAAGCAATCCCCACATATTTGGTATTTCCGTATAGGGAATTTAATTTCTAGCGCACTTCCGAAGACCTCTTCGAAAAATATTCAAAATTGCCCGAGAAATCGGGAAAATATGGAAATTTAATGAGATTCAATACAAAACATCAGTATTGGTAGCAAAAAAATGAAAACCCTTAAAACTGAAAGCAATCCCCACATATTTGGTATTTCCGTGTAGGGAATTTAATTTCTAGCGCATTTCCGAAGACCTCTTCGAAAAATATTCAAAATTGCCCGAGAAATCGGGAAAATATGGAAATTTAATGAGATTCAATACAAAACATCAGAATTGGTAGCAAAATAATGAAAACCCTTAAAACTGCAAGCAATCCCCACATATTTGGTATTTCCGTGTAGGGAATTTAATTTCTAGCGCATTTCCGAAGACCTCTTCGAAAAATATTCAAAATTGCCCGAGAAATCGGGAAAATATGGAAATTTAATGAGATTCAATACAAAACATCAGAATTGGTAGCAAAATAATGAAAACCCTTAAAACTGCAAGCAATCCCCACATATTTGGTATTTCCGTATAGGGACCTTAATTTCTAGCGCATTTCCGAAGACCTTTTCGAAAAATATTCAAAATTGCCCGAGAAATCGGGAAAATATGGAAATTTAATGAGATTCAATACAAAACATCAGAATTGGTAGCAAAAAAATGAAAACCCTTAAAACTGAAAGCAATCCCCACATATTTGGTATTTCCGTGTAGGGAATTTAATTTCTAGCGCATTTCCGAAGACCTCTTCGAAAAATATTCAAAATTGCCCGAGAAATCGGGAAAATATGGAAATTTAATGAGATTCAATACAAAACATCAGAATTGTAGCAAAAAAATGAAAACCCTTAAAACTGCAAGCAATCTCCACATATTTGGTATTTCCGTATAGGGACCTTAATTTCTAGCGCATTTCCGAAGACCTTTTCGAAAAATATTCAAAATTGCCCGAGAAATCGGGAAAATATGGAAATTTAATGAGATTCAATACAAAACATCAGAATTGGTAGCAAAAAAATGAAAACCCTTAAAACTGAAAGCAATCCCCACATATTTGGTATTTCCGTGCAGGGAATTTAATTTCTAGCGCATTTCCGAAGACCTCTTCGAAAAATATTCAAAATTGCCCGAGAAATCGGGAAAATATGGAAATTTAATGAGATTCAATACAAAACATCAGTATTGGTAGCAAAAAAATGAAAACCCTTAAAACTGAAAGCAATCCCCACATATTTGGTATTTCCGTGTAGGGAATTTAATTTCTAGCGCATTTCCGAAGACCTCTTCGAAAAATATTCAAAATTGCCCGAGAAATCGGGAAAATATGGAAATTTAATGAGATTCAATACAAAACATCAGAATTGGTAGCAAAAAAATGAAAACCCTTAAAACTGAAAGCAATCCCCACATATTTGGTATTTCCGTGCAGGGAATTTAATTTCTAGCGCATTTCCGAAGACCTCTTCGAAAAATATTCAAAATTGCCCGAGAAATCGGGAAAATATGGAAATTTAATGAGATTCAATACAAAACATCAGTATTGGTAGCAAAAAAATGAAAACCCTTAAAACTGCAAGCAATCCCCACATATTTGGTATTTCCGTGTAGGGAATTTAATTTCTAGCGCATTTCCGAAGACCTTTTCGAAAAATATTCAAAATTGCCCGAGAAACCGGGAAAATATGGAAATATAATGAGATTCAATACAAAACATCAGAATTGTAGCAAAAAAATGAAAACCCTTAAAACTGCAAGCAATCTCCACATATTTGGTATTTCCGTATAGGGAATTTAATTTCTAGCGCATTTCCGAAGACCTTTTCGAAAAGTATTCAAAATTACCCGAGAAATCGGGAAAATATGGAAATTTAATGAGATTCAATACAAAACATCAGAATTGGTAGCAAAAAAATGAAAACCCTTAAAACTGAAAGCAATCCCCACATATTTGGTATTTCCGTGTAGGGAATTTAATTTCTAGCGCATTTCCGAAGACCTTTTCGAAAAATATTCAAAATTGCCCGAGAAATCGGGAAAATATGGAAATATAATGAGATTCAATACAAAACATCAGAATTGGTAGCAAAAAAATGAAAACCCTTAAAACTGCAAGCAATCCCCACATATTTGGTATTTCCGTATAGGGAATTTAATTTCTAGCGCACTTCCGAAGACCTCTTCGAAAAATATTCAAAATTGCCCGAGAAATCGGGAAAATATGGAAATTTAATGAGATTCAATACAAAACATCAGTATTGGTAGCAAAAAAATGAAAACCCTTAAAACTGAAAGCAATCCCCACATATTTGGTATTTCCGTGTAGGGAATTTAATTTCTAGCGCATTTCCGAAGACCTCTTCGAAAAATATTCAAAATTGCCCGAGAAATCGGGAAAATATGGAAATTTAATGAGATTCAATACAAAACATCAGAATTGGTAGCAAAATAATGAAAACCCTTAAAACTGCAAGCAATCCCCACATATTTGGTATTTCCGTGTAGGGAATTTAATTTCTAGCGCACTTCCGAAGACCTCTTCGAAAAATATTCAAAATTGCCCGAGAAATCGGGAAAATATGGAAATTTAATGAGATTCAATACAAAACATCAGTATTGGTAGCAAAAAAATGAAAACCCTTAAAACTGAAAGCAATCCCCACATATTTGGTATTTCCGTGTAGGGAATTTAATTTCTAGCGCATTTCCGAAGACCTCTTCGAAAAATATTCAAAATTGCCCGAGAAATCGGGAAAATATGGAAATTTAATGAGATTCAATACAAAACATCAGAATTGGTAGCAAAATAATGAAAACCCTTAAAACTGCAAGCAATCCCCACATATTTGGTATTTCCGTGTAGGGAATTTAATTTCTAGCGCACTTCCGAAGACCTCTTCGAAAAATATTCAAAATTGCCCGAGAAATCGGGGAAAATATGGAAATTTAATGAGATTCAATACAAAACATCAGAATTGGTAGCAAAAAAATGAAAACCCTTAAAACTGAAAGCAATCCCCACATATTTGGTATTTCCGTGTAGGGAATTTAATTTCTAGCGCATTTCCGAAGACCTTTTCGAAAAATATTCAAAATTGCCCGAGAAATCGGGAAAATATGGAAATATAATGAGATTCAATACAAAACATCAGAATTGGTAGCAAAAAAATGAAAACCCTTAAAACTGCAAGCAATCCCCACATATTTGGTATTTCCGTATAGGGAATTTAATTTCTAGCGCACTTCCGAAGACCTCTTCGAAAAATATTCAAAATTGCCCGAGAAATCGGGAAAATATGGAAATTTAATGAGATTCAATACAAAACATCAGTATTGGTAGCAAAAAAATGAAAACCCTTAAAACTGAAAGCAATCCCACATATTTGGTATTTCCGTGTAGGGAATTTAATTTCTAGCGCATTTCCGAAGACCTCTTCGAAAAATATTCAAAATTGCCCGAGAAATCGGGAAAATATGGAAATTTAATGAGATTCAATACAAAACATCAGAATTGGTAGCAAAATAATGAAAACCCTTAAAACTGCAAGCAATCCCCACATATTTGGTATTTCCGTGTAGGGAATTTAATTTCTAGCGCACTTCCGAAGACCTCTTCGAAAAATATTCAAAATTGCCCGAGAAATCGGGAAAATATGGAAATTTAATGAGATTCAATACAAAACATCAGAATTGGTAGCAAAATAATGAAAACCCTTAAAACTGCAAGCAATCCCCACATATTTGGTATTTCCGTATAGGGACCTTAATTTCTAGCGCATTTCCGAAGACCTTTTCGAAAAATATTCAAAATTGCCCGAGAAATCGGGAAAATATGGAAATTTAATGAGATTCAATACAAAACATCAGAATTGGTAGCAAAAAAATGAAAACCCTTAAAACTGAAAGCAATCCCCACATATTTGGTATTTCCGTGTAGGGAATTTAATTTCTAGCGCATTTCCGAAGACCTCTTCGAAAAATATTCAAAATTGCCCGAGAAATCGGGAAAATATGGAAATTTAATGAGATTCAATACAAAACATCAGAATTGTAGCAAAAAAATGAAAACCCTTAAAACTGCAAGCAATCTCCACATATTTGGTATTTCCGTATAGGGACCTTAATTTCTAGCGCATTTCCGAAGACCTTTTCGAAAAATATTCAAAATTGCCCGAGAAATCGGGAAAATATGGAAATTTAATGAGATTCAATACAAAACATCAGAATTGGTAGCAAAAAAATGAAAACCCTTAAAACTGAAAGCAATCCCCACATATTTGGTATTTCCGTGCAGGGAATTTAATTTCTAGCGCATTTCCGAAGACCTCTTCGAAAAATATTCAAAATTGCCCGAGAAATCGGGAAAATATGGAAATTTAATGAGATTCAATACAAAACATCAGTATTGGTAGCAAAAAAATGAAAACCCTTAAAACTGAAAGCAATCCCCACATATTTGGTATTTCCGTGTAGGGAATTTAATTTCTAGCGCATTTCCGAAGACCTCTTCGAAAAATATTCAAAATTGCCCGAGAAATCGGGAAAATATGGAAATTTAATGAGATTCAATACAAAACATCAGAATTGGTAGCAAAAAAATGAAAACCCTTAAAACTGAAAGCAATCCCCACATATTTGGTATTTCCGTGCAGGGAATTTAATTTCTAGCGCATTTCCGAAGACCTCTTCGAAAAATATTCAAAATTGCCCGAGAAATCGGGAAAATATGGAAATTTAATGAGATTCAATACAAAACATCAGTATTGGTAGCAAAAAAATGAAAACCCTTAAAACTGCAAGCAATCCCCACATATTTGGTATTTCCGTGTAGGGAATTTAATTTCTAGCGCATTTCCGAAGACCTTTTCGAAAAATATTCAAAATTGCCCGAGAAACCGGGAAAATATGGAAATATAATGAGATTCAATACAAAACATCAGAATTGTAGCAAAAAAATGAAAACCCTTAAAACTGCAAGCAATCTCCACATATTTGGTATTTCCGTATAGGGAATTTAATTTCTAGCGCATTTCCGAAGACCTTTTCGAAAAGTATTCAAAATTACCCGAGAAATCGGGAAAATATGGAAATTTAATGAGATTCAATACAAAACATCAGAATTGGTAGCAAAAAAATGAAAACCCTTAAAACTGAAAGCAATCCCCACATATTTGGTATTTCCGTGTAGGGAATTTAATTTCTAGCGCATTTCCGAAGACCTTTTCGAAAAATATTCAAAATTGCCCGAGAAATCGGGAAAATATGGAAATATAATGAGATTCAATACAAAACATCAGAATTGGTAGCAAAAAAATGAAAACCCTTAAAACTGCAAGCAATCCCCACATATTTGGTATTTCCGTATAGGGAATTTAATTTCTAGCGCACTTCCGAAGACCTCTTCGAAAAATATTCAAAATTGCCCGAGAAATCGGGAAAATATGGAAATTTAATGAGATTCAATACAAAACATCAGTATTGGTAGCAAAAAAATGAAAACCCTTAAAACTGAAAGCAATCCCCACATATTTGGTATTTCCGTGTAGGGAATTTAATTTCTAGCGCATTTCCGAAGACCTCTTCGAAAAATATTCAAAATTGCCCGAGAAATCGGGAAAATATGGAAATTTAATGAGATTCAATACAAAACATCAGAATTGGTAGCAAAATAATGAAAACCCTTAAAACTGCAAGCAATCCCCACATATTTGGTATTTCCGTGTAGGGAATTTAATTTCTAGCGCATTTCCGAAGACCTCTTCGAAAAATATTCAAAATTGCCCGAGAAATCGGGAAAATATGGAAATTTAATGAGATTCAATACAAAACATCAGAATTGGTAGCAAAATAATGAAAACCCTTAAAACTGCAAGCAATCCCCACATATTTGGTATTTCCGTGTAGGGAATTTAATTTCTAGCGCATATCCGAAGACCTCTTCGAAAAATATTCAAAATTGCCCGAGAAGTCGGGAAAATATGGAAATTTAAAGAGATTCAGTACAAAACATCAGAATTGGTAGCAAAAAAATGAAAACCCTTAAAACTGAAAGCAATCCCCACATATTTGGTATTTCCGTGTAGGGAATTTAATTTCTAGCGCATTTCCGAAGACCTCTTCGAAAAATATTCAAAATTGCCCGAGAAATCGGGAAAATATGGAAATTTAAAGAGATTCAATACAAAACATCAGAATTGGTAGCAAAAAAATGAAAACCCTTAAAACTGCAAGCAATCCCCACATATTTGGTATTTCCGTATAGGGAATTTAATTTCTAGCGCATTTCCGAAGACCTTTTCGAAAAATATTCAAAATTACCCGAGAAATCGGGAAAATATGGAAATTTAATGAGATTCAATACAAAACATCAGAATTGGTAGCAAAAAAATGAAAACCCTTAAAACTGAAAGCAATCCCCACATATTTGGTATTTCCGTATAGGGAATTTAATTTCTAGCGCATTTCCGAAGACCTTTTCGAAAAATATTCAAAATTGCCCGAGAAATCGGGAAAATATGGAAATTTAATGAGATTCAATACAAAACATCAGAATTGGTAGCAAAAAAATGAAAACCCTTAAAACTGCAAGCAATCCCCACATATTTAGTATTTCCGTGTAGGGAATTTAATTTCTAGCGCATTTCCGAAGACCTTTTCGAAAAATATTCAAAATTGCCCGAGAAACCGGGAAAATATGGAAATATAATGAGATTCAATACAAAACATCAGAATTGTAGCAAAAAAATGAAAACCCTTAAAACTGCAAGCAATCTCCACATATTTGGTATTTCCGTATAGGGAATTTAATTTCTAGCGCATTTCCGAAGACCTTTTCGAAAAGTATTCAAAATTACCCGAGAAATCGGGAAAATATGGAAATTTAATGAGATTCAATACAAAACATCAGAATTGGTAGCAAAAAAATGAAAACCCTTAAAACTGAAAGCAATCCCCACATATTTGGTATTTCCGTGTAGGGAATTTAATTTCTAGCGCATTTCCGAAGACCTTTTCGAAAAATATTCAAAATTGCCCGAGAAATCGGGAAAATATGGAAATATAATGAGATTCAATACAAAACATCAGAATTGGTAGCAAAAAAATGAAAACCCTTAAAACTGCAAGCAATCCCCACATATTTGGTATTTCCGTATAGGGAATTTAATTTCTAGCGCACTTCCGAAGACCTCTTCGAAAAATATTCAAAATTGCCCGAGAAATCGGGAAAATATGGAAATTTAATGAGATTCAATACAAAACATCAGTATTGGTAGCAAAAAAAATGAAAACCCTTAAAACTGAAAGCAATCCCCACATATTTGGTATTTCCGTGTAGGGAATTTAATTTCTAGCGCATTTCCGAAGACCTCTTCGAAAAATATTCAAAATTGCCCGAGAAATCGGGAAAATATGGAAATTTAATGAGATTCAATACAAAACATCAGAATTGGTAGCAAAATAATGAAAACCCTTAAAACTGCAAGCAATCCCCACATATTTGGTATTTCCGTGTAGGGAATTTAATTTCTAGCGCACTTCCGAAGACCTCTTCGAAAAATATTCAAAATTGCCCGAGAAATCGGGAAAATATGGAAATTTAATGAGATTCAATACAAAACATCAGAATTGGTAGCAAAATAATGAAAACCCTTAAAACTGCAAGCAATCCCCACATATTTGGTATTTCCGTGTAGGGAATTTAATTTCTAGCGCATTTCCGAAGACCTCTTCGAAAAATATTCAAAATTGCCCGAGAAGTCGGGAAAATATGGAAATTTAAAGAGATTCAGTACAAAACATCAGAATTGGTAGCAAAAAAATGAAAACCCTTAAAACTGAAAGCAATCCCCACATATTTGGTATTTCCGTGTAGGGAATTTAATTTCTAGCGCATTTCCGAAGACCTCTTCGAAAAATATTCAAAATTGCCCGAGAAATCGGGAAAATATGGAAATTTAAAGAGATTCAATACAAAACATCAGAATTGGTAGCAAAAAAAATGAAAACCCTTAAAACTGCAAGCAATCCCCACATATTTGGTATTTCCGTATAGGGAATTTAATTTCTAGCGCATTTCCGAAGACCTTTTCGAAAAATATTCAAAATTGCCCGAGAAACCGGGAAAATATGGAAATATAATGAGATTCAATACAAAACATCAGAATTGTAGCAAAAAAATGAAAACCCTTAAAACTGCAAGCAATCTCCACATATTTGGTATTTCCGTATAGGGAATTTAATTTCTAGCGCATTTCCGAAGACCTTTTCGAAAAGTATTCAAAATTACCCGAGAAATCGGGAAAATATGGAAATTTAATGAGATTCAATACAAAACATCAGAATTGGTAGCAAAAAAAATGAAAACCCTTAAAACTGAAAGCAATCCCCACATATTTGGTATTTCCGTGTAGGGAATTTAATTTCTAGCGCATTTCCGAAGACCTTTTCGAAAAATATTCAAAATTGCCCGAGAAATCGGGAAAATATGGAAATATAATGAGATTCAATACAAAACATCAGAATTGGTAGCAAAAAAATGAAAACCCTTAAAACTGAAAGCAATCCCCACATATTTGGTATTTCCGTGTAGGGAATTTAATTTCTAGCGCATTTCCTAAGACCTTTTCGAAAAATATTCAAAATTGCCCGAGAAATCGGGAAAATATGGAAATTTAATGAGATTCAATACAAAACATCAGAATTGGTAGCAAAAAAATGAAAACCCTTAAAACTGAAAGCAATCCCCACATATTTGGTATTTCCGTGTAGGGAATTTAATTTCTAGCGCATTTCCTAAGACCTTTTCGAAAAATATTCAAAATTGCCCGAGAAATCGGGAAAATATGGAAATTTAATGAGATTCAATACAAAACATCAGAATTGGTAGCAAAAAATTGAAAACCTTTAAAACTTAAAGCAATCCCCACATATTTGGTATTTCCGTATAGGGAATTTAATTTCTAGCGCACTTCCGAAGACCTCTTCGAAAAATATTCAAAATTGCCCGAGAAATCGGGAAAATATGGAAATTTAATGAGATTCAATACAAAACATCAGAATTGGTAGCAAAAAAATGAAAACCCTTAAAACTGAAAGCAATCCCCACATATTTGGTATTTCCGTGTAGGGAATTTAATTTCTAGCGCATTTCCTAAGACCTTTTCGAAAAATATTCAAAATTGCCCGAGAAATCGGGAAAATATGGAAATTTAATGAGATTCAATACAAAACATCAGAATTGGTAGCAAAAAATTGAAAACCTTTAAAACTTAAAGCAATCCCCACATATTTGGTATTTCCGTATAGGGAATTTAATTTCTAGCGCATTTCCGAAGACCTTTTCGAAAAATATTCAAAATTGCCCGAGAAATCGGGAAAATATGGAAATTTAATGAGATTCAATACAAAACATCAGAATTGGTAGCAAAAAAATGAAAACCCTTAAAACTGAAAGCAATCCCCACATATTTGGTATTTCCGTGTAGGGAATTTAATTTCTAGCGCATTTCCGAAGACCTCTTCGAAAAATATTCAAAATTGCCCGAGAAATCGGGAAAATATGGAAATTTAAAGAGATTCAATACAAAACATGAGAATTGGTAGCAAAAAAATGAAAACCCTTAAAACTGCAAGCAATCCCCACATATTTGGTATTTCCGTATAGGGACCTTAATTTCTAGCGCATTTCCGAAGACCTTTTCGAAAAATATTCAAAATTGCCCGAGAAATCGGGAAAATATGGAAATTTAATGAGATTCAATACAAAACATCAGAATTGGTAGCAAAAAAATGAAAACCCTTAAAACTGAAAGCAATCCCCACATATTTGGTATTTCCGTGCAGGTAATTTAATTTCTAGCGCATTTCCGAAGACCTCTTCGAAAAATATTCAAAATAGCCCGAGAAATCGGGAAAATATGGAAATTTAATGAGATTCAATACAAAACATCAGAATTGGTAGCAAAAAAATGAAAACCGTTAAAACTGAAAGCAATCCCCACATATTTGGTATTTCCGTGTAGGGAATTTAATTTCTAGCGCATTTCCGAAGACCTCTTCGAAAAATATTCAAAATTGCCCGAGAAATCGGGAAAATATGGAAATTTAAAGAGATTCAATACAAAACATCAGAATTGGTAGCAAAAAAAAGAAAACCCTTAAAACTGAAAGCAATCCCTACATATTTGGTATTTCCGTATAGGGAATTTAATTTCTAGCGCATTTCTGAAGACCTTTTCGAAAAATATTCAAAATTGCCCGAGAAATCGGGAAAATATGGAAATTTAATGAGATTCAATACAAAACATCAGAATTGGTAGCAAAAAAATGAAAACCCTTAAACTGCAAGCAATCCCCACATATTTGGTATTTCCGTATAGGGAATTTAATTTCTAGCGCACTTCCGAAGACCTCTTCGAAAAATATTCAAAATTACCCGAGAAATCGGGAAAATATGGAAATTTAAAGAGATTCAATACAAAACATCAGAATTGGTAGCAAAAAAATGAAAACCCTTAAAACTGAAAGCAATCCCCACATATTTGGTATTTCCGTGTAGGGAATTTAATTTCCAGCGCATTTCCGAAGACCTTTTCGAAAAATATTCAAAATTGCCCGAGAAATCGGGAAAATATGGAAATTTAATGAGATTCAATACAAAACATCGGAATTGGTAGCAAAAAAATGAAAACCTTTAAAACTGAAAGCAATCCCCACATATTTGGTATTTCCGTATAGGGAATTTAATTTCTAGCGCATTTCCAAAGACCTTTTCAAAAAATATTCAAAATTGCCCGAGAAATCGGGAAAATATGGAAATTTAATGAGATTCAATACAAAACATCAGAATTGGTAGCAAAAAAAATGAAAACCTTTAAAACTGAAAGCAATCCCCACATATTTGGTATTTCCGTGTAGGGAATTTAATTTCTAGCGAATTTCCGAAGACCTCTTCGAAAAAATATTCAAAATTGCCCGAGAAATCGGGAAAATATGGAAATTTAAAGAGATTCAATACAAAACATCAGAATTGATAGCAAAAAAATGAAAACCCTTAAAACTGAAAGCAATCCCCACATATTTGGTATTTCCGTATAGGGAATTTAATTTCTAGCGCACTTCCGAAGACCTCTTCGAAAAATATTCAAAATTGCCCGAGAAATCGGGAAAATATGGAAATTTAATGAGATTCAATACAAAACATCAGAATTGGTAGCAAAAAAATGAAAACCCTTAAAACTGAAAGCAATCCCCACATATTTGGTATTTCCGTGTAGGGAATTTAATTTCTAGCGCATTTCCTAAGACCTTTTCGAAAAATATTCAAAATTGCCCGAGAAATCGGGAAAATATGGAAATTTAATGAGATTCAATACAAAACATCAGAATTGGTAGCAAAAAAATGAAAACCTTTAAAACTTAAAGCAATCCCCACATATTTGGTATTTCCGTATAGGGAATTTAATTTCTAGCGCATTTCCGAAGACCTTTTCGAAAAATATTCAAAATTGCCCGAGAAATCGGGAAAATATGGAAATTTAATGAGATTCAATACAAAACATCAGAATTGGTAGCAAAAAAATGAAAACCCTTAAACTGAAAGCAATCCCCACATATTTGGTATTTCCGTGTAGGGAATTTAATTTCTAGCGCATTTCCGAAGACCTCTTCGAAAAATATTCAAAATTGCCCGAGAAATCGGGAAAATATGGAAATTTAAAGAGATTCAATACAAAACATCAGAATTGGTAGCAAAAAAATGAAAACCCTTAAAACTGCAAGCAATCCCCACATATTTGGTATTTCCGTATAGGGACCTTAATTTCTAGCGCATTTCCGAAGACCTTTTCGAAAAATATTCAAAATTGCCCGAGAAATCGGGAAAATATGGAAATTTAATGAGATTCAATACAAAACATCAGAATTGGTAGCAAAAAAATGAAAACCCTTAAAACTGAAAGCAATCCCCACATATTTGGTATTTCCGTGCAGGGAATTTAATTTCTAGCGCATTTCCGAAGACCTCTTCGAAAAATATTCAAAATAGCCCGAGAAATCGGGAAAATATGGAAATTTAATGAGATTCAATACAAAACATCAGAATTGGTAGCAAAAAAATGAAAACCGTTAAAACTGAAAGCAATCCCCACATATTTGGTATTTCCGTGTAGGGAATTTAATTTCTAGCGCATTTCCGAAGACCTCTTCGAAAAATATTCAAAATTGCCCGAGAAATCGGGAAAATATGGAAATTTAAAGAGATTCAATACAAAACATCAGAATTGGTAGCAAAAAAAAGAAAACCCTTAAAACTGAAAGCAATCCCTACATATTTGGTATTTCCGTATAGGGAATTTAATTTCTAGCGCATTTCTGAAGACCTTTTCGAAAAATATTCAAAATTGCCCGAGAAATCGGGAAAATATGGAAATTTAATGAGATTCAATACAAAACATCAGAATTGGTAGCAAAAAAATGAAAACCCTTAAAACTGCAAGCAATCCCCACATATTTGGTATTTCCGTATAGGGAATTTAATTTCTAGCGCACTTCCGAAGACCTCTTCGAAAAATATTCAAAATTACCCGAGAAATCGGGAAAATATGGAAATTTAAAGAGATTCAATACAAAACATCTGAATTGGTAGCAAAAAAATGAAAACCCTTAAAACTGAAAGCAATCCCCACATATTTGGTATTTCCGTGTAGGGAATTTAATTTCCAGCGCATTTCCGAAGACCTTTTCGAAAAATATTCAAAATTGCCCGAGAAATCGGGAAAATATGGAAATTTAATGAGATTCAATACAAAACATCGGAATTGGTAGCAAAAAAATGAAAACCTTTAAAACTGAAAGCAATCCCCACATATTTGGTATTTCCGTATAGGGAATTTAATTTCTAGCGCATTTCCAAAGACCTTTTCAAAAAATATTCAAAATTGCCCGAGAAATCGGGAAAATATGGAAATTTAATGAGATTCAATACAAAACATCAGAATTGGTAGCAAAAAAATGAAAACCTTTAAAACTGAAAGCAATCCCCACATATTTGGTATTTCCGTGTAGGGAATTTAATTTCTAGCGCATTTCCGAAGACCTCTTCGAAAAATATTCAAAATTGCCCGAGAAATCGGGAAAATAAGGAAATTTAATGAGATTCAATACAAAACATCAGAATTGGTAGCAAAAAAATGAAAACCCTTAAAACTGAAAGCAATCCCCACATATTTGGTATTTCCGTGTAGGGAATTTAATTTCTAGCGCATTTCCGAAGACCTCTTCGAAAATATTCAAAATTGCCCGAGAAATCGGGAAAATATGGAAATTTAAAGAGATTCAATACAAAACATCAGAATTGGTAGCAAAAGAATGAAAACCCTTAAAACTGCAAGCAATCCCCACATATTTGGTATTTCCATATAGGGAATTTAATTTCTAGCGCATTTCCGAAGACCTTTTCGAAAAATATTCAAAATTGCCCGAGAAATCGGGAAAATATGGAAATTTAATGAGATTCAATACAAAACTTCAGAATTGGTAGCAAAAAAATGAAAACCCTTAAAACTGAAAGTAATCCCCACATATTTGGTATTTCCATGTAGGGAATTTAATTTCTAGCGCACTTCCGAAGACCTCTTCGAAAAATATTCAAAATTGCCCGAGAAATCGGGAAAATATGGAAATTTAAAGAGATTCAATACAAAACATCAGAATTGGTAGCAAAAAAATTAAAACCCTTAAAACTGAAAGCAATCCCCACTATTTGGTATTTCCGTGTAGGGAATTTAATTTCTAGCGAATTTCCGAAGACCTCTTCGAAAAATATTCAAAATTGCCCGAGAAATCGGGAAAATATGGAAATTTAAAGAGATTCAATACAAAACATCAGAATTGATAGCAAAAAAATGAAAACCCTTAAAACTGAAAGCAATCCCCACATATTTGGTATTTCCGTGTAGGGAATTTAATTTCTAGCGCATTTCCGAAGACCTTTTCGAAAAATATTCAAAATTGCCCGAGAAATCGGGAAAATATGGAAATTTAATGAGATTCAATACAAAACATCAGAATTGGTAGCAAAAAAATGAAAACCCTTAAAACTGAAAGCAATCCCCACATATTTGGCATTTCCGTATAGGGACTTTAATTTCTAGCGCATTTCCGAAGACCTTTTCGAAAAATATTCAAAATTGCCCGAGAAATCGGGAAAATATGGAAATTTAATGAGATTCAATACAAAACATCAGAATTGGTAGCAAAAAAATGAAAACCCTTAAAACTGAAAGCAATCCCCACATATTTGGTATTTCCGTGCAGGGAATTTAATTTCTAGCGCATTTCCGAAGACCTCTTCGAAAAATTTTCAAAATTGCCCGAGAAATCGGGAAAATATGGAAATTTAATGAGATTCAATACAAAACATCAGAATTGGTAGCAAAAAAATGAAAACCCTTAAAACTGAAAGCAATCCCCACATATTTGGTATTTCCGTGTAGGGAATTTAATTTCTAGCGCATTTCCGAAGACCTCTTCGAAAAATATTCAAAATTGCCCGAGAAATCGGGAAAATATGGAAATTTAAAGAGATTCAATACAAAACATCAGAATTGGTAGCAAAAAAATGAAAACCCTTAAAACTGAAAGCAATCCCCACATATTTGGTATTTCCGTATAGGGAATTTAATTTCTAGCGCATTTCCGAAGACCTTTTCGAAAAATATTCAAAATTGCCCGAGAAATCGGGAAAATATGGAAATTTAATGAGATTCAATACAAAACATCAGAATTGGTAGCAAAAAAATGAAAACCCTTAAAACTGAAAGCAATCCCCACATATTTGGTATTTCCGTGTAGGGAATTTAATTTCTAGCGCATTTCCGAAGACCTCTTCGAAAAATATTCATTGCCCGAGAAATCGGGAAAATATGGAGATTTAAAGAGATTCAATACAAAACATCAGAATTGGTAGCAAAAAAATGAAAACCCTTAAAACTGAAAGCAATCCCCACATATTTGGTATTTCCGTGTAAGGAATTTAATTTCTAGCGCATTTCCGAAGACCTTTTCGAAAAATATTCAAAATTACCCGAGAAATCGGGAAAATATGGAAAATTAAAGAGATTCAATACAAAACATCAGAATTGGTTAGAAAAAAAATGAAAACCCTTAAAACTGAAAGCAATGCCCACATATTTGGTATTTCCGTGTAGGGAATTTAATTTCTAGCGCATTTCCGAAGACCTTTTCGAAAAATATTCAAAATTGCCTGAGAAATTGGGAAAATATGGAAATTTAATGAGATTCAATACAAAACATCAGAATTGGTAGCAAAAAAATGAAAACCCTTAAAACTGCAAGCAATCCCCACATATTTGGTATTTCCGTGTAGGGAATTTAATTTCTAGCGCATTTCCGAAAACCTCTTCGAAAAATATTCAAAATTGCCCGAGAAATCGGGAAAATATGGAAATTTAAAGAGATTCAATACAAAACATCAGAATTGGTAGCAAAAAAATGAAAACCCTTAAAACTGACAGCAATCCCCACATATTTGGTATTTCCGTATAGGGAATTTAATTTCTAGCGCATTTCCGAAGACCTTTTCGAAAAATATTCAAAATTGCCCGAGAAATCGGGAAAATATGGAAATTTAATGAGATTCAATACAAAACATCAGAATTGGTAGCAAAAAAATTAAAACCCTTAAAACTGCAAGCAATCCCCACATATTTGGTATTTCCGTATAGGGAATTTAATTTCTAGCGCATTTCCGAAGACCTTTTCGAAAAATATTCAAAATTGCCCGAGAAATCGGGAAAATATGGAAATTTAATGAGATTCAATACAAAACATCAGAATTGGTAGCAAAAAAATGAAAACCCTTAAAACTGAAAGCAATCCCCACATATTTGGTATTTCCGTGTAGGGAATTTAATTTCTAGCGCATTTCCGAAGACCTCTTCGAAAAATATTCAAAATTGCCCAAGAAATCGGGAAAATATGGAAATTTAAAGAGATTCAATACAAAACATCAGAATTGGTAGCAAAAAAATGAAAACCCTTAAAACTGAAAGCAATCCCCACATATTTCGTATTTCCGTGTAGGGAATTTAATTTCTAGCGCATTTCCGAAGACCTCTTCGAAAAATATTCAAAATTGCCCGAGAAATCGGGAAAATATGGAAATTTAAAGAGATTCAATACAAAACATCAGAATTGGTAGCAAAAAAATGAAAACCCTTAAAACTGAAATCAATCCCCACATATTTGGTATTTCCGTGTAGGGAATTTAATTTCTAGCGCATTTCCGAAGACCTTTTCGAAAAATATTCAAAATTCCCCGAGAAATCGGGAAAATATGGAAATTTAATGAGATTCAATTCAAAACATCAGAATTGGTAGCAAAAAAATGAAAACCCTTAAAACTGCAAGCAATCCCCACATATTTGGTATTTCCGTATAGTGAATTTAATTTCTAGCGCATTTCCGAAGACCTTTTCGAAAAATATTCAAAATTGCCCGAGAAATCGGGAAAATATGGAAATTTAATGTCATTCAATACAAAACATCAGAATTGGAAGCAAAAAAATGAAAACCCTTAAAACTGCAAGCAATCCCCACATATTTGGTATTTCCGTGTAGGGAATTTAATTTCTAGCGCATTTCCGAAGACCTTTTCGAAAAATATTCAAAATTGCCCAAGAAATCGGGAAAATATGGAAATTTAATGAGATTCAATACAAAACATCAGAATTGGTAGCAAAAAAATGAAAACCCTTAAAACTGCAAGCAATCCCCACATATTTGGTATTTCCGTATAGGGAATTTAATTTCTAGCGCATTTCCGAAGACCTTTTCGAAAAATATTCAAAATTGCCCGAGAAATCGGGAAAATATGGAAATTTAATGAGATTCAATACAAAACATCAGAATTGGTAGCAAAAAAATGAAAACCCTTAAAACTGAAAGCAATCCCCACATATTTGGTATTTCCGTGTAGGGAATTTAATTTCTAGCGCATTTCCGAAGACCTTTTCGAAAAATATTCAAAATTGCCCGAGAAATCGGGAAAATATTGGAAATTAATGAAATTCAATACAAAACATCAAAATTTGTAGCAAAAAAATGAAATCCCTTAAAACTGAAAGCAATCCCCACATATTTGGTATTTCCGTGTAGGGAATTTAATTTCTAGCGAATTTCCGAAGACCTTTTCGAAAAATATTCAAAATTGCCCGAAAAATCGGGAAAATATTGGAATTTAATGAGATTCAATACAAAACATCAGAATTTGTATCAAAAAAATGAAAACCCTTAAAACTGAAAACAATCCCCACATATTTGGTATTTCCGTGTAGGGAATTTAATTTCTAGCGAATTTCCGAAGACCTTTTCGAAAAATATTCAAAATTGCCCGAGAAATCGGGTAAATATTGGAATTTAATGAGATTCAATACAAAACATCAGAATTTGTAGCAAAAAAATGAAAACCCTTAAAACTGAAAGCAATCCCCACATATTTGGTATTTTCGTGTAGGGAATTTAATTTCTAGCGAATTTCCGAAGACCTTTTCGAAAAATATTCAAAATTGCCCGAGAAATTGGGAAAATATTGGAATTTAATGAGATTCGATACAAAACATCAGAATTTGTAGCCAAAAATGAAAACCCTTCAAACTAAAAGCAATCCCCACATTTTTGGTAATTCCGTGTAGGGAATTTAATTTCTAGCGAATTTCCGAAGACCTTTTCGAAAAATATTCATAATTGCCCGCGAAATCGGGAAAATATTGGAATTTAATGAGATTCAATACAAAACATCAGAAATTGTAGCAAAAAAATGAAAACCCTTAAAACTGAAAGCAATCCCCACATATTTGGTATTTCCGTGTAGGCAATTTAATTTCTATCGAATTTCCGAAGACCTTTCGAAAAATATTCAAAATTGCCCGAGAAATCGGGAAAATATTGGAATTTAATGAGATTCAATACAAAACATCAGAATTTGTCGCAAAAAAATGAAAACTCTTAAAACTGAAAGCAATCCCCCCATATTTGGTATTTCCGTGTAGGGATTTAATTTCTAGCGAATTTCCGAAGACCTTTTCGAAAAATATTCAAAATTGCCCGAAAAATCGGGAAAATATTGGAATTTAATGAGATTCAATACAAAACATCAGAATTTGTAGCAAAAAAATGAAAACCCTAAAAACTGAAAGCAATTTCCACATATTTGATATTTCCGTGTAGGGAATTTAATTTCTAGCGAATTTCCGAAGACCTTTTCGAAAAATATTCAAAATTGCCTGAGAAATCGGGAAAATATTGGAATTTAATGAGATTCAAAACATCAGAATTTGTAGCAAAAAATGAAAACCCTTAAAACTAAAAGCAATCCCCACATATTTGGTATTTCCGTGTAGGCAATTTAATTTCTATCGAATTTCCGAAGACCTTTTCGAAAAATATTCAAAATTGCCCGCGAAATCGGGAAAATATTGGAATTTAATGAAATTCAATACAAAACATCAAAATTTGTAGCAAAAAAATGAAATCCCTTAAAACTGAAAGCAATCCCCACATATGTGGTATTTCCGTGTAGGGAATTTAATTTCTAGCGAATTTCCGAAGACCTTTTCGAAAAATATTCAAAATTGCCCGAGTAATCGGGAAAATATTGGAATTTAATGAGATTCAATACAAAACATTAGAATTTGTAGCAAAAAAATTAAAACCCTTAAAATAAAACTGAATGCAATCCCCACATATTTGGTATTTCCGTGTAGGGAATTTAATTTCTAGCGAATTTCCGAAGACCTTTTCGAAAAATATTCAAAATTGCCCGAAAAATCGGAAAAATATGGGAATTTAATGAGATTCAATACAAAACTTCAGAATTTGTATCAAAAAAATGAAAACCCTTAAAACTGAAAACAATCCCCACATATTTGGTATTTCCGTGTAGGGAATTTAATTTCTAGCGAATTTCCGAAGACCTTTTTGAAAAATATTCAAAATTGCCCGAGAAATCGGAATATTGGAATTTAATGAGATTCAATACAAAACATCAGAATTTGTAGCAAAAAAATGAAAACCTTTAAAACTGAAAGCAATCCCCACATATTTGGTATTTCCGTGTAGGGAATTTAATTTCTAGCGAATTTCCGAAGACGTTTTCGAAAAATATTCAAAATTGCCCGAGAAATCGGGAAAATATTGGAATTTAATGAGATTCGATACAAAACATCAGAATTTGTAGCAAAAAATGAAAACCCTTAAAACTAAAAGCAATCCCCACATATTTGGTATTTCCGTGTAGGGAATTTAATTTCTACCGAATTTCCGAAGACCTTTTCGAAAAATATTCAAAATTGCCCGAGAAATCGGGAAAATATTGGAATTTAATGAGATTCGATACAAAACATCAGAATTTGTAGCAAAAAATGAAAACCCTTAAAACTAAAAGCAATCCCCACATATTTGGTATTTCCGTGTAGGCAATTTAATTTCTATCGAATTTCCGAAGACCTTTTCGAAAAATAATCAAAATTGCCCGAGAAATCGGGAAAATATTGGAATTTAATGAGATTCAATACAAAACATCAGAATTTGTAGCAAAAAAATGAAAACTCTTAAAACTGAAAGCAAGCCCCACATATTTGGTATTTCCGTGTAGGGAATTTAATTTCTAGCGAATTTCCGAAGACCTTTTCGAAAAATATTCAAAATTGCCCGAAAAATCGGGAAAATATTGGAATTTAATGAGATTCAATACAAAACATCAGAATTTGTAGCAAAAAAATGAAAACCCTAAAAACTGAAAGCAATTCCCACATATTTGATATTTCCGTGTAGGGAATTTAATTTCTAGCGAATTTCCGAAGACCTTTTCGAAAAATATTCAAAATTGCCCGAGAAATCGGGAAAATATTGGAATTTAATGAGATTTAATACAAAACATCAGAATTTGTAGCAAAAAATGAAAATCCTTAAAACTAAAAGCAATCCCCACATATTTGGTATTTCCGTGTAGGGAATTTAATTTCTAGCGAATTTCCGAAGACCTTTTCGAAAAATATTCAAAATTGCCCGAAAAATCGGGAAAATATTGGAATTTAATGAGATTCAATACAAAACATCAGAATTTGTAGCAAAAAAATGAAAACCTTTAAAACTGAAAGCAATCCCCACATATTTGGTATTTCCGTGTAGGGAATTTAATTTCTAGCGAATTTCCGAAGACGTTTTCGAAAAATATTCAAAATTGCCCGAGAAATCGGGAAAATATTGGAATTTAATGAGATTCGATACAAAACATCAGAATTTGTAGCAAAAAATGAAAACCCTTAAAACTAAAAGCAATCCCCACATATTTGGTATTTCCGTGTAGGGAATTTAATTTCTACCGAATTTCCGAAAACTTTTTCGAAAAATATTCAAAATTGCCCGAGAAATCGGGAAAATATTGGAATTTAATGAGATTCGATACAAAACATCAGAATTTGTAGCAAAAAATGAAAACCCTTAAAACTAAAAGCAATCCCCACATATTTGGTATTTCCGTGTAGGCAATTTAATTTCTATCGAATTTCCGAAGACCTTTTCGAAAAATATTCAAAATTGCCCGAGAAATCGGGAAAATATTGGAAATTAATGAGATTCAATACAAAACATCAGAATTTGTAGCAAAAAAATGAAAACTCTTAAAACTGACAGCAATCCCCACATATTTGGTATTTCCGTGTAGGGAATTTAATTTCTAGCGAATTTCCGAAGACCTTTTCGAAAAATATTCAAAATTGCCCGAAAAATCGGGAAAATATTGGAATTTAATGAGATTCAATACAAAACATCAGAATTTGTAGCAAAAAAATGAAAACCCTAAAAACTGAAAGCAATTCCCACATATTTGATATTTCCGTGTAGGGAATTTAATTTCTAGCGAATTTCCGAAGACCTTTTCGAAAAATATTCAAAATTGCCCGAGAAATCGGGAAAATATTGGAATTTAATGAGATTCGATACAAAACATCAGAATTTGTAGCAAAAAATGAAAACCCTTAAAACTAAAAGCAATCCCCACATATTTGGTATTTCCGTGTAGGCAATTTAATTTCTATCGAATTTCCGAAGACCTTTCGAAAAATATTCAAAATTGCCCGAGAAATCGGGAAAATATTGGAATTTGTAGCAAAAAATGAAAACCCTTAAAACTAAAAGCAATCCCCACATATTTGGTATTTCCGTGTAGGCAATTTAATTTCTATCGAATTTCCGAAGACCTTTTCGAAAAATATTCAAAATTGCCCGCGAAATCGGGAAAATATTGGAATTTAATGAAATTCAATACAAAACATCAAAATTTGTAGCAAAAAAATGAAATCCCTTATAACTGAAGGTAATCCCCACATATGTGGTATTTCCGTGTAGGGAATTTAATTTCTAGCGAATTTCCGAAGACGTTTTCGAAAAATATTCAAAATTGCTCCAGTAATCGGGAAAATATTGGAATTTAATGAGATTCAATACAAAACATCAGAATTTGTAGCAAAAAAATTAAAACCCTTAAAATAAAACTGAATGCAATCCCCACATATTTGGTATTTCTGTGTAGGGAATTTAATTTCTAGCGAATTTCCGAAGACCTTTTCGAAAAATATTCAAAATTGCCCGAAAAATCGGGAAAATATGGGAATTTAATGAGATTCAATACAAAACTTCAGAATTTGTATCAAAAAAATGAAAACCCTTAAAACTGAAAACAATCCCCACATATTTGGTATTTCCGTGTAGGGAATTTAATTTCTAGCGAATTTCCGAAGACCTTTTCGAAAAATATTCAAAATTGCCCGAGAAATCGGAATATTGGAATTTAATGAGATTCAATACAAAACATCAGAATTTGTAGCAAAAAAATGAAAACCTTTAAAACTGAAAGCAATCCCCACATATTTGGTATTTCCGTGTAGGGAATTTAATTTCTAGCGAATTTCCGAAGACGTTTTCGAAAAATATTCAAAATTGCCCGAGAAATCGGGAAAATATTGGAATTTAATGAGATTCGATACAAAACATCAGAATTTGTAGCAAAAAATGAAAACCCTTAAAACTAAAAGCAATCCCCACATATTTGGTATTTCCGTGTAGGGAATTTAATTTCTACCGAATTTCCGAAGACCTTTTCGAAAAATATTCAAAATTGCCCGAGAAATCGGGAAAATATTGGAATTTAATGAGATTCGATACAAAACATCAGAATTTGTAGCAAAAAATGAAAACCCTTAAAACTAAAAGCAATCCCCACATATTTGGTATTTCCGTGTAGGTAATTTAATTTCTATCGAATTTCCGAAGACCTTTTCGAAAAATAATCAAAATTGCCCGAGAAATCGGGAAAATATTGGAATTTAATAAGATTCAATACAAAACATCAGAATTTGTAGCAAAAAAATGAAAACTCTTAAAACTGAAAGCAATCCCCACATATTTGGTATTTCCGTGTAGGGAATTTAATTTCTAGCGAATTTCCGAAGACCTTTTCGAAAAATATTCAAAATTGCCCGAAAAATCGGGAAAATATTGGAATTTAATGAGATTCAATACAAAACATCAGAATTTGTAGCAAAAAAATGAAAACCCTAAAAACTGAAAGCAATTCCCACATATTTGATATTTCCGTGTAGGGAATTTAATTTCTAGCGAATTTCCGAAGACCTTTTCGAAAAATATTCAAAATTGCCCGAGAAATCGGGAAAATATTGGAATTTAATGAGATTTAATACAAAACATCAGAATTTGTAGCAAATAATGAAAACCCTTAAAACTGAAAGCAATCCCCACATATTTGGTATTTCCGTGTAGGGAATTTAATTTCTAGCGAATTTCCGAAGACCTTTTCGAAAAATATTCAAAATTGCCCGAAAAATCGGGAAAATATTGGAATTTAATGAGCTTCAATACAAAACATCAGAATTTGTAGCAAAAAATGAAAACCCTTAAAACTAAAAGCAATCCCCACATATTTGGTATTTCCGTGTAGGCAATTTTATTTCTATCGAATTTCCGAAGACCTTTTCGAAAAATATTCAAAATTGCCCGAGAAATCGGGAAAATATTGGAATTTAATGAGATTCAATACAAAACATCAGAATTTGTAGCAAAAAAATGAAAACTCTTAAAACTGACAGCAATCCCCACATATTTGGTATTTCCGTGTAGGGAATTTAATTTCTAGCGAATTTCCGAAGACCTTTTCGAAAAATATTCAAAATTGCCCGAAAAATCGGGAAAATATTGGAATTTAATGAGATTCAATACAAAACATCAGAATTTGTAGCAAAAAAATGAAAACCCTAAAAACTGAAAGCAATTCCCACATATTTGATATTTCCGTGTAGGGAATTTAATTTCTAGTGAATTTCCGAAGACCTTTTCGAAAAATATTCAAAATTGCCCGAGAAATCGGGAAAATATTGGAATTTAATGAGATTCGATACAAAACATCAGAATTTGTAGCAAAAAATGAAAACCCTTAAAACTAAAAGCAATCCCCACATATTTGGTATTTCCGTGTAGGCAATTTAATTTCTATCGAATTTCCGAAGACCTTTCGAAAAATATTCAAAATTGCCCGAGAAAAAGGGAAAATATTGGAATGATGAGAGATTCAATACAAAACATCATTAATGAGATTCAATACAAAACATCAGAATTTGTAGCAAAAAAATGAAAACCCTTAAAACTGAAAGCAATCCCCACATATTTGGTATTTCCGTGTAAGGAATTTAATTTCTAGCGAATTTCCGAAGACCTTTTCGAAAAATATTCAAAATTGCTCGAGAAATCGGGAAAATATTGGAATTTAATGAGATTCAATACAAAACATCAGAATTTGTAGCAAAAAAATGAAAACCCTTAAAACTGAAAGCAATCCCCACATATTTGGTATTTCCGTGTAGGGAATTTAATTTCTAGCGAATTTCCGAAGACCTTTTCGAAAAATATTCAAAATTGCCCGAGAAATCGGCAAAATATTGGAATTTAATGAGAGTCGATACAAAACATCAGAATTTGTAGCCAAAAATGAAAACCCTTCAAACTAAAAGCAATCCCCACATATTTGGTATTTCCGTGTAGGGAATTTAATTTCTAGCGAATTTCCGAAGACCTTTTCGAAAAATATTCAAAATTGCCCGAGAAATCGGGAAAATATTGGAATTTAATGAGATTCAATACAAAACATCAGAAATTGTAGCAAAAAAATGAAAACCCTTAAAACTGAAAGCAATCCCCACATATTTGGTATTTCCGTGTAGGGAATTTAATTTCTAGCGAATTTCCGAAGACCTTTTCGAAAAATATTCAAAATTGCCCGAGAAATCGGGAAAATATTGGAATGTAATGAGATTCAATACAAAACATCAGAATTTGTAGCAAAAAAATGAAAACCCTTAAAACTGAAAGCAATCCCCACATTTCCGTGTAGGGAATTTATTTTCTAGCTAATTTCCGAAGACCTTTTCGAAAAATATTCAAAATTGCCCGAGAAATCGGGAAAATATTGGAATTTAATGAGATTCAATACAAAACATCAGAATTTGTAGAAAAAAATGAAAACTCTTAAAACTGAAAGCAATCCCCACATATTTGGTATTTCCGTGTAGGAAATTTAATTTCTAGCGAATTTCGAAAAATATTCAAAAAAGACCTTTTCGAAAAATATTCAAAATTGCCCGAGAAATCGGGAAAATATTGGAATTTAATGAGATTCAATACAAAACATCAGAATTTGTAGCAAAAAAATGAAAACTCTTAAAACTGAAAGCAATCCCTACATATTTGGTATTTCCGTGTAGGGAATTTAATTTCTCGGGAATTTCCGAAGACCTTTTCGCAAAATATTCAAAATTGCCCGCGAAATCGGGAAAATATTGGAATTTAATGAAATTCAATACAAAACATCAGAATTTGTAGCAAAGACTGAAAGTAATCCCCACATATGTGGTATTTCCGTGTAGGAAATTTAATTTCTAGCGAATTTCCGAAGACCTTTTCGAAAAATATTCAAAATTGCCCGAGAAATCGGGAAAATATTAGAATTTAATGAGATTCAATACAAAACAGCAGAATTTGTAGCAAAAAAATTAAAACCCTTAAAACTGAAAGCAATCCCCACATATTTGGTATTTCCGTGTAGGGTATTTAATTTCTAGCGAATTTCCGAAGACCTTTTCGAAAAATATTCAAAATTGCCCGAAAAATCGGGAAAATATTGGAATTTAATGAGATTCAATACAAAATATAAGAATTTGTAGCAAAAAAATGAAAACCCTTAAAACTGAAAACAATCCCCACATATTTGGTATTTCCGTGTAGGGAATTTAATTTCTAGCGAATTTCCGAAGACCTTTTCGAAAAATATTCAAAATTGCCCGAGAAATCGGGAAAATATTGGAATTTAATGAGATTCAATACAAAACATCAGAATTTGTAGCAAAAAAATGAAAACCCTTAAAACTAAAAGCAATCCCGACATATTTGGTATTTCCGTGAAGGGAATTGAATTTCTAGCGAATTTTCGAAGACCTTTTCGAAAAATATTCAAAATTGCCCGAGAAATCGGGAAAATATTGGAATTTAATTAGATTCAGTACAAAACATCAGAATTTGTAGCAAAAAATGAAAACCCTTAAAACTAAAAGCAATCCCCACATATTTGGAATTTCCGTGTAGGCAATTTAATTTCTATCGAATTTCCGAAGACTTTTTCGAAAAATATTCAAAATTGTCCGAGAAATCGGGAAAATATTGGAATTTAATGATATTCAATACAAAACATCAGAATTTGTAGCAAATAATGAAAACCCTTAAAACTGAAAGCAATCCCCACATATTTGGTATTTCCGTGTAGGGAATTTAATTTCTAGCGAATTTCCGAAGACCTTTTCGAAAAATATTCAAAATTCCCCGAGAAATCGGGAAAATATTGGAATTTAATGAGATTCAATACAAAACATCAGAATTTGTAGCAAAAAATGAAAACTCTTAAAACTGAAACCAACCCCACATATTTGGTATTTCCGTGTAGGGAATTTAATTTCTAGCGAATTTCCGATGACCTTTTCGAAAAATATTCAAAATTGCCCGAGAAATCGGGAAAATATTGGAATTTAATGAGATTCAATACAAAACATCAGAATTTGTAGCAAAAAAATGAAAACCCTTAAAACTGAAAGCAATCCCCACATATTTGGTATTTCCGTGTAGGGAATTTAATTTCTCGGGAATTTCCGGAGACCTTTTCGGGAAAATATTGGAATTTAATGAGATTCAATACAAAACATCAGAATTTGTAGCAAAAAAATTAAAACTCTTAAAACTGAAAGCAATCCCCACATATTTGGTATTTCCGTGTAGGGAATTTAATTTCTAGCGAATTTCCGAAGACGTTTTCGAAAAATATTCAAAATTGCCGGAGAAATCGGGAAAATATTGGAATTTAATGAGATTCAATACAAAACATCAGAATATGTAGCAAAAAAATGAAAACCCTTAAAACTGAAAGCAATCCCCACATATTTGATATTTCCGTGTAGGGAATTTAATTTCTAGCGAATTTCCGAAGACCTTTCGAAAAATATTCAAAATTGCCCGAGAAATCGGGAAAATAGGGGAATTTAATGAGATTCAATACAAAACATCAGAATTTGTAGCAAAAAATTGAAAACCCTTAAAACTGAAAGCAATCCCCACATATTTGGTATTTCGTGTAGGGAATTTAATTTCTAGCGAATTTCCGAAGACGTTTTCGAAAAATATTCAAAAATTGCCGGAGAAATCGGGAAAATATTGGAATTTAATGAGATTCAATACAAAACATCAGAATATGTAGCAAAAAAATGAAAACCCTTAAAACTGAAAGCAATCCCCACATATTTGGTATTTCCGTGTAGGGAATTTAATTTCTAGCGAATTTCCGAAGACCTTTCGAAAAATATTCAAAATTGCCCGAGAAATCGGGAAAATATTGGAATTTAATGAGATTCAATACAAAACATCACAATTTGTAGCAAAAAAATGAAAACCCTTAAAACTGAAAGCAATCCCCACATATTTGGTATTTCGTGTAGGGAATTTAATTTCTAGCGAATTTCCGAAGACGTTTTCGAAAGATATTCAAAATTGCCCGAGAAATCGGGAAAATATTGGAATTTAATGAGATTCAATACAAAACAGCAGAATATGTAGCAAAAAAATGAAAACCCTTAAAACTAAAAGCAATCCCGACATATTTGGTATTTCCGTGAAGGGAATTTAATTTCTAGCGAATTTCCGAAGACCTTTTCGAAAAATATTCAAAATTGCCCGAGAAATCGGGAAAATATTGGAATTTAATGAGATTCAATACAAAACATCAGAATTTGTAGCAAAAAATGAAAACTCTTAAAACTGAAACCAACCCCACATATTTGGTATTTCCGTGTAGGGAATTGAATTTCTAGCGAATTTCCGAAGACCTTTTAGAAAAATATTCAACATTACCCGAGAAATCGGGAAAACATTGGAATTTAATGAGATTCGATACAAAACATCAGAATTTGTAGCAAAAAATGAAAACCCTTAAAACTAAAAGCAATCCCCACATATTTGGTATTTCCGTGTAGGCAATTTAATTTCTATCGAATTTCCGAAGACCTTTTCGAAAAATATTCAAAATTGCCCGAGAAATCGGGAAAATATTGGAATTTAATGAGATTCAATACAAAACATCAGAATTTGTAGCAAATAATGAAAACCCTTAAAACTGAAAGCAATCCCCACATATTTGGTATTCCCGTGTAGGGAATTTAATTTCTAGCGAATTTCCGAAGACCTTTTCGAAAAATATTCAAAATTGCCCGAGAAATCGGGAAAATATTGGAATTTAATGAGATTCAATACAAAACATCAGAATTTGTAGCAAAAAATGAAAACTCTTAAAACTGAAAGCAATCCCCACATATTTGGTATTTCCGTGTAGGGAATTTAATTTCTAGCGAATTTCCGAAGACCTTTTCGTAAAATATTCAAAATTGCCTGAGAAATCGGGAAAATATTGGAATTTAATGAGATTCAATACAAAACATCAGAATTTGTAACAAAAAAATGGAAACCCTTAAAACTAAAAGCAATCCCCACATATTTGGTATTTCCGTGTAGGCAATTTAATTTCTATCGAATTTCCGAAGACCTTTTCGAAAAATATTCAAAATTGCCCGAGAAATCGGGAAAATATTGGAATTTAATGAGATTCAATACAAAACATCAGAATTTGTAGCAAATAATGAAAACCCTTAAAACTGAAAGCAATCCCCACATATTTGGTATTCCCGTGTAGGGAATTTAATTTCTAGCGAATTTCCGACGACCTTTTCGAAAAATATTCCAAATTGCCCGAGAAATCGGGAAAATATTGGAATTTAATGAGATTCAATACAAAACATCAGAATTTGTAGCAAAAAAATTAAAACTCTTAAAACTGAAAGCAATCCCCACATATTTGGTATTTCCGTGTAGGGAATTTAATTTCTAGCGAATTTCCGAAGACCTTTTCGTAAAATATTCAAAATTGCCTGAGAAATCGGGAAAATATTGGAATTTAATGAGATTCAATACAAAACATCAGAATTTGTAACAAAAAAATGGAAACCCTTATAACTGAAAGCAATCCCCACATATTTGGTATTTCCGTGTAGGGAATTTAATTTCTAGCGAATTTCCGAAGACGTTTTCGAAAAATATTCAAAATTGCCGGAGAAATCGGGAAAATATTGGAATTTAATGAGATTCAATACAAAACATCAGAATATGTAGCAAAAAAATGAAAACCCTTAAAACTGAAAGCAATCCCCACATATTTGGTATTTCCGTGTAGGGAATTTAATTTCTAGCGAATTTCCGAAGACCTTTCGAAAAATATTCAAAATTGCCCGAGAAATCGGGAAAATATTGGAATTTAATGAGATTCAATACAAAACATCAGAATTTGTAGCAAAAAAATGAAAACCCTTAAAACTGAAAGCAATCCCCACATATTTGGTATTTCGGGTAGGGAATTTAATTTCTAGCGAATTTCCGACGACGTTTTCGAAAAATATTCAAAATTGCCCGAGAAATCGGGAAAATATTGGAATTTAATGAGATTCAATACAAAACATCAGAATTTGTAGCAAAAAAATGAAAACCCTTAAAACTGAAAGCAATCCCCACATATTTGGTATTTCCGTGTAGGGAATTTAATTTCTAGCGAATTTCCGAAGACCTTTTAGAAAAATATTCAAAATTGCCCGAGAAATCGGGAAAATATTGGAATTTAATGAGATTCGATACAAAACATCAGAATTTGTAGCAAAAAATGAAAACTCTTAAAACTGAAACCAACCCGACATATTTGGTATTTCCGTGTAGGGAATTTAATTTCTAGCGAATTTCCGATGACCTTTTCGAAAAATATTCAAAATTGCCCGAGAAATCGGGAAAATATTGGAATTTAATGAGATTCAATACAAAACATCAGAATTTGTAGTAAATAATGAAAACCCTTAAAACTGAAAGCAATCCCCACATATTTGGTATTTCCGTGTAGGGAATTTAGTTTCTAGCGAATTTCCGAAGACCTTTCGAAAAATATTCAAAATTGCCCGAGAAATCGGGAAAATATTGGAATTTAATGAGATTCAATACAAAACATCAGAATTTGTAGCAAAAAAATGAAAACCCTTAAAACTGAAAGCAATCCCCACATATTTGGTATTTCGTGTAGGGAATTTAATTTCTAGCGAATTTCCGCAGAGGTTTTCGAAAAATATTCAAAATTGCCCGAGAAATCGGGAAAATATTGGAATTTAATGAGATTCAATACAAAACATCAGAATTTGTAGCAAATAATGAAAACCCTTAAAACTGAAAGCAATCCCCACATATTTGGTATTACTTAAAACTAAAAGCAATCTCCACATATTTGGTATTTCCGTGTAAGCAATTTAATTTCTATCGAATTTCCGAAGACCTTTTCGAAAAATATTCAAAATTGCCCGAGAAATCGGGAAAATATTGGAATTTAATGAGATTCAATACAAAACATCAGAATTTGTAGCAAATAATGAAAACCCTTAAAACTGAAAGCAATCCCCACATATTTGGTATTTCCGTGTAGGGAATTTAATTTCTAGCGAATTTCCGAAGACCTTTTCAAAAAATATTCAAAATTGTCCGAGAAATCGGGAAAATATTGGAATTTAATGAGATTCAATACAAAACATCAGAATTTGTAGCAAAAAATGAAAACTCTTAAAACTGAAACCATCCCCACATATTTGGTATTTCCGTGTAGGGAATTTAATTTCTAGCGAATTTCCGACGACCTTTTCGAAAAATATTCAAAATTGCCCGAGAAATCGGGAAAATATTGGAATTTAATGAGATTCAATACAAAACATCAGAATTTGTAGCAAAAAAATGAAAACCCTTAAAACTGAAAGCAATCCCCACATATTTGGTATTTCCGTGTAGGGAATTTAATTTCTCGGGAATTTCCGAAGACGTTTTCGAAAAATATTCAAAATTGCCCGAGAAATCGGGAAAATATTGGAATTTAATGAGATTCAATACAAAACATCAGAATATGTAGCAAAAAAATTAAAACTCTTAAAACTGAAAGCAATCCCCACATATTTGGTATTTCCGTGTAGGGAATTTAATTTCTAGCGAATTTCCGAAGACCTTTTCGTAAAATATACAAAATTGCCTGAGAAAACGGGAAAATATTGGAATTTAATGAGATTCAATACAAAACATCAGAATTTGTAACAAAAAAATGGAAAACCTTAAAACTGAAAGCAATCCCCACATATTTGGTATTTCCGTGTAGGGAATTTAATTTCTAGCGAATTTCCGAAGACGTTTTCGAAAAATATTCAAAATTGCCGGAGAAATCGGGAAAATATTGGAATTTAATGAGATTCAATACAAAACATCAGAATATGTAGCAAAAAAATGAAAACCCTTAAAACTGAAAGCAATCCCCACATATTTGGTATTTCCGTGTAGGGAATTTAATTTCTAGCGAATTTCCGAAGACCTTTCGCAAAATATTCAAAATTGCCCGAGAAATCGGGAAAATATTGGAATTTAATGAGATTCAATACAAAACATCAGAATTTGTAGCAAAAAAATGAAAACCCTTAAAACTGAAAGCAATCCCCATATATTTGGTATTTCGTGTAGGGAATTTAATTTCTAGCGAATTTCCGAAGACGTTTTCGAAAAATATTCAAAATTGCCCGAGAAATCGGGAAAATATTGGAATTTAATGAGATTCAATACAAAACATCAGAATATATAGCAAAAAAAATGAAAACCCTTAAAACTGAAAGCAATCCCCACATATTTGGTATTTCCGTGTAGGGAATTTAATTTCTAGCGAATTTCCGAAGACCTTTCGAAAAATATTCAAAATTGCCCGAGAAATCGGGAAAATATTGGAATTTAATGAGATTCAATACAAAACATCAGAATTTGTAGCAAAAAAGCGAATTTCCGAAGACCTTTTCGAAAAATATTCAAAATTGCCCGAGAAATCGGGAAAATATTGGAATTTAATGAGATTCAATACAAAACATCAGAATTTGTAGCAAAAAAATGAAAACCCTTAAAACTGAAAGCCATCCCCACATATTTGGTATTTCCGTATAGGGAATTTAATTTCTAGCGAATTTCCGTAGACCTTTTAGAAAAATATTCAAAATTGCCCGAGAAATCGGGAAAATATTGGAATTTAATGAGATTCGATACAAAACATCAGAATTTGTAGCAAAAAATGAAAACCCTTAAAACTAAAAGCAATCCCCACATATTTGGTATTTCCGTGTAGGCAATTTAATTTCTATCGAATTTCCGAAGACCTTTTCGAAAAATATTCAAAATTGCCCGAGAAATCGGGAAACTATTGGAATTTAATGAGATTCAATACAAAACATCAGAATTTGTAGCAAATAATGAAAACCCTTAAAACTGAAAGCAATCCCCACATATTTGGTATTTCCGTGTAGGGAATTTAATTTCTAGCGAATTTCCGAAGACCTTTTCGAAAAATATTCAAAATTGCCCGAGAAATCGGGAAAATATTGGAATTTAATGAGATTCAATACAAAACATCAGAATTTGTAGCAAAAAATGAAAACTCTTAAATCTGAAACCAACCCCACATATTTGGTATTTCCGTGTAGGGAATTTAATTTCTAGCGAATTTCCGACGACCTTTTCGAAATATATTCAAAATTGCCTGAGAAATCGGGAAAATATTGGAATTTAATGAGATTCAATACAAAACATCAGAATTTGGAGCAAAAAAATGAAAACCCTTAAAACTGAAAGCAATCCCCACATATTTGGTATTTCCGTGTAGGGAATTTAATTTCTCGGGAACTTCCGAAGACGTTTTCGAAAAATATTCAAAATTGCCCGAGAAATCGGGAAAATATTGGAATTTAATGAGATTCAATACAAAACATCAGAATTTGTAGCAAAAAAATTAAAACTCTTAAAACTGAAAGCAATCCCCACATATTTGGTATTTCCGTGTAGGGAATTTAATTTCTAGCGAATTTCCGAAGACCTTTTCGTAAAATATTCAAAATTGCCTGAGAAATCGGGAAAATATTGGAATATAATGAGATTCATTACAAAACATCAGAATTTGTAATAAAAAAATGGAAAACCTTAAAACTGAAAGCAATCCCCACATATTTGGTATTTCCGTGTAGGGAATTTAATTTCTAGCGAATTTCCGAAGACGTTTTCGTAAAATATTCAAAATTGCCTGAGAAATCGGGAAAATATTGGAATTTAATGAGATTCAATACAAAACATCAGAATTTGTAACAAAAAAATGGAAAACCTTAAAACTGAAAGCAATCCCCACATATTTGGTATTTCCGTGTAGGGAATTTAATTTCTAGCGAATTTCCGAAGACCTTTTCGTAAAATATTCAAAATTGCCTGAGAAATCGGGAACATATTGGAATTTAATGAGATTCAATACAAAACATCAGAATTTGTAACAAAAAAATGGAAAACCTTAAAACTGAAAGCAATCCCCACATATTTGGTATTTCCGTGTAGGGAATTTAATTTCTAGCGAATTTCCGAAGACGTTTTCAAAAAATATTCAAAATTGCCGGAGAAATCGGGAAAATATTGGAATTTAATGAGATTCAATACAAAACATCAGAATATGTAGCAAAAAAATGAAAACCCTTAAAACTGAAAGCAATCCCCACATATTTGGTATTTCCGTGTAGGGAATTTAATTTCTCGGGAATTTCCGAAGACCTTTCGAAAAATATTCAAAATTGCCCGAGAAATCGGGAAAATATTGGAATTTAATGAGATTCAATACAAAACATCAGAATTTGTAGCAAAAAAATGAAAACCCTTAAAACTGAAAGCAATCCCCACATATTTGGTATTTCCGTGTAGGGAATTTAATTTCTAGCGAATTTCCGAAGACCTTTCGAAAAATATTCAAAATTGCCCGAGAAATCGGGAAAATATTGGAATTTAATGAGATTCAAAACAAAACATCAGAATTTGTAGCAAAAAAATGAAAACCCTTAAAACTGAAAGCAATCCCCATATATTTGGTATTTCCGTGTAGGGAATTTAATTTCTAGCGAATTTCCGAAGACCTTTCGAAAAATATTCAAAATTGCCCGAGAAATCGGGAAAATATTGGAATTTAATGAGATTCAATACAAAACATCAGAATTTGTAGCAAAAAATGAAAACTCTTAAAACTGAAACCAACCCCACATATTTGGTATTTCCGTGTAGGGAATTTAATTTCTAGCGAATTTCCGACGACCTTTTCGAAATATATTCAAAATTACCCGAGAAATCGGGAAAATATTGGAATTTAATCAGATTCAATACAAAACATCAGAATTTGTAGCAAAAAAATGAAAACCCTTAAAACTGAAAGCAATCCCCACATATTTGGTATTTCCGTGTAGGGAATTTAATTTCTAGCGAATTTCCGAAGACCTTTCGAAAAATATTCAAAATTGCCCGAGAAATCGGGAAAATATTGGAATTTAATGAGATTCAATACAAAACATCAGAATATGTAGCAAAAAAATGAAAACCCTTAAAACTGAAAGCAATCCCCACATATTTGGTATTTCCGTGTAGGGAATTTAATTTCTAGCGAATTTCCGAAGACCTTTCGAAAAATATTCAAAATTGCCCGAGAAATCGGGAAAATATTGAAATTTAATGAGATTCAATACAAAACATCAGAATTTGTAGCAAAAAAATGAAAACCCTTAAAACTGAAAGCAATCCCCACATATTTGGTATTTCCGTGTAGGGAATTTAATTTCTATCGAATTTCCGAAGACCTTTCGAAAAATATTCAAAATTGCCCGAGAAATCGGGAAAATATTGAAATTTAATGAGATTCAATACAAAACATCAGAATTTGTAGCAAAAAAATGAAAACCCTTAAAACTGAAAGCAATCCCCACATATTTGGTATTTCCGTGTAGGGAATTTAATTTCTATCGAATTTCCGAAGACCTTTTCGAAAAATATTCAAAATTGCCCGAGAAATCGGGAAAATATTGGAATTTAATGAGATTCAATACAAAACATCAGAATTTGTAGCAAATAATGAAAACCCTTAAAACTGAAAGCAATCCCCACATATTTGGTATTTCCGTGTAGGGAATTTAATTTCTAGCGAATTTCCGAAGACCTTTTCGAAAAATATTCAAAATTGCCTGAGAAATCGGGAAAATATTGGAATTTAATGAGATTCAATACAAAACATCAGAATTTGTAGCAAATAATGAAAACCCTTAAAACTGAAAGCAATCCCCACATATTTGGTATTTCCGTGTAGGGAATTTAATTTCTAGCGAATTTCCGAAGACCTTTCGAAAAATATTCAAAATTGCCCGAGAAATCGGGAAAATATTGGAATTTAATGAGATTCAATACAAAACATCAGAATTTGTAGCAAAAAAATTAAAACCCTTAAAACTGAAAGCAATCCCCACATATTTGGTATTTCCGTGTAGGGAATTTAATTTCTAGCGAATTTCCGAAGACGTTTTCGAAAAATATTCAAAATTGCCGGAGAAATCGGGAAAATATTGGAATTTAATGAGATTCAATACAAAACATCAGAATATGTAGCAAAAAAATGAAAACCCTTAAAACTGAAAGCAATCCCCACATATTTGGTATTTGCGTGAAGGGAATTTAATTTCTAGCGAATTTCCGAAGACCTTTCGAAAAATATTCAAAATTGCCCGAGAAATCGGGAAAATATTGGAATTTAATGAGATTCAATACAAAACATCAGAATTTCTAGCAAAAAAATGAAAACCCTTAAAACTGAAAGCAATCCCCACATATTTGGTATTTCCGTGTAGGGAATTTAATTTCTATCGAATTTCCGAAGACCTTTTCGAAAAATATTCAAAATTGCCCGAGAAATCGGAAAATATTGGAATTTAATGAGATTTAATACAAAACATCAGAATTTGTAGCAAATAATGAAAACCCTTAAAACTGAAAGCAATCCCCACATATTTGGTATTTCCGTGTAGGGAATTTAATTTCTAGCGAATTTCCGAAGACGTTTTCGAAAAATATTCAAAATTGCCCGAGAAATCGGGAAAATATTGGAATTTAATGAGATTCAATACAAAACATCAGAATATGTAGCAAAAAAATGAAAACCCTTAAAACTGAAAGCAATCCCCACATATTTGGTATTTCCGTGTAGGGAATTTAATTTCTAGCGAATTTCCGAAGACCTTTCGAAAAATATTCAAAATTGCCCGAGAAATCGGGAAAATATTGGAATTTAATGAGATTCAATACAAAACATCAGAATTTGTAGCAAAAAAATGAAAACCCTTAAAACTGAAAGCAATCCCCACATATTTGGTATTTCGTGTAGGGAATTTAATTTCTAGCGAATTTCCGAAGACGTTTTCGAAAAATATTCAAAATTGCCGGAGAAATCGGGAAAATATTGGAATTTAATGAGATTCAATACAAAACATCAGAATATATAGCAAAAAAATGAAAACCCTTAAAACTGAAAGCAATCCCCACATATTTGGTATTTCCGTGTAGGGAATTTAATTTCTAGCGAATTTCCGAAGACCTTTCGAAAAATATTCAAAATAGCCCGAGAAATCGGGAAAATATTGGAATTTAATGAGATTCAATACAAAACATCAGAATTTGTAGCAAAAAAATTAAAACTCTTAAAACTGAAAGCAATCCCCACATATTTGGTATTTCCGTGTAGGGAATTTAATTTCTAGCGAATTTCCGAAGACCTTTCGAAAAATATTCAAAATTGCCCGAGAAATCGGGAAAATATTGGAATTTAATGAGATTCAATACAAAACCTCAGAATTTGTAGCAAAAAAATGAAAACCCTTAAAACTGAAAGCAATCCCGAAAGAAAAGTTGTCAGCATAGCATCACATTTTTATTGCTATTTCGTAAAACTATTGCCATTAGAAAAAAAAATTTTGATTACTGGAATTTTCAATTGAATTTTTTAAGTTAATATTAATACCATAAAATCAAATTTATTGAAATGGAATATAATTAATATAAATAGTAATAATTTGTAGTTTGAACAACAATATTGAAATTTTAATTTAAAATGTGTATTTACTTTTACAGTGTGGCATTTGACAAATTTCCATATGATTGTGAACATTTAATATATGTATTTCACTGCCAAATAAATAACATATTCCAACGCCAATGATCTATTTTTTTCTAATGTATTATAATATAGAACTACCTCTTTCTAGATTCACGACATAAACAATATTTTTTGTAAATTAAAACCCGGCCTAAAACGTTCTATATTATTTACTACCATTGTTAGTAGTTAATAAACTATGTTAGTTGATTAATAATATTTTGATTTCATCAATGCTTTTTACAATGTATACAATATTTCCGAACGGAACGGAGGGAGTAATTTATTTATAATTTTATATTAAAAGTTTGAAAATTATTAGATATTAATGAATATGTTTATTTCCATATCAAATATTATTTATTTATAAATGTTACGTAAAAATACGTTTGTTACGTAAAAATAAAAAATATAGTAATTATTACAAATTTATAATCAATATTTTAATAATTTTCAATTAATATTTAAAGGTTAAAAAAATAGAATTATGTCTACTAAAATTGTATAATTAAAATATTTATATTATAGATATATTGATTATGGTATATTCGAGGCGAAAGGTATAAAAATTATTTAAAAATTTCATTTAAATATAATAACAGATAAATTGTAAATATTTTGTACAAAAAAACAAATTCATGTGATATAAAAGTAAATAAATCTGATATGGTGAGATTGATTTTGAATTTTCATATTTCAAATATAATTTGTATTTATAAGTAAAAATATGAAGACTTTCAGTAATAAATTTATAAAATTTTATTTAAATTAAAATAAAGTTTCAATTAACTCTATTTCAAATTGGAAAAAAGATTTTGAATTCATATGTAAAAGTTATCCCCTAAATTTTAATAAATTTTTCATTTGTTTCCATTACACAATATTCTATTAGAATTGGTATAGCATATTTTTAGGCGAATTTTATTATTTACGATATTCAAAATAGTAAAAGCAATTTATTAAATTTAATTATTCTTTTATTCATTTTTCAGAAAGATAATGAACATTCCTGCAAATAAATGTTTTACAGAAAATCGCGTTTTAGTAAATTAAACGCAAAACATTTGTTTTTTTTTGGCAAATAGTTTAATTATGGTTAATGACTTTCGGTTAAAAATTCATAAGAGAAAGCTGTTTTTGTTGTGTTTTGCTGTTCTTTTTTCTTATACTTTCTTCCAAGTATCTTCACTTAATGACTCTTTATTCTCGTTTGAACGATATCCTGCAATTCTTTCGCATAATGGTTGACTTAACCACGTTCCAATTGCTTGTTGTCTTCATGTTTGGCTTGTTTATCCATGTTGTCTTCTGGCATTTCTTTTGTATAAATTGTGATCCTCCAATGAAGAGATCGTATAGGTATTGAAGTATTTTTCATCTGCTTTTAAAATTTTACTTTCTGTATCTAATTATTAGAATTAATAAAAATGTAGGTAATTATTTTGTATAACTAAAATGAATGTTTGGGTTATTATTTATATTATTTTTGAAAACTCAATAAAATTATATTTCTGCAGAAATCCAAAAATTTTATTAGTAATAATAGTTTTTGATGTGTTCATACATTTAATTTCAAATTCTATGTGAAATGAACAATAACAGTGACCATAATCGGACTATATAAGTCAAATCAACATCACTGAAGGTGAAGATGATCATTAACTGAAATTGAAATACAAAAATACACTATCAATATTATAGGTCGCTCGTTTTTTTTTTCAATTACATTGAATTTCCTTATATTTTTAATAATATTATTTAAACATTATTTTTTTATTTTTATGCGCTGTTTTTAACAATAATTCTATTTGTATTGTTTTGTGAATATTAATCGGTCAGCAAACATTATTTTTATGGTAGTAAAATATTGAAAACTAATTCAAAATATGTGCAAATGGAAAAGTGAGATAATCATGACAGTTATTATAATTTGCGGTCGATGTGCGTGTATTATTTTATTGGCACGTATACAAGTTCAAGGATAATTAAATTGAAATATATTATTATAATTTTTAAACTAGATTACAATTTCAAAAAAATGAATAAAAAATTCTATTACAGAATGAAAATATTAGTGAATGAAAAAAATATTTAAAAAAGTGGGTAAGTTTTTCATTAAATGAATGAAATATTATTTTGTTCATTTAGTTTATTATTAAAATGATTAGTTGATAGTTGGTGAGTTTCAAAGGTGAAGGTATTTCATACCAGTCGCATTTAGGTCTGTTATACATTCCCTCAAATGGCATAGTTGCATCGACTTCTCCCACATCCTTAATAAACTGGATCAAATTGACCGGCTTGATTCTACCTGCTTTCATCAAGTTCTCTTGAAACTGACACTCCAAATTTCGTAACCTTTTTCGAGGGAGAGTGGCCAAGAAAATGTTCCAAGGATTCCTCTTCAACTCCTCACCATTTGCATTGTGAGATGTTTCCTTAAATCAAATATCCCGTTCCAATATTGTATAAGTCCGCTATGGAATTATTCATTTCCTTGTATATTCTTATAACGCAACCATTCAATTCCAAAATCTGAGAGTATTCTTATTGTTTCTAATTTTTTTTTCAGTAATCTTTTAGTATGGGATAAGGAGCTTCAAATTGTATAAGTCGCTTAAAATTGTATAAGTCGGGAAATATCCATAATACCATTCCTCCCTAGTTTATCCACTTTTTTATAAGGATTAGTAAAATTATTAAAAATTTATTAGCTGAATATTTAACATATGTAAAGTATGAATTCAAAGATTTCCGATATTATAAAATGACATGAGAAAGTTTTTAATTTTTATGTTTTTATATTTTATGGAAATTTTTATACAAAATTAATAAATTATTGTTTTGCTCAAGCTTCTTTTTTTTTTGCAAATTAAATACGATCTCAAATTTTAGTCTAGAGTATATAGTAGTTTAAGTGAATATACAATAATTTGGTAAATAAATAGTTTAAGTTGTTATACCAGTTTTAAATATTAGTAAACAAAAATTTAAACGTTCATAAATTTCGATATTCTACATATATTTTTTGCCAAATTAGTTTAATGAAAACTCCAAAAAAAGTTGAAGAATAATATGAAGATTTGTAAACAAACTTTTTTTTTAAACATCAATTAAGAAAATAGTGAAACATAAAATTAAAACATAAAAGAATTATTATTATTTTCATTTATTTCTAACAGCAAAAAAAGAAGAAAAAAATGTTCTATTAGATTTTTTTTAATAATGTTTTGAAAAATACTAATACACCTATCCCCCGATTAACAAGGTACTTTTTTTACACGGTTTCACTTTTACACGGTTTAAAAAAAAAAAAAACGGTAACAAAATTTATATATTGTGACATGACACAATATATAAATTTTTTTTCTTATAATTTTTCAAAATACTTTTTCAAAATAATTAAATATTAGTTTATTTACACAATCAGTAGTGTTAAAAAAAATTATTTTTATTACAATTTTGAAATTTGGAATAATTACTTACATACATATAAGCGTAAGTAATAAATCATAATTTTTTAACCACTTTTATAAATTCGGTGTAAACGTTTAATAGGTTTATGATGTCAAAAGAAGTTAAAAAATTACAAGAGATAAGAAAAGTCATATCTTTATATCTAATATCTTTATATCTAAATTATACACATTTGATCGTTTTTTCGATTTACACGGTTTTTCATATTAAAAACAAAAATTTCGATTTACACGGTTTTCTGAGGAACCAATCTTCCATGTAAATCGCGGGATAGGTGTATTATAGTTTATATTAAAAGCCACTTTTTATTTACACCAATATATTAATCTACAAAAAAAAAATTATGCTTAACTAAGTAATTTTAATTGAACGGAGTTTTAAATCAAACCTGATTGCAATGAAACATTGGCGCACTTTTCAATGTTAGTTATTATTATTTTATGATAAAAATTAAAAAAAAAATTGTTCAAACACTTATTTCCAAAGTAACATAATTTGACTTTTATAAAATCTTTTTAACAAAAAATTCAATAAATATTATAATTAATATTATTATATTTATTCGAATTAGTTTTTTAATGATTAAATTGTAATTAAAACTATTATTTCAAAAATTATCAATTTTCATTTAACTCCCATAATAAAATAAATTGAATTTAAAGAGATTTTAGATTTTTTTTTCTATCAAGGTTAGTTCTTTTAAACACTAGACATTGACATAATAAATTCACTTCAAATTATATTTTTTATCTTAAATTAATTTTATTATTATTTATTTAATTAATTTTATTTATATTCCAAAGAATTTGTTTAAATATTTTTCTGTACTTTATACTACAAATTCGTAATAATGATAATACTTGATTATAATTAAGGGACGAATTAACAATTAATACAGTAAAGCATTAAAATACTTAATTTAATGTAAAAAAACCAAGTTAATCTAAGATTAAAATTCAAAATTAGTTAAAGTTTTAAGGAAATTAACCGAATTAATTCGAATTCAAATTTATAAGTTTCTTTTATTTTAGAATGATCCCATTTTTTGAAAATTCGTTATGTTACTATATCGTCTGTTCGTAAACATCTTTAAATTATTATTTAATACAATAAAATCCAGTAACAATGTGCAATGTGTCCGTTTAAGTCGAGGATAGGTCGAATCTTCATTGGTCACAGTTTTACGCAGGTATATATCCAACTACCGGTTAGGTTTAGCATTCCAAGATTTCATTAATTATTCTCTCAAACTATTAAATATGAATAATTTCATAAGATTAAATATTATAAATTCTTATTTTTTTCCCAAGAGCTGTCCTGTCCTTGACATTTATGCTACACAGACAATTTGTTGAATTTCTTTATAAATACTTGTATATATCTTTTAATTAATTCTTTTGCATAATAACATAATTTTGAGCTTAAGTTATAATACAACTTTAACTTTGTTGTTCAATCTGTTCTCTATCATAAATTTTAAAAAATTATTTTGAAAGTAAAATAATTATTGCAATTCTGTTCTAAAATAATATATACAATTTTAATATTTAATCCAAATTAAAATTTCTAGAAATTATAAAACAAATTTTTCGAATTTATTAAAAACTAAACTTTTCCTTAAATAATCTAAAATATCTAACATAAAAAATTAATATTATGTTTAGTTTAACGTTTAACTAACCACTCAACTTTTTACTTTATGCAAAAAATATACAATTAATTTTGTGAAAAAAAAGTGAAAAGAATTTTACTCTCTGGGCTATGAAAATACATAAATATTATTAATTGTATATCAACTAGATGTCATTATTGTCGTTGATAAATCATTTTTTTTCTAATATTTTATATACTCTCCAATTAATTTCTGGTACAAATTCACTACTACATACAATTAATTAAAAAATTTCGCGACATTAAATTGTATATAATTATTATTATGATTTTAATATAAACTAAACTATATAAATTATATATTTTTTTAATATACATACTAGTAAAATTTCCGTATTCATCTATGAAATCGGCAAAGCTAACTTATCGTTACTCCGTTGAAAATTCGTATGAAATATAGAGAAAAAAAAAGCACAATCTTTTTTTAAATAAAATACTTAAAAGTATTTAATAAATCGACAGGTAAGCAATGTCGGTCAGTATTATTGAAACTGTCACACAAGTAAAAGTTAAAAAAAAAAATTTAAATTCTGTTATCGACGGTTATAAATAATTAAATTATTCTATTTAAAAAAAAAAAAAAAAAAAAATTACATAGGAACAGGAAAATTTTCTATGTTTTTCTTTATTGTTGGAAAAATTATTATGGAAATTATTAATAAATTTTAATTCACGTGCAAAGAAAACTTTATATAAACAATAAAAATAGTATTTAATGAATTAAATTTTTAAAAAATAAATAAAGTGTAAATTTATAAAAAGTTAATTATTAAAAATGAAAACGAAAAATATTATAACCGCCATTGACATAACACCAAATAATAATGATAATAAAAAAGAAACTGAAGGTGAAAATAAAAGTAAGTTCAAGGAAATGCTACAATTTATTGTAATAAAATCTTGGCAAATTTTATAACAAACAAAAAAATTTTATGGAAATTATCGTTTTAATATGCTTGAAGTTAGAAAATGTTATTATCGAAGTGGTGCCTGTGTTTGATTGTTTCAAAAAAGACTTTACAAAAATATTCTTAATGAAATTTCAAATTTCCTTTGGTGAAATTATGATTGTATTCAAAAAAAACTTTTCACTTTTTTTTATGATTGTATTCAAAAAACTTTTCACGGTAAATTGTACCGTTTTCAGTATTCCGGTATTTTTAATGTTTTGCGTAAAATTAATATTAATATTCCAATTCTGCAATTTACCAAATTGGTGTCCTAAATTGTACCACTCAAAAATTGGATTTAAAATTTAAAAAAAAACCCTTCGGAAAGTCTGCATAAAAACTATTGGGTCAGCTTAAAACAAAGTAACTTTTAATATTGATATACCTTTTTATAAAACTTTTAGCATAATCTCCCACCAATAGATATCAATAATACAACTTATGTTTCGAATAGTACTAAATTAAATAGTCTAAATTTTTCAAAATTCCATATGATGAATTTGAAAACAACCATAAAATTATCTTTAAAAACTTTGTTATTTCAATAAATTCTTGTATGCTTAAATTTTGTATCTTAATGACAAAATAATATTTTGATAAAATTACGTTTTTTATTTATTTTAACAGATATCTTCAAAATGTTGTATAAATAGAGCAACAAGTATATTATTTATTTACAATTAAGTTCAAGTGCACCAAGTGTTTTAAATTTTTTTTTTGATGTTTTACATGAGAATACACTAAAAAAAAATTCCATAAAAATTATTAAAATTTCTTTTAAATTTTGAGAAAAAAATGGTTTTTTTTTTCTTTATGAAATTCCATTATTTTTTATATGAAAATTTACATTTATATTTCCAACTTAAATTCAACGTGTTTTAAACCAAATTCAACATATTTTCAAGTGAAACTTTTTATAAAGTTCATCATTTTTCAAAATATATTTAATTAATTTTAGAAACAAAATTATTGGTTTAAAACGTTGATTATTGACTTGTTAATAATATATTAAAATAAAAGCTAAGGATGCACATTGCTTAATACATGCTACAAAAAAAATATCTTAATGGCGGGTTTTTAAGAAGATATTTCTTGAAAAATAATATTTTCTCTAAATGCTGGTAAAAAACTTAATATTTAAGTATTTTATGGATGTTAGAGATCTGAGAATTTATTTCAAACCTCACATTACCAAAAAAACTATATAAACTATCCCTATTTTAACTTTTTTTTAACAGAAATTTAAAATTTTTTATTAAAAAAAACTATTTTAGGAAACTAAATAAAAATGCTTATTTTCTTTAAAAAAAAAAACTTATAAATATAATAATTTTTTATTAACATAATTAAGACCAACACTGAGTCGGCGAAAATAATGCGACGAATTTTAAATTGAAAAATTATAATTTTAATTTGAAAAACCTTTAATTTAACTTGAAAATTGTATATGTTTATATAATTTAATTTGAAATAATGAGGAATAATTTTTTTTTTACAAAAAAAATCTCAGAATTATCTAGAAATATAAAAATTTTATAATTCATTTTTCGAATGCACAATAAAATAACAATATTAACGATTCAGAACAATCTTTATTCATACATAACATCCAGTCATGGCCAAATAATTCAATTTAAATTTATGTATTTTAATGTTTAGTTTTATTTATTTATTTTTTTGTACATTCGATTTGGATATGAATATTTAAAAGTTTATGGTTTTAATTGAGTAAAATTAATTTTTGTTAAAAAAAGAAAAAAAAATAGTTAATTAATTCCAATTTTAGTTGCCAACTTTTAATAAATCAAAGATTTATTAAAAGTGGGCAACTAAAATTATATTAATTATGCTGATTAATTACCTTATATTTTATACAATTTTAATTATTTATTTGCATTTTCGATTTATTATAATTCGATAAAGAAAAATATTTTCGTAAAGAAATTTTGATTTTTTTTTATGATTTATGTATATTTTAAAATTAATTTAATCGATCTAATTACAGACAACCTATTAAATTTTATTCATTTTTATTGCATTGTGTCTTTTTTTTAATTTTTTAATTGTTTTCTTATATTCTTTTGTTTTTGCAATTAACACTTAAACGGTCAGCTATTTTGTTAACGTTATGAACATTTATTTTACCGATGTAGAAGTTTCTCAGGCAAATTCATTGTCAGTCTGCGCAAACTAATAAATATTATCTATTACGCTCGGGTGCTAAATGTTAATGAGCCTAAGTTAATGCAATCTAATTTTGTAGAAGTGTGATATTCTTTTTACTTCAGAATATAGAATAAACTTCAGTAAAATTATACTAAATAAAGTGCTCAGAACTAGAGTGGCCTAACCCACATAAAATTGATTGCATGGAAAACGCATTTTTAAAAAATGCGAAATGAATCTTTAACAACGATTAACATAAAAAAAAAGGAAAAAAAAATATATTTGTGGGTTAAGCCACTATAGTTCTGAGTCTCTTAAATAAAATTAAACTTTACTTAGTCAAAATTCCAAAGAAAAAAACTTTTTCCAATAATATTAGTTAAGTTTAGGACCAGAAAATTTTCGAAATTCGATAAAAAGCAAAAAATTTGATTTGTAAAAAGCTCAAAATTTAATAGCAAGCAAATTGCTATACTATTTGCTTATTAAATGACCTTGACATTTTACGTGGAAATATGAAAATGTCCTTGTAAATGAAAGTACGTAAATAACTTTTATCGTAGATAATGTACTTATATCTACGCTTCTATTAAGAGATAGTAAATGGGGCAAAGTTTTCTAAATCGTGTCATTTTACAATATTTCGGCAGTAATCAATTTAAATATGTATTACCTTTTTATTACGCTTTATGTTACCTTTAATAAAGTAAAATTAAAATAAAGGTAAATATTACCATTTTTACATTTATATCATTTACTTATAACACTTTACTTCAATCTCATCAGGAAAGATCAATAATCTCATCAGGAAAGATCAATAATATAATTCATTTTCCGAATAAATTGTTGTTGCTAACTAAGGATGTATTAGTCTAAGTCATTTATCCTTCGGCTATTTGATCTGGAACCCTATTAAAGTAATCCATTTTAAGAGTTAGGCTACGTTACTTACAATCCTTTTGTCCTTAACCTGCGTCCAATGACTAATGATACCTAACTCGAATTTTAAAATTCACAGAAAACTTTTCCCGCCTCTGACTTGTTTCGAACCCGGGACTTTTCAATTGGAAGGCGGTTACTTTATCCAATGCCACCACATAGCAGTTTGAAAATGTATCATATAGAAATTGAGCACTATAAAAAATAAATTGTATTAATGCTAATATCTACATATTACGTGATCGAATAATTCGTCGTAAGTTAAATGTATGACTAGAATACAAAATTTCCAAAATGTATGTAAATTTTTTATAAATTGCATATTGCATCATGTTATTACCAATATATAAAAATATTATTGGATTATTAACAAATCAGATAAAACTTTACTATCAAAACATTTTTAATTAAATTAAATAAATTTAATAACATGTCAATATTATAAATTTGATAACAATTCCATTTTTATTTATTATACTTTTTTCTAATTAATCTAATCTAATTTAAAGTCTTAAACTTGACCTGATCTTTTTCTGAACTTTAATTTCGAAAAATAATAATAACTGTGCTACGTTTTAATAACTTTCGAAATTTTAGATTAGAAATTTTATATATTCATCTAAAATAATATGAAGTTTATTATTTTAAATATTTTTTAAAATAAGTATTTTCTATAAATCAGAAATTATGTAAAGAAATTTGTTTTACAAGCAAAATATCAAAAGGTTATCAAATATTTTATACGCGAATTTTTAATCTTTTTTAAAATAAACAATTTTACGATCAATTAAAATTTTATCACTTATAGCAAAATTGCCAAAAATATAGTCTAATGCTAATCAATTCAGCCTATTGAACTTATTTTTGCTAAATTCTACAGATATTAATGTGCAGATTATTATTATAATTATAGCATTTAATGTTAAATTTAGAATGGAAAATATTATTTTAAATTATTGTTATTGTCTAAGCGACAATTGTCATTTTATATAAGTTATTTTAGATAAACTTCCGTTTAGCATTAAATTTTATTGGCTTCCAACTGAATAGGTTACTTGCGAGAGTGAATCTTTCCAATTCCAGAAGTATTGAGATTAACTACAGCACTGCAGCTTTTACTTTTTATTTCCTGAAAACTTTCATCTAAATTATTCTGTAGAAAATTATGTCAAAGATATTTTCATGTTTCATAATCAATTCTTTGCAACTAATTAAGTGGTCTGGTCTGGTCCAGAGATGCCAGATTTATTTACGATTTCCCATTTTTCCAAAAAAAAATACCACAAAAATTTTCCATGAAAGTATATTCGGTTTTCAGTTCTACATAATTTATTTCTATAAATAAAATAACATAATAATTTCTATAAAAAAGTAACGTTCTACATAATAATTTCTATAAAAAAAGTAATTAAATTAATATTCTGCCTTAGTCCAGTTTTCGAGTGGCATTTTGTTCGAATGGAACTTTTTGTTCACTAGGAAATTTATTTGGTAATTCTAGTTTTCCCTTAAATGGTATTAATAATTACCAGATTAATCAAATTTATATAAAATATATTTCAAAATCAGCTGCTTATTATAATCATAAAATTTTCTATCAAAAATTTCTATTAAACACATTTTTAAGAACTAAAATTAAAATTATTTATTAAAATTTATATTAATAGCATTAAGTTTTCACTAAAAAATTCTAAATGAACGAATTTGACATTAAATTCCATTCACTCGAAAAATAGAATACTTAAAATTTCCGCGTCGGACAATTTTCCATTTTCCAAAAATATTAGTATTCCATTAAAAACTGGAATACCAAAAATTTCGGAAAATTTCCATATAATTTCTGTTCAGAAAACTAAAGTAGGGCAGATTATATTTTATATTAAATTACTATACTATTTTATGAGTAATTAGAAAAATATTATAAACTCCTATAATATTTAAAGTTTTTGAGAAACAATATCGGGTACTATAAGATAATGAAAAATTACTTCTTCGTTCAGTTGACTGCCTAAAATTAGATTGCAATCAATAAAAGAAGAAGTTCCTAAAATTAGATTGCAATTAATAAAAGAAGAAGTTTTCAATAAGATAGAAGAAAAAAAATAAGAAATTATATAAAACCTTATTGTCTAGTTATGCTAATAAACTTTTTTTTATTATTTTATGATATTTTTTAAAAAATCACAATTATTTGCTCCCGAACAAATCACGAGAGCTTTTTAAATCACATGTCAATTGCCTTTCTTAAATTTTAAATAAATGTTTAATTGTCTAAGCTACTATTAAATATGTTGGTATCTTTTCTTTGGCTCATATTTTATTGCTCATCGTGAAATATAACACAATAAAAGAAATTAAATCATTTTTTTAATTAACAATTAAAGTTTATGTTCATTTACCTTTATTTAATTATATTTATTTCTGAATAACATTTGAATTTTAAATCACATGAAAATTAAGATTATGTTTATTTTTTTACATTAAATTATAATTTTAAATTAAGCTAAATATTATTTTTCCAGATTATATTATTTTGTAAAATTTTAATAATTATTTGTAAATTTATGGAACTTTCTGACTGGAATGATATCTCTCACATTTATAATTAACACTTCATCGTTGAGGCGGGTATTAATACAGTTTTTCTACTCTGAATCAAAGTTGAGACTTCTCTAACTCTGGTTGGTTACTATCACTTTCCTCCAGTAAATATTCCTATATTAAGTGTTATTAAGTATGTATTAATATAATATGAATATTTACTTAATGAAAGTTAGGTTTCAATAAGTAAATATTTCTATAATATTAATACAACTACAAAAATGTAACTATAAAAATGTAATAATTCCCGGCTCAATTTTACCGATTGGGTATTAATTCCCGTCCTCCAACGCGTTTTCCAACATACACTCATTGTAAAAAGTCTTCGTACAGACACATTTTTTGAAGAAAAATTATTTTTATAGAAATTAGAAATTTAGCAGTTTTAATTGTTTAAGTTATAACATAATTAAATAGTATATTGTAAAAATATTCTAACTATACAAACTATTTAGAATAACCACTTCATAACTTTAATAATAATTATAATTTTAATTACAATTTTTACTCTAATCATATGAGAAAAAAATCGTCAACTAATTAATTAAAAATTCAATATTATAATTTAAAGCTGATAAGAAAGCCTTTCAAATTGGAATTATTATTCGATACACTAGAAAATTCGTTACATTTTATTCGATACACTGCTTAGAAAATTCGTTACATTTTATATGTAATCTGAATTTTTAATTTGGAGAGATTAATAATTGTATTAATATTTTGAAAAATTTGATGTCATATAAGACAGAAAATGCCAAGAACATTTAATTTTATGACAATTTAATAATAAAAAAAGAATTATGACATATTTTAATCATAAATTAATTTTGAATGAACTTTAATTTTTAAATAATAATATTAGAATTTGAGAGGTTAATTAAATATAAATTTAAAAAAAAAATATTTACATATCTCCGATCGTTTAAATAATTTATGTAGAAACATTAAAATTAATTTATACACTATTTAAACAATCATTCATCTAATTGAAAATAATTGATTATACACACTTTATTTATTTATAATTAATATTTATGAACAAATTTGCTTCAGTAATTTTATAAGTTATTTTAAAATTTTAATTTTTATTCGGCTTTATTATTACAAAATTTTATGATTCAATTAAAATTATAATATCAATACTTTATTTCAAAAATATATTTTTCAAAAAATAATTTAATTTCATTATTTTTACAACATCATATATTAAATTGTACACTATCTTTCTACTGTCGACCAATGTACTCGTATATTTAGAATATGTAAAAACTGAATATATTAAAAATAAATGAATTCAGAGTCAGACTTAAAAAAAGGCCATTAATGTTACTGAAGATATTAATTCAACTTTAATTCATCCTCATGCGAAAATGTATTAGGGGACAATATTTTCAAAAACCACATTTTATAATAAACGAATATTCGTTTGAATGAAATGTCATATTTTGATCCAGTTTTCATGGTTCCATCATAACTATAAAACATGAATATGTTAAGCATAGCTGTATTCTATTCGCAACGATTTTTTAAGAATCGATGGAAATTTAGAATTAATCGCGCTGAATTATAAATATAATTTATGTGACAAAATGAACAAAAATAGTAGAATTTATTACTATAAATAATAAAGAAAGAAAACTTAATCGTAATCTTATCACGTTTCATGTAAAATTTTGAAAATGTCGCTTAATACATTTTCACGGGAAGTTGTTGATACTTTTTTCCTTTTGAACTTTCAGATTAAGCCATCAATTTAAAATTTTGGTATTTATATATTTAATCAGATGTATTTTTTTTCATGGAATTTAAGACAGACTTTAATACATATGTCTAATTAGTTCAATCAGTTAAGTAAGTAAATAAAGAAAAGTTTTATGTTATAATTATTACTTACATACATAAATATTTAATTAAATTCGTGTTGAAACTATAGTATAGAAGTATTTAAAAACATTTACTATATTTTTCTAATTTCAATTTATTGTAGTTAGATTTAATTTTTAAATATTTATGGATGTATAGCAGCCTATATTATTATTTTAATTTCAAAAATTAAGTAATATAAAATATTTAAAAATAGTTACTGAAATATGTCCACTTATTATTTAGTTCAAAAGGTTGATGAATCTGAGAGAAAATTATTAAAATTTACGGTTGTCTTATCAACAGGACCTGTATATAAGCTAATATGAAATTAATAGTTAATATACATATGTTATCTTATTTTTGTTAACAGTTTCGGTAATTGAAAATTTTTTTTTTAAAATTTAATATAATATATTTATAAGTATTAGGATTATCTGATTGAACTGTTATATTAAAAATAAAATAATCTATTTCAAGCTAATCATAACTTTCACTCTTCAATTTATGATTATCAAAAATGTATGATAATTATTAATCCTTGCGCTCGCCAATTGAAAATTTCTAAATCAAAATAAGATAACAATCTGAGTGTAATGTACGTTTTATATCATTTTGTATAACTTAAAGCAGTCGTTAAGAATGGAAAATATCTAAATGAGCTTTTAATTAATAATTGAATAGATTTTGTAGGAAGTGACAAAAAAATATTATTGAGTGTACCTAATAAATTTGATTTTAACATGAATTAAAAAAAATAGATCTAGAAGAGAAAATGAGGGTGGCAATATCTCATATACCTAATATTGGTGATAAAAATTAATAGAGAATTTAAAAATAATACTTAGCCAGGCTCAAATAACACACTTCTTATGTTATTACTGATATTCGTAAAATTTAACAATTTACTTTTGTTGATTTTATATTATATTATATATACAGTCAAAGCCTTCAATTACAAAATTTCAACGGGCAAAAAAATTAGTTTTGTTATAGAGGGGTTTTCGCTGTAGAGAGTTGTACTAAATACATAATTTTTATTAACAATGCATAATAATAGAGAAATAGAAAATTTTTGTAATAAAGGAATTTTCATTATAGAGATTCTTTGTTATGGAGGGCTTTGATTGTAATTATTATTATAATAAATGAAAAATTTCATATATTTTCCTATAAAATTTTTTCTAGTGAAAGAAAACATTTTTTTAAATTCTAGTATATTATAGCAGTAATCGTAGTTTAGACATGTCCTCTGAAAAAGTTAATTTACGAAAGTATATTTTGTATGAGTTCCAGCTTGGACACTCGCTGCAGTAGACAATTTAAAGTATTTTGCCATGATAAATTTCGAACGAATAATTTTGATTTACACGATGAACCCAGTCCCAGCAAACCTTTGGAAATGTTTATTTTAATTAGTTATAAATAAGAAACTTAAATAAATTTTAGAAAAAGAAATGCCAATATAATTAATATAAATATTTTCCTAAAGTTAATTTAAAATATTTATTTTATTTAACGTTAATATTTCTTTATTTGTTATTGATCGATAATACTTAAAATTGATTTTTATTTTATTATTAAATCTTATCAGTAATAATATTTTGAAATACTTAGTCTATTTCATCAGAATATTTTGATTAGTGTGAGTTTAAAATAAAAATAATTAAAATTTTAAAATTAAAATCAAAAATAAATATGTAATTTCGTTAGAACTATTATTTACGATAGCTAGATTCCCTAGGAGGGAAAAGCACATAAGACAATTTTTATAATATAGTAGCTAAACAACATTCAGAATATACGCCATATATTTGTTATCAGCTGATTGCAGATTTTAACACTTAAATTTAGTTTTATTCTGTCACTCATTTTGAATTATTTCCGTTTAAACTAAACATTTTAAGATTAAACTATATAATTTAAGTATGTAGTAAAAGTAAACGCAATTCTTGAAATAGTGTGAAATAATATTTATTTGAAATATGTACAACATTCTATATTTACTTGGTAGGTTTAGCTATCATGAATTTAGTTGAAATATTTAAGCAAAATATCTTAAGATCGAGTGGCAGTAAATTTGGTATTTTTCTTTTTACAAAAATTAAATTAATAACCGAAATGGTACTGCTATATTGCATTACTTCCTGTATCGCTGTGATCCACTATCGAAACAAACCTAAATTTATTATTCCAATCTAATTTCGAAGACATAATTTTTACTGTAATTGAAACCATCCATTAGGCTGTGCACCGTCGTAGTACGATACCGTAGTACAATGTATACCAATATCCTCCATTACACTAATTTTAAATCCAGAATCTTCCATAGAAAAACTTCCATTTTATCATATTTGTAATGATGTCAATGCCCTCTTTTTCCACAATGTCAACCAAAAAAAAATCAGCCAATCGCTTAAAACTACTTCTTGAAATCTTTTTTGTTTGATATTTGCTTCACTGTCTCTCTACGAAGTGTGAAAAATCTTTATGTATTTGGTTCAAGTAATTTGCAAAAGGAAATAAAATTAGTAAAATAATTTAGTAAATTCTATATTCATAATTTAGATAAAATGTCGTTTGGATATTAAATGTTTGCAAATCAATATTAATGGTTTGAGTGCAGAGCGAAAAAATGTGGCGTTGAGAATTTTCTCATAATCAGTGAGAACATATGTAAGAGATTGTTTCTTCAACAGCAACAAAAGATATGGGTTTTTTTTTTAAAAATCCATGTTTGCCGCTGGATGTTGTAAACATTTTCTTCCCACTATCACATTTGCCGTAGTGCAAATGCAAATTACCGCGTAAGCCAAAGCAATAAAATCAATTTATTTACTTATCATGCGTTTGAAGCAAAACAAGAAAAAATAAAATATTAAAAAGCTCAATTATTTTGCGAAATATTATTTATTATTTTTGAATTACATATTATATGGTACATGATCATGTGGCAAAACAAAATGAAAATGCTTAAAGGAAATTTAAATTTAATTGCATGAAAATATTCATGGATTAGTACAGCATGTATAATAATAATATACATATACGGTAAACGAGCACTTCGCTATTAGCTAAATTAGTAAAGATATTTGAAAACGGATAACGGATTTAAAAAGAATACGTCAAAAAACCTATAGAACTATCATTTACCAATAGTGTTAAAATAACGTTTACGGCATACCAATATCCAAACGACGAAATGTGGTTAAAAGTTACAGCGGCCAAAATTAACATATTGTGACATTTAGAACAGAGTAAATAGAATGTATGTAATTTAGCATGTTAGTAAAATAGTAAGTACTTATTATTTTATTCACATATAGTATCTTACTTTCATTTCTAGTAAAATAATTTACTTTCTTGTATTAACTTCAGCTCAAGTTCACAAATACAAATTTTTAATTTTGTTATAATTTATTAATTATGAAATTTATTTACTTATTAAATACAACAAACAAGTTTTTTTTTCTTTTTTTTTTCATAAATTCTTAAAATCATAAAGGATAAACTATATCTATATCCATAAAATCTTCTTATAAATATGAGGCCTAAAGATTAAAAAATTTGCATTAAATTTATATAAAAATTATATTAAAGTTATTTTTACATAAATTAATTCGTAACTATTGAAAATACAAATTTAGAAACATTATATATACTTACATATAGCATACGTATATATATTTATAGCTATAAACTAAAAATCTATGAAAATATCTACATATAGTATTTATCTTTGGGGACCCATGCAGTGCTAGTGCTGCATTTTATTATATTTTTATTTTTGTTGTTATTCTTCTGTTCATTAAATTTCAAAATATTACATATTTGAATATACTTTTTTTTTTGTTTTTTTTTTAAATAAAAATATTTTTAGTTTCAAGAAAGTTGTTAATTAGATAGGAGGTGTAAAATTTGACTGAAAATAAAGTGCGTAGACAGTTGTTGTTTTTTTTTTGTCGTTTTATACTAGGTAAAAATGGTTCGAAATCGTCGTTTTGATGAAGGTATATTAAATTTTAAATAATATAATATTTAATATAAAATAATATTAGTGAAATTTTTGGATTTATTGATTAATATTTTATATTTTTATTATCACATTTTCATAATAAAAAGTACTTATTTTTATCATATCTGTACTTAATTTTTAAAAAGTATGTCATTGTTAATTGATTTGTATTTACTCTGTAGTTTTAAGACAACCTATATTACCTAAAAGATTATTGTTTATTTTGAAGTATAATAAAACGTGTTTTTTTTTTAAAACAAAACATTAAAATTACAAATTAATACCTAATATTGTAGATTAAGTGCAATTGATGATTCTGAATTGATCGAAGTTCAAAATTATATATAAAAAAATTTGTACAATTAAACCTTCTGCAAGTATATATTATACATATATTATACTATATGGTATTAACAATTTTAGTAAATAAAAATTACAAAAAAAAATTAAACTATATCATATAAATTTTTACCCCAATAGACGGTAGATAAGTATCTGTTTAAAAATATTATTCAACAAAACTGGATTTTTTTTTTTGTTTTACATATTTTTAATGCTTTAAATTTTTTAATAATTTAAGATATTTTATATGTTTTTAATTATATAAATATACTATAACCGTTCTATACCATTATTTTTTTTTAATTTCTATTTAAAATATTATTTTTAGCTTTTTTTGTATATTCGGTTTTTATAAAAATAGGTATAAATTTTAAGAATTATGTGCAGATTACTTTTAAACTTAATAAACTATAAATAATTTTTTATCTAGACGCATTTTTTTCTAGTAACCTATATAAAAATGTTATATTTAATTATAATTTTAATTTTCTAATCTTTGCATTTAATTCAATTGCATTTATGGTGTTTTATTGGTGTTTACCAAAAAATTCTGTTTTATAAAATGAATGTGCTTATCATCAAACAACTTAGGTATTTACACAATTGTTTTAGGTACATTTTAAGTGTACCATTACAAATTTAAGTAATAAGAAAAGACAATATAACGACTTATGTTCCATCATTTAGCGCCAATCCTCACTTCCATCATTTAGCGCCAATCGATCATTTATATTTAAATTTCTCAAAACATATTAAATTTTTCCAATAATAAAATGAAAAATCAGAGTTTATTTATAGTCAAGCTAAATTATATAAAGTATTTAATTAAATTAAAAAGCAAGAATTAGGCACTATAGTGTTCCAAATACCATCGCTTGTAATTGACCTATTGTAGTGTAGGGCCTCTACCTCTAATGTGTCCTTGACTAAAAATGACGTGTCTAAAGTGATGTGGGTTCTGAAAAGATTTAACCAAAAGTGTCGTATATATTTTGTAGCTGACATTGTGCGAACGGTTCATTTTTTGAGATGATAGTTTTAAACGACAGTATCCCGTCAGGAAACACGTCTTAACGTCGTACTTATGTTCATGTTTAAGCTTTCGAACGTTTTTCTTAGATACGGAAAGAATATATTATTTTACATGTCTACAGCCACAGTCCAACTGAACCTAGTCTTTATTAAAAAGCGTAGTTAAAATCATAACTAAAAATATGAAAATTTGTATATACGGTATATATAAACGTAGTTCTAGGATAGAAATATATAAAATAATATAATAGAGAGTCTCCAAGATAGAATTTACTTTCCATAATCTAAAAATTTGTTATTGTTGAAGTAATTGATAATGTTCATATTTAAAAATCCTAAATTTCTGTTTTATTTACATTTTCTAATACATTTTTTGATGGGTAATTGTTTTCCGAACAAATTTTTGATGGGTGATTTCTTTCAACGTCATATCCACTCCAAAACTGACAGCTAACAAAATAAACAATAACAGCTGGCAATAATAACATAAATAAAGAACTTACGTTTCACATTCCCATTAAGAAAAATCTGTTGATTATTTTAATTAGTTGTACAATATGTTTAAATTTTTTTCACGTAATCGAATTGGTTATCAACAAATTGGTGCAGAAAATCAACGTACAATAAATTTATATCAAATTATTTCAAGAAATCTATAATATAATTTTTTTTTAATATATTATTTTAGGTCCAGGTTTGGGTGTAAGGCATATGCAATGTTTTCTATTGTTTTTTTGTCTAACAGTTGCATACGCCCTCCGTGTTAATCTTAGTGTGGCTGTTGTTGCAATGACTGATAAAAATAATACAAATCCAGATTTTCCAGTAAGAATTATACTTAAAATTTAAAAAAATATCAAAATATAATTGAACAAATTTAATTTTAGGAGTACAATTGGAATGAAAAAACCCGGTCAGTACTATTGAGTAGTTTCTTTTGGGGTTATATAGTAACACAAGTACCAGCTGGGTATTTATCACAACGTTGGGGTTCAAGATTAATGCTTTTATTTGGAATATTAATTTGTTCATTACTAGCTATACTTACACCAATATGTGCTGCAATTGGTGATTGGTATTTAGTTTGTGGATTACGTGTTATACAAGGTTTAGCACAAGGTGTTATATTTCCAGCAACACATAATTTATTAGCAAAATGGGCACCAATTGATGAACGTGGTAGATTGGGTACATATAGTTATACTGGTGCACAATTTGGTACTGTATTAATGTTAGCATCAAGTGGTATAATTGCAAGTTCGCCACTTGGTTGGCCAAGTATATTTTATATATCAGGTTCAGTTGGTATTTTATGGTCTATTTTATGGTATTTTTATGGTGCAAATAGTCCATCACAACATAAATATATATCAGCTGATGAGAAAAAATATATTGAAACATCACTAGGCGAAGATACACATGCTAATAGAAATTTAAAAACACCATGGATTGAAATGTTTACATCCATGCCATTTATTTCTTTAATTATTGTTCATTGTGCTCATAATTGGGGTTTCTGGACATTATTAACTGAAATGCCAACATATATGAAATTTGTTTTAGGAATGGATATAAAATCAAATGCATTATTATCAGCATTACCATATTTAGCAATGTGTTTACTTAGTATATTCTTTAGTTCTATTGCTGATGTTTTATCACGAAAACAATGTATTTCTATGCATGTTAGTCGAAAATTATTTAATTCAATTGGACATTGGATACCAATGATAACTTTAATTGGATTAGCATTTGTAACAAGAGAAAATACAAAATTAGCAATTGGTTTATTAACAGTAACTGTTGGTATTAACGCTGCTACTTATTTAGGTTTCCAAGTAAATCATATTGATTTATCACCTAATTTTGCTGGCACTTTAATGGGTATTACAAATTGTGCCGCTAATATTATGAGTATAATTGCACCACTAACTGTTGGTTATGTTGTTTCAGATGAGGTAATAAATTATATTTTTCATTTTTTTATTATTAATTTTCAATTATCATAATTCATTTATTTTTTCAGAAAAACCCTGCACAATGGAAAATAGTCTTCTTTATTGCAGCTGGTATTTATTTATTTGGTAATTTACTTTTCCTTATATTCGGTAAAACAAATATCCAACCATGGAATAATCCAAGCGGAGAAAATAGACAAGAAAGAAGACCATCTTTTATTGATGCGCCTCATAACTAAATAACATTGTAGTTGAAGGTTTATTTAAAAATTAAATGACAAAAAGTGACAAAAAAAACATTAGAACATAAGAATATAGTTAGATAATAATAGATAGAAATTAAAGTATATACAATATACAAAAATATTGATAAAATATACAAAAAAAAGTTATAATTATTATAAAATTAGTTTTTTTTTTTATTTTTAGTAATTATTGATACAATAATTTTATGAAATCTTTAATTTATTGAGAATCTTCATACTTTTCTAACTTTATTATAACGTTTTGATCATTCCTATTTTTTTAAATATATGATTCAATTTCATGTAAATTTCATAAAGTTATAAAAAAAAAATAATACAGTTAATAAGAGAAAAGTTAGTTCAAAAATATTATTAATATATGTATGTATAAATTTTTAATATTTATACAATTGTTATATGTATATATCTATATATATTATTTTTCTAAATATTTTAAAATAATGTAAATTAAAAAACAAATATAAAATAAAAATACCTTTTATGTATTTTGCGCATATTTTTTTAATTTGAATGATTTATGAAAATGTTTAGTTCTTTTTTATTCCTTTTAGGTGATTCTTCTTACTTATTTTGCTTATGTAGATTTCGTTAATTTTAAATTCACAAAAAATTAAATTCGATTTATGTACCAGTAATTAGGATCACAATGTTGACGTAAAACTATCATTAAGAGTGATCTAGTGATTACAAAATTTAAAATCTTAAATTTTTAATTGTAAATATCTATTTTAATTATTTGAGATACAAGAAAATGTTGAAAGAATATTTAAATGAAAATATTCTTTCAAGATTTTCTTGCATCTCTAAACGTTTCAACACATACCGATATAGAGAATTTAATTATACAATTATGTCAATATATAAAGAAGAAAAAATATGTATCTTCATTGAATTGATATCTTCAAAAGTACATAAAAAAGAGAGCAAAAAAGCTAAGATTTTAAATATTACACATATATGTACTCAAATTAATAATTCGAATTGAGTACGAAAGTACTCAATAAACACCAGATTTAGTTGTCTCGTTCTCTTAGCAAACCAAAATTTGATATTTGGAGCGGATTAGGTCTAATTTTAAACCGGGCATTCTAGAGAATATATAAACGAAAAAAAACAATGCCCGGGTTAGAATTTTTAGTTCACCTATTATATTATATAATATAATAGATGAAATCTGTAATGTAGTTAAAGTAAAATACTAAATATTGGATATTAAAAACAGCTTTATTACATAACCACAAGCCAAGCATTAAAGTTGGAAGTAATAATATAACCTTATAATAGCATAAATTCAGAATTATTATCGAAAATAATTATTAATTGCAAATAGTATGGATAAACCAGCATCAACAGGTGACTTAAGAAAATTGGTTGCAGTTTTCAAAGAAGAATTGTTACAAGTAAGTGCAGAAGTCAGTAGCCTAGCATTACAGTAGGAAAAAAAAAACTTAAATAAAAATAATAAAGCAATTGAAGTGCTATCGAGTAAATATATAGTTATGTTTTTGACTGTATATATTTACAAATCTAGTAAATATATACAGTCAAAAACATAATTAACAACTAAAAGATAGAGTATAAAAAAGTTTGAATGACGAGTGATATATTCTATTACTCCTAATGTATGAGAAGTGTAAATTTAAGTCAACGAACAGAGAAAAGTATACTAATTAAAGTAATAAGATAAGCTAAAGGCAAAGCACATAACTCCTTCAAAATACACAAAAAAGTAAAACTAGTTACGACCAAGATCAAAAACCAAATTCACAGTATTTTAAAAGAGAAAAATGGTAAATTAATTGCATATCCAGAGGATGACAAGAATATGTATCAGAATTATTTAAGGACACAAGAAAAGATATTGATTAACCAGTCAATTTAAATGGTTCAAAAATATTAGTAGATGAAATCATCGTTTTTATTTCAAACTCATTTGGAACATCCTTGGAACAAAATCAAATGTTATGAAAAATGTTATAGAATTAATAAAAAATATATTTTTCTCATTTTATTTGTAACTATTTTTCTAAATATTTTAAAATAATCTTACTTGAGACTGTTCAAAATTGAAATCAGAATTCTATACTGGAATAATCGAAGTAAGTTAGTAAGATGATATTGAATTGGCACATACATAATAGTTTGAATGCAAATAAAAATGTAAAATATTGATATAAAAACATTATTTTGTTAATTATTTTGACTTTTTTTCATTAATGTAGTGAAATATCTGAAATTTCAACTTCAAATATCTGAAATTTCAGAAATTCTTTTTTTTTCAGATATATTCATCCTGTGCGACATATTTTGATTGTTATCTTTCCAGATTCGCCATTTTTGTATTGGGTTATTTAAAATTTCCGAAGTTGTATTTTAACAATAAAATTACTATATTTGATTTCATTTTAGTTTTTAGAATTGTATAGAATAAAATTCAAAAGGCAATATACTATTAAAATAAATAAAAATGGCAATTAAAATATTTTTAATAAGGATATTTAACAATAATTGTAGCCATAAACGCGTAGCTTTTGTCAGTCATCATATATGATATCTCGCTGTCAAAATTACTGTCATATAGAAGTGGCACGCAATGTGTTAATGGAGCAAACCAAATGTTGAAAGGGTTCGTTTTAATATTGACAGTATACAATGTGAAAAGTGTCATCGTTCATCGTGTTGTTTCGAATTTATTATGTCAAATGGTGATGGAGGTGCACCATAAAAAACATAGTGGATTGTTCATTTAAAATTAATTTTATATTAAAATATTGAGCCATAATGTATATAACTAACAATTTATTAAAAGTTTTAAGTAATAATTCACGATATTTAAAATCACGTAATTGTGCAATCAAATTAATTGCGCGATGTAGTAACAGTGCTCATTTCAAATATGGTAATATACAACTACTAGAAATATTTAAAAATTTATATAGGCATAATTTATAGAACAAGATCCAGGACCAAAATTTACTAATCCGGATATCCAGAAACTATTAAAATCTATTACTCGAATGGAAATTAATAAAGTTTTCCGGAAACGATCTGTTCCTGATAATCATATTGAATACAAGTATAAATTATAATTTCGATATTTACTAATTAATGTTTAAAATCTCTTTTTATTACATTTAAGATTCTTGACTACCGAACAACTAGAAAAGAGATTTAAAGAAATCGCCGATAAAGCTGAAGAATATTTAGAAATGCCACCAATTGTAATGATAAAGGATGATACACAAAAAATTATTTCTGAGGATCCAGCATTAAAAGGTTTTTCAAATACAAAATATGTAATTACTGATATTACATTTGGTCTCAAGCAATCCAAACGTAAAATAGTAATACGCCAGTTAAATGGTACATTAGAATACGCTCCTATGGATATTAGAAAACGAATAAATCAAATTTATGCTCCATTACCTGGTAGAAAAATTCGTACACCACGTATGTTTGAACCAGAAAATTTACAACATTGTCTTGACGAACATAAATATGAATTTATATTGGATCGTTTATGTATTCAATATGAACCATATGATAAAGATTTCCATGATATTTCTAATAAAGTTTATTGTCATGTAAATGATACGAAAAGTTTCGATGATTTAAGATCTACTAGACATTTTGGTCCAATGGCATTCTTTTTAGCTTGGCACAATAAAATTGATGATTTATTATACGATATGATTAAAAGAGATTATTTACGTAATGCTATTGAATTAATATCAATTTTATATGAAGTGAAAAATATCGATTATGATAAAAGTATCCATAAACGTTTAGGTAAAATACCACAAAATATAAATATATTTGGTGATTTAAAAAAACCAATTACATCTACATCAGATGATATTCATGAACAGATAAAGAATGCTATTGGTAAAACAAGAGATGATTTTGTATCAGATGAAATATGTTTGGAATTTATTGAAGATTTCGTTAAGAATAGAGCATTGAAAAAAGTACCATTAGAATTGGCTATACAAACATTTAGAGAAGTAAATGATGAGAAAAAGAAACTTTATGAAGGATTACGCAAAGCTCATGGAGTAAATTAAATTATAGTTATTTATATTTTAATTGAAATATAAAATGAAAAGAAACAAATTTTTATTATATTTTATAATAAAATATGTTAAATATTTGGTACCGAGTATTCGTCATTTATTTCGATTATAAATTTTTGTTTCTTTATTTCAACCATAACTTACTAAATAATATAAACATTGTTTATCTGTAACCATATAAATATTTGTTTGAGTTTATTTCGGACTATATACATTTACATCGTTGGACATTGATTATTCGACGCTAAACCACCTCCTGCCAAACCTTCTAAACCAGGCAGAGCAACACTACCAACATCTGCAATTAATTCTTCTGGTGGCTGACCAAATTCATGTAATTTTTGCATATTATCTAGTATCTTTTTAAATCTTTCTTGTTTAATTGTTTGACTATCATCTGGATTTTCAGATTCCAATTCAATACTCAGTGATTTGAATAAACCCAGTTGTTTTTCATATCTGTCTTTGTCTTCTGCACTTAATTTATCGGCATTCTCTTCCAAATATTTTGGATATTTTTCCAATAATTCCTTAATACTTGGTAATAGTATTTCTGCTGATAGCAAACTTTGCATCATACCTTGCATAAATGGCAGAAAGGGATTCTCATTATTAGTATTATCTCCCATTACCAATCCACTAAACATATTTGCTACTTCTGTTTCAGAAACAGGTGCTTGTAAATTATCAACGCCTTCTTTCAATCCTTTTAATGCTTCGGTTATACTATCTGCATATTTTGCACCTACATCATCAACAGGAACATCTCCTTGTAGTGCTAATGCTGCGGCTTCTGCTAATTTCTCAAAACCCAAATGCATTTGATCCGGTGAAGGTTGTTGGTCAGCTGGACCAAATATGCCATTCATGCGATCAGCTAAAAGTTTAGCTTGTTCAGCAAAGAAATCATCATTCCAAATTTCTTGGGTGTCACCAGCGGCTGAATCTGTTAATTGTTTTGATTCAGAACTTTGATCTGTTGTAGTAGGTAATTGTTTATCGAAATCCTTTAAGGCACTGTCAAGAAGTTCATCTAAATCTTTATCGTTTGATTTTGGCTTCTCGTCTGACATTTTAGATATTTATTTTAATTCGTAATTTATATTATTTACTTTAAATGGAATTATTTATTCTGCGTGATTATGAAACACGTACCACGACACGAGAAAGAAAGAAAAGACAAGCTGTTGAATTGTCATTGTCATTTTGACAGTGCTTAAGTACACTGTTGTAAAAAATTACGAATGCCAGATGATTATTTTTCGATTTAATATGAAACAATTTCCTAATTTCAGGGCAGAATTGTCAGAATATAGCTTTTTTTTTGCAATACAGAATTTTTAGTCGAGAAACGAAAACGCTATACATACACGAAATTTAAATTTAATTAAAGACCACAAAGTTCACAGTGGCTATCATTTTTATAGTGTAAAAGAAAATGAAAAACGCGTTCATTGTATACAGTATAAATTTTTGTACCAAAATCCTTTAAGGAATAATATGAAAAAAATTATGCTAATTACTCGAGCAATCCCTTTTCCGAGTTACTCATTACATTAAGTGTCAAATATTTATATTACATTAAGTGTCAAATATTTATATACATTAAGTGTCAAATATTTATATGATAAATTTTTTGGCACTTTCAATTTTTATATAAATTGCTTATGTATGCGCGTCTGGCGCGACTAAAAACTTGGAGATATTTCCTCTTTGTAGCTGCAACGAAAAATCTTCACAGTTCAAATTTTTGATTGTTTGGCTTCATGTAATGACTTGTTGTTGTTTTTAGGAGATATTTAATTGATACAAGTGGCTCAAGTTGTAAAAAAATTTAAGCTCTTGCTTTCTTAATTTCAAGAAATTACTTATATTAATTACTTAATAAAAAATATTATATTTCAGTTTGTCTACTCAAACTTCGTCCGCGTCACCAGTATCATTTAACAATATAGCATGCGCGTCCAGACGGCGGGAGTATCTCTAGCACAAGGCATTTGTTTAGTTTATTTTCCGAGGTAGGTGGTAACCTATTCCAATTTATCTATTGTATCTGCGTACCGAAATTTTGTGAGAAACTGTTTCTAGGGTAATTTTGATTTATAAAAATTATGCGAAATTTGACATTGACATTGACAGCTGTTTTTTCCTTTTAACAAAAAACATGGCTGCACGGGGAATTGTAGGATTCCTGAAAAGAAAAAACTTATTAAAATGTGATAAATTCAAAGCTATACAAACTCGTAAAATAACTGCTTGTGTTCCTTGTTGTAAGAGTTATCAATCATATGAAACGTCACATATTCTAGCAGCTAAAAAAAAAGATTTGGGTAAGTTACTATTTGGTGCGGTATTATTACATCATAAAAAACTTTTACTTATAATCCAAATCCATTAATATATTGCAATATAACAAATTATTTAACTTTACTCTAAAAGATTTTATAACTCATAATTAACTTCATATTAAAAATATATTAAACAATAAAAAAATAATTTAACATAACCTAGAATAGTCTAGAAAAAATTCTAATCGATAACATAAAAACTTTTAAATTTGTTTATTTTGTTTTTATAGCAATTTCAGCTCAACACAATTTACAAATTCGTAATTTTCATTCAACATCAAATTTAAAAAAAGATTATTATAAGATTTTAGGAATTGCACGTAATGCATCACCAAAAGATGTTAAAAAAGCATATTATCAATTAGCAAAAAAATATCATCCTGATACAAATAAAGATCAAGATGCTAGTAAAAAATTTCAAGAAGTTTCAGAAGCTTATGAAGTGCTTAGTGATGAACAGAAACGTCGGGAATTTGATACATTTGGACAAACATCAGAACAAATGGGACGTTCTGGTGGTCGTCCTGCTGGTGGCCATGGACCAGAAGGTTTTTCACAAAATTGGCAATTTAGATCAACTATAGATCCCGAAGAATTATTTCGAAAAATTTTTGGTGATGCTAATTTCCGCACACAACAATTTGATGATTTTGCTGATTCACAATTTGGTTTTGGTAGTGCACAAGAAATTGTAATGGATTTAACATTTGCACAAGCCGCTCGAGGCGTTAATAAAGATGTTAATGTTAATATAGTCGATACTTGCCCAAAATGTAATGGTTCTAAATGTGAACCTGGTACAAAGCCAGGCCGTTGTACGTATTGTAATGGTACTGGAATGGAAACAATGTCGACTGGACCCTTCGTAATGCGATCAACTTGTCGTTATTGTCAAGGAACTAGAGTGTATATAAAATTTCCTTGTGGTGAATGCGAAGGAAAAGGCCAAACGGTAATTTAATATAACTTTAAATTAACTTTCTGTAATATATTAAATATTTAATTAACGTTTAGGTTCAAAGGAAAAAAATTACTGTTCCAGTTCCTGCTGGTATTGAAAATGGTCAAACGGTTAGAATGGCAGTGGGAAAAAAGGAATTATTCATTACTTTTAGGTAAGTTCAAAATATAGTACGATAACAATATTGTAACGGTAATCGAAATTAAAAAGTACCTAAAATATTTTGAGGAAATTAGACGAAATTGTTTTAAGGTCACAAAATTTTAATACTGAAATATGTCAATATTAATAGCTTTGACAAATATATTAGACTGATTTCACAATTCATATATTATGTAATTATTCAGAATATTATGTGATTATTAACAGTGTTGCACAATGTTGGTATGGTTTTCTTTTTCCTATAATTGTGATTCTGACCGGGGACCTCCTTACTTTCTAATTCTTTTCAAATAATTGCCGTGAGTCAGAAATCATGAAAGATCCTTTTTATTTCACTGTTCTTTTTTTCCCAAATTATAATAGCCCCATAATTTTCTATGTGGAACTTTAGACTAATAGTTTACCCTAAATTGTTAAATTTGAATTTCATTTTTCTTACGGGTTTTGTCGATTTAAGACTGAAAATTACCAAGGAAATATTATGCAATAATAGTAAAATGGAATTATAATATTATCATAAATAATATAAATGGGAAAATATTCCGAACCACTATAACTTATAAATATGTTATAAAAATGATAACTATAATTTCTTTTTAGAGTTGAAAAAAGTAGATATTTTAATAGAGATGGTGCTGATGTTCATACTGAAGCTGTTATATCAGTGTCACAGGCCATATTAGGTGGTACTATTCGAGTTCAAGGTGTATATGAAGATCAAGTTATTCAGGTAATTATGATAAATTATATTTGATATTTTAAAATTTTAATGCTTTTTGTGTTTTAAAGTAAATTCAAAAGAAAAAAATATTGAGGCATGATAAGAAATTCCATTTTTTTATTTTTATAGATAACGCCTGGAACATCATCACATACTAAAGTCCATTTAAGAGGAAAGGGACTTAAACGTGTAAATTCGCATGGAAATGGTGATCATTATGTTAATATTAAAATAGAGATTCCTAAAACGTTATCGCAAGATCAAAAAGCACTAATTATGGTATTTATTCTTTTTATTAACAAAAACAAAACTTAGATAATTATTATATCATTTTCTAAAATATAGTCATTTGCCGAACTTGAAACTGATACACCTGGCCAAATATACGGAATAACTTTTAAAACAGATGGTAAGTCTACTAACCAACAAGAAAATATATCTAAAAAATTCACTCAGGGTAATGATGATAGTGAAAAAACATATACAACACATGATGATACCGGAACACATGAATATCAAATACAACGTTTAGATAGTAAATTTTATTTTGCTTTGGGTACTCTACTAATGATATTATTATGGATTTGGTATGCAATTTCTAGTGAAAAAGATTATTTAGAAGAGCAACGTGATAAAGTCTACCGTGAACGTGAAGAACACGAAGCAAAAATTCGCGATCATTTACAACAAGAAGAAGAGTTTTTGCGACAACGAACTAATTATCAACAAGAAAGCCTACTTAAAGATGCTTAGTAATAGTTTTTTTTCTAAACTGGCATAGTTTTTATTATTATTATTTCATTATAACATATAAATTTATTTGAATCGAAATCAATACTTTTAGAAGTAATAACTTAAATTTAAATATATTTTTTATTTTGGTTCTCATTTAAGGGAAATGAAAAAAAAAATGGTGGGCAGGAAAAGAAAAATTAAAATTTAAAAAAAAAATATCAAGAATTTTTTCTTTATAGTAATTTATAAAATAAATTTGTTACTTTCAATTAAATTATTTTATTTTTTTCAATGTAAAAATGTTAAAAATAATAAAATATTTAAAAATAAAAATTATTTTGTTATTGAGAAAGAAAAACATTTTTTTTGGAATTTCCTGCAAAATTTTATTTCATTTCCCTGTTAAAAAGTTTATATTAAGATTATTTAGAAAAAAACAATTGTATTTTGTAAGGATGAAGAAATTTTTTTCTTTCTCAATTTCAGGTAGTAAAGAAAGTATTGGAGATACAAATAATTTAACAAATGCTATAAAAGAAGCCTTAAAAAATTTCAATAAAAATACTAAATCTGTTAAAAATATTAAAGAAGGAAATGATGATAATAAAAATATTAAAGAAGGAAGTGATTATAATAATGAAAATATTAAGGAAGGAAATGATAATAATAAAAATATAAATAAGAAAGACAAAATTATTAATGAAAATATTGAAGAAGACGAAACACCGAAATCACCAAAAGAAGATGTTAAGAAAAGAAGTAAAATATAAATACAAACACAGAACACAAAAACCAAAATATAATGTAGTTTAAATTTTAGTTAATTAAAATAGAAAATAATGAATTATAAGTGATAATGGAATCTTAATGCTTTCTTTTCTATTATCAAAATGGATGAAGAATTTGTTAAAAAAAAAAAAAAACAGAATTATAAATATTCAAAGTTATTCCAAAACAAGATTATTTTATTTTATGAATGACATTATTGCTGCTCTAAATAAGTCATAATAATATACATTTTTATTGTTGTATTTTGTCAATTTTTTTATTTTCTTAAAATATATTTGAATTTAAATTGTTTAACATAAACATATTACATGCGAATATTAAAATAATATATCAACAAATTATATTTAAATTTCATTTAATTTAATCGATTACAGTAAAATCATACAAAGTTGCTGAAGTTCGTTCGACTCGTGAAGCAAGTACATAGCAAGCCGATGAACAGAATCCTAAAAAGTAGAGAAACAAATACACGTCTACAATTGTTGGTAGAAGGATTTAGAACCTAACTCAAATTATAAAAATTTTAAGATATTATACTTGGTAACATTAACTTTTATAGGTATTTTATGCAGACTTGTTTTCTCAGCAGAAATTTTTTCACCAGAATTTGTTTGCACTTAATTTCACCCTCTTAGATAGGAAAATCAGAAAATAAAACCGATATAAATTTACTTTTCTATGATTTTTTGTATTAAAAACTCTGTGATAAACAAATGAAAATCACCATTAATTAACCTAGGATATTATAAAATTGCTTTCAATTTAATTCACCGACTGTCTCTTACATTAAAATATTTTTTTTAAAATATTTTACAAGTTATATTTTTTATATGGATTTGAAATTGAAATAGAATATAATTTTAAACATAAGTAAGTAAATAAATTTTTATATTCATCCATCCTCATTATTAATGTTACTGGTCGTTTGTGCTTAATTATATTTAAGATTCTATTTGCTTCACACAAATAATAAAATATATAAAAGATTTGTTTACAAAATATCAACAATAAAACCTGACCTATTAATCTCAAAGTCAATAAACATCTTAGTTGATATTCGAATCATGAATTCAAATTAAATATATTATCCCATGGACGCTATTTAGAATCAGATATATATTATTCTTCCATTCTTGCCAATTGTCTGTCATTTTAAATTAAACTTACCTGATATAAGATGTTAATAAATGTATACTAACTTAAAAACTTAAAATAAATAATAGCATTAATACACAAAATGCATACTAATTTTTTAATTATTCTGTTTTTTATGTTCAAATAATAATATTAAATATTTATTCAATGACTATAGGCTATTTAAATAAAATACATTGATAAAATGAAATAAATTAATTAGCAATTTGTATATATTAATATTAGGATGCAATTAATGTTTTAAATAATTTTAAAATTACTTTTAATAAAATATGATTTATAATATAAGATAACCAAAAATTTATTATATATAAATTTATATTTCAATTCATTTTAATTATCACTTCAATTCATCTAAAGATGTTTAAAATATTTAAATAATTATAGTCGATGATAATAATAATAACCACATAATTAATAACTATAATAATTTTCGATTATTTATAACAAACTATTTAATAAATTTAAATTCATGGTTTAATATCAAGGTTATAATTAAATTTATTTAAATTTTGAAATCAAAATGAATAATTTACAAGCTAATTAAACTTCTAATATATATATATGTATTGATATAATTTATTTTAAATTTACACTTAAGAGTTCTTTATTTCGTCCGAAAGTCTATTAAAATACTATGCTAACCAAAAGAGTTATATAAAATTAAAAACATATTTATTTCGAAATTATCGAAAAAATAACCCTGTCCTTTATACTAAATTAGTAGACCAAATATAAATTAACTACTAAACCACAATTTATTTTAATTCGTACTAATGCAACCACTGAGTGAATATCTGTTATATAGGTCAAAGTCTAAGAAAATTATAATATGTTCTGTACTTCCAACCACGAAATTGTATTATTATTGCAAATTATGACAAGTTTAAGTATATTTTCTACTGAACACTGAATTATTAATATGAATTTTTCTTCGTAATTTGATTGTTTATTTTAGAGTCACCAGAAAATATAACAATTTCATAAACTTAAAATTAAATAATTTCGTACAAGGACATGTTTAATAAAATTTTAAATACCAAAATCAAATAAATCATGTGGAAAATATTTAACAGATTATAATAAATGTAAAATAATAAGCATGTTAATTAATCAGTATTGGAGATGTGTTAAATTTATGATTTAATGATTGGTATGGTTTAAAGTTTATAATTATTGAATTGTATTAAGAAAATTAAGATTTCAAGGTAGAAATTTTAGATGACCAGCAAGTTTAAAAAGTAATAGTAAATTGTTTAAGAGTTAATTATAAATTTCTGTAGAACAAAAGATGTAGCTTTAAAATAATTTAATTAGTGCTAATTTAAATAGTGTTAAGTGAAATTTTCAATTTGAGTTTGGTTACGTTTAAAGTTCTGTTTGCTGCAAGTACACGTAACGTTCGATAAAAGATTTTAAGACCGATAGTTAAAAAGAATACTTTTCTAAAACCGAAAACACCATAACTAAAAACATACATATTTTTATATGCACTTAAAACCTTCATACTTCCAATAAAATTTCATTTTATAAAAATTATCAACTTCATTCTTTTATAGCTTTTCAATTAGTTTTCAATATTAAATACAAATTAACATTTTTAATATTTTCAACATAATTTTCTTACAATTATAATAACAATAATTATATTCCAAATATTAAATATAATTTGCGATGATATATTAGACAAATCTGGAACTGTAAAAGAATTATTAGGCAATAGACTAAGTACATCTTTTGTAAAAACATAACTTCTTGCATTAATTTTAGCTTTTAATATACGAAAATTAACTTCATTTGGATTTAATGGTTTTGTTAAAAAATGATATAAACGATTTACAACAATAAATAAATTACCATTTTGATCAAATGCCATACCATCAGTCCAATGTATAAACAATTTATCACGTGCTATAATTTTTTGATTTCTTTTCATAAATTGTAATGATGAATTCCATTTTGCAATTGCATGTTTTTGTAATAAACTATAATATAAAATTCCATGATTATCCATAATCATACCATCAGATTGTGATGTTTTAACACCATAATCTGTAATATCTTTTGTTAATTGAATTTGATTTGTAATTAATGGATATAATGGATCACGTAATTTTGATGCTGGTATTGAATACAAATGATAACTAGATAATGGTGAATAATATACATTACGTTCATAATTTTCATTAATCAATGTTGGTGTATTAATTTTTGGTAATACAGTATCGCCAGTATTTGGATTAAAATATGGTCCTAATGCAATACCATTAATATGAATTGAAAATTTTATATTTGTACCATTTATAGTAAAATGTGTAGCATCATCTGAAGATCGCATTGTATTAAATTCTCGAACTTTCCATGAACGATTTAAATTTCTAGAATATACAACAATACCTGGATCAGATATACTATTATCTGTGATATATGCAAAACCATGCATGAAATCATCAATAACAATTTTACTTAAATAATTTTTACCACGTTCTGCGACTTTTTCAGGAAACTCATATATATGTATTACAGTACCATTACTTTTTAAATCCAAAATTAATAATTTTGGAACACATATAACAGTCGATTTATCTATAAAATTTAATAAAAACTATATAAATATGAAATTGGTTTTTTTTTTTTTTTTTCAAATTACCCTGTACTAAAATTTGACTTCTACCAGAATCAACAACCCACATTAATCCTGTACCATCAATTTCTATTCCTTGTACAAATTGCATTGCACGACAATCACCTTCTCTATTATATTCCCATGATGGAAATGGTTCTATCAATGGATCAGTTCTACCATTACCATCTGGTGATATTATCCAACCTAATGTTGCTGGTACTCCATTTAATAGTCGTGGCATTGTTAAATATAATCGATTAGCAAATGCTTTAACATCAGATATTAAAATATTTCTATCGATATATTCACCAATACGAATAGCACGTTGATGATCAGTTAAATTTCGATATAAAAATTTTATTGTCTGCCATTCATAAACAACACTAAATTTTTCATCATTTATATTTTCGTTATAAACAAATAATTGACAATTAGTGAATGTAAATATTATTATTAAAAATCTAAATAATTTAAACATTATTTAAAATAAAAAAAAATTGTATAGTTATTTTTTAATTTTTTGTCAAATTCTATAAAAAAAACTAGATTAAAGTTAAATATTTTTAATTTATTTGTTGTGGCAATTCTTATGGCAAATTAAAAAAGATACAGAATCAAGATTAATTATGTTAAAAACATGTAATTCCAAAATATTATCCAGTTAAATATTAATTTAAAAGAAGTTTGTAATTCTTCGAAACCATACTCTGTCATATAGTTTTTAAAATTTTACATTAAAAACTTAGTCTTCTAGATTTTAGACAATGGTATAAAAATAATATCAGATAGTTTCATAAGATTTATTAATTAATTTTATGTGCCACTGTTAGGCAAGGGATCCTAACTCAATATATAAGTTAAATATGAGTTTGAAACTATATTATGCTATACTTGGGTCAATCATTGCTCTACTTGGTTCATCAACTTCATAATTCAATGATGGACAATTATTAATTTTTAATTTTGTAAAATTCAAAATTTCTGATTCTGTTCTGACTATAATGAATTACTTTTAAATAGTAGTTTGAAATGATTTAAAATAATTTAACTTTTAAATAAATTTTCTTCATCGATCGTCTATTTTCATCTGGATTGGTTGAGCGGCGACTGAATTCTTGGCGAACTCTATATATTAATTACACATCGTATCCAAATACAGGGAACAGCAGTTTCAAGTTCAATTTAATTCAGTCTCACATTTTATATACAGGCACTCACTTAATTACAATATAAACAAATCAGACAGATCGATTACTGGGAACTGCTGAATTTTTGAATATGAAATTGACACCGTCCTGCTCATCGTATACGAATAGAGGGAATTCGCACGAGGCATTTACCGATTTTTAAGATAAATGTTTGCTAAGCCTGTTTTTATCGCTTTCTGTTCTTATTCTATTGAAAATCTGGAAAATTTTAGTTTCTCGATAGACTTTTAGAAATTCTGGTAGCAATTAGGGTCATTCATAATTTTAACATATCTTTTGATATTCTATCAATTAAGAAAACATTTTAATATTTATATACAATTATGTTTTATTGATTTAAAATTTATAAATTATATTTTATATTAAATTAATTGTAAATATATAATTATTTAACAAAAATTATAAAAAATATAATGAACTATTTTTTGGTAATGAAATTTTTTTTTTTTAAATTCAAATGTTGAAATAGATAAAATAAAACATAAAATACTGTTCTGATGACTTTCTTTGTGTTATATGAAAATTATGATTTATATTTTATAAAACTTAATTAATTAAAAATTAAATGAATTGTTTCATAATTTTTGGATTTTAATAGAAAGAAAAATTAAATTTAATCTAAAATTTACGAAAACAAACAGAAACCTTATCGTATGCTTAAAGTTTATTACTAATTTAAATAAAATTTGTAAATACACATTCTTACAGAATCTTAATTTTCCATTAAGTTGGATCAGATTGAATATTTATATTATGCATAATATTTTAAGTTTGAAATTTTTAAATAGACTGATTCTAATCCACTCAGTATTAAGCTGAACTCGCTTTCAAGCTGAATCTAGTAAATGTTTTTGGTCGAAAAATACAAATTAAATAATTTTCTAATTAATTTTTTTTATACATGAGCAAAGAAACAGTGAAGTGACAGAAAATATTAAGAATTTGTAGTGCAAAATTAATTTGCAATATTTCGAAAAACTAATTAACTTTGAGTCCTATTTATTTGAGCCCATAAAACCCAGGTATATTTTGACAGGCACAAAGTAAACTGAATATATTTTAGCTATAGTAAAAGAAAATACAATTACATTCGATGGGTGCATACGATTCGATCATTTACTGAACAAAAAGAGAAAAGTATATAATATGACTTAATTTAAAATATTTTTGTCTGTTAATATTTTAAAAAAATACGACTTATCTTATTCTTCTTTTTTTAACCTAAATTTAAAAATATTAATTTAATTTAAAATTACAATTAGTTTCTACTCTAAATGTAAATTAAATAATATTTTCAACATAAAATTTTTCCAATTATAAACAATAAAATTATATTTAAATAACCAGTTATAAGATGTGATGATGAATTGTAATAATTATTATAATTATAACGATCTGGATAATCACGTCCACCATCTAAACCATCATAGTATGGTGTTGTTGGTCCAATTGGTATACCATTATGTAATAAAAATTCATCACGTATTTCTGGTGGACCAATTGCATCTGGTCCAATATTACCAGCACCAGGACTATTTGTAATAACATAACTTTGTCCACCAACTTTAGCTTTTAATATACGAAAATTAACTTCATTTGGATTTAAACGACCCGCCACAAAATTATATAAACGATTTACAACAATAAATAGATTACCATTTTCATCAAATGACATACCATCAACCCATTGTATGAAATTCTCATCACGTGCGATTATCTTTTGATTATTTGGTGTAAATGGTTGGAATGAATCCCATTGTGCAACGGCATGTTCTTTTAATAAACCAAAATATAATATTCCACGATTATCCATAATCATACCATCAGTTTGGGATGTTTTTAAACCATAATCTGTAATAGTTTCAAAAATTTGACGTGGATTTGATCTACGTGTAAATTCAGGATCACGTAATACTGATGCTGGTATTGAATACAAATGATAACTAGATAATGGTGAATAATATACATTACGTTCATAATTTTCATTAATCAATGTTGGTGCATTAATTGTTGATATTGAAGTATCGCCAGTGTTTGGATTAAAATATGGTCCTAATGCAATACCATCAATATGAATTGAAAACCGTAATCCAGTACCATTTACAGCAAAATCAACAGCATTCAATGCAGCACGCATTGAATTATTTTCACGAACTTTCCATGAACGATTTAATTTTCTAGAGAATACAACAATACCTGGATCAGATCCACTATTATCTGTGATATAAGCGAAACCACCATACGCATCATCAACAACAATTTTATTTAAATAATTTTTTCCACGAGCTACAACTTCTTCGGGAAACTCATAAATATGAATGACGGTACCATTACGTTTTAAGTCCAAAATTAAAAGTTTTGGTATACAATTGACAGTAGGACGATCTACATTTTTTAATAAAAATTTAATAAAGTAATTTGTAAATTTCTAATTTTATTAATTTACCTTGTAATAATGTTTGACTTCTACCGGAATCAACAACCCACATTAATCCTGTACCATCAATTGCTATTCCTTGTACAAATTGCATTGCACGACAATCACCTTCTCTATTATATTCCCATGATGGAAACGGTTCTACCAATGGATCAGTTCTACCATTATCATCTGGTGATATAATCCATCCTAATGTTGCTGGTACACCATTTAACATACGTGGCATTGTTACATATAATCGATTAGCAAATGCTTTCACATCAGATATTAAAATGTTTTGATCAATAAATTCGCCAATTTGTCGGGCACGTCCTCGATCATATTCATTACGATATGCAAAATCTATTGTTCGCCATTCATAGACAACACGAAATTGTCGATCAGCTAATGATATATCTTCTGCACCAAGTTGTGGTGGTACTGGTGGCAATCCATTTGGAAATAATTGACAATTAATTATTGTAAATGTTATGACTAATATGACTATGTTCAACATTATTAAAATATAATTTTTTTTAGTTTGTTTTGGTTTCTTTGATTTTTTTATTGACTAATTAAAATATTTGTCAGCTTGTTTTATTTATTTACCTGGAAAGATAAAAAAATTAAGATTTAGATTATTCATATTTTTGTTATAATAATGTAATGATAAATTTTATAATATTTATTTCTATGAAGAATTTCGCAAAAATATGCTAACTTTAAATATAACGATATAAATGTCATAAAAATGTACTTAGAAAGTATTTTTTTTAGTAATTTTCCTATGGTAAATAAAACTATAATAAGGACACAGTCAGGAGCGATGCTATCTGCTCTTGCGTCCCACATAAAATCACAAAGTTGCCATGAAAAATTTGAAAATTATATTCATAGGTTATTCGGTAAGAGCACGCTTCACCAGAGAATCTCTAGGTAGTAGTACTTTTACTAGTAGCGAGATACAGCTAGATAATTATATCGAGACTGTAATAACTTATTTAATTATCTTGAGGGAGACATGATCATTTCCAAATTTACTGCAAATATAGATCATACATTTTGCACCTCTATGGATAACCTAGCATACCGCTTAGCGCCGCCGTCCTTTTGGGGAGAAGGATTCTCTTTCTACTACTGAAGAAAGGGTTTAAGTAGTAGAAAAATTAATTTTCTTGTCATGAACATCTGCATAAGACTATGTTTACATATACTATTATATTTTTTGGTGCATTGCAATTGGTTAGTTGACGGTTCTAGGTTCATTGATATATCAACTGGCGAAGTGGCGAATATCTCTACATTTCGAAGGATGCAGAATCAACGCCATAAAAATGAAGTGAACAAATGTATCCATACTGGTATTCTAGTGTTCGGTTCCACTTGATCGTAGCAGACGTCACCACCTTTCTAACCAAACCAATACAGAAGAAATATATAGCTGGTTTCGAAAAATTTAACATATATAGACAAAGAGAATTTTATGTATAATTTGACAATGACTTTGAACTTGTAAAGTGCAAGAGGTTATAGAGTAATTATTTGGAAGGCCAAGGTCTAGTTAATTATGAAATAAAACGTAAGCTATAAATAATAAAGTATATAATGACTTATGATTAACTTAAACGAATTATTAATTCTGAGAATAATTATTTCGATTTTTGATTTAATTTTTATTAAAAAATTTATTTATCATGATTAGTTAAAATATTCGTTTAAATTGATCAGTTTAATTATAATTATTTTGATTAACATTTTTTTTTAATAATACAGACTTCCATTATTTTATTCGTTACTAGTTTTAATTATTTGAATCAAAGATTTAATAGTCCGAAGAAACACTTATTTTATTATATAAACTTATGTAATGATAATATTAAATTACACTTTATGAAGCAAATGATTTAATAATTTCAATTAATTTTAGATTATCGTAATTATCTTATTTCGATTTATTTAAGATTTTTGAAATAATAGTCCACGACAACGACAAATATTAACTAAAATAGTTTTTTAAATATAATTTTATCAGAAATTAGAAAATATTTGTGAAATATTTATTAAGTAGCTAAAATTGAAATATTGATTCCGAGCAATACTTTTTTGAAGTGAAGTTAGAAGTACAGCAAGCTGCCATAAGTTTAATAAGTAATTAAAGTGTTAATTACTTATTTCTTACTAATTAAAGTAATTAATTAAAGTAATTAAAGTGTTAATTTCTTATTTTGGCAATTTCTCCGGCAGTTCTGAATATTTTTGGAAAACGTCTTCGCATGTGTGGCGAAATGTGGGGATGCTTTTATTTTAAGGTTTTTTAATTTTTTTTTTTTGCGAAAAATCCACGCTAAAGTGTTAAGAAATTTAGTAAAATATTTTTTTATTAACTATAAAATTATGGTAAATATTTTTCATATTTCTAATAATTCAAGATTTGCTCTAGAACTCACAAATAAACCAAAAGGTCATAAAACTAATACTAGTTCATATTAATTTTGTTAATTTAGGCTAAATAACAAATTCTACTTTGGAAATAAACTAAACTTAAATTTAAGTTAAAAATATTAAAAATCCATTAACACTAAAAAGCTAAATAATAAAATCTTCAAAAAAAAAAAATTTTAAGACAAATTATAATTTTTTGTTAAAGTGTTATAGTGTGGACAAGCATGACAATTTAGTTTTAACGTACAAATATAATGTTTAGAAACATTATATATCTTTTTTTTTTCCAGTTTATGTTTAATCCATCGCAGATAATAACAAATTTTTGAGAATCATTCATGGTATTGTTTTTTTTTTTTTGGTAAAATTTTAAATCTGTAAATAATGTCTTTATGGTATGCTTAGATTTATAATAATTGCTCCGGTAAATAACATAATAGAGTTTATACTAAATTTATTACAAAATATATAAATTTTACATAAATTATTTTTTTAATAAATTAAAAAAATAGTGTGATGTCATTGACAAATACCATTTATTTATTTACTTATTTTTTTTGAAGATTAAATTGAAGCGCAAAAAGTCATTTATTATTAGCTGAAAAGTACTTGACTTTAATTTTTTAATACAAATTATTACTAATTTAATAGTTATGTCAATTTTATTAATAATAAATAAATAGAATATTTGCTTTTTTTTTTTGGTATTTAAAAATATTTTGACATTAAGAACCTTGAGAAAAATAAAAAATATACACCAGTAATTAATTCTGAATAATATAAATTGTGATGTTAAGTTCATATAAATACTCTTAAAAAACCACTCCTTTTATGATGGGAAAATCATAATAATAATATGTTAATTTAATCATAAACATATAGTAATTGTATATTTAATTAAATCCGATTATAATTAGAATGAAAATTATTATCACATAAATTATTAATTGCATATATATATAAAAATAAACTGAAATTAGTCTTAATTAGAAATGATTGCTAAGATTTTAATCTAAAAATTCTTTATTAATGTAAATTAAATTTAATAACTTTTTTAATGCCATAATAAACATAATATAATCTATATTTTTCTTATCTAAAATTATAACAAAATAAATTTTGCAAAATTTATAAAACGATTTTAAAATGTTTTTGTAGATATTAAAAGTGAAAAAAATTACAATTATTTGTCGAGACTTTTGGAAATGTCTAGAACGATTATGTTAGTCAGTTTGAATCGTTAAAGCAACCATTTTTTACTTATTATAAATTGGAAAATATTTATTTTAGCAATGCCAAAGTTGTTATTACTTTTTTAAGTATGATGCTTTAGGTCAGAGTCGAAAAGGGCAAAACAAAATTATTAAAGTTTTTTTATAATTCCTAAGTACCATATTACTGAACTTACTTATAAGTACCAGGAGTTTATTTTAAATAACAAAAATTTAAACTAAAAAATCTGACTATTTTATAATTTCAGATTTCTTATTATTATTTTATGAATAACCATTCTATAATTAATATTGTGCTAATTTAAATGATTTCGAATTTTCGGGTTTGAACTCGATTTCGAATTTAGAACTGGAAATACGTAAAAATTTCTTCTGCATAATAGCCATTATATTAGTAAGCTGAGATTTAAAATCTAGTCAAACTTGAATAATAAATATTGAAAAAAATATTATAAGAATCACAATTTGAAAATAAGAGTCTCTAAAAGAAATATTGCGACTAAAGATCGTTCTAAAGATTTGGCAAACTGCGCTATTTTTTACCTTGAAATACATAGTTTCTATTATATTATTCAATTAACAGTTTTTTTTTTAAGTAGGTTAAAAATAAGCTTTAAACTTTAATATGATGTAATATGATAAATTTTTATAAAAATTATTTCTGAAATTATGTTAATTTTTTTAGGCACGAATTTATATTCTTCAAATAAGCACGTGTCACATAAACTTAAACATAATTTTGAATATGAAACATTTCGAAGATTAAATCAAAATTTATCCATATTTTATTTCTAGTTAATTCATAATTCACCAAAATTTAATAACCAAAGTAAAAGTTTTAAACTTTAGTATATAATTTGTAATAATATTAATTATATTCATTTTATCCTTTTTGGCGCAGTAGCCAAGTATCGGACTTTGGCCTCCGTCATAGTACTTTCTTAGCCTTCCATTATAATTTACTTATTTACTTGGCGTTACAGGTCACAGGGGCCATTAGCCGAGTTTAAAATGGTCGTCCACCAGTTGCGATTCAGTACATCCTCTCCAGTTAGTTAATCAAAGTTTTTGGAGGTCACTGTAGGGTAAAATGACTCTTCTTATTTTCTCTCCAGTTTGTGTTCAAAGACCAATTTCTCTGGAACACGCTCATTAATTCGGGCAACATGGTCTATCCAGCGTAACCGTTGTATATGGATCGTACAATTTATAATTTGGACATACTATTTTTATATGGATACTGAACCATACGGTAATTAGATTAGTTAGATTAATAGGTTAAAATTTCTACTTTTCAACTTTTAAGTGAAGGACTTCTATAAATTGCTTACAAAGATCACATTTTCAATGATCACATTAGGTATAATTAATTATTATATTTAGCACGTTTGGGATTGGAAATTTTTCTTTAGATCATATTTCAGTAATTAGAAACTTAAATGAGATTCTATCTATACAAAATGAATCATTTCTTGCGAAACCCGAAAGTATATAATCATTTTATATGATTTCATACATAATTCACACCCCTAACAGAAGACTGCTACACCTCAGAATTTATTAAGTTTACGAAAATCAAGTTCAAAGTTGGGTAAGTTTTTCTCTGAAATATAGAAAAAGTACTGCTTGGAATGTAGTGTTACGGCACTATTGTTGCGTTGGAAGGCTAAACAGACGCTGTCGTCAGCCGTCGTGATCCTCGCCCGTTATCTCGCCCTTGTGACAAATACAATACAATTTCTGAAGATTTTTATTTTCATTTTAATATTTTTGCAACTTCAATTAATTTTTCATGAATTTTAAATCATTAGCGACAAACGAAAATATCAAATATTTATCGAAATACAGCGACACAAGTGACCTTATTGTAAGCGCAGATTAAGTAGTTTCGATTTTTCGACTTTTAACAGCACCAGACGGCAGCGATACCGACATTTTTGTTTTGAGATATGGGAGTCTTTAATTTGGGGCGCAAATTTGGTTAAAGAAATGTATAAAAAAAATATTTTTAAAATTAAAATTATGCAAGCAAAAATTTAATAATATAATATATTTTATAATTTTGATGGGTTGCAGTGTTCAATTTCTTGAAAAACAGTGTTTTTTACAATATCGCTGTAGCCTTCTTAATTAAATTTAAAAAAAAACTTATTGTAATAAAAGAATTATGACATTGTGAAATAACTTGATGCAAATTTATTTAAATATTTTCATAATATTTTTCTTTAATGATTATTATTTTAACATAAAGATGTTAATTTAAATACATATTATATATTTTTATTTTCAACCTACACAAAATTTACAAAACAATTAAAATCTTTCTAAAAAAACCAAAAACATAAAAATAATTTCATATTTAAGTTAATGCCGTAATAATAAACGTAAATATTTAAAGAAAACTACAATAAATTCATTTAACTAATTTAATAAATTTTTTTAATATTATCACGTAAACTTTAACTTGAGAAAAAAAAAATAATATTCTCGTGACTTTTGTGTTAATTTAATTATATATTTTTTAAATATTTTTAATTGTAAGTTTTTTTTTAATTTTCAAATTATGATAGTTTTTCTATTTAATTTATTGACTAAATTTAACACAATTTTAGTTTTTCAGTAAATTAAAGCAAATATCTTTATGAAAAAAATGTATTTCATCAAAACTTAATAACTATTTAAATAGCTTTAAAAAAATTTAATGTTCCACAAAAATTTATAATCAAAATTAATGTGATTTTATGTTATATCAAAAAATAATGACATTTGAATTCAAATTTTGATCTGAAATTTAGTGTTAATATATTATATAGGCTTGAGTAATGTGAAGGTGAAAATGATGAATAAATAAAAATGTAAAATTTAATAAAAAAAAATTTATAACTTTAACATAAAAAACACTTACAGTAAAATCTTGTAAAAAATTCTATAAAAAATTTAATTATTTCTATAGGCTAACTAAAAATTAATTAAGAAAAATATAATTTTTCGAGGGGAAATTTTTGTTCACTCGGTAATTTATTTGGTATTCTAGTTTTCTCTCGAATCGAATTAATTTAATTCAATTCATTAATTATTACCAGATTAATCAAATTTTCGAAATTATATTTTTATGCTAAATCTATTTCGAAATCACCTTTTTATTTCAAATATTTTTATTATAATCATAAAATTTTGCTATCAAAAATTTCTATTTTCTATTAATTTATCAAAATTTTCTTTTAAAAACATTTTTAACAAGTAAAGTTAAAAATTTTTGCGATTATTTATATTAACAACATTGATTCCACTGAAAAATTCTAAACGAAAAGATTTGATATTAAATTCCATTCACTGGAAAATTATAATAACACCCAATATTACCGACTCGGAGGATTTTCGAAAAATATTTCTATTCCCTTGAAAACTGGCATCCCAAAAATTTCCGAATCGGAAAATTTCCTTATATTATCAGTTCACTCGAAAACTAGAAAAGGGCTTATATATTGAAAAAGGCTAGAGCTAGGCTCTAGAATGTGTAACTATATACGTTTCTAGATCTTTTGCTCAAATTGTTAGCAATAAACTCAAATTTATTGTAAAAATTTGTAAGCATACTGATTTTAAGACTATAATATATTGGTTTTGACAAAATATATAATAGGACTTCAATTGAAATGATATTGGGATATGTTAGAGCTAAGATAGCATTGCGAAATGTTACGAAATATTAGATTTAACAACTGAAGAATTTAGTAATTTTATTTGTTGCACTAAAATTCTTCACTTAGAAAATAATTTTTTTTTGAAAATAAATCATTTTGGATTGATTTGATAGAAAATTTAATGATAACACTTGAAGCTAGTGATTTTTATACCTCTGAGGCAGACTGTATTGATTTTTGTATTATTTATTATAAAAATTATTAAAAATTAATTATTGATATATTAAAATTGATTATTTATTTTGATTTATTTTTCAGTGTAGGTTTTTAAAAAATTTGTCGCCAAATTATGTGTGTCAACATAATTTATAATTTTATGAAAATTATAAATTATAGTTTACACACTACCTAATAATATTCAAGGACTAAGTTAAAAAAAAAAATAAACAGACTGTAATTTAATTTCAGTTTATTTATAAAATTAATATATTTCGATTTATCATTAAATTTTAATCGTGGTTGACTGTTTTTTTCACTATGATCTTGTTTTAATAATTTCAAATTGAATTAAATTTCACAATGAAAAAAAACTTTATATATGGATTTTTTTTTTTTGAAAATGCAAGGTTTTTCAATTTAAAACAGGAAAGAAAATCATTTTAATTAATTTAAAATTAAAATAAAAGATGATTTTTTTTTAATTTGTTTTAAAATAGTTTTCTGTTCCGGAATTTTGAAGTAATAAATTAAAAGTTAACAAAATAATGTAATCAAATTTAATTATTTATTTTATATGAATATTAAAGTAATTTATATTAAATTAACATTTTTCAATAAAGAACGATTATTATGTAATATCTAAACACTAAAGGACAAATTATAATATACTTTAAATAAAATTAAAATAAACTTTTCGTTTTAATTTGGGTAAAATTCATAGCCCACCAACAGGGAAGACTATAATTAACAAAACTACATAAAAAAAAAAATTTTAAATGACTTTTTAATAACAAATGTGACTTTGACAATAAATTTTTTGACTAATTAAGTTTAATTAATTATTTCCAATAAAAATAGTTCAATAACGAAACTATAACAAGATGGAATTTACTGAAATGTTTGCAAATTTTTTTTTTGATAGATTCATTTCTGTCAATTAGGTCGAATCAATTTTGCAGAATTCCTTAAGTAAGTTTGTGGTGTTAAAGTTCATTACGGCTGTAAAATATATTGTCTCAAAATTTTATATACTTATTATACGAAAATTCGAAAATAGGACGTTATAGTTTATAATATCGTAAACTAAGTTAATTCGAAATTTAAAATTATTTAAATTAATTATAATTATTTTCTCAATGTTTTAATAAATCATTTAACAAAATTTTTTTTTATAATTCTTTAAATTTAATTTTGTGTCAAATTCAGATGGAGTAATAATTTTTTGGCAATATTAAATTAATTTTATTTAAATATTTCAATTAGAATAAACATTAATCTATTATTACATCAAACGTCAGACCTATAAACTATCACACTAAATGTCCTTCGGAAAAAAAACATGTTTTTATAAATTATAAAAAAAAAATTTCGGTGTCATATATTTTAATGTTGAATGTCGCGCGTCTATAATGTTAAAAAGTATAATTTTTCGAATCGGTAAGCAGAGATGAACATAAAATTCCATTGAAAAACGGTTTTTTATTTTTTTTTTTTGATAATTGAATAATTAAACACATAGAAACATAGTTTAATACAAAAAGGTGTTTAATAATTTTGATGATACAATCAAATTAATAAGATGCTATTAGTTTTCAAGAATTTTGATTGTTGAAAAAAAAAAAAATTATGAAAAATTATTAATATATTTAATTAAAAACATAAAAATAGAATATTTGCAATTAATTCTTTTCTTAATTAAATAAAGAAATTAATCACAATTTAATCAAAGCCCAAAAAATTTGCTTGACATAATACTTTTTTTTATAATATGATTCATTACTAAGTATAACCATTAATTATAAATGTTGTTAAAAACTTACACAATTACATCGTTCAAAAATATCTTAGGAATCATTTAAATTAAACTTGTTACATAAAAATATTATACTTTTTTTTTTTTGGCTAATTAATTATTAAAGTTTTCAAAATTTTGATCCACAATTATCAATCAAATATAAATTGAAATCAGTTTGAAAATGATTTTAAAATCATTAATCATAAATATTGATGAAATAATATACTTTAAATTAAATTAATTGAAAAATATTGAAATTTTAATAAATTAAGTTAGTTTTTATTTATTAAATTATTGAATCAAAATGGTATATGGATCGATTCATAAAAAAACATTAATTTTATACTCAAATTAATAAATATTATAATTGTTATTAAAAATGAGCCGAGTGAATAAAATAAAAGTAAATGTTTTAATGTGAAGTAAAATTCACATTTACATAAATTAAGTAATAAGTAAAATACTAATCTGTAATTTCCCTTTAGTAAATATTTGAAACTGAACTAAATAAAATCGAGGATTTAGTAAAAATTTGTAGTTTTAAGGACAGATTCAAATTTCAAATCTCGATAATTTAATTCACGGATAATTCGATTTTTTTTTAAGCATGTAGAAATTTTCATTTAAATCATTTTTTTATAATAATTTGATGTCCACGTTAATTTTATTAAATTTTTATGTTGTTTTGAAGCATTATCGGGGTTCTTAACCGTAATAATAAACAAGGCTTTATTTTTTGAAGTCCCAAAAGAGGAAATATAACAAAAAAAGCAAAATACTATAAACAATTATAAAAAATTATATAGATTTGAAGAAATTAATTTTGAGAGATTCCCTGAATTTTTTTGGGAGACAGCGAGGAAAAGGAATAGGGATGGTGCATTGGCATCGAAACAGAGAATTGAAGTCTTTCGGATATATATGGCAAATCCTCCATTCCAAATTAACGTTGAATAATTCTATACAGTGTATTAAATTTTCAAGACAGTGCAAACTGTGCAAACTGTAATGGAAATTTTATTTATCAAAAATAACTAAACGGATCAAATTTCCGCAAAGAAAAAATATGTCTCCGCAATTAGATTGGAATAATTTTATTTCGACAACTGGAGCAATATATCCATATTCCTATTCCTACGTGAAAAAACGTATTTTACATTCATAGAAAAGGTTTCACAAAAGTTTGAATTTTATTGCGCAACATTTTTAATAACAACTCAAATTCGTATTACAGGCTATATCAAAACATTACTTTCGGTATTGCTCTGATCCATTTGGGTATTAGTTTAATTTTTGAAAAAAAACACCAAATTTTCTTCGACTCGATCACGATCTATTTTACCTAAATATTTCAAATAAATTCATAAATTTCCCTTAGCAAAACATATCAAGACTTTTCACTCTATTTCCAGAAAATATATTAATTTGGAATTTCTTTTACTTGATTAAAATGCTTTTGCTTTTGCTTTTGCTTTTGCTTTTGCTTTTACTTCATGCACTTAAAGTTACCTACTAGATTTTTCTTCACCCAATTTAATCACAAAAAATGAACATAATTATAATCCAACTTATTAGTTACTCTACTTTACTTTATATTCAAATAAATGATTTTCAATATTTTTTTTAGTAATTTTCTCAGAAATTTATTGGTTTTTCCTAAAATTTGTAAACACCAAAATAAACACTTTTTTTGTTTTATAACCGCAAAACTTTAAAACTATAACTTAACAAAAAAAAAAAAGAAACAACCTTAAAAATGTAATTAGTTTAAAAATAAAATTGTCGTTAATATTTTTATAGGTAAATAAACAAAAAAAAATTTTTTCTACAAATAAACCGCACCTAAAAATTATAAATAAAATAAAACATTTTTTTTATGTTAAACCATAAATTTTTAAGATATTTTAAGAAAATGGCACACACAAAAAAAAATCATATATTTGTGCAAAAAAAAAGTTAAAATTTTTATCAATAAAATTAAAAAAAAAAAAAGTAGTAATTCTAAAAACTTGAAAAATAATTTAACTGAGTGCATTGAATCTATTTTGCTATTTGGGTGCATTCAATGAACTTTTGCTGAGCTGAATATATTATATTTTTTTGCAAAATATTTAAATTTCTTTAATCAGGTTAATCAAAAAATAGAAATTTTTTATATTTTTAGTTTAAAATTAAAATCAAAAATTTATTTAATTACTTTTTAATAGTTTTTGCAAAAATTTACTTTATAAAAAAAGGTGAAATCTTTAAGATAAATCAAGTATGTTTTTTAATCGATTTACTCACAGGACACAGACGCTTAAAGTTTAAGTTAAGTTTTAGTAGCTTTAGCTTAAAGTTTAAGCCTTAAACTACTATCTAAAAAAAATTGACAGTTCGCAGTTCGCACAACTCACAATAACGAATCAGCCTGTCATAATCTATGTAAATAGGTTACGACGATTCGGTTAAATCTTTTTAGAATATAAGGATAAAAAATCCTAGTCACACAGAATTATTTGGATTTTTTTAAAAACGTAAAATTCGTTGAAAACCCTTAATAGGGAAAGTATAATAGGTCAAAAACTAGCTGTGATGTTATCTGGGATAATTATTGTCTTACCCAATTAAATTTACTATATAACCATAAATTGAAGTTGTAACATAAAACACTCATTTTTTTTTTGGTTTACTTTTGCTTTATTATCAAAAGTGAAAAAATTTAAATATTTTGATGCAAAATTATGAATTGAATATATAATTTAAATCAAAGGAAATCGAATAGGTCAGCGGAAATCTATTAAATTAGAGGAAGTTCACACTAAAATTTCGGTAATGCGACTGAATTTATTATAAATTTTTTTCAACACAATACGATTTTATATTTCAAATTAATTGAAAAATAAACTTGTGTAAATAATTCTGAAAATTACATAAATTTAATTAATAAATTAACTACTGAATGTATTCAACTTCAATTTCTTATTTCTTATTTTTTTTTGCAAAATTTTATTACATATTAAATATCTGCATTAAGTTCAAGTTCAGATATTCTAGACATTTTTTATAAAAATTATATTAAATATTTTAAACTTTTAAAGATTTTTATATAAAATTATGAAAATTATACAGGAAAAACATGTTTTTATATTTAAAAAAAAAAAAATTTTTTTTATTGTCCTTCGTAAAAGGAAAAATTTGTATACTAAAAACTAAATGGAATTTGAAAATTTCAAATTCAGAATCATTAGTGGAAATGCCAGTATAATATAATAGTAACAACTAGTTCTTACTATCAGATTCAGCATATTTTAAAAAATTCCAAAAATACAGAAAAAAACTATTAAACTTCTTGTTTTTTTTTTGGTACAAAAATTCCGACCTTGATATTCACCTAATTTAAACATTATTTTTTTGTTTTTTTAGAATGTATCTTTCATAAACAAAATAAACGTTATTTTGTACTTACATAACTTTTAAAATCCGTACAGATTTAATATATAATTATTTTATATTCTATGTTATTTTTTGTTCGTTACTTAATCCCAAAAAAAAAATAATAATAATATTTAAGAATTTTTTAAAAAAACATTAAAAAACATAAATTTTTAATAAACACTATTCTTCATTTAATAATTATTCACTGTCAACTCTCTTATTTCGTAAAATAATTTTAGATATTTTTTTTTTTTGTTTAAAAATTAAATTCCACTTTCAGTTTCTATAAAAACCATTCAACATTTAACACAGAACAACAACACCAGTTTATTTTTTAACAAATTTTTCAAAAGCATAAGAGAGTGAAATTTATGCGCAGTGTTTTTTTTAATTTTTTTTTGTATTTATGAACTGAAGAAGATAAAATAATAAGAAATAAACGCGATCTACTGCGCCAGTAACTTTTAATCACACACTGCCAACTTAATTTATAAAACTTGTAATCACGAATTTTTTTTTAAATTTAAATTTTTTTTTTTTTGAATTGATACCGAAGTATCTTTACAATTTATTTAAAAAAAAAAAAAGCTTAAATTTTTTATGTTCAATTTTATGCTTACATATATATAAAAAAAAAAAACTTTAATGTATAGATACAAAAAAAAAAATATGTATATAAGAGATGAGGTGGTAATCCAACAAGATGTTGTGACAAAATAACTTGAAACACGCCCGTCTCAGGTAATTTATATTTTATATTTAGCGAAAAAAAAAAATAATTGTTTTTTTTTACAATTAAATTTTGTTTATTTATTTTTTTATTTTATTGTTGTGCTGTTCAGGTGGGATTAGTTTGTGAATTTTTTTTTTTTTGTACAAAGACATACTTTTTTCCTATTAGTAATTTTGAAATTTATGTTGATATACAAAATATATACTAAATTAAATGAATATAGTAAGTAAGTAAAATGATGATTTTATGATTAATGTGATAGTTTTTTTTTTTTATTATTATTTATTTGAAAATATTACAAAGTTGATTTTTTTGATTTTTTATGTGTAATTTTTGTTGACTTTGTGAATTTTTATTAGATTGTTAAATAAAATATACAAATTAATTGACTTAAGGGGCATAAAGATAATTAGATTTAGAGTAAATTTGTGAAATTAATTATTTTAATAGTGTGAACTTCGGAATTCGATCTTTAGTGGATATTCCAATTCAAGAAAAAATATGTAAATGTAAATTGTTTAGTAATTATTGAGATAACTTGTGATTATCTTTAATTTTCTATAAAATTATTTTATTAACATACAAAATCCATTTGCATATATTTGTACTTTACAATTAATTTTAAGAATACTTATTAAATACTTTATATTTACGGCAACCATAATGTTTTAGGACATGTTTGCAATTAACTTAATAAGTAAACATAGTTTTTTATCTTAATTCAATAAAATAAAAGTAGATTTTTACATAATCTAATTCCAATTCAAGAAAAAATTAATTTCCCAGTTATTCACATAGATTGTGAAAAATATGAAAACATGAATTTTCATTTTTTTTCTTTTTTGTTTTTTCATTTCTAACAAAATATGTAATCAGTTTACTATCTACTGGATTCAGAAGATTTAGTAAATCATTACTTTAGATTGATTTTAATAGGGATTACAGATCGTTGAAATTTGGTGGTGAGTTGTTACATTGGTTGATTGCCATCCAATTTACATCTATAAGTGCTTTGAAAAAGCTTTAAATTCTTTAGATAATATTTAACTGTGCTAAATCAAAGTAAATTAGCTTTAAAATATTTCATTTTCAAAAACTACTACAAGATAAGTAATTTTACTTAAAGATTTTAATAATATCTTTGATTACATAACCTTAGTTAATTCAAAAATTAATATTTACATTATTAATTTGCACTAAATCTTCTGTAATGTAACAATTGTTAATACTATTTTCGTTAAATAAACTACTAATAAATGGTACAGCAAATAAAATATTTGAAAAAATAAAACTTGTTACTCCAAAACCAATTTTTATATAATGGAATTATTGCCCCACTTTCAAAATAAATGATTCGATTATACTACATCTTTATGACAGCATTAAATCAATTTGTCAATCTTGTTTTTTCTAACCGTGTTGCTAAGAATGCTAACCAGGTAGTTTGTAAAATGATGACCGGAAATGTTTCCATGACAATCTGTTCTTCCATCTTATTACTTTCCAGGAAAAGAGTCGGAAGTGGTTTAATAATCGGAGTATTTTTTTTTTAAAAAGAATTAGAAGTGGTTCAATAATTGGGGTATTTTTTAGAGGTTGAATAATTTTAAAAATCTTAGATTAAAAAATTTGACTAGGCATTTTCAATGATACTGAGGTTCATTATGATATAAATGGATGATTATATTAGTTAAATTTTTGTATGCAGCCATCTTTTTATAAGTTAGGTTAGGTTATGTGCGCCAGACAACTACCGCCACACATCGGAAGAGATTAGGTTAAGTTGTGGTCCCTTCATACACTTCGCCTTTTAAGACTATGTCGGTGAACTTGCGCAAATGGGTAGCCTTTTAGGACTATGTAAGTAAACTTGCGCGAATGTGTAGATTTTCATTCAAAATAGTTTTTGATAGGGTGTGAAACAGTCACTGGACCGATACTATTGAATAAAAAAAATTAAAACTGGATAGAAGCTGTAAGCTGTAACAGAACTCGCTTGCGAATTTAGACTTGGCTTAAATGCAATATATATCTCCATATAACTTAATAAGTTAAAAATAAAACCTCGCATAATCTAAAATATAATATTTTTTATATAAATTTTAATTTAATTAAATAATATTTTAATTCACATTAATCTTAATAATGAATATCTTTCAAGTATTTGAAATAAAATTTAAAATTTAATTTACTTTAAGTTAATTAAAATATATTATCATAAAGATCCATAAATTACTAATGCCATAAAATTAAAAATTACCATAAATTACTAATAATATTTATAATAAAAATATTTGCAAGAAAAAAAATATGAATAAATATAATTTTAAATTAAAGTTTTTCCATTGTACAGGTACTAAATATGATGAATTATGTTATTTGCATCATTAATTTATATAAATATATAAAAAAAAATATAATTAAATTTCTTTCCACATCGCTAAATGATGCATTGAAATTCACCTAATTTATATTTTATTTCAATTCCTTGCAACGAATATGGATATAAAAATATATATATTATTCATATAACTCTCTACGACAGTGAACTTGACTGTTTATAAGTTTTTGCATTTTTTTTAAAGCATTTATGGCACACCTTTTTACCTTCATTGACTTTATACATTTTTTACACACACAGAAATTACAAGTTTTTGTAAAAATATCCGTGTAAAAAAGCGTGATTTTTATTATACAACCTTGTTACATCAGAAACAAAATATCTGAACATCGCTAAGTAAAATCTTTATGAGATTTAATAATCAAATCGCAATTGTCAATCAATAAAAAAATTTTCTACTGACTTTTTCAACAAACTATATAATTAAACAGACAGAGCATATAATTTTAATTAGTAGTTTTATTCCTAAAAAAATAATTAATTAATTTACTGAGATTTTAAATATTAAATTATTAAAATATCTATTTTAGAATTTATATTAATTTAGCTAGAAGGGATTTACAGCAAAATGGTAAACTAATTTTTATTTTATTATTATTTTTTTTTTCAATTGAAATCGTGAGGTTCCCACACAAGAAAGTAATTAGTTTTTATATCATGCTATCTTGGTAGTCAAATGTATATGCAATTTTTGCACCAATTAATTTATTAATGATTATTTTATTGTTTCTGTAGAAATTCATAATGTTGAATGGCGTTTTCGTGGCTATTTTGTTTATGAAATATATTATGGGTAATATTTCCGGGCAAGTTAATTTTTTATAATTATATATTCTATTGGTAAAAAAAGATTAATAAGAAAATTAGTCGTATCTGTAAATAAAGTCATTTCATTTATTTTCTGAGCATAAAGTTCCGCAAGAGCACAGATTTAGTTGACACTAGTTAATAGTAGTTGTATCAAAATTACAGATAATACTGTCGGTACTAATTTTATAAAAATTATTACAGCTCCGTGAAGTAACAATATATTATACAATCTAGGTAAGTAAGATAGATAGAGTCAAAGGATGGGTTAAGATTGATCCCGAAAAGCCACATGATAGCTTAATTTCTAAAATGTTCTTAAAGAAAGTTCTTCGTTTGCCAAGAAATTTTAGAACTTATTTTGGGGAACAGGCTTAGCAATCATTTATCATAAAAGCTTAGCAATTATTTGTCCCCTAATATTTGCGTGCGATGTGTTCTTCAGTCTTCATCTCCACAAACTCTACAGTTCGATCTGCGAATTTCTTTTGATTATAATTAAGGCAGCAGTGGCACGTTAGAAACCCTGTTTTTATTCCAATATTATTTGTTTTACGGTTCAAATATAATCTTTTACATGAAATCGACTGGATTAAGCTGACTGGATTGGGCAGATTTGTTACACAGTCTCTTGGTATTGGGCTAATGAATATGGTTTAAGCTAGAATCATATTTTAGAAATATATAGATTAATGAAATGGTGTGGCATTGTCATTGTGGAATTAAGCTCAATGACATTTATCAATAAGTGTATCCATTTTTCTAACTCTTTTTTCAGTGGAATTCACCAGTTCGTTAAAGCATATTCACTACGGCTGGTTACCAAAAGTATGTTCACTTTAGTTGCAAGGAAATATCCATAAATTACTATAAAATTTAAATACACCGGTATGAATCATCGTCAAATTTGTTATATTTATATATTTTTTATAGAAAATTGTTTTTGGCAAACAACAATTAATTAAATGCTTTCATTGATGAGACATTCAACCAAATGGAGTTAAATCTATTTCATTAAAAATTTTATGAATATTATAAATAATTATACATAAAAAAAAAATTGACTGAATGAATAAAAACAATTCTTACAACAATTTTTTTTTTTGTTTCTGTAATTTTAATTTAAAATTTGTTGATAGATGGTGAGCTAATCTTAATTAGAATGATTAAGGTTTCTTTACTTAGAATTTGAAAATATACTATCTTTTTTTTTTGTCTCTGATAATTTAATGTTAAGGAAAAAAATAAATAATGTGTTTAAATGACTCATGTAATTGTACAATATTATGTGTTAAATATTTAGCGTAGATATATTAAATTTCTATAATTTTGATGAGAACTAAAATATTATTTAAAATTTATAATATTATAAGAATATTTTTCGGAATTTATTATTGCTTTTAATTAATTAATTAATAAAAAAAATCAACATAAAATCTTTAATTTTGTCATTAAAAATACATTTTTTTTTTAAGTTGAAATACAAGTTTTTATTATACGATCAAATCTATATAAGAAAAATCATTTTATTCGCAAAATATTTATATGCTAACACTGCAAAAAAAACAAAATTAAAATATTTTTATGATAATTATGTTTTATTTGTTATGTTAAAGTGGTTTATGTTAAATATAAGTATGTATAAAAAAAAATTTAAGGAAATTATCAAACAAATTATAAAGTACTTAAGTTAAATTGGTTAAATACATAAATAAAAATGTCAACGTACATTATTTCGATTTAAATAATAAATTATTTATTATATTTTTTTTTCGTTTTTTGGGGAAAATTATATAAAATTCAATTGTTTTTTTACTTCCCGGTATGTGAAAATCAAGGTTAAAAAATTTACTATTGTCATTTCTGCTACCGTTTTGGTAAATTAAGTATATTTATTAAAAAAAAAGAAAAATTATCATAAAGTAAAAAAATAATTTATTTAAAAAACAAGTAAAGATTGAAGAAGATTCAGAAATTTATTAGATTTTATAAGTTCGCTGTGTTTTTTTTTGGGTAAAACTATGTATAAATGTTTTAAAGCTTAATTAATCTAATTTGTAACCTTGAAATGATAGTAAAATTTATAATATAGTTGGATTCATTCAGAAGGTAGGTTGATTAACATAAACTTTTATAAGTTTATCAATTTTTCGAACTATTTTTTTAACGGGTCCTTAAATACTAAGAAACCAAAAACAGATAACATATTATTTATACATATTTTCATGTATTACTCGTCCATTTTTTTGAATCCGTGAACTGGATTCAAAAAATAAAAAAATAAAAAATTTCGTCACGCAGTGCGGTTGACATGGGCCTCTGAATTCAGGTGCCTTCAAAATATAGCTACCAACACTATGGGAAACTATACAAAACGATCAAAAAGTTTATTTCGCACTTTTATGTAGCGCAACAAAAGAAAATTTCTGTAAAAAAACTCTGATACATTTATGAGAGGCTCTTATGTTTGGATAATACCACTTTCGACTTGCATCAGATTTAAATTTTTATGTGGCTGCACAACTAACTGCCGACACAAATTTGACGTTATAAATTTTACATTTAAATATCAAAATGTACACAACTATGAAGTGTGATTTCTAAATATTTATTCAAATGTGCTTAGAAACCAAGCCAGTAAGCATAGCACAGACAGAGAAAAGTTCAGCGTACTGAACCGCATAAAAAATTATTTACGATCAAGAATGTTCTAGAATCGCATAAATGGTCAGGCGACGCTAAATCTTAATTGGGATATTACACTGTTTTTGCGATATTTTTAATTAGATCTTTTATTTTATTTTTGGATTAACAAATTTTAGATCAACAAAAAGGTACAACTTTTTAATTTAGTATATAGGAGCCCACATTAAATACCTGACCTGGGGACTCCAAGTGGTTTTTACAGGCCCTGGACTAAACTAATAGAGATATTTGAAAAAAGATAACAGATTACAAAAGAACACTTCGGGAAACCTATGGAATTATTTATCAATAGTGTCAAAATGGTGTTTACACCACACCAATATCCAAGCGACGATATCCAAGCGATTGTGTTTCTTATAAAAATATCAGATATATCTAAGTATTTTATATTTAAAATATAAAATACTTAGTGTATTCATAGTCCGCCTTTTGTAATTTTTTATAAACTACTAATTATAATTAAACTTGCATATAAGCAACATTTAACAACTAAAGACATTAAGCTTTTATAATGCTATTAACTATGAATTTAATTAATTGATATTAAATTCGTCAAATTTAGTTAAAAGAAAACTTTGAAATCGTTTTTAAATTTAAATAACATCATCATTACAAATTATATTTTAATGTTGTTTTCAGTTTGTTTTATTTAAATGTCCTTGCATTTTTAGCTTTAAAAATAATTTTAGTTTTTATTTTTTATGTTTTTTCTTCTTTTTTTTTTTTTTTTTTTTGTATCTTTTCAGTTATATGCTACAAAACAATCAACAAATGAATTCTTTATATTGAATTATGTTTTCAATATTATCATTTTAACAAATACGTACATATTATATATCTTATATTTACTTAATCATTTTACTTGACCATTTTAAGTAAAATAAATTATATAATTAAAAAAAAAGAAACATAAAAACTTCCATTCAAAAAATTTTATGTTTATGTTTAATTACAAACTTGGATGATATTGAAACATTTAAAAAATTTATATACAATAGTTGATTGTATTTTAAATTTTTCGGAAATATCTGTGATCAATTTGTTTTTTTTTTTATAAATTTGGGTTTTTTATTCATTTTTAAAGTTTTTCTTATATCTTTAAACTTTGATATTACGAAATTTTTTGTTGGATATTATTTATTTTAATTTAAAACGTGATCAGAATAATATATAAGATTAAAAAAAAAAAGATTCATCTGCTTCGAATTTTAATATGTTGTAAGTAATAAATTCCAAGAACACTTTTTCTGTTGTGAATGCAATTGACATTTTTGCATATAAAATTGTTTATAATAGTTTAGTTTTGTTTTGTTTATCTTTTAAATTTAAGCGTGTAATTAGCTAATATTTGTATTTACAAAATATGATGAGGTAATTGTATATTTGGTCACCACAAATTGAAGGTAAATTTCATATACGACATATATGATAAAATTTTGAACAAATAAATTTCGTTTGAACAAAAAAAAAACAGATTGTGTTAAAAGATTGTTTGAAAAATTTTGAATATGAAGAAAGAATAGGCATAAATGTTTGCAATTTAACTAATGCCAATAAATGTACGTTTTAATTAATCTTACGTTGTATATTTGTCGAGTCCAATCTAATATCAGTTTCGAGTTTCTTCAATTAATTTAGTTACTAATTTAGCTTCAGTGAAGTACAGAGAAATAAAATTATTTACCACATTTGGATACAATTTAAAAAACGTTTGAACGAATTATTTACCTTTATTATTTACCCAGATTCCCAATTAAATGAAATATAGAAAAATATGATTTGACGTTAATCATTTTTTATACAATCTTATAAGAATCAGGTGATCAGAATAAAACTTAAACCGAAACCGTACTTTAAAACTAATTATTATGCACAACATTTTCTTTTCTTGAAGATCAGCTTTTGCAGAGAATTTTGTAGAGACCAGGTTCGATATTGGCCCGTTTTACAACGACTATATTGTACTTAATTAACTTTTCATCTGCTGGTACCTATCGGTCCAAAAAAAGTTGTCTTCGATGCTGAAAAAGTAGTGAAGAACAAAGTCATATTCTCTCCGATAAATTCCGCTCGGTTAATTCATGAGTATCCAGATTTGGTACTTTAAAATAAAACCAAGTTGATGCATATGGTTTTGATGGATGTGCGAGATACTCCTAATTCGTCGAAATAAAATGGTTTGAATCGAAAACAAAATTTAATCATAACCGGAACAAAATTAAATTAAACTTCAAGTTAATTAAAACTTGTTAAAATAAAAATTAATTTACTGAATATCAACAAATTTAAAATTTAATTTTTATCTTATTTTTAGTCGACCATAATTTTTCTAGGAATATCTCAGTGTTATATTCATATAAACAATTTGATGATGAAACATATTTTTTTAATATTTATTATTTAAGAAATAAAAATTAATTGAACTTGTAATTTAATTTGATGTAGTTATTTAATAAAACTCACATTTTCAGTTACTTTAATTTAACACAAATTCGTAAGCATATAATTAAATTGAATTTCAAATTGCGATAATCGCTGTAGCCTTCCTATGATATGACGTTTATATTAAACAGCGACATCTGCCGATATTTCAGTTTTGTATTAAACAATGACATCTACTGATTTTTCAAAATCATTTTATTATTTTACTATGGTAATGCTGGCTGGATAATTGAGTTTGACTTTTGATGACATTTACCCAACAAATGAATTCAATAATTTTTCGTTCTGCTCCTGTGCTGTTTAGAAATTTCTTCCAAATTGCGTCAAAAAAATCTTCAACAGTTGCTTTATCAACAACAGCCAAAAATATGGCTAGTGAAACTGAAAAATCAAAAGCTGCAGTATTACAAGGACGTGGTAAATCAACCATTTTTGATAAAATAATTTCTAAAGAAATACCGGCGAATATTTTCTATGAAGATGATAAATGTTTAGCATTTCATGATATTGCACCGCAAGCTCCAGTTCATTTTTTAATGTACATAATTACTTAACATTTTATGAAAGAAAAGATCACCGTAATAAATATTTATTTTACAGTATACCAAAAAATCGGATTCCAATGCTGGAAGATGCTATTGACACTGATAATGAGCTATTAGGTCATATGATGACTGTGGCTGGTAAATTAGGTAAAGAGAAAGCTCCAGAAGGATTTAGAATGGTCGTAAATAATGGTGTCCATGGATGTCAAAGTGTTTTTCATCTCCATTTACATGTTTTGGGAGGTCGTCAATTATCATGGCCACCAGGATAAAATTAAAAACCAATAGGAAAATCAATTGTAGCCTAAAAATTCATTTTGTGTAATTTAACATTTGGATTTGGTGAAATAAAATAAAAAACATAAATGTTTAGTTTATTATATCACTATGTTATTTGTTCCAGAATGTATTGACTTTATGAAGATAAATTCTCTGACAAGAATTTTTAATGTCACAAGGTGGCGCAATACAGTTCTAAGAAATTGTTTCGCAAAAATTTATTTTAAAATTTTAGTCTAATACGGCATCACTAACGAGAAAGTCGTGCATTTTTTATGTTTTTTTTGTCTGGCAAAGAACAAAATTTTGTTTGTAAAATTCGGTTTATGTTTTTTTTTATTGCGAATTACTGTTTTAACTTAAAATTGATAATAAATATTTTCTTGGATAATTTGTGCCTTGAGTGAATAAAAAATAAGGATTTAGTTAAATTGACTTTTTATAGAACTTTGTGTTAAAAACATTTTTGGAAGAAAATTGAAGAAGAACAAAAAAACATGATGAATCGTTCAGGTAAGCGCCTCTTTTTTTTTCTTTATTATTTCAATTTTCGTATAAACATGCGACAAAAATTGAAATTTTTTATTAAACTAAATATGAGAAAGTATGAGTGTTTAATGAAATGAATGTGTGTGCAAAATGCCAAAAAAAAAAGTTTGTTTGGTTAGTTGAGTTTTTTTTGTAAACAATTCATACATTCTTACAAATATTTATATATATTTTAAATATTATTTATGAGAAAATATATAAAATTTTAATTTTTAACTGTCAGTTTTATAGAAGATTATTTATGTTGTTTTGGGAAAAATTAAATTTTTAAATTCTTTTAATATTTATATGTTGTTAAATTTGTAAATGAATCTTTATTATAAATCAAAAAAAAATAGTAATTTTCTTAAATTATAGAAACACACCTTAAATTTGGTGACTCAAAAAATTTCAAATTACATCAATAATAATTATTAATTGCAAAATTATAAATTTAATAATTTGATTTTTTTTCTATATTTACTTGGGGACTGGGAACTGGGAGGTTCATTAGCATAAAATTAATGCTTTGTTTTTGAAAAATTTCAAGTTTTTAATTTTAACGTTCAGAAAATTTTATGTTTTTATTATAATGATAAGATTAAATTTTATAATTTAATCAAAAAAAATAAAAAAAATAAACAGACTTTAAAAAGTTTATTTTATTAAATTAGTGTTTAAATTATAAGTAAAATTTACTTATTTCCCAATTACTGTATTTGTTATAAAACGAATTAATATATACAGATAGCGTTTAATAGTAAATAGTAATGTATAAAAAAAAAATCAATAAAATAAGGATGCGCGGATATTCAAAGAAAATAGAATGTTTTCTTTCTTGATATTTTAAATAATTACTATATTTTTGTTGTATGTATACAATTTATTCAGACTTATTTAGATATTAAATATTGCTTAGAAACAGAAACTTTATATCAAAATTAAATTTATAGTTTCATACAATTTTGTTAAACTTTTACGGGGGACGGACTTTGAACAACTTTTTTTTTTTTTAGGATTTTTTCATTGAAATTCCGTTGGTTGGTTTTGTTATAATTTGCTTTATTTGCAATTAATAACAAAAAATTAATATTTTTTTCTAGAATCATAATAATAAACTTCTGGTTTTAATTAAACAATAATCTCAACCACGAAATTTCAACTATCTATGGTTATTATTTCCATTCTTAATCAATTTAATTCCATTTCCATAACAAACTTACTTTTATTACATCAATACAATTTTAGATAATAAAATGACTCACAAGGAAGTTAGTTACGTCAACTTTCAAAATTAACGGTTTTATGTAAGTTTAATTAGATATTAGAATATCGGCTTGCGGTTGCTATTATTACCTAAGAGTGTTAATTAAGTCAAAAATGATGGCGTTAGAAATAAGTTTATTCTGTAATATAAACTATCATTTGGTATTTATACTTCTGCACTCTTTTCATATGAAAAACTTAGTTTCTGAAATTTAGTAAAAAATAGGTTTGTTCAAAAAATAAACACAAATCGAATATTTAAATTACTATGTAATGAGCCGTTGATTTTGAAAATGCGGCAAGTCCACTTTTTCGTATTCCGAGATATTTAAAGTTTTATGTTTTAGTTTCAATAGAAATTGTATTTTTAATAACTTTTCAAATATCAAATGTCTTTCTTCAGTTTTGGCTGAAGATTTCTTCCAGATATCAAAATTTTTTTTTATAAATGGATTTGCCCCACTGTCAAAATCAACAGCTGATATAGTATATTTCATATATAGTATGTGTTCAGCTGTTTTAACTTAGTATAAAGTCGGTCATCTGATAAACCGGCAGTGTGCAGATGCATGTTTCAGTGTCCTGTAGGTTAGAGTAAAGATGGGGTGTCAACCGCTCTGATAAGGTAACACTAGAGGCCCCTTTGTTTTTCTCCAACAATTGATTGCTTTAATATCCATTCGTGGTAACTTCGCCCCGTCCCACAAGTCTGCAAATTTATAGCTTCCCAGTAATCGAAGTGTGCTCTTCTTAAGTCTAAGTCAATTACAAAGAATTACATTGTGGATTACAGCGATCCTATGTCTTTACATCTTCTACATTCTACAAAGATCCACCGAAGCCAATCAGAGTCTTCGCGATATTACCCAGCAGGCTAATCATGATCCTAATATTGAGTGATACTGTAAAAAGCCATACCAGCATTCTAGGTTTCGTGAACAGAACATAGACAGTTAAATAATAAGTCGAATTGTTTATACTAAACATCCATTAAAAAGATATGTAAATAATTTTTTTTTTAAAATGCAAACGAAACTAGCTCCCAAAAAGGATTGCTGGTAGATCTTGAGCAACTGTTAAGAAAAATTAAAATTACTAGAATATTGTTAATGGAAATCTGGAATATTTGAGGCTTAAAAAAATTACAAATTGCGCAACAGTTTAGTTGCTTTACGTTTTTTTCACGAGAAATAAATTCGCTTTTGGATTACCGTATTACCTGGATAATATAAAACATTGTTTTTTTATATATATATCTGCAACAATTAAATTCATTTTAAAACTTACTTTAATTACAATTAATAAACAAATTATATATTTACAAGAACACAAATGGTAAATTTCAACTGAAAATTTCAAGTAAACACTAAATTTATTTAAATAACCCTAAAGTAAATTTGAATTATAATTAAAAATAAAATTGTTTTAATAAAAAACATAAAAAAATTTTTTTTTTTTTAATCTATCTTATCTAAAAAACAACAACTTCATTTTGCAAAAGAAAAATAAACAAGAAAGATTTTGTTTTTAATGGTGCGCTGCTGCTGCAACATGTGCAACAGAAGAACACAAATCATTTTAAAAAAAATTCTAACTTTAAATAAATATTTTTCGTTGTTTCACAATTGATCGTCATCAAAGATTTTCGTATTTCATTTATCTTTGTTTACATTTAGTCGTTAAGCATTTTTTCTTTTTTGCTCTTGGTCTTGACTATATGGTCTAGTGAAAATATGGGTGAGTCTACTACCATCACATCTAATCTACTGGAGAAATAATGTTTTTTTAAAGTAAAATACTGACAAACTAAATTTCATTTTCAATACACATGAAAGAATAAAAAATTATTAAGGATTTATTTCACTCTTTAAAATTTTATATATTTTTATGTTTATATTTTTCTTTTTAAACAATCTTTTTTAATTTAATACACCTCCATAAAAAAATAATTTTATTTGTGGTTTTTCTTTTTGGTTGTTTTTGTGATATAAACACAGATAATTTTCTTTTATCATTTTGTGTGTATGTTTTTTTTTTTTGTGATAATGTAAAGAATTACAAGAACAAGAAAACATATCATCAGAAAATCAGCTAAATTTAATATAAATCAATAAGATATTTAGTGGTTTGTTGAAAGTACATTTTAAGAGGTGTAAAATTAATTACAAAATTTCAGTGAAATAATGTATCCTTTTGGTTTTAAAATATTCTGTGAAGAGTACGTTAAGACATGATCATAGACCTTGAGATAGTTTTACAATTTACTTTCATAATGTAATAGACTAATATCTTAGAGTTCTCTTCGGCCATTAACTTTCCTCATTTAGTGGTCTAATATTCTAGAATCCTGGCTGAAATCTATTCACAAATCTATTTTGAATAAAAAGCTGTCACAAAAGACAGCTACATTTCATTTTTCGATACGAAGATTTTACAATTTTCTAGGATGGCGTTTGGTTGGTTAGTGAGTGGGGAGACCAGGTAAGGTGCATATTCTGCTCTTGACCTTCGTAGCTAAAATCACGGCGGTTACGATTTTCCATCTGCTGTCTTTGCCAGAAAAATGGTAATTTAAACGACAAAGTTCTGTGGACGCTATTTTCAATTGCCATTGTAAATTGAAGCTTACCCCAAATTTCAAGTAAATAATACAACTAATTTAAGTCGTTTTGTGGGAAAGTCATATATCATGTCGTTGATATCTTCATCTCTGACATGATATATGACTCACTGAAATATTTTGTTAACTCGGGCAGAAGTCTCCTATTTTAAGAAATTTGTTTATATAAAGATATAATAATATATTGGGTTCCAATGTAGTCAATGACTTAAATTGTCTTTTAGGAATTCGTAATAACATAATTTTAGGCGTGGTTGTGGATTATTTTGTGTATTTACTGTCTATACCTATTAACTTATTATGCAAATTTATTAACCAAAGATAAACTAAAATATATTTACTGAAAAATTTAATTTTAATCATATTTGCAACATTGAATTTAAGTGGTTCTAAATATGTTTGTTGAATATCTGGCTGTTCAGGCAATATTTTCATTTTCTGTTACAAATAAAACCAAGCTACAATTTATTATACTGTCACCCTTTCTGCTTTTTTTTTTCTGGTTTCATTATATTTTTAGAATTTTCTGTGTTCAGCTAATTTCCTTTGACATGTTTTTATATTTCATTTCAAGGTCTTTGAAAATTTCAACAATAAATTTTGAAAAGGAAAATATTTTTTTTAAATATGCATTTGTTTTTGTTAAAATTATTTCATAATTGAATAATTTTCCATTGAATTTTTAATTGTTGAAAAATTAAATTTTACTCTAATTTATTTTCAAAACAATAAAATTAAAATTAAAAAGAAGGGTAACTATAAAAATTATCTTGGTGGGCTTATTAAACTGAAATTAACTGCATTATTTCAAAATGCATTTTTTCCACTTCAAGTTTTTTTTTTTTTATAAATGATTAGTTGGCAATTTTGAACGAAGTAACATTAATTGCTTATTAACTTTATTAACTGGTAACTATATACCGTCAAATAAAATGTATAATTAACTGGGAAACTTTTAAACCCACCTCATTGTTTTAATTAAATTATTTCAGAATTTATGAATGCAGTAAAATTTTCAACAATATAATTATTGTTGTTCTCTTCTGTTAGCAACAAACAATTAAAAACAAAAAGGTATTGCAATCATTGTACACAAACCATTCCTCTATAACCATAATAAGAGACTTGAGTGTTAATAATACTGAATAAGGTATCATTTGTGCAATTCAAGATTTTTGTTTTGTAATTATGATAAAAAAATAGGGTTGTAGTGGCCATATATTAATCATATTATGTGGTTTACCAAAGTTACTTTTAATTTCCTTTCCTATCCATTTTTTCTATGGTTTTTTGTTTTTATTTTTCACGTATTTAAATAAAGACATTAGAAAGATAGCCTAGAATTGTATAAAACAGACAATTTTATATTATAAAAACAACATTTAGTTACTACCGTACAGGTTGTCTAAGAAAAAGCGGAATGGTTTTAAAATATTTTGATTATATCTATCAATTGTCCACTAACCTTGGCAGTATAGGGCTTCAAGTACGGAATTATCTGTTCTTGAAAACAAAATTCTGTTGTAATTTGGATTTTATAATGATTGGGAACCAAAAATTTGTTTATAGTGAAGAAATTTGAATTGCAACAAGATGAGACACAGTGGCGGGTCGAGATGTTAAAATTAGGGTGGGCAAAATGTAATTTCCAAAAACAAAATGTGTATATTTCTATTTTACCGTGAGATACTGCAATCAAAGCGTTAACTGTAATTTAGTATTCAGTTTTAGCACATTAAACCGATAAGGACGAGCCGCCACTGGTGAGCTATTTTTTGTTATAAAATAGCTTCGACCATTAGCATTTTACCCCAGATGTTTGGAACGCCAGTTGTATACAGTATCTACTGGACCACAGCGTTGTATACGACCACTAATCTACCTTAAAATATGTTAAAATATTAAAATATTTAAACATATTTTAAGGTGGATTGGTCTTAAAATATGTTTCTTTCGCTGATCGGTGCCCTTCTTGAGTTCCTATTTTCTGATCTTCATAGCACCTTCCGTTGATGAAGATCCGGTTTTGCAATAGTTGTGGCGGATGTTCCTTTGACAGGTCCGAACATTTACTACTCCACTCCAAACTGATACCACAAACAATGTGTTAAATGCACTTTATCCACCGACATCTTAATCACTTTGTAATTAACAATTAACTGTTAATTACAAAGTGATTAAGATGTCGTCTTCAAAGTGATTAAGATGGGGTCTTATTATTTGCAATACCTATTGTGACACACAATAGGTATTGCAAATAATAAGACCCCACATAACACATTCTAGCTGATTCCATTGACTTGAGAGGGAAAATTATCTGCAGGTATCAAAGTACGACAAAATTTTCGCATCAACCTAATATTTAATTGAATATAGACAATACAATTTTCCTCGAATATTGTGCGCGCGTGTTCAATTTGAGTTTTCATTAAATATCAAATATTCGAAACATTTAAGTTTTTTTATCAAATGTAACGCGCATTTCAGTTTTTTCATATAAAACGCGCAGTGAAATATAATTCGAATTTTGGCTTGTCTATCTGACAGTTCGATTTAATAAATAAAAATAAACTATTAATATAAATTCCATTGCTTTATTTCTTTTTTTATAAATAATTTCTAACAAAGTTTTTTAATACCGAATACAGATTTTATAATTGCAAACCATAATATTCGTTGTGCTTAACACTATGAGTATTTTTTGTTGTTCTATCTGCTTCATAAATAAAACTGCATACTTCACTTGCTTCCTCATCTAAGGTCGTAACTCTAATTTCCCACTGTTTTAAGTTCCAAATTAGTTCCGGCAGATTCGTCGTTTTGTAAAGAAATGTTCCCAGAAGAACCCAGCAAGTCCTTACAGTTGGAATCTTCCTCAATAATTCTACAACTTTTAGAATAAATGCAGGAAGCCAACTTTCAAAATCTTTTAAAGCGCCATTACTTGCCTTCCAAATACAATGAAAAAACTTGTGCTACTATTCACAGGCCAGTGCCAATCAGAATCGTTATCCAAGAAAAAATTATTATTTTGTTTTAATAACTGTCCATAGCTTGATTCCCATTCTTCCAAATTAGCTTGCGAATGTTGCTGGAAACTTCTATTAAGTGAGGACAAAGCCGTTTCTCTTCTCGTCATAATTGCGTCAGAGATGAAGTTTATTAAAATGCTTTCGTTCTATATACCTGTGCGATTTACGACAACTAAACATTGTTTTTCTACATTCGGTTTATTAACAAGTCCTGAAAACAGCAGAAGTGGTTTTAAAATCTTACCAGCACCAGTAATTGCATATGTAAACATTTTCCACTCCTCGTTATAGTTGTGTGCCATAATCTCATTTCGAATTGGCAGAGCTTTCAATTAAATATTACACGGATTCCCTTTTCATTCCGAAACCAAACCCACAGCAGAAATTTTTCAATTTCTTCAAACGTAGGGTGCCTTCCCACCAGTTAATGGCCTGCTCGTACGAGTACAAATATTCGGATCACTTATTGTGATAAGTGATCCAAATATTTGAAGATTTTCCTTTTTGTTCTTCCAACCACGCAATTTTCGAATTGCGTGGTTGGAAATTTCGAATACCGATTCGTTAACACCATGTAATTCAAATTTCGAATACCGATTCGTTAACGCCATGTAATTTTGCTATTACGCGGGAACTTGTTCCGGGCTTACCTTTTTTAATTTTATTTAAAATATCAAGGTCTTGCTTGATCGTATCATTTTTTCTCGTTGAAATTATTGGAATAATGCTCATTGTGATGGTTCACTAAATTATGTTTAGAGTTGCGAAAAACTAGAAGATTATATATAGCAAAGGGGTAAAAAGTCTATTTTTTAATCCACTTAATTCTGGGTTTTTAGAAAAAGAAAATAATTTTATAAGAAACATAAAAATCCAAAAGGCCGAAAGGGAAAAACCAGCACTGTATATAAATCAGAGAGGTAAAAACTCGCCAAATTAAAGATCTTTTTTCATGTTTTTTTTAAATTTCGAATATAGAGCGCGCGCGTTCTATTCGAATAAAACTCGCGCGCACTATATTCGAGAAGAAGACTGTATTTAAACTACACAAAATTTTTGAATGTTATCTTTCACTGACTTGCTAAAAAGGGTTGTTCAGTATAAATAGCTGATACTTTACAATTGTGGTCTAGCAATTTTTACGTTTGTTTTATTAGACTATTGTACTAGATATGCTATTGATCCTTACTACCTGTTCATGAGCGATACGAATATACATATAAATGAGTTACTATCGAAAAAATGTTAAATGTCCTTCTTTATATTATTAGACAACCTGTAATTACAATTTTGTCATATTGCTCCCTTTTGGTATTATAACATTAAATAATTACATATGCCTAACGACGAATTATCCTAATACTTTTGAATGGCTATCTTCCCCTGAAATCAATCATTCAATTTCGTAAAATTAAATTACATTTGAATTTATATTTCTTTTATAAATATCATTTATAATCATTACAACCTTCACATAGTGAAATTAACCTACATTAATATTTGAACCATTTAATTTAAATATGAGGTCAATTATTTTATAATATTGTGTTCTTTTTTTTAACAAATAGATACTTGATAATTGAAAGGAGTACAGAATTGTAAAATTTATTTATAAAATTATGACAAGGAACAAAAAAATATCAGATAATAATATATGTATATTCTAAAATTCTAAAGAATTTTTTTTAAACGAATAGCATTCAAGTATAAAAATATCCTCTTATTTCTTAAATTTTAAAGTGTATACTTAATATTATGCTTCGTTAGCATAATTTTTTATTATTTTTTATTTTGCAAAAAGGATAAAATTTTCATGTCACACACAGTATAATATTATAAATATATATACATTACGTTTAAATAAGGACACAAGGAATTTTGTTAAAGGAGTTAAATATCATAATTTGCATAAAATTGTTTTACTTTTAAATTGTTTTTTTTATTTTTTTTTTGTCTTTGTTTATTAAAAGGATTCCTTGAAATAAGTGGATAGAGTAGGTGACGTGAAATGAAACTAGAATTTCCACAGCATTGTATTTTTTTTTAGACACTACAAATCGGAAGTGGTATTTCTAAGTTTTTTTTTTTTATGTTTCGAGTATTATAATGCAGATAATTTGAAAATTTTTAAAAGCATATTTAAATAGTCCTAAAAAAATTAATAAGGATTTTCAAATGAATTTAAATTAGTTTTTAATTATAATCTACGAGTACATCTACACCACAATATGTTTTGAGATGGATTAATAAAAATGTATAGTCGGAAATAACCTAGAAATTGGCAAAGATTTTTCAAGATTAAATTAATTCAATTGCCGGTAAACACTATCATATTTTAATTTACTTTAAATTCCATTTCGTTATTGAATTCAAGTTAGTAATTTCTAAATTAATTTCAATTATTTCAATTTCAACACTAAAAATAATTGTTTTTTTTTTATTATATTCGTCCATATTTTAATATATTTCAATTTTTCATTAAAAATTCATTATTATTTATACATAATTCCGTTTTTAGTTTTGCCATTTTTTACAAATGAAATTTAACACCTTAATTATTTATGCACATTTTATACTTAAAACATTAATGATATGTAAAATCGTCAATCAAAATTAAATTATCCCATATTTACATAATTTTTTAAAGATATCTTTAATATTGTATAAGCGCCAGTATTAAAAAGCACGCGATTAAGTGTTTTGTTTTCTGTATATTTGTAAAATGATTTATGTATATCAATTTAATTAACATAAAAATTATTACAAGCCCAAAGATGCGTAATAAAACTAAACAAACTTGGATTCTTATTTCGAAAAATTTTGGCACTGTTATTGGGTTATTGTGAATATGAATTGTTTAATTATTATTAATAATAAAGATGTACTGACCCAAAAGACATTGCTGTTTACACACAGAGTTACACACTTCGAAAATATGAGACTATTCGAAAATACGAGTTAATACATGTCTTTAAACGAGTGAATCTTGACTATTCATTAAATTGTTTTTTTACTAATTTTGTCAAAAAGGTTAGTGTTCTAAATATTGTCCTCGTTGTGTCCACAAGATTAATTAATTAATATTTTGCTATTTGAGTAAACTATTTAAAATTTCCGTTTCACAGTCTTATTTCGAATAATTTGCTAATTCGTATCTCAAGACTCGTAATTGTAATAATGTTAAGTTTATTTCAAGAAATTAAATATAAATGAAAATTATAATAAAAACATTAATTCTTTCCTAAGCTTATGAAAATAAATACATTACATATTTTCAATATGTTAAAAAATTATGTTATATTCTCAAATATCTTAATTGGAATTAAACTTAGATTAAATTACCGTCAAATCGAATCTAATTACAACAACTAAGAAATTTCAAAAATAATGTTAATTTATTCTTTTACATCAATTTTGAATTGTATACAGGGGGACAGATGTTGAAATCGTACAACTTAGATAAATCATAACATTACTTGAATTCGATAATTAAATAATATTATTGCGGGAATCAAAAAAGTAGTATAAATAAGTGATATCAATGTTAACTGTCCACATTTTCCATTTAGAATTCCTTCTAAATGGAAAATGTGGACAGTTGGATTCTTTCTGCTGCTCATGCACAGCACCAGAATATAGGAATTCGAAAAAAATAGAATTCTTGAAGGAAGAATTCTATTTTGAATTTTATTTTGAATTCTTCCTTCCAAGGGAAAAGGAAGAATTCTATTTTTTTCGAATTCCTATATTCTACTGCTGTGCATGAGCAATAGAGTACCAATTTTTCATCGCAACACGATCACACACTTCTAAGATTTTTATAAACGTTTTATTTATTAAATATTTCCATACAAAGAAATATAGGGATACTGAAAGTTGGTACGGTTTACACAAGTCTCCCCTATATTATTTTATGTAAATCATATAAAATTTGGTTCTTCTGTTGTAAAATGAGATATAGAATTTCTAAACTAATTAATTTAAATAAAATCAACAGAAAAATTATTAAATCTATAAATGTTTACTTTTATAAATAGTCAAAAAAAAAAAAAATGGTGTAAATAAAAATTTGTCAGACCAAACAAATCAGAAACATTCCGATTTTTTAAAAGATGGGCTCCTAAAAGTCTCTAATTTCATTTTCGTGACATGTTTAATTTTATTTTTTAATATTAATTTATTTATTAGATTTGTAAACAAACAATTCATTAGAATATTAAAAATAATTTAAATATCATTTTTTTTCTCGGGGACAAGTAAGTAAACTCTAATTTTTTGTGTGATGGTGTTATGTACAACAAAATAAATATTTAATCTTTTTTTAAATTATATTCTGTAGATTTTGTGCCCTAAGTGTTAATTGGATTTCATTTTATTTTATGTAAAATAAAAAAATTTTAAGCTTGTCATCGATATTAAAACAAAAAATATAAATCCACATAACATCTGGCAAAGATTTTACCCATCAAAGGAGCAAAAAGCATTCTAAAATATTAAACTTCAGTCTGCAATCATTTTTTTTTCATCCGAATTTACTGATGATGTTTGGGCGGATTACGATTTTTTTATAAACAAGCGTTTAAAGAACATTTCATTTAAAATTTTGAATACCAGATTTGGTATTAACTTTCACAGTGACACTTCATTAAATAAAATAGAAAAATTTCAATACTCGAAATTTAAATTGACTTGTTTTTTTGCCCGATACATCATTGTTTCGACATTAGTCATCCCCAAAGGTTTTCTTAACATTATATTACAATTTTCAACCTACTAATTTTATCTGGATTCCGAACCATAAATTTCTTTAGAGTTTTATGTTTATTTCAGTAGTCCGACAGGACATGACCTGTTGGAATAAATTCGTAATTCAGTAAACTTAAAATTTACTTGTCAGGAATTCTGTACTATTCAGGTGATTTTCTTGACAGTAAATAAATAAAATAATTTGCATATTTTTCAGGTACTTACTTTGATGCGGGATAACTATAATGAATTGTCTACTGTAAATTTTACAAAATATTATTCAGTAAACGTACGAACACGACAAAATATTATTCAATACGGACACTAACGTGTCACGGGAGCGACTACCCGAATAAAATTTTCGATCACAACATTTTTTGGAATAGACACGTGAATTGCAATAAGTATACTTAGCTTTAATGGTTACTTACTTTACTCACCTTCAAAGTCCATTACTTAACACTAGAACTACGGACATTTGTCATATACCTATTTCTACTAACCGGTCAAAATGACCGGTTAGTTGTATATATAAAAAAAATATTAATAAAAGTCATAATATTATCATAAAATATTAAATGAGATTTAAAGAGGGAATGTTGTAAATAATTGATTTGATTAACACTAGAACTACGAACCGGTCATTTTGACCGGTTCGTAGTTCTAGTGTTAATGAAAAACTTCATTAGTTTTTAGATTTTTTCTTTAATTTAATATTTATATGCACTTTTATTGAATTTATCTTTAAACAAACTCCTATGATTGTAAATGAACTTAATTTATTATACTATGTGCACATATAAAGTCATTTTTATGTGACTTTTATTTTTTTTTATATAAATAAACAAATATTATGTTTTTAACTATATACATATACAGTATATATTTTATTTGAGGATACTAATTAGTTAAATGTGAGCTGTTTTATAAATTTTTCGTGTACAAAAAAAAAATTAGAAATGACGATATATTTTAAAATTTTTCTGGTCATGAAGACAAAAATGTTGAATTCCTTGTATTTGTAAATTATTTAAAAGTTCATTTTCAATTTTTTCTGTAAATTTAACAAATTCAATTTTACATTCTAATTTTCAATGTGAACTACAATGAACAAATGTGATTTAATACTATAAAGTTTTATTTCGAAAATATTGAAATTCTAACTAAAGTTTAAAGTTCAATTCATTTAATTTTGATGATAAAATTTTGGGGTACAGCAATTAATTGAAAGTAATATATATTTCTAAAATCAAGTAAAGTTCATCAACCTATAATACCTCAGTGAGTCAAGTTGGTCCCTAGTAAACGTTCACAAACAGGATATATCGTCTATTTTGATTGGATTTGGTATTAAATTCAAATTTCGATATTTTGGTTTCTATTTCGCGATAGGTATTCAGCAAACACCTAATTCTGTTCTTATAAGATAGGTGCATTTCAGAAAAACCACGTATCTGGAAAAGTAGGTGATTGAATTCAGCATATTTTTTTTAGATCGTGTTAAATCAAAATTAATTGTTTAGTAACAAAATTGAGTTTATTTCAAACTCGGAATCAAATTGATCCGAAAAACGCATTGTTAAAAACGGGGCCGTAATAAAGTAAACAAAAAATTCTACCCGTGATAATCTTCAATAATGCCTAAAAGACCGTGTATGATTTCTGAATTAATTTTATATATGAGCCGTCCATTCAGCCAAAATTAGATAGTGGTGGAAAATTAAAGCTATTCATTGCTGTCAAAATATGAGCCGTCCAATCAGCCAAAATTAGATAGTAGTGGAAAATTAAAGCTATTCATTGCTGTCAAAATCTTGAATATAAATATTCTTTAAAAGTAATCCTTTTCCTATATAAATACACCCATCCCTCATTTTGCACAGTACTCGATTTATACGGTTTTGCTTTAACACGGTTTGTAAATTTTTACATTAAATTTTACACAGTTTAAAGGAAATAACCAATCACTTTTTCATTTGCATTCTCTGTCTTGTTTTACACGGTTTCTCACGGAACGTTTCTACGACATTTTATGTGAGCCTACAAAACAAAAAAAGGTGATTTATTCGAAATCACTTGGAGTGGACTTTTGATATGAAAAATAATTAAATTTTAAAAAATAATAATAGGTGGCCATTATGAAGTTTTCTTGTTAATTATTATATTAATTGTCCAGGTAATCCTCGTTTAACATGGTTTACTGGTTCCGTGTTATATAAAACCGTGTTAGGAATTTACATATAATATTAAAAAAAAATTATAATAAGAAAAGAAGTTAAAAATTTAATTATTTTATGAAAAAAATTATCTGACATTTAAAATAATTTAAGTTATAACAAAAAGATAATCATTAATCAGTGATTAATTTTTAATCAATCATCATCATTGCTACTGTCGAAAATTCGTGTTAATGGGATGTTAATAATTTAAATTAGTATAACAATTTTATTTGCAATGACTGATAATTTCATTTTAATAATTAAGAAAAAATCCATTTGATTAAATGAACATAAATTTTGGTTGGTAGTATTTTTACTTATAAATGCCCTTTTTAGATTAAATACTTTGTTATACAAATTCCGTGTTCTCAAAGTATCGTGTTAAATGAGAGTTATCTGTATCGTTACAAAAAATAATTTTCGCAAATATTTTGACAGAAAAATAAAAAAATCAGCTGATATTTGACAAATTAACTTCATTTTTTGTAACTTTCTCTATTTTAAACAAAAAATTTAACTGACGCCTTAACAGTGGCTATTATACTCCCGCCGAAAGGGTATTTATTAAGATATACAATTATTTTATGTAATCTTCCCAGGATTCCTTTTTTTTCGAGCCATCCATTTAGACATATGATGGAAACTGAAAATTCCCTTTCTCCTTGGCAATACAACCCTCCCAGTGAGCCTTGGCCACCTTGATAATGTTCCTCGATTCCGATCGATCTGTGGCTTTCTCTCTCCAGTTGGTAATTCCAGTTTCTGATAATAATTCACTTAGGTTATCAGTTGACTAAACATTTTGTTATCAGTCCACTGGAAATTCCATTAAAATCTAATTTTCGATAATTGACGCACCCCATTTCCTCAACGAATGATATCAATTTTGGTTAGCTTGATATAGTCTCAGTTCTCTAACACTATTTACCTAACTTCTTATCGTGCTCAATCTAATAAATTAATATTAAAATATATGTAATTTCTAAATAAATACAATTATGTCAGAGACCCATAATTTATTAAAATTCAAGAGAAATTTATTTTACTAAAACCTTATTTAAAATTTAAATTGACTTTATATGTTTTATTAAATTATGTCATGTGTAGAGACAGATATTTTTTTAAACATTAATAAAACGTGACCAAAACTAAATCTAAATTTTCAAATATTTTCACGCAAAAAAAACATACAAACAAAAATCTATGTAAAGCTACAATCATTTTCTATTTTTTTTTTTTTGGGCAACCTAAATAAATTAAGTGAACCCGCAAGTAATGATGCGTAAAATTATAATAACTGCTAGTTCTCCAATTTAAATATAATAATAATGTTACCCTCTTAGTGGTTTACTAGCTAATATTACTTTTGAAACAATTCAATCCGGAAAAAGAAATTTTTTATAATATGTTTCGTTCCTCTTATGTCTCGTCTAATTTAACCATTAAACAATTCCACCCGGCCCCAAGTTTTTTTTAACCACATCTATAAAACATTAACACAATAAAAAAAATTTTTGTGGTCAATTTAAAAAGTCGAAATAAATTTAATTTTACTTGTATATTTCGGTTGTAATTTAACTGAAATTTCTTCAATAATAATTATTATTAGGGTTCACCATTGCAACACCAAACTGAGTACAGAATAAAAAAATTTTTTTTTTTTTAGTTTAGTGTTCGCTGAACTTTTTAGTTATATATTTCTTTTGGTGGACATTTAGCTATGCGCTGTCATTTTTTTTTTTTAAATAAATTGAAAAGTTAAATTTTTAAAAAAAATTAGAGAACTGATAATTTTGTAAAATTGTTGTCGTTGGCGCGCATTCATTTAGTGTGTGTCACCAAAAATTGTTGTGACGACGGACGGTTACTTTGAAATTTTATATTTGTTCTAAATTATTTGAACAAAGTTCAATTGTAAATAAAAAATTTGATTAAATTGAAAATATTCGGAAATTAATTCGTAAAAAAATATTATTGGTTTTGGTTAAAAAAAAATTTTTTGCTTATGGTGTTTTTTGAAAATTATTTAAACAAATCACAGTTTTTATAGTTCAAAACTCTAAGATATCATATTTTAAGTGTTTAAAATATTGAAATATATAAATTTTATATAAATTTATGTTAAGTATCGTTACGGAGAAATTAATATTTTAATATAATAATTTTATTACTTTAGAAATTTTTATTTATTTTTACGGTTTAATTAAAATGAAGTTTACTTATTATATTTTTATGTAAATATTTATGAAAAATTTCTTTAATTTTATGGAAAATTGTTTTGAATTATGTATTTATGTTGTATCATTTTACCATCTAAAAACAAAATTCATAATTATTTTTGTGAAAAATATTCATTTAGTGTTGGTCTATTTCAAACGAGTGAAATTGGTTTTCTTGACTTATAAAGAATATATTGATCTAAATTATTTATCATTCAGCTATTTATACTTCTAATGTAATCCATATTCCGTAACCAGGCTGACTACACTTCCTTTCTAATTAATTTGAGGCCAATATCGAATGCTAAATACGCCAAATTCGAAAATGCAGAGAATAGTTAACGATTTTTGACTCGATTTGTTGAAACCGGGATTCTCCGTTTGGCTCTATTTAGTTCACAAACTTATAGTTGAGTTTTCGACCATTTTTTCTGAGATCCAATAACCATTAATTTTGATTTATATTAATCATTGAAATCCATATCCAAAAATCTCATCGAAAATGGTTATTTTATGACAAGCTATGAATCATGTGTAAAACGAGTCACAGCATATATAAGTTTAGATATGATTTGGAGAAAATCACAAACACCATTTAAATAATAGTTCAGTAATTCTGAAGAAATACTTTAGAAATCTAAGAATATTAAAGCATAAATTTTAACTGTGATATTCAATTAGAGTTGTTTTGGTTAATAAAAAACTAATCAGTTTTATTGCAAATAGTTCAATTTTATTACTTAATCAAAGATCAAATTCATTTTAATTAAATCTCTTCTTTCTTTTTGTTGCATTTCTAGATTAAATAATAATATTAATTTTGTTATTACTTTACCACTAAAAATTAATGAAAATGAAACTTTGGAAAAAAAAGCCTTCACGAAAGTGAATAAAATAAATTCATCATGTCAAAAAAAAAAATGCACTTCTTTTTTTTTTTTTCAAAATATGGCATTGATGTGTATCGAAGCAAACCACAAAATATTATAAAAAAACCTGCAGAATTTATGGCAAGTTCATTTTTGCTCAAAAAAAAGAGCACAAAAAAAATATATAATTTTTTTTGCACTGAGTTTTGTTTTTATGGTGGCGATATTGTATCAGAATTTTAATATATTTAATTTTTCTCTTTTGTATTAACCCTTTTTCTTGGGTTTTTTTTTACATACCACATTATGCTGTCTAGTAATGACGTAGGCATGTAAAGTACATTTTTTCCAGATCAATTTTTTTTTTAAGTAAATAACCTACGTAATAAATACGTTAAAACATTCTTTTTTCATTTTAAAGTCTTTCTGTTAAAACCACAAGTGCAATAATAATTGTTTTTCTGTATTAAATACAAAGAAGAGTCTGACTTTTATAATGTAAATTAAGTACAATATGCTCTAACACTTGAATATTTAAAAGCAAATAGGAAAATGAATCAGTGTGTTTTAGTGGTAAAATATTTAATTTGTAGTACTTTACTATTTTACCCAAGACAGTAATTTATTTTGGATTAGGTATACGACACTCATAATGTGCTCCTTATAATTTCTTTCTACTTTAACGGAAAATCGGACTTATGGTAGTTGGGATTTTTCAGTTATGTTCCTCATTTAATCATAAAACCGATTATGCTGTTTCTGATTTTGTAGTAGTGGTCCTATTTAATTAAAACTTGTCAGTTTTTAACAAAATCTTAAGTGTCCTTCTGTGAGGAGAATATGATATTCTTTTGGAATCTAAAATGATTTAACCGAATAATCTATTTTGAGCTCCAAGTGGATTCGTATTCCTTACTGAATATTGTACGAAAGTTGTTCCTTTTTTCCATTGTGCGATACCTATCCATTTTTTCAGATGTCAATTAATTCAAAAATTAAAAAAAAAAAAAAAAAAAAACAAATTTTAAATATAATTTAATCAAAAATTAGCATAACTGCTGTATTCGGAAATTAATATTGAAACCGAAATTAGCAAGCCATGATTTATTTTTAAACATAACAGCTGCAAGTGTAATAATATTTTTTCAGTTTATGAATAGTTTTGTTAAAAGTCACCAGGAAACCCAGAAATTATAATTCGACTTGCGTTGTTTCGAGATGAATCGCCATTTATTGGAACGCATTAACGACGAAACTCGAGGCTCTAGTGTACTTAAATTCTTCTTAGATTTTGAATAAAACACACCAATTAATTCTAAATTTCTTATAAATAAAATATTTATTTATATTTTTTTTTTGCTTTTCCATGAAACGAAATGAAAATACATATTTTTTTTTATTTATCTGTTATGAAGTTATTTTAAAGTTGAAATTCATTCAGTTACGGTTAAAAGTCTTTTACGAATAATAATTTTTTTTTTTTTAAATATCTTTTCTACTCGTGCACAAAAGTTTTTTTTATGTAATTTATGTTTTAATATTCTTTAATTTGTTGTTGTTTTTTTTTTGTGGTATATTTTACCTGCTTTATATTTATTCTACATAATCGCATGTTTTGATAAAATTATGCCAAACAATGAAAATTTCTTTTGAATTTTACTAAAATATTTGCTTAAATATCATAAATATGTATAAAATTAAATATATTTAAAGTGATTATTAAGCTTCTTATGAATAGCCAATTTTTTAATTTAAATAAAAAGTATTTACTTTAAGTATTTACTACAGAATTTTTGTTATAGTACATAGTGTAACAAGAATTTTCATTTGAAATTTGATTAATTAAAATTGTTAAATTGAAATAATATTGAATAAATAATTATTTTAGTGGCGCAGTGCGATATTAAAAATTGTTTATTTCTCCTGGAAATATCAATCTTAACATAAAAGTTTTAATCATAAAATGAATATTATTAGTAAGAATTGCAAATTTATCTAAATTTAAGGACTAAAACTAACTATTTGCCTTTAATAATTTTATGGCAATTTGCTAAAATATGACAGAATTCGATTACTAAACATTTATTTTTAAATATTTTCACAAACATGATATTTTGCTTTATACCAATTTTGGTAAATTTTAAAATTGGACCAATCAAAAACAGAACTTATCTAAAAATTTTTCCGCAAAATTATTAATTATAAAGTTTATTGTCCAATATCGGCCCTATTCATGTCTTATAGCGAACTGTAGTACCATCAAGTGTAATATTGATTCCAATACGATTTAGACTGTCAGGAAACATTTATCATTTCTAGTTTGGTATCGAAGATATAGTCTATTTACCAATTTTATTTTTTTAAAAATGACTGAAATGACATTCTAAAATTTTCCATCAAAGTTAAAATTTAATCAGCCATAATTTTGTTCCAAAAACTGTTAAGAATAATAATAATTGTTAAGAAAATATCGAAAAATCATCAGTGACTTTTCATAATTTCCAATAATACAAGAATAAATTTTCCTAAAAAAAACACTCAAAAATAATTAATTTTATACTATTTTAGTAGTTGTGTTGTGATGAGATCCTTTAAGTGTGGCCTCCAAAATCAGGAACGCAAAGGAGAAGAAGAATTATTTTCTATTTAAAAATTAAATGTAATAAAAATTCTCATTTCTCGTGACGTTCTATCAGTTTCAGTTCATTAATTTTTTTTTAATTCAATTTCTTTATTTTTCCATTTTCTTACTGAAACTGTAAAGCTATGACTTTTAATGGTTTTTGTGTTCTCCAAAGAACGATAAATTCGTTGAATTATTAATTAAAATTCCTTATCTTGTATAGACTTATATGTGAACTTGTGAACATTATTGTAATTACAATGAATTCTCTTTATTATTGTACAAAAATTTTTTTTATGTAATTTAGACATCTTGAAAGTATTTCTCGTGTTTTTTTCCTTATGTTCTTATCAAAAAAAAATTCAAAACAATTTTCGTTATCATTTAAAGAAAAATGTCTTCTAAAGTGATATTTACTTCATTTAAATAATTAATAAAACTAGAATTAAAAAAAAATAGCTTGTTAAAGTGATTTTTTATGTAAATTAGATTTAAATTTTTTTTTTAAATTTGTTTTTTCAGTTTTTGTAATTAATTTAAATAAAAACTCAATAATTTTTAATGAAATTTTACATTAATTAATTTTAAAATACAAATTTAAAAACAAACCGAGATAAAAAAAAATGAGTGTTGTTGCTGAAAATAAAATTGCAATTAAAATTTGTGATACAAAAATGGAAAATTTATTAAATCGAAACAAGTTGAATAATTCTTCACGTAAGTTCAAAAAAATAATAATAATATAAATAAATTAGATTTAGTAAAAGAAAAAAAAAAAAACAATCTTATTCATTATTTTTTTTTATAATTATGTGAAAACATAAATTTTTGAATAAGAGTCGAAAAAAGAATCTTTTCAACGAAATCTCATTTATTAAATTTTAATTACACAGTAAAATTCGACGGAAGGAAGATTTTTTTTTTGTATTAAAATGTATAACATTAATAAAAAAATATCTTATAAGGCCTTTTTCACACATCAGACGCGTAAATATACTTCAATCTTGGCAGCGAAAAAATTTATTATTTCACGGGATAGGTTTCTAGTATAACTTTCTGTAGCCTGAAACCACGTGTGTAGGGATACCCTATTCGGTTTTAGACAGAAAGTACCTTAAAAAATACTTATGCAAAAATGGACTACTAAATAAAAATTAGTTGGTAACTGGGCTTTTTTTGTATTGGAGTCAGAACAGAGATACCACAAGAATGTACTGGCAATTGTAAGAGGTTTATCGCGCAACGGAGGTATTATGTTTGCCAGTAACTTGTACGGTATAATATGTTCAATTTCTTCACGCTTTTCTGGACAGTATAGGATATCCGATCCACAGAAAGTTGCGTCCGGAGATAATATTTAAAATGCTGTGAAACTTTCACAAAACACTATATCTATATTTTCTTTTCTTTTTATATTTTGAGATAAGCTCTAATTTCGATTGCTAAAATCAAAAAATTTAAAAATACACATTTTTATTTGTTTTAAACTAGAGAAAAACTGGTAAGTTCTAAAACAGATATTTTTATTTCTGCGGTGATTGACTTTGCCAAAACATGACAACTGAATTCCCTCCACAAATTGTGGTTTACAAATCAGCTGTTTTATTAATCTCTGTATTTGATCATTCTTCAAGCATATTCTTCAAACTTGTCGTGTTATGATCGAATTTTCTTAAATTTGCTATGCTGAAAATTTATTATTTTGTCGATAACGTGTTTAGGCAAAGTTCCGCAGAATTTATATGCATAAAAACTTTAAATTTTACAGTCAGCAAAAAAAGATTGTTAAAATTTCTAATTAAATTCATGAAGTTGTCGCAAAATCAGTACATATTGTTTAATCTTCGCCTGTTCCGGTCTCAGCTACTAGATTTTCAATTGATGTACTGCTTCCATCTAGTGAAATAATCGAACTTAATACCTTCATCCTAGAAAATCTTCATTTATAAAATCCACAATGTTTTTATGGTTACACAAAAAAAATAGTGTTTTTGTGGCTACGAAATATGAACTTATATTTCCGTTTAACATTTAATTCTAAAATTACACCCCTGCTAAACATAAGTGTATTATTGACTAATTTACCATATTTTTACACTGTTTTTCTTAATTTTCAATTTGCTGAAATCATTCTTTAAAAATTATTTTCTACAAGTTCCATAAAATACTATAATGAAAGTTAAAGTCTAGAATGAGGACACAAAAGTGTAATTTTATATTATAAGGTGCTTGTAAGGTGCTATTTATATAATAAATATTTATGGATCTGAAATTTAATCAAAATAAGAATTAATATTATTTAAATGTATATACCAAACAAAAAAAATGTGTAAAAATATGGCGCATATTCATATTACAATTATATAGGGGACAGTCGGTGAAATCGTACCACTTCCTAAATTATAACATTCGGAAAGTAAATAATATTATTGATAGGAAAATGTGGTAAAAATTGTATAAATAAGTGATATCAACATTAAAAGTTAATTGGCCAAACGTCTTGTATTTATTTATTGTCATTTTAATTTTTAAGTAATTCTAGTCCGGCTTCTCGTAAATTAAGATTTAATATTTTACGAAAGCAACTTTTCTTTTATACTTTTATTTCATTAAAAGACTTAATTAATTATTTACTGTGGCAAATCTAAATTTGAGTTTTGTTGGCTAAATTGGGTTGCAGTGAGTTATCAGTATTTTTATATTATACCAGAAATAGTTTTAGGGTGCAATAAGATTTAGAAAATCATTTTTCTAAATTTTAACAATTACAGATTTTTTTCGTATTTTGGCTTTACGAAAAAAAATCTGTAATTGTTAAAATTTTGGCTTTTCCGGAAATACTTTATTTGGTAAAAATTAATTGTTTCATGTAGGAAAAACATTAAAATTTATTACAAATTATAAACTACTTAAAAATAATACGATTTAAACAACTCTCACCTATTTTATTATTATAAAATTTCTTAATAAATTTATTGGTTCGTTTTTATAAATTATTAACCGAATATAAAATTAAAAAAAAAATTCACGTTCAATAAATTTGTTTTTATATCTTTTAAATAAAATATATAATCTTATAGTTATGCTTTTTTTTTTAAAAAATTCCTGAACATTATGAAAAATTTTCCCACCTGTAAAAGAAAAATAAAAATAAGTTTAATTGTTTGGAAACTTATGAGTTTTTTTTTCTTATTGAAAAATTAAATTTTTTATACAGAATTTTAGTATGAATTTTTATGTTGTTTATTACAAAACTAAGTAAAGTCTTAAACATTTAATTGTATAAAGTGTTAAAAAAAAATAGCATGTTAAAAATATAAAATCTTTTTAAATAAATCCAAAGAAATTATTTGAAAAAAAATATGGAATTTAAAAAAGTTTTTTGCTGCTGCAATGGAATTGGTTAGTAAAAAAAATTATATACTCATTATATTTTATTGAAGAAAATGAAATTTCGAAGCTAAATACATAATAAATTGAAGTCTAAATTAGAAAAAAATTTTATGATTCAAAGTTGTTTATCATTTTGTGGAAATCCGTTTATATTAAAAATAAATTTGTAATTCAGTTTTGTAGAAATCCAATTTGCAAAAATCTAGATTTCATTGAAGTATAATAAAATTATGATAATTTATTGTATTCCGTATAAAAATAATTTAAATCTAATATTTCAAAAATATGATTTCACATTTGATTCTTATGCGCATTTTAAAGTAGAAAATTTTCTATGATTAAGCTCTGTGGTACTAAGATAGAAATTATATCTTAAGTTTAAATTGATAAAAATCAAACTATGTTAGCTGTCATAAAAATCTTAATTTTTTGCATTGATATATTGTCAATTTTTTTAAAAACATATTGCAAAATAAATTTATTGAAGAAACTATAGTAATAAACGATTTTATCTACTTTAAGTCCATTAAAAAGGCTATCATTCTTGGTATTCATATTCAATTTTTTAGCCAATTTTCACAATTAGTTATTGGAAAATTAAAAGATGGATGTACATGAAGCACTGTTTATACTGGTGAGTACAATAGGCTTTCGATGACCCATATGAATTCGTTTATTTTAAAACTCGTCTTCTTTTAAAACCATTAAACCAATCTCGACAAAAAATTGTTTATGGTCGATTTTGTAATATCGACAGATTGTTATTTGTCGATAAAATAAATTCATATTAAAGGACCTTAGTTCGTTTTCATCTTTAAAGGATATTTTTGAAATCAATATGTTTTGCATTAAAATATGAAAAATAGAGGAAAAGCTACTATCGGAGTTTTCCGAAAATTGTAAACAATTTTATAATTTGGCGGGAGAATACAAATTACAAAATAATATGGAAATATTATTTTTATCTAATTGACGGAGAAATAATTAAATTTTGTGAATTATTATCACGGACAGAATAAAATAAGACACAATTAGTAGTATAGGCATACCAAGTCTTTAGATATTTAGAAGTTTTATTGGAAGTGTTATTGATATAATTCAGATATGAGTACCGGAAATTGGAATTATTTTTTATATAAATATTTTTACAAACTATGCAAAATTTTTCGGAAAATTTTAATAATTTTAAGATTTTGACGGAAAGATTCTAATATTTTCTTCTAATAAAGAAGTGCACATTTGTTAGGCCAATGCTTGATATAATATTCATTATTTTTAAATAATTTAACTAAACATATTTAAATCAACATAAATGATTTAATTTTTTTTTTGATTGCAACATTTTTTAACAAATTATAATTAATTTAATTTAAAATATTACACACATTAATTTAATTTTTATTATTTTCTTTTTATATTATTTTCCGGTTTAACATTATTTATTATCACCAAAAAAAAAAAACATCATTCACAATCATCATTCATCTAACAACAACACACAAAAAACATGACATTCAACATTTTTGATTTTTGATTTTTTGGATATAAAATTTCTTCTACAATCTTTAAAACTAAATGTTTTTGGATCATAAAATTGGATCAAACAGCTGTAAGTACTTATTTTGATTTTCATTTAATAGATAAACATTTTTATTTTATTTTTTTTGTCTAATTTTATTAAACATAATTTATGTGATAACCAAATAAATTATGTTTGGATTTTTTTTTGGAATGAATTTTTTTTAGATTATGGGAATGTTTATGGGGTGCATGTGCCTAAAAATTATTAAATACTCAAATCAGATTTTGGGTAAATCAATAATAATATAAAATTAAATTGACCGGAAATGATTATTAAAGAGAAATTTTCTATTTAAATGCTAGTACATTTGTCCACTTCCAATCCTAAAATATCATTTTAATTTATTACTTAATTTTTTTTTATATATGTCGTAGAAAAATTATATTAAATTGATTTTTATGACGACAACAAAGTTTTCCACTAATTGGAATATGATGGACTTTAAGTGTAAATAAAATAATGATAATGTAGTACAGATGATTAAATAAAATTTTATAATGAAAAACACATTAATGAAAAAATCTATATTAATTGTATTTGTTGTTGGACAATTCAACAAGAATAATTAATCGTGGTAAATTTAAAGAAAAATATTTATAAAAAATTTTTACATTGATATCGCAGAATACATGATGCTTTCATATTCTGCAAATGTCGCATTAATGGTAAAGAAGATATTGCGGCTTTTTGTATGAAATGCCATGTTTTGGGCAACTCAAGAAAGTTAAAGGACTTTTCACTTGTTATTAATATTCTATTTCCATCGATTTTGTAAGAAACGCTGAAAATTCAGAATTATTTAGAAGTAAGCGCCCTTGTGGTAAAAAAATAGGTATATTTATGTCATAAAATGAACAAAAATAATCAATTTATTAACAAACAAACTGATTTTTGAAATGTCTTGCGAGTATGTACACAATTATGTCGCTTAATGCATTCTTGTAGACAAATTATTTGGTTTACTTATTTATTTAATTTACTATTAGTTTTTTTGACGAATGTAAAAACCCTTTAAATAGTAACTAAACTTTGCCTTTGTTTAAAATGTAGCCAAAGCCTATTTTCTAATGTTGTCCAATGAACGAACCATAAATTTTTGCTCATAGTTTCTTATTCCATTCTAGGCAACGTTGGAAATTTTCATATAAAGTCTACCACTTTTTTCTTTCTCGTTCGTTTCTTTGCAACTCATAATAACTAGTCTGGTCCCAAGATCCCCAATTGGCCAGTGTACACAGATATTATCTTTCCGGAATAATGTATTTTCAGATTGTAAATGCCTTTACTGAATAGTTTTAAAAGGATTTCCATATTTCTCTGCCAATACTGGTCCAATATTTCTATCTTTACTTGATTAATGACAGAAAAGTGGAAATCGACATTTCTTTTTAACGTTCGTATTGAAAGACGTTCGTATTTTAACGTTGATATTACATTTTAATCTCGGTAAATTATTCCAAGTGAATAAACCAAATACAGTCAAATATCTAATTAAAAATTCAACATAAATGATATCAGATTCATCAGCTAACAAGGTAAAGAGAAATTCTATATAATGTTTTTGCAATGTAAGTTTTTTTTATTATTATTAAGGTGTTAATGAATTGTAAAACTAAAAACATCACTACCGTAAATTTGTAGTTTTAATGTGTCAAGAAACAACTGAAAGATATAATCTTAAATCAAATGACATTGTTTTTGATAGATTTTTGATTGATTGTCATATAATTTCTTTGGTTTTTTATTTTTTTTTTTTGAAACTATATTTGGTTACACAAGAATTAAAGAGCTTTGAATATCTTTTTAACAAATATTTAATTAATTCCGTTTATTGAAGAAGTACAGTACTTACTTATAAGTCTTTAATATTTCTGTTCTGTTCCTTTAAAGAATTACAGTCATTGTCTACCATAGATAATTATGGAAATAATGTCAATTGGTATTTTTTTTTATATATGTGTATCTAACTCCATACACTTTAAAGCAATACCTTTAACAGTTAACTGACAAAACTGCAATTATATATTATAAAAAAAAAAGTAGTGTGCATTAACATGTCATGCAGATATTTTAACATTTCTTTGTTTGGATAATTTACTTTTAGTAGACAAATATTTTATAACTAAAAAAAAAGTTCAAGAAACTTTTATAACATAAAAATACCTTCCTTAAGTGGCAATAATAGTAAATTATTTTTTCGGTATAGGCACGTTAAAATTTATTTTAAAAATTATATGTATATATATTGGTTTTTGGTCATAAAGCAACCATAAATAATAGTTTTACGGAACATATTTTGTTGACTGGCAGGTAAATAGTATATTAATTCCGTTTAAGCGATCAGATTTATTAAATTTTAGCACGTAAAATTTTTTTTTTTGTGAATAATATTATTATCTATTGCAAAGTATTGTAGTTAATGTTTTATGAACTAAATAGCATTTGTTATTGGGTAATTATTTAATATTCAACTATAATAAAATTTTGTAAATATGGTAAATTTAATTTATTTTAATTCGTGTATCTGGTCACGTGTGTCGCAACTTTTTTTTCCCTATAAATAAGAGTTGAGAAATGTGCTATTTAGATTAAATTGGTGAGAATAATTTGATAGAGTGATAATTTAAAAAAAATACATATTATATTATAATTATCGTATCATTCAACTTAAACAAAATACTAACTGAGTTGTTCCGTAATTTTTATCAATTCACTATCTAAATTGCGTTAATTCGTGACAACGAACTCATTTTCTAAATTTCATTTGCTGCAGCTCATGCAGAAAAACTCCATCTATGTCAGGCAATCAAAAATTCGAAAATCCAAAAAAAAACAAAAAACGAAAATTCAAAATTAAAGTTAGAACATTATTGGTTTTTTATGTAACTAGTCACAAGGAATGGCACAATGCACAATTTCGTTGCACCGACTTATTCTATCTGTATTTCTAATTTTATTGCCACAACAAATATAAATAAAATACTGTCAAGCTACTGAAAAAAAAAAATATTTTTTGACATTACTTAGTAATTTCAAATCACTGAATTTTGTAAGCAATTGAAGCAAAACTTATTGGATTTGTAAAAAGTAATGAATTTATTTATAATAAATGCCATAAGTATTATAAAAATATTTATCTGAGAGATAAAAAATTTAATGTATTATCACAGCAGTTGGATATTTATTTTTGACAGAAACATGCATTTAACAGATGTTCATATCTTTGGTATGTTTCGACCCATTCCGAATAATTACTAAATTTAATGCTAAATAACAACTCTTATTGAAAATTCGTTCGTAACGAAACCGTAAATAATTATGTGTGGACCTTAGTCCGTGAACGATATCAATTTAGTAGGTCTAATATTACCTGCTTGCATCTACGTTTATAATTAAAATATATTCTATATCTGTCATATAAAAGACGATAAAAGAATTTGTGGTCCTTTTCGCAGCCCTCACTGATTAGAAAATAAATTGCAGTTTTTAACGTTCAACGATATAACCTGTACAAGGTTTACAGATATTCATTTAACAAAAGCAGTTTTAAATAGTTCTGCAGGTGCCGGCATGAAGTCTACGGTCAAGAAGGAATATGATGATTACGAATCTCAATAATCAAAGACAATCTACGACTTATTTATAATTGGTATTCATGGTACTGTCAGCAAAAATGGAAAAAGGTTAGGTCTTACAACAATGAATATTTGTCGAGAATGCTATTGTAGCTGTACGGGACATTGGCAGATATCTTCCATTATCGGGATTCGTTGTGCTGTTACATTCATTTTGCCTTGAATTCGAGAATGAATGGTGTAAATGGTTTCAAAGAAATGCATATCTGTAGGCGATATAGTAGGCTAGTTTTGGTTATTCATTACTGACTGATTATACAAGACGTTAATTCAGTTAAATCGTTAATTCAGTTTTTAAATTATTTAATATTCAAAATTTTCAAATTTATTTTACTAATAAAATAAATACAAAAACAAAAAGTAAACAATGCGCCAATATTAACGTAATATCAGATTTACATGATCGGTAATCTACTACAATGAATATAGAATGTCAACATGAATGAAATTATTTTACTTTTTCACCACTACTGTATTTTTTTCTTTATCATTTATCCTCCCCTTAATATGAATGAGAAATTAATTAAATTCCAGTTTTAGTTTAGTACATTTTCAAACACGGTTTGGTTAACAACGAATTATAGTTGTGTTGTGTTTAATTTTGAAAAATTAACTAAAAAGATGTTTTTTTTTATTTCTTTAATTTCAATTCTTGTGTAAAAAAATTAATAAAAAAAAAAAGGAAAACAACTGTTATTTTGCCGGTTTAAAATATAGAAATTTTTCCGAAAGTGAAAAGTGCAAATTTAATTATAAAGTAATTTTACTTTTGTTGTTAAAAAATTGTGTTTAAAAAGTTTTTCAAGAAAAAAAAATTGATACTGGATTCCACAGAATTTTTATGTATGCCTGACAAAAAAAGAGTAAAATTACAAAATAATTACTTTAAAAAAAAAACGAAAATTTTTCCTCAATGGTTTATTTTTTTTGTGTATAAATGTGTGTGCCAGGCTTTTTTTTTTTATTCTTAGAAACAAAAAAAAAATGCATAAACATTTTTGTGTATATTTTCTTTCCCACTCAATTTATGCGTTTAATTAACCACTCATATCTCAGTCTCAGACTCAAAATAAATCAGGGAGAAAAAAAAAATTGGAGAAATTTTTACAAAAGAAATTCTCCTGGAAAATTGACAAGAAGACGCACCCGTATATTAGGGTTGCCAACTCATATGGGTTTTGAATTTTTCTGTTATCAGTTGTATTTTTTATTTTTTTTTTAAGTAAATTTTATGGATTATTGGTAAACTGATAAGAATTCCAAGTAATTGGATGAATAATATTTAAGCTGACAATAGATAAAAAAAAAAACTTGTTGCACTTTAAAATAAAATATTTTAAAGCATTGAATTGCTTATCAAACATTGATAAGAAAATCGTATTTAAAATAGGAATTAACTTCAATACTAATAATTGTAAGAGTATCAAGCGCATATTCCACCACTATATTAGTAATACTAAATTTAAATTCGTTTTCCAGTTGTATTAGAAGCAGTGTTGTATTAAACTATACTAAATTCTTCGTGAAATTAAAAATAATAAAAAAAATCTAATTTAACATTAAACCGCCAATCTGCTTGTTCTAATTTTGTATTTACTATTTCGTCGACTTTTTTTTCTAGATGATCTTATAATAAACTTAGTTCACCGGTAATTACACGATTTTAAATCTTTTACTATTAAAACATAGAATACTACAATATGTTAATTTTATGATTCATTGCTTGTTATTTTTGACTAACCCTTGTTTTATTTAATCTAAGAATTTTTGATATACTATTTTAATGATTAAATTAATCTAAATTATTTGTTTACTACAATTTTATTGTAGTAAACAAATGTTTATCTGAGTAGTCATGAAAAGCAATGATATTTAGTAAACCATTGTGTTCCAACACAATTTATAACAATGTTTCTAATTATCTAAAAATTAAGAAACAATGTATTTCAATTATTAAACTTGTTTTTTGAGTACATCGAAACAAGTACCAATATGTTGAAAAGTTTTATTGTAATAGGAACCAATTATCTGCTATTAGTCCCCTACCGCTATGCAATATGTCACTAATCCAATATTATTCAAAAATTATAAATGCATTAAAAATATTTTCATATTTTTCGACAGCTATGTTTTTTTTATAGAATTTATTAATACAAGTTTGAGACAAAAATTCATTAAATACGAAACGGTTCGGATTATTGAATTCCAATATAAAAATATAATTAAATATATCATAAATCATAGATATTAAAATTGTTAATTGGTATTATCTGTCATTTAAAAAATTTCAAACAAAAAAATCAGAGTCAAACTGTTATCTTAAAATGATTTGAAAACCACTGTGATTTGTAAACCAATTTGTTTTAGTTAATCAATTAGCGTTTAACAATATTCGTGTAAACAATTAAATAAAATGTATATCTTTTAATGTTTTCTACTTTAAATCTATATTTATTTATAAATTTTCTCTTGTTTTGATAATTTTCATTTTAGTAAATTGTTTATTTCACAAATCTGTTTAATTTTCTTATATTTTCAAATAAAAGAATTGAAAAACGAATACTTAATGGTAACTTTGTGTGCTAATTGTTGGTCTGACTAAATTTGGAACGAAAAAAAAATCTAGAAACTTTATATTTTTGTAAAATGTTGACATACACCACTTCTTGCAACAATAATCTTAATACTCGTAATTTTCGATCAACTCTAATTTTTGTTTACATATAATTTCATTTCATCGGCAAGTCTAAACAAATTCACCTAATTTCTTTATTCCTCTTTCTCTTTTTGTTTATATTTTGTTCCAGTTCATTTTCATTTCCAGTTCTATTTGGAATTTTGGAATTGGAATAAATTAATAAAACTCCCAATTCCAGTAATATTCTCTTCAATTCAACGAGTTCTTTAAATTTTATTATTAAATTGAGTCGGGAGTTTCCTTCTTTGACAGTAGTAATGTTGTGTAAAGAAAAAAAAAATGTTTTATTTTTGTATCTAATTAATAAATAGTGTAAAATGTTAAAACAATTTTTATAAATTTTCTAAATTAGGGTAAATTTCCTGTATTATTAAATAAAGAAATATACTTGAGGGAAAAGTACAGAGTAATTTTCTTTCTTTATAATTAATGTGATATAAAAATTTGAAGTGCAAATAGTGATATATTTAGTTTGTAGTTTCAATTTAGCACGAAAAAAAAAAATTTATATAAATATTTTTTGTTTTTTAAAGTGATTTTACTGCAAAGAAAAATATTAGAAATTTTACTGTAGTTTTCTAAATATGAACCAGTGTATAAACATGGATTCATATAATATACAGAAAAATGTATAAACCTTCCCGTATTTAAACGAGGATCTACTGTATATAAATTATTAACCAAATATGGTGTATTTTTAAACAAGTTTATACTTATTAGTAAAAAAAATTGTTGGTTTTTTTGTTGCGATATGTGCAAAAAAATAAAAATTCATTTCTTTTCTCATGTTTTTTTTTTATTGATATTAAAAAACGTTCTGCAGAAAAAATATATTGCAAAAAAAAAATTGTATATTTACACATGCCACATAAGGAATACAAAACACACTGGTAAAGTCAAGTCAAGTCTTCTTTACTGACAATAAAATAAAAAAAAAACTGATGATGAAAAATTTACAATGAACCTTTATTTTTTTTTGCTTTAATGATTTATCGTCTTTTTCGAAATTCACTAAAAAAAAAACGAATCAAGGATTGAATTTATAAAAATTCTCCTTTTCTGAAAACTTAATATTATGTCTACAATTTTACCATATTTTATGGTTTGTTTTTGACCATAAAAATTAAATATATTATGTGCACACACCATCTTAAATAAGAATTAATGTAGAAATTTAACAAATTTGAAATTTATCTGATAAATTTTTTATCAAAAAAGTGAAATAAAATTCAATTTTTTTCACTTCAATATTAACCAAAATCATACCAGAAATTTGTACAAAAATTGTTCATTTACCTTTACTTAGGTCAGTGGTAAAAGTTATCATTTTTTTTATAAAATAAATAAATTTTTTTTTTTCTGTGTGTTCTTAATCAGGAAATTGGGAAATTTTGATTTTAGATAAACGTAACATTAATGTTTTACTGGTAATATCTTTAAAAAAAATTTATAAAAAAAAAAAATTAAATATTGATGTGATGATTTCACTGTGTCATGATTTTGCGTCTTGCCTCTTGTCATGATTATTCGTCATGTATTAATCATATTTAATTTTTTTTTTTCTGTATTATCCTGACCATGTAAAACATCATTTACATATTCTTGATTCATTCATATTTCACAATATCAGCAAGAATCTGTTTTTTAAATTAAAATTCCGTTTAGCAAATTTGAATGCAGCAAATTTGAATACATTTTCGTACGTCATCTAATTTTCTCATCACCAGTCAAGACGCACGCATTTACGTTATCTAAGTTTTATCACAAGTGATGAGACAATTAATTCAAATGGTATCCATCTGAAATATTTATATACAAAAGCTATTTGTTGAATTAAATTAAACCTTTCTGCTGTCTCTTATGTTGATAAACATGGGTCTTACTACACAATTTTGTGGAGAATATATATAATCTCTCACCGAAGGTATTCGTGCGTTGTCTCGTTTCAAGGCTAAAGTGTTCGTTTTTAAATTAGTGAAAGATTTTTTGTCATGTCTTTTCAAAAATTGCATCTGTTCCAATTTTTTTCAAATTCCTCCATATTTGTTCCGTTTTGGAATAAACTTAATCCAAAGATATCTTTCCTTTGATAATTCCTTAGTAAACACTAATTGGTCCATTTTGTAGCTTGTAAAGTTATGAGCAATACGAGTTAAAGTTAAAACATTCTATATGTTCACAAACGAACTGACTTTTCCGGTAGGCCCAATATAAAAACGTAGAATCCTTTTTCATAATTTAACGTTTAATAATAATCTTTATTAATTTTTAATCATTGAACTTGTACAATTTCTGTTGTAGTCAATTAACAACAAAGTCACTTTATAACTCAATTAATATTATATACAAAAAGAACTATACACCAAGTTCAATTTTTGTTAATGTATTTTTAGACTTCAAAATCGAAATATAATTGACAAGTTAATTAACAAAAAAAATTTATGAATTTTATGTTTATAAAAGTTTATCATTAAAATATCTGAAATAAAAATTGTAATAACAAAATTTATTATTATTATTATTATTTTACATATAAATTTAATTATTAATGATTAATTAATGATCAACTGGAGTTCAAAGTTTCATTTCAATTTTTCAAAAGAATTTTAATTTTTCTAATTGCGAAATTCGAAAAAAAAAAAATATTTTTAATCAAATTAAAAGGTTTTACTTTGTGTGTTTGTTAAAAAAAAAAAGGTCAAAAATTCAAATAATTAAATTGATTTCTTATTTTTATCGACCCGAAAAAAAAGATCAATTCTATGTTTAACGATTGTCATACAAAGATAAATTTATGAAAATTTTCTTTTACAGAAGATCAAATTTTCTATATAAATTCTAATTGTAAATTAATTAAAATTTTAAATTGTGCGCATTATAAAAGTAATTTGTTCCACGAAAAAGGATATTTAAATTGTCAATTAATTAGTGTAAACATAAAAATAATAACTTGCTTTTTTTAGTGTAAACTAAAAAATTAGTGTAAACATAAAAATAATAACTTGCTTTTAGTGTTGTTGACTAATCGATGGGATAGATTGAAGTATAAATCATTTATACTTCACTGTTTACTCCTAAATCCGTTTTTATGTAACTCATTTTGAGTTACCCTGGAGGCGGATACTCAACACTCATTTTGTCATTAATCTGAACTGAACTCAATCACTGAATATACACACTGAACGATGAATATACATTTCTAGACCCGATCAAGTTCACAGAAGACCAATTATAAAAGCAATTCGTACGATGCAGCACTTAATCCTAAAAAAAACATCTTCAAATTTGAAGCATACTAATTGGAAATGGTTGAGACTCACCATCCAAAAATGATTTTGGTATACAACAAACCAAAAATTGACTTAATAATAAATGCACGTCTAAAGATTCCGTCACGTATACTATTTTATTTTGATTGATTTATTTTAATTGATAATAATTTCCGACATTAGTTTTATTATATTTTTTTATAAATTCATTTCTGTTTCTCATTATTATTTCAAAATTAATTTTCACCTTCTCATTGTCGTTTGAAAAAATTATGGAAAATTCATAAAAATTTCGTATATTATTATTTTGTTGTTGTTGTTTGAAATAAGCTTTGAAAAGTTTTAAAACAAATACAATTTTTTGTGAATAAGTTTCAATTACAAATTTTCCATTTTTTTTCTGGTTGTTATTTTGTTGTTATTGAAATAATTACAAAATGAAAATGTAAAAATAAAACTACATTTAAAAATATATATGTAGGTATAGGGTAACGTCGCCGAAATCGTACCACTGCTTTTAATTCAGGAATTAAATAATATTATTAATATTTAGTGTTGGGAAATTGTGGTTTGGTTGTTATAAAATAGATATTAAAAGCTCCTTCAGCCGCATACAGACTTGTATTATTGTCATTTTAAGGTTTATGTGTGTCAGCCCGAACATTCTATATACATATACATAATAAGGTTTTTTTTAGACTTAAAATTAGATCAAAGATTTAATATTTTTATAATTCACCACAACCAATTTATTAACTAAACTATTTTTTTGTAATTAAATATTTATTGTAGTAAATAGTAACTTGAATCTAGTCACCTAAATTGTTCTGCTATGTGTTACCAATGTGGTACAATTAATTGTATCGCTATATGTTACCAATGTGGTACAACCAATTTTCCGAATTGAAGCTAAATTTAGACATCCGCCGGAAAAACATGATGTACGATTCTAGCAGGTGCGTTGAAATTCCGCCACGGCAAAGAGTTGAATCAATTTTATATTTTACGTCGCATAGGTCAATCACACTAGGAAATTTGTTTTGACAACTAAAAATTCTTGACAGCTAACAATTAATTTTTGAGTTTTTTTTTTATGATTTACGTTGCACGAAGTGTCAAAAAAGTAATAATTTAGTGTGCATGTATGAAAAATATCACAAGAGTAACTTGCTTTATAAAAATCGTCGCAGAATGTTTTGAACAGCATGGTTTTTCGTTGGATATGTAAATCTTGTTTGAGTCAGTTTGAATCAGTCGGCCTTTACGAAAATTCTGCTCTTGGCTGTCGCTAAAAAAATAATTTTTCGTATTTAGTAAAAGCATCAAAATTTAAATTGATTATAAAATGTAGTCTAATAAAGTGTATATTCTTTGATGACAAAATAAATAAATAAATAAACCGAGTATACAAAAAATATCGGAATACCATGAGAAATGATACAATATCAGGCAACTCTACCCTATGTAGAAAAATGTATAACTAAAAGTTACGATTATAAGAATGGAAAAAAAAGGAAATATTGATTTTTTTTTGTATGAACTACATTAATGCTGAAATATTATTTTACACAGAGAATGAATACAACCGAACAGATATTTTGTTGAGTCCTATGTAAAATTTCAACGAATGTAAGAGGAATCTTTATGATATAATAGAAACTATAGGGTGTCGTTCCAATATACTCGTTCGTAAATATAAATAAATTGCTTTTTATCTCTGTGGATTATATATTTATTTATTTTTTTTGAAGGGATATTTTTAGGAAATCCTTAGTTAAATTTCACTATCTATGTACATATATATTTTTGGTGTTTGTAGTTAAAAGTCTATAATTTTTTTTGTTAAATAACAAAACGAAATTATATTTATAGACAGTGTATTCTTTGACGTTAGAAAAAAAAAATAACCTCCACGAATAAAAAATATGATCTCAATTTTTAACCTTTTTTTTTATCGTTTTTCCTCTTCAGAAAAAAGTGTGTAGTATCTGAAAATATAAGTAGATGAAATTTAAATATAATTTAATTAATTTTTGTAGAGGACTTTATGAAAATTTTATAAATTTTCTTTATTATTTTAATAGAGAAATATTGTTGTTTGAACTGTTTTTAACACTTGTAAGTAATTTGCACTTAATTCATCTGTTAGATTGTAATCAGTTTAGTTATGCTTCTTTTTTGGATATTGGGGCTTACTGCATTCAGATGGATACCAATTTGTCTATTACCAAGTACTTCATTTATCGTTGAGCTATTTGTGCTCCTAAATCCGTTTTTATGTTAATGAATTTTGTATTACCGGAGTGTACAATCAGATTCGGGATACGATATATTCTTTATATCATTAATTTTTAAAGAAATTTACAAACTTCGAGTATTTTATTTATTTTTTTTTGTCTTCTTGTATTTTTATTACGTTTTTAACAAATTTAATAAAAAAAAATATGAAAACGCAACTCTCAACTAAATTTAAAACTATGCTGAGACCATTTCATATTTCAAGTATTAAAATCAACTCATGTTCAGAAATAATCTATTTTTGAATGAAAACTATAAGCAAGTAAGCAGCTAACATTTCTATCCCTAGATGAGTTTTTATTTATTTTTATATATTTATTTCCCTTTCGTATAATAATAATCCAAAAATATATACAAAAAAAAGCCAACAACACATTTTCACCATTTGGTTTTAAAGATACTATAGCATAAAAAATAAACACACACCATTTTTGATATTTCATAAAAAATTATATGTTTTTCTGGTGCATGTTGTGTGTGTTATGACCCTGAACTTAAATGTCAGTTTTATTTTTTTTGTCGTTTTTTGTTATTTTATTATTTTGTGAATTTAAATAAAATTTTAATTTGGTGAAAATAATTATTGAGTTGAATTAATTGATTTTAATTTCTATTTTAAGGGGAAAATTTATGTATAACGAAATTAGCACATAGGCAATCATAAATTGAACTCACAACTATTTATGATTGAACTCACATAGTTGTATTTAATTGAGCTTGGAATTATCTTCTAAAAGAGTACCCATTCAACAATAAAAAAATTTTCAATGTTGAACTTTCAAAATCTATTCTAAAATTTTCTACTCTACTAGATATTACCAGTGCCGGGCTAAAAATTGTATTAAATGATTCAATCTTCTGATTTTCAATCTAAATAAATTAGCAGACTTATTTTGCTGCGAATTTTCGGCACATTTCAAGAATATATCAGTATTTTTTGAGAAAATAACAACTTTTATTAGCTTCTCATAAAATTTTTGTCCTTAAAAAAAATTGAATTTCTTGGAAACGATTTGAGAACTTCAAAACAATATCTAATGGATTCAAATAGTTTATTTAAAAGCTCCAGTTATTCCCGTACAAATAAACTATAATTTACTAATCAAATAGTTTTTTAAATATAGCTTATTTTGACAAGAGTTACAAAGCAATTAAAAAAAAATAGATATTTTTCTGAGCAATTAGAAAACCCCTTTTTCAGGTAATTTTTGAAGAGAACCTTTAATTTGATATGGATTAATAGAAGCTGTATACACGTAGCCTAGCTTGATGTGTATACTAATTTCGTTTGAAAGACAAAATTCAATTCAATTTGAAAAATGTTGAGTTTAAGCTGCAAATGATTATAAAAGACATGAAACTGTTTATATTTTTGTGGGAATAAAAAGTATTTTAAATAATTTTGATTAAAATCGTAACTAATAAACTATTTTTCATTATTCCCAACAATGTCCGTTTATCTGAATCGAAGAATTTTATTTGTTTCATGGTCTAATTAGAATTCCAACCAACATTTTATGATACTGGCTCCTGTGGCCCTCAATTACTAGTATTCTACTAATCCAGTCCAGCTCTGGTATAATAAGTATATAAAATTTTCCTGTAAAAGGAAACTTAAAGTTAAATTATTTATTTGCAATATAAAATTGCTTATATTACAAAAATTCCAATAAATTTTTTTCATTGCATTATTTTGTATATTTAAAAAAAAAAACAGAATTTTATTTTTTTTAAAAGATTTTTCATATTTTTTCAGTAATAAACGAAAAAAACCTTGTGGAAATGAAAAATAATAAAAATGTGCTAAAAAGATTTATAAATATTGTTGTTTATGTTATATAAACATGAAATTCTATAATATTTTCTTTTTTTTTTTTGTGCAATTTGATTTAATATTTATGAATAAAGGTTAATAAATTTTATTAATTCGGAATTTAATATTCATAATTTTCAATCTTTGTTTCAGTTCATGCAAAACAAAATTTATGTTCTTAGTTTTCCGAATTATAAATTTTTCTTATAAAGTATTTAACTGAAGAATTTCAAAATAAAAAATTATATGCTTCTTAAATTTATTTAATAATTTCTCTCAAATTTCAGTTGCTTTAGAAAATTTATGCTTTCAAAGTTTTATAAAAATTTCAATTCAAAATGTATTTGATTGTGCATAAAATTTTGACCTAATATTTTATTATTTTATATAGTTTTTATAATTCATGCAGTCTAAAACTTATTTTTTTTTATGATTTTTGTTGGAAAATCAAAATAATTGTCTTATTATTGTCATCTGTCTAACTGTCTGGTCAAATTCAGTGAATTTAATTTACTGACTGGTTGGTTAGTATCACAGAAAGAGAGATATGATTTTAGCTTCAGTAAAGATTAGTATGTCGACTAACCCAACATCTTTAACAATCAGTTAGTAAATATATAAAATGTTTCTATTATAAAAGTTTCAGACATGATTCATATTATAGAGCTCAACATTTAAGTAATTCTAGTACATAAATTATCTTACTAAAGACGAAAATTAATAAATATGAAACTACGGTGCAGTATTTGTGCTGCGTAACATTTATATTATTTATTAAGTAAATTTGTATACATATATATAAATATACAGTCATTGTAAAAAGTATTAGTACACATACATTTTTTGAACAATTTATTTTCAATACTATTTAGTAGTTTTTATTAAATTTCAGTTTACCAAAAATATTTTTAGTATACAAATTATTTAAAATAAAGTCTTGGTAATAATAAACGTTTATTCATTCTATTAAAGGGTAACAAGCTACATAAATTTTCCAAAAAGTGAAATCGTTGGTGTGGTATCGTTTCTTTTACAAACCTAGATCTAACCTTAAGTATATAGTACCGATATTCAAATACTATTAAAGGTATTGAAACTATTATACGGTTCGGTGTAAATAAGCTGGTAAATAAAGTAGAGGAAACATTAGATGCTGCACTCACTGCCCAAAGAATATTAAATTTTATTTCATTTGGTAATGAAATAAAATTTAATATTCTTTGGGCCAGATCGCAGAATTCAAGTGTTTAGACAAACATTTGTGACCTGTAAAAAATAAATCTGGTGACTCGGTATTCATGTGAGGGGATTGGGGTGTGTGAGTGCTCAAGATGTTGGAAATTATTGAAATTATCTACAAAACTTACATTGAAATGTCAATCATAATTTCATGAAATAAGAAATTAAAAAAGAAAACCCAACCAGAAAGTCTAAGTTAACTACTGTGGTACGAAAAGTATAGAGTAACATTTTTACGGATTTAAGTAGAAACCTTGTCGATTCAATACCTAGGAGGATTCAAGCTATTATTAAATCAAAACACTGTCACACCAAGTATTAAAGCGGTTACCAGCTATCTTGGTTTTGAAAATAGTACACTAAATATTAATTTAACTTTTAGATTTACGAAGCTCTTAAAGTAGGGTCATTAATAGAATGAATACATATACATTATTATTGCTAAGTTTTAATTTTAAATAATTTGTAAAGTAAGAATATTTTTAAAATAAATATAGAAACTATAATTATTTTTCTTTAAAAAATCTGCACGAATACTTTTTACACTGACTGTAAAAAAGTATATTTTTACCCCGTTTTTATAATTCAAGATTAACTTAGAAAAACTAGCAAATTTATAATCCAATTTATATAAAATAATGTAAAATCTGATTATAAATTTAAGAATGTAATTAATTTTTTTTTTATATATATTTGGGTTATTTTTAGTTTCTTTTAGTAGAATTATGTTTAGGAAATTATAAAATTACTAATTAAGGTTAATTTTATGAAAGTTGATTGAAATTGATTCTAAAAATAAAAAAATAAAAGAGAACACAAGAACTAGAAAATTGACGCACCGAGACCTTAATTATCTATTGTAAAATTTAGACCGTACATTGATCCACCACACTCTACAAACTACATTATTAATTTTAATGATTTTTTATGAAAATTATATATGTGTATACTCGAAAAATTCATGAAAGTATTCCATTTCTCTTAGTAAATAATCACTCAGTTCACTTTATATTTAATATTTATTAATTATTTGTCGGTTATACGTTTTGAAAATAAAGTGGTGGGCGAAATTTATTATACAGTTTTTTTGAAAATTTCAAAATTAAATAAAAAATCTTTATTATTTACCTTATTTGATAAAATATTTTTATAATAATTTTTAGATTATTTTAAATTTTTGAATTCTTAAACAAGTTTCTTACATAATTTTGCATTTTTGGGCTTTTTTTTTATAGCCAATGTTTTTGTTATTTTGGAAATATAAGATAAATTTTAAATAATAATTTTGGCAATTAAATGTTTATTACGTAAATTTTAGTTTTCGATTTCAATTTAATATCGTATTACCTAAAATGGTAAACAAATTTAATATCGAATAACTAGTAATTAAATATATTTTTGTACCATAAATAAACTGGTAATCAAATTCTGTTAGCTAAAAGATGTATATAGTTTTACTGAAATATTTATAAACAATTAAATATACCTTTTAATTCAGACTTTTAATGGTTCCTGTTCTATTGATCGATTTCACTCTAACTATACGCTTTGCTCCAAATGAGTAATAAATGTAATTAGTTAAGAATTAGTTTAATAAAATTATTACGGTTCGAATGACATGGAAATGGTATTAAAGTGGTTAAAATTTTAAGTAGTATTTTGCAAAAAACAATTTCATTAAAAATGTTAGTCCTTTTTTGTATACTTGCACCAACATTTTTAGTTTCTGCACCAAATTGCACTAATACTAGTCCTATTTCATTTTCGAAAATCGTCTAATCGCATCAAGTTCCAGGAGACTTTGGTTTTTGGACATAAATTGGGATAGTCGTGAGTTGTTACCATAACTTTCAGTTCGTATTTCGCTGCCTTAATAGCGCTATGTAATTAGAAACAAACTATTCGGTATACAACGATAGGCACTTATAGCTCTTATGGCGGCATACAGTTATGCTGGAATTGTTCTTTCATCCAACGTACGCGAACATATGTGCGCGCATTTATTTTATATGTAAAAATGAATTTTGTATTTTTGTTCGTCAGATTTTATGCTGAAGCTGGATTTAAGCATGTAGGTAGCTAAAAAACGGTGCAATTCGGCAAATTCTGCTACGGTTTTTATAAAGCAATTTAATCTCGTGACAGTTTTCGGCCACTCACACTCAATTATATTTTGTTTTGACAGTTCGTGGAATACAATTAAAAAGATAAATATGTTCAACTCTTCATCATGCCGGAATTTTGTGACACCGGTTTCTCATTAGTTAAAATTATCCGGCACTGTTTTAAGCGGATATGTAAATCCAGAAAAACAATAAAAATAATGAAAAAATTGAAAACGCGTGACAGATTTCGAACGAAACGATGAACTGAATTAAAAAAATTCAGTTTAGAAAATCAGTTCGAGTCAAGTCAGATGAAACGATTAATCCAACTGGAGTCAAGCGTTGCATTTGTACCGAAAAATATTAGATATACAAATTTAAATTTCTTCACCAGACTTAGAAGCTGAATGATTACGATTTTTTTTTTGGGAATTCCGATAGCTAAATACTTAAAAATGCAAGTTTATTGAGATTTTGGTGCTCTTAAAGTTTCCAAAAATTTATGTAATCTTTCAAAAGACTCTAACAAACAAACAAAAAAATATAAAAATTTAAATGGAAAATTTTTTATTTATATTTTGCTTTTTAATTTAACTTCATAAAAAAGAGAAAAGGATAAATATTTTAGTAGACTGTAGTCAGAAAAACCCTTGTAGTCTGTCCTAGGGGCAAAGAAAAACCAAAATGTTAAAATATATAATATTCATTTAAAATACCGCCAATGCAACAAATGTTGCCATTTAAAATGTTTTAAAAAAAAAAACTTGAAAGAATCACAAATATTTTTATGTTGCTTTTTTTAAAAAATTTTGCTTTTGGGATTTTAATTTTCTTATTTTTCTTGAATAAACATAGTATAAATAACAAAGGAAAAATACAACGTGGAAAATACTATGTTTTATGTTTTGTAACAAAAATAGATTTTTGTTTTTTTTTTACAAATCACAAAATATATTTTTATGGTGCGTAGAAAAGAAAACAAATTTATTGTAGGTGTTAAAATATTGATTTAAAAAACATAAAAACTATTTCATTTAATTCATGTTTTCGATTGTGAATAATTCCTGAAGAATATTAATGATTATTGGGTTTGTTATTATAATAACAGCAATAAAACAAAAATAATTTTTTTTTTTGCTGAGTTTTTCTTACCTAAAAACTTGTAGGTGGTATATAAAATTATTTTTTATTAATAATTTTGTACATGATTTCGAAAATATAAATATTATAGGTAGAAAAAAAATAGGTTAATGAACCTTTTTATGTTCAGCTAAATTGTGTATGTATATGTATATAATATCGGGAACATAAATATATACAATGAAGGCGATACAAATTTTTACAACAGAATTGCATTTTATGTTTTACTATAATAATTATTTAGTATAGTTTGAACTTTCGTTAAAACTCAATGAAAATATCCAAATAAAAAAAATTCAATATGTTAATAATGTTTTTCAAATTTTACGAAACCTGGGGGTGCGTTAAGTTGGAGTTGTCGAAATATAAATAAAAATTAACAGAAGTGAAAATAAGTTCTTTGTGTCGGAAATTTTTGCTATTCCCGTTCTCAATGCAATAGAAATATTTTTTGAAAATCGTTCGAGTGGAAAATTTTCTCTACACTAGTTTTCGACTGAATAGGCATTATGTAACCAATTTTATGGGACTACAAATTTCTAGCCGAACATATTTTTTTAAATATGTAGATATTTTCAGTAATATATACTATTTTGATCACTATTCGAAGATATCGAAATAATTATTGTCAATTGCTTGGCTATTAGTTGTTAGGAAAATTGACAACTAATGATCATTGGCTGTCAGGCAAATTGACAACTAATAACAGCTATGGAAGAAAAAATTATCTAAATTATTTTCATAAAATTAGGTAAATCTGACCAAACCATTCCTAAGGGCACTCATAATTTGTTGGTTACTTAAGTGATGGTTGGTTTGTTGATTGGTGGAAGTGGAGCGACAGCAACTATCCGTCAGGAGACTCCAATTATCTTTTTAGCACTGTTCCTGTTATCACTCAACTAACTAGATCTACATCATGCCATTCAAAAACAGTATCTTGTTAATGTGTCATTACGAAGGTAGATGGTTAAGTGCTTTTAAATTCCCAAGAGCATAATACCTGTCCCTTGACACAGCAGGATACTTACTTTCACAGTGCTGCATTGTCTTTTACGTTTAGTACCTTGCAGCTTAAGTTATTCTCTGAATAATTTTTTTTTTCTTCTCAAGGTTGGCTAATTGAATTAAATTGTATTTTTTTCGTTGCCATCCACAACCATGGTTGAAAAGCTACATTTTGACCATGTCTGATAGATAAAATGTATAAATTTAAAAGTGTAGATAAAATACATTTGATATGATCATAATAAAAAGATTTAAATTATACAACAATAAAAATATTTGATTCATAATTTATTCATGATTTTGAAATCTCAGCTATAATTTCAATTGTTATGGTTGAAGACCGGGAAAAATTTTTGCAAATTAAATAACAAAATTTCAATTAAATTAAGTGCAAATAGTGAAAAATTTTAGTTGTTAATATAAAACGGTTCTAATTTTTCATATCTCCTATAAAATCTCTTATATAATTATTTAGTTACGTAGCGCTTTTAAGTAAAAACAATTAAAAACAATTTTGTAAGAAAATTTTACATCAGTCTTATTACATTCTGTCTAATTTCTAATATATCTGGCGTCCACAGTACTTGACTTTGTCTAGAAATTATTGGTCGTTTTTATTCTAACATAAATTACTTAAAATTTTGTGGTTTTGGTGTATACATAATTTTAAATTAATTATGAAATTTTAATTGTTTTGAAATATTCATAATTAAAATTTAATGAAAAAACTGTACAAATTTATTTTAAAAAACTGTAAATTTTTTTATAATTCTTCTTTCGAGATTAGCTTTTTTTTATAATATTAAATTTATTAGAATATTAATTGACTGTGCTAAATATAATAACAAGAAATAACTTGCTAAAAAGATTAATTATTTCTAAACATGTTCAATTTTCGATCAATTAAATTTTCCAAGTTATAAAATTTTATAAACTAGAGGAAAATTTACACAGTTTTGGTTAGGTAAGGAAGTGGTTCTAATTATAATATTGTAATTCATAAGTTATTAAATCAGTTATAAATAGGCTATGCTACAATTTGGGAAAAAAAATCTTTAATATCTGAAATGCGTTGGAAATGGATTACTATACTTTAGTCCCAAATTTTTTTTATCTGTTAAAATAAATTTGACTGTCATATACTATTTACCATTGTCATTAATTTTGTTATGAAATTAAAAATAAAACCTTATTAATTGACCGAGAATAACATGGAAAAATTAATGGTATTCGTTAGTCTGAATTTAAATTCAAAATATTTTAAAAAATGTCAATATAACTGAAATTTTGACAGTTGTACTGTCATTATAGAGACATTTGACAATTAAACAAATTCGATGTACATTCTGTTATTGCGTAGTAAAGAACTTAGTTATAGAAAGTTGTCTGTACACTTGAACGTATTTCAGTATTATTTTTAGTTTGAAAATAAGATTTTTCAAAACAATATTTTTTTACTAATCGATCATTAATCATTTTCTGATTTAGTTCAGTAAAAATAAGATTACATATATAAATATCTAACAGAGAATAAAATTATGATAAATAATTGAACAATTTCTAAAGAAAAATGATTAAGTCTATGTAATTATTCAGTTTCCTTTTAAATTTTATTTATAGATGATATTATTTTACAAATTTGAAAAAAATTCTGCAAAAGAGTAGAATTTTAATGCCGAAAATAGAATCATCTATATTTTAATTATTTTTCTTCAGGTTAACTTTTCAATAATTTTTGTGATTAGTTAATCGGAAAACAGAATATGTGCTTGGCTGCAAAAATCAAAAGAAAAATGAAAAATTACTAATTTCGTGTTATTTATTACAAGTGTTCAGAAACTGTGGTATTTGTCTCTAAGTTCGATGCGATTCGGTTTATTCTATGAACGAAAGATCATTGGCAACAAACTCAACGACGGACGACTACGACATATTCTGTTGGGTCCTTAAAAATCTATTCAATTATGTAATTTAATTGTTGGGCTTAGATTAGACGATGTAGATAGAGTATTAATTGACATTTTTGTGTCAATACTCTATCTACATATCCTTAAATCAATTATACCGATAATATATCCTTAAATGAATTTCTAAAATATCTACAAAAAAATTCCAAGATGAAGATATACAACACTTTGATGAGGCCAGTAGTAAGATATGATACGGAATGGAGCAGTCAGAATTTTGAAGAAATTTTTCTGAGAAGAAAATCAATAGATAAACTCTGAATATATAAAAGTTCAAAGACTTAAATTGTTAGACAGAGTATGTTCAGTGTAAAGCAAACTCCAGACTACCGAGAAGATTTTTAAACGCTAAGCCGGTGGATAAAAGAATACAACGAAGGCCAAGGAAAATATAGATTGACTTAGTTAAACTAATTTTAAGAATATGCAGCGTCAAAATTGGAAAATAATGATAAATAACAAAAATAAAAGTAGGCATATTAGAAGGTAGTCAATCAAGGGCTCATAAAGTCACAAAACATGGGTGTGTTTGATTACAAAAAAAATTCTGCTTTTGAAAAGAAATATTTTTAAATGTTGGTGTAGCGACAATCTGCTTAGTAGAAGTTACTTAAAATCGTCATCTTTCAAACTCTTCAAGTGTATTTCATTATGAAAAAATATGTTCTTAACTAAATTTAAAACAATTTAATAAATTTTTCCTTTAAAGCTCTTAATTTCTTTTCAGTAATTTTTTTTTATTTAAGTTTCATTTTGATATTAAATTTACTAACAATTTGCCCTTGAAAATTACCACATTTATTAGGAAAATTCTCCCTTTTCATTATTTGTCGAATCTCGCGTTATTTAAAATCAAAAATGAGATAATCAAAATCCAAGGATACGCAGTCACAAATAATACATACTACATACTATATTTTTTTATATATACTAAAAAGAATCGTCCTTTTTTATCCCTAACAAAAAATTGTTATAACAATTACGACGAACCCTTTTCATAAAACTCACAAATTCTGTGGAAAATAAAATAAAAACCAACCTTCATTTTTTTTTTCTTATTATATTCACCCTTGATTTTGTTGCTTTCCGGCGCCGGCCACCTACATTCTAACCTACAAAAAAAAATAAATAAAAATGTTATAAACATGGATAAAAATATTAAAGCCGGCAATTCATTTTTATATCCTTATTTTATATTTTTGTTGTCCAACTAAATTGAGATAAAAAAAAAACCAAATTTCACTTTGAAATCCCTTATATTGGAGCAAAAGAATCTGACAAAAAAAAAGGGAGGGAGCCAAAGGCTAGAAAAATTATTGTTTAAGCCAACAATGATTTAAGTGTGTGCGCTTATAATTTTTTCTATTTTCCTTTTTTTTTGTTTATTATTGTTAATGTGTAAGTGTAGAAGGACTTGTTTTATTTTGTAGATTATTATTTATTTTTTTGTTACGATTTGATTTCGTGCTGTTCTATTTCAGCCCTTGAGCATAAATATATGATTTTTTTTTTTGTGTATTTCATTGTCATGCATCAATCGGCACGTATATTCCCTATCACCCCTTTTTGGAACTTATATTTCTTTTTGCTTATTTGGGGATAGATTATTCTATTTTTTTTTAAATGACGAAATTTCTCTGAACTCATACACACCTTTTATGATTTTATCAACGTAATATTCACAGCCAGGGGATTTTTTTTTTATATCGTAAATAGAATGGCTTTTCAAAAAAAAAAAAAGAAATGGTGATATAAAAATGTTACCAAACACATTGAATTCCGTGTTGTTTCTTAATCTTTTGTATATTTAATGATCCAAGTGTGGTGGTGTTTATTAAACATTATTTTATTATTGCATATGTTTTTATCAAAAAAAAAATTTTTGAATACTTTTAGTGTTTTTAATTGCACCTTTTTTTTTTATTGGGGAAAAATTCATTTTGAAATCCTTTATTGTTTATCTTATTCCGAAAACAGAAAAAAAATTGGAAATGGTAATTGGGTGTGGTGGGGTACTGGTATGTTTTTCGCCGTCGATGATATATAACTTACCTCTCTTTATCGAATTGTCTCTCTTGGACGAAAAAAATTTTAATGGCTGATAACAGTTTATTAGCAATAAAGTCCAAAATTAGTTTAAATGTTCAATTATATCCTCATTTATTCGATGGAAAGCATTGAATAGCAAAGCTGTAAAAGATTAAAGTTATGTGCGGCTGATTAAAGTTACTACGTTTCATGTGCCACTAACTAAATCCAAAACGGCAGTAACTTGAGCAAAACATGGAGAAATTAACTGGAGTACTATTAAGTTAAAGAGCGGGTGTCGATCTTCTCGTAAAATGCTCCAACAACGACTGGATAACTCTCCCAGATAGTGGTTTTATTCAGGTTCCGGTACGGTCCTATACATGGTTAAGCCGCTACTTTAACTTAATAGTAGGCCAATTAATTTGTTCATGTTTTTCTCAAGTTACTGCCGTTTTGAATTTAGTTAGTCCTTGGGGTATAAAATTGAAAAATTGAAGAACCTTCACTAAGCTGTGGTGCAGTACTGAATTTGCTTCCAAGACGAGGCATCGATATTGGTTTAAATTTACTCCGCTTTAAATGTAGTTTTAAGATTCGGAAAGAACTGTTGATCTACTAACGAACAGAAGCCGTTACCTTGTTGCAATTAAAAGCTTTCTTCACTATAACGAAACATGGTTCGGAATCTACATCAAATTAGTAGATCCAAATTGCAATTAAAAATGTTAAGAAACTGCAAGTATTCACTTCAGAAAATTCACTTAAATTTATTTAAGAACGAAAAGAATAATTCACGGATAATTCCGTGTTAAAATAAGTGAATTATTTTTTTCGTGAAAATTCTATTATAGCAACAATTAGTTTTTCTAAGAATCGGTTGTTTGCAGTAAACCAAATTTATTAGTAGGAGTCAAATTGTTAAAAATTAAATTTATTTTCTCAAACTTTTGCAGTAAATAAAACGATAAACGTACATTTGCTCAGTGTATGACTCTGTAAAACCATTTAAACTTTTAAAATATAAATTGGATACATGCTGTTTGCTGTTATTATAAAATTAACAAATAATTTGATCAAAAATACGATTTTCATTGCTTCTGTAAGAAAATTACTACCAAAAAAATTTGATAACTCATGTAAAGAAGACTCATATGGTCCTTGAAAAGCAATTTAATAGCATTTCCTTTTTTTTTTACTTAATACTAATTGTTTCTTCATATCTCTTCAGAAATATAAAAAATTGTTTTATACAAGCAATTATGAAAAACTAAAATGTATTATTAAAGTAAAGTTATACACATAGTTCTCATAAAATTCCACGAAATATTCAATTTTGTTGATATTAAAAATAAAAATAAAATGTCTACGATGTTCTTTTAGTTTGTCATTAAACAAAAAAATATTGTCAGACATAAAAAACTATATTTTCTTATGTTTTTTTTATAGAAATTCATTGCATTTTTTTTGGAAAAAAAAGGATATCATTTTACGTTTATCATTTTTTACTAGAAATGATTTCCCACAGCAAAAAAAAAAAAAGTAATCTATGTAAAGAAAGAATCATTATGTTTTTTTTTGCAAAAAGTAACAATTGACTAAAAGATAGATACACACAACCCCCCCATCACAGACAGCAAGGACGGACGAACCATTGAAAAATATATGAAGAAAAATTGAGGTTAAGGACTTTTTTTAAAGTTTTTTTTTGCATATGGTTACAGAGATAAAAAGATATAATGTAAAAATGTTGTTATAAAATATGATGATTCTAGCACAAAATTTATCCTGTAAACCTTTTTTTCTTATGTTTCGTCCTTTTGACACGAATTTTAAAGTTACAGTTTTATTATGAAAATATATATATAGATTAAAAAAAATATGTAAAATTGTTTGCAATTTATATTATGTTTCGTTAACTTTGTTTTTTTTAAAAAAAATAATATGGGGTTATCTCTTGAGATTATTAACATAAATTCCTTCTAATTTTAAATAAAACTTTGAAATCTAATTAGTTTTTTTAAGGTATATATACTTTTGAAATAAATAGTCCCCTGAAGAGAGAATTACAGATAATACCATTGGACAGATAATTTAAGTTTACCAAGTTTTTGCTTACGTATTGTTTGTAAGTAATTTACGTTTATTTCATATTTCACTGAATTTACAATATTAAAAACGCATTTATTCAAAAAGTGTTAACTTGTTAGTTTAGTTTAAGTTAAAGTGGCGATTTTAACATAACAACTCGCATAGACCATGTTGGATGTTTTCAGATACCAGCAAATTGGTTTTAAAAATTCGTTAATTTGTTTTTGTTTTTTTAATACTTTTTCAATACTTAAAATTATTTTTTCCTCCATAACACATTTTCACATATTTTTCACGACAGTTTTGACGAGGATGGAAAATTTCAATTCACGTCGATTGCATACTGCGATTAAGTTAAATCAGTTAAAAAAATATATTTAGTAATTTTACATAAATTTACTTTACTTGGTTGACAAACATTAAACTAATTACTACCATTAAATATTTATTATTCTAAAGTTTGTGGTCGAAATTAACAGTGACACAGTTGGTAGTCGCTTTATTATTTATATGCATTTTTGGCATTTTTAAATGTCACTTTGACAATAATTACTTTTTAATCTTTGCTTGAAATAATTGTTGGCCAGCGGACGGAGGTAGTATTCAAATCTTTATGGAAATGGTAAATCAATTATTTCAAGGCCTATTTCTTATATTTTTTGAACTTAATTTATTTATTTTCAAAGATAAGAAGTTCTTCACATGCGGTTTGATGGCATGGTTACTTTATTATTATTATGATTATATTTACAATTTATGGTAAATTAGTGACCTATTATTTTTAATTATACTTTAAAGTTTTAATTTAAATTTACATAAAATAATTTAAATATTTTACTGCAAATATTGATTTTTATAAATTTTCTTCTTCCGTTTTTTTTATTTTTTGTTGAAAATAATTTAAATTAATTGCCATTTAACCTCCATTTTACCCTCATTTTATTCTTTTTATTACACTGTTTTTTTTTTTTATGATAATAAACCTATTGACAACGACAAATTAATTAGTGTTGCGCCCACAAAGTCTATATTACTAATAAAAAATTGCAATCAATAAAAAATTAGCTTTGTTTTAAAGTAAACCCAGCAGCAAAACTTTTCTTCATTCATAAATTTTTTCAATTTAATAATTTCGATTTTTTATTCTTCAATTTAAACACAATTTACTCAAAATGTGCGCAATTTTATCAGTTCAACCTTCATTTTTTTTGTCTCGGAAAATTTTTTTGCAATATATTTATTTCTACAGTCAAATTTCTACAGTTTGAAGCCCTAAAACATCACTTAAATATGACAAGAGTCTAAAAATTTAATTTTGTTCAAACTTCAAAATCACAGAAATATACTTCACTGATTAGGAAATTTTGTAATTAATGAATGAAAAGTTTTCTCTTATATTTTCCCCTTTTTTTTTTGTGATTTCTGTGTCGATTTTTTGATGAATGAAAATTTGTGTTGATGATGTTTTCATGCACATAACAATCAAAATAAATTCATTGAGGAAATAAAATCAACATTAAAATAATGATTCGTTTTTATGTTTTGGTGCTCTTTTGAAATTATAGTGGTTTTTAGATATTTTTTTTTAGTTTATGTCATTAATTTTGAAAAATGAAATAAAAAATTAAATTAATTTTTTTGTTTACAAAACTTTTTTTTTTTTTTGGGAAATTTGTAGAAATTGTGTCAAAAAATCTTTTTTTATTTTTTTAATAAAAATATGCTCTGAAATTAATGCCATTCTATTAAAAAAAAAAGTGAAAATTAAAAATCAATATAATTACAACAACAAAAAAAAAGGAGCAAAATTTGAAGCATAAAAAAAAAAAAAATAAGTGTCAAATTTATAATATTTTTTAAAAAGTAAAAATCATAATAAATAAATAATTAAATAAACTAAAATATGTCAAAATGAGTACACCACAATCAATAACAACAACAACGACAACATCAAATCAAGGATCTGGTTTATCAACTGGATTACCACCAACTGGACCACCACCAATTCCACCATCAAAGCCAGTTTTATCATCACCGGGTTCATATAAACAAAATTACATAAATACGACAAATATTAATCTAAGTAGTATAGGTAATGCTGGTACGATAACAGCTGGTATACATAGTGTGAATAAATCTTCATCACAACAACAGCATGGTATTGTTGGTGTTGGTGAAAAACCAGCTATTGCAGCTAGACCAATACCACCACCAACATTACCAAAATATTCAACATCATTTGGTAAACAAGATCGTGATCGTAATGAATTTGGCAAATTAGATAGAGCTGACAGAGAAAAGGTATGATCTACAAAAAAAAGTAATAATATTTTTTTTTTTTAAATTATTTTTAAACATATTTTTTTTTTTTTTTGCTTGTTAATTAGTTTTCTTTTTATAAATTAAATGTTTTTATGATATTTTCAAATGGAAATTTAATTTTTATGAAAATTATAATGGATTAGCATAATCGTATATCAGTCAGTATAATTTTTAATTTCAGCAGTGACATTATTTTGCGTTTCGTTTCGCAAAATCATAAATCATTTTTCTCTCTAAATCTAAAGTGTTAAATCTTCATTCCTTCAAGATAGTTTCATAATAAATCTACTAGCTAGCAACATCATAAAGTGTTATTAAAATTTTTCTATACAATTTATTTGATTGTATAGAATATTAATATGTTTCCATAGCGAGCTGAACTGAAGTTCAAATTCAAGCCACTTCAACTCGATCCTAGTTCACGAAAACTTAAAAACGGAAGAAATATTTTTCTATGTTTTTTATTTTATTTCTTTATTTTTCTATGTTTTGTTTTTGGAGCAGGAATCTTTCTCTTAAAAACTGATGATTTTGATCTTCTTACTCTTTTATCATTGAGCTATTTGCTCCTACATTCAGTTATGTAATCCGTTTTGTGTATAACCGACAAGTCGGGCTACATTATACTCATTTTAGTTTTATTTTAAGATCAATGAGGAATGCTAGCTAGTTCAAGAAAACAGGTGCTCAATCTACTGCACCACGTTTAATTAAATATGCAACATGCAGAATCAATTTTTCTATCAGGAATTATTTGTATAAACCTTGATTGGTAGGGATGATTATGAAACAACCGTCAATTGCTACATGAGCGATCTCGCTAGTTGCTCCATTGTAGTCCTGAAATCCAGATAAATCTACCATAGTTCATCTGTAGAAAAATTGTATAATTTTCTTCATAATTGCTTCATTATATGCCAAATGTGTTATTCCATTAATTATCAATCATTTCGAATTAAATTTCAACTTAAATACCATAAAAACATTTAATATAAATAATTGTTTCTTAAAAAAAAAAAAAAGAAAACATAAAAATATGTTGCTGTAAATACGTTAAATTAAAAATAAAAAAATATTTAAAAAAATAAATAAAATTGTTCATTGCATCAAATTTTTATTATTCAAATATTAAATTTACGTTGTTGTTTCTTTAATTTGTACCACCAAGAACTCTCCAAAACGGGCGACTTTTTCACAGTACCAGTGAATCGATTTTCGAAAGTTATTTATTCGAATTGAAAATATCAAACAACATTTTCAAACTAATTACTGAAACTGTCAGTAAAATGAAAGAAGTAGTTAAAAAAAAAAAAAAAATTTTAATTTTGAAAAAATACCTCACTAAATTCGCTGAAAAAAGAAAAAAAAACGAAGTAAAGTCGCGCTTTATTTCAAATTTGTTTGATAATTTCTATAAACGGTCAACTTTGACAGTTTATGAATAATTCGATTCACTGATGTTGCGAAAAAATCGTACCGGTTTTTGGGAGTATAATTAAAAATTTTAAATTTATACAAACTTTATTTTCAATTTCAACAAAAAAAAAATGTCATTTTCCAGAATGAAATATTTACAAATTTTCATTTTGTTTTTATTTGCGTTAAATTAAAAGTTTTTCTTGTTCTGTTATTGTTAATAGTAAATAATTTCGCATTTAATTTATGAAAATATTAATGTATTTTTTTTTTTAAATGAATTAATTTTAATATTCTGCCCTATTCTAGTTTTCGAGTGAACAGAAAATATACGGAAATTTTCCGAATAGGACATTCTTTGTGTTCTAGTTTTCGAGCTAATTGGAATTTAATGTCAAAATTGTTTATCTACAATTTTTCAGTGGAATCTATTTTATTAATATAAATGATCATAAAATTTTTGTATGTTTCTTGTTAAAATTTTTTTAATAGATTTTTAAAACCCCTATGATTTTTAAAATAATTTCTGTGGTGGATTGTTGACATTGTTTCGAATTCGCTACTCTATGAAATTTTCGAAAATTTGGTATGTTGTATAATTTTTCGTCGAACGAAATTATCTTTACTCAGCACTTTGATAATTAGCTTTCGTTGACTAGCGAAATTGCAAGTAAAAAGTGCCGCAAAAGATAACGAAGGCTTTCGCAAAGTATAATTTCTTTATTTCAGAGCGAATTCAATATTTTTTTCTTTAAATTACACTATTAATGGGGAAATTGTTTAATTTAAACATGAAAAATAATGTAGCGTAAAGGTATCCATTCTCAAAATCGCATAGTATATAAAGAAATTATAGACTAATCCACTTCTTTTTTCTCTTTTGCGCCACCCTGTGAAGAAACTATTAATTGCAACAAGGTAATGGTTTTTATTTGTTGTCTGCAAATGGTCTCTGCCGTTAGCATTTTTCCCAGTCTTAAATTTTTATTATAATTTTATTACTGGTACTCATTTAAAACTGAGTAAACCTAGACCAACATCGATGTCTCGGACGGACGTCGAACCCAGTACCTAATGCACCACAGCTTAGCACACTATCACTTAAGCCACCGTCGGTCTTAATATTTATTATAATATATTTCAAACTTTAGTGCAAATTAATAATTTAGTTTTTTTTCAAATATAAATTTATTTCCTGATATAATGTAAAGTCGCTACTATTTTATTAAATTAAAAATACAACAACTTTTTGACATTCGAATTCAATTTCGAAATCCATTTAATTGTACTGCAAAAACAAAAGAATTTCAACGAAGCGTTAATTGCCCAACATACCATTTATCGATATTTTCGCTTCGCTAATACTCAACGAAACGATATCGATTAAAATAAAATGATTTGAAATAAACAGCTGTTTTCTAAATATATTTCATATAAAAATATTATTTGGAAAATTTATCTAATCTCGTAATAATTAATTCGATTCGATTGAAAACAAGAATACCAAATAAATTTCCGATTGAAGAAAAACTTTCATTCAAACAAAATTCCACTCGAAAACTACAATATGGCAGATAAATTATGTTGAATCATTCATAAAACGTTAAATATAAATATTAACAAATTGAATGAATTAAAATAGTTGCATGAGACAAAACCATATTTTTTTAACTTTATAATCGTTATTTTTTATTCATTTCTTAATGTTGTATAATTCATTTTGTTGTAATCATCAAAATATATAAAAATCTTATAAAATTAAAAGAAAATTATTATTTTAAATTTAAATTTATGAAAATATATTCAATATTTTCAATTTGATTAGTATAATAATCCATAGTGGTATGTATAATTAAATTAGAAATGCTCTGTTCACGATGATAAGTCGGCGTCGTCGATGTCAAGTTATACAAGTACACAGGAAGCACTTACTTTTGGTATAAGATATTAATGAAACTTAAAAGACTTTATCTTTATTTACACACAAACGAAAAAAGAGGAAGAAAATTTGAATGGGAAAACCATTTAAATTGATTTTTCTTTACTTTTTGTAGTAACTCTAAGACATGAAAAATTTAATGTCGGGACAATTTTTTTCGATATAGACTAATAAAAAAACTAAATATAAAATATAAAAATCCAGGAGAAATTCAATTACCAACAACAATATTGACAATAAATTTTTATTACTATTGCGGATTTTCTATGATATTTTATAGATTAATTTAATTTGTATGTTTGTGTTAAGAATGAACTTTTTATATAAATGAAGTATTATATTACTGTTTGGTAATTTCATTCTTATGAGCATTTTTTAAGTGTCGATAGTTAAATACTTACGATTCTCTTCTAATTTTAGTGTCTTTTAATATACATTAGGGATGCCCCGAATATTCGGTTACGCCGAATATTAGGCCGATTCGGCACCATTTTTTAAGATTCGGTTAGATTCGGTATTCGGCGGTTTAATTTGCCGATTTTTTTTAAACCTAAGGAAAACAATCAAAATACCATTGAAATGTCAATTTCAATTCCATTGTTCCCAATCAAAATACCATTGAAAGTCCATATAATGATTGGGTCGAATATTCGGTATTCAGCAAATTTTTTTCGATGATTCGGTATTCGGCCGAATCATAAAATTAGTGATTCGCTGCATCTATAATATACATATATTAAAAAGTATATTTTCGAAATTAAATCTTACGTACAGTATTATTACACAGTGGTAGAAATTGGAAATAGAAACTTATATTTTACTTAACTCTGAATTAACTCCTTAATAATCTGATAATAATTAGGGGTCTATTATCCGTTTTAAAGGATATTAGGAATTTCTATTATCAATTTTTGGATACTTAATAGAAGACTGGCACATCTTATTGTTTTGACGAAATGGAATTTAAATTTGGTTACGTTTTTTATGAGTTATAGAAAAGATCAAAACTGTAGGCGATGAAATTTTGAACGTAGAGATGACTGTGTCCGAAGAAAATGTAGGAAATTCCCAGTTAATCCACGTAATAATCTTTTCAAAACACTAGAAATTATAAGAAATGTTTTAATATTATTAAATTAATATTCGACTACGTATCCTTATCAATTTCACGTTAAATTTTTTAACTGATTCAAACAACGAAATTACAAAAAAACACTTCAATAATATTTATATCTGAAGATTCTAGAATTGTTCTTGATTAGCATGATTACCGTATCCTTCAAAACAGAAAACTCTGTATTGAATGCTTTTAGTTTATTTGCTGAAAAACAAGTCTTACAAAATTAGTTCTTATACGGAATAATTAAATTTGAAAAGTTTTCAGTAAAACATATAATGAATAGTCTAATAATTCTATAAAAAGACAAACATGTTTAATTCGTTTCCATTTTAATTTTACTTCAAATACTAAAACTTTTGACAAATATTTCCTTGCTTCTTCCGATTTTACTTCAACATTTTTATTAGTCATTCCGTTTTTATTCATAATATTATATATTTTTTTTATTCACGTAGGTAGTAGACAAAGTGTTTCAGACTTTTATTACGTATACCTACCTATATTATAGGTTATAGGAGAAATAGATAAATTTTACAACTTTATATATTTTTTTTCTTTTTACATTTTAATTTGCTTGGAATATGTTTGCCGAAGGAAAATTAATTTTGCGCCATAAAAAAAAAATTAAATAAAACCATCACCGCTAATAAATAGAGAAGACTAAGAAAACCATTTTCAATGAACTATGAGAAATTGAATTCAGTCAACACTAACAAAAACATACACATTCGCCTAATAAATGTCATGACGGGTGACTGATGATAATAAAAAAAACACAGGAAGTAGAAATTTTTTTTTTTTTTTTGGTTAAGGATGTTTGTTTATTTTTCAAGGATTTTTATATAGATTTTTTTTTTTAGTATAGAAAATAGCTTTATAACTTTATTTATATAAATTTTTGACGGGAAAATTAAATATTTAGTTTTCACCACCTAAAAAATGAGTAAATATAAAGAAAACAAAAAAAGTGGTAGACTTTAAGTAAAGTATTAGATGAAAATGTAAATATTAATTGTACCTTTTATATTAAGTAATAACTTCATTTTTTTTTTGAACTTCTGAACTTAATTAGCATTTTTAATGTTTTGAATCATTAATTGATTAAGTTTCATATACGTCAATTACGTAAAAGTATATGACTGGCCTGGGCAACCTAAAACAATTTTTGGAGCCAAATAAAATTTCAAAAAAAAAAAAAAATAAGGGCCGCACAAATTTTTTTGTTGCTGAATAAAATTTATTTTATTATAGTTTTTAGGTGAAATGAGAAATTGTTTTGTAATTTTTTTCGATAGTCATCGAAATTTACTTCAATATTTATAACTGGTATTCGTAATTGGTCTTCTAAATTCTTATCTGTTAATGAAAGTCGGTTGTACAATTTTATTTTTGAGAAGAATGATTCACAAAGTGCAGTATACATATTTTCAAAAATACAGAAAATTAGAGTATCATATTTCATTAAATTCGGAAAATTATGTGGTCCAATAAACTTGCTATAAAATCATAAACAATTGTTTTCTAAATCATAGGAAAATGTTTTTAGCTCTGTTTTGCTTTGCAGCTCACTCAAAGAGAAACAATAACTAATGGAAAAATTTCAAAAATAATTATAGGATCGTGCAAAGTTTCACGAGCCTGAAAAAAGTCTACATTGAGCCGCATGCGGCTCACGGGCCGCAGTTTGCCCAGGCCTGGTATATGAGTATATCAATAAAATTTAATGAAGTAAAATTGTATCAGAAGTTTATATAAAAAATTTGAATTTCCATTCATATAGTCAATGGAGTTCTTATTTGATAGCTAAAAATAAATGGGTTACTCTAGAAAGGGAAAACTATTGACACACCTATTCCCAAAACTTGATACCTACTTAATCTATAAAGATAACACAATAGAAGATAAGTTCGACTTTTAACTAGCTTTCGAGCTACTGTAGGACCAAATACCACCTTAAATTGTGGCGAAAACAATCAGTCGCCCGATCCTATCCTTTGCGATAAATATAAACTCTTTGGACAAGGGTATGTAGAACTAGGGGATATACCATTTTAGCTTCAGTGACTTTTGGGGCTATTAGCTTGAAAAAACGGTGCGATCGATTCTAGCCAATTAGAAATTCCGGCACGACGAAGAATTGAACCAATTTTGTTTCTTCAACCGCAAAGACCATTTATTTTGACAACTAACTAATTTTTGACAACTAACTGAATTTATTTTGACAACTAACTAATTAATTGTTGTTGACCACTAACAATTATTTTTTGAATTTTTTTATGTGATTTACATTACACGAAATGTCACAACCAAAAAAATAATTTAGGATGCGTGACTGAAGACCGTCACATGAATAAATTGCTTTATAAAAACCGTCGCAAAATTTGTCGAACTTCACGATTTTTCGTTGGATATGTAAATCCTGTTCCATAATTTGATAATTTTAGTTTTATTGTACATATATTAATAAAATTTTGAGAAAATTACTCTAATATTTCAAATCACATTGTACTCTAAAATTGTTGTAAAATTTGTCATTTTGTAAAATCTAAAATTTTTTTATTAAAATTGAAATTAGTTTCATTAATAAGGAAATAATTCGTATAAGACATTAAATATATAGTTCAGAAGGCTGTTTCACTATTTAAGAGCTATCAGTTTTTATAGTATATCCATTAAAAGTAAAACTTCATATAATAAAGTCTGTGAATCTGTTTTACCGGTCACATTTTAAACTCATGTGGTGACGATATAATATCCTCCTGATTCTCCTCTATTTAATACAACTAAACAAAATTAAGGTAATTCATATTTAATTTTCATATCATAAAAATAAAATATAATTATAATCTAATTAAATACTGAAAATTAATGATCCTGAAACCTATTTCAATGACGATTTTATTCAGTTTTTTAAAAATATGTTTTTTTCCAGGTCATTGATTGGAAAGAATCAATTTTCTTTGAGTAAATTGCAATTAAAAGTTACAATTTAATATTTGTGTAATTTAATTTTCCTTATTTATTTTTTAATATATTTTTTTTCTCGACAACAAAGTTGTTTACGCTTGAAAAACGTTGTGTGAATATAATCGATCAAATAACCTTAATACTTATATATTTAAATTAAAAACAATTTGAACTCACAAACTGTGCAATTTTGTCACCAAATTTTTTTAACATTCTATCACAGTTCTTATAATATTAATTTATGAAAATTTATTTAAAATATAAATTTTTTAATTGGCTAATTAATTGTATGTACTTAATTTAGACCCAATTTTAAAAATCACCATAATAGACTTTAATTAATATGTAGCAGTGATCTCTGTGTTATTCAAGCAAATAAATGAAATAATATTATGTAGTTAGCTAATTTTTTTAATTGTAAATTTGTTGTCTAAAAAATTATTGAGGAGATGACGACAGCCAGTGTGAATGTTGTGTGTGTGTACTTATTATTTAGTTTATTACTTCCTCTTAAATCTGTGTTGATTCAATTAGTAATAAACTGTGTTTGATGGGATCATTTCATAAAATTCATTTATTATTCTTTCAAAAAAAATAAATAATTGAAATATATTTTCATAGTATTCATTATTTTATGTTTCATTTACAATGTTTCCGCGTGCCACATGTTTTCTCCATTTATTTTGAAAAGTATACGACGTTTATAGAAAATTACTCTTAAAATACAATCTAAATCAACTTTTTACACTTTTCCAGAAACCATTAACTTTAAAAATAAATTAATAATTAGCAGACATTATAAAAGATTGTCATATCTCAAAATTTATAGTTGGCTAATGTTTTGTATGGGGTACAAAAGAGCAATTTGTCTAGGGTCGACAGTTTTGTTGCTTTTCGGATTATATAATTGCAAATTAATAACCATATTATTGTAAATAGTTAATTGTGGCGGAATATCTTAATGGTTAAACTTATACCGAATAATCTTAGATAAAAATTTATTCGCCAGAGTTAGGCGTAGATTCGTCAACATTAAAAGTAGAGATGAGTATTTCCGAGGAAAATCTAAAGAATCTCCGGTTTATTTACTGTTGTTAATTAAATTTGAGATGTGTCAATTTTCTATTAGGGGCACTGAGAAACCGGTATTAGATTATTCTTTGCAAAAATTTATCTCAATTAGTTTTTATGTTGGCAAAATTATTGCAGTATAAAATATAGATTTCAGTTTGTAATATATACTTATTATAGAAAATCATGCCCCAATTTTGAAACTTAATTTTTTTAGTTTATGAAAAATTAACCTTCAAAAAATATTTACACTATAATAAATCAATAAAATATTAACAATAACAGACTAAATAAAAAAAAAATGGTGCGAAATAAGTAAATTTATATTTATTTGCTTAATTAATTTTTAACACAACAAGAAAAACACTTAAAGAAATAACACTTTTTTTTTTGTGAAATTGAATTTTGGTGCTTTTGTTTTTTAATGATGGCGCTTTGTTCATTTTTATTATTATACAAATGCTTCCATATTAACAAAATAAATAAAAGCCAAGCCATAAAATTGCAAGATGTTATCAACGAGTAATGAGTATTTTACATAAAAATGAAAATGCAATGAAAAATTTGGAAAAAAATCTAATACCACTTCAAACGAAAAACAATATTGAATCTTTAAAGGATGGAATTGGTGGATCATATCGTTTAGCAAGCTTAGATCGATTAGCATCACGACAACGTTTACTCGAACAGAATGGTGGTTATGGCAACACTAGTATTGAACGTAATGGTAATAATACAACTGGTAATATAAATGGTATAACCAGTAATAGTGGTGGTGGTGGTGGTGCTGCTAATGGTTATAATAATCACCACAACAATCATTATAATAATAACAGCAGCAGCAGTAATAATAAATGTCCAACGACAAATGGTAATAAACAAAATGGAAGTAGCGGTGTTGGTGGTATTGCAACGTCCGCAATACCAAAAACTACAATTATAACATCAACAACAACAACTGCCATGGTAAGACATTTTACGTTGTTTTGTAAATAAAAATTAAATTTAAATTGTGTCTTCAACGAACAGTGGGTCCGTTTAATAGTTGACCAATATAATACAATGTATTTCGAAAATAGTAAAAATTTACTTTTCTGTACACAGCAGCTAATTGTTGTATGAATAATTATAAAAAAAATTATTTACGAATCTAAACGTTTATTATTTCTATTAATTTGATCGTTTTAAAAATTTTAGTCATTAATTTTACTGAATGATATATGTTTTATTGTAATCTATTCCCTGCAGTGCTTAAAGTAATACGAAGCCTTGAATTAGCAAATATTTAAAAAATTTTGCTTTGTACATGTCATTTTTTTATTAAATTTCTTTATGCATTTAGTTAATTTAATATCAAGAGCTTTTAATAAAATTTGACATTTTATAACAGTCATAATATAATGGAATTCACTGGATTTGCATAGACTTTTTAACTTTTAAAATATTAGAATGACAATTATTCTGTCCGGTCTGACAATTATGGTCCTCTCAATTAAGCTGCTAACAATGGTAGATGTTCGTATCTATCAAATTTTTAAAGTAAATAGCAAATAGAATTTTCACATGTTATAAACTATCTGCTTAATCTTCGCATCAATCTATCTGCTTATTCTTCGTACAACTTTGCTAAAGTCTGCATCTGTATTTTGTTAATCGACTATCCTTCCTCACCAGGCATTTCTCAATAACTGCTCTCTTTTTCAACTGCCCTATCATAGCTAGGATGGTTACACAGATGAATCTGACAACCATTTTATAGACCCTGGAGCCAAAGAGCTAAAAAAACATACATATAATTCTTTTTCCATTTGGAATCTAAATATACAAATCATGTTCTTCTAATATTATTTATTTTTAGCATTTCATTTTATATTTTTAATGCTGTTACGCTGCAAAGAAGACGAGATTCTGTATAAAATTAAAAGATGAAGTGGACTGTATGACCGTCTCTGTAACTGATTCCAATTTGATTTCATTATTTTTGTTTCAACTCTTTTTTTTTGTTTTTGTTTTTTTTTTATATATATTATTTTTTACCTGTTTTTATTTCCCATTCTCTCCACACAACACAAACAAATTGTAATTCTCTTGTGTGAAACCTGATATGGCGAATTGTAATACCGCCTCGTGTCTACATTTTTCAACTTAAAAAGCTAAAGAAATGAAAGCGAAAATTTATTTTTTATTTTTTTGCTGATTATTTAAATTTTATTTTATTAAATTAAATCTTTAATTGGTAGAAACATAAATTTTTAGAAAAAAAACATTTCCTAAAATTTATTATGTATTTTCAATAAAAAATATATTTCCATAAAAATGTGTAAAGAAAAATCCAAAACAAAATTTTTTGTCGGCTTTAAAAATTTCGTGTAGGCGCCGATACTTGATTTTTTAATATACACCCAACTCTTTTTTTACACGATTTTGAAATAACACGATCCATAAAAAGAGAACAAATCTTCTTTTTCTATGCGAAATATTTGGTTTAACACGATTTCCAAAAAAAAAAAAAAATCTTATTAATTTTTTTTATGTACTACTCGTGGAATACCCAAATTTTATTATATGATCAAGAAACTGAAGTCGCTATTTTCTATTTTTCTATTTAAATTTTATTGTTGTGTTCAGTTCGTGGAAAAATTATGTTTTAAATATTTATTCTTTTTTTGCACGGTTTTTTAGAACAACTTATGGTTAATTTTTCTATTTTACACGGTTTTTTACAATTGTTTTGAACACATCCTCAATTTTAGTATGGTTAGCATGTCTTTTTTTACACGATTTTTTTTTCCACGATTTTAGTTCGAACATATCTACCGTGTAAAAAGAGAGTTGGGTGTAGTTGCATCTTTTTTTTTTTTTTGTTGGTGGGTTTTTTGTTTGTTTGTCGACCGACGACTTAAATGAAGTTTACTTCATTTAAGTTCTCTTTTATTCTCTGCTCTGTATTTTTTTTCTCTTCTAGATCTAGATTTCTGGATATAAAAATATTGAAATTTTTTAACATAAAAAAATTAAAACCTTAAAAATTTTTTATTATGATTCATTTTTTTTTTTCGTTGTTTTCTTGAAACATATTTCTTGTTATCGGAAAATAATATTTGTTGTAAAACCACATATAAAAAATTCTAGTTTTGAGAGTTGCTTGCTATTTATTTCTCTGACGATTAAGTTCTTTTTTTTTTTTGTCGGATCATAAAAAATGTTTTTTTTTATTTCTATACCAAAAAAAATAATAAATAAATAAATAATTCAAGTTGAGTCAGTCTTTAAATGGATTTTAAATGTGTAACAGACAAAAAATTATTAATATTTTCCGGATTATTTAACTTAAAAAAAAAGTGTGTAAAAAATATACTAAATTAATTAGATTTTAAAAGTAGACTATTATAAATATGAGTTCACCACCGGGTCGAATTAGTCGTTTAAGTACGATATTTAATCAAAAAATTAGTGAAATTGATAATAGAAATAATAATATAAGAAAACAGTTTACATTAAATCGTAATTGTGATAATAATATTGTAAGTAACACTTTATTCAAAAAGTTTCATAATTTTCAAGTAACTAACACTGGAAAAACCGTATTGAGGAAAATATGAATTAATTTGTTTTTTTTTTCGAAAACATTTCCTGTCAAATTAAAAAACTACTCCATTTTTTTGCAAAGATTTGAAATGAAAAATTTGTAAATTTTTCTATAATTTTAACCTTGTGTAGTTCAGAAAAAGTTATATCAATGAAAAATTTAGTGCAAAAATTAAATTCACTTGTGTAAATTTTTCATTAAAACATTCATATTTTTTTTTAGTGATTCACTTTTTTTTTAAAAAGAAAAATTAAAAAAAAGTTGTAAGGAATAAAAAGCAATTTTTTAATATTTTCTTGTTGCTGTATGATAAGTTCAAGTTGAAAAAATATGTATATAGGGGACTATTGGTGAAATCGTACCATTTCTCTTAATAGCATAATTTGCTTGTATATTCGGAAATTAAATAATAATTTTCATATAAGTGATATGAACATTACTTGGACCGATTGCACTTGTATTTAATTATTTCCAGCATAAGTTTAAATTGTGTTAGTTATAATTTTTTATGAGGACTAGAAGTTTTTAAAATTTAAAAAAAGTTCACAATTTATAATTGTAAAATCACTGCAGTCAATTGCTTAATTTTTATATCCATTTGTTGGTTTTTTATTAGTTTCTAAGAGAGATTGTACTAGCAATGAAGCTGTACTGATGTTTGTTAAAACTTCAATGGAGTCACTATTTTTTTAAACTACTCTTTTATACAGTAATGCTTAGTTCTTTGGTTCTCGGAAATCTACTTAACTTAATCTACTTAAGATTTAGTGATCAACTTGAATTATTTAAAAAAAAAAAAAAATAAAATTGAGTCAGAATAATTTTAAATGTGTAACTGACTCAACTTCAATTATTTACATATTTTTTTTATCATTAATATCCTTATGTCCAATATTAATTTCAAAAATAACAAATTAAAATTTCAAAGTTTACTGTAGTTTTGAAAAAATGGTGGAAATATATGGGTTAAGTATAATGATGACCTCGTCTGTTAAGTTTTATGATACTTTCATACTTTATATCGTCATAATCAGACCTCGTCTGTCATGTTTAAGATTATATTTAATATGTAAAATCTACGGACTGTAACACGCGCAGTTGCCAGCTCCAAAAAATTGCAAATTAGTCGGCAAATTAACCGAAAAACTTTAAATATGAAGTAAAAAAACAAATTGTGGAATACAAACATAATTCCAAATGTAAATATTAAAGATCTTTAATGGTCAACACTTAATGATCTTTAAACAGTATCGTCGTCGAAGATATAAATTACTCAAATTGATTAAATTTGAGAGCTGTGCCAATATTTCTAAATTATAATTTTTCAATATTATTTGGAATATTTTCTTAGTTCGGATTATCCGAAAATAATACTCTTTTTCGGTAAAAATAAATATTTCAAATCAGGGAAAAAAGTTGAAATTTAGATTTATTACAAAATATATAATATTAAGTACACAAAAATTCTGGAATACCGAAAAGTGGTACAATTTAGGCAACTTTCTCCTATGTATATAAATAAAAAAAAAAATGCAATAATGTGGTTTTTCAGCATTTAAATTTGATTTTTTTTTTTTTGATTTAGTTAAGACGCCCCTTACATACGCATGAATATTTATATATACATTAAGATACTTTTTTTTACATACATATATGCATAAATATTGTAAAAGAATCATAAGATTTCTCCAATGCATAAAAAAAAATGGAATTCAAATAAAAAGAATTTATAAATATATGTGGGATTTTATGGGATTTTGATCCAAAAGGGAATCAATTTATATGAATTTATGGTATGGATAATAAATATTGAAAATATATTTAATATTGACAAGATTTTTAACCCAAAAAAAAAAAAGTTTAATTTCATATTTCTTAAGTCTTTATCAGTGTCCTAAAAAAAATCGTTTTGATAGCAAATTTTTATATTAAAATGTTATCATGTTACAAAAGAAAAATTTAGTTTTAGATATTTTTTTTTGATTTATATATTTTTCTAATTAAATGTATTGAAGTTTATTTATAGAACTTAATTGATAATATTTTTAAGTTGTTTTTTTACTAAACCCATATATACTTAAATCAATGTTTACGGAAAAAATTGGTCCTTTTTATTAGTCTTCTGTGCTAGTTCTTTAAATGAATCATATAAAATATTAATTTAATCAGTATACTTAGAATTGTATAATCAGTGTTAATTCAAGATTCAATGTCCATAAATTTCCTCACTCAATTAGTATGTAGAGTTTTTTCTGGAAATAATAATTTAGATTTTTTAATTAATTTCCCTTAATATGTTGTAAAATTAATTTATTAATAGAAATTGCTATAAATTGAATCATTCTAAAAACAATTGTATACATATATTATTAGATACTTTTTTATACAAACTTAATTCGAATTATTAAGAATTATAGAAATAGTATTATACCAATTTTTCCAATGACTCATTAATTTGTTTTTAATTTTTTTATCAAAAAAATCGTTTAATTTGATTTTTATTGATAAAACATAAAAATTAGTAAAAACATGAATTCTTCTAATAAAGTAGACTTCTAATAATTCCTCTAATACAGTAAAGAGTAGAGAATATACACAATAATTCACAAATTTTAATTAAAAATTATATAATATTTTAATTTTCATGACTGACAATTCAATCTTTGAAATTAAACAAACCAATTGATGTACAAATATACAGCAATTTGAACTTGAAAGAGGACATTTGAGTCATGAAAATATGGAATTGATAGTACAATAATATGTTTGTTGTATACATATGTTAAATAAATGTTGAAATACTTATAGTTTGAATCGAAAATGAAAAAAATCTATTTTTAGCAAAATAAGAAATTTTATGTATTCCTTGTGTGGGGGCACAAGTGATAACATTTAACTAAAATAATATACTAAATAAAAAGGCATCATATTTATGAAAACTAAATTTACATAATATACAGATTTTATGTAAAGTTTGAGCAAACATTTTATAATAATATGAAGCTTTATCTTAGAACAACAGGTAAATTTTAATTCTTTTGGTATGACGGGTTCCAATTATACAACCCGGTTTTTAAAAATGTTTTGAATGATCTCAAACTTTATTAAGATTCTCAAATTCTATTTTAGAATATTAAAAGAAATGCTTGTTGTAGGTAGTGTTGCCAGTTTCTTTAATTTTTAAATCCTTGCAATTGAAGAGTTTCAACAACGAAAAAAAAAGCTTTTTAATTGATTTTTTATGTAAGAAAATAACGACATTTGCAATCATGAAATTTACATTACAAACACATTTTGATAAACTTCCAATTTTGGAATTTAAAATTGTTTATAATTATAATTATTAAATTCTTTTTGTGACATATTATAGTAAATAAACAATTTTTGTTACATAATTAATATATTTTTGATTTTTAATTTTATTATAATCTCATTAAAAACGTCAAAACTACTACATTGTTGTAATTACATTATTATTATATTTTGTTGTAAATCTAAACCAATTAATTTACAAATAATTCAAATTTAGTACTTAATTTAATCACATTATTTCCACCTGATATACACTTAATAATTTCTCGTTATTCTATTTTATTTATACATAAAAAAAAAAAAAATCAAAATCATGTTTTTTATTATTCGTTCTATTGAAATCATCACGTCATAATATCACGCTCTTACAGATAAGATCCTTGAAAATTAATTTTTTTTTTTATCTAAATATATACTCAAAAATAAAATAAAAGTATATATATGTAAAAATAATATAATTCTATGAAATAAAATTAGTAATGCGGTTATTTTCCTTGTTATTTTTTGTAGTCCTTTATATAAATTTATTTATGTGAAAATACCAACAAAAAAAAAAAACATTTTGAACACGAGAAATAAATTACTTTAAGGCACGCAAAATTTTCTTTTTTTATCTTTAAAAAACACAATATAAAAGAGTAAAGTAAACCAACTTTAAATTAAGGACTACTTGTAATGAGAAAATATTGTAGTAAATAAAAAAGTCAAAATTAAAGATGAAAAATTATTATTTTTATACGGAGGAGTTGTAGAAAATTATATAAATTATGGTTTAGTAAATTAATTTTATAATAAATAAAATTCACAATTTCAAGCAAATTAATTTCAAACAAAGTTTGAATTTGTTTTTAAAAATTTCCAAAATTTACATTATTTTTTAACACTAAAGTAGTATATGTGTAATAAATTACGTTAATATTATTTATCACGTCATTAAAAGGTGATATTCCTTGTTAATTATAAGAAAACATAAGGTAACATAAAAATACATTTATATTATAATTATTAATTAATTTATAATGGTAATAACTAGGGATGTCCTGAATATTCGGTTGCGCCGAATTTCGGCACCATTTTTTAAGATTCGGTTAGATTCGGTATTCGGCGGTTTAATTCAGCCGATTACCGATTTTTTTTAAACCTAAGGAAAACAATCAAAATACCATTGAAATGTCAATTTCAATTCCATTGTTCCCAATCAAAATACCATTGCAAGTCCATTTAATGATTCGGCCGAATATTGGGTATTCAGCAAATTTTTTTTCGATAATTCGGTATTCGGCCGAATCATAAAATTAGTGATTCGCGGCATCTCTAGTAATAACCGTTCTTGTTAATTTAATTAAATATATTCATTTTGTTTTCGTTCTGTTCGATCTAAAACCGGCATTTATGATATAGTTTCCACTACCTTTTTTATGTGTTTTATGATCTCTGTTAATAATGAAATTTGAATTTTCTTCTGAGAAATATTTACTATAAGATAACACATTTGAATATTGTGCTCCTCATTTTTTTCTCATTAATAGAAATAAATATTAAATAGGTATGTAAAATTCAATCTTATAATTATTGTTAATGTTTAACTATAATAATATAATAGTTTTGCATGAAAATTCATAAATTTTATATTCTCTAAATAGAATAGTTTTAACACATTTAAATATTTGAATGTATGGAATTGTAAAAATATAAATTTTAAATTGTTGTAAACAAAATTCATTTTTTTTAAATACATATTATATTTTTTTTAGCTCCAGAATAAACGTGAAATGTTCTTCAAAACAGATTCACACAGCAGTCCTTCAGGTCCTCCACCAAATCCACCAAATAATCATGTGAATAGTAATTCTTCATCACAGGTAAAAAAGATTAAATTATTTTTTTTAATTTTGTTTAAATTAAAAAACAAAATTAAAATTAAATTAAAAAACTAAATGAAAATTTTTCTACTAATAATAAAAAAATTTATTTTCTTTTTTAATATTTTTTATAGCAAATTTAATAATAAAAAAATTTGTATTTTTGTTGTGTTAAAAAACGAAATTCAAGTAAATTATTAATTAAAAATTATTTAATTTTAAATTTTTACAGAATAATTCATCAGTAAATAGTACACCAACAAACGAAAAACACCATATTAATAATATAACACAAAATAATCACACTTCCACAACACAAATAATGAATAATTCATCTACAATTAATTCAGTACAAATAAATGGTACATCATCAACGACAACGATATCATCATCAGCAATATCAACACCTGGATTAGGTGGTGGTGGTGGTTCAATTGGCAATAATGTAACAAATGTCAGTGCATTGGCTAATAATATAAATAATTTAACATTAAAAGAGAAACAACAACAATTATTAATGAATAATGATAATAGTCATCATTCCGATTCAAATAAAATTGCTAATGATCGTTATGATAAAGAGAAATCATATTTACAACAACAGCAACAACAAATTGTTAGACCAAAATTAAAAGAACTTGATGGTTATGTTGGTTTTGCTAATTTACCAAATCAAGTTTATCGTAAAGCTGTCAAAAAAGGTTTTGAATTTACACTTATGGCTGTTGGTAAATAATTAAAAATTTTATTATAACAAACAATTTTTTTTTCATAATTATTATTACTTTTTTTAGGTGAAAGTGGATTAGGAAAATCTACATTAATAAATTCAATGTTTTTATCCGATATTTATAATCAGGATCAACATCCAGGACCATCGCATCGTATTAAAAAAACTGTAGCAGTTGAATCAACAAAAGTTTTGCTCAAAGAAAATGGTGTTAATTTAACATTAACTGTTGTCGATACACCTGGTTTTGGTGATGCTGTTGATAATAGTAATTGGTAAGTAGTAAATATTCTTTTTTTTTTTTTATAATTATGGTATTTACAAATTCGAAATATGCAAACAATTGCTGCGTAGCAGAACTACTGTGCGATAATAGATTCATATTACATTTAAGTCCTTATTGCGTGTATTACTTAAATCTAGAATTTATTAAAAGCAAATTTTTGCTATGTTGAGTTATTAAAAATTAAAGATTAACGTCAATATATTTTATAATATAAAATTATGGTATTGGACATTCTACACTTCATAGCTTTTTTGCTATGTTGAGTGTAGTATTATTTTTTGAAAATATTTACTATATAAAATTAAAAAATACGTTTCCAAACATAAACAGAATAACAACACATATCGATCGGTTCTGAACTAGAAATATTTGCTATATGTCTATTGGAGTGGGCAGCAAAAACGTATGTGCACATTTACTGTACTACATAGTAATTTTAAAAAGTTTACGATACGTCTGACCGACAGCTGAAAAAAAGCCACAAAAAAACTAGAATATATTTAAATATTTGAAAATATATTTACATCTAAAATGTTACCAATAAATTCTGTTGTATTTTTGTTAATATCAATCACATGTAAAATATTAATTAAAATCATAAAATTTTGTTATGATACGTGATCTATTCTACTTTATTGTGGTAAATTAATAGGCAGGTGATGAATATAAATCAGAATACACCTATTATATTCAAGAATTTAATATATTTTTATAGTATTGTTGAAAATTATTTATTATTTTATTATGTTTGCTATGAATTCGATCAAATTCTGAGGTTAGGCTGGGCAATGGGATAATAAAATAAAATTTTGATAGAAATATTTATGCCACTATATTTAACTTTAATATAGCGTAGTAAATATTTACCAAAAAAACAATTACACGTTTTTCTTAAGTGGCTATTTTCAGCCAATAAAATATTACATAATATGTTGTCACTTAATAACAACATACCACTCAAGATCTTTTTCATAATTAAAAACTGATATATAACATATTTTAATATTTATATTTTGTTTTTTTAGTTGGGTACCAATAATAGATTTTATTGAAAATAAATATGAAGAATATTTAACAGCAGAATCACGTGTTCATCGTAAGGCAACACCTGATAATCGTGTTCATGTTTGTTTATATTTCATAGCACCATCTGGTCATGGTTTAAAACCATTAGATGTTGAATTTATGCAAAGATTATGTGACAAAGTAAATATTATTCCAGTTATTGCCAAAGCCGATACGATGACACCCGAAGAGGTGCAATTGTTTAAAAAACAAATTCTCAATGAAATTGCTCAACATAAAATTAAAATTTATGATTTCCCTGATCCATTAGAAGATGAAGAAGAAGCTAAAGTTTTAAGACAATTAAGAACTCGTGTGCCATTTGCAATTGTTGGAGCAAATACTGTAATTGAAGTAGATGGTAAAAAAATACGTGGACGACGTTATCCTTGGGGTATTGCTGAAGGTAAACTTTACAAATCATTTACAACAATATTAGTATGTTTATTTTAATTTTTAATGTTATTGATTGGTTGTTATTTTGTAGTTGAAAACTTGGACCATTGTGATTTTATTGCATTACGTAATATGGTCATAAGGACACATTTACAAGATTTAAAAGATGTTACAAATTGTGTACATTATGAAAATTATCGTTGTAGAAAATTAGCTGGTCTGGGTAATGATGGTAAAGCACGATTATCAAATAAGTAAGTAAATAATAAAAAATACGTTAAATATATATAAAAAAAAAGGTTTTATTTTTAAATGAAAAACCTACACAAAAGTAGTATCGATTAAAAATAATATTTTATAATTTTTCTTGAAAGTTTTATGGTGTTCTTATTATTGGTTTGCTTTTATTAGCGTTATTTTTGTAAAGTTTATAAATATTAATGATAAATTTACAAAATGTGTCTATTTTATATATAGAATTTTAGAGTTTATTTGAGTTGTAATTCACACTCACCAATCATCTTTTAATTATGTTTTACCAGTTATTTTTTATTTTCTTTGAAAAATTGACAAATAATATAAATTTTTAATTTTCCAAAATCAAATTTTAAAAAAAATTAATTATCTTTTGGGTTAACATATAAAAAAAGGATAATCATTCATTCATTTGATTTTTTTTTTTGTATATTATTCTCTTTCTCTTAGTTTATGCCCTCAAGGAATAATGAATAGCTTTATGACTGTTTGGTAAGTTTATTTTATTTTTATTTATTTTAGTTTATGTTTCATTATTTCATATAAAATACTTAGTTTTTGTTTTGTTAAAAGATATCTAGTAGTTCGTTACTATTTCTTTATTTTTTTTGAAAAAAAAGTTTGTTATTTATTTTTTACACTATCATATTTTTTTTAATTCTATAAAATTATTCTATGAATTTGTAAATTTGCATCCTTTGCCAGATATTATTCATATAAATAAAAATAAAACGAAAATTTAAATAAGAAACATAAACTAATAAATAAATAAAATGAAATAAACAAATATAAAAATTATATATATACAAGTTTTAAATTCGTTTAATACTCAAATTGTGGGAAAAATCTTATTATTATATTGTGAAGATCAATTTTTTTATTCACAAATATGTTTGAATTTTTGCACTTAAATATTCAAATTACAAAGTTATATATCATTTATTTTTAGAGTAACGTTCAATAATAGTTTTTGTAATTAGTCCCAGAATACTAAGAAGTTTGAGAATACAAAAATAACATATAAATATCTTAAATGAAATTCTACATTGAAACTTTACAATTTAACAAAATTACATTTACTCATATTTTTAAACACAGTAATATTTTCAGTTGGCTCTCGAATTCATAAAAATACTTTGTTAAAAGTTCGGTTTTCATTTATTTAATTTCTTTTTGAATAAGTATTAAATTTAAACTTATGTATTACCAAGAGGACAGCAGGTGCAATTACAATAATGAAAATAAGATAAAAAAAATAGTATAATTTCGGCAACAATACTACTAAATACTTGTCTAACTATGATTTGAAATTTTTCTGCTTTTGCTCAAATTATCATTTTATTAATTTTCGATTTTGTAAAATAAATAAATAAAATATTTTTTTTTAAACACTAATTTAATCAAAAAATTAAGAACCAGTAAGAAAAAAATTTTCTTAAATAATTTTTTTCCAATATCCTGTTGTCATTTATCATCCTGCAAATATTATTTTTCATATTTATATTTGTATTAAATTTAGGAATCCACTTGCTCAAATGGAAGAAGAAAAACGTGAACATGATTTGAAAATGAAAAAAATGGAAGCCGAAATGGAACAAGTTTTTGAAATGAAAGTGAAAGAAAAAAAACAAAAACTTAAAGATTCTGAAATTGAATTAACTAGACGGCATGAGGAAAGGAAAAAGGTTTGTTTTTATAGAGTAATATGTATTTAGGATAGTGCAGTTTTCATTAGGATAATATTAGATTCTTATATTTCTTTTACTGCAGCATTTTTAGAATAACACATATTTTATAATATGTACTAAATGAATATATAATTTAGAAAAAAAATTTAATACTAAGTTAGGGTTCTAAAATTTAGAACCCTGATATGTTAAGTTCTTAATGACATAACGATTGGTAAGAACATGAAATATCGGAAAAGGATGTTATTGCAGCAAATGTCATGAAAGAAAACAAGTACCAATTAATGTAAAATATTAGAATTAATGGAAAATATTATAAGTTGCTAAGCTAGAATTGGTTAAATTGTATTAATTGATTTTGATAAAGGATATTTATTAAATCTATTATAGTACAATAATTCCGATGTATGTAGTATCAGTATCTTAATTTATAATTAGTTTTCGTGATATCCTTAATAATTTAAAATATATCATTTCTGATTTGTGGTGTTAAATTTTGAAATTACAATTTCCTATATTATAGTATATTTATAATATAATATTTAAATTAAAGGCACTTGAATTGCAAATTCGTGAATTGGAAGAACGACGACGTTTATTTGAACAAGAGAAGAAGGAATTTGAGGATGCGAACAACATTACTTTAGATGAACTCCGAAGAAGAAGTTTAGAAGCAAATAGTAAAGAGTGAGTTTAAATTTAATTTTATTATTTTGTATCAATATTTTTGTATTGCCATTTTCTTGTTGTTGTTTGTTTTAATTTAATTCAGTTTTCATTTTATTTTTTTATCATTATTTTACATTATTATTTTGTTGTGAAAGAGAATTAGTAATTTAAAAAATTGGCATACTTACACATAAAATTAACTTCAATAAGTTTTTTTTTTTAACAAAATACACAAACAACATTAATTAGCTTTTATAATCCACATTAATCAATAATATAAACTTTTAAGACACTTTTAAAAAGAACTTTTATTAATTTAGGTATTTTTTCATAAACGTGGAATTTTTAATTTAATTTAATTGTTATTTGCTAAAATAATTTCAAATTAAAAAAAAAATAGCTTATAAACTACAAACTGGGATATAATATCAAAATCTGAATTTTAATTTATATAAAAACTAAAAACTTAAAAGAATATTGAATAAATAAAATAATAGGTTTACAGCCCATATTTTTATCCATATATTTGTCTGTAAACTTGTATTACAATTTTTTAGAGTCTGGTGGTCTGCAATTAAAAAAACAAGAAATTTTAAAATTTAAAATTTGCTTAGTTTACACAACTTTTTTTTTTTTTGTTATTATATTTTTGGTTCTAAAGTTTCTATTTAATTATAATTTTTAGTTAAAAATTATTTTTCACAACTTTGAATATATGCGCTAGAAAATTGTAAATTTTTAAATATGTTTTTTTGATTTTAAAGTAAACATTTCCTAAGTAAAAAAAAAAATTTATTGAAAAAGTTATTTTTCTTTGCTATATATAATTTATAAAATAATTTAAATAATAATTTTTCAATTATTTTTAGTTATTTTTTTATTGAGAATATAATTTATTGGAAGAAAATATAATTATTTGAGAATATAATTTATTGAAAATCAAATCGCCTATGGTTAGGCAATTCTATATTATTTTTTAAATTCTATGATGAAATTTTTATGGTAAAAAAAAATAATTTCCGGTTATTATATATAGACTTTTCAAAATTCGATGTAAAGAAATAAAAGCAATTAAGAAATGAGCGATATTTTACACTTTTGGTGCAGCAACGGATAGAATATATGAAAAACTTTATTTCGGTCTAGAGAGTTGTACTTTTTTGTGTTGTATGTAATTATTTTATTAAAACTGAAATTGACCAAATTTAGGGTAAATAAAAATTAATAAGTTAGCTATATGGAATTCAACATAAAGATTCTGAAACAAAACAATTAAATTCAAAATTTATTTGGAAGAGAAATAAATTAATTAAAAAATTTCTGCAACTTTCTAGCGCATAATTTTTTTTGCTTTAATATTAAATCCGGTGGAATAACTCCGAATTATTTTATTAATTTCTTTGTTTTGTATAACTTCTACAAAAAAATGGTACAGAAAAAAAAAACAAAAAACAAATACAAAAAAATTTTCCAGGACATCATCATTGACATCAAGACGTGTTTTTGGATCATTATTACGTCGCCATACTAGTTTTGGTGCCCCAGATGGTCATCGGGGACCACCAACAGCAGCAAATGGACCAAATAATTCAAATTCATTACCACCAAATTGTAATAATCCAGAAAATAATCATGAATAATAAGGAAAAAAATACATAATTTACTAAAAAAAAAAAAAAACTTAGTAGCAAAAATCATATATTTTTCACTTAAAATAATAGAAGATTTTTCGATTTATAAAAAATATTTTTTTTTGTTATTGGCGTCATTATCCTTTCATACTTTTCTGCAATTTTTTTTTTTTTAATTATTATATTATATATTAAGATTTCATATTAATTCCTATATTATATATTAAGATTATAATATTCATTTCTAAAAACGTACATTCAAATATATTCAAAATATAACTGCCAGTAAAACATCTATATAATTGCCCAAAGGAAATATACCTATTAACTTTCTAAAATTATGTTATTGAAATAATCAATAAAAGAATTATATCAATAATAGTGGTTCAATTGTGTTGGGAGTATTTAGAGTACAATCTTCATATATATATCCTATTGAATTCCAACCAATACTATCCATTTTCGCGTTTGTAATAATTGATGTATATTAAATGTAGTTATTTTGGGAAGTCAAAAATACACTTCAAACTAAAACTTCGCCCAAATTTTTCACATTGGAATTTTTGTATTTTGAATGTACCATTAAATTTATTCTTGGTTTTAAACATTCTCTTACAAATATGACAAAAATTATACTCCCACTAACTTTGTTATTTACTTTTAAAAATTTACCTTTAATGTTATTAATTTCAAAATTAATTTTAAGAGTATTTTATAAACCAAATTGTCTTTACATTCTTTTCTATCCATTTTATTTTATACTATTTCTAATCTGCGTGATCATCTAAATATAATAAATATACTGTGGAGTTTTACGCATTAATTTACTTCACGGAAATATCTGCATGGAATATTTCGTAAAACAATTCATTCATAAAATATACTTTAATTTTTCAACATTTTTTAATATCTTTTTAACTTGATAAAAACTATGTGTAAATTCGTGTCCTGAATCATACTGATTCAGGACACGAATTTACACATAGTTTTTATCAAGTTAAAAAGAAACGTTTAAATAATTCAGAAATCATTTGTTTTTTGATTTTTTAATCATAATTAATTAAGTAATAAATAATTTGTTGTATTTTTTAAATGTTGATTCATAATGTTTATTTAAGCTTGAAGTATGTTCCACATAATAGTTTTTCAATCGTTTCAAATAGTATTCTATTCGAATTCGGTAAAATTCTCTGAGATGTATTTACATTATCATTATCAAACTCACTTACATTAGCAAACCTATACAATTCTTCATTATTGAAATAACTTGTCAGCTTGAAATAACACGGTGAACACCGCGGTTTTCATATTGCAAAATTTCAAATTGATCTTGTACAAGTTTGATAAAAAATAGTACAGTAGTGTCAGTGTCCTAACTTTTATATTCTTTTATAATTGGCTCTGCATTGTCAGAACTATGTAGTAATGGCTCAAGTGCTTCCTCTTTGTATTTATTAGAGCTAGTATTAGTTCCGTTATTTCTATTTTGTTATTTCTGAAAATAGCAACATTACCTATTGTTAAATAACAATCTTGATTTGAATTCATACGATGTAATTGTTTGATTATATTTTTGTACTCCAATTCCTCCCAACACCTGCATCATTGTTATTGGTATAAATGCAAATCATTTTTATCTGAAATTTATTAATATGTATTTTAGTAAAATAGTTTTTGCTTCCTAATATTGTATTATTAGAAGTTTTGAGATTATATTAGTTAGCAATGAGAATTCATGTGGTAATATGTTGAAGTTAAAACAAAATTGTCTTATTTAAGTATTTTTTTTTTTGCAAGAATATCCAAAATATGTTGTTCTATTTAGAAAATTGACATGAAAGTTATCATAATAAATATGTCTACATATTTTGTAGACATTGCGGAGACACTAGATAAAAGAAGTGTGTCCATTGCGGATCATTTTCGATCATTTCTCAATCGTAAAATAATGCATATTATTGTACTGCCTTAATATTCTTTGAATTTGGAGTTCAAATAGTCAATCAACTTCAACATATTTTCTTTTGTGTATCTTTTTTTAATATCATTCCTTAAGACTAGGTTCACAAGTGTTTTCTTTATTTGTTTATTATTATAAACGTATTGTAATAATTTAACCAAAACATATTGATGTGTTAGTATATATTAAATAAATAGATGTCGATCGTTAAGGGTTAAATTTCACTACAATTTAACTAATCTTAATTACTGATATAATCTTAACAAATCTAACTACTGTTTTTTGGTAATTTATCAAATATTTAAGTAAATTATATTTTATGTACATAAACCATCTCAATCCCTATAAATTATTTTCTATAATAATTTTATTAATTACTTTTTATTGCTTAAAAACTTTAAATTAAATTTGTTTTCCTATTTTTTAGTTCGTAGAGTAAATTTTTTTTGGGATAATTATTTTAAAGTAGCTTTTTTTATATTAACAAGCACAACAAATTAAAATAAATTAATTTTAAAATTTAACAAATTATTTATGCACAAAATACAATAAGTAAAATAATTTAATAAAATTTAAGATTTCCATCTAATTTATTTTCATTAGATTTCCGTATATTAATACCAACTGAAAAAATTACAATTGGTTTTTTTGGCATCGTTATTATTATATCCCAGTGTGTTTATTTATTGTTTTTCATATTTAATTTTTGTATAATTAAAATTGTTTTAAATATGTGGATTTACATTATTTTTGTAACTTAATTTTTGATAAAAACGGATTTATTTTGTTTTCAAGTCATAAACATATCAAATTTTATAAAATATTTGTTGTTCTAAAAAAAGAAATTGCATGTCAATTGCTCACATTTACGAGGACAGATTGATAGTTACGTGGACTACCTGTGATGCAGGTAATTTTTTACCTATACAATCATTTAGTAGGCTATATATAAAATTTCAAGTCGATATCTTATTTAGTTTACATGTAACCAGTCTTTTAAACAAGTCAATCTCAGTGAATTTTTAAAAATGGATAAAAACGAACTTCGTGTGTTGATAAAACTATGTTGAAAATAATTTTTAAAAAAAATCGAAAATACTGTGTTTTCTGTGTCAATCCACGTAATTATCAATCAGCCCTTGTATCAACACACGAAATTCCTTTTTATCCATTTTTAAAAATTCACTGAGATTGAGTTGTTTAAAAGACTATTACACGTAAACTAAATAAGATATCAACTTGACATTTTATATATAGCCTAGAAAATGATTTTAGAGGTAAAAAATACCTACTTTCATACCTGTGCATTACCTGCTTCACAGGTAGTCCACGTAATTATCAATCTGCCCTCGTATATAAAAATTCCCTTGAACATTATACATAGTTACAAAATTATAATTTAATAATATGTATTTTTAATGTAAAATTATTAATTTGCATTTCAAGTGATTAATTTGCGTTTTTTTAATAAGAAACTAAAGTGATATATTTAGAAAATTTAGAATAAATTCCGGCCCTTCAATCCAAACTTACAAATAAAACACTATTACATATTATTATTAAATATGTTATGTTTTCTATCATATATAGGAAATTTACGTAAATATTAAATATTGCAGTCTTATTTGACATTCATTAACGAATCTTAATGATAAATAATTAAATTAATGTAAGAAATCATATTTTTGCCGTCTTCACGACCCTAATTTTTTAAATTATAATTTTATTATTTTTGATAATTAATAAAAATATCAAAATAATTTAAATATGAAAAATTTTGTAAATAAATTTCAAATCATTGGTATTGGCAAATGCAAAAGCTACCAAAAAATATCAAAATATTATTTTCAACAAAATATGCTTTCACGTCATTGCGCGAAAAAATATTAATTTAAAATTTACGGTCTTGAAGAAGCCAAATGTATAGTTTTTTGAAAATCGTAACCGCTTAAACATTACAGTAAATTTTTGATATAAGGAACTTTTCAGAGACTATTTTAATATTTTACTATTTTTATAAGAAAAGTACCTTATGTGGATAATGTTTCTTTTATAAAAGTAATAAAACTTCATGATAATCTAAATTCCTTTCTTGGGCCTATTCCAAAGTCATATTAATTAAATGAATCAATGATTTGATCAATATTAATAGACGAAGGTCAATATTACTAGACGATCCCTTCAATATCATTTCTACTGGTATCAATATTAATGTTGGTTATGATATCTTCAGCTGGTATCATTGGAAATTGTGTTCCTCCACCCACACCTGTTGACAAATCTATTATTTCTGAGTTCAACATTGCACGTATTCTACTCTTCGATATAATTGGATCAGTGAAATCTCATCTTCAAACAAATGTTTCCAGGAATTCATGATAATATATTTCTCATTCCGAGAATTAATGTCTTTCAGAATTAATTCTTTCAAATTTTGAATCAAACCGCCAGTAGTCATAATATTCGCCAATAGCCATTTCTAATCACAACATTCGCTAAAAGCCATTTCTTAGATTTTTCAATCAACTTGGAAGTTTATAAATACAACTTGCAATGCATGAAACGGTTGGCCCAAATTTTAGGGCTTTATTAAACTGAATTATTTTTAGTTTTAATATTTCATTATTTACATTTATAATATTATTTTTGGCTCGTTGGTGCAAATAAAAACCAAGCTTCTTCGACCTCAGAAAATAATGGCTTCTTTAATCTTTTAGTTTTAGAAGCAAAACTTTCGAGATTTTCTCACTATCCATGAAATTACTGCTTTTTAGTCTTTACACGTTTTTGCTTCTCACTTTAATTAATCTTTTTTTCAATTTAAATAAGTGAATTTGTGTTTACATATTAGCGAAAATACAAGAATCAACTTTTGAACCTTATATTAAGTGTTCCTTATATAAAAAATTCCTTAAGTCGTAGCTCCCTTATATCGTAAATTTATTGTACTTAAATATATTAAATTTTCATGAACGAATAATGAATAATTTGTTTTGGTAGTTTTTTTTAAAAATGTGTTTACTTTTTTTTTTATTTAATCTTAGAAATGAATAATAATCAAAAAATATATAAGTCCAAAACAAAAATCAATCACCTAATTTCAAATTTCATGTAATTTTTAATTAGAAACTATGAATAATATAATTCCAAATTTTCGAAAAACAATATATACCCGAGTTTTTAAAGAAGCACAATTTACCTTATTGGTAGTAACGTATTTAGTTTTTGGAACATCATCTTTAATTCAACTGTTATTTCACCAATGTGTTTATTTTAATATAAATACGCTAAGTAAATAATTATTATCATTAAAATATTTACATACAAATTTTCGCCTACAACATTAATTATTTAGCACCTACTTTAAAATATATATTTTTATTTATTTATATCGCATGCAATTTTTTGGTATTGTGTTGTTAATATTATATTGGTATATTCATCAAATTCTCATGATAAAAATAAAATAAAATTGTAAATAAATTCAAATCCTCAATCATATTCATTACAAAAATCTCAATATTCATTCGCATAAAAAAATAACATAAAACAAAAACATAAAATCTAACTTTGGCAAAAAAAATGCTTCTTAATCAATAATCATAGTATTTTTTCATAATAACAAAAATAAAAAAACCATTATTTTTCATAATAATTACAGAAAATACTTTTTTTTAAAGAAAATACACAACAAAAATATATAATTTCCCTTACAGAACCGTCGATGGCAAAGAGAAAAAAGACAAGAAAAAGAAAGGTTTATTCTAACGCTAAAAAACGCGGCTGGGGGAAGTTCATAGACGATAAATGATTTTCCTTAAAAAAAAAAAAAAAAATGTAAAACAAATTAAATAAAAAAAGTTAAATTTTTACATTTTTTTTTTTCTGTATCTTTGAAAATCAAAAACTAAAACTTACAAAAAAAAAATTGACCCAAGTACGCGCGGAATTCTGTAAAAACATAACGAGTAAAATATAAAAGTAATTATAAAAATATTTAAATAAAATTAAAAAGATTTTTTTGAAAAAATTTTAATAAGTAGAAGAACAAAAATTAATTAAAATTCCAAAAATATTTAAAAAATGTGAAAATCGAATCGACGGATTTATATGTTAAATTTCTACTTAATTAAATTTTAATTTTACACAAAGATTTTATTAGAACAAAAAATTAAAAAAATCATATGTTTCTGCTCCAAATTATTAAAAATACAACGTGCTGCTCTTTAAAATTTAAAATATTTAAAAAAATTGAAATTTACAAAATTTAAAAAAAAAAATCGATTAAAGAAAATTATATTAATTAAGGAAAATTATTATATTTAAGAATTTTTAATTTTTATTTTAATTAAATTTTACCGCGCAATGTTAAGAAAATTAAAAACATAAAAAATACTACAAAAAAAAAAAAAACGAAGCTTTTTAAGATTAAATATTGAAAAAAAAATTTTATAATTTAACATAAATATGAATAAAAAAATTTTGTGTGTTCGAAAATTATAAAAGATATTATAAAAAATTTTATATTTAAATATAAAAAAATGTTTTAAAATTTGCAAAAAGAAAAACACTTTCTAGTTAAGCTAAAAATATTGTATAAAAAAAATATAAATATATTTAATCATGAAAAATATATAAATTAAAAGATAAATAATTGAAATTTAATAGAAACAAAAATGCATATCTTTTTATTTTAAAAAAAAGAAAAGAAATAAATTACATTTTCATAATTTCAACTATAATTTTTTTTTTGTACAGTTAAAAATAAATAAATTCATGTTTAATAATTTAATCTTTTTTTTTTAAGGTTATGTCAACCTAATGTTTGGTTAAGCTTTCGAAAAAATTAGTTCAAGCAATTCTTTAATATACAAAATTTTTTGAGAATTTTCAATCGAACAAGAATTCAGCATAATATTTGCATTTTCAATTTTTGAAGGTAATATTGTCACGAAAATCGTAAATAACCGCGCACTAATGGTATTTTGAAAGCTCAGTGTTTATAAATAGTATTTAATATATTACAGAAATGGGAAAAGTGATCTTCCCTGGCTTTAAATAGCCAATACAAAAAAGAACGAAGTAGCTTAATATATTTTAACCAGTGCCGGACTCCCGTGCCCATAAACCTTACCATATGTGTTTATGGTAATTATTGATTATGGAGACTTTATAGATTATGGAATGCACCAATCTATAATATAAGCCATATAAAGACAATGACGGTTTTAAAAATAAAAATAGCTGACAGTGATTTATTTTGTTAATGTCGGAATATCTCACAAATACAATTTCGTCTTACATATTTTTTCTTCTAATTCTAACATTTTACAAGTGCTAATTTGTTAGAATTAATAAATCAATTAAAACTTAATAAATTACACAACATTTAAAATGATAAAATTATAAATATCATTCAAAATAGTCTCAGTTTTTTTTAATTATGACCATCATCGTGTTGTAATTAAGTTTGGTTTGTTTGTGGAATTAATAAAAGCCATAATTTGTGCTTTCATAATTTTGCTGAGCAAATGCTCAATTCCAAAACGTATTTAACTGAATTAAAAACAATGTCCATTAAATTAAAATTGAAGTAACTAATTACAATTAATAAAATTGAATAAAAGTCTCTTAAGTTAAATTTGTTTAAGTTAATTAATGACAGTTAAATTCTTATTGTGTTGCGTTAATAAGATGTTGTAAAAAATTCAACAAGTTGCGTTAAAAAAGATGTTGTAGAAAGTTGATCATCGCTTTTATTCTGATAATTATTTATTTCTCAGATTATTATTTATTAAATTTCCATTTAACACAAATTTTAAATATAGTATTGTTAAAATTATAAATAAAAAGTTAAAATGCAATTATTATTTTGTAGTTAAAGTAATTTCACAAATCTCCAGATTCCTAAACATATATATACAAAAAAAATCATAAAATATATATTTAAATAATATAAAAAAAATATTTAGAATTTAACTTTAAATTGTAAATTTGACGAAAATGATATATGATTTAAAAAAAATTGGTTTTCAATAACAATTAATTATTTTAATTATATTAATCCTAATTACAATATTTATTTTGTGTACTACTTAAGTAAGTTTGTGTTGTAAGAAATGTTAATTACAAAAAATATTAATTATCGTATATATTTTTCCTGTTTTATTATTTTTTTTATTATTATTATTAATTAATTAAAAAATACAAGAAGAAAAACTATAAAATCAGTGACTAATTAAATAAATAAATATAATATTTTAAAAATGTACTTTAAAAATATAACAGAAACAATGAAATAAGTTAAAAATATTAAATTTAGAAAAACATAAAAGTACCATTGTAACATTTTTGCACAATTCCATTTAAAGATAAAAAATATATTCGACAAACAATGATAAAAAACATAAAATTAATTAAGAAAAGTTAAAACGAATTAATATAAAAAACAAAATTAAATTTTAATAATAAAAATTTATATTTAAATATTTATTTTTAATTTTTGGTATTTAAAATTATATTCTTTTTTTTTTTTTGTGAATTTACATGGATTTTCAGAGTGAATTTGTAGAATTTATATAAATAAATGAATATAATTTTAAATTAAAACAAAAATACTTGATAAATGAAATTATATTTACCTGAGCTGGGCAATACTCAAATAAAAGTATTTGATTATGAATAGAAAATTCCATTTTAAAGTGCTAATTTAAATGACGTTTTTAAACAAATCCAGTAATTACTATTAAACTTATAATGTTATAAGAAAAATATACAGTTTAAATCATAATTTTTAAAATTCTGTATAAATTTTTGGACAAAAAAACTATTACTTTGTAAAAATATTATTGATAGATCAATATTTATCTTTTTGGTTCTAGATGCCTATGAACCTTACCAATTTAGTTTTTACCAATTTAGTTCTAATTTGTATTCTTCAATATTAATTTTTATTTGATCAACACTTTGTTAAACGATGATATATTTAATTTTAATTATTAAAGTTTGTTTTACTCCTGTTGGTTTTTTTTCGTCTTATCCGTTAAGCACGTTGGTCATTAACAATATTCTTATCATGATGGTTTTCTCCTCCTTCTCCTACCTTGTACCATCTTACAACAGGCGATATCTTGTGGTATTTATAAATTCAGCGCTTGATCTAATTCTTCACAAAACCTCCACATTTATAATCCGAACCATAAATTGTTATAAACTTACCATATAAATAATTAGTATATTTATAAGATCTATATAAAAATAAAGTATTATACTATATTGTTTATTACCCAGCTCTCTAAATATAATTTATATCTTAATTATTTATAAAATAGTAAAATCTATTTTTGAAATATTTCGAAACAAAATTACTTTATTCTTTATTTATTTTCGAACTCGTATTTTTACTACGCTTTCAAAATTACTGCAAGAAATTAAATCATTTAAATTTTATAAAATTGAATCATTAAAATTGTATAAAAAAAAATCTATAATTATTATTATAATTTAATTTTTTATTTAGCTCTAATCTAAATTTTAATCATTTTACAACATAAAAAATAGTTATTCAAAAAAAACCAAGCAAAGCAAAGTTTTATTTTATTTATAAAACAAACTTTAAAATTTTGTTTTTTTATTTTAAATAAAAAATAAATATTTAAAGAACTACAAAAAAAAATAATATATTTATTAAAAATTACAAAGTTAAAAATTCTAAAAATTTTAATTTTGGTTTTCAAGAACATAAAATACAAAATTTAAAATTTATTGTAGAAGTTTTAATAATTATAATAAATAAAAGAAAAACATATATATACAATATAATAATAGTTATTATTTATGTAAATTTATTTGAAGTTTAATGGGAAAATTTTCTTCTACTTTCCAACAAAATAAAAAATTTTCTTCATTCAATCAGCATAATTTCTTTTCTTGATATAGTGAGATAAAATATATTTGTTGTCGCTCTAAATTTTCGAAGCTTTAATAAATTACATAAGTTGTAAGTATATATATATATATCAGTTTCTCCTATTAAAATAACATATGTATGAGCATAAATAACTCAATATCTGAACGAGTAATAGAACATATTGACTTTATGTATTATTACATGAAATCAATATAATATGTTCTCTATTACTAGTAAAACATATAGCTTTGCGACGCCATTATTTATTTAATAATATCAATAAATTTAAAAAAATATCTGAATTTTTATCTCGGAATTGATAACTGATTCTATTTATGTTCACCTGGTATAAACTTTAGTTTCAAAAAATATAAAAAAAAATTAGCTCATCTATAATAATTATTAAATTATGATCATGTTAATTATTTTATTTTCATTTTATGGTATATTTGTTTAAAATAATCTTTTAATAATATAATGTTTATTAATATTTATCTTTTGGGTTCTATCTTTATATTTGATAAATAAATAAACATATTTAAAGATTAAAACAAATAATAATATATATTGAGTGTTTAAGTGTAAATTACCGGCTATTTTCACCATTACAACATTCTGAAAGTTCAAATCTAATGTTTTTTTTTAAAATAAATAGATAGTTTTTCTTTAAACCGATGTCATATAACACAATTTTATAATAATAGATCAGACTTTTTAAAGAAGTTCGCTAATGGTAATTATGTCAATTTTAATTATATTATCGTTAGTTTATTAATTTAATTAAAAAAATATTTTGCAAGAAATTTTGATAGATAATATAATAATAATATCATAAAAAGGGTAGCTATCAACATCTTTCGTTAATTTGGTGCTATAAGCTATAGTATGCCAATCGTATATCAAAATAGATTATAATTTCGAAATTATAATCCATGTATTATTGTGGAAATGAACTTTGAAAATTAATGATTTAGAAAAATTCAAATTCGAGACAAGTTTTCATTTTAAATAGAAAATTTAAAAATCTGTTCTTTATAGAAATAGAAGACATTTGAATAATTGTGATTATGCGGTTTATGCATATTTTTTTTATTTTAAAATCAACTAAGCAATCTGTAAGTTTGGTATACCTGTACATATTGGTACACCGTTGATTTATTTTATAGTCTACATTTTATATGCCTCTATGTTTTTATAGGATTTGTTGTTTTATTTTGTACCAAGATTTTTCAAATATTGTTCTTAAAATATTCGCTGAAAATATTCACTGATGATAATTTGATAAATAATTAGTTCGTAATATATTACCAAAATTCTATAGAAATTTTAAAAAAATATATGTGCTGATTTATTAATTGGAAAAAAGACACTGGATTTTAACCATTTTTATTTCAATTCGATATATTTATAAATAAATAAATTTTTGATTGGTAATATCCGAATATAAAAATTCTTGTTTACTATTAAGTATTACTATTAATTTTTTTTTTATTAGTTTCACATGTAAGAGAAACAAATAACAAGGAGCTTCCGAGGATACAAACCGGATCGTTAACCAGAAAAATAGACTATTACACAAGGTTTTTCGACAACTTTAGGTTGAGAAAATGTAGTTCAATATTTTAGTTAATAATTTATAATTATGACAATTTTCGTTTGAACTTAATGTGTTTATATTTGCATATTTTTTTTAAAAATTAGAAATTTTTGGTAAGTTTATTTAAAACAATTCAAATATTTTTTTTTTCAATTATTTAACATTTGTTTATATAATTTATTAAATAATTTCATTTTAATATCAAATATATAAACTAAATCTAAAATACCACATTTTTTATTAAAACTATATAATCAATTATTAGAATATAAAATACTTTAATTAAACTGAATGACTTTAATAATATTTTCAATTACATATATATGTTTTTTATCTCATCAATTAAAAACGCTTAAAACCTGATATCAACATTATTATTATTATTATTATTATTATTTGTACTTTTAATATTATTTTTAATAATTTCATCATAACTAGGTGGTAATCCAACAATATTATAATTTGGTGGTGGTGGTGGTGTTTGATGTGATATAATAAAATGTTTGCTTAATCCTATTGGTTGATTAGAAAATATAATTGATATTTCATCAATTTGTGAACCATTACGATCAGATGCTAATATTCCATGACAATTATTATGTTTACGCATTTGCCGGCGATTATATTCGCGCTTAAATTAAAATATAATAAAATAAAATGTAAAATTATAAATAAATTTAGTTTATATATTTGTAATTATTTCATTATAATTCTTAACTACAATATTTTATTTTATTTCATTACATAATTTCGAATATTCATTAAATAACAAAAACTTACTAACCAGTATTAGAAATGTTGTTAAACTTATAAATATACAACTAATTATGAAAATATAAAGCGGTGCCATTTATTATTATAATTTTTTTTTTATTAAAATTTCCTCAACATTATTTATTAGATCTAACTAAAGTAAAGTTAATCTTTGAAGTGTAGATTTCCGACTGAATTCTTGACTTGGGGAAAAAAAAAAAAACAAACTTATAACTAAAGTTATACAGAAAATTAAAAAGCTGTTTCTTTCTTAAAATATATCGCACCTTATTTTAAAGTGGTAAATAAATGTGTAAATAATCTTTTTTTTTTTCTATAGATATATATATAGGAAAAGATTATTATGTACGTTAAGTGGCCGATAAATACAAGTTCATGTACAACAAATAACAATTTTTTATTTTTAAAATAAAGAAATTATAAGAATTATTTATTGTGATTTTTATTTTATTGCATTATTAACTTTTTTCATGTTTGCAGATATTTTTTTTTCAAGTACACACACTCACGAAAATTACAAATTCGCAATTGTTTTGACTTATAGCTCATAGATAACTAAGATGTAATTTAAATTATATTATTGAATTCAACTAATAGTTTTACCAAATAAGTAAATAATGTTTTAATAATAACTGTTCTTGGCGCACTAGTTCAGTATAGAAGACTCTATAGAGGCCTTACTGGAACAATTTACCGAGTTACTAGGGCATTTTATTAATTAATTAGTAGGTCAACTTAGCTAAGTAATTATTTGTATAAGATCCTATTTTGAATATAACTGCAAATGAACTAGCGATTTGAAAAATTAATGTTTTCGATAAAAAATTCATAGTATAGCCATGACTAATTTTTTCGTATAAATTAAAATTATCCCCTACATATTTGGTATAAATTGACGGGGAATTTAATTTCCAATAATTCTGCATGAAAACAATAGTTTTGGGAAAATTTATTTTCAATTTTTGTCCATAGCTCAGCAATTTTCAATATTTTTCAAAAAGTTTTATGCTGAGTTATTGGAAATTAAATTCTCTGCCGACTGATACCATTTTAATTGGCTGAGAAACATTCTTTGCAAAATAGAAGTTAATAAAAAAAAGTTTGACTGCAATTTTACCAAAAGGTATCAAAATACACGTCACACTAAAAATATAGATATACTCAGACTCAGCGGTTTTCCATAGAGGCGGACTAGACAATCACCAAACTATTGAGATAGCCGTTAAAATTTTTTTTAAAAATCATACAACTTTTCTTTTAATGTCACTACAATGCAATAAATTCATTATAATAAATAATAATTCAATTCTATTAAAAAAAAATGTATAGTCTATTAACTAGATTAATATTAATATATAATCGCGTTCATACTACAAGACAACTCGTTGACATCGCCATAAAAATCCATTTAATATAATATTCTTGGTGATATGTCACCGATCATAGCTCAAAAATAGCCTGAAGATGTGAAAATGTAAGTTCAATACTACAAATTAATTCTAATTATTTTTATTATTTAAATAGATAAAAATAACAAACGAAATTTATTTAACGAAACATGTTGGAGAAGGAGAATAGCGAGAAAATAACTAAAAATTAAAAAATTAAATTCATGAACTGTCGAAAAATAATTTTTCTTTAAAAGAACAATTTCATAGATTAAGATGATTTTCTAACTAATTTGGGTAATTAATATTATTTAGAAACTGATTATTGTTAATTAAAAATATCAAAAGATATTAATTTAAATAAAATCAGCAAAAAATGTAAAATTTGCTTAGAAAATAAGAAGAATTTATTTTAAAATGGGATTGAAACTTATAAAATATCTGTATCCACGAGGACGCTACAATAAATTTTACCTGGGGCGCGAGCTAAAAAAAATTTGATTTAAACTTGGTATGGAGAAATTGGAGATTAGATTTGGGTAAGTGTAAAGTTATAAAATCGTCTGCTGGAAAAAAATCTAATTACCTATAAAAATTTGGTGGATCTAATTTAACCATTTTAAAAGTTGTGATTTAATAAGGTTTAAATGCTAAAAGCACATTTTTAAATACCCTGTACTTGCCCACTTAACATTTTAAATACCCTGTTGATATTGAAAATTCAACGTATTTTTTAAATTAAATTAAAAATGTGTTATAAAATCCCCAAATTCAGAATACGATGAACGTTTCGGATGGAGCTGCGTACGCAATTCACAAAAAATTGCGTACGCAAATTCGAAACTTGGAATTCCATCCGAAACTTTCGGAACCCAGGAATTTTTACTCCAAGTAAGCAGTAAGGTATTTTTTTATAACAATTATATTTTTTTTTATGAAATTTTAAATTTAAGAACAAAGAATATTTATTAACATAAATTTGAATTGATAATTAATAATTTTTTTACATGAAAAGTTAAGATTACTCATTTTTTCAATTGGTTTTATTTTTTTTTTAAATGTCTGAAGCAATTTTCAATACAGGGTTCTCAGAAATTAAAATGTCCATTTATTTAGTTAAGAAGATTTTACATAAAATTATGAAACGAATGATATAGTTATAAAAATTGATAATCTTTGGATAAATTATGTCATCATTCCAAGTCCTATCATATCTTATTTTGTTATTAAATTTATTAAGTCTCATATCATTTATGCAACATATGTTTCCCTGCCGATTTTCGATTAATGTAGTCGTAGTGGGAAATAGATGGGAAATTTAATTTCTAATAAATATTAAATGTTTTTAAAAGTATCGCAAATTTATATAAGAAAAAATTGTAATTAAATTTCCCAAAACTGGAAATAAGAGTAAAATATATAATTTAATCAAAATATTAAAATATATATATAATTAATAAGAGTAAAATATATAATTTAATCAAAATATTGCATAACTTTAGGCTTGTATTTTCCAGCGAATTTGTTAAGATAATTCAACTTGAATATTATAATAGTTTAAAACATAAGATGTATAGTCAACACACGAACTTCTTGAACTGCCGATTAATTGATATACATAAATATTAAATAGATTGGATACTAATGAAACTGTCAGAACACCACCATGTTCCATACAAATTCCCCCTTTAAAATAAATCACTCTGTTAACTAAGAATTTACTTCATTTGTGAATAAAACAATTCAATAATAATCTAACAACTCACGTTTATGCAGTGTTTAAATTATTTTTTCATGTAACAGTATTGCTGACTTTTACCGTTTATATACAATTAATTAAATTTAAAATTCTACAAAAATTCAGATGTACTTTATCTAGAAATAATTTCTTGATACTAGTATTATCCAGAAAAGCTTCTTAGAACAGGTTTAAACTAAAATAATTTATTTAAAATTAAACTTTAAACTATGTAAAAAGTTCATAGAGCAATATTAATGCATTTATACATGTTGTTAAAAGTTATTATCATTTCTAAAAACTTTCGTTGTCAGAATTGAATTTATAATGAACCAAAACATCTGTTATGGAAAGTGTAAAACATTTAATGTGAAATTGTATATTATTATAGAATATAGATCAGGTATGGTAAAACCATGACATGCGTGGCACACAGTGACACGCCGTCTAGTATGCAGTGCCACAATCACCCAAAAAAAAATATTTGCCTGTTTAATTCTATTTAGTAAACAATTAAGAAATTTTTGTTTTAAAGTGTATTTTGTATTTACATAATTTTTCTTGCTGGGTCGTGAAAAACTGAATTGTCGACACTTTTTTAAATGATAGAAACACTTGTCAACTGACTTCCGTAGTTTGGTTTATGACTTCCGTAGTTTGGAAGATAAAAAGAAAACAAAACTGAACTTTGAAAAAAATATTATTTTATAATTGAAAATGCAGAGGAAATAGTGAAAGAAAGATTCTCTCAATTTTGCCATCTAGATGAAACATTCCAGTTTGTTATGTCCACATACTTGTAAATATATTAATCAAAAATCGAAAAGTTTGAGGCGCTAAAAATAGATAAACTGGAAATGGAAACACTTAAGTTTTAACAAACTGCTGTATGGAAAAACAAGTTTATGGATTTAACTCTCAAATTGGAAATCAACTGTGACATGCAAAAACTACCAATTGAAATTAGAATTGAAAATTTAATTGTATCTGCAGAGAATTCCTTACCAGTTCAACTCTATGAAGTTAGTTTCTAAAGCGATTTTAACAATCTTTACTCAACATATGGATGCAAACAATTATTTTTCTCTATGAAACATGTAAAATTAACGGGAAAAAATCGACTTGAAAATGAAATGACTGCCCTGCTATGTGTCGGTTTAAAAATTCAATTTATATTCCACGAATACAATTGAAAAACAAAAGTTACAGCCTTAGTCATAAAATTTTAATAAACATAAAACTTTAATATTAAATAATGTCGTATATTATTATAAAAAAATAATAAATATAGCAAATTTGATATATACTCAAAAAACTATGGCACGTTTGCCTCTTTTAATTTTGACACGGAATACGAGAAAGTTTTGCCATCCCTGATATAGATTGTAATCAAGCGTTTGTTATCGATAATGAAAATTATTTAGTAATTTCAAATTATTCATAAATATTGACCGAGTTGAGTAACCGATAATAAAGATTTTGTAGTAACTAATTAATAAATACAAGTACTGTATATTAAATCTTAGTATAATAGAAATTTTTGTAAGAAGCTTCAATGTAATTTAATTATCACAAAATAAAAAAAATTTGCAGATTAACAATTACTATTAACGATAAGTTAGCACATTAACAATAAGTTTTAAATAATTACCTTAAGCTTCATATAACCATTACAATGCTTACATGTATGATTTATATATGGTAGATATTATCAAATTTAACATAACCATAAAATTATCTAGCCATGGGAAATCCAGGATATCAGAATATAGTGTACTAAAAAATTATATAGTACATTATTTACTTTCTGTATATTCGTGCTATACATATTAAAATCATTATTAATACTCCTAAGATTGTAAACAAAATACTCGTAAGATTGTAAACTGTAAGCATGAATTTGAGTGTCTAGAACTATAGATATAAAATGTATTATGCTTACAAACATTCTAAAACTTGTTTGACAACAAAACGTAAACAAATAACTTTTATTTAGTAATTTCAAAAAACATGAAAAGCTTTTTTAATAATAATCTATAATTTATTTGTTTTTTGATTCACTCTCTTAAATACTTATTAGAGAATTTCTTATTTAATAGTAAATCCCACTTTTTTTATATCTAGTATTTTTTTATGATCATATTTTCCCGCTCTTTTGTATCAACTTATTTACTATAATATTTAACTTTAAAATTCTCACCTATAACTTGAAATTTATTACTCTTTTAAGCATATTTTCTCTGTTTATGTTTTTTTTTCCCCACTACATTTCATTTTTCACCATTCACCTACGTCATCATTTCATTTTATCTTTTATATACACCACACCTTTTATATATGTATTCTATATAATATAGTAATCAGTGATCAGTTAACTTTTTTTTTATTTACCTGGATTTACTCGAACGCTCTTTATTTACCTGGATTTACTTGAACGCTCTTTAATCAAAAACTTTACATGTATTTACATATAAAAAAATTTCAAAAGTAGTTTTTGAATTAGTGCGCATTCGTCAAGTCATTTAAAACGTTCTTAAAATTCTTCTTAACTTTATAAGAATAACATAAAAAGAAAATAATTTAGAGATTTTTAAAGTGAATCGTCGCGGTATCTGATTTCATTATAAATTTTTGATTTTAAATTGAGAACAGATTATAAAAATAATAGTGGAAGGGGTGGGAGAATACCTCATTTATATAGGAAATTATAAAATTTCTAATTAAAAATTTTTTTTTGTCCAAAACTATGACACAAAAACAAATTAAATATAAAGTGAATTTTTTTTTTTTGTTTGTTCACGCAGTGAAATCATATTTCAATAATAATTTCTGAAGCACGAACTAAAAATTTTAATATTAAATTTCTTGAAAAACTTCCGTAATATTAAATATTAATTATTTGTGACATAAATTATTTAATTGTGACATCATTATAAAAATTAATAAATTTTATTTGAAACCCACTGAAGTTTTTTTGTGTAAATTGTTTATAAATATTTTCACTTTACTGCGCTTTCTTTTAACTAAAAATTATATGAACATATATCTTTTTTGCTTATTAACATAAAAATTATTAAATTGATGTCAAATTTATAATAAAAAAATATATGTAATTGTTTACTTTTAAAAAAGATGATTTCTTTCTATTATTTTATGATTTCAATATTATGTGTACTTGTTTAATTTATTTAAAAAATTAGAAAATTTTTATTGTGTATAAAATTTATTTTTAATTAACCGACGAATTCTTAGATAGACAGACACGTAGCATTACAGAAATTTTATAATTTTATAGTTTTTAGAATTTTGTTATAAACTATACAAAATCAACAAGAAAAACATAATAAATGAATGAACGGATAAGAAAATTTAATGTGAAAATAAAATTATTCATTCAAATAGTAATATAGTTTTCAGTTCAATGCACTTTTCATCCATGATTTGTTTCGATTCTTTCAAAAAAAAAATAAAATTATTTGTGTAAAAATTTTTTGTATTAAACAGTTTTTTTACTTCTGCGCTGTAATTTTAGCCTAAATCAAATTGTTTTTTTTTAAGACAAAATGTAAAACTTTCCCAGATTCATAAACAAAACATTTTGGAAAAAAAACATTTTTTTCTTGTTATATTTTTATTCAGAATTTATGCACGTAAGTTAAATTCGAAATTAATTGTTTATCATATTTGTAAATATATTAAAAGTAAACAAAATAAATTACTGAAATTCAAAGAAAATATTATTTCAAAATTAGTATTTGATCTTTAAAAATGTTGCTTTGGTTACACAAATCCTAATTCACAATTCATGTAAAAGTTAAACTAATTTTCAGCGGTACTATTGCACTCACTAATATTCAATGATACAATGGGCCCAAATATAAACATTGACCTTTTTAATCTAGTTATTTTCATTAAATGTTAGTTATTAGTAAATACACACTTTATAAAGGATTCCGTTTCGTAAAATTAACAGAAATCAATGGACTTTTGGTAAGTCGAAGTCAATAATGTCTGGTTCTGTATTAAAAATAGTTCCAGAGGATGAAACTGACATTGAATCAAAATATTATATTAACTTTTAGGCTGTGCACAGCACAAACAGTCTTAAATTTAACACATGAAGACCAACTATTGCACAAATATATTATTACTGGAACAGTCAGTAATGCTATTTCAAAGAAAAATAAAAAATATTTCAAAATTAATATTTGATTAAGGAATAATCTATTTATGATTGCAGTAACATAATGTGGGCTTTAATAGAATATGAAATATACGTTTAGTTATTTAAGCAGGGAATCATTATGTATTTAATTACGCAAAATGTACTCAACTTTAGTATTTAGTTACATTCCATAATAGTTAAATATATTAAATCTTAGGGATGTTGCTAAAGCATTCTTTTCAACCCAATTAACCGACATTCTTAAACATAATTTAATTACCAACCCAATTAACCGACATTCTTAAACATAATTCAATTACTTTCATAAAAATAATTTATATTGTTTTACAGAAATACATAATAAAATAAAAAAATAAAAATGGGAGTACGTAGAGGAGGAATATCTCGTGGATATGAAGAAATGTCTGGTACAAATGTACCAGTTTTAAATGGTACTAGTAGTATACCATCAAATGGAAGTATTAGTTCACCAATGGGACCAGAATTCGAACTCTCTTCTGTCACAGTTATTCCAGATGGTAAATTTATATTTAAAAAAAAAAAAAGAATTTTATTTGAATGAAACTAAAGTATAATTCAATTACGTGTATAGACACATTTACAGTGCAACAATGCGTAAATGCTTTAGGTTTTGGTTGGTTTCAAGTTAAATTATCATTATGTGTTGGACTTTGTTGGATGGCCGATTCAATGGAAATGACTATTTTGAGTGTTTTAGGTCCCGCATTACATTGTGATTGGGGCATAACAAGATATCAGCAAGCTTTAACAACAACAATTGTATTTTTAGGAATGATGTTAAGTTCAACATTTTGGACTCAATTAAGTGATAGGTACGGTAGGAAACCTGTAAGTTTACCATTTATATTGAAAACAAGTATAAAAAATCTGAAATATATTATAATTTTATTAATTAATATTTTTTAGGCACTAACACTTTGTGGAATTTTATTATTTCTTTATGGATTATTGAGTGCTGTTGCACCAAGTTTTGGTTGGTTGCTATTATTAAGAGGATTAGTCGGATTTGCAATTGGTTGTGTTCCACAATCGTAAGTTCAATGAATTAAAAATTCTGTAAGCTATTTTTAAATGTTTTGGTTTTGTTAATTATAGTGTAACTTTATATGCTGAATTTTTACCAACAAAACAACGTGCTAAATGTGTTGTTCTTTTAGATGTTAGTATAAAATTGTACAATTTAGCAATTATATTAAATTTAAAAATATTCTTTTATTTTAGTGTTTTTGGGCTCTGGGAGCTTGTTTTGAAGTAGCTTTAGCTTTAGCTGTTGCACCAAATTTAGGTTGGCGTTGGCTTTTAGGTTTATCGGCAGCACCTTTATTTGTTTTTGCTGTAATAACACCAGTAATAAAAAATTATTTTTTTTTGTTTAATAATAATTAGAAAATAAAAAACATTCATCAATTTTAGTGGTTACCGGAATCAGCTAGATATCATGTTGCGAATGGTAATAATGAGAAAGCTTTGCAAACTTTAGAAGATGTAAGTCTATTCTTATTATGTTTATAGTCACGAACTTTATTTTCTAACCAATCTTTAGTTTATTTTTGGCTTATAGCAAAATGTTTTCGAATTATTATTTTTCAGATAGCACGTAGTAATAAACGGCCCATGTTATTAGGTCGGTTAGTTGTAGATGGCCCAACAGCAGCAAAAGGTAGTATACGTGCTCTACTTAGCTCTGGTCTTCGAAGAACCACTATTTTATTATGGTTTATTTGGATGTCATGTGCATTTTGTTACTATGGTTTAGTATTAATGTCAACTGAATTATTTGCCAATAATCCATCAATAGAAATCTCAGAAAATCAAGATGATTGTCGTCCATTGGCAACAACAGATTATATGGATTTATTATGGACAACATTGGCAGAATTTCCTGGTATTTTTGCAACAATTGCCATTATCGAAAGATTTGGTCGTAAAAGTACAATGGCATTACAATTTTTATTGTATGCTGGGTGTGTTCTAATGTTAACCTCAACAACACAGTACGTTATTTATCTTTGAAATTTTTTTAAAGAAATTATAATTTCTTACAATCGTTTTTTAGGCGAGTTTATTTAACAATGATACTATTTGTTGCCCGAGGAGTTATTGCTGGTTTATTTCAAGCAGCTTATGTTTATACCCCAGAAGTTTATCCAACTGCTTTGCGTTCCATTGGTGTCGGTGGTTGTTCAGCTTTAGCTCGACTTGGAGCAATGGCTACACCATATGTTGCACAAGTATTATTACAAACATCTGTTTGGAGTGCAGTTTCAGTTTATGGATTTTTTGCAGTTTGTGCTGCAATTGCTTGTTTATTATTACCATATGAAAATCAGGGTGGTGAATAGTTTTTTTTAAAAAAAAAAAAATTAATTTTTACGTATCGTTCGTTTGTATCAAATGTAAATATTGATATAGATTTTTATAATATGTATTATTAATATAATTAACATTAGAAGTTAAATTCACTAAAAAAGTCTGGTGCTGCTTTTAATAATTTTGTAATTCTTAAAAATTAATAATTTACTCTATTATTTTTATATTTATTGTTAAAATGAATTATTTTTATATTTAATGTTAAGAAGTAAAGTTAAATGAACTTTAAAAAATTTAAATTGTCAACTATTTATTTTTATAATTTAAACTTAAATTTTTTTTTTAACAATTTAGACATATATATATACAATCCAATATTATTATTAATAAATCTAATTCTTTCATCTACAATTTAAATTTAAATTCGTATTTGTAGCATTTTTATTTTTGACAAATCTTAAAAGTCGGATAATTGTCGAAGGCGTAACACCTTGGATTCTGCTAGCAGCAGCAATCTAAAGTACATTTTAAAATTTAAAGAACTATTTTTTTTAAATATATTCAAAATGGAAAACTTACATTTTGAGGTTGTATCATTGTTAATTTTTCTCTTTCTTCATTTGATAAACTCAGAGATTTTCTATCAACAAAAAAAAATTATTAAAGATTTATAGTAGGAAAAGGGGCTAATAAATTTTAACTTATTCCAACAATTCAATAATCAATAATTATTGGGGTTTCTTTGTTAAATAATTTATTTATTTTAAAAGCACTAACTTACGCAAAATAATCAATATTTGTTGGTATCATTAATTGTTCCTCAGCTTGAATTTCTTCTACTTCTTTTGCTTGTTCAATTACAAAATTTTCATATAAGGCTTCTATTTTAATTCGTTCACAAATTTTTGGTTCATCTTTTATTAAATCAAGAATATTTGGTTCAATTTCAGAAATTTTTTCACAAGTTATGTTTTCTGAAGGAATCGCTAACATTTCAAAAGCACTGAAATAGTAATAGTATTAGAAAACAACCTCAAAGAAATCAATAATTTACTTTTTAACTATTGATGCTTTTGATATAGGCAAATTAAATAATTTCCGCCACTGATTTGATCCTTTACTAATCGATTTTAAGATTTTTATACTTTGTTCAATTTTCAATTTAGTTTTTTGCATTTTTTCAAATCTTTCAGCGGAAACTAAACCAATATTGTATCCCTAAAAGTATTTGAAAAAGAAAACAATTAGATTATTAAAAATATTATATATTTATAATTTAACCTTTTCTGTTAATCTTAAATCTGCATTATCTGACCTTAAAATTAATCGAAATTCTGCACGACTTGTAAACATTCGATATGGTTCGTTTGTACCAAGTGTTATCAGATCATCTACTAATACACCAATATATCCTTCTGTTCTACTAATTATTAGGGGTTGTCTATTTAAAACCTAAATAAAATCAAGTTTAAATATTAGACCATAATAATATTCCATAATAGAAAATAATAGAGATTTACTTTAGAAGCAGCATTTGCACCAGCTAAAATTCCTTGTGCAGCCGCTTCTTCATAACCTGTTGTGCCATTAATTTGTCCAGCTAAATATAAATTTGATATTCTTTTAGTTTCTAATGTAGGATATAGTTCTCTTGGATCAATATAATCATATTCAACACCATAACCAGGGCGAAATAATATGGCATTTTCAAGTCCCGGAATTGTTTGAATTAATTTTATTTGTAATTCTTCAGGTAATGTACATGATAAACCTTGGGGATATATGATATCACTGTTAAAACCTTCTGGTTCTAACCAAATTTGGTGTGTTTTTTCACCAAAACGTAAAACTTTCGATTCAATTGATGGACAATAACGTGGTCCAGTAATTTCTTCACTAACATGTCGATTAACATGAAGGTTATTTTTAACGATTTCATTAACTTTAAAATTTGTATAAGTTAAATGACAAGGAAGCTGTTTATCAGCTGAAATCCAAACTGAATCATTCATAAATGAAAATGGAACTGGTTTTTTATCACCGGAATGTCTTTCAACTATATTGTAATTAATTGTATCAGCTTTAATTCTAGGTGGTGTACCAGTTTTTAAACGGCCCATTCGAAATTTTAACGCTTCTAAACTGTTTGCTAAACCAATTGCTGGTGCATCTCCTATTCGACCAGCTGGTTTTACATCTAAACCAATATTTATTTGACCTCGCAAAAATGTTCCAGTAGTTATGATTACAGTATTTGACTGAATTTTTTCACCATTTTGCAGTATAACACCACTGCATTTTAAATTATTTGTATCGTTCACTGAAACAGTTTCAATTAATAAATCTTCTACAGGAGAACAAATAATATTGAGATTATTCATATTGAAAATTTCTTTTTGAACTGCTTCTTTATAAAGTTGACGATCAATTTGAGCTCGTGGTCCCCAAACAGCTGGACCACGCCGTCTATTTAGTATCTAAAGTAATGATACCATTACGATGTTTCAAATGGTTTTTTTTAAATAAAATTACTTTATATTGAACTCCAGAAACATCACAACATCGCCCACAAATTCCATCTAAAGCGTCAATTTCTCGAATTAAATGACCTTTGCCGATTCCTCCGAAAGAAGGATTACAGGACATTTCACCTAGTAAAATAGAAATTATTAATTATGGTAATATTTGTATAATCAAAATAATAAATATTACCAATAGTTTCTTTCTTATGTGTTACTAGTAAGGTCTTTGCTCCCATTCTAGCGGATGCTGCACAAGCTTCTGTGCCGGCATGTCCTCCACCAATAACAATAACATCATATTTTGAAGAAAAATTTCTAAAAAATCAACATGGTAAATATTTACCTGATGAAATGAAAGCAAAGAAAAAACTAACCTAATAAAATTTGCGGTAAAATTATTTTGTACAATTTTTAAATAATTCATTGTATTATTATTTATTATTCAAACAAATTTAGAATTCAAATTACGGACATAATAATAACAATCAACGAAGATGAAATTGTCATAGAAACTGTCTGTTCTGTTGACTGTTGCTATTGCTACGATTCAGTATTACAAGGCGAACCCGAATTTCGATTAGTGTCCAGTCCATGCATGGAAACAGTGGTTGAAGTTTTCTCTTTAACATTTTGTTAGTTCCATCTCCATCTCAATCCGTTTCAACTCAACTCAACCCAACCCCAAGTCCAAGTTTGTTGGATGATATCAGTGCTGCCAATAATTATTTTAATTATCTAGAGATGAATAAAATAATATAGCCTTTACATTGATAGCTTTATATTAAAAAATGTTAATTTATTATTAAACAATATAAAATTAATAATATTATTAATTTAATTTATAATATTAATCTTGGTGAAATCGATAACATCATCATTAGCTACGGAATGAACTAGTCACTAGTGGACTGAAAAATTTAAATACATGAACATTGTATTGAAAAAATTTTTTTTTACAAAAATTAACAGTTATAGAAAAATTACTAGTTCAATATTATACTACATTCATCATCCACAAGATGAGTTGAATATTAATATCGAAGTTTACACGAAACTATTTTAATCTATAGTCAAATTTATAATAGTTGTGCCCTAATGAACATTAAACATCTTCAGGAACCAGACAATAAGTTAATAATGTATGTTTTGGAACAATTCGCTCGTAACACCAAAGCCAAAATACTACATCAAATAAATATCACCGACGGTGGCTTAAGTGGTAGTGTGCTAAGCTGTGGTGCATTAGTTACTGGGTTCTCTACGCCCGTCCGAGAATTTAAGACTGGGAGAAATGCTAACGGCAGAGACCATTTGCTAACAAGAAATGTCTCACTAATAAAAACCATTAGCCGTTACATAAAAAAATAATCTTAACACATTCACGGTCGCATGGAAAATGTGATGATACCCTCTGGAGTCACCTACAATAACTCAACTGTTTGAAGACTTAGAGAAAATTAATGAAACAAATATATTTTGATATGGCTATAATAACAACGCAGCCTATAAGTGAAATTAAATTACTACAATGTTGAATTACTATATTGGTTCAAATTTCAGCTAAAAATTCTTGCGGCGCATTTTCAATTTGTCGATTATAACCGACATGACCTAAAATTATTCTAAAAATTGTCGGTTATAGCCGACATGACCGCGAATGTGTTAAATTATGTCAAAGATTAAGAATAAGAAATTATTTATAATCTATGGTTAAATTCACAGTTTCGAATACAATTTACCTTAAGAATTTAATTTGAAACATTTTGGTTCTAAAAACCGTATAAAAACAGTATATAAAATTGTATCTATACATATTTACATATATATTACATATTTACATATATTACATAAAACCGTATAAAAACAGTATATAAAATTGTATCTATACATATTTACATATATTGGAGCGCACAAACCCCCCCCCCCCACCTTATCGTGGTGGGGGGGTTTGTGCGCTCCAATGAATCCTAGAGCGCGTGTCGGCGGTAGCTTGCTACCGGTAGGTCCAACCATGCCGAATTGGTCTAGGAGGAGGTGCCAGACTAAAGAGATCCAAAACACTCAAGCCAAGGTGTGTAAGCATCGTGCCGAGGGCTGCATGGTATCAGGTGTATAAAAGTGATATCGCTAACGATCTCCTTGGGGTACCAGTCGACCCCCCATTGTAACTAGACTTGCATCCGTACGGGAGCTCTGCGGATGTTGACTTTTTTATCTCGCCATACTCGTGGGAACAAAATATGAACCAAACCAATAAATTAAACAATACAAACACAAATGAGGTAGAGACAATAGCATCACCTTTACCAAACATTGAGGAGGTGGTAGCAACAGATGTCGAAGATGACTTATTGCTAACACCACCTCAAAACTTACAAGAAATGGAGGAATTAATATCGTCCGGTAAAGCCAAAGAAGTGCTTCCAAGCAACATTGAGAATAAGGGACAAAAAGAACCAATTCTTGATGAAGCGGCCGAAGCGCTTCGGAAGCTAAATCTAAAGAAGAGCTTTGAGTACTTCTCAGGCGCTTCTAAAAGAAGAATTAGAGCTATGATAGCGAAAACTGGCATCACAGCTGAAGAAGCAAGGAAAGCTGAAAGAGAGAGGCTCTTGCTACGTGCTCAACCTGGTAAGATAATACCAACCATAAAACCAACCAAGGTTGAGCTAAAGAAACGGGGTAGGTCAGATGGTAGTACACCAGAACAGGCTCCCCCAAAGGCAACCAAACTTGATGTCGGCGATAGAAAGCGGGTCGAGGATAAGGGACATAGTCGCAATCCTAGACCTAGCACTTCTGCACCCATCAAAACTTCGGTGCCGAAAAAACTGACGGAGAGTAAGAGTAGCCATGACAACTCAAAGTCAGTACCATCTTTCAGTGAGGTCGTCTCCAGACAGAAAGTAGCTATTATACATGCACTACATCCAGAGACGATCCTAACAGTAGAGCAGATGGAAAAGATAAAGATTGCGTTGTTGGATGAAATTGACAACATTGACGAGGAAGAAGGAACATACCCTCAATTCAGTGCCCACGCTCAAAGAACGGAGGGATGGTTGTCAATTTTATGCAACAACAAAGAAACCAAAGACTGGATCTTTAAAATCGAAGCCGCAATGAAACCATGGGAAGGTGCATGTCTTAAAGTGGTGGACGGAGACAAAATGCCCAAATCCATCATGTGCAAGGCATTTGCACCTCTTACTCCTGCTGGCATCATGACAGGAGAAAAATTTTTAAAACGCTTGCGTCTGCAAAACCAAGGGCTCAACACTAAAACGTGGCGTATGTTGAAGTATCGTCCGCACTTGAACTTTGCGCCTATCCAAATACGGAAAATTTCCGGAAGGACTAGTAAAGATGAGACGTCTGCACCAGTAGCGGAAACACGGAGACAAAATGCCCAACCAGCTACTCTCTTCACCCCAACGGAAACAGCGACAACAACTGCTGCACCTGAACCAATGTTGGTGGTAGAAAATGATGCTCCCGAAAGGAGTATCATCAACGCTAGTAAGTAGTCATGGATGTCTTCAGGTGTATCCAAATCAATCTTCAACACGCCAAAGCTGCCTCGGCAGTTTTGACCAGAAGATTTGCTATGGATCACTTGGAGATAGCCCTTATCCAGGAGCCTTATGTGCTGAAAGACCGGATAAGGGGACTAACTGCAGGTGAGTTATTCTATGAGTCTACCAGTGATGGTAAACCCAGAGCATGTATCTTATTTCGTAAAGGTATTAAATTCTTTCCCATTTCAGGATACTGCAAAAAAGACCTTGTAGCAGCACTGATAGATGTCCCGACACAGGACGGTAGGATAGAGATTGTCATCTGCTCAGCCTACCTACCTGGGGACTCATCAAATCCTGCTAACGAAGATCTGAAGGACCTAGTGAACTTCTGCAGAGCAAACAATAAACAACTGCTCATTGGATGTGATGCCAACGCTCACCACAATATATGGGGAAGTACCAACATAAACGACAGAGGTGAGTACCTTCTTGAATTTATTAATAGTAATAGCCTAGAAATCTTGAATAGGGGCAATAGGCCGACATTCATAAATAGAATTAGGCAGGAGGTCTTAGACATTACCCTAAGCACTTCCTTTCTCAGTAATAAAATAAAGGACTGGCACGTTTCACAAGAAACATCTATGTCAGACCACAGACAGATTAGGTTCAACATTGAATCTTCTAAAATAGTATCTGAAACATTTAGGCAACCAAGATCTACAAATTGGGATTCTTATACCCAGAATTTGATAGACAATTTGGCTGATTTCAAACCAAATGTTAGGGATATTAACTCAATAGAACTAGCTTCTGATAAATTACAAACTTCCATTCTCAATGCCTACCACTCCTCATGTCCAGAAAAAACCCGTAAAAGCAATCGCAAGATTCCTTGGTGGAATAACAAACTTGCTGCCTTGCGGGCAGGCACCAGGAAACTTTTTAATAAAGCAAAAGTTGGTGGAAATTGGGATTCCTATAGGAAATCTTTAACTGAGTATAACCATGAAATTAGAAGGGCTAAGAGGGCGTCTTGGAAAAGTTACTGCGAGGAGATAAATGATTTACCCAGCGGTGCAAGAATACACAAGATGCTGTCTAAAGGGCACACTAATAGAATAGGTTTAATGGAAAAACCCGATGGCTCAGTCACTAAGAATTGTAAAGAAACATTGGAGCTGCTAGCTTCCACTCACTTTCCAGATTCTGTTAACACAGAACAGGTGGAGATATATTCCCAACATGATTCTAATTTATCTAGGCCTCGTAAAGAGGATTGGAGAAATTCCACCAAAATCTTTACAGCCAACAAAGTTAGATGGGCGATAAACTCATTTAAACCTTTCAAATCCCCGGGACAAGATGGTATCTTCCCAGCATTACTGCAAAAAGGGATTGAAATACTTATACCAACGGTGCTAAAAATATTTAGGGCCTGCCATGCATGGGGCTATGTGCCCAATGCATGGAGAATGGTGAACGTGACGTACATACCAAAAGCTGGGAAAAGATCACATACCCAACCTAAGTCTTTCCGTCCAATTAGCCTCACATCTTTCCTACAGAAAACCATGGAAAAATTACTTGATAGGCATATTAGAGAAAATGTGTTAAAAACACAACCACTATATAAATACCAATATGCTTATATGCCAGGAAAATCAACTACACTTGCCCTACAAAATCTGGTTCAAAAGATTGAACAATCGTTAAAGAACAAAGAGCTGGCAATGTGTAGTTTCCTTGACATTGAAGGAGCTTTCGACAATACCAACTTCGAGTGTATTACGCAAGCTGCCTTACGAAAAGGCGTAGACCTTAAAACCTGCAAGTGGATTGAATCCATGCTAAAATGCAGAATAATAAAATCCACCTTAGCACAAGAAACCTTAACGGTCTCTGTAGCCAAAGGTTGTCCACAGGGAGGGGTTTTATCACCACTTCTTTGGTCCATAGTAGTAGACGAACTCCTAGTTAAACTGGCACATGCTGGAATTAACATACAAGGTTATGCAGATGATATAGCCATTGTTGCTAGAGGAAAATTTGAAAGTACAGTCTCTGAAATCATGCAACATGCTCTAAATCTAGTGGCATCATGGTGCATAGAGGTGGGACTTAAAATCAATCCTCAAAAAAGCACAATAGTCGTGTTCACAAGAAGAAGAAAAAGGGAAAACTTAATTAAACCCACACTTTTTGGACAGAGTATTGACTTTAGCAAAGAGGTAAAATTCCTAGGAGTAATCCTTGACGAAAAACTTACCTGGAATAGCCACTTAAATAACACTATTAATAAAGCTAGAATTGCTTTATGGACATGTCGAAGTCTAGTCGGTTGTACTTGGGGTCTTCAGCCCAAAATCACCTACTGGCTTTACACCTCCATTGTCAGACCAATTCTTACCTATGCTTCACCTGTCTGGTGGCAGAAAACTGAACAAAAAACTGCTCAGTTAAAGCTGCAAAAAATCCAAAGACTAGCGTGTATAGGAATAACAGGGGCAATGAGAACCACTCCTTCAGCTGCACTAGAGGTACTTCTAAACATACCACCTCTACATTTACATATTCAAAAAGAGGCCAGAATTGCAACTTATAAACTCCATACGGGGGATGACCAGGAAAACTATAAACTTGCACATCCTGGCTTAAAACAAGAAATAGAAAAAGACACTATCTTAAACATACCCATATCAGATAGAATGCAAACTAGGTATAACTTTGAAAAACCATTCAAGGTGGTCATACCCGAACGCCTCGAGTGGGCTAACAACCCCCCAAAACCTGATCCTAGCGCGCTCATCTGGTACACGGATGGCTCAAAAACCAGCACAGGGGTAGGTGCTGGCGTCCATGGGGTACAGACCAAGACAAACATTTCTGTAAGTCTAGACAATCTTTCAACCGTCTTTATAGCAGAAACCCACGCTATAGAACTCTGCATCCGAGAAAATCTCAGACTGGGTTACTCACACCGGAAGATTTACATACTCTCAGATAGCAGAGCAGCCATCATGGCCTTAAACTCATACGAAATCAAATCGAAACTAGTATGGGATTGCCTTAAAATTCTAAAAGAATTGGGTAACAAAAATACTGTTACTCTTATGTGGATACCGGGGCACTCGGGCTTTCAGGGTAACGAGTCTGCTGACCTCCTAGCTAGACAGGGATCAGACGGCACCTTCACCCAACCGCTCCCTTTCTGCGGTATCCCGTACAGCACAGCCAAATCAACAATTAACAGTTGGTTAATAAACACATGGGGAAACCATTGGAACACCACTCAGGGCTGTTCCATTTCAAAATTATTCATCCCCACAATCTCCAAAAAAAGAACAACGGAACTTTTGAGCCTAAAGATCAACCAAGTCCGTTTAATAACCGGCTTTCTAACAGGCCACTGCCGACTCAATTACCACCTAAACAAGCTCGACAGGTCACATCCACCCCTTTGCAGAATCTGTTGTGAACACCCCGAAACCTCAAAACACATCTTATGTGAATGCGTAGGGCTTTCCCGTAGTAGACTCCAACAATTCAATCAGGGGTATACCAATCCAAAGGATATCACAGCCAGCCCCCTTAAAAACACCCTGGGGTTCATACACAGTCTGGTCTTTTTAAAGGAGCTATAAAGCAACGAAACGCCACAATAGGTCAGCAATGGCCGCAGTGGCAAATGGGCCATTGGCCCAGTTTCGTACTAACTATCTATCTATCTATCTACATATATATATGAAAATATTGTAAAATTTTATGAAAAATATAGAAAAATGTTTGTTTATGCTGATTTTCCAAAAAGGTTGTACATGTTTTAAAATTTATAGAATATACTGACAAATCTATATAAATGGACTGTATCTGAATGAATTATAAATTTCCGTTCAATCATTTTAAAACAGCTTCTTTATAAAAAATTAGTTAAAAACAATTCCAATTATAGCTAACTAAATTTAAATTTTATAATTTCTTTTGTTTTTTCTCTGTCTTTTTGCGTCTTATGTCTTTTGAATTCTCCAGCGAATCTGTTTGGCACGTTAATTTCCTCCATAAAAATTTCAATATAAAAGAAAATAATTTCCATAAAACATAAACAATAACGATTATAAATGCTGCAATATCTAATCCATAATATTCAATTTTAGTTAAATGTATAGCAGAACTTTGTAAATGCTTTGCACCATTATTTCTAATTACATATTCAATCCAATAAATTGCCGTATCACGAGCAGTCATTGGTCGATCACGGTACAAATTAGAATATTTTTTTAAATTTTCACGATATTTAGGATTTTCTAAAACTTCTAGTATTGTTTGTCGGAGCGTATCAAATGTTAAACTTTTAATTTCTAATCCTTTACCATAACCACCTCTTTCAAGCATTCGAATATTCATTGGTTGATCAGCAAATACTGGTAAACCTACCATTGGAACACCATGATATTTGGCTTCTACAACACTACCTTTACCACCGTGTGTTACAAATAAACGTACATTAGGATGCGCTAGGATATCATCTTGTGGTAACCATTTACTAAAATAAATATTTGGAGCATTTCCTGGTTTAACATCATCTTCCCATTTCCATACAACTTTTTGTTTTAAACTTGAGAGGACTTTGTAAATTATTGTAATGGTATCTGGTTGTAGATCAGCACTATGTACATTTGAACCTAAACTGAAAAATATTACACCATTCTTTGTAGCATTGTCTAAGAACTCTTTTATATCCTTGAAAAAGACCAATAAAATTATTAATTAATATTCAATTGAATGTCAATAGTAAAAATTAATGCTTTAACTGGAAGTATTGATTTTAAACTTTCTTAAAAAAACTCTATTAATAAAACTTCTGTTAAATACTTTAATTTTATACCTACTAATTGAATTTACAAGTCATACCTTTGGTAGTGGATCCGGTTTAGGTTTAATTTGAATTCCACCAATCTCAATAATACCTGGAACATTTGCTCTAACTGGACCTTCACTAAAATGATGATTACAAAGTACTAAAGTAATATTTTTCTTTACTTCATCGAAATTTGGATATTTACTTAATGGAAAATTATCTCTAAAGAAAAATTTAATTAATGTTAAGTTTTCTTTTATAAATTTTTTATGCACAAAAACTTACAGATAATACCCATGCATTTGCATTTCGAAAAACGGAGCAACTGTTTGTTCAATTATCCAAAATATAAAATTTAATGTTCTTTCTAAAAAGCTCATTCTTTTACTATTTATTTGAGGTAAAAATATGCTCGGTACATGAGATATTTCACTTGGATTACCAAATAATTCATTAATTGTACCGAATGGTTGACCAGTCCAAATAAAAACTATTGGACATTGGAAATGTGCTCCTAAACCAATTTGATAATCATTGAGGAAATAACCCAACAATAACAAATCAAAATTATTATTTTTTTCTAGTAAAAATTCTTGCATTTTAGGATCTTTTAATGCATTATCACCAGATTTAATTAGCTTTCCCAATGAACCAAAAAAATTACTAAAATGATTCCAGGTGCTATTAGAACGAATTAATGTTTTCATAAGATCACGATGATCATCTGGACTTTTTAATTTTATGTGTCGAAGTCGTGGGCTTGTAAGTTTTATCGGTAGAGTTGTTACAACTGTTACATTATGCCCTTTTTTAATAAGTTCATCTACAACTGCCATATATATAATTATATGTGATTTACTGTGTGATGTAAATACACCTAAAATATTTGATGAATTTGTTTTAGGTAAATATAATATCATACATATCACTGCACAGAGAACAAGTTTTAATTTCATTTTGTAAGAACTGTAATGATTTTCACTTCGAAATAATTACACTAAATCCAAGAATATTTTACGGTATTTAATAATCAGATAAAATAAATAATCTTATCATAAAAATATGTATAATCAATTATAGTCAACCCAAAAAATATTAAAATCGTTTAGATTATTGATATCTAATATCTAAATATATATATAAATTTTAAATTAATTTAGACTGCAATAAGATATTAATTATATGACATAAAAATTTACTTTAATTTACGTAATATGTTTACTAAATTTACACTGAATTAATAAATTAAAAGCGTTTAATATTATTCCCAATATTTAAACATTCATTTACGTACAAAATTGTAAAGTGAACTGTAAGAAAATAATAATTATTTTAATATAAAAACTTGATTAAAAAAATAATAATAATTATATGTATACGAGATAAGCAATATTTAAGAGAGATACAAGTTTTTAAAACACTTTATTTCTTCTTTGCCTCCTATATATACTTTAATAAAGCTCACTTATCTAAAATATTTTCTTTTCTTATGTGAAGTGAATTACAATAATTTTTTTTTTAAGTATAATACATTGTGTCCACGAATAACTGCCGCTAATTATTATTTTATTGCATTCAATTTTATTTCTAAGTAGTGAAATTCTATGACTTAAATTGCATAATAAGATTAGTTTTAAATAAATTAGTTTTAGCAGTCCTAACACGAAGAATTAACACGAAAAATTAAGGCAATAAAATGTTGAACAATTTAAAATTCTAGGTTTGGAAAATTTATTCAACCAACTGTATCAAGAATTAAAAAAAGAAAACCGGGCAAAATAAATCGAGTTAGCTTTTCGGCGATTATCCAAATTTATCGACTGTCTAAAAAAGGTAAGTTTCCCTTATATTTTGTCGATAATGTCATTCCCTTATATTTTGTCGATAAAGTAATTAAAGTTGATTAAAACTGTTACACCGACAAAGTTTTATGTAACCATTTGGTAGTCCATGTCCAAGAAATACATGGGGAAGAGTATTCAGGTGGATTCAACTCCGGCAAACAATGACTTAAGAAATTACCAAAAAAAATTATCAAATTTTATACATCTAAATGAATGGTCCGCATCTTCACCAGATTTTAACCCCCTGGATTACTTCATGCTTAGTCAAATGAGAAACCTAGAACATATGAGTTTATATCAAATTATATTAATATAATTATGGAAAAATATTCCTACTAATATTGTCCGTGCCGAATGTGACGAATGATAATTTTAAAGACGAATGATAATTTTTTTGTACCGTTATTATATCATATACTTAGTATATATGTATATTTAATGAATTTAAATCATTTCTGTGTTTGTAGTATTTTACAATTGAGACACATTTTTATGGGCACACTGTAAATAAAATGTTTCTCTAAATTAATAATTGACCATAAAATATGACTATTTTATATGCAATTATTAATTTAGATAAATATATTATTTGCTATTTAGTAAAAAATAAGTTTAATGAGAGGTTGTTATACCTTATCTTTCAGAATTTTATTATTTTTATACATATTATTAAAAAAGCAAAGTCTGTTTCATTTATGTTTTATGTAACTGATTATAACCGGCGACCTACTTGAAATAAAAGCATATCGGGGAAAAAATTGTTAATACAGGTTAAGTTAAAAATATATTTTTTAATATCCATAATTATTAAATTTGCTTAATATCAAACTTTTTGATAGATATCTGTCTGTAAATTATGACGTCAGAAAAATTGAAGTTAATTTTGGTGACCCACATGGTTCGAAAACAGGCCTAAAATTTACACAGTATATACATATTCAATAAATCCAGACCCACCTCTTTCAAGCATTCGAATATTCATTGGTTGATCAGCAAATACTGGTAAACCTACCATTGGAACACCATGATATTTGGCTTCTACAACACTACCTTTACCACCGTGTGTTACAAACAAACGTACATTAGGATCCAGACGCAGCTTTAATATAAATGATCATCTAAATTTAATATCTAATATTTATAATAAATGGGGAAACAAGTACTGACAAATTGGAATTAATTTGCTTTCAAAATTATTGTGGTTTATATTTAGAACTAAATAGCAAAAAAAAAACCGCAGTTCCTTATATTCGTATGTGCCATATTTATTTTTATGGATATGGGTCAAAACGACTCATTAAATATTTTTAAAGTTCAAAATATGTTAATATATTTTGAACTTTAAAAATACTTAATGAGACAATTTGACTCAAACATCAAATTTAAATTTTTTAGTTTATTCCAGCAACTTTCTTGACAACAAAAATATTTTTTTTTTCTCAAAAAAAATTAATTTTGATGTTTGAGTCAAACTGACTTATTTCAGGCACAATTTGTATATACCCCAACACCAGGCAATCTAGTATTAAATAAAGTTGCATTCCAATAGCTTTTTATACAAAAAGTCAAATATTAATCGCTTAATTTTATATATGACAAATCAGCTTATTAAATTCTGTCAAAAAATTTAAAATCAAACTTTCGTCTTTTATAGCGCTGCTACATTAAAAATGCATGAACTCTGGAAAATAGTAAAAAAATATTTTATTATATATTTGTAAGTTTGACCAGGACATATTGAAATTTTATTTTAACAACTACTACGTACAATATTTTATATCAACACACTTAAAACAATGTGAAATTAAATAACTACTTTTTTTTACCAATTAACTAATCTATTTATCATTTGAAATTTCTACAGCTAATTCAATATGTTCTTCCTTTTCATCATGTTGTTTAACATTTTCATTTTCAATTAAAATTGCAGGCTTGATCTTTGAATCAATAAGATCTTGACTTTTTTGCATTAACCACTCAATCATTTCAGGATTTCTAGCTTTTGGTAAAGTTGGACATCGAATACCATCAAAAAAATATTCACCGGAAACTTTATTAAGATCTGGATCTAATGCTAGACGCAATGAAGTTTGTGCGCCTGCTTTTCGTGTTTTAAAGAAAAGCCATATAAAGGGATGTATTAAAGTTCTGTACAATTTTTAAATACAATTTAAAAATATATAATTCAAAAATTAAAAAAAAACATATTTACTGAGTTCTCGATTTGATAACGTGCCTAGCTAATTCTGTTACCACTATACCGGGATGACAGCAATTGACCGTGACATCAGAACCATGTAATGTTTTTGCTAAATATTTCGTAAAAAGTATATTTGCTAATTTACTTTGCGAATATGCACCAAATTTGCTATATGATTTTTCACTTAATAAATCGTGTTTATTTATTTGACCTAAAATATAAATAGCACTTGATACGATAACAATTCGACTTGGAGCTGATGCTTTAATAGTATCGAGTAAAAGATTTGTAAGAAAAAAATGTCCTAAATGATTGATACCAAATTGTTGTTCAAAGCCATCTTTTGTAAAACCTTTTGGACATGCCATAACACCAGCATTATTTATAAGTATATCTAAACGTGATTCGTCCTTTAAAAAACTGTTAGTAGAAAGGAGGAGTATAAATTTTAGTTTCAACTTTTAGGTTGAGAAAATATTTTTTATTTTCTTTCTTACTTTTCTGTAAACTTTTGAACAGATTCTAATGAAGATAGATCTAAAGTACGATTAAAAACATTTTGATTTTGACTTTTTTCCACTATTTCTAAACGTGCATCTTCACATCGTACAGGATCACGACACGCCATATATACTTTTGCACCACGTTTAGCTAATTCTAAAGCAGTTTCCTTACCGATTCCAGTATTACAACCTGTTATAATCACTATTTTTCCATCTATTCTATTGGTTTTAGTGTAAGATGGTCCCTGTACGATTTTTCTACAAAATATGAAATTTATTACAAATAAAAAATGTATAATATTGTTCAATGATTGTCATAAAAAATTGATAATATGTAAAAAATTAGAATATAGCATATAAAATTCAAATTATGTAGGTAAACAAAATTTCTAATAATAAAACCTGTGTTCCATCAATGATTTTGCCCCTAAAATATACCCTTGAGTTCTTTTCAGTTTGCCAAAAGTATATATCTGATAAACTATTTATAATTTATACTCCAGCTGTACCTCAATAGACCATTTATGTAAAAAAAATGTATTGGTCTATTTTAGGGTTAAGTAGCCATTTAGTAGTGATCGATCTCTAAATTATACTTAAATCAAGCTCTGATTGATTTTAGATGTCATATTATTGAAAAATAAAAATGAAAATATAATCACTGAATTATACACATATTTTAAAGCTCAATGCAGTTGTGATGGCCAAAAGCCAAACATCGGTTACTACAATTTAAAGAAGTAAATTAAAATCAAATGGCCATTCTAAATCGTCACCAATTACATGATTTTGGTTCCAATTTTCAAATCACGTAGAATTCACGTAGTTTATTCTGGTTTGAGATAATTTCATTTGACATTTTAATTTTTTTATAATAACTGTCTAGTATTTCTGAATTTCCCTTATTTGAAATTCAAAATAATTTCCCTTATTTGGCTTCTTGAAAATAACATATTTTTATTTTTTTTTGGCAACACAGTCTGACGGCTTATATTAAGGATTAAAAATTATTTTTTTCGGTTTGAACATTCGATTTTTAGGTTTCAACATTCGATTCAGATATCAATTTGAATTTAAACAAAATTACATACAATATTTTGATATAATTTGAAAATCATCAAAATATATGGGAAATTATTATTTTCATAATTTCCCAAATAATATGGGATTTCGGGTCAGTGAAAATATACTATAAAGTAAAACCGGCAACTGGCTGATTGTTCTCGAACAATTCTTCTTCCAGAAATATTCTCAGGCAATTCTTCTCGCACTGTTCTTCCCAGCACAATTCTTCTCGCACAATTTTTCTCAGGTTCTTCTCAAATTCTTCTCATTACGTTAAAATGATATCTCTATGCAATACAAATCAATACATTTTCCAATACAATTTGCCTTTAACAAGGACCAGTTTGGTTGCAATAACGTTCAATTTAACCGGTATACATAAATATATATATATAAATTTAGCTATACAATACGGTATAGATAGATATATATATATAAATTTTGATATACAATAAAGGCAGTGATAAGCTGTAGCCGGTTTGCACCGCTTCGATACAACGGGTGGTTAAATTTGTTAATAGTTAACTGAACCGGTTGTCATTACGGAATCTATTAAATTTTAAAATAATTTTGAGGTATGTACTTAAAATAAAATAATCTCCAGTTGAACATATTTTTAGTTAAATAACTGTTAGCATACTATTGGGCCACCCCTTGACACATGGAATGCTGCAAAATATGTTAAAACTTGGTTGAGGAATCAGAATTCGGCTGATGATACCAGGATTCGAAATGGACCGAAAAAAATATTATTATTTCAAATAAATAAAAAAATCCATTCTATTCCAATAAAACGAGCTTTTAGTTTTTAGTTTTAGAAAACCGATTGTAAAAATTGTGGCAGCTCATCAATGAAGATGAGTATATTATATTATACACATACATTTGTGTATATACATATATCTATATACCCAAATATATGTTTTTGTTGTATGATAATGGTACATGAATAAATTTGATTGAGACGAATTGCCTGAGATTAATTGGCTGACAAGAATTGTGACTGAAAAATTGAGTTAAAACGAATTGTGGTGCGAGAAGAATTGTTCGAGAAGAATTGTGCTAAAAAGAATTAAAAACCTTTTCATATCTTCCAGTTAGCAAAATATTTAAATTAATCATTTTACTTATTTTTCATTAATTTATATTTAAGACCGACGGTGGCTTAAGTGGTAGTGTGCTAAGCTGTGGTGCATTAGGTACTGGGTTCGACGCCCGTCCGAGACATCGATGTTGGTCTAAGTTTACTCAGCTTTAAATGAGTACCAGTAATAAAATTATAATAAAATGTAATTTAAGACTGGGAAAAAATGCTAACGGCAGAGACCATTTGCTAACAACAAATGTCTCACGAATAAAAACCATTAGCTTGTTGCAATTAATAGTTTCTTCACTATAAAGAAATTTATGGTTCGGAATCCATATAAAAAATTAGTAGGTCCAAATTGCAATACAAAAACTGTTACAGAAACTTCAAGTGCAGATAACTCAGTACTTGAAGCCCTATACTCCCTAGGGGAGTGAACAGGAAAATAAAAATATTTAAACTTTGACACAATCCAAACTACGTAATTTATGAACAACCCAATCGTTATGCGAAATATTAGTGTAAGTGTATATTTTGTGCGTAGCATATAAATATTAATTATACATTATTTATATGCTACGCACAAAATATTAAAATAACAAGCAAAGCTTTATTGGCATGAATGAGAAAAAAATTTATATACATTTCAAATTTATTTATACAATTTTGAAACCGGACTTATGGAAAAAATCATTTTTCATTTTAGTTAAATATGTTTTGTTCCAGAACTGTAGATATTAAACATTATGTTTATGTTTTATTATTTAAAAGATTTTTTTATTTTTAAAATACATACTATAAAAAAATAATTTGGTATCTAAGGTTATAAGTTTTATCTGTACAGGTTTTTGCAAAGAGAACGAAGTACACAAAAAAAATAGGTTACTATTAGAAAATTGCTATTTATTTATGTAGTTGAATATTATATATGTTAAGAGAAAATATTTTAATATAGTTTAAAAAATATATTAATTTATAAAAAAAATATAAAGTTTGGAAAAAAAAACGTTGAATTTAATAAAATAATTGTTTCAAGTATTAATTATTAATGAAACAATTAAGATAATTGTTTCATTAATAATTAATACTTTAGAATATTAAATGAAAATCCAAAATAGTAATATTTTTTTAATTGCTTAAAAATTAAATAAAAGCTTTATTATCAATTTATGGCACAAAAAAGAAACTAAAATTGTATCGCTATGTATTTAGAATTAGTTACATGATTTTCTTTCTAAAAGTATTCATTTTACTACTATCAATAATAATATTGCTCAATTTTGTAAATATTTGTAATTAATAAACAATTTACAACAACACAATTTCCATTTAATCAACAACAACACAATTTCCATTTAAAAATTCTATTAAATTTTTTAAAAAAATTTTCAATTGTAGATAACAAATAGGGTCATTTAAACATGAGATTTAAAAGTAATTTCTTTTCTTTCTTTTCTTTTACTAGGTTCAATACTCTTAAATGAAGATGAAATTATTTTTTTTTTGAAAATATCTACATATTTATTTATTGTAACTAAAATAATAATATTGCACGTATAAAAATACAAGTTTCCGTTTAAAGTAAAACATTGGATATTATTAAACATTAAGTATATAGCAACTACCCACCTAATTATCCAAATTAATAATACTGCACCCAAAAATGATCCAACTATAATTAAAGCCCATTCAGCAACTGGGTGTAATGTTGGTTTTTCATCATTTGTAGTTTCTTTTATTAGATCTTGATTCATTACACTGGAATCATTCATATTTCACTTCTACTTTTTTAATACAAATTATGAAAATCTCACTTTAACATAAATAAATATATAAATTAAAACAAAAATATGTCAGTATAAAACAGATTTCAAATGCAATTAAAAAACAATTAATTTGTTTATCAGAGCGCTATGAGGAATCCAAAAAAATAATACATATATACTATTTTTTTTTATAAAAAAAACTATAATTTTTTATGTTTTCAGTTTTCATACACTCAAGTTCAATGTTGGGATAATACTAATTCAATTTTCTGTAATATTTATAGTATTATGTTGAACTAATGATTATTTTGGTAGTAAGATGTTTATGTTTTTCTTTTCTTATTCGAAAAATTTCAATAGGGGGGGAAAATACTATTACAAAGTAAAACATATAGAAAAATACTGTAACAGTTAACGAAAAGTATTAAGCTTAGTATCGTACCGCGGTGAAATGAAATTTTCTATGCTCGGAAAACAATCGTGAAAAAGTTGTGAAAATGCTGTGAACAAGTTTTATGGAAAAGAAAATATTAAGTAGTATTGAAGAAGTATAAAAAAGCAAATTGAAAATTTTTTTAGAACCGATCAACTAAACCAACCAAACAGAATGATCAAATGTCAAAATTCTGTCGTGAAATAATGTTTTGAACATTATTTCACTAGCAAAAAATGTTTATACTGAAATATTTTCTTAGCATTTACCTTTAGCGTAATTTTTCATGAGATGTTAAACTTTTATGAAAATTTCATTTCACGACGGATAGCATACTAAGCTTTAACGAATAACTATAGCACATGCTGATTTGAAAAAATTTTTGTGTACCTGTTGCTACAAGTATTTTTTTTAAAAAAAATCAATACTTTAATTTTTAGTTATTAAAAATTATAACATAATTTAATTTACTTTTTTATTTATTTGTCACTATTTAAACTTAGTATCCTATCCGCCGAAAAAAGAACTTTTCATATAAATTTAAAATCGCGTGAAAAATTACGCAGACGATTTCACTTTGTATTACGCAGTCCATCATGAAATGATTTACTTTGGAAAGATAAAAGTTAAGAAAAAAATTTCAATTGTCCTCTTCCCGACCGTAACTTTTTGAAATAATTTTATGACATTTTTATATTTTTGCGCAAAATGACGTAAACGTATATTTTTTTAAAAAAAAAAAAATATTTTGAAATTTTTTGCCATTAATACATTGGTATTGCCAACTGCTTTTGCAGTTGGCAATACCAATGTATTAATGGCAAAAACTAAAATTGTAAATTCATAGAAACTAATATTGTAAATTCATGGAATTCGTATAGACTTTGAAATTTTAGTGTTATCTTTAACTTTAATTTGATTCTAATTATTCCCGTCATTTTCACTTCATCAAATTTTCCAAAAAATGACAATTTTTTGGACAACTTTTTATACCAAATAAAAACTTGTCGTGTTTTTGGAAAAATTTAAAATTATGGATGTTTTCGAAATTGAAATTAGAAATTATTTAAAAATATGAAAAATATAGTTATCAGGTTTTGATAAATTTACATAGAATTATTACAAAACCTACATAAATTTTCAAAAAACTGGTACCGTTAGTTGGATTTTCATTTTTTATAAGGAAGATTTTACTCATCAGCAAGTATTGCAAATAACTAACTAATTGAAGATTGAAGTAGATTTCAATCTACTCGAGTTTAGAGCAGTTTAAATTAAAATATGGTTGAGAAAAGGAAAGGGTTTCACTTCGAAAAATGATTATTAACAATCGAAACTAAGACAAATCATTAGGCGAAATCGCAAATATTATGGACAAAACCTGAACTCTCTTAACTATATATAGCATGGTACAGTGTGCTAAATACTATAAAAAGTAGGCCAAAAATTGGTAGACTAACAAAAGTAATGGAATCTGGCGTTAATTTGAGATTGTGCGGCTTGTTACCAACCAATATTGAAAAAAACGTTTGGTTTAGCAGGTAAACAACGTAAAAATAATTCATCTAATTTCTGAAATAAGATAATGTTTGCTAATGAAATCAAATTTAATATTTTTAGGCCAGTTGGCAGAATTTCAGTTTGGAGACAATAATTTGTGACTTGTAAAAAATAAATCTGGCAGTATTAAGTTTGGTGGTGGCTCTGTATTCGTGTGGGGGTGTTTGAGTGCTTCACGTGCTAGAAATTTGCTAAATTATGAACCACATTGAAATTTAAAATCACGTCCTGGAAATTTGCAAAATTATGTACATTGAAATTTAAAATCATAATTTCATAAACTAAGAAAATAAAAAAGAACATCCAACCAGAAAGTCCAAGTTAACTACTGCGGTACGCAAAGTATGGAGTACAATTTGTACCGATTTCACTAGAAAGCTTGTCGATTCAATGCCTAGGATTATTAAATGAAAACATTGTCACACCAAATTCAAGTGATTACCAACTATCTGTTCATAAAATAGGGCCTTTAATTTTTTGACAATACACGGTTGTTTAGTTATTTTTACCAGATGTTTCTCCGTACTATGGTTATACCACAAATACTCGGTTAACTCAGCCTTCGTCTATTCGAAACAGGAGATTGACCCACGAGAAGGTTGACAGTTAGTGCAGAGAGCCTATGAATTCGCATCTTACACTCTTGGTCCCGTTTACATTATTATTGTTATGTTATAATTTTAAATAGTTTGTATAGTAAAAATATTTTTACAAGATACTAATTAATTATGATTATGTGATGAACTTAAATTTAATTAAATTTCTTAAATAATTATAACTACTTTGCCTGTACGAAGACTTTTAGCACTGACTGTATATACTTTTTATTTGCTTGAAGTGATGACCTAATTATTTTGGGTGATAATAAACTATAAATAACATTAAATGTGAACTACCATAAAATATGCACTGAAATATTTGATAATTACAATTAAAAGCTTGGCTATATTCCCGTTTTTTTTTAACATGTTCTAAAACAGATATTTTTTTGTTTTAAATTCAATGCTAATAATGTAAACCCAGATGAGCTTGCGCAAAAAGGTCATACTTTGCGCAAAAAAAGGTTCGTATTAAGGCTAACGAATTATCAAGGAGAGGTTCCAGCATCACTATATAGCAGGCGAACCTCGCAGTAATCTTAAGAACAGATATCAGTCTCCAACTGTTTTTCTTAGCGAACTTAACAGGGATTAATCTAACCACGTGCAGTACGACCAGGAAAACATGGTCCAAGTGGCTAGCGCAGCCAGATATACATTGATACATCTTGGAAACAACTAGCTTGTGCTATAGTTGTTGTAATTACATAGTTATTACAACAGTGCCATAGTTCTCTTGTAATTACAATTTCGGCAGGGAGTCCCTTTTACCAGCCAGGCGACTGCATGTAAACTGCATATTTAATTCTCTTTTGTAACATTTATTTAATACAACAACAAAAAACTGGTATTAACTTATTAAACAAGTTTTCATATTACACTTATATATCAAGATTATTACAATATTGATTATATATGCTTTCTTTTATTTTAAATATTGTTATAGTGGTTTGAATACAATAAAACGATTTTTACAATAATTAAAATAATTCAATGTTTTATTTATCATATTATCAATTTAATGATTATAATAACAATATAACTTAAATAATCATATTTACCCACTTTTTTTTATGCAAAAATTTATATAAACTGCAAAAAATTAATTCGAATTATCATTATTGCATTTATGGCCAATACAACAATTTAATTTCATTAATTGGGAGAAAAAAAATAGCAATATATGGTGAAAGTCTCTGTGTAATGTGTGCAATTTTTTTCTATTATTTTAAAATCTTGAAGTGACAATTAAATAGAAATTTTAAGTAATTATAAAATATATACTATTTTCTTATTTAATATGAAGGTATTAATTTGGTTTAATACTAAAAAAATTATTTAAAAATGCGTATCGCCAAGGAATTTTTAATTATAATAAAAGTGTTAATTGTTAAATAAATATATTTGGTGGTGACAGTTATAAATTTTTGAATTTATATATGAACTATATAACTTATTTTTAATTAAATTTACAAAATTTTATGTAAAAGTTATTTTATAATTAAATTATTAATTAATACTACTAGATATTTACAATTTTAAATTTTATTTTGAACAATTTTTCAATGTTTGGTCATTTCAGTGCATATTTCAAATTTTGAACAAACTTTTGATATGTGGACATAAATGTGGACATACCATAGAATATTAAAAATTTCATGGTATCAAATGTAGTGGTGATAAATCGGATAAATAAAGAGAGCTGATTGAAACCATCAAATAGTGAAAGCCAGAAGCTAGGTTTTTTTTTTTTTAGAAAACAACGTTCCAGACATCTCGCAGTAAATTCTTCCACTGTGGACGAAATTTAAGGTAGCGAAATCCAAACAGATAAGCAATGAGATAATAGAAGTAATAAGACGAAATTATATAGTAATAATTTTTGAAATTAATATATAAAATAATTGGAAAAGTATTCCATTACTTACCGAAATCCTGTAGTAATTCTTTGCAGCATTCTTCTTGAATTTATTATAATTCTTCTATATGAAAAAGTTCTGGAGTTTTATTAAAAAGTTTTTGGGTTTTAAAATTTTTATTATAGTCAAATTTTATAATAATCTTTTATTATATGAGATATTTTTATATTATTTTTTAAAATTTTGTACTTGATTATATCACTAACAAGTAGAAACTATTGATATTTTTTGGATCCGTTATGCTATTTCAGGTGCACAAAGTATTGGCTGACATGACACCAAACTGAATTCAAATTTGATACATATATGGAAAGCATTATAAAATTGTGAAATCATTCTCGTTTTTAAAGGCGTCAAATAATTATTGGAAATTTAGGGCTATGTATGTTATGTTATTCTTTTCGGAATTTTAAATATCCGCGATTAATTCGGGTAATTTTGAGGAAATTTGCCAAAAACATGTTAATTACATTTTAAGATAATTTCGGTTACGATTACAAAACATCCAATATTCATAATACGATACTTTAGCTTATACCCAATAAAAACCTGTAGTGTTTTTGGAAAAATTTGAAGATTGAATATTTCGCAATCGAAATCAAAATCAAACGTTTTGGCAAACTTTTACAGAATTACATTTCAGAATTTTTCAGTCTGAACGAAGTATTCTTTTTTTGAACGGCAATAGTGGTGATATCAAAATATGGTGATGTCAAAATATTCTTAGAGTCGATTTACACGGAATATTTATTTATACATTGTGCTATAATTTTGAAATTCAATTTCTTCCTTTTTTTTCACTTGAGTTGAAAAAGGCACAAAAAAAAACTAGAAAAATTGGCAAATTTTGATGCTATTTTTTACTGCATGTTAAATCAACCTTTTTTCGCTTAATAAACGTAGCCTACATAAGAGTTGTCTACAATGAAATTGTAATTTGTAAATGACAGCAGTTTTTCACCTTGATTTGTTAACAAGTTTTATAGTTTAAAAAATTCCAAACTAAAAAACTTGAATTAAATATTATAGTAAAAAAAATATCGCAGTAATTTTTTAAGATAACTTCCTAGAAAATTACTTTATTTTTAGTTTTCAACTGTTTGGATTTTAACACCTGAATGCGTTGACGAAGCGAACAAAGTTAAAAACAACAATTAAACAACTTTTTTTTTACAGCCGCGAAACAGCTACGTTTAGATACATTCAACTTTACTTTGACAGCTGGCGAAAAAAAGCGTTGATTGTAGATGCAGTATTATACTTTGATTTTGGGAATTTTGTAGAAGTATTTTTATTTCAATTGCTCCATTATGTTCAAGATTTGATGTTGCTAACAATAAATTTATTTTTTACCCCAAATATGTTTTCAATATCGGACAAGGATAATTGTTCTAAGTGTAGAATTAAAACTTCGCTAGAAAATATGTTTACTTGTTGTAAATGAAAAAATTGACTTTCGATTTATATTCAATAGCAAGAAAAAATAAACCATGTAAATCGGCTCTTTGATGAAAAATCTTGCAATTGTTGATAATTTTTTTTTATAATTGGCATGTAATAAACATATGAATATGAAAATGACAATTGACAAATGACATTGAACAGTGAAGTGTGTGTTTTGAATTTCCGCCTACCATGATAAAGAATATACATTATTCTAAATTTAACAAATTAATATATAAAAAACATGTCACAAATTTTTAATTATTTAAGTTAAAAATTATTTTTTTAAGATTTGTACAAGATATAAGTTTTTATTTGTAAAGTTTTGTCCAAAAATACAAACACCCCAAATAATATTATTCCAAAGGTAAGTAAATATAATTAATATTTTTAATAATTTTATTTGTTTATATTAATTTAGTTTATTTTAATTGTATACAAAAAATAATTTAAAAATAATTTAAAATGAGTTCATTCAATATTTTTGCTATAAAATATTTACTTAGCGACGTAGTTAAATTTTTTTTTAGATGTTTTCTTATCACACCACAAAATTCTAATAAGTATCGGTTGTAAATAATTTGATAAAACATAAAACTAATCAAGTTGGAAATGATGATAAAAGAAACATCCAATAACTCTAAAATTATAGTAAATGTTTTAATGAAGTTGAACATAAAAAATAAAAGATTTACGTGATTTAAAATTTATTATGATTTTAAATTTTTCGTAGAAAAATTATTAATTTTTTATTAAGAGATTATATTTTACAATTGGAAAAATATAATTTTGTCTTATCTATAATTTAATAATCTATAATAAAATTAAAATTAGAATTTTAATAAAAGATAAAATTATGCTTTTATAAGCATTTTAGAGTCTCAACTAATAGTGACGGCATATATATGTAAAAATTTTAAATTAGAAAATAAATACACCCAACTCTTTTTTTACACGGTCTTTTTTTTTACACGTTTTTGAAATAACACGATCCACAAAAAAAGAACAAATCTTCTTTTTTATACGAAATATTTGGTTTAACACGATTTCCAAAAAAAAAAAATTCTTATTAATTTTTTTTATGTACTACTCGTGGAATACCCAAATTTTATTATATGATGATCAAGAAACTGAAGTCGCTATTTTCTATTTTTCTATTTAAATTTTATTGTTGTGTTCAGTTCGTGGAAAAATTATGTTTTAAATATTTATTCTTTTTTTGCACGGTTTTTTAGAACAACTTATGGTTAATTTTTCTATCTTACACGGTTTTTTACAATTCTTGAACACATCCTCAATTTTAGTATGATTAGCATGTCTACGCAATTTTTTTTTACACGATTTTAGTTCGAACGTATCTACCGTGTAAAAAGAGAGTTGGGTGTATTTCATAATTTTTTTTTTATAAATATATATATTACAAAATTATTACACTTTCTACAAAAAAAATTTCTACTTCAGTTATATATTTATTTTCTAAAAGATTAATATTTAAAAAAAAAAATTTATGCATAAAGAATTGTTTGTCAGCAATAATTAATTAAAAATAAATTTTAGTTGCCTTCAAATTATATACACCTTGCAATTATTCATGTAAATTAGTCTTATAATACTTTTATAAGATTTATTTATTTTTTTACAAATATGTATTTCAAAATATTAAGTACTATTAAATGTATTTTTAAATTAGTATACATATTTCTAAATAAATATAATCTATTAATTTAACAAAAAAAAAAGATCAATGAAACCAGAAACTATTTAAGTAGAAAAAAAAAATTCTATATTAAAACCTAATCAACCAATTGAACAGAGCTTCAGTTTGCAACTGTTATTGTATCTATTAAGTTCTTTAGTTTATATAGGGAGTTTTTCGAATATAATATATCTTTTTTTTTATTATTATTTATTATTTATAACAGAATATGTCTTAAAAGAAATATGATAATTTAGACATGACATGTTATCAACAAAACATTTTTTATTATCATTTCTATCAGTGTTTTGTGTCGTTATTGTTAAGGTGTATTTTTTTTGTTAATTAAAATAAAATATTTAAAAAAAAATTGATAAAAGCTTAAAGAAAATAATAAATAAAAAAATATATATTAATAAATTATTTGTTATTCAACGTTTATAATCTAATAGATATTGTGTATTTGCTCACGTACATTATATTATAAAGGTTTAATTAAAATCGAGTAACAAAAATAATTTTTCTTTATATTTTTTTTTTTTTATAAAATGTAATTACATATTTACTACAATTTAAAAAATCATAAATAATATTTCGTGAACAGAAAACGCCAGGTTTACTGGTATTTTCTACATTTTTTTTTGAAAATTAAATTTCGTTCTATAGAAGAAATTTTTAAGAAAAAAATTATGTGTAAAAGAATTTATGTTTTTTTGATTTTAAGCTCATAATTGAAAATAATTAAACTAATTGCATGGTATATAAAGCTGTTAGCCTTCTGATCGAATTCAGGTTAAATCTCTAATGCTGAGTTATCAACACAAAAAAAAAAAAAATTTATGTATAATGGATATTTTCATTAATAGACATAAACCAAAAGATTATTAGCAAAATATGATAATAATAATAATAATCTTGGCTTTCACTGGTTTAAAACTCTTATGTGGAAATACTAAAACCCGAGATTAAAATACAAAACACGAGTAATAGCTTCTGAGTTATTACTGAAGCTATTCATTCATTATTAATCAACCATATTTTAGAGTTATACATCCAATAGATATTGTTAATGGCAGTCCTTAACAATTTAATCTAATTCTAAACATTTAAATTTAAAAAATAAGTAAATTAAAAATTTTGATAATTTCAAAATGTTACCACAAATAAATTATTTTTAAATTTACTAAAGATATTGGAAAGAATTTTATTTACCAATTAATTTTGTCTGACGGAAATGTACTACAATATACTCAACCTTTACATTTTGTACAAGTATTTATTATTTATTTGTTTTTTTTTTTTTGGAAAACTTCTCCATATATACTCAAATTTATCTACATATAATATTTCAATGTCGTTTCGTAGAAGTTGTATTTCTTCTAAAACAAAAAAAAAACATATAAAAGATATAAGAAAATTTATGATTATATAATTTGCTAAAGTTTTTCATTTAAAGTAATATTAAATATTAAGTTTTCAGAAAAAAATATTTTATCAAGCTTTAAGATTTATTCAATTTTTATTCTTCATTTAAACAACACCACAAAATTAATTTAATTTATCAGTTGTTTTTAAGACATTCTCTTGGTCACGATACAGAATTCCTTCTCGTCTGTAAAAGTTGAATAAATTTACTATAGCTTCTTTAACTATTTAACCTGATGTAACGTTTAACATAAAATTATTAGAAAAATGTGAAGACAGAATGTGTAAAATTTAATTATATTATGTTTAAAAAAAAGCTTGATTGTGACGTGTTTTTGTATAAAGTTACGCTAATATAATTTTTTATCTTCTTTTGATTTTTTTTTTTTCCAGAGACACTTTCAGTTTTAACAAAAAAAAAAAAGACTTCAAATACTAAATCATCTGCTGAATATCAGTTTTATATATTCGTCTTCCGTTTATTTAAATTCTTATTTATTATTTCTGTTTTGTGTCATTTTGTTTTACCTTTAATTAAATTAATTAATTAGTACAAAAAACGAGAAAAATTATAAATTAACTAAAAAAAGAAGAAAATTGTGTAAACTATATACACAAAAATAATTTTGTATTAGTGGCGAATAATATAAAATGATTCAAGGATATGGACCGGTGACACAAGCCCTTCTTGGTACATTGTTAACATGGTAATTTAAAATTGATATTCTAAGTAATAATCTTATTTTTAAATAATTAATTTTAATTTTATAACACAGGGGATTGACCGCTGCTGGATCTGCTATGGTTGTATTTTTAAGAGGCAGTCAGGTATAACATTTTTTTTACTTACATAAATAATATATTTTATGTTAAACTAAAAAGTTTCACATATTCTTTTCTAACATTTGATTTTTTAAAGGCTATAATTTAATTTGAAATAACATATTTCACGTGTTTTTATGTTTTGTATTATGTGCTTTGTATATAAGTATTAGTTTGGATTTTATTTAAAAAGATATCATCCACATTACCTATATGCTTTAATTCGATGACTTAAAAAATTAAAAATGCAAATTTTATTAAATGGTCTACTAGTCTTTATTAGACCATTTATTAGAATTGGATTTTTTTAATTCATTAAATTAAAACATGTAGACAATGTGGATCCAAACTAATTCTTATATGCAAAGTACATAATATAAAATCTATTTCTGTAAATAATAATTTTGTATGTTAAATTTGCAAATATTTTTGTTTTGATTAAATCGATTTTAATTGACTAGTAAAGAAAAAAACTTAATTAAAATGTTGTTATAAAATTCTTACTAAATGATTAAATTGAATGGAGAAATATTACTAACTAATTCAAAGTATATAATTTAAATTTTTGTTTATTATGTATAAGAACTATTTCTATATATTTAAAATACACTGATATTGTCATATTTAACAATACCAATTTACAAAATTTTTACAATAGTTGGTAATAATGTTTTTGGTGGCGATTATTATATGATTTTTTATTGTGCGTTTCAAAAATGAATTGTTAAAATAAAAACTATAACAATAAAATTACAACTTATAACTTATATTATTATTACTTTTTTCAAGAGAAAATCACTTGATGTTGCTCTCGGATTTGCAGCTGGTGTAATGATAGCTGCATCATTTTGGTCTTTATTAGCGCCTGCAATTGAATTAGCCGAACAATCTGGTTTATATGGTGTGGAAGGGAAATTTTCATTTTTACCAGTTGCTTTTGGTTTCCTATTAGGTTCAATATTTGTATTTGCTTGTGATAAAATTATTTCATATTTGGGTATTAATAGTTCACATATGATGATAGGTAAATTCAATGAGAATTATTTATATAATATTTTTTTAATTCTTAATTTGTCATTTATTAATTAGCACTAACTCAAACAAACCGAGATAAAGCTGAAATAGCATTGGATAATTTGGAAAGTAATAATATAACAATTTGTGGTCTGTTTTTTCAAAATTAGCATAAACATAACATAATTTTGCTAAAATCGGTTCATTTTTCTTTCCTTTATTTATTATTTTTTTCTTTTTCGTTTCCTTGTTTGATTACGTATTGTTTTTTTTTCTGTTTGCTTTTTTCTTTTTTTTTTTTGTTGTTTATTTCTATCTGTAAAATATTGTTAGATCATACAGTTCATACAGAACATTCTGCTGCAATGGACAGTTTTTCAGATTGTTTAAGTCAACAACATACTAGATCAAGAAGAAGAAAAAAGTGTACACCAGATAGAGATAGTGTAATAATATCAATTATTTATAAAATAATAATTAATTTTTAATTAAATACGTTTTTTTTAGATTTCTTATACGGAACAACAAAGAGTTGAACAAGAAAATGCTATATCTCAGTGGAAAAGAATAATGTTGTTAGTAATTGCAATAACAGTTCATAATATTCCAGAAGGTAAATTTTATTTTCTATTGAAACATGTAATTAAATTATTTTTTTCTCGTAATAGGCTTAGCTGTTGGAGTTAGTTTTGGTGCTATAGGTACAACAGAATCGGCTACATTTGAATCAGCCAGGTATACAATAATGAATAGATATAGAAACAAAAACTCTTTATTTTGTATATAGGAATTTAGCTATTGGTATTGGTATACAAAATTTTCCAGAGGGTTTAGCTGTAAGTTTACCATTACATGCTGCCGGATTCAGTATGTTTCGAAGTTTTTGGTACGGTCAATTATCTGGTATGGTTGAACCGATATTTGGTATCTTAGGAGCTGTTGCGGTTACATTTGCTTCAATTATTTTACCGTATGCACTTTCATTTGCAGCTGGTGCAATGATTTATATTGTTGCTGATGATATCTTACCTGAGGCTCATGCAAGGTAAACATAATTTTCAATTTTTAAATACCATAACATTTTATTTTACTAATTTTATTTTTATTAGTGGAAATGGATTGTTGGCGACATGGGGAACAGTTTTTGGATTTATTATAATGATGTGCCTTGATGTTGCACTAGGATAAATCTAGGACATAAAAAAAATCTTAATTTTTATTTTCGTATTTTAGATCAATATTTTTTTTTTGTTCTTCTTTTTTGTGTTTGTTATAAAAATGTTTTATCTTTAATTTTGTATGATTTTTAAAGAGAATGTTGTATATTAATTTTTTAGTATTTCATAATGATGTGTATTAAAAAAATCATCCGTATATATTCCTGGCACAAAACAATTTTGTCGTGTAATTATTTAAAATATTAATTTTAATTTAACTTTAACTTAACTGATTGTGCTTAAAAAAAATCATTATATTTTAGATTATTTTTTTTATATGTATTAATATAGAAAATTTTATGTTTAAAACAATGCAAATTATGTAATACAAAATATATTACATAACAAATCATGTTAAATTATTTTTAAAAATATTGAAAAAAAATATACAAAAAAATATTTGTGTAAAAAACACATTTAATAATTTATACATAAAAAATATAAATTTTATTTAATTTTTCTATCTTTTGTATAAGAATTATTTTTTCAGTATGAATTATTTCGATTAATCACTGTTTGTGTACGATCAGCTTAGAATACAATTATCATATCTAGGTAGGTATACCATACAAACTAGAATTGAGCAATTAAATTTGGCAAACTACATATTTCGAAAAAAAACCCGCTCAGATGCAAAATTAGTATTCTTTAACAATAACTAAATACATGGTACAATTTAAAACATTTAGTATTGAAATTGTCACGAGAGAAATGAATATTAAATTTTCTATACATTTTATAAAAAAATTAAATTATCACATAAGGGAAACTTAATTTCCATAGACATGTATAAAATTTCGAAAATTGCTCAAATTTTTCAAAAAATTTCCTACAGGTTTATTAGAAATTTAGTTTCCCGGCGATTGATACCACATGTAATGTGGAATAATTTAATTTTTTTGTAAAATGTATAAAAAAATTTAGTTTTCAGTTCTAAAATGATTACGTACGCGTGGACGTACGCGTGTCGATGAATTTATAAATTTATAACCAGGGAATTTTAATAATTATATAAGAAAAATAATTTCATCCATATTTGAAATAAAACAATAATAGTTTTCCTTTGTATTATTTTTTCTCCAATACTGTTTTTAATAATTTAATTTTCTTTTTCCATTTTAGATAATATATATATATATGTGTATATATATATATATTTAATTAGAATTATATCAAACAGAAATATCCATCAATTTCCATTACTATTTTTATATTGCAAAACAAATTATTGAAACATTTATTTGAAATATTTTGTCTTTATTTTTTGCTTTCTCCTTTTTAACAATTATGTAATTATAACTAATTCACTTTATAAATGTTTTTTTATGTACGTATAATTTTCTTTCAAATAATTTTTATTTTTTATTTAGTATTTAAAAGTGATAAATTAATTTGTATATAATATATTTTAAGTTTTGTAAAATGTATAGAAACAACAACATATTTTTAACACATTTATATATTCAGCTCTATTAGAATATTAAAATAATTTGATGAGGAAATTATACTTTTTTCTTTCTTTTACTATTTAAGAATAATAAATATACAAGTAAATGTAAATATATTTTTTTTAATATATTCTAAATTTGAACATATTTCTACATTTTACTTGGAAAAAGCATGGTTTTTTTAATATTCTAAAAAAAAAAACCAAAAGTTATATACAATAACAACTTTTGTAGAAAAAATTTTTAATTTTAATATTTCATTTTTTAGCTGTAAATATAATAACTACTATTTATTTTAAGGTAATTTTCATAATTTAATTTTAAATTAGGAGAAACATTTATATTTAATATGTAAGTTTTTTTCCATAATTTAAAACTAAAATATGTATAATATTAATTATAATTAGCAAGTCTTTTAGAAATTCTTTTTATATATTCTTAGCGAATTTTCTATATATATATTTATAATTGAAAAAGTGAGAAAAATATAGAAGATTTATTAATTTCATATCTAGATTTAGGTACATATTAATTGATTTGATTAGCATTGAGTAAATATTTTTATTTATTTTTTGTTAACAGATCAGATGAATTTTGTTATTAAATATATATAATATAAAATAAAATTTCATTTATTAGAAAAAAATGAAATTACATATTTAAAAATTATGTAACAATGCCAGTATATTTAACAGTGCCAGTATATGTAACAGGCGATACAATCAACTTTTTTTTACTCAGTATCTAAATATATAATTCTTCTGATTACAAAAATATAGTAAATTAGAAAATATACCTTTGGCTTTAAATTATTTACAAGAGTTTGGCCATTTTAAGTTTCAATACAAACATTTTACTTTACTATATTCTAAAAAAAGTTACAACCTGGCATTGCTAACACTGCTATAAGTTAGTTCTACCATAATAAAAATAAAAAATTAAAATTGGTAAAATTAATGTTAAATGTTGTAAACAACATAGTATTGTAAACTAATTTTAGAAAATATTACATAATTGTAATGATAAAATACAATTTAATAAATAACGTATTGCTTGTCTTAGCTTTAGCATTTGAGTATGTGGCTATAATTACGAAAAATTAACTTGTAAAGTTTGAACTGTATTATTTAGAAATTTATCATTTACTTTATTTTGTAATATTTTTTCGAATACCGTTTGGAAAATTCACACGTATAATATTCTAATCATTTTCATAATTGTCAGTGTAAAATTAATTGAAATTTTTTCTATATCAAATTATCAAATATTGTACCCTGTTTAGATTTACACATTTAAATATTATATAATTTTTAATATGCATTTTTAAAGTTTTACAAATTTATGTTATACATGTTATTTTCTATTTGTTGATTCACTGTAAATAAAATTCAATTGAAATCTTAATTATATTACTAAAAGTGTAAAGCAATGGAAAAAAAACCAAAAAAGGAATAAATTTTCTAATAACTAATTAGTTAACTTTGTGATTCCTTAATTGGACTGTAAAAACATAAGTACTGTTAAATTTCAAAATAAAGTGTGAACTATTTTTTATGTACAATTTATAAATGGAGAAATATAACAATTTTTTATTAATAATGTATTTTATATTCAAATTTTTTGAGGAGGAAAACTTAACTTTTAGACATTTTCTTTTAAATATCGTAACATGTAATATTTTCTTTTTCATTAAATCTAAATTAATTCTTACCATTAATCATTTAATGACCAAATATAATTTTTAATAATCTACATAATATTTTTAGTTTATATAGTTTTAAAATATTTATAGTAAATATTACTTTTTTTTAGTATATTGTATTGTCAAAGAGTTTTAGATGAGTTGCCTTGATTTTTATTATTTATTTAACAGAACTAATTTCATATATCTTTTTAATAATTTAAAATTTATATTAATTTAACAGAACTAATTTCATATATCTTTTTAATAATTTAAAATATGTATTTTCGAAATATTTTATATTTGAGACCAGTAAATTAACAATAAATATTTTTTGTTTTATTATCGTACTAAAGTTTAAATTTGATTTGTAATATTATCAACTAATATTTTATTAAATATTAAAGATATTTTTAGTATTTAAAACAAAAAGGCTCATTTTAATTATTGGGAAAAAATACAGTTTAAATAAAGTTTTTCCTTTTAAATCTATTTTAAAATCATTTTGTGCTTATTAGTTTTTTTATCAATTCGATTATAAACTAATTTTCATAAAATCTATTTCTACATTATCAAAAACGCCTTCCAAAGTCCTTGTGTAATTTATTTCAAAAGAATTTTTTTCTGGAAAATTATTTTAGAAAATAATTATACATAAGCATTATTTTTAATCTGCAGTAAATATTAAGCGATACCAAAAACGACACAGTCATAATATATTATATTTCTTAGTAATTTAATTTAGTTTAAATATTACAAATTTATCAGATAGTTAAATTGTATTTTGAATTTTTAATTACAGCAGACGGCAAGTTGATTTAGTAATTTAGAAATTTTGTTAATTATAAGTAGAAAAAACATAGAAATAAATAAATTAGAATTAAGACTTTCTAAAATAAAAAATATAGAAATTTATTAATATCAAATACAATCGACCAAAATATTTCCTCAAATCAATTAAATAATTTAACAAAATTAGAAATATATTAGAAGGAATTATTTGAAAACCGTATAAAAAAAAAACATGTATTAAGTATCTAAAAATTTGCATTTATACAAAATTTAAAAAAGAACAATATAATAAAAACAAAATTTTTTTTAATAATACAATTTTGAATTAATAGGTAAAATAGGTATATCCATTAGGTATATCCAAAAAATAGGTAAAATAGGTATATCCATTATTTTAAAATTTATACACAAAACATGTGTCAAAAGGAAATAATTTCAAGTAAGATTAAACATTATTTGGGAATGTTTTAATATTTGTTGCTTTTTATAAAAATATTTTAGTTTATGATAAACAAGTTAATATAATTTGTGTATAACTATTTTAGTAAAAACAAATAGAAGAAGAATTAGATTTTATAGTAACTTTTAAAAAATATAGTTCCTGTCACACCAAAACAATTTTCAATAAAAAAAATATATTTTAATTAATTAAAACGGTTTTTGTTATAATTTTATAATAAATGGAATTTTCTATTCTAAAATTTTAATTTTAAATATAAAGTTTCACACATTTTCATTATGAAAATACTAGAACGCTATATTTATACCTGTTTTTCTTTTATATATATTTTTTTAATAGTTTGACATTTTTATTAATTTTATTTAAGATTTTTGCTTCTAACAATTATAGTTTCATTGTACAATTTCTAATGCAATATTTTTTAAAATATAAAACAATATATATAAATTATTTTTCAGTAATTAAGAAAATAAATTAAAATTAAAAGCTGTTATATTTTTTTCTAGCTTAATATTTAAATGCATTCTGGAATAATTATTATTTTAAAATTAAAAATAGTATTTTATATTTTTATTAAAAGTGACTTTTAGGAAGAATTACGAACAATATTATTTACTTTAAAGGAATGCAATAAACAAAACCATTTTATTTTGTTTTATTAAATCAATTATTGCTTAATAGAAAATGAGCGAAATTTGTTAATTTAATATAAAAAAAGTAAGACGATTTTTATCTTTAAAAATTTATGTAATCGTCTTATTCAATTCCTTATTTAGTTTTTTTTTTTTTTTTTTAAAAAAACTTATTATTTTTTCCATTTTTTTATGTGATTGCTTTTTGTTTTTGAATTGATAAATTTTATGTATAATTTACTGAAAATTTAAATTTCAACCTCAACTGGCCTGTATCAGAAATATATTTCTTCTTCATCTGGATTATCTTTTTGTTGTTTTTTATTTTTCTCAATTAAATTTTGTTGACCAATGATATTAGAATTGCCAATGTTATTACTATTATTACCATTCCCACTAAGTTTTTGTGTATTATTTAAAATTTGTTGATTTTGTGATGATATAGAATTTGATTTTATTGATGGATAATTTAATGTTGATGATGCAACTGGGGTACGTGGTGAATGCAAATTAGTAGAATGTGGTGTTGGAATTTGACTACCACTAGAATTATTTAATGTTGCTGAATTTATGCCAACATCAGAATTTCTTAGTCTATACCGTTCGGGAAGTTTGGGATAAGTGTTTGTCCTTAAAGGATATACAATAAATATTGTTTTTGAATAATATATTTTTATTGATAATTTAATTAATAATTTATGTTACCTGATTGCTGGATTACCAGATTGTTGTGGTAATTGTTGGATAATTGCTGGACTACTACCGGTTCTTGAATGATTTGGTGTCAGATTTTGGTTCTATGTAATTAAATTGTTTTTTTTTTTATATATATTGTTATAATGATTAGAATGTCTAATTCTTTAATAGAAATACAAAAATAATATACAATTTTAACACAAAAAATTATACAAAAAGCCAGTTAGTATAAAATTGTATTTACAGATCAATTTGTAAACATATAGTATAGTAAAATAGAAACTAAACATATAGTAGAATAGAAACTAAGATCTAGTAGACCAGTTTCGAAATTATATTTGTATTATTTTATTTGAGCAATATATTTTATAAACATTTATTCACTTAATTCTTTCTACGAATTAAAATCATATCATTTTTACAATTTCGGCACAATATTAGTAATTTCTTTGAAAAAATACAAATTACAATGTCAAACATTTTGTTGCAACGAAAAAATTCTCAGCATATCTTACTAGTTCATTATTATTTCATTAAAACCACCAAATGTTTCTGCACATTTTATTAATATTGGTGATGTATATGCATCACTTTGAATCAAAAGATGGGCTAAGAGTCAATCAGACTAATTTTTTAAAAATCAGATTAATTTATTTTATTACATTACAATTCACTTTTAGGAATGATTTGATAATAAATACATACAGTTTTAAAATATCTCAAATAAATATAAAAATATTAAAAATCAAATACTAAAAATACAAATCAAAAATATCGTTACATAAAACTTATTAAATTAAAAACCGTGAAAAATGCATCTCATAGAAAATAATTAATTCGACAAGATTTAGATGTTTTTTTTAAAAAAAACGTATATTTAATAAATAAACTAAGATAACTAAGATTAACAAAAATTTAAAACTACCTACCTTTTTATCAGCTAATTTAAGTGGAAACATTTGTGCGATGGCACCACTTGCATTATTTGGTGAAATGATGTTATTGCTAAAATTTGGTGCCTTATCGGATTTTGTGCTAAAAAAAAATACAAAGAAACAAGAAATAACAGAAAAAAACGTTGCAAATAACACTTCTAAAATCTATGATTAACCATTAAATAAAAATATTAAAATGTGAAACTAAATTGCAAAATAAATTAATTTTTTTGTTAATTTTTCTCTTTTAATTTATTAGTAAAGATACATTGTATTTGAATTATTTTGCAATTTACTAATTTAATTAAAATACTTTAGCACATGATGATTTTTTTTTCTTTAAATCAAAATATTTTTATCTACAGTGACCTATTAATAAATGCAAACTATAATTATTTTTATATTAAAACACTGACCTGGATAAGGATGATAATTTCATTGGTATTTGTTGTTTTATGCTAGCTTGATTAACTTTTGGGGCATTTGTTGCACTCACTAAATTCACTGGTGGTGTTTTTGGTACTGAAATAATTTTTCAATATGGTTTTTTTTTGCAATTATATTTATAATAAATAAAAATAAAAATATTTTGGGACAAAATTTTTGTTATTAGTTTCTTAATTTATAATTTTTCTTCATCATCAATATTTGTTTTTGATTTGAAACTTTTGTTTAAGGATGCACGACGGAAAAGGGCTTTCTTGATAGCTAGAGAAAGTTAGTTTAATATAGAAATTAGAAATTATTAGGAAGAAAAATAGATACGGTTCACTAAATTTTATAAAAAAGAATATATTACAATCAATTACAAAAAAATATATTTAGTCATCTTATTTGGACAATGAATCTTATTTGAAAATCCAGTGGCATCATTTTTCGCATGAGTTGTTCGGCTTAAATTCGAATATATACACATAAATTATTCTACTAAGAGATAAATCTTTTTTGCAGTTGTTGTAATACATTCATTAAAATATTTCTATAGAAATCTACACACAAAACAGATAAATTAATTTTACTCTTACTTGATGTTGACCTCCATTTATCTTTTCTTCGTTCATTTAATGTAGCGTCATTAGACTGATAATGTTCATCAGAATTTGTTGTATAATTATCATCATTTATAGGAGTTACAACATTTGCAACATTCGGTAGAGGAGTCTAAAGTATATATTAAAATAATAATTAATTATTTACATCATTAATAATAAAATTAATTTACATTCGGTGATAATAATAATCCTTGGCTTGATAATATTTCCATTTTACGATATAACTGTTCACGTTGTTGTTTAATATCTTCTTGTTCAGCTTTTATTTGTTTTTGCATAACTTCTTGTGCTGTTCGTTGTTCTTCTAAATCACGTTCTTGTTGTTCCTTTTGTTTTAACCAAATCTGTTTTTCCTCTTGTAATTTATCTTGCAAATTACGTAATTCTTCTAATTGATCATTATGCTTATATAATGTTTTTGGATTATCACGATAATTTGTTAATTGTGCTTGTAAATTATGTATTGTTGTCATTTGTTGTGATATAATACATAGTAAAGTGTGCAAATGATGTGAAACTTGTAATGCCGCATAATTATTATCTTTTAATGATATATTTTCAGTATTTTTTTGAATACTCAATGTATTTGAATTTGTATCATATTCTGATGTTATAGGATTGAGACCAGTTGATTCTCTTCTATAATGCTGTTGTTCAACATTTCCATAAAAATGATTGTCTTTAACAGGCAATGGTGACATTGGTAAAGTTGATAAAACTGCATCTCGCCACGGAATATTATTCTTAAAGACAAAATAAGTTAATTTTAATAACTTAATCAATTATTTTTTATTTGAAATTTACTTTATTACGCCGTTCATCAAAACCACCAAATGTTTCTGCCCGTTTTGGTAATATTGGCGATGCATATGCATCACTTTGTTTTTCACCAACTGAACTAGTTGAACGTGATACAGGAAGACCTGTTGCTGCTGTATACAAAGTTGAGGCTAATTGGCTTATTTCCTATATATTTTATATATGGTTAAATTTTAGCAATTTTCTAAAATGAAACAAAATATCTGTGTTTACCTGAACAGTATTTAATACTCGTTTCCATATTTCTACAGTATCACAGTCATCAGTTATTAAGTCTTTGTATGAGCCAAAATTAGCTAAAAATTCTTCAGCCTTAGGTGCTGCTGTTTGTGGTATATTTTTTTTATCTTTTAATAATGCTAATTGTAAAAGAATTTTTTCTTCCAGTAATAATGCTTGTTCTATATCTTTTTGACGCATTTTTTCTAAAAGTAATTTTTTTCATTAAATTTAATTTTTAAAATATTTGTGTAATTTAAATATAAATTAATTTTAATCATTTTTAAATTAAATTCAACATTTTTTTTCTTTTTAAATTTAAGCTAAAATTTTTAATACTTAAGTTTTATTATTAAAAATTTATTTTCACAAGAATATTAAATTAACTATTTCAAATATAACTTGGAAAAATTGTTGAACTTAAATTAATTATAATTGTATTTAGTTTTTAAGTGATATTATATTTTTAGTGTAGTGTTAATAAGTTTTATGAAGGTTTTAATACAAATAGAAGGTTAAAAATATATTCAATAAAATTAAAATAACATACAAGAAATTTTAGAAATTACTACGTATATAATAAATATGATTTACTTAATTACTCAATAAAATTATATTAAAAATAATAAAAAAATAATTAACAATAATTAAATATAAACTAATATATAAGTTTTTATAATTAAAATATGGGATTCTTAGGTGTGAACTCAGCTTTAACTTGCAGATATTTATGCATTTAACAGAAATGTTAAAAATAATTTACAGAATTTAAAAATGAAAAAAATATTACGTCACATTTATTTACACTAATACAATACATCAAAATTTCAATTGAAACACCTAATCACTTTCAAAAACAGATATTTTACTTCAGGTAAGATAAGATAAGATAAGATTAAACCGAAGAGCTTTTAATGAAAATGCACACTTTTAAACCAAAATTTTTTTTAATGAGTCAGTTTGTTCGAATTATTCAATTGTACGAAATAAATTTGAAACTATTAATTGCTTTTATTTGTAAAACAATGTTTTAAAAACAAAAATTCTTCGCAAAAAAAAAAAAATGGTGAAATTCTGGGAAAATTTAATTATATTTTGTATAATTATAATAAGTAATTTTTTTTTAACTAAAAGTGATATATGTCCAACAAGATGTGAATGTGATTTATATCACAATCGAAATCGTGCTGTTTGCAGGTTGTTAAGTTTTTCTATTCTAAATTTATAAAGAAATCTAATATAATTATTATTTTTTTAAAGTGGTTGGAAATTAATAAACGCCGCAATTAATATACCAAAAAATGTAGAAATTTTTGATTTAAGTGATAATTCAATCACAACATTGGATAATTATTGTTTTGAGGTAAGGTTAAAAAATTCTTCCAAAAAATTAATATCAAAAATCTAGATAAGATATTACTTGATAATAAAATAAAATTTTATACATAAATATTTAAATATAAACATTATTTATTTTTGTATTTTTACAGGGACTTTCACATCTTTTAAATTTAACACTTAATTATAATTCAATTCATACAATTTATTTAGATGCATTTCATCAATTAATAAAAATACAATTTATTGATTTATCATACAATCGTTTAGAATATATTGATGATCGAATTTTCGAAAACAATCATAAACTATTAGAAATCAATTTATCTGGTAATAAATTTATGTCATTACAAAATAAACCATTAATTTCTAGTAAATCATTAGAAATTTTACATTTAAAAAATACACAAATAACGCATATTTATCTACAATTATTTGAATGGCTGCCGTCTATTAAATATTTAGATTTAAGTAAAAATTTAATGATAACATTAACAATTACACCATTTAATAAATTAAAAAAATTAACTATGATTAATTTAGGAGGAAATCGGTGGATTTGTGATAAAAATATTGTTAATGTTGTGAATTTATTGAGACATCGAAATGTTAAAGTTGAAATAAATGATGACTGTAAAAATGAAATTAATAGTTTATATTTAGATGGTGCTGTTGATCGTAATAGTAATAAAAATGGTCCAAAAATGTTTGAAAGAATGATAATGGAAGTTCCAAAAACCGATATTAATACATCAGATATAGAAATTGTTACCACTGAACGTATGCACACACACGTGAGAACAATTTGGAAAAATTTTAATACAACAAATCACGACAATTGCCTTGATGATGATTTACAAAATGTTTGTAAATTATATCAAAAATGTAAGGAGAAAATTGATGAACTAGTATTATTTAAACATAAAAGTAATAGCAGTGATATCAAAAACAAATTTTTTAACGTAATTGGTGATGTTCAAGCTTTCTTTTTTATTGGGATGTCATTGGGAGCTGCATTAGTATTTATTTTAGTAACATGTACATTTTGTGCAGTAAAATGTTGTAAAGGAAAACGTCGACGTAAACAATGTACAGAAAACAGAAGTGTTTTAGCTGACGGTAAGTTTATTTCTTAAAATAACTTTTTTTCATTGTGTAATTCAATGTTGATACAAATGTTTATTAAAGTAGAATTTGAATATATTGCACCATCTCCAAGACCTGTATCAAGACGTCCAATTGTCCGATCTGCACACCCACTTGCATTAAATCGTTCTTTATCAACACCAGCACGACGAACTCTAACCACAAATCAAAGTGATTTTGCTACATTTGTTACACGACTATTTGAACGACCATCACGTCATCGTTATTATCGAACAATTAATCAAAATACTGCACATATGATTCGTCGTTTGAGTAGAAGTAATTTATTAAATAATCGATTAAGTCGTCATTTTTTGGATGAAACAAATAGAAATACTTCAATAAGTGGAAACAATCGTAGCGCACAAGAAGAAGAACATGGATTAATGGATCAAGCATTTTCTCCTGTTCTTAGGCCAGAATTAGATTCAAATATTTTCCGAGATCAAATATTAGATAGACCAGAAACACCACCACCAGCTTACGGAGATGTAGCAATTATAAAATATTAAATTTAAGAATTTCCTTTTTTTATATTTATGTATTAATTAAGAATAAATAGATTTAACTACCATGCAATGTGATTATTTATAATAAAAATAATTACTTAAATATATATATTAAGATAATGGAAGCTAAATTTTGTTTACAATTTGGTTTTTTTTTGTATTTGTGATATTTGTTTGAATTAATTTTTCACCAGGCAATAATTTATCTAACGCTTACCTTCGAGCTCACTATTTCCCATCGCTTAAGCAAAATGAATAATAGCATATTATAATGGTTGTTAAATTTGATTTTCGATAATAATTATTGATGAATTTTAATAAACACAGATGTATAAGTAAATTTTTTACATAAACTTTAATTTATTATAAGAGAATTATGTTTAAGTTAGAGATTAACTAAACAAAAATTAAAATTCACTTAAAAAATTCATAATTTCGATTTGAAAAGAAAAAATATTAACGAAAATGTTGGATCTTAATTTACATAAATGAAGTGTAAAGAAAAAATAGCTAGATCTACAAAGGCTCCTCCATGAGCAATTCCTGAAGAAAGGGGAGGCAATATCTATTATAACTGGTTAATGTTCTAGGAATTATGACAATTATGTGATTGCAATATCTATTATAACTGGTTAATGTTCTAGGAATTATGAAAATTTCAGTTTTTTCCTCAGCAATTTGCGAGATGGAACAAACTTCCATTTCATTGAATTTGTAACTGCCAGTAAATTGGCAAATTGAAAATTTTCAAAAAACTATTAGTAATATTATTTTTAGTGCTAATTCACATAATTAATTATATGGCCATAAAATAAATTAATTTTATAGTTTACCTATTAATTCCCGTATAGTTGCTTGTTTTTCATCAATTAATTTTTGCTTTTGCTCAGCAGTTAAATCATCATTTTCCATATCATCTGACGGACATTCTAATACAGCAGCACTAAGTATAATTTAAAACCAAATTAAATTTCAGAAAATAGTTGTTAATTTACAGAATATACCGTATTGCTTGAATCCAAATATTTTTATCTTTTGGATTTTGGACTTTAAGCTCATACATTTCAGGGAATGCTGGGTTAGATGAAATAATATAAATACCACGTGATTCAGTACCAGCTTTTTCACGAATTAATAATTTTTGTAATGAAACAACACCAGCCTAAACAAAAAAAAAATACAAATTAAATTAGAACTAAAATATAAACACTTTAAAAAGTATATAAAATAAATGTTTACCTTATTTTCAGGTGTAAAAAATGTATATTTAGTATGTGAATTCTCTTGTAAAAAGAATAAACAATCTGAAAGTACAACAACCATAACATTTTGCATTTTTGATCGTCCTTGCATTAAAGTCGCATATCCTTCAAATCTGTAATTTTTATTTATTAATTTTAATATCTTCTAATATCCTTCAAATAGAAGGATATTAGGAGATATTAAAATTATTTATGTCCTTCAAATCTGTAACAAAAATTACAGATTTGAAGGACATAATGAATTATATGGCCATAAAATAAAAAAAACTTTCAACAAACTAAATTTTGTTACGAACAAAGCTTACTTTAATCGTCGACTAGTACCGACACCAATGTCAGATTTACGAAATTGTTTATTTTTATATAAAGCAAATGATTTAACATCAATACTTTTAAATATTTCCAACTGGCGATCTTGTTTCTCTTTTTCAGCAACTCTTGCATCAACATCCACTAAAATGCCTTTAACTAATGCCATTGCTTTTTGCAATTTTTCTTGTTCAATACGATCTTCTCGTGAACTTTTTAACAACGGATCTATTAATAGTGGATATTTTGTAAGGCGCTATATTAAAAACAATATATACATATTAATATTTTTATTTTGTAAATAAAAGTTTTATTTTATATAACCTGTGTAACAAAGAGAATGCACTCAGGAATTCCCTTTTTTTTAAGTAGGGAATTTGTTAGGCAATGTTTATACCATTCGGCAAATGTCTGATCACTAGTCATACAATATTTAAATTTATCTAGTGCTGAACGATGATTTGAGCAAAATTCACCTAAGAAAATGAAAATACAAAAATTTATTACAAGCACTTATATATTTAAATTGAGTAATAAAACAATATTTATCATTTAACAGAGAAAATATTGAAAAGCGAACTGTTGGCAGCATATTAATATTTTGCTAATATTGCAGAAATATGATATAATCGATCGCATGAATAAATTTTAATAAATTTAATATAAATGAATATAAGCTCTATAAATTCGAATCAGCACATAGTAATTATACCGACATATCAAATCGATTTGTGCTTTCGTTATTTTTAGTAAGTATTTTTAGTAAGAATATTTGTGACAAGTTTTTGGAATGTAGTTAATATGTACCATTTAATCTAACACTATGATTTAACTTTCAAAAAATTGATTATTTTTATAATTTAGAATTAATTTAATTTGTTAAATATGTAGGATACGAGATTTCTACAATATTTTATTTCTTTAATAGTAACCATAACAAACATATTAAATAATCATATTAATGCTTGGTTGCAAAAAAAATTCATTTTGCTAGCCGCAAGAGGTCCAGTCCGTAATTATTTTCAAATTAATATGGAATTTCTTCATTCCATATATGTAACCATTTCTTCGAAAGCTTAAAATATTATCAGGTAGACGTAAAAAAATAAAACCCAAAAAATTATGCAAAATTATGTTTGCAGTAAACATTGGGAAGATAGCTAAGACCGATTCTGCGAAAAATATATTTACAATAATCTTTAAAATCTAATATAACATGGTAAATTGTGTTTAAACTGGTGTACAAAATTCAGAAAATGACAGTTCTAGAAGTCTCTAGAATATTAATATTATTTACTTACCATACGCACTTTTGAGTCTTTGAGCAGATACTGATGAAAGAAAATCTAATAATACATCAGCAATACTATCAACAATATAATTTTCACGTTGTTTTTGTCGTAGTTTTTTCAAAAATCTGAAAAAACCAAAATGTTGATTAAAAAATAATATATAGAAAATAAAAAAAAAAAGAATAAAAAAATTAAAAACAATTTACGTTGTATGCAATTCTGTTAATTCTGGTAATCTTGGAAACATTCTATCAATATTTAATCTACTAAAATGCCGTTGTAAGCTTTCAACAAATACTTTTTGCATGACTAGAAGTGTTTGGCAGTGATGCTTTTCTGTCATTATAAATTCATAAATGTGCTCTTGCCGTTTTACCTTCACATTTAATCAAAAATATATTTTAATAACTAACAAACAAAATTAATATAAATTTTACTTGTTTATCCTTTAATGATTTAACAATTTCTTTTGGTACACTTGGACTCCATGAATCATGTTCTTCAAGAGCAATACCTAATGCAGGATCTGCACCTAAATCATGTGGACCAATTGGTGGTTCATTTAAGAATTCTACACGAATTAATGGTGTATCATCAGTAAAACTATAATAAAATTAATATATGTAGTAAGTTTTCATATATATTCCAAAAGGAAAAAAAAACACAATTATTATTATACTAATTTTTAGGAGATGGAAAAGGACGAAAGTTGTTCAATTTTTTTAAGCTCACACATTTGTAAATAAAAAAAACACATTTATATATTTTAAATCTACTTTTTATATACACGATTAAAATAAGAGAAGATGTTTTTTTGTGAATGTGGTGTTAATGTGTATTTTTTATTTTATGTTTTGTACTTTGTTTTGAATACTTACTTGGAATGTTCATTATGTGTATGTCCATCATAATAGTCCCGGCCATCATCATGATGATGAGACGAATGGCTAAATGCAAGCGTAAAATAAAATTAAATAAAAATAAAATAATAAAGAAACAAAGAAAAATGATAATAAAATATGAATACAAATATGTATTATGCAAATTAAGAAAAACATAAATAAATATAAAAAGAAAAAAAAAATTAACAAATTGAATATTTTCTTTTTTTTCTTGCAAAATTAACTTGAAATATTTTTTAACAGTGTATATTAATTAATATTTTCGGGAATTTGATATCAATATCATGTTACTGAATAAATTTTGTTGTTATTAACACTAGAACTACGGACATTTGTCATATACCTGTTTCTACTAACTGGTCAAAATGACCGGTTAGTTGTATATATAAAACTACGGACATTTGTCATATACCTATTTCTAATAACCGGTCAAAATGACCGGTTGGTTGTATTATAAAAAAAATATTAATAAAAGTCATAATATTATCATAAAATATTAAATGAGATTTAAAGATGGAATGTTGTAAATAATTAATGCAACCGGTCATTTTGACCGATTCGTAGTTCTAGTGTTAATACTGAATGGTAAATATTAATTTTCAAAAATAAATTTACAAAATTAATTTATATTTAATATATATTTTTAGTTGGTAACACAACTACAATTATAAATAGTACGTTCAATTTTAAACTTAACAGTTTAATTTGACCAGAATTTTACAATCGATTGATAAAATCTAACTCAGTTATTCAATCATTTTAATTGAGCCAATTAAAATCAATTTATTAAATTATAGAAAATGCTTATAACTTAATAAAACTGGAATAGAAAATAATCATAAGACTTTATTGTTCCACTTAAAATTATTAGAAAATACTGATAATTAGCACTAGTAGAAAATACGATTGATACTGATTCAAATTAATAATTATAATTCAAGAATTGTACCATTGTTTCTTTGCTATGTTAAAGAATTATATTTGAAAATTTAGAAAAATGTTAGACAACTAAAAGATCATATTGTGACAGGCAGAGTTTCGTATTATGTATTACTTTTTCTTTATATAAATTAATATTCATATTATATGTTTTATACATTAATTTTATTAATTATATTTTATATATTTATTACCAAAAATATTCAAAGTTAATTTTTAGCAAATATAAGAATTTTTTTTTGTTGAAAATAAGTGAATTTTAATTACTATTTTAATAATTTGAGACATTTAAGAAATAATACTTATTTGTAGCAGCCAAAATAAGATATTTAAACATAAAATAAGAAATAAATATATAAATTATTGTATTTATTTACAAATATTATGTTTTTTTTTCTATTTGTGTTTTGTTTATATATGTTTTAATGAAATAAATGTTTTTTTTTTTAAATTTGATTATTTAATAAAAGCGATTGCTTTATGATTTTCTAAAAAAATTAAAATAATTTTTGGTGCATAAAATTCTTTATTTCTTTATTTATAACAAAAATTGATTAAATCAAAAATTAATAAAATCAGAATTTTTTATTAATTAACACTAACATTTCGAGAAAATTAAAATATACAGATTAAAGAGTTAAGTTAATAATTTAAGTTAACTTAATAAATAATTTGGTATAAATTCAATGCAAAATAATGAAAAATTATGTAATCATTAATATAGTTTATTAATGATTATATAGTTTAAAATTTATTTTGGTTTTTTTTAATAATTTACAATTGCAATAATTACAATTCAATTATAATTGTAACAAGACATAAAGACACTAACTCTTTTATTTCATTAATTTATGAAAATTTTAAAACTATTTCCTATTTTGTATGAAAATTCCAATCAAAAGCACTTTATAAAATAAAATGATAAAAATACAAATAAATATGAAGTCTATATGTACAAATTTAATAATAAAATAAAATTTAATCTAATATTAAATAATTTCTAATTTACTACAAAAAAAAATAAACTTAATTTATCCAATTACATAAAACTATAAACATATAATAAATATTGTATGTATATATATATATTGTAATGAAGTATATAAGCTATTTTTGTTAAGTTTTGTAGAACATCAATTAGGAAAATAATTAATTTACGTTGCTATCTATATATTTTGGTTTATAATTATATTAATACTCCTATGGGGAAAAATGTTCAAAAAATTTAAATAAATGAAATTTAAGACATAGATTCTACCTATAAAAGTAAGAATTATAATATAACGACGGTCTACAAAAATAAAATTAATTAAGAATAATTCTGGTATTTCCTCCAAATATTATATATTACACTAAAAAAAATTATTTTATATACCTGGAAGTTTAAATTTTTTTTTTAAAAGAAATTGTATAAAATTGTGGAAATGAATAATAAATAATTATAGAAGAAATAGTTGTGCAGCAAAAAGATTTAATTATAAAAATAGATTTGAAATAAAAAACTAAATTAACTACATAATTTTACGATAAACTTGTACGAAATAAAAATCAACTTTTGTTTTTCACACTGAGAACTAATAATTTTAATCCTCATTATAAACGATCAACTCATTGATTAAACAATCAATGATTGTCTATAAAGTATCCTAGAACTTTTTAAATTAATCACAAAAATATGTTCAATTTAATTTTATTTACTCAATGATTTTAAATATAGTGAACCATTACCCAGTCCGAAGGGTTCAGTATATTATTCAATGATCTGTTCTAAAGTGACATATTGTCTTTTGGAATTACGAGACCTTTTTGAAAAAATTGTTAAAGTCTGTTTACATTTTCATCCAATCAATTAAATGTAAAATAGAACGCACTTTGGAACAGATAACTAATTTAACTTTTTTTTGTGTTCTAAACTGTTTGCCCTAAAACTTATTGAACACTATTACCATTAAATACAAATTTAAAGCAATAAATTTTCTAGTATTATTTTTTTTAGACCGCAATGTGAAAAAATGTTGTGTTTCAATACTAAAATAAAAAGTGAAATATTAAAATAAAACTTTTGTTTGCTTTTAATTGCAAATTAAATTAAAACTTTTCTAAAGAGAAATATATTTTAAATATAAGAAAGTATTTTTACGAAGAAGCAACGAGAAAATTTATCAAAAGATTGATAGAGAAAAGAAGCCATTTTTTTCCAAATTTATTTTTGAACAATAAAAGATATTGAAAAATACAAAAATGAAAATTTTGTCTACAATTACGTAAATCGTGTATATATTTAATTTTTTTTTTTCATTATTATTAAATAGCAACGAAAATAAAGGAAAAAAATCAAATAAATGGTAGAAAGCGTATCGAAAACTTTTAAGAAAAACCTTGAAAATATTTTCACAATTTTTTTTTTTACAATTTTCAGGTATAAACAAATAAAGTTTTTCGTTTTTGTCAGTTTACAATTTTGTTACCTAGCGTGATGTGAAGTCACGCCGAGTTTGTTAGCGACCAATCTCCAAGGAGAGTAGCATCCGGTCATTTTCTTGCCGCTTTAAAAATATTGGTAGTTGATAAAATATAGTTTTTTTTTAATGTTTTGGTATTAATAAAAAAGAAATCAAAAGAAATTTTGAAAAATGAAAAAGTTCTACTAATTTTAATATTTTTTCTAGTACTAAGTTTTTGTTATATTAAAATGTATTTAACAAAATAAATATAAAATAATAAATGGTATTATAAAATAAAAAGATATTTTTTTTTCAATTTTATTACATATAAATTTTCCCATTTTTAAATTATGTTTTCTTCAAACAATCAGAAATCATTTCCCTAATTTAAAATAAATAAACAAAAATACAATCAATGCAAAAGAAAAACAGTGACAATAATTTATTTGCCACCTTAATTCCTTAAGCTTGAATTAATATCAAATAATACATTTTTTTTTCCTATCAAAATATTCAAATAAATGGTGCTAAATATGGCATTTTAAATGCCCACTACACTTTCGTTTAATAATTTCCAAAAATTTCAAAAAATTATAAATTAATGTAAAAGAAACTAATTCATAAATTTCAAGCGAATAAATTACAAATCTATTGATTATCTATTAAAAATTGGGTACGAAAATATTTTCTATTTCGTAATTTGAAAAGTGCAATAATAATTAAGGGATGTACGAGCAATTTTAAATTAATTATTAAATGGCATTAAACTACATTTGGAATTTGTTTTCAAAATTGATCATATTAAATGTTATTTTTTACAATGATTAAAATTTATATTTCTTATTCTAATTTAAATTGAAAATCCCTGTTAAATTATACAAAAATTGCCTATATTTATTTTCATATTCAAATTTTTAATTTTGTCCAGCACAAAATATATTTTTTGTGTTTCACTTATATGTAAATGTTTCCATTTTCGATTTTGATTTTTCATTTTTTAAATAATTCTTATTTTTTTTTGCACCTTTTCGAAAAAATAAGAATTGCAATTTTTGCTAATTAAAGTAATAATTTTTGATGAAAAAAAATAATTATTTTTTAGCTTGTGGTGCTACCATATTTATTGAGTATATTAGTATTTCAATGTTTTAAATTTTTTATAATTATATAAAATTGTTTGTGTGACGTCGAAGTTTTATAATTATTATTAAAGTAAAAAATTTTTTTTAAAAAAAACTATAAGACATAAATAAACAAAACACTAAAAAGCAATTATATTTTATATGGAATGTAATTTATTTTGTATATTAATATTAGTGATGCCCCGAATATTCGGTTGCGCCGAATATTAGGCCGATTCGGCACCATTTTTTAAGATTCGGTTTGATTCGGTATTCGGTGGTTTAATTCAGCCGAATACCGATTCTTTTTAAACCCAAGGAAAACAATCAAAATACCATTGAAATATCAATTTCAATTCCATTGTTCCGAATTAAAATACCATTGAAAGTAGCCCATATAATGATTCGGCCGAATATTCGGTATTCGGCAAATTTTTTTTCAATGATTCGGTATTCGGCCGAATCATAAAATTAGTGATTCGCGGCATCTCTAATTAATATAATAAATTCTGTTGATATTCAGATATTATTTTTATTATTTATTATATTCAGTTATATTTATAATTAAATATAAAAAAAAAAATTAAAATATAAATTGGCAATAAAAATTCATTCCGTAGCTTAAAAATTATAAAGTAAGAAAAATTATGAAAACTAAAAATTAAATTTAAATAAAAAAAAAAAAGAACTTAAATTCGAAGAAGCGAATTATTATTTTAATAAGATCTTTCTATATTAAATCATCATCTCTTATTAATTTTTTTTTTGGTAGTTATTTAAAAAAATTAAAATATTTTTCTAAAATGGATTACCTTTTCTTTTCATTTTTGACGATTTCAAATTTTGAGAAATTTCATTCTTAAAATATATAAGTATATTTTTAAATTGGAAAATACTGAATTTCGAAAAAAAATATATTGCAGTGTAATATTGGATATATATATATCTATAAACTAATTTTTTTTTTGTATTATAAATTTAATTTTGTATTTTTTTTTTGAATATTTTATATTTGATTATAAATTTGAGTGTTCCGCATTATTGCACATAGATATTTATATAATAATTGACAGACATAAATATATTTTTTAACCAAAAAAAAAAAAAACAAAAAACTTATTTCAAAACATATTTTTTTTATCATAATATAAATAAATGAATGCAAGAATCAAAAAATGTATATCTTTAAAAAAAAATTACCTTGTAGTTGATTTATTTTTTCCGGATCCTGATTTTGATGATTTTGTATTTTTAGCTTTACATTCAATAGCATGATCTTTAACAGTAGATAAATTTATGGTAGCACCACAAGCTAAAAAATAATAATAATAATTAATTTATAATTTAATTTCTCTTTTTATTTTACCATCACAATTCGTTGATTGTCCTTTTGTTTTTGTTTTATCTTTTTTCTTACGGAAAAATAATGATCCCCGTTTTCTACGTTTTTCCGGATGATCAGAATAAACTTCGCTAAAAACAAACAAACAAATTTTTAAAAAATTTTTTTTATATTTTTTTATATACTGGATATAGAAATAATTCAGAAATTAGAATTTTAAATTATAATATTTATTTTTGTGCAAAAATATAAAATGCATTAAAGCAATGAAATACACATTGCACAACATAAAGATTAAAAAAAAAAAGTAAATTTATTCGAATCGATATTATTCGAAAATACTGAAATTGAATTAAAAATAGTAAAGCAAAAATCTTTTGACACAAAATACTTACATTTTATCTCTAACACAAAGCAATGATCGATCATCTTGATTATCATCCTCACTGTCTGATAAATGTCTTGTTCTATGTTTTTTATGTTAATTTTTTTTTTTTTAAATTTTTTGTTTATCCAGAGGCGAAATTATTTTGATATTTCAATTTTTTTAATAGAAATGACCACACAAAGATAAAAATAAATAAATAAATAAACATAAAGTCAAATTTTAATTAAAGCCAAAAAGAATTTTTTTTTTTCAAACATAAAAAAGGCAATTAATTTATTTTTTATAAAATCTCTAACTATGCTATGAAAATTTTAATTATATTCTAAAGGGCGACACAGAATATGTCGTTGTCGGCTGTGGCCGTAAAAATTTTAAAAAAATATAAACACTTCGTATTTTATATTATGCGAGTACAATGTTATCGCATGTCGTTGTCGCTGTATTTCCAAATATTTAATATTGTTTTCCAAATATTTAATATTGTCGATCCTTACAATGTTTTGAAAATTTTAAATTCAAAAAATTTTTAATTTAATAAAGTGTATTATGATTGCCTGATACTGAAAAATATTAGTGTGGCAAATCTTCTTGAGTTATACAAATTTAAACACACATATACCCTAATTTTAATACATATTTGGTATTTGATATTGCCACTTCGTCAAAATTATCGAAAAATTGCAATTAAAATGATAGCAATGTACATTAATATACCATGTAAAGTAGTTCTAGAATCAAAGAAAAACTAGTTGAATTTCCAAAGCCCACTAAAACATAAAATAAAAATATTCTGAAATTGTAGCATTTGTCACCATGCTCTTGGTGATGTAGTTTGTTCTATGCAGCACAGCGACGGCGAGAAACTGGACGACAGACAACAACGATCTATTCTGTGTAACCTTTAATATTTTATATTTTAAGCAAATTTGTAATTTTTAAAAGCTATTCAAATTTAATAAGCTGTATTTTAAGGGAAAAAAAATTAGATATAAATGCATACAGTGAGCAATTTTTAAAATAATATTAAGTATAATTACTCACTAAAATAAATTATCACTAATTTATAAAATTTATTTTAATTATAACAATTGCAAAATTTAAGTAATAATAAAACTTGTTTTGATTATAACTATTAACGTAAAAAAAATAAAGTTATTATTAATACGAGCACTTTAGACTACCCATGACCAATAATAAGATATAGATTTCCTACTAAATAACATTTTCCAAATTTTATTGCGTTAATTTGTAATAATTATGCACACTCGTCTGCTCATAATGATCCCCATTTTATATGTACATTTACATTCGCGTAATGCAGACGATTTGTTATTCTGCGAATAAGACAATACATAATGCAGATGATTTTGTTATTCTCGGAATAATAAATTTCAAAATTTCTGGCTAGTCTGCGAAATAAACTTGAATATTCCAGTTGTTCACAATTCACGGTAGATTGTTGCTTGTATAATATTATTATATATTCAAGGGATTTTAAATACCTACGTTTTCTGGTAACAAGCAAAAATATAAGAAACATACTTCAGGATGTTAAATTTCAAGGGAATTTTTACAAATTTTTTTAATTTTAATAATTTAACGATTTGAAAAATTTGGAAACTAATTATTTTTACTGACTTGGTAGTATCATTGATTAAGAATAATACCAGATATGTTTTTTCTATATACTTGTTTTGTACATTTTTTTTTTAGAAAAATTTAAAAACTCTGTTGAGATTTATTTGTATTGTACAATTCATATTCATATCCATTATGATTGTATTTGTGAATACATACTATGTTTTATTCCTATTTTCGTTATTTTTTCCTTTCACAAATACCTGAGATTACAAAAACAAAGTCCATTATTATTTTCCTACCTGATTTACTTTACTAGTGAAGTAAAAAATTTTGTGTATCGAAAATTATCAATTATATTCCTTTTTTTATTTTTCTTCTTAGCTACTTATTGTGGATTTTTATGTAAAAAAAAAGTATATAGAAAAAAGACATCTGGTATTATTCTTAATCAATGGTAGTATCTAGTATTAATACTACAATATTACGAAAAAGCTATTAACGAATATGAAAATAAAATCCTTTTTGATAAGCAAAATATCAATTAATAAATAATTTCAATAAAATTACTAAAATTATTTCAACTCAAGTAGTTTACTAAATTGAATAAACTATTTTAATGTTTTTTCTTCTTTCTATTTATAAAATAATTTCAGCAAAATTGGAATGAATTCATAATTACAAAAGAATTAAACAATTGCGCATATATTATTATTTTCTAAAAGTAATTTATTAAAATCATCTTACTTAACCATTATTAACGAAACATTTTTCATGGTACAGCTTAAAATTATATAATATACTGTATAATTTTGTGGTTATGAATTCATTATCATTAATATAATAAAAGAACGCATTACTAATTAATTTTCTTAATTATTTACAAAAATTCTAATTTGTCATATACTCACGTTGTTATATTATTTTCTTCTTTGGCACCTGGTATACGAAGTGGAGCAATTGATGGTGTCGATATACTTTTTTGTAATGGTATTCGACTTATTAATGTTGGAGCTAAATTTCGCTTAGCAGCAATACGCTCAAAATCACGCTGCAAAGCATTAATATTAATATTTTTTTTATTTTTTAACTTTAGTTGCAAGCCAAATTATGAAAAAGAAAAAAATAATTAAGAAAACTTACAGCTAATTCAGCCTCATTTAAGGAATGTGTTGAAATACCACCCGTACTATTTCTACTAGATCTATGACGTTCAGCTACTCGAATTGATTCTTGTTCTTCACTATCCAAACTAGATAAACTAACACTAAAATATTATTTATAATTAAATAAATACAAAACAATTTAAAAAAGTATTTTTTTTTTTTCAACCTTTTATGAGAACTTTTATTAGTACATTCAGTTAAGTCTTCTATAGCAGTCCATGATTTTCTACGATCTGAATTAATTAATGATTGTTGTGGTGACCACATAGTACAATTCGCATTTGCAGCAGCTAAATCCGATAATGATGGACATGATGAAAAAAGTCGGGATGAACTTAGCTACAAAAATAAACAAACTTTTTATAATCTTTTCATACTTATTTGTTATTTTATCGTATTTACCACCGCATTATGAACTAATGATGAATTAATATATCCCTGCATATGTACTGTTGAATTTTTCATTTGTACAACGCTTTCTCGAATATTTTGTAGATGACATAGTGAATCATCTGTGAATACAAAAAAAACAGATATTATATTTTTTTTGTTAATTAAAAATAAATTATATTATATTTACCTAATATACTACTATATTTTGCACCTGGACTATGTGGTGTAACACTAATTATTGGCACCATACTGATTGGGTTTGACGGTGTCACAGGATTATGAGGGATGTTTATTAATGGTATAGGGTGTTGATGATGATATTGTGAATGCGTTTGATTTGGATGCTGATAATGATTATTTGAATTTATATTATTTTGTTGTTGAGCACCTAAATTTTGATTAACCATCGGTTGTACCGATGATCTAGTTGGATTTAAATTTTGTTTATTATTATTATTTATAATATGCTCATTGATATTATTTAAAAATGGATTTGTATTAACAAATTGTGTATTATTTGAATTTGATGCTAAAAAATCAGTTATAAGATCACCATCACTGTCGTCATCTTTAGGGAAAAAAAAAAATGAACACAAAAATATAGTATTAAAATTATGAAAAAATTGAAAGAATATAAAAAATTGAATACGTTTTTTATTTTAGTTATTATATCTAATTTAATATAAAATCAATTGTTACTGAACTACTTATCAATTTTAAATGGTATTTAGGTGATGTTCTTAATAAAAAAAGATGGTAAATAATGTTTTAAATTGTTTTGATTACATTGCTTTTTTTTTTACTTACAGGTCATTATTATAAGGGTGGAAAAATCTTATTTTATTTAAAACACATAAATATTTTATTGTAAGCTAAAATCAATAAAAGCAAGTATATTATTTTTCTTTTGCATTTCTTTTCTGTTAATTTTATAGAAATTAACTGAATTTGTAAAATTCATTCATATTTCATTACATATTGAGTAAATAGTGTATTGACGAAGTAAAAGTATGTTATATTGGTATGTATACAGTCAAGGATTTGTAGTAAAAAACCTAGAAGATATATTTGTATTTCAAAAATCACTAAAACATTTCTTACTTATAATTATTAATTTTTTGGGTGCTATGGACTTGTCCATAAATTGCCACATTAGAACACTATGAGCACTGAAAGTGTACACAAGTTTATGTAAAAGCTTGAATATTATTTACTAAAATAAATATCAAATTTACACCTTGTAGTTAAGGATGCTTGTTACAAATTCGTAAATAAAACTTGAATTATCTATAAATTCATCTTATAACAAAAAATAATATTTTCATAATTTTAACACAAACAATTTAAAATAAAGATAATTTAAAATTATTCTAGCCCATAAGATTATACACAGTGGAATTCTGGGAAAAAGATTGGAGCAGTTTAAACAATAAAAATTTTCGGTAAATTGATTTTATGTTAAATAACCCCAAAACTATTTCAAACTTTTAGGAAATAATTTTATATGTGAAAAAATTATTTTAAGACTCTTTGTAACTTCTTTAAGATTTATCTAAAATGCTATTAAATTTTATATTATTAGAGAACCATGTCAATTTCTTCGGCCACCATTGGCAGCTACACATATTTATTTAGGTTATTTTATATTGTTTGTAAGTAAGGCTATTTATAGATGACATAGTGAATCATCAGTTTTTAGTCAACGTGGACATTGGAGAATATCTGGATTTTCTAGCTGACGTATAACTAAAATGAAATACATGTTGTCTAGCCACAAAGAAACATTTCACCACCACTTGGGGGACAAAACATCATTGTTTCAATGTAAACTCTGAGAACATTAGTGTGCAGATAAAACGTAGAATAATGCTTGCAAATTGTTATTGTTTCGTACTCACAAAATTACTGCAGTCAAACCACCTTTCAAAGAAATCTAAAGTGCAGTTTTACAAGACCCTCATAATACCCGTATAATTAATGACTCTGAGTCATGGACGTTGGCAAGCAAAGATGAGAACGCACTTGGGGAAAGTTCTATGTAATTTTTAGGGGGGAATCAATCATAGATGAGAACTAGAGGAGATAATTTAACTAAGAATTGTATGAACTATACGACTACGTATAGTTCATAAAGCGGCTACGTTTGGATGGTCATGTTGTCCGAATGATCATGCGCCAGTGAAATTGGTCTTCGAATTCAACTCGGAAGGCAAAAGAGAAAGAGGTCGTCACAGCCTTAGGTGGAAAGACGGAATTTCCAGTGATCTCAAAAAGCTTCGAACTAACAACGAGAGATGAGGCACTGGACCGCACCCGGTAGAGAACCATACTTAGCTCGGCCAGGTAAGTACTTATATATCTTTAAAATACTTTTAGTTTTACGCTAACATTACATAAATGCTTTAATTAGTAAAACTTATACACTACCAATGTTTTAATTTTTTTATAGTATAGTATCAATATCCTAATACCTAATGTATTATTATTCGTATAATCATTCCTTTAATTTTCCATCTTCTATATAATCTAGAAAATTTACATTTTAAAACTGAAAGGTGTTATATAGTAAAGTAATTAAGTTCATATACCAAAATGTCAAAGGAATTCGATAATAAATCATACAAATTTGTTCTAATTATCGGTCACAATTGTTATACAAACATAAGCTTTAATTTTAATATTTTTTAATTATTTTACAAAAAAAACAACATGCAAAAATACCATAAAATAATTATATTTAAATTATAACAAAAAAAAAATTGGTATTTGAACAAAATCAAAACCAGGTGTAACAAATTTAGATTAATATATAATTTTTTTTAACGAAATTATCAGGAGTACACAAGTTTGTCGGTATAATATATAATTAACCAAATGCATGAAACACTGTGTCTCATGAAAACATGTGTCACATGAAGTTCAATTAATTTGCTCTATATAGTATAGTTTAAGAGTTTGTTTGAAATATTTTTTTTTTTTCTATTTAACATTACAAAAAAAATACTTATAATTCTTTGCAGTCTGTCTAAAAGTTTTTTGTCGTCTGTCCATGCGTAAACTTTTTCAAGTTATGCTTTAGCATAGTAAATGTACACATAAAATATGTACACATAAAATATATCCAGAGCCCTTAAAAATAGGAGAATTTGTTTTGAGAATCAGAGCAAGGTAAATATTACTTATCCGGTAGACGACGGCGGATTTATGGTTTGCGAAAACCAGTTTTTTAATTAAAAAAGTGACAATTTTCGATAGTATATATTCTAGGATACATTAAGAATTAATTAAAATTTCTGTCAATAAAGACACTACTGTGAAAAATAGTTGCGACAGCTTTTACAATCTTAAAATTTGCTGGTAGATAATAATAAGAAGTAATTACACTATTATTTTATTGAAGAAGTAAATTAAGTTACGACGGTATGATTTGTTAGAGAAGACCAGTTTAGTTACAATTCTACAACCGGAAGAAATCCACCGCAAACTAAAATAAACTGATATACCACACAGTTCTGTTAAACCAAATAAATTGTTAAAATTATTTTAAGACAATTATAATAAAAATTATTTAAAAATTATTACACCTATTTTTTAATTAGCTATGATTTGTACAAGTTTTCGTTAAAAATTGATTGCAATTTTTAACGAAAACTTGTACAAATATTACATGTTTGGTTTAACATCATTTTTTACAAAAATTTAATTAATTATTTTTATTCAATATTCTATTACAGTAATATTCTATTTACTATTATTCTTTAAAAAATTAGAATTTATTTAAAACTTCTAAATTTGGCTAGATAGATGAATATTAAAAGAAAATCTTAGTATAGTTCTTTAAAAAAAAATGTTGAAATCTCTAAAATAATACAAAATAATTTTAAAATATTTTTTCTATAGATGTTTCAAATTGGAAAAGTTTGCCTTTGAAGACACTTAGGGCTTAGGGGTATGTTGAATGTATCCACACATGACAACAATTTGAATTAATAAATATCCTATTTTGTTGAAAATATAACTTTAGATATCTGAGCTATAAAATTAACTTAGCTTTAAAATTGTTTCCTTTACAATTATCACTATCTTATATACCTTCATAACGAATGTTTTGGTTCCTTTTGCGTAAATTCTGAAATTTGGCGAAGAGAGCTAAGTTCACCAACAAGGTTTTCATAGCCACTTGAAGGTTGTGCTGATAAATGTGGCTTAGTGATATTTAATACTCACCGTGAAACTTAGTATTAGAAATTAGCTACATTTATCAGCACAATTGAATTATTTTTAAAAGCCTGGTTGCAATTAAAACTTTCTTTACTATATCCATATTAAAATTAGTAATTGAGATACCATTGGTAGAGTGAATAATAAATTCCCATCAAATAGCCAGACAAATTCAAATTCATCTAGATAATAATTTGAAATATTTTTTGGGGGGAATAATTTTAATAGTATCCATATATGTATTTAATATTTATATATATAAAATAAATTTTTTGTCATTTTCATTTTTTATTTTTTTTATGTTTTGGTTTCGAAAAGATATAATATTTATAATACTTATAACTTTTTATTTTTATTATTATTTCCATCTCTTGATTTTTTATCGATTTTACATCGCAAACAATGAACACCATCAACTGGATAAATATAATTTCATACTTTTATATGTACCAACATATATTATATTATACAACAACACAAAAATAAGAGAATCGAAACAAAAAAGATTATTTATCCAACAGAAAAAAAAACATGGCACAATACATCGGAAATTCTATGAAATATGCTGGAAGTAAGGAAAAAATAATGAATATAATATATTTATATGTAAATATATGTTGTGGTATATTGAATCAGATTAGAAATTCGGATGAAGTATCAATTTTTCTGCTGTTGAATAGGAAGGATCAAAAGTAGAAGGTCGAATTTGTATTCATTCTTTGTTAAAGATGTTAAATATCCGTAAGGTTATTCCGCCAAAAAAAAAATATATAAATATACAATAATAATAATAATAATAATAATAATAATAATAATAATAATAATAATAATAATAATATATGTGCGTACACAAAATTTTTTTCGTCTTTATTAAAATAATAATAATGATTGCTCATATAACATCATAAATATATATAACCATAATATTATTTATGTATATACCGCTGCTGTAGATATTAAATTAAATTAAATTACATATTTTCATATATATATTTCAATAATACTCTATTAAAAAAAGGATTATTATATTTGACCTTGATGGTTCCGTGAAACTTTTAATGAATTCATAAGATCGAAAATTTTAAATTAAAATATACATATACATAGAAATCATTGAAAACGTCCCGATTTTATATCAATTAGTGGATTTAATTAAATAAAACAATTTTTTTTTTATTAATAGATTATTTATTAATGAGTTAACATTAAAAAAAAATAATGAGTTAACATTAATCCCTGTAGAGGTTGGAACTTCGGGGATTTTTTCCGAGGCCCCACGTTTAAAGGAACCCGCGCTTTCATATTTCTAACAATTATTAGTAGCAAGTTTTTGACACCAAATATTTTTTACGAGTCGGATGTTAACGTGCATTCACATCTCGCTCATTGATGTAGTAATTTTTTTTCTAATTCAAATTTTCTGGGAATTCAAAATTCAGAGAAAAAATTAGCAGAATTTTCCGCAGACTTTTTCCTCTCAATTTTGAAATCCCAGAATTTTAAATCGAGAGAATTTCATAGTAGACCATTGACAAAGACCGTTCATGTCATAGTTAGTATTATACGTTTTGTGTTGTTGAGAGTAATAACAAAACAAGGAGCTTGCTATAAAAAATAGGTACGTTATATCTTTTCTTAAAAATCTAAAATTATTTAAATATTTGTTTATTTTTTCCAATTTTAGTCCGTAAAATCATGTCGAATACTAGTGGTGGTAGAGATCGAGATAGAGGAAGAAAATATATTCCCGGTAATATAAAGAGAGAGCTTAAGCGAAAGAAAGAAGAACCAATTAAGTCGCAGTCGGGCGCACTAGAACAATTTTTGATACCAGTGCAACAAATTACACCTATAGACACAACCCATTGTGCAAAACGAAAGTGAAAATCGTGAATAAATGGCGAATAATCAATATGCAGATGAAGCGGGCTCAAACGGGGATGAAGAGGACTTAAGTGAAGTTGATTCGGTAACGGAAGAACCACCGTCAACTTCAACATCTACGGAACAGAATGGCGAAAATGCTGATATTGATGGTTACAATTTATTTCATGAGTTAAAATTTTTGTCACAAATTATTCAAGAGAATACAACTCCATTAGGTTGCCTGAAACAAATTTGCAAAGATAATATAGACGATGTATATCCCAATACATATATAGCATTATGCTAACAACGCCTGTAGCTTCGGTCGAACGCAGTTTTTCCAAATTAAAATTAATAAAAAATTATCTAAGATCAACCATGGAACAAGATAGGTTAAAGGGGGTGGCTATGTTGTCAATAGAGCAGGATAAATTTTGATATTATCGAGGAATTAAATTTTGATATTATCGAGGAATTAGCAATAAAAAAGTTTGTACGCAATAGGAATAAAAAATATTATGTTTAAGTTTGTACGTTATTGAATAAATTGAAGAAATAAATATTTAATTAAATAAAATGACATAAATTATGTTCACGTACAATTTTTTCCTTTTTGGGAAGGGGCCCCGCATATAATATTTTCCCGAGGCCCCACAAAACCCACTAAAGGCCCTGCCTGTAGCATAATTAATTAGTCCGCTTCTCGGATATTCATCGATAGATAAAAGTTGAAAAAAGATGAAAACAGAGATGAAAACCATCTAATGAACAAATACAATGAAATAGTTTGTTTTCATATTCTCGGTTATTCATCCAAACGAAAAAGGGACAAAAATTTTTAAAAAAAATGGTGATGGAATTAGGTAAACTTCTTTCATATAACTTTTTGCGCTTCATAATTCATCTCTATATTATCTCTGGCATTCATTGTAGAATTAAGGAAATATTAAAAGGATTCTTGGGAAATCCCAAAACCCTATTTTTTACCCCTTTTTTTTCTTGATGGAGTAACCACTTTTGGTGCACTTTCTGTTGATGCACGTTACTTCATGAACTCTATTTTGTTGCATAGTAGAAGACCATTGTTTCATTTATAGTTACTATCAGATGTGCTATCCTGTCTTCACCACAACGCTCTAAAAACTTTTTACAAAAACTCGCTCGTAGCTCTTTTGAACGGTGCTTAAACTCATTTTGTACTCACTTTTGACATAGATAATTGTTCATGCAGGATCCGAAGGACACTAGCAGAACTCGAAGATCACTAAGGACAATTTTATCTACTAATTCAATGTTTTCTGTAGCAATTGCAGAAGTTCCAAGATGCGGATTATCTTAATTACATTAATGTCGCAAAAGTTTTGATCAATCTTTTATTATTGTATATGAAGAAGAAGAATCTCTTTAAACGGCTTTAAATCCGTGTAATTCCTTCTTAATTAAACATTTTATAATTGCACTAAATTCTATTATATTTTTAATATTTTATTTCTATGACTTAACATGTCGCTAATTAAATTAATTCTGAAGACACTAAATAATACATCTGTTGAAAATTTCTCTATATTCTTGAAATGTGCCACTAGCTCTACGTCTTATTGTAATTATACCTCGAAGTAGGTTAGGCCTGGTTTCACTAAGTATTAGGTGGAATTGTCGCTGTTTTTTTGATGAAAATGCAACTTTATTGTAAAAAAATGGTTACAAATGAATCATTCAAAGTATTTCCCATCGCTAGCTACAACTTTTTCACATCTTTCTGGCAGAGCTTGTCTTTTGAAGCTATCCACGAACCAAGCCATTTTGTTGTCTTCATATGAGCGGAACTGCTGATCAGCCAGACCATGTGGCATCAAACGAAACAAGTAATAATCGGACGGCGCAATATCTGGGAAATATGGCGGGTGGGGTAGGACTTCCCATTTGAGCGTTTCCAAGTAGGTTTTAACGGGTTTGGCAACATGAGATCGAGCATTGTCATGCTGTATAATCAGTTTTTCGTGCGTCTGCTCGTATAGTGGACGTTTTTCAAGCAGTGCCCGGCTCAATCGCATCAATTGAATTCGATTCCGTCCTCCAGTGATGGTTTCGTTCGGTTTCAACAGGTCATAATAAATAATACCGACATGGTCGCACCAAATCACGGCACGTTGTTTCACTTAGAGCAGCACCCCTGAAAATTTTTCTGGAGGTTTCGATACACTTCCCGCAAATGACGATTATTTGGCACAAATTCAGACAGTTTCACACAACCAAAAGTATATAACACAAACAAAACACTAAGGTGTCAAAGCGGTTTGTTTACCATATGTCTAAGCTTGGTTCGTGAGATTTTGGAAATGTCAAAATCGACCAGCACTCACTGCTGGAGCCATCTATTGACAAACAGCGAGAAATTAGTTGCTCACCTATAATTTATTCTAAACTTAAATTTTATATTTTATGATAAACTATTTTTGAAAGTTTTATCTTTTTATTAAATATTTAATTATTTGTTATTATTTTTTAGTCTTCCATAAATATGAAAATTAAATAAAATACAAGGTAAACAAATTCAATTAAATAACTTTTAAATAACAGTTACACCGGAAGCTCCTTTTGAAAACAAAATATTCACCTATATTTATATACTGACTTTATTATTCTACAAGGATATTCATAAAGAAAAAATGAAGTATATACTTCAACTTAAAAGTGCATATTTTATGTTCACTCTTATAAAGTTATTAATTACTAAAAAAAATATTGTGTTGGGAGTTTTATTTGTGAAATGTAGAACAGGAAAAGAAAATTATATCTAAAAAGGATATTTTAAGTTTACATATATTTTAAATTAGTTAGTAAAGAGGAAAAAAAATTATATTACTACGACAAAAGGAAATAACGTTGAAATAATATACTGAGATACAAGTTTTAATCTTGAATTTTTAATGTTTAAACTGTTATTTATACACTTAGGGTCAGTAGAAGAATTAATTCATAAATAAAGATTGTCTGGAGAGCAGAGTTTCAGAAAAAAACGGAACATATAACCACAACTGCCACGAAATTAATTAGATTAAATTTGAAGACAAATAGAGATGAATAATGGAAACTATTCTTTAACTAAATGTTATCGCTCATTAATATGATTAGGTTGTGTCAGATAGATGCATAGTAACAATACAGCAAAAATTTATTACAATTTGATTTTGTTTATCCGCTTGAAATTATCAACTAATTATAGTCCAATGTTGGTTTATTTTATAAAAATATATTGCATTGTATTATTAGGAACTTGGTCTATTTGCCAAACATTATTATGAATTATATTAATATATATTAAATGTGCATCATTTTAGGTACAAAAAGTGGGGATATTACAAAAAGTAGGAATATTACCACCATCATTTATCATGTTCAGAGTTTTCGTTGGTGATTCTTAAACCATCTTGGTTCGTTGCGGGAAAGAAGTCAACAGACTACTCTATCTTAGGAGAAGGTTTTCTCCGGCTATCCCTTTCAAGGGGAAAATTATTCTTGGACGCTTTTCTCTTGGCCAATCTTTCCCATACCAGCGAAATAACGTAGACCGCAATTGAGCTTCTTCACCATATGGCAATCGTACAAGTTCAATAGTCTTCTAGATTTAAAGATCATAGTGAATATTAGTTCGAAAATTTCTTGCATGTACTGTGTATCTTAATAGATTAAACAAATTATTATTAAAGTCTAATACAATTTCAAATAAGTTTTGTACTCTTACAAAAATACTACGGAATGAGGTAAATTTAACGGTTTAAGAATATCGCAAGACTTTCTTAGTGATCCACGGATAAAGATTTGGGTTTAACTTTTACATATTGTGAAGATCCCAGTGGATACGTCTTGTGCACCAATACTGTATTGCCATAAAGTGCCAAAGAAATAACACTAGAGTTAAAGAGGCACAGTACTCAGTAGCTTAAAAGTGTATTTTTAATTTATAGATCGTCAATTCAGAATATACAAATATTATTCGGTGTGATTAATTGGTTCATTTTGAGAAATTATTACTTATTCTTTAATTAATAATTATAGTTCATTTTGAACAATTGATTAGAGCCTATAATAACGTAATAATCACAACAATATTCACCCAGTTTGGTCTCTATAACTTCAATGTTTTAAACGTTCTGAATTATTAAATGTTTGAAATTATAAACCTGAAAGATTTTCTTTGAAACCGGAGTATGGGTATTGCAAATAAACCGACTCCCTGGACCTGCTTGGATGGCCTAATAATTGATTGTAAGACATTTTCAGTACATTTGCAACTTTCTGAGATTAAATATATAACTTCTAGGATAATTCTATAACAAACTACACTTTTATCCTAATCAGAATTACACCACAATTAATTCGAGAGAAAATATATATGAAATAACTCTTAGAAAATTTTGTTATTAGTTATTGTAGAATGTTAAAAAAATTTCTGGAAATGTAGTTCGTGTAAAACTGAAAACAACAACAAACATCTGAATACCTTATATACGATTGGTTAAACTATTTTGAATGTTTCAGCATATTCAACAATTTTCAATTAGACTTAACTGAAACTTATTCAATAATTTTAATATTTAGAACGATTTAATTATTCCATTAGTAATGGAATAATTAAATAGTAAAGAAATTAAGAAAAATCCTTACGAAATTTAGGAACTCCGGTCTAGTTCACACCAAATCATAATTGGAATCAAAAGAAGTATTATATGTAAATTTAAATATGTTTAATAAAAACGTTTTTAAGTGAATTAAATACAGAGAATTGAACATTTGAAAACCATACAGATATAATACAGTTTATTTCAATTTTAGAATATTCTCAAATACTAAAAAAAAGAGAATTTTCTCAAAATATACAAATTTATATGTTAATTTGTGTCTCCTCTATAATACACAAAATAATTCGCAAAAAAAAAATTAAACTTAATACTAAAAATTAAAAATCAATAAAATTTCGTTATAATACTGTAGTATAATAAATAAACTACAGATACTTAAATAATCTGGTTTAAATTTGTCAAAATTTACCAAAACATATAATCTTAAAATTATCCAAAACATGGCAAAATTTCCTTTATACTTAACACAAACTCGTCGTGGTTTAGTAAAATTTGAAGATTTTAAATGTTTATTAATCGAAATCATAAGATAGTTTAAAAATATAAAAATGAGTTATCACGTTTTGGTAAATTTCCACAGATTATATATACAATTTATATATATATAGTATATACATAAAAAAATTTACGAACCACCTGATGATGCTGTTGCTGCTGCTGTAACTGGTACTAGTCGATCTGATGTGAAATTGTCCATATTATACAATTCACCTATCTAATTGTCACATTAATTTTTATGTTATTATTATTATTATTATTGTTATTATAATTAAGTATTTTTGTAATTTAATTAAATATAAATTTTTTTATTCACTGTTTTTTATTAATTTAAAATATTTTTTCTTTTTGCAAATGAAACTTAAAAATCATAAAAATAAAACTAATTATTTTAACATAGTCAATATTCAAAATATATAAAATTCAATTTGTATTTACTTTTTATTTTAATTTTCAAATCGAATCAACACAATTTTCCCATCATATTTTGGGCAAAATAATTTCATATTTTGATATATATACCAATTTTATTTTTTTAAATTTTCATAAATTGCTAAATAAGTTTTCATAAATTGCTAAAACATAAAAGTATATTAAAATACACAAAAATATATTTCAGCAATAATAAAAAAAAAAATTGAATATTCTAAACACTATAAATAAAATTTTATCGGAAATTTAAAAAAAACTATATGTACTTAACTGAAAATTCTAAAAAAATAAAACATGAAATGTGATAATTATTACAAAATAAATTAATTTACTTTACTTTACTTAAATATATACACAAATAATTAATAAAAACGTGAATAAAATTTAACAAATATTTTTTACTGATAACGATAAATCAAAAATTTAAAATATTTCATGTATTTTTTTTTTAAAGAAAATAGAGAAAAATAAAATTTAGATATACAATTATTAAATTTATTGAAATAGGTGCAACAGTTTTCGTTATACGATTAAAAGTCACGCGCGAGATTTTTATTTTTTTTTAACATTGAAAAAAAAAAGAAGATTTTCTGACAAGATTTTTTTTTTCAAATCATTTTTATTTCCCAATAATCACTTAAATAAATTGCATTAACCCGCTTGTAAGGGATTTAGATTTTAAAAAAATACAAAAAAAAAACTATAAATAAATTATTTACCATAACAAATTTACACATAAAAAACTGAAAATTAAAATAAAATTAGAAATAAAAAAAATCTTATTTAATGTTGTGTTCTGATAAGATCAATTTATGACTCTGTTATGATCTCAATACCAACTAATATACTAAACTACTGATTTTTTGTCTCGGAAATGAAGACTTTAATGATTCGTTAGAAGAAATATTTTTCGTCGTTTTCATTATCGTTAAAAATATTTAGCAAAGCGCATGTCTTACGTGTTAAGGGTTGGTTACACTTATAGGAATAACAAAAAAAAAGAAGAAGAAAAACCTTTATAACAATAACAAATTGGGGTAGGAAAATTACATATAATAGAATATAAAAAAAAGACTAATCCGATTCCAATATAATGTATAAAACTAAATATTTCTATGTCTGCTATATAAAAAGTGTCAAGGAATTGTAGATTTTTTATGTTATTTTATGGTTACATTATTGTCCTTTTTTTCAGTTATAAAAAATTACTTTTTTGGTTTGTTTATATTTTTTGTAAAGCATTTAAAACGAATAAACTGGCAGGACAGTAAACATAATAATTATTGAAAATTGTTAAATAATTTGGAATTTTGAATAAATGAAATTTGAAAATTTTATGAATATGTACTTAAAAAGAGTTTTAATTTATTGCAAGGTAAAATATTTCATTTTCAAAATTAAAATTTTTTGATGTTAATATCTTCTGATTAAACTTTTATTTATGTCAATTAATCAATATTGAATTATATTAACTAGTATAATAACAAAATAATTTAATTAAATAACCTGCATGATATTTATGATTTTCAGTTAATGAACTTAATAAAAGCAAAAATGTGACTCAAATATGATAAAGAGTTAAAATGTTTTAGTAAATTGAACCGAAATTAAAAATGAAACTAATTTGTGCAAATTTAGAAATAATATTGTAATATATATAAAAATTAGATTTAATTAAAATAGATTTAAAAACTTAATTTAAAAGTAATAGAAAAGCGCTAAATCATTCATTTAATTCATTAATATTTAACCACAAATATTGGCAAACGATTGAATAGTGTTTATAATATTTAGTAATAGTTAAAGAATTTATACAAACAAATTTTAAAATTATAATTATTGCAATTTAAAAATTTTCATTTTGAAAATCTACATTTTCATTAAAATTGCAAATTTTTCTTAGTGGATTGAATGAAACTAGTAGATTTTGAAATATGTAAAAAAAATTAATGATTATATTCACTACAAACTGAAATTAGTTTATTCAAAATTCATAATTTATCTTAGATCATGTATATATCCTGACACATGAAATTGATTTTTATAGATACACTCCTAACGACATGCGAAATATGTTTCAATGATTATAAAAAAAAATTAGACATAGCTAAATGTTAATCAGTCCTATTTCAGTCATCTGGTAGAATTGTTAAACAATTTGTAGTCTATTCATCAATAAAATTTTTATTAGCAATTATAAATGATTAAATTTTCGTAATTTTGTTTTTAAAAAATATATAAATAAATAATACTTAAAGTTTGCTTAAAAATTTACTTATTGAGTAACCAAGACGGATGCGAAAAGAGAAGTGCAAATAAAATTTTAATACAATGGTATATAAGTACATATATAAAACTTATAATGAAAACTTTAAACTATGATTGTTTGGAAAGTTATTTTATACAGAGACGTATTGCATCTATGTACAACAGCTTTAAAAATTTATTTGAAATACAAAATATATTAAAAAATAGATTTCAATATTAATTACATTATTATAAATTAATTTCATCACATTGTACATCTACTATTTGTTTTGTTAATATTATGTTAATTTTTCTTTATTGCTGTCCTTACAAACAACTGAATTTACCTAACAAAAAAAAGAAAATTAAAAATGATTTGAATCTTCAAAAAATTTACCGTCTATATTTCTTTTTACAAAATCTATTTCAGTATTAAAAAAAAATTAAAATTTTGTTAAAAACGTTATGGTGTTATTATAAATATAAAAAAAAAAATAATGTTTTTCGCAGGTGATCTTTTTTATGTGGGTGAGTTGTTGAGAATATACATAAAATAAATAACAAAATATAAAACCAAATGATAGGAAAAACCACAAAAAGTAAAATTTTTAACCATATTTTTCCCAAATTAAATAACTCAATTGTTAAAATATATTTTTTCCAACCTGTTGTTGTGAAAAAAAAAAATTAAAAAAAAAACACCTTTACCATTAGTTTTTATGTTATGCTATTGTTTTTTTGATTGCGCGTTGTTGTATTTCAATTTTCCGAAAAAAATATATACTAAGAGAAATAATATTGTTAAAAATCACATAGAAATGCAAAGACGGAGGGGATTTTCTTTTTCGTATAGAGAAGAACAAAAGCGACCATGGAAGATGGTTTTTATGTTGGCTAGAATTATTCAGAAATAGAATTATATTATTATAATTTATATAAAATGTTTCATTACAATATTATCAAATATGCAATAAAAATTTTTAAATTAATTTATTTTAATATACATTAAAATTTAATTTAAATAAAAATATAATTCTATTTAGTATAGAATATAGATATTTTTATATACTTTTTTATGGAATTAGTTTATTAACTTGTAACACTTTCTTTATCTTATTAATTTTATTTATTTTAAATGTTTTTCAACTAATGTTTATTTTATTGATTTTAGTTAATTTACACTTATTTTATAATACACAAAATAAAAATTTTCAAACACTCTTATTAGATTCCCTGCCATTTTGATTCAGTTTTGGCAGATGCTGTCATCAAAAAAAATAAAAAAATTGTTGCTATTGTTCAGTGTTGGAGGATTGTCAAAATTTACCATATTGGTGTTAGTTTTTAAAGTAACCATATTTTTAGGGTGACCAAATATGAAAATTTTAATTTTTCAATAGTAGCTCTCAAAATTTAATTTCATGCACTTAAAAAAGCTGGCAATTTTTGTAGGCAGAAGAATCATAAATTTAAAAAAAAAATAATTAAATCATTTTAATGATTTGGATAATATGAGCCGTTTATTTTGAAAATGACCTAAGTCAAAGAGATTTCTTGTATTTTATAATATTACATTAGACAAAATTAGATCTGTTGGGAAATTTTATGTATTCGGCAGAGATATGGTTTGATTAAATAATCATATTCACAAAATCATATAGAAATTTGCCACATGTGACACTATAAATACACATTTTAAATTAATATTGCAATATTATTGTTAAAACTAAAAATTGTTACTGTTTATATTAATTAAATTCCATTTCAATAAATTTGATTTATATAATATTAATTCAAAAATTTCCAATTAAATTCAAAAATTCAAATTCCAGTAATCAAAACTTTTTTTCTAATGGCAACTTTTAAGAAATAGCAGTAAAAATGTTTATCTGCGACATTTTTTTGTAAATTATGATGTCATTGCGATGAGAGTATTTTCATTATGATGAAGTGTCTTCATTTGCAGAAAACTAAAACGAGATAGCACTAGAAAAAAATTGTAAGGTGAAAAGAGACAGCGCAAAAAAGATACCATAAATGGTTTATGGTACCAAATTTATTATAAATTTATTATAAAATTTTTGGCAGTACAAAAAATATTAAATTTAGAGAATTTGTTTTTAAAAAAAAAGAAATTTAAATCATATTTTGTTGTAAAATATGAATTTTGTAATACATATTAAAAATGTATAGTTTTAAATAATATATTTTTCAGTATGTTTTGATTTGTAAAATTTTTATTTTAATAATAAAATTATAGCTATACAATAATTCGTAATTTGAAAAATTTCATTTGTAAACTGTCAATAATAGAATCTCTAAACCTAGATATAGGTCTGACTTCGACTTATGCAATAATTTACAATTTGTCATAAAGACCAAGTAATTCTATTCTCTGAAAGGCTAGTAAATCATCTAAAAACTGAACTTGAATGAAAAGTTTATTTCAATTATGTCAACTAAACAAGAATTCATTCTTAATGAAGATAAAGTTGCCAGAAATTTATTGTAAATTTTAAGCCACATTATTCAATTGGCGGGTGGGTTTTCACTTGAACTGAAAACAATAAACTTTCGATTTTCCTTTTTATTATTTCTTATTGTCATCACCAGCAATAAATAATATTTGTTTATTTGTAGGAAAAATCAAAAAAAAAAAAACTCCAAGAAATGATATATTTTTTTAATTCACTGCACAATTCAGTAGGTACAATACGAATGAAAATAATGCTATATGTCAAACAATATTTATTAACAGTTACAATTTTGGTGATTCCCCCAAAATTATAATTAAGTTAACAAATATTCACACCATATGTAATAATTTCTGCAAAAACTTTTGAAAGCACTATTAATATTATTTCGCAGCAAAGAAGTTGTTAAAGCAAACTCAACGTGTGCAGAAACGTTCAATGAAAACGTATCAGTACAAAATATTTTATATATTTAAAAAAATATCTATATTCTTCGTACCCGTTACATATTAAATCACATTCTTCGTAATTTCATTTAATTTTTCCATTTTTGCATGAATTCACAATTTTCTTAGCAAAAATATTTTTTCAAATATTATTTTATTAAAGTACCCTTAATATTTTTACCCGTACCCTTCAGGGTACTTTGAGAAACACTGGTCTATGTGATTTTTTATTTTTTTAAACAATTTGCAGTGAATATCTTTAAATTCACTATGATTTTGTTAATATAAACATAGATAGTATACGTAATATTATAAAAAAGAATTATTTTTAAATGTGGTTTAAGCCCATTATTCGAATATTTGAACCAATATGCATTATACTAGGTAGATATGTACCAGATGCGACTATATTACTTCATTACAACAAAATTAAGGTTGTATGTATAGAAAAACTAAAAAATTTTTTTCAAATTTCCCTGGCGAGAGAAAGAATGGTCGCATTTAGTATCTAGTGTTCAACCAGATATAAAAATAAAAAATGATCTCTATAACTTAAGTGTAATCATTTGAGGCTAAAAATATAATATTTATGGAATATGTACTGCATTTAGTTTGGTAGTAAGTACTGCATCTTTAGTTTGGCAGTAATCACTGCATTTAGTTTGGTAGTAATTACTGCAATATATTCGGTGTTTTTTTATCAAATATATATCTATCTTTTCAAATTGATTCTTATCCCTTCTCTTATTTTGTAATCCAGAATGATAAAAAAATAAAATATTTAATTGGTTAAAAGTTATACGCAAAATTTAAATTAAATATTTATGAAGTGGATAAACACCATAGTATCAGCTACCAATATTTTGAATTAGTGCAACGAACTCACATCCTTAAATATTTCAATATAAAAGATAAAATATTCCACTTAATTAACTATGAGCCGTTTAAGCCACTTAAACAGCTCATAGTTAATTTTTTTAGTTTGATTAAATTAATAATAAAATTTTTTAACCAATTTGCCTTTATAGAAAATTTATAACACAAAATTTTTTTTCTTCTTTTAGTAAATTTAAATTTATAGATTCCTATAAAAGATCCTTTATCATTCCTCAAAGCAATAAAGGACCAACATGCTCAAAAGACTAACCACAATTACGTGTATGAAAGGAAATGTAAATTTAAACTTAGCAATAAATTGAAAGTTGTCGATTCTTATAAACGATATCAAAAAAGCGAACACTGAGTCTGCTTTGTGGGATTGAATGACTTTCACGGTAATCTGACTTGTAGCTCATTATTTAGGAGTAATATGATTTTTTAAGTTATAATTAGATAGTATAACAAGGTGTTACAATTTATTGAAACCTTAAATAATTTTTGTTATTTTTAAATGAAAATATTTAAAAATTAATAATAGTTAATTACTGTTAAATTATTTAAACATAAAAGCCATCCACTTGTCCGATGGATTAGCGGGCGGTAAAACCCAACCAGTTGGAATAGATGAACCCAATCCAGTTATATGATCCGGAACTATATAGGAATCCCAAGTTCGTCTAAGAGTTCAAAAACGAAAAGAAAATATTTTATATAATATAAAATGTTTAATTTTTCAATTTATATTATATACCGAATATCAAAAAAATCATTTAAATATGATGTTTTCGTTAGTTTTTTATCACAATCCATATCACCGAAAATTACTTCTCTCCATTGATCTTCCAATGATTTGGAATTATACGCTAATAATGATTTTAAATTTGATTCTTCTTTTATATATTCTTCTAATGTATCCTCCCACAATAACAATAATTGATTAATTTTTTCAATCCATATTTCTCCATTAGGATCTGGTAATCTTTCTTTTTGTTTTCGTAATAATCTCAATTCAGTTAATGATTTAAAAAGTTTAATATATTTTAATGCTTCGAATTTCTTTTGATTTATTTCAGTTAAAATAATTTTTGCATGTTCAGTTGCTTGTTTACGTGCTAACAACTCTATATTATTTTGTTTAATTATATTAAGTGATTTATCAATTTTTTCATGTAATTTGAAGCGTTCTTTTTTAATTTGTTGCTTTTTAAATTGTTTTTCTTTTAAAATTTTACGTTTTTTTAATCGATGTCGTATTTTTTTCTTAATTTCAATTATTTTCTGTGGATTTTCGCATTCAATTAATGTTTTTTCAATTTGTATTTTAGTATTTTCTTTTAATTGTAAAGTACTAGTTGGAATAGGATTATTCTGATTGTGATTTTCTAGCATATTATAATATGTACGTAGAGAATCAAGGTTCTCTAACAATGATTTTATATTTTTTTTATAACTACTTATATTATTAGTTGTTGGATGAGTCATGTTTTTAATTGTTAATTTTGGTTTAATCGAAATAAATTTTGTAAAAATGTATTGTGAAGAGTAAATAATTGTTGAATTAATAGCATATATTTATAAAAAAAATTATAAAATTTTGAAATTTAAATACAAAGATTGAGCGTCTCCTTAGCACTGTCTATAACTTCTTGTGCTGCTATAAATTCTTTTGATTCTTTAAGTTCAACTTCGTTTTTTAATAAATCATTTAGTTCTTCATATGCTTTCTTAAGTCTGAAAAATTTGTTAGATGAAATTTTTAAACATTGCTCATAACTGTTAAATGTAGAATAACTGTGTTTTTTTGTAATGGTGAAGAATTTACCTCCTTTGAGTATCTGGAATCATCATTAAACATTCCTGTAATACTTCTTCTTGTTTTTTAATCATATATTCATCTTGGGGATCTGCTTCTTGAAATTTTTCAACACGCTTCTTTTGTTGTTGAGCTTCTTTTTTATAAACAATTTCCTCTTTGATTAAACGTCTTACAACACCTGATCTAATTGTCAATTGTTTTAACCTTGGATCAGCCATAATTCTATATAATTTTAATAAAGTAATAAAATTATTATTATGAATTTCATATTTACCTAAGTTTTCTTCAATATTAATTAGTATTTTATAAAATATTAGTAAAAACACGCTGCCGGCTATGCTATATGCTTAACTATGGTATATGTTAATCGTTCGAAGTTACGTTGCTAGCTTGATGTCAAACAATTAAATTGGAAAACCCTTTGCACAAGCTGATTTAAAAAAGAACTGAATCATTTTGGTGTTGTAAAAATGAAACAGTTTCGAATCATTAGGCAGATTTACACCTGTATGCAGTACCATGACATCACTTCGAGTTCACATAAGTATTTACGAAATATTTAAAATATATATTTTTAAATCGTCAAACGTATCCTCTACCTCCAACCTATTTTTTTTTTTTCAAATCATTGCAGAAATATTCTTCCTATGTAAGTTTCTCTTTTTTTTCTTGCTGTTTTACAAAATTTTTGGTATATTTATAGATGACATAACTTGTATTTTAACAATAAATCCAACATATGTATTGAATAAAAATTTAAATAAAAAAATGGCAAATAAAATATTCTTACAGAAATTTAACTTGTTTATATTTATTGCTAAATAATGAAAAAATAAATAGTGCTACCATATTAAAACGACATAACAAAATTTTGAAAAATATGCTTTACATAAAAAATAAAAGTTTTCAGAAATTTTAGGATGACGTGAACAGGATTTTTACAACTGATTTCAAACTAAAAAAGGGAAAAATACATTATTTTATATTTTTAAAGTATAGTTGTAATTTTCACTCAATCATTCGCTCAATCAATAATTTTCACTCAATCAATATTTTTTATTTACGATTACATAAATTTCAAAAATTTCATAAAACCGCTGCACCGCCGCAAAAGAATATGTTCATATAATGACTATAAGTCAACGCATTCGGTCATCTAATTCAGCATAAATTCGTTCAAATCGTGTGAATCTACTACTGTCAAAAAATTGCTGCAGCATACATTTTTACGTAAAAATACGTGTAAGATATGAACGTTAATAGGATCGTACTGAAATTTTCCATGTACCTGAAAAAGTTGTGCAAATGTTGTTAAAAAGTTTTATGGAGGAGAAAAAAAACATGAAAGTAAATGAAAAAGCAAATTGAAGAACCGAACAACCAAACAAAATGTTCAAATGTCAAAATTTTGCCGTCAAATACTGTTTTATGCATTATGTCCCTATAGCAAAAATTTTTACACTAAACAATTTTCTTAATTTTTATCTTTGCAAAGTAAATTATTTCACGAGCGTACCACAAAATGAAATCTTTAGCGTACTTTTCACGATATGTTAAATTTGTATGAAAATTTCATTTCTCGGCGGAGAGCATTCTTACGTGAAGAAGTCGATATGTTCTACTACATCTACATCTACTAAATCATTAATCTACTCCAACCTGGTTAGTTTTAATTTGACATTGGTTTTGCATTGTCAAAAATTAGAAAAAAATTCTGCCGTGAAATAAAAAAAAGTTTGTTATAAAATTGAAGTAGACTTAGTTTTATAGTATAATTGTATATAATAAAAGTATGAAAATTTTTTAAAGTAATTAAGCTCTAAAGCTAATATATTGACAAAATGAACAAAACTATAATTATATTAAGAAATCCATTTATTTTTTTACAACCACTTCGTAGTATAAGGTAAATATACATATACATATTTCCTGATGTTATATAACCTCAAATATTAAATTATTAAAATTATATTATTATAGAAAAAAATTCATTCTATGTTCTATCATAAAAAGTGTAGATATAGTTTCTAAAAAAAATTAATATTAGTAATCAAATAGTTACTTTTGTATTATGTACAAAGGTCATTATTTGTCCTCCTTCTAAGTCTAGATAGTTATGTCAAATGTTATTACAAATTTAATGCTATAATTGCATTTAATAATATATTTTTTATATATATCCATAATAAAGCACAGGCGGAAATATTTCGAATTCAATATTTTCGATTAATCTCACAAATCGACAACGACGGGAATATGTCAAAAAAGAATTAGTTGGGTAAATATTCAATAAATTTAATTTAAAACATTTTTCAAAATAAATTAAAGTTGTTTCTTCTTCTAGTTATTCAATGGAACAGCTGTATAAGGTAGTATCAGATGTTCCTAATTATTATAAATTTGTACCTTATGTAAAAAAATCCCATGTACATAGTAGAACATCAGATGGTTTTAAAGCTGATCTAATTGTTGGTTTTTTACCGTTTAATGAAGAATACACATCAACAGTTAAATTAATTAATCCAAAATTGGTAACATCTGAATGCCATGATGGTAAATTATTTAAATATTTAAAAAATGAATGGAGTTTTAGTCCTGGCCTTAAGGATATACCACAATCATGTGTTCTTGATTTTGTAGTTAAATTTCAATTTAAATCTATTTTACATAGTCAAATAGCGAATTTATTTTTCGATTACCTTTGTGATCAAATGGAATATGCTTTTCTAGTTGAAGCTAGAAAACGTTTTGGTCCCCCAGCAATCAAAACTTTAATATTATCTGCTAAGAGAAGTTAAAAAAAAAAGTTGCTTTTTATTATTCATTTTTTTTGTTTGGTTACAATTAACCAAAATAATTCTAACATCTATTACGAATTACTTAAGTTATTTTATCAATTGTTTTCTGTTTTAAAACATTACAGAGAAATAAATCCAATTAAGTATTTTGAATAATTTGTTCAATTTAGCCAAATGTAATTATTTATATATGTGTATAAAGTGGATTTTGTTATATAATATTAAGAAGATGTAAAAATTATTTGTTATATTTACAAATTGAAATAAAATACCAAAAAAAGTTATTTAATAATTTTGTAAAACTGCAATTTACATATGTTTTTTAAAATTTTGTTTTGACATAATTTAAATTTAATGAGAGTAAATTTATTAAAATGTAACATTATAGAGAAGTAATATTTTGAGATGTCTTTTTAGATGAAATGAGTTTATAAATATAAATAAAATTATATTTATAACAATATTGGATAAATACTATATTAGAAGAAAAATAATCAACAGTTTTTTTGGAAATAAGGGCGAGTATATTCTTCTAATATAAATACTATATTAGAAGAAAAATCATCAACAGTTTTTTTGGAAATAAGGGCGACATTAGTAAAATATGATATATCAACAGCGTTAACATGAATCACCATTAGTTAATAGTTTATAAACTGAAACGAGTATTATCTAGGTCGATAATCATTATGATCTCAATAAGGATTAGTCAAATTAGTAAATAACTATTTAAAAATTCGTAAAATTATAATTTCACGCATAAATTGTGTCAATCGTATTTTATAACTAATTATTAAAAATTTTCAGAGAAACTTATATCTAAAATATACACGCTTATAGTTTTCAATTAGTTCTATAATTTTTATTTATACATACAGTTTCTTCATTTTACATTTACATTATTTTTACAAGAATTTTATTTAATTATTGTCTCTCACAATAAAAACTAAAAAATATTTTATGATTTATTATTTACTAAAAATAATTTATTTTGAAAACAAAATATTTTTTTATGACGAAATTAAATATTATTAAATGAGAAAAATATTTAAAATAATTGTAATTGATTGTTTCTACGGAAAACGATTAGCATTAGTTCCTAGTAGTTTGTTATTTTTCCAAAAAAAAAAAAAACTAAACACGGAATTATTATGTTTACAGATTGAACAAAAAAAAGTAGTATTCGTTATTTTCAAAATTAACGTTATTTAAGTGAAACACAATATTCATTGAAATTAGATTGTTTTAACTGATCATAAATCATTTAAAAATAAAACAGAATGTAGTGTTCCACCCAACTACGTAAACGACTAATATGTTTCTAATATTTATTAAGTAAAATATAAAATTTATTATTCTAGTACTAGGAATAGTATTTTTTAGGAAATTATAATTTTTTTACTTCCAATATATATGTAATTAAATATTTTCAAATTTAATATTCTGTAATAATTTTCAAAGAAAACATATTTAAATACTTAAATAAAATTTTCAATTATCTATTTTAATAATTTTTAATTTAATTTTCTAAACATTTTGTTATTTAACGCCAAACTTAATTATTTCAAAATTACAAACTTTCTAAGTACACATTATATTTGCTATTACTAAAAAAATATTAAAACAGTCTTAGAAAACAAAATAAAACCGAAATGAAATTAAGAAATTATTTATATTTTTTTGGTAGTTTATAGTGTCACTAATTTTTATTTTACTTTTATTTTGGGTAAAAAGTTCTAGTTTTTATAAGTAATTTTTATAAAAAATTTTATTAAAGTTTTAGTGAGGATTGATTTTTTTTTTTGCTATATTAATTTTAATAATTGCTATAAAAGTTTTATCATTTCTTTCTTTTGTTATATTCTACTAATTTGCTTTTATTCAGTTTTTCTTTATTTTTTAGTTTATATCTTTTTTTATAATTTTTGTTTTTTTTTGGTCCAAATGATTACAAAAAAAAATTAGCTTTTCTTGTCTTTGCTATATATAGATATTTTCAAAATATAATTTTAAATTTTTAGAAAAGTTTAAATAAATTTTTTTTAAAACTAAAAATATTATGTTTTTTTTATATATATAATATGATATTTGAAATATTATATGGAATGTTCTAAAGATTGATTTTTCTTTAATAAAAAACAATAATTAAGTATGAATACGTATATCTATTTATTATTTATCATTTATTTAATTATTAAAATATGAACTACTTTACTCTAATAAGCTCTAAATAGATTATAAACTACTTAATATTTTTGTTTTAAAACTATATTTTAGTTACGTTTTCCTTCTATATATATATCATTTTTTTGTTTCTCTTAATTTACAAAATTTTACAAAGTTTTTTATTATTTTACTTAACTTCTATTTAATAATTACGCAGAAAAATTAACCAATAACTTCTAATAGAATTAACAATAGAATTAAAGGATAATTTGTAGTGTAATTTTGTTTTTTGAAAACAGAAAAAATATAATGTTTTTATAAACTTCACAACAAATGTTCATATATTTTTTTAAAAAAGTTAACAATTTAAGTTTTAATTGAATTACTGTTCTTTAAAAGAAATAAAACATAAAACATCTTGTTCATAATAACAAAATATGACTAAATTATTTAAGAATAAATAAAAATATAATATTTAAATTTTAAATACATTCATTACAATATTATTTAATAGTGGTACTAGACCATATAGTTAAATATATCAATTTTGTCTCATATCTACTTAATTCTATAGTGTAGCTTTTTTTAAAATATTTCTTTAATAATTTTTAAATTAAAAAAAAGATATGTTAATTTAAAAAAAAATTAAGTTCAAGACCGTCAATTTACCAAAAAAAAATACTTTTTAATAAGATGACAAAAAATTATAATGACAATAAATTTTAACTAATCATAAAAAAATAATAATATAAAAATATCACTAGCTTGTATATTTACACATACGTTTTTTTTACTTATTTATTTTTTAATTATGTTTAGCACGTTTCCCAAACATATAACTTTTCCATCTTTCTGCTGTTTGTGAAATAATTGGATCACTATCAATAGTGGCAAGTAATAAAAGTTGACTAACATGTGTTGCATGGTAATCCCAACGTGCTAAATTTGGTGCAACACCTAAAAAAAGCAAACAATTTTTTTGTTTGTTTAAAATTTGAAAATCAACAAATTTCATTTTCCAAAATATGTTATTACCTAAAGTAAAATGTCTTAAATCATAACTTGTTCCAGATCCGGTATCATATAATAATAACATTTTTTTCAATGAATTCATTCCATGTCTAAATAATTTGCCTGCATTACTAGCTATATTTGCTGGTGCTGTACTATTTAAATCATATAAACCCAATAATGAATATATAAATCCATTTAATACAAATGAAGCTGGAGCTGTTGGATATTCTTCATACCTACAAATATAAAACAAATCGAACTTAGTTCAAAATTTACTTAATTATAAAAAAAAATGCTTTATTAACCAATCATATTGTCCCATAAATTTTGCTAAAACACCACCATCTTTTGATAATATACGAAATGGTTTTAAACCATTTAAGGATGCTTTCAAAAATCTTTTATCGCCACCAGAATGATAGTAGGCTCTAGCCAATACTGAAATTGCATGTCCTTGCCCCATTGCTGATAACCATCCAGCTTTTAATTCTTGAAAACCATTTAAACTTCTACGTACTGGATTTGGCCAACCACCAGTCTTTTGATCTTGATGATTAACAAACCATTCAGCAGCATCATAAAAATTTGCCATATGATTATATGTTGATAATGTAATATTATCAAAATAACCAATACCCAAAAACGATATTGATGAAATTTTTAATTCACTACGACGTATTTTAATTTTACGATCTGGACCAGTTAAACCTTTTTGACAATCAATTAATAAATCACGTGTTAAATGTTTCCATTTATTTAATGAATTTGTACCAATTCCATAATATATATTTTCACCTTGTATACTAATTAATAAATCCGCAATAATATAATAAATATTAAATTTACGGTTTGTTTCACGATTTTCTAATGTTACCATTATACTACTACTATTTGTCATTAAATATACATCTAAACTAAGTACTAAATCGAGTATATAATCTATTTTAATACTAATTGAACTGTCATAATGATTTGTAGTTATAAAATGAACAACACTTGTATTTAATTTTGTATTTATAATTCTTGTGATATTACTGAATTTTGGTATAATCCATTCAATTTGATTGGCATCACCATCTTCGATTATCTGAAAAATTTGTGGTTTATAACTTTAATTATTTTTAATTAATAATTCCTAGCTAAATCTGATAATTACTGTTAATAATTTTTTTTTTATTTATAATTATTTAAACTATGTATATGTAATTAGTTTTACCTTTAATCGCGGCTCTGGTTCAGTTATATTTTTACTGTAATGTGACAAACCAAATTGTGCAATTTGTGTTGGATAATAATATCCATGTTTTTCCCATTGTGTACTCACTGGTACACCCTCAGATGCACTAACACATTTTACACGATCACGAACCTTATTGAAAAAAAAAAAATTATTGTAAAAAAATATACAATTTAAATTTGTAATTACCTCAACATTATAATTTTCAAAATACATAAAAAGTCCCTTTGGATCATAACGTCCTTTTGGTATATTAATTTTTGAATTACTATGTGACCAATTAAATTTTGTTACTAATCCACCACTATTTCCACTACGTATATTACCACCATTATTATTATTATTATTTAAAAGTGGAGATACTGAAGAATCTGTTAATAATGTACCATAAATTTCAAAATAATTTCGTAAAAATTTAAATGGTATATAAACATCATCATTATCACGTTTACATTGAATTGTATATTCTTGATTAATATTACATTCAATATCTTGATATGTATCAATATTATTTATATTATTATTACCACCATTATTATTATTATTTGAATAAAATTTATCCCATCGTGGTAAATTATGTGGTAAATTAAAAAAATCTGAGCAACTCATATATACTGAGAATGTTATTAATACTGCCAAACAAAGGCATAGTAACACAGTCTTTAAATTAAGTCGCATTATTATAAAAACTAAAGGTTCACTCTGAAAAAAAAAAATATATAAATTATATGTTTATAATAGAAATATGTATAATAGAATTTTTTTTAAAATTAATTTCATAAATTTGATCATTACATTTAAAGAGATAAGATTATAAACGACAGGTCAGTAAATTTAAATCAATCTTTGTATAATTATTACAAACTATGAAATTTATTTATAATATTAATTTCAAGCTCTACGGTAGAGGACTATTATAATTAATTTGATTTCTATAATTTGTTTATTAAAGGATAATTTTTACGGACCGGTCGCAAAAATCGTGCATTACAAAATGTTTGTATATATTAAAAATCTAGCTATTAATATCATTTTCGTAACTTATTATTGTTACTCTAATCTTTACAAACATTATAATTTTCCATATATATACGTTATATATTTTCATATATAACGTAAGATTTTATAATGCTTGTATTTTATGTTTACTATTCCGTTTCTAGTCCAATTTAATATATCAGTTTAAATATATATAAGAATGTGATTGATATAGAAAACATAAAATAACATGAAATTGAAATATGCATGTTATAATAATATACAAATTGCAAGTTAATTTCAACGTTTCTTAAACAACTTTCAAGTTAAATTCGGCATTGTTCAATATAAACTCAATTCAGAGATGACAAATTTAATATGAAAAATGTTAAATTAGGTTTATCAAATATAGAATTTAATCTGAAAATGTTATATACTCGTTTGGGTAACTAGTTTGCGGAAATCCAATATCCAAACGACAATTTATCGAATTCGAATTCTATTTAAAATTATATATTAAAGATTGGATCAAATAATATGAAATATGAGTTATTTTATATAGGCTTAACTCTTAAATTAATATTACAAATCATATATATAATAACAATATAATAGCTGGTGTACAATAAAAATTATGAAATTTAAAATAATTAAGATCTATCTACATATTTAAATTTAAAAATAAATGAATCATAATTTCCTTAATACATATATAATTAATTCTATGTAAATTCGAATTCTATTTAAAATTATTAAATAAAAATTAATAAAGAATTATTTTATTTTTAATCTGACTCTTTTGCCTACAAAAATTATAATTTAGAACGCAAAAAAAAAAAATTCGTAATAAGTGTGGAAAAAATATTTTTAAAATATATATTTACAATACATAAATTATCATAATTTAATTAAATCATAAATAAATTATTTTTATTTACAAATATAATAAATATTTTTTTTACCTTTCTCTTTTTATTTTTGGCTAAATTTTCAGCCAAATCGACAAAACTGGTAGACATTTAACAACGATTTCTTTTAATATTTTATTGATCATTTTCCAAGCAACTTTCGTTTTAATAAAATCATTTTTCTTTGATTATATATAATATTTTTTTGTTTATGAAAATTTTAAGTAATTGACGTAATTTTAAAATAAAGTCCCATTTATTTGTTGTTTTTTTTTTATTAGAAAATGAAATTTTTCCAATATTTTAGAACCTTTTTTGACACTCATATGATTTTTGTTGATAAAATGACAGCAATGTCAACAAACTACCAATTTTTGTTTCATTTGTAGTATTCGAATACGTCCGTTCCGTACTTATACGAATGCTGGTCCTTTCCGTAGTAATTGAGTCGAAACCTTTGACCGTTCCGTAGTTATTGATTACAAATTTACAGTATTAGAAATTATGTCAAAATGATTATCAAAATGTTTTATAGTTTACCAAATTTCTTAAATTTGGAAAAAAATTTCGACGTAAACAATTTATCGGATAAGTTTTATAACGTTTGGACCGGTAATTTTTAAATTTCGTTTCGTTTAACTTTACATTACAGATAACGTTCTCCACACTGTTTGGGTGCTTAAAGTTGCATTATCTAATAGCTGTATTTCTATCTAATTTTAGATGTATGTATTTACATCTGTTTAAAAAAAAAAAGGTAAATACACCTAAAAAAAGCCAGAAATGTTTTTTGATTGTTTGTAGCTAATGTCATATTTATTTGCATTTGTAAAATATGTCATTGAATCATATGTTAGATATTTTTATTATTAATCTTTTTCAATCTAACCTAACTATTTGGGAAAATATTTCATTGGATGTTATAAATCCAATGAAATATTTAATAATTCATTGGATTCTAATAATATTCTAATAAATTCCAACTATAAGTCAGAAGTTTTGCACTTGACTCATAGATGGCCTAAACGATTGGTCTACTATAATTTTCTGTATTCTTCTATTGCAAGTACTATAATTTTACATGTAGTACTATTTAACTATAAGTACTATTCGGATAGTACTATTGGAAGCAAAAATGTTATATAGAATTTGCAGAAATATGAATTTAATTATTTTTCGTAATTAAGCTGCTTTCGATTTATATGTGCTTGCTTTTGAATTAAACTGACAGTTTTGAAGACACTTTATTTTACAATCACGTTGAAAGTTCAGCTTTGAAACTTTCTTCAAAACATAATGCAGCTCAGTTAAGTGAGTATTTTATTACCTCGGTTTGTAAAAAAATAGACAGTTCTAAGTTGATTATAAGATTTATTTTAGATGGCTACACCAAGTTGGTACAACACTTTTTTGGTTGCTGTATTTGGAAAAATATATGGAAAAAATTGAAGCAAAAAATAAAGTTTCTGCTTAGCACCATTTTTGTATACAAAAAGGATCAACATTCAACAGTAAAATGAAATTTTTGCAAAAATTAAAAATTGAACAGAAATCTTTAAGCTAGATTTAAAAATAGTTTTTTTTTTCGTTACAACACAAAATTAAAAGAGTAACTTTAACTTTTTCGAAAGGATATTTTTTTACTGAGAAAATTTCTAGCCGTTAAAATAAAAAAAAAATTCAAATTGAATCTCAAGTTTTCGAAAAATAAAGAGTGTATAAAAATTTTTTATTTATGAAAAAATATAAATAAAGTATATTATTGATATTACGTAGGTGTTAAAAGCAGAATTTCCCATTTAAACCTTTTCTTCTTTTTTTTTGTAAGTAAAAACACTAATACGAACAACAACAAAAAATACATTACTTAACAAATACATTTATATTCATCTCTTCCCAAGGATTTTTGCGCATATCCAAAAATAAAAATATCGAAATTTCATTAAAAAAAACTTGCGCATTAAATACATAATCATTTTTTTTGTTATATGATTTTATTCGAACTGTTTTATCGACACAATTTCGAAAAAGGATATTTTTTGATGTTGTTGTTTTTGTACTTAAAAAATAAAAAAAAAATATATTTAAGTATTTGGAAATATAAAAATTTTCGGTCGACATTTCGCAAATAGAAAAAGTCAATTTTTCCGTATTTATTCGCGACATGGAGGGTGTATGTTGCCAAAAATTAAAATATTGGTGACATAAAAATAAATTTTTTTTTTTTAAATTAACTAAACAAAAAAAAAAATAAAATCAAATTTTAATAAAAAAAAAGATACTTTTTTTTTAATTTGAAAAAATAATATTTAAATTAATTTTCGTTTTATATAAAAATTCTTTATTAAATTTTTCTAATTTTCCGGTAACACAAAAAAAAAAAAAAAAGATAAAGAAAAATACAGTAAAAAAAAGCAGAAAATTTTCTTCTTTTTTTTTCGTGTGTGTACATTTTTGTCTACTGGAAAAATTTCTTTACACTGCCATCGTCAAATAAAGGACATTCTCGAATATTTAATTACAAGTAGTCAAAAGAAAAATTTATTTTATGTGAAAGGATTCAAAATATTATTAAATAAAATAATATTTCGAAAAAGAAAATAGTTAATTAATATTAAAAAAAAAAAAAAATAGAAAAAAGTGAAAATTTTATAAAAAAAATTACATAAAAAAAAAAAGAAAAGGAAAAATTTCGATTTTTTTTTTTTTGTATAATGAATGTGTGTGTGTATTTGTGTTAATATAAAAATTTTACTAATGGTATTAGTATTGAAAATCTACAAGAAAAAAAAAAATTAATTTTTTCCTTCTTTTCTTTTTGGAACAATTTTTTTTTTATTAAAATAATTTTATTTTTGATTTTCATTTATTTTTATTTTAATATCCTTTTTAATCTTTATAATCTTCTAAATTATTTTAAATAGAAACAGAAAATAATTTTTCCTCCTTTTTTTTTTTTTTGATTTAAAATAAAAAACGTATATATGTGTAAGTGTGAACGTGGTGAACATATAATTTTTGTTTCTATATATATATATATATATATATATGTATGTGTGTGTGTATAAAAAATTCAACTTAAGTTGAAATTTTCCGCACCCTTCGTAATTTTCATTTGGTAAATCAAAAAGGAAGAAAACAAAATAAAAAAAACCAAAAAATGAAAAATAATAATTTGTGTGTGAAAAACTAATAAATATACTAAAAAAAAACAAAAAGATTATCTCCGTAATATTGAAAATAATATCCTTAAAAAAAATTATTCATATACATATATAATATAGGAAAATATTAAAGTTTTTCATTTTGTTGTTGTTATTTTGTTTTTCATTTTTCTGTCACAATTAATTTTAATGAAAAATAATAAAACAGGTACACCTAAAATGAATTTTTCCATGGTTTTTATTTGTGAAATATGTATTATAAAAGAAAATTTTGTAAATAGAAAAGATTTTTTGTATCTAAAAGAAAAATATTTTCGTAAAATTTTCTTGTAGAAATTAAAATTATTTATATATATTCTTTTAATTGAAAATTTTACAAAATTATTAACAAAAAAAAGCTTAAGATAATTTTTGGTTAAGATTTTTATTTTTATTTTACGAAAAATTTTCAAAAAAAACGTAAACAATGTGGGATGTAATAGCGGACATTTTCAATTAATTCAAATAGGATATTTATCATATAAATGTCAAAGTATTGCACAAAAGCACAAGGGATTACCTAACTAATCAACATGGAATAAAATCTTTTCAATTTGTTTTTTTGTTATTTATCAACTAATTTATGTTATTTGCTTTCAATATATTAAATATATTATTTTTCAAGGATATTATCACAAAATTATTTGAAATAGTATTGCTACAACATACGTACAAACATTATTATAGTAGCGTAATCTTTTTATTAGGTATAAAAATTTATGTAAGTCCTTTAAAAATATTATTTAAATGGGAAATCATTCTAGAAACATATAAAATTGGCTTAACTCCTATAAAAACATTATTTAAATAGAAGATGCTCCTGAAAAGTAATTATAAATTTTAAAAGCTAGCATTTTTAATATCAATTACATAAATTTAACTAATTGGTGATATTAATTAATTATTAAATTGCATAATAGTAATATATTTGGATTACAAATTTTCAAATTAAATTTTATATAGTAAATGCCATCTTTTTTTTAAAGGATATTTTAAGCTTAATCTGTAATTAATAATTTTATAAACTTTAAAAACCTTTAAGTTACCTATATCTATAAAAATAGGTCTATAAAATTTAACTTCAGATTTAATGTTTAACTGAAATTTAGTGAAAGAAACATTTTAAATCTCCTAGTTTTTTATTCAAACGTCAATTGGTCCTATTTTATTGCAACTGACTAAAAAAATAAAAGACTAAGACCCAAATTTTTTATCTAATTTATTCATTTTCTGTGCGAAGTTTCATTTACTTTCATTTAAAAATTTAATTTTATGTTTATTTTTCCTTATATACTTAAAAAATTTAATTTTATTTTCAGATAAATTTCAAATAAAATATTGAAATTATTAAATGCATCGAATACAAAAACCAAAAAAAATATAAAAGATATATTTTATTCACCTAAAAAAAAATACCACCCATTGTCGTCGAATTAAAACTCATATATTTAGAAAAAAAACAAAACAAAATAAGCCAACTTCAAAAGGATATAAAATAAAAGGATATAACAACAAATATAAAATAGTGTAAAAAAGTGTCATTTAAAAAGTATTATCCAAAAAAAAAACCAAAGTGAATAGTAGCGATAAAAAAAAACACGCACACATAAACAAAAAAAAAATAAGAATATTTTTATTACGTTTAAGGAATAAACATAAATTTTTTTTTTTTATTTTTTTTTTTTTAAATAATAACAACAATCAAGAAATTATAGAAATTGAATCAAAAAACTTAATATTAATGACGTACAAAAATTTAGAGGTGCTTTTTAATGACGACAGGGGGCAACATACAGAGCCCCCAATTAGCTTCTGTTGAGGCATGTCGTAATGGCAAGAGAGGTAAGTTTAAAATTATTTAAAACTTATTACATATATATATGGATATAGATATATAAAAACAGTTATTATTTCATGAATTCAAATTAAGGATATTTTTTTTTCTCATGAATTTCCGCGTGATATTGTTTTATTTACTAATAGAATGTTATCAAATGAAAAAAATTACTTCTATTAATGCTACGATTAGATACTAGTTTAATTAAGTCCTTTATTGCCAAATTTCAATAATTAATAATTAATTTTTTTTTTTATTTTAAGAAAATTAATTAATTTTACGTATGTATTTACAATAAAAATTTGAAAATTAAATTCGATTTTAAATTCAAATTTTTTCAATTTAAATTATTATTAATTACTATTAATTACTATATTTTATTTATATATTTAATAATATCTTAGAATATATTTATTATTATTATTTTTTTTTAAAAAAAAAAAGAAAAAAGTGTATCCCTATTTACTTAAAAACAGAAAACGCCTTATTTAAGTAGGTGTTTAGCTTAATTTATCTAAATTATGATCTCCTTAAAACGAACATTTTACATATATGTATAATAATGTATATATACATATAAATATATATATATATACAAAAAACTTTATATTATGTATATATATATATGCACTCTAAGGATGCAATTTTTATATATGTACATAAATCTATCTTGTATATATATATATTTTTTTTTTAATAAATGACAAGAAATAATAATAAAAAAAATAATAAAATTTCTAATATTTTATTATAGCAAGGGTCTTGCCTGACCCAATTTATAAAATCAAATCTGGAACAAACTAATACATATATATAAAAACAATTTTCTGTAAATAGTATCAAATACATAAACAATTTTATGTTTTTTTTTTTTTTTTTTTGTATATATATTTTATTAATATTTAACAGTGTAAAACTAAATAGGATATTTTTTTTATTATTATGATTTTGATATTTTCTCCTAAAAAAAAAAAGCTTATTTGATACAAAAATACTATTAAATGAAAAACAAAAACTTCCTCTCAACAAAATATCCTTTCGCAAAAATTGATAATAAATTTAATTTTTATGCATTTTAATTTTTGTGACAAATGCAAAATAAAAACATGTAATTAATATTATTTTTTTTTAAAATGAAATCATGTGAAAAAATTTGGTGAAAATTATCTAAATTTAAATTGTACAGCAAAATCTTAATTTATTCTTGAATCCTTATCAATTTTTCAAAGAAAAATTTATTTAATTTTTCCTTAAAGTTTAAAAATTAATTTAAAAATTAATTAATAAATGATCAAGCAAAGTTCCTTAATTTATCTTAATTATAAATTAAATTAATTTTAAGGATATTTTTTTTAAAAATAATTTTTATTATACATATTATATAGTTTATTTTATTTATCTATAAATATTTTTTTTTTAAAGGATATTCATACGAAATAAATATTACAAAATTTCTGTGTTTTTTTTTTTTTTTTGTTGTTGTGGAAAATATTTCGATAATTTTCCTGTGTTTTAAGAAAATGTGATTTCGATAAAAGTTGAAGAGAAATTAAGAGCTTTTTTTGGATTTTCGTAAATAAAATAGGAAAAATAAATACATCTAAGGATATTATTTAGATATGTATAGAAAATATCTTTACATAAAAATATGTTAAACACTACCAGATAATGAGAAGTTATGGTAAAAATGGGGAAAAAGGCGTGGTAGTAAAATAATATAATATACAAATTTTTATGGGTTAATCATCAACAAAACAAAAAAAAAAATGAAAAGGATTGCAGGATATTCCATAAGAAAATTTAAGTTGACATAGTCTAAGATTGAATTAAAAATTAAATTAATTTAAATTATTTTTTAAAATTTTCTACTATGAAATGAAATTTACAAAAAAACAAAAAAAATGAAAAAGGATATACAAAAATTTACTCCTATTTTTTTTTTCAAGCTTTCTCATTTTGTTTCTCTTTTTTCGATTCTCTTTTTTGCAGGATTTTAGTATTTCTTTCCTTTTTTTTGGTTTTTTTTGCTGTTATTGTGTTAGTAATGTTGGAAGGATATTTTGAATGTATATAAAATTTAAAATTAATATTTTTTTTATATACAAATATTAAAATAAATAAAAAAAAAAAAAACAAATTGGTATATAAAAGATTTATATTTACAGGTGTGGATATTATATACATAAACATTATATTATTTTGCATAGGTGTACAAACAAATTTGTAATAATACTTTTATCAATGAATGATACAAAAAAAAATTAGGCAAAAAAACGAGGAATTACACATTTTTTTTTTTTGGAAAGTTACAGATATACAATTTTTTTTTTTCTCGTGACAATTTTATTAAAGCTTATAATCAAGTTAAATTATTGTTCTTTGTGTTATTACATAAAAAAAAAAAAAAGTTTTAACCTTGAATTATGTAATCTTTATTCTTATGAAATACAAATTAAGTATCATTATGTTCATAACAACAATAAAAAGGATATTAAGAAATCTTATTAAATAGTTTTATGGTTTTTTCTATATTTTTTTTGTTTTTTTTAAAATAAAATTAGTATAAATTTGATTTCAATAAACTTGTTTAAGGACAATTATTGTACTATTTGTCTTTTGACATAAAACATTCTTTTTGAAGGACACTAATTAATTTATATTTCGTCACTAATTAATTTATAAAAATAGAGATTATTGGTAAAGTCCCAAAAATATTTGTAATTTATATTGAAGATTAAAGTTAGACTATTAAGTATATTCAATATCTTGCTTACTGGGCATACTACATATTATGTAATATATTTTCTAATTAAACCTATTTCAACAATATATAATTTTGTTTTAGAAATGACGAAGGATTAAGCTTACTATGCTATTCGCCGTTAAATGAAATTTTCATACAAATTTAACGCCTTGTGAAAAATAAAAACACTTTGCGATAATTTATTTTCGGAAAAAACAAAATTTGCGGGGGTAAACATTATTTCAAGTTGTTTAGTTTTAAATAATTTTTTTCTCCATAACACTTTTTTACGGCCTTTTCATAACTTTTTCGTGATAGTTTTCACAAGGGTGGAAAATTTAATTTTACAGCGATATCATACTAAGCTTTAGGATAAAAAATCATCCTTATTTGTAATTTAACATAAGTAAATGGTCACGAAAATTAACTAGATTTGGGAAGCTGCAAGTTAAAGAATATACGAATTATTTATTTCTTTTAACATATTTCATAAAATTTTACAATTCTACATATAGGCAAGGCATACTCGAACAATATTATCTTCTATACTATACTATATAATTGCTTCAGTTCTGCAGGCTGCCAATTTATATTGTTTTAATTTGAAATTTCATTGAACTTTACCAAAGTTTCTTTAGGTGTTGATCAATAATTAATAAGTTATTTTGTAATAAATTAACGTAAACGAATTAGTTTTGGGAATCTGCAAAATATACTAACCTGAAATTATGATATTTTAATTTCAACGTTTTTAAAACCAACCTTTTCAAGTTAAATTCAATAATTCAAATTAAATTTAATATTTTTCAATTTAAATTCGTCATTTTTTAAATTAAATTCACTGTGTTTCAAATTAATTTCAACGTTTTTAAAACGAAGTTGAATTCAACAGACTATTTAAATCAAATTGGAGTCTGGAATTAGTCGTAGAAGTTTTACACTTGTTAAATGATATATTAAAGGTTAAATTTAGATCTTTAGATTATAACATTCTTAATATTGCATAAAAAAAAAGTAATTAGCCTCTTCAAGACCGTAACTTTTTGAAATAATATTTTGATATTTTTGTGCGCAGTGACGTGATTAATAAATATTCAGCATTTACAAAGTTCAACAACAAAATAAAATTTGACGTAATCTAAAGATTTGACGTTACAGCGTTTAACAGAAATATCAAAATATATTATTTTAAAATATACTAACCTGAAATTATGATATTTTGAAATAATATTTTGATATTTTTTTCAACCAATCAGAACTATACTTGCTATCAAAAATATGGAAATTGAATTTAAAAAAATTAAGGTCGTGAAGACGACAAATATATATTGTTGTAACTTATTTATAAAATCTGCATCTATATCAGTGTTTCCCAAACTGTTTTTTTTTTTATTGGCGACACACTTTTTTTGTTCACTTACTCTCGCGACACCCAAAATGTAAAATTTCAAAAATATCTAAAATTCCTAAAATTGAAGTAAGTTTAAAATGCTTAAAATTGAAGTAAGCTGACCCAAAATTAATTAACCCAGAATTAATCGAATATACTCTCATTTCCTGTTCAACACTAAAAATTCCGTTCCGTGGATTAATTTTTGATATTAGTAAGTGTTGAGAATCAAACTTCACATAAATATGTTGCGCAAAACGCCAAAAGAGAATCAAAAGCTTTGTTACCGATCCCTGGACAAAGTCCGGTTAACTTCAATCTCGAATTTTTTTAAATGAATTTCATTATATTTAATTTTAAGACTTCAGTCAGTGTGAATGGTAATCAGTTGTTCTTGTTCTATCAATGGCCATTCAACACTTGAATTTATTGCAATACCGAATGGATTACGAACCCAATCAAATATGAAAATCATTATTGCATCTCTCTTGTGACTCATTTATAAAAATTTCTGTTATATTTTAAAAAAATTCCCATCACACCTACAATTACTTGCCGACAAAGTAGTGAGTTGCGATGCATAGTTTGAGATCTACAGTATGTTAAAAAGTATCTTTAATTTTAAAATTAAATACAATTTTTGGCAAAAGTCTTTTCTATTTTCTTGTCTTTTAATTAATATTTGACTTTAAGAATAATTTTTTTTTTCTTCACGAATTAACTTTTTTTTTTATTATTAATTTCGTGTAAATTTGATTATGAAAAATATTAATCTGACTTTGTAAAAGTTTTATTTATTTTTATCTTTTCGTTTATTTATTTTTTTTGTATATTTCATTGATAAAATTATTACAAATTGTTTGTACACCTACACAAAAATTCCTTTACTTAAACATTTCATTTTATATAGTTTTTATGTATTATATAACATTGTCCATAAATATTTTAAAAATACATATGTAAATATAATAAAAAAGATATATATTCTTTTTCGTAAGATACACACGCACACACTCAACACACACAAATTCATTGGCAGATTTTAATTTCAAGAAAAAAAAAAACAAAACCACAAGATAATTATGTATTAAGGGGGAAAATAAGGGAAATTGTGGGAAATTTTTTGTTATATTAAAGCTTTTCCTAATTTCATTTCATTTATGATTAGTGTTACCAATATAATAAAAAAAAAATATATATATGCTTATAGGTAAAAAAAAATAAATATATTTCAGTTTTGATATAAAATTTGAAAAAGTTCAATGTCCTTTATTTGCTTTTTGAAGGACTATAAATATTTATTTACATTATTTTTTTAGTTTTTTTTTGGTTTTTGGTTTTTTTTTTTCAATAATTTAAGGAAATTTTAATTATTAAGCAATTAAAATTATAAAAAATATTTGTTTGAAAGTTGTCGCGGTTTTTTTTTGAAAATCTAAAAATTTAATTGTCGCTTCTTTAAAAACAGAAAAATTTTTAATTACAAATTTATTAAGTCTGTAAAATGTCATGAAAAGTTTAGATTTTTAGTGAAATAATTTGGTGAATTTTTTATTAATTATTATTAATGTTTAATCTATAATATTTTTTTAAAATTTAATTTTATTTTATTTTACTACCACGCCTTTTTCCCCATTTTTACCATAACTTCTTATCATCTGGTAGTGTTTAGCAATTTTTCTGTGTAAGGATATTTTCTATACATAACTAAATAATATCCTTATATATATATATAGATATTTTTTTTTTGTTAATATATTTACGAAAATGATAAAAATAAAAAGCTTTTAACTTCTCTTAAACTTTATAAATACAAAAAAAATCGAAATCAGATATTCTTAAAACACAGGAAAATGATCGAAATATTTTCCACAATAATCAAAAAAAAAAAATTATTTGCAATTTTTTTATACAGTAATTTTGTATAATAATTATTAAATATAAATATCCTTAAAAGAAAATCTTTACTAATAAATTTATAAAATAAATTAAATAATTTCCATAAAAAAAAAATATATATTTCAAAGTCCAATTACGAAAATATTGAACATAAAGATAATAAAACATAGAAAACTGAATATATTTTTTTAAACATTTTATAATGTTTAAAATTATGTTCAATTTATATTGTAATTTAGACATAAATATCTTAGAATAACAAATAATTAAATTGGTTCATTAAGAGAATTAAAAACATTTCATTTAAGAGAATTAAAAAATTAAGGATTTTAATTGAAAATTTATGATTTTTGCAGATAATTAAGAATTTAACAAGGATCAATTGATATTGTGTTGTGCAATTTAATTTGTTATATAAAAAAAAATTAGAAATTAGAATTTTTTTTTGCATTTGTCACCAATAAGATATGCAAATATGTAAATATTATTTTGTGTAAATACATACACATATAAATAAAGAAAGAATTAAATTAATGTTGATTCTACAGTTCATTTGGAAAGAAAATAAGCTTTTTAAGGGAGTTCCATAAATTTCATTTTATGACATATACAATGAAAAAAATTATATTCATTCAGTGTATTTGTATATGTACTAAGGAATTTTCAATATAAACGTGTATATATATATATATATATTTTTTTTATGTATTAGTTTGTTCCAGATTTGATTTTACAAATTGGGTCAGGCAAGACCCTTGCTATATATGAAAAAAAAAATATAAAATATTAGAAATTTTATTATTTTTCTTGTTTTTAAAAAAAAGTAATACATTTAAGAAAATAAATTAAATAAATGTATGGACATAAAATTGCATCCTTAAACTATATATTTATATGTATATAATAATAAAATTCGTGTTTTATATATACATATATATATATAAATATATTTGTGTAATGTTATGTGGGTTTATTTTGAAAGATTGTGAATTATACATGATTTCAGTTTAAATACCTTAACTTAAATAAGGCGTTTTCGAGTTTTTATGTACCATGATCAATAAAAAACTTATATAAGAAATCAGTTCAGGATTATTTGACTTGGTTTTTTTATTCTTTTTTGGGTTAAATATGAAAATTTGCCATTAATATAACTACAATTTTCAAGGGAACTGATTTAAGGTTACTATAAAAGACTAACTAGTGGTTGCAATGGTCCATGCCAAGCATTTTTGAACAACTTTATAAAAACGGCATATAAAATAGTTGGCAAAAGGACTGACACTAATACGATTTTAGAAATTATAATCTTACTTGATGAGTACAGGTTACTAGTTAGCCTGTTGTATACTTAAATCTTACTTAAAACAAATATTGTCTTATTGAGAAGCAAAATCTATTCCATTCTCAGGAAATCTTTTACATACTAGGAAAACTTTTGTTTACATATTTGAAAACTTATATAGATTCGTAATCATGTTGATCTTATTCTGAATATTCAGACCGGTGGTGGTTTAGGTACGGTGTTCAACTAACGTCCGCGATATCTATATGTTGGTATAAGTTTAAACAGGTTTAAATGATTACCAGTAATAAAATAACAATAAAATGTAATTTAAGACCCACTTTTTATGGTTCGGAATCCATATAAAATTAGTAGATCTAAATTGCAATTAAATGTTTAGCTAGCCTTAATGGGAGGCCTAGGCCCAAGTTTGGGCTATTGCGCCATTGAACATAACAAATGTATTATTCCTTACTACATTTTCTAAAATGAGTTTTTTTAATAATAATCTATTAATTTGAAGTTAGTTTTCGTTTATGCAAATACACTCGTGTCACAGATTGATTTCTAGGACCAATTATTGCTAAGTCTGAGAATATTGCTTCCAGATCATCATAAGAAATTCTAGACTTTCTTGAAATTCTGAATTTCTTAATCGATTCTCAAGGATAGGGTATCATAATAGAACTAATGTAGGCATAGTCGCAGTGGTTTTTGGACCTCTTAAACAATCTTTTTAATTTTCCTTTTTTCTGCCAATAAATGTTTTTTTTGTAAATATTATAGTTGACTGACAGACAAGCGAAAAACTTATTTAGACATACAAATTAAGAGTTAAACAATACCAAAAATATTGGCAGTGTAATGTAAAAATATTTATGCGAAAAGATCCTTTAACATTTTAAATAATGACTGCATAGAAGGTCGAATAAAATTGATTAATTATGGTTTATTGTCTGTGTCACAAATCAATTTTATGTCTAAAATTTAGCTTTTACATTTGAAAATTATTAAATATAATGTAATTGTATACTTTTTTCAATTTAATTTCTCACGTTTGATATAAATTTGACCTAAATAGCCTCTTTAATACCTGTCAGAATGCACAATATTTTCTTTACTATTTTTTATTTTTTTTTTATTGTTTACTTTCTCACCTACACAACTACAAAATTTAATATATTTTTTATTAAAAAAAAATTTTAAAAGAAATACTGGAAATTTCAATTCCAAAGGACATTTTATGTGTGTGTGTGTGTGTTTATAATATAAATTGTTTTGTTAAAACATAAAAATTTCAACAACAAAAAATTATCTTAGACCAGTTTAAACAGTAACATAAAATATTGTTTGAATTTAACTATGAAAAAAAAACCACCTAATACACTCAAAACAAAAGGACTATTTATTAAATTATTAATCATTTGTTTGGATATAAAAGATTTGTGTTTTTTTTCCTTCCTTTTTTTTTTTTGTTTTTTTTTTTGGATTATTTAACCAGTGAAGAGTGCGTAGGTGAGATTGTGGGTGTTGTGTGTGTATATGTCAAAAATATAATAAAACTTTCTTTTTATGTATTTTTGTCCTTTTTAAGATTAATTAAGCTTGTGTATGTATATTTATTGTGAAAATGTATTATTGAAAAAATATGATTTTTTTTTTTAAAAACTTTTGTACATAAAAAGAGAAATCTTCTAAAGGATATTTTTTTTTATGTGGAATGTAAACAAAAAAAAAATTTCTTTAGAAGCTTTCCTTTTTAAAACATAAAATAAAAGCTTTGATCATTTTTAAGGCGATAAAAATTATTGATGCTGCCCATTTTAATGTTAAATTAAGAAATATTTTTATTTTGATCTATCCTTTTTAATAAGGACAAAATAAATTTTAATACTAGATAAATGTCATCTCGCTCGGCGAAATAAATCCTAACTGAGTCCAAGTTCGCAAAAAATCTTAATTTAATATATTAAATTCAGTATATTTGGTATTTAATTTCATGACCTACATGAATTATATTTATTTGATAATAATTTCTGTCAGACATTAATCGATTTAAAATCTCTGACATAATAAAATTGGTATCATATTAAAATAAAGTGAACTTTGTATCATCGAAAGTTAATCACATTGTACAAAAAAAATATTTTGGAAATGAAATTTTGTCATTTATGTCTTGACTACTTAATGGCAAGTTGTTTTTTTTATAAACTTATTATGGTCATAATCAGTTTCATTATTAGTCTTTCTAAACTGCTTTAATTATAATTAATGCCAAACTCTTTATTATACGTCAATTTAATTTAATTAAAATCTATAAATATTTACGAAATAAAACTATGGTTACTAAATTTATCAAGATTTTACATTCAACAATTTAGTATATTAGTTGGAATTAAAAGAATATGGTAATAGGACATTTACCATATTCTAAATATTATTTAATATGAAATTTTTCGATTGATTATTTATACATTTTTTGTATAATAACATAATATTTAATCAAATTAAATATATTAATTAAAGTAATTTATTATATATTTACATAATATATGATTTAATTTTTATTCCAAAATAGATGGATGACACTATTTATCTTTTTTTATTTCTTTTATAGCAAAATTTATATAAAATTATTTAAATTTTATAGTAAAAAGCTTTTACACACCCTTTTAAGATATAAATATATACATAAATATATATTTATATATATGTATATGTGTATATATATATAATTTTTGAAATAACAATAACAAAAAATACTTTTTAAAGTAGCTTTTTAATAATTATTGCAACGAAAAGAAAACTGCAATTTTAATTAAATTACCCCTTTTTTTTTTAAATATAATTTTATGTTTTGAATTTGTATTTGATATAAACATATACATACAAATTAGAAATGTTTTGGAGAGAATATTTATATTCTTTATAGATCCTTTCTAAATAAATAAAAAAGAGAGAGAGAGAGAAAGTTTCACTATATGCCAGATAAAAGAGAGTAACAGAAAATTGCATTTATAAATAAAATGCAATTTTTGGCAGAAGCATTTTTTTTTTACAATTATTTTTATGTTTGTAGTAGTAACATTTAAATGCATACAGGACACAAAATTCTACTTTCCTTAATATAATTTTTAAAATTAATCTATGTACATTAATTTTTTTTTTACGTATCACACTCACTGAAACAAAAATGAATAATTTTGCTATATAAGAGAAAGTACAATAATTATTTCTTGATGCAATTTATAAAAATAGAATTTTCATAGAAATTTATTGCATTTACAAAATATCCTGTCCCAAGAAAAAAAAAGTAGATAATAATTTTCTTCATATATGGTTTTGTAGAAAATATTCCATATATCGGTATTTGAATTGGAAATATTAAGTTTTTCCTGATTATTAAAATATATATCTATATATATAGGATGAAAGGATTTTCTCTTTACCATTTTTATAAATGTATGTATATAGAATGCAAAACGAGGCCAACCGATAGTATGAACACGATTTTGTAGTCCCGATTTTGTGTCTATCGGTCAGGAGGGCACTGCACTTTGTGATTTTCATTGGAACTGAAAGGAACACTTTTTCCTACAAAAAAAATATATTTAAAAAAAAAAAGAAAAAACCACATAAAAAACAAAATATCCTTTTATGATTTCAAAATTTTTGTAATAAGGAAAAACTATTAAAATTAAAATAAAAATTATTTTTGGAAAAAAATATTTAAAGTTAACTAATACAATTAATAATTTTAATATAACAAATTTTTCATTTTCCAAAAGAAGGATATTCACTTTTTTTTTTTATTGCTTTTTTGGGTTTTTGGTGAACTAAATATTTTCATATGTGATAAACAAAAAAAAAAAAATTAATACATAATAAATAAAAAGTTTTATTCAAAAGTGGGACAAATTTATATATGATATTTTTTTTTTTTTTATTACTCAAAATTATGTAAAGAATGATACATAAATAATATCGTTTTTAAAGGATTATTACATAAATTACTTCATCCGTTATACAATAACGTATTCACAGGGATAAACAGTACGTTAAAAAATAAATAATTAAATAAATAAAAGTTTAAGGTTTCTTCCTATTTAAATGTAAAAAAAAAAAAAAACAACTTAAACGACTGATTAAAATTTTTTAAAACATATTTTTTTAAATTTATGTAATTTTAAATAAGAATATCTTTAAATATCCTTAAAAATATCTTCGTTTTTTTTTTATATAAATAAAAATAATAACTTAAAAATATATTTTTAATAAAAAAATTATAAATTTTTTTCATTTACTTGGTTTTTTTTTTGTCTTAAAAAAAAAAGGATATGTAAATGATATCCATTCTTTAATTGGTTCATTAAAATTTTTACGTGGTGATGATAAAGTTTTTGACTAAATATTTATAATTTTAGAAATTTTAAAGCTGTGATATTCGAATATTACAAAATTTGCATTTTATTTTTTTTTGTGTATGTGGTGTTTGTGTGCATGAAAGGTGTTCAAAATATTATTAACTATATATAAATTAATTAAAATGTGTCCTATTCACTATTAACAAAAAAAAAAACTAGAATTTTATTCTGATTATTATCAAAAAAAATTAAAATTAAATACTCTAAACTAGTAAAAAGGGGAAAAAAAATGTAGGCCAATATTATACGTACAAAATACAGTATATATAATAAGTACTGTATATAGAAATTTTATATGTAAGGTACTAAAATAAAAGAATATTATACATTTTATATATACTTAAAAAAAAAAACTTTCTCTTCATCCTAATAATTTTTTTTTTTTCCAATTTCATTTCTCTGTATATTTTTTTTTTACTATATGTATTTAATCAAAATTACTATATACTTGAAATAAAAGGATCTTCAACAACAATTCGTAATTTTATTTGCATATAAAAAAAAACTAAAGTATAATTAAAAAAATTAAAAAATATAAATTCTATTTGAACATTTTCATGAAAATTCATTTTCCTTAGGGAGGAAAAAATGTAACGGAAAATTAAATTTTATTTAATTTTTATTTTTTACGGAAAAAATCTTTTTATTTTTTATTATAGTGAATTGTAATATGATCATTGCCAATAATACAAAATATAATATTTAATACTTAATAATTTTTATATCGTAAAATATCGTATATCGTAAATTTATATCGTAAAAAATTGTTAATAGAAAAAATGTTATTTTAACATTAATAATATTAATAAAATTTACCAGAAAAAAAATAGACTGTTTTTAAAAATGTAATTTAATTAAATAAATATTTGAAAAAAAAAAATAAACCTATAAAATTAATAAAAGAGTGAAAATATAAGTGAAAATATTTAAAAAAATTTTTTTTAATAAATTAAAATATTTATTTTAATAAATTAAAAAATAATATTTTATATTAAATTGAACTAAGATAATTTTTGATATCGTAAATTATTAAATAAATAATTTAAAAAAAAAAAAACAATCATATTCTTTGCGTTTTTTTTAACTACTACTACTACTAATACCATTATAATTAAATTTTTCTTTTTATAACTACAACGATGTTCTACAAATAAAACTACTGTCAATATTTAATGCATATAAAAACTAGAAATATAAATAATATAATTAAAATTAATAATAATAATTGTTGTTATAAAAATAAATATCGTTGTTATTTTGGATGTTGTTATTCTTAATTGTTGCCTTAAAAAATACGTAATTAATAAATATAATTAGTAACAAAAACTTCAATAAGGAAGTCCTTGATAAAATTTCTATATAAATACTAGGAAAAGAATTTTTTTATTTTATTTTAGAAATGTTATTAAAAATATATAAAAATAATAAATATAATTATATAGTTTATATATAAAAAGGATATATATATATAAATATATAAAAGGATATTCAATTAAAAATAAAATATTAATTTAATTTTGTTTTTGAAATATAAAATCATTGAAAGTGGCACTTAAGAAGGACTCTAGTATGTGGTCTGCTGCTCTGTGCACATTAGGCGTTACAAAACCAATATGTAATTGCTTAAGTTTTCGTCAAGGAGCAGCAGCAGGAGCAGTACAACAACCAACTGGGGTAATTAAAAGTTTTCAAAAACAATTTTTCCCAAACAATACAAAAAAAAACTAACTAACAAAAATTAAGTTTTGTATAAATTTAAAAAAATTAAAAAAAATTGTATTTTTTTTTTTAGAATACATATATCCTTTTTGTAAATAAAACATTTCTATATGTGTTTGTTATTTGACTAAATACTACAAACCTTACCTTTAATACTAATATTGGGTTGTTCAAAAGTTACGCTCTAATTTGAATTATTAATTATATTTTTATTACTACCAGACTTTCATCCTTTAAAAATATATCAAATTAAAACTATTTAATGTTTTTTTCGGTTTTAAATGACTCAGTTTTATCCTTAATTGAAAGAAAGGATTTGCTGTAATTTCATAAAATTTTTACGATCTATCGCGTTTTTTAGGTCATTTAATAAATTTTCCATTACATAAATTAGAAATTTATAGGAAAATTATGATAATAAAAAAAAGTTATTCAAATTTTAACGTGATTTTTGGGCATCCTGTGCATCAATAACTCTATTTTTGTCTTCTGCTTTATGTTCTTTCCATTTTCTACTTGTTGTTATTGTTATATTGTTGAAAGTTGGTAGTTTTTTTTATTGAATTTATTTGTAATTGAGTTTTTAAAATGCTTTTTATTTATTAGTATTATATACTAACAACTGTAAAGAATATACGTAAAATACAATAAACAGAAAAGGGGGACAATGCTATGTCCTTTTTTTAAAAATATGTATGAAGAAAGTCTATACTGCGTTTGTCATGCAATATTTATTTTCATTTTCCTGATTTTCTTTTACTATATTTGTTATTAGTTTTTATATTTTCATTTTTTTCTGTATGTGTAATACAATTTGTAACAAAAAAGGAGTTTACTAGGTCACTAGTACTCCATGATCCTTGCTCTTTTTGGCAGCTGTTTTTAAACTAATTTTAATAGAAATTTTTTGTAGAATTTATTGTATAAAGGACATTTAATTTATAATATCCTTATATGTAATGAAAGAAAATAGAATTTAAAAAAAAAACGCAATCAAATTTATTTTCAATGATTATCCTTAAATTTTTTTAAAAAAATGTTCTATTTAAATATTAGTAAAATTTAATTTATTGTGTTTTTTTTTTATTGAATTGCAGGAGTCTCGCGGCAAGAGACCCCTTAAAATTTGGGACAGTTGGCGAAATGTCCGTAAAGGCGTAGTAGTTGGAAGCTTTGAGGAATTAATAGTTCGAGGTAAGTTAATTTTAAAATTTTATTTACAAATATAAAATAAGTTTTAATTATACATTGGTAAGAATGTGTTTAGTTTCCATTTAAAATTAAATTATATGCAAACGGATGGTTTAATTTGAATTTTCATTGGTCAACAGGAATTTTAAGTAGGCATTCGTTTTTATTAAATTTCATTAATTTTATGATTCAATTGAAAATTGAAGAAATTGTAAATTGGTATAATCCTGTAATAGACTACAGGATTAAGAATTGATATACTAAATAATAAACAACACGGAAGTTAAATTTTTTTCTAAATGACGATTCACAAAAAACTTTAGTTATGAAATTAATTCAAAGGACAAATATGTATTCCGGAATAGTTTCTTTTTGTTCCACAACTTTTTTAAAGAAATAGTATGGCAATAAAATAGGAATGGATTGTAATTATGATTAAAGAGAATGGAAAGAAGTGCTTAACAGACTTGAAGTTTTCTTCAAGTGTTCAAAGTGTCTACCAAAGTCTGAAATATTTCTTTTATAGTAAGTTTTTTTTTTTAAAGATGTGTATTTTTTTTTTGGTATAAAATTGGGGTTAAAAAAACTCTTCAGAACTTCCCAAATAACAATAAAATAACATATTTTTCTTCAACAACTTTTTTATTTATAAATATTTGATAATTTCAAAACGCAAAATATATGCATTAATAATTCCAGGGTTGTAATTACATATATAATAATTAAAGGGTTGGTCTAAATATTTATTCTGCCCCATCAAATTAACCAACAAACAGGGTTGTAAAAATAAAATTACTTAAATTATTTTTATAAGAATTTGGTTTACTTTGCGGGAAGGGAGAAGAAGTAGGGAGTGGGTAGGAAAAATTATTATTTTTATCTTTTTCATTGACTATGCTTTCAAATTTTTTTGATTAATTTTTAATTATTTTAAGGTAAAGACAAACTTGGGGTTCCAGCCTCAGAACCAGTACGTGTTGTTCTCGAGTGCGATGGAACCCAAATTGAAGATGGCGAATATTTTAGGACATTGGCAAATAATACAGTATTATTATTATTAAGGCAAGGTGAACGGTGGTATCCTACAGGTGTAGACGTTATAAAGGCTGGTAAATATTATTATTTTTAAATGCACATAAATAGAAAAAGAAAAGAAAATTCTTCATTTACATAGTTCATTTTTTTAAAGCGATATCAGCTATACCTAAAATCGTCTGTGAGACGATTCATGCTTTAGAACTCCACGATGAAACACCATCCTGGAAAATTATGGATAATAAGGGACGAGTTACGGTGGTCCTACATTGGGACCAACGTCAAGGTAGCAGTGGTGGAGGTAGTGGAGGTGGTGGTGGTGGAGGAGGAGGTGGTAGTGGACAACAAAATCTTAATAATATGGGTATGGGAGGAAGCATGGGTGGACCAAGCGGTAGCAATGGACCAATGCTTTCATCAGATAAATATTCACCATCGAAAAAAGGCCTTTCGGCACAAAGTTCATTGGACAAATCAGGTACGGGAATTGGTGGTAGTACGATATCATCATCACATCAACAACAACGTTATCCTAGTCCACAAATAACCGTTATTAGTGATGAAGGACCAACTAGCATTTATCATCCGGGTAGCCGGCGTCTATCGAAAGGTAATGGCTCATTTGATAGTGCTGTTGGTGCTGTACATGTTCATACACCTGAATGTGCACATCATGTTCATACACCAAGTCGTGCTGGTTCACCAAGTACAACAGAATGTGATTTTCATTGTTGTGCCCTACACGAAGAGGGTCGTAAAATAGCTGTACATAAAAGTGTTGCTACATCACCAATACAAGATGGTAGTAATAGTCCACAACCACAATCAATAACAATATCAACATCAATTGGTGGTGATGGTATTACAAGTGGTATTGGTGGTGGTGGTGGTAGTATGTCACGACGTTCATCTGGTGCTAAAGGTCAACATGTTAGATTTTTAGATATTGCACCAGAACGTGATAGTTCTGAAAGTGAAACAGAAAATACTGTTATGGAAGATGATAAAACAACTACAGAAAAATTCCTATTATTAATTGATCAATTATCGGTTGATCAAAAACGTCATTTAAGTATTAAGGATATTGGTATTATATTAGAACGTTTAAATTCAAAAATATTAGATGTTGAACGTTTAGATCGTGAATCTGAATCAGATGATTGTTATAATTGGACGATAAAAGCAACAATACGTGGTGATGCATTACGTGAATTAGGTGTTATATATAATGGTAATTATTATGCTATATCTGAACATCCTGGTTATAAAGAAGAAATTGAAGAAAATGGTGATGAACCAGAAGAAAGTGGTGAAGAAGAAGATAGGCTTTAATCAATTAAAAAAAAAATAAAAAAATAAATTAATGAATAAAAATTAAAATAATATTTAAAACAAAATACACAAACACACACATACATAAAAGTATTAAAAAAAAAAAAAAAAATAAACTATAATATTAAATTAATAAATTAAAATTTAATTAAAAAAAAATTTTTAATATTTATATAAGTTTTGTTAAAACTAAAAAAATATCCTTTAAATTTCTTTTTTTTTTTTTTTAAATAGGAATAAAAATTTTATTAAAATATTTAAAAATTAAAATTTGAATTTCTTAATTTTTTATTTTAAAAGGAAAAACTATGTAATTGAAAATCAGGCTATAAATTGTATAATTTTTTTAATTCATAAAAATAAATTCCTGATAAAAATAAAATTAATTATTAATATTAAAAATAATAATAATGTTTTTTTTTTAACTAGAACAACAAAAATTAAAAATTAATTATTTAAAAAATAAAGTATTTATATATTTAAATGTAATAGAAAAGTTTATATTATATAAAATGAAAATGAAAATGAAAATGAAAAAAAAATACTTGTATTAAATAAAGAGAAAAATAAGATTATATTAACAAAAATACATACAAAATTAATTAAATTAATTAATTTAGTAATTAAAAATTAATATGAATATAAAGAAAATATAAAATAAATTATTTAGAAAAGAAAATATAAGAAAAACACAACCAAAAACATTAAAATAATAATAATAATAATAATAAAAAACATTACTTGAGTGAGTAACAAAATTACACATTATAGGCAAAACTAAATAAATAAAATAAAATTTATTATATATTAAAAATAAATAAATAAATAAATATATAAATAAAACTTAATAAAAATATGAAAATTACCAAAAAAAAAAATTAATACAATATTCGAATATTAATCAAGAAAAACATAATAATTATCAAAAGTAAACACACTCGATTAAAAATTAATTAAATTTTTATTTTCGTTACTTAAATTGTATTAGTTTTTGCAATAATATGTTAATTTTTCTGACACAATTCGTCTCGTACATCGTTAACAACACAGTTCTTCACGCACAATACTTATGAGCACAACTCTTACCATACAATTGTTTTGCTTTGTCAAAAAACAACAAAAAATTAGAAGAATTTGAAACGAGAAGGAATTGTTAAAGAAGAAATCTGTGAGAAGAGTCAGCCAGTTGCCATTAATTTGATAACAAAATATTTTTTTTTTTGTACCACCAAATCACTGTCATTTATTCACATTATTAGTTTTGTTATGTCAAGGTGACAATAATTATATCCTTAATATCGGTAGAATATAAAAATATTGTCATAAATCATATATATAGTGAAATTATTTTTTACATTAAAACACTTTCATGGACTCACATAACTATAGTTTGTCAGATTACGATTATTCTGACAATTCTAAATTATGTATTTAGAATTGTCAGAATAATACAAAATGTTGTCATAAATGGTACAAATCTTTGATAGGAATAGTTAATTATTGTCGAATTGTATTAAAAGATTATAACACATGTTACTTCAGTCACACTATTAATTTGTCATGTGTCACGTGAGATTTGTCATGTCACAAGTAACCATGACAAACTAATAATATAATTAAAACAACAATATTAATAGAAATTTACATAATTATATTGTCAATATTTATCAGGATAATTATCATAAATCATATAAAACAAAATTTAAGTGACATATTTTAATTAGTAAATTACTGTGAAGTCGTATTAATTTAAACCTTACTTATTGAGTCACAGCAATAATACGTTAAGTAATGAAACAAACAAAAAATATGTTATATGTATTCTAATAAATTTCAGTTATGACAAAAAGTTGTCATAAAAAATTATTCACCAATCGAAGTCCAAAATTTTTTAAATAGGGCTTAGATGTCAAACATTTTTTTTAAAGTGACAAAGTATTAAATAAATTACGAATTATTTATATAATATTTCTAATAATTAAGTTGATTTATTTTAAAATTTTTAACAGATTGTGACAGTTGACAAAATTCATAATGTCTGCTAATTTAGTTTAGTTCATCTAGCAATATTTTTTTTGTATAGATTTCAACATTTTTTTTAGTAATTATTTTAGAAAAAATATGATTGATAAATTGTTTTAAGATATTGTGACAGTTGAATTAATTATTTTTTTAGAAAATTCAAAATTCTTCAGTATTAAAATGATTGATGCCAAAATTTTCCCTAAATTTGTGTCAAAATCAAAATAAAATATATTTAATTTTATTTTGTTGTGTGCCAAAAAAGTGTGCCCAAAAATAATTGCTCAAAATTTTTCAAGCAATATTTTCTGGTTAATAGTTAAATAGATTTGTGGTTTAAAATCAAGTCACAAAAATATATAGGCAATAATTTAAGATAAAAATATAATTAATTAAAATTATAATTTTTCATTTACTAATTTTTAATTAATTAAATTTTTGTAATAAAATAAATTGTACCAAAAATACTGCCAGTATAAAATATTTAATTTTTTCAATTTTTTTTTAGTGGTAATTTATTAAATAATTTGTAGTTTCTTTTGGTTGATATTTTAAAGTTTTTGGAATTTTAAATTTTATTCAAAATTCAAAAGAAAATTTTTAAAGAATTTCCCAAAAATAAATCATCTACAGTGAAAAAAAAAAAATTAAATCTGTAGTTATTTTTTATTGAAAATTTAAGAAAATCGTAAAAAATAATAAATTATAAAAAAATAAATAAATAATTTTATTAATTTTTGATATAAAATTAAAAAAAAAAATGTTCTATTTTAGGTAAACAAAATACAAAAAAATTAAAAATTATTAAAAAAAGGATAAAAATTGGATTTTTTTTTTTTTGGGATAAAAATGTTAAAAAATTTTTGCGCCAAAAAAAAAATGTAAAGCATAAAATTTGATGTAAAAGATAATAAAAATTGAGAGTTTCTTAAAAAAATTATAGAAAAATATAAAATGAAGAAATTTATTTAAAAAAGATAAAAATTAAAAATACTGCCATAAATAAAAATTATTAAAAATTGAAAAAATAAAAATACAATTCTAGTTGAAAAAATAATAAATAAATATTTCTTAGTATTTAAAAAAATTTAAAAAAAAAGGAAAAAATTAACATTTTTTTATTTCGAATTTTAATTAAATATAAAAAATGACGAATTAATCACAAACTTTATGAAAAACAAAATATCAAAAATAAAAAATATTTGAGAAAATTTATATATAAAAAAAACCAAAAAAAATTGGAATGAACATAAAAAAATTTTTAAAACATAATTTTTGAAAACACAAAAACAAAAATTAAATAATAATTTTTATTTAATATATCAAAAAAAATCTTAAAGAATTGAATCTATAATCATTGATTACTAATTACTACAAAATAAAATAGCCTGATTTTATGGTATGAACCAGAATATTTTAATGTTGAGGAAAAATGTTTTTTCCTACACCACAAAAGTTTTATGTTATTAATTTAAAATTAGTCTGTTTTTAAATTAATTTCAAATTATTAGTAATTAAATTAAATATGTTTTTTGCTTTTACCAATATTTCTAAATTTTTCTTTAAAATAAATGGTTAAACTCTTTATTTTTGAAATAACATAATTTATTTTTCAATTTTTGCTGAATGACAGTAAAATACTTGTGATTAAATTAAAATACTAAAAAACTAATAAGATATTTGAAAAAATATGTTAGAGAAAAATTAAAAACTGAAAGATTGTTTTGGGACAACTTAAATGTTGTTTTATCAGGAGGATTTGTTTTAATTTACAATAATGACTACAAAATTAAATATTTTCAAATATAAAATTTCAAATATTTTTTATTCCAATACGAATATTGACTTTACTGGTTTAATATCCAAAAATTTACGAATCAAAACACCAAAATTAACCAATAAAAATTTGTGACACAAAATTAAAATTATAAAATTTAGTGTCACAAATTAAAACAGTAGAATCTCATTAAAATTGAGATTTTACAATTTTAACAATTAATTATCTTAAAAAAATTTTTAATTTTTGAATATAGATTCATTCTAAAATTATATTTTGATTAAGGAAAAAAAATAATATTTTTGCAATATTTAATGAACAATTTTTATATTTTCTTAAATTATTTTTATTAAATAAAAAAATTGCAATATTGAAAAATCGCCAAAATATATAAAAAAAAAAAAATACAATGAAAATGAAGCGAAATAATTTTATAATTAAAAATTTTCTTTTTCTTTTTTTCCAAATACTAATTTTATATGCTCACCACCATAAAACTGAGGACGTCGTGGAGCATAAAACTTATTTTCGGAATAAAAATAAATATAAATAAATAATAATAAAAAATGAAAATGTTTTTAATTGTGTTCCATTTTAAGGAATATTTTTTGTATTGTGAGTGATTTAAGGATCACCGAAAAAAAAATTAAATTTAAAAAAAAAAAAAAACAAATTTAAAATAAAAGTTTTTTTTTTGTTTTTTTAGAAATGTATTTAAAAAAAAGAAAATTTATATAAAATTAAACAAAAAAAAAAAAAAGATGTTACCAAAAAAAAATAAAATTATGTATCTACAAAGAAAAAATATGCTGCTTTTCATATTTTTATAAATTGATTTATGAAATTTATTTATGTTTGATATAAAAAATACAAATTTGTTAATATGCGCACTGCAACATTTTAAGATTTGCCAAGGATTAAGCGAACTTTGCCGTATAGATGATCCATGAAATTAGACCAGTTTTTGGTATACAGTATTTTAGTAAAATAAGCTTTCTAAATGTTTTTTTTTAGAATATATTGAAAAGCTACTTTATGCATTATTTTATTAGATTGCAAAATTCAGAATCTACTTAATTTACATTAAAAGAAAGATGGTAAGTCTAACAAATTTTAAGGCAATTGTTGACATTATATTTACGTCAGCAAAAGAATTTAGATAAACTTTCAAATTTTTGCATATTTTTATTTAACGCAATATTTAGGTACATTAACGATTGACCAGATGACAAGTTATTCATTAATAATCAAACGAGAATTTCATAAACGAATAAGTTGATTAAAATTGTAATTTTATTATATAGAAAATAGAATTTTAGAATTTGAAAGTTTAGGAATAGTAGTAGATACGATAAAGTTTTGCTTTCAAAAACAATTCTTGTAATAAACATGTTTATCATATTTAACATCGAAAGCTTAGTTTAAAAAAAAAAAAAAAATGTCGCTACAAAATTGTACTTATAAATAATATAATCTTTTATCTTATTGAAGTTTTTAACATTATTTCATAAATATCAATTTATAAAAATATGTTACAGACAAAATATTTATTCTTTACTTTAAGTCCTTCTTGTTTTGCTAAATTTTAATTGAAAAATAGATGACCAAAAATAAATAATTTTATTTTCTTATTTAATTTTTGGTCAAAAATTATCAGAAATATTTTAAGAATTTAATATATTTACAGAATTTAGAAAGATATTTTTTGTTTGAAAGAAAAATCTTACCAAAAATTTTAAATTAATTATATTTATTATTTTTCTATAATAAATAATATGGCACATACAGAATTGATTGAATAATCTCTATTATTATATAAATATATATATGTAATTATATATTTAAATAAAAACATATTTATGAAAATATATTTTAAAATATTTCACATATTTTTCACCAAAAACAAAAAAAAAAAAAGAAAACACCTACACAGTTAAAATTTTATAATTTCAGTAATGAAATTATTAAAATAAAATACATAAAAATCTAAAATAAAAACATAAATCTTAACAAAAAAAAAAATCGAATCACAAAAACAAAATTAAGATTTATGATTAAAATACACTGAAAAAAAAAAAAATAGAATATAATAAAAAAATTAGTAAAAATCAAAAAAAAAAAAAAATATTTCGAATTAAAAAAAAAATTAACAAAAACTTTTAGTGTAATATTTAAAAATACATAAAAATCTAACGAATTATTTACACATAAATTGTAAATTTATACAAAATTTTCTTTTTTAACATAGAAACTATAAAGTGAAATAAATTTACTAAAATTTATTTCAAATTGAGAATTTATACGATGCAAAACAAAAAAAAATTGTAATAAATTCACCGAATTCCACTACAGCATATTTGTATCTCAGTCATCAGTAGCTAAAGCGTATCCTTTTCGGGTGTTGCGCTCTGTATTCTGCTGCAATAAACTGATAAATGTTGGAACAGAGCTTTTATTAATCGTACAAACATTTTTTTCAATATAAAAGTTTTTTCTAAGGACTAAAAATTTTGAATTATTAATTAATCAACTAAACTGCTGGTAAATTAATTAACTAATTTCATATTAAGTGGAAAATTATTTAAAATGATTTTTCTAAAAGTGTAATTTTCAGAAAATTACTGTGACCTTAAAATATATTTTCAGGAAAATATATCGGCCGTTTAAAAATTTTAAATTGAAATTTTTTTTTAATAATTATTTGTTTCCCCGTGTTAATAAATTTTTCATTTACTTAGCAATTAATTTTGTATAATTAAACATTGGTACTAAGATATTCATGTATATTTAATATTTAAAATGTAATATTGGTACTTTTGTAAATTAATTCATTTTGTTATCAACGTATTCTTGAATATTTACTGACATGTGTCGAAAAATAATAGCTAAAGGCTAAATGATTAATTAAAGTCTACAGTTTGCCAGTAAATTTATATGATAAATTAATTCCAAAAAAAAAAAAACACCAATCTCCCAAACCTATAATTGTAAAGGAATATAAAAACTATAAATTCCCTAAATTTAGTTAGTCAGTGGATTGTAATTCAATTTTAAAGTCAGTAATTTTTTTTATAAAATTTTTGTTATTGCTTTTCAACAATATCGTATAAGCGATTTGAAAATCTGTCCACTACAGAGAGCGATATAAATTTTCACATGAAATAAAATTAATTGTGAATTTGTTTCACTAAAAACTCAAATAAATTATATTTTTATTTAAATTTAACATTTGTAGTAGGGTAATAATTATTTTATATACTTATAATATGTATTTATTTAATTTTAATATAATTTTCACCGAATTTTCAAAAACTTTAGTTTCCTTTTTCTGTCCCATTCAGATATATTACACGTTTTTTTTACACAATAAAAAATTAAAAATCATTTATAAAATTTAAAAATATCCTTTTTCTTAACTTTCAAAAAAAAAAAAAAATAAGAAGAAGTAAAACATTAATAAAATATTATATATTATGGTGAAACATAAATTCTAATATTATTATTGTCATAATGCACAAATAATATAAAATAATTAATAAATTAAAAAATAAAAACCAAAATAAACTCATTAAATTATATTTAATTATATATATATAAAAAAAAATTTGTTTGAAATTATTTAAAAATATAATAATAATTAAAACAACACAAAATATTTCATAATTAAAAGAAAAATTAAAAAAAAAAACTATAATATTAATAATATTGAAAAAAAAAACCAAATTAATTAAAAATGTTCACAAAATGTAATTATAGATTATGATATTCGTAAATTACGTGACACAAGAACGATGAAACGAAATGGAAGTATAGCTAGCCGGGTAGAACATAAGTTCTTCGCTGTTTTATTACGCGTCTTACCGAGAATTGATAAAAAAGTGAGAAAATTCAGTCAACTGAATATTTACATTTACCTATATGAGCAGGATGGTAAATAATGATACAACCAATTTTGTACTGAATGACGGATAAATTGGTTTCAAATCTATGTGAAAAATAATTGTGTTAACATTTCTAATCTCTACGTAAATGATGAGAGAAAATAAGTTCAATAAAGAATAATTGTGTCACATAATTTATGAATGTCTTTTAAATATAAACCGTATAATAGAATACAATTTTTATTATAGAATTTTCAACCTTAACCCCCTTCCCATAACAAAAAAAATTGATATAAGATACAAAATTTTTACATAAAATATAAAATCACAAGAGAAATTAACAATAATTAAAAACCAACAAAATATATAAAATAAATAATTAAATTATATTCAAATTTAATTGGATGTCGGTATAACGAAAACGAATTTGTTTTAAATAAAATTAAATTTAAATACAATAAAAAAAACAACATAAAAAAAAATATTATATACTAAAAAATTAAAAAAAACATTATGGGGAAATTAAATAAATACAAAAATCCTAATAAATAATTTAACACAAAAAACATATACACACAAGAAAAACACATTCACCACAAAAATATAATAAAATAGTAATTCAAATAAAATTAAATTTAAAAAAAAGAAAATACATTTTACCTGTAAACATACACACAAGAAAAAAATTAAATTAAATTAAATAAAAATAAGAAAGTAAATGAAATAAAAATCGTTACAAAACATAAAATTATTTAAAAACAAAACAAACACTAATAAAATAAATAAAAAAAAGAAAAGAAAAGCTGAAATATATTAAAACAAAGAAAATTAATTACACATAAAAAGAAAATGAAAAGAAAAATTATTAGTAATTATGTACAAGAAAAATAAATAAATAAACAAAAAAAAAGTAAAAAATTGAAAAAAAAAAGATATAAAGTAAAATAAGTAAAATGAAAAAAAATTGGATGTATGCAATCAGTTAAAATTTTATTATTTATTTTGTTATTCTTCTATTTTCAAATTCTTAAAAAAAAAAACCAAAAAATAAAAAAAAAAACAAAAAAAAAAACAAAAGAAAAACATGGAAAATAAAAAAAAAACCAAAAAAAGTTATTTATGAAAAATAATAAAATAAAAGGTGTATTTATTTGCCCAAAACATTAAACATAACTGCGAATCAGAACAAAAATTTATATACACCTAATTCTGTTTTTACGCGATAGATACGTTCCCAGAAAATTCGCGTAAAAAAAGATACGGTATCCATACAAAAGTAGATGATTGGTTCTACATTTGAAAAATCAACTAAAATAATGTGATTAGATATATATACAAAATGAAGGTTTTTATATACTTTATAAATTTTTCATTTATTTCATTTAAATACATATTAGATATTTTTAGGATAAAAAAAAACATAATTAAAAAAAACTAATTTAACAAAAAAACTTCTTAATTTAACAAAACATAACTAAAAAAATTCATTTTAATGAAACAAAAAAACTATTGTGAAATAAAATTAGGGAAATACCCTGCAGTTGTGTGTCGTAGATTTCCACACAATTTGTTTTTATAACATGAAACTTGTCACGGTCACTCTATTATTTACATATACATGCATGTATATGCATGTTTTTTCTTGCAAAAAAATGTACATTTTCATTTTTTTGAATCGCGTTAAATCTAATCAAATCGCGTAAAAAAAGAACGTAATATTTTTGTTAAATTGCGTTAAATCAAATTCGCGTAAAAACAGAATTAGGTGTACTCATCTTTATGCTTATTAACGCCCAAGGTGAATAACGGCCCTCCCAACAACACCATCAAACAAAAATTGATCCATAGTAATAATTGGTTGCAATAACAAATTAATGTAGTAATTAACATTAAACATACTGCGAAAAAGTATGAAGAGAAATCCTGTACTTAGATCCGCAGTAATAAAATTACAATAAAATGTAATGAAAAAATGCTAAGGCCTAAGGGTCAAGGAAATATCTCATTAATTGTTACTCATTAAATGTCTCATTAACGGTCGGTTATAATATTATAAAGAAATTTATGGTTCGGAAACCTTATAAAAATTATTAGGTCCAAATTGCATTAGAATGTTTAGAAATCCTTGGAAGAAGAAGCTATGTAACGAACCTTATGACGCCCTCATAGAAAAACGCCTCTTTAAAAAGACAACCACACAATAATTAGGTCATTCCATATTACTAATTGGTTCTAATCCAAATAATTGATGGAAATAACCAATTATTGTAATTATAAGATGCAATAATCCAATTGCTACAATTGCTTTCAAAAAACTTCGCTTTTGAAAAATTTTATTTATAAAAAATGAACCCAACACATTGCTAACGTAGCTACATACCACAAGCCAGCGTCACCCAAACAAAAATTAAGTTGCCGTTTTACGATAAAATTATCATATGTAATATCGTTTGAGCAAAAATCACATTTAATAAATAAAAGAAAAATGGGTTTCTTTAAAAGTGGGTTTCTTTAAAAATTGATTTCTTTAAAAGTTCTTTTAATTCTTATCCTTAAAAATTAACTTATGTGTTACATAATTAGTTCAATGAAAATTTTAATGACAATAATTTTTGAAAATAATACAATTTAAATATATACACATATATACATATTATATTACTTTTATTAGCTCTGAACTATATTTTAGCAGTTTTAATTACAATTTTCTTTAATATATATTTACATAAAACATAGTACATATTATAAAAATAAAGAAAAATTTTTTTTACATAATAATGGAATTTTTACAAAACTAATAATTATATCAATTTTATCAATAATCTAAAATTATTTCAACTACTAATTAATTTCTTTTTAAACCATTGTTTTTTTGCTTTTGGTCCTTTTTGAACAATTTTTTTATTTTCATCTTTTTGATTATCTGAAGTCAATAATTTATTTAATAATAATTTTTTATACCATTTTGTTGTAGATGATTTCTCACTATCTGAACTTAATTCTACACAATTATTTTTCATATTCATTGAATTTTTTGAACTTAATTCAATCATTGAATGTGAATTATGAATTGAATTTACCTGAATATCATCATTATTAGTTATTGACAAATTTACAGGAACACTATCAGATATAGTTAAAGAAGATTTCATATCATCAATATTTTGAATAGAATGTTTTTTTCTTGGTATTTTTATTGGTAATGTTGTTGATGGGTATGCATCATTATTAATATTATTTATATTGACTGTTTCATTCGTATTAATATTATTTGAAATAGATGGTGGTGCTGTAATGGCGCCTGTTTGTATTGTTGCTACTTCAATTGATGTATTTTGTATAGAATCTCTTAGTTTTTCCCAGAAATCCCAAAATCTTCCAGATCGTTGATAATTTAATATAAAATATATACTTAATGTTCTGGGTAATATGCAATGTTGATAAAGACATGGTATAATTTTACGGCGTCGTTGTTCTAAGAAAAAAATAATAATGTGGATTCCCTTTCAGTAAAATATTTAAGAGTACGATTTCTTTTTTATAAGTAATATATTTTATTAAATACATACCAATACCGAGTGCTTGAGCAAAATTCACAAAAAATGTATTAGCAGAACTTTCAAAAAATGCTGTTGAAACAATAACAATTAATCTATTACAACGTTCAGCAATTAAACGCATTATAGCTTCAAGTTCAAATGTAATACCACCAATTAAATCTCTGTCTTTAATACAAAGCTGAAAAAAAAAATATTACATTTTATTCCAAATTATAAAATATACAAAAAATATTCTTACTTTTAAACCAAAATTTTCCATTCTTTCTATTAATTCTGTAGCAAAATCAATATCTTCATCTACAAATAGCACAAAACCATCATATTGTTGTGGTGGTAAACCTTCTTTAGAACGTAACACATCATCTTTTGTTAATATATTTATATCTGAATCTATTTGAACAATTGATTCATCTGGTACTTTATTAATGGACCGATATGTTTGTTGTTTTGTAGTTAAATAAAATTTTGCATCTTCATCTATATTAATTAGATTGCAATATAAATACAAAATATATTTAAAATTCGATCATATTAACTGTATAATTGAGTTGTTTATGATTGTGATAATAATAATAATATAGAGATAACAAAAAAATATTTTTTTGACATTTCTAACGAGTTGATTGTTGATAATTTTTTGTTTTTTTCTTTATATAAATTGTGAAAATTACCTAAACTTTCTTTAATATCGTCAATAACATCCCAACGATCAATAGCACCCAAAAAATCTATTAAATGTCTAAAACTACCAGTTTCATTTTGATCATTTGTGTCAGTCCATAATTGTAAAACTTTAGACATTGGATCTAACTGCATTGTTATTGTTGGTCCATGTAAACTTTGTAATCCAGCTAAATATGCAATACCACGCCAATCTCGTGGCAAACCTTCATTAGATGATAAAATTTTGATTGAATTTAATAATTTCGAAAGTATTAATCGAGTTTTTTCGCGTAATGCTTTAATTGGTATTTTCTCCATTTCGATTTCATTTGAAACAGTGATTGACTGATCATCCATTTTTGTTTTTATTAGTTATTTTTTTGGTTGAAAATTATCAATTTATTAATTTAAAATTGCACTATGTAAAAATATTTTGCTAAAAACAACACAATTCACTGATAAAATCTTAAAATCATATCCCACCATATTTTATTTTTTAATATGTCAATGTGAAAACTAAATTGTCAAAACTATAGAGTCGATGCTCAAACCTTATATTATTTTAGCCCCATATTATTTTAGCCCTTTATACCGAACTAAAATTTTGTAATATATACCATCTGTTGTTATTAAAACGAACCTTAACCAAAGTTTCCAACTAACAATTCGTAATATACCACCATCTGTTGTTATTAAAACGAAAACGAATATTAACCAAAGGGTATAGCAACATTAATGCAAATGTAAACTTTTTTTTCGCTGTATATATTTGCATATTTGAAAATAGTTTATTGATTAAAACGACGGAGTCTTATTTATTGTTTTTTCCTCATAATTTTTAAGATTCAAATATTAAACACGTAATATCATAAATTTTAAATTTTATATTGTTTCACAAAGGCCGAAATCTTGAAATAAAATGTAGAACTTATTGTTAATAATAAATTCATCTGTTATTTAAATTTTAAATAAAACTATAAAGTTTTGAATAAATTTATGTTTCGCCATCTATCACTAGAAAGAAGAAGCATAAAAATTATATTTTATTTGTGAATTAAGAAAAGAACGGTTGTATGCTGATTCTTCTCGCACAATTCTTCTCGAACAATTCTTCTTAACTCAGTTCTTCTGCCACAATTCTTGTCAGCCAATTGTTCTACCACAGGCAATTCTTTTCAATCAAATTTATTCATGATTATGGTGGATAGAACAAAAATTTTTGGAACCATACTGTTAAAGGTAAATTGTATTGAGAAATGTATTGACTTGTATTGCGTAGAGACGAACGTAATGAGAAGAATTTGAGAAGAAGAATTTAACGAACGTAATGAGAAGAATTTGAGAAGAATTTTCGAAAAGATTTGTGCGAGAAGAATTGCCTGAAAATAATTGTGGAAGAGAATTGTGCGAAAAGAATCATCCGGTTGCCGAAAAGAACAGCCTGTTTCTTTTTTAATTTACAAGCGGAATTTTTTTAATAATAATTTAATTTAACAACGGTTCGGCAGCTCTATGAAAGATTGTTTTGAAAAGTATAATTGTTAACGTAACGTCTAACCAATTAAAGAAATTTTTAAAAAAATAATAAGTCGGTACCTAGTAATTAAATGTAGTAAATAAGTTGAATATATAGAATTAATAGTTTGGAATTTAATTCTAAATAAATAAATAATATATTAAATATTCTAGAAGAAATAAAATATGGAACATATTGAATTTATAAAAATATCTAGATTTAAAACAAGAATATCTGTAGTAGATCATCAAAAAATGTACTGGGAGAAATTAAGAAAACATGTCATCCATCAATGCATAAAATGTCAAAGATATGGGCACTCGCCAGTAAATTGCAATTTACCATATACAAGTGTAAATTGCGGCAAAAGTGATCATGTACCGAATATTTGATCATCCAGCTTCATGCAGCCGATGATAAATAATTTTTATACGCCAAATACTAAATATGCTGACATGTTAAACATGAATAACCAAAAACAAAATCAAAATTCAAATCAAATTAATAATTTTGAGGAATTTAAGGACACTTTAACTAAAATAATGGAACTAAACAAAGTGCAAAGTCAATTGCACAACTAAGAAATTAAAATAAATAATCTTATTAGAATATATAATGGATAGATCATATCAGCAATTAAATTCATTAAATTATTTTGCCTTTATACAAATTCACTAATTTCGCACAACAAAAGATCATATTTAACAACATTTTTACATGAAAATAATCTTGATGTACGAGATTATTTGAAACTAGATTAAATAATAACCAGAAAGTACAATTTAAAAATTAAATTTAATTAGGCGAACAAATATTATATCGTTAAGTATTATAATTTAGACAAATTTTCATGCTTCGAATCTTACATTATTTATATTCAGTTAAACAATAAAAAATTATTTTTAATATCAAGTTATACTACTACTAGAAATCCACATGAATTTTCCAATGAATTTCAAACAATATTTGACATTTTGAAATTAAACAACCATCGGAATAGACCTATATGGAAAACATCATAACGGGGGGAACGAAGTAAATAATTCTAGACCTAGAGGCATATGTTTAAATAATTGGCCCAATGAAAATTATTTATTGTATAAATGTGAACTATATGATACTTCAGAACCTACATTTCTTAGATGTAATTGTATTCTAGATATTATATTAGCAGATACAAGAATAAAATTCACTACAATAGAACACAATTTCAGGAATGCAACCCCATAATTTTTTTATAGAATAATGTCTCACCTGTGGCGCATTGATATAAGCTACGCCGCGCCGCACAGTTCATGTAACGACTACATGTGGCTAGCTTTAGCTATCAGCGATATTGCTTTTGAAACTGCAATGCTTTGATATTCCTGAAATGCGGTAAAGAATTTAATTACTAAGATTTTTAGCGCACAGGCCATATTCCCTTGTGGGTTACAACCCCATAAATTGAGTGTCGCGTTATTTATATCGCAGCATAAATACACACAGTAATCCACAAATTTGTGAGACTTGACGCCACTATTTTTTTGTTGTTATTTATGGTTTTATGACCCACATTATGGGGTAACAATGTGGTAAGCATGCAATATCACCTATATTTTGATAGGCCCGTATTTAGGCCGCCCATGTCCCGCGTTCGGTGTAATAACTACTTCTGGCTAGCGTTGGCTATCAGCGATATAGCTTTTGAAACTGCAATACTTTGAAGAATTTTGTTATCTCCAGCACCGTTATACACTTCAAACTTGTATGAACATCCACTTGAATCACAAAACACAAATAGTTTCAGTCGACAAGCTTATTACTGCTTCTCTATCACTCAAAAGAATTATTTATTTATTCCATATCTAATTCTTGATATTTTTTAAAAACCTCAATCTCAAATTTTGAAACATCTGGTTTAATATCTTCAAAATCCTTTAACCTAGCCATATAAGACATACTAAGTTGTTCTTGATATTCTGAAGAACTGTTGCTGCTATCTGATATGATAATAAATTATTAATCTAAACTTAAGATTAACTTAAGTTTAAACTCTGACTGTGAAACTCGCCCTTAATGTGTACAATAAACTAAATTTATTATTAAATTTCTAACTGTAAAATATATTAGTTAAGTGTATAAATATTTAGTAATATGATTGTCAGATTAATTTGAAATATTTACTGAACAAGATAATATATCTGAAATATTTTTTATGTATATTTTTCACCTTAAGAACATGAAATATGATTTAAAAATATCCAATATTCCGGATTGAATTTATAAAATTGTAATATTTAATGATTGACAACTTTTTATATGATTATGGTTATATAAAATGTAAAAAAATATATTTCCATCTTTTATCTTAATTTATAAGGATAAATTTTTACTTAGTTTTTTTTCTTATTATCTTGGTTCTCATAAATAAACCAAAGATAAAATAGATAAAAACTTCATAATATATAAAAATCTTTATAAGAAAATTATCTCTAGAATATTAATTGACTTTGATATGGGCATATAAATTTATTTATTTATATTTCAGTTCATAAGACAAATTTATTTGTTAAACATTGAAATGACAGTAAGAAATATTTAATTGAAATAATACATAATTTTGTTAATATTGTAATTATACATATATGATTTTTATATATAATAATGCTTAAAAAAATAAATTTATTTAATTAAAAAAATGATTCTCGGCCGATTCCCCTAGAACAATTCCACTAGGAATAATTTCACTTGGAATAATTCCACTATAGAAGATTCCACTATGAAAAACTCCACTGGGGCAATTTCACTAGGGAAAAATTGTATAACTCCCAAAGTGAAATTTAATCCGTTACCGTATGACTATCTCACTCCATTTTATTTTGTAGTAAATACTGCATCCCCAATATTTTGTTCCAGTATACCAACGTCTTTTAAAATTTCTTCTTTTCTTTTCTCAGTTTTTATTATTTTGTAATCCATAATTAATTATTCATAATAATGAATAATTATTTTGTGATAAGAAAATGAATTGATTAAATGATTTTTAACAATTAGTGATGAAAATACGTATAACATATTTAATTTGTTAAAAAATTATGCGTAAATTTTAAATTAAATATTTAGTGAAAGCTGCCAGTTACGCAAAACACATTAAAAAAAACTTATTTTATTCAATAAAATTCTAAAAATATTTATACACCAGTTCATAGGGGAACTGTTTTAACCCATTTTTCGCTCTCGTTCAACATCTTAAAAAAATATTTTTTTATAATTACTACTAATGCATTCTTAAAATACTATTTGAGTCATATTAAAATTTTTTACATTTATTTATTTTCAATTTAAAAACTGTTTTTTATGGTTCTAAAAAGGTCAATTTAACTGTTGATTTGTTATTTTCTCAAGGATGAAAATTCAACTTATATTTTTCAGTAAAACAGATTGTTAAATATTTGTTAAACTTTTATGAATCGTTGATTTTGAACGTGGGCCAAGTCCATTTTATGAACTAAATCTTATTACAAATTAACATAAACTTTATGTGTCTAATCAATTCCAATATTGGTATAAATTTGTAACTACACCTTTTCCAATTGTAATTTAGAAAGTGTCAATTTTATTTCAGAAAGTATCAATTGTAATTCAGATTAGTCAATTGTAATTCAGAAAGTATCAGTTGTAATTCAGATTAGTCAATTGTAATTCAGACAGTATCGGTTGTAGAGGTTTTTCACTTCTAATTCAAGTTTTTTCACTTCTAATTCAAGTTTTTTCACTTCAAATTCAATTTTTTTCATTTCAAATTCAATATTATGAAAATAAAATGATATTTATTTTCAAATTTTTTAAACTGAAGAAACTAAGTATTTTTAAACAAGAGAATAAAGATAAAATGTTAAAGTTAAAGGAATTGCAGTAGGCTTTAACTTTAAAATTTTATCTTTATTCGTTTGTTTAAAAATTTTTGTGTAATTATCCAATATTATTAAATTAATATACAACCGTAAAATATGAAGACGGAATTAAACAATGAAATTGATAACACTTCATCCAAGTCCTGTTATTTGTCCCAATGGACGTAATTATCGGCGAACCATTGTCCCAATGGACGTAATTAGAAGCGCACCAGTAGAATCATCTGATGATAGCAACGCAGGAACTTCATCTAACTTAGTTGTTCGTGGTAGCGGATATCATAGAGAACCATACTGTAAAAATAGCATAGACAAAAAGCAGATATTGATAAAATGCTATGAAGAATGCAAAACCATCATCGAGGCAAGTCAAATAGCTGGAATTAATAAAAATACCGCCATGTCTATAATAAATAGGTACAAAAAAGATGGCATGAAAATTGTAAAAAGAAATCGTGGTGGTACAGGAAACATTAAATTGGCTGATGTAATATTAAATAAAATTGAAAAATTAATAGAAGAAAATGCATGTGTTACATATACATTAAAACAAATAAAAATGAAGATATTAGAAAGCGAAAACGTCAGTCTGTGCGCAGCTAGTATTTTTAATGCATTGAAAACCTTAAGAATAACATTAAAAAATGTTACAATCAATTTGGATCGCATGAATAGTATAAACACCATTGAACTACGTAAGGTATATGCACTTAATTTTTCACAAAATGTTCCACAAACACGAGATAAAATAGTGTTTCTAGATGAATCTGGTTTTAACTGCCATCTCCGCAGAACCAGTGCAAGATCAAAAGTAAATACTGCTGCTCATATCATAGTACCAACTGTCACAGGACGAAATGTTTCTCTCATAGCGGATATAAAATTAAATGGTATTATATATAGCAGAGTAATAGCAAACACATCTGTGAATTCAAATATTTTTATAACATTCTTTTATGAATTATTTGTTAAACTGGCTGATAACATCACAGGGACATGGCTGGTTTTAGATAATTGTACTCTCCACAAAACCCATGAAGTACGTGAAAAAATTAGTGAAACAACTCACACTCTCGTTTTTCTTTCTCCATACTCGCCGATGTTAAATCCAATTGAAAAGGTTTTTTCAAAGATCAAATTGTCAGCGAGAAATTTGCTGGCAGATCCACAAAATAATATCAATTTAGAAACTGTAATCCAAACATCTGCGGCAACAGTTACCGCGGCCGATTGCAACAATTATTATCTGGATATGTCAATGAAATTGCCTTTGGCAGCAGTTGGACAACAATTTTTTTATTTTCTTTAACACACTGGTAAATATCTCCATTCATTTATTATTTCATTTTCGTCAATATAATTTTTAAATATTTCAGCTAAATTAGTGAGTTCTAATCTTTCATTTTGTATTGCTACCTTTAGTTGTAAGGAAATGCATTTCTTTGATAATTGATTCTTTTAAATAATTCTTCTGCCGCTGTTATATAAAATAATTTACAATTATATCTAAATTACTCCTCATGTGATCATTAGATTTTCAAAAAGTTTCACATTCAGCACCCCAAAATTTTTTTTTAACATGATTTTCATTGTTAGAAAAATCTGTTAATTCCAGCAATATGGCATCAATAGTAAAAAAGTTACTTATTAATTTGGTCAAAATTTTTTTAGATTCCGAATATAATATATGAATTAAAACTTTATTTCCTTGGAACAATGCATTAAATGCATTAAAAATATTTAGTACATACTTTAAAAATAAAAAATAACATTTTGTTTACACCGAATTAGGATTATTTGAAATTGACCCAGTGCATTTTAGTTTATTATAAAAATGTTCCAGGTTAAAATATTGTTGCAAAGGTGTCCAATTATCTAGTATTCTTACAATACAATGTTGCATAGAAAGCCATCGTGTCATAGATAATTTTAATATTTTTTTACAAGATGTATTATAATATAATTGAAATTCTTCAAATTGAGCGCATCGTTTTGGACTTTTTAAGGCATATGTAGTAATTTGTCTAAGAAAGTCTTCCAGAAACGAGGGCAATTGCTTGCATGACTGAACTATGACAAATACAATTCAGGACTACCAAATTACCATCTGTATCTTTTAATAATCTACTTTTAAAGGAATTATATGCACTATGAGAGGACAGAGGACAGTATTTGTGTTGCGGTTAGGAGGATCGAGGATATTTATTCTGTAATGAAAAATTCAATTGAAAATATTTGGTGAATTTATTATCTCAATTATGTAGATAAATATTGAATTTTTCTGAATTATAATTGATACTTTCAATTTCATTATTTAATTTTGTTAACGCAATTGTCTTTAAACATTATAAAAAAATATAGGATTAAATGATTTAAGTTTTCACAAGAAATATAACAAATTAATTAAAAACTCTTTTTATTTTTAAACATAGAATATGGCACATATTTTTGGTTACTATGTTTAAAGTTATCTCTTCTTTCTATATAATGCAGTAAAATTAAGTACATAATTGTAATTCAAATAATGTTAAAATATTCTGAATTACAATTGATTGATACTTTGTGAATGAAAATTGATACTTTTTGAATTACAATTGATACTTTCTGAATTACAACTGATACTACAATTGACTAATCTGAATTACAATTGACTCATCTGAATTACAACTGATACTCTCTGAATTACAATTGAGTAATTTGTACCTGGCAACACTGGTCAGGATCGTCATCAAATGAGTGTCTTGCTGAATACAACAAGGAGAACGAAGATATTTATGTTCAAAAAATAAGAAAAGTTAAACGGAATAGTGGTAAGAAATATTGAATGCAAAGCGGAAAAATTATTAGGAACACCAAGGACTCGTAGTTTCAAATATTATTTAGATACCACCCAAAGACGCATCTTGGTATGCCAAAGATTTTTTTAGACACTTTTAATATATCTCAAGGAAGACTGTGTTGGTAAGGCAAAAAATATAGGTGAAGATTTGCTTGGTCGAATGGAAGGTTCTATCAGAAAAACTGATGAAAGAGAAGTAAACGTCGTCAAGAACATAATCAAAGTTTCCCACAATTTGAAAGTCATTACACAAGATCTCACAATCCAAACCCCGAATTGAATATTAGAAAAACCCCGAATTGAATATTAGAAAAATGTATAATTTATTTGTGGATAAGTGTATCGAAAATAATGCAACCTATAAACATAAAGTCTGATATCATAACTTCTATAATTTGAATTTTTTTTAAGTAGATATTTATATTCTGTGTTTCTTTAAATAAATACGTTTTTTTCAATAAATAAAACATAAAAAAATATTGATGTCCCTTTGGTCAAAAATGACCATGAGCAAATTTTATATGAAAATTTTTAAAATTTTGTTATCTAGTTTGCCATGATATCGCTATAGAAATTCTTTCTACCAATTGTTGTGAGAGTTATTTATTAGATTTGAAATTTGCATCAAATTTGGTCATTTATTGTTTGAAATTTGGAAAATTAGGTTCTACATATTTTATTTTTCACTACGTTTTTCTCACGGTTATATCAAGGTATAATATAAATATTATTTTTCTCAGTGATAAAATTTATTACATATTTATTTATAAATAAGGTTTATAATTTGAAAAATGAACAATCGAAATTTAACGGATTTAGAAATTGAAGCCATGGTTATGATGAGCTACGAAGAGGAAGAAGTGTCAGAAATTGAAGACAATATTTCAGAAAATGATGAATATTTCTCCTCAGATGATGATGAAATTATTGAATATGATGATGGTCAAGAAATTTTATTGTCAAAAGATAAATTAATTAGGTGGCAATCAGAGCCATTTCCAGCAACAAATAGAAGTATTGCCAGAAATATCATAACAATGTCACCAGGCATAACCAGATATGCATCTTCAAGGATATCTAGCATTACCTCTGCGTTTGAATTATTTTTCACTCCAGTTATTGAAAAAATAATTTTAGAAAATACAAACCGAGAAGGAATTAGAGTTTATGGAGAGTCATTTATAAAACTTGAATATGATATTTTACGAGCATACTTTGGACTTCTTTTGCTGGCTGGCGTTTACAGGTCAAATAACGAATCCACGGAAAGTTTATGGCATGCTGAAAAGGGTCGTCCACTTTTTCGAGCAGTAATGCCTCTCAAAAAATTTAAAATAATCAGTCGAATTCTGCGATTTGATAACCGCGATACAAGAATTGCACGCAGAATGGCAGATAAATTTGCTCCCATACGAGATTTGTGGGAAAAATGGGTGGAAATTTTGCCAAAACTTTTGAATCCCTATGAACATGCGACCATTGATGAACAACTTGTAGCATTTAGAGGTGGATGTCCATTCCGTCAGTATATGCCTAACAAAACAGCAAGATATGGTCTAAAAAATTGGTTGGCATGTGATAATAAAACTAGCTATGTTTGAAATATACAACCTTATATTGGTAGAAACCATGGCGCGACAGCAGAAAAAAATCAAGGTATGCGCGTTGTAATGGACCTAACTATAGTAATGAAGGGGCATAACTACGGTGACCATTTTTCAAAGACAAAAATAAGGGACGAAGCATTTTTGGGAAAAAATAAAACAGTTTTCAAATTTAAAACATAAACAGTCTTTTAATTCAGGTTCAGAAAATGAAAAAAAATTAACTCAAATTAAATTATTAATCTTAATTGAGTATTTTGAAATATTTACTAGTTTTTTTATATCGAAATAGTTTTTTTTATATCGTAATTCAAATTATAAATACAAAAGACACATCAAATTAAATAATACATTTTTATTAATGGTTTTAGTGTGTTTTTGTAGGTACATATTTAGTATCTAGAAAAAAAATAATTTTTATTTTATAGAATAGAAATAAAATAAAATATAATTATACTTTTATATCGCAGTATTTTTTAGTAGAGTGAATTTTTTTAAGAACGTAGAAACAGTTAGATATAGTAAAGAAATACGGCGCAGAAATATGGGACTTTAAGGAAAATATGGCGAAACAAGGGACATTTCGCGTCCCTTTGAAAAAAATTAAATTTAAAGAATACATAATTCAAACAAGGGACTGTCCCTTGAAAAAAGGGACGAATGGTCACCGTAGGCATAACATAACTTTTGATAATTTTTTCACCTCATATCAACTGGGATTAAAACTTTTAGATAGATCGCTGACAATGATTGGCACAATAAGAAAAAATAAAACATCAATATCACCGGAATTTTTACAACTAAAAAATCAACCTCTCTATAGTTCAAGATTTGTATTTACTAAAGATGTTACATTAGTGTCCTATATTACGCGAAAAAATAAAAGTGTAATTTTACAATCCACATATCATTTGAATAAAATTGTTAGCACCGAATCTCATAAAAAGCCACAATATGCTGGAGGCCTGTTGTAGTATTTTACAATATGCTGGATATATCTGCTTTCAACGCATCTGTATTATTTTGTCAAATAGACCCAACATGGAATTCTAACAAGCTCTGCAAAAGAAGGATTTTCTTGGAAACTCTTGGAGAAGAACTTATTAGACCTTATATGGAGAAAAGGAAAAGTCTTCCACGTGGTTTTGCATCTAGAGAAATAGTTACCAACATACAGGCACCTTTACAGCTTTCAACACCATCCACATCTTCATCTTCTACAATAAATACTAAAAGAGGTAGGTGCAAGTTTTGTCCAAAAGATATTAAAACTTCATTTATTTGCGCAAAATGCACCAAATATGTGTGCAAGCGACATTCTATTTGCGTTTGTAATAATTGCGACCAGTTTGTAAATCAAAATTAATTATTACTTTCTTTTTCTCTTTTATGTAAAAGTATTATACTAGCATAAATATCACTATAAAAATGAACTTTTTTACTTTTTTTTTATATAAAAATAAACTTTAAATTTTTTCTAGTTATTTTATATAAAAATATTACTAGCTCTATCATAATAATAATATAAATATGTATGTATGAATTTACTTATTGTTGATTTTCTTATTATATGTATATAACAATTTACTATTATTTTCTTTGTTACTTATTTTGTTTATAAAATTTTTGTTTTGATAAAACTATTTTGAAATAAAATCTGGTTTATCTAAACATAAAAAGTTTTGGTTTTGTAATTTAAAGTACTGAAATAGAAATATCAAATAGAATACATCGTAATGGTCAGAAATGACCATTAAAACCCTTAGTGTGCGTGAAAATGAAGGACGTATGAAGGTTAAGGAAAAAATTATAGAAATATATTTAACATAGAATTTAATTTGTATTTTCATCATCCACGTGCAAAAGTGCAATTTACTCAATATGAAAATTAAAACGTGCAAAATCGAAGAGAAAATTAACCTGATTGAACAACATGAAATTAATTTGAAAAATGCCGAGCTAGAAAACTATTACGAGAAGATACAGAATTAGCCTCCAAAAACCCAGTGCTTTTTGCAAATCAAAGTATATATCGCTTATACTTTGAGTTGCAAAAAGCACTACCATACCATAAACTAACAGTTTCTTTTGTATATTACAAGAGAAACCATGTAGGTATGTATTAAATCAAGGCTTTCACAATTTACAATACAATAAAGCTTGTTGCTGTTTAAAGCACTCACAAAATGTGACAACTCAAACACATTATTGCTTATATGTGCACTGAAAATTGTCCAGTCTAGCAACAATAATGTAGATATTATTGATCATAAATTTTTATTGTCAGGACATTCATTTTTGCCAAAGAAGGTCGCAATTTTGGAGTTGTAGAAATGGCGATTCGAAAATCCAATTTGCTGTATATTACACAAGATTATTACAAAATACTACAAAGTTATCGAAAAATAATAAATTTTGAATACTTGAAATGAAAAATGTTCAACTAAACCTCTGGAACAGGCAATTTAAAAAAGAACGAAAAATACTGATGGAGAAACTGTCAATTGGTTGAATATTACCTGGATAAGAACAGCGCCAAATAAATTGTTTTATAAGACATCGATGGAAAAAATTATCCATTTAAAACTCTTGATGTATCACCAAAACGTGGTAGGCCAAGATATTTCGGCCAAATAGTATTATCACCTTTACATGAGCAAACTACGCCAATTACAAAATTGAATTATAAAAATATGATGGACTTCTTACCCTATGAATATTTTAAAAATCTTCACTATCTAAATTAAAAAATATAATTATATGCATAGAACTTACTACTTTTATAGAACTTACTGATTTTTTCTTTTTTTATCTAATTTTTCCTATAAAATTAAATTGAAATTTTGTTTTATTATAACTTATTATAAGAACACTGAATTTGAAATGAAATAAATAAATAAGTACATATATAAAATGAAATAAAATAAAATTTTCAATTATGTATTAGTATATGTATAATTCTTATATTCCATTCAAAGAAAATCAACATTTTCAACAAATCATTGCTTTTGAAAGTGGGTATTCGCACTGAAAATTCGCTCTGAAGGAGCATTGGAATGCGGAATGGAGAAAATAAAACATACTAATTTAAAAATATTTGGCGATTGCGGAAATTTTAAGAAAAATTCTACCCATTTTTTGTAGTAACTCATCGCTTTTTGTTTTTCATTCATATTGGAAATAAACGATTTTAGTATTATATTTTCTTCATAAAGAAGATCCAAATCAATGCCAGTAATTTTAAATATTTCAATGATATCAGAAAAACTTTTAAAATTGTTAATTTCAGTTAATTTTAAAGGATTCAAAATATTGAATATATTATTATCATTGAAGTCATACCACTTTTCCAGGTAAGTTATAGATGTTTGAAAAAAGTTTTCAGCATCGATTTCAAATCTGCTTGCGAACTGACCAACCGTAGAATTTATCTTGTTGTGTTTCTTTTAATGACCGTCTAACTGCGTTCATTATATCGTAGGTGTCAAGAATCAGAACTTCATGGCTTTGTAATTTTTTTAGAGCTGGTTCAAATGCCGTGCCACAAACGTTCATTACAAATCCTAAACTTCAGCTAACTCAAATTCAAAAAACATGAAGTATGATTTCACTGGTTCAAAACTGGATAGCAATCGACTTATTGCTGGCAAAAGTGTTAACCAACGGGTAGGTACATGTCGCAATAATTCCCTCCATTCAGTATCAGTCCATTCGAAAAATTCTTTTAGTTCTGACGTTTTTTTCGCCGATGAACTAAATTCATTATATATTCAACTTCTTGGCATAATATTTTGAAGAGTCTGTGATTCAAAGCTCGAGATCGGATGAAATTTACAGCTTGGACAGTGATATCTCCAAAACCAGAATTTTTCCCTAACATGGAAGGTGCGCCATTAGTACATATGAATCCCAATTTTTCCTTCCAATCAAGATCATTTTCTGAAAAAAAACATCAATTATCTGGTACACATCAGCCGCTTTTGTAGTAGCTAATAGCGGATGGCAGAACAGAAACTCTTCCTTAATACCAGTTTCGGTGGCATATCTAACAAAGGTCAAAAGTTGACTGCACTGAGCTACATCAGTACTTTCATTCAGTTGCAGACCAAAAGGAAGAGTTGTTTTCTTTAGTGCTGACATAATTTGATCCAAAATATCAGATGACATTTCCACAATTCGACTTCTTATCACGTCAGTTGAAAGAGGCACTGCCGCAATCTGATTTCTCTATGGCTTTCCGTGAACAGCTTCCACCATTTCAAGAGCACAAGGCTTGACCAACATTTCACCGATGGTATGAGATTTTTTGTTCTTTGCGATAAGATATGCTACTTTATAACTACCTGCAACAAGTGGCTTTTGCTTAAATCCCAAACCTAACGTGGTTAAAGTTCCTGAAGACTGGAAGCTGAGCTTTTTTCTGCTTGAGAGTAGGGCATGGTTAATTAATCGGTTTTTGATAAAAACGATTAATGAATAATTGTTGAATTTCATCATCGTTTAATCGATTATTTTTTAAAATATTCCAACAAGTTCCTAAAAAAACTATAGTTTTGATTCTATAAAAAAATAAAAATTTAAGTCAGTTTATATAAGAATATTATAATAAAAAAATTACAAATTCATTTTTTTCATTTAATAGCTGCGCACGTAAAAAGCATAAGTTGTCCAAAGTTTCATCTTTTAATGATGTCCTTAATTTGGTTACAAACAATCCAGCTGCGCAGAAACTTCTTTCCGTCTCGACTGAAGATAGTGGCACACTCAATAATGCATTATATATTTTCTCCAGTAAATCTGTTTTTACTTTACTGTGTTCATAAACCATCATTTGTCTCTTGATATCAGTTAGATTATAAATTAAAGAAGGAGCTGTTGCATTTCTGTTTTTTCAGGTTTTTTATTTAAAATGTTTTGTAATTCGCTTGCTTTGGAATTAGAATATCTTGCTTTTTTGACAGATTCAATTTCAATGCAATCATTTTCATCTTTGTTTTCGGTATCTGTTGTGGACGGATTTTCTAGAGGAGCTAATAATAATCGATTGGCTATGTTTGTATTGGCGAGATCATTTTTGGTCGGTTTAAAAAAAAAAACAATTTTCCGCAGACAAAGTATTTAAATACTCTATTGGGTCTTCCAAATATAGAAGCAATCCTTCCAGATCTGGATTACTTCTTTCATTAATCCGTGTAGTCATAGAAGTGTAAAATTTATGTGCTAAAATACTAGATTTGGATTGATCTTTTAATTTAGTCAACATAAATTCAAAAATTTTTGGCTCCTGTATTAAGTTGCAATCTTTTCTACCTAGAGCTAATGAGCTTACTTCAATTATTTCTAATGCTTCAACAATTTCTGAAATTATTTTGAGTTCATCATTCGAAAGAGAAATTTGGGCAACTGATAAATCCTTCAAAACTATTTTAATAACTTCATACATTTCCATGAACCTTTTTAACATAGCCAGAAGCCAGCATAGAATTGCATCTAGTAGAAGTATCAATTATTAAATTAAGCTCTTTGCCCATTTTGTCCTTGCAGGCTTTTTGCTATACATCATTTTTAACAGGAGATTTACGAAACATTCGTGCGATACTTCTTACTTTTTTTATTATATTTGAAAAATCTGGAGTTCAGATGATATGTTCTGAAGATGGATTTTCTTCCACCCAGAACTGAAGTTCATCTTCACTTTCATTTGAATCGGAGCTATAATAATCTTCAACAGCTATTTCATTGTTTAATAACATTTCCTCATCTGTTGCTTCAATCGATGTGGCTGGTATTTTTTTGTATAAACCATCTGTAACTCCTAAATGTATTCCATGGCTCTGACAAAGTTGGTGGTAAATACACATCAAGCGACCCATCTTTTTCATTACTGCCACTATATGTTTTTGAAGATCAATGTCATATTGGTTTAGTTTTTGTTCTACAATTACAATTGCTTTCGTAGCTGGCATTGAGTCTTTTATCCTTATCATACCAAAAACTTCCTTATCCTTCGTGTGAATATTAAGGCACATATATCGACGATTGCGTTTTGATGTCCATTCATCTAAGGATACAGAAAATCGTTCCCAATTTTCAATTTTTAATTTAAATTTATTTTTTAAATCTTGCTGAAGCTTTACAGCATATTGCATTACCATGTCCTTAATGCCTTTTTCTGTTAAAGGAATATTTAAACCTTGAGTTTTCCATCCGTTTTGGATTCCTTCACTATTTGCAAGGGTAGCAAACGGTATACGATCTAATGCAGTTAGTTTTGCAAGAGTTAAAGCAGTTCGATTAATTTTTTGGTAAAAAACGAAGTTAAATTAGATGTTAATTTATTGTTATTTTGACCTGATGTTGAAGCAACAACTTCTTTACACAGATCATGTTTGTGTTGCATATGATACCTATATGACGTCGTCGTTTGATGAGACCGAAATATGGTGTCACAGTGTTTACACTTTAATATATTTTTATCTTTTTTGTTCACCATTAAATTGGACCAAATTTCAGAACGTTTCTCTTTGCATTTAATCCATTCATCTTCTTCTGTTTTCTTCTCAGCCATTACCTTTAAGAATCAAAATGCTAAATTATAATTTTATTTTTATTATAAAAACATACTCCATACTTACAATAATTATAAATTTGCTGCTTTTTAATGAACTTTATTCTTTCAAATTATTGCGGAAACAAAACTCTAACACTGTTTTCGCAAAACATACAAAATATTGCGCCTACTAAGTGAATAATTTTCGACTTTTTAATGGTTGCTATGGAGATAACGTTTTTTTTACAAAAAAAAACTACGAATTTTAATCAAAAAACCAAAAAAGAATGGAAATAAAAAGGCTGCAACGACAACTAGTTTAAAAAACAATTAATCACTAACCGGAGAAATTGTTCGATTAATTGAAGCATTTCATAAAAAATCAATTAATCGATTAATCAATTAATTGAACCATGCCCTACTTGAGAGATTCAAGTGAGTCTCCAGAATTATTTGAGTGCATTTTTGTAAAATGTTCAAGGAGTTTAGAAGGCCTCATATTATCATTGCAGAGAATTTTTGAGCATAGAAAGCATTGGGGTTTTTCGATTTTATCACGAACACAGCATGTAAATCCAAATTTCACATAATCCTCACTATTTTTCCTTTTTTTCGACATACAGTAATCCCCCGATTTACGAAGGCTCGGTTTACGAAATTTCGCTATTACGAACAATTTCATAATGTTATAAAATTCGTTATACGAATGAAAAATTCGCTATTACGAACAATTTAATTCAATTTGGAACTCCCCGAAAACAATAAATTAAGTTCTCTCATTCATTAAAAATTTCTTTAGTGTAATGCAATTTGTGTAATTTTATTTAGTGCGCAATTTGTGTAATATTTATTATATTTTTGAAATGAGTAAACTCTTTTTTCTTTTCTTTTCTAATCACTTTGTTTCAAATATTTCTAAAAATAGGATTTCGTTTAACGAAAATTTTGGGTACGCATCTACGTAGTTTTAACACAAACTTATACTAAAATGGATCTCGTTTTACGAATATTTTCGATCGCTGGAACGTATCTATTTATTTTAAATAGAATACCATACTAATATTGGGCTCGATATACGAATATTCGATATACGAACATTTTCACAGAACGTATCCTGTTCGTAAATCGGGGGATTACTGTATTTCTTTTTTATTATTAGCGGTAACGAAATACTAATTAAACCAAGTTAAAAGAAATGCAACTATCAGCAGCCAATATAAACTATTACTAAACTTGAATATAAAAATGTACTCAATTTTGAATTTTTTCAAAGGCTCCTTAGTTAAAAATTTATTCAGTTAAGTAGAATTAATTAAAATGCTCCAACTACTAGCAGCAATTGCCAATATGTACTTGAATATAAAAATGTATATAATTTTGAATTTTTTCAAAGGCTACGTGATTTCAAAAGAAACATAATTAATTGGAAATAGTTATGTACAAAAATATAGAAATGCTAAATTATTTTGCAAAAAAGTAATATGAGGCCTTCTAAACTCCTTGAACATTTTACAAAAATGTATTCAAATTTTATTTTGTATAATATAAATATGTACATAATAAATAAAATAAGTTTAAATTTTGAAGAATTTTTTTTAAATTATATTTTTTTTTGTAAATAATTTTAATTTAAAAAAAAACATAACAAAAATAAGCAAAATCTCATACCTCCTCTAACACATTAGTATACCTCACCAAGGGAGGTATACCTCAACGGTTAAGAAACCCTGTTTTAAATCCTTCATATTGTATACAACCGTAAGAATCGATCTGACGGTTGAAATTTTGAATTTGTTCCGCTCTTTCGTCCATTGTGCACCAATTAAAGAAAATATCCTTTCCACATTTGCATTTTGTCCTGGTATGCAGAAAAAAAATTTTTTTTAACAATTCCGAGTAATAAGCACTGATAAAAATAAATTGAATATTCCTAAATTTAAAATAGTAATAAAATTCCGTTTTGCATAGTAAAATTACGTTTAAGTATAGTAATTTAAATAATAATTATGTAATAATGCAATTAATGTAAATATTAAATAACTTAACCTTAAAATTCCATTTTTATAAAGTACGATTTTTTTCTATTACTTAAAAAATGTATTATTACTATATTTTTATGTAATATACTGCATTGTTAACGGAAAATTATTGCATGGATATATAGTAATAATGACGCCGTAAAACTTGTTGAAACATGTAATTTGTCATAAGTTTAGAATTATTTCGTGAGTAAAGACGTGTTCTGGAAAAGTTTTTTGTCAACAAAATTTGTGTTTAAAAGTAAAATTTGTGTTTAAAAGTAAAAATTTAATTATTAAATTTAGTTTATTATTGTAAGTATTTTTTTATACTTAATTAACAGAAATTAAGTGTAATTCTTGTGATTTTAAAAGTGACATACTGAAAATATACCACAAACATCAATTTGTACATAGACTCCAGAAAAATAAAAATTTTTGTTGTGGATATAAAAATTGTTCATAATTTTGAAACACTTCGAAAAGCTTATTAATATATCTGTTTCAAAATATTTCGAAAATTACCAGGAAAATAAAAATAATATTCAGAAGTATTTTCGAAAAAAGTCACTTATCTATGAGAATAACGAAGAGTATCCTGAAAATGATATTTTATTCAAAATTTTAGCTTCACATTTTAAAGAAGATGCGAATTTCTGGTTTAACAGATTTCCGGTTAGTTTAACAAAAACTATTTTAATTTAATCTATAATTTTTCCTGACAATTTTTTTTTTGTTCTTATACTTCGGACAGAGAATATTAAAATATAAAATTAATTCTTTTTTGTTTGCATAATTCATGTTTTTTTCTTACAGATTGGAACAATTATAGCCGAAATAGTTCCTCCTGCCTCTACTCCGTGGTTTGGAATTATTGGTAAGTGAATAAGATAATATTAGATTTTCAGCATGATTTCAAATGTATATAGTACATATGTATATGTTTTGAGAAATTATTATCTGGAAATGTTTTTTTTTCTTATTTCGTTAAAATAAGTTTTAATCATTTTGTTGTGTCTGATAACGACTTTTAATCTTTCAGAAACTCCAGATGATAACAACGTATTTTATTTATTCTCTGATGCTCATCTAATTAATTCAAGCTCAATTACTTTTCAAGAAGCGTTAATCCAAATATCCGCATTGTACTTCATGTATAATATAGAATATCCAAAAGAGCTGTCTTTGACGCTTGAATTTTTTGAAAAATATTTCTTTAAGCATTACACAGGACTAAGTCGAGGTAGAAAAAAAAATTTGAACTCCAAATCGCGAGTACTTAATTTCATAATGAAATTAAATAATCAAGAAAATTAATATTTTTTAATTTTTTTTGCTCTTAGTAAGAAATATTTTCTATAACTAAATGTAAAATTAATAATTTAAGCTGTATTATTAATAATTAATTAATACTTTTGCCTTATATGTACATATATTATGAATAATAACTGTTTTAAAAACAATCTAATTTTTAATGAATACAATTTCATATTAAATACTTATAATTACAAAGTATATTATTGAATTCTAAAAATGTATTATTAAATTACTTTTTATATTTTTATTAGTGTTTTAAAAACAATTATAATAAAATTAAAAATTACTTTGAAAAGTAAATACGTATTAATTTTCTAATTTGTTTTAAAATTTTGAAATCACCCTGTAAAAATGAAACGACCCTATATTCATGAAACCACCCTGTATACATACATAATTATTACGGATAAATTACACACACTGTTGGTAAAAAGATATGTATCTAAAACAGTAATATTCCATAATTATTATACGAAATCGTTTACTACAGAGTTATGTAATATTACAGATTGTATTTAGGTAGGTTACTACTCTGAATGTAGGCAAAAAAAATGCCTACATTCAGAATAGTAATTATTTTTATCAGTGCGCTGTATTTTTACTATTTTCAAAAAACTTTCTTCATTTGGCACTTGATATTAATTTTTCAAATCCATCATCGGCATCGGATAGCTTGGCGCTCACAAATTTTTTTAGGTTACAAAACTGGTCAAAACCTTTTGAATCATTAAAACTCAAATCAATATCTTTCGAAGTTATATATTTGATGGTAAGTTCAACTGATGTCCACTCAGGTACTTCGTCCAATCTCATCCAATTAAAGGAACTGAACTCATCCAAGTGAATTGCCCATTTTCCGAGGTATCCCAATGACTTTCGGTAGCACTTCATACAATCATTTTTAAAACAATTAACTTCAGATTCAAACCCGTTCCTAATTAATTGACGTAATATTTTGTTTTTGTGGAAATTGGTAAGAATTCATCGTCTATTCTACACTTTGAAGTGGTTTTTAATAATTTTAAGATTGACGATACTTCCAAAATTAAATTTGTTTCCATTTCCATCTCTTTACTTTTTTCGTGGAATACATATTGCAATAAATGGACAAAGTACAAAAACGCCTCACTTAGGTTTGAATTGAAAAATCGTTCCAGAATAAGTGGGCAATTATCGATAGATGAACAATAGGATTTTAGAGCTGGAAAAACTTCTAAAATTCGATTCACCGCAGGAAATAACGATAGTCATCGCGTACCTGAATGTTCTAGCAAATTTTTATACTCTATTTCCGTGAAGCTGCGAAATTCCTTTAAACTTTCAGTTCGTACTGTGTATATTGAAAAAAATGTATAGATTTTTATACAAATCAGTTTTATATTAACAGGAAACGAATCAAAGCTAGTTTTGGCTGAATTAGAAGTAATATGAACTGGTCATCCGATGCCATTTAAATCCCTTCCCAGTTTTGATTTCAATTTGCAATAAACTTTTTTATTTTCGCCCGCTCTCTTTATTCCACCGAAATTTGTATTGCAGTTATCTGCGGGAAAAGCAACACACTTTTCTAACAGATTAAATTTTGTTAAGTATTTAATTATATTATTCACTATAGTTTCGGATGTTTCATCTGGTAAGTTATCCAGATGTAACATTTTCGTTTGAATTCCTGTTTTTCTACTGAAGTACTGGGCGTCTACCGCCTACTCCGAGTTTCGGAAAATAAGATTCGGATTCGAATAATCCGTACCATGTAAGGCGAAACTCGAAAGAGATCCGAATCCGAAAATTGATGACAGTTTCACTTTCGAATATCCCGCTACTGTATATTCCTAATTTCGTATCAAATCTCATAAATTCCATTCGATAACTAATTTGTTTTCGAATGTGCTTTGTTTTTTTTTTTTTTTTCTTTTTCCTATGTTTTTTCGTTTTATTTTTGTTAATTTAAAAAAATATAATTTAATTTTGTTGTATATATTTAAATTAATAATAGAAATAGTGTTTTTTGTAGTTTTAATTTAATAATAAAAATAGTGTTTTCTTATAGTTTAATATGTAAGTAATGTATTAATGAAATGTATTTATATATAGAATAATTAAAATATTTTTTTTTTGGTTTTAGGACAAAAGTAGTAAGTACGAAACCGTCGCAATTTGATGTGATGGTGGAATTTATGGAACATCATAAAGAAATGGCTCAGGGCTATTTAAAGTCTGCAGACGCTAGGGGGCATCGTCTAGGTTGTGTGATAGGTTAAGCATCCAGTTGAATGCAGAAGGACCTCCAGTACGCACAGCAATCCAATGGAAAAAAGTAACTAAAATATAAATATTTATATTTTAATATTGAACTATTTTGTTTTAATAGGTATGGGCTGATTATAAAATACATATAAAATCCAAAATGCGCAGAAATAAACAATCAATGTCTGGAACTGGTGGTGGTCCGAATAGATGTCTATCGTTTACATCAACTGAAGAACGCGTCATCGAGTTAATTAATTTAACGGAAGCAACTTTTGGAAGTATTCAAACTAAGAGTTTTGGACCAACTTCTGTATCAGCTACTTGTACGGGTGAAATAAACTTGGAGGAGACGAATGAGCTTCAATCTAATTATCAGTGTGTTGATGGTGAAAGTGAATCAATACTTAATTACACTGGAAATGAATTTGATGTTGAACTACCAGCAAGCACCATAACAAATAGTATACATACCATCAATTTCCACCGAACCATCAATTTCCACTAGACCATCAACTTCCACCAGACCATCAACTTCTAAAGCTGTAAATAAATATAAAATTTAGTTACATTTCTGTTAATAATGTAAAAAAAAATAATTCATTACCTTTTAGGTGGTAAATCTAACACATTAGATTTATCTCTGATTTCATTTCTTTTTATACATAACTTTCTTCGATTTTCAGAATTTTCGGAATCACTATCACTATCACTAAAATAAACTTCAATTGAACAATCCATTTTAATTTAATTTTATAAAACAAAACCAAATAATATTTAAATAAATAAAACAACTCGATTTGTAAACAAAATAATTATTTGTAAACGAAAAAAATTTTTTGCTGTCAAAATTGAATTTCTCAATTGTCAAAACTATTCTTCATTCGAATCTCTTACGCGGTACTGATGAATGCGAAATTCGGATCTGCCTGATACGAAACTCGAACGATTCGAATTTCTTAGACGGTAGAGGGCCTGGATTAAAATTGGAAACAATTAAATTGAACCATGGTTACTGCCATCTGTAGAAGCGGATATATATGTAATTTCGGAAATATCATTGTTAATATTTGCAATACAAAATGGTGTTATTACATTTTTTGGCAATTGCCCTGGTTTTTGTATGCGCAAACTTAATCATTTTTGATTTGGGAATCGTCAAATATTTCTTTAAATAAGCTTGAACTGCAGTCGGTGGAACGGAAACTAAAATGGTGTTTAAGAGTATGGAAAGTTAATGTACCTTCTGCGGCACCTACTTGCCATCCAGCTTTATAAATTTTGGTATTAAAAATTGGGTCAAAGTCCTTCTCCTGCCTGTAATGATTGTCCTGCCTGTAATGATTGTTTGTGCCATTGCGAGCCTATATGTTGTTCCAAATCATATCGTCCTTTATTTGCAAACGAGATTTACAAATCGTGCAGAATGCTTCATGTTTTGTATGTTCCGGTTTGGCAATGAACATTTTATATTTTGTTTGTAAGTCATGGCTAAAAATTCAGTTTCTTTTGCTCATTCTGTAGACGGTAGCTGTAAAAAAGTTTTTATATACAGAGTTTTTCATCTTTATAACGCTTTCATTTGTATAAATCGAGTTTTCATTTTATAAATTTTATGTTCATTTGTATAAATCGAGTTTTCATTTTTAAAAAGCAAGTTTTCATTTTTCTAAATACAATATAAATTTTTTATTTCAAAAACAAATGTTTAACTGAGTAATTTTATTATCCATATTCCATGTAATTTAAATGAAATGTTGATTTGCAAGTCTCTGTATATTCCCGAAGATGATAAAAATATCCTCTAGTAACTAGAGTCTAGTTGGTAGGTCTTGATTTGACAATATTGTATTGAACCTAGCTGCTGCTGTATCAAAATTGTTTACTGTAGACAAATCATCTGTAAATCGCGCTTTTGACATTGAAAAAAATTCTTCGATGGGATTAAGTTGTGGAGAGTATGCAGGAAGATACCGAATGCTTAAATTATTTTCCGCGACAAAATTTCTAAATAAATTTGCATGATGGATTTTAGCGTTTTCCATAACAATTGTCTTCGTTGTTGTTTCATTGTTATTTAATATTTTCTCCCTGAAAAATTCTATAAATTTAGCAGCATTATACGGGCCCGAAATTATTTTGAATTCAACCACTGCACTAACTGATATTGTACATAATACACTGATACTCCTTCTTTTATTGGCGGGAACTAGCCTGTATGCTTTTGTGTTACAAGGAGAATATCCATAATATTTGCTTAAATGGAGGTTGAATCCAGTCTCATCAACAAAAATTAAATTCTCGTTAGAAATTCCAATTAATAACGATGCATAAATTCTTCTCGCTTCCAAAATACGCGGACAGTTTCTTTCCACTGGAATTAAGGATAATCTTTTTCTGGTAAAACCGATATTTTTCACTAAACGATGGATGGTTGGAATTTACGCATTATGATTTTGTAGTGCAAGTTTTTGCTTTAACGAAGCTAAAGTGTGACTGGGAGCGGCTACTAATTTATCTTGAATTATTGTTTTAATTTCCGTATTTAGTTTCCTTTTTTCGGAACGTTTTTGTTCAGATGTTTTGAAATTTTGAAGTGTTTCTTCTACATTATTATGTAATTTGACAATTACTTTATTGATGGCAGAAATAGAAAACCCTATACATTCCGCTATTTCTTTGGGAGTATTTCCGGCAATACGCAAGCGATTTATGGCCTCAACAGTTTCCTTAGTCACAATTTCCCTTTTCTTTCTCTGGTTTAGCTGTTCCATGTTTGAAGGCACATTCGTTTATGAAAATATGAACTCGATTTATAAAAATGAAAATAAAATTTATAAAAATGAAAACTCTCGTTATAAAGATGAAAAACTCTGTAATAAAATAAAATAATAATCATAATTTTAAAAACAAAATTAACTTATAAAACAAGTATACGAGTATACCATCAACTTAACGGCTTTAAACAAACCAAGCTGCTAGTTAGCTTGGTCTAGCAGCAAAGAAAATCAACAATAACGATTAAATTTGAATTTAGTTCCACAGTTTGATATTGACAGATTTAATTTATCAAGAGATTTAATCTGTTAACAATTTAACACAATAAACAATTAGACCGGGTTATCGCAATGCGGAAAAAAAATCCGTAGCACCGATTTCTGCGGAGAATTCGTACTGACTAAATAAAATTCCACCAATCTCGGATTTTTTTTAAATAGAATACATAAAAAGAACAGTTGGACATAAAAATAACGCACCAAAAAGAGAGAGTGAACAAAAAGATACAAACCCAAAAAGAAAACATGTTCTCTTTCAAAAAGATATAATGGACACCCTAATTATTCCAAAAGTTTTTTTTATTATTTTTGATTTTTATTCTTACCTTACATACTACGCTTAAGTTAAGCTAACCGACCGTGTTTTTTCGGTAGAGCATAGGAATCTATAAATTTAGAATCTATTGAAATATTTTAATTGGACGCTACATAAACAGAATTCACTAAAATTTGCTTAATTTTAAACCTCCAGTAAAGCGCAGAAAATTAAAAGTTATTATAAATAAATACATGCGTTAATTGCTATATAAAATGTTCATCATGTTAAGAATAAGTTTGCTTTTAAACTAATGGGATTAACATTTAACAATTTTTTAGAACTGCTTAGCTTTTAAAATTTAATGGTATTTGACTGAATATAGAAATTTTATAAATTATAGATTTTTGGAAATTATTAAACATATATGGAAAATATTTTTAAATAATTTTAGCTATCATAACACAAAATGGTTTAGTTGGAAAATAATTTAGTCTGAATTTATTTTTTTGGCTAAAAATTATGTTCAAAAATCAATATAAATGCTTTCGTAGTTCAAGTGAAATATTTATTTATTAAGTCAATTTTGATATCTTTAAATTATGTGCATAAACAAGTGTTAAATATAATTAATATAATTTAAAATTTAAGTGCTGATGCAATCGTGATTTTTTTATATCCAAAATTATCCATTTAATTGTTGATAGTGTTAAGTAGACCAAAATAAGAATACGATACTTTTAATATCTGAAATAAAAATATAATGAAATTTCTTAATTTTAAAAAATAAATTACTCGAGAACATTGATAAAAGTTATAAGATTTAATGGTATGAAAAATGCTTTCATTGTTATGGGTCTTGTTGATCCAATCATTAATAAGAGAAAAGTCTTCTTCATTGGAATTGAATATTTATACCAATCACTTAAATATATAGCATCACAAGTTAATTCGCTCTGAAATATAATTAAATTTTAAACTATAATAATTTCTATAAAACTAATTTTAAAATATTAAATTACATTAACGGATATCTCATTTGCATGCCAATAATATAATAAAACAATAATATTGATTATAAAAATATAATTAACTAGTATGAATTTATCCATGCCACTGGAATTCTGCACAATATCAGTAAATAATTTAATAAAATTATATTTGAATTGGAAATTTTAAATTTTACAAATTGATAATATTTATGAAAGAAAAAATTTTATAACTTAAAAAAAACTTACCCCAGCAGTTAATTCGTAAAGAATAAAGCTTATTAAAATTGAAAGAATGATAAATTCGGCAAATATAGGTACTCTAATTAATTTTTCCAATTCCTGAACAAACCTATTTTAAAATAATTATTATAAAAAAAATATACAAAATATCTTTTTCGAAAATTTTTATCAAATTACTAACAATTTTACATTTATTTGATCCTGCAAACATTTAATTATTAATTTATATTTTTTTTGTTCAGTATTTGAAATATTTGAAAATAGTTTATGACGAATTTCCACTTGGTTATTTACCTACAAAGTTATTAAATAATTTAAAACAAAAGTTTTATTTACTTTAATTGTCATTTTAATTTATATGTTCTATATGTGAAATGAAGTAACTTATACCTTTAAGTTTTCCAATCGTTGGTTTATAATTTTTAATCTTAGAATTGCATATAACATTAAACCTGTTATAAATGTATGCCATAGTAAAGACAGTGGCACGATTAGTACACATATATATAAAGGACCAAAATAACAAATTACAACATTATTAGTAATATGTTGAAGTCCAAATATTTTAAAAATTAATTGATCCTCCGATTCCTTGAATAAAATTCGATAAAAAAAATTTAGAAAATTTTATATAATAATTTATAAATTTTTACCATTGCTGAAAAAAATATTTGTTTATAAAAAACACCAGAATAAAAATAAATTATAGCAAATATTTCCATTATTATGATGCCAAAGTTTAAAATACTCATGTTTCTACAGATGTAATTAACAATAACCAATTCATTTTTTTCATTTGTTTTTAAAATCAATTTCATGTCCTCATGTAGATAAGTGATCAATTTGTAAAAATCTATTCCAAAGAAGTTATACAAATTTTTTTGTTTTAATGATTCATTTATACTTACTGGAACGATAAAAAATAAGATTAAAAATGGCAACTGAGAAATTTAAAAAACAAAATGCCGTAGCAATAGTAAATATATTTTTAGAATTAACATCATTGAAAAGTTTCCATACTACATTAAACTATATAAAAAAATAGATTATTTTATTGAATCATTTTTTTTTTGTTAATAATAATTAATTTACCATTAAAATTGTAAATAACCAAAATGAAAACATAAAAATTATACATCGAATAAAATGAAAATATTCATAATTTTGATTAGATGAAATGATATAACCACATAATTTCATAACTTTTAATTGAATTCGTAGAAGTTTATTATCATAAACATCCAAATTTAATTTGTAATTCTTAATTGAGGGCATTTTTTTTTTGCACAATACAAATTAATATGGTAACAATTCTGTTTGAGGATTAGATTTTAACTAGTATAACTGTGCCTGTTTGCAAGAGTTTATATGCCTGTTTGCGAGAGTCTTTAATGAATATTATAATTTTTTTTAGTATATAAATTTGCAGCTGTCAGGATACATAACATAATTCAATAATACGATTTTTTAGATATAATAATCAATAATAATTTTTAGAACAGGGACTACACAGAAAAAAAAGAATAGAAAATTCACCTTAAAATCACCTGAAACAATAATAGATTCTAAACCTACTAATCTAGTTAGATTATTTATGTAAATCTAATTAGGTGATTTTAGAAAATTATTTTGCATTAAATTGTAGGTATAATTTTTCCAAACTTAAGCTGACTTAGGTGACTAATTAGATGATTTTCCTAATTAAAAATGCGCCGATTGCAAACGAATTTTTTTTTTGTTGGCAATGAATGCCAAAAATTATTTTTATCTATTTCTTGTAGATACACAATTCTCTTTATTTAAAAACAAAACCTAAAATTTTTATCACAAGGTCTATTTTTAAAATTTATTTAAATCCTATTTTTATTAGTATAGTTTTTTACAAATGAGACATTTGAACGTAATTTTATTATTAATACTTAAAAGGTAATTTTATTATTAATAGTTACATTTAAAGTCAACGATTTCGCCGACCTGAAATGAACCAGTAACATTTAAAAATTGGACAGTCATAGTTGGACAGTCATTATTCCAATAATTGGACAGTCATTATTCCAATATTAAAATTTTTCTTACCAAAAGTGAAAGGTTACAGTGATATAAAATTGCAATTTATTATGCTTAATTTCCACCAAATGGGACAAAATATTATATCTAAAAATAGCATAATAATTATACAATCATTAGATACAATCAATTACTTCAATAATAATAAGTGAATTAAGGACGTATAAATTATAAATATAAAACTTCTTAATCATTCATCTAATATGTATTCTAATTGAGAATCTCAGCAAAAGAAAATTATCTAAATATATAAATTGCAATTTAATTATATGCGAATATCCAGGTGTAAATTAATAATTAATTTGTGTAAGCTTTGTAGTCCTTTGATTATAAATTATCAAAGAAAATTTTTACCTTTTTTTTATAAAATTTAATATTATGCATAATAAAACATAACAATATATACATATTTAATTTAATATTATTTTTAATCAATGGCGGCTCGTGGACAATGTGTGATTGCACAAAAAATAATGTGCAGGTTTTCACGCTAGACTACTGCACGAGTTAACTGGAATTTTAGTGTCCAGTTTCTCCAACTTTAAGCCCAATATATATAATGTTATAAACTATGCCACTTTACTCTTCATACACAAAATTTCAAAAGGCTGTTCTTTTGTGGCCAGGCAATTTTAACATACAGAAAATAATTAAAAATTTACTTTTCCTTTTGGAATGTTATACCGGAAGAACGTCGATAATTCGATGTTCAGATAATTCGATTTACCCTTTTAATTCGTTTCTTTTTAAAGTCTGTAGAAAATTTTATTAAAATTATTTTGCTCTTAAAATAAAAAACAACTAATAAATAGTACATAATTTAGGTAAAATTTTGAATGTCCCATTATTTTTTGTAATTTATTTACATTACAAAAAGAAATTAATAATTTGGGAATCGAAACTTGTTCAATCGTTTTTACAGTTGTAACAGTATTTTAAAAATTTTCCATGATATATTTTTCTATTTTAACTAAAAAATATTTCAAATATGTATATAAAAATGAAAAGTTCATTTAAGGTTTTGTCCAGTGGACATTTAAAACCGTGGCTTATCTAGCTAAAAGTTCTGATGTCGACTTAAGGTATTTTACTCTTTGGGCACAGACTTATAAACCAACTGTGACCTATAACACTTGTACTGCAAATGAAATAATTTTCATTTGCAGTAAAACTTTCTTTAAAAAAAACTTTTGAGACATAAATTACATTGCTTCCAAATACAGTTTGTTTATTGCTAATAAATTTCGTTTACTAAAAATATTACATTATTAGTGTAAATTATTTTGAAGATACTTACGAGTATACTCCAAAATTATAAAAAATAATAAGTTTAATTTTAGGATATTTTTAGGTCTGATCTGAAATCATTAATATTTCAAAATATATGTGTAACATATGTATATTAATTTACTATTATTGATTTTTGTAAATCTGTTGATACAGCTTAGACATAGCAGCAATTTAATATTAGAATAAAAATATTTATAAAATTTCAGATTATTAAATAAAAATTAAAGGATTTTGCCAATCGAAATATATTTCACTTTATTTTTTATTAAAAAAATACTCATGTCATATTTTAAGTTTTATGATTAATACTGGATGTCCTTTCGAATTAGGTTCAATTAACATTTAAACTACAAAAAATATAATACAAGAAAAAATTAAATTAAATTATCCTTTGGGTCCTTTACTTCATATTAGAAGAAAATTTTATTTTATATGAAAATTTTTAGTTATATATATTATTAGAAATAAAAATAAAATGTAGGTCGAACCAAGAAATAAATCATAATACGCAACCATATATTAAATACTAGAATAGCCTGTTTGATCTTTGATTAATTAGGATTTCATCAAATAAATTTCCAGAGTTTAATTTCGAACCGGTTCTGTTTCTGTAATATATTTCTAACAAATAATTAAATCTTTCAAAGTAATTGGAACTTTTGGTGCAATAATTACTACTTCGTGATAGTAAAAAGAGAGCTAAATGGATTTTTCCGCTGAGAAGGGTCCACCTAAAAAAAGAGCTGAATGGATTTTTCCGCACCCCTAGTTCAGCAGGACAAGTTGCCACTGGGATTTATATTATAATGTAGGAAAATCGTCAAATAAATAGTAATTTCAATCTAGCTTAGCAGTACAGATGATGATTTCTGATCATCAAAAAAAATTATTTAAATCAATTCACAAAAATTAAATAAAAATTTAGATTCAACCCTTTAAAAAGAATGAGCATTTTGGATATTACACAAAAAACAATTCAACTGACGTAATAATCATATTAATAAGGGAAACAAGATTGACTGTACGCGTATATCTGTTTTCACTTTTCAGTTATACATACATTTTTTTTATGTTACAAGTTTATTTTTAAATATTCAAAACTAGGTTGCAATCCTAACATCATTTTATATATCACTTTATTTGATTACTTTATACATGGTTTAGATGCGGCAGATTTTTTTTTTATTTTATATTTTTTTACGGACTGGTAAACAAGGATCATTATGTGAAATAAAATATTTTATTTTTATATATAAAAAAAAAAAACTTGATAGTTTTTTCAGTCATGTAATTTGTATAAAATATTCACAATAAAATATAAATGTATCTAAAAAATTTATTCAAGAAACAAACTCGTATATTTTGTATATTTTTTTTCCTAGATTCCTGGGATTATATTTCAAATTATTTAAAAGGATACCAAGAGGTTTTTTTTTTCTTTTAAATTTTTCTCTTACAATTTATATTAGAAAAAATAGAAAAGTTTCACGGTAAAAATTATGTTGAATTTGTTTAAAAAAAAATTGAATGGAAAACATATAATAAAGTATAATAAAATTTTAAAAGATTCAATTATTTTTGAGAAAATTATAAAAATATACTAAATAATTTCATTTATATTTTTGTGATATTAATTGTTCATCAGAAAATATACTGTACACAAACACAATTTAACATAATTAAGCATAACATTAATGAAATATGTGCGAAAATGTACTTTTGGTACCAAAATATTCATAGAATTAATAGTAATGGAAGTACCATATATGTTATTCGATAAACAATTGTCCAACCAAAACTAGATGGTCTCTTTATAGTACTGCCTGAAATATAGATAATATTTTTTTAAATAAAATTAAATGACAGAAGATATTTTGTTTATTATCCTTACAAAATAAAATTTCAAAGTTTAAATTTTTATCCTATTTCCATTACAATTTGCGGAGTAAATTAGACAATTTTATACATTAGGGCGCTTCCATAGTTTACTTTATTCTATGAAAAAACTTATCTAAAGTTTCTGAAAAATTTATCTAAATTTATCTAAAGTGTTTAAATAATATTCTGGAAAATCACTTGTGTTTTAAATTATGAATTTACATACCCAACTCTTTCTACATTTAACAAACCATTTAAATTCCAAATTAAGTTAATAATAATGTGTAGAATTGACTGCAATATTGCTTTTAAAAAAATATAATTTTTAAATTCAAAATGATTTAATTAAAGAATTGTGATTACATAATTTACTTTACTTTAATTTTATGTTGAATAACTTGGACTATAATAATATATTTAATAAATTTTATGAATTTATAGTAATTTTAATTATTTATTTCAAATAATTTATATTCGACGTCATTACTTAGTCTGGTTTCTAAATATAATATGTAAATTTTTATATTTCTAATAAGAAAAACACTAAAAACTGAAGATTATTGAACCATTAATAATTCAAATCAATTAAATAATTAAATAATTCAATTAAGGTCCTTAAAGTATATACCAAAATAAAGTGTATCACAAATGCAAATTCAATTACTTAACAACTCATTTAGCAATAAAACATCTTTTTTTAAATTTAAATGAAAATAAAAATTATATGTATTTTTAATTCATTTTTTCAATTACATAAAATGAATTTATTTATCACACACCACCAACAAAAATGAAGAAGAAAATTATTTTTAATTTAAGAAATTTCATTAAGTTAATTCTAACAGGTAGAAAAAAAACACAAGGTGAGACATTTTTAGTCTACAGCTCAGACCAAGAATATTGACAAAATTAATGGTTTCATTAAAATAAAAAAAAAAATGTAATGAAGGTCTATAAAAATAAAATATTTGATTGAATTGAAAAATGTTTTGGGTTAAAAAAAAAATTACCCATCGAATAAACATTTCACGCGAATTTAAAAAATATACATATACACCTATCTCTCTATTTGCACGGTACTCGGTTGACACGGTTTCGCCTTTACACGGTTTTTAAATTTGCAAAAAAAATTGTTTTTAATGATTTAAAGCACTTATTTCATAAACTCCAGTACATTTTTTTTTTGTTCGGAATAGTATTTATTATTTTATGTTTGTGTTTATAATTTTATTGAATCAATTTATTTAGAACCAATTACCGTTTTTTTCATTAAATGTTTGCCTCGTTTTACAGGGTTATTCTGAACATATCTACGACTTTTCTTCATATTCCTTGTTTCAATTTACACGGTTTAAAGGAAAGAACCAATCGTCCTTTTTCATATGCATTCTGTGTCTCGTTTTATACGGTTTCAATTTACGGTTTTTCATCTACCGTGCAAATCGTGGGATTGGTGTACAAAATGCATATTTATATAATATCTTTAAAAGGATCTAAATTCAATTACTCAAATTTTCTTCTTCTAGGAAAAAAAACCTTTTTTTTTTTTTTTGGTTCTTGTCTTTCTTTTCTCCATTTTAATTTGAATTTCAGTGAAATTTTGAAGTTTGTATAAATAAAGAGCCAAAAGCTTACAAAAAAAAAAACAAAATAGGAAGAAATATTAATGAAGATAATAATTTTAGAGAAAGGATAATAGTTTTCAAAGATCAAAACAAAAATTTTGAACCCTTATAAAATGTTAAAGTGTTTGTTCAATTATTAATTTTAAATTACGTATACATATATAGTTTCTGTAGGATTTTATAAAATTTACATTAATAAAAAGTAAATATTTACATAAAATTTTTATAGTTACATTTTGTTTGTTGGTAGAATTTTAGGCATACGAGGCGTAATAAAAATTATCCTTTATTTACCTGTTGGAAATTTATATAAATATGATATTTGTTATATTTACTAGTTTTTTTTTTTTTTTCGGGAAAACTTTGAATAAATTGGTTTAGGGTGGATTAAATTATTAATAATTTTTTATTAATTTATGTTATGGTTTACTTTAAATCTGAAATATAAGGACAATTAACTTGTTTTTTCTTGGAATTTTAGTAAAAATTTTATTCGTACAACTAAGTTTCATTATAATTTTTTAATCGAATTTATTTATTTTAGACATTATTAGATGAAAATGACTAATATATAAACAATTATTATAGTAATGAAGGATTAAATACCATTTTATATAAAATAAATTACAATTTTATAAAATAATTTTTATAATTTTTTGACCAACATTTTTTATCGACCAGTTTTTTTTTGGTTTAAATATTTCTCTAAAAAGAATAAAAATTAAATAAATATTTAATTTTGAGGAGATTGAAAGTTCAATAAAATCAATTTATAAATCAAGTTGAAATTATGTATATAAAATATCTACTATGTTTTTTAACATGGAATATATATTTTTGTATAGATGTTTATAGAAATTTATTTATAATTTTCTGCTTTTATTTCGAAAAATTTTCTCCCTTTAACGAGTAAAGCATATATAATATATAAAAAATAATATAATCAAAGTCCCATCAATCAATTTCATCTAATATCTTATATACATGCCATTATATCATCCTATAACATTGATATTTGATGCAAAAAAGTAAGAAAAATCTTTCTGTAAAGAAATTAAATTAAATTTACAAATATAAAAATAAAGAAAATTAGTTTGTCTTATATTTGATCAGATTTTACATATTATACAAAGGTATGCTAAGACCTTTCTATAAAAAGGATGTCTGATTGATTTGATCTCAGACTAAGATTTGATATTTTGAATTTTTTTTTTTAAAGATACAATTTTTGGTGTAAACGTAATAAAGATTTTTTTTTTTTTTAATATTTTAAAGAAGAAATTTAAATATTTGCAATTGTATTTTATTAGAAAATGGATATGAGACAAAAAGAAAAGGATAAGTGGTTTAATACTATTTAGTGTTAAATACTACTACAGAACAAAAACCACAGATACTTTTGTCTTAACACAAATTTTTTATTTATTTAAATTTTACTATCAAACATTGTTTTTCTGAATTTTTAGAAGTTTCTATTTATTTTTCTTGTGATCCTTTTCGTAATTCAATATTTATGTATCTCGCTCTGAAGTTCTAGTATTAAGCTAAAGTATATAGCTGCTATAGCATAGAATTATGTTATATCTTTTATTTTACAAATTTGGTTAAAATTTTTGTTAATTTATTAAATTTATTAATTATTCATTAAAAAAGAAGGAAAATCTTCTACAAGCATAAATGTATTTACAAGATAGAAAATATAAACGAATTAAAGTAGATCCTTTTTAAAACCATCAATTATTCAAGATTATGATTGGATTTTTTAAGTTTTTTAACACCCTTTAATATCAATTATATCCTTAAATTTACATTTTAAAAATTGTTCAGGATATAATTGAAAATTCATATTTTAAATTTAAAGAAAAATTGACTCTGAAAAAAAAAATAAGTATTAAATTTTGTTGTCATTATGAGATTATTTATCATCAAAACATATGACATAAAAGATAAATATATTCTAATATTCAAAATTTAAACTACGTAATTTCCTTAAAAAATTTTTCCTTTTTTTTTTGTTAAAAAAGAAAATGATAAATTTATGTTCTTGATTTCCTCAATCATTACAATGAAAATGTGTGAAATAACTTGAAAAACTTTCCTTTCGGTTTAGTATTTTTTTTTTTATATAAACAGACAAGTTTTTCATCCTTAAAGAGAATATATAAATTTTTCAAGTTCTTAAAATTGTTTTCTAGATCTTTTTAAGTTGATACAAGTTGATATAAAAATAATTTTTTGTAAAAACTTTTTCTGGTATTTCTCCTTCAATTTTAAAATAAAATGATATTACTTTTTTTTTAAGGATTTATATTTCTGTTGTTCTAATTGAATTATTATTTTCTAAAAATTACAAACAGTTCAAAGTTTTTATATTTATTTACTCTGTCTTTTTATTTACGATTATATTTTTATTTTCGTAGTGGTTTAGTGGATAAGAATTAATACAGGATGTTTTTGAGTGTTTCTCCATCATATCGAGTTGGTATAATAAATATTGCAAAGAAATAGTAATTAAGTATTTTGATGCAATTGAAGATGTCACCTTTAAGGATATTAAAAAATACTGGTTCAGCTGTAAATTTGTAACATTTAAAAAAATTCTACTTTTATCTCTTTTTTATTTACTTAATAATCCTTTTAAATAGTTATTTTAATAATAATTCCTTTTAATAATAGCTTAGTATGCTATCCATCGCGAAATGAAATTTTCATACAAATTTAACATCTAGTGAAAAATTACGCTGACGATTTTAATTTGTGCTACGCTGTTCCATTGTGAAATAATTTACTTTTCGAAGATAAAAGTTAAGAAAATTTTTAAGTGTAAACATTTTTCGTTAGTGAAATAATGTTCAAAACATTGTTTCACGGCAGAATTTTGACATTTGTCCATTTTGTTTGGTTGGTTTGTTTGATAGGTTCTAAAAAATTGTTTTTAATACTTTTCCAATACTACTTAATGTTTTCTTCTCCATAAAATTTTGTCACAACTTTTTCACGATAGTTTTCACGAGTGTGGAAAATTTCATTTCACGGCTTTACGATATTAAGCTTATAGTATAGAGTAAACCTTTGTGCTTACAAAGAAGGAAAAGTATAATAAATTTTTTGCCATTGGTCTGATGGTCACCAAAAATAGTGATAATATATTTCCAATTTCAAAAATGAAATAAATATCTGTCTGTCTACAAACATGATTAAATAAATTAATAAAAAAAAACTCTGCAATTAATCTACATCTGCTGTACAGTCTGATTTCAATATCCTAATTCTATTTTATGATTTTCTTTTCGAATTGCCAGAAATCTAAAATCTAAATTTTAATATCTATAAGGATTTAGGATACATATTTGGTTGTATTAAACATGATTAAATGAAATTTTTGTCATTTTATCTACAACATTAATTTATTTACATACTTTAAAACAACATTACTTTTTATAGCACGTACTAAAAAAAAAATTATTTATTAATGTTAGAGACGACAAAATCAAATTTACTTGGATAAACATAAATAAATATGTATATATATCTTTTTTGTATTAAAGAACACGCAACAGGTATAAATCTTTAAAACATTAAATTTTAGGAACTTTTAAAGAAATTTATCTAATTATTTATTATTTCGTTTTTTTTAGAGAAGATAAAGGATTTTTTTTTGGGGTGTAAATAGTGATCAACTTAATCATATAAAAACATAAATTTTATTAATGGGAAATTTACGAAAATTGTTTTACACATTAAGAACATTCAAAATTAAGAAAATTGAACTTTGTGTAAAATGATTATTTTTAATATTTATGGAATTGAAAGCTCAGTACTTTAAAAATATATTAACGATATTATTAGCAGATAATTGGTAATGATATATTTTTGTGACAGATGTCATTAAAATATTTTTTTTAAATAAATTATATTAGCTCATAGTATATAAAAATTTTAAAATATAAATGATTTTGATAATCAATTGTTATGATTTAGAAATGCTCTAAAGAAAATTTATGAATCTAATAAATCATTCGGTTTTAATGTTTATTTTCAGAATAGTCTTTTTTTTTTTTTAAATTTTAAGCAATTTAATTTTTATAGCGATTTTTAATTTTTATAATAATAAATTATCGAAATAAAATTATATGATAATTCATTGTTTTAAGAATTATAGGATCATCTAGGATAAATTTTGCAATCTCTAGTTAGCATATATATTTCAAACATTTTTAGTAAAAGTAGTAAAGAGTTAGGTTTAAAACGAAAATTAAACGAAAGCAGTAAACGAAAATTACATTTGCGTCAAAAGAATTTTCGTTTAAGGTAACTTAACAATTAATAGATATTAATTGTTAAGTTACCTTAAACGAAAATTAGAGCTGTAGTGCTGAGCAAGAAGAAGAAGAATTTGATTTATATATCGCAATTGATAACTGGTATGGCTAGGAGGGGTGAATCGTGAATGCAGTAGGTACTAGAATCGATTCACACTGGTAACATCGTTTTAAAGAAATGTGACTAGGAGTAACAATTATTATGGTCAAATGTTTCATTTGTCAAGGCCTGGAAAAATTATATAAACAAAATTGTCTATTTACTAGAAATGTGTATCCTCAGAAATTGTGTATCTTCATTTCCAGCAAAAAGAATTCTTGGCGTATTTTCCTTAACTAATTACTACTTTTCCTCCTTTGGAATTTTTATGTAGCTCTAAAAATCATTTACCAAAATATCGAAATCTGGTGATTAGTTATTAAAGTTTTATGATAGAACATAAGATTTTATTTAACAATTAGTTAAAATATAATGAGTATATTTTACTTGTTAGTTTTATAGATTAATTTAATAAATTGTTCTAAATAATACTTATACCAAGGCCATCATTTTTATATTCCAGCAACGACATAATTTTTATATTACAATTTAATTTAATTTAAAAATTAATCAAGTTTATATTAAATTATATTTATGTACAAAGTAATCATTAGTTTAAAATTTATTAAAATTACTTGATCCAATAAATTTTAACAAATTTTCATAACTTTGAAAGTAATCAGTAGAATGTGTATACTTATACCAAAGATCCAATTAATTATATTACTTAGCATAAAAAAAAAAAGTTCTTACATTAATTTTCTTATTTCCGTGTTTTCATTAAAAAAAACTTTAACAACAATATTTTACTTATAAAAATAAAATTACATAAAATTTATTTCCACAAAAAAAAAAAAAACATTTTCTTTTAAAAAGAAATGTTTTCTTCATTTATTAAAAATGTTGTTCCTGCTCATTTTTTTATATATACACTGACCATACTCAACATCCTACCAATTCCTAAATAATCTAAATAAAAAGATTTTCATTAACATAAAAGAAAACTTTTAATTTCTCATTTTCATTTCTTTTAGAACACAAAATTTTTCCATTTTTTTTTTCGTACTAGAAATGATTTTTAACTTCCTCAAAAAAATTATTATCTTTTTAAATTTCCATTAAATTTATGAAGTGATAGCAATAATAACAACATAAAAAAAAAAGACTAAATTTAAAATTTTTTGTTTGTTTATTTTTCCTTCAAAAACACACAAAAAAAAGAAAAAAAAGAAAATTTAATGAAAAATAACATTTCACTTAAGAAAAATTCTATTTTAAAGACAAATCTAAATTTCGAAATTATTTTCTATAAGGAATAAACAAAATTAAACGGAAATAGACAGTAAACCATTTATTTAAATTAAAATTTATTATTTATATTCTAAAATGTTAAATGTATCTTTAAAATATTATATCCATAAAGAAAATGGTTTATTGAAAGAAAACTTGAAGTGAACAACTTCAACTTTTAGAATAATTCATTTTTTTTTTTTGTTTTTTTTCAATTTAATAATAAATATTTATTTGTAGAAAAAGTTTAGAAAAATATTTTCACAAATAATATTTAAATAAATTTGAAGAGTCCATGTAAAATTCTCGTCGACCTACATAAATAATAATAGGAAAATTTTACATAAAAAAAAAAAATCAGAAATTTAGATAAAGTTTTTAAGAAAATATGTATATTACAGAAAATCATTTATTTAACAGAACAAAAAAAATAATTTATGATTTTCAAAATGTGAAGAATACAGACTATTTTTATGTATAAACATAAATTTAAAGATAAAAAATATAGAAAAATGTAAATTTAAAATATGTAGGTCTAAACTTTAAATATATTTTAAAAATTTGTAGAGAAATGAAGCTGGTTTGGTGATAAAATAGAATTCAAAATTAACTATCTCAGTAGTTAATCATAAAACTTTTATATAAAAGCTAGAAGCATTTTCGACTGAAGATAATTTTATGTTATGTGTACAGGACGAAAAATAATGTTTGTAATATAATTTTTCTTGAATGTTCGCTAATTACAATAGCTCACAGTAAAACATTTAGGTTACAAAATTACAATAAAGTTATATAATTGTTATGATTTCAAAATCATGATTAGAAATGATACGAAATTATTATGATCAATAAACTAAATTATTATGTTTTAATGTTTATATATGTATTCAGCAAAATATACTTCCGATTTTTTCGTAGCGGCAGCGAAATGGAAGTGATCAAAGCAACGAAAAATTGTCGTAACTTTGTAGCGTTTTTTCGGAGCGATTTTTTAAAATAGTTTCCACTGTCGACATCATTTTTGGGCAAATTTCGTGACCAATTATATTTATCTGAAAAATATTTTAAAAATTGGAAAAATATATAATAACATTTTTTTTACTTATTAGCTTCATATTGGTTTTTGATATTTTCAACGCGACGATATTGAGTGGCCATGAACACATTGGCGATATTCGCGTGAATAATTCGCTGCAAAAAATCGAACCATTGCTTTCTTAATTGTTATAGCGTTTTTTAATGTTTATAATAAAAACTAATTGAAATATAAACAAAAACAACTAAATTTTTAAGAATTATAGGATCATCCTATTTTCACTTTATCGATTTTTATATAAATTGTATTCGACGAAATTGTACGTGACGAAAAAGTTGAAGTTAGTCGCAGTTGCATTTTTTGATTGCTTGAATTTCAAAAAGTGACAAAAGTTGAAATATTATCCAAAAATTGTTGATACGTTTTGTCAATAAAATAATTATGTTCTCAAAACGATTTCGTAATTAAATTTAATTGAAATATTTTCACAAAATGATTTTAAATATTTGCCGGTTTTATGAACCAAAATCTTGTAAAAATTTAATTGAAATAATTTTCTTGTTAGTCCTTAGAAAGTTTTAAATTAGATTCGACTGATTGATGTTTATTGAAAGAGAGTGTAAATTTTTGTTTTTAAAACCAGTTGGTATATAAATTATATACTAATTAACATTTTAAAATATGTTAATAATTATAATTTCATTGTAAATACAAATGAAGCATAAAAATACATAAAATATCATATTGCATAATTAATTAATTTTTTTAAAAAAATAAATGACAAATTAATCAACAAATGAATGTTCATTTTTATGTGGTTTGTCAGTAAATGTTTACAAATAATCATATCAATTTAATATATTAAAAATCATTATCTGCTTTAGGCATTTTAACATGTTAACATAATATAATTTTTTAAAATATAAAAAAAAAATTAAATATTTACATAAAATTTAAATAATAAAAATTTTTAAATTCGATTTTGAAAGCTGTATTACCAAAATTAACCATCAAATTTCAAGAATTTACATTAATCTCTTAAATAATATAAAGTTTTTTTTTTAATGACGTTCACATTTATTCAATTTTTTTCACCTTGTTTTTTTTACATAATTAAAAATTTTCTTTCTAAAATTTTTTTTTTGTATTATAAATCAAATCACTCCATGCTAAAATCCAATTAAAAAAAATTCCAGAATTTTAAAAATTAACAAAAAAAAAAAACCACAAAAAACACAACCTTCCATCAAAGTTTTCTAATTTAAAATTACCGAATTACATTTTCACAGTGGCTTTTCTTTATTTTTTTTTTTTTTTTAGGTTCATTTTTCTTTAATTTTACTTTTTTTTTCTGTTGCCTTTTCTTATTTATATGAAAAATCTTGATTAAATTTCATTTCATAAATTTTCCTTTGGGAGCATTGAAAGATTTTAGAGACTTATGTGCATATTAATATTTTTTTACTTCAAATTGTTACTATACCAACATTATAATTTTTACCACTTGGTTGTCTATTAAAAATTTATTATTTAATAATAAATATAATAAAGATAATATTTGGAAAAGAAAATATCCTTTAAAATTATATAGATATGATTTTGATTCTATATAATAAAAATTTCTATTAATCAGAAATGATAGAATTATATCAATAAAAATTTTAATTAAAAACCATAAATAGAAAATTTGATGTTTTTTTTTTTGCATAACCACAACTCATAATAGGAAAACTTATAAACCTAAAATATAGATAAGAATCGAAATAACGTGGTTAATACTTTCTATCATTAAATTGGAACAATTTAAGGCTGAATGATTAGAATTACAGTATTATAGCATACTACTATTCGTATATATTATTTGTCTGATTATAGTAAAAGTGTCGTGATAATGAAAATTCTTCGATTTATTAAGAAAAGCCCCTAAGGATTCTACAAGAAAAGAACATAGCTTAAATATACTTCACCAAATATTAAAATGTATGTTTAAATATTGGGTACCATTTACCTGCAGTAAATTAACTTCCTACCCAAACTTGAAGATTCTTTATTGTGGTCTCGTTATAGTAGAAGTCCTTATTATGGAAATTTTTTGGATTTGTCAAGAAAATCTCCAATAACTACCTAGTATTGATCCACTAACTAAACTTTATGAATATTGAGTAATTTTGCGCACAATCCTAAGTTTTACTATTTTATAATAAAGCCGGTACACATTTTGCACTTTATAATTTATCCTTATACTAGCCCTTTTATCAGATAATCCTTATTATCATTAACAGAACCATTCTTTTCATTTATTTTTTAAAGATTATTTCTTTCAAATGTTGGCCGTAACTGCGTATAAAATGGTCCATTCTGGAGTTTCATTTTTGGATGACGCGTTCGAGCATTGCGATTGGTTTTTGGCTACTGATGGGAATAATAATGGTTTCCATTTCTTCAATCGTAGCCGTCTTATCCATGTAGGCTTTGGACTTTACGTAGCCCCAAATAAAAAAATCTAAAGGTGTGATATCGCAAGATCTATATCTATAGGTGGTTAATTCACCGGTCCGAAGCAAGAAATGAACTGTTCACCAAATTGTTCTCGCAATAAAGCCGAATTGTTCTCGCAATAAAGCTGTCACGGGCTATGTGGCAAGTAGCGCCATCTTGCCGTCGAGATTACGGGTTTCAATTTTAAGCAGCAAGAGCCCAGTTGTTTTTCAAGAGCCCGGTTGAATAATTTGTAGACGCTGTGCAGGGCTAAGTCTTTCCATAACGAAATATAAAACAATACTTAAAAAAAAACCATGACATGTGTCAAACTGTGTTATTTATCATCAAATCCTTACAGGAAAAAGTACCTCTTTAAATGAATCACCCCATAGCTATAATAAAGTATAACACTCTAAGCAAATTTAAAGATTTTTTTTGACTACATAAATTTATTATTTATTTCGTCCACAAATTCTCGAAATAGAAATTAAATTCAAGAAGTCACACTTTGTTTTTTTTTATCATTTTCTCATTTCACAAATTATTATATAAAATTTAAGAATTTTTAAAGTAAATTTATTTAATAATGAAATTAATAAAATGGTTTTTTTGCATAAATTATAAAAAATTTCAATTGATTTACTAAAACAAAATAAATGAAAATATGTATAAATGAATTTTCATTTGGAAATCATTTAAAGAAAGTCAAAAAAGTCAAAGTGTTTTTTTTTTTCTGATAGATAATACAAGAGAAAAGTTTTAGACATATGTAATATGAAATTTTCTGTTTATGTTGTTTTTATTTGGGACAAACCAAAAGAACCATAATAACCTAACCAATATTTTACCAAACATATATATTTTTTGATAATAAAATTTTCCTTTAAGAAAATTATAGTTAGTAAATAAAATTCGTATTAATCTAAAAAAAAAAATGTGTTCATGTGTTTATTAATTTACATTTATAACATAAATATATCTTTTTATTATATATGTTGATAATGATGAGTAAAAAAAATTAATTTACCATATAACCCACAGTGTATTTATAAAGGGAAAATTTTGTTATACATATTATGCTCAAGGAATTTTCATTTACCTGAGTACATGGAATGGAATAAACATTATTACATCACATTGTACGATTTTTTTTGGGTAGTGAAGAAAATATTATTAATGGAAAATTTTTATTTCACAGGAAATTAATAGTAATTTTTTTTTTTTAATGTTTAACAATATTTTTGATATAGGAAAATCATATTTTATAATAATTTGAGTGAAATTTTTAGCGGGGAAATATTGTACTAAATAATATTTTTTGTGTGAAAATATTTCCGGGGAAGCTTTTCATTTTTTTGCTTTACCAAGATACACATATCTTTTCAAATTTTTCATGATGTTAATCAAAACCAATTGGTGGATAAGTTTTATATGGTTGTAATCAAAACTAATCTATTGGTTAAATTTGAATGTGAACTTTTGCTGCACTTTGGAATAAGTGCCAAGTTTTACTTGAATTTATTTATCGTTTTTTTATAATTCAATTTAGATTTAATAATTCAACAAAAGTGCAAATCAATCTCGCTAGATTTTTTTTATAGTAAAAAACTTACAAAGATTTCCTTTAATTTTAGCTGTGGGGTTGAATGGGAAGTTTAGAAGACGGATTGAGTTAAAATAAAGAACCATGGTTAACACGAGACGGTTCACATTTCTGTTAAACTCATTCAAACTATTAGTTAATAGGAACCAGAGTAAGTTGTATAATTTTGTAGTCCTAGCTTTAAAGGAGTTTCTGAACTTCACTGTACGATGAACGTTTGGCCTGAGCTTCTCGTCGTGTGTTGTATACAAAAGTTTTAAAGTTTCGCAGAATACACTTAATCTCATCGGAACAATTTCTCAGTAGAGAACTGTATAACAAGCTAAGAGCTGATACATGCTGCGAAAAAACCAGAAAATATTTAAGCTGAAATTTTGTGTAAACTACCTACAACTGGTATTAGTTGAACCATTGATTAAGAATCCTATACCTGGTTATTTTACTATGGTCGTAATACATAAAATTTCTTACACATTGGTCAAATGTTGCTTGGGATTTTAATCTAATAAGGAAAAATAAACACAAAAGTTTGGTTTTGAATGGAGCATAATAATTTATGAACAAAAATGATTTATTAATTATTAATTTTCACTTCATAATATTTATAATTCATATATAAATAGAAATTTTAATAGTTTTGTATATAAATCTTAAATATTTAAAATATCAATTAAAAATCAAAAAAGATTTAATTCTTAAGAAGATTATGAAACTTATAAAAGATGGATAAATAAACTTTATTAATTTGACTTAAATAATTTTTAATTTGTAAACTACAAACAAAATTAATCTTTAATTAAATATTTTTTTTTTTAAATTTCTTATATCCAAATCGAAAAGTCAAAGATTAAATCTCAATTAAACATTAAATTATAGCTTAGATCTCTTAACAAAATTAACTTCATAATAAATTATACTAAAATCCAGTTAAAAAAAAGGATAATAATAAACAAAATGTGTTGGTGTTAATTATACATAAATTAACGTCAATATTATCGTAAAATGTAGGGTGAATAATTTGAAATATTTATAACACAATTATTATAAAACTATTTATTTTCACAACTATACTACAAAAAAAACCCTTACTAACTTAACTATGTGTCTATAAAATTAATAATGTAGCCGAGAAGGTAATAAAGGACGATTCTATTCAATAACTTTCCAGATTTACGCATATTATAAAGTTAATAATTTATTTATTATTTTTAGGAAACTATTAATTTTTTGTATATCTAAAACCAACCGTTTTCATATTAAAACATTAACTTGGATATTTTTAATATTTAAACACGCATATACATAAAGTTGTTAAAAAAAACGTACATAATAATTATTAGCGTATAACGTTAAGTTGTTTTATTTTTTAATGGAATTTATTAGGGGACTAGCAATAAAATTAGAACATAATTATATTATTACAAAAATTTATTATTAAAACGAGGGACTTTCTTGAAGTTAAAATTAATAGTTTATTTTTAAAGCATAAAATTTAAAAGTTACCAACTAATTTAAACTAATTTTATGTTAAAAATTTTGTAAAAATTGACTTTCATTTTTGATAATTTGTACTGTTAAATAGAAACATATAAAAGTTATAAATTATTTATGTTTTCCAGAGATAAAATAAAATTAATCTTTGCGCTATTAAGTCATTTTTTTCACCATTTTATAGGGAAAAATCTTGATTGTGGATGAAAGTAAATAAGAAAATTTAAATTATTTTAATAAATAAATTATTTTCACTGCAAAAATATTTCGATAATTAATTATATTTTAATTTTCAAGTAAAATTAAAATTATTTTATGATAAATTTAATATTTTATTCATAGCAATTTCATAAAACCGACAAAATATTATAACTAAATATAAAAATATTATTTCCTTATTTCCCATTTTCCGTAAACACAAATATTTTTTATTACAAAAAAATAACATAAATTCCTTCTTCTAATCATATATTTTTCAGGGCCACTAACTCCAAAAATCTACAACATTATTCTAAATATAAAGTTTATATATGCTGACAATAAAAAAAATTCAGGATATTTTTTTTTTTATTCAAATTTAGGACAAAATACTCGGAAAAGCTTTTTCCAGAGAATTTCATTTCAATATTGTTCCATAAATTCATATACACATATATAAAATTTTACTAAACAAGGTTAGTTCAAATTCCACCTGTTACATAGAATAATATGCTTTTTTTTAGTAACAGGTGGATTTGGAGCTTTGTAGATATTTTGTTGTTTGCAAAATATAAATATTTTATGTTGGTGGGAATTAGGATATAAATATTTAATATTCTACTAGTAACATTATTAGTTTTTGGTAAAAAGTTGTTATTTTTTTTTTTTTTTGTGATTCAACTATGCACATAAGGATTATTTCAACAAGTTTCCGCGTGACATTTATTAAGTTGTAAGGATTTAGGGAAATGTATAAAGAAGTTTTAAAAGAAATACAGAATTTAAAATGATTTGAACATAAATAGTTTAAATAAGAAAATTATTTTTAATGTGCAATAAAAATTGTTTTGTAGAAATAATATTTAATTTAGTTTATAAGAGTTTTTAAATCATTCTTGCTTGGTTGATTGGATGGAAAGGATTAATTATCTCATAACCCTCGTAAGTAGACTACATATTTGTCTATTTTCTCTCACGAACAATTCTACCTCCTCAATGAATTTTATCAGTTTGGCCAGCTTGATTCTACGTAGCAATTTGGGATGTCAGTTGTTGTCCAAAAACTGACATTCCATATTGCGTAGTGGCGAGGAAGATGTTCAAAGATTGCTCGTCATCTTTGCACATCTACAGTCTACAGACAATATAAGAATGTAATAAGTCTGGGATGTTTCATTGATGAGAAATTAATGAAATTATTTAGCGACTGTTAATTAGTCACAAAATTTTGGGATTTGATAACAAAAAAATCTTAAATTAAAGTAATTGTAAATTTCAAGTCTTGTTTAAATAAAATAACAAAATATTTTAAATTACATTAAACAATTTTAATTAAAAAAAACAATGTTCTTATTATTATTATTGAAATTTTATCATAATTTTAACAAAAAATAATTTTCATGTCACTAAAATTGTTTTAAAACTGCACGAAAATATAAACAAAAGAATGAAAGTGGGAAATTTCCATGAAGAAAAAGAAAATTTCAAAAAAATATTAATAATACTTTGTAAAAAGCTTTTCATTATAATGGAATTTCATAAAAATATAAAATTTCCACTTAAAAATAATCAAAATAACAACGTTCCATAAATTATCTTAATACATATTACATATAAATTTGTATTCCTTATAGAATATTAGGGGCAAAACATTACTGTATATCAGTTAAATAACTCACAAAACTGATATTTAATTTTAAATAATTATTAAAATAATACTTACATTATTATTCTCTCCATTCTTCTACAGAAAATTAATAAAAATTTTTTGAAAATAGATTAAAATTTGAAAATCTAAATAAATATTATATTTTTGATTATTTAGTTTGTTGAAACATAATACGAGTAGAACCCCGATAATACGACTCTTCAAGAGATTTAAAAAATTAATCGAATTAACAGTGAAATCGAATTATCCGAGTAAAATAATTTAAATATAATTTTCTACAGAGTTAAAAAAAATTGAATTATAGGGGTAAATCGAATTATCCAAATTATCGAGGTTCTACCCGCAATCGATGAAATCTTTTATTATTTGTTGAAATATTTTACTTGAGTTGTTAATTACTGAACAACTATTTTATCTAAATTATAAGAATATCCTTTAAAAATAATTAAAAAAAGTATCAGGATTGAAGGTTTTTAATATAATTCTCGCAGAACTGATCCACGAAAAAAATATCCAGGTTTCCTGCGTTAACTGGAATTTAGTTACTCCAAGAGGATGTAATTGCTCCATGTGGTAGTTGGGTTTATGTATTTTCGATTTTCGATTTTTTTTCGTTTACTATATTACTGGTATTTATAAGTAATATGTTGCAGAATATGTTTGGAAAAAAAATATGTAGTTACATAATTTTACTTACTGCGAAAAAAAATATTAAATTTTTTAGATTTATAAGTTAATGGTTATATTATAAAATAAGCCCGCTTAGTCCAACAGGACAAGCCGAGAGTAATGGTAAATATTAGTGGAGTAAAACAAATTTTTCATCTAATTATATATGCTTAAAAGAATCGTGTACATATATTAGTTCTGTAAAATATACTAGTGACATTGTTAATGGTTGTGTCAAGTCCTTGGTCCTATAATTGATAACACAGTAATTATTTATAAATTTTGGTCACAATGATGTTCTTCCAGATTGTAGAAATATTCTGTTCCGGTTTTTAAGCTATTAATTATTAAGATTTGTGATCAAATAAATGAATTTGCAAACAGAAATTTGTAATTTATTCAATAATATTTAATAGCGAAAGTTTAATTAAATATATTGAACATAGTAGTAATAAATACTTTAAAAGATATAAAATGAAATATTTTAATTATGAATATTGCAAATGAATATTTAATATCAGCGTAAGACGCAAATTGTTTCCTAATAAAAATATCCGACTAAAAATTTGAAATAAATTGTTCATTTAAATTCCATATCCTTTTTGTTAATTCTCAAGTAATATGAACTATATTTTTATTAATTATATTTACAGAACATACAAATATGTTTGTTTTTTTTTCAATAAAAACATTTTAAACTTATTAGAAATTTCTAGTACTTCAATTTAATTTCATGTAAAACTTTTATTTTTTTTTTTCAAATTAGTTGTTACCAAATAGTCAATTAAAATAGTTGTGTAATAAAATGAAAAAATCATCTCTTGAAAATAATATTATTAATAAAATTTTAATTTTTAGTTTTAATTATATTAATATTTTTGGTTTAACATTACGTATAAATAGTAATACATTAAAAATTCATATATCAAAAAAATCAACATATTATAGTATTATTTTAAATAGTTTTGTTTTAATAACATTTACAACATTAGTTATAATATGTTTTCAAAAAAATCAATTATTATGTGAAAAAAAATCATATACAATTATAGTACATATATTTCAAGTATTAATTGAAACTGGTGCATTATTATTTTTATATTTTTTAAATTTTATACGACGTCAAAAATTTGAAAAAACTATAAATAATATTATTAAATTAGATAATAAATATTATAAAATGATTAAAATAAATAAAAGTATTAATCAAAAATTTTTAATATTATTAATATTTAAAATTATATTATTAATTATAACAAATTTTTTAACATTATCAATTTTATTAATTAATTCAAATTATTGTTTAATTATAGTTACAATGATAGCAGCTAATTTATATATTTTATTAATATTTATAATTAATATATATTTTTGTTATTTAGTAATAATTATGAAATTTTATATTAATATTAAAATACATTTAATTAATATTATTAATGATATTGAAAATATTGATTTAAAAATACCATTACAAAGTAAAAATTTAAAAAATATTAAATATGATTATTGTAGTGATCGAATTGATATATTAATAAAAATTTATTCAAAAATATTTAAATTATCATGTAAATTAAATAAAATCTTTCAAATTGAAATATTAATTATATTTACAACAACTTATATTAATATAATTATAATGTCATATTTATTATATTATACAATTAAATTTATTAAAATTAAATCAACATTTCATATTATACGATATATTGGTATTATATTGGTTGGTTTATCAGATGTATATTTATTAATTTATGGTATTGATTTGATTATAAAATGTGGACAAGAAATTTTAAAATTATTAAGATCATTTTCTATTTATCAGGACCGTGGAAAATACTTAGAACAAAGTGTATGTTATTCAAATTTTCAATGAAATTATAAAAGTATATAATTTTTAATTGAATTTTCCTAATAAAAAAATTTAAATTTAAAATAAAAATTAATTTATATTTTCAAAAATCATAATTCTTGCTGATATCCTTTTATAATTTCAATCTTAAAATAACAAATTTTTTTAAGAACATTTTTTTTTAAAATTAAATTTTAATTAATTTCAGATTGAATTGGCACAATATTATTTGATTTTGAATAAGGAAAACCTTAATATATGTGGTTTATTTAATATTGATAGAAAAGCTGGTATCACAATTATTACATCATTATTAATGCATATTTGTGTATTAATTCAATTAACCATAATGGCTAATCGAAATGCAATAACAAATATTTTCGATTAATTATGTATTAAAATAATATTTAGAAATTTATTCATTATTATAGATTTGGTTTTATGAATTCTGTGCAATGTAATTTAATAAAATGTTTAACAAAATGAATTTTGGAAAATTTTAAATTTAAATCTTTAAATAAAGATTTGTAAGACAAACGTATCGTAAATCTAAGATATTGGTTTTTTGCTGCCCAAAAGAAATTCTAAAATTTCTTGAAAATACAAGTTTCTTTACGAACCTTTAGATATTATACCGGACTTTGGTAGTGTACTAAAATTTTAGTAAGTCCAAATTGCAATAGAATGTTAAGAGAACATTTAAAAGAGGTCCACGATCTTCACGAGCTCCAAACAGCGAGAGACAGTGAGCAAATTTTTGGATATTCAAATAGGCCAGCGTGCTCCAGTGATTTATTACCTTCAATACTATAATATATTTATCCATCTAACGAAAAATTTAGTTGACTTATAACGAAATACAAAAGTTTTTTTTGACAAATATCGGGGAAATTTTGGATAGTCTAAGAAAACAGAAACTTATCCGCATTGATCAACTAAATCTGCAAAGATAAGCAAGTTAATAGTGTATTATAAATTGTGGCAAAAAGTATGCAAATACCTTTAATTCGTAAGGCTTAATATGCAGTCCGCGAGGCCGTCTTGAAATGATATTTTGCACCCTAATGAAGACTATCCTGAAAAAATTGTAAAAAAGTGTTATGGAAAAAAAAATATTAAGTTATTGAAAAAGTATTAAAAAAACACAAATCGACTAACTTTTTAAAACTGAACAACTAAATAAAATAATCAAATGTCATCATAATTCTGCTGCGAAATAATATTTAGAATATGGTTTCGCCAGTGAAAATTTGTTACACTGAAATTTTTTTCATAACTTTTACTTTTACAAAGTAAATCATTTCCTTTATGGAACTGTGTACCACAAAATGAAATCGTAAGCGTATTTTTTCACTTTGTATAAAAATTTCAATTCACGTCGGACTGCATATTAAGTTTAATGCAATATCAATATAATTTCTATATTATTTTCTTAGTTTTATACATTTCTCTCATTGAACGTGACATGAAAACTTTTTACTTAAATTCTTAAATATTTTTTTTTAGATATTATTTAATAGTTAAATTACCTAAAAATATTTGTGTTTTTAATAACCCAGTTAATGAAAATCTATTTATAATGAAAAACATAAAATATGAGCAAGAAAATTTTGTGTTTACGAGACAACATTTATTCCGTACATTTTGATATTTTCAACTTAAAATCGTTTTAAATTTAAATTATGAATTATGTGACTTTGTCACATTATGTGATACATTTAATTAAAGTGCTAAGTAGTGATAAAATGTATCTAAATGAATAATTAATTTATGCATCAATTTTTCAGTGGTTAATATTTTGTAGTTGCATATATATTTTATTAAACTTTTTATAATTACAAGTTAAAATTCTAATAATAATTATTTAATAACATTTTTAAATTATAGTAATTAAAAATTAAAAAAATAGATTTAATTTATATTTATTTAAAAAAAAGTAAAGTTAGTTTAATATTTTTATTTATTAAAAATAATTAAATTAATTTTTGAAGGAATTAAATTGAATTTAAAATATTTATGTATATTTATAATTATATAATTCAGTACATATTTTACATTATTAATTCCATCATTCAGGATTTAATTGTTTAACTATTTTAATGATTTTTAAAATATGTTTTAAAATAATTTGAATAATATTTATTTGTTATATAGGTAAGTAGATTATAGACCAGGGATGGCGAAACTTTGTCCTATGCCGTGTCAAAATAAAAAAATTAAAAAGAGGCAAACGTGCCATAATTTTATGAGTATTTCAAATTTGCTATATTTATTATTTTTTTTTATAATAATATACGACATTATTTAATATTAAAATTTTATGTTTATTAAAATTTTATGACTAAGGCTGTAACTTTTGTTTTTAAATTGTATTCGTGGAATATAAATTGAATTTTTAAACCGACACATTTCATTTTCAAGTCGATTTCTTACCGTTAATGTTACATATTTCAAACAACAAATAATTGTTCGCATCCATATGTTGAGTAAACATTGTTAAAATCGCTTTAAGAACTAACTTCATAGAGTTGAACTGGTAACGAATTCTCTGCAGATACAATTAAATTTTCAATTCTAATTTCAATTGGTAGTTTTTGCATGTCACAGTTGATTTCCAACTTGAGAGTTAAATCCATAAACTTGTTTTTCCATACAGCAGTTTGTTAAAACTTCAGTCTTTCCATTTCCAGTTTATCTATTATTAGTGCCTCAAATTTTTCGATTTTTGATTAATATATTTACAAGTATGTGGACATAACAAATTGGAATGTTTCATCTAGATGGCAAAATTGAGAGAATCTTTCTTTCACTATTTCCTCTGCATTTTCAATTATAAAAGAATATTTTTTTCAAAGTTGAGTTTTGTTTTTATCTTCCTTATATGAACCAAACTATACGGAAGTCAGTGGATACGTGTTTCTATCATGTAAAAAAAGTGTTTTTCGCGACCCAGCAAGAAAAATTATGTAAATACAAAATAAACTTTAATGCCACAGTGATTGTGGCACTGCATACTAGACGGCGTGTCAATGTGCGACACTCACTTCATAGTTTTGCCATCCCTGTTATAGATCATATGCAGGCTTTATTTTATTTTATTACTTTGATTACCAGCGTGGGTTTTACATAATAAATCTGAATTCCTAAATACATGTAGGTTTATTAATTATTATTATTATTTTTTTTAAATCATATTTTAATAAATTATTTATCAAACCTAATGTAGTAAAGAAATAATCTTGTAATTATTTGTGAAATTTATGGTTATACAAACATGAATTTTTATTTCTCATTGCTTTTTATTTATGTTAAATTTTTATTTATGTTGTAATTAATTTTTTTTTATGTTTAAATATTTAACACCCACGATAAACATAGTATAATAAGGAAATGTATATTTCAAATGATTTAATCCAAATAAAATCAATTAATAATGTAATTACATTAATCTTCTTGCTGTAATTTTATACACAAAATATCAAAAATTCGTCAAAGTTTTATATTATGTTTATTAAATATTAATTTAAAAATTAATTTTTAAATTATTTAATATATTCATAGAATTATTACAAAATATACATTATAACTTAATCAGTTCTATATTTCTATTAAATATTTATCATATAATAATAATCTTTTAATACAATCTTTATTACTGTTGAATTCGAAATCTTTTAAATATTGAAATGAAAGAAGTAAAACATAATTTTTTTCATTTTTTATAAACAAATTAAAGAAACAAAAATAAAATGTTAATGATACTTGTATCTAAAGCTTTTTATTAGAGAACTTTAAGAAAAAATGTATAAATTTATCTGAAAGTAAAAAAAACGTACTTAAAGTTACAATCTAAGTATTTTTAAAATATCTAAAATAACCGAAAGTATCTAACTTAGTTTTTAGGAAAAATTATTTTTTTTTTCATCTTAATCATAAAAAGAAATTCCCTGCTTTGTTATAATGAACCACCTGAATCAATTGCATTTCAAACAAAATTTCGAAAACAAAAAAAACCTCAAGAATCTTCTCCCCAATTGAAACGCAAAATCCTTAAAAAAAAATATTTAAATAAAATTCTTCTTCTGGAAAATTGTGAAAATTGAGTTATATACTTTTGTACGTGAAAGGACATTAACGATTTTTGTTTTTTCTTTCTTTCTTGCCATCAATTTTCTCGGATATTATTTGTATTAAAAATATTTCATTCAATCTTTTTTCTTTAAAACATATTTTTTTATTAGCTACATTTTAAAATCTAGAGAATAAAAAAGGAAATTTGATGATATAAGGTTAAGATATATTAAGGAAATAATTATTTTGATTAAGAATTGTTATAAACGTTTTAGCTTATTCGCTTAATCATCATAATTACTTTGGTAATTTAGAAAGTTTTCGGGGTTAAATTTATAAAAAAAAAATAATTAAAAATATTATTTGAATAGCTTTTTTTTATATAAATTAATAATAAAAAATTTTAAATTAAGAATTTGGTAAATTTAGGTTAATAGATTACTGAATAAAGATTAAACTTTGACTCAAATTTATATAAATCTAATGTAACATAATGAAAATAATTAGGTGATAAATGAAATATCTTTTGTCTGCTGGTAGTCGTAGTCAGTTTTATATGAGAACTTGACGTAGAAGTTGATTTTGATCCAATTACAATGATTCATTTATGATAAGTTTTATTAACAAATTGATAAGTGAATTAAAATAAATAAATTTATTGATTATTGACTTCAAAAATGTAAAAAATTTAAAATACTAATTTCAGTTTTTTATAGTAGAAAATATTAGCATCTTGTAGTAGGAACATTGGTTGTTTTTCAGTTTGTGAAGAAAAATATGGAAATTATTTTCGTATAAATTTCAATAAAAAATTCTGTATTTAATGTTTTTGCTTGTGAAACTTTTTACAAAAATTAAATATTCCGTCAAAAACCTTCGTTTAAACTTTTTTGGCATTTTATTTGAAACGTTAAACTTCGTAATTTATTATTAGTATCAAACAATTATACGAGTAAAATTCTATAAAGTTTTGAAACTTTTGGAAATTTTTGGAAACTTTTTAAAAAATTTCAACAATTATAATTTGTGCTAATTACTTTCATTTTATATATATATTGACAATTATTCATTTAGAAGATGAGGTAACATAAATTTTTAACTGGTGACTGGTCTGAAATTTTTTTTTTAATTGAAATTTCATTGCTGATTGTTCATTCTTCATTATCTAGTTTTTATTATTTATCCTGACAAGAATAAGTTCAGAACATTATCACAAAAGTTAGACAATATTTAATAATTCATGTTTCATGTTGTTTGTAAGTCTCATATTTGCAGATATTACTGAAATAAAAATAATGTTAGTTTAGTATAAAATGAATTTATATATCAATAAAGTTTTTTTTATATCAATCAACAAAATTAACTAAAGTTTAGTTTCAATGCTTTTTATTGAAAATTATTAAAAAAACTTTGAATTACTATTTGCATATTGGTTTACTTAATTAATTATGAAATTTTATTATATCATATTTAATATTTCGTTTTACTCTAGTTTTCGAGTGGAATTTTGTTCGAGTGGAACTTTTTTTTCACATGGAAATTTTTTTTGGTATCCTAGTTTTCCCTGGAATCGAGTCATCATAATCAGGGATAAATATGAAAGTATCATATCTAGTAGACTCCAATTCGCTTTAAACAGCACAATGAACTGGTGCAGTTCCAAAAACCTACAAATAAACCCAAACAAGACTATAATTATACCATTTACCAAAAGGAAAGTGATTAACATTACTGCACCCTTATTAAGTGGTATTAACCATACCCTGTTCCAATGAAGTAAAGTACCTAGGTATTACACTAGACAGTAAACTTAAATGGAACAGTCACATCGAAAAGACTCATGCTAAGGCAATAAATGCAATGAGGGCCTGCAAATGTATGTTTGGCAGGAAATGGGGCTACATCCCAAAATGATCTGCTGGAGCTTCAAAATGACCATCCTAGCAATTATGACATACGGATGCACAGTCTAAAACACTACAACACAAAGTACAGGCGAAACTGGGAAAGATCCAAAGACTGCCCTGCCTAAGCATAACACGTGCAATGAAAACCTGTCCTACAGCAGCAATGGACATATTCCTGAACCTTCAGGAATATTTCCATTGTTGTTTATTTCAACTAATTTTATTGTTTTCTTTATTTAAAAATCTACCAAAAATTTGTATAAAAAAAAATGTTAAAATGTAAATTAAAAAATGTAAACGTAGATTAATTTCACTGAAAATTATACCTGAAGAAATTTTACATTAATTTCTTATTCATTTGAAAATTAGAATATAAAAACTCGGACGATTTACAATTTTCCAAAAATATTTTTATTCTCTTGAAATTTGGAATACCAAAACTTTCCTATCGTTTATATTCACTCGAAACATAGAATAGAGGAGACTATAAATATTTAAATAATTTAATTTGAAATTTACTTTATATTCCAATCTTTATGTTAATGAAAATAGATTTTGAAAAAAATTTATTAATAATTTTTCAAACTAACTTTTATTATCATTGATTCAGGAAGTCTACATTACAATAACATTAATCATTCTGGATTATTATTTCAAAAGTTTATTACGTTTCCAGTAAAATACGTGGAAAGTGTAAAATATCACCTTCATATATGTCACAAATTCTGACTACTTAAATTATGTGAATGTTGAAATGATTAATCAATTTTATTTTTAAATGAAATTGTTAAAATTTTGTTTGAATTAAATATAAAAATAATATTTTTCTAAAAAAATTTTAATCCTACTTTATTAGGATTAGATTTTTGATGAAGAATTATGTTCTTAAATTTTTATGTTTCAGAGAAAAACAAAGAAATAATTTAGAAAAGTACTATGTGGTATGTAATAAATATGTACTTGTAACACTTTTAAGTAATTTGATATTATATCACATATATTTTATTTATAATTCTAATTCTTAATTTTAAAATTAAATTTTACATTTTGGTAAATTTAAAGTAAACTAAGGATATATAAAATTACTTAAACTTTTAAATTTATGAAATTTAATAAATGCACTTTAATAAGAACATAAATTTCCAACACCAAGGACATAAATACACTGTAACTGCATGCTTCATTGAAATCGTGACAAGTATTTATCTATGCTTATTATAATCTAATTCTTATAATCTCTGATGCAAAAATATTTCAAATGATTATACATATTTTTTACTAGTAATATCGTACTTATAGATTGTAAGCATAAATTTCGATATTATATTAAATTTAAAATTTTAATTAATTTAATATTAAATTAAAAAAATTCCGGGTAAAAAACTTAATTTTTAATCATAATAATTTTCCTATAAAATTAAATATTAAATAATTAAAAATATCTGTTTCCAAATCATATTAACATAGTTCAGCATAAAAAAATTAAAGTTGATTTAATAATTACATATAATGAAATAGATATTTGGTATAATTTTCTGTCCTAAAATAACATTTTTTTTATATAAATTTATTTTTTTAATACAACATGTAAAAACTATGAACACTGAAGTATAATCAATTCAAGAACAGAAATTTTTAAAATTATTTCTACCAGATAGGCAACAAGTTATAGTTTAGGCAACCGAATTTACTATCTTAATTTCTGTATAATTAAGAGTATATATAATTAAAATAGTAACTTTATTTGCTTGTCATATAAGATTTTACTAACAAAATTTGAAAAATATAAAAACGATTTTTTAAATCGCTTTTCCATTAAAATGAATTTTCCGCAAAACATCGAAAATCAATTTTTTTTAGATAAACATATTTACACAAAATAACATTTTCTTATACAAGCAATGTTCAATAAAAACATATTTAGTCTTAAAACAGAACAGTGAATATAGTCAGTCAGTAAAATTTTTTTTAAGGACTCTCTGTGTGCTAAACAAGTAATTTAAATTAGTAAATAGATAGTATAGTATAGAGTACAAAAGTATCTACCTATAAATTTCAACATAATATAAATAATTAAATTTAAATTATTTTATAAAAATAATTTTTAAATTTAATCGAAATCCTAAATTAGGCTCTGGATAATAAATGCCTAAGGTAATTGTTTACTTAAATCTTATACGTATAAGTATTTTCTCCTTGATTTTTCTTTTTTTCGTATATTTAAGAAATTTTTTTATGTATTTATAAGATTTTCTTTCTAAAGAAAAATGTAAAAGGTATTTGTTCATTTTTTTTATTATTATTATTATTTTTGTTTTTAACGCTAGAAGACAACATATTATTTTTGTATCTTATACATATTTTCATTAAAATTATGTTATGCTTAGATAAACATTCAGGTGTATTTAATAATAAACAATTTATATATGTGTATGTATATTAAATATATTTATTTTAAGAAAAATAAAGATTAAGTAACATTAATATATAGAGAGAGAAGAAGAAAATGTACGATGTATTAAACAGGTGCAATTAAGTATTAATTATTTATAGCCCAGGTTGTAATAAATATTTGTAAAAAAATTATGATAAAAAAAAAACCTTAATTATCTTTAAAGTATTTTCCTTTTTTTTTGTTGTTTAAAATTATTTTAATTTAAAAAAGTTTCGAAAAATATTTTTCAACAATTTATTTTCATGCAGACACAAAACAAAATATGACAAAAAAAGTCCTTTTAATATATAGGGGTAAAATAAAGTTCACTTAAATTTTTTATATTTTTAAAATGTTGTAATTTCCGTTTAATGTAGCGTATATAACAGGAAAATATACAATAGTATAATTTAAAATATAAAAATGGTCATAAAGAAAGTTTCCGATGAGAATCATTTTAACAGCAACAAGAAATACTAAAATTACAAAGTTTTCTATTATTTTTTTTTTTGACAAATATACGATGACGACTTTATAAGTATAAAGGATACAATTTGATGTTTAAAAATTGTATATTTTGTAGTTTTAAATGTTTTTTTTTTATTTGTACCAAAAGAATAAAAATGGTCAATTTGAAGTTGTAATTTTTATTATTTTAATAAAATTTTGTTTAATTTACAGACAATTTTTATTCATAAATTTTTCATGTTACAAGTTGTAATAAAAACTAGTTTTTTTTTTTAAAATTTTGTATAATAAACTTTATTAAGGACATACAATTTCAGGATAAACAAGTACATTGTTAAGCTGTATTTAGACATTGTAGCCAATTGGAGCGATAAAATTTCGGCACGGCGAAATGTTGAAATAACTTTATCCGTCGTAAGGGCCACACTGAGTAGGAAGTCTGTTTTGACATCTAACAATTATAGACAATTAACAATTAGTTTTTCAGTTTTTTATTATTTGCATTCATAGAATATACAGTCATGAAACCGTCCTATATATTTTCTAGATTCAAATTCGGTAAACACAGTGTCCAACCAAAACTAGTAGTTCTCTGTCTATTATTACTCCAAATGTCATTTTTTATTACTCGAAATGTCAAGTTTATGAAAAATTAATTTAAAAAATCACATCACAAAGAAAATTACATGACCACAACAAGTGTTTTTAAATAATTTAGAATTGAAGTTTCAGAATTTTAACTGTCATCTCTTTGACAAATATTTTGATAACTCGGGGAGTTAATGAAAGAGAGAAATATAAAAGGAAACTTGGGCAATTTTATTAGATTATGGCACTTCCAATGCTACTTACACAGCACGAAATGTCAAAAAAAAAAAATTTAGTGTGTGTGGCTCGTCACAAGACAGAAAAATTTGTTGAACATCACGTTATATGGGCGCATGTGTAAATCCAGCTTTATTATGAATTTCTATAAATTTCGCAATGACTAACATAAAATAATTAAATACTAGATTATGATAAGTAATGACGAGTTTGTCGATTAAGGATTTAGTACTATAATTATCGTATTTCTGAGTTAGACTTTATATCTTATTTAATTGATAGTCATAAAGTTTTATATATTTAAGTCTCACTGTTTATAGACTCTATAAACTAACAATAAATTTTTCCATCTAACATTAAACAGAAATTGATGGAAATCTTCTGGTTTAATTAAATTAGAAAAAATTATTAAATGATTTTATATAAAACTGTTTATTATTACAGAAAAATAGAAAAACTGATTTGTTGCGCTGTAATTTTCATCTATTTTTAAACTAAAATGAATAAATTACTGAAATAATAAGAAAAATATTTAATTAATTTATTAAAGATTAATTTTATTTAATATATTTTACATTTTTAATGAGATTATTATTAAATTTCATAAAATTTAATTAAGATTAATATTGAATAGACTATGAATTTTTATGCTAAAACCTCATTAAAAAAAAAATTAAATTAAATATGAAAATTAATTTAGATAAAACAAAACAAAAAAAAAATTAATAATATAAGAAAAATAATATCTTGGATAAAATGCAAGAAGTATTTTTATTAAGCAAATAGTTTTTTCTTTTTAATTGCATAAAAGTCCTTTTAATTTGCATGAAAATTTAAAATTTATAATGTTTTATATGTAAAATTCTAATTTCTTATTGTGAAGATTAATCGAAAGTTTTTACTTTTTAATGTACCAAAATTCCAACAAAAGCCCTTTTTAAACTGATATTTTTAGTGTTTACTACTTAAATTATATAAAATTACCATTACTCTGGTTCTAAAAGAACTAATTCTAACTACAAATTGTTAATCTTCGATTAAAAATATAATTAAAATAATTTTTATTTTAGTTTCATTATTGGAACTTTTATCCTTCGGTCAATTTTTTAGTTTCATTATTGGAACTTTTATCCTTCAGTCAAGTTTCAACATTTTTACGGTGTTTTTTTTTTTTTTTTTGGTTTATAGTAAAACAAAAAAACCAATAAAAATAATTTTACCTTGATATTTTATGCTATCGAAGAATTCCAAAGGGAATTTTAAATTTCAGTTTTTATATTGTTTGTGCTTTGAATGTATATAATGTATATAAGGATATATGTTTAGATTCTTAAATACCTACCGATATAATCTCTATACAAATATCTTTCCAGTTTAACTTAGAAAAAAATAAATATATATTTTATATTAAAGCTTAATAATAAAGTTTTTTTTTTTTGTATAGCAAAAGAACACGACACGTAACAAAAATGAATTGGTTTTAAGGATAAGTTTATTTATCCTTAAACATAGAATAGATACAAAAATGGTATTAATTATTAAAGAAAAGAGCAAAGATATTTAATTTTTCTTTAGGAATTATTATTAATTGTTTTATCTATGGTTTAATTTAAAAGTTATTAATTTGTGGAAGTTTATGATTTGAATTTTAATGAAGTAAATATTTTTGTTATAGAATATAGTTTTCTGTTTTTTTTTTGGGATAATTTTTTGTATTTGAAAATTCAGTTTTCTTCGTATTGGTTTACTTGATAGTGAAAAATTGACTGAAATTTATAAATGTAATTAATTAGTTGGAAAAATTAACTTTCGAATGGTTTTTTCTGGCGATAATTACAGAAAAAGTTTTGCAAATTTGCATAAAATTTTAAATGAATTTTCTGTAATTAATTCGTTATTAGTATGCTGAACGTTAGTTTAACTGAACGAAAGTGACTTAGTAAACTGAATTATGGTCGAGTTATTGGAGTTATAGACAATAACTGAAAAATAACTGTGCCAATTCAATTTTTGATCAAATTAAATTTTGGAGTTATTTTCTGCTTTGAATGTTAGTTTCACTTGATGAAAGTTATTTTAGCAAACTGAATTATTTTCGTATTGTTGATCTGACAATAACTCATTAACTGAACTTTTGAGCTATCGCGAATACAGTTTTCCAAAATTTCGTTGCTTGTTGGAGTCTAATACATTGTGGACACAAATTCGTAAGAAATTTAATATAGTTGTCGAATCCAATGTTGGAGTTATTTCGTTAATTATTTTAGGTTTACTAGAACCAATCAGTTTTAAAGCACAGATTTCAAATATAATCGATCAAAAAATGACAGCTGGGCTGGATTTTTTGATGCCAGCATTGAATATGATTTTATAACATAAAAGTATTAAAAGCTTTTTTGTTCCTTTTTGGGCTTATTTTTTTAAAATTTATGTTTTAAAGAAAACTGCGTTTATATTCCTCCAAATAGTTATTATGTATTAATAAAAAAATAAGATATTTTTAAAATTTAAATAAAATACACTACATTATAAACGTTAAAATTTCACAGCTCGAATTATTTTATACTTCAAAGAAAACATATTTTATATTATTTTTAGCAATAAAATTAGATCGACGTAAATGTTATTTTGCTGTTCTTTTCTCACGTACTAAAATTCCCAAAAGAATATGAGAACATATAATTCTCTCTTTCCCGGATCTGTGACAAACGTAAATTTTTGTCCATTAAAATAGAACGTAAGACCGACGGTGGCTTAAGAGTTCGTAACGAACCGCTCTGAGGAACCGCAAATGGGACACAAACGTAAATGTTAGAATAAGAACAGTGGGATACAAAGAGGTTCTTATAAATAAATTTATAACTAAAAATTTTCCCACAGAAATAATTAAATCATCAAATTTTTAAATTGAATGTTAATAAATAAGACGTGTAAGGAATTTTCACATGAACTATGACTAAATCTTAAAAATTTTTAAATTATATATTATTATTTAAAAAGTAATTGAAATTTATTTGTAATTTAAATAATTTACCTAAAAGAAATATTATTGAGAAAATTTATTGTAAATTTAATATTGTCAAAATAAGCATTTAATTCATGGGAAACTAACAATTTAAGTATTATTAATAATATGTAATAATAGTAAAAATTTATACTATAAATAGCCGACATAATTACAATATAAATCCGCCTAAAATGACGACTTTAACTGCATTTTAGTTCTTCCACATCTATTAAATCGTCTAAATCGGCTTTATAGTGAATTTAATTAGAGCTTCGTAAACCTGTAATACATAATTTGAATTTCTACTTGGTACTCAAATAGAAATTATCACAAATTCAACAGTAAGAAAAACGAATTATACGTCAACATATTTTTTTACAATATAAAATATTTAAATTTTGCAATGGTATTTACAAAATATTAAATTTTAAAATTTTCTTATTTTCGAAGATAAATATTTTGAATAATTATAACTTTAATATTACATTATTGATTTCAATTTTTTATTTTTCAACATTTTGCATATTTATTATTTCAATTAAGAAATATTCAAATACCAATTAAAATTCGAATTAAATTTTTCTCAGAATAGTCCAAAAAAATCCACACCTGATACTATTTTATAAACATTTTATAAATACTTAATAATAGAAGTTTATATACTAATTCCCATTATTTTTATATCCTTTAATTGAATAATATCAAATATCCACAGTATAAATTTAAGAAATACCTGAATTTTTATGTTTTAAATATTTGAAACAACGTTAAACTAAAAACACTTGAGTAATTTTAAACTGAGTTATTTCGCTACCTAATTCCGAGTGTTAATCGCGGGGTGTTATTGTTGGGGTGGTTATTGTCCGAGTGTTAATCGCGGGGTGTTATTGTTTTTCTCCGGTAGGTTTTTTGTCCTCCCGGAGAAATTTTTTTTTATTTTTTCAAGTAATTGACATAAATTAGTATCTCGAATCTAATTTTATTATAGCCACCATGTTTTTGTATATTGTTCTCCAGCAAAATTCGCTATATAGTTATATAAAGCAAAATTATCTAATGAATAAGCAGCACTAAAACATATCGCCTGTTGCTGTCGAAAATTTTATTACAAAACTGAAATGTCAGTCTCAAAAAATATTGCACTCTGTTTTAACTATCTCTTACCTTAAACCGGAGAAAATGGCATGGTTTTGAAATTTTTCTCTGACAGGTTAAAAAATAACAAATTTTGGTGATAAGGCGGTTTGTATCCGGTTGAATTGGAATCGTAAAAAGCGAATTGGTTTCACACACTACACTATTCATATTTACCGTCACTTTTTTCCATGTCCTTTTTCAACTGAATTTATGTAAAATATATTTATTCACTAATAAGTATATTTTGATAGCGTTTTGAAACAAAAAGCTAACTGTTAAAAATAAGTTATCGTTATTATTTAAAGTATGAATTTATTACTTTAAGTGATAATAAAGCAGAAAAAAATATTAGAAAAATCTCCTAAAACAACAAGATTCTCAATCTACTAATCCCGTCAGATGATTTATCTAAATCTAATACGGTGGTTTTAGAAAATTATTTTGCATTAAATTGTAGATAATTTTACCAAACTTTAGGTGGCTTGAGCTAATTAGTTGGCTAACTAGATGATTTTCCTAATTAAGAATGCACCGATAGCAGCATTTGACCATAATTTTATTACTGATATTTAGGTTTAAAGTCATCGATTTCACCGACTTGAAACGAACCAAGTACCTGTTGCGTCACAGCCATAGTACAATTCCACTAGCTCTATGATCCATCGCCGGTTGTCACAAAAAGTGTAATTGCGATTGAATACGTAAAAATAATTCAAGTACCTTTTCCGACACTTGGAAACGGGAAATTTTAAATTACACCTTCCTGAAAATACCTGAAATTAAATTTCCCGGGTCATAAAAAAAATCCTGGGTTTCGGAAATGAAAAATTATAGGGTTTCATCCCGGGAAATCCCGGAATGAAACTCTATTGCTCAAAATATATTAGAATATTCATCTAATATGTGTAAAAAAACATCAGTAAAAATCAATTATTAGGCCAGTAAATTAATTTCAAACAAATTAACTAAAGAATTACAAAAAACATCTGAAATACTTTTTTACCTAATTTGGATTAGATATTTCATCAACCAGTATTCGATCACCGAAAGTTTATTACTCTAAATATGATGTTAAATATTCATCAATTTCAAAATCATCTAACAGAATTTAGATGATTTATCTAATCTTATTTTTATGTTCAGTTAAAGGGAAATATGTGTGATAAAATATTAACAATAAAGGTGTATGTTTACTAAAAAAATTATTTTCTTAATAATTAATTAAATTTTTTTAGAATTTGACAACAACAAAAAGTTTTAGAGAAATAAAACCTTTAATTTAAGTAAAATAAGTTTGTTCATCATAAATTTATGTTTCTTTATGAAATAGAAATCATTTCCAATTTTGTCGGAGTGGCTTATCGTCAAAGTACAAGTTTTTCAGACACAAGTTTTTCAGACACAAAGTACAAGTTTTTCAGACACAAAGTAACAGTCTTTAAGATATAGTTTTAGGACTGGCATGTCATCAAATTATCACTAAGACTGATACTTTGACCACATTGAATAAGTTGTAGTTTTATTAGAGAATCTCAAATTATGAAAATCAGGTGAAAAAAATATACGTGGCCAAAATAATAATCATTTTTTTAAAAAGTAGATTACTAAAAGTGCTATCAATATTTTATATTCTTCTGAGTTAAATAATATTTTGTAAATATTTCCCAAAAAAAAATTGAATTGTTTAAAAATAATAATATTAAAATTGTCACTGTACAATTATTTTAAATAAAAAGCTTATTCTTAAAGTTCACGTAATTTTCGAAATTAAATATTTTTGTATAAAAAATTTACTTTCCTAAAATATTTTTAAATCACATAAATAAGAATAGAAATCAAGGGTTAAAAAAAAAACCTTAGAAAAATTATACACGTGTTGATTTCACGTACATACATCCATTCTATTAGTGGGTGTACCTTCACTATACATATTTTTTTTTTATATAAAATATTCAACTATACCCCAAGACCTAGACGATATGTCTGCCCTGAAAAGAGCAACAATTTTATGTCTAACTTAGTTTTTTTTTTTCTTCTTTGTAAATTTTAATTTTTTGACAATAAAATCATAAATGTTTTCCAAAATATAAAATTTAAAGCTTTATGCTCAAGTAAAAAAACCAATAAAAAAATTTTCTCTCAAAGAAAATGAAAAACTAAAATACCCCAGAAAATTTAAATTTCACACCAAATAAAATAATATTATTATTAAAAGAATGATTTTACATGATAATTTCTGAACAAACCCTTAATTTTCCACATTTACTATTAATATGATATCGTGAAAAGCTTTTTGCTCTCTGACTCCCTCTCACAAATTGATGCTGGAAAATTCTTTTTTTTTTTGTTGTTGTTGTTGTTGATTTAGAATGAAAATTTTTGAGATGTGAAACATTAAAAAGCTTTTCACAAGAAAAAAAAAACAACTTCCCCCACTGATGGTATACACTTTGATACTTTAATATATGTATATACATATATATTTTTTTTGGTTCTGTTTTAATAGTCTATACTTTCATTTAAGGTCAGTTTCTGTCGAGACTTTAACCTAAATTGTTTGATAAAATTATCAAATCATTTTACGCGCACAAAAAAAAAAGAAAAAATATATCAAATAAAAGGAAAATATATAAAAAAAATATTTTATTATTAAAGGATATAAAAAAAAAATTATAGTATTATCTAAGAAAAAAAAAAAAGGATCAATTTGATTACAGGATTTCCTAATTTTGTAATTAAAAATTTAAGCAGAAAGATAAAATTTTTGAAGTGAAAATCTAAAAATTTAAATAAAGTAAAAAAAAAATTTTTTTTCTTTAAAAAAAAAAACCATCCTTTTTTTATGTTTTTGTGGAAAATTCATTTTTGTTTTTCTAATTTCATTATCCTTTTAAAAAAGAAATTTTAATGTGTTGAAAAATTTTAATTTAAAATTATCTATACACGGTTTTTTTTTTTTTTGTGGTGGTGAATTTATTGTGAAGAAAAAGGAAAATTCCAAAAAAAAAAAAAAAAAAACTTTCATTTAAGGATTACTTTTCAATATGGATAAATATGATTAAAGGATAATAAATCTTTTTCCAATATTTTTGTTTAATTTCAATAAAATAAAAAAAGAATAAAAAAGGGCCAAAAATCAGGTAAGATTGATTTTTTTTTAATTATCGTAATTAGTTAAATTTTTTTTTTTAAGAAAGTGATCAGAAAAAAAACTTTCTTAATTAAATTACTTTAAGGTACAGACTACTAAGGTATTATTCATTATACTAGTATATCCTTAAAAAGTTTTCATATAAAAATAACCAATAAATTAATTAAAATAATCTAATTCATTTAATTAATTTATTATGGTTTTTTTTTTTATTATTTTGACTTATAATTTGGCCTGTCAAAATAATTTATTAAGAAACTTTTCTTATCATCCTCTAATTTTATTAAGATTTTTTTATATTTTTCTTTTTGGAGGGCCATGGGAGTTTATGATCTACTAGAAAAATATTTCTCATTAATCTTTAATTTTTCGGGTTTATCCTTCTTTTTCTTTTTGGTCAATCGGGGAAAAAATCTTTTTTTAAATGATAAGGATTTGTTGCTTGACTTTTCCAAAATATATTAATCACAATTAAAGAAGATTTTTTTTTTTGTTTGTTTCAAACAAGTAAAAAGTGCTACAATCTAATAAAATATTTTGACATATTATTAAAAGGATATTTTCTTTTGTTAGTTTTCGTTGTTTTTTGGCCAGCATAAAAATTTTCAGTGTGATTTTTTTTTTTGGAAAAAGGTTAAAAGGATTTAAATTATAATACTTGTCATGGTTTTCGGGATAAGCTTAAAAAAAAAAATCCTTTCATTTTTTGTTTTTATTAATAATTACGTTTCTGAGAAGAATTATAATCCTTTCATTTTTTTTTTTTTTTTGCTTAGTAATTGGTTAGTAATAATAAAATTATTTAAAATATAAATTAAAAATTACAGTCTTTTAACACGTTCGCGTGAATTGTGACATAAGACGTCGTTGTTTAGTTTATATCCATATACAAATTACGTCACGAGACGTTAAAATGTTAATACAATTTAAGGCTATGAAAAAATAATTACGTTTCTGAGATGAATTATAAAATTTTGAATTCGACGCGAACGTGTTAAGTAAATTTTCAAAATTTCATTAGTTAGAAAATAAATTTTATTGTTCTAAAGTAAAATTAAGTTTAAGTTAATAAAATCGAAAGACGATGAAAAGAAAAAAAAAAAACATATTTGTTCAGGTATATTTTTTTATGTTCCTTGCTAATCCAAAATTTTTAGCTGTTGGGCATTGATTTTAATTAAACCGTAAATTTGTGGTTAGGAAAAAGGTCAATATTTTTCCAAATATGTGGGAGTAAATAAAAATAAAAAATTGATTAATTTTTTTTTTTCCTTTTTTTTATATTGTTCAATCAGTTAACTATACTCCTTATACGTTTATTAATTCCTTTTAAGAATTAAATACGTATGTATATAATAAGGATCAGTAATATTTTTATTGCAGGAAAAAAAAAATTGATTTTTATTCTGTAAACATTAGAGAAAATCCATTTAAGGAAAAAAAGCCATTTTAAAAATAAACAAAAACTATGTTAAGTATTTTTTGTAGTCGTATTTACGTTAAGGTTATTTTTGCATTTGCGACGTAATTTCCTTAAAAAAAAGATAAAAAATGAATTAATAAATCACCACACAACCTGTCACTGAAAAGTCTGTATTGCTGGGCTCTACTGGTTTATGAAACTACGGAAAAGAATTTCAATTTTAAAAATTTTACAAAAAATCATTTTTATTTTAAGATTGAAATTGTTTTTTTTAATAAAATTGTGTGGGAATTTTCTTTTTTTTTTTTTTTTGATTAATGCTAGGCAATCTGTTATTAGAATTCATGTAAATATGACTTTAAAGGATTTGTTTTAACAAACAAACAAACCAAAAAAAAACAATCAATCAACAAATTCTATCAAATTTCGTAGAAATTTTTGTTTAACAACAAAAATAGCAATAATCTGAAATTGTTTGTTGTAATAAAGCATAAAAGGAAATTAAAATAATTGCAAAAAATGCGGAGGAAAAATTTTTTTTTTTGTTAACTTAAAAAACTTCGAGTTTTTTATGAAACACCCAGTGTTTACCTATATTTTAAAATTCATTTTTATGATTTTTTTTTGTGGTAATAAATTTTCATGATTTTATTTTCAGTGGTAAAATGGCGTAGTTTTTTATTTAAATTAACCAAATATTTTGGTGCCTTCTGTGAAAAACTAATATTCTTTATTTGGTAAAAAAAAAGTGTTTTAAAGCATAAATTTTTTTAGTTGAAAATAAGGAAAATCAATTAATTGGTAATTAAAATTTTATACTGAATTTATATTCGTATGCATATACAATAATTTGAATAAGGATTAAATCAATTTTTGTTTGAAATCAATACGGATTTTTAAATTTATGAGCTAATAAATTGGATAATTTTATATCATTTTGATAATTTCATAGTTTTTAATTTATTTGACGAAATTAACAGAAATTCGGTTAATTCTGACTTAAAATTCTACAATTTCTTTTGGTACTGTTAAGCAAAACATTTTTATACTGAAATTTGGGTTAAAAAGGAATAACTTGTTTTCTAGTTAGGGCTAATATCTACTTAAAAAAGTTTTGAAAATTTTCGATTAATATTTAACTAAAAAACGAGAACTAATCCTTCCTACACGGTTCGCAATTGAAATTTAATTTGTTAGCTTCATCTAATTTTTTTGAGTCAAAAAATATATTTTCGACCTCTATGGTTGGTTCTGTTTCAACAAAAAAATTTAAATTATATCTGCTAGAATTTATTTTCAACTATAAAATTAGATTTCCTCTAATTTTATAGTTGAAAATAAATCATTTAGTAAGTCTAAATATGCAAACTATAATATATTTAAAAAATGAACTTTAATTTTGAACTGTGTATTGCTTTATTTATCCTTAATTAGCAGTTTATAAGAGTGTTCAAAAATAAACCAATGTTAAGTGCATAAATCTCTCAATGGATTTTTAATCGTCTTCTTCTTCCTAGGTTCCCACATCCCAATTAGATTCCTAGCTTAAATGTGTTCGCACGTTTCTCTCGCCGCAAATTGAGCTCAACTTTGTATCCGCCCAACTTGCTCTCTGCTTTCCATGTGTTATTTTGGAAGCCGATTCGTGACACAGTTGTTTAGCATATCTTCAATGTGGGCCAGCCCATTGGAGTTTCTTACCTAATGAAATCAGACACTTTCGGTGTCTGGAACAGCTCCCATTTTGTATCATGAAGTCCCTCTGTCTGTCAGTCTGTGGGCACAGCCAATTTGGTAAAACTGATTATTAAGAAAAATAATATGTAAGCTTTGGAAATTCATATCTCAATTTCAACTTATTTTTCGGATTGGGTAGTTTGCTTGAGACACTTTTACGAATATTTAAAAACAGATCAACATTTTCGAAAAAAAAATGTTGGAAAAAAGTTGCCATAGACGTTATAACTAAAAACTTTTATTTTCGAAACTGTTTAATGCGACTTAATGGTTATAATTTGTTTATTTTTGGTTAAATTTCCAAATTTTATCATTTTGTAAAGAAAACTACTTGGAATAATTAAGTTTTAAAAAATACTTATCTAGTTGTTTTCTTTAAATTAGTTCATAATATCTAAAATCTAAAATATCCTAAATAATAAGTTCTATGTTGGAAAATATTTTGTTTTAACAGTCGTTGTGGCCACATGAACATGAAATTTTTTTCTAATTATCTTCACCTATCTAAGAAAAAAAAATATATCTTAAAATTACATAAATATAATTTTTTTAATGAAAAATTTTTCTCTTAAAATTTTTCACTTAAACAAAATTAATTTCAACACCACAGTTGCCATTAAAAATTTAAGTTATTTTATACTCCTTTCTAATACTGTATAAAGGAGTTTTTTGGTATACCATAAAAAATTTTCTTTAAAACCGATATTCATTACACATGATATCCTTTTTTTTCTTCTGTTTTCAATTATTTATTTCTATGTTTACATATATATTTAATCTAATCCTTAAAATATAATTTTTTAAAATTATATATACAATATACATATTCACATGGAAAATTCTTATCTATATTTTATTTTATTTTATTAAAAACAAAAATATCAATTTTCTTCAATTTTTCTCCTTTTCCATATTACATAAACCATGAAAATAATATTATCAAAAATTTTTAAATCTAAATTAACTCAGCAAGAAATATTATACTGAAAAAGGAAAATAAAAAAACGGAAAGGAAAAGGAAAACTCAAAAGTTTCCTATTGAGTATATATTTTTAATCTTAAGTTTATTTTTGTTATGTTTCGAAAAAAAAAGGAACTCTTTTATATGCCTCATTTACTGTCAGAAGAATATCGAAAAAAAATAATAATAATAATATTCATTTTTATGCCTGGGATCAATGAATACATATGAAATATGTTGGATCCTTTCTCTCTAAAATCATCATTCATACAGTATAATAAATATAAAAGTCGCCTAAGTATTTAAGAAGGATAAATATTATTGGAAATATATATATGTATAATATAATAATCATAATAATAATAAAATGAATGATGAAATATTTTTATGATTTTTTATGTATATTTTCACTATAATATGTAATATGACATATCGTTTTTATTTTTTATGTTAAAACTGAATATATAAATTTATGTTATATTGATTTTTTTTTATTATTACATTAAATTATTATAAAATAAAAGGATAATCTAATATAAGTGAAAGAGATTGAAAAGTTTATTAAAAGAAATTTTCAACACATAATAAGGATATGAAAATTATGTGACATTATTTGATGTGATCGACAAAATTTTTTTTGAAAATTTTTATTTAAATTATAAAGTTATAGTTTAAATAAATTTACTAAATTAGTAATTAATTTTAAGCATAATAATTCTACACAAAAATATTGTTTCAACAAAATTAATTCAAATCAAATATAAAATTGATTTTTCAAATATTTATTACGTCAAATATTATTGTCAATCTTAACATTCATTTCGAAAAATTTGTTTAATTATCTTTAATCAATTTACTACATAAATTTTCATATCATTTCCAACAACTTAAAAAGTTAAGACTTATTTAACGATTAATGTTTACAAAAATTTTATTATTTTTGTTGCGCAACAATTTAGACATTCGTGATAATAGAAAATTAGAAAGAAATTCGTTGAAAATTATCGGAAAAAGAAAATGTAATAAATTGTAATTTTTAACATCAGATAAAATGAATATAAATTAACTTTGAGCGTAAAAGATAATTTAACTAAAATAAAAAATTATGTGATTGAAATTAGTTGAGAGAAATTGTTGAATGTATTAAATTAAGTCGAATTAAGTTGATTTAGTATTTGTAAATTTCAAGTAAATGGAATTTTATTATAAAGACATGTTAATCATGGAAATCAGTTATTTCCTTCTGTCATTTATTGAAATATTACTAAAAGCGTAAATAGTAGAACATTATTTATACACGAAAATGGAAGTGTCGTCATATTATTCAGATTACTTGGAAAATGAATATGTTAATTAATCGCCAACAATACAGTATTTTTCTTCACAGTTCATATTATTTTCGTTATTTATTTTATTATTATTATTATGATTATAATATTAGATTATCCTCGTAAAGTGACCAGATATTTTATGATGATGAAATCCAGGACCGGCTGAAAATTATTTTTGACATTTTCAGTAAATCTACATTACACTTCATTGGAAAAATTACACTTCACTTGTAATATTGCTTTTAATGTATCTGACATTTAATTGAATTTTTTCAGTGGTCCAAAACTTATTCACTACTGAAAACAATTCGGCTCCAAGGATAATACAAAAGCAATTTAATTTATTATTATTTTTTAATTGGATATTGTGTGTATCAAAGTGTTTAAATATTTTTAACCAGCTTACATCGATTTGAATTTTTTCTTCATTCCAAACATTACCTTTGCATCGTCAAATTATCATTTTGCTCTATCAGCATCCAACATTTCCAATTTATCATTAAATTTTGAAATAAATTCAAAACTTTCTTGCAATTTTAACAATCATATTGTTACAATTGTGATGAATGAACTTATAATTGAGACATACTTGAATTTAAATAACTGTTGCCACAACAAACCCAAGTACCAAGGGTAAAAAAAAGAAAATTAAGTATCAATGACCCCTTAGAATCTTTCGTGGAGCATGAACCACACCAAAATTTCTTCACAAAATTATATTTGGTTTCTGAAATTTGTACTTTTTCCCAACTTAAGCGAAAGGTAGGTTCTTCGTAATGTTCCACTTACACCTTAAAATTAATGTGTTTATGGTTATTACTAACTAAAAATTAACAATTGTTAGAACATTAAGCATAGTGCATTACTTATATTAGATTGAAGAATATATTATTAATTTTTGAAATTAATATTTTTACAGAAATTTTGAATAAAATTCAATTAAATAAATTCACATTTCAATTTTGTAAAGTTTCAAAATTTAATGTGAATAATGAAAAAACCATCCGAAAAGCAATTTTTTTTTACAAATATTTAAGATAAACTATAATAAATTTTTCTTTTAGCACAAATCAAAGAATAATCGGATTTTGAAGCACTAAAACCAACGAACATTAAAAGTTTCCACAAGAAAAAAAAAAGAAAATCTGATAATAAAATTTCTCTTAAAGTCTCTGACTTTCATCAGTTTTAATGACCAAAGTTATCGTAAACGTATTTCTCTACTTTTTTTTTTTTTAAATAAAAATTTATGGAAACTTTTAGTTATTAAACTTATATTATGATTAAGAAAGTTTTTTTTATATTTTTATAATCACTTTAAATACGAACTTATAAGTTTTTCTTTTACCAAATAAAAAATATCTTAAAAGTCAATATTATTATTATTACGACAAGTATATTTGGAAAATAGATTTAAAAGTTATTTATTTAAAAACTTTAAAATTAGAATAAATATTTAAGAAATTATTTTATATTTTCTTTTAAAAACTTTAAATATTTATATAAAAAAAAGGTTACTTAATGTTTTACTTAATTCATTTCCGATTTAAATAAAAAAATATGCTCGAAAGAAATTATATACAAATTATTTTTAATTGAAATAATTTATGTTTAATTTATTTGTGTATAATTTTAATGAAATATTTCATCAAAAGAAAATATAATTAATGATTTTTTTTTTGTGTAACGTATTATTTTATTTACATAATGAAATTTTCCAAGAAATATTACTAACAAAACTTCAATGTCCTTTTTTTTCTGTACTGTATATATTTTTAATTTATTTCATAAACTAATTTTAATTTTTTTTGGTAAATACATAAAAATTCTATTAATAAAAATATATATTTTCATAACAATTTTCACTAACTAACTGAAAATTTCAATTTTTCAATTTATATATATTAAAAATTGATCCTTTATTTGAAATCAGTAAAATCCTTTTTGGTTTTTTTTTATTTTTTTATGTTGTGTATTGGAAATATATTTTACGAACCAAAATCAAAAACAAATTTTTATTAGAAATAATAAATAAATCGGATTTTCAAATAGAAAATCGATTTTCTTAATTTATATTACTATAATATTATTCTGGATTTTGTGATAGGAAAATGTAAATCAATTTGACCAAATTTTTACTCTAAAACTATGCATAAATACTATAAAAATTTCGTATATGTGCTATAAAATTTTGATTATTATTATATTGTGTCAAAGTGATATTTGTGGTATTCAAAAATTTGTTTAACAACTTAGAAATTTGTAATATGTTATAAAGTTTACCTATTTTTATGTTGTGGAAAAATCAAAAAAATTTACTCAAAAACTGTGTCAAAAAGGATTTAAATTGTAAATATAATATTTCTAATTTAAATTTAGCTTTGTGGCTTTAATGAATCACAATTTTGAGTTATATAAGATCTGAAAGGTTGACTTTTGTTTAAAAAAAAAATTATGATTGTAAATTTATGAAAGTTTTCAGGACTAAGTTTTAATTACGAAAATTTCTAAGAGTTTTCATATTTTTTTTTAAAATTTTTTTTTGTGATATAGAACGTGAGTAATTTACAATTAAATTGTAATTTAAAAGAAAAACTATATTCGTCTTGATTTTATTACAATTTTTCTCGTAATTATTTTTAATTAGGGTATACATGTTAAAGGATGTACTACGAACAGTAATAGAAAATATATCTGTTATTTAATTAGTAATTTAATATAATAATTAAAAAAAATAATTATGAAGTTTGTCAATATTATAAAATGAGCTTTAATTAAAAAATTTATCCAAAATCACGTTTTTAGTAAAATTAATTCCGTGTACTAGTATGTACACTGAAAAAAACAACTTTTTTTGGTGTAAATGAATGTTTAAACAGCCGTAATTTCATTTGCTGCAAAAGAACTTCTTTATGAAGTAAAAGAAGTAAATAGTTAAAAAATCCGAAAGTACTGTTGGAGCCAAACTAATTTCTTAAGTGATTTGCTTAAAAGAATTTGTTTCTTCTGCAAATAATTTGTGTCTGTTTAATTAAAATTTCTTGTTATTAGCATAATTGTAGGGAAATTTGCCAAAACACGATATCTAAATTTTTTGACATTTTGAGATAACGTCTAATTTCGAATACTAAACATTTAATTTTCAAATTTACGAATATGTATAATTGGTAAAGTGTAAAGCGAAATTAATATTTGTGCGTTGATAGACTTTACCAAAACAAGATAAGTTGATAAATTTGCAAAATTATTTATGCTCATTAATTTTAAAAGAAATAAATTACATTACTTGCAAATACAGTTTGTTTATTGCTATTAAATCTGATTTACTGGAAATGTCGAATTTTTAGAATAAAAAAGAGATTTTAAAAAATAATCTCTAAAATTTCACGCCAATTCTGTTGCTATTTCACGGCAATTCTTTTTACTTTTTTTATGTTGTTTTAGTCAGTTTTGGTATCTTAAAATATTTGTTTTTTATAGATTCAGTTTACACACACATGTTTAATGATAAAAAAACTATGCTTTAATTTTTTAATTTATGCTTTAATTTTTATGTGCACATAAATTAACACATAAATTTGAAAAATTTGTATACTGCCATTGCCATATATTTTATTTAAAAGGTAAAAGAAAGAAGGAAATTGTTTAATTTTTAACAAATGTCAAAAAATGTTTAGACCATTTTGTAGAATAAAGAGGTTTGAAACAATATTTTAGATTCCAATCAACAGACAACAAATTTGTTAAAAACTGTATTTGCTGATTCAAAAATATCTAAAAAAATATGTTCAGCCCAGACCGAAAACTAAGAGTATTACAGGAAATATTATAGGATTGCATATATTGTTTGGAAGCAATTTGGCTCAACTATTATGTTGAGCCAAAGCACTCATGTTCATGTATCTAATAAATTATTTTCAATAAAATGTTATGCAAAGTAAAATGTTAGCCTTAGATTCGCTGTCGAGTGAAACATGTGAAACGATTTCTGATTATTTAATTAGATCACTACAAAATCTGAAATTATAAAAAAAGAAATTATAGCATTCATCAGAGAGAACTGCAACACTAATTTTAGCTGATATGCAAGATAAAAAATAAAAATTTATATAAAATATTTAGAAAATGTTAAAAATAAAATATTTTTTATTTAAGTTTCTACTAAAAGTATCTTTTTTCACCAGTCCTTTTTATAAATGGTCCTTTTTTATATTATCCATTTCTTCTGCTATTCCTAGGTATTATTAGAAAATGTTTTATCAGTTTAAAAGAATATGTTTCTAAGAAACTTATTGGCCAAGAATAGTTGACAATTCGTTGCATATTAAATTTATTTAATTACAAAATTTTTATTATTTCATTAAAATATTAATAAATTTAAAAGATTGACTTAAAATTTATACAAAGATAAGATGGTCCAGCTAAAGACTATACTAATTTCTGGTCATTTCTTAAATAATATAAATTTTGTAAAATAAATTTCAAAAAAACGATTTCCTATAAAACTTTTTCAATAAAACTTTTTGTTAACAATCAATTTTTTTTTTTCTATAATCCAAAATTCATGTCTTATAATAATCTTAAAAAAGTTATCTTTCGGAATCATCATTAATGAAACTTTCACAATATTTGATTTGTCTTTAATCTTTACTTTCTCATAAATTTTCTTTTTTTTTTTATTTAATGTTTCTTGTTTTCTGTTTCTTTTTTTAGGTAATTTAATTCCCTAAAAATTGGTTTTTGGTTCACATTCGAATATAAATTTTTTTTTTTTGCTCTTTCTTAGTTAGTTGTTTAAACTTCATTATTTCATTATTTTCTGTCATTTTGAGCCAAACAGAAAAAAAAATAATGTAAAAAGCTTATAAATATCTATATAATCTGATGAAGTAAATCAACACAGAACATAAGATTTTCTTATTAAAACAATATTATATAAAAGAACAACCCCCAAAAAAAAAAACAAAGTTGTGGGTCAACATAAAAAAAAAAAAAAGATATAATAAATCCATCTTATTTTTTTCCTCTTTTTTTTGATTATTTATTAAATAAATATACAGTTAGAAAGGAAAATGTGTCTATATATAATTATTTATAAATATTAGATAGAAGAAAGCTACTTTTAGCCAATTATGGGTATTCTTTCAATTGGAAACTTTTAAGTCTTTCCAATATTCTTGGAAATATATTTTATGTATATAGTTTGTTGGGTAGAATAACAATGAAATTAATTTATTTCTGATTAGATACAGAAAACTTCATTATTATCTGTTTTTTGTATGCCTGGTCTGGTCTGGTCCTTTATTTTTATTAGAATAAGGATTTCAAATTAACCAAAAAAAAGAAAAAAAAAAATTTTTTTTTTTTTGTCTTGAGAAGCAATTGTTTTCTAATTAGTTATTTTCACGTTAAATTTTATGCTAATTAATCTAATGAAAAATATCGATCAAAAATTTGATTAAAAAATATGAGAAGCAAATGAAAAAAAAAAATGGTTTATAAAGAAATTAATTATTCTATTTTTAATATTAGTTCATTTTTTTTTTGTAATAGGGGAAACTTGGTGACACGGATAATTCAGTGAAAGTCAATGAAAAAGGAACCCTGAAGTGTGTCCATGAATTTTAGTTATGTATACATGTTACATCTGTTAGATCAAGCTATTCCCTTAACAAAAATTCTTCTTGGAGTGGCTTCTTTATAGTAATTTAGCTCAAAAACCCAGTTTCTTAATTATAGTTCTAATTTAATAAATTTTTTGTCAAGTTGAAAACATCAGTCGCTTTAATGCTATGAAAATACTTGCTAATCAGTTACAAAATTATCTGTTGTGGTTCAATTCAAATAGGTACAGAAAAATTTCCTTAAATTTTTCCGCAGAATTTGTTATAAGGACATTAGTTAGCCGTACAGAAACTAATTTACTTTCAGGCATATAGGTGGAATGTCTAAAATAAATTTGAGATCTTATTTAATTACCTCATATCTATATTTTTAATTTCTAAAAAATTACAAATATATCTTAACATTATCCGAGTTTCCCCTATAAAATTATGATAACTTTTACACTTCTGATGTGCAAGATTCTTAAATTATTATAAAATATTAAAAAAAAATTAAATATTTATGGCAAATTTAAATCTGATAAAATAATTATATATTTTCAATTTAATCATTAATTTAATGGAATGAGAGTAATTATTCTGAAATTTTTATGCGAAATTTTTTTTCATCTTTTATATACAGAATAATTAATGAGTTGAAGTCTTTCAGACAAAAATTTATTCAAATTATATCAGTATATTGTTTTGGAAATTAAATGAATAAAACAGCTTTTTTTATAATTTTCAGTAGGATGAGAAGAAATCAGTGGTAATTATCTTACTTTTCATTGATTTTAAAGTTGAAGAAGTTAAAATTTAGTTGTAAGACTTCAAAGGAAAACTAATTGTTGATCAAGTATGACCAGTTTCAAGTACAAACCTTGAAAAAATCATTAAAATCGTCAAAAAAAATTAAAATTACAAATCCTATTTTTTTAAAATACCAAAAACTATCTCAAGTTCTTAGATTGGTGAAAAAAGCGCTAAAATTGAAATAATCCTCAATGAAATATTGATTTTTTTTCTTGTACGAAATTAGTGATGTAATTTAAATTTCATTTTAAATATAAAATCCTTTAATTGATTTACTATTCAAAGTGATTAAAATTAATATTATTAAATTGGATGTTTTGCTCTCCGGATAATTCCCACAATATGTTGTTTTTTTTATACTGTTTTGATAATCCGGACCGGATTATCTCATCTGCTCAGACCATTGAAATATAAATTAAATTTCAAAAATAAAAATATCTATTTTATTTGTTAAAACGATAGCTTTCTGGTTTTTTAATTTGATCCTATTAGTTTTTTAATAAGAAAATACAGATTCGAAAACTTTTATTTTCTAAATGTCTATTTTTTGTAGTTGAATTCAAATGAATTAGTTAGAAATAATCTGCAATATTCTCTACTAGAATTATTCAGTTAATTTATGAAAGATTTATTTTCAAATTTAATTTAGTGTAAAACAGCATATTATCACTAAATTTTATAATCCAATTTAAAGGAAATTAATAAATTTGTGGAACTTTGCCAAAACACGATAGTATCTCCCTCCAATTTTTGACTTTATTCTTTAACCAAGGCATACTGACCCAGGCATTTTTATTTGGTATAAGCCAGAGAAAAATTGATAACTTCTAATCCTGATATTCTTATTTCTGCCGTGATTGACTTTACCAAAACATAACAAGTTTTGGTTTCTCAACCCATTTTATTGATAATTTCCGGTCGAATTTTCTTAAATTTTCTTACGAAAAAAAAAATAAATGTTTTGTGATATAAGAAACTGAAATAACATTTTGTAAAATTTTATTTTCATAAATATATTTCTTCACACAAAAATGATCCTTGCATAAGTATTATCACCATGATAAACACATTATGACTTTTTGACATTGAAAAGAATAGGAAAACAAAAGAAAAAAAATGAAAATTATCCTTGTATAAATAACCGACAACAAAAATTGTATAAATAAAATTAAGAAACCTGGAAAATTTACCTTTAGTTTAAATAACAAAAAAATAAAAAAATAAAGAAAATTATTTTTATAAAGAAATTTTTATTGTTTGCTATAAAAAATAAATTTATGATCTCATCATATAAACTGGCTTCAAAAAGAAACCCAAAAACATGTAAAATTTATTATAGTAACATAATAATGTTTTACTCGGGGTATGTTACAAGATTTTATTCGGGGTATGTTATAAGTTTCAGTAAATTTTTAACAAAGTAATATTAAAAATTGAAGCGAAATACGTAGTAATTTGAATTTAAATGTTTATTTGTAATTCCAATTCTTCATGTTGTTATAGACTATGGTTTTTGGTCCTCATCTCTTGCAATAGTATAGTTTCTACACTGCTAATGTTTTTACATTTCAATTACAATATTCCCTAATATTTTTTGTCCTCATTGATTTAAATCTATTACCGTAGATGAAAGAATATATGTAAATAATTGAATTATTTTCATAAATATGTTACTTATTTGAATTATATTTATTTCTGAATTATTGAAAATGTTTGCTTTAAAAATTCTTTTCCTCGCAAATAAAAATTCTATTTTATATTTTTCATAATTCGCATATATGCAAACAGTTTATATTAATTGTTTTTTTCATTGTTTACTCCGCTGGGGAACATAGCGCTCCAAGTACCGAGTTACAATTTAATTTTCTATGCTTTCCGAACCATAAATTTCTTTATATAGTGTGATGAAACTTTTAATTGGAACTGGTTTTTATTAGAGAGACATTTGTGGTTAGCAAATGGACCATTTTTCCCAGTCTTAAATTACATTTAATGTAATTTTACCACTGGCACTCATTTAAAGTTGAGTTAGACCAACATCGATGTCTCGGACGGGAGTTCAACACACAATTTACCACATTACCACTTAAGCCAACTTCAGTCATTATATTAATTTTAATCTTTGTAAATTTTCTGAAAACATAGGCTAAAATATTAAACATACATATTAAATTCCACAAAACATGTTGTAACATAAACATTTTCCTTTGAAAAAAATACAGAATTCTTTATATTAAATTATTATTTATTCAACATAAAATTATCCTTGTGATGATCAACTCTGACAAAAAAAAAAAAAAATTTAATATTACATATTCATTTTCAGCCCTGGAGACATATTAGGACATAATTAGAATTACTATACGTATATAATTTTATTTATTTATATTTTGTTTTTTAGTCGCTTTTAGTCTTTATTTTATTACTTGTCGCAAAAAAAAAAAAAAAAAAAAAACAAAACAAAGTTTATTATTTATTTATGATCTAATTTCAAGTAACATATTTCACGGATACTCTCTTCTCTTTGTAACATAAAACATAAAACATAAAAAAAGAAGAAAAAAATCAGAAATATTAAATTAAAAACGTCTGTTTAGTGGCTGCAGATGGCATGTTTTAGGTATTAAAAGGCAACCGTTTTTAATTGTTAATAAGAAGGAATATTAAATTTAATTTTGATACATGAACTAAACAGAAGAAAAAAAATTGTATAATTTATATATTTTTGGACCTGTTTTCTGCCTTTTTATTTATCTGACAAGATTAATTTATCAAGGATTGTAATTTAAATTTAGTATTTACGAATTAATAATATACATAAATTTTGGTTAGTTTTTTTTTTTATTATTTCATATGAAATATTTGTAGGCAATTTGAAAAATTTAATAGTTCTTCATTAATTGATTTTCATTAATAAATAATTACATTTTCCAGATTTTTCCTTATAAAATTTACTCTAATTTTCTACAGAAAATTCCATATATTTAAAAAAAAAAAAGAATGGCTAGGAAAATTGATGTGCTGCAAAAAAACCACAACTATAAATTCTGTATTTTATCTCTAATTGTCCATTTTAATCATTTTCGTTTGATTTCAAAATAATATAATTAAACCCAATCCGATTAAGAGCGAATTGGCTTTGTATGCTGATGATACTCTTATCATTAAATCTGATCAATCAGTTGTTACAATAATTAATAATATAAAAAGTACATTCAAAACAATTTGTATATATTTCACTAAATCGAAGATCAAATACTTCTAAATCCCAAGTGAATCTTGACCGGCAAAAAGAAACCAGAATATCTCCATACTAATAATCGCGATCTTGATGGCCAAATGATACGATTTAGCGAAATAAATGTGATAATATCATGAAATTGCTATACACAATTGTTAATAGGAAATCTAAACTTTCAATTGGAATCTACATTTTAATCTATTAAGTGGTGTTTCAAAATGGTTTTGGTTCAGGCTCGCCGGTTTGGACCAATTGTGCTATAATGCATATACGAAAATGTTGTACATACGGAAAACAGTATAATAATCTCTAACCCTTGCGTTGACTGGAAACTCTGGCTAACACAAAGTTGAACAATGTTAAAACAAATTGTTTTAGTTACGAAACAATCGTATTATTTTTTGTTTTACCGCTTTAGCGTAACGAAAATTTACCGCGAGGGCATAACAAAATCCTAACGCTTTTACTGCTCATTTCTTAATTGACTTTTGGTTGTCCTGACCTTAAGAAAACCACAAATTTTCTTAAAACTTAATACTTTTTGTTCGAAATTATGAAATTGTATTAAGCTAATTATATAATAATCGCAGTAGCTTTCCAGAACTATTTGGAGCTATGCAAAAAAAAAAAACTTTTACTCATATTGACACTTGAAACCATTTGTCAAAAAAATTTATTCACTGTACAAATGGTTGAAATGTGAAATCATATTTTGATTATATAAGCAAACTCAATTAGATGGCACAAAATTTATTTAAAAACGAAAATTGTGACTTTAATGTGCATCCACTGTGAATAGAGCAAGTAGTAGCGGAAATGAAAGCGTTCATTGTAAATTCAGCATAATTTTTTTTATGAAATATTTGTAAGCAATTTGAAATTTTAGTTGTTTTTAATTGATTTCGAATCTTTTTCCATAATTTTCATTAATTTATAATAATTAAATTTTCCAAGAAAAACCTAATAAATATAAATTTTGTATATTTCTTGTCCAGTTTACTATTTAAAAAATAGTACATTCTGCTATAAATATTCCAGTTGTTCCTATGTTTTTTTTAAAGTTTTGATAAAATCTTTCAATGTTTAATTATTAAAAAGTAAAAATTTTCGACAACAAATTCCCAAAATTAAATTTCTCATTTTTAATTTAAAATTCTGTATATTTTTATTTCGCTGTTTGTTTGTTATTTCAAGATCTTAAATTAAACATTTTAAAATATCATTAAATTTCATATTAACTCACATTCTTTTTTTCATTAAAAAAAATGATATCTGAACAAATCTGAACAAATGACAAAAAATAAGAAGAAAATTGCGAAACAAAATTTCAATTTTTATACCTGTACCTTTTTTTTTTCTAATAAAAATTTAACTTTTATTATTTACGCTATACTCTTTTTTTTCCTCTGTCTGTAAAAAAACTCATTCTAACAAAAAAAAAAACATGGAATTTTAATTTCCCTGTGAATTTACCTGATGATATGTCAGGGGAATTTTAAAATTTTTTTGTTTTTCAAAGTAAACAATCAAAAATGAAACAATAATCTTTGTTTAACAAAAAAAAAAAAAAAAACATAACAAAATAATATCAAATTTAATATTATGTCCTGACAGAATCAAATTTTCCATTTACCTTTTTAACTGAAAACAATTTCTCTCATCCGTCCCCTGTCCCCCGTCCCCAACAAAGAAAAAAATATTTCAATCTGAAAAATATATATTTTCATTTTGGTGGTAAAAAGGAGCAACAATTATTATATTAAGCCAACTGGAAAAAGGAATAAAAAATTTTCGTACAGAAAATCAAAACGAAACCAAAAAAAAAAGTTTTAGACTATATAAAATGGATTGCAGGACACAATTAACATTTTTATATACTGTATATACATACAAAAAATATACATAAGTTTATTAAAGGATATAAACAATTCGTAAACATTTTGAAGCTATAATTCGGTTGAACAAATTTTCCAGGCTTTTGTTTATTTATCTACCAAAAAAAACAAGAACAATTTTTCAAATAACAGGACTAAGTAGAAGTTAAGTAAAAGGATCAAAGTAAAAAAAAGGAAATAATTTATATACAAACCAACTATATACTAAAACACATTTCATAACAGATTTTTATCTACTTCTTTTGTTTCATATTAGCCACAGTATACAGAAATTTTTGTAGATTTAAGTTCAAAAAAAAACTTTTTATCCGAAAGGTCCTTTTTTTTGTTGTTTTAGTTTGTTTGAGGAGATCTTGATATTAAGGATAATAAATTTTTAGTTTATCGTGTTTTTTTTTTTTTGTATATATTCAAATATTTATGAAATATTTTCTGTGTTTCTATTTGGATAAATTATTAATTAATTGATTTCTAAAGGACTCGGTGAATGCTGACTCTAATAAGTGTGTTTATTAAGGTTGACTTGTAAATTAAATTATTGATTAATTGATAATAAATTAATAAATCATACTGATTTATTCAACCTGAAAATTTATTCATATAAAAAAGCAAGAAAGTATAATTAAAGAATTTATGACCATAATTTTTTTCTGGGTATTTTAATTAATTCTAGAAAATTTTTGACAAATAAGTTTTCTTCTACTTTTTGTATTTTCCTTTTTTTTTTTTTTTTTGTTGGAATATATTGTTTTAATTAAAAAACTGTCAAAATATATTATTATATTTTCTTTAAAAAAGATAATTTAGATTTATGTATTTTACAGATTTCTAAAGATTTTAATTTCATTAATTTTGATTTAAATTAAAATATTTTATTTAATTTTTCTTGAAAGGAAAATTTCTTTAATTTTTTTTTTTTTTAAGAAATATAAAGAACATTTATATTGAATTACTTATACGTAATCGGATCAAATAATTTTCCGGATTAAAATTTTTTTTTATATAATATTTTTTTTAGGGTTTAGTTATGGTTATTTTGATGTTGAATTGGCGAATAGAAAGGGAAAAGAAAGTTATAAGTTTAGTATTTTAATATTGGATGAAAGTAAAGCTTTTAGAATTTCTTTGTATAAATCTAGTTGCTAACAGGCATTATATTGCAAATTTTAAATTCTAATTCAATAATTTTACTACAATATTTCATATTTAATAAGTTTTTTTATCAATCAATGAAATGTTACAAACATATCAATGAAACTCACTGATTGCTCTTATATAATGCTTCGTAATACTGTTCTTCTCATTATTGTTAACTATAATTGTAAATTATATAAGACAGTGTTTTGTAATTATATTTAAATATGACTAGTCTAAGCTTTCACTGGTTAAACACTTTTTCGTGTAGTTAAAAAAAAAAAACGATTAAAAGTAAAAAAATGAACTGACAGGTTGTATTATGTAATTTCATATTGTCTGATAGAAAACTTGGTTTTCGGTTCCAGTATTCGTGTAGACTGGAAGTAGCTTTATGCTGCTATCAATTTTGAGCTCTTTTGCAGAATTTGTGCGACACAAACCACAGTCCGAGTATTTTTCATTTCCAATATTATTAAATTGGTTTTCAGGATATATTTCGCACTGTATTCGCTCTCTTAGTCTTAATGAACTTAAATTTAATTTTCGTCCACAATATAATATGAAAATCCTCATTGTAAATATGTGTCTTTTTTTATGCAAATTTTTTTCAGGAACATATCTACCGCATAAAAAAAGAATTAAGTGTACAATGTATATATTTCAAATGTTGTTGAAATATGTACATTGTACACGTTCGATTAATTTTCAGTCTGGTGTAAACCTTCTTTGTATAGTTCCCAGTATTAATAGCATAGTAGTTACATATTTTCGAATAATTTATATTCACTGAAGATTAATAATTATCCATTCATGTAATTTTCTAAAGTTAATTTCCATTTTCTTGTTAACATAACTCTACCTTTATTTGAAAATTAATATATTAATAAGAATAACAAAAATTTTTAGGTGAAAAACTAATTAATATTTTTGATTAGGAATGATTTTGATTTCTATTTGTTTTACCATAATTTTCATTTTGATTAGGAAATTGTTTAATAAAAAATACTATTCATTATTCGTATTAAAAATTGAAGAATCTTTGAAGAATCTCTAAGGCCACTTACATAATAATAAATTATTATAAACGTAATTTCTTGAATATACTTATTTCCCTAAGCACCTGTAAATTAATTAATAAAGAAAATTTTTATTTTTGTTCGTGATGATCAAATTATCGTAACTGTAGTAATATTATAAAAAAAAAAACCAAATTTCATCAATTTTCATATAATTTTATAATTTTATTATAAAACTGAAAAATATTTTCCATTTTTTTTCTATGTTTATTTTCTTTTCGAAACTTTTACTGTGATTTTTTGTATATTATGTGTAAGGGGACGAGAAAATTATAGTGATTGTTAAAAATAATAAGGAAAATATACTTGACATTCATAATTGAAGTAATTTAAGTATAATGTTAATAATTGGGTACAATAATTTGGTTGTGAAAATGATATATACTTAATTAGTAAAATTTGTATTAAATTTATTTTATTTAAGCAAATGAAAAGTTAAGTAAGTTAAATGATGGGAAAATTCATTAAAAAAATCAGTTTTTACCTAATTATTTTAATTAGATCACAATTAAATAATTATAATTAAATAACGAATTAAATAACAAATTAAAATTTATAATTGAAAATTGAAATAAAGATGGAAATACTTGATATACAAAAATATCATTTTTAACAGATTGTACAAATATTTTACATAGTTCAAAATTTTTGTATTCATGTAGTTGTTGAAAAAGAAAATTAATAATCGATTAATTTTCATTTAAAATTAATTTTCGATTAATTTCCAGTCTGATGAAAATCCCGAGAAACGTGCCCTAGAAACTTTCTTGGGTATACAGAGGATATTTATTAAGAAGACGGCAGCGAATGCTGTTTTGCGGCTAAAGTTGAATAATCTCTTGTTAACTTCAGGTTCATACACTACTCATGTTACTATCACCCGCGTGATTGAAGCTTCTGGCTATAACCTGAATATGTCCAATGATCACCTTCCTGATACAATGATTTTTGATTAAGATTTTACTGTCTTGCGAGAAATGGAAGAAAAGCTCTCCCCTTCCTAGATATAGAGCGATTCATTTAGAGGTACATTTTCCTGTAGCGATTTGTTGATAATTGAATTGTGTCAAACTGTTATGGTATTTTCGTTCAGTATTGTTTTATATTCAATCATAGCCCGGTACAGTGTCTACAAATTATTCTTGAAAAACTTGAACAAAACTCTCTGTTTTCGACCAAAATTTTGTTTAGCGATGAGACTCATTTCTGGCATAATGGATATGTCAAGAAACAAAATTGTCGTATTTAGTCTGAAGAGCAACTCGTAGAGGTCCAAGAGCTGGCATTACATCCAGACGAAACAACGGTTTTGTGTGATTTATGCGCGCCTTGATAAAGGACTATTTGCTGCTTGAAATTGAAACCAGTAATCTCGACTACATTTGGTTCCAACAATACGGCACTACTTGCCACATAGCCCGTGCCAGGATGGCTTTATTGAGAAAACGATTTGGTGAAATTAGTTAATTTCTCGCTTCGGACCGCTGAATTGGCCACCTAGATCTTGCGATATCATACCTCTATACTTTTTTCTTTGGGGCTAAGTAAAGTCCAAACATAGATAAGCGAGTTACGATTGAGGAATTGGAAACCGACATTATTCGCATAATTAGCCAAGTACCACTCGAAATGCTCGAACGCGTTTCGTGAGTGGGTACAACGGACCTTATGGTCTATTCCCTCTCTTCAAATCAACCAACCAACCAATTTTCATTTATAATTTGAAAACCACATATTTTTTTATTATAATTTATTAAATTTGAAATGATTTATCCATTAATTTGATGTATTGCAAGCCACTTGATTATTAGTAGCCATAGTAATCGATAAAGAGCAACAATTAATCATTGTATAAACGCAATTAAAATTATAACATAATGTTGCTTATATAAAATCTCATATAAATCAATTTATACTTACATATACCATTAACACTATTTTCTTCAGTTTTTCCTTGTCATAAAATACCAGAAAGTCACATAAAAATATAGTAATATTACACAGATTTTCTTTCTAGTATATATTACTATACTATTTCGAATTTAGTTTCAACTTTTTATTACTTTACCTAACATTTTCTCTGTACAGCTATAAAAAAAATGTGTAATAAGAAATTCAAAGCTATAAAAGTTTGGTGGTTAACACCGGGTAAGTGGGTGCCTGAAATAAATTTTATTCTCTAAAAAGAAAAATCAGTAAAATTAAAATTTATTACACAATTTTTTATTACATAAATACTATACATATAATATTATATAATATTCTGTAGCCCAGAATTTAATCTGTTAGATTTTATTTTCTATAATTTATTTTATTAAATCAAAAAAATCATTGACTTTTTTTTTTTTTGTAAATTAATTTCATTTGCTTATGCAAACCTTTTTAAGTATTTATCGGAATTATATATTTATGGTTAAATTTTGTCGATATATTAAGTAAATATAGGGGAGCAGTAGCTAATTGTAATTCTTAGCAATTCCCAAATTGTCATTGCTACTAGTATTACGAAACTAAATAATGTTACTGATATTTGAATGCTAGGAAGATACGGTTCTTCCGTATCGTCCTAGCATTCAAATAGTGTTATAAATATTAAAAATTAATTACTAACACTTTATTTATTGTCATTGACAGTTTTAAGTAAATCAGGCAATAAGTTTCCTAAGGATTTTTCTTCTTCTTCTCTTCTCTTTGAGGCTACAGCTCGTGAAGAACCTGGGCCTCCCTTAAAGGATGTCTTAACATTTTTATTGAATTTGAACCTATTAATTTTTATATGGATTCCGAACTATAAATTTCTTTCTAGTTAAGAAATTTTTATTTGCAACAAGCTAATGATTTTTATTAGTGAGACATCTGTTGTTAGCAAATGGCCTCAACAGTTATAATTTTTCCCAGTCTTAAATTTCATTTTATTTTAATGGTACTCTTTTAATGGAGTTGAACCCAGTACCGGATGCATCACAGTTTAGCCCTGTTCAAAGAGTTTTTTCGGATTTAAAATTTAGCACAGATTTAATTTCATATATTTTGCAATGTTTAACAATTATTTTAAGCTTTTTTTGGTAATTAAGTATCTAATCGTCATTAGAAGCAAATTTTCGTATTTAAAATATGTATTCTCAGGAAGGACTCTAATAATAGGTTTGGTTCAGCAAAGACAAGCATAAGGACATATATTGTTAAAATGTTGGCAGTTATTATAAAAGAGTTTAAAGAAAATAAAGAGATACATAACCAGAAAATATTTATTATTCTTAATAAATATTTTCTGGTTATGTCGTTTGTCTTCTTACAGTTTCTCCACATGCTAAGAAAAATTTTACTATCCCCAATGAATTCAGCTCTAATGTTTCCGCCACCGTCATTAGCAAACATAATAAATAGAAATTAGAGATCACTGCTTATAATACGTATACCTTAATACTGAAAAACTGTTTAAGCAATTCTCCCCCTACTTTTATTTCATTAAAAAGCCTTGTAATTAAATATTTATTGTGGTAAATTTCCTTGCCTAATTTGGACTAATTGTTCTATATTATACCTGTTTAATTAAGGCCAATTCCAAATACATTAAATATTGGGATAGTACGATTTAACAAACCAGATTCCTAAATTTTACCATTTATAATCGTTTTTTTAATTCGGCTTTCCTGAAAATACTTCCTTTTTCTTTCAGTAACAAATCTTTTTTTCAAGTATTTTTACACAAAAAATACTGGAATACTGAAAAGTTGTACGATTTATGCAGCTCTCCCTTACATAAATTATACGTAATTGAAAACTTATCTTTTAGTAGATATAAATTTTTATCAAAAAAATAGAAATTTTGTTACCATAGTTATAATTTTTTATCATGAAAAATTAATGGAATTTTCCAAAAAAATATTAATTTTTTTTTTTTTTTACAATAATTATTTTTATTAGTAAAGTAAAATTACATTGTTTTGATTTATATTTTCTGGAAAAAGAAAAGTTTTTTTTTTAAAGAAAATTTGATAGGAAATTTTCCTTTATATTTTTTTGCATACTTGGTTAAACTTTCAAAAAAAACTTATTTGATTTATAATTTAAGTACGGTCCAAAGAAAGTATTTCAATCAAAAATGCAAAATAATTTTAGTGGAAGTTTTCGAAGACGTTCTTCAATTACTGTCCCTAACAACAATTTTGGTAACACAAATAACAATAATTTCGAAAGTAAGAAAAAAAAAAAACGAAGAAATAAATTTCATTTTTTATTTTTTTTTTAAGTGCTATTTAATGAATTTTTATGTTAAATCATCTAAGTGAACTCATTTATTTCATAAAACAAATCATAAAATTGATTTGTTTTTTTTAATTTTTTTTTTGAAGGGTAGTAAAATAAAATTTAAATTTATTTATATAATTTGTGAGATATTTTTTTTTTTTTGTTGTTTCGTTTAAAAAACTAAAGTTTATCTAAAGTTTATTTAATGTTGTTTTCTGAGTATAAATACAAAAAAAAATTACTAGAAATAAATTTGTTTATGTTGTAAAAAAAAAAAAAAATAAAAAAAATATTTGCGTTTTTAGTGTTTAGTTTATCTCAAAAAAAAAAAAAAGATTAATAACATTTAGGGGTGTATCATCCACTGACATTGAAAAACTTTATCATATAAATTGAAAGTTTTTATTAATTAATAATTTAAGCTTTTAGAAATTTTAAATGGCACCATTTTATTCAATAAAAATTCGAAGTAAATTTCTAACAAAAATACTCGAATCGAACGAAGTTAATTAACCTTTTTTTTTATTTCGTTTAAATTTACTTTTAAGGTATACATCGTAAGACGAAACGATATAAAAGACCTTCAAATCCAATGCCAGCCCGAAAGGGGCTGCTTGCGCCCCAAAATACATTTTTGGATACAATAGCAACACGTTTTGATGGAACACGTAAGTACAAAAATTTATTTGTTATATTGAGCATAAATTAAATTACCAATGGAATCGCCATAATGGAATAAAATTGCCCAACTGTTCTTTCATATTTGTATCTTTCAAATTGTCAAAAAGGCAAAAAATTAAAATAAGTACATATGACAATTGAAATTTTAATTCCAAAAATTTATTTAAAAACAGATGTTCTGTCATGTAATTTTGTTGACATTTCAGGGAATACTAGAAAGAGACCTGCTAGTTTTGTTCGAAAAATTGAATTCATCAATTTTTATCGAATGAATATGTAGAGCGTTTTCATAGCTACTTCTTTTATACTACTACTATTATTTCCTTGTGCAGAATTACCTGTACCTGAAATTTCTTAACATTTATGTATTTCGATTAGAACATACAAATTTTTTTATATCGATTCCGAACCATAAATTTCTTTATAGTCAAGAAATTTTTAATTGCGACTAGCTAAAAGTTTTTGTGCATGAGTCATTGTTTGATCAATCTTTAGGCCAACACTGATGCCTGAGACTGGGAAAAAAAACTTAGTACGTATTACCACTAAGCCACCGCTGATCATATTGACCAAAATAAATAATAATGCCATAGATTAAACATTTTTATGGGCTTAAAATCTAATTATTTTATGCTATAAGATATTAGTTAAATGTTAAAGACAAGATCATAAATAGTAATTTCACTTAACTCAAACAAAAACCTGTAGACCATAAAATTCATTTATTTTTGGAATTTGTTGTGCAGATTAAATAATTAAAATATTGCGAATAAAATCAGATATAGTTAGTAACATAAAAATCTAATAGCTTCAATTATTGCTAGTTTTTGTTTTATCCTTCTAAAAGTATTTAAATTAATTTATAATAATTAAATATTATATTATAAAACATACTTGAACTCATTTAATATTTTTAAAATATATATTTTGTTGTGTTACTAATTTTAAATTTATATTTTAAATTCCAAAAATAATTACTGAAATATAATAATAAATACATTTTTAATGATACAATTTTAATTGTAATTTTTTTTTAAATCTTTTATATTTTCTAAAAATAAAACGTTTTCATTGAATAATTCATAAAAACCAATTTTGTGTTTTTTTTTCCCGTATATTTTTTATGTTTATACATAATATTTATAAAGATATAAGATAATTTACAAACCAATTTTCTTATTTTTTTTTTTTTGTGTGTTATCTTTTGATTATTTTTTGGCGGTATAAATAAATTTCTTTAAATAAGTATAGTCCTAAAAATAGAAAATTCATGCAATTTTCATTTTAAATAAAAAGAAAAATAATATTAAATTTATTTATAGATAAATTTATTGATTAAAAGTTTTTTTAAAATTATTATAATTGTGTTTATTCACTTGTTGCACTCTCCATTCGACTATAAAAAGAAAATTTATTAAATATAAAAATAGATAAAACTATTAAATAAATTTCCTATATTTTCCATATATGTATTTTAGCAAATTAAGCTTCAATTTTTATCCTTGTTTACATAAAGTATTAGAGTTTTAATCCCTCTTGTAATGGTATAATAAACATTTATATTTTATAAACAAAAACGATTTTATCATTAAATCAAAATTTAATTTATGCTAAATAAATTTAAATTGATGCTAAACTGTCATTCGGTTAAATACATTTTATTTATGTTCAGCATTAGAAAAAATTCAGATATAATTTAGGTAACACAAATATTTCGATTGGTAAAATTTTTAAGTAGACTAAAATGTTTTTTTGATCATTTTCAAAATGTTATTCAAAATTTATGATAAAATATTAAATCTATTTTCAAGTAAAGTACTTCTTAAGCTTAAACCAACGAGATTACTTCGCAGCTTAGTACCGTGCCGCCGTGGAATGAAATTCTCCACAGTTGTGAAAATTGTCCTGGAAAAGTTGTGAAAATGTTGTGAAAAAGTTTTATGGTGAAGAAAACATTCAGTAGTATTGAAAAAGTATAAAAAAAAAGCAAATTGACGATTTTTTTGGAAACGAAAAACCAAATCAACCAAACAAAATGGACAAATGTCAAAATTCTCCCGTGAAATAATGTTTTGAACTTGATTTCACTAGCGAAAAATGTTTACATTGAAAATTTTTCTTAACTTTTATCTTTGCAAAGTAAATTATTAATTATTGTTGTCTGATATTTTCATATTTTCAAAATGAAATCTTTACCGTAATTTTTCACGGGATGTTAAATTTGTATGAAAATTTAAGTTCACGTTGGATAGCATTCTCAGCTTAACGAAATGAATTTGAATATTGTCGACATATTGATGATGAAACAGGTGTTCCACCGTTTCATCCTCATCACCACAGCCTCTACAAATAGACTCTGCCGATAAATTAAACCGTGAAGCATGTTTTCTCAAGAGAATATGTCCAGAAGAGACTCTGGTGCAAAAATTGCAGAATTGCTTATTCATGCTTAGGATAGATCTAGTCTTACCTACGTTTGGATCACCCCAGAAGAGTTTTTTACCCCTACACCCCCATCTGCTTTCCTGTACTTTACGAATTTAGTTACTTAAAAAAAAACTAAATATCTGAATGCGAATTTCCTATGACTAGCACTTTTATAACTTAAATTTCTAGAAAGTTACATAAAGTATCTATCAATAATTCTATTTTTAATTTAATTTAAATTTTGTATAATTTTTATTATACCTGACGGATATAGTTTTTTAAAAATAATTTTCATGGTTTATAAACAATTTAATGACTTGGGAATAATATTTATGTTTATTATGTATGATAACCTTCTACTTTACCCAATGTTATCCTTGTTATGTGTGTGATCCATTATAATATATTGATAATAAATTTATTATTATAATTAATTTTATGGAGAATATTTAACAAACAGCCTCGAGATATTGTTTTTGGCAAAATGTATTTTGTAAAAATATTACAATTTTATTTTTGCCACACAAATCTTTGAAGTAAATTTTTTTTAAAGTAATTTCATAATTTCAATTTTATATTTAACTTAATTTTTGAATTAAATATTTTAGATATAATTAAAATATACAAATTACAAGATAGTAATTAAATATACATTTACTATTTAATATCAAATAATAAACATAAGAAAATTATCAGGTTATTTTTCACAAAGTTTATTAAATTTGTTTTTTAAAGATTTAATATTAAAACTGATCTAAATCATAGTTTTTGAAAAAAAAAAGATTATAGTTAATTCCTAATATACCACAATTTGGATCTAAATTATTTATAAAATTTACCGAAAATGAATTAAAACTGACACGCAAATCTAACTTAAAATTAACATGTTTAATGTTTTATGAAAAACTTTTATATAAACCTTTTATAATTTTATTTAAAAAGTTTTTTCCCTTCACTTAATCGTTTCAGTTGAAAGTTTATTTTTTCTTATTTTCTTCCACAGCAATTTGAAAACTCACCAAAAATATAATTTTTCTTTGGAAAATATTATAATAATAAAAATGTCAATAATCCACAAAAATAAACTTTTTTTTAAAAAAAATTTCTTTGAAATGTATATCAGCTCATCGCATATCTTATATCAAGTTTGAAAAAGTTATGTACTAACAGCATATTGTCAACCTTTTTTATTACTTCGACAACAATTTTTTTTTTTTTTGTGGAAAATTGTTGAAAACATGGTAGACAATAAATAAAACTTTTCATCTTATTTTCCGTATCCACGTGCTATAAAAAATATTAGGTATAGTGAAAAAGACAAATTACATTTTCCACAATAAAATCCTAATGAAGGATCTCCCTTAGGATTTAACTGTGTAGAAATATATATCTAAAAAATATTATGAAATATTTCCATATTTTATGTGGTTTTATCTAACTGAATAACGACAAGATCCTAAATCAATGTCTATTATTGATTACTGATATATTTTTGGTTTTAATGTTTTTGGATTTTTCACATACGTTATATTGAAAAATTATTGGAAATAAAATTTATTTTTCCATTTATTTATTCTCTTACCTTTAATATTTTCAAAAATTTATTTTTAAATTAAAAGATTTTGTTTATTAATGGAAAAAAGCTATTTTTGGCTTTAATTGGAAAACTTTTCAAAAAAATATAAAAAACTTTATAATAGATTGTTCATTAAATTTAAATCGATTTCATTGACAGATATTGTTAATTTTTTTTGGAAAATTTAATTTTAATAATAATTTGAATTTTACTATTTATAAATTAGTAGATTGAATTTAATTATGAATTAAACTTGATTCAATATCTAAGTTCTATATTTTGGTGTAGTTAAACGTTTTCTTTATTTCATTTGGAAGATTTGTGCAAATCTAAAAAAGGAGAAAATCGAAATTTTTTGCAAATTTTTAAAATTGAATTCAAGCTGATGTTATGTAAATTATTTAAAATTTTAATATCAAAAAAACTTCTACAGCATGTGGCTCAATTTAGTGACTGTTTTCAAGCTTCCTTATTGTAAATTACTCAAAATGTTTAATATCAAAAGTAGTTTAATTTATTTCATGTAGGAGCTGCACGATGTAGCTCATTTCAGTGACAATTTTTCAAGCTCATTTTACGTCAATTTCTTAAATTTTTCATATAAAAATGATTTTATTATATGTATTTGATATCAGTGTGTAGGTGACAGTGACCATTTTTAAACCTCATTTTAAGTATGTAAATTACTAAAAATTTTCATATCAAAAGGACTTTAATTTGTTTCACGACACAATGTAGCTCATTTTAGTAACATCTTTTCAAGCTGATTTTTATCTAAATTATTTAAAATTTTAATATTAAAAAACCTTTAATCTTTTTGATAGCACTATTTGATATGTTGCTAAATTTCCTAAGTTTTTTAAGCTCTATGTAAAGTACTTAAACTTGAAATATCCAAAAGACTTTAATCTATTTTTTACCACTGTGTAGATAAATTTAGTGACCTTTTTTCAAGCTCATTTTATGTAAACTACTTAAACTTTTAATATCCAAAGGACTTTAATTTGTTTGATGATTCGTGTAGCTTATTTTAGTAAAAGCTTTTCAAACTTATTTTATGTACATTACTTAAACTTTTAATATCACAAAGACTTTAATCTATATTGACTATATGCTATTTACTTCATAAAATTATGTAATATATGTTTTAAAATTAATTATGTTAAAAAAAATATTTTGGTATTCCACAATCAATACCATACTACTCCAAAATCTTTAATCTAAATTTTTAAAAAAAACGTACAGAAGAAAAACAACATTTTAAAATTATGCAATCATTTTCTTTTTAACTAAAAATCTCTGTTAAAAAGATGATTTTTTGTTTTCTCATATTTAATCTCACAAATTTTGTCTGCAAAATTTTAATTCCATTCTGAAATTTATAATTTCTCAATAAGAAATTTTACAATTTTTCACAGACATTGTAAACGAATGCAAATTAAAGGATATAATAAAAATATCCTACACAAAAAAAAATACGAAGAACTTTTTTTTTTAGAATTTATGCAATGTTTCTGAATTTGAAATTCTTTGTAAAATTGGATTTAATTCTGTTGGAAAAGTTTTATTTTTTTTATTTAACCGCGGGACAACTAATTTTATCTCTGTAATCTAGAATTTAATATGATTTTTGTTTTTATCAGCTTGTATAAGGATTAAGTATAAGGATAAAATTAAGTATTTGTATTTTTATTTAGTAAAACTTTTTCTGTTATGTCTAAATAAAATGCTGAAAGCATTAAAATATTTTTTTTTAAAAAATTTTATAATAAAATTAAGTTTTTTCGTTATATTTTTAGATTCAAATTTTGTGCTGGGAAATGCACAGGCAAATGGCAATCCAATTGTTTATTGTTCGGATGGTTTTGTTGAGCTAACAGGATATTCGAGAGCACAAATTATGCAAAAAGGTAAAAAAAAAAAAATATTTAAAAAATTATTTAATTATTTAAATAAAAAAAAAATATTTTTATTTAAGGATGTTCGTGTCATTTTTTATATGGTCCTGAAACTAAAGAGGAACACAAACAAGCTATAGAAAAAAGTTTAATTAGTAAATTGGAATTAAAGTTGGAAGTAATATTTTATAAGAAAGATGGTAAGTTTTATATTTATTTTTTTTTTTATTGCAATAAAAAATGTAATAAATAAATAATAAATATATTTATTTTTCTGAAATTATTAATTAAATTTCCTTACATTTTTTTTAGAAATATCATAAATTTTTAGAAATATCATAAATCGTTTTTAGAAATATCATAAATTTTTTGTTGATTGCATAGTAAATAAATAAATATTTTCTGCAGGATTCGTAACAGTCAAATAAATAGACATTTATAATAAAGACAGAAATTGACATCAAACATAATTTTTGTATTTAGAGTGTCAGGAATTTTAGAAAATTATAAAACACTTTGCTATGAAAAAAAAATATTTCTCTAGCCATGACTAATTAAAAATACTGAACGATTGAAGTGACGTATAACTTTTTGACAATTTTATTTATAGTTTCATATGACTCGGTTAGTTTTAAACAACGTTTGTTTTTTTGCTCTATCCAGTTTCCTGCTCAACTATTTTTTAGCCCAATATGCTACTTTAAAAATGTCTATTAACCTTTGGACTCATGTACAGTGAGTTTAATTATATCTATTTTAATTTTTTGAATAAAAAAAATACTATTTTTATCCTTGGTGGCGAAACATTTATATAATTTATAAAATTCATTTGGGATATTCAATATTTATTTAAATTATCTATAATTGAAATTTTCAGTTTATGAAAATTTCAATTTTCAATTTCAATTTGAATAATTAATTAAAATTAATTTATTGATAAGTTTCTATCATTTATTTTAATTGACATTTCTATAAATAAAGATTGAATTCTACAAAAAAAAAAATTTCATATTAAATTTATCCTTAAATACAACAAAAAACAATAAAATTTTTTTTTTTGGTTTAGAAAAAATCTAAAATTTAAATCTAAATCACCTTTATTTGTTTATTCAATAAAATATTTGACATATGTAATTTTATTCTAAATTTAGATTTTTTTCTTATTATGTATATCCGGATTATTTATAAGATACTAAAACATTGGCTATAAATAAAATCAGTCAATGGGAAAGGACAAAAAAAAATTAAAAGTGAAAATAATACAAGACTATAAAAATAGCAATTTTTTTTTTTGGTTTTGTAGTAAACATGTTTTTCTTTAAATACATATGTACCTACATACATAGATTTGGAAAATTTTATCAAAAACAAAAATATTTACACTCTACATTTTAAATATAATGGAAAATTATGAAATATGATATTATTTGCTGTGCAAAAATTTCAAAACAATCTTTTACAAAACCATTTTGGCGACATATCTGATTATTTTAGAAAATTCATTTAATTAATTTTATTTATTACCAAAAAATTTTTTTTTTAATAAACAAGGTATTTTATTTATTGATAAAATAAATCTTAAGGTAAATGAATAACATAGTTTATTTTGATTTCATTGATTTGGAATATTGCCAAAAGAAAAAAAATTAATACAAGCCATATTAAATATCTTTACGATAAGAATACGAGACATTTGTGTACTGTAAATTAAAGAAAATCCCCTAAACAGTATTTTACATCGTACTGTCGACTTATCTGTGTGATACATTAAAAAAAATTATGTTGTGATCATCAAGATTTTTCAAAATATTTTCAAAATACATATACGTTTTTTACAAACTTGAATTTTCTTAATACACACACATTAAATAGCATAGTGTAAATATGTATAATTTTTTTTTGTATTCTATTAGCATAAAATGCTTTTCGGAAACATTGTTAACAATCATAAAATTGTACTAACTATTATTTATTGTCCTCTCGTATATCCTGTAAGGCTATAAAGCTTTTAAATTCATTATTTATCACTTTTTTTTTTTTTTCATTTTTATTCTGGGTGTCACATCCTTGTTATATGTTATTAAATATAAATTTTGGGTATTTTCTACAGGCCATATACCAACAAAAAAAAAATGAAAAAGGACTAACTTTTGTTTTTCTAGGGTAATATTAGAAATTCCATACTTTGACATAATTTTAACTTCTCTCAATTATAAGATCAACAAAAAAAAAAAAAGAGGAATAATATTAACTTCTTAATATGAAATTTTAACCACATAAACAATAAAATTATTATCCTTTATATATTTTTACGTTTTTATTAGTCCTTTTTTTTTTTTGAATTTTGTTTTTCCTTTTTTTTTTAGGTAGAGCATTTTGGTGTCTTTTTGATATAGTACCAATAAAAAATGAAAAACGTGATGTGGTATTATTTTTGGCATCTCACAAGGATATTACCGAACAAAAAATGTCTGAAATGTCGGTTTCAGATGAATGTGATAGTGGTAAGTACTTATAATATAAATATCTGTATATATAGTTAAAAAAAAATTTTGTTTACCTGTTATAAAAAAAAAAAATTTAAATAATGAAAATTATTTTTATTTTTAAACAAAATCTAAATAAGGTGAAATGAAATATTAAAGATATTTTTATGTACAATAAATTGGATTTTAAATAATTTATTCATTCTATAAATAAATAATATTAAAAATTATGCGTATAAGTTTTAAAATGTAAAAAGGGAGGATTTGTTTTTTTCTGTTAAAATAGTAAAATCAATTTAATGGGTTTGTTACTTAAATAAAAAACGATATTTAATTTAATTGAACTAATGTACATACATTCCAATAGTTGCTTATCTATTAATAAAAATAATATTTATATTAATAAAAATAATATTCTGGTTCTATTATGTTTATAACCTATAATTAAAAATTTTAAAATCTGCTGACAGGTGTATTATGTGTAGCAAATATGGCAAACGCCTACAGTTTTGAATTTCAAAAATTACATGTTTATGTCTGCTCATTTGTGATCTAAAAAGTTAAATTAATTTTCTTTATATTGTCAATTGGTTTACTAAACTATTTTCTAGAAATACTGTTTAAGATAGTCGATAGTCGTTGAGCTTAAGATAGCCGTTCGCAATTATAAGGATGTTTATTGTCATTTTATAACAAATTATGGTACACTTTAAAATTTTAATTTATGTTATTTTTAAATTCCACTATCAATTAAAACTATTTCGATGACAGCCCAATCAGAATAAAAGTTAAGTGCTACAGAATTTTGAGAGTTAAGTGCTACAGAATTTTGTGAATCATTCAGTCAGGATTATTGTGGCACAGTTTAAATCTCTGATTCAATTAAAAGAAAAAAATTATTATTAACAATATTAGTACTGACTTTAAAGTAGTTTCTGCTAACATTTAGAATTATGTATAGTATTGTATAATTGCAAAAGCTGACTTTTTAGACAGATTATTTAGAAGACGGGACTATTTAAAAAGTGATCACTTAAGAAATAAATTTTCAACCTTAATGTAGCAATTGCAGGATACTATTGACTTGATGACAGGTCCCAGATTCTGTCGGACTTTAGAATAGCTTTTGACTACTTGAATTAGATTATAATGGCGGAGGAAAATAGTAGGTTTCTTGTCAGATACAGTAGTCAAGCTTAAGGGTTAAGATATTTTATCTTTTTTAATTTTTCTACATTTATTGTATGCATTATTGCGCCCAACAATATCGCCCTTCTGCTTGTCTCCGCTGATCCAAACAATTCACCAGTGCCCTTCATGAGTCCACACTTCCTTTATGTGTAAATATGGGCTTAAGATTATTTGTGATGAGGATTAGATATTCAATTACTAAATTAGATTTGTGAAATTTCATAAAGAATTAATTTATTATTAAATCTTCAGTGAAATGAATGAATAGTTGTTACTACCGTCCTGCCGCATTCTGACACAGTTTGTAAAAATTTTAGTCAGGACCACTGTAGCATATATTTAAATATTTCACGCATACTTAGTTATTTTAGTATTTTCTTATTGGAAACTTTAAAAATGTAGTTTCGACTAAAATTTGGAAGATTTGTTTAAATGCCATAAATAGCAAAAGCTACTTTTTTGACTGACTACTTTAAAATTATTAAGATTATTTATAAATTTGTAGCAATTTTTCGAAAAAAAAAATATATTTATACGTATACCAAAAATATATCCATTAGAGTAGAAAATCATGGGACAAAATTAAATTTACATTTTCCCCAAAAAAAATATGAAGTAGGTTTAAGGATGTTTTGTTTATTGGAAATATAAGAGAAATATTTATGTTTTTTTTTATTTAAAAAACAGAATCAATAATTCATAAAAGAAATGGACCGCATTAATGCTAAATGTAAAAAAAAAATGTATTTGGTTTGTTCATAAAAACGTGTATTTTATCATTCTAACATTTCTTAAAATTTGTTGACCTGAAAAATTACTAGAATTTCTTTCGTTATGCTATATCCTTAAATACAATTTGACATCCTTGACAAAAAAAAGAAAAGAAACATAAAACTCATAAAAATAATATCACATATAAAATTATATTTATATAAAATAAAAAGTGGAATTTTACTCCTTGAACGTAAATATGATTCAATTATTATATACCAGTGATGTAGGATAATGGACTTTTATGATGAAATAAGTGTTAAGAAAATGTAAAAAATTGTGATTATCAGTTTGAAACACATTTTTTTTTGTTTTGTCGTATTGTTTTTAGGATTAATAAATAAAAATAAATTGACTTAAAGTTTCGGTTGTCGCGTCATCAGTTAGTCAATTAAAAATGATTTGAACAACAAATTTCATGGAAAAGTTTTTCATTTTCATTTATATTTTTTTAATCTATCCATGACAATCACAAGTTTTGTGTAAGAAAAAATAAAAATAAAATATTTATCAGATCATATTTAAAAGTAAAAGTTTTTAAAGTGAAAAAATAAATATATTTCCAAAGGATATCTTTTTGTTGTCCGTACTTTTAATGAAAATTCTTCGAAAGGACATCATTGTTCATCTTTATAACAACATTTTGTTGTTCTTTCTTTTTTTTTTTTTATTTAGAGGAACGTAAATCCTGTAAATGAAAGACATACAATTAATTTAAATTTTCCACAACTTTTTTCTACAATCTTGAAATGGTAAATAAAAGACGTACTTGACAGTATTTTGTTTATTATATACTTTTATATTTTTTTTTTTCGTGACCTACTCTAAGCGACGAGATGATCCTAAATTATTTTTCATTAAGATGAGAAGAAATGATTGATTGACTAATTGTAAAAGTATATCCTTTTTCAAAATTATATTATATAGAGACAGAATATATATTGAATATAGAAATTGGTATTTAAATTTGTTTTAGGCAGAGATAAATAGAAAAGTTTATTATTTGACATTTAGAGAAAATTGTGTAGACTGAATAATTAGTGATAGTCTAATTATGTTTAGTAATTATATTCTAATTTTGTTGGCAATGAGAAATTATTTAAATATTTTTGAACTGGTTGTGGATTTAAATGGAGAAAATTTAGTGCAAAATTTAATTTAATGATTAAATTACTTTAGGTTAGGAATCTCACCCTGTTAATCAATCTAAGATTCAATTGATTCTAAGAAAAAATATGTATAAAGGGCCAAACAGAACGATTAGCGCGTCGGTGTAAATGTCAAAATAAAAGTCTAAACTAAGTTTTTCATATTATGCGAAAAGATTTTAATAAAAAAAATTATGATGAAATAAAAATATAGATAAAATTAACAAAAAAATATTTATTTTCAATCTATATTATGAATTTTGAAAATTCATAAAAATGATTTTCTAGTTTTAAGAGCTGTATTTAGAACATTTTCTTTTTATAAAACTCATTGAAACTTTTCAATAAATTGAAACTTTTGTTCAACTACGGTATTATTTTGTTGGAATTCATAACATCCTTTTAGAATTATAAATAAATAACAGCAACTAGTATTTTTAAGGGAACAAACAACCCTCACTTTCTCCAAAACATATTAAAATAGCTGTAGTATTCCCTTCCCATTCAAATATAAATACGAATTTTACTTGAAAATGACGGATTTCGAAATTTAACTTGATAATCACAGAATTTAGAAGAAATGTGTTGAATTTATATTGAAAATAATATTTTAGTAAGAGGCATACTGTAATAAATCAAACAGTTAAAACAGCTAAGTGGTGCAGTGGATAGAGCATCTACATTCCAATCGGAAGGTTCCGGACTCAAAATCAGTCAAAGGATTATGAACTTTTCTGTGAATTTTTGAATCCTGCTTAACTACTATTCGCCATTGGGTTCAAATTAAAGAATAAAAATTTTGCAACCTAAATACTCTGTGTTCACAGTTAAGAAAACAATTCCCAATATTTCCCTATCAGAAAAAAAAATCATGGTGGTCTTAAATAGTTTTTTTTGCGAAAAATTTTGTTCTTTTCTCGGGCAACGGGAAGACGATTAAAAAAATTTTCTGAGAATTCCTGGAAAGCACCCTTTAATTTCGGTATAGATACTTTTGATATTTTGCCTCGTGGGAACGGGATGTTCTGACAATTTGAAATAAAATATAACACGTTCGCGCGAATAACACGTCTTTGTAGTTTTTATCCATTGCAAAATACGTCTGTTATGAAAAAATAATTGCGTTTCTGAGAGGATTTATAAAAATTTTAATTGAACGCGAACGTGTTTACTGAATTTCCAAACCACACTCTGTTTGTATACTGTTTGGCCCTTAAATAAGCTTATGAATTTTTGTATAACTAATTTTAAAATTGCACTCTCTTATATAATAATTAATTAAATCACGCTTTCTTGTAAATAAATAAAAGTAATTTTTTTTGTTTGTATTTAAAACGCTTTTTGCTTAATAGAAAAAACAAATTATTGATAAAGTTTTATATCTTGAAAGTTTTTGCACTTACAGCTGCCTTATTAGGAGCTCGATTTCGTGCATCAGATGCCGGTATATTAGGTGGACAAGGTGGTGACGAAGATGTTAATAATTTACAAGTACCAGCTGGCTGTAATATGGGACGACGTCGTTCCCGTGCTGTTCTATATCAATTATCTGGTCATTATAAACCAGAAAAAGTTAAAACAAAATTAAAATTAGGCAATGTAAGCGTATAACAATTAAAAATTATCTAAATTAAATTAATACAACAGAAATTTTCCTTTTTTTTTCTTTTTCTCTCAATTTTTCTTAATGGTAATTTATTTATTTTTACGTCATTTATGCTAAATACCCTATATATATAAACTCTCCAATAATCATGTTAATGAAATGATGTTGTTAAAATAATGTTTAAAAAAAAAAAAATCAATTAAAATAGAATTTATTACATACAACAGAAGCACCATTTCCTGAATACAAAACACAATCATTAAAAAAATCTAGATTTATTTTATCACATTATGGTGTATTTAAAGGCTGTTGGGATTGGATTATTTTAGTTGCTACGTTTTATGTAGCTGTTTTAGTACCATATAATGCTGCATTTGCTAAATCAGATCGTCAAACAATGGTATCTGATATGATCGTTGAAGCACTTTTTATTGTAGGTAAGTGAACATTTTTAATACTATTTTGTTTTTTTTAAATTTTTCTCTTGTTTATTTTTTATGGACTATTTCAAAGATAAAATAATAAAATAAAAATTTTTATAATGAAATTAAAAAATTAAATTTAGTTTAATTCATTCAATTTTTTTGTTTGTTGGCAAATTCATGAAAATTGATTTTGTTGGTTTTTTTTTGCGAACGGAAAATCATTTATATGAGTGAAGATTAACGTTCGTCTATTTGTCTGGCCATACACATTTAAAATTAATGTTTCACACAGTAAATGTACACAAAATTTCTTTGGAAAGTTGCCAAAACATGATATCTACATTTTTTGACATTTTGAGATTAGTTCTTCGATTATTAAACATTTAATCTTGAAATTTAATGACAAATTTTTATTTGGTATAAACCAAAGAAAAATTCATAAAGTTTAAAATTTAGATTTTTATTTCTGCGTTGATTGACTTTGCTAAAACTTAGAAAATTTCTAATTATGTAGATATCGTGTTTTGGCAAAATTTAACACAATTGTTATTAGACCTCTCATTAGAAACGATGAAGAATTTTTAAATTAAGCTTAGTGTCCTACCGCCTTGAAATGAAATTTTTCGCGCTCGTGAAAACTAAATTGAAAAGATTGTAAAAAGGTTTTGAAAAAGTGTTATGGAGAAAAAAAACATTAAGTAGTATTGAAAAAGTATAAAAAATTGACGGATTTTTTAAAACGGAACAAACAAACCAAATAAAACCAACCAAACAAAATGGTCAAATGTCATAATTACGCCGCGAAAGAATGTTTTGAACATTATTTCATCAGTGAAAAATTTTTCTTAAAATTTATCTTTTCAAAGTAAATCACCACAAAATGAAAGTATCAGCGTAATTTTTCACGAAGTATTAAGTTTGAACACAATTAAATAATTTAAATTACAAAATATATTTTGGTGAAAGCAAATTACACCACCTAGCGGACGGTCTTAGAATTTGTTTACCTTTATCTTATACAAAATTCTTCAACCCTCCTAAAAGTTCTCTCATTATGTATCAATTACTGTGTCAAATATGTTTATGGCCTAACAAACAAATGGCCGACAAAGTATGTAAAATAAGTCCATAAATATGAAACAACTGTGTTGTAGTGTACTTATCCTATTTGGAATTTTTGTAATTTTAATTAAAACTTCTAAAATTTTTCATGTCTTTTATTTCTTTCAGATATTTTATTAAATTTTCGTACAACTTTCGTATCACGTAAAGGTGAAGTTGTATCAGATCCTAAAATGATTACTATTAATTATTTACGTGGATGGTTTGTTGTTGATTTATTGGCAGCATTACCTTTTGATCATTTATATGCATCAGATTTATATCATGGTGAAGTAAGTATTATTTTTTTCTTGATTTTTAATAAATTTAAAATATTTTTTAAGTTAATTTTTTGCTTACCATTTTATTTAAGCTTTATTATGTATATTTATAGTAACCTTTATTATTATGTCCTTTATTAAAAAAAATGTATATATAAGGCAGATGGTAGTAATATAAAAAATATAGTAAATATTTCTTGAAATTACGTACATAAGGATATTTCTAATATACAACATATTTTTTAATATTTAATACCACTGTTGGTTTTAATGGTTACCACTATACGCGCAGTACACAATTTTCATCAGAAGCTTTTTATTTTTGGAAAATATCTTAGAATATTTTAAAAAGGTCGCTGTATAGTTTTATTGAATTTTATTGCTTATTTTTGATGTAGCAAGGAAATTATGTAATATTCAGTGGCGGCTCGAAATATAATATTCTGAGTGACAAAAATGTGAAAGGAAAAAAAAAATTCGCAGGTTTCCACTTTACCCTGAGATATTACATTCAAAGCGTTAATTTGGAATTTATCTAGTTTCCACAACTTTACATCATATAAATATTCTGTAATTGCAATAATTTTTTAGACATATACTTGTATAAAAATCATTTTTCGCTATACAAAATGTGTATGAAGCTTTTCACTGTACTCCGCACATTTTTCTCTATACTTAAAGGCAGCACAGAATATGTCGTTGTCGAACTTCGTATATGATATTATGCGAGTTGTTGTTCTCGCATTTGATATTGCCACTTCGTCAAAGTTATCGAAACTGTATTTGATATTGCCACTTCGTCAAAGTTATCGAAACTGAAATAAAAAATTGCAGTTAAAATGATAGCAATGTAAATTAATATACCGTGGTAGGCCTAGAAAGAAAAATTAGTTAAATTTCCAAAGCAAACTAAAATATAAAATAAAAATATTCTGAAATTGTGGCATTTGTCTCCGTTTTCCTGAGGATGTATTGTGTATGTTCTATGTAACACAGCGACGAACAACCGGGTCGTTGGCGACCAACTTTACGACAGACGTATTCTTCTGTGTCACCTTTAAACGTTCAGTACGATCTTTTGAAAATACATAGTGACATTATATAAATATGTATACTCAAATTATGTACTAAATATTATAGTACGGGTGTAGTCTCGTTAATTCGATTCTCCGAGGGAATAAAATATATACATCTAAATAAGCGATACATCGAATTAATCGACTAAATATTTTTTAAATTTATTTTATTTTTGTTTTTATATTTAACAGTTATAACGATTTAAATTTATTTATTTACTTTAAATTTTCAAAAAAAGGGCATCTTGCTCATGCAGATATATAAAAAAAATCTTTTTAAACAAATTTAAACAATTTAAATATTGTAAAGTACAATAATTGAAATTAACATGGTAACAAGAAATAAAATGAAATAAGAACAAGAATAATTAAAAGTAAAACAAACAAATTATTGTTTTTTGCAAAAAAAGTCAATATTATTTAAACTATTGAAAAAATCATGTGGCACATTTCGTTTGTGTTGCAAAAATTTACGAATATTTTCTATATTGCTAATCACGTCGTATTCGTCTGGAATACTTTCTCTTTCTACACCAACTTCTACTTCATCCAATGCATCATTCACCGCTATACTTGTTCTAGTTGTATTTTCTATTATGTCCATATCTGACATTATGTCCCCAATGATTATGTCATCATCAAATTCCACGTACTCGCGGCAACTTTCATCAGTAGGAATAAATACAACATCTCGAATTAATTCAAAGTTTCTGTCTATTTCTTCATGAATAAAATTTTCTTCCGTAGCAGCCAGTTGTGCCAAAGGTATATCATCTTCGAAGTCATAGTGATCATCTTTATCATAAAACCCTGCGTTTCGGAAACAGTTTTGGATAATTTGTTGGCTTATTCGTGTATCCCATATTTTTGATAATAAGTTAATGGCATGCAATTATGTAATTTTTTCAAATTCAATATTTTTTTCCACACTATCAAGCATATTTAAAATTATTTCGTTCCTGTAGTGTACTTTTACGGATCTTATAATGCCTTGGTCCATTGGCTGCAGAATGGCCGTCAAATTTGGGGGGAAATATTCCAGCTTTATTGCTTTTAATTTTACTTGAATATCTTTTTTGTGTGCTGAACAATTATCGAAAAAAAATAAAACTTTTCGATTTTGCTCCCTGAATTTTTTATCTAGCCTCACTAGCCATTTTTCAAAAATGATTCCATTCATCCAAGCTTTCGAGTTAAAATCATATTCTACTGGAAGGCTCTTTATAGTTCTGAAGCAGCGTGGTGTCTTAGATTTACCAATAATAAGTGGAGTAATTTTTTCGGTACCGGACATGTTTGCACAAAACAGCACGGTTACACGTTCCTTACTATGTTTCCCATTCAAACATTTGTCATTTCGAAATGCCATAGTTTTTCCAGGCAAACAACGAAAAAATAGACCAGCTTCATCACCATTAAAAATGTCATCTTTCGAATAATGTCTTACCAATGGTCGGAATACATTTTCCATCGAATTTTTTGCCAGTTCTACGTCTACCTCGGCTGCATTTCCCGTTAAGCATCTCCATTTCAATCCATTTCTGATTTTAAATCTCTGGAACCATCCTGCGCTAGCTTTAAAATTTTCTTCACCCAGTAATGTTCCAAACTGCATTGCCTTTTTTTAATAATGGCTCCAGTAACTGGAAGATTATTTTCACGGGCTTGGCTAATAAATGCAACAACGGAACTATCAATTTCTTTATTTTTACCACTCCTCACTCTTTTTCTCTTCAAAATATGTGGATTTCCATGTGTTGCACTAGCTATATTCTCTTTATTTTTTGAAGATTGTTGACAGGCTATTAGGTTTAATACCAAGCTCCGTGGCTACATCTTTTGATCTTCCTCCCCTTTTCAATTTTCTAATTTTTGTTTTATATTTAAACTACAATATTTACCTCTTGATGCCATTTTTATGGTAAAATAATAATAATAAAAATTAATTTATATGGCGTTAAAAAATCTAATTAAGCGATAAGATTACTATAGATTTTTTTTTTAAAATTACATCTAATTAAACGGATATCGAATTAATCGTGAATCGAATTATCCAGTACATTTTCTATTCAAATCCTATGGCCGTTCCTAAACATCGAATTATACGGAAAATCAAATTAACCGATAGTCGAATTAACGAGATTTTACACGTACACTTAAATATTTTTATACTTTAAGCTTAGTAACGTACCGCCGTGAAATGAAATTTTCTAAGCTCGTGAAAACTATCGTTTTCATTCAATAGTAAATAGCATAAAAAAGCGAAATATCGAAATTTTTAGAACCGAACAACCAAACCAACCAAACAAAATGTTGTTTGGTCAAAATTCTGTCGTGAAATAATGTTTGTAACATTATTTCACTAGAAAAATTTTTTTACACTGTAAATATTTGCAAAGTAAATTATTTCAAGATGGAACAGCGTACCACAAAATGAAATCGTTATCGTAATTTTTCACGAGATGTTAAATTTATATGAAAATTTCATTTCACGATGGATTGCATACACCTGATTCTGGTTTTACGTGCACTTTTTTTACGCGAATTTGATTTAACGCGATTCAACAAAAATAGTACGTTTTTTTTTTACGCGTTTGGGTTTGATTTAACGCGATTCGAAAAAATTTCATTTTTGGCAAAAAAAATGTATGTACAGAGTTTAAACCCGTATTCTTTCAAATAATAGAATGCCCAGCAGATGGCAGTGAATGTGTTAAAAAGTTACATGTTATAAATAAATTGTGTGGAAATCTACTACTCATAACTGCAGGGGATTTCCCTAATTTTGTCTCGCATTAGTTTTGATAAAAGTATAGTACAAGCTTGCAGTTTGATATTAGGTTTTAAATTGACATTAAAAGTGTTTTGCTATAGGTATTCCTCGACTTACGACCGAGATAGGTTCCTGAACATTGGTTCTAAGTCGAGTGTCATGTAAAATAACCAACAAAAAATATGTACATACTAACATTTAACACAACCTAATATTAATATTATTAGGGGAAAATGAAGCTAACCAAAATTAATATTCATAGTTCAATTTTTATTTAAAATAATAATAAAAAACACAAAAATATATACATATGTACATATTGAAATAATAACACAGAATTCAAAAATATGTACATAGATACATAATCTATCAAAAATATATAATAAAAAAACATATAATTCAACAAAAATATATTATATTTAAAGAAGCCATGTACTTCATCATCCGATACATGAGTTCAATCCATTGCGTTTCCTTCAGCAACAGGATATCCAGTGCCGGTTTTTCTAACAAATCTATGTAATGTCGTTTGAACAGTTTGAGCTATCATTTTCCGGTAAATTTCTTGATAACAAGCCAAATTTTCCTGAACTTATTTACTTTTGAGAATCGCTCTTCATTTGCATCCATTTGTTCTAATTTTAACATTCCCTTATTAATTTGTGACAAACCAGCACTCATTTCTTTTTGTAGAGAATTTCTTTTGTAGGATTTCTTTTTCATCTGGTTTGCTTTTATCTTCTGTCACACACTGTTATTCAATTCCCAATAGATCTTTGTTCGTAAGATCATCCACATCGTATGCAATGGGTTGGTTAATATCTTCACTGTCAATCTCACCATCTAGCTGCTGGCCAAGCTCTACGATTTGATCTGTAATGTGCTCAATATGAACTTCATTTTCAATCGACGAACTAGTAGATTCTTCAAATCGTTTTGTTAATATTTTTCATATTCCGCGCATACAGGATGGCCTGACTCTTCCCATCCACTGGCTAAATTTCTGATTCTTTGAAGAATATTATACTTGGACGAAAATTATTTTAAAGACATCCCCTCTTCAAGAGCCATAATTGCTTGAGAAAACGTAATTTTTTAAATAATAGGCCTTATATGTAACTATAGCACCCTGATCCATGGGTTAGAAAATACTGGTAGTATTTGGAGGCAGATACATAATTTGAATGTTCGGATGTAAGTCGCATAGGTATGGTGGATGTCCAGGTGCATTATCCAGTAAAAAAAAGTATTTTAAAAGAAATCTTGTTGATTACAATATTCTTTTACTTCTGTTGCAAATATTTTCATAAACCAGTCCTCAAAAAGTAATTGTGTCATTTAAGCATTTTTATTTGATTCGTAATGCGCTGGTAACATGTTAATATTTACACCTTTAAAAATTGTTGGATTTTTAGAGCGATGCATTTTAAAAGGTTTCAATTTATAACCAGCAATATTTCCGCCTAATAAAACTGTTATTCGGTCCTTAAAATCCTTGAACCCTGGCATAATTTTTTCTTTCTTATGATTGTACGTACGTTCAGGCATCTTCTTCCAATATAGACTGGTTTTATCTACATTAAATATTTGTTCCTTTGTATAACTGTTCTCTTGTAGAAACTCGTCGAATTTAAGTACAAACTCCTCAGCAGCTTTATTATCAGCACCAGCTGCCTCTCCACTGATTTTTACATTTTGAAAATTTGCTCTCTTCCTAAATCTTTGAAACCAGCCATGGCTTGCACTAAAAGTCTGATCATAGTCTTAACCTTTAATTTAAACATTTCGAAAAGACTGAGTGCTTTATTTTGGATGAGTGCGAGACTTAGAGGAATTCGTTTTTGAATCAAGTGTTCCATCCAAATCACTAATAGTTTTTCCATGCATGGGGCCTTGTCTATTTTTGGTTATTATTGTAGATTTCATAGATGCTGTTTCTTGAACAGATTGCAAAATTCGTTTTTTATTCTTGAAAATCGTGGATATTGTCAAATGAGACAGTTGAATATCATGTGCTATATCTTTCACTTGTTTACTACTTTCAAATTGCATAATTATTTTATGTTTGATTTCCAAGTCTATAACACTTCTTTTATTTCTAGTTTTACTCGTTCCAGCCATTTTTGGGATGATATAAAATTATTCACTTAAAAAATTCCAACTTCAGCTAATGTTAAAAACCAAAACATGTAATGTAAACCGAAACAATTTTGAATTATTTAATTTAAAAAAATATGATTCATATTTTTTTAGCGTTTGTTCTGTTTCCTTAGCAACCGTAAAACAAAAATTTGCTGTGATAAAAATTCTTATAATAAATTCTTTTTCTTAGTTAAAAAAAATTAAAAATAGGACATACATCTACATTAAATATTTGTTCCTTTGTATAACATATATGTATATAATATTTTTTAAATGTTTGCTTTTAGCATTTTGTAGGAATAAAATTGGTCGTAAGTGCGAATAGTCGTAAGTCGAGCGGTCGTAAGTAGGGGACTGACTACCTGTATTATAAATATTATACGACATTAAATTGATTCAAAGAAAAATTATTTAAATCCATTTAATGTAGAACCAATCCTCTACTTTTATATGAATACCATATCTTTTTTTACGTGAATTTTCGGGAAACGTATCTATCGCGTAAAAACAGAATTAGTTGTACTAAGCTTTAGTAACAAATAATCGGTGTGAATTTTATTTGATGTAGCATGGAAATTGCTTGAATTACATACATTTGATGTACAGCCATCTCTTGAATAACACGGTTAATCGGTACCGTGTTATTTAAAACCGTGTTATTTGAAACTAGGTATAATAAAAATACAAAGGTTGGATATCAACAGAAGTTTTATTACACATTTTTATATGTTACGTGTATCACAAAAATAACATAAAAATAACAATTCATTATAAAAATTAAAATATGTAACAATTAATGAACATTAACTATAAATGAATAAATTATTTATTAAATTATAAACGCAACGTTTCTTTTAGTATTATTAATCGCTGTCATCATCCAAACGTCGTGTTTTTTTTTTAAGAAGAGGAAAGTCGTCATCACTTGAGTTATTTTCGTTAGTAACATCATTGTTGTTGGCGATTCATTGTTTAGTGATGCATTTAAAAGTTTTTCGTATGGAGCTAGCAATATTTTCAAATTTGTGTTGAACTCAAAGCACCATTTAACGTCAGAGAGGGGAAAATCAGAACAAAACTCTTCACGAAAATTTTCATTATTTTCATCTAAATTTGTGTCATCATTAATTATTGCAATTAAATCATCTTCACTTAAATTGTATTCATGTAATACCTCGTCTATGGCCCGAATTAATAAATCACACTTGAATTTAGTTGGACTTGTGTATGATTTCGTATTTATAAACAATACTTAAGAGCCACTTAAGAGCCATTTAAGTAATTATCATAGCACGCTTAAGAGCCTCTTAAATTTCATTGGCAGTATTGTCAGCTTTAAATAATAAAATTTGACACCTATAAATTGTCAAATTAAATAATTATCAAATAATTATAAATAATTGTCAAATAAAAAAAAAATAAAAATATTTGTCTAAATTAAATTTTTAAAAAAATATATTTTTTATCTGAAATAATTTAATCACTTCTGCTGTCAATTTGTTTCGGTTATGACGGATTATTTTTTAGATTAGTGTTATCAACATAAATAGAAAAATCATATTACCAACATTTCAATTTAAAATTATGTCAGTACTACCAACAAAACTGAACAAAAATTTTACAATATAAGTGTGCTTTATTAATACGAAAAATAATCGCAAACTTATTCAAGTATTTACTTAAGTATTCACTTAAGTGTGATTTATTAATTCGGGCCTTAGTCTTGGTTATTCATGTCCTCGAATTCCTCACCACTTAACGTATGAGCAACATCAAGTATTTCATTGCGGGTCTCAGCATTGTTGAAATTTAAATGTTGGTTTCGGACAAACTGAGGGAGAATTTTTTTCCAACATGCGTTAAGTGTCGAAGTTTCGATATGATTTTTGGCATAAGAAATTGTATTTACGCAATCTAAAATCGAAAAATCGTTCCACGCTTGTACAAGTGTTATATTTTCGTTAGACTCAATTTTATCTAGTATTAGGCTGACCAGATTTTTCAGAACTTAAAAGAGTATAAACTAAAAATAAATCAACCCATATTAATAAAAATAAATAAAAATCATTAACAAATGTAATGTATAGAATACAAAATAAAAATATTTATTTATTTTATTAAATAATTCATAAAAATATTTTTCGTTACGAAAAAAAAGAATAAACAAAAATCATTAACAAAAAACGTAAAATAGTTCATGTATAAAATACAAAATAAAAATAATATTATATCTTTTTATTTTATTTATTAATTAATTAATAGTTATATTTTTCATTGCTTGCAGCCCTTTTTAGCAGTAGTTTATACTGCTTTATATTATCTTTAAATTCAGTACAAGTCAAATTAATATTAATTTTTAGTTTTAATACATTTTCTAATGATTTGACCGAAAGTTGACTTTTTTCCTTCGTCCAATAATTGTTAATAATGCTGAAAATGCGTTCACAGTCTGCGTTTGTTCCTGGGAGACATAAAAAAAATTCGACAGCCGAATAAATACTTTGCAAATTGATTTCAGAACTTGTTGCTTTAAATATGTAGCTCCATTTCTCCAAAATTGTTGTTTCTTTTTCAAATTGTTTTTGCTCTATACATGTTTTAACAACATGGAAAAAATCACATAACATGTTTTCATCTGTAGAGTTATTTGGAGAATTATTATTTGAATTTATTTTTATAATTTTGTCGTTAAAATAGTTGAAAGATGTTCTAAATTCATCATATGAATGTACAGATTTCAGCAAAAAAGGTGAAGTGATGGAAATATCTTTAAAAAATCTGTTGGACCATGTATCTAAATAATTTATGATTTCTGTATAAAATCGATTTACAACCGTTTCTACATATTTTCTATTTAAAGTGTTATCTTTTTCTAATTTTCGTAGTAAATTCTCAGCTATAAATGGTATGAACATTATATTGAAACGATGTTCAATTTTTTGTCGTAATTTGTAATATAAATCAGCCACTTCTGTTGCAGTGATATCATTCCTTTCACACACTGTTATTACATCATTAAAAAGTTGAAGCTGTGTTTGGATGAAAAGTAACCAGAATTCTGATGCTTCATTTGAAAAAATGTTATATAACATTTTACAGGGCTCTGATTCACTACTAAAAAAAAAGGGTTTTAAGGCATTGTACAACAGTAAAATACGGTCCACACAGGGCAGTAATGATAGCCACCTCGTTTTGGAATGTGTTAATAAAATTTTATATTCACATGCACATCCTAAAAACTCACAAAATTCCTTTAATTTCTCAGTACGAATTGTATATAAAGAAAAATATTGATATATTTTATAAACAACCACATCAATATCTATTGGTATTATCTTCATAGATGCTGTGCTTATAGCATTATGTAAAATATGAGCGCCACATCCAATTGTTAAAATTTTTGATTTTAATTGCTTTTCCAGAAGAGCATGTACATTATTATTATTATTAGAATTTTTTTTTAAAATACTCCCAAAATTTACATTGGCATTATCTGCCACTAAGCCAACAATTTTGTTTTCCAATTCATAATTAATAATATCTCCAGCAATTGCATTGCTGATTATTTCGGCTGTTTCACCCGTCAAGCTATGTATTGCCAAAATACATGTTTTTATTTCCAAATCATTCATTTCATTCATTTTCACATATTTGACTAATACAGGAAACAGTTTTGTGGCTTTATGGTTTGAAGCATCACAAGCGATGACAACAAATTTAGATTCATTCAATTCTTTTCTTAGGTTTTTTTCGGACCAATCTGTTAATACATTATCGACAATTGCTTTGCTCTTAGTTCTGCCACAACTAATTCGTTGATCTAAACAATTTTTTAATAATTTCGAAGTACAATCCATATCACGAAAAGAATGATTATGTTTTATATTATGATATATCCACAACAATTCATTAATTGTATGTTTCAGATCAGTCGGAGTGAATTCCTTTTTTTTAAAAAATGAGTTTAAATTTGTTGCAGACTTAGTAGATGTATTTTCAATATGCTTCCTTGATTGAATATGCTGTAGCACGTCATATTTTCCTTTGTTTTGTATAGAAAAGCTCATTGAACATATAGTACATTTGGCTTTATAAATTTCATTTTCGACTGGAATTATAAAACTATAGAGTTTTGTAAAGCTTACATTAAATTTACATTTCATTCTTGACATTATGGACTATAAAAATATTTATTAGAATTATTTCAAACTAAACTAAAATTAAATACTAAAAACAAATTAATTACTAATCAGGCTACATTCAATTTTTCTGGCTAAACTTTTCAAACAACTGTTTAGAATTTAAATATTTTGACATTTCAATCTTTTCTGTAGGAACGAAACTAAATAACCCAGGAAAAAATTTAAATTCAACTATTTTTTGATATTTCAAACTTCTCTGTAGGAACGAAACGAAATAACATAGTAAAAAATTTACCATTAACTCAACAGTACGTTAATATCACGTCAGAACGTAAGGTCAAAATTTATTATATGAAATAGTATTTTATAGGAATTTTTAATTGAAAAGAGTACTTTTTATATGTTTTCAAGAAACGAAAGAGCGAAGAGTAATTGGTCTTCGAATAGAGTATAATACTCTTTAAAAGAGTATACCTGGTCAGCCTATCTAGTATAAATTCGAAAGACTTACGTATAAAATAACATTTGAAACTATTAATTACACCTTGATCCAAAGGCTGTATAAGTGAAGTTGTATTAGGGGGGAGAAATAAGATTTGTACATTTGGATGCTGAAGATCCTTCGGATGACTAGTGGCATTCTCTAGCAATAACAGTACTTTAAAGTTTAAATATTTTTCTTTTAGAAATTTTTCCACCTCTGGAACAAAACAACTCTCAAACCAAGCGTTAAAAATGCTTGCTGTCATCCAAACCTTATTGTTCGCTCGCCAATAAACTGGAAGTTCAGATTTAATAACATTTTTCATTGGTCCTGGATTGAGAGAGCAATTAATAACAAGTGGCTTTAGCATAAAGTTACCTGACGCATTGCTACACATTAGAACAGTTATTCTTTCTTTAGCCCTTTTGAAACCAGAGACAGTTCTATGAGATTTAGATATAAATGTTCTAGACGGTAACTTTTTCCAATATAGTCCCGTTTCATCGGCATTAAAAATTTGGCCCCCTACATATCCTCCATCCTCTATAGCTTTTAACAGGTCTGGAAAAAAATTAGTAGCACCCTCTTCATCAGTGGATGCACACTCTCCATGCAATTTCAGATTATGCAATAAATGCCTTTTTTTGAAATTTTCTAGCCATCCCTTACTTGCAGTAAATGAATGTCGTTGCTGTTGCGCTGAAGGGCCAATTATTTCTTTTAAACGTGCATATATTTTCAGTGCTTTTTCTTTTATTGTACGACCATCTAAAGGAATGTGCAGTCCTCTATCCAAATTATAAGGACTTCTTCCATTTTTACCATATCTATATCACGTGCACAATCAGAACGTTTTGAAATTCAGGAAGCTCCTGCAGAAACATTATTGCTGATTTTTTCCTAATTTCTTTTGATCCCCCGAATTTAGATTTAATGATATCGCTATGGACGATATCTTTTCTCCTCCGTTTATTTGTTCTAAAATTAATATTTGTTTCTGAAGGTTAATGGAGTTCCTCTTAAAAGGTAATCTTTTCTGTAAATTCATTTCTAAGGGCGAAACAATAATATTTATGTACGATAATAAGTTAATTTAAATATCTAAATACACTATTGACTATTACATAAACTCCAAATACGCGCGTCAATTAAATAAAATGATATAATTTTTAGGAATCACCAGGGATGCTTTCCCAAAAATTATCAACCGGTTCGTAATGATATTTTCTTACAAATTTTTTTATTTTTTTAATATTAATATTTCCATCAAAATATTATGGTTTGTCAGAGTAGCAGACTAAGTCAAGAATATTTAACTATCGTTCATATTCTTTGCAACAATAATGTAATAGGATAAAAGAGAATAAAAAAATAATTCAACGAGGTGAAAATCACTTTTATTTTATTTATTCATTTCAAGAGATACAAAATTTACATAAATAAAAACTGAACATAACAAAAAAATTGTGAAATTGCATATATTAGTAAATATTATTGTTATAAAGTAATTATATTATTTAAAATATTTCCAAATAGCTAATTGATTTTCAGTATATTCTTTCGGTTTAGATTTTAAACATGAAAATAGTTAATTGAACTTACCTTATTAAATTTTTTAAAAATCTTCGGTTTTATTAGAAAAATAATTAACTTAAATGTATAAAAACTGAACAGAACAAAACAAATAATAACTGATAAAATGAAATATTTAGATTGAACTTTTTCAATAGAAATTAGAAATAGATTTAACTTTTACATATATACCTATCTATGGTAACTTGATAAAATTTTAAATTTTTTTTATTTTTTTTAAAATTAACTGAAAGATTTCTATAAAGTAAAAAATTAGAATCGCAATGAAAACTAGATAAAATTTTCAAATTGTTTATATAAATTTGCACCAAATGGTAAATAAATTTTATTTAAATAATTTTTTTTTTTTGCGAATTTTTTTTTTTTTGCCAAAGTAAATAATTTTTTTTTCGCTTATTTTAATAGCCGGTTCGCACGAACCATAGAATTTACATCTAACGATTCGCACGAACCGGTGCGAACCGGTAGGAAAGCATCCCTGGGAATAACTACATATATTAATATATTATTTTTAGTAATTTGCTTATTCTTTTTATTGATTGCGCTATATTAATTAAACAAATTGAAATAAAATGAAAAAAATCATCAATACAATTTGCTTAATAATGCATTGTTATCTATGTTGTTTGGGAATTTACCAAAAAAATTACAGTTTTATTCAAGTGTTATTGCAGGGTGGTCGCAATTTTTTACCGTGTTATTCGAAACTTCGTGTAATTCAAGTGCCGTCTTATTCAAGGGCTGACTGTATCTAGTATACTGAAATTTCGAAAAAATTTGATGACATTTTAATTAGAAAATATTTTACTTGAGTACATATTTTATCGCGCCTTTTTATTTAATAAAATATTTTAAGGATTGATTTTTCTATAGTGTACAATTGCAAGGATGAGTAAAATGTCAAAACTTTGTTGATTTTATTTCAAACTTTAATTTAAAAAACTCTACAAAAGCAATTTTAATATTCATAAAAAGCTCAGTTCAGTGTATAATATAACAATAACTCACGCGCACAGTTATTCAAAAATCATCTAAGGATTTAAAGGACAACTACATTTTTATATAATTTCAACACAGAGAGAGAGGATTACATTTATATTTATATATATAATATTCGCGACCATAAATCGTAGTAGCTTTACGTATTATTATTACAATAGAGCTTAACGTTTTGCTCGTTATTTTTTTTTTTTTTTGTTATTGTTGGGATACCAAGGAACCTAATAAATAAACTTCTCTGACATTGTAAAATATCCCTAAAAAATCCTTTTTTTTTTTTTTTTGAATAAAAGTAAAATTAATCTTTTAAACCAAACCAATGACCATTAAAATATACAATAAAATTATTTTAGAATAAGGATAAACATTTTTCTTCTAATTAAGCTTCTATAAATATGAAAATTTTTCTTTTATATAAATGAAAAATTTCATAATAAAATGAAGTTTTCTCAACCTTTTTCGTAAAGGATTTATTATAATTATTTAATTTTTTATTTTGTTGGTAAAAGTTGTTTTTTTATTATTTTTCACATAAATTATAATTTTGTTAAATTGTAATTTAAAACTTTTAGCTAATTATCTTCTTTGTGTTTTTTTTTTTCTGGATCTGATATGGTTAAATGTAAATCATAAAAATATCATAACAAAGTTTATTTATATATTTTTTTTAATTACTCTTGTTAACAAAATATTTACGTAATAAAAAAAAAGAAAAAGTTTCCTTAAAATCCTTAAAATATTCAAATTAATTGTGTACCAATTTTCTCATCCAAAAAATATTAATTTTGAATATTTTTATACAAATTTTTTTTGGAAAATTATGTATGTATATAACATAATAACTAATTTCCGGTTCTTATATCTTATTTCCTTCCACAACAAATTAATGGTTTTTATTTTTTTTTATTCTAGAATCGTATTTTTTTTTTTTTTTGGTTAGATATTTTTTTTTAATTAAAAGTTAATCTTACCCCAAGAAAATATCTTCAATTAATTTTTCAATATTTATGCTGCAAAAAAAAAAAACTATAGTGTAGAAAATTTCATTTATTTTATTTTACAATGAAAAAAAAAAGGATATTATAAGCGCTTTTAAAAATCATTTTCAAATTTTTGATTAAAAGTATAAAGTGTTAATTTTATGCTGAAGTTTTTACACGGAAAATTTTTGATTTTTTTTTTTTTTTTTGTAGATCGAAATTTATTTTCTTAAAAATTCTTAAAATATTTAATAAAATTTATCTGTGTTTTTTTTTGTTAATTTTGTAAAATAATAGGGTTTTGGAGATGAGGTGGTAAGGATATTTAATAAACCACCACTTCTACTACCGGTTTTAGTGGTATATATATATACCGGAGGTAAAATGAAATTAATTTCTAAATTCCTTTAAAACAACAGAAAACGTTCTATATGTATATATAGTAAATGAATTTAAGAATTTAAAATTAAATTCTTTAGATAAAATAAAAATATTGTTGTCTGGTATAAGGATAAATATTATTTTATAATGATTTATTTAATTATTATTATATTATTATTTTATGAATATAAAAAAAATTATTGTGGTGGAAAAATATTATACGATTAATTTGTTTTATATTATAAAAGAGACACCATTAAATAATTTTAATATATATTTATTTATATAATTTATCCAAGGATAATAATAAAATTTATATTTATAAATATTTAAAACTCTTCAAATAATATTAAAAGTTTTTTTAATTTATATTATATTAAATGTATTTTAAGTAAAATTTGTAATAGCTATTTGAATTAGGATATAATATTTATAAATTATTTTTACATTAATTTAAATGATTTTTGCAGAAATAAGGATATTCAAATAAGTTAATTTTAAATGTGACTTCTTCAAAATAATAAATAAAAATTTAAAATAAGTAATCTGAAAATTTAGAGACAGTATAGATATAAAATATTTGAAAATTTGTAAATATCAAAATTTGGCATTGAATAATATTAATCTGTTTGGTATAAGAAAACTTGCGAATGAAAGTTTAAATATTATTAAAATAAAAATAAAGTTACAAGCAATTAAGTGCAAATATGTGTTGTACAAATTAAATCAGTTTATTACAAATATGTTATAATCAGTCTTTCCACAGATCAGATTACTATTAAAGAATATTTTGATTTGAAAATGTTATTCAAGACGTTTACTTGGGTTTTTCTTCTCCTAATTCTAGCTCTGTTTGTAGACCAATTTGTATACCACTATATACCATAACTAAGAGTACTATCAGGTTGATTGTAAAAAAAAAACGCCGGATTTATAATTCAAAACGAAAGTGAGTTTCGATTGGATTTAAAACTGTAGTATTCTTAAAAACATTGGAAGGTACTGTAACGTTCTATTTCAATGTAACATTCAATCTATTTATTTTAAACAGATTCCAAACCATAAATTTCTTTATCTACTCTACTTATATTTTTATTGTCCATATCAAGAAACGCTGAGAAATTAAATCGCCAGAAAAGTACATCAAATTACATTTGATTTCCAGATTTAGTCGGATTTCAGAATTGAATAAAACGCATCCGAAACGAATTAAACATGCGAACGAACTTGAGAATACGGTCAAAGATTATCTGAACACAATGTAATTCCGGCGTTTTTAAAAATCGCCCTGTATTCAATATTTTACTTCAGTTTGTTAGAAATTTATGTTTGCAATAGCATATAATTTAATAAAGATTGATTAATTCTTTTTGATACTTTTAGAAAAGATCTGATTTCGATTACTTAACATCCAAATTCAAATTTTCCAGAACACGAAAATTTTGTATTTGATAAAGCAATGCAATGTTTTCGAAAATTTGAAGATTGCAGACTAAATTAAAGTAATTTATTCCAAGTTAATTAAAATATTAAAATTTTTATTCATGGTATCCTTTTAAAATCATTAATTAAATTTTAAATTAAAAAAAAATATAATAATCTAAATTTAAGATATTAATATCTATTTTATTTATCATCAAATTTAATGTGAAAATCATTTAATAATATTTTAGATATCATCAAAATAAATTGAAATGACATAATTTTGATTTTTGACTTTAACTTTTATTTTAATTTAAACATAAAAGTGAGATAATTTTCCGATAGTAAAATTATGGCATTAAATATAAATTTTGATCCTTGAAATTTATATGAAAATATTATATTATATTCTGACACATTGTTAATATAAATATTTATGTATATGTTGTACAATAATCTGTCAAAAAAGATAACAAAAAGGAAGAAATATTAGAAATATCTGAATCTATAAATAAAACATTTATTTATCTTAAAAATATTAAATATATAAATAAAATAATTTATAAAATATTATATTTTGTGGTTCATTTCAAACATTTAACAATTTTATTGTAAAGATAATCTTCTTTTCTATTTGATAGACAATATACTATGATGGTTATATTTTTTACTTTTTATCTTTATATTTATATACGTACAATTATTTTATTGGCTGAACATGCAACAGCCTGCGGTACAGGATGTAATTTAAAGGAAACATATCTCTTTTTTTTTTGTTTGTTGTTACAAGATATTTCTGTTTATATTCATTCTGTGTCAGATTATCTCTATGAATTTTTTTTGTTTATTTCAATTTAAAAGAAAATAGTAATTTCCCCATTTTAAAATTTGTTAAATTGCTTTCTTTACATTTTACAATTTTTATTTACAATTTTCCTTTCTTTATGCTTTATATTCTCTTATTTTTTTTTTTATCTTTTTATTCTATTTTTATATTTACATAAAAAATAAAAAAAAAATATGTAAAATAAAATATTTTATCTTTTATTTTTTTTATATTTCCATAAATAAACCACCACCAATAATAATAATAAAAAAAAAAAAATTAGGAATCACATATTCATCTTGTGAAGTTAACTCGTTTATTGAGGTTAGCTCGTTTACTACAAAAAATGGATCGATATTCACAATATACAGCAATGATACTAACATTACTAATGTTATGCTTTTCATTAGTGGCACATTGGTTAGCATGTATTTGGTATGTTATTGCTGAGAAAGAAGAATTACTTAATAATAGTGAATGGGATATTGGTGAGTTAAATAAATATATATAAACAGAAATTGACTTATTTGTAGACTCCATAATGATATTAAACTAAATGACTTGGAAACGATTAGAATTAGAATAATAAATTATACTCTTTTGATAGTGCAATAAAATAGAGATTTCTACTACAATTTTTAACAGGAATTTCTATTTTAAGCCTTAGCTTCCGACAAGGGTGAACTAACATTCTATTGCAATTTAGACCTATTAATTTTATATGGATTTCTTTATAGTGCAAAGAACAAAAAAACACTAATGATTTTATTACCGAGATTTTAGTTTGTTAGCAAATGGTCTCAACCGTTTCAACCATTTATCACAGTCTTAAATTACATTTTAATTTAATATTATTACTGATACTTATTTAAAGCTGAGTAAACTTAGACTAACATCGATGTCTCGGACCCAGTAAAATTAAATTTGTGATATCAAATGGTTGAGGCCATCTGTAAACAACAATGACTGACATTTAAAAGCTATTAGCTTTGCTGCAATTAAAAGTTTCTTCACTATAAAGCAACATCAATATAACTAATATAAAATTAGCCGGTCCTGTAATAAAAAAAATGTTAAGAAACTTCAAGTACAGATAAGTGTGCGTTTGTGGTCCTATAACTTTTTATTTGTTGTGTAAGAGTTACACTGTTTTTTTTATAGTATACTATAAATGGTGCTTCCCTAAACTAATTTTTGTTTGGGTATAAAGTTGGATATAGTTTATTATTTTATAAACAGAATGTTAACTATATAATTTTAATAGCTTTAAGCAGATATAAAGTAAATTCTATTTCATATTTCAAAAATATATACAGCCAATTAAATTGTATTTTTAAACGGGCAAAATTAAAGAAAATTACACAAAAGTCTGATTGGTTTATGGTTTCTTCGATAATTTTGTGTAACATTTGAATTCGAAATCTAAAGGCACTCTTTTTTAATGTAAAATGCGAAGGGAAATACTTAAGAACTATTGTTAAAAAACGTGCGATGAAGTCTACATAAAATTAGTAAAAACAACCATCAAAATTTCTTCAGAATTAAACATTTCAAAACAACCGTCAAATTTCTTAACAATTAAACAATTCAAGTGGGTAAATTGTACTCTCCGATTGATGACCATATTTTTTTTCCTTACATTACATCGACAAGTTTCTTAGCATTCCCAACATAAAAAACAGTCTGTGCTGTGGAAGACCTATAGTTTTTTAGAAAATTTTCTATTGTACTTTCATCAATTTTCTATTGTACAATGAAAATTTTTATAACAATCAGTTTTTGGCTGTAAATTAAAATTATTAATGAAAAGTACTTATATTTGTGGTCACCACATGAGGTCACCTGTCTGAGTACTAAAATTTTATTCAAATAATGTCAATAACATTATTTTATTATTCAAATAATATTCAATAATGTCGATCTTAAATATTATTTGAAAAAAAATAGAAAATTAATATTTGTGTAACAAATTTTTTTTTAATAACTTTTAGGTTGGATGCATGGTTTAGCTGAACGTTTAAAAATTAAAGTTGCTGATATATCAAATGTTGAAGCTTATGCTACTGCACTTTATTTTACATTTACAAGTTTAACATCTGTAGGATTTGGAAATGTATCAGCAAATACAGTTGCTGAAAAAGTTTTTAGTATAATTATGATGTTAATTGGAGGTTTGTACAAAAAAAAAAGTTTAAATTAACATAAAAATAAAAACAATTAAAATTAAATTTTATAAAAAAGTTAACTAACAATTTTGTTCCTAATAAATTATTTTTTTAAACTTTCGTAAAAAAAAAGAAAATTTAATATAATTTAACAGCAAAAAATTGAAACTTTTCAAAAGTTTGCGCTAAAAAGTTTTCAACTTCAATTAAAATTTCTTTTCCTGTAAAAGAATATTGTAATTTAATCTGAAACCATATTTTAAATTCTTCTAATTAATTATTTCATTTTGTATAAAATTATTAATTTAAATGAATTAAATATTTAAATGTTTTTTTTGTCTTATGTTTTTGCATATAGCATTGATGCATGCTGTTGTATTTGGTAATGTTACAGCAATTATACAGCGTATGTACTCAAGACGATCATTGTATGAAAGTAAATGGAGAGATTTAAAGGATTTTATAGCATTACATCAGGTAAAATTCGCAAAATAATAAAAAGGAAATTAGTTAAATATTTATGTGTATTTTTGAAATTATTATCAAAATTTGTTGTATAACAACAGTAAAACATTTGTCAAGTTAAACTCAAAGATTTTCAAATTAACTTCAACGTTTTTCAAAGTAAATTAAACATTTAGTAGTTAAATTGACTGTTTTTCAAACCAAATTTAATGATTTTCAATTGATGATTAGTACTCACGTTTAACTTTAATATACATAAATAGGGATATGAAAATATTGCCAATTGTAATTAACAACTCATCCTTTTTTACTTTAGTCTCAAAAAAATTTAACTTCAAAGATTTCTAAAATTGAAAAAAAAAAAATATCGTGATCTGAAATACCTTCTGGAATTTAAATGCTTAATTCCAAAGAAAAGAAAGTCACGTTTTTTATATAAAACTTTGACTATTTTTTATATTATCGAAAAAAATGAAAATTCAATATAAAATTCTGAATCTTTTCAATCAGATTCCAACTCCTTTTGTAATTTTTTTTTATTGTGGGATGGTTTTTCATCATAATTTTATTTGATTTTTTTTTATTCAAAGTGTTTGGAATTTAAAGTTTTATTACTCTTTAAAATTTTAAGTAATTGTGAATATATTTCCTGTCACAAATTGTATGATTCTATGATATATATTTCCTCCTACGATTTTTCTCAATTCAAACCAAAAGTTTTAACATTTTTTTTATATTTTAAAGATAAAAAACTTTAAAATATTTGTTCAAAGCTTCTGCACTCCTATTAGGAATTTCATTGCGCCACCTCAAGTTTTAAATAAAATTACCTTATCGTTTAAAGTGAAATATTTTTCATTAATGCTATTATAAGTAGACGACCCTTAGATGACTTTAAAATTCAGTGAAACTAAATTTTAAAGTCATCTTCAAAGTTTCCGGTGAAATCATCACATTATAAATTTTCATCCTCCTTTTAATTCGGATTTTCACTTAATATCTTCTACTAGAATGTGTTAGAACTAGCAAAACAGGTCCAGTCCAGTGAGTGCAAAAAAAAGAAAATGATTTTTCAATATGGGAAAAACCTATTTCAATAGGTTTTTCCCATAATTTCAATAATAATACTAAAATGATGGGAAAAACATTAATATGTCTAAAAATATTCAAAATATATTCACTATTACACAAAGTCTTATAAAGTCTTATATGTTCCTGCTGACCGGCTGCTTCTTAAATTAATTCTGAATACTAACTAATACCGTACATATTTGACTGTTGTAATATATAGTGTTATGAGTCGTGTTGCTACCTAAAAGTCGGTCCGGATTTCACTGGATCTTACTATGTAAGTCTTCATTCATATGCCAGCGTAAAGTGGAGATTTTTATACCCCATCTATTGGGACAAAATAATAACTCACAACCTTTTCTCAATGAGCTGTGTAGACCAATGAAATATCAGTGAAATTTTTTATCTCTACTTGTCTCGGCGGAACTTCGTATGGAAAATGCAGTTACACTCAATGTGCTTACTTAGTATAATCCACAAAAATAAAATATAATGTTTTAATAAATTTAAAAAAAATGTATTTACTGACAATCATATTTAGTTTTAATTAAATTTTTACTTAAATTGAGCAAATCAGAAGAAAATGCTTTTTAATTTATTAAATTATATTTGAAAATTGTCAGTTATCCTTAAGACAAATATTGGGATTACTAATTATAATTATATTATAAACATTAACAAATTTTTCTTTAATATATTTCAATAATAGTTTAATTAATGTATCTACAAAATCGATAAAAGTTTTATGCAAATTTTTTAGAGAATAATTTTGAAAATAAAAAAAAATTATTACAAATTTTTATTTCTTTTTTTATTTCATTTTTTAAATCAGATGCCCAAAGAGTTAAAACAAAGAATTCAAGATTATTTCCAAACAAGTTGGTCCTTAAATCATGGAATTGATATTTATGAGGTGAGTAAAGTAAATACTTTTAATATTTTCTATTATTAAAAAAATACTTAGTTAAATAAGAATTTAGTTTTAAATTTAATTTTTGTGAAAATTTAACCAAAAATTAAAGATAAACTAATAAAATATTGAAAAGAAATTTAATATTTACAATATTTAAAAGGATTAAAATCATTAAAGTACTATCTACTAAATCTAAAATAACTTGTTCAAAATATTTAAAAGAGAAAAAAATATCCTTTTTTTTAAAAAAAACAAAAACCTATTAAGATGACAATGATAACTTTTATTAAACTTTTAATTGATTCCTTTTTAAAACAACAAAAACCAAAAAATGTATTTTATATTTATTATCGAAAAAGGATATCAAATGACTTTAAATAAAATAAAATATAAAAATCTTGACATTTTTTATGAAAAATTATATTTTTTTTTCTCTAATTTTTTATGATATAAAAATTGATATTTAATTTTTATGAATTTTCTTAAATAATTATATTAAATAAAATTAATTTTCTCTTGGAAAATTAATTTTATTTGTTATTTAAGAAATTTTATTTAACTTTTCTTTTGCTTAAATAAAATTATTATAGTAGAAAACTAGAAATATTTTGGAAATTTTTATATTCATAATTATAACTTTTCGTAAAACTTTTATAAATAATAAGTCTTAATGGTGGAATTTAATAATACTTTGTATAGTATAGGGGAAACTCGGCTAATTTCGTGATATTAAAGGATATTTTGTAATTTTTTATATAGAAAATAAAACCATAGATATGAAGTAATTATATAAGATCACTGGTATAAGATGTTGTCATAAATATCTAATGTCATTATTTGCAAACTTCTTCTTTTAGACCTACAACCTATATGTCTAGAAGTAAATTAGTTTCTGTACGGCTAACTTCGTGCTACTACGGTTAACTGCCTAATAAAGAAATTCTATTTCCTTTATAAGAAATTCTAGCGAAAAGTTTAATAATCATATTATAAGGTAATGTTTCTGTAGCTATTATTTTTGAATAGCACCACAACAGATATTTTGCAGCAACTAGATAATAGCAACTAGTAAAGCGACTGATCTTTTCAACTTCACAAAAATATATAAAATTAAAACTATAATTAAAAAAAACTGGGTTTCTGAGCCCAATTACTATCAAGAAGCCACACGCACAAGTATCTCTGTTCGTGGAATAGTTTAATTTTCTACATTAGGGCAGATGTATACCTGTATAAAATTCATAGATCATGGTTCCTTTTGCATTGACTATCGACTGCGGACGAGTTTCCTCTATTTTTAGTTAAAATTAATTTTTAAAAGTTAAATATTTTTTGGAATAAATCAAATATTTATTTAGAAAAATTTATTAAATAACTTTAAAATTTTTCAAAAATAAAACATAAATTATGTAATTTTTTAAAGTAATTTCTTCATAAAAACAAAATTCTGGAAAAAAAGAAGCAAATTAGCCTAATTGCAATTTACTTTATAAAAACATAATAAATAATCATAAACTTTTCTGTGTTATTTTTTATTTTTATTTTTGGTTATAGACTTTAAAGGAATTTCCGGAGGAATTGCGCGGTGATGTTTCCATGCATTTACACCGTGAAATTTTACAGCTACCAATATTTGAATCAGCATCACAGGTAATTTGTCAAAAAAATTTTATCGACATTTTTTTATATATATATTATATACGTATATATATTTATCTGGTTTGTGTACGTTTTTTTAAGTATTTTTCAGTTCAATGAAAAAATTATTATTGGCATATATTTTTTTTTTTTATTTATTGAATATTTTATGCATGATTTGAAATTATCCTTATAGAATATATAATTTAATCTTGAATAAATAAAGTACAAATATTTTGTAAAATTTTCTATATTGGAGCCAAATTTTATTAATCTCTATTTCAAAAATATGAAAAATATTTTGATTGGAATTCTAATCTCAGAAAATTTATGAAATCATGAACTGTGACTGTTTATGATTTTTATAATTTAGTATATAATATATATGTAAATCTAATTTTGTTACAAGATATATCCGTAACAGAGATTCCAATTTTAAAAATGAATTGAATTTATTTAAAATTAGATTTTGTGTTGAATTTTAAAATTATTTTGGTATTATAACAGTTCAGAATTCAAGTTTTAAGTGAAAATTTTTTACTTTTAACAATCTCGTTTTTATCAATTACATATTTAGAAATTATTTAAATATTATTAACTGAATTAAATTTAAAATTTTCAAAGTAAATTTGAAGAAGATATCTAAGTTTTAAAATCCAAATGTTTTATATTTTTAAAAGTAAAGTTAAATTCAATGTTTTTCATATTAGAGTCAACGTTTTTTAATGTAAATTCAACGTTTTTCATATTAAATTCAAACTTTTTCAAAACTAAATTTAACATTTTTCAAAGTAAATTTATATTCAACGTTTTTCAAACTAAAGTCATCCTTTTTGACAATGAATACGTAAAAATGTTTACACGAAAATATCGGAAATTGGAATTACCATCGGATTCTTTTATATATACTTTAGTCTTAATAATATTGAACTTCAAAGATTTCGAAAATTCCAAAGCAAAAAAATCATGATCTAAAATAGCGTATAGCATTTAGATACTTATATCTTTTCTGCAAGAACAGTAAGGGTTTTTTTTTACGAATTTTTTTTCGAAAGAAAAGAAAGTCACGTTTTTTATATAAAACTTTTACTATTTTTTATATTACAAAAACAAATTTAAATTTAATATAAAATTTAGAATTTATGGTTTTTTTTTATTCAGAAAAATCCTTTAAATCAGTTTTTAACTTTTTTTTTTTTTTGTAATATTTTTCACATTGTGGCTTTTCACCATATTTTTATTTGAATTTTCTTTTAAATTGATGTTTTGAATTCTTCTCTAGGGACATTTGTTTATAAATTTCGCACTTTTTATTTAAATTGTAGGATTTATTACAAATCCATTTCGAACTCTCTATAAAATGCCAGAAATTGTAAAATTCTATATATTCCCACCTACAATTTTTCCCACCTACAATTTTTCACAATTCAAACCAATATTCTTAAGATTTTTTTCTATAAGTTCAAAATATTTTTTGACAGCTTCCGCAGTCCCATTAGAATTTTCATTATGCCACCTTAAGTGAATTTTTCTTAAAAAAAATTATACTTTATCATTTAAAGTGAAATATTTTTTTTTCATTAATTCACTAAAAAAATATAATATTTTAATAAAATAAAAAAGAAAATGTATTTACTGACAATCAATTTTCATTCCGCTTAACTTATCTTAAAATGAGCAAATCAGAAGAAAATGATTTTTTTCCTAAAAAAAAAAAAGGAAAATCTTGAAGCATTGAACGAATAATATATTAAAAAAAAAAGTTTTTTTATGTAGTCAGCAAAATATCCTATTTAAAAAAAAAAAATTTTTTTTAAACTTATTTTAGTAACTTTTGTTAACTCCGTTGTCTATAGGGATATTCTCATACACACACACATAATATTTTTTAGAGATATTACAAACAAAAGTACAAAGTCAATGCTGTCAAAGTCAATCTTGTATCACGACATGAATTTTAACAATCATCCGTTTCAATATTTTTTTTTTTTTTTTATATATTTTATTATTATTTATCTATAAAAATAAAATAATATACATACACAATTTCCAAGGATATAAAGAAAAATAATATTTTATGAAAATGGGAAAATTTTTTAACCATGTAAAAAGTAAAAACCTACAAAATCTAGAAAAATTAAATTTTCAATAGGAGAAAATATGATCAGGACAGGAGGAGATTTGTATTTATTTGTCGGATTTAAATAGAAAGTAAATTAAAATCCTTTACAGTGGAATTAAGTATTGTTGTGTGTATAGAAAATGTGTCAGTGAAATAAAGTACATATACATAATTATAAATTTAAATGGAAATTACACTAAAATTAAAATTTTAATAAAGTCAAATAGAATTTTTAAAATTTTCATTTTATTTTGTAATAAATAATAAAAAATTCAATTAAGGACAAAGATATTAAGTTTTCAATTATTTCAGAAATGATGATCTAGAACGATTAAAACAAAATGATGAATAAAATTTACTTATACCCTAACAGAAATACCATAATTTTATATAATTTTCGTAATAACAGCAATAATTCGGTTTATTCATTTGAATTATATATATATACATATGTAATTCTTCCAAAATGGAGGCCAAAAATTAAAATGGCCGTCATTATATAGCAATGGCATCTAAAATAAAACATTAAACGGAAATAGTTTGTTAATTTAAATTATATTCATTTTCCAAATTAAGTGAATTTATAAGAAAAATTGAGGTCAAAATTAAAATGGTCGTCACACACAGTATCAGTGCTGTCTAATCTTTAAAAAAAATAATAATAGAGCTTATAAAATGGTAGAAAATATATTATATTCTGTTTTCAAACATATTCATCAATCATTTTAAATCATTATTAAACCGCCAAAAGTATTACAATGACGGCTCTAATAATAAATATGCTTTAATTTTTATTTCAATAATTTACAAAATTTTGCATGTCATGACAGCAATTTTTATTATCATAAAAAAAACAACAAATTCTTTTTAAAATTTCATCGTAAATTTTATATATTTTCTTTTTTTAAAGAAACATTAATTTAATTTTCCATTTTTCACTTTTTTTTTTTTTAGGGATGCCTCAAATTATTATCATTACATATAAAAACAAATTTTTGTGCTCCTGGTGAATTTTTAATACATCGAGGTGATGCATTAAATTATATTTATTATCTATGTAATGGTTCAATGGAAGTTGTTAAAGACGATATGGTTGTGGCAATATTAGGTAAGTTAAATTAAATTATAAATATATTGAAACCAAAAGCAAAATAATAGAACGATAAGAAAAGAAAGTAAATTGACTGACGATTACAAATAACCTTTTAATATAGTAATAGTAAAAAAAAAAAGGATTCTCTTTTAACAATATCAATTTTCCTTTCAATGGATCAAATATAAGGTTTTTTGTTCCTTTTTTTTTTGGTCCACTAAGGGATTATAAAATTGATTAAGTATTCGATATAATTTTTTATCTGATAACCTTTTCTATTTTCTTTTGAATTTTTTTATCTTTCTATATTAGGTAAAGGTGATTTAATTGGCTGTGATATAAATGTTCATTTAGTGATGACATCTAATGGACAGGTAACAACAACTACAAATAGTGCTGGTCAAGAAATTGTTGTCCGAAGTAGTAGTGATGTTAAGGTATATTTCGATTTCGTTGAATCATAAAATTTAAATTAATTATTTTTGATTAATTTACAAAGAAAATTTTACAATAAATTTATGTCCTTATAATAAAAATAAAGTAGATTTTCACGGTATTCAATAAATTTCGAAATTAAAATGAATTTTTTCATTTCTCATTAAATTAATTAACTGAACAACTGTTTATGACAAATGCAAAAAATTTTATTTATTTATATATAAATTATTTTAAGGACTCGTTTGAAAATAACGACATAATTTTGTTTTTTATTATACCAATTAAAAATTTATTTCAATTAATAAAACAAAATTCTTCCTTAATTCCATTTTTATTTTGTTTATGTAATAAAAAAAAACCAAACAGGCATTAACTTATTGTGATCTAAAATGTATGCATATGGGTGGATTAGTTGAAGTACTTAGACTATATCCAGAATATCAACAACAATTTGCAAATGATATACAACATGATTTAACATTTAATTTACGTGAAGGTTATGAATGTCAAGATTCTGATATTGGTCCATCATTACCATTACCATCAATTAGTGAAGATGATGAAAATCAACCAGAAAGTGATGCTGTTTCTATAACAGGACCATTAACACCACATCATATTGGTGGTATAACAGGTAGTCCTGGTTCACTTCATACAACACGCGGTTCACCATTATTAACTAGTCCAAGACATGGTAAAATTCGTGGTCGTACATCATTATCAGCATTACGTGAACGTGTTGAACGACAACGTTCTGTTAATACATCATCACCAAATGATATGGAATCAGCTGATTCATTGGAAGGCCTAAATTTAGAATCAGGTAATAGTAATATAAAATCATTACAAAGTGTTGTTGTTGGTGGTGGTGGTGGTACAAATAAACGTTCATTTGAACGTTTAGATTGTCAAGTGAATACATTACATCAGGATGTTGCTGTTTTAAGTATGGAAGTTAGAAATGCTATACAAGCACTACAAGAAATGACATACCATTCAACATTTGCAGCATCACAATTAGATTTAGGTGTTGGTAATCGTTATCCGGCACGTTCTAATCCAAATTTAACTGATGATTTTCATCATATACCAGATACATCACAACAATGTTTAATTGCAAGAAGTTCATCACATCCACCAGAAATATGGGGTCGTGAATTACAAGAATCTGGTGTTATTAATCAACAGCCACAATTATTTACAACATTTATTAATACAAATTCTAATAATAATTGTCAAACAGAAATTGAAACACAAAATCATACCACAAATATAATATCAATACAGCCAGTAATGCATACAAAATCAACTCAAACTGAATTAGTAAAAATTGATTTTCAAACATTTGAGAAATTTATATTGGCAAATCCTAGACTTGTTTTAGGTTTATTAGGTATTGATCCACAAATTAAAACTGAAATTGAAATGTTACAACAGCAACAAACTATTAATGTATCACCATTAAATACAATTGAAGAAGTTAATTCACCAGATGGTAATAGTTCATCAGAATATTTATTAGAAGATGAATCAAATCAACATCAATCATTAAATTTATTATCAACCACTAACAATTATAATGATAAAAATTATTGGACAATGAAAAATATAAATTATCGTGATGTAGAAAATTCTGGTTCAACTGATGTTTTATTAGAAATTGATGAAGATATAACATCAAAAGAAGATTTAACACAAATTAATTCACATTTAACATATACAACAACTGTACATGAATCATCTATAAATAATAAAATTAAATCTATAACATTAGCAACATCTAGTAAACAGTCAAGTAGTAGTAATAGTTTATCATCAAATGGTTCAACAACAACATCACGTAATTATGATCAACAAAATGGTCCAACACGACGTACATCATGGAAAAATAATAATAATAATAATAATAATAATAAAAAGGATTATGAACATTTACAAGAAAATTATAATGATTCAAATGAAAAAACCAATCTTTTAACAAACATAGATTTAGTACAACATTATCCAAAAAAGAAAGCATCCAGATCAAATTCAACAGATTTGAATAGTGGTGGTGGAAGTAGTAGTAATAATACAAAACGTAATAATTTAAATATAAATCGTCCACCTGCAAATTATCGTTTTTCAGCTGGTGATGCTGATAAATTGGAAAAAGGTATGAAAACTTTACCATCAACACGTTCATTAAAAGAAAGCTGAGCATAACAATTTATTGAAATTAAATTGGAATATTAAATATATATCTTATATATAACATAAAAAAAATCTTACCCACCCCGCAACACTAACTTATTTATAGAATTTAATGAAGATTCAATGTCATTCTTGTATCTGTTTTAGGTGTTTTTTATTTATATTTGTTGTTATTCATAGTTAGCTAAAAAAAAATAATAATTAAATACTTAATTAAACTTAATATAAAATTATAGACAAACTAAAATAAATATTGAAATATTTTAATGACAAAATTAAATTAAAATATTAAAAAATTAAAAACGCTTTTAAGAGAAAATTTATTTAAAAACTTATAGAAAAACAATTTTATTATAAAATTATTTTAAATATTTTTAAGTAATTTACGAAAGTTTTGTTTTTATGTTAAACTTTTTGTTCAAAATATTATTATATGTAATGTTAATTAAATAATTAAATAATTTTGTAAATATATGTAAAATATATAATTTTAGCTTAAAAAAAAAAATATAATAATTTTAATTTTATTTTCATTTTTATTGTAAATTTGCTAAAAAAAAATTATTAGAATCAGAGTTAAATTAAGACAAATAATAATAAAATATTCTAATAATCAGATCACTTATCTAATGTAGTGCCTATCATGTTCTTAAATTATTTCAAAGTCCTAATTTTTTAGTTTTTTTTTTTTGTTTCAAAGCATTTTTAAAGAATTTAATGTAATTTTAGAAAAAAAGTGCACAAAATTTAAATTTTCATAAAAACTAATTTATTGATTCCTAATTCAGAAGAACATAAATAAACAAATTGAAAATTTAACATAATTTATAATTTGCTTTAGAGTAGTTAAAAATTCCTGGTTAATTTCTGTTAATATTAAGTAAATAATTCCTCGGAATAAGAACGTAATAAAAACTGATAATAGAATTCGCTTAATAAAAATAAACTCTCAACAAAAATGACTGGTAATTTGTTTTCATAAAAAAATTTACAAGTTTTTAATTAATAACTTAAAAAGTATATGTATATAACATATCTTCCATTCGTGTGAATCCTAAGTACATATTTAGAATTCTAATGGATATGGTATACTAATTTTAAAAATCAATAAAATAATATAATTAATGAATGGATAAAATTTATTTGTGCCATAAAAAAAGCAGATTTACATTAAGTTTTGAACAATAAACTTAATTAATGTGCGATAAAAAATAAATAAATGTGAGCGATAATTGACGCTCTGCATTATAAACATTAAATTGTGCATTATATGTTTATATATCCGCGTTTGAAATGTAGGAGAGACCACCATACAGTGTCACACTTATTTTTCAAACATGTTTAATATTTTTTTGGAATAATATCATGTATCTGTATTAACTTAAATCTTAAAAGTTTTGTTAGTCTTCTTGTCATAAAAAAAAGCAAATGGAATTTAATTTTTCCTTTTTTCGGAGTTAATAACATTTTTATCAACCTACCGCTAAGTGTGTTACTGTTAAAAATCATTGAGTGACAAGTATGTCAGTTAAAAATGGTGCCATTGATTGACACTGTTATATGTTGTTGACCAGTCATAAGTCACTGACAACAGCAGTGACATCAGTCAAAGGTATATCTGAATATCACTTGATAAAATTGCAGTAATATTTTTTTCAATAAATTTGTGGGTACAGCGAAAATCTTTCTACGTAGTTTCTTTTTTCCAGGACATATAACAACAAAAAAAAAATCCAGTACTTCAGGTAATTTTTCCAAATGATCATTTAATTAAAAAAAATGTCTCCATTTCCAAATTATTATCGTCTGTATCTTGTCGTTCTTTAACTTTATTTCCCTCATTTCCTCAATTTCGTGTTTTTTCATGGTCCTTTTGGCTTTACATCTCACAAATTTACGTTTTCGTGATAAAGCTTTCGGATATTTTTTAAATACTGAACTTTTTTATTTTTATTTTCTTGTTTCTTCATTAGTTGTTACGAAAATTTACCATTCGGAACACGAGGATGTTGAGGTTCGCTCCTTTTTTGAAAAATTTAATTTATAGTTCTATTAAAATAAATTAATTTAAATATTTTCAGCAGTGAAAATATTTTAATTTTGTTGTCTCACTGGTTAAACACTGATACTGAGTCACTGTGTGAATTTTTTTTCTATAATTAAGTATATTATTTTTTCACTTTTTTTAAGTATCAAACTAATGTAATTTATTAACATAAAGTATGGTAGAAATAAAATATTCCTTTAATTTTTTGGGATATAAGACTTTTTCACTAAAGGAATTTGGTGGTGATTTTTTTTTTATGACGGTATCGCAACTACACATAAAATCTTATTGAGTAAACAAAGGGAGAATAGAAAATAATAAAACTGTGTGAGAGCCAAACGTCCAAACATGTCTCTTAGAAAAATATCTGTATAGTGGTCACTGTACAGTGGTCTCCCTTACTGCGATTAACCGACCATAGTGGTATTAATATAGTGTGGTATCAATCAATAAAAGCCGAGGTAACAATGAATAAAAATTTGTGATTAATTAGATATGTTAACTTTATTTTAAGCTACATTTTAACAATCTAGATGGCAAATTTTTTTTGAATAAAAACATCACATATAATTGTAGCTACTTTCATTAACTGACCGATATTTAATGCATTTTATTTTAAAAATTTAAAAATTTATTTAAATAATCAAAAAAATTATATTTTCTATTCATCACATTTTTTTTTATTTATGAGACACGAGCATATTTTAATGGCTGTTTTTAATGTTGCATTTTTATTGCACGAAATTAATTAAAAAAATCCCAAAAAATTAGTTTTTTATTGCACAAAAATGAATATATTTAATTTCACAGAATATTGGTGTACATTAATGAATTATTTTATTGATCGTTTCCAAGTGAAAATGAGATAAGTATGCTACAAAATGAGATACATATATATTACTTAAACAGCATGAATAATAGAAAAAATTTAGAATATCGAAAGTGTCTAAATTGCTTAAGAATTTTCATCCAAATTTGCTCAAACTAACTAACTATAATTTAAAAATTATTTACAAAAAAATGTTTCATTTTGTGTGGAAATACTGAATAATATTCTTCGATATTTTTAATTTAAATATTTTAAACTAAACACACATTTGTAACTTCAAGTTGGTACATGTTTAGAAACAATTAAAAAATACTAAATAAAACTAAGTGAATAAAGTTTAATTCACTTAGTATTTTTCTATAATTTATTTTTGAGAAGTGTCACATTATAAACCAATTTGAAAGTTATAATTCGGTGCCCAATTTTAATGACCGTCCGTCATCTAATTTTCTACAATTCTGTAAATTAAATTTGTAAATAAATTTTTAATTTTTTTTCTGAAATTATTGAATGTTACTAATTATTATTTCAGTATAAAACAAAAATCATAAAATAACATAATTAAATATCATAAGTTATAAGAAAAATCTATAAGAAAATTAAAAAAAATAATATAATAAATAAAGAAAAAGGAAATTAAATTTAAGATATAAAAAGAAAATCTAAGAAAATGAAAATAAATAAAATTAATAATGTGTAAAAAATTTCAAAAAATATTTATTTTAAAATTTCTTTTCAAAATTTAATGTAAAATTTTAAAATGAAAAAAAAAAAGTCTGTGAAAATTAATTTATTTTCAATTTACATATTAATTTTTATTTAGAAAATCTTTTAAGTAAAATGATACTATTTTAATTATGTAAAAATTTCGTTTAAAAAATTTTTTAATTCGTTAAATAAAATGAAAATTCGTAAAATTTTATTTTCCATAAAAGAAAAATGCGTAAAATTACCAAAAAAAAAAAAAATGTGATTTAAATTATATTTTTATTTTATTTGAAAATTCTATTCCTGCTAAAAATATTTAAATTGTAAATTTTTAAGAGAAAAACAAAAATGTAAGAGAAATTAAAAAAAAATTTAAGAAAATTTAGAAAAACATTCTAAAAAAAAAAAATAATATTTATTTTCAATAAAAAAAAAATACAAGGTGCTGATTGAATTTTTAATCGTTTTCAATATATTTTTTTTTTTTAATCAAAATTTTTTAATAATTACATTTTCCATTTTTTACATAGAAGATTTTAAATGTTCATCAACATAGAAATATATCCTTAATTGGATTGAACCTTTTTTTTCCAAGTATTTTATTGATTTTATGTCGTTTTCAATAACTAAAACGAGTTAAACATTTTTAATATGATAAAACCTTTTAACAGATAATTTCTATAAAAGCCAAAATGTATCTAACAAAATATATATCTTATATTGAAACTAGAAAATTTCAATTTTATTTTGAAAATGAAATGTTATCAAATACCCTAAGTATAATAGTATATTTTAAATCTAAAACATATAAAGACACATTAACCTATTGAATTTATATATTCATTAGATTCATTTGTGAATATCAGAAAAGTTCCTTGAATCGTAGAGGGTACAGTAATACTTACAAATATAGTAGAATATCTTTGAAAAAATTAAAATGTTGTCCTGGTATATGAACGGCTTATAAATTACGGTTTGCTTTAAAACTTCAACTTCAAATTAATTATTAAAAAATTGTAAAACTTATGCAGTATTTTTTTAATTTTTTGGAGTCAAATAAATTAGGGTGTTTAAGTAATTTTTATTAACTTTAAAATTGAAGTGTTTACGAAAATATTGTTAAAGGATCAGTCACTAAAATTTTAAGTAAAATTTATTACTTTTTAAAATATTATATTACCCATTATGATTGGGCTCACGCAAATTCACAACTTAATTCAACACTTAATTCACCACCTAACAAATATTTTGTTTGAATTCGTCCCGGCTTGATGAGAATTCATAATTATTAGCGAAAAAGGCATTTGTTTCATAAATTTCAAGAAACTATAATAAAATTACAATTCAAAATAAAATTAGTTAATAAAAACCCAAAATTTATACCAGTTTTTATTTTAATACCTAAATTGAATTTTTTGGAAATTGTTGTATACTAGGTAAATGGTAGCATGTACGTAAAAATTATGCATGTTGAATTTGTAGGGGCATCAATATTCGCAAAAAGCAACTTTTCTGAATCGATTTTTAGAAAATAGTTGATTTGCTTCTGTTGCAAAATTCGAATAAAGCAACTTGTTTGAATATATTTTTAGAAAAAAAATGTTATAATTTTGTTGGAATTATTGTAAAACTAAGTAATATTTAATTTTTGCTATAACGGTTTATTTTTAAAAATAAGTAAATAACAAATTAAATAAGAACGTTTTCATTAAATTAACATCAAGATATTAACAACATTAAAAAAAATTATCTATAATAGGATGAATATTTTTGATTAAATTGCCTTTTCTCTGATTCTCCTTAACATTAAAATTTCTTCCAGCGTTAGATAGGTTTCGGCCCAGTCGACAACGTTATTAATGCTTTGTAATACCTCATCAATGTTGTGTCCTGTTTCTAAATTTATATCATCCGCAATTTCCGTATATTCGTTAGCAATATTATCAATATTGTGTGCTGTTTCTAAATTTATATCATCCGCAATTTCCGTATATTCGTTAGCAATATTATCAATAATATCATTATCATTTATTCTCGAATTTTCTCCTGTTCCAGCTGCCCACTCCATAATTTCTTCATTAGACATACTTGTACCTGGAACCACTATACGATAAAGTTGAGCTAACGGAATATCGTCATTTATTTCGGAATGGTTAAATGGCAAGTTAAGATTCAAGTCGTCTGTCGAACCAAACAGAACTTTTAATCCATTACTAATAACGGAACTCTTGACGTCACTCCATGCTTTTGTTATTATAAACACAACATTTTTAAGTGATATAGCTTTGTCAGTGCAACATTTTTTAAACATCTAGGAGTGCAACATTTTTTAAACATCTAGGATTTTTTGCTTTCCCTATTATCATTAAAGGAAGTTTATGTTGTCCAGTTGAGTTTACACAAGCCATTATTGTTAACCGTTCCTTTGAATTTTTTCGTCCAGGTGCATTTTTTTCATGGCTTGCAACTAATGTTTTGTTATTTAAATTTTTATAAACTAAGACGGTTTCATCAGCATTGTAGATCTGCTCTGGACATAAATTTAGATCGCTGATTTTTTTCTGAAAATTTTCAATGAATGCAGAAACTGCTGAATTATCTGAAGAAAGCTTTTCCCCGCATATCTTTAAAAATCTAATACAGTGTCTTTTTTTGAAGTTTTGAATCCACCCAAGACTAGCTACGAAAGGTATTTCTGTATTCAAATGTAAGTGGAACTCAAGCGCTTTTGTTTGTAGATTTTCGTTGGTAATGATGTTATTGTTTACACGCTCATTAAGAAACCAGTCATACAAAGCCCGTTCTATTTCCGGAAAACCAATTTTCGTAATTTTTTTAATCTTTTTCAGCGGAATTATGCTATCCTGGGTAAACTTCTCTATATTTTCTTTATTTTGTTTGATTCGCGTAATTGAGCTTTTATTAATATTATATAGTTTACAAATATCTTTAGGTTTTTCACCATCCTGTAGTTTCTTTAAAATATCAGTTTTTTGATGAAAAGTTAGTTTCTCTGAATTTTTTTTCATTATCTGATACTTTTTACGAAGAAACAAATTAAATTGAATATAATTTTTTTTTATCTAATTTGTTGCTTTTTCCGAATAAACAATTTAAAATTATGTCAAAAAAAGTTGCAATTTGAACGGTTGCTTTATTCGAAAAGTTGCTATATACGAAGTTGTTTTTTGCAAAATTTTACGTATACATTAAAAATAAAAAAAAAAATCCGGGTAAAATTTTGAGAAAAATGGTATTTTTTTTAAATTTAATTTTTTTTAAAAATCAGAGTTTTAAAGCAATTGAGTCAGGCATAGCAGCAGAGATGGAAATTATGATAAGCATAAAAATAAAACTAAACCAATTACCTGTTAAAAGAGCATTCTTTCTCGTCTTTTGCTTTAATATTTTATGAGTTATATATAATACGCGTATGTAGCTAGTTTTAAATAGAACTATACGCCATTTATAGCAATCGAAACCCTGTATAAAATGTTAATTATTTCCTTTACTTATCTCTATCTCTTTCTCTCTCTCTCTCTCTCTCTCTCTCTCTCTCTCTCTCTCTCTCTCTCTCTCTCTCTCTCTCTCTCTCTCTCTCTCTCTCTCTCTCTCTTTTGGCACTACAGCTCATGAAGAGCCTGAGTCTTCCTTAAAGGGTGTCCTAACATTTTATTGCAATTTGAACCATAAATTTCTGTATAGTAAAGAAACTTTTAATTGCAACAAGCTAATGGCTTTATTAATGTGACATTTGTTGTAAGCAAATGGTCCTTGACCAGTAGTATTTTTCTCCGTCGTAGATTACATTTTATTGTAATTTTATTACTGGTACTTATTTAAAGCTGAGTAAACTTAGACAAAAATCGATGTCTCGGACGTGAGGAGTTGAACCCAATACCTAATGCACCACTTAGAACACTACTACTTAAACCACTTAAAATTAAAACAATTTTTAATTACATATATGTATTCTAAAATGTTATATTAAATTGCAAAAAATTATTTAACTTTCCTGTACCAATTAACTTTTTCTAGCAATTTAAAAGTACTTCAATTATTTATATTACCGTAGGTAATAATAATTATTACATATTTTAATTTCTAAAAGTTTTTATTATATACATATGAATATAAAAACTTCTAAAATTACTTTAAATTATTTGAATACATAAATTATCATATAATAATAAAAAAAAGTTTTATATTTTTATTAAAGATATAAAAAATTTTAATTTTATTTTTAATATAATTTATTTAAAATGGAAATTATTACAAGTTTTAATACTAAAACTTAATATCCACCCCCAAAATAATTTACATTTAAATATCTACAATAAATAAATTTAGTTAGATATAGCTAGCATAAATTATTTTTAATAATAGTCACCAATAAACACTTCTATATAAACTAACTAATAATAAAAAATATCTACAAACAAAACCATTATACAAACATAAAGATATATGTAATAACATATTTAAGAAAAACAAGGGAAATAATTTGTTAGAAAATGTCCCCATGGGAAGGCTCAAAAATTATGATTTTCTCTAGACTACTACGTCTACTACGTGTACGTCTAACATAAATATGTATATATGTATAATAATGGTATTTATATTATTCACCTTACAAAACTTTCCAAAAAAAAAATTATTTTATGATGTGTGACATAGAATATATATATATATGTACATATGTGATAAATTTAACACCTTTAATGTTAAATTAAATTTTATGTGGTAAACATAATTTGATAATGTGGTTACATAAAAAAAAATACAATTTATTAGAGCTGTAAACTGAATTTAATAAATTTTATTTTTATTTTATTTAATATTCTTTTTGCTGTGACATAAATTAAGAAATTAAATTTAAGTCTTATAATTAAATTATAGTTAATACCTTGAAAATTAAATAAAGTTGAGGATTAAGTAAGTTGTGGAATTTTTTTTTTGTGAAATTAATGTTGATTTGAAATTCTTAATATAATTTGTTTAATTTGTCATATATTTGTACAAAATTGTAATAAAAATGAATTCAGAAAAAAAATAATATATTTTTCCATTTTCAACATAAACTTCACAAAAAAAAAAATTATATTTTTTGCGACATAAAATTGTGAAATTATATGAAATTTTGAAACATTAATAAAATATGTACATCATCGTGTTATTTAATACTTTTGAAGTGAATTGAATATGAACATTTTACGCAAATATGTCAAAAATTTAACCTAAATTTAATTAATTTTGACAGATATTATTCTAGTCTAGTTAGTTGAATAAAATATTATATATTATTATTATTTTTTTTTACCATAATGTAGAATATTTTAGAATTCAGAAATACACTGTTTTGTCAAATTAATTAAAACTGCAACGTTACGGCAACGACAAATTCTGCGGCGGTTTAAATAAAGCAATTTAACTTGTCTCGGTTTTCCGCTATTCACACTAAACTATTGCATTTGTTTTTGACAGTTGGTGCAATCTAAATTCTAAATAATAAAAAAAGAGGTCAAAATTAATTGTTAAATGTCAAAATAAATTACCTAGTATGCGTGGCCCCGTGAAACGAAAAGTTCAGTGGCCTAGAACCAACAGTCGCGGCTTTACGGCGGATGTGGAAATCCAGCTACACTTACCAAAAATACCAGTAACGATATGGAGATTTTTCACGTTCGGTACTAAAAAGATTGGGGGTGGATATTAAGTTTCTTTTTTACATTTGTGATTATCAATTAAATTCAAATTACATATTATAAAACTAAAAACTCTACAAACTAAGTAAATTTATTTTTCGCTCCACTTCAATTTTTTGGTTTAAATTATAAATATATTTTATTTTCGTGAAATAAATTTCAAAATGACTTTATTATTATTGTCTATTTCAATATTGTCTATTTAACCAAAACCATTAAAAAGTCTACGCAATTCCCTAAAAAGTAATTTATAGAAAATTCCATTTGTCATAATTCTAAAAAAATAACATAAAATCTGTATCTATAAATTATACTTACATATATATGTAAGTATTTCTAGAGTTGGGCTTCGAGAATTACCCGACGGGAATTCTCGGGAAATTTTCGAGATTTTCCATCCCGAATCTCGAGAATTTAAATTTTTAACATTTCGGGAAATCCCGAATCTCGAGAATATTTTAAAAATTCTCGAGAAATCGAGTTTTTGTTTGTTAAATATTTTAAATCAAGTACTTATTGAAAAAACTTTTTTTTTACAAATTCAATGATAATTTTTTTGAAATAAATAGGTATAAGACTTGACTTTTCTTACTAGGAGTTTTTTCATCAAGTATTCATTGAAAAAACTATTTTTTAAAAATTTAATATTATTTTTGTTTTAATACTATATTCTATTTTAATAATAATGTTTTGAACTATTATTGTTTTACTAATTAAATAAAAAGAATCATATTTTTTCGAATTTCTTTATTTAAACTGATTTTAGGATTTTTTACAGGTTTTTTAAATTTTCCCGAATTCTCGAGAATTCTCGAAAATTCGTTTCGGGAAATCCCGAATCTCGAGAATTAAAATTTTCATCATTTCGAGAAATCCCGAATCTCGAGAATGAGATTTTGTCGGGAAATACCCAACTCTAAGTATTTCTATGTTTTTTTTAACTATCATTTTCAAGTATTTTCGTTTTTCTTTTCATTTTGTTGTTGAGAGAACTTGTCTTTTACAAAAAATTTTATGTTAATGTATAACAATATAAGAACCATTTATATCAATATTATGTTAAATGGATACAACATATAGATATAGATATATATTCTTTTATACTATAAATTAGATTGTTGGTTAATGTGTATAAAAAGTTTGTATAACAAATTTTATAGTCACATATAATGTACATATATTTTTTTTTTCGGCTATGTTTTTTATGCTCAAATATTTACTTCAACAAAAATTTAATTAAAATAATGAAATTTTTTCATGCATTTAAGAGCATATTTCTAAACAAACAAAAACGTTAGTACATAATATTTATTATAAAAGTATATAAGATATAAAATAAAATATTTGTAACTAATATTTTTTAAAGTTTTTCCTTTAAGTTTTCCTTTCTGCAAAAATATTACAATTAAATAAATGAATTTTTGTGAAACTAGAGCATACAATATTTTGAATTGTATAATTTCTTCTTTTTTTTTTATATACAGGACTTGAATCCTTATTTTGTTAAATTTTTTTTTTTTTTATATAAATTCTTTTGAGACTGAATAAAAGGATAATTATTAAGGAGAAAAGTTTTAACAAAATAATGTTTCAAGTAGAAAATTATGCATTTCTGTTCTAAATTGTCAAATAGTAAAAATGACACAGAAAGGAAATTATTAAAAAAATTTTTGTTGTAAACCAAAAAATTGTTTCAAAATATAATTACAAAAAAAAAAATCAAATCCTGTTTACAAAAGGACTGAAATTTATTTAGTAAATAGGATTTTGATGTGTATTGTTCTGGGTTAAAAGTGTCAAGAACTTTTCTAAACAGTGTATACTTCATTTTAAAAGCAATTTAAATTTAAATCCTTGACATTTTTTTTTTTTTTTTGAGTAAATAAAATTTAAGATAAAGTGTAAAGGTACTCTAATGTGTCCTCATTAAAACGGTTTTTTTTTCGAAAAGTACTTAAATGTATTTTCAATAATAAGGTTTTAAATTAGCAAAAAAATTATAAATGAATTTAAAATTTAAATAATGAATTTTAAGGAAATTACATCATTTTACATATTCGATAATTTATAATTATGATTTATGATTAATAATGTAAGTGACTTATTTATATGCAATATCATTTTATGAGACAATGATTTTTTTATAATTTTATGAAAATCGAAACATAAAAGACTTTTAAGTGATTTTATATTAAAATTTGTTAAATAAAAATATTTCTTGTAACCATTGAGTTGTTTACAAAAATTTTCCAAATTGCTTATCGCTTTTTTTACTAGATTGTCGGTATATACTTTATTAGATTATAATAGTATAATTTTTAATACTTATAAGATATCAATCTTCATTGAACTAAACTTTGCCGAGTTTTTATGTATATTTAGTGTTATGACAATTGTAATTTTCTATAAACTACTTTGTTGTGAATTGCGTACACTCTTTCAAAGTTTTGGTTAAATAGACAACATCAGAAATAATAATAAAGTATTTTTTTACATCTATAGAGCTTAGTGGATGAAGGTGTTAAGTGACATATTTGTAAAATGAGATATTGTTAAAAACATACAGATTTTAAGTGCATATTAAAACATAAACGTTTTTAGTTAAGTGTGTTTTCTGATTTAAAAAAAATTTAAATACAGGTAAAATTTTCGCAAATGTTTAATACTTGTAGCAAACTCGGAACTTTAAACGTGATATATTCAAAATTCAAATGTAACTTAACATATTTATCTACTTAGCTTTCCATATATTTTTAGAAACATTAGTCTAATAGTTTGGAATTTATGTTGTAACATGATTATATTGTTTATCTATTTATATGAACTAAATTGCTTAAACTATTTTGTATAAATATAATTTTTTTTAAAATTTCTTCATACAATTTATTGTCTAATATACTATATATTATATACTCTATCAGATTATACCAATAGATAATATTACATTGGCCTGGAAAGTAAAATTAGCGCGTATTTCCCCAAAACTTAATATGAAAATTACATTCTCTTTTCTTTATATTGAAAATTTTCAAAACCATGAGTATTTTTTTTACATATTAATTTAGTATGGAATTTTTCTATTAAATTTAATATAATTTTCAGTTTTTATTATTGAAATTGACTGTTGAATTTTCCACCATAATATTTTCAAAAAAAAAAAAATTTCCATGAAATATTTTGTATATTTTTTTCCCCCATTTTATTTCGCATACAATAGAATAAATAAAATGACTGTATAAAATAAGAATGTTTGTTCAATACGCTATTAAAAAGGATATTCAATTGTCTAAACATCGTAAAATTAGGCACACACAAAAAAAAGAAGAGAAATAATAAAAATATTTGCGTAAAATAAAATTTATCAAAAAGATATTCAAAGTATGTTAAGTATCTATAGTATCTGTTGTAATAAAGGTATTTTTTTTTAATGTTTTTGTCAATGTTATAGATATATATAGTATATATATTTTATTTATATATTATGTATAAATTTGTAAATTTCAACTATTTATAGAAGAAATTTGTAAAACGATACTTTAATACTAAAAAATATTAAATATTTTGTTGATTTATTTAACAAAATATATATTTTTTTTTTATTAAGTTCAATGAAAAATTTATTTCATCTGAAATTTTTCATATTCAATTTATTATCGTTTATGGAAAAATACAACATATTAAAAACTTTTAAAACGTATATAATTTTCAATTCATTTCAAATTATTAACAAAATTCATTCATTTTATTTACATGATAAATATTGGCTTATATTAATTATGCATTTATATATGTTCCAGAAATATTTAATAAATTTTCATTTTATGTGAAATTTATATTAAAAAAAATATATAAAAAATATCATTAATAATCGTTAATTAAAAAAATGTTATCATATAACAGTTTTTGAATTAAATTATAATTAAAGAGAATTTTTTTTATCTTAATTATGCTTAAAAAAATTTTGTTTTTTTTATGCTTAAAAAATTATGTTTTTTTTTAATTCAATGATTATATAAACGGAAAACTTATAAAAAATTGAAGTTTAGTGGTTGGTTGTCAGAGTTTTAAATCATAACTTGATAAGAAAATAAAAAGTGTTGTTTGTTTGTTTGTTTGTTTAGAAATATTCGAATTCTTTAGAAATATCCTAATTTTAATTAGTATACATAAGTAGAATACATAAGTAAACATTAAAAAAACAAAGTATATTATTATTCACTATAGTATATTTTTGTTGCAGTACACGTTTCATTTTTTATTAAAATTTCTATATCTTTATTTAAACATAGATTTTTTAAAAAAAAAGATAAAGATAGTTGATTGTTATTTCTATAGGTTTCAGCAATATTTAAAATTATACAGAGAAAATTTCTGTAAAATATTAGAGGAACAGGAAATACATCTTAATCCTACACATAAGACTTGCAGCAACATTAACTAATATTATCTACTGGAGGTTGTCAACGTTGTGTTAATTGGAATTGCTCAGATAACAATATTAAAACACATCTTTTCTTACATTTACTTTTAAAATACGTAATTTCAGACTGTGGGTCATCTTTAGGTAATACTTTGCTTTGTCGAAAAAGTTTTGATCCATCTTTTATGGTTATATTTAAAGGAGAGATTTACATCAAAAGATATTAAAAGCCGTTAAAAAATTTTTATAATTGCACGAAATTTTATTTCTAACAATTTATTCTATAAATTGTTACAAATAAACATACATATTTGTTCAAAATTTCTTGATTGGTTTGAAAAAGGGAAGCCCTCCATGCACTGAGAGTTCAAGGGCCCGTTGTACACTTCATACGATGACTATGTTTCAAGTATTTCAGTGTTCCAGAGGAGAAAGTGTTCCAGAGTCTCGTCTCCATTCCCGCTCTACAGGTCGAAACATCGGTTAAAATAATCTCGAGGAATATTTTTTAGATTTATGTGACTCGTAGGGATACCAGTGAATAACCGAGTCTTAGCTTTAACTAAAGAGATCATGTACTTGGACTTCTGAGCCCTTAACTCGCTTCAAAGGAAAATAGTTTTTGTACATACCTCATCGTTGTACCGTCTAAGTCTATATTCTCGGTTTGCCCATTCCGCTAGCCGTCTTCTTGCTTGTACTAGAGGTGTACCGATCTAATAAGAGATTGGGGAGTCCATTGGGACTCCGTTTATCCGCCTGTTCATTACCTTCAATCCCACAGTGGCCCGGTCACCAAATAATATTTAGATCATTGATGCCTCGCGAGTACGTTTAGATTTTATCAAAAAAATAACTTCACACAGTGGCCCGGTCACCAAATAATATTTAGATCATTGATGCCTCGCGAGTACGTTTAGATTTTATCGAAAAATTAATTTCATGTACAGCAGAAGGCCTGGTAAGCCTGCGTTAAGTTGGTAATCCTGCTTTGTTCCGAAAATAGACATAAGACAGATTTATGTTTACTTTGAGACCGTTCTTTGCCGCCCAGCCGCAGACACTAGGTATCCCACTTTGCATAAGCTCGGTAAGTGTAGTATCAAGTTTCCCGGTAAAAAAGATCGCCAAGTCGTCAGGATAACAAGTTTAGTATCCAGCTAGTGCTACTTCCTGTAACAGGTCATCCATTACAGGTATCCCGAGAAATTGGGATAAAATATATATACACCAGTGAGTATCATTCCTTACTTTTCCGACTTGAGGGGAGTAACCGCTAGGCACGACTTAACTGTTAACTAGCATAAATCCTATCCAGTGCACTAGTTTTGGATCTGCATCTTTCCTTATTTGACGTTATTAAAAGCCATACAAAGGATACCATCCTTAGCAGTGAATGCTATTTCTATTTCGTATGTTACTGCGTGTGATTGTTAATTTGTTCGCTAACCGTTTGCCACGATTATTTTGTGGCCATTCTATATGCCTTTTTAAATTCACGAAGGTAGTCTTTGGATATGTCCCAGTCAGTTTCTGAGTTATAATTTTTTGCCGTATTGAAGAGTCTTTTTACCTTCTTTTATTCAGAAGCTCACATGTCCAGGTTTGTTTACTTTTTGCGTTAAATTTCTTGAAAGGACAGGATGCCTTAATCATTAAGTTGGTGATACTTCCAACTCAATTATTTTTCTCATTGAACTCACTAGAAGCGGCCCGTATCCTTACACTCACGTTCAGTTCCTCTTTGTACTATTAACAGTTTGTTTTAAGTGGATTTATGACGTTTCTACCTATTTCTAAATTCGTACCTAACTCGAAACAAACCGAAGAATGGTCGGAAGATTGCCCATCTAAGGCGTTTGGGGTTTGGATTGATTCTTGGTTTTGCTTGGTGGCGAGCGTTATATCTAAGACCTGTTTCCTATTCGTATTTCTAAAAGTTGGTTTGTTGTCTTTATTTAGAATGAAAAGATCGCTATCAATTAAAAAGTCAAGAATTATCTTATCTCTGTCATTTGTGTCTGTGCTACTCTATACCGCGTGATGGGCATTTGCGTCACATCCTATCAAGAATTGTTTCTTTTCCGCTTTCGCAAACTCCACCAAGCTTTTCCTGTGTTGGTGCTGGTGCTGGTGCATCATACAGAAGGTAACACACATATAACGGCCACACAGTATTTATTGCTTGTCTATGGAATAAAAATCTTGTTGTCCTTAGTTCAAGGTTCTTGAATGAGTCCTAAATCAGCTTCACTCCTGGGTTCCCTTGTTTCACCAAGCAACCATAACGTTATTCTATTCAATTTTAGCACGACATTATTACCTCCTACCTGTAGGTCAGCGCTTTACCAAAGTTTACCCTTATCACATAGATTGTTTTTGACAAATTTAACCATCTCCAGATTTTGGCACGTAGCTCTGAAAACATCACCAGAAAACCTACTCCACTCAAAATATGGAATCGGCCTTCTGGATCGGCCAATATTGTTTCGATTTACAAAGATGCGAAATTGTCCTTCACCTGCCACCGAGTTCTGTCGATAATAAGAATCTTGAGATCATCACTGATGTCTTTTTCGTTGACCTTACTGTCTTCTACCGTCAATTTTTGTTTACCCATGTGATGCTTTGGTGCCGGTACCTTCCCTTCACCTGAGCGTATACGCTATTTATTCAGATTTTTAAGCCGAGCTTTGAGATGACATCCCAACTCGAGTTTGACTCTCATTATGGTCCATCATTCATAAACTAGTAGTGTTTTATACCGCCAGGTAAAATAAAGAAGGCCGCTCCTAATATGGGGAACAGATGCCGACCTGCATTCTGACCGGCTGCATGCCAGGATGCAGGATTTCTCTCCCTCACTCGTTTGTTGACCTGACCTTTCTCATCAAACCAATCTAGATTATCGGTCCACCACGTGAAGGTCAGTGAAACCTCGTTTGAACAGCTACAGTAAGCCGCCCCTATCACGTGAATCAGACGCATAGTTCACGGCACCGACAATCCTTCCTCTTAATCTCCTCTTAAATATTCTTTCGAAAATTTCTTATATATTCTTTTCAAATATGCATTACACATTTCCTCTTTTTTCAAGGCTACCTCCACGTATATCTGGCTCATTTCACTGGACCAACCTACGTATCATCTACCAAAATTGACAATGATTACTCAATTACTACATTATTTTCAATTGAAACTTAAATATCATAATATGGGAAAATTCGAAAGTTAAAAGTCTTTGACAAAAAATTTAACTTACAATGTTTTCCTTTGAATAAAATAATTCTATTTAATCAACTTACAAGTTACAAATAAATATCATACACAAACACAATATTCAAAGTATCAAAGTAATTCAAAATTTAGGTCAAAATTTATTTAAATTTTTTCAACTTTCTTATCATTATTTTTTTGCTTTTATATCATGTACATACTTTTTATTTATAAAAGTTAACGACCATTAACCTTTTTTTTACCTTTATAAATATATTTTTAAAAAAATATGTATATACATTTGTAAATAAATGTCTCAATAAAGGATATTTAAACGGAAATTATGCACAGACACAAAAAAAATCCAAGAAACTTTTATGTCTCGTAAAAAAAAGGAAAAAATGAGATCTACATAATAAGTGGCAGTTATAAATGGAGAGGTGTAATTTTACTTATAATAATTTTTCTAACTTGTTACATTTTAATTTATATTTCAAGGAATCATTCAGATTTTAAAGGATAAATAAAAGCGCTTTTTTTAATACTTCTGCTTTGACAAATTTATATGTTCAGCTAAGGTTTAACTGTTAGAATAGAGCTCAAAAATTAGAAAAGATATTTGAAAAGTACAACCAGAGAAGATGTAAATAATAATAATGTCTGAAATAGAGCTTATTTTACCAAATTTTTATTATGTTGTCTTTATTATGTTGTCATCAGTAACCTCCTTAGTCTTATACCTCATTACTGTACCCCCACTTTGTAATTGTGGCACAAAAATTTCAAGTTAAATATCTTATATTTTGCAAATAATAATCTCGTAATATATATATTTTTTTTGAAACAACCACTTACGTGATAAATCAATTTTTGTAAAATATACTTAAATTTTTTTTTTGCATATTTTTTACAAATAAATCCAAGATTATTTACTTTCAATATGTTCAAGTAGTCATCTAAGCATATTTAGCTTATTTGTGGAATGGAAAATAGCAGAAAAAAGATTTTAAGGTATGTATACATATTTTTTATTTGATTTTCTTCAATTTAAAGTATACCAACATACAAAAGAACAACACAAGTACTTTCACACCAGCTGTGAATTCATAAAAATAAAATTTATACACAAATTTTAAGGATCCACTCAATTTTAAGATTCTTTGCCACCATATTTAAAATTTCCATAAGTTTATGAAAAAATAAAGTTATTTAAATAATTTTTTCTCTCAATTTCTTTTATGTAATGTTATTTAGTAAATATTCAAAATAGATTTTTAAAATTAACATAAAATCAAAAGAATTTATAGCTTTGAAAATATGTGATACAAATTGAAATACATTAACTTAGGAAACATATATAGAACATAATTCTTCAAGTAATATTACATTATTTAATTTGCAAAACTTAATATACCTATATAATTTTATAATAGTAACAATAAAAACTGGTATCGCTAATAATTTTGGCAGTAATGTTAAAAAAACTTTCACATTCTAATGGAATTAGAATATATTGCATACATTTAAAGTTTTAAAATTTTGTAATATTCTTGCGTTTGTAAAGGAATCTTTAATTACTACAAAAAATATAACTCAAATACGTTTTCTTTTGAAAATTACTTTAAGCTTACTTAATTTTATAACTTTTTATATTTGTCATTATAGTTTCGACTCGTCAACATGTTAATATATAATTTCAGACTATACTCTACCCTTCGTGTTCCTAAAAATTTGATTGGCGTTGTTCATTGTGGTAATTTGTCCAACGTGCTACCAGTTTTGACATTACACACAAATAACATCCAGAGACCTATGTAATTTTTATAGATGTGTTTCTCAGTGGAACTGTAAAATTTTAATTGAACGCAAACGGATTAAAAAACTAATGAAAGTTTAGATTTCTAAAATACATCATATTAATTTTTTGACAGTTTTTCTAGTTCTTATTCTAACACCGCCTAGAAACATTCATAGTTTATCTTCACGCACGGCTGACGTTCGTTTCTAACAGTCCATAAATTATTATCTGGTAAAAGGAACTGGTAGTTAGGGTTGTATATTTTATTTGTGGAATATGTATCGAATTAATATATAAGTCGATTCTATGGCTATTTATTCAACAGTTATAAGTAAAATTGGTTTTCGAATAAAATGCTCACAAGTTTTCTTCTATTGAATAGAAATTCCAACCCAAGTTGGTTGCATCTTAGAGTATAAGGTGGAAGAGCTTGAAAATCATGTCCATATGTATTCATGCAGTGCATAGCGAGAGAATGATTTTTGAATTCACTCAACTCTATCAATATGAAGTTGAGCATAAGGAGACCAAACCGTGCTACTATATTCAATTACAATTCTTATTAAAGAAAAATACAGTATTTTTATGGTACCTAAATCACTGAAATCTCTGGTATTTCTTTTTAGAAAACCCGACATAGAACAGGAATTACATCAAATATAATCATAATGATGAACAAAGGACATTTTTACATCTAAAATTATACCTAAATCTTTAATTTTATCAACCCTATTTAGCAGTAAAGGCCCAATAGTAAAATTAAAGATGATAGGAATATTACGACAATGGAAATATATGACAAAACATTTATAGCTGATTCACAATACAACGCCAACGCAACTGCACGGTACGCAGAAAAGTTAAACTATAGGAAATCAATACTTCAATTCACAATGCAAATTGTGCGCGTTAGCGCATTTAAAAGCAACGCAGAAGTTGCCCAACTTTTAACTTTTTGATACCGTCAAATGACATTTTAGTTTTGAAACCGTCAAATGACGGTTATAGGTATAATCCTAAAAGGTATAGGTATAATCCTACTATATAGGTATAATCCTAAAAATTGAAAAGAAAAATAACTTAGAGTAATTCCTGCGTGAATCATTAAGTTAGTATTTAAGTTAAAATGAAATGTATTTAGTTTTGTTAAGCATTGAATTGGTAATTTTGAAAAAATAAAACAAAACATATAAAAAAAAACCGTCAAATGACATTTTAGTTTCAAACAAAAAATGCAAATGAATGAGTTATGTGGAATTGATAAAGAAGTTTGTTTAGGGTAAAAATTTTTTAATATTCAAAAATCGTAATTAATTTGTTTATTTTTTAGGGAATAATTTTACAAAAAATACATTTATTTATTAATTAACATAATCACACATGAATCTGTAATATAAAGAAATGTTTTTTATTAATTTTTTAAAAATGAAAAAAATTATTTTGAATTAAAAAAAAAATATATAAAGTTGAAACTTACTTTTTTTTGTTTTTCAATTGCTCCTTCGTGAAATAATTTTTTAATTCGTCACGTAAATCAAATGCTGATTTTGTGGAATTATTTGAACCCATTTTAAATTCTTTGTTATATGAAATTTTTTTTATAGATGCATTTTCACCACATTCTTTTCTCCAATCTCCAGGATGCATTTCACCGTGCTCATCTTCCCAATCAACAAATTGTTTGGGACAGTAAACATGAGTAAATTGTTTATTTAAAACAATGAAATTATGTAGAGCTATTGTGGCTAGAACAATTTTTTCTGCTTTTTCAGGCAAACAATTTAATGTATTACGCAGTACTCTCCATCGAGCGACTAGAATGCCAAATGAATTTTCAATTACCACTCGTGCTCTAGAAATCCGGTAATTGAAAATTCTTTTTTCTAAATTTAAATTTTTCCCAGGATATGCTTTCATAATATTTTTTTTAAGAGGAAAGGCTGGATCTCCCATAAAAAAATACGGAAATTTAATTTTTTTTTTAGGAAGATATCTTTCATCAGGTAATGGTAATTCACCAGCATTCAGCATATAATTTTCTACCAAAAGAAGAATTACTCAAAATACCTAAAAACATTTTTTAAAAATCATTTTTGAGAAATATAATATATATTGATATTTACCGCCATCACTTTGACTTCCATAAGCTCCAATATCAATTGCTGTGAAAGCATATCGAGCATCACATGCCGCCATAAGTACAATACTGAAATCTGATTTGTAATTATAGTACATAGAGCCACTATGTGGTGGTCATTGAATGCTGATGTGATTACCATCTATTGCCCCCACACAATTTGGCAAATCCCATAATGTTTCAAAATCCTGCGATATAAGTTCATAATCGGTCATGTTGAGTTGTGAAACGTAAAATTCTCGAAGAGTTTTCCAAATAATATCGCAAGTTTCTTCAACAATATTATGAACAGTAGATCTGCCCATTTTATATGACCATGCCAAATATTGCTGACTAACTCCTTGAGATAGATATCTGCAACATAAACAATTGTTTTTATTTAATAACAAAAATTAAAACAAATAACCTTACGATAAAGTAAGAGCCAATCTGCATTCGGCTTCTATTGGTGTTCTTATCGAGTTTTTAATTAATTTATCACTTAATAGTGAAAGCAAAACATTATATAATGGCAGATTTATCCTGGTGTGTTTAAAAAAATGCTCGGGGTCACGTTCTTTTATTTTTTTAAATGTGGCTGTAAAATATCCATCAATGTCTCTGGTGGTATTAACTTCTCGAACCCACCATCTTCTGTTGTGTTTTTTTTTATAAACTTTGCACATTTTATATGTTTGGTACAGCATGTACAAAATAGTTAGCATTGTTAGCATTTCATCTAAGTCGTCCATTTAATCAATTTCTATATTTTATTTTCACTTTCTAAAAGAATTAATTCTAAAAGAATTCATTTTATTGTAAAAAATAATATATAATTTTACCTCACGCTTTTTGGAATTAATTCACTGAAATTTTTAATAATATTACAAAACTATTAATTAATAATTTTAACAATTTTAACGACACAGACTAAATTTTTTATATTGTTTATGTTAATGATTATTTGAACAGCTGACTGCCAACAATGTCATTCAACGCAGAAATGTAACGTTCACTGTGAATTGAAACTTTCAACTGCGTACCGTGAACTTTCAGTTCAGTTGCGTAACTTTCAAATGCGTTTTATTGTGAATCAACTATTAGACAAATTAAGAGAAAAACCATTATTTTCACACCATTTTAAGAGTGTATTAAGGACCCGTTTCAATCTTCAATACAATTAATTCTTAAGATCATGCGCACATAGAAGAATAAAACAATAACAAAGTGCGAGCGGCAAATCATTTATCATAATAATAAATAATAAAGGACCTAAATGGCTACCCTGCGGAACACCTGACATTACTTTAAATTTTGTAGATTTACACGAATTGATTTGTACATATTGCAACCTATTAGTCAAAAAATATTTAATCCATTGAAGTAGAGGAGAATGAAAGCCAAAAGAAGAGAATTTGTTGAATAATAATTTAAAAGAGACTTTATCAAATGCTTTAGAGAAGTCAGTTTATTTAAAATCGTGGACTTGAAACACATCTTCAATAAAATTAATCAGCTGGCGAACGAATAAAACTAAGTTTGTAGAAGTAGACCTACTAGTCATAAAACCATGTTGAAATGGACTAATCGAGTTTTTTACTTTGTGATTAATTTTCGTTTTGACGATTGATATAAATAGTTTGGGAATCACAAGTTCGCTATACCGCTGTAGTTCTCAATTAAGTTTTTAGGGCCAGATTTGTAAATTGAAGCTATTGAAGATAACTTCTATCCAAGAAAATACGTTTGTCTCTTGTACCGGGCTTTATATATGATTTTTAACGAATCCCTAACGAATTTAGGGATTGGTTAAAAATCATATATTTAGCTGGTACAAGAGACGAACAACAGTTTTTTAAAAATATATTACAAATATTGTCGGAATCAGGTATATGATTATATTATCAAGTGCATTAATGGCAATAGAGATTTCTGATTCAGTCACAGATAAATGACCTAAATCTGACTAAGATCCAAGCTACCCGAATTAGATCTTCATTAATGTATACCGATCTGAAATAATCAGCAAATAAATCAACAGAAGTTTGTCCGTCATTAGACCCAACGTCTTTGGAAATCATTTGGTTCGGGACACCAGATGAATGTCGAATTTTATTAAAGTAAATCCAGAAAGACTTACTATTATGATTGATATTTTGCTCCATTGACAATAAAAAGTTTTTATACAAGAAACGATGTAGATATTCATATTTTCGCCTTAATTGAACGAACTTATCTCTATATAATTGCAAGTTATTGTTCAACGATAATTTGTGAGCTTTATTTCTTGAAAGATTTACAGTACCAAGGCGGGTCAGAATTATAATGTCTCTTCCAAGTTGGAATGAATTTTCTAATTGCACCGTCAAGAGTTAACATAAATTTATTAAACATAGATAACAAATCCTAATACAGCAAAGCTAGTATTCAAATCGTTTAAGTTGGTCCGCGTTAACGATAGCATGTTATCAACGTGTTTTTGATAAATGTCAGTAGGACTCGCTGGCGCCATGTAGGATAAACAGATACAGATTGAATATTATTGGAATGAATTTCATTTCGAATTTATATTAGAAATAAATACAAAACTTAATTGTAAATTTAAGAATATAAAATATATTTATTTTTTTATTTGAAATTATTATCCTTTTTTATTGAAAGGAAAAAATTATTTTTTTTTTTCTGATACTTAGTTAAAAATAAGTAATTTCAATCAATTTTTAATTTTTGAAGAAAGATATTATAAATAAAAGTTTAATCAGTATTTTAAAAATGATTTCAAAGAAACACATATTTGAAAATTATTGAGGAAAAACATTTTCAGAAAATACTATAATTGCGATAATTCAAATTTTATTTAGTGGGGACCATTTTAAATCAATTAAATTTAAATTATAAATTGTGTTTGTTTTTAATGTTTCAATTTTTCGAAAATAATACATTAAAGCCAATTTAAGAGTACATGAAATTGTCTTTAGAACTTATAATGTCAATTTATATTTTTATATCGTATTTTATAATTTTAAAAATTTTCCTACATACATGAATAAACTTAAAATATGAAAAACTAATTAGCATAATTGATGATTACGAAAATTTTCCGATCATAAATTTTTTTTTGTATGCGATAAATTACAAAATATTCAACAATTTATAAAATATAAAAAAGAGTCAACTATTCATTTAATATATATACGTATATTATATATTATAATGAGACCATATTCAGACTTAATACAAAAAATAAGGATATCTCTATTCAAAAATCCTTATTCAGCAAATAATTTATGATACATATACAAACAAGGTTAAATAAATCAATAAGAAAAATTTCATCATATTAGGATAAAATTACTATCTGTAATTATGATCTACTAAATACATTTTAATTAGGGTTGATTCTAACAGATAGTTTCGTATTTTTATAAGTTTTTATGACAGCACAAATTTAGTATTTAATGTGCTTAAATTCAACTTAGCTTTTACTTCCAGATTTAAATTTAATGCTTAAAATAATAGTAAAATAAATTTGTTAAATACCTTTATTTATGAATTGGTACTTTATTTATGAATTGCTGGCTGTACCCCATATAGTTCCATGCCATAAGTCCAGATAGGTTTTATAATGCATTTGTATAGGGTGACTTGTAGCGAGAGCTGTGATGACCGACCCAGTAGTACATTGTATTAAATTTGAATCTAAGTTGTTTATTTTTATTTATTATGTGAGTTTTCCAATTTAATCGCCTATCCAGATGCATACCAAAATATTTTGCTGATTCTGCTTCTACTAGTTGTTTATTATTCATATTTACTTGGGGACAACTATCTTTTCTGTTGGTGATAGTGCCGTGAACTTAATTCTTCTTAGCTTAAGCCACACATGTATTTGATGAAGATTTGCTTGCAGGGCAGCTGAGGGTTTGCGAGGAGAGTCATGTGACTTCAGGACAGCTGTGTTGTCGCCAAAAGCTGTTGTACTTGTGTCAACTGTTAGTGGTAGATCAGCTGTGTAGATTAGGTAAAGTAGGGGTCCTAGGACACTACCTTGGGGTACTTCAGAGTTTATTTGTTTTGTTGCAGTGCGTTCTTATTTCACAATGAATTCACAATTTTTTAAATATGACCGTAGCAAAATGTAGAAATGGTAACGTTAATTTTTTTTAGGTTCATATAATTGTCCAGTACGCCATACTTTGTCAAACGCTTGTGTTATATCTAGAAATGCAGCTGAGCAGTATGTTTTTTTCTAGTGTATTGTTTATGAGGTTTACCACTCTATGTATTTGTTCAGTTTTGCAAGCATTTTTCGGAAACCAAATTGGTGATTTGGTATGATTTTGCGATTTTCTAGGGTTGGTTTTAACCTTTTTACGATTAGTTTTTCAAATACTTTTGATAAGATTGGTAGTAGACTAATTGGCCTATATGATTTGACATCGTAGGGATTTTTACCAGGTTTTGGTAGAAGTATTATTACTGATTTTTTTCATTTTAAATTAAAAAAAAATTTTTTAAACATAAATTTGCTAATCAATTTCAATTCATTAATTTCAAATATGCTTCCAAATAAAAATAAAATTAATCGTTTTTTATATTTAAAGGATATTTTTAAGGATATACTTTTGTAAGTCATTAATAAATTATTATAAGTATTTATTAAATTTACCACATTTTATATTAATATTAGTTCAATTGTTTCAATAAAAATCATAAAATTATGAGTTTTCAATTTTCCGAAATTTTGAAAAAGTTTATTATTAAATTATATTTCCTCAACGATTTTGTTATATTTTCAATTCAATTTAAAATCTTAGTAGATAAGATTTAATGTATAAAAAAATAGTAGTCTCTAATTCAACTACAGTGGCGAAAATTAGAATCTAAAAACAAAAAAGAATGCGGTAGAGGGAGCAATATTGTTCAATAAAATTTTTCCTGCTTTTTAAGGCTTCCATTTTCCGAAATTGGACATCCGAATTCGGATTCAAAACGTCCACTAATAGCACAAGACTTGCTCACTACGTCTAACTCTAGCACAAGACTTACCGCCATCCGGAAAATATAAAAAATCTGTAGAGGCCGTGTTTTTTTAATTTTTTTTATAACAACGTATTTTCTTAAATGAATGTCGTGCCAAAGTTTTTTTTTTTTATGCTAATGTGACTAATCATTTTTTTTTAATTAATTATTATTATAAAATATGGATTTAAATTTTACAAATAATAAAATATAAAATGCAAAACTATTAATTTCTTTTTTTACTTCTATTATATCAAAAATTAATTTTATAACGATTTTGTAAAACTGTCAAAAAGTTGTCATAATTTTTCGGAATATCAATTAAGAATCTATAATTTCAACATACAAAAATCTTTTTTTTATCTCATTTTAATTTACCTAAAAAAATATCAGCCACAATCTAAGCGTCGCATTACTGATTTTTCTATGGAGATTTCTAGGAAAAAAATATTATTTCATATTTTATAAGTACAAAAAAAATCGAAATCAGGAAAAAATGCATAAATCGTTCTGTATTAATGCAGCTAAAAAAACAGAAATCTTGAGCAATCAGTTTTAAAAAGATATTTTCAAATTTTTCTTCTTTAATTGACCATTCTTAAGTAGCCTTTGTGTTTGTAAACAAAATGATTTCTTTCTAAATAATACTATCCTATGATAATAATATGTACTAAACATTAAATATATAGTTCTATGCTGTATTCTGTATTACCTTTATAATAAAATATCAGTTACGACCATCAAATACTATGTTAAATTAAATTTTAAAGATTATTGATACTTTAAAGATAAATACACTTTTCATAGCCACTATTTATTGGTAGAAATTTTAAATTTAATTACTGATACTTTACTATACTTCTTTAGTTATTTCTGGATTTTGTCCGTTTCGTAGAAAGTGCTTTTTCCGCGTTCATATCTTTCTAACTTCGGGTGTATTATCAATTCTGGATAATATGTGCTATGTTAAATTGTCATTTTTCATTAAAAAAACTCATTTTTACACCGCCTATCGTATGATCTTAAATAATTTCTACCTTCATCTGATAGGAAATTCTTAAAATTTTCCATAGTGGTATCACGCAATATTTTATTTGACTATGCTAAATTATAAATTATAAAAGTGTACGAAAAGACACACAGAAATACGGCAAACAGCTAATATAAAGAATATATTAGCTGTTTGCTATATTTCTGTGTGTCCTTTTTTTCGAAAAAATTCCTAAAACGGATTAAGTTTTTCTTTTATATTTCCTTTGTATCAAAATGATTATCTATATTTTTGTTGGTGTTATACAGGAGAAAAATCCAGTAACAACCTGTAGATGTTTACCTTTGATTCTATGTTTTTAACATTTACAACATATAATAGAACAGGACAATAGTGAACCAGGACAATAGTGAATGAAATTCAAGTTATTGATATCTAATAATAAAAAGGTGATTTGCAAAAGGTTGAATTTGATTTGCAAAAGGTTGAATTTGATTTGCAAAAGGTTGAATTTGATTTGCAAAAGGTTGAATTTGGAGTGCAAAACCGTATTTTTAGTGAAATTTTTTAATATTTTAGACTATAAATGCGCTATGAAAATAATTATTTTTTGTTTAAATATCCTTGTTTCCTTTTTTAATTAAAACCAATTCATTTTATTTCAATATCTTTGTTCATATCTTGAATATCCTAAGGCAACAAATGGAAATTAATAATATTTTAATTTTACTTTTAAACTACAAATTAGTACAAAGTGAATATAAAACTTTCTAGACTTTTATAAACGAAAATATTATTATATTAAGTTTTATGGAAATAAGCACGAAATCACGTTGGAAAATCTGATTTTCTTTGTGAAGAACCAAATGAAAAAAAAATGTGCAAAACTTATAGATTCTATTAAAAAATAATTTTATTATGTAGGTATTTCTTTTTTTTATAATCGTACACAAGCTTAAATTTAAATATAGTTTTTAACTAAATCGACTGGAAAAAATTATAAAAAAAACATCTAATTTGAGTAAAATAAATAAATTTTCTTGTTTTAAAAAAATCTGTTTCAAAATTCCCAAAAGAAGAAAGTTGACTGTTAGTCATGTTCATGTATAACTCTTTTGTGGTACATTGCCGAAGCATTTTAAATTGAATTGTGAGGAATTCCGTAACAATTTCTGAATTGTAACAATGTGAGAAGTAATGTCAAAATTTGGCACTGTGAAACATTTATGTCAGATTTTAATCATTATTCAAATTAAAAACTTGAAAAAAAATAATTTTTTGGCAGGAAATAATCCGTGAGTAAAAATATCTGAATTTACAAACTTACATGATTCGGCAATGTACTCTGACTTATACTTGAATTTGCCGTCTATTTTTACACTAAAATAATTTGGTTTATTGAAAAAAAAAACTATATATAATTTGACTTTAGTTCACTTTACTTCACAATACTTTCACAATATAAACGGAAGCGGGGGAAAATTAAATAAAGAGAAAAATCAAACCTTTACTCCTTTGTGTAAAATTTTTGAAAAATGAAATAAATATTAAATGGAAATTTTCTTGAAAATGGTTTTTAATATCATGATAAAAAATAGAATCAACATTTTGTATTGATCTTTATTATCTTTTGTTAAAATAAACTCCTTAGATAAAAATAGGGGAAAAGTTAATAATGTATGCTTTTGAATATACAAAAATATAAGCATAAAATTTGATAACTAAACTAGGAATCATTGAATAATTTATGATTTAATTAGTTAAATAAGTAGATTTTTAATTTTTTGATATAAAAGCTGTATATTTTATCTGTGATACTGTTCAGAATTTACAGCAATTACCTAATTGATATATTAGGATTAAACTTTAAGTTGATTTAATATTGCAATTAAAATCTTTAAGTTTTCTTGCTAAATTGAAAAAGAAATCAATGATGTTAGATTTTTCTACTTAAAGGATATCTTAAAGGAACAAGTTTCAAGGGCCAAGTATTTTTTTCTAGATCATTAATTAATCTATTATAGTTTTTATTCAATAGTACTAAATTAAATATCTGTTTAATAATTCCAATAATTTTTTTGATATAAAAGAATTATATTTAATCTATGACAGAGTTGTTAAATACTGCATTATATGTGTAATGAATTACTGTATCATTACACCAGTACAGATACTTCAAATTGAATTACTTTACTTTACTGGTACTGCCGTACTTAAAAATTGGGAGTACATAATTACCATAATGGTAGTCCGTAATTTATTACATCGTATACTTCAAAGGTAATGCAGAATTTTATTGCATTTCAGTACTTAAATATTTTTTTTGTGAATTACTTTGAAGTATTTTGAATTACTTGTTACTTGGATGAAGTACTTATAATTACTAACTACGTACTTGATAAGGTACCGTGAATTACTTTGTTATTTAATGAAGTAGATATTTTGTAGTGATTGTTATTGTTGTTATAGTTGTTTCTGTAAGAAATAGTAATTCACGGTACTTCGTATAGTAATTTTATAACAATTACAATAGTTCATTTTCAGTAACTGTTATAAAGTTTTATCCCATGATATAAGTTATTCCAAACCGGTTTATTCGAGCTGCAGAATTCAAAATGCACAAATGACCTAAGAAATCTTTATTTGAAATTCATTGGAAATGTTTACCTTTGATATAAAAAAATGAAAAATATATTTTAATCACGAGAAAGTTAAAGAAAAATGAATTTTCATTTTAAAGAAAATAATCCTCAAAATTGCTCGTTAAAAAAGATTTAATAATAATAAAATAAATATAATACACACTGTATTTTAAATTTAATCATATTCATTTATGTTTATGTTATTACTATATTTACTTGTTATCTTTTAACTGCATTTTTATCCTTAAGGTCGAAAATCAAATTAAATGGATTATAATTTTAATCTTTACCAAAAGTTATAAAGCATTTTTATTTTTCTTTATACAACATAAAACAAAGTGAAATATGTTGGCTTTAATTTTTTTTTTGTCTTAAGAGGAAATCGCAAATTTCCCGAATAGATTTTAATTTATAGATTTTTTGGTAGTGTAGAAAAATTTTTTATAAAATTTATGATCTGCACAGTGTAGATAAATTTGTAAGATTTTTTTTAATGGTCATGTTTTTACTTAAAATTCAAATATAAATTAAATTCGAATATAAATAAAACTAAATTATATTTAATACAAAAACTTACACAAATTGTATTAAAGGATTAAACGTTAACGAAATTTCAGTCGAGTCGACGGCGGTGCTGGGTGCTAAAAGTGACCGGTGAGAGTGAGCAGTGATGGTCGCTGCTGAAAGTGGTTGCTGATATTGGGTGGTAATGTTTGGTAGTGTGGTAGGTGCTGATGGTATGTGTTAAAGGTGGTGAATTTGTGTAATGGTTGTGTGCTATGATGGTGTGGATTAGATTGTTGGGGTTTGGATGTGGTGGATGACGTCGGTGGGTGATGGTTAAATTGTTTATAAAGTTCCAAAAATAGAGCTTGCTGGGGATAGTTGCTGTTGATAATAGGTGGTGAAGGTAACCGTTGACTGTTACTGATGATCCTGGGTGAATAGTATTGATGATGATGGTGGCTGATGACGGTGCCGAATGTGGGTGATGATAATTTGTAATGATGATCAGTGGTTTTGCTATTGATTGGGTTTTGGGTCTTGGAAATTGTAGTAGGTGATGGTGGTTGATAATAATGATTAATATGGTGGGCGGTGTTGATGGGTGTGTGAGTGGTATTGATGGGATATTTAAACAATTAAAAAAGGGGATAGCATAAGGGGAAGGTGCAGAAAAGCAAATTGGGCGAAAATTTTATAAACATTCAATGATAATATAACTTTGCTTTCTTTTATGAAAGTTGTTAAATTCGTAAACATTTCGGCCATTTTGCTTTTCTGCAATGCTTAGGAATTTTTTGGGAAATTTTATAACAAAACTGGATTCCGCTTAATTAAAAACAAATTTTTTGTAAAAACTTTTTTTTTACTATTTTTTTTTAGGTTTAAAAAACAGTTTTATTACCGTTTCTTTTTTAAATGTTTTGATTAGTATATCTGCTTAAAAAAATTATTTACTTTGTCCTTTATTAGAATATAGTTGTATATTATGATTGTTTTTTATTTTTACCGAGGTTTTATGTTATCGTTTAAGAAATATATTTTTGATTAAAAAATTTAAATTTCAAACATTGTTATCTTATTAATTAAGTATTATTTATAAAAATATAAATTTAAAATGATCAAAATGAAATTATGCGTTCCGATTCATATTCAAATAACAGGTTTTCGAAGTTTGTGAGAAACTCGCAAGGAAAATTTGCGGAAAGTGGTTGTAATCGAGTTATATTTTTCTCAATTAAGATCTACTAATTAAAAGTTTTCCATTCTCAAATCTCCTCACTAATAATGCATTTTGTATTATCCTATTTCATATTACATCCAGCATATTACATCCACTTTAATAAGATATTATGTACAGTTTTAGTACTTTCAAATATTGGTGGCTATAAATTTAGTATTTGACCTATATTTCTGCAATTCTGTTTTTTTTTTACAAATTTTTTCCCCATTAAACCCAAAAAATATTAAAAAAAATCTGATTAATAAAATTTATTTTTTCCTATTATCCTTTTTATCATTGTAGATTTTTTTTTATCGTTTCTTATTTTTATGTATACCAACCAAAGCAAAGGCCAACTGTTGCTTCAAATAATCATTATACTTTTGAAATCAGGGTACTTTTTATTCTATCTGTTATTTGTTCCGGTTATAAAAAAAAATATTGTGTACCATTTTATTCTCATTACAATTTATATATAAAAAAAAATTATTCAAGGATCTTACTGATAATTTTGTAGAAAAGAATAATTTTTGTTTTGTTGTTGTTTAAAAAAAATTTCAGTAAGCTTTAATCAGTATACTTAAAGATATTTAAACAGAAAAGAAAATTATATTTTATTACATTTTTTAAAAAAAACATTTATACTTATTTTTAATTTCCTTAATTATCCTTCAAATATAATGCATTTGTTAAATACGTTCATAAGTAAACATGTTATATTAATAAGAAAAATATATAATTTTAATGATTTTTGAAAATTAAATAATAAAATTTAAATTAATAACAAATTAACAGTAGTCACGCTAGTATCATGAATGAAAAAAAAAATAAGATTTATGCTAAATCAATTTTGGAATATGCCTTTTATATTATTTTTATTTTTATAAATAATTTAAAACATTAATGAATTGTTTTATCAATATGCAAAATATTAACTTTAATAACAAATCTAGAGAATAATTAATACTTACTTAAATTAGTCTTGTAAAAAATTTGAAAATTTGGAAAAGTAAAATCAAATTTTATAATAAATATTTTATATTTGTGTAAACATTAAACATATTTTAATTAGTATATTTACTTGAAATCAAAGATATAATACATAAATTCTGTATTTTTAGTATGTTTCACACTAAAAATAATATTAAAGCAAATATATTCTCTAAAAATTTATGCATCAATTTAAATAATTATTTATTAAATAAATACGTTTTAATACGAAATATATTTGATTTAGAATTTAGATTGTTAGTACAATTATTTTGTAAAATTTTTGACATATTGATTGAACGAACAAATTAAATGATGTTTGGTCTTCTTCCGTTTCACAATTTTTGTGGATTATACCACAGTAATTGAAGACAAAACTGAGTTTTATAAAAAAAAATTTGTTAAATTTGGTTTTTAACTGAACTAATTGAGTTTTTATCTAGTACACATATTTAGTTGTAACTGAAAAATTATACAGGTTTTGCACCCCAAATTCAACCTTTTGCAAATCAAATTTGATTTACAAAATGTTGAATTTGGGGTGCAAAACCTTTTGCAAATCAAATTCAACCTTTTGCAAATCAAATTTAACCTTTTATAAAAAGGTTGAATTTGTATGGTGGCAGAAATACAAGACTATGTTTTGTCTGCGCAACAAGATCACGAATTTCCTGAGTTTTGTGGAGGCGAACGTTGTCTAAAATTAACCACGCTTCTACAATCATACGTTCTTCTTATTTTTGAAATAAACTACGAAGGAATTCACAAAAAATACTTGAGTTCACAGTAGAATGTGTTATATCATGGAATACTGTTCCCTGAGTATTTATCGCTGCAATCAGGGATACATTCCGTCCTCTAACAGTTGGCACAACTACCCGGGCTGGTGTATTAACTTTCGACCGTGCTTTTGTTCTGCGAAGGTGGTAATTAAATCCAGATTCATCAATAAATATTATTTTTTCGCGTGCTTCCGGGGCATTTCATCTAATTATTAATTGTTTAAATTATGATAAAAATTAATTTTTTGAAAGTTTTTTATAAAAGGTTGAATTTGATTTGCAAAAAGTTAGATTTAATTTGCAAAAGGTTGAATTTGATTTGCAAAAGGTTGAATTTGGGGTGCAAAACCTGTAGTTTTGTATTAAAAATTTTTAGATTCAATAGAATACTTACCAATAGTCACACTCACAAATACCGTACTTCCTCTCCTTGCATTCTGATTCTATATTTATAATCCAGTATACCATATACACTTTATTTTTCATTAAAATTCACTTTATTTTATTTTTAAATGAAATCAAATATAATTTTAATTAAAAAAATTTAGTTAAGTAAATTTTAAATAAAAAGTTAATCATATAATATTGACGACATTTTCAATCATCATTCTGACAGCAATTAGTTACAAGTTTCCAATAACCGCGTAAAGAATTAATTATTATTTTGTTTTTGTATACTATACCATTTATAAAACAAGGACTTTTAGTCCTGAAATTGTTTTTCTTTTTTTTACTAAATAAACACGTATTCGTATATCCTTTTACCATTATTATTTATATGTTATATATTTCATTGTAATAGTATCTAATATTTCAAGTAAAATTGAAATTAAACATTGAAAAAATATATATAAATACCGTATATAAAAAAAAAACAATATTGAAAGTATTTATTTTACCTTGCTGCTATCAGATATTTCAATTAAATATGTTTTTTTATCCTATACCCAATTTTTAAAACAGAGAAAATAAAATTTGAATTTCAAATTAATCTAAGAGTGGAATTTTTATTTTATTTTGTTGACAGGGAGTGATTTTAAAATTAGATGAAAAATGTTTGTCTTATAATTTTTAGAGGTTATTTTTTTAAGAAACAAAAGCCTCTTTAAGATTTTAATGTCTGTCTGTCAATTAGTTGTTATAGTTTGTAATTTATTATTTTTAGCAAAGATAAAGAACTATGATAAAGAATCATACGAAATTTATGAAAATCTGAACATTATTAGCATATGAAAAAAAATCAAATTGACTGATTATTCTTCTAGCCAAGAATTCGAATATATTTCATTTAATTTTCCGAAAAATTAATAATAAATTAACAATATTCCATTTAATATTCCGAAAAATTAACAATTTTACTCAGCTATAAATAACATTACCATCATATGTAATTTCAGACTTGGCAAAATGCTAATGATTAAGGACTATATTACTGAAACATTTGTTGCTAACAACAAATATCTCACTATTTAAGTCCTTAACTTGTTGCAATTAAAATTACTTTACTATAAAGAAATTTATGACTCGCAATTCATGTAAAATTAATACGTCCCAATTGCAATAGAATGTCTAGACTCTAGAGAATCTCTTTCTTACGTCCGTCTAGACATGATTTGGGCTGTGTTGCGTTTGAAGCAGTTGTTTCATAAAAGTTAAAGTTCTTCAAAGTTTCCTATTTTCAGTGACATTGCATTTTGAAAATTCCTAACTTACTTTTAGTACAATGAATCTGTTAACTTGGTACGAGTAAATTCTATGAAATATTTTCTAAACTTCGTTGCAACAGTTCTGAATTTGTTAATAATTTACTAAACTATTTATCCAAAATATATTTAATATTTATTATCAATTCCTAGTAATGAAAAATAAATAATAAAATAACAAATATCCTTATAATCCTATAAATATTGAACTGTTACAAGGTAGTTAAGCTGTGCCACGTTTTATTTTTTATATTTTTATTCATTTCATTTTTCACACTGCCAAAATATAAATAAATTAAATGTAAACAATTTTTTCTCTTATCACTTAGATATAAAAAATATATATGTATATATGAATAATTGTAAAAAAATATTTATGCTTCCAAAATGTCATAGTATAATAAATTTATAATTAAAAATAAAAGAATATACGTTTTTTATTATTAATTTCTTATACTTGTATATCTAAAAATACTAAGATTTTTATTTAAATTTTATTTATGTAAATTTAAAAAAAAAAATTATACAGTATGTATAAATGTATATATTTTAATTATTCTCGTTTTTAAGGAAATCTCAAAAAAAAAAAAAATCTTTATAACAATTCGTATTATCAGGATAAATATTCAACACCACAGAAACAGAACAAAATAATGAATTTAAATATTGGATTTTGCTTAAAATTTTAATTAAAATTTTGAAAATGCATTCATTCGAAAAACTTTGTATGAAAATTTAAATAAATGTTTAATGGAAAAATGAAAATTTGACGTTATTATTTTATTTAACATATTTCACTTTTTTCTTAAAAATTTTCAAATTTCTTTGGTTTAAATGTATATAATTATGAGATTTTTAAAAAAAAAAAAAATTTACTAAAGTGTTTAGTAAAATTTTCTTGCGATTAGCAAATGATGCATACCACTACCAATGCGCGATTATTGGGGATAAGTAGTAATTTTCGTAAGTTTTGAAAAAAAAGTTAAAACTAGTACAATATATTTAATTATCAGCTAAAAAATGTATTCAAATTAAATTATAAAATGTTGTGCATTTTTTATTTAAGAAATTTGGTTACACATATGTTTTTACAACGCGGCTAGCAAAATACGAAAATTTTCCTACAACACGGTACTCCTACAACGCGATTTCCGTGTAAAGTTTTTTATAATGCAATTTTATTTTTGCAAAAGGGTTTTCCCCGTAAATAAAATTTCAGAAAATGGGGTTTTTATTTATTAAATTTTACAAAATATTAAGTAGATAAGTAAATTTGAAATTCCATTTTTATTTTATTTTGTTTGGTTTTTGTTTTTGTTTCAATAAATGAAGTATATTTTGAAATTATGTTGTTTTGACTCAATAAATAATTACAAAAATTTAGTAAGTAGAAAAAACCAATTTTACACTTTGGAACCAAACTCGGATTTTTGTATGAAATTAATGCCTCCTACAACGCGATTTCTTACAACGCATATTTTCTTAGGAACCTATTAACCGCGTTGTAAGATTACCTGTACTTTTTAAACAACTACCATCGTAACATAACCATAAACTTTATTTGCACCAATAAAGTCAGAACAAAATAAGTTTTAAAAATAAATTTTAAATTAATATTTTCAGTGTAAATCCAACAAAAATTACTAAGATTTCTAAAATTTGTGCATTTTAAATTTACTAAATCAACAAATTTTGAAAAGGATGAAATTCTTTTTGCAAATGTAATTGTAAAACAATTACTCTGCTCTACAAGTATTAAATTTTTTTCCTCTTTTTATTTCGAATTCATTAAAATTAAAGTCGGGAAAAAAAACACCTTTTATATATTTTCGAAAATTTGAAAGTTCAATTTTATATTCAAATTCAAAACAAAAAAAGACGTATACCATAAAAATATCACAGGATCAAAAAAGTCTAAAAACTTTTGAAACGTTTTTTTTTTATGTACATATATGTATTTTCAATGACATATATGTAATTCTTTTTAGAATTTTAAAAAGATGCTTTATTTTATGTTCATTAATTAAAATACTACATATGAGTTTGTTTCTATTACCAATTTATAAAGATTCGTAATTTTTTGTTCGAATTTATTTAACGAGTTATAGCCATGAACTTTTATTATGCAAATTTAGCTAATGAACTAATATTATTTTTGTTAATTTTCAAAAACATTTATTTTTTTTTTCTCAAAAATAGTAATTGTGAAATAAATAATGTTAATATAGTTTGTTTTTATTCAGATTCATTTATTTATTATTATTAGCATAGAATAGTTTTTTTTTAAATTTCGGTTAACATATTTTAGAGGGCAGTATTATTTATTATACTTTATAAGTTTTCTTAAAACCACCATATTGTTACTAATTTCTTAGGAAACTGTTCTAAATTTTTTTCAAGGAATACCAATTTTTACTTTATTCCTTTTTATTTTAACAGAAAAAAAAATTTAAAAACTTGTGTGTCTAATCAACTTCCTGCTGGTCTTTATTTTTTTATTATATTCAATTTCAATCATTTTTACCTTAGATCAGTTATTTGGAATAAGAAAAAAATTAACTAAAAAATGTTTAAATTTATGGTTAAGTACATATATACATATTTAGAAATGTTACACTATAAAATTGTTAGGATAAAAGCTTTTTATATCCGAAAGTTTTTCGATAACAAAAATAAAAATTTTAGCTAATATTTCAACCGTATTTGACCAATAAAAAAAATTCCTATGAAGTTACTATATTATACATCAGGATAATTCAAATTTCCAATTTAGAACTTAACTTAGGTCAATATGTTTTATTATAGAATTTCGTCACTAAGTTTTTTATCATTTGTTTAACTAATATTTTGTAAAAAACTATTTAACAAAATATATGACATTTTGTGGTATAATGTGGCATGTAGTTATTAAATGAGTAAACTTTTTCTATTTTATTAAGTATGGAATAAATTTAATACAGTCTCTGTATTCTGCAGTCTCTTCCAACCATTTAGAAAAAATTCTGCAGTCTCCTCCAAACACTTAATAAGTATTTTGTTTCAGTACTTTATTAGTTTTTTTTTTTTAAATCAATTAAAAATGAATTTGTAGAAAAGGTTTTTATTAAATTACAATTTAACAGTTATGATCTTGTTATAGACTCTGTGTATGCAGCACCAAAGATAAATTATTATTCATTTGGAAAAAATATGCCAAACATTTTTTCTATTAACGACCATTTTGTGTTAGGTGCCGGTTTAAATTCGAAACACACAGAACCGAATATTGTTAAAAATAATTTAGAGGGGAAAAAACTTTTAAAACTAAAATAATTGTTTTGCCGTTCTTCATCCTGACAATCCAATACATATTTTAACTAGAGCAAAGTATACACTGTTGACTAAGTTAGTCTTAATCTTAGTCTATTTTCAAATGTTGTAGTAGAAAAAACGGTACAAGGTAACATAAATGATCTCTACATTTTTTACTTTGAAAGAAGTCAATACGGTTCGAACCTCTTTAATTAGAATTTTTGTTTGGGATCACGAATACGAAATAAACAGAAAATAAGAAATAAGTAATATAGTAATTAAAGAGATTCGTCCTGTAAATGTATTTCTTCAATAAACTCTAGAAAATTTCATGCTAACGACGGCTTACCTATTTAAATTATAAAAACCCTTACCAAGAAAATTTAACAAATATCATTGATATTTGTATGCAATTGTCGTATTACAAAATAGTTAAAATTATGTGCTGACTAATAACTCTGCTTTATACAGTTTTTAAGATCTTTGAATAATAAATTCTTTAGTGGAATTTCAAAATTTGGGTTTACCTAAACTAAAGCAAATTGGTTTACCTTCAAATTTACTTAAAATAATATCTTCCAAAAATTAGGTTGAAATAAAATCTACAATTATTAAAAAAAAATATTTTTTAAGTTCTTAAACCATATCAGTAAAAAATTTGTTAAAAAAACAAATAAATATTATTAAATATTCATAAATCGCTGTTTTCAGTTTCATAAATCGCTGTTTTCAGTTCATAAATCGCTGTTTTCATACAGGTTATGTAAACATTTTTGAAAAATATTGAAGAATACTTCAGATATTAAAAAAAAACTATAATTTCCATCTGAAACTTTCGGAACTCGGGAATTCTGTCTATGGGGATTTAGGGAGATTTTTAAATTTCATTCGAAAATACCAGGCGAATATAAATTCCAGTTTTCATAAGGTTAATTAATTAAATTCACTGTTTACACATGCCGCATTATTCCACATCGATAACCGCTGTTATTAATGTGGATATTAGGTGTAATGTGAATTGATTATGCCATTTTTTCCTTACCTTTGATAAATCCGTCCATTATCAATCGACAGGGAATTTAATTTCCATTAACCAGGTTATATTAAAAATATTAGAAATTGAATTAGATGCGGCAAAAACATTTTTAGAACCAGATTTCATTTATGGAGTTTTTTTATCGTCAATATGATTTTTTTTAATTATCTACTAATTTTTACTAATTAGAGATTCCTTTAGAGGTAATTATTTAAAAAATAAAAAAAATAAACGAATTTAATTTTATCAGAATCTTTATTATCATAAAAAGAACCATTCTTTAGATTTATTTTTAAAGATTATTTCTTTTAAATGTTGGCCGCAACTGTGCATAACGTGATCCTATCTGCAGTTCCAATTTGGGTGACGCGAGCATTTCGGGTTTGGCTAATGGTGCGAATAATATTGCACCATTAGCCAATTCGGGTTTGGCTAATGGTGCGAATAATATTGGTTTCCAATTCCTCAATGGTACCCCGCTTATCTATGTACACTTTGGACTTTACCTAGTCCCAAAGAAAAAAGTCTAAAAATATCGCAAGATCTAAGTGGCCAATCCCCCGGTCCGAAGCGAGAAATTAACTGTTCACCAAACTGTTCTCGCAATAAAGCCAACCTAGCACGGGCTGTGTCGTGTGTGGCAAATAGCGCCATTTTGTTGGAACCAAATGTCGAGATTACGGGTTTCTTTTTCAGGCAGAAAATAGTCCGTTATCATTTTTAAACAAAATTGAAACCGTTTATTCTACCAGTCTATAAACCACACCAAACCGTTGTTTTGTCTGGATGTATTGCCAATTTTGTTTATTGACGTATCCATTAAACCAGAAATGCGCCTCATCCCTAAACAAAATTTTGGTCTAAAACAGTGGAATTTCTTCAAGTTTTTCAAGAGCCCAAACACTGAAACAATACTGAACAAAAATACCACGACAGTTTGACACAACACACGTGTTATTTATCACCAAATCCCTACAGGAAAAATTATCTCTAAATGAATCACCCATTACATTGCTGAATAATAAATACGTGCTGAAATTAAAATGCCTTTCTTTATTGTTTTAATAATTTTATTTATATATAAGTTTTGTAATATTGTATATAAGTATATATGTTTTCACCTAATAATTTTATTGTATTTTTAAAAATTTTAAAATTTAAAAAAAAAAATTTTGAAGTAAAAAAAACTTGTACAAAAGTTTTTAATATTTTGTGACATTATTTCCTCTTATTGACTTTTTTCCAGGTTATATATTAATATTTTGATTAGTCTTTAGTGATCCTTTAAAAAGTTTTGTGAATATTATGTATTATTTTATGTATGTATATAGTTTAAAACAATTAATTTTAATGTTATTAAAAAAACTGCTGTATATTAAATTCTATTAAAACAGTTTAAATATATTAAAATAATAAAGTTGTTAGTTTTTTTTTTCACTATCATAAGAATTATTAATAATGAAATTTTATGTAAAATGTATGATATTTATTTTTCATTTTTACGATTCAATTCTAAATACTTTCACATAAAAAAATAAAATTTTAAATAATTTAATTTTGTGTTTCGTTTCGTCAATAAATTAATAAAAACATATGAGAAGAAAATTGTTTTTTGAAGAAAAATTTAACAAATTTCTTTTTTTTATTATTAATATATTTTAACGTAGAATAATATATTTAAGATTTTTCCAATTTGCAATTTTACATTTTGTAATAATATGGCAAAAAAAAAAAAATAATATAAATTTATAAACAAACTATGCTTGATAATTGTTTACATTTATGAGCAAAAATAACATTTAACAATTCTATGTAATTATTTATATAATATTTAAATGCAAAATTAATTCAATTTTTATTAAAACACAAAAAAAAAAATTAGTTACAATTCATTGTATTTTACGTTTGTTTTATTGGTGGGGTTTGTAAAATTTTCACTCTAACAAACTATATATTTTCTAATTAATAATTTAATAATTTATTTTTTAATATTATTTTAAAATATCTTCTTCATTATTTCTCGTTCATAATTATACAATTTTATTGTAAAAACTATTCTAACATTGACGGAGATATAAATATAAATTGTTTAAGTGAATTGGAAAGATACAGTCCACCCGTTTTTAGCTAGGATAATTTTCTGTTTTTTTTTTCTTTTAATATAAACTTTAATGACATTTTACATTTCCATATGAAACATATAATTATTTTTAGTTTCATTGTCAACATCTGATAATTCTGAATCATTTAATTCACGTGATTTTAATGCTGATTTATTTAATTCAGCTAAATCTACTCCACTATCATGGTTAGGTGCATCCTTTCGCAGAGGATTTCGCTAAAAAAAATTGAAAAAAAAAAAAATATATTTTAAAATTAGTTTTAAATATTAAAGATTTTAATTATTGTTTTGGTAATTTTAAAACTAAGTAATATCAAATTAGAAACAAGTTCAAGCTGAGTTCAATATTTTTAACACATATAAGCTCATAAATATTTAAAAATCAAGGCAGATTTGAAATTATAAATTCTGTGATATCAGTCTGCAGCGTAGCAAAAATTAGCCTGCTGCAAGATACATCTACCTATATCTTCTTCATTATTTCTCGTTCATAATTATATTCGTCAGATTTTATGTTTTGCTTTTAGGGAAAATTAATTTCTCCACATTTACTCAAACATAGGTTTCGATAGGTTTAAATCTGGTAAAGAAATACAGGTTTTAATAAAGGTTATTTCGTAAAATTTTAGCCATTAAGTAGAAATATGGTCCAAATTTTAAACCAAATGCATGAAAAGCTAAATTTAGTAGGCCATTTTTAAAATATGGCATTTTATCATTGGAGTTTTCTCAAAAAATTATTTACGTAATTAAAAAGGGCAGTATTTTCAAAATGGAAACAAAAAATTTATATTTTCAATTAAATAGTGCTTTGAATAAAAAATAGCTTTTTAATATTTTCCATATAAAAATTTAGCTATCTTCAAACTTTTACTGGTAGTGGGTTAAAATACAAAATTAATCAATTTAAAATAAATATTATCATTATTTAAATTATTTGTTCTAAATTACAAATTCTTCGTTTTCGCAATTAAAGATTTACCATAAACAAAACAAATTTAAATAAGATTTTAGAATATTTTCTAAAAGCTATAATTAAAAGCAACATAATTAAATTACGCTCTAGTTAAGATTACATAATTTTCAACTTAATATTACATAATTTTCAAGCATTTATTGTTTTTATAGAGAATACAAGAAAATACAATTAAAAATAAATATTTTCATATCAATGACCTTAATGTTTTCAGCAACATTTAATGTAAACAGAAAGAAAATATGAGGAAATTCTTCTTTTTTTTTTTTTTGAAAATATTGTCTCGAAATAACTTTGTATTTTTCGAAATATGTATTTTTTTTATATCAAATTAAATTAAATTGATAAGAATAAATAATTTCTAATCTAAAGTTAATTTAAACTGACGTCAGCATTTTATAATAAAATAAATTTAATTTTTTTAAATTTATATAAATAGAAAATTGTATTTTAATTTTTCTTAAGTTATTTATTACCTTATCATCATAATCAACAGAATCTCCCTCACTATTGCGTCGTTGGATAGCGCGTTGTTTTTGATTTTTACGTTTTTGATTTTTCTTTTTTTGACCCAAGATACTTGAATCCAATCTAAAAATAGATAACGTTTGTTTATCTACTCAATTTTAAAATTTAAAAAATTAGTAAAATTAATCAACAAAAACTAAACAAACATAATTTTTTTTTTTTTGGCAAACAAAAAATAAAATAAAATTAAGTATTTATCTAAACTAAAAACAGATTTAAAATAATATTATTTTTTTGTTGAAAACTAAAGAACCAAAAAAAAGTATGTAGACACTTTTTTTCGCAAATAAAAACTGTTTATTTTTTTTTTTGAGTAAATAGGGAACAGTCGCTGTACCAGTAAATAAACCAAAATCTTAATACATTTATCACATTTAATACATCATGATTTCTAGATAAACAGTTTCGGCTAATACGAAATCATTTTCAAAAGCAAAGACTTTTACGGAAATACTAGTTATTGCTTATGGAAAAAATTTCTACCATAAAATTTAAAATTTATTATAAAATATAAATCATTTTTTTAAGTATTTATACTCAAAAATACTAAAATACTGAAAAGTGGAATGATTTAAATAAATCTCCCCTAAAGAGAAAAAACGATGCTAAAAATGACGTGATCCAAAAATAAGTAAATTTTTGTTAAGTAATGAAGGTCAATTTGATATTTTTTATATATTAAAGAAACATTATTATATAATCAAAAAAATACATAAATTTCCATTAATAGATAACGAAAATAAAGTAAATGCCGCGCGGTAAAACTACTGTGCAGTGCAGCAGTTTCATAGGTTTTTTGTGCGGATAAGTGCACTTTATGTCAATGTAAAGTCAATAATAAATAAGTATGTATGAAAACCGTATTAAAAAATATAAATTTTAATACTTTACAGTAAAGCGCCTCCAGTAACAAACGGAAGCATTGCACAACTTTTTATATTATATTATTCTTCATTACCTTTAAACGCGCCATCTTAAATCGTTTTAGTGCATGTTTGCTGTAACGTATTGCATTTCCGCAAATTGTAATACAATTTGCGGTGTCTTGGCGCAAAATATTAAATTGTACTAAGTAGCATTTAGTTCTATTCTTCATAATTTTTCTAAAGAAGACTCTAACGTCAGTTACTTTTAAATGACGCGATACATATACTAAATAACATAAATCATATTTGGAAAAAGTTTAAACACGGACAGACATGCGGTAAAGTGCAAAGATAAAAAAACAATTAAATTTAGTACTCACCTAAATAATTGTTTATGTATAACTGAACTAAATCTAACAGTCTTTTTACAACTTTCTGATAATGATGAATGTCCATCATCAACACAATTCTCATCATCATCATTACAATTATTAACACAATTTTTACCATTATCATTACAATTATTATCTTCTTCTTCTGGTATATCATCAAATGAATCAGATTGTCTAATCATATCAGCTGAACATGAATATTGTTCATCCATTGATGAATAACTATCTGATAAACTACGATCATAACGACTATAATGTTTTAAAATACCTTTAAATGATGGTGTATAACTATTATTATAACTGCGTGATTCAGAAAAACTACGAATTTTTCTTAATGCACCTGCACCACCATTGTTACCATCACCATCAGCAGTTGTAATATTATTATTATTATTATTATTACGATTTTTAATATTATTTTCATTTTGTTGATGATTTGATCGATTCAATTTTATATCATCACAAGCTGATTCAGAATATGAACGATATTTTTTATTATTTTTCTTTTTTTTATGATTTTTTATAATCATATTATTAGTCTTTACATTATCATTTTTCATTAAATTATCAGAATTATTATCATAATTTTCAATTAATTTCATTGTTGGATTTATATCGATTTCTACAGAATTATCATCTGAATTATTTTTTAATGTAATATTGACATTATCAATATTATTATTGTTATTATGTATTGTTGAATCTTTATTTATAATTTCATTATAATATTTAAAATTTTCATAAATTTCATGAATTTCAGTATTTTCATCATTCAAACCAGTTGAATAATATTTAAAATTTTTATAATTTAATAAATTTAATGTTAATATTAAATTATTATCCCATACTTCTGTTGTAAAATTATTAATTGTAGGATTTGTATTATTATTATTATTATCATCAAGTTTACAATAAAATGAATAATGTATTGGATAATAACCTGAACCCATTGATATAAATTTAATATGTATTGAATTATCTGTTTTACGATTTTCAATTGAATTTGGATCAACATTTTTAATATTTATAACAAAACATAAATTTTCATCTAATATATTACAATTAAATTGTGATGGATAATTATATTCAATTGTATCTAATAAAAAATTATCATTAGATTGTACAACATTATTATCATCTTGATTAAATTCTTCTGTAGTTTCTTCTGTATCCAATATTTCAATTAATGAATTTTTATTATTATCATATATTGATGTATCTAATGATGATAATTGTTCATCTTTAATATCACTTTCAACACCACTATCTTCACGATATAAATCTTTTATAATTTTATGTTTTTTTTCAGTATAAATTGGCAATGTTACAATTAATTTACGTACATTTATATCAAATTTTGCTGTACCATTTTTATCATTAACATTATATGGTAATTTTATACGTAATTGATATTTAGCTGGTTTTTCACTTATTAAATATAAATAATTTTTAGTAACATCTAATGTACATTCTGATGTTGATTTTAATAATGGTAATTCAATTTCAATAATTAATTCATTTGGTATTGTTAAATTTAATTTAGCATCTAATTCATTTGTCATTTCTGATAAATCAATATCACGACGATATTTTATTATATATTTTGGTGTTGAATAATCATCTGGTTTTTTATCATAACATTGATGAATTTTTGGTATTGGATATTCAGTACTCTGAAATATAATTTCATTTAATTAAATATTATAAAAGAATTAGAAGCAAATAGTATTTTTGTATGATTTGGGCCAAAAGGACAAAGGGCATAACTGAAATTTGACAACTTTTTAATAGTGCTTATTTTTTTTTTATTTTTTTAAATATTTTAAATAAAATAGGAAAGGATTTAAAGTAAACAGTTTACTTAAGGTGAGGTTGGATTCGTTATAAGAATTGGTGTTTTCAAAAACATTAGGAATAGAAATCATATAAGAAATTTGTACTAAAAAACATTTTAGTACAAATTTCTTATATGATTTTCAACATAAGTGAAGTTAAGTGCTTAAATGATTTTACAAATAACAAAAGGTTTCGCCCTGGGGGCCTACTCCTTCACAGGAAAATAAATTTTAAAAAAGCTATTATATCTTTGACTATATAATATTTGAACTGCTAGTAGCCTACTTCTGTCGTGTTCATGTTCAAAGTTAAACTGTCGTGTGTCGTGTTCAAAGTTAAGCGGTGCGTGAGTAGTAATAAAACTATAAAAATTATCAAAAAAACAATTTGGTGTATTTTTGTTTAAATCTCTATTTTGTTGACGTTTTTTTGCTGAGCTTTTTGAAAAAAAATTATAAAAAAATGTGGAAATTTTGTGTATTTTATTTACACTTTTACAACATGCTTAACATGTTCCACAATGTAATTAAACGTAGAAGTTAAAATGAATGAACATTTATAAGAAACGGAAGGATGTTTCAAATTTCGTAATTATTTGGATTTAATACATAGTAGCTTTTGGTTAATATTCTTACAGAAATTATTGCTGCTACCCGTTTTAATTTTGTTACTACTGGCAAATTTGTAACAAAAAAATGTGAACTATTTGCAAAATTCATTAAGATTCCCTTCCTAAATCACTACAAGTATATTACTAAACTATGAGGGTTAATTATAAATTAATTTAATATTAACAAAAATATGATAGGTTAATTAAAGGGTTAATCGATATAATTATTTTATCTTAGTCTTGTTTTGTCTTAATATTAATAATACTTGTCCATCATAGGTGTTTTAATTTAGTTCTATTACTTTTCAATAGATTTCGCCTGGACAGTTCTCGAATACGCCAGTTTATAGGAACGGATGCTTGCCACATTTTTTTTTACAAAAATATATGAAACTGATAAAAATCATGAAATTATCATTTGTTTTTTGAATAATAAAAAATTAATTTCAAAATTTTCAAGAAGTAACATTTAACAAAATAACAATTTATTTCCTCGAATTTTGGGAACAGAGTGCAATTCAATTTTTGTATTCAAATTTGCTTTTAGTTTTAACACATTTTTAAAAATTTTTAAAATTACAGTTGTTTCTTTGAATTGAGCAAGATTATTAATCAATTTCAGGTAAGCAATTTAATATCAATACTGCCAAATTTTTTTCATATCTTGTAGGTAATTTAATTTAATTTTTTTCTTCATTACTAATTGGTCAATACTAATTTATTTTACTGCAAGACATTATTATATCGATGGTTTAATTTAAAGGTAAAACTAACTAGAGATGCCGCGAATCACTAATTTTATGATTCGGCCGAATACCGAATCATCGAAAAAAAATTTGCCGAATACCGAATATTCGGCCGAATCATTATATGGACTTTCAATGGTATTTTGATTGGGAACAATGGAATTGAAATTGACATTTCAATGGTATTTTGATTGTTTTCCTTAGGTTTAAAAAAAATCGGAATTAGGCTGAATTAAACCGCCGAATACCGAATCTAATCGAATTTTTAAAAATGGTGCCGAATCGGCCTAATATTCGGCGCAACCGAATATTCGGGGCATCCCTAAAACTAACTATATTTTAGTAAAAAATTAAATTTGAAACTAACTAAATAATATATTTCTTGAAATTTAACAGGTAAACATTGCATTTAGTGCGTTGTTGTTGAACATAATTCAGTTAGTGATTTTTACCTTTGAACCAGCGATATATAAATTTGCGTTACTATCGCAGAAAACCGGACAACAAAATATCCATAATCTAGTATGCAATCAAGTTCGATAAATCGGAAATATCAAGACGACTAATTTGGATTTATTCCATCGGAAAATGATATTAGCCAAGTGTACTTCTTTAAAAATATGTTCCAAAATTCGCAAATTTAATTTGAAGCGAATTCATTTAATTTAATAATAAATATATTTGATACACAAAAGAAATCTGATTTTGATTTGGGCTAAAGAATTTGCGTACCACTATTTTAGACTGGTCAATAAAGATTACTCAATTTTCGTTTAATTTCGATTAACAAATTTCTTAAAATAAATAAAAAAAAAATTTTAAACTTACTGTGGGCTTCGGTGGCATATGCTCATCCAATGGACTTGTTTCATAATCTTTATTATCATCAATCATTTTCCTTATTACAGTTGGTCTTGGTATACCTTTAAATTTCATTTTTGGAAATTTTAAATTTGTTTGATCTAATTTAACTTTAAATTCACGTTCAACAGCATCACATGCAATACTTATAATGTGTTTACGTAGTTCTGAATTAGTTTCAGCTAATTTTAATGCATCTGGATGAAATAATACATCATAAACTAAACATTTTTCTTTTCGATTATCATAATCATATCGGGATGCTGGTGCCTGTGCATATGGTATAGACCAATTTAAACCTTTTTTACCAGTTTCATCATTAAATTTAATTTCCTTTTTTGGTTTACCAATTTTATCCGATTGGGCAATATTAATAAAACCTTTGGATTCACCATTTACAGATGTTTTAACAACAAATCCTGGTATTGGATTTAAAAATGTCACATGTACACCACGTTCTGATTCTAATTGGATAATTTCATTTTCAAAAATTTTACGATTTTCAGGATCTTGCAATTCTTGACAATAATTAAAAAATAATTTTTTAAATTCATTATCTTTAAATGCCAATGAAATACGATCTAATTCATCACTAGTTATATCTAAATCATCTAAATGTTTATTTTTAAATTCTGACATTTTAAAATTTTTTTTGTGTTTTTTTCAAGTTTTTTTTGATTTTTTCTTAAAATATTTTTTTAATCGTGAAATTTCTTTATTAAATGTTGTTTTTAAATGTAATTTTTTTTGCCCTATTTTGACGTTTTTATTACAAAAATAAAACTTTATTTTTATAGATTTATTTTTTATGTACTCAACAAATAATTCTTAATTTATGTAATAAAATATTTTTTACAAGTGTTTTTTTTATTATAAAATTTTTATGATTTTTTATCTGAAAAAATTGATCAAACAAACTAGAAAATTATAACTCTTGGTTTGTGGAAGCTTTTGATATGAAATGATTGCACAATATATTTTAATGTAAATAAGAAATCGACCGGTTTTTTATGTTAGTATTTTTATCTCATATAATACATAAAAAAATGTATATTTTTTTTTTATTATGTTCTACCCCACACATAACAAAACACCCGGTATTTTTCCACTATAGTATATTAAAAATGTCACAAATTTTATATACTTATATGTACTCCACTCCAATTATTATGGAAAGTTGATTAAACTAAGTGAAAATTATCAAAATATTTAATGGAATTTTATAAAATGATGTAATTTATTATTTAATTTGTAACACAATTTATAAAAAGATTCTGTCAATTTATATTTTTTTGGGTCTAGAAATTTCCTGCCACAAAAAAAATAACACACATTCAAACTTCTTAGGTAATACGTGACTTTTTCTGATTAGTTCAACTACTCTTTTTTATGTTTTGTTTGTTTGTTGTTTGTTGTTTTTTTTTGCGTTTTAATTTCTTTTTTTTTTTATATGAATTACAAAAACAATCTAAAGAGAATTTTCGGCATAAAAACTAGTTTTATTTACCGATAAAATATAAATTTAACTTTATTAATTAACAAGATACAAATAATTTAATTAAAATTTTTAATTTTAATTTAGTTAAATAATTATTTACAAAAATATAATTTAATTATATTTAAGTTATTTTCCTTCAAGAGAGAAAATATAGCGTACAGACGAACACGACGAATACAGAATTGTGTATAATAATCAGACGATAAACCAGCTGTGCATTTTTATAAAATCTCCAATTGGAAATACATACACATATCCATAATATAGGTACATTTATGGATATTTGTATGTGTTTGAAAAATAAAACATGTGTTTTTCAAAAAACCGTCAAAAATACAAACCTGCGCATGCGTATGTCATACACAAAATATACAATAATGGTGTAATGTCATATAACAATAACAAACCACCGACCGATATTTATTTGTACATAATTATATAAATTTAATAAGGTAAATTAATGTTAATGTTTTAAATAATAGAAAATTAATAAAATATATCTTAAACTGAGTTCAAAACATTAATAATAATAATATTTTAAAACTACAGCTTATACCAAGCAATAGGACACCTTCTGATTTCGATAGAAATAAATCGAAATCAGAAGTTGTCCTAGAAATTTTTTTTGTAGTTTTAATTTTTATTGGTACATAAGCATTTTTATTTTTTAATGAAATGATTGTTAATTAATAATTATGATTTTATAGAAGCCATTATAGCATTGCAATGCAATTAGAAATAAACAATGTAGACTTTGGTTTTTTAGTTAACTTCTCAAGAAGGAATTGTGTATCAACATTTTCATGTCCAAAAAAATATGTTATAAAACATTAATCCAAAAGTTTAATATCAAAAATTTATTATTCACGAAAAAAAAATATAAAATTTCAGAATATTGAACATAAATTAATCTTTTTTAATAATACTACGATAATTTTATGACGGAAAGTTTAACAAAGACGCAGAGTTTTAAACGATTTGTTTAAACTTTATTCAATATTTTATTTATTTTATTAATGTTGAATATTTTTGGTACATGGAAATAAAATATCCTTTTCTAAAATACCAAATAAAATTATTTTGTGTATTAAAAATATGAAATAATGGAAATAAAATCCTTTTTATGTGATGGTATTAAAACATAAAATTGTGTTATTAAATATATTTAAATAATTTATTTAAACAAATTGTAAATAAGTAAACCATTAATCAAATAAATATATTTAATAATTAATTTTAAATTTTTTTTAAATTCATTTTTATCTAGTTATACGTTTATCTATCTAGTTTCTAGTTATACGTTTATCTGACTACTCTGTATCCGTAATGTGTTACTGCGAAAATGTTTATTAATTTTTGACACCCAATTTTGATTCTTACTTGGTTTCTTTATTATATGCTGTACTTATATGTTGTACTAGATGGCGCTTCAAATATAAATTTGAAACGGAAGTGACGAAATAAATTTGTTGTTAAATAGTGAAAGTTGGGGGTTTTGATTTGGTTTTATTAGATGGAGCTGTGCGCAGAAAAGAGAATTTCTGACAAAAATACAGAATGTAAGTGTAAATTAAATTATTCATTATCTTGTTTAATAATAGCTTTGAGTTTAGCAATACAAAAAGTAAAGAATGAGGTTTAAAAGATATTTTTTTAATTCCATTTATCAAACAAATTAAAGATATTTCCACCGAGTGCTTGCTAGAGCATTCGGTTGCTTACAATTTTTATAATAAATAATAATATTTAGATACTTTCCGGTGTAATAGCATTTTGCGAAAGGTATACGTTTTAATTATAACTTGTAATTTACTAGAGTAATAGTAGATTCGGAATTAAGCGTTGACAACCGTTAAAGCAACGCAGAAAATACGTAGAAAGTTAAACTATAGGAAAACAATATTTTCATTCGCAATGCAAAGTTATCAACGCACGTCAAAGCAAAGCAACGCAGAAACTGCCCAACTTTCAACTTTTAGAACTTCAACGTTGTACATTGTCAAAAATTTTACAAATATTTTATGAATATAATTGCCGTCTTCACCTGCTAATTTTTTAAAATAATATTTTGATAGCAAATAGTTCTGATTGGATATTTTAGGTTATGTCAAATTTTATTTTGTTGCTAAACTTTGTAAATGGTGAACATTTATTATTAAAAGAATGGCGAAGAAAAACTTTTTTTCTTTAATGAAATATTTTTATGATTATTCAGAATTGTAATAGGTTTATCATTAAAAATTTAATAAAGTGTTATGCTATATTGCAAAAATTCTGTAAATGAATTTGTGATCATTGGTATTGTCAACTAGAAAAACTACCAAAAAATATAAAATTCATTGTCTTTCAATGCAGAAAATACATAGCATTGCGAATTGAAAAAAAACTGTAACTTATACTTTGCTTCGCGCTACTTTGACGAATAGTTTTAGTTTTACTTCAACGCCGAATGCACTATAAATCTATTTTTTTTCATTAATTTATGTAGCAGATTGCTACTACTTTTAAATTGAATGTACACAAAGTTTTAAATTTGTTATTTCTTTTATAATATTATTTCTTAAGTCCATTAGTTAAAAATTATTATAGCATTTCTTAATGAGTATAGTTGGCCGCAATTTACACATACTAAACTTTAGTAAACTATAGCTTAAGAGCTTTTCTACAATGTTGGCGTAAACCGTTCGTTTTTTTTTACCTCGCATCCACCGAAGAGATCCTCCCATCCACCAAATGATGCTTTTATTTTTATGTTTATTGTCTTCACTAAAATTTGACAAGAAATAGGCAACCTAAATTCAAATAATTAATGTATATGAAAAATGCATTTGCATTTAATTTTTTGTTGTTGTTTTCACATAGAATTTCAAACAAATGCACGGAACATCAAAGAATATTATGAATGCATTGGTTACTTGAGTATGAAAAATAATAATAAAATATTTTCAGTTCAATTATTTTCAAATTCTATGTAAAAACAACAATAACATAGAATTTGAAAATAAATGTACGCACATATTAATCAATTAGTTAATTGTGTTGTACCTGAAAATTAAAATAAAATTTTCGGATTTTGCATTATTTTTGAATTTTTTCAGGTGATGTTAACTTTGTATGAAAATTTCATTTCACGACGCCAGCATTAGAGATTGTTTTGCATATGGTCACTCATAACTAAAACATAGTATTAGTTTAGAAAACTCTTTGCATATGCTTGTGTAGTTTCATTCATCAACATATCAAATTTTATTTGCAAATAATATTTTTTGTAGTATATGAGATATTAAAAACATCTATATTAGAGTGTGACAAATTTATTCTCATTCTCGGCGAATTATTGAAATATACATATGTATATAATGAAATAAATATAATTATCATAATTATCAGTCATACTATAAACTTAAAAATAAATTGTATTAATTTTTGCTTTTTCTGTAAATGGGTCATTATTGTTTTTGTCCATTTCAGAATTTTATAACTTAACCCTTTCGCGGCCACTATATTTTTATTGTTTTTTCTAAGGAGACACTTGTTGGTATCAAAGTATTTCACGATCAAACATGTTCACGTAAAACAATATACTTTATAAATATTTCACCCATTTTGTTTACATGCCTTCTAAGCGAACACGATATGTTGGATTGCAATGTAAAGATATGAAAATAAAGACGTTGTACCACGTCTTGGCTTTATTGCGTCTTCAAATACAGACGTGATATTACGTCATGTCCTACTAGAAACCACCACATGACGCGATATCACGTCCTTTCTCGCGAAAGGGTTAAAAACATTTTTTTATATGAACCAGGGCATTTTTTCAGGATTCATTGCTGTATTCTGAAATTAGTCTCACATTTTTCTCAAAATTTTAGAACAAAATCAGTGAATTCCGTAACATAGGGGAACAGGTAACGCAGGGGACATTTTTACTGATTTTTTGAGAAAAACGCTAATTTATTGAACCTACAATAGTAAAATAAAACTTTTCTAAAACTTACTATTACATTATTCACTATTTTCTATAATTAAATAAATTAATTCATTTTGAGGTCTTAATAAAATTGGTAATATAGTGGACAATTACTAAAAGTACATACATTACAGGTTAAAGAAAATTTAATTCTGTTCTTCACAAACGTCATATAGTTTCAAAATTTTAGCCAGCTGTGTAAATATATTTCACCTTTTACAAAAAACAAGAGTTCTGAGATTCTGGTTTTTAAAACAAAAACTACTTTTTATTTTTTTGAAGCAGTAAAAAATATATTTTACTCTAAATTATAATTAATATAATTTAGACTCCTGATTCACCAATTTATTCCCTACCAAGATGTACAGCAAAAGAATCAGTTCCAAAGCCAAAAAACTTAGGGACAAAAAGGTTTTTTGCATAGGTAGCAGCATATGGTGTTTTGTATTTTTAAAAAAATTGGTCTAAACTAGAACTGTCAAATAAATTGTGGCAAACAGAGAATCGCTTCTGAAATTAATATTAAGTATTGTTTTTTCTGTATTTAATTTATTTAGAAAATTATAAAGTAAAATAAGCGTTGCACAAAGAGAAAAAAATTTCACTCACTCATCAATTGCAAATTTAGCAAATATTATCAAAATTTTACTAATGATAATTGATAAGTGTTTCTCCAACAGTAAAATTTACTTAGCAATTGTTGCCGCATTGAATTATTTTGTTATTTTTATTGTCAAAAAAGCACAAGTTGGTGAGTCGGAAACTTTATTAATTAAATGCAAAGTTTTGTTTCATAAATTTAATTGATTTTTAAAATGGCACGTGCTGGAACAAAACATAAAAAATTAGTTTTGTTGGAATTAATTTTAAAAAAAATAAGTTTAATTTAATTAATTATATTTTATAAATTTAAAATTCTCATCAATATAAATTTTATTTCTAGAATACTTTATTTGCTTCATTCCAAACGAATGCTGTGGATAAAAAAAAAATTTAAGCATGGAAGGAAGTTTTGCTGAAAGCACAATCCCTTGGGTTAGTCAATGCTAACCGAGATTGGAGTTGCACTCGAGACCATATTTTTCGATTATGGAAAAGCAGAACTTTGGTAAATATTGATTTCCATACATTTAAATATTTATTTAACAGCTTTCTATCAAGGCTAAAAGGGACAATTCCTAAAAAACTGGCACTGGTGGCGGTATAGAAGCCAAGCTTGATGCGGATGACGCAATCTTAGACATAATAGGTTCACTTTCCCCTATTGCAGAAAGGCTGGGATTGCCTGAAGCTGATGGTGTTTCAGAGGTGACAATGCTACGAAATCATTAGACGACACAATCGATAATTGAAAAAACAAACTTTTGAAATCTGAATTGTATAAAAATTCTTTAAAAATAATGAAGTTAGAAATAGAGTTAGTACTTCCACCATCTCATTATACCCGCAGCATAATTAATAATAATAATACATAATAATATAGTTAGTGTTAACAATGTTTCAAGTGACTCAGAACATAATGCTAATGATGGACGTAAATGATAGTAATCATAGTAATCTTTTTCCAACTTAATTTTTTCTAAAGTATTTTTATAGAAATATGAATACTTATTACATAAATATTAACCCTACACTGCATATTGTATCACTGGTGAGACACAATTTTATTATTATAACAAAAACTATATCGCTTAAATTCTCGGGAAATATTCTCTCATATATGTTGTATTGGGCCTATTTGCACAATATAAAAAAAGAACCGTAATGTAATTCACAATAGTTTTGGATTGTGAACTCATTTTTAAAAACTTCTTACAGTAGAAGTGAAAGTGTCGGTAGTGCTAGACAAACAATCAGTTGTAGATTTTACATTTTGTAGAAAAAAAAGGTAAGTGGTATTTAATTTTGGAAATAATGCACTATATTTATTATTAAACAACATTTTATTATATAACTTATTCATATTTCCTTTGTAAATCAATATTAACTTTCTGTATCACAGTTGATACACTATGCAGAATGTTCAAATTTTTATTAGAATAAGTTATATGATAGTTTACTAGTATAAAATAAATAATTTAATTTTACAGTGAAAATGAATAAATGCTCGCTAAATGAAAAAGAAATTCAGGCCATTATGGAGGCCTGGGACGACAGTGAAGATGGATTTGATGACTTAGAATCGGAATTTGAATTGGATGTCAATCCTAAAATTTTGCCACCGATTGAATATGACAACAGTTTGTTTGACATTGAAAATTTACCAATAATAATGACGGATGAAAACGATGAAATTGATGAAAATATACGAAATATTCCTAGCACTAGCAGTAGCGTTGTTGATCCAAAAGCATCTGCGAAAGAGTTGAGAAATAAATACGCAAAAATTTTATGGAAACGAAAAGATTTTCCAAATAAATCAGATCAACTCGCCTTCAAAGGAAATTCAACTCTGCCAACAATTATATTAAATTTAGAAACCCCGTATGATTTTTTTAAATATTTTTGGACTGATGAATTATTGGAAAATATTGTCGAACAAACTATATTATATTCATCCCAAATAGATCCTACACATCCATTCAAAATAAATAAAACGGAAATCAGTCAGTATATTGGAATTTGTGTATTGACGTCTGTTGTTCATATCTCTAATACCAGAAAATATTGGTCACCAGTCATAGGTAATAAGTTAATACAAGAGACAATGACTGTAAATCAATTCGAAAAAACTAGAAAATTTATTCATGCAGAACACGATCGATTATTTAAAATCCGACCTCTTCTAAGATCTCTTCTAGAAAAATTTCAAAGCGTGCCATATGAAGCGTGTTTGTCACTTGATGAACAATTGTGTTCAACCAAGGCTAGGAGCTACCTGAAACAATGTTTGCCCGACAAACATCACAAATGGGGTTACAAACTTTTTGTGCTAAGCGGAATCTCCGGATTTACGTACAATTTTGAAATTTATACCGGGCAGGAAAATGACGCTACAAAAAGGCTATCGAATGAAGCAGATTTGGGCTGTTCAGCTAACATTGTTATCAGATTATTACGCAATGTTCCAAAATATGAAAATTATCGTATATATTTTGACAACTATTATACAACGTTACCATTAGTTGTAGAATTAGCAAAAAACGATATATACCGTTGGAACAGTTCGCAGAAATCGTCTTCCAAATTTGACAACTTTGCACAACTTTGCACATTGGCCAATATGGACTCATTGGACAACTTTGCACATTGGCCAATATGGACTCAAGAGAGGCAACGATGTAAAAATGCAAAATGTAACTTTTTATCCTCTGTGGTATGCGAAAAATGCAAACTAAATTTGTGCCTTCAAAAAAATAGGAATTGTTTCAGAGATTTCCATTTGAACAAATAAATCATTTCTAATCATATATGTAATAATGAAATTTCTCTTAGAGACTGAATTAATTTTTTATATTTTTATTATATATTTTTTGTTATTTATTGCCAAATAAACTGTTCTTTACTGAAAATATGTATGTTATTGTTTTGCATCTTATATTATAATATGCATTTTCCTGTTACTGTATTTTAGTATTACTGCATGGTGTATCAATTGTGATATGCGGAAATTGCTTCATATCTACTAAATTAGTAATTTTTATTTTTTTTGAGTATTTTTCCTGAACTCAGACGGCTAATTCCCTTCAGAAAATATTTTTTTCGTTCAAATAAAAAAAGTCATGCAGTGTAGGGTTAATGAATTTCTACTTATTAGTGATTTAAAAAATGTGATTTTTATTCTATAACATATATCAATTTAATTGAAATATTATTATTTTATGTGATTTGGATAATAAAATATAATTATATTGTAATTCTTATTATTATTGATAAATCAAATTTATTCCTCAAAAAAAAAAAAAAATCTTTGTAAAATAACATTTGAATTTGTATTATTTTCTTATATTTCATCATCTTCATATCCAATTTCACTAATTGCAGATTCATCGTTGTTTTTTAATGCTATGCAAACATTATGCAATATGCAACACATTAGAACAACTTTTACTGCAAATATTGGCTCTAGAGGTCGCAATCCCGGGATCCCGGGATCCCGGGAATATATTCAATCCCGAAATCCCGGGATTCAGGATCCCAAATCCCGATCCCGGAAAAACCATTCTAATTATTAACCAATTTCTAAAAAAAATGAAAAATCATTTATATTGTATACTTTTAAGCATTTTGAATTTTGGCCGTTTTCTATTTAAATAATATTTAGTGTAAGTAGACTTTGCTTTTCGATTGCCATGGGAATTGTGATTTTTCAGAATAGGTTTTGCGTTTCTGTTAGTATTGGAATTGCAGTCGGTTAAAGTTTTTATGTGCGAATAATATATTTATGATTTTGTGCTGTTATTTAAGTAAACTTAAAAATTTAATTTTAATTTGTTAGCAAAAAATATTTAATTTACTCATTCAATTTTACCATTTTAAGTGTTCTTTCTTAAATAAAATAAGGTAAGTAGTTATCAGAAAATTTAAAATAAACCATATTTTGCTACATATATATATTTTTAATTCAAAGTTTATTAATTTATTTCTTACTTTATCACAGATTTAGCGATGACAAATAAGGCAGAAGTATGGAAATTTTTCGACAGATCAGAAACAGAAGCATCTGCTAAATGCAAACGCTGTCCAAAAATTATCAAGACGACAGGAGGATCTACTAAGGGACTTCATACACATTTAAAAAGTATTCATAATATTGATACGCGCAAAAAAGATGGACATGATGATGCAACTACATCTCAATCCCAAAGTATTTCTACATGCAATAAACGAAAACTAACAGACTATTTTGCTATTAAAGACGATAAATCACTTGAAGCCACAGTTTCGAGAATAGTAGCACTAGATGGATTTCCATTTTTAGTATTTGTTACTTCCAATGATCTAAGAAGTGCACTGACAGCAAAAGGATTTGAGTTACCAAAATCTGAACACAGTTTCCGAAAAATGACTTTGGACTATGCTATGAAAATTCATATAATATGAAAGAAATTGAGTACGAAATTAAGGAAGGACGGAAGTTTAGTGTTTCATTTGTTGAGTGGACATCTAATCGAGGGCGCAGGTACATGAATGTCAATGTTCATGGTAACTCTTCAAAATTCTGGAATTTGGGCCTTGTCCGTGTGCTTGGATCAATGACAGCCGAAGTATGTGTAGAGCTACTAAGTAAGAGGCTGGATAAATATAATTTGTCTCTCACTAATGATATCGTATGCATTGTTACTGACGGAGCCAGTGTTATGGTAAAAGTTGGTAAACTTATCGCTCCAGAACAACAACTGTGTCTTGTTCATGGCATACAGCTTGCAGTTTTGGACGTTTTGTACAAAAAGAATTTTGTGCATGAAAATGACGATAACGTTGAAACAGCAACAAACTTTGATGAAGTACAGGACTCAAGCCAATCAGATTATGAAGAAGATATTTGTTTTCAAGAAGAATGTGGAGTTACTGTTGTAAATAGAGACACCGAGGCAGATCTGCTAGCCAATATTTCTCCAGTAATTTATAAAGTGCGAAGGAGTGTTCGCATGTTCAAGCGATCCCCAACTAAAAATGACATTCTACAGAAGTACATTTTAGAAGATCACGGAAAAGAGCTAAAGCTCCTTTTGGATTTTAAAAACAGATGGAGCAGCTTATTCATTATGCTGGAACGTTTTAATTTTCTCAAGATTTCTATTCAGAAATGTCTTATAGATTTGAAATCTCCTATTAATTTCTCAAATGAAGAGCTTAAGAGCATCCTCGATATTATTTCGGCCCTGGAGCCCGTGAAGTTGACAGTAGAAGTATTGTGTCGTAAGGACTCAAATTTACTAACCGCAACACCAGCACTACAGTTCATGCTGCAAAAACTTGACAATAATGGATCACCAATATGTAAACAAATGTCACAAGCGCTTAAATTACGCATTAAAGAACTCTCTGGTGTCTTACAATATTTACACAAGTCTAGCAGCATTGATGAAGATTTCGGTGTGTTTAAGATGCCATTGAAATTAGGTATACTGAAATTTGTTCAGAATACTATAGAAAGGCTGTCTGTTTCAACCACAGAAGCCAAGAATACGGCAATACCAATGCAAGATCAGCTACAATTAGCAATTGAGAAAGCATTAGCAAAATCACCAATGCCATCTGGATCATCAGCAAATAACTTAAATCTAGTTTTAAAAAGAGCGATGGCACTTTATGAGAGTGGTGGTGCTCTCGGTGTTAATTTAAATATGGTGTATAATTTGTTGTTAACCATTCCACCTACAAGTGTAAATTTGGAGCGAGCTTTTTCAGCTGCCGGAATTTTATGTACCAAGTTTCGTTCACGTTTAAATGACGAATCTGTTGATTCATTGTCTTTCCTTCGAGGATTTTTTCACCAACAAAAAGAAAATTATTTAAAATAAACATAAAATATCAGTAAAAATATATATTTGTTTGTTACCTTTTTTTTGTATATCTAATTATATAATAATAATAAATAATAAATTTTGTAATGAATCTTGTGAATAAATAATGAATTTTCTTTTTCATTTTTTCTAAATAAAAAAAAACTTTTTATAATTAAATTTTGTACAATTTTTTCAGTTTTTTCAAATAAATATTAACAAAATTTTACTAGGTTAATTCCGGCGGGCTCCCGGGATCAACAAAAACTAATCCCGAAATCCCGGGATTGAAATAAGGCTCCGGGATTACGATCCCTAATTGGCTCCAACCTTAGGTGATTTAGACAAGGATATTTTTCTTTTAAAATACCTATAAAAATAATTTATAATTGACGTTTAAAACTACTAAATAATAAATACCATGAAAATAGAATTACCAAATCATTTTTTTTATTTTAATTTTTTCATTATTGATTTATAAATTTCCATTGAATAAATATAACTTTTCGAACTAAAATGTAAGTGATTTATTTTGTATGTTAAACTAATACTAATTTCATTGTCTAACCGAGCAATTCCAAATTACATTATTTAAGCTTAGTATCGTACCGCCGTGAAATGAAATTCCATAAAAATTTCACGGCCGTACGATAAAATTTTTCACGCTCGTGAAAACTATCGTGAAAAAGTTGTGAAAATGATGTGAAAAAGTTTAATGGAGAAGAAAACAATAAGAAATATTGAAAAAGTATAAAAAAGGAAATTAACGAATATTTTAGAACCGAACAAAATGATGAAATGTCAAAATTCTGCCGTGAAATTATGTTTAGAACATTATTTCACGGCACTAGCGAATGTTTTGAATATTATTTCAGGAGCGAAAATTTTTTTCAAATGCGATTACCTAACATGTCAATATAATTTTTCTATTAATTTCTACGAAATCTCCATAACCAATTTCCTGAAATGAAAAAAAAATATTTATAAATATTCTTTATAAATTACACCCATCCCTCGCTTAACGGAAGGGTTCCGTTCCAGAAAAGTTGTCCGTAAATCGATTTTTTTTTTAACAAAACAAACATAATGTATGTACGTATTGTATACGGTACATATACGTAAAAATAATGTAATATGTATACTAAAAGTTATATGAATTATACATTTTATTAAAAAAGGAAAAATATCCATTAACAGAATAATTTCAAAATTCGGTTATGTATGTGCACTTGCTCATTTACTTCAAGACAATAACAAAATTACATAATGTACATAGTTGAATATAAATACAATAAGGTAATGCGTACATAAAATTGTTGCTAGGCAATACCTAGTATTTGAAATTTAAAATGTTCGCCGTTATTACATATTTTACATATGTATAAAAAATATGAAATGTACAGAAAAAAGAAAAATATATGTGTACTAGAAAAAAATTTTGTGCACTTCTATGTTTTATTTTTTTTCCGTCGAATTTTTTGTACGTTAACATAACAGAGACTGTGGAATAATTTTTCTATTCCGTTATAGAGAAATTCCGTATAAAGAGTCTCCGTTAAGCGAGGGGTGTATATAATAATGCTTAAGTTACATATTGCAATAGCATCACTAGTTACAAAATACTTATCTTTGCTAATTGTTTTAAGCTGGTTTTGTTAACCATGTGCTGAAAAAATTCTGCTAATCGATGTTAATATTGGCAACCAATCTGCGGACCTTATTGAATTATTCCACTTTTGTTTCATTTCGCCATTATTTGGATATACATATTTAAATAAAAAACAATCATTAAAATTATTGTACAATAAATATAAAAATAATATTTTTAATTTAGTAATAACAACCCTGTAATCAATAATTTAAATTGCCATTTTGCATTGTCACACGATATTTTAAATTGAAATGAAAATGTAACATAATGAAATAAAATGTTAAATTTTGTTAATTGTTTTGAATTTATTTAATTAACCTAGTAAAATACGAGTATTTTAGGAAAACTCTAAAAAAGAAGACACGTATGCAAAGAAACTTTGTTTTCAACATGAAAATGTAATGCATATTTCGCAACGATTTTCCTTATACGTAAATTGACCTTATTATCCATAATTAGGTTCTTTAATGTTGTTAATATAAAATATAATTTATCACAAAATTATTTTCATTCAATTATTAATAAATTATTTTAATTTAAAAAAACTTCTTCAAAAACATAACCTTAAATATCAATTTAATAAAAATTATTTGACAATTTAGTTTGCAAAGAAAGAGAGCTATCTAAAACATGGCTTCATAAACACTTTTTTCGTAAATAAAATTGTGCAATGATTAAGAATGAGATAGAAAACTTATGTTCTCTCCATTAATATTTACTCTTTGGTTAATAGCATAATTCGTTTGAATATGCAGTTAACTGGCCAATAAGAACGCCTAATATGCTATCCGCTGTGAAATTAAATTTGCATACAAATTTAACCCGCAGTTTCATCGTGAAATGATTTCCTTTGCAGTGTAAAGTTTCTTCACTGGTTATGTCATTTTCAAAACATTATTTCACGGCGGTTTTGGTGTTTGGTTTTAAAAAATACGTAAAAAAAATTTTTTATAGTTTTTCCACACTACTTAATATTTTTTCTCCATTTTTTTCACATTCTTTTCACAATTACGTCACAATGGTTTTCACGTGGATGGAAAATTTTCATGTTTCACGGCGGTAACATACGAAGCTGAAGAAATCATTTGTCTTACACACGGGTGGTGGTAGTCAATGTGTTAATCGTTATGCAGGTTCTTTGTTTTTAAAAATTTCCCAGTTTGTAAATTAAATAATGATAGAATATGAAATATTATTCAATCATAAATCGTATTCAACAAATTTAAAATTTATAACTCAACATTTTGTTTAAATTATAATAATTATTGTTACATTTTCTTCGTATATTAATTAAATTTTTAATTGGTACAAAGTTTCTCGTACAGTTTTACATTTAAAATAAAAAAATTTTTGGGAATTTTTATATTGAAGATTGAATTTTTCATACAATCTTCAATTGTAATATAAAGTTTAAAAGCTTAAAATAATGAAATGAGCAAAATACTATATATATACATATGTGACCATATAATAATAATAAAGAAATAAAAATTTGTTAAAAGTGAAGTTTTAAGTTTTCAGTTTTCTATAAGAGTGAAGTGGATTATATTAATTATAAATCTTATAGTTCAGTGAGCCAGAAATATTCTTTTAATAATTTTACTATATACATATAGTTTTTACCTGGGTAGTGGAAAAACATCTTTTTTTAAGTTAACAGACTTTTGGTATATATGTATAATGTACATATAAAAACTGTATAATATGGTTTTATTTGAAATTTGTGTGAAAGAATACATTTTACAATGAAAAGTTCAGAACAGATAAATAAGGATATATTTTACTTTATTAAATAGGTATAAATATTCTATAAATAATCTTCATTTTAAATATTTAATTAAAAAAAAAAATATGTATAATTTAATTTTGATTATATACTAGTTTATAAAACTATAAAAAAATATTTTGAATATTAAGTTTCATAATAAAAGTTAAAACTATTTGATATGAGAAAATAAAAATATATACGACAACACCTTTGTTACTTTGATTATACCCCCTCACTCTAAGCCCGACGATTCAAAATTAATTGATCTTCAAAAATGAACTAATTTATATTGGTGAGTGGTAATAGTGGCTGATAATGGTGGGTAGTGATTTTGGGTGGTGTTGGTAGTCATGGATGGTTATGATGGATGGTAATGGAGAACTCTACCTAAACTGGAACGAAATAATTATTATCTAAAATATTTTCTATGCGACGACTTAATTATCAAGTATCACAATTTTTGGCTACCATGGGGAGACTATCTTCAAAATATTCACATTGCATCTAGAAATAATTGAAGATTAATGTATACAGTAATAACGTACATATGGAACTGATGATCAAATATATATGTAACAATGATTTGTCAATTTCTTGGATGTTTTCAAAATTAATAATTTTATAATATCAAAAATTGTTATCATTTCTAAATATTTTGAAGAGACTTAGTTTATAATGAATAATGCTAACCAAATTTTTTTTTAATTTAATGGTAGACAAAATCCTTTTCTTTTTAAGTTCGAAAACTGAACATTCGATCGTGGAAATTTTCTTAATTTTTTCCCCGTTTCCTGGGAAAAACTTATTTAATTATTTTTTCTGACTTTGTTAATACATCTTCAATTTTAACTCAACATTTTTAATCCAAATTTAACGTTTTCCAAGTTCAATTTGTAATTTTTCATTCGAAATCCGTTATTTTCAAGTAAAATTCGTAATTGTATTTTAATGATATACTGAATCAAAGTTAAGAGTAAGATATACTAAATCGAAGTAAAGAAGAAATTTTTTTAAATTTGCACCTTGATTAGGTATTTTTTTAAATTTGCACCTTGATTTTTTTTACTACAGTCTTCCCACGGCTATAAGAGCCGGTTCTTATATTGAAATTGAAGAAGCGGTGGCTATTCTATTCGTTTAAAGATTAGGTGTTAATACAGAGTATAAGAGTGTGAATACTACCGCTACCCGGTATAATAAATTTTTTATGCCACGAAAGATACATTTTTGTTGCATATTCGAATACGACTTCATAGGGATATAAATTTTTTATTCATGAATGTCAGCTCAGCTGTTAAATGCCAGTTCACTATTCAAATTTCAAATTCAAAAATAAAGCACTTGGAGAGATTTCCAACTATAATTTAAAACGTATACTTTTTAACGTATTTGAATTCCAATTATATTTAGCTTCTAGTTATATTTATTTAATAAATATTAAATTCAACCCCACAGGTGTAGACATATTCATCGTAGTGGGGTTGAAATGCTATACTATAAAGCAAAAGCGTGACATTTTAAAAATGGATAATCCAAATTCTAAAGTAAATTGTGTTTTTTTTTTTAAATGGAAGAGGTGTTCCCATGGCAAATAACAAACATCAAACATTTGTTCCAACTAAGAGAAATGGTAAAACTTTTTGATGTTTCAATTGAAAAACAAGAAGAATAGAAGAAGGTGGTGAAAATGGAAACAAAATTAATTGGTGGGATATTGTATAGAAACAATAAAGGGTTACGAGTTAAAGAAAAATATATTAAAATGAAAGCTTTACAGTTAAATACGATAATTTTCGAAACTTCTGGAAACATAATATATGAAAATTTGTGATCGTCAGCAGTTTGGTTTGCGCGTTTTAAAAAACGTCTCGTTTCAAAACGGCAAACTACTTCAAGTTTTTTTCCGGACAATATAGAAAATATTGTAAAGAATTGTCATGAAAAAATATTTGAAAATATACAGAATATTTATACAGAATATTATCGGAGGCAAAATTTACAACAGCTTCGAAAGGAATACGGTATGTGTTATTATGCAAACCATCTTCGTTGCTACTGTAATCTTTCATATTATCCAGAATTTGCCATAAAGTTGATATTAATTTTAGTTGATATTAATTTTAGAATTTGCCATAAAGTTGATATTAATTTTAGTGCAATACATGTTGGTTTCACGTTAGAAAAAATATTGGCACCAATATTGGATCGAGAAGAATGGGTTGAAACTTATAATGATCTTATTATTTGTATATGGTATTTTGATGCAGATTGCTCGAAATGGTTCGGGCCTCAAGATCTGAACACCAGTTTGCTTATATAAATAATGCATGTTTCTTGCGTAGAAAGTTGGACTTTTCCCGAATGGCGGGAATCTTATCTTCCTACTTTAATAAACATTTTAGAAAATAATAAGGACATAACTGAGTTGCTTGATGATGAAAGCAATGCAGCCTTAGAGCTGGTAAATCTACTATAACTGGCGTAGAAATAGAAGCAATATCTATTAAGGAAAATTGGAACATTTGAGTTATTTATCTGGACATACAATGCATAAAAATTAATGAGATTTTTCATACAGTTAATTATCAAAAAAGAAAATAACTATAATTATTGATGAAGCCTGTTTTGGTACAAAAAGTTAAATTGATAAGAAATATAATATACTACAAATAATTTTATAAAATTTGAATTAAGTTGACTTAATATCTACAAATGAAATGGAAAAGAAATAGCAAAAAATCTTATTGATTGAGCATTTATTCAGTTCTTTGTTTTGCAACATTTGCAAAAAAGTGGAAAAGCAACAGAATCAGACAAAATGATACGAAAATAATAAATAGGTATTTATTTGGTAATCTACCTAATAAAAATTAATAGAAATAATAATTAGACATTTATTAGGTAAATTTAACAAAAAAATTGTTTTTTTTTGGTATACGGATATGACAAAAATCAGGTAATTTAATCAAGGAGCTAAAATAAATGCAAAAAAAATGATGTAAATAAAAAAAAGATTGTTTCAGTTAACATTTAAAAATAAAAAGTGAAAAATAAAATATGTATTATCCGGTTTTTGCAAAAGTAGAGATACTCTATGCTACCGATAATGGACAGTATCTATTTCATGGTCATTAATGTAATACAATAAAGAAGTCTGATAATTTTGTGCGTACAATATTGTACTAACAGATATATATGGTGGGTTAGATTTTCAGCAACTGAAGACACATAAAACATTTTCTTTCTGTTGTCCAGTGAAAACTGAAAACTGACGGAACATATATAAAAATGATGTTTCATTAAAGAAAATATTAACAAATACGTATATATGAGGGGCACAGAACCAAAGGGACAGGGACAGGGACAGGGACAGAGAGAGAGAGAGAGACAGAGACAGAGACAGAGACAGAGACAGAGACAGAGACAGAGACAGAGACAGAGACAGAGACAGAGCCAGAGACAGAGACAGAGACAGAGACAGAGACAGAGACAGAGACAGAGACAGAGACAGAGACAGAGACAGAGACAGAGACAGAAACAGAAACAGAAACAGAAACAGAAACAGAAACAGAAACAGAAACAGAAACAGAAACAGAAACAGAAACAGAAACAGAAACAGAAACAGAAACAGAAACAGAAACAGAAACAGAAACAGAAATAGAAACAGAAACAGAAACAGAAACAGAAACAGAAACAGAAACAGAGACAGAGACAGGGACAGGAACAGAGACAGAGACAGAGAAAGAGCCAGAGTCAGAGACAGAGACAGAGACAGAGTAACAGATACAGACACAGCCACAGATAGAGACAGAAACTTTTTCTGTGGCATTATCTATAGCCTTTATGATGCGGTGAAGGATTGGATTAAATTCTTGTCCTCTGTAATTAATTTTAATCTCTTTAGGTACAGTTTTTCCAGCACTTTCGAGATAATGGGAAGTAGTGAAATCGGACTATAAAATTTTAGATCATTCGGTGGTTTACCTGGTTTCAGGATCATGATAACTTCGGCTACCTTCTATATGCTTGAAACATGTCTCATTCTTAGGCCTGCATTAAATAGTAGCGTTAGCATTGATATCCCTATACTTGGCAGTTATTAAAGAATTTCCATAGTTATGAGATCGTATCCTGGTGTTTTTTTTAGCATTACTTTTAATTAGTCCTGCTACTTCTTTTGATGACACTTCAGTGATACGCTGGTTAACAGCCTTAAAATTTACAACAGGTTCAGGATTATTAACTGCTATGTTTGGTTTGAATATATCTGCTAGATGATCAGCGAAGCTTCGGCTTTATCTAGGTCAGGAGAATAATATTTAATTGGCAATTGAGAAAACATAATTTCTTTTACTATAGGTTTCTAATTTAAATGAACACTTAAATAAGTTTCCTGCGGAGCAAAGTATTTTAGATATTTACTATAAAAATGAAACTATTGAGCCAGCTAAAAAAAAGGAATTAACTAATTAAATTGCCTTAACATCATTTAAATACATGGATAGTAAGATTACGTTCTTTAATGTTTTAAACTATACAATATATGTTAAACTTTTAGTTACTCAAATCTAGATTGGATTATGTTAAATAAATCTGGATTATGTTAAATGCTGCAGATTCTATTATTTTAACGTTTCCTTCTTTGGAAAGTTATTGTGGCAAAGCTGTTATTTGCAAATTGTTAATTTAACACAATTCTTTAAACAATTTGAAATTATTTCATAATTAATTAAGGAATAGTTTACTTTTATATTATCCATCTACCTTTGGGTTGGTCTGGGTTAGGATGTGCAGGGTAGTCATTGACCGGTCGCTGACCCAATGTTGCAACTGTACAATTCTTGGCCAAGTGCTTGCTTTACCTCCTCGTAGTGGCCACCAGTAACAGTTTACTTAATACTCATCAAGTAAATCTGGCTAAAATTGCAAGGGCGATTTCTGTGCTAGTGTGAAATAAGGGACTAGTTACCAACTAGCTAGCATAAATGGGCTAGCAACCTGTTTACCCGGAAAGAATTATGCTACCGAAACGGATATTACGCCTCGGATACGGTTGTATTTAACAACGACGACTTTTGGCTATCGAGCCCGGACAACGATTGGCCTCTGGAATGTGAAGAAACTCCTGGACAACGGAGTACAAGACCACCACAATTCCAGATTGCTCCAACTTAAGCGTGAATTCATGCGATATAACTTAGACAGCTTACTTCACTTAGCACTAAGTGAAGTAAAATTGTTGGGCTGTGGAGAATACAAATCCCCCACCGTAACACTGTACTCCTCTATTCCGGTAAAGCAATAGATTCAATCCACGAACACAGAGTTGGAATTATGCTCACCATAGCGGCACGCAACAGTCTGATATCGTGGCAGCCCATATCAGAAAGAATGTTGACATGACAGCTATGTTTCCGTCTAGAGTGAGAAATATAACAATTATTCAGTGTTATGCACCAACTGAAGCAGCGTGTGAGGATGTAAAAGAAAATTTCTCCGACCAGCTAAGTGCGGTTTTTTCCAGGGCACCAAGAGGAGATATTGTGATGGTCATGGGAGATTTGAATGCGAAAGTGGGCAGCGAGAACATCAAACTGGAACATGTGCTGGGAAAACACGGTATCGGCAACCGCAATGACAATGGAGAGAGATTCGTTGATTTTTGCAACATTAATTGACTTGTTATAGGAGGCATCATGTTCCAATACAAGAAGTGCCATAAAGTCAGCTGGGTGTCAACTGATAGACAACGCACAGAAAATCAAATCGACCATTTCGCAATAAGCCGCACTTTCAGAAGTTGCCTCTTAGATGTTCAAAACAGACGCGGTGCCGACATCGGTTTGGAGAGGGATCACCATCTTATTGTAGCTTCCATCCGCCTTCGTACAAATAACAACACTAGAGCACAAATGCGTGCGCCCAGGTACAATAGGCACACGCTTAAGGTTCCTTCGGTCAAAAATAACTTTAAGGAGCAGCAACCAGCCAGCCAAACTTGATGCGCATTGGAACGCTGTAAAAAATATTTTTATTTGAGGAGCATACTGCCAAGCCACCTGGCGGTTATAAATCATAGATATCTGATTGTCCCTGGAAGAAAGTCGAAGAGCGAAGACAAAGTAAAGTACGTATACAAAGCTGTCCCGTGGGTGAGCAGAACGTATTTGAGTCCTTATATCGTATGAAAAATAAAGAAGTACAGCCTAGAGTGCGGCGTGACAAAAGAAACCGCATAAACAACTTAACTGAGCAAGCAGAGGAAGCTGCAAACACAACACCCAGTTAGAGATTGGAATTAAATCAACTCGTTGAAGGAATAAACCGCTTGATTAGAAGACGAAAGTGGAAGTGGATTGGTCACACGATCCGGAAGGGCGACAGTTCTATTGCAGGGCATGCAATGTAATGGAACCCACTTACCCAAAGAGGAAGAAGAGTGGGTCGTCCTAGGCAAACATGGAGCAGATCAGTACAAGAGGAACACCAAAAACTTGGAAAAAGCTGGGGGTAACTGAAGCACATTGCTAGAAACCGACAAACGTGTGGTAGACGTGCTATTCCCCTCGATGGGGAACTAGCAGCTAAACAAAGAAACAATCTACCTTTTAGTTGAGTTTTTTCTCTCCCATTCACCTTCGGATTTGGTAAAAAACAATTCCGAAATTTGAAGGAAATTATAATTTTGCACACTGGGATTATACAAGTTTTTTCTTAATTATTATTCTGTTGTGTTACTGTAATAAATAGGAAATAGTAAAAATTGGAAAGAATACTCAACAAGATTTAAATGAAATCCTTAATTCTACTATTTCATACATTTTTCAATCTCCAAACAATAGTTATTTAGATATTTATTAGAATAACTTGATTAAAATCAATTATAATAGCTTTTCAATTCCGTATAATATTTCTAAACTTTCCACATAATTTTCAAAAGCTGGGAAGTACAGTCATTATTGTAATGTTATCTACTGTAATTGCAATAAGCGAATTTTTCTTCAATGAGAATATTGTTAATAATAAAGCACAATGAGTTTAATCAATTGCAAATTGCGCATGCAAAGTTGATGGTAATCTTACATTTTGTTTTTTAATCATTTACCTGAAAATTTGACTCGAACTAGGTAAACATATTATTTCCAAAATATGTTCCTTGTATTTTGAATTTAGTGCAATTAAAGTACCCAGAATGAAATCGTCAGCCTAAAACCAAACTTTCTGTTATTTTCATGACAAATTTATAAAAATAAAAAATAAGTGAAAACATATAAATAAATAAATATGTATATTTATTACGGTATATATATTTTGGAATTTTGATAAATTATTATTTCGGTTTACATTATAAATGCGAAAAAACTGATACAGTTGTTGGTAGGAAGAAACCATAAAATTTTATGTAAAAATTATTTTATAGTTTTTCTACGAAATTAAAAGTTAAATAGGGTAAAAAAAATTGTAAAATATGAAAGTGGGTATTTAAAATAGTTTTAAACTAATTAAAATTACAATTTCTACTTAAAATAAAAAAAACACAGAATAATGAAATAAAAATATACAGAACAATAATAGAAATATTCCATAACCGCATATTTTTATTATATTGTTCTGTATAATATTATTTTATGATTCTCTGATTGTTTTTAGTTTCAGCGTACATATGTGAATACGGTTTAAGTTCTTGTCTAGATTTAGTTATAAGATAAAAATTATTAGAAATTATAAATATATATTATCGTGCTGCAGCATATAAATGATCTAATTTACATTTGCATTCTTCTACCGTTTAAAATAGTGCATTTATTTTTAATTTTTTTAATTTTTTCAATATGTTATTGCAATAATTTATTTTGCGCAATATAGCTTTTTATGTCCTTGAAAACACATATTAAAAACCTCCGTAAAGGACGCAATATATTCCCAAATAGTGACCACAATTGGCTGTGGAAACTTTTCGGGACTGGAACATCACTTCCCAAATCAATCTTCGTAATCCAATGCTTCGTAATCCAACGCTTAAAATCCTTCCCCCATTGGACGAATTATATTTGATTCAGGCTTCGGTATTTTTTGTTTATTGTTTATGGGTAGGTTTTAGTGTTATTATGGTATGTCTGAAATTTTATATACAATGCACCGTTCAGCTAAATCTTTCGATATACGGAATCCTGTGATTTGGTTCTGTGACAAAAACCCCCGGTCAATAACTACCAGTAAAAAATATTACAGCAAAATTAATTAACTTAAATTTAGTTTCGTTATATAACGAAATAACTAACTTAAACTTACTGATAAAAAGGAAGTCAGGTGTTTTAGCTAAACGTTCATTTAAATCTGGATATTTGATGTTATTCAAATAAAGATATGGAGAATTGAAATGTTAACTTCTATTATTGTGACATTGAAGTTTGAACATTTTTATGAAATTTTTTTTAAGAATTTGTAGTGGAAATTAAAATTAGTAGAAAATTTGTATTAAACTATTAAAAATATTTGATAGTTATTTGGGTAAGTTAATTATTTTAATAGTTTCAATTTTAAGAAACTATTAAAATAATTAAGTGTTATGAACTAATTTCTATTACATTATATTTTATTATAAAATAAAAACATTAAGATATGCTCTAAGAATCCATACGAAATATACGTTTTTTTATATAATATTTTATATATGTAGTAAGTTAATAGTTGTATAAATTTTAGATTTGGGAAAATGTATAGATTGTCGCCTGTATTGGCAAGAGATTTTATAGCGAAACTGGAACCTTTGGAATTTATCCTGATATATCAACAGATATTAAGATTTTTATACAAAAAAATAACTCTGCTATGTAGGTCGCCTCCTCGTGGTGCAGACTGGGTAATGCTAAAAAATCTACAATTGGCAGGGGGAATCAAGCCGAACAGCTTGATGTCGGCTCCGTATCCTGTCAAGATAGGGGGGATTAAAGTCGAACAGCCTGCTGTCGGCTCCGTATCCTAGGTCTTTGGCGGATGTGAAAGGGGGACTCAAACCGAACAGCTAGCTGTCGGTTCTGTAGCCTTTCACAGCAGTGCACATCTTGAAATACGGGTCTGGTCATGTTTCAGACAGATTTCAAGGTACCAATGGTCACTAATATGGGGTGGTTCCCAGTGACTCGCAAGTGTACGTACTACCTCTATAAGGTGACCTTAATAAAGTACAGCACTACATGAGTAAACCTCGGAAACAAAAATCCTCAATCCACGGTAAAACAGCATATGCAAAGGGATGAATGGCTAGTGGGCAACTAGTCGTTAATATGCGAACTCTGGATACCAGGCGACCTCCAGTTTAATTTAGCCTTTCCCTGGTAATGCGTAGCTCTGCCAGGGGTGATTATTATTTCTCGCTCTGCTCGTGGGAATCAGAATATGGAAAATACACACAACAAAAATATAGGGGATGGTGTCTCCCACAAGACATCTAATGGGAGGCACTATCCCTATTTTTGGCAGAGGAAACACAACTCCAGAAGAAACAGCTAGAAGGCTTGATGAAAAGGTGAACCGTTCTCAAGCCAATCCAACAACATCTGGAAACCTAGCTGGAAAAATTGCCTTCCGCCCGCATATTAAAACCAATAATGGCATCAACGAACAACATTTATCAGCCGAGCTGAAACAGTTGACGTTTACCGAAGGAAAAAAAGGCTAAGCGGCGCAGGTAGGCGTGGGTATACGTACCATCGTCAAAAAGGTAAGAACATTAAAGAGGCATACGAACTAGCGTAGACATGAAAACAACGTCAAAAAGGCTCAGAACACCTTCCACAACACCATCGAAAAGAAAAAAAGGCTCAGAACACCTTCCACAACACCATTATTTATATAGTGCACAATATAAATAAGAAGCAGAAAACTTCTGCCTATAATAGCAGACAACATAGACCCGCAGGAGAGGCTCAGCCCTCCACGCCGGGTACTAGTTATAAGGACGCACTAAAGGGGACCAAAATCGGTATTATACACGCCGAACATCTCCATAAATTATTATCAGCAGAGCAGCTAGCTGCATACCAAAAATTCATCCTGGCAGCAATTCCAGCAGCTGCAAAAGAGGGAACTCATCCACAATTTGGATTAAGCCTCAGACCAGGATGGATGCTAATCACTTGCTTAGATGATAGAACATCAAAGTGGCTGGAAACAATGGCTACAACAATATCAAATGAGTCCACCAAGATTCAGGTCGTCCGGGAGGATAAAATTCCAAAGGTGGAAATAGTGACGGATTTTTCCCCCACGAGGAAGACGAAACAGAGGAAATCCTCACCCTCATCGACTTCCAGAACCCAGAATTACGCGCGGCGAACTGGAAGGTTCTGGGTAGATGCATAGAGGGCACATGCGCCGTCATTACATTCTCCATCGACGGCCAATCGATGGAGAATCTAAAGCAGAAGGGCTTCGGAATCTGCTTTAAATTCGCTGGCATCACTCTTCGGTAAAAAACTAAAGAGGTAAATAGCGGCCAACCGTATCTCACAAGTGATGTCAGCGAACAAGCCAAAACACCAAGTTAAGATGATGCAGGCAAATCTCCACCGTGCAGCAGCGGCTATGGACGTGCTAACTTGGAGTTTCGCTAAAGAGGAATTTCAGGTGGCCTTTCTACAAGAGCCTAGAGACACAACAGGTAAAATCCTGCGTATTAGTCAATCCATGGGTAAGTTAATCTTTGATAAAAATAATAGCAGACCTAGAACTGCTATCCTCTTATCAACTAAAATTAATTATCTAAATATTCCTAGTTTCATCCGTACAGATCTAGTAGCTATACTGGTGAAACTACCTACCACAGGGGACTTCCAAAAGGCCATCATCGCCTCGGCTTACTTCTCCGGAGAGGGGACAGAAGCTCCATCTGAAGACGTCATAGAACTAGTGGAATATAGCAAAAAACACAATCTACCAGTCATTCTGGGTTGTGACGTCAACGCCCACCACATAATATGGGGAAGTAGTAATATAAATAAAAGAGGTAAGTGACTCACCTCTAATATAAATTATCTTACTTCTAACAATTTAGATATAATAAATCAGGGCAACACCCCTACCTTTGTCAATGCTATTTGGCAGGAAGTTCTAGATTTAACAATAGCTAGCCCCTGCCTTTCTCACAAATTTACTAACTGGCATGTTTCAAAGGAAGCATCGCTTGCGGACCATAATCACATATGTTTTGAATTGCAAACCACTCTAAATATTACCAAAAAATTTAGAAACCCAAAACGTACTAATTGGCAACAGTACGAAATAAATAACTAAGAGGTAGAAATCAGCAGTCCAGACTGCATAGACCTCCAAGCCAACCAACTTGTAAGTAGCATTATAGATGCATACAAACAAAGTTGTCCCAAATCCCAAAACAAACGAAAAAAACAAGTTTCTTGGTGGAATGACGAACTAGCGGCAAAACGCAAAGAAATAAGAAAACTTTTCAACAGAGCGAAAGCCCTCGGTAACTGGGAAGCATATAGAAGTTCCCTCAATGAATACAACAACTTACTTAAAAAGTCCAAAAGAGACTCATGGAAGAAATTCTGTGAAGAGATTGGACTGTTAGAAAAACCAGGCGGATCTCTAACAACCATCAGCTCAGAAACTCTTGACGTGTTATTGGCAATACACTTTCCGGGTTGCAAAATAAAAAACCCTGAACACATAGAGGAAGACGAAAGGATTCAACGTCCTACTCCAAATAGCAGAAGCCTCGCTAATAAAATCTTCACTCCAGAAAAAATTAAATAGGCAATAAACAAATTTAAACCCTACAAATCTGCTGGAGTAGATAAAGTATTCTCTGCACTACTTCAACAGGGATTAGAGATTCTAATGCCAAACTTGATAAGAATCTTTAAAGCCAGCTTTATATGGGGGTATATCCAAAAAAATTGGAGAAAATCAAGGGTGGTATTTATTCCAAAGGCAGGGAACCGTCCTTCTGAAAAGCCTAAATCATACCGCCCCATAAGTCTTACCTCCTTCTTCATTAAAACAATGGAGAAACCTGTTCTAATGTGGTGGTAGTTTCTCCATTAAAACAATGGAGAAACTACCACCACATTAGAACAGGACCGAATAAGGTCCGACTGCACCCTAGGCAACATGCCTACCAGAAAGGTAAGTCAACAGAAACAGCACTTCACGACCTTGTAAGATCAATTGAAAAGGCAATAGAACACAAGGAAATAGCGCTCTGTGCATTTCTGGATATAGAAGGGGCGTTTGACAATACCCCCACGAAGCAATAATAACAGCATCCAGAAATAAACGTCTAGAACCGACGACAACCAAATGGATACACTCCACGCTAAAAAGTCGCTTGACAACAGCCGACCTAGGCAATAGCTCAAAAACAGCACAAACCTTCAGGGGATGCCCCCAAGGAGGGGTGGTCTTTATCTCTACTACTCTGGTCTGTCGTGGTTGATGAGTTATTACAACTTCTAGTGAATTTAGGTTACGAAACTATAAGCTATGCTGATGACATAGTCATAATAATGGTGACCCTGCTCCAACGAGGTAAAATATCTACGCGTTACACTGCTCCAACGAGGTAAAATATCTAGGCGTTACACTGGACAGGAAACTAAGTTGGAACACACACATAGAAAAGACTCACGCTAAAGCAACCAAGGCCTTTTGGACATGCAAAAGTATGTTCGATAACAAATGGGGGCTACATCCCAGAATGATCTATTGGTGTTATAGAACCATAATCCTACCGATAATAGCATACGGCTGCACAATGTGGTGGACAAAAACACTACAACATAAAACTCAGGTTATACTGGGTAAAGTCCAAAGACTAGCTTATCTTGGCATAACAGCATAAAAAACCTTCTTACTGCGGCAATGGAAATTTTCCTAAACCTCCCATCTTCATATAAAAATACATCTTCATATAAAAAAAGAAGCGCCAAGAGGTATGCTAAGAATTCAGAAGGAAAGAAAATACCTCACAGGAGATTTCAGGGGTCATCTTCAACTGTTAAATAACCCCAAAATAGAAACCCTTTATAACTTTGACATACCGTTGAAGATTATAATCAGCGAACGCAAAGACTGGCAATCTAAGCCTCCTGAACAAAATACGGGTGCAGCAATATGGTATACAGATGGCTCCCGTACCAAAGGGAGCACAGGTTCTGGAGTTAAAGGCCCAAACTTCTCGGCATCCAAATTACTTGGAAGAGAAGCAACTATCTTCCAAGCAGAAATGATAGAAGCAACTATCTTCAAAGCAGAAATGTCAAGCTGTATCTATCCCCCGACAAACATGAGTCAAAACTTGTCTGGGACTGTCTCCAAAAGCTCATAATACTGGCCAAAAGGAATAATGTAACCTTAATGTGGGTACCAGGTCATATTGGAGTAGAAGGCAATGCAGAGGCAGATAGCCTTGCAAAAAATGGTGCAAGCACCAGGTTTATTGGACCTGAACCTTTCTGTGGAAAACCTAAATTAAGGAATATATTCCTGCACGAATGAGGACGTATTTATTGGATGGCACATTTAAAATTCCTTTAAACAGTTACTGATCCGGCATATACATTATTTTGGTGAATAAGGAAATATTAATTAGCAAAGCCGTGGTTTAACATATTGTATGTAGAAGATACAATTGAAGTTTTTATTCAATTGTATCTTCTAGATATAATGAAATTGTACTACACTAAGACCTCGCTTTGCGTCGTAGATACGTTCCAAAAAATCACGACTCAAATCGAAAAGACGCAAAGTGAATTGCTATTTTCTATTGGAAATCATATAAGCAGCAAAGATAGGTTACTGTAATTTTCTTTCAGTCCTTAAATATTAAAAAAAGAAGAATATTTAATAAAAAAACAAAAGTAAAACTTTATCAATTCATTTAAAAACATAAAAAAGACTAGTAATTCAAGCAAAAATTAAAACACATATATCTAGCGAGCTGCCTTCTTCGTTTCAGAAAATTTAAAAAAAAATCATCTATCTTTTTAAAAATGATAATATACCAAAATATTGGAATTCAAAAATCAATGTAAAATAGCAACGCAATACGAAAAAACAACGACTCATAGGGAAAATGCATGATGTACTGATTAATAAGATATTATTAGCTGTCAGTTCTGCGCATGTCGTCGACTGGTGACAAAATTATGCATGTACATTTCATTTTTATATAGGAGTGAAGTATATGAATTATATAGAAGTGAACTTATATGATTAAAATAAATAATAAATAAACTGCCAACAATAATAATTTAAATAAACAATAATAATTTCATTGCTGGTATACAAAAGAATTTATTAGAAAAAATAAAGTAACACATATGATAGATTTTATGTAATTGTTTTATTTAACTTTCTTTGTTTACTTCTTTTTTGTTCATAAATATTACTATTTAACATTCTTATTCTAAAATACATTTTGCATTTAAAAAATAACATTTTTACATCTTTATTTAAATCTATATGGTCGGAATTACTAATTAGAGATGTTAAATAATTAATGCCAGTCTTTAAACTATGACCATTATAAATTCTAAAAATATGCTCAAATTTTTTAATTTTACTTAAAAATAAATCTGTTGGTTTGTAAAAACCGCCTTCCGACACATGATTTGCCCAACTATAAGTGGATCCGCTCTGTTCAGCTGTTGGAAAACCAAGATTTTTTTCTGTTTTTCGAAGCTTAGAGGAAATAAATCCAGCTATATTTTCCAATCCATCAGTTTCTAATTCGCTTAAGTCCTCAGCAATTTCATTTTCAAGTTCTTTCGATGTAAATGGATCATTCTCAATATTAAAATTCCCTAAAATGGTGGATGTAATAGGGGTACAAGTCTCTTCCTCTGTGATCCCGATTTCGAACACTGGCTCAGTAGGTTGTGAATACTGTTGAACGTTATTATTAGTACCAACTCGAATACCATTTATTAAAATCGTCATGTCTTCTAAAATTTGATTTTGAACAATTCTAGAAAGACCATACGCCTTCATTCGATCGCAGGAATCAGTTGCGGGAGCTCTCGTTTTGAAAACGTCAAACCAATCGTTCACCTAAAATACAAAATACAATAGTTATGTTCGTTATAATAATAATATAAATTAATAACACATATTACTTTTTCAATATTTCAGCACATTCCTTCCAATGTTCGCTTTAGAAAATTCCTAAGATTTCTAATCTGGTGGTAACTGCACAGGATAATGTATTTGAAAAAAGTTCTTGACAAATTCGTGCATTTTCCACTTTAAATTTATCATTTCGGTACCACTTTGTCACCCACAATTGACACATACTTTCGTCTTTAGGAAATCTATAAAAATCATTTACTTCACCATTTAGATTATTTTCACTTCTTTTTAGTTTTTTATTATTGTTTTTATTACACCCAAACATAGCACATTGAACCATTTTAATAAAAAAAATGTTTATATAAATATTTTTTCTAAGCAAAACAATTATTGTCACCAGTCCACGTATTTGTGAATAATAGTGAATGACGTTTAATTTTAATATGCGCGTGATCATATCTTTATGTAGTATATCAAATCAATTTTTATTTATAATTTTACTATTCTTCGTTCTTTCCTCTTTCCGAATTTTTAGTTGTTCGCGATGGATTTTATATGCTGCATTTGTGGCTCTTCAATTAAGTCGACTATTGACAAACTTACTTCTCGCTCAAGAGTTGATTTAACAAATAATTTGTCGTTTCTTTGCGGAGATTGCAAAAAGAATAATATTTTCACTTTGCTTTCTCGTAATAATGAATTAATAGAAAGCTTTTCAAGGGAATTTCTCTCTTTCAGGACTAACTTTGATGAGAGTAATAATCGTCTTTTTTCTCTTGAAAATAAAATTAATTTATTATCCAATCAAATCTTGGATTTATCTTCTGCTGTCGAGTCAGTGGAAAAGGGCATTGACTCTAACACTCGCACTATTGCCACTAACGGATTTGATTTCGTGAAGAAATTATCAAGAACTGAGAAGTTAATTAGCGGTCTTGATTCCAATTTACATGAGTCTCTTGGCGAAAATATTCAGCGTATTGAGTCAGAACTTCATAACACTTCCGTCGATCTAAAAAAAATTAATGTATTTTTGGCCACAAACTCTAGTAGGCTAGATAATTTTTCCATAAATTATCTTAAAAAATCGGACGAGGTTTCTGATTTCTTGCAAAAATTATCGATTGACTTCAAGTACTTTAGTTCCTCTTGTGAGGTTGGTTTCAGGACTATTAATTCTAATTTTTTAGGAGGCGTGGGCTCGGCCGTTGCTCCAGCACCTTCATTAAATAGTGCACCATTGCACACTATGGAAATACCTTCCACTTCTGGCTCCCAACCTGAAGTGGAAGTTATTAATGAAATTTCATTATTTGATGAAATGCGTTTTCCTAGTCCAACTCCTCCTAATAATCAATCGGCTACAACGCTTTCTTCATCTGCGCCTTCTACTGCAACTGGAAATCGGTAATCGCGTAGGCGAATGAATAGGAGAACTACTAATGGAAAATCTAATAATAAAACTGTAATCGTTTCTAATCAGCATAATTCTGCTAACAGTGTTGTCTCTAATCCGGCCCCCACGTCAAGTCTCCGTGTGGTATCTCACCCGAAATCAATCTTTACTTCGCGCTTTCATCCTGAAACATCGACGGACGAGGTGATTGCCCATATTAAGAAAAAGATTTCGGGCATCAATATTAATTGTATTAAATGTAAGAAAATCAGTCTAGACAGCGCTCACGTTGCGTCTTTTAAAATAACAGTTTCAATTGAGCACTTTTCTAAATTACTTGACAATCAATTTTGGCCTAAGGGTATTTTTTTCAAAGAGTTTATGCCACGTCCAACAACTTTAGCTTCTATTAATAACTTTAAATCTTCTAATACTTCAAAAAACTAAGTACTTTGTCCCTCTACTACCAAAATGTTAGGGGGCTTCGTACTAAAACTTCAGATGTTTTTTCTAAATATCAAATACTTCCTTTCGAAATCTATGCTCTGACTGAAACTAATCTTTGTGAGGGCTTTAATGACAATGAGCTCTTTGCCTCCGACTTTAATGTCTTCCGTAAAGATGGCAAGAGTGGGGGTCGTGGAGTACTCATTGCCGTTAGGTCATCTTTCGATTCTAGTTTAATCACTTTCCCTAATTCTGGTAAAACTGAATTAGTTTGCATTCGGATCTCAATTGGACGAAGTTTCCTTTATATTTTGAATTGTTATATTCACCCTTCCAGCTCACTTGAATATTACAAGGATTTTCTTAGTGCGGTAGATTTTCTACACACTATACTTGGGGTTGATGATGAAATGCTGATTCTTGGTGATTTCAATCTACCTAGGCTTGTTTGGATTCCCTCAGATGACGACTCACACTTTGTGGCATCTAATGCTTTGTCGATTATTGAGACAACATTTATTGACTATATTTCAGATTCAAGCCTAGTCCAGATCAGTAATATATTAAACAATTTAAACAGGCAACTTGATTTAGTCTTCTCTACTGACGCTCTTAACTGTGTAGTGGCTGAGAGCTCTCAATTTCTCTCTGTGATTGATGCTTTCCATCCACCTTTATCTATTACTTACTCCTATCAACGTAATTTTTCCTTTTCCTCTAACGATACTTCTTATTACTTTAATTTTCGTAAAACTGATTTCACTAAACTAAATAACCTTCTTCGTGATCTTGACTTTAACTCTATTCTTGACCCTTGTACTAATCTTAATATCACTATATCTAATTTCTATACTAAGATTTTCGAGTGTGTAGAAAAATCAGTTCCTGTTTCAAAGAAAAAGAATCTTTCGTCTTCCCCGCCTTGGTACAACAATGATCTTCGTTCCTTAAGAAACCGTAGAAATAGGCTTTGGCACAAGTATCTAATTTCAAAATATGAGGCTGATTATTTATCTTATCTTCTTGTCGTCAATGAATTTTCGGTTTTATCTAAAAGTCTATATGCCGACTACTTAAGCCAAATGCAATTCGACATTATTTCCAATCCGAAAAAATTCTTGAAATTTATAAACTTTAAAAAGAAATGCGATGGCTTTCCTTGTTCATTGAAATATAACAATCAGTCCTCTAATGATTCTAAGGCAATTTCTAATTACTTTGCTAGTTTTTTTAGCCATGCCTTTAGCAATAATGACTTTGTGCCTGATGCGGACTATTTCAATTACTTAGATAATTACCCTTTGACATCTTTCGTGGACGTTAGCATAAACTTGGAGATTGTTATCGACAAATTAAATAAATTGAAAGATGACTTTACTTCTGGTCCAGATGGTCTTCCAGCTGTTATTTTAAAAAAATGCAGTGATAGTTTGGCTCAGCCTCTTACCAAGTTATTTCAAAGGTCACTGTATGAGGGGATTTTTCCAAGCTTTTGGAAGGAATCTTTTATTATCCCAACTCACAAAAAGGGCGACAAATCTGATATTGGTAACTATAGGCCAATCGCTAAATTATCATCTATTCCGAAATTATTTGAAAGTATAGTTTACGACAGTCTTTACTTTAACAGCAAAGTACTTTTCTCAGACTGTCAACACGGTTTTCTTCAAGGCCGCTCTACGACTACTAATCTTATTGAATCTGTCTCTAGCACTATCAATTCAATGGAAAAGGGCATTGACGTTGATGCTATTACTACTGACTTCAGTAAAGCATTTGATAAACTTTCTCACTCTATAATTATCTTTAAATTACGTGCACTAGGTTTTCCTCCCACATTTATGTGTTGGTTGGATTCTTATCTTAGGGATCGTAATTATAAGGTACTATTTCGTTCTGTACTCTCTGACTCTTTTATTGCTAAGTCTGGTGTACCCCAGGGTAGCCACCTTGGCCCTTTAATCTTTATACTATCTATAAACGACGTTTCCCTAATTATTAATAAAGCGGAAACTAATATTTACGCTGACGACATGAAAATTTCGAAACAAATTTCGTCAACTTTGGATAGTGCTGTTCTTCAGGCTGAATTGAACAAATTTTCTACTTGGTGTTCTATGAATCGGCTTGAACTCAATGTTACCAAATGTCAAAGCATCACGTTTTCTCGTAAACGTAGTCAAGCACCAACACGTGACTATTATCTGAATGGTGAGCTCGTCCCTAAAGTATCTCAAATTCGTGACTTGGGAGTTATCTGCGACAGCTCACTTAATTTCCACTCTCACTTTGATAATATTGTTGGCCGCGCGAACTCAATGCTTGGTTTCGTGAAACGTTGGTCCAAGGAGTGGAATCCATTTGTTACTAAGACTTTGTACATGAAATTTGTTAGACTTTTACTTGAATATGCTAGTCAAGTTTGGTCTCCATACCAACAGATACATTGTCATCGTATTGAAGCGGTTCAACGCAGATTCCTAAGGTTTGCACTTCGTGGGCTGCCTTGGGTTGACCGTTTCAACTTACCACCATACGTTGACCGGCTCAAGCTCATTGATTTACAGACACTTCAACGGCGCAGAGAAATTGCTGACATCGTATTTGTCCATCAGGTGTTCATGGGCGCCATTGACGCACCCAATCTACTTAGTAGAATGTGCCTGAATGTTAATCCACGTTCGCTCAGGTCGGTGACTTTGTTCAAACTACAATTTCACAGTTCTGACTATGGGAAAAATGAGCCTATTACTCGAATGCTCAGGAAGTTTGTGCGTCTTTTATAATTGTGCGTCTTTTGACTTCCAGTATAGTAAACACGTCCTAAAGAGGCTACTAAAATAATTTTCATTGATTTTTGCATGTTTTGTATATATGATTTTGTATATACATTCAATCTGTTTTGTCACACTTTTATTTTAATTTTAATTTAATTTTAAGATCTTTAATTTTTAATTGACTATTTCACTTCTTTTTCTGTGAATGCAGTATAAATACTATTGTATGCTCGACCTATTAGATGACGGCTTAAGGAAGTAGTAGCGTTCTTTTCAGAACTGTAAAGCCTATAGCCAATAGTCTCTTAATTTGAGCTTGGTTTTTGTATATATGTTTTTATTCTATTAATTTAATTTATATATATGTTTATAATTTTTAACCAATCAGTTACTGGTCTGGATAACATTTTCCTGACTCTGACCTGTAGTAATGGATGACAGTGGAGGGAAGTAGTAACTTTCTTTTAGAATAGTGAAGCCCAATACAGGTGGTAATCTATTAATACAACGTCCGAATGCAGTAATAATTGATTGGTTCAGCTCTTTATTGTAATGCTTGTACTAAGCATGTCCTTGCTTTCCTCTTTTTTTGTTATTATTTCTGATAGTGGTGGAGGTATCTTTCTGGTAGTGGTGAAGGTATCAAGTGGTTTATGAGTTTCATTATCAATATTTTACATTAATTATTTTTTCTTTTTTTCTCTAAACTTCTTGATATCTTTATATCTACGTGCGGAATTAGGAGGGGAAAGGTGGCGTGGGACTTTATTATTATTATTATTATTATTATATCATGGGGAAAATGAGTCTTAATTCAGTAACGACGCAACTTAGAAACACCACAAAACCAAAAGACGCAAAGCGTGGCCTTAGTGTATTATACAATACTATTACATTTATGTATATTTTAGAACAATAAAATAATAATGGTCAATTTTAAAATTAGACTCTTTTACATTTCACTTTTGGACTATTTTTCATTATGAAAAATAATCCAAAATTTTTGGGTCATGTCTCATATTTGCTTTTGGTCGTTTTTTCATTTTTTAAAATCTTTCTTGCACTATGAATTTCCCCAAAAATGAACCACATTTTTTGAGCGAATTTTCATTTTATATTTTTAGGCGATGTGGTTTTGTCCGATTTTGCGCACAGCTGATTTACTGGAATTATTAATGAAACGCACATTACTCTTATTGCTCTTAAAAAGACTGAAGAAATTGGATATGTTAACAAAAAAGAATTCGATTATTTAAAAAAATGTTCAAATTTTATTACAACTTAATTTTATTTAATAGGAAAAAAAGTTTTTTCCTATTACAAAAAAATTGCTAAATATTAATTGTAGAAAAGGAAATTCGCTGAAAGTTTTGCAAATTTAATTATAAAAATTTTGTTTTTATTTATCTAATTAAAAATATTAAAAATAATTAAAAATAAAATAATTTTTATTTCTTTTAGTTGGGTTCTTATTAATTAGAATTAGCCCTTTCCTTCAGAAATTGGATTATCATTACTTCCCTTTTCCAATTACCTCCATCATTTGGTAGAGGTAAATCATGAATACTTTTAATAATCAAGCAAATGACAACACGGAAAGGACAAAAAAGGAGTATTTTTGAAATATTAACAAATTACTAAATTAATCTAAAATTGATTATACATGCGCTTAGTGTCTTACTTTTCCCCAAATTTTTTTACTCCCGGGATTTGCGATTGGCAAAAGTTGTTTCCCGGGATTTTCGCGGGATATCACGTTATTAATATCTACAAAAATTATAGATATTAATAAAGTGATATCCCGCGAATATCAAAAATTATATATATATTGACTAATGAGTACCTCACCTAGTAACCTTTGTGTTTGTGTCCTACTTTAGTTTATATACGAGGGCAGATTGATAATTACGTGGACTACCTGTGATGCAGGTAATGCACATGTATGAAGTAGGTATTTTTTACCTCTAAAATCTTTTACTAGGCTATATATAAAATTTCAAGTCGATATCTTATTTAGTTTACGTGTAACAGACAACAGCGTAACTAAGAATCCATGGCTGCTGTTGAACTAATTTTTTTGCCAATATTTCATCTTCGTGACATTTTCTTTTATTAATATTAATGTTGAGCAACGAAAGTAAATGACGACCCAGACCACCAGTCGATAATTCTTTACAGCCGATTATTTTTTCACATTTGTTGCACTTCGCATATTCATGGTTAACCTTTGCAAAATACTTCCACACTTCCGCGACTTTCATTTTCTTTTCTACTAGTTGTGCTCCCATATATAATATATATAGAATTTGTTTTAAATTTAATGTAATTGGTGGTCATAATAATAATGATGTAGTGTAGATGATGATAATAATGATGTTGATGATGATGATGATAATGATGATATGAGCGTAACGGTGAAGATGGCAGTGCTCATCATAAAGATGAGGATGATGCTGAGCAATAATGATGATGAAAATGATAACCATAATGATGATGATGATGAAGATGATAACAATGATGTTGATGATGGTGATGATCATAATGATGATGATGATCATAATAATGATAACGATGGTGACGATTATAATGATGATGATCATAATGATGATGAAGATGATGATGATCATAATAATGATGCTGATGATCATCAAATCATAATGATGATGATGATCATAATGATGATGACCATAATGATAATGATGCTGATCGCGCAATGATGATAGTAATGATGATGATGATGATGATCATGATCATAATGATGATGAAGATAATGGTTATAATGATGTTGATGATCATAATTAAGATGACGATGATAATAATGACGATGATGCTGATGGTCGTAATGATGATGATGATAAATATAATTATGAAGATGAAATTACCATAATGATGATAATGATGATGATGATGGTGATTATGATCATAATGATGATGATGATCATAATGCTGATGATGATCATAATGATAATGAGCAGGAAAAACTAAAATTCGCAGATTAGAAGCTGATATTTTTCAGCTTCTAATCTGCGAATTTTTTTTAATATTTTATTGGTGGCTAATAAAACTCATAAGCAACTACTTGCAACTATAACAATCAAGAAATTTTTTTTCTATGTCAAAGTTATGTGGACAGGAAAATTCAACGTTTTGAAATATTCACCAAACAGGTTTTTTATTTTGATATTAAAGTAGAAAAAATTAATTCTAAAAAATATTTATTACCTTAGCTATTTTGCATATGATGCATTCACATAATATGGTGCATTTTGTATATAGTGCATTCACTAATTATATAAATTAATTATTATCAAGTTAGCAATAAAAAAAATGTACACTCTTCTAACTGATTGTAGTAAGTAGTTGAATCTACTTCGTAGTTGTACTTGCTTCTTTGTTTCAGTGACGGGGACTTCAGCATCATCATCATTTTCATCTTCATCATCATCAATCATGATGATAGATGATCCTGATGATGATCATAATCACAATGATGACGACAATCATAATGATTGATGATAATGATTATGATGGCCATGATGATGATTATGATGATGATCAGAATGATGCTGATCCCGATGATGGTGATGATCATAATGATGATGATGATGATCATAATGATGATAATGATGATCATCATAATGATGATCATCATAATGATGATGATGATAAACATGATGATGATCATCACATAATGGTGATGATGATGACGATGACATAAAGATGATGATAATGATCATAATGATGATGACCGTAATGATGATGATGATCATCATCATAATGATGATGATGATGATCACAATGACGATGATGATTCTGATCATAATGATGATAATGATCAATCATGATGATGATAAAGCTGATTATGATCATAATCACAATGAGGACGACGATCGTAATGATTGATGATAATGATAATGATGATGATGGCCATCGTCATCATTATCATCAATCAAACCAGTTTAAGACATTTTCTCGTTTATATTTATATATCATCTTCTATTGTTTATGTTTCTTTTTATTGTTTATACAATTTTCTGACATACTGACAATATCTCTTTTCTGTTTGTCTTCGCTGTTCCAAACAAATCATCAGTGCCCTTCATAAGTCCACATTTCGTGCATATGTCAATGTGGGGCTTGCGATTGTTTCTGATGAGGATTAGATACTCAATTACTAATTTAATATTTCACATGCATACGAAATAGCCAATATTATGTCCAATCTATCTACATTGTATCTATTTCCAATCTATCTACATTGTATCTATAGATTATATCTATACAATGTAGATAGAATGTAATATCATACGAATATAATATCATAGTCTTTCTGCATTGTAGATTTAGAAAGTCAAAATTATAGAAACCATACCCGACATTATTTCCATTTTCTACTCCAAATTTGTTTTTTAACGCTCTTATTTTATATATTTCTACTATTGGAATGCAAGCGAAACTGCATGACATTTCTTAAAGAAAATTTTTGGAACAATTTTCCCGTAAACAATTAAAAGATACATTTTTTATTTTTATGCTTTAAATGCTTATTGTAATTGCAAAACCATGCTCAGAGAGCGAATTCCTATGTGAAATTTTTATTAAGTGAGAATTCACACTAATTAAACGAGACTTGACAATTTGTTCTTTGGGTATTTTAACTACAAAGATTAACGTTATTTCCACATCGTTTCTTAGAGTGTCGATCACAACAAATGCAATATTTATCTTGAGACAAGCTAAAGAAAGACATGCTAAAAAATGGTGTTTGGATCTATAATAGTAAAATTAGATGCACATTCAAGAATTTGATGTTAAATATCGCAGCACTGTTGACAGAAAACCCAGTTAAAAAAGGCAATGGAAAAGAAGAAACCGACTTTTGGCTACATTAATTGGTAGAAAGTTTAGATATAAAATGGAGACAACTAATTGGAACGAATGATTGCACATCCAATAAAAGCCATTGATTATGAATGCTTCGTCACAACAGGAAAATTGATTGCTTTACCCAAAGTTTAGATTCTAAATCCATGCTCAAAAAGGTTTGTTGAAGTCTGCAGATTTATTGGTATAGCAACAATATGATAAAGCAACTTTAGCCTGCGCCTCACGCAGTTCAGATGTAAATGTGATAGAAGAGGTATGGTAATAATAATAAAAAAAAACTTCTTTGGATTATTAAGAGTATTTTGATGGATCTATCTAACTGTTTAATATGCTACAAAATTCTTTTGAAGATAGATTTAGTTGATAATATGATTCAATTCAGTGAAAGACGAATTCAGTGAAAGTTTTATTAGTTGCGAAACTGTGTTAGACGTTTTTAAGATTTAAATAAAAATAATTAAGGGATTTTTATTATTTTTTGGAGTATACATTTATTGTATATTATTCCAATACTTCAATACGAAAAGGCAACGTAATATCGAAAGGACCAACGATTTAATTAATGGTAAATGAAACTGAACTATAATATTTTTAATAATAGTGTTTTTTATTATAATTATTTATATTTTTTAAAACAAATTATGAAATAATTTTTAAATTCTTTATTTAACTTTTTATGCTTATTTATAAGCTTTTACGAAAATTTTATTTAACTTTTTTGCTTTATATTATATATATGCTTTTACGAAAAATTTCATGTTTTTTTTAACGAAGTCAATACTTAAATATTATTACAATGTTTTTAAATAGCATAAACATTTCCTATAAAATTACTATATTTTTCAGCTTTTATTTTTAATAATAAAATTATTTTTTAAAATCGTTTTTATTAACTCATAGAATATTTTCAATTACAAGTTTTTATGATTTTTAAATATGTTTTCATATCAATATGATACTTCTTTTTGGTAATTTCATAGATTTATTATTTATATTATTTATTTATTTATTTGTTTCTTCATTTTTTTTAAGTGAATTTGATAAATTAAAAAATATTTTTATAAAAAAAATCTTTAATTTTATGACAATTCAATGAAAAATTATTCATTATTTATAAATTTCAATGTTTTTTTTGATATATTTGTTCCCATTAATTTTTTTTGAGTAAATTTGATATAAATTTTCGGTTTAGCAGAGAAAAATTTTATTTAATATAAATTTTTATTATACGTATAAGTTAAAAAGGATATTTTTTTTGGTGGATAGTAAAATTACAATTTAATTTAAAAAAAACAACAACCAAAAAACAGTGCAATCCTTTTAGGGATTTTTACTATATTTTTGTTGTGGCTGTAATTTATTTTTATTTAATTTCAAATACATATAATAATAATAATAAAAGGATAATTAAATTATTAATTAGGATTATTTAAAATTAATGAAAAATAATTGAAATTATACAAATATAAAGTTATCTGCAGGGTTTATTAAATTTTTGAGTGTTTTTCTTTAGTTAGTAAAGAATATAATTCCATAGGAGATTGAATATAATGCATTTTTACTAATTAAATTCATGTGTAATTACTGAGCTTTAAATTGAGTAGCAGTAATAAATTACAATAAAATGTAATTATAGGACTTTCAAAAATGTGAACTAACAACAAATGTCTCACTTATAAAAGCTATAGTACCGCAAATTGGAAATAGTTGAAATGTGAGATTTAGCATTACTTGTTGTTCATTTAAAATATATTAATAATTCCATACGAATTTTAAATGTTCTACAATAGACAAAATGGTTCGAAAATGAAGTTATTTTTTTCAATTTTAAAGGTCCTTATCAACATGAGTTGAATTTTTCATAAAAGATGATTTCTGTTTTCTAAAAATTTACAATTTTTTTTTTTTAGTTTACTATTTCAACTATATGGTCATATTTTTAACTTTAATGTAGAAATAGGTAACAATTATGTTAATAAATTTAACTTAGAAGAGTTAAAAAATTGACAAGAAATCTAGCTTTTGAGTAGAAAATAAATATGTACTAGCAGCAGATAGAATTTTTTTGTTTAAAGTTGTATTCACAATATTAAAGGCTTTATGATTTAAGATTTCAAATATCAGCTATAAAGGTCAATTTTTGTACTAATTATATTTTAAAATAATTCAACTTTAATAGTTGAGCATGTCCAGTCCTTTGATAGGTTTACAAATATTTAGATATTTTTTTTAACATATTTGTAGTTGAACTGATTGATAATTTATACCAATTTTTATATTTATTAATGTTTAAATTATCAACCCAGTTGTTAGGACTTCTAAACAAATAAAATATAACTAAAAATTATCACTTTTTATACTATTTAGCTGAAAAAAGTTCTGCAGATTTAAGATATTACTTTTAGATTTTGAAATAATTTCATAATTCAATCACAGAAGCTGAAAAACAAATCAACAAAATCGTGGAATAATTTTTAAACCCACAAAATTTTGATGAAATTGAAAAAATAAAGTTTAATTTCGAACTGCTCATCAGGAACACCCTTTGATATTTTAAACTTTGTTTGTAGTTAAAAAAAAGTCCTCACCTCCTATATAACAACTACAACTATAAATTCATATTATTTCCAAACAATCAATTTTAATTTGTGGCTATATTTTTAAATAAAACAATTTAATAAATTATTCACATTGATATAACAAACAAAATAAAAATTATTTCTAAACTGTTTAAAGGATATTAAAAATAAATAAAAATATATATTTAAATTGGCAATTATCCTTTTTCTGTGGTATTTAAATATTTACTATTTTATTTTAACTTGTTTTTTTTTTGTGTTAATATTGGAATTTTTTTTATAAGGTAATCTCTGTAGTGCATTTAAAGATTTTAATTTATCTATATGTATTTAGAAATTATGTTATATATTTTGTGCAAAATTTAAAAATATAAAATTGTTTTCCATAGTACAAGGATATTCAAAAATTTTAATGTTCATTTTTTTTTTTTTTTGTATAATTATTTAAATCTTAAAAATGTATTATTTTAAAAATATTTTTTGTATAAGTTTATTTTGAATTTTTTGAATTTTGTTTTTTTTAAAATATGTTTTAATTAGTTTACGTATTTTGAGTAGATTAAATATTAAAGTACATAATAGCAAGGTTTATTTTTCTCATATAATTTAATATTTGTGGTATAGTTCATTTACATTTTATTTAATATAATATTAATAAAATTTGGTTCTGAATTTTGAATTTATTTTATATAATTATAATAATTAAAAAATTGTCGCTTATTTAAATTTAAAAGACTTTAATTATTGCATTTAAATTGCATCCTTTTTTTGGTTGAATACATTAAAAATGTGATAATATCAATTTATTAATGTGAGTATAATTTTAAATTGTTAGATTTTCTGTTATCTTACTAAAATAATTTTCTTCATTATAAAATCTTAAAAAAAATGTAAATACGCACAACAACAATTAAATATGAGTTAATAAGAATTATCCTTATAAGGAAAATGAAAACTATTAATTTAGAGTGTAATTTTTTTTTAAGTATTCGTTTGAAAATGTTAGTTGGTTTAGAAATGTCGAAATTACGAAGAGAACCAAACACTCTACTTGTACCCATTATTTATGGAACACCGATCCTTTCTCTTTGCCGAATTTTAGTTCACGGTTCCGGTTAAAAAAAGAACAAAACATTTGTACCAAAGGTGCTGACGGTGGGGACATAAAATGCGTTATCGTCCCAACTTATAATAGTTAGCTCTTTTAAAATCTGGATCGCGTAATATCAAGTGTCGCGTTGGTAGCGCGGTTGACAAGTGTACTGAATCCTTACTGAGGCGTAAGAATTGTTTGGTAGTGACATCATAATTTTACGTTTATCACATCATATCCAGAGTTGTCGATCCGATCGTTCAATTCAACTTCTTGGACACAACTTCAGAGACTGTAAAGCCACCCTACATGGACGGAGATGGTAAGTAACTGCGTACTCTTTGATTGAAAATGGTTAAATGTTTCGTATGTATAAGGGAGCATGACTGCAACGGCTTATAGAATATATATTTTTATAGATCAATGTAGACAAACGTACACAATTTCTTATATAAAAAAATATATCTTTCTTCTCTTTTCCAGTAATTTCCGAAAAAAAACTAAAAAAAAAATAAATGGTGCGAAAAAATTATATGAGTGGAGTACAGAATTCACTAGTTTTAAAACTTAAAAGCCTAAGACATTATTCAACCTTTAAAAAATATATAAGATTGGTAATAAATGAAACAACAGTAATTTGTTTTAAAGAATCTCATAATATCTTTTCCTCAAAAATATTATGTCAAAAGTTTTCATTCTTGTTTTTCTCCATTATAGGATAATTAAATATAAATTCAAATCTAATTATCCTATATTTAATTAACATAATGAGTCTAGTCTGGCAAATGTCCCGAATACTGATACATTTATATATTTTTATTTTGAGTTTTATTTATTTTTCTTATAGAATATTTTGTAATTTGTCTGCTTCATAAAAACAATCAAAGTTTTTATTGTCGGAGTCTCATGTGCATTTAACCAGGATGAAAAACTTTTAATATTTTTTTTTCCTTTTTGCAGTTTGATTATAAAAAAAAAACAATAAAATAAAAAACTTTACATCTTCTATTGTGTTATAAATAACGTGAGTACTGTACTGGCACATATATGTGTCTAGATACTGTAAAAAGAAATTTTTAATTTCACGTACAAGAGAATATACATACATAACAAAAGTCCTTTTTATAATTTTCCATTACACTTAAAAAAAAAAATTATATAAAAACAGGGTGAAAGTGCAAAAAAAATACTTTTATTAACCATCCTTTTGACTTACTTGATGGGCAAAACATTTAAATTTTTTTATGTTCAGTTAAAATTTTAATTTTATACTAACATGAACATGGAAGAAATATATAAGTAGTCGCGCTAAAAAAGGATATAATAATAACAGAGTTGATCATAATTGTACTTCATGTGCAACAGAAATATAGTCCTTTATGGTACACATATCGCACCGCCAATAAAAGACTAAATTATCACAAAAAACTAAAATTATGAGTTTTTTTATACAGGGTAAATAAACTAGGATATTTCTACATTTAGCTTGTTCAGGTCAGATTCAATTCTGGCGAAAAAGTTGAAGTTGAAATCAAAAGGTTTGATAATCTAAATTTATATAACCATTTATATAAATATTACATATTATGATCGGAAAATTTAAAATATTAAAGCTTGCTTTCAATCTTAAAAGAAAACTGCAGTATTTTCAAAAATATCCATATTCGTTCTTCCAACGTAAAAAGATTAAGATATAAATAATTTATTAAATAATAGAGAAAGGTTTCAGAGTCAAATTTGACATAAAACATTATGTTTAATTGAATACCGTCGTTATTGGGGTTATTTATTATATTTGCCATCCCAAATTAAATTATCGCAAAAACCATAAATTTTTCATTGTGGCAGTCTTTTATTGGCGGTGCGACAAATATACATTACTACTTAAAGTGTGTATGTTGAAACAGGTGGGTTCAAATAAGGTTTTTTCTTTCATTTTTTATAAAAAAGTACGTATAAGAGATTGATGGTGTTTTAATTACGTTACAATATTAAAGCTTTACTAATGAGATTTTCAACAATTTTGTTGTTCTTTTTTACACAAGAAACACTAATTATATTTATTTAATCATAAAGTTTAAAGCGAAAAATTAAGTTTTAAATTATTTTTATATTATTTGTGATTTAATATCCTTTGGCATGATTTTTGCATAATTTAATAAATAAAATGAAATTTTTGGTTAAACATATTAAATTTAAATATTTTTTTTTAATGAATATGCTTAATTGATTATTATATTTTATTTTAAAAAAAAATTATAATTTAAATCTGTATTTTTAAAAAAAATATTGATTTCAGATTTATTTATGGATAAAAAAAAAATGGAAATAAATGTTTTACTAACGTGGCTCATATCAAAGATATAATTCAATTCTGTTCACAGCAAATGCTTGAGATGAAAGTACAATATGACTTATTGTGAGTTGTGATTAATGGAATTAAACAGGATTAATGGAATTTTAATGTAAGTGATAATTTGATATCAATTATAAATGAAATATTTAGATGAAAAATTTTTGTATACATAGTATTTTTTAGAATTTTTAAAGAAACTCTATGTGATAGCCTAAATTCGACACATTTTTTTTTTAAGATTTATGTCATTTCTCATATAATTAATCATTTTTTATTGGCTTGGATAAAGTTAGCGTTTAAAGTAATCAAGCTTTGGAGTATGCCCCTAAATTTTATTCACTCAGAATATTCTTCAATAATTTTTGCAAATATTTAGGTTAAAAAAAGAACGATGGAAATGTTATACATTTGCTCGATAAATCGTATATATCTGCTTAAAATGAACAAATCGTATAATGCCATCCGCAGAGTATTCAGTGGATATAATTAATCGTCCTGGTATATTCTTTGTCAATGTATAACTCAAAATAGATTACGACGGTTTGGTCATATCTTTTTAGAACCCAGTGATATTCATGTGATGTTGGTCACTTAAGACTTTGTTGAAGATCTAAAGCTCATTCATGAACTTTAATTAATTAGACGCACTATAATAGTTTAATTACTAGCCATGGTAGTATCAGATATAACAGTTTTATGCAGACATGATTTTAACCTAAGCTAACTTAATATTCTATAAAATGAGGCCTATAAAAATCATTACAAAAAATATACTTTAATTTGAATTCGACATTGGCATTAGTTTCCTTATAATGATATTTTCAAATAAGATATATTATTTTATAAAATACAAATGAAGTTTTCCCTATTCATTAAAATCTACGCTCAAATCACCTCACTCAGACGGAAGAATCAATTTTTATACAATCTGTCATTTTATATTATAATTTTGTGTCAATAAAATTTCAAAAATATTTTATCAATTTTACATAAATATTTCGACATTACATTGAAAAGGATTTTTTTTGTCGTGCAAAAACTTTACAAATAGAAAAAAGTATGTTGTAATTACAATAAATTTTTTTATAATTTTCCTTTTTTTTTTAGCATTATTAATATTTTTGTTATAATTTTTCATTACACAATTTTACAAAAGAAATATTAAAAAAAATCTGCAACTGAGGTAGGCAAAAAGCATAATAATTCTGTAAATATATGTATATGTACATAAAAAAAAAAGTAATTACTTTTAAATCGGAAATTCATCAAAACATATTTTTTTATTCCAAAAACATAATAAATTCTTTTACATAAAAAGAAACAATTGTGTTTTTTTTTTTTTTTTGTAAATTAAATTGAAAATGTTTTTTTTTTTATGTTTTTTTGTTTTTACAAAGGACTATCTTTTTATCCTTTTCGCCATGATAATTTAATACAAATATACTTAATAATTAAATTTCTTTTTTAATATTATATAATATTTTCTTTATTTTTTTTAAATATATTTATAATAAATAAATTCACAAATACAGTCTTCTTCAATTTCAAAACGTAAACGTGTACATATCTTATGTATTTTTTAAATTAATTTTTATTATCCATTTTAATTTTTTTTTTTGTTTTTTGTATAATATACCTACACATTTTAAAAAAATTTAAATTATATGTAAATATATTATTATTAAATTTTTATGTTTTTAAATGTAATTTAAATTTTTTTTTTTTGAGGAAATTTTCATTTTTTTCTAGTTCAAATATTGTTTTAAATATTATGGGGGTTTTTTTTTCTAATTATTTGATCACAATTCACTTTGCATCGATAATTATTTAATGTATAATAATTAAAAAACACTTTTTTATGTTAATATTACACATTAAAAATTAATTAATATAATTAAAATTAAATACATAAATTTATTTTCATAATTAATAAACTCAATGAAATTATTTTTTAATAAATATTTATGATTTAAGTGAAATGTTTATATTTTTTTGAAATAAAAATTGTTAAAATAATTTTTTTAGGATAAGGGATGTTTAAAATTTTGTACACAAAAGTATCATTAATTTATATTTTTGTTATAAAGAATTATTACAAATTTTTCAACTGTCCTTCTATATTTTCCTCCGTAAATTGTCAAAAAAAATTATCAAAATTAGGGCTAACCATAAGAAACCATGTTATTTTAACATAAACATACAAATAAATCTTCTTGTAGAAAAGGTAATTTGATCCTCTTGTAGAAAACTGGTCTCTGTGATGTAAATTAGGATTCAAAATGATCCTAATTTACATCACAGCAATTCTGTAACTAATAAGTTACAGAATTGCAAGTTCTATTTGTCAACGTTGAATAAATAATAACATCTGAATAAATAATAATTAAAAATAGCCGGTGTGTATGGCGAACGGAGTAGAATTTCAATTCTCTACTTCTACATTTTTGCTTTCGAGCAAATGATGCTTTTTGTCCTCCGTTAATTGATATGGAAACCGTAGGTTTTGTCTACAAACTTTACCAACTTTATGTAGGTACCTTTCTACAGTTAAACAGGTAAACCAAAGGCTTCCGTATAATTTCTGTATTCTTAATGAAAAACTACCTAATGCTTGCTTACTTATGATTGATTACTTATGGATACCCCTAATAAATTCATTTTGGTTCTTTTTTTATTGTTTCATAAAATTTTGTGTTTCATAATATAGCATTGACATTTCGAGAACTACTTTTGGTTGGACTGGACATTCTATTTGTCGAATTTGTATAGGAAAAATATTCAGAGACACTCCCCAAGTCCCACGTCAACTTCGTCTATGATTAATTATTAATTGGTTCACAATTTATAATTGAATATTCAAAATGTAGCATTAAATAAAGTAAAAAAATTTTTTTGTAATTATGTTATAAGGTTATTGTGTACATTATCATTTCTGTTAATTAATACTGTTTTAACTATATATAGAGTTTAATAATAAGTTTCTGACTATATAGAATTATAGAGACAGATTTGAAGTAAATTTTTTTAGTTCTAATCTAAATTTTAAGCAATTAAAATATTTTTAATTTACTAAACTAAAATTTATTTAACTAAAATTTGATATACATACATATATATCGAATGATAGGTTTTTTTTACATCCCTGATATTTTAAAGATTTCTTTGATTTATGATTAAATAAAAAAAAAAAACAACAACACTCATATTCATATTTACAAAATATTACATTTATAATTAATTTCTCATGTATGAAATAATTTCTTTTTTAACATTATTATCCTTAATTTATATTATATAACCTAACCAATTCATAAATTAACTATATAAAATCTAAAATTATTTTAATATTAATTTTGTTATTAATCCTTATTAAAATTATAATATTTCACATAATAAATATTAATAGCTATTTTATATAAATACATAATTTTCATTAATTTTATGGTTAGTTGACCTAAAATTTTTAAGCAATAATTATAATAATTATTAATTGGTTATTAGGTTTAGATATTTATTAAACATTTAAAGGTAAATATATTTTCTGCTTTTTTTTATTATAAGGACGAAAAAGTTAATTTATGTAAATAATATTATTTGTTGGTTTTTTATTGAATATTACAATCATCACCAGCTGCATTTTGTATTTGTTGTTTTGTTTTCCGAGACGACCGTCGAATTAAGGATCTATTAAGGATTTTTTTTAAAAAAAAAATTGTTTAGAAATAACAATGTAAAAAAAAAATGTAAATTTTCATGTTAATATAATGTTTTGCTTAAGTAAGTGAATAATTTGATTTGGATGTTTTTTTTTAATACATACTAAATAGCTATTTTATTTTTGTAAATTTTGTTTAAAAAATATAATGATTTTTATGTAATATGCAGAATATAATAGATAAAATACGAATACTAGATTGAAAATTTAGCATATTTTTATTTTGAAAATAAATTTCAATGAAAACACTTATATTAAATATTAATGAAAATTTCAATATCCGATAAATACACATAATAATACTCAAAAAATTTAAGATAAGTTTAATTATAATTAAAATTATGTACATATATAATAATTTTTCAATACTAACCTTGATCTTGGTTTAAGCTTTGATTCATCACTTGTTGCTGGATCTGAATCTAATAGTGCTTGTCGTTTTTCATTTGATATTGATGGACTGGCAAGACGATTTTTAGCTAAATTTTAAGAGAAAAATTAATTTTTTTGTTTTTTTTAGAAAAATTGTAAATAAAAAAAAAAAAAGTAGAATTCCAAAGCAAAAACATTTTGAAAACGGCCTAAGAGAAAAATCATTTTAATTTTGTGGTATCCTTCAAAAACATTCTACGCATAATAAGAAAATACCTTTTTTTTCTAGATTTATTATTGTGGTATGTTTTTTTTTTTTTTTGTTGAACCCTACTTGTAAAATCACAAATACCCAACAATTGTCAATAAGGCAAAACAGAATATTTTCCAAACTTATAATTTTTTTTATATTACATAAATATTGTGGTTGCTAGCGATGCAAAGGGGATAATGAAAAAGGGCATGACAAAAGAAATTATACAAGGTAAAAGGAAAATAATTTGTGTTAAGTACTTTTTTTTCTTAAGGATATTTTCCTTAATAAAATTGATTTTTACTTTCTCATTGTGTGCTATTTTTTTCTATTATTGTTGATTTATTTCTATTTTAGAAAAATCTAAAAAAAAAGAAAGTCAAAACCAACAGAATAATAAAGAAAACAAGTAAAATAAAAATGGCAGATTTTTCCATCAAACTGGAAAACGTAAAGCATTTAAGAGGCCTCTTGTACTCAATATTATTATTTATACTATGGTGTGTATCGTTATACGTATACCGGAGATGAACATCTTAAAAGGTAAGAAGATTTTTTTATTTCTATATAGCTATAAATTTCCTATTACCTATAATAATTTCAAGTTCTTTTCTTGTTGAATTTTCTTTATTTTATTTTTTTATGGAAAATTTTTTTTAAGTCTTTTGTCACACCAACAAAATAGCAAAAGAAAGAATTCCATAAAAAAAAAAATACTTGGAACAAATCTAGAAAAGAAATTATAAGTGATTTCCGCAGAAATTTTTTAACAAAACAAAATCCTTGTTATAAAAAGTCTGTACAAAGCTAGGGAGAGAGAAACTGGTAAAAAGAAAAATACAATTATTGAAAAAGTTTTCAAGATTTAAATAATAAAAATAAAATAAAAAAAAAAAAAAAACGTATCCCTACGCGAAATTAAATAAATTTTTAAATTTTACCATGGAGTCCTTAATTTTCAATTAAACTAAGGTAACAAATAACAAAATAAAAACTTTAGAAAATTTATAAATTTTTGCCAGACTGGCGTAATTGGTTACCAACTAAGATGTTTTATTGTCTTTTTCTTCTCAGGCTCTTTTTATTTTTGTCGAATTAGCAAAGTTCAAGGATTAAATCAGGTTAATGATTTTCATCTTGTTACACTCGCGATTTTTCATTTTTTTATTGATGAAAAAATAATTTTATTAAAAAAAACAAGATGTTTACGACGACAATCAGTCCAAAGGAAAAGGAGTCAAGTAACGAGAATAAACGCAATATAATTTTTTTTACGTTACTTTGTAGAGAATTTTTAATTAAATTTTGTAATAAATTTAGTATTCAAAAGTAAACATTTTTACAGGTTTTTGTAAAAATTTTGATTTCCTTCAAAATGTAAAATAATGAATTTTATATTATGTTTTTTTAGGATTCACAGCAATTATTTATGAACCGAAAAAAAGAAGCCTTTTTATTGTTTAATATAGTCAATTTTATATAGAAATTTTTATTTTTTTTGAATTACCTTTACTGGACGTGCTAACATAAGCTGATGAACGTCGTTTCAATGGTGTTTCATTGCTATTACTATTAACAGGTAAATATTTTGATAATGATAATAAACTCTTAAATAGTTCAGTAACATTGCAATTATCTTTAGCCGAACATTCATGAACTTTAGCTCTGAAAATAACAAAAAAAAAAAAGAAAATTAATTAAAAAATATAATTGTTAAGGAAAAGTGAATATTTGAATTCAAACGTAAATAATTTAATTCCAATATTAATGTTATTAAGCTATTAATTCTATGCGTTATTAACTGAACTGAAAATTATTTAAATTATAATAATTTTTAATTTAATATCTCACAATTTGTTGTTAAATTTAATTTTGCCAAATAGTACAATCGTAAATATTTTATTTTAATTACATAGTTTCGTACTCTAATTTTTATAATTGATTCCATATTTTCGTAATTTTAATTTTAGTTTATTATTCATAATACTATCTCCTATCACTTATTTTAAATTATATAAAGAAGTGATTTAATTTAATTATTGCGGAAAATTTTTTTTTTAGAATTTACCGACGCATAAATTTTTTTTTTGTTTTTTTTTATATCACTGATCCATAAATTCAACTCAATTAAAGTTGGTAATACAATTTAATTCGGTTGCTATTTATGCAAAATAGTGATTAGTAAAGTCGTTTATTTCAAAATAGAAACATATTGAATTTTTTTTAAGTTGCAGTTAGAGATCCTTCCCGGGAATTTCCGCTCAGGAATTCCCGGGAAATTTCAAAAAAAATATTTTCCGTTTCCCGGCAAATAAATACGAAATTTCCCGGGAAAAAAAATAATTGTGTTCATTCTTATTCTGTTCTAAAAAAAAGTGACAAATTCGCCACATGATGAGACAAAATTTACAAAAGGAATTTAATGTATATGAAAATACAGGGAACATTACTAAAAATCTAAAAAAGTTATTGGATGCGTTAATAAACGTACAGCCCACTTCAATTGAGAGTGAAACGGTATTCTCGGCGTCGTCCAATTTTTGCACCAAAAAGAGATCAAATTTAAGCGACTATTCACTGTGCCTTTCGTTTTTAAAAACTTATTTTTAAATAAGAATTAAATTTAACAATTTTGAAATGAAATATGGTCTTTTATGTTATGTTTATGTTTATTTATTAAGAATCGAATTTATTTTTCTTATTATTTATTATTTTATGAATTAAATTTGTTTTTTTTTTTGAAAAAAAATGTGTTTTTTGCATTTACTTTTACCACTTTTACATATAAATTTTTCACTCTTTTATAAATTTTTCCTTCTTATTTCCCGGGTAAATTTATTTCAAGTTTTCCGTTTCCCGGGAACAAAAATAATCCGGGAAACGTGACTTAATAGTTGCAGTTAATAGTGATTTAAACGATTTTTTGTGTGAAATTAACGACTTTAATATAATCGATATTCAAGATAAGATAAAATGATCGGGTTAAATTGATTAACTTTTCCTTAACGTAGTTTTTCAATAACAGTCAAAAAGTGAATACACTAGATTCTTTTTTTATGCGGTTTTTTTAAGCGATTTTGAAATAATGCGGTGCAACAAAAAATAATTTTTTCTAATAAACTTAATGCACAATTGATATATGTATGTACATTCAAAAATTTTTATTTAAAATCAAAGCTAGCTATGAAATATTTTCATAATGTTCTACTGTGTATTAGGTTTTTTGTCTATTGGCTATTTATTACTCAGTAGAAAACAAAACTCTGTGAAAGAAGGTTACTACTTGAACACAAGTTTTATCAAAAGAATTGTAAGTTCAGGATATTTTTTACTTATTTATGCGTTTTTTGATTTCAAGTCATTATTATTTAGGTTTTATGCGATTTTTTAAGTAAATGATACGTATCTATCATTTTGCATATAAATATATGTCTTTTTTTGTGCGATATTTTTATGTGCGATTTTCCATGGACCGCATCTACCGCATAAAAAGAGAATCTAGTGTATTTATAAATGTTACTGATATATTTGAAAGTAACCAATTATTTGGAGATTTTTTTTTTGTCATAATGGAACCTAAATAGACTCAATATAAAGGGATAATTTTTATATGTGTATCTAATTTTACTCTTCAACTTGTTTTTTTATTACATTTTTTTTTTTAAACTATAATGTATAAAATTTATCACATGAAATGAATTAACTTTAAAAGAAAAAATGATAACATAAATTTTACTTAGAATTTATACACAAAATGACGATAACATTTTTTTTCTTGGCATAGATTTCATCGCACATCTTACTTTGCACATTTTACCCATTTTACATATACATATTTGTATATGTATATATATATTATGTACATTAAATATTTTTTCGTTATATCTGATGACGTAGCATTACGTGCCAAAAAGTAAACAGAACATAATTTCCGAATCGCTAACCATACATTTTGTAACATACAAAAAACTACATAAATATGTTTTTTTTTTATTTACGAAAGAACATTTTTGTACACTACCTGAATAGTTGAAACAAAAAAAAAAAAGGATATTTTGAACATTTGCAATTAAATACGAAAAATGTGAAATGGTAACGATAAACGATTATTCCAGACTGTTGGAAAATTTGTTATAAAAAATATCACTTGAATTAACAAATAAAATACTGTTGACTGTTTCAAATTATAGTAAAATAGGAAATAAATTTAGGAAATAAAATTAATTTTCACTTAAAAATTCGATTTAAATATGAATTAGTGTAGAAATATATTTCGGTACAGAGGATGTATAATATTTCATTTTATTTCCAATGTTAAGTAAGTTATTAAGTTCCGTAAACTAACACTTCAGTAACTTCTAGTATATAAAGGGTATTCGTGTCTTGAAATAAACACTTTAAAGTTAAATACATTTTTGTATAATTTTTTTAATTCTTCACTTTTTAGATTTTAGTTTAGTGCATCTGTAAATTTACCCCAAAACTTGTTGATGATACAATTTTATTTTTTGGGTTAAGCAAAAAAGAAAAAAAACTGAATTACATTCATGCATGCTTTCACTGATTGTAGTTATAAATAACAATGTTTTTTATGTTGTAAAATGCATTTGCATTGAACAACATTTTTTTATACACATATTTATTAACTTTCTTGTGAACTATATAACTATTTAGCAATTTTTTATAAGTTTTATGACATTTATTATAATAATATGTAATAATAAAAAATGATCTTTCTTTATTCCCAAAGATACATAAAATATTTTCCCAAAATCAAAAAAAAATGGAAAAAAATGTAACATAAAGGAACCACCAAACACATTATTAAGAAAAAATAATAATCTAAGGTTTGGATTATAATGATCAAATTTTGATTTGCTAAGTTTTTGTATCCAAAGTATAATTTTCCTTAAATGATTAAATTAAACCAGATCAGTGAGCCAATTTTCAATTTAATTAACCAAGTTTGACTGCAGGAAACAACGGAGATAGTATTCGAATTTGTCTCATTGTAATCTAGTATAAAATTTCACAAAATCTTGGAACCATTGTCAAATATTTATTATTACTACTTAGATTGTAGTCATTCGAAATTCCATTTTATAGTGTAAATGTGTAATTGAGAGAATTCTTAGTCTGTGGAAAACTACAAAACTATTGTGTCGTTGATTTTTTTTGTAAATTATTCTAATAATGTGCTTCCGTGATTTTATGCCAGTGTTTCTCAAAGTGTGGTACGCGTACCCTGAAGGGTACGGGTAAAAATATTAAGGGTACCTTTAATAATATAATATTTGAAAAAATATTTTTGCAAAGAAAATTGTAAATTTATGCAAAAATGGAAAAATTAAATGAAATTACGAAGAATGTGATTTAATATGTAACTGGTACGTTAAGAATATAGATATTTTTTTAAATATATAAAATATTTTGTACTGATACGTTTTCATTGAACTTTTCTGCACGTTGAGTTTGCGTTAACAACTTCTTTGCTGCGAAATAATATCAACAGTGCTTTCAAAATTTTTTTTGCGGAAAATATTACATATGGTGTGAATATTTGCTAACTTAATCACCAAAATTGTAACTGGGAGAATCACCAAAATTATAACTGTTAATAAATATTGTTTGACATATAGCATTAATTTCATTCGTATTGTACCTACTGAATTGTGCAGTGAACTAAAAAATATATAATTTCTTGGAGTTTGTTTTGGATTTTTCCAGCCCTACAAATAAACAAATATTATTTATTGGTGGTGATGACAATAATAAATAATAAAAAGGAAAATCGAAAGTTTATTGTTTGTCAGTTCATGCTAAATACAAAGTGTCATGCTAACACAAAGCTGCAGTAAAAGATACAAATATAAATAAATAAAACTTTTATTAACTATAGCATCGTTTCAGGCTTCTTCAAAAAAATTAGTGTAAAAGTTTTGTGGATGGAAGGAGATTATGTCAAAAACATGTAAAACCCAACCGCCAATTGATCAATGTAGCTTAAAATTTACATTAAATTTCTGGCAACTTTATCTTCATTAAGAGTGAATTCTTGTTTAGTTGACATAAAGGAAATAAACTTTTCATTCAAGTTCACTTTTTAGACGATTTACTGGCCTTTCAGAGAATAGAATTACTTGGTCTTTATGACAAATTGTAAATTATTGCATAAGTCGAAGTCCGACCTATATCAAGGTTTAGAGATTCTACTGCTACTGTACAAAACTTGAAATTTAGCATAGAAAATGTTTTTAATTTGCGCTGCAAGCTTTTACTATTTGTAAACAATTGATCACTACGAGTTGTTATTTCAGACCTTTTATTTTGTTAGGATAAATATTAAGTTAAAACTAACAGAATTTTCACTGTGGATTCCAAAATGAAAATGGAAGAAGTTGTGTGTGAGGGTAGTTTTCTGTTTTAACAGAATTAAAAAATAAAATACGAAATAGGTTGTGTCCTGAAAATGATTTAATTTTAGCTTGCAGCGCCATTAAGCTGGGGTTTGAGCTTCTATTTGCAGCCAAACAGGCTCATTGTAGTCATTAAGTTTTTTTATTTTTATAATATGTATATGTATATAAAAAAAAACTAATAAAAAGTTATTGTTAGTTGTAAAAATTATTGTTTTCGTTATATTTGCATATATAAAATTTTACAAGGGTACTTAAAAATTTAATAAATTACGAAAGGGTACTTTACGTAAAAAGTTTGAGAAACACTGCTCTATGCCATATTGCAATTTAGATTGAAATAAACTAATAAAACATTATAAAAACTTTTTCGGAACAGTGTTTACTGAAATGATAACAATTTCTTACTGTAGCTACAAAATACTTCTTTAAGGGATCATATCATTTCAGTTTATTATCGATCATAATCCCTAAATATTTCAACAAATCAACTATTTCAGAGTTTATTGGAAGTCTGTTGGCTAAATACGACGGCGGTGGCTTTGTGGTAGCGTATACTAATCTGTGGTACGGTAGGTATACACAGTTCGAGTGTCGTCCGAAGCATCTATGTTGGTATAAGTTTACTTAGTTTTAAATTAGTACCAGAAACAAAATTACAATAAAATTAAATTATAGACTGATTATAATGCTAACGGTTGAGGCCATTTAGTAACAACAAATGTTTTACATAATAAAACCATTAGTTTGTTACAATCCAAGTTTCTTCACTACAAATAAATTTATGGTTCGCAATTTATATAAGATAGGTGCACCCAATGTTATTCTCTTTTAGGGAGACTCAGGGACTTCATGAGCTGCACCGCGCATATGGCTAAATATTTTAGAAAATCTATTATAACTAGAAGTATGGAAATCAAAGTGTGTAATCAATTAAATATTTACCCAATATTTACAAAAAAAATTATTCTCGTTTTGTTGCCTAACATCAAGTTATTTCTATCAAATCAGTTTCTGAGCAAATCCAAACCTACATATCAGCAATAATAAAACCAATTTCTGGGCAACTTCAAAAATTTATATCAGCAGTATTATTTAAAAAGGATAGGGTAGACACAAACTTGACCGGTATTCAAGAGATATACTAAAGCTGCATTAAAGTTCCACCACAACATCAAAGCATAACAATGTACTTCATTTTAGGTGATACCATTTTATCAGAATTCCAATTTTTCTCTTTTAATCAATGTTGATGACATAAGAAAATATTAGAAATTTCATAGATTTCTTTCTAAATTAACCAACCCTAATGTTGAGCACAAAATATAAAAATAACATTGTACTAAAAAATGTAATCAATAATATTCTAAATGTTTATTAAATCTTCGCTCTTTACTTTCATCCACCACTAACATACATTGTTAAAGAGTTTTTAAACAATAATACACTTTTTTTTATATATTTGCTTTCGAAGAAGTTAAAGTATATAAAGATTATAACTTGAACATTGAATTATTGCTTTAAGAATTAATCTCACATTATTATTTACTTTATGTCATTAACATTCATAATAGGAGAAAAATTAGAATTGTGACAAAGTTATCGCCTTAAATGACATAAATTTTCTTTAAAGCAATTTTGAATAACACTGAAAAAGTATAATTTTGTATTTTGTTTTTGAAATTATCTAATTTTTGTTGACATTACTATTACATATTAAATTTTAATATCATAACAAATATTATGACAATTGTAAAATTACTTTTAAGAAATTCATCTAATTTTTTATTATAATGCATAATTTAAGAAAATAAAAATAACATAATAAAATTTTATTTTAAAATATTTATGAAAATATTCGAAAAATGCGGTCAGATAATAAAAGAAGAAAGAACTGAAAAACATATAATTCCGCAAAGAATTTGACTTATTTTATAAAATACGAGGGTGATTAAACAAAGTTTTGAGATATAACCACTTAGTTAAGAACTTCTATAACAAAAGAGGCATTAAATCTAACTTCACACAACTCAAAAGCATGACGCCAATCATTTTCTGTTCGTACGTTAAAATTTACATGATTGCAGCTCCAATTCTGCTGAAAAGAGAAGACCATGAAGGTGTTTTTCAACTCAAATATAGCAAAAAATCGGATATAATCTGAATTAGTTGACAAAGGAGACTGTTCAATTAATTTAAATTTTTTCTTTGTCTTATGTAGTATTATCCTAATAAAAATCTGAAAATTATAGTTAAAGAACCAAGAACTGGAAGAAATTTTTTGTGTAAAAATTAGCTGTAACTGCCCTTCCTACTTAATTGACTTAATCAAGAAGTTATTTCTAAAGCATAAAGTGTAAATTAATTTTATCATCGACCTTTGCTTATTTGATGTCGTCTTAGTTGGGTCATATTCATGAACCCATTCATGGGATTCTATTACAATTTTAGAAGCAATACAAAGACCAAACAATTTTAGGAGCAATACAAATTCTTAAACGTTCTTGCTTTTAAAAAGAGGTCAAATTATTTAATACCCACCAAATCAACAAGAAGTTTATCACACAATATTGTTTGTTGTTGGGGAAAAAAATCAGACTACTCTATCATAGAAAAATAACATCTAGAAATATAGAAAAGGCTCTCATCTATCGGTTACAGCGGAAAAAATATTCTTCATTTCTTTAACGAACCTCTTATAAATTTTTCATACCACTAGATGGAGCTTCTTCACCATATACCAGGTTTTTTATGATTTTTTAATTAGTGAAAAAATATTCTTTCAAGCACCCCATATCTTGGGTCATATTCATGATAGGTCAAATTAATTATAACATATTAATAAAATTATAATGTAATTACAAAACTTTGTACAAAAGGGATCTTTACAAATGATGGAAACTTAAAGGTGTAGTAATATCACAAAACTTTTATAGTGACCTACGTATAATATTTCATATTAAATATTAAATTTTCAATAAAGACAATACTGCATTGAAAATATATCTTCAAATTGAATAATACAAATAATAATATTTTCTCTGGTGGTAACATTAATTCAATAAATGTAAATACAAATACAAATATGAGAAATATTATATTGAAAAATTACTTATATATTTACAAAACATATCTAAATATACCAGGAAATAATTTTTTTTGCACAGTCTGTCTTAAAAATATTTTAAATAATTTTGAGGTTTAAGTAGCGTAACATTAAATGTCAATTATACTATATAATACCAATATTTATCTTCGTCCTTGCTGTAGTAATCTTTTGAACATAAATTGATTTTAAAAGTCAGAAAAATTAAAAAAAGGACCTTATATTATGTATGATATGTTTAATTGTAATTTATTTTCGATTAAACACCCCGTCAAGTAATATTTACTTATTGTATGTTTAGCATGTGCCGAGTCGTTGAACATTGTTAAAGAGAATTTATGTATTTCAATAATGTTATCCATAGTAAAAATGTGAAAAAGCATAAAAACATTTTGCACAAAGTTTTATTTGTTTGTCGCATAAGAAAATAATTTTTTTATTTCTACAACATCGCTTTTATTTAATGTTTTTATTAAATTGTGTAGAAAAATGTACATAAAAATCATAAAAAAAAAAAAGATGAAATCAAATGCTGAAATAATAATTTCCGTGAAAATTATATTTTCTTGTTTACTTTTTTAGAAGATTATTGATTTTTACATAATATTCTTGTTTTCTAAATAAGGAACAATAAAATCTTAATAAATTTAAAAAAAATTAGATAAAATATAAAATTTTCTTACCGAATTCTTGGTAATTCGCAATTAACCCAATCAGTAACTTCTTCAAATTTAACTTCTCGGTGTGTATTAGCTAAATCAGATTTATTACCAGCTATAACAATTGGTATATCCTTTGTAAAGGATGGAAATTAATTTTATTATACCATAATATATATGTATTTTTTATATCTGTAAAATTTTGTAATTACCTGAAAATCAGCTCTTTGTTCTCTAATTTCTTCAAAACATTGTTTTATACTGAAAAATGATGGTTCTGATGTTGTTGCATAAACTAAAAGAAATGCATGTGCTGTTGCTATTGATAATCTACGCATTGCAGGAAATTGCATATCACCTGAAGTATCCAATATGTCAACCTAAAAATTTATTATCAAATAAATTTATTTATTTTTTTTTCGTGTAAATTTATTTTTATATTTTTTTAAAGAGCATATTTTTTTTTGTTATTATTTTTTGAAAATTTGAAAAAGGATAAATTCTAAAAATTTAAATTAACCGATTTTTAAATAAAATAGATTTTAAAGTTTGTAATTATTTTTATTAGTTTCTGAAAATTACTAATAAAAATAATTACAAACATATTTTTGCAACTGATTTTGGAAGAATTTTCCCAGCGTTAAAGGGACTGATCTTTTGAACTTCACAAAAATTTATTAAATTAGAACTACAATTAAAAAATTGGGTTTCTGATTCAAATGACTACATATACCAAAAACTATTTTTGCTAGGGGAATAGTTTAATCTAACAGATTTAGCATGTATGCATGCATAAAATTCGTGGATATTACTTTAGGGTTCCTTTTTCATTAACTATTCACGATATTATCCGTGACACGGATAAAGCCGAATATAATCACTGGAAATCAATGATAAATTCGTAGACATTATTCTGTTGGAAACTTGGTTTCATCAAAAAAATTTATTATTTCTGTAACATTTAAGGCCAATTTTACAGTCCAAGTTTAAACTTAAGTTATTCTGAACATGAAGTTTAAATTTTCAATTTAAACTATAATTTGGTTTCACAATTGCAATTTTTTTCGGTTTATTTAAACTGGGGATTGTGTATTATTGTAAAAAAATAGAAAATAATATTATTGTGATTGAAAGTGAATCAACTGATGCAGTAAAAAATGATTTGACATTACTTAAATTTCTTTGAATTTATATTTTACTGAAATTAAATTATGTTTAATTTTTCAGTTTATTATATTTCAAAATTTTATATCTATTTCATAAATATTTTGGTTTTTATATTTATTATTTAGGTTGGTCCACTAAACAAATTCCGTTACCGACTTCTAGGTAAAATTTAAAATAATAGGTCCTTTAAAAATATTTCATACGAAATAAAAACAAAAAAAAATTAAAGTGCTTTAATCATTAAACATTTTTTTTTGTTGCTAATATTGAAGCGAAACCGTATAAATTGAGTACCGTGCAAATGGAAGGATGGATGTATTAACATTAAATCTAAAAAAATTTAAATAAAAGAATAGTTTACTACAAGTAAATATTGAATTATCAATTACCAAATTTTTTTTATTATTATTTTAAAATTTTAATAAATTTTATTGCATTGAAAATCTAATATTTAGTATTATTCTTTATTTTCAACATATCTACTACAATCTGAATAACGCAACAAATCTGTTTTCTGTCAAAGTCGTATTTCAGCGTTAAAAGTTAAAAAATTTCTAGTCCAGCGTAACCGTCAACGATGGCCGATGTAATTGCATAGGTGTAAACCACACACATTAAGTAGTATTGAAGAAAATTATATTGAAAAATAATATGTATAATATTTTTTTTCCCTCCCTTTCAAGTACTTTAGGCCAAATTTAGTTGGACCTAACTACGTATATCTTATTATAATTTCAATATTTTATATCAATTTTTTAGAAATTTGACATGAAATGTCAGGTTTATTTAATTAAACTGAAGAAATCTGCAGATAATCTTTAAACTTATACTGAGAAAATGATAAATAATTTAAACTGAAGTTTAAGTTTTAACGAGAGTTTAAACTCTGACTGTGAAACTGGCCATTACAGTTAAAACATATTTTTGATTTATTTTGTTTTCGAAGAAAAATTTACTTTAAAATTTTCCGCTGTCATGAAAATTTTCACACTTTATTTTTTTAAGTATATTTTAATCAAATTTACTTGAATTTCTTATGGTAAAACTAAAATTGTGTAAACTTACAAATCAAAGAAACTTTCCACGAAACCAAATACAGTAGGTTTCAGTAATTTTAATTAAATTTTAAGGTTTTTCTTATTTTATAGAAAAATGCTGGTTATGTTACTGATTGAGTTAATTTTTATGTACATGTAAAACTTCCATACGACAAAAATATTAAATGAAATTTCTCAATAAAGTTGTTTCTCGGTTGGAAACCTTAAATATTGTAATTTATTTTGGTAAGGATATCAAAAATATAAACTTTTGCGTTTATTTTCTTATTTTAAGAAGTGCACAACAAAATTTTATAGCAACGTAGAAACTATCAAATTTTTTTACAGTCAATCGTCACAGACAACCGCTTTATTTGTATTTGTGATATAAAATTTAGGTTCCTTTTATTACAAATTTCATTGTAGATACTAAAACTTTAAAAACATTTCTATATTTTACATTTTATACATACATATATACATCCAATACTTATGTTGGGCTTTGTCTAGACAAAGAAACACTCTAGACAAATAAAATTTGATTGTATTTGTTTAAATATGATAAAATAAATAAATAAACTAAAATTTTTCAACTTACCTTAACTGTAACACCACCCAAATCATATTCACGATTATATAAATCCTCAACAGTTGCTCGATATTTATCTGTATATGTTTTAAAAAGGAAACGTTTAACAATACAACTTTTACCAACACCTGCACCACCAAGTATAACTAGTCTTATACGTTCATCAGCCATTTTATTATATTTACTACTATTATAATTTTCTAGTTTATATTTATATTTTTGTTAGTAAAAGGATATGCAAAAGAATTTATGTATTTTGTGTCTACAGATATGAAATTGATATCCCTTTTTTAAAGTCACTTTAATAACCAATTCATTCCACAGTTTTGGTAATATCCTTTTTTTTTCAAAGTGTTTTTATTTGACTTGTATTTATTTGAATACTAATATTTTATTAGATTTTTGTTGATATGTAATCAAATTTTTTTTTTTGTAATTCAAAAAGTTTTATTATTTTTCCATTTTTATATAAAAATATAATTTGTTGGTTCGTTTTCATTTATTTATTTTTTTTTTATTAATATTTTTTCATTCTAAATTAAGGATCCTCCGGAAAATATTTTCTTTTTCCTTCTAAAAACAACATAAATAATATTTTTTTTCTTTTATTATTGATAGATAGAACAAATTTTATGAAATAATAAAGGATGCCTATTTTCTATGTTGTAAATTTACACTAAAACAATTATGTGTGTTTGGAGAAAGTATCCGAAAATAATATTTTTAAATTTTCAAAACGAATTTCCGAGTTTTCGCAACGGTAGCGAAATTATTAGCAAGATTTAATTGGAGATTTATATCAATGCATATTTTGCACGATATAAGCGTTTTTTTTTTTGCAACGATTTTCTTGAATTGTGTCGAGACCATTTATGAAGATTTAATACATTTAATATGATTTTTTTTACTCTAATTATGATGTGATTTTTGACATTCCAAAAATAATATCAAAATTGTTTAAAAAAATTATGTTTTACTGACAATTTTTCAGTATAATTCAGTTATTCACGATTATATAAATCTTAAAAGTTCGCTGCGATTAAACGATACGACAAGGGATGTTCTTTAAATTAATCTTGACAACAAATTTATTTTGTTTAATATTTCATCTGGATTCAGGAAAAAATATTATAGCATTTCGAAATTTAACTTTATTACAGTGTAGTTATATTTAATTTTTCCTACGAATTACATATGTATTTGTTTTCTTAAAAATATCATGATAGGAAATTAATTAAATTTTTTACTTTTTAATATGCTAAGAAAACATAAAAAATTTAATTTATAATATAAAGATAAACATTTTAGTCTATACATTTTAAAGGAAATTCTTATTATACTAAAAAAATATAAGTATTTAAAGGAAGTAAATAAATAATGTTTATGAACATAATTTTTATGTTCATTATATATGTATACATGTACTTAAAAAAATATTAAATTTGTTTATATGTATAATATATTTTGATAATATTATTAGTTAATTGAAGAGTTCCGTGGATGAAAGTGTTAAGTGACATATTCAATTTAAGTAAATCTTGTTTAATATTCTCAATTTGTTACAAATACGTAAGGTTTGCTAGAACAACATAAAACGAATTTCAAAACATACATTTCTTTGCTAAAACAGAAACACACCAAACCCAAATTCATATATAATTATAAGTCTTTATACACAGAAACGACATTTAATAATAATTTTAATTGCATATTTCTATTGGATTTCAAAAAATATTAATAAAAACTTTACATTAGTTTAACTTCATATTACATAAATAATGTTGTGTAAAATTTAAATCATACAAAACAAATTTTTTACAATATTTTTCACTATAAAAAAAATTTGGAAAAATTAGATTTTTGTATTACAAAAAGAAAATTTAATATAAAAATAAAATGCATAAAACATTAAACAGTCAAAACAGATGAAATTTTATTTAATGAAAAAATTGTTTCAACAAGTTGTTAAAAATATGTATACATACATATGTATATGTATATACGTATATAGCAAAAATAATGAATAAAAATTTCCAAATTTACATAAACTAATTTGTGTTCATTTAATTTGGTATTAAAATGAAGAAAATTAATTTTTTTTTTTACTGAACCACAAAATACTCAGGATTTATCCAAAAACTTATTATGTAGATAAAACCTTTTAATAATTGTAAAATATACTAAACATAAATTTCAAAACATATACATAATTTATGTACATCTACAAAAATTCTAAATGTTTACAAAATGCCAATCGTAAATATTTTGAATAATTTGTCAATAGAAAACTTTTCAATCAAAATATTCGCGAAGATATTAAATCTTTTCATAATACATATTTTTTTTTGTATAATAACCTTAATGACTAACCACAAATCTTAAAGACTTATTTAAATATTTATTTCAAATATTTTTTATAATAAACTTTGACAAAAAAACTTCTGTAAAAATCATGTTTGCCTATCAATTTAATGACAAAGCTAGAATTCTTCAAAATAAGCTTTATTAAAAAAATAAATTATTTAATAATATATTCCAAGTAGTAGTAAACTGTACCACATGTGTGATAAAATAACACTTTAAAAAAATATGAATTACATAAAAACATTTATATATATAAAATGGCCATGTAGCTTTAATGTTGAAATTAATATGCAATATTGTACCATAAAAAGCTTTTAAATCGGATTTTCTTATTTTATTATTTTCGGGTTGGGTATATAATTTGATTTAAAATTTCCTATCTGAAAATTCTGCAAAAGGTTTTTTTAAAAATTTTCCACACAAATAAATATAACAACTGTAAGGCTTATACGTGTTTAACAGAAATTTTAGAAAATATTCATTTTTTTCCCAATAAATTTTCCAAAATTTTTTTTGAAAAACTTAATGAAAAAATATTTTTTCCAACCGGAATATTGAATATTTCGTAATTTTAAAATTCGAATTTTGGAATATATTGGAGAATTTTGAAGAACGGAATTATGAAATGCGAATTTTTGTTATGACACCATTATATTCTTATCGTTCTCTACAATGATCTTTAATATGAAAATAATTATATACGAGTATATATTACATATTTTTTGGTGTAATATTATTTCAATTTTATATGAACATAAACATGAAAAATCTTTTTTTATTATATACAATTTACAGCAGAAAATCATGAATAAAAATACATTAATCGATATAATTTAACATTATTTATGATATGCTGATATATGTATGGTTCAGCTGAATTACATATATTATAATGTTACATAAAATTAAATGCCTAATGACTGAAAAATAATACTTCATGGATTAATTTAAAAATTGTGAATATTATGATGGATGACTTGTTTTATGTGTCAAAAAAAAAATCAATAATTATTTGAAATTAAAAAGAGAAATTTTCATGAATTTTCAGACAACATTTTTGTAGCATTTTTCAATAAGTTATATGAATTTATAAGTTTTTTAATATTTCATAATTTCGATAAATAATTAAAATTTAACAATTAATAATTCTGCCAGTTTAAGATAAGAAAATGAATAAAATTATTGTCATTAATGGTAATAATTAATTATCTGATTAATCATTGAAATTATAATAGTCAAATTGTTTTTGAAATTTAAATATTTGTTTTAACTGCTGCTGACCCTTTTACATACATAGCAGTATCAGAAAATAAATCAAAACCAAAAAATATCGTGTTCATTTATAGACTCCAACTAGAATAATAATGCAATTAAAAAATTTATCTTTTCAGATGTTATAAACCTTGAAATGCTGTGGAAAATTGCCAAAAAAAGGATAACTAATTTTGATAATTTTAGATAATTTTTAATTTCGATTACTAAACATCAAACTTTTGAATTTTTCAAAATTCTAAAAGTTTTTATTTGATATAAATAATAAGTTTTAGAAAACTTGATGTTTAGCAATCGAAATTATGCTGATCGGAACAGAAAATATTTTCTAATGAATAATAGTGTTCGCTTTCACAGTCTGTTTTGTTTAACTCCATCGTCCTTGAGTGTGAGTACACTTTCGACTAAATTATAAATTATGCTTATACATAATATAGGGTAAAAGCTTACACAGAATCACTGGCTTCTGATTCATCTTTCTATATTATTTCTAAATTTCTTGTGAAATCATTTCAAAATAATTTCGAAGAAATTAATTTTTGGATTTTAATAATAAGTACCTGCAAAAATTATATTATTAAGTTAAATTTTCTACTTTAATTTTGAATGTAAAATTTCGCATTGGTATATTTTACATTTCACATATCTCAATATCATTTAGGATTGATGTCCTATTATATATTTTGGAAACAAAAATATTTTAGTGTAACTACTGGTGGTAATACATGGTCGTTCGCGTTCCACCGCAATACCACCAACAAATATTTAAATTGGTTGCACATTGAGATTTGAGTTGACAGTGATTAAAAAACATTTTTAATTAAAATTAAAAAATATTTTCCTTCTATCAAATCAAATATTTTTGAAAAATATTTGCGTATATTAATTAAGTTTTTTTGGACTTGTTCTTTTTTTCCACATATGTAATCACCTTGCAATAAATATTTTTTTATAATATTAACTAAACTACATACACCTCCTCAACTGCTAACTGATGATATAATAGTAAAAAGTTTAATCTTTCTTTATTATAAATCACAAACAACTAGTGACTTACATCACTTTAAAAATATACTCGTACATGAATTGAATTTGTTAAACGAATCAAAGTCAATCACTTTCTACAAATTTTTTATTAGTGTACTTTGGATAAAAATATTTTATAGAATACTACGCAAAATAAGTAAAAAATAATTTTTGACTGAGACCAGAATTAATTGATTCATGGATTGTCATCAAGAATACATCTGTGTGCAAAATTTTAGTTCAATTGGACATTGGGAAGTGGGTGAAATATCGATTTTAAAGACAAACAAGTAAGACTAATATAAGCGTGGTAAAAATACAAATTTTTAAAAACAAGATAATATCTAAAATACTAATTTTGAGACTTGATAAATATTTATGGTAACATATATTAAAAATATAGTTGGTTTACATACAGTAGCAATAATTACTTAAATAACTATATTTGAAAAATATCATATTTTTATATAATTTATCGAATGAAATTTTCAAAAATATGGGGAAATAAAAATGTCATTCCGAAAATTGCCTTAATTCGGATTAATTTTGCTAAATTCGAAATACGCGATAGACGGCCAGAATTTATCAAAAAGTAATTATCATGTTTAGCGAATTTTCACAGAATTAAAGACATAACATTTAAGAATTACTTGGTAGAAAATATATATTATAAAATTTTTGTAACATTTTACTGAAAAACTAAACATATAATTTAAATTTTTTTTAAATAATCATAGATTTTCTTTACATATTTCACTTAAAAACCATTTACAAAAAAATATACTCCTAAAAAAAAAATTCTTAGAAATTTTCCGGCAGCAAAAACTCTCTTATGAAATAATAAATGATTTTTTACCAATAAGAAATCAATAAATTATGAAACTTTTACATTATTTTGTTTAAGTTTAAAAATGAATTTAATTGTGTCGTAAAAACTTACAATCAATTTGCTTTTATTTATTTTGTATCTTTATACAAAAAAAAATCAACTTTTCGTAAATTAAAAAGTTTTCTATAATAATATCTAATTTTGACTTTTTTTTTGGTTAACAACTTTTAATAATTATTTTGTACGATTTATTTAATGATTTTTAGTTTTCTTTTTCATTTTATAGACGTAAATTATTCCTAAATTTTACAATTCAATAATTTTTGCTAAATGATGACAAAAAAAATTTGTGAATTTACTATTTTTCGTATCACGCAAATAGCAAAATATTAAATAATAATAATTTTCATAGCTTGTAATTTCATTTTTATAATAATTATTAAATAATTATCTCAATTGTTTTTCTTATTGATTTATCAGACCCCCCATTCTTGTTTCTTCATTCTCTTTATTATAAATTGATTATCAAGTCTTAAAATTTTACTCTCGCCCCCTGTAAAATAATTTTTTTTATAATTAAATATAATCACGAATCAATTTCTCATAATTCATTTTATATCCTCACAGTAAATTTTTCCTAAAACTTTTCATGACTGTCGGACAGAATGAAATATAATCATGGTATTTAAATTATCATCACCAAAAAAAAAAAAAAAAAAAAATGAAAAAGTCTGGAACACAAGGAACGTGATAAAAACGTTCTTTTTTTTTTTTTTGAAAATTACATTAAGAAAAAAATAACACTTATATTTAAATTCTAAAAAAAAACTTGATGTGAAATTCACAGGAAAAAAATTATTTTACTTAAATGCTATTTAAACCAAGGAAAGAAAACTTTTTAACTTAGTTTTTCATGGATTCACTTTAAAACTATATTATTTGGTAAAAAAAAATTTGTAAGCTAAAATGTTTGGTTTTCTTACAAAATGCAATTTTACGTCACAGTTGGTAAAAATTTTGTGGGTAAAGAAAAATAAGTGATGTTTTCCTTTTTTTGTTTTGGTTGCAGCGAAAATTTATGTTATTTATTATAAATAAAAATAGAAATTAATATTTTTTACAAAAAAAAAAAAACAATTTTGTTGTAGAAATTTAGTGTTTTTTTTTTATAATAAGGATTGTTTTTGACTTTAATTGAGGATTTAATTATTTCGTTAAAATTATTAAGGGTTTTTTTCTTTATTACTTTTAAATGTTTGTTCAGTTAAAAAAATTAAAAAACTTTTCATAACTTTTTTAAATACTTTTGCAGTCCAGTTAATTGAAGCTTATATAATTTGTATCTACTAATAGACTCTAATAAAGTAAATATTTTTTGTTTGAATCTAATTAAATAAAATAACTAAACGAAATTCATGAATCAATATCAAAAAAATTAATGAGTTAGAGTTAAAGAATTTAGTTATTGATAAAATGTTTTTACATTTCAGAACAACTATAGAAGAATGAAGAATATGTTATAAATTTTAAGCAAATTATATTTAACTTTACGACTATGATACGACTTAAAACTTTAATAATTTTAAAATAATAAATACACACATCCCTCGATTTGCGCGGTAGATACGTTCCATGAAAAACCGTATAAACAGAAACTGTGTCAAATGAGATACAGAATACATATGAAAAATGGCGATTGGTTTTTTCCTTTAAACCGTGTAAATCGAAACAAGAGATATGAAGAAAAGTCGTAGATATGTTCTGAATAACCGTGTAAAACAAGGCAAATATTTAATGAAAAAATTGGTTCTAAATAAATTGATTTAATAAAATTATGAACACAAACATAAAATAAAAATATTTCATACGAAATTAAAAAAAAATGAATTCATTTGATAAAATTATAAACATAAAATAATATTATTCCGTACGAAATAAATTTTTTTTTTTGCAAATTTAGATACCTTGTAAAATCGAAACCGTGTAAATCGAATACCGTGCAAATTGGGGAATGGGTGTAATTAGAAAATTTATAAATTATATTTTTTTTTTGCTATACGTTCAAACTGAATTTGAATTTAATTCAAATTAACTGCCTATATTTATCACAAGTGAACATCACTTCGATGTTCATGAATTAATATCAAAAAATAGTTCAATAGTTCAGTTCTGGCAATAAAGAGCATATAATTTAAAAAACAAAAATGACATCTTATAATCCATATACTGAACATGTAGTGAAAAAAAGGCAATGTGGCCTTCACGAAATATAAAAAAAATTTTTCACTAATTAAATTTTTAGACATTTCTTACATATTAATTCTTTATTGTAGATTTGAAGAGATAACAAGACGAAGGTTAAGTAACATTTTTGAAAAATTCAATATTATTCCAAAAATGAAGGTTTTGATTGCAAACTTAAATTTGTACGTTATTAGTGATGACGTTTTTTGCTTATGGTTTTTTTTTTTAAATGAAGATGTTAAGTTTTTCAAGCAAACTGTATTGGTTTCTGGATGAATTCCTTAACATATTCTGTAAATATAAATCAATAATTGCAATTTGCAACTGAAAAGTGTACCTGAAGTTTGTTATCCAGCAATTTAAAAAACTTTTTCATTATGCACATGTTTAGGATGTCACACATCATTCAAAATCAATTTAGTACCCTGGTTAATTTGCTTCAAAAGTTAAAAATAAATAATATTATTGTGGATAAAGGTGTTAAGAGTTATTTTGATAAAATCAGATATTGTTGCAAAGATGTTGTTTTTAATTGCATACAAAATTATATACGTTTCAATTCCGATACTTTCTGTTTTAAAAAATATATATTTTTAAATAAAGGTACTTTCGACAATGTAATAAAATATGAACTTTAAGCGTGATAAAATATGAACTTTAAGCGTGATTTTTTAAAAAATTAAAAAATATTACGAGAAGAACTTAAGTACATCGCCTGCGAACATAAGTGGTTCTACAAAAACCATTAAATACATTTAGCACATTGTTATAAATTTTAACAAAAAACAAAAATGGTTTTGCAATAAAGGTACTAAATCCAAATTAAAAACTTTTATCTTGATTTACTCAAAATTGTAAAAATATCACTTAACACCTTTATCCTCTATCCGCTTCTTTTACAGGCATAATTCTGTGCAACTTTATATTTTTTGTTTTGTAGCTGATTCGTAAACTAAAATTTGTGGAAGAGATTCAGTTATTTTGGCAGAGTCAATCAAGGTATAAATAAAAATATCGGAATTCCAAATTATCAATTTTTTCAGGTGTCTACCACACACAAATTGATTTGTTATTGTAAATTTGAAGATTAAACGTTTAACAATTGAAATCAGAACTTATCTTAAAATATCTAAAAATGTAGATATTGTCTTTTGGCAAACTTCCACAGAATTGACTTTTACATTTTACGTTAAATTCGTGAAGGACGTGTAATAATTCAATGTACTTGAAAATGTCATATCCTTAATTATACTTTTAATTGTCATTACATAGCTATTACAGAAAAAGTTATATAGTTAAAATTTTACTTTCAAAATTAAATGATTGTTTTGTTCATTTTCCAAATTAATTATTATGTTTTAAAGGACATTTTGAAATCATACTGAATTTATTTATTTCTTCTAAAGAATTCAATTTACATAATTAAATTTTAAAATTCAAAAAAATATCATAATATTAATTTTTTATTTTTTTATGTATATTTGAAAAACGTTGGTTATAAAAAGCACAATTTTATTATTCTCACTAATGTACGTACGGAAATTATATTAATTTTTCGTTACGAAATAATAAATGATATTTTTAGATTTTTCATGGCAGTATTTATCAAACAAAGAATAGAAAGGATGGATTGTTGGGGGGAGTATTTTTAAAGAATTATTATTTAGTTTAATGGAAATAGTTCAGTTCTGGCAATAAAGAGCATATTAAATGTTTTTATAGAGCAACAAAAAAACCATATTAATTGAGTTATGTGTATTCTCATAAAACTTGAAGAAAAATGTGAAATATGTGAAAGTTTATATTTAAATTAATTAACATTTTGTGATGGAAGCAAACGAAACACATAGCATATAAGATATTTTGTTAATTTGATAAAGGAAAGGATATTTTTTCATTATTATTCTTTTTAGTCATTTGCCAAAGTTTATTTTATCATAAATATAGTATAAAAATTTTAATTTTAAATCCTACTTTTTTACTTTTTTGAAAAAAGTAGATTTTTTGTAATAAAAAGTATAATATGAATGGTTCAAAGATGTCACCTTATTTTACTTTATATATTGTATTTGGTGATAAACTAATTTGAAATTTTTAAGAAATTTTTTATTTAATATTTATATTTATACATAATTAATAGAAAATTTGAATTTAATATTTAAATATCATTTTTTACAACATAAACAAGATTGAAAATATATTTACCAATCAGTAAACAAACATTTTATTTCTTCTTGGAATAATTGCAGACTAGACACAAAACTTTTCTAATCACTACATATCATCTCAATTAATTTAGTATACATATTTAGTAAAAAATTTTGCTTTTTTTTATATTACTTGTTTGTACGGTAAATAAATGTAATTGTCCTAAATTTGTATTATGTTATTTATACTGTCAAGTCAAATATGATATTAACATTATCAATTTTGTCGTATTTTTCTTATTTACACTAAATTTTATCTTCTCCATACCATTTGACTACAAATTACTCTAAATACTTGTATATTTACTATAATCGTTTGTTATGAGATACATTTATAGTATTTTTTTTTTGTCCCAAATTATGATATACAAAAGTTTTATAGTAGTATTTTTGAACAAAAATGCTATAAATTGTATTTTACCATCGAAGTACTACCACAATTTTATTTTCCAATCGAAGTAGTAGCTTTCTAGCTACTAGACTGCATCAAATTTTCTCGTATATTGAATTAATTTGTTCCCGTTTTTGATTTGCTGTAGCAAAAGCTGCAATATGCTATTTCGTTAATCGAATAAAATATTATAATAATTATAAGTAATGCCAGTTGTAAATGAGTAAGGAAACGTTATTTTGCTTAATATTACAAGTTAAAAATGTAATAATTGTCTAAAAACCATCCACAATCTTTTTATAGAAATGTATATCATAATATTGGACATAGGGAGTAATATTTAGCTTCTTGAATGAGAGATATTTTTAAAATATATAAGATATAGAAAATCAAAATATAGTAAATTAAACGTTGCGCATACGACAAAACTTAATTAATCAAAAAAGTATACATTTTATGTTTACTCTGAACATTTACTTTTGAGTACATTTCTGCAACAAAATACGACAAAATACAAAGTAAACTAAAAAATTAATCCTATTTAAATTGTGACAAAACTAGCAGTCCTTTATGTTAAAGATTCTTTATGTATAAATTAAAAATACTCTTCATTATATCAAGTAAATCTTTTACATACCATCACAAAGTAGTAAATTATTTTAAGTACTTATTTATACTATATCCTTTATATCCTTTCTTAATGATATGTCACGATTATTATTATTATTTTAAGTCTATACGTTTTTAGGATTTCATTATGAATATTTTATTATGGCGTTGAAAGATTAATATTGAATTGAATTTGGGTAGACAAGATAATGTGATATAGGAATACTAACACAAAAAAAAAAATTAATAAGGTTGTCAGATTTTTATCGTCCCTCTTTCTGTATAGATCGACTAAAAACAAAAAAAAAAATTAGTATAAAAAGAATAATATTACTAGAAAAAAAATAATTTTTTTTTTAAGGCAGTAAAATTATCCATAAGGAAAATTGATTGATTTTTTATTAGTTTAAATGGAAATTTAATAAATAATATTTAATGTTTTTTCCTTTTCAATTAGTAATTTGTTTTCAGAAATCTTCTTTATTTTTGTAAAAGTCCTCGATCAAATAAAATTTATTTTTTTAAATAGATTTTTTCAATTAAATAAAATACTTTTTAATCACTAAAAAAAATACTTTCAAGTTTTCATGTCCCCTTCAGTTAAATAAAAATCTGACCCTTATTTTAAAGTTTTTTTTATTGAATTAAAAAAAACATTTTTTTTTTTCTGTATTAAACTTTTCTTAAAATGGGGTTTTGAAATGATTTGGATAAAACTTAACTTAAAATCCTGTTCTTGTATAATTAAGTTTATCAATCTATAAAAACCCTATTCATAAAACTTTTATATAAATGTATTTTAAAACTTTGTAATATTATTTAAAGTATAAATTTAAGGAATAAAATTTTACTAAAAGTGATGGTTCCTAAAATTTTGTGAAAATTTGACATGTATAACATAAGGTTCTTGTAAAAAATTTTGTTGTATAACATAAGGTCCTTGTATTCAATAAAAGTGTTGTAGAATAAAATAATAATAAAAATTATACATATAGTACAAGAATTTCTATGTAAAATTCTTGTTTGAAGTTTTTTTAAATATGAAAAGTTAATTGCGTAAAAAGCCCATAATGCAGAATAAGCATGATTAATTGAATGCAATGAGTTTGTAAACACATTCGGTACGTTCGAATTCTCTGACCTGAATTTTGTTTAAAACAATAACCTAAATGATCAATATTTCTAATAAAATTAAACAAAAATAATTAAATAATTACCAAGAAATAAATTAAATAATAATTTGTATATAGAATCAAGTCAATAATCCTGAATTGTGAAAATTATTTTTTAGTTTTATTCTTTCTGTATAAAATGTGGAAAGTTTTGTCATATCATAAATTTTAAAATTTGTAACAGAAAAAGTCAAAATATTAAAGTTATTATGATTCGTTTTTTTTTAATATCCTTTTATTACAAAAATGAAGCTGAATTTTGTCACTCGATAGTTTTGGCAAAAATTAATTAAATTACGTGTTCTTTACCACACAACATAAAAGTAATATATATAAATTTATTTTTTTGGTATCCTTAATGGAGAATTTATGCGTTTTATGGTGATTTTTTTTTTAATTTAATTTTGCTATATAGATGATACATATTTTCGAGAAAACGGTCCTTATAAAAAAATTTAATATCGAAATTTGATGAATAAATACATATAAGGATTTAGTTAAGGAAAAATTGACCTTAATTTTAGTGTTTTTGTGCTCGTTGAGTGAGAAATTTATACACCATGTCACTTTTTTTTAATATAAATAAAAAATATCCCTTTTTGCATCATAAAAAAAAAACCAAATTTGTTATAAAAAAATAAAACTGAATGAAATTCCTGGATAAATTATGAAAAAAAAAAATGAAAAAAATTCATTATTAAATTTTATTGGAATTTTTATGTATTTGATTTAATTTAATTTACATAATTATCCCAAATTTTTAGCCTTAATTATTTAGTTAAATTGATTTTATTTATTTGTGAAATTTTTGCACCACACACTTCAATTAAGGAAATCACTTTATTTATTTTAGAAATTTTCCCATTATTATCATTTAATGTACCGGAAAAAGGATATATGTCACTTTTATCGTTTAATATTTTTATTTAACAAATTAACTAATTTTTAACATGCTTAATTTCGTTAAAGATTAAAATAGTTTTTGCGGCCAAACTCAATGAATTAGAAGTCAATACTGAAAATACTGTTTACAAAAATTTACTAAAAGTAAACATAAAATGATTTCAGGATAATGCAAACTGTTATCGAATCTCGAAAAAGCTTTTTTTTAGAATAAATAAGGAGAACTTTTTAAGAGTTTGGCATTGTGCTGAGTTTATAAAAATCTCTTTTAAAATTTTATTTATATGTTTGAAAGAGATAAGAGAGACTGATCAGAGGAAAAATCAGTATCATTTAAGAGTAAAATTAAAACACACTGATTTATGCTTTTAAGAAAATGGAATATAATTAAATTACAATAATTGTTTAGAAAAAATATCCGTCTGTAAGTTTATTTGAATTCTGATTATTCCTTTTATATTATCAGAAAAATAATGCTTTAAGGAATATTTTTTAGAATTTATTATTCATATTCATTTTAATACATTTTGATATGAAAATGTATTAAAATGCATATGAATAATAAATTCTAAAATATACAAAAACATATTAACAAGTTTTCTGAAATTAATTTAAAACATAAGAAAACCCAAAAAAATAAAAATAAAATCTGAAATAAATAGTATTTTGTTGGTCGGAAAATCTTTGGATTTAAATTGCGGAATATTTTACAGGATGTTACTACCTCTCAAAAATGTATTGTTTCTATCTAATTAAAAGGTAGGAACCTAAGCTATATAAATGTGGTGAAAATTGTTTTAAATATTAGTAGTATAGCAGTAATCGTAGCGTAAACATGTGCAGTGAAACGGTTAATTTACGAAAGTGTGTTTGGTACAAGTGTGTCCTTATTGGACACTCCCTAAAGCAGGCAACTGAAAATTTGTGTAAAGTATTCGGCTAGGTTTCAGTATAGATACTTACAATAGAATAATGGTTCCATAAATTGCGAATGAATAATTTTGATTTACAAGAGTAACTCCGGTCCGGCAGACTTGCAATTGTTGATGACGATATTCTGCGCACCAAATTGAATATAGAACCAACTGAATTCTAGTCGGAGTTTTCAAAAGAATTATGAGTTTCTCACACATTAATCACAAAGCGTATTCATCAAATTGGTTTTATTGGGTACCACATGAATTAACCGAGCAGAATTTATCCGAGAGAATAAGAATTTGTTCATTACTACTTCTTCAGCATTGACGTTTTTTTTACCGCTTGGTAATAGGAGATGAAATTGGATCAGGTACAACAACGTGCCAAATTGCAAAAGCTGACCTTCACCGAAGGAAAATAAATAATGTAATTATTTGGTCTGATATCAAGCCACGCAACCAAACTATATCCCCTGAAGAATTCCACGAAACCAAACTGTAACTCCTGAACAGTTCTGTGAGCAGCTAGACAGATTATGTGGAAAAGTCCAGAATACAATGTTCATATTCTCTAGAATACAATGTTCATATTCTCCAGAAGCAGATGCGTGATAATGCTGGTACACAAACAGCTTTGAGGACTCAACAAAAAGTGAATGGCTTTGAGTGGGAAAGTTTTCAACATCCAGCATATTTTCCAAACCTTCCACCATCCGATTATCATTTGTTCCGGCCCCTGCAGCACTTTTTATTCTACAACGACTTTAAGAATATTTTTATGCGAGGGGTAGCAGTTTTACAAAATGGGGGCTGAAAATGATTCCTAAAATTTCATATAACTTTTGAATTTTAAAAATATAAATTAGGTTATGAAAAGCTAAAAAAGGTTATACGAAATTTTAAACAAGATACATATATACAGTGGCTCACACTCAATTTCGTACAGCGCGGTTTTTTGTTTTAATTTTGAAATAAATGCAAAAATTTGCAATGTTTTTTTAAATCAATTTTTTTATTTAATACTATGATCTAAGGACTTAACAAAAACAAAAACATTTTTCATTTTAAAAGAAAAACTAAATACAAAAAATTATTTTTTTCATTTGTAGTTAAAATTTAAGGTCACAACCAAATTCGTACAATAAATGTATTTATTGAAAGTAATGTTTAGCAAATAACGGTTTTGCATTTATTGCGTTGATTATTTATTTTGATTAGTTTACGTCAAGGTTTCAAAAGAAATAGCTCCTTAATTTTTATTACTTCTGGGTCCTTTTCATATTTTGATACATATGGGTAAAAATACAACAATTGAGGTGAGAAAGCTTATTATAGAATACTTTAAGAATGGAAAATCCATATCAGCCATAAGTAATATTGTTGGAAAAAGTCGTTCTACTGTCCAATATATTATAAAACGATTTTCCAAAGAAAATAGGATCGAAAATAAGCCACGGAATGTTAATAGAAAAATATTGGACAAGTATGACGAGCGATTTATTCTTCGAGAAATTAAAAAAAATCCAAAAATAACCCCACCTAAAATTCCAGAAAAATAGAAAATCAATATTAAAAAGAATGTAAGTACCGAAACAGTTCGTAGGGTTACCAGAAAGTATGGGTACAATGGAAGAAATGCAAGAAAAAACCATTTATAAATCAACAGAACGATTAGCATTTGCCAAAAAGTACAAAAACAAAACTTTTGAATTTTGGAAACAAGTTATTTTCACAGATGAAAGCAAATACAAAGTTTTTGGCTCTGATGGCCGTCAAATTGTGTGGCGAAAACCAAACACAGAACTCTTACCTGTAAATTTACAACCAACAGTGAAACACGGTCTATTATGGTATGGTGATCTATTATAGTATGGGGGTGTTTTGCAGCAGATGGAGTAGCATATTTACAAGTGATTGAAGGTATTATGGATCAGCACAAATATATTGATATTTTGAAAAATAATTTGAAAAGAAGTGCCGAACGATTGGGTTTAAAAGATACTTTTCAATTCTATCAGTATAATGACCCAAAGCATACAGCTTATAATACTCGATCCTGGCTGCTCTATAACTGCCCAAAAGTTTTAAAAACACCTCCCCAGTCACCAGATCTAAACCCGATTGAGAACCTGTGGGATGAGTTGGATAAACGGATTCGTAAATACCAAATAAGTAACCAAAATGAATTAAAAACTCGACTTATTGAAGAATGGGCAAATAATGATCATTTTATTACAACAAAATTAGTTAAATCAATGCCAAATAGATTAAAATGTGTTATTAAAAATAAAGGCTACGCAACAAAATACTAATTTTGTTGACCATTATTTGATAGCAAGCCTGAAAAATAAATTAAAATTAGCTGTACGAATTTGGTTGTGACGTTAAATTTTAAGTACAAATGAAAAAAATAATTTTTTGTATTTAGTTTTTCTTTTAAAATGAAAAATGTTTTTGTTTTTGTTAAGTCCTTAGATCATAGTATTAAATAAAAAAAATGATTTAAAAAAACATTGCAAATTTTTGCATTTATTTCAAAATTAAAACAAAAAACCGCGCTGTACGAAATTGAGTGTGAGCCACTGTATATATATTTTATAGTTTACTATTTCACCCTTCAATTAATATATATATAATACAATTATTTCAGGTGAAATATTTATTTCCATTAAGGTATATGAAACCGCATATATAATTTTTTATGTAGTAGTAAATTAAAAAATGCACAAATTGTGTTGAAAATGACAGCAATTTCCATTAATATGTTAGGCTTAGTTCTATGGAATTAATATATAAATTTTCAGGTATTTTATCAGTTTAATAATAGAAAATATCAATTCTTCAATGTAAAATTAATGAAATAATTTAAATACAAGTTCGTTCATTTAAATCAGTCCACGAGTATTTTTAAAATGAATCTTCCCATAAAATTATAAATTATATTTATACATAATATGGAGAACAAATTTGAAAACTTACACTGAAAAATAAATCAAATTAGAATTTTTAATAATTTTTATTATAAATAATACAATAAAAAAAACCGTCCCAAAAGCAGATAAAAGCAGTAATTTTCTATTTTAATAATCTGGTTGTAACACATAATAAATTTTGTAGTATTTGTTGTAATTTTTCTACATCTTTAATTTTAAATGTAACATTTCGCATCTCTATATTATCTTTCACATTGCAAAAAAATTTCAATTCGATTGAGCTTTTACGATTCAAACATTGATTTTTTGAAGATTTAAATATATGTAGAAAACTGAAACTATTGATTATACACTAGATTCCCTTTTTATGCGGTACATGCGTTCCATGGAAATTCGCACAAAAAAAAAATCGCACAAAAAAAATCTATATTTATATAGAAAATGATAGATACGTTCCATTTACTCAAAAAATCGCATAAAACCTAAATAATGACTTACAAGGTATCAAAAACCACATAAAAAAAATAACAAATATCCTGAAAAAATATGGAAAATTGCTGAAAATATTGGACAACATAAGTAGATGTAAATCGATCGAAACTTATTTCCTCGTATTTTATTGAAATTAAAAAATACACATGTAAATAACATAAACAAAACATTAATAAATAGCCAATAGGAATAGACTATTTATTAATGTTTTGTTTACACACACACACATAAATCTTTTACGTACTTTATGAAAAATTGTCATAGCTAGCTTCGTTTTTAAATAAAAAATTTTGAATGTGCATATCAATTGCACACTAAGTTTGTCAGGAAAAAATTTCGCATTTTAGTAAAAAAAATTTTTTTTCTACAATTTAGGAGAAAATTTTTTTTTGTTGCACCGCATTATTTCAAAATCGCATAAAAAGAACCGCATAAAAAGAGAATCTACTGTATACAAAATTATTCTTGTGACATAACATAATAACATGTAGAACTATTACATATTAGATATCATGTATATATAAGCTTAATTAAAAATGCTTAAGTATTAATAATTTAATTAATTAAGCTCTCTTTAGAATTTTTAGATTAAACTCTAATTAGAATAAGTTATACAAAAATTTATTTTACTCGAACTGTACAAAACACATAAAATTGTGTTTATTATACTTTGTTTTGTATACATACAGTACGCATGGAAGGACCTTAAATATTGTTCCATACAAATTCGTCAAACAAAAAAAATTTTTTGAAAAATAATTACATAATAAAACATATATTTTTAAATAATTTGTATGTCAAATTTCAAAATATCAACTGTTTAAATTTTGATATTTTTATTAATAATTCTGGGACCAAAAAAAGAACTTCAAAATCCTGTTTTTAAATTTAAAGTTTATACAGATTAAAAATATATTTTATTCTTACAACTATACGTCTGAAAATGAAACATTTAAAATAAAAACATAATTTAAAACCTTTTAAATTTATATGAAAAACAAAAAACTCAAATAAATACTATTTAAGATTTAGATACCAAATTCTTCTATAAAATTGTATAAGTAATTGTTTTTTATTGTCGACGAAATGTAATTTTATAAAAAAATTAAATAAAACTAAATTAATTTGTTTAATATACAATATTAATGGAGCATAAAATAATCTTTTAAACCATAATCAAAAAAAAAATCTACAAAAAAAAAGAAGTTCATTGCTAAATTTTATTTAGCTGGATTCTTTCTCACTAATGAAGTTCATAATATAAATTTTATTCTTCAGTTCAACGAATCGAAAAATCAAAGAAATTTAAAAGCGATAAATAAATTATGAGATTTATAATACAAATTTCAATAAACTATAATCATATTTAAAAGATCTTTTGCGATTTTGCTGAAATATTAAATTATATTTCAATTTATGTTAATTATGTTAGTTCCTAGTAGAATGAAATATATAACTTCTTTATTAATTTGTGAACAATTGGCTATGATGATTTGTTAATGAACTTTTCCACTTAATTTAAAGAAAAAAACCTTAATTCAAAAAACTAGAACTCTATATGACTAAATTACAGTTTATATAAAAGCTTTTACATCCTTAAAAGTCAAGATATTTAATACTATTAAAATATAATAATTTTCTACAACATATTATTAAATTCCAAGTTAAATAAATTTTTGCATATAAATTTTGGTTCCCTTAATTTTTCTGAACGCCATTTAAGACTGTTCAAATTTCCTAGGGCCATGAAATTAATATTAAAAGGAAATTTTTCTAATTTTATTCTTGTTGAAAATTTTTTGTTTTGTACTTTTGTTCTTTAAATTTTACTTTTTAATTTTTAATTAAAAAGCCTGTTGTTTGATATACAATATTTTTCTTGAGGCTATTAAATGGACTTGATCTTTAATAATCGGCAAACCAATAATTTTATTATCAAAGTAAATGTTCAAAAAAATAGAAAAACTTTCTAAAACTTTCTTGAGAGGATTAAGTGGGTATGGGTACACAAATTTTCCATATTTTTGTGATATAAATAAATAAACAATTTTCTTTGTATTTTTTTTTTTGTACAAAGTGAAAACTGAAAATTACAAAAATAAACAGTACTGTAAGAAAATATCGTTATAAAAATTCTCTTAATTAGTTAATTAAAATTCATATACTTAAAAACAGTTGAGTTGATATTAGTGTATTAACAAATTTCCCAAAAAAAAAAACAATTTTTATAGTTTATTAAATGAGAACAAATTATTATATGACTATCAGATAAAAACAAATTAATTCCTTCGCCAGATATTTTGCCAGTTACCTAAAAAAAGGGGATAATTCTCATACCAAGAAAAAATTATACCTAATTATCGTTTCTTTATTTATTTACTAAAACCCAAAAGTTTTAATATTAAAGAGATAAGGTATTAGGTATTTTAATTGAATTTTTTTTTGATTAAATAACATTCGTTTATTTTGGTAAAAATAATAGCCTTACGTAATTTTAACTTAAAAGAGGATTATAAAAACAACATAAAAATGTTTCTTTGAATTTTTAATGAATTTAATTATTTAGATAGTTCATGCATATTATTTTATTTTTAATCAATCTTAATTTAAAATTACTGAATCACAACTTTCAGTGTCCACGTAACCAGAATTAAAATACGATCTAAGTAAATTCTATTAAAAATTCTATTAAGTACATATATTACAAAGGTGTTGGTAATAAATATTATATATTTTAAATTGAAATAACTTAATTTAAAAAAATATAAAGGGTGTCCCAGATAAATGCTGTTCAAGCAAACATTATGCGATTAAATATGGAAAATGGTGTCATTCAAATAATTCTTTTGGCAAAATTCTCATTGACGAAATTCTCAGTGTAGACAATTTTCTCGCCGTTACATCATCTTTTGGCTTTAGTTCTCTATTTACTTCTAATGGACATGAAACTTGCTTGCAATTATTTAGTTAATTTTTTAATAAGTTTTCAATTTAATCATAGCATTACTAGAAAGGAACTTTGTAAAATAGATTTGAAAAAAATTAATTTCACAGCTCTAAAATCTGCTCTGTGTACAATATATTTAAAAAATTGATTTCATAGCTCTTAATTTCATAGCATAAAACTGCTCTTCTTTTTGAATTACATTTATTTAATAATATGTATTTTTCTTTTTTGTTTTTTTCTGCATTTCTTGAATTACTATTTTTCTTTTATAATTTCTTATATAAAAAACGTTTTTATTTGTTGTATTTAAATATCCAAGTAAGATAATAGAAAATTGAAAGTAATAATTCATTTAAATTAGAGAGCCTTATATTTAGTATAGGATTACTTCATTTTTTATTTATTCATTTTATAGATCTTTCAATTTCTGTAATTGTTTTTATAAATTTTCTTATTTTAATGAGATAAAGACTATTTATTATTATTATTACTATTATATTATATATTATTCTTATGATATCAGTACCAAAAAATTTGAAAGGGTAAATCGTAAGATTTGGGCGATAAATTGACCTCCGACAGTCTTGAACGGTCTAGAACAAGAAAGTGATCTCTGACAGGAAGGTAAATGTTTCAGCGGCTGCATAACATGCAACACAAACTCGCATTCGATCGAGGTAGCTTTCTATAGGTGTCACAAAAAATCCTGTATAGTATTTCGGTTCCTGTCCCATCTAACCGCATTGCCGACCTCATTCTCGAAGAAAAATGGCATTAGAGCTCCGCCGAACTAAAAACTTTTTGAGGATACATCTGACTTTCATAAATCTCACGAGGATTTTAAAATTTTCTAGGACAATTTTGCTTATTTACGAATATCTCAAGATGAAAATAACCCTAAAGATAATTTTCAAAAGCTTTTCAAAGATGAAACCTTTCTCTACTGTTTTTAATAAGTTCTAACAATAAAAATTTATTGATTTTTCGTATAGTGTTCCATATTGAGTACTTGAAATTTTCATATATATCTGCAAAAAAAACAAGACCTGTAAAAAACAAGAGCACAAAAATAATTATCTGTAGAAAAACAAGGGCAGCAAAACAAAAAATATGGGGTTAAATTACAATAAGACCTTCAATCTGGGACACTCTTTTTACAAGTATGTAAATTTGTGAAATGTAAATATTAAATTTATACTATTTGCTTTCGTATCGATGTGAAGTTTTATTTATAATTCCCTAGTAGAAAAAAACCTAGTGCAAATATTACTTTTTTCGAAAATGAAAATATATCCTTAGGTGAATATTTTCACTTTGACAACAAAATGTTAAAAAAAATCGACAATAAAGACCGACTAAATAAATAATAACAAAATATAAACAATAAACTTTTTTTTATTTATTAAAAATCAAAATTTCTCCAAATCTTTGAGTAAATTAAATAATCCACTGATCTGCTATATTTTGAAAGTAGAATATTATTAAAAAAAATAACTTTAATTTAAATAATATTAAATATGTTTCTTTCTTTAAAATTGTTTAAATATTTCATGATTTTCAACTTTAAGTTAATAAAATTTCATTTCCTGAAAAAAGCCTTGCTATAATTTACTAACAAAGTAGAAATTGTAATTGCATTAACATTAAAACTTTTATATTGGTGGTGAATAACACACAATATGTAATAAAATTTTCTACTGTAGTGTTATCGATTATTACAATTCTTATTTTAAGATTGGAGTAAAAGGAGTTCGGAAAAAACTGACCTAGTTTAATATTATATTATTGTGTGAAAATTTTATTAACGTTCAGTACAATTCTGTTCAATGGCACAAATTTCTCCTACATTAAAGTTATTTCAGAAAATTTAGTTTAATTATGATATGCCTGAAATATTACTTTTAACTTTTGATAAAATGTATGAAGTTTACAAAAAATTAAAAGTTTTCGTGATACATTAAAAAATTTTAGTTAATACAAATAAATTAAAGTGTAAACAATTTATATTTCAACAAATAAGTATTAGAATGGAACTGGGATAAGATTAAAATATTGAAGCCTGGCTGGATATAGTCCTCTCTTTCTTAGAAAACTAAAGTGTCAAATTCCAATTTGGGGCGGACTAAGTTTAATTTCAATCAGGGCATTGTTTTATATTTATTTATACAATAAATAATTTTTTTACAATTGCTGTAATTTAGGTAACAATAATATCTAGGTATTAAGAAATATAATGAATTTATGTGAAAACAGTGTTGTGGAACGTTACTGTAACGTAATGAAATAATAACGTAACTCGAAAAAATTCGCATAACGTTACGCATACTTTAACCGAGTTCTTAAAATCAACAATAAATTTCTTTGTAACTGCTTAGAATTAAATCAATGAAAAATAATTTGCTAAATGCTTAGAGGTAAATCAATGAAAAATATTCTGCTGGGATACCTTTTCTCTTTTAACGTTTATTTGAAACAGATTTTAATTTATTTTCAAATAAACGTCAAAAGAGATGAAACGTGATTTAATTTTTAATTTTGATTGAATAAAATAAAAAATGTTTTGTAAAATAAAATACAAATAGGGTTATATTTTATTTTATGTTTAGTCTGTATTTTTTTTTCTATATATATGTATTCTGTACCCGCAAATATAAAGTAAACTGGGTAACTTTCATTGTATTAGAATGAAAGTGAAAATAACGTAAAAAGTTAAATTTTCTTAATTATTATTTTGATTCAATTTAATTAATATAGTAAATTATGTTACGAAAACCTTAAAAAGGGTGAAAATAACATACCTATGCAAAGAAACCTTGTTTTCAACATAAAAATGAGTTTCACAATTTGAAACGATGCACTGTTTTTTCACTTTCAGAATTTCACTTTTTTCTACATAATTGGGTTATATAATATTTTGAATATAAAATATTATTTATTACCAAATTACTTTCTTTCATTAATAATTATTTTTAATCAGTTTAAAAAACCTTATTACTGCACATCACTTCTAGGGAGGAGGGTTGCCGGCGTCTTAAATTATTAATGAATGCAGCGGCGCAAACAATTTTTCTTTAATTGCTACTCTCAGTTATACGTGTGCCCCGTGGAGCATACGGCTGCCGATCAGGAAGCAGGAAAATTCCCGCTTCCTGACCGGCAGTCGACAGGTATGCGTCTATTTTCCAATATTACGGGGGAAGTGCTTTTTTAATATACCTCGCAGGTATACAACGGGTATAGAAAACCAGAATAGAAGAGAAAAAAATATAAATCGGGTAGGATATCTACCCAAACGTCTGCAGTTACTGCGCCTGTCGTCGAGCCTCTCCTCTAAAGGGATAGGTCGTCAGCAGTTGGAAGAAAAATATAAGGACCACGGCAAACTAAAAATGAAAACGAGATAACTCGATGGCAAAACCGGAAGGTTTTCTACCCAACTTTGAGTGCAGTTGCTTTTCTAATGGCAGAACCGGAAGGTTTTCTCTCCAACTTTGAGTGGAGTTGGGTTTCTGGTGACGTCTTCAGAGTGTCTTGCCAGGATGAAGACACGGTGAAATTTGTGAACAGAATGAGCAGAGGAAACAGGAAGACAGGGCTCAGTCCTGCACGTACTAGGTATGGTTGAGGTTCCTAAACTCGCCTGTAGTAAAACGATCTTTTTAAAGTGTTTATTACCCACTTACCACACTTAAACATTTTTGGCATAGTAAGGGGAGGTTTAAATCCGTGAAATTCCGTGAAATTGGTGACTGCCCAGTACTTCCCTTCTGGCCTGGCCAGTGCTGGATATTCACAAAGAAAGTGTGTAATGGTTTCTGTCGCATTCTGCTCTCTGCAGCTGCGGCAGGATACATTAAATGGTAAACCCACTCTGGCCGCGTGTTCTCCAATTGGCCAGTGTCCCGTGCATACAGCTAATGATCCCGTGCGTACAGCTACGTGACAACTTTAATAAGTTAACTGTTTTCCTTCTGTCGTACGACCGCCAAATATTCTTGGTCGCACGGCAAGTATTTAAGGTCTCTCCATCTAGAGTCCGCTAAGGCTTAAAAGTAGAGATAGATATCTCTTTTAATGCTATTTAAGGGTGGGTATACTCCTTCCGCGAGTAACGCATCTAGGTTGGATCCGCCCCTGGCTAGTTCGTCGGCATACTCGTTACCTATAATGTTCCTACGTCCTGGAACCTACACTAACGAAATCACGTGCCGGTTACTTATTTCTGACAGCACTTCTGAGCAGTGCTTGACAAGCTTGGATGATATTAACGCGGATTTAAGGGCCAAGATCGCTGCTTGCCTATCCGTGACAATTGCAATACTGCTACTAGGAGAAGTATCGTTTTTCACTATCTGGCATGCTACCCAGATTGCTAGCATTTCAGCTTGAAATATGCTAGATTTATTTGGGAGTCTAAAAGATTGTTCGATTTTGAGTGAGGCTGAATACACACCCGCACCAACACTACAGTCCATCTTAGACCCGTCAATGAAGAGTGCAGTGTCAATTCCACTCAGGCGATTACTTCATTTCCAATCATTCCTGGAAGGACACTTAAAGTCGAATTTCTTACTAACCTTGGATTGCGCCTGCCGGTGAGCCTCTCCCTTAAAGGGATCCTGACAGATTATAAGCTACAGAGATGAAGATCCTACTGTGACCGTACGGTTTTGTCAGCCAATATCCATTTTTTTCTGAGCCTGACCGCGCTACATGAGGCTAGATACTTAATGTGAAGGTCAACAGGGAGGAGGTAGAGAAGCGTGTCCAGTGTATTACCAGGCGTTATTCTCAACGCCCCTGTTATACCCACACATGCACTTCTCTGTATTCTGTCAAGCTTGGCCAGAATATACTTCCTCTCCAGTGCTGGCCACCACACCAGTGATCCGTAAGTAAGGATGGGGCGTACGATAGCCATTTTTGGCTTTAATCCCCATTCTTTACCTAACATTTTGCTGCAGGACTACAGGGCTATACAGGCCTTCTTGGCTCTTTCCGCAGTTTCAATTTCGAGTCAAGTACCACGCCAAGCTGCTTGTGGCTAGATTCAGATTTACACCATCCAATCTAGGCTTTGGTTAATTTTTTATTCATAGTAGTGGAGACTATTAGCCATAGTAGTGGAGACAACACCCCTCCTTGAGGTGTGCCCCTGCATACCCTTCTGGTAATTTTGTAATGACCCAGTTCCGCCTGGATTTCTCTTGATTGCACCATATTTAAAATCCACTGGCTGGGTTTTGTTTCCACAACCATTTCTTCCAGCGATTCCTTTATGGCTGCAATGTGAATGTTATTGAAAGCGCCTTCTATGTCTAGAAAGGAGGCAAGTGTGTATTCTTTATATCGTAAAGATTGCTCCATGGTCCGCACGACTTCTTTTCTTTTGATGTAAGCAAGCTTATCAGTTCGTCCAAGTGATTAGGGACCCCTAGATCAACCACCTGGTTGATATATGTGGTGATCTCAACACACCCAGGGAAGTGAGTACGCGCTAGCAGGTCTAGGTTTTCAGTTGAAGGATTAGAGTGCTCTTTAGATTAGAATGGTATTACAGTAATCCTGCCATGACTGGGTTTTAGCCAGTAGGATTGCTCTCTTGTATCCCTTTAGGTTATCTATATAGAGTTGCCAACTATTCTGTCTGTAACAGATGTTGTAGGCATCTCTGGCCGCTTTTCTTAAGACGGATAAATTATCGTTCCAACACACTGGAAATGATTTTTTGCTACGTTTTACTGGAGATGACACCTTGTAGGAGACCTCCAGGGCCTTCGTTAATCGAAAAGTATCCAGCTGTAATCAGAGAAACTTCTTCTCCTACTGCCCTTCTTCTCCTTCGTCTACTTCGTCTCCTTCGTCTCCTTCGTCTCCTTCGTCAACTTCGTCACCTGCGTCTCCTTCGTCTCCTTCGTCTCCTTCGTCTCCTTGTTCACCTTCATCTCCTACTGCCCCTTCGTTTCCTTCGTCAACTTCGTCTCCTTCGTCTCTTTCGTTTCCTTCGTCTCCTTCGTCAACTTCGTCTCCTTCGTCAACTTCGTCAAATTCGTCTCCTTCGTCTTCTTCGTCTCCTTCGTGTCCTGCGTCTCCTTCGTCTCCTTCGTCTTCTTCGTCTCCTTCCTAACCTTCTTCTCCTACTGCCCTTCTTCTCCTTCGTATCCTTTGTCTCTTTCGTATCCTTCGTCTCCTTTGTCTCCTTCGTCACCTTGTTCACCTTCTTCTGCTTCTGCCCCTTCTTCTCCTTTATCTCCTTCGTCGCTTTCGTCTCTTTCGTATCCTTCGTCTCCTTCATCTCCTTCGCCAACTTCGTCTCTTTCGTCTCCTTCGTCTCCGTCGTCTCTTCCGTTTCCTTCGTCTCCTTTGCCTCCTTCGCCCCCTTCGTCTCTTTCATCTCCATCGTCTTCTTCGTCTCCTCGTTCTACATCATCTCCTTCAGCTCCGTCTTATTCTTCTTATGCTTATTTCTCCTTATACTGCTTTGTCTCCTTCTTCACATTAGTCTCTTTCTGCTCCTTGTTCTCTTTCTTCTACTTCTTCTCCTTCGTATCCTTCGCCTCCTTCGGCTTCGTCGTCGCCTTCGTCTCCTTCTTCTCTTTCTACTCTTTTTTCTCCATCTTCCCCTTCTTCCCCTTCGTCCACTTCGTCTACCTCGTCTCCTTCGTCTCCTTCCTCTCCTTCGTCTCCTTCGTCTCCTTCATCTACTTCGTCTCCTTCGTCTCCTTCGTCTCTCTCGTCACCTGCGTCTCTTTCGTCTTCTTCGTGTCCTTCGTCTCCTTCGTCTCTTTCAGTTCCTTGGTCTCCTTCGTCTCCTTCTTCACCTTCTTCTCCTACTGCCATTCTTCTCCTTCGTATCCTTCGTCTCTTTCGTATCCTTCGTCTGATTCGTCTCCTTCGTATCCTTCGTCTCCTTGTTCACCTTCATATCCTACTGCCCCTTCGTCTCCTTCATCAACTTCGTCTCCTTCATCTACTTCGTCTCCTTCGTCTCCTTGTTCACCTTCATCTCCTACTGTCCCTTCGTCTGCTTCGTCAACTTCGTCTCCTTCGTCAACTTTGTCTCCTTCGTCAACTTCGTCTCCTTCGTCAACTTCGTCTCCTTCGTTAACTTCGTCCCCTTTTTCACCTTCTTCTCTTTCTTCCCCTACTTCTCCTTCGTCTACTTCGTATCCTTCGTATCTTTCGTATCCTTCGTCTCCTTGGTCTACTTCGTCTGATTCGTCTCCTTCGTCTCCTTCGTCTCCTTCGTCTCCTTGGTCACCTTCATCTCCTACTGCCCCTTCTTCTTCTTCGTCTCCTTCGTATCCTTCGTCTCCTTCGTCTCTTTCGTCTCTTTCGTCGCCTTCGTCACCTTCTTCTCCTACTGCCCTTCTTCTCCTTCGTATCCATCGTCTCTTTCGTATCCTTCTTCTCCTTCGTCTCCTTCGTCTCCTTCGTCTCCTTGTTCACCTTCATCTCCTACTGCCCCTTCGTATCCTTCGTCTCCTTCGTCAACTTCGTCTCCTGCGTCTCCTTCGTCTACTTCGTCTCCTTCGTCTCTTTGTTCACATTCATCTCCTACTGCCCCTTCGTCTCCTTCGTCAACTTCGTCTCTTTCGTCTCCTTCGTTTCCTGCATCTCCTTCGTCTCCTTCGTCAACTTCGTCTCCTTCGTCAACTTCGTCTCCTTAGTCTTCTTCGTCTCCTTCGTGTCCTGCGTCTTTTTCGTCTCCTTCGTCTTCTTTGTCTCCTTCTTCACCTTCTTCTCCTACTGCCATTCTTCTCCTTCGTATCCTTTGTCTCTTTCGTATCCTTCGCCTCCCTCGGCTACTTCGTCTCCTTCGTCTCTTTCGTTTCCTTCGTCTCTTACGCCCCCTTCGTTAACTTTTTCTCCTTCGTCTCCTTCGTGTCCTTCGTCTACTGCGTCTACTTCGTCTCTTTCGTGTCCTTCGTATCCTTCGTCTTCTTCGTCTTCTTTGTCTACTTCGTCTCTTTTGTTTGCTTCGTCTCCTTTGTCTCCTTCGTCTCCATCGTCTCCTTCGTCTCCTTCGTCTCCTTCGTCACCTTCGTCTCCTTCGTCTTCTTCGTCTCCTTCGTCCCCTTCTTCACCTTGTTCTCTTTCTTCCCCTACTTCTCCTTCGTCTCCTTCGTATCCTTCGTCTCTTTTGTCTCCTTCGTCTCCTTGTTCACCTTCTTCTCCTTCTGCCCCTAGGTATCCTTCATCTCCTTAGTCTCCTTCGTCTCTTTCGTATCCTCCGTCTCCTTCGTCTCCTTCATCTCCTGCGTCTCCTTCTTCTCCTTCGTCTCCTGCGTCTCCTTCGTCTTCTTCGTCTCCTTTGTCTCCTTCGTCTCTTTCGTTTCCGTCGGCTCCTTCGTCTCTTTCGTCTCCTTTGTATCCCTCGTATCCTTCGTCTCCTTCGTCACCTTCGTCTCCTTCGTCTTCTTCGTCTCCTTCGGCCCCTTCTTCACCTTGTTCTCTTTCTTTTTCTACTTCTCCTTTGCCGCCTGCGTATACTTCGTCTCCTTCGTCTCCTTTGTCTCCTTCGTCTCCTTGTTCACCTTCTTCTCCTTCTGTCCCTTCTTCTCCTTCATCTCCTTCGTCTCCTTCGTCTCTTTCGTATCCTTCGTCTCCTTCATCTCCTTCGCCAACTTCGTCTCCTTCGTCTCCTTCGTCTATTCCGTTTCCTTCGTCTACTTTGCCTCCTTCGACCCCTTCGTCTCTTTCAAAGAGAACAAGGTGAAGAAGGGGACGAAGGAGACGAAGAAGACGAAGGAGACGAAGGAGACGATGGAGACGAAGGAGACAAAGGAGACGAAGCAAACAAAAGAGACGAAGTAGACAAAGGAGACGAAGAAGACGAAGGATACGAAGGACACGAAAGAGACGAAGTAGACGCAGGAGACGAAGGACACGAAGGAGACGAAGGAGAAAAAGTTCGCCTCCTTCGTCAACTTCGTCTCCTTCGTCTCTTTCGTCTCTTTCGTCCCCTTCATCTATTTCGTCTCCTGCATCTCCTTCGTCTCCTTGTTCCCCTTCTTCTCCTTCGTCACCTTCTTATCCTTCGTCGCCTTCGTATCCTTCGTCTTCTTCGTTTCCTTCGTCTCTTTCGTCTCCTTCATCTCCTTAGTCAAGTTGGTCTCCTTCGTCTCCGTCGTCTCCTTCATCTCCTTCGTCTCCTTCGTCTCCTTCGTAACTTTAATTTAAATAATATTAAATATGTTTCTTTCTTTAAAATTGTTTAAATATTTCATGATTTTCAACTTTAAGTTAATAAAATTTCATTTCCTGAAAAAAGCCTTGCTATAATTTACTAACAAAGTAGAAATTGTAATTGCATTAACATTAAAACTTTTATATTGGTGGTGAATAACACACAATATGTAATAAAATTTTCTACTGTAGTGTTATCGATTATTACAATTCTTATTTTAAGATTGGAGTAAAAGGAGTTCGGAAAAAACTGACCTAGTTTAATATTATATTATTGTGTGAAAATTTTATTAACGTTCAGTACAATTCTGTTCAATGGCACAAATTTCTCCTACATTAAAGTTATTTCAGAAAATTTAGTTTAATTATGATATGCCTGAAATATTACTTTTAACTTTTGATAAAATGTATGAAGTTTACAAAAAATTAAAAGTTTTCGTGATACATTAAAAAATTTTAGTTAATACAAATAAATTAAAGTGTAAACAATTTATATTTCAACAAATAAGTATTAGAATGGAACTGGGATAAGATTAAAATATTGAAGCCTGGCTGGATATAGTCCTCTCTTTCTTAGAAAACTAAAGTGTCAAATTCCAATTTGGGGCGGACTAAGTTTAATTTCAATCAGGGCATTGTTTTATATTTATTTATACAATAAATAATTTTTTTACAATTGCTGTAATTTAGGTAACAATAATATCTAGGTATTAAGAAATATAATGAATTTATGTGAAAACAGTGTTGTGGAACGTTACTGTAACGTAATGAAATAATAACGTAACTCGAAAAAATTCGCATAACGTTACGCATACTTTAACCGAGTTCTTAAAATCAACAATAAATTTCTTTGTAACTGCTTAGAATTAAATCAATGAAAAATAATTTGCTAAATGCTTAGAGGTAAATCAATGAAAAATATTCTGCTGGGATACCTTTTCTCTTTTAACGTTTATTTGAAACAGATTTTAATTTATTTTCAAATAAACGTCAAAAGAGATGAAACGTGATTTAATTTTTAATTTTGATTGAATAAAATAAAAAATGTTTTGTAAAATAAAATACAAATAGGGTTATATTTTATTTTATGTTTAGTCTGTATTTTTTTTTCTATATATATGTATTCTGTACCCGCAAATATAAAGTAAACTGGGTAACTTTCATTGTATTAGAATGAAAGTGAAAATAACGTAAAAAGTTAAATTTTCTTAATTATTATTTTGATTCAATTTAATTAATATAGTAAATTATGTTACGAAAACCTTAAAAAGGGTGAAAATAACATACCTATGCAAAGAAACCTTGTTTTCAACATAAAAATGAGTTTCACAATTTGAAACGATGCACTGTTTTTTCACTTTCAGAATTTCACTTTTTTCTACATAATTGGGTTATATAATATTTTGAATATAAAATATTATTTATTACCAAATTACTTTCTTTCATTAATAATTATTTTTAATCAGTTTAAAAAACCTTATTACTGCACATCACTTCTAGGGAGGAGGGTTGCCGGCGTCTTAAATTATTAATGAATGCAGCGGCGCAAACAATTTTTCTTTAATTGCTACTCTCAGTTATACGTGTGCCCCGTGGAGCATACGGCTGCCGATCAGGAAGCAGGAAAATTCCCGCTTCCTGACCGGCAGTCGACAGGTATGCGTCTATTTTCCAATATTACGGGGGAAGTGCTTTTTTAATATACCTCGCAGGTATACAACGGGTATAGAAAACCAGAATAGAAGAGAAAAAAATATAAATCGGGTAGGATATCTACCCAAACGTCTGCAGTTACTGCGCCTGTCGTCGAGCCTCTCCTCTAAAGGGATAGGTCGTCAGCAGTTGGAAGAAAAATATAAGGACCACGGCAAACTAAAAATGAAAACGAGATAACTCGATGGCAAAACCGGAAGGTTTTCTACCCAACTTTGAGTGCAGTTGCTTTTCTAATGGCAGAACCGGAAGGTTTTCTCTCCAACTTTGAGTGGAGTTGGGTTTCTGGTGACGTCTTCAGAGTGTCTTGCCAGGATGAAGACACGGTGAAATTTGTGAACAGAATGAGCAGAGGAAACAGGAAGACAGGGCTCAGTCCTGCACGTACTAGGTATGGTTGAGGTTCCTAAACTCGCCTGTAGTAAAACGATCTTTTTAAAGTGTTTATTACCCACTTACCACACTTAAACATTTTTGGCATAGTAAGGGGAGGTTTAAATCCGTGAAATTCCGTGAAATTGGTGACTGCCCAGTACTTCCCTTCTGGCCTGGCCAGTGCTGGATATTCACAAAGAAAGTGTGTAATGGTTTCTGTCGCATTCTGCTCTCTGCAGCTGCGGCAGGATACATTAAATGGTAAACCCACTCTGGCCGCGTGTTCTCCAATTGGCCAGTGTCCCGTGCATACAGCTAATGATCCCGTGCGTACAGCTACGTGACAACTTTAATAAGTTAACTGTTTTCCTTCTGTCGTACGACCGCCAAATATTCTTGGTCGCACGGCAAGTATTTAAGGTCTCTCCATCTAGAGTCCGCTAAGGCTTAAAAGTAGAGATAGATATCTCTTTTAATGCTATTTAAGGGTGGGTATACTCCTTCCGCGAGTAACGCATCTAGGTTGGATCCGCCCCTGGCTAGTTCGTCGGCATACTCGTTACCTATAATGTTCCTACGTCCTGGAACCTACACTAACGAAATCACGTGCCGGTTACTTATTTCTGACAGCACTTCTGAGCAGTGCTTGACAAGCTTGGATGATATTAACGCGGATTTAAGGGCCAAGATCGCTGCTTGCCTATCCGTGACAATTGCAATACTGCTACTAGGAGAAGTATCGTTTTTCACTATCTGGCATGCTATCCAGATTGCTAGCATTTCAGCTTGAAATATGCTAGATTTATTTGGGAGTCTAAAAGATTGTTCGATTTTGAGTGAGGCTGAATACACACCCGCACCAACACTACAGTCCATCTTAGACCCGTCAATGAAGAGTGCAGTGTCAATTCCACTCAGGCGATTACTTCATTTCCAATCATTCCTGGAAGGACACTTAAAGTCGAATTTCTTACTAACCTTGGATTGCGCCTGCCGGTGAGCCTCTCCCTTAAAGGGATCCTGACAGATTATAAGCTACAGAGATGAAGATCCTACTGTGACCGTACGGTTTTGTCAGCCAATATCCATTTTTTTCTGAGCCTGACCGCGCTACATGAGGCTAGATACTTAATGTGAAGGTCAACAGGGAGGAGGTAGAGAAGCGTGTCCAGTGTATTACCAGGCGTTATTCTCAACGCCCCTGTTATACCCACACATGCACTTCTCTGTATTCTGTCAAGCTTGGCCAGAATATACTTCCTCTCCAGTGCTGGCCACCACACCAGTGATCCGTAAGTAAGGATGGGGCGTACGATAGCCATTTTTGGCTTTAATCCCCATTCTTTACCTAACATTTTGCTGCAGGACTACAGGGCTATACAGGCCTTCTTGGCTCTTTCCGCAGTTTCAATTTCGAGTCAAGTACCACGCCAAGCTGCTTGTGGCTAGATTCAGATTTACACCATCCAATCTAGGCTTTGGTTAATTTTTTATTCATAGTAGTGGAGACTATTAGCCATAGTAGTGGAGACAACACCCCTCCTTGAGGTGTGCCCCTGCATACCCTTCTGGTAATTTTGTAATGACCCAGTTCCGCCTGGATTTCTCTTGATTGCACCATATTTAAAATCCACTGGCTGGGTTTTGTTTCCACAACCATTTCTTCCAGCGATTCCTTTATGGCTGCAATGTGAATGTTATTGAAAGCGCCTTCTATGTCTAGAAAGGAGGCAAGTGTGTATTCTTTATATCGTAAAGATTGCTCCATGGTCCGCACGACTTCTTTTCTTTTGATGTAAGCAAGCTTATCAGTTCGTCCAAGTGATTAGGAACCCCTAGATCAACCACCTGGTTGATATATGTGGTGATCTCAACACACCCAGGGAAGTGAGTACGCGCTAGCAGGTCTAGGTTTTCAGTTGAAGGATTAGAGTGCTCTTTAGATTAGAATGGTATTACAGTAATCCTGCCATGACTGGGTTTTAGCCAGTAGGAATGCTCTCTTGTATCCCTTTAGGTTATCTATATAGAGTTGCCAACTATTCTGTCTGTAACAGATGTTGTAGGCATCTCTGGCCGCTTTTCTTAAGACGGATAAATTATCGTTCCAACACACTGGAAATGATTTTTTGCTACGTTTTACTGGAGATGACACCTTGTAGGAGACCTCCAGGGCCTTCGTTAATCGAAAAGTATCCAGCTGTAATCAGAGAAACTTCTTCTCCTACTGCCCTTCTTCTCCTTCGTATTCTTCGTCTCCTTCGTCTCCTTCGTCTCCTTCGTCAACTTCGTCACCTGCGTCTCCTTCGTCTCCTTCGTCTCCTTCGTCTCCTTGTTCACCTTCATCTCCTACTGCCCCTTCGTTTCCTTCGTCAACTTCGTCTCCTTCGTCTCTTTCGTTTCCTTCGTCTCCTTCGTCAACTTCGTCTCCTTCGTCAACTTCGTCAAATTCGTCTCCTTCGTCTTCTTCGTCTCCTTCGTGTCCTGCGTCTCCTTCGTCTCCTTCGTCTTCTTCGTCTCCTTCCTAACCTTCTTCTCCTACTGCCCTTCTTCTCCTTCGTATCCTTTGTCTCTTTCGTATCCTTCGTCTCCTTTGTCTCCTTCGTCACCTTGTTCACCTTCTTCTGCTTCTGCCCCTTCTTCTCCTTTATCTCCTTCGTCGCTTTCGTCTCTTTCGTATCCTTCGTCTCCTTCATCTCCTTCGCCAACTTCGTCTCTTTCGTCTCCTTCGTCTCCGTCGTCTCTTCCGTTTCCTTCGTCTCCTTTGCCTCCTTCGCCCCTTCGTCTCTTTCATCTCCATCGTCTTCTTCGTCTCCTCGTTCTACATCATCTCCTTCAGCTCCGTCTTATTCTTCTTATGCTTATTTCTCCTTATACTGCTTTGTCTCCTTCTTCACATTAGTCTCTTTCTGCTCCTTGTTCTCTTTCTTCTACTTCTTCTCCTTCGTATCCTTCGCCTCCTTCGGCTTCGTCGTCGCCTTCGTCTCCTTCTTCTCTTTCTACTCTTTTTTCTCCATCTTCCCCTTCTTCCCCTTCGTCCACTTCGTCTACCTCGTCTCCTTCGTCTCCTTCCTCTCCTTCGTCTCCTTCGTCTCCTTTGTCTCCTTCGTCTCCTTCGTCTCTCTCGTCACCTGCGTCTCTTTCGTCTTCTTCGTGTCCTTCGTCTCCTTCGTCTCTTTCAGTTCCTTGGTCTCCTTCGTCTCCTTCTTCACCTTCTTCTCCTACTGCCATTCTTCTCCTTCGTATCCTTCGTCTCTTTCGTATCCTTCGTCTGATTCGTCTCCTTCGTATCCTTCGTCTCCTTGTTCACCTTCATATCCTACTGCCCCTTCGTCTCCTTCATCAACTTCGTCTCCTTCATCTACTTCGTCTCCTTCGTCTCCTTGTTCACCTTCATCTCCTACTGTCCCTTCGTCTGCTTCGTCAACTTCGTCTCCTTCGTCAACTTCGTCTCCTTCGTCAACTTCGTCTCCTTCGTCACTTCGTCTCCTTCGTTAACTTCGTCCCCTTTTTCACCTTCTTCTCTTTCTTCCCCTACTTCTCCTTCGTCTACTTCGTATCCTTCGTATCTTTCGTATCCTTCGTCTCCTTGGTCTACTTCGTCTGATTCGTCTCCTTCGTCTCCTTCGTCTCCTTCGTCTCCTTGTTCACCTTCATCTCCTACTGCCCCTTCTTCTTCTTCGTCTCCTTCGTATCCTTCGTCTCCTTCGTCTCTTTCGTCTCTTTCGTCGCCCTTCGTCACCTTCTTCTCCTACTGCCCTTCTTCTCCTTCGTATCCATCGTCTCTTTCGTATCCTTCTTCTCCTTCGTCTCCTTCGTCTCCTTCGTCTCCTTGTTCACCTTCATCTCCTACTGCCCCTTCGTATCCTTCGTCTCCTTCGTCAACTTCGTCTCCTGCGTCTCCTTCGTCTACTTCGTCTCCTTCGTCTCTTTGTTCACATTCATCTCCTACTGCCCCTTCGTCTCCTTCGTCAACTTCGTCTCTTTCGTCTCCTTCGTTTCCTGCATCTCCTTCGTCTCCTTCGTCAACTTCGTCTCCTTCGTCAACTTCGTCTCCTTAGTCATCTTCGTCTCCTTCGTGTCCTGCGTCTTTTTCGTCTCCTTCGTCTTCTTTGTCTCCTTCTTCACCTTCTTCTCCTACTGCCATTCTTCTCCTTCGTATCCTTTGTCTCTTTCGTATCCTTCGCCTCCCTCGGCTACTTCGTCTCCTTCGTCTCTTTCGTTTCCTTCGTCTCTTACGCCCCCTTCGTTAACTTTTTCTCCTTCGTCTCCTTCGTGTCCTTCGTCTACTGCGTCTACTTCGTCTCTTTCGTGTCCTTCGTATCCTTCGTCTTCTTCGTCTTCTTTGTCTACTTCGTCTCTTTTGTTTGCTTCGTCTCCTTTGTCTCCTTCGTCTCCATCGTCTCCTTCGTCTCCTTCGTCTCCTTCGTCACCTTCGTCTCCTTCGTCTTCTTCGTCTCCTTCGTCCCCTTCTTCACCTTGTTCTCTTCCTTCCCCTACTTCTCCTTCGTCTCCTTCGTATCCTTCGTCTCTTTTGTCTCCTTCGTCTCCTTGTTCACCTTCTTCTCCTTCTGCCCCTAGGTATCCTTCATCTCCTTAGTCTCCTTCGTCTCTTTCGTATCCTCCGTCTCCTTCGTCTCCTTCATCTCCTGCGTCTCCTTCTTCTCCTTCGTCTCCTGCGTCTCCTTCGTCTTCTTCGTCTCCTTTGTCTCCTTCGTCTCTTTCGTTTCCGTCGGCTCCTTCGTCTCTTTCGTCTCCTTTGTATCCCTCGTATCCTTCGTCTCCTTCGTCACCTTCGTCTCCTTCGTCTTCTTCGTCTCCTTCGGCCCCTTCTTCACCTTGTTCTCTTTCTTTTTCTACTTCTCCTTTGCCGCCTGCGTATACTTCGTCTCCTTCGTCTCCTTTGTCTCCTTCGTCTCCTTGTTCACCTTCTTCTCCTTCTGTCCCTTCTTCTCCTTCATCTCCTTCGTCTCCTTCGTCTCTTTCGTATCCTTCGTCTCCTTCATCTCCTTCGCCAACTTCGTCTCCTTCGTCTCCTTCGTCTATTCCGTTTCCTTCGTCTACTTTGCCTCCTTCGACCCCTTCGTCTCTTTCAAAGAGAACAAGGTGAAGAAGGGGACGAAGGAGACGAAGAAGACGAAGGAGACGAAGGAGACGATGGAGACGAAGGAGACAAAGGAGACGAAGCAAACAAAAGAGACGAAGTAGACAAAGGAGACGAAGAAGACGAAGGATACGAAGGACACGAAAGAGACGAAGTAGACGCAGGAGACGAAGGACACGAAGGAGACGAAGGAGAAAAAGTTCGCCTCCTTCGTCAACTTCGTCTCCTTCGTCTCTTTCGTCTCTTTCGTCTCCTTCATCTATTTCGTCTCCTGCATCTCCTTCGTCTCCTTGTTCCCCTTCTTCTCCTTCGTCTCCTTCTTATCCTTCGTCGCCTTCGTATCCTTCGTCTTCTTCGTTTCCTTCGTCTCTTTCGTCTCCTTCATCTCCTTAGTCAAGTTGGTCTCCTTCGTCTCCGTCGTCTCCTTCATCTCCTTCGTCTCCTTCGTCAATTGCGACACCTTCCTCTCCTTCGTCTCTTGCGTCTCCTTCGTCTCATTCGACTACTTCGTCTCCTTCGTCTCTTTTTTCACCTTCTTCTTCTACTGTCGTTACTTTTCTTCTTCTCCTTCATCTCCTTCGTCTCCTTCGGCTCTTTCGGCTCTTTCGTCTCCTTGGTCTCCTTCGCCTCTTTCGTCTCCTTCGTCCCCTTCTGCAACTTCGTCTCCTGCGTCTGCGACGTCTCCTTCGTCAACTTCGTCTCCTTCGTCTGTTCCGATTCCTTCGTCTCCTTTGTCTCCTTCGTCCCCTTCGTCTCTTTCGTTTCTATTGTCTCCTTCGGCAACTTCGTCTCCTTCGTCTCCTTCGTCTCCTTCACCTCCTTCGTCTCCTTCGTCTCCTGCGTCTCCTTCGTCGCCTTCGTCTCCTTCGCTTCCTTGTTCACCTTCTTCTCCTACTGCCCTTTCTTCTCCTTCGTCTCCTTCGTATCCTTCGTCTCCTTCGTATCCCTCTACTCCTTCGTATCCTTCGTCTCTTTCGTCAACTTCGTCTCCTCAGTCTCCTTCATCTCCTTCGTCTCCTTCTTCAAGTGCGTCTCCTTTGTCTCCTTCGTCTACTTCGTCTCTTGCGTCTCCTTCGTCTCCTTCGTTAACTTCCTCTCCTTGGTCTACTTCGTCTCTTTCGTATCCTTCGTCTCCTTCGTCAACTTCGTCTCCTAGGTCGCCTTCGTCTCCATCTTCTCCTTCTGCCCCTACGTCTCTTTCATCTCCTTCGTCTCTTTCGTATCCTCCGTCAACTTCGTCTCCTTCGTCTCATTCGTCTCTTCTGATTCCTTCGTCTCCTTTGCTTCCTTCGCCCCTTTCGTCTCTTTCGTCTCCATCGTCTCCTTCGTCAACTTGGTCTCCTTTGTCTCCTTCGTCTCTTTCGTTTCCTTCGTCTCCTTCGTCTCTTTCGTCTCCTTCGTCTCCTTCGTATCCCTCGTGTCCTTCGTCTCCTTCGTCAACTTCGTCTCCTAGAACGCCTTCGTCTCCATCTTCTCCTTCTGCCCCTACGTCTCTTTCATCTTCTTCGTCTCTTTCGTATCCTCCGTCTCCTTCGTCAACTTCGTGTCCTTCGTCTCATTCGTCTCTTCTGATTCCTTCGTCTCCTTCGTCTCCTTCATCTCTTGCGTCTCCTTCTTCTCCTTCGTCTCCTGCGTCTCCTTCGTCTCCTTTGTCTCCTTCGTCTCTTTCGTTTCCTTCGTCTCCTTCGTCTCTTTCGTCTCATTCGTCTCCTTCGTATCCCTCGTATTCTTCGTCTCCTTCGTCACCTTCGTCTCCTTCGTCTTCTTTGTCTCCTTCGTCCTCTTCTTCACCTTGTTCTTTTTCTCCCCTATTTCTCCTTCGTCTCCTTCGTATACTTCGTCACCTTCGTCTCCTTTGTCTCCTTCGCCTCCTTGTTCACCTTCTTCTCCTACTGCCCCTTCTTCTCCTTCGTCTCCTTCGTATCCTTCGTTTCCTTCGTATCGTTCATCTCCTTCGTCTCTTTCGTCAACTTCGTCTCCTCAGTCTCCTTCATCTCCTTCGTCTCCTTCTTCAACTGCGTCTCCTTTGTCTCCTTTGTCTACTTCGTCTATTGGGTCTCCTTCGTCTCCTTCGTTAACTTCCTCTCCTTGGTCTACTTCGTCTCTTTCGTGTCCTTCGTCTCCTTCGTCAACTTCGTCTCCTAGGTCTCCTAGGTCTCCTTCGTCTCCATCTTCTCCTTCTGCCCCTACGTCTCTTTCATCTCCTTCGTCTCCTTCATCTCTTTCGTATCCTCCGTCTCCTTCGTCAACTTCGTCTCCTTCGTCTCCTTCGTCTCTTCCGATTCTTCGTCTCCTTTGCCTCCTTCGCCCCCTTCGTCTCTTTCGTCTCCATTGTCTCCTTCGGCAACTTCGTCTCCTTCATCTCCTTCGTCTCCTTCGTCTCCTTCGTCTCCTTCGTCTCCGTCGTCTCCTGCGTCTCCTTCGTCGCCTTCGTCTCCTTCGCTTCCTTGTTCACCTTCTTCTCCTAGTGCCCCTTCTTCTCCTTCGTATCCTTCGTTTCCTTCGTATCGTTCATCTCCTTCGTCTCCTTCGTCTCTTTCGTCAACTTCGTCTCCTGAGTCTCCTGCATCTCCTTCGTCTCCTTCTTCGACTGCGTCTCCTTTGTCTCCTTCGTCTACTTCGTCTCTTGCGTCTCCTTCGTCTCCTTCGTTAACTTCCTTTCCTTGGTCTACTTCGTCTCTTTCGTGTCCTTCGTCTCCTTCGTCAACTTCGTCTCCTAGGTCGCCTTCGTCTCCATCTTCTCCTTCTGCCCCTACGTCTCTTTCATCTCCTTCGTCTCCTTCGTCTCTTTCGTATCCTCCGTCTCCTTCGTCAACTTCGTCTCCTTCGTCTCATTCGTCTCTTCCGATTCCTTCGTCTCCTTTGCTTCCTTCGCCACTTTCGTCTCTTTGGTTTCCATCGTCTCCTTCGTCAACTTCGTCTCCTTCGTCAACTTTGTCTCCTTCGTCTCCTTCGTCTCCTTCATCTCCTGCGTCTCCTTCTTCTCCATCGTCTCCTGCGCCTCCTTCGTCTCCGTTGTCTCCTTCGTCTCTTTCGTTTCCTTCGTCTCCTTCGTCTATTTCGTCTCCTTCGTCTCCTTCGTATCCCTCGTATCCTTCGTCTCCTTCGTCACCTTCGTCTCCTTCGTCTTCTTTGTCTTCTTCGTCCTCTTCTTCACCTTGTTCTTTTTCTCCCCTATTTCTCCTTCGTCTCCTTCGTATACTTCGTTACCTTCGTCTCCTTCGCCTCCTTGTTCACCTTCTTCTCCTACTGCCCCTTCTTCTCATTCGTCTCCTTCGTATCCTTCGTCTCCTTCGTATCGTTCATCTCCTTCGTCTCTTTCGTCAACTTCGTTTCCTCAGTCTCCTTCAACTCCTTCGTCTCCTTCTTCAACTGCGTCTCCTTTGTCTCTTTCGTCTACTGCGTCTCTTGCGTCTTCTTCGTCTACTTCGTTAACTTCGTCTCCTTCGTCTCATTCGTCTCTTCCGATTCCTTCGTCTCCTTTGCTTCCTTCGCCACTTTCGTCTCTTTCGTCTCCATCGTCTCCTTCGTCAACTTCGTCTCCTTCGTCAACTTTGTCTCCTTCGTCTCCTTCGTCTCCTTCATCTCCTGCGTCTCCTTCTTCTCCTTCTTCTCCTGCGTCTCCTTCGTCTCCTTTGTCTCCTTCGTCTCTTTCGTTTCCTTCGTCTCCTTCGTCTATTTCGTCTCCTTCGTCTCCTTCGTATCCCTCGTATCCTTCGTCTCCGTCGTCACCTTCGTCTCCTTCGTCTTCTTTGTCTCCTTCGTCCTCTTCTTCACCTTGTTCTTTTTCTTCCCTATTTCTCCTTCGTCTCCTTCGTATACTTCGTCACCTTCGTCTCCTTCGCCTCCTTGTTCACCTTCTTCTCCTACTGCCCCTTCTTCTCATTCGTCTCCTTCGTATCCTTCGTCTCCTTCGTATCGTTCATCTCCTTCGTCTCTTTCGTCAACTTCGTTTCCTCAGTCTCCTTCATCTCCTTCGTCTCCTTCTTCAACTGCGTCTCCTTTGTCTCCTTCGTCTACTGCGTCTCTTGCGTCTCCTTCGTCTACTTCGTTAACTTCCTCTCCTTGGTCTACTTCGTCTCTTTCGTGTCCTTCGTCTCCTTCGTCAACTTCGTCTCCTAGGTCTCCTTCGTCTCCATCTTCTCCTTCTGCCCCTACGTCTCTTTCATCTCCTTCGTCTCTTTCGTATCCTCCGTCTCCTTCGTCAAATTCGTCTCCTTCGTCTCATTCGTCTCTTCCGATTCCTTCGTCTCCTTCGTCTCCTTTGCCTCCTTCACCCTTTTCGTCTCTTTCGTCTCCATTGTCTCCTTCGGCAACTTCGTCTCCTTCGTCTGCTTCGTCTCCTTCATCTCCTTCGTCTCCTTCGCATCCTTGTTCACCTTCGTCTCCTTCGCTTCCTTGTTCACCTTCTTCTCCGACTGTCCCTTCTTCTTCTTCGGCTCCTTCGTATCCTTCGTATCCTTCGTCTCCTTCGTCTCCTTCGTCTCCTTCGTCTTCTTCGTCTCCTTCGTCTCCTACGCCTCCTTGTTCACCTTCTTCTCCTTCTGCCCCTTCTTCTCCTTCATCTCCTTCGTCTCCTTCGTCTCTTTCGTATCCTTCGTCTCCTTCATCTCCTTCGGCAACTTCGTCAACTTCGTCTCCTTCGTCTCTTTCGTCTCCTTCATCTATTTCATCTCCTTCGTCTCCTGCGTCTGCTTCGCCTCCTTATTCACCTTCTTCTCCTACTTCCCCTTCTTCTCCTTCGTCTCTTTCGTCTCTTTCGTCTCCTTCGTCTCCTTCGTCAACTTTGTCTCCTTCGTCTCTTCCGATTCCTTCGTCTCCTTTGCCTCCTTCGCCCCCTTCGTCTCTTTCGTCTCCATTGTCTCCTTCGGCAACTTCGTCTCCTTCGTCTCCTTCATCTCCTTCGTCTCCTTCGTCTCCTTCGTCTTCTTCGTCTCCTTCGTCTCCTACGCCTCCTTGTTCACCTTCTTCTCCTTCTGCCCCTTCTTCTCCTTCATCTCCTTCGTCTCCTTCGTCTCTTTCGTATCCTTCGGCTCCTTCATCTCCTTCGGCAACTTCGTCAACTTCGTCTCCTTCGTCTCTTTCGTCTCCTTCATCTATTTCATCTCCTTCATCTATTTCATCTCCTTCGTATCCTTCGTCTCCTTCGTCTCCTTCGTCTCCTTCGTCTCCTTCGTCTCCTTCGTCTTCTTCGTCTCCTTCGTCTCCTACGCCTCCTTGTTCACCTTCTTCTCCTTCTGCCCCTTCATCTCCTTCATCTCCTTCGTCTCCTTCGTCTCTTTCGTATCCTTCGTCTCCTTCATCTCCTTCGGCAACTTCGTCAACTTCGTCTCCTTCGTCTCTTTCGTCTCCTTCATCTATTTCATCTCCTTCGTGTCCTGCGTCTCCTTCGTCTCCTTCGTCTCCTTCATCTACTGCGTCTCCTTCTTCTCCTGCGTCTCCTTCGTCTCCGTTGTCTCTTTCGTCTCCTTCGTGTCCATCGTATCCCTCGTATCCTTCGTATCCCTCGTATCCTCTGTCTCCTTCATCTCTTTCGTCTCTTTCGTTTCCTTCGTCGTTTTCGTCAACTTTGTCTCCTTCGTCTCTTCCGATTCCTTCGTCTCCTTTGCCTCCTTCGCCCCCTTCGTCTCTTTCGTCTCCATTGTCTCCTTCGGCAACTTCGTCTCCTTCGTCTCCTTCATCTCCTTCGCCTCCTTTGTCTCCTGCGTCTCCTTCGTCACCTTCGACTCCTTCGCTTCCTTGTTCACCTTCTGCGTCTCCTTCGTCTCCTTTGTCTCCTTCGTCTCTTTCGTTTCCTTCGTCTCCTTCGTCTATTTCGTCTCCTTCGTCTCCTTCGTATCCCTCGTATCCTTCGTCTCCTTCGTCTTCTTTGTCTCCTTCGTCCTCTTCTTCACCTTGTTCTTTTTCTCCCCTATTTCTCCTTTGTCTCCTTCGTATAGTTCGTCACCTTCGTCTCCTTCGCCTCCTTGTTCACCTTCTTCTCCTACTGCCCCTTATTCTCCTTCGTCTCCTTCGTATCCTTCGTCTCCTTCATATCGTTCATCTCCTTCGTCTCTTTCGTCAACTTCGTCTCCTCAGTCTCCTTCATCTCCTTCGTCTCCTTCTTCAACTGCGTCTCCTTTGTCTCCTTCGTCTACTGCGTCTCTTGCGTCTCCTTCGTCTACTTCGTTAACTTCCTCTCCTTGGTCTACTTCGTCTCTTTCGTGTCCTTCGTCTCCTTCGTCAAATTCGTCTCCTTCGTCTCATTCGTCTCTTTCGTCTCTTTCGTATCCTCCGTCTCCTTCGTCAAATTCGTCTCCTTCGTCTCATTCGTCTCTTCCGATTCCTTCGTCTCCTTTGCCTCCTTCGCCCTTTTCGTCTCTTCGTCTCCATTGTCTCCTTCGGCAACTTCGTCTCCTTCGTCTCCTTCGTCTCCTTCATCTCCTTCGTCTCCTTCGCTTCCTTGTTCACCTTCGTCTGCTTCGCTTCCTTGTTCACCTTCTTCTCCGACTGCTCCTTCTTCTTCTTCGGCTCCTTCGTCTCCTTCGTCTCCTTCGTCTTCTTCGTCTCCTTCGTCTCCTACGCCTCCTTGTTCACCTTCTTCTCCTTCTGCCCCTTCTTCTCCTTCATCTCCTTCGTCTCTTTCGTATCCTTCGTCTCCTTCATCTCCTTCGGCAACTTCGTCAACTCCGTCTCCTTCGTCTCCTTCATCTATTTCATCTCCTTCGTCTCCTGCGTCTCCTTCGTCTCCTTCGCCTCCTTGTTCACCTTCTTCTCCTACTGCCCCTTCTTCTCCTTCGTCTCCTTCGTATCCTTCGTCTCCTTCGTCTCCTTCGTCTCTTTCGTCTCCTTCGTCTCCTTCGTCAACTTTGTCTCCTTCGTCTCCTTCGTCTCCTTCATCTCCTGCGTCTCCTTCTTCTCCTGCGTCTCCTTCGTCTCCTTTGTCTCCTTCGTCTCTTTCATTTCATTCGTCTCCTTCGTCTCTTTCGTCTCCTTCGTGTCCATCGTATCCCTCGTATCCTTCGTATCCCTCGTATCCTTCGTCTCCTTCGTCACCTTCGTCTCTTCCAATTTCTTCGTCTCCTTCGTCTCCTTTGTGTCCTTCATCTCTTTCGTCTCTTTCGTTTCCTTCGTCTCCTTCGTCAACTTCGTCTCCTTCGTCTCCTTCGTCTCTTCCGATTCCTTCGTCTCCTTTGCCTCCTTCGCCCCCTTCGTCTCTTTCGTCTCCATTGTCTCCTTCGGCAACTTCGTCTCCTTCGTCTCCTTCATCTCCTTCGCCTCCTTCGTCTCCTGCGTCTCCTTCGTCGCCTTCGACTCCTTTGCTTCCTTGTTCACCTTCTTCTCCTACTGCCCCTTTTTCTCCTTCGTCTCCTTTGTATCCTTCGTCTCCTTCGTATCCCTCGTCTCCTTCGTATCCTACGTGTCTTTCGCCTCCTTCGTCTCCTTCGTTAACTTCCTCTCCTTGGTCTACTTCGTCTCCTGCGTCTACTTCGTCTCTTTCGTGTCCTTCGTCTCCTTCGTCAACTTCGTCAACTTCGTCTCCTTTGTCTCCTTCGTCTCTTTCGTTTCCTTCGTCTCCTTCGTCTCTTTCGTCTCCTTCGTCTCCTTCGTATCCCTCGTATCCTTCGCCTCCTTCGTCACCTTCGTCTCCTTCGCCACCGTCGTCTTCTTCGTCGCCTTCGTCTCCTTCGTCTCTTTCGCCACCGTCGTCTTCTTAGTCGCCTTCGTCTCCTTCGTCTCCTTCGTCTCCTTCGTCTGCTTTGTGTCCATCGTCTCCATCTTCTCCTTCGTCTCCTTCGTCTCCTGCTTCTCCTGCTATATTTGTCCGTTATCTCTTCATTTACATTGGTTTTATTCTTTAGTTGTTTAAATAATTTATTTCTTTGATTTCTTAGTGTACATAGGTTTTTGTTATGCCAGAGTTCCGAAAGTTTATCTTTCTTAATGATTTTCGGAACATAATCTTCAATTATCCTAGTGATATTTTCTTAAAATACCGAAACAACATTGTCATGGTTATTGCTCAATATTATATTCGTCCAGTTTATAGTAGAGAGGTATTTATGAAATCGGCGTTTAAAAAATCGAATACAATTGATTTATTGTAAGATTTGGTAAACTTGGTATCAGTGGTGGGGAGGTCAAAATCTGTGTGATGACTGGTATTTGAGAAAAAATTCTCAGCATCACTAACTGGACCCACAATTACTTTGTCATATGCATTTGAGAAAACAAGATCAAGCCACCTACCATTGTTATTTGAAGTTTCAACCATCTGGTAAAGATCGTTTCCGTCTTCGTCTTGTTATGCAATCCATAGAATGGATGTAGGCGACTATTATAATTAACTATAGTATGGGACTGTTCATGCTTGATATGATTTCCTTAAAGTTCAACCCAAACCTATGCGTGAAGATTCTATTTAATATCTTCTGTAAATCCGATAAACTACCTGGCATCACCGTTTAGCCATCAGCATATCTTATATGTTTGATGTTTACTGAGTTAACTTTATTGTATTGCTTCACTAAAAATTTCCTCTGCGTATTTGTTGAAAAGCAGTGGTGATAGGATACAGCCCTGTGCTACTCCTCTGCACATTTCAAAGACTTTCGTGGTGGTATGGTCTATTTTAATTTCTGCTATCTGTTGCCAGTACAAACTTTTAATATACTGGATGATGAACTCGCCAATCTTCAATTTTCTTAAGATTCCAATAAGTTTATCATGTTGTGCACGACCCTTTTCAAAGCCATTGAAACCTAGGAAAACATCTTTGTTGACTTCTTTACCTTTTTGAACTAATTCTTTCGTGCAAAAGAGTGCTTCCTGGGTTCCTTGGTCTGACCGGAAACCGAATTGCGTACAACTGAAAGCTCTTTCACATTTGGATGCAACTCCAATATGTATAATTCTCGAGAACATTTTTAGTGCATGACTCATTAAGGAGGATAGTTGATATTACCAGGTTTACATCTTATTCCTGCAACTGACTTGAATTTCTTATGCATATTAAAATCATCGTGAACGCTTCGAAGTCGTTCTATTTCACAGCATTCTTTCTTGAGCCACTGATTTTTTGTCGCACGAATTTTGGATCTTATTATACGTTGTAGATATTTATAGACCTCCGTATTTTTAATATTGTGTAGTCTTTTATTTAGCTCCTCTCTCACATTGGCTCTTAACTCTCACATTGGCTCTTATTTAGTAACTCATTAAATAGTCAATTTTCCTCGTTGTATTATCTTTATGTCTTGATGTTAATTTTATTCTTAGTCTGGATATGTGGTTGCTTTAACTATTGATGAGCTAAATCTACTGTTGATCATAATATAATCAATCAGATTTTTTACTATGTTAAGTGAGTTATGTAACGCTGATTCCCAGGTGTATAATCTTCTATATGGCATATCAAAGGTGTTCAATATTTTGAAGTGTGATTCTTGGCTGAATCTATCAACTCTCATGTTTTTTATACCAAGATCATATTTCCCCAAAATTTTATCAACTTCCTGTCTACCCACCCTACCATTGAAATCTCCCATGATGATGGTAATTTCCTATTTTTTGGTCAGTTTTAACAGTTCTTTGATTTCTGCATAAAGGTTTTCGATTTCCTCGTCGTCAGCTTCGATTTGGATTTCCTCGTCGTCATATTTAACGTCAGCTATTGGCGCATAAGCTTGTATGAAATTGAGTTTAATAGGTTTGGTATCGAATTGGTCATGGCTTATTTTGTAGTTCCAGAATAGGTTTTTTGGGGTTAGTACTTTAGTATTTTCCCATTGCCTTCTAAAGGCCTTAGAGTTTTCCATTTCTTACTAGTACTTAGCGATACCAATCTATAGATTTGAGATGAGAAAGTGTTGCAGTTACAGTTAACACAACTATGTTGCGTATCCCACGTGCAACCCTGTCCCTCCTCAACTGCTGGCATGTTTCATTACTATATTATGTTCAGCCCGTATTCCAGTTCCGTTCCGATTTCGATAATTAATAATAGTAGGTCAAGTCCGTATTTGTTCTGTCTGTTTACCGTACGTAATCCAGTAAACTATCGTTTCAGTAAAAAGTGTCTATTAAAGCAAAATCAATTTCGTCTGTAAAGTTAAAGTAATCAGGTGATAATCTGATTCATCCCCCACAAAGGATAATTTTGAGCGGTTGAAATCTCCAAATAAAAACATGTTGTCTTCTTCATTTATTGAAGATAGTATTGTTGAAAAGGATTCAAAAAACTAACTCTAAACAGTTTCGCCAGAACTTGGTGAAATATATACTTACTCCCATAGAACAGTATGAAGAGCTTGCGGGGTGCTGAAATGTTAGAGCGCCAAAAGCCATAAAAAAAGTTTATTTAATTATTTGAGTAAAATTTATTTCTTATTTTGTCGATTACATAATACTATAATATACAGCATACGGTAACTCTATTCCTAAGTAATGTTCAATAAGAAACCCCCTTCCGTTTCTTATATAAAACCATAAACTCCCGCATGCACAGTATTTTTATTTTGTGCAACTAGAAAATTTTTTTGTTATATATATGGTAATATTTTTATTTTGTATACGAAACTTATATAAAAAAATATTTCTGGTTGTATTGTAACACAAAAATTCAAAACTGTTTATATATCAATCAGAAAAAATATCAATAAAAACTCACCTTCACCACCTATACAATATATTAATTTATTCTGTGCATTCACCAAATTTTCTTATGCAGTAAACCAAAACCGCAAAATTACGCAACGGCAAAATTTTCAGTCATGCAATAGAACAAAATATACAAGGTTGTGTTTTCAGCCATGCAATAGAATAAAATATACAAACGGATTATTTAAGGCAAAATGTACAGCTTGTGTTGTATATTCCTCTTTGTGCTATGTTCTTATAATTTAATAAATTACTATCGAGCAATTTTTGTTCGCATATTATTCTATATGCTCGGGATGGCTGGCAGCCTGCACGGCTATATATTTCTAATAAATAAATACCAATGAAGAATAACAAAATTGTCTGTGTACATGCAAGGATGTTTATTTGAATTTGTAAAATTTAGGAAATTTGAAATAAATATAGTAAGTGTCCAGCCAACTGGTAAAATCTAAAATAGATGAAATTCTTGAAATGAATTGTTTGTATTGCTGTCCGTACATAAACTGTTAAACTGAATTTTGGAAACAAAAACTCGACATTAACTTTATGTGCAACAATAGGAAACCAAATGTAATGTTAGCTACGAAATCGTGGCACAACACATAAAATTCATAATTTTATTTTTTTTAAAATTATGATACATACTACCAGAAGAGTGAGCGAGACAAATTGTAGGGAAGGAAGAAAAAATAAACATTCGAAACTAAATGTCAATTAGTTCGAAATTAGAGAATTAAGTTTGAAAATTCGTGTCAAAGTCAAGGATTATAGCGAAATTATGGATATTTTGGTAATGAATTAAATACATGTTTTTTATTATTTATATGTTTATAATAAAATAAAATCAACAAGAAATCAATGAATTATAGGATTTCAAACAAATTCAATTAAATACAATAATTGAAGAAAATGAATTTAATAATTATAATTGAGGAAACTGAAATTATGTCATTTGAATAAATGTTCGAAATACGTAACCCTATACAGTTTTTAACCAAATTTAGGGTATATAAACGAGGTACGAACTTTGTTTTTCTCTTCAAGCTAGGATTGGTAATATTATAATTAACAATTAATTTGTACGGATAAGATTGCAAAATATACAATTTCTTTGTGGAAGTTTTGCAGTTATTCCTACACAATAAAAGGTACTAACAATAAACTGAACAATTATAACTTATACTTAATTAATAAATTGACATCTAGATAACAATTATTTGTTGAAGTTAAGGTTGTCTTACCATAATTGGTGAAATTAACATAATTAATTAAATTCTCTGATAACCATATCTGGTGAAATTAACGTTTAATTAATTAATAATTTAATAGCCATATATGGTAAAATTAATTAAATAATTACAGAATTTTGATAACCAAGGTTGGTGAAATTAAGAATTCATAATTAATCAATTAAACAATCAGTTGTATAAGGAACAAAACTCAACGCATTGGATAATCCATGTTGCTGATTAAATTTTTAATTAATTCTTACAATATTCAAATTAATTAAATTATTATATTTAAGTTTATAATTTATTGAAATTATTTAATAAATAATCTAAAGCTTACATACATTTTTTATTTACTTCAAGGAGAAGTTAATTATAATTTAAATAACAGGCTAGCCGAACATTTTGGTCCTTCGAACCGGATATATGTAAAGCTCGATTATTGAAAAAGAATTTAATAAATTACTAAATAAAACTGATTGTTCAAGATAATAATTAAAAGGTTGACAATTGTTAGATAGATAGTAAAGTATTAGGTGCATAATTACGTCGTCAAGGTCGTTAATTGAAGTTACAAATTGGTTTCTATTCAACACGTCAACGGACTTAAAAGATTTGCATGCCAAGCAAGAAATGCTGGCAAAGAAAATTACAAAATACATCATAAATGGGAAAAAACCAAGTTAGAGAAGCGAATGATACTATTTTACGACACTAAAATCAAAACCTTAGATGTTGAATTGGCAAATTTTAATAATAACGATACAGAGATCGAAACATATATCGTAGATGATTTATTTTCTGAGTTTGAACTGGTATCTTCAGATTATTTACAAGAACTACGCGAAAAAATAGACGAAAAGATATCAGCGCTTCAAGACAATGCAATGCTTAATGCAACATTATGGCAAACAACAGCACAACAAATGAATTGTACTGCACAAATTATAAATACAAATACAATACATGTACCACTGCTAAGATTGACGTTACCAAAGTTTAATGGTGACTATAATGAATCTTTTCATGATTTATTTAAATCAACAATTGAAAATAACACGAAACTGTCTAATGTACAGAAATTGCAATATTTAAAAGGTTGTTTAACAGGTAAAGCTAAAACATATACCAATCACAGAAAACGATTACGAGCCAGCGTGGAAAAAATTACAAAACCGATATGAAAACAAACGATTATTGGTAAATACGCAAATCAAAATTCTAGTTAATCAACCAAAATTAATTAACGAAAGCAGCAAGGCTTTAAAACAATTTATAGATACCACAGAAGAATGTGAACAACAATTGCAATCACTTAATATAAATGTATCTGAATGGGATACATTATTAATATATTTATTGGTACAGAAGGTACCATTCATAACACTTAGTTATTGGAAAGAAGAATTGAGTTCCACACAAGAACTACCAACACTAGAACAATTTAAAGATTTTCTGAATAAAAGATTTAGAATTGTAGAAGCAGTGTCGTATTCAACGACACCAATAAAACCAGTACCACAAGCTAGTGTATAAAACGATCATGCAACAACGCCGTCAAATTGTCCAGCTTTTGGAGCGTCACATTACGTTGTAACAAGTTCTAAATTCCAGAAAATGCATGTAACGCAACGCAAGAAATGTATTGCTCAAAGTGGCCGTTGTTTCAATTGTTTTAGTAGAAATCATGTGTCGAAGAGCTGCTCAAGTAAAGTCAAGTGTAAAAGGTGTAATCAAAGTCATCACACTTTATCGCATGCTACAATAAATCATGTTTCAAGTTCGAAACAGTCAAACACCGTCAAACAGGCGGTTGATCAATCATCATCAAAGGACGACGAAGGAACAATGCATTCTTTGGTAGCACAACAACAACACGTACTGTTAGCCACAGCATTGGTAACAGTGTATGATCGTTATGGACGACCATTAGTGTTGCGTTGTTTGATTGATCCAGGGTCACAATCATCATTCATTACTGATAGTACCTGTCGAAAATTGGGGGTACACAGTAAGCCAGTAAAAATACAAATCACAGGGTTGAACAAAAATACCACAGCGTAGTCAAACCAGGAAATTCAACTTAATTTATACAATGATAAATCAAAGGAATTCCAAGTTAAGGTAAAACTGTTAGTTATTGATCAAATAACAGATTTACTGCCATCAACCAAAGTTTCTACAAGGAAATGGAACCATTTAAGTCGATTGAAATTAGCAGACCTAATGTACAATAATCCAGATATTATTGGGGGCAAAGGTGTATGCTGAGATCCTACAAGAAGGATTGGTCAAAGGACCCAAAGAGGCACCTGTTGCGATCCAAACGAGTTTGAGATGGATACTATTAGGAAATAGCTCTATAACGAACAGTAGTACAGTGCAAACGTTCACCACCATCCAAACTCAACCTGATGAAATAGATCATCAACTACGGCGGTTTTAGGCACTAGAACAAGTTTCCAAAAACAAAACCTTGACACATCAGGATCATGAATGTGAAAGATTCTATGAGAGAACACATGACAGATTGGCGAATAGACAATATATGGTAAAATTGCCATTCGTCGGTGGTCAAGAACCCAGTCTAGGTTCATCAAAAGAAGTGGCGAACAAGAGATTTAACATTCTGCTAAACAAATTTAAATCGAATGTAGATTTAGAAAAGGAATATTCAAAATGTTTGAATGAGTATCTGGAATTAAAACAAATGGAATAAGTTCCAAAAGTTGCTGATGAGAGAAAAGGAATATTCAAAATGTTTGAATGAGTATCTGGAATTAAAACAAATGGAAGAAGTTCCAAAAGTTGCTGATGAGCAATATATTACATTCCACATCATGCTGTTTTTAAAGAAAGCACAACTACAAAATTAAGAGTTGTGTTTGATGCGTCAGCAAAGACAAGCAATGGCAAATCTTTGAATGAGCAAATGTTAATTGGACCTAGTTTACAACCGACATTATTCTCAACATTAATGAAATGGAGAAAAAATAAAATAGCGATGACAGCGGAAAAAATGTATAGAATGATTCTGGTGCATCCAGAACATCGTAAATATCAAAGGATTATTTGGAAGGATCCAAAAACATAAGTAATAAAAAATCCTCAATTAAAGATCGTAACGTTTGGAACGTCACCAGCACCATACTTAGCTATTAAATCTCTCCAACAATTAGCTAATGATGAAATGAAAAATTATCCATTAGCTGCTAAAGTCGCACTATTGGATTTCTATGTTGATGATTTATTGAGTGGAGCGCATACGAAAGAAGAAGCATTAGAATTGCAAAATCAATGTATAGAAATGTTAAAGACAGGACATTTCAACTTAAGAAAATGGGCTAGTAATTATCCAAATATAATTAATCATTTGCCACTCGAACATCGCGAACTAAAATTATCCAAATATAATTAATCATTTGCCACTCGAACATGGCGAACTAGTTTTGATGAAGATAACGTAATTAAAACATTAGCAATACGATGGTATCCTGAAACAGACTATATTACGTTTATAGCAACGTCAAACAACAGTTACGAGACAACAGTTACGAAAATCAAACAACAGTTACGAAACGTTCAAAATTATTCGCAGTTACTTCTTTATATGATCCATTAGGATGAATTTTACCAATTATAATTGTAGCTAAATTACTGATACAGAAGTTGTGAATATCAGAAGTTGTGGATATCATGGGTTGCAGAATGTAAAAACTTTAAAGACCAGTTATTAGAACGTCATAAACTACGTATACTAAGATGGTACTAAGATGGTCCGGTAAAGCGAAGATAGTCGATGATCTGCAGGTGGCCATCGTTGATGAGAATGGCCCCGAAGGCAAATTCAACCAGGAGCAGTGGGACTCGGTTGAAAAAAAGATCCAGGATGCGCTCATCGATGCTTTTGCTTCCGGCTTAGCGGAGGACATAAACTTCGATGCCGCAACCTGGGAAAGGGGGTACAAAGTGGTAGCGTGCGCTGATAAGAAATCCAAGGATTTCTTATCAGCCACCTTGAACAAGCTAGATGGTATCTGGGAGGGAGCAAGGCTTAGAGCTATCCCTAGAGCCGATACCAGTCTCTACCAAAGGCCCAAGGCGTGGGTTTGGATACCTAAACCGTATCAAACACCACAAAGAGTTCTGAGTCTGCTAGCAGGCAGGCCAGAACAAGGGAATTCATGCTGAGGAGTGGAAGACCCTGAAGGAGGATGTTTGTAAGGAACGTGGCCAGCACTTCCTTATGAGCATCAGTAGGGACTCACTCCCCTTCCTCGAAAAGAGTAGAGGAATGGTAGCCTTCAGCATGGCGAAGGTATTCGTTAGAATATTGGGCAGCAGCGGAGCCACTGATGATGGAGGTGATGCAGATCAACCTCCACCACAGTAGGGCTGCTACCAGCAACCTGATGGGGTACTTGGGCAGCAATAACATCGATGCTGCCCTCATTAAAGAGCCGTGGATAGACGGCCAAGGTAGGATTCAAGGCCTGAAGTGCAAAGACTACACCTTGTTTCATAAAAACGGAGTGAGTAAAATTAGGTCATGTATTTTGGTTAAAAACAAATTTAATGTTTTTCTTCTGGAAAATTTTAGCAATGATGATACAACAGTTGTCAAATTGGAAAGGAGTAAGAAGGAAAAGCCTCTACTCCTAGTCTCAGCTTATATGCCTTACGACAGCCCGGAAGAACCGCCGTCCCCAGCAATAAGAGACGCTGTAAACAGCTGGAAGCAAGACATTGTGATAGGATGTGATGCAAACGCTCATCATACGCAGTGGGGAATCTCTAACATTAACAGTAGAGGTGAGTATTTATTAGAGTATATTGGTAAAACTAACCTTAGTATATGTAATAAGGGGACAGCCCCGACATTTATAGTTAGAAATAGGAGGGAGGTAATATACCTAACATTGGCTACTAACTCTAGATCGCTCGTCATAAGGAATTGGAGGGTATCTGAGAGAGCCTCTTTCTCAGATCACTGTTGGATTCTTTTCGAAATCGAAGGAAATCGGGAAGATAGGGTATCCTTTAGGAACCCCAGAAAAACGAATTGGGCTAAATACACGGAATTGCTTAGTGACTCTCCAAGGCTCTTAACTGGAGAGTGCTTAACAAAACGTAAGCTTATCGACAAGGCAGTAGACGCCCCCTGAGTCGGACATCGGGCAGCAAAAAACCACCTTGGTGGAATAAAGAGGTAGAAGAGTGCAGGAACAGTGCGAGAACTCTGCACAATAAAGCAAAGTGGAGTAACTGCCCCTCAGACTGGGACAGTTATAAAGAGGAACTCAGGAAGTTTAAGAACATAACAAGGAGGGCAAAAAGGCAATCCTGGGGGGTTTTCTGTGAATCGATAGAAAATACCTCGGAGCTAGCAAGGCTAAGAAAGATGTTGGCTAAGGAACCGACGGTTCCCAACTACATCATGAAGAGTGATGGCACATGGACAGACTCTTGCCGAGGCACTCTGGACGCATTAATGGAAGCTCACTTCCCTGGCTCAGAGCCGGCGGGAACCGAACAGAAAGAGAGGTTAAGAAAGGGCTCCCAAGAGCTCTGGGAAATAACAAAGGAAATTGTTACGGAGGAAAAGGTAAGATGGGCGATTAGCTCGTTTAGTGGCTACAAATCGCCAGGACCGGACGGCATACGCCCGATAATGCTACAGAAAGCACCTTGTACACTAACTAGGAAACTAGTGGTGATCTTCAGGAGCTGCCTGTATATGGGATACGTTCCCAGGAAATGGAATGAAGCAAAGGTAATATTCATACCCAAACCAGGTAAGAATGGACACACGGTAGCAAAGGACTACAGCCCAATATGTCTGTCGTCATTTATGCTAAAAACAATGGAGAAAATGCTAGAGGTCTATATAAGAAGCTCCTGCCAAGAGGGCCAGCTATCGACCAAGCAGCATGCATACAGCAAAGGGAAATCGGTAGAAACTGCTCTACATGCAGCAGTCACTCAAATTGAGGAATCATTACAGTATAAGGAATACACAATGGCAGCTTTTCTAGACATAGAAGGCGCATTTAACAACGTTAGGACGGAGGCGATCGAAAAATCGCTGGAACAATTAGGACTCCACAGTGGAATTGTGAAGTGGGTGGGCCGGCTATTGAACGCACGGCAGATAACGTCTAACTGGGGAAGCTGTGAGAATAAAGTAAAGGTTACGAGAGGCACTCCGCAGGGAGGAGTTCTATCTCCCCTCCTATGGGTGCTGGTAATGAATAGGGTTCTAATGAAACTAGAGAGAAGGCTTCAGCGTCATTGCATATGCGGAAGACCTAGCAATACTCATCACAGGGAAGTTCTTAGAAACAATCAGTATGCTGATGGAGAAAGCCTTCGACATACTGACGAAGTGGACAATGAATTATGGTCTATCGGTAAATCCATCAAAGACGGAAATGGTCTTATTCACAAAACGCAGGAAAATATCGGCATTTAAGATGCCCGTACTCAAAGGCAAGACGATGGTACTTTCAGAGAGTGCAAAGTACTTAGGGATCATTCTTGATTCCAAACTTAGTTGGAACAAAAATGTGGAGCAAAGAGCAAGGAAAGCCACGAACGCATTATTTGCGTGTAAACGGTTCTCAGGCACAAAGTGGGGCATCAGCCCAAAGATGGGTCACTGGCTGTACACCAGTGTAGTACGACTAATACTCACGTACGGTGCTACAGTATGGTGGCCAGCAGTAAATAGGAAGACAAATGTCAAAAAACTGGAAAAGGTGCAAAGGCTGGCGTGCATAAGCATCACTGGTGCACTGCGCACGACACCAACCTTAGCTATGGAAATCATGCTAAATCTGCATCCACTGGAAGAGCATATAAAGAACATAGCGGCAAAGAGTGCAATAAGACTAAGAGAGTCAGGTGCACTTAGATATAGGGGATACACACATAGCAGGATCTTGGAAGAATTCAATCTGGACACTAGGGGAGTGCATACAGACTACCTGACTCCATATTTTGATTTTCGCAGAGACTTCGACATTCGTATCCCAACAAGAAACGAATGGGAGGAGGGAACAGTGAACACAGAAATTGGAATATCAATTTTCACAGACGGGTCTAAAACAGCTGAAGGTGCAGGATCGGGTATATACTCCGAAATCCTAGATATCAGGGAATCGGTAAGGCTGCCGGATCACAGCAGTGTCTTCCAGGCGGAAATCCTGGCAATAGTTAGGGCGGCTGAATTAGCTGAGGCTAGACTGATATCACAGGAGCATATCATAATCTATGTCGACAGCCAGGCAGCTATCAGAGCGCTAGGGTTTAATAACATCAAGTCCAGCCTGGTAAAAAGCTGCCGAGAAGTACTTCAGGTACTTTGTAGGCATTGCATCGTTGAACTGTGCTGGGTCCCCGGCCACAGCAACATTGAAGGTAATGAAATAGCTGATGAGTTCGCTAGATCAGGATCTGAGGCAGACATTGGAACAGCCGATATATCTGTACTCAGTACACTAGGGGTGGAAAAAGGTAAGGTGGACACTATCACGGTGAGAAGGATTGATCACATGTGGGAAACTACGAACACATGCCACATAGCAAAAACTATGTGGCCTCGAAGGAACCTAAGGAACACGGGAATCCTACTAAATATGAGCAGGACAAGCCTCAGACTTGCCATTGGTGTTCTGACAGGCCACTGACTGCTAGGAAGAATGGCTAAGAGGATGGGATTAGCTACGGCTGATCTGTGCAGGGGCTCCCAGGACTTAGCAATAACGGAGGATATAGCTCACATGCTCTGCGACTGTCCTAGTCTCAGCAGGAGGAGGCTAAACATTCTAGCGAGGTATAGATACGGTGGACTACATGAGCTGGTAGGTATCCCGATAAAGGTAATCCTTAATTTTGTTAGGGGAGTAGCTTGGATTTAACGAGGGTAAGTAGACGGGTGGTTGTTGCAATTAAAAAGGGATACCAATGGGCCAATCAATGGCCTAGGTCGGGGTTTTGTTCAGGCATCAGCAGACAGTTAACCCCCCCTTATAAAACATAAACATAAACATAAAGATGGTAGTACAAAAAACACGCATAAAATACAATTACATGGTTTTTGTGATGCAGAATGAAAAAATTTAAAGACCAGTTATTAGAAAATCATAAACTACGAATACCAAGATGGTAGTACAAAAACCCGCATAAAATACAATTACATGGTTTTTGTGATGTTTCTTTGAAAGCATATGCTGTGGTTATTTATATGCGAGTCGAAAATGAAACTGGCCAAGTCACGTCCAAATTAATTGTTTCAAAAACAAAGGTGGCTCCAATAAAAACCAGTAACGTTACCTAGACTAGAATTATGTGGTGCACTAAATTTAGCAAGATTATTCAAAACAACAATTCAAGCAATGAAATTAAATAACGTGAAAATAAAAGCATGGACTGATTCAACAATCACATTACAATGGATTCAGAATCATCCATGAAGATGGAAAACGTTTGTAGCACATAGAGTAGCTGAAATTCAAGAATTCGTTGACCCAATATGTTGGAGGCATGTATCTACAGAACAAAATCCAGCAGATTTAGCTTCCAGAGGAATAGAAACCATAAATCTTGTAGATAATAAATTATGGTGGAGTGAACCAGAATGGTTAATAAAATCAGAAGAAAAATAGCCAAATACTACACTAAATAATAAAGACACAATGTTGGAGGCAAAAATTATAAAAACAGTATCAGTACATGTAAAGGTAGAGGATTTGTTTTTGCGAATTTCATCATTTGCCCGACTATCAAGAATAGTGGCTTTATTACTTCGTTTTAAATTCAACGTTATTAAAAGGTAATGTAAAAAAGTCTGCAGTGTTAACAGCCAAAGAAATTAGCATAGCACGCACCGTAATTTATAAATAGGTACAACAAAATTGTTTTACCGAAGAATATCAACAACTGAAAACAAATTTAGAATTAAAATCAAGAAGTCAATTGATAACATTAATGCCATTTTTTGATAAATTAGAAGTAATGCGTATTGGAGGAAGATTAAAAAATGCTTATATAACATATGCCAAAAAACACCCAATTATATTACCGGCAAATCATCACATAACAAATTTAACAATAGATGAAATTCACAAAAAAAGTAGATGAAATTCACGAGGATACGCTTCATGATGGTGTTAATTTAGTATTAAATACTAGCCGAAATATATATTGGATTGTAAACGGAAAAAGTACAATTTTACGAGGAATTAAATCATGTGTTACATGTATTCGACAACGAAAACTATTACAAACACAGTTAATGGGAGAATTACCTAGTCCAAGAGTAAACGTTACTCAGCTATTTTTACATGTTGGTATGGATTTTGCTGGACCAATCTTATTAAAAATGTCAACACATAGGAGTAGTCGAAAATACAAAGGTTATTTTTGTATATGTATATGTATGGCCACAAAGCCAATACATTTAGAAATGGTGTCAGACTTGACATCAGCAGCATTTATAGCAACATTCCGAACATTTGTGTCTCGACGAGGATTGTGTACCGACATCTATTCAGACAGTGGAACTAATTTTAAGGGAGCAGAAATTAATTCAAATAAAGAACTAAAGAAAGCTATTCAAGAAGCAACACCAATGTTGAATCAATACTTTAGTACACAATCAATAACTTGGCATTTTAATCCACCAGATTCGCCTCATTTTGGAGGTTTCTGTGAATCTGGAGTAAAAAGTGTAAAATATCACTTACGACGCATAGTAGGACAATCATGTTATACATATGAGGAATATTCAACATTATTATGTCAAATCAAAGCCTGTTTAAATTCTAGACCACTTACTACGATCGATAATCGAATAGATAATTTAGATGTATTAACACCTGGTCATTTTTAATAGGCAAACCAATCAATGCATTACCTGAACCAACCATAGCAGAACCTGTTGTTTTAGGGCAACGATGGAGACATATGCAATATATGATAAAATTTTTTGGAATAAATGGTCAAAAGAATATTTGCATATGTTACAACAACGATCAAAATGGCATTCAACTAAGTCAAATATAAAGATAGGAGATATCGTATTAATCAAAGATTCATCACCAACATTCTGGCCACTTGGAAAGGTCTTACAAATGTTTCCAAGAGCAGATGGATTAGTCAAAGTAGTAGAAATAAAAATTCAATATAACAGTTTGAAGAGACCTATAACAAAGATGTGTCCACTGTTAATAGATGGAAACAACGATCGACTATAAAATTTGAATCAGGTGTGCCCACTGTAAATAGATGGTAACAACGATCGACTATAAAATTTGAATGATGTTGTATTGTGTGCTCGTCTAGTTAATGTTATATGTTTGGTTATAACATTAAATAAATATATGAAATGTTCAATAACTAAATAACTGATTAATTTCTTTGCAAATAACAAAGAAATTAATCAATTAATTAATGTTCAATAACTAAATAATTGATTAGGTCTGCTATTTAGGTCGCCTCCTCGTGGTGCAGACTGGGTAATGCTAAAAGATCTACACTTGGCAGGGGGGAATCAAGCCGAACAGCTTGATGTCGGCTCCGTATCCTGTCAAGATAGGGGGGATTAAAGTCGAACAGCCTGCTGTCGGCTCCGTATCCTAGGTCTTTGGCGGATGTGAAAGGGGGGACTCAAACCGAACAGCTAGCTGTCGGTTCCGTAACCTTTCGCAGCATTGTGCATCTTGAAGTACGGGTCTGGTCATGTTTCAGACAGATTTCAAGGTACCAATGGTCACTAATATGGGGTGGTTCCCAGTGATTCGCAAGTGTACGTACTACCTATAAGGTGACCTTAATAAAGTACGACACTAGAGGAGTAAACCTCGGAAACAAAAATCCCCAATCCACGGTGAAACAGCATATGCCAAGGGATGAATGGCTAGTGGGCTACTAGTCGTTAATATGCCATCTCTGGATACCAGGCGACCTCCAGTAACGCGGAGCTCTGTCAGGGGTGACTATTATTTCTCGCGCTACTCGTGGGAATCTAATTATGGAATACTTACAAAATAAAAACATAGGGGATGATGCCTCCCATAAGGCATCTAACATATTGGCAGAGCCAAAAACTTCGGAGTCAGTGGCAATGGAAACGTCAACTCCAGAAGAAACAGCTAGAGGGCTTGATGAAAAGGGTAACCTTTCTCAAGCTAACCCAAAAACATCGGAGTTTCCTTCCGCCCCTCTAAATTGCCTTCCGCCCCTCTACTAAAACCAATAAGGGCATCAACGAACAACAGTTATCAGCTGAGCTGAAACAGTTGACGTTGACAGAAGGCAAAAAAAGGCTTAGCGGCGCAGGACGGCGAAGGTACACATACCACCGCCAAAAAGGTAAAAATATAAAAGAGGCTTATGAACTAGCGTGTCTACCAATGGCAGACACGAAGACAACGGCACAAACGGCAAAAAGGCTCAGAACACCTTCTACAACACCACCGACAGTGCACAATACGAAAAAGCAGAAAACCTCTGCCTGTAAAAGCAGCCAACATAGACCCGCAACAGAGGCTCAGCCCTTCACGTCGGGTACTAGTTATAAGGATGCACTAAAGGGGACCAAAATTGGTATTATACACGTCGAACATCCCCATAAGTTATTATCAGCAGAGAAGCTAGCTGCATACCAAAAATTCATCCTGGCAGCAATTCCAGCAGCTGCAAAAGAGGGAACTCATCCACAATTTGGTGGATTAAGCCTCAAACCAGGGTGGATGTTAATTACCTGCCTGGATGATATAACATCAAAGTGGCTGGAAACAATTACCACAAGGCTATCAAATGAGTCAACCAAGATTCAGGCCTTCCGGGAGGACAAAATTCCAAAAGTGGAGATAGTGACGGGATTTTTCCCCCACGAGGAAGACGGAACAGAGGAAATCCTCACACTCATCGACTCCCAGAACCCAGAATTACGTGTGGCGAATTGGAAGGTTCTGGGGAGACGCAAGGAGGGCACATGCGCCGTAATCACATTCTCCATCTACGGCCAATCGATGGAGAAACTAAAGCAGAAGGGATTTAGAATCTGCTTTAAATTCGCTGCCATCACTCTTCGGCCAAAAAATAAAGAAGTAAATAGCGGCCAGCCGCATCTCACAAGTGATGTCAGCGAACAAGCCAAAGGATCAAGTTAAGGTGATCCAGACGAATCTCCATCGTGCAGCAGCGACTATGGACGTACTCACTTGGAGATTCGCTAAAGAGGAATTTCAGGTGGCCCTTCTACAAGAACCTAGAGCCACAACAGGTAAAATCCTGGGAATTCCTCAATCCATGGGTAAGTTAATCTTTGATAAAAGTAATAGCAGACCTAGAACTGCTTATCCTATTATCAACTAAAATTAATTATCTAAATATTCCTAGTTTCATCCGTACATATCTAGTGGCTATACTGGTGAAACTACCTACCACAGGGGGCTTCCAAGAGGCCATCATCGCCTCGGCTTACTTCTCCGGAGAGGGGACAGAAGCTCCATCTAAAGACGTCATAGAACTAGTGGAATATAGCAAAAAACACAATCTACCAGTCATTGTGACGTAGGAAATAGCTCAAAACGGCACAAACCTACAGGGGCTGCTTCCAAGGAGGAGTCTTATCTCCACTACTCTGGTCTGTCGTGGTTGATGAGTTATTACAACTACTAGTGAATCTCGGTTACGAAACCATAGGCTATGCTGATGACATAGTAATAATAATAAGGGGTAAATATGACAATGTCATATCAGAAAGGTTACAATTAGCCCTAAACGGGATAATCAATTGGTGTAAATCCAAAAACCTTAGTATAAACCGAGAAAAAACAGAAATAATACCATTCACAAACAGAAGGAAAGTTAAAATTACACCACCTTCACTAAATGGTATTACAAAACCCTGCTCCAATGAGGTTATATATCTAGGCGTTACACTGGATAGGAAACGAAGTTGGAACACACACATTTATAAGACTCACGCTAAGGCAACCAACCTTAGCGTTTTGGGCATGCAAAAGTATCTTCGGCAAGAAATGGGGGTTACATCCCAGAATGATCTATTGGTTTTATAGAACCATAATCTTACCGATAATAACATACGGATGCACAATGTGGTGGACAAAAACACTACATCATAAAAACCAGGTTTTACTGGGAAAAATCGAAAGACTAGCTTGTCTTGGAATAACAGGCGCCATGAGAACCTGTCCTACTGCGGCAATGGAAATGTTCCTAAACCTCCCACCGCTACATCTCCATATCAAAAAAAAACCGCAAGAGGTATGCTAAGAATTGAGAAGGAAAGAAACTACCTCCCAGGAGATCTTAGGGATCACCTTCAACTGTTAAATAACCCCAAATTAGAGGCCATTGCCTCACATATATCGGACGCTATGCCGACCCTTTATAACTTTGACATACCGTTCAAAATTATAATCAGCGAACGCAAAGACTGTCAATCTAAGCTTCCTGAACAATATACGGGTGCAGCAATATGGTACACAGATGGCTCCCGTACCAAAGAGGGCACAGGTGCTGGAGTCAAAGGCCCAAACTTCTCGGCATCAGTATCACTCGGAAGAGAAGCAACTATCTTCCAAGCAGAAATGATTGCGATGGAAATGTGCATACAGGAAAACCTGAAAAGAGCATACCGCAATAAAACTATCACAATTTTATCGGAGAGTCAAGCTGTACTCAAGTCTCTATCCTCTCACAAACATGAGTCAAAACTTGTCTGGGATGTCTCCAGAAGCTTATAATATTGGCCAAAAGGAATAATGTAACCTTAATGTGGGTACCAGGTCATATTGGAGTAGAAGGAAATGAAGAGGCCGATAGCCTTGCAAAAAATGGTGCAAGCACCAGGTTTATTGGACCTGAACCTTTCTGTTCAGGTCCAATAAACCTGGTGCTTGCACCATTTATAAAAATAAGTTTAGAGTGAACCTAAAGGTCACTCTAAACTTATTTTAAAAAGGTGAAGAGAACACGAGCACAGAAACTATTGGCACTCACTTCCAAAACTCGTACTATCCAAAAAATTTATTAAACCACAAACCATAAAAGTGGAGGAAATACTAAAATTCAGCAAAAAGGATATAAGAACCTTAATAGGTCTCCTGACAGGCCACAGCCCTGTACGCTATCATCTAGAAAAAATGGGACTAGCTGAAGATAACAAATGTCGCCTCTGTCTATCTGACAAAGAGGATACAGAACATCTACTATACTACTGTGAAGCAGCGGCACGTAGAAGATTAAATCATCTGGGAATAGGCACCCTTACCCCATATGAACTAGCCTATTCGGCTCTCGAGAACATATTAAGTTTCTTCAGATCTCTTAATATTGGCTAGGGAAAGGGGCAATAAATGCACAATAGATCTTTTAGGACGCAGTGCTCTCTCGTGCTACCCTCAAAAAAAAAAAAAAAAAAAATAATTGATTAATTTCTTTACAAATAACAAAGAAATTAATCAATTAATTTGTTATTTGTTAATAACAAAACAAAAAAACGTGTCAAACGGTTTTGAATATAATGAAGTTGAATTTTCCGATGGTTCAGATATTGAATTTTTACCGGTATTTGAACCACCACAACGACCGAAGATAATTTCCAATATTCAAATTGTACCACCAAATCAAACAGCGCAAAATCAAATGGATTACATTAGATTTTAAGTACTAGATGTACTTCGTCCACAATATTCATCCAAAATTGTTTAACCGGCATAACCTATACAAAAAAAGTGAAATAGTATGAAACCATACAAAATTTATATATTAATAAATAAAGTTCCATTCCAAACCTATAAATGTAGATGAAATTCTTGAAATTAATTGTTTGTATTGCTGTCCGTACATAAACTGTCAAACTGAATTTTGTAAACAAAAAATCGACAGAAACTTTATGTTCAACAATAGGAAACCAAATATACCCGGAAAACAATAAAGTCGCGCTTTTAATGTTACTTACGAAATCGCGCCACAACGCATAAAATTCATAATTTTATGTTTGTTTTAATTATGATACATACTACCAGAAGAGTGAGCGAGACAAATTGTAGGGAAGGAAGAAAAAATAAACATTAAGGGCCCAATTAATAAATCACACTTGAATTTAGTTGGACTTAAGTGTATGATTTCGTATTTATAAACAATACTTAAGAGCCACTTAAGAGCCATTTAAGTAATGATCATAGCACACTTAAGAGCCTCTTAAATTTCATTGGCAGTATTGTCAGCTTTAAATAATAAAATTTGACACCTGTAAATTGTCAAATTAAATAATTATTAAATAATTATAAATAATTGTCAAATAAAAAAAAAATAAAAATATTTGTCTAAATTAAATTTTTAAAAAAATATATTTTTTATCTGAAATAATTTAATCACTTCTGCTGTCAATTTGTTTCGGTTATGACAGATTATTTTTTAGATTAGTGTTATCAACTTAAATAGAAAAATCATATTACCAACATTTCAATTTAAAATTATGTCAATACTACCAACAAAACTGAACAAAAATTCTACAATATAAGTGTGCTTTATTAATACGAAAAATAATCGCAAACTTATTTAAGTATTTACTTAAGTATTCACTTAAGTGTGATTTATTAGTTCGGGCCTAAATCAATTTTTAATTGACCATCAAATAAGTTGAGGGTTGAAATTTCGTGTCAAAGTCAAGGATTGACAAATTTTAGCGAAATTGTGGATATTATGGTAATGAATTAAATACATGTTTTTTATTATTTATATGTTTATAATAATATTAAATCAACAAGAAATTAATGAATTAAAGGATTTCAAACAAATTCAATTATATACAATAATTGAAGAAAATGAATTTAATAATTATAATTGAGGAAAATGAAATTATCTCATTTGAATAAATGTTCGAAATACATAACCCTATACAGTTTTTGACCAAATTTAGGGTATATAAACGAGGTACGAACTTTGTTTTTCTCTTCAAATAAGGATTGGTAAATATTATAATTAACAATTAATTTGTACGGGTAAGATTGCAAAATATACAATATATTTGTGGAAGTTTTGCTGTTATTCCTACACAATAAAAGGCACTAGCAATAAAGTTAACAATTATAACTAACCCTTAATTAATAAATTGACATCTAGATAACCATTATTTGGTGAAATTAAGGTTATCTTACCATAATTGATGAAATTAACATAAATTCTCTGTTAACTATATCTGGTAAAATTAAGGTTTAATTAATTAATAATTTAATAGCCATATATGGTAAAATTAAATAAATAATTACTAACAGAATATTGATAACCTAGGTTGGTTAAATTAAGAATTCATAATTAATCAATTAAACAATCAGTTGTACAAGGAACAAAACTCAACGAATTGGATAATCTATGTTGCTGATTAAATTTTAAATTAGTTCTTAAAATATTTAAATTAATGAAATTATTATATTTAAGTTTATAATTTATTGAAATTATTTAATAAATAATCCAAAGCTTATATATATCTTTTTATTTAGTTCAAGAAGTTAATTATAATTTAAATAACTGTCTCGTCGAACAGTAAGTAAGAAAATTTATGAATTTTCTTTTAAGAGTGTTGTTGTTTTGCCCTTGTTCACCCCATTGTGGAGCATAGGGCTCCAAGTACCGAATTATCTGCACTTGAAGTGATAAACATTTTGTCTTGCAATTTGGACCTAGTACCTAATGCACCACAGCTAAGCACACTACCACTACCAGTTAAGCCACCGTGGATCTAATACAATGATATCGATTTTCGAACACGTATCGATTTTCAGTGCTATTAGCCGAATTTTTTGTCATTTTCGTATCAGGAGGTAATAGATGGCACCATTTGTTTGTTCTTTAGAAGAGAGGGAAGTGGGAGTAGGCAAATATGATATGCGGTGCAAAATAAAATAGTGGTATTTCATAGACAGGGGTTTAAGATTGGACCTAAGATAAAGTTTTGAAATTTTTTAAAGTTATTCGACAATGATTTTCTAAGGTTATTACTACTACTGCTATTCGTATTATTATTTACAGGGATGGTGTGAGAAGGGCAAGGACGGTTGCCTTCATAGATTGATATTAACGTTATCATTGATATTAAGATGTCCTTGATATTAACGAACGTTATCATTGATTTTAAGATGATATTAAGATGTCATTGATATTGATATTAGACATTTATAATGTCGCAATGACTTGGAAATTTTTGTTTGTGATTGGAGTTGGAACTGGTACAGTAATGTCATCACCGGCAATCTATGGTGAGTTCATTTATAGAAAAAGTGTTGCCAGCGTACTGAATTTTTTCACAGGGCAAATTTTGTTTGCGTTCTTTTCTCAAAAAAATTTTGAACTAAAAAAAAAATCAATTTCTTTTCTTAAAAGTTCTGCCTCTAAATGTAACATTGACGGTGTAAAAAAATTCAGAACGTGGGCAATATGTTATCAAGAAAAGAACTCGCTTGCATACTACCTGGATCCAGTTTTTACACTGTGGAACAGCCGGTAGGATAAAATTGCAACAGTGGCGCAGCCGGTGCAACACAGATTACTATCTGTGTTGAAAAATAATCTACGATATTTTAAATTAATTTTATTGAAGCCAAAATGCATTGCCTAATGGTCGGCTAAGTAATTACTTTTTCAGTAATTTTTTCTTTGTTTGTAAATATTGAAACATTAAAAACAAAAAAAAACATTATTATTGACTACGGATGTCGGATCAAAAATTAAATGAAACCATAGCGCAAAATTCGAGGGCTGGACCAAAGCCAATAAGTGGTCCGTTAAGTAGGTCGCCTCCAAGTGGTGCGGACTGGGTAATGCCAAAAGATCTACATGACTTAAGTCGAACAGCTCGCTGTCGGCTCCGTATCCTATCTAGATAGGGGGGAAGAAAGTCCTAAAAGCTGGTCTGGTCATGTTTCAGGCAGCGTTCAGGATATCAATAGTTACTATCAAAGGGAGTCGTAAGCCCGCAGTAAATCGCAAGTGTACGTACTACCTTCATGGCGAAACAGCATATGCCAAGGGATGAATGGTTAGTGGGTTAGTAGCGCTAATATGTGAACTCTGGATACCTGGCAACCTCCAGTTTAATACAGACTTCCCCTGGTAATGCGGAGCTCTGCCAGGGGTGACTTTTCTTCTCGCGCTACTCGTGGGTTCAAAAAATGGAATTTAACGAAACTAAACAACAAGCGGTTGATGCCTCCCCAAAGGCATCTACTTTAAAGGCGGAGACCTCAAATGTGAAGTCAGTGATTATGGAAACGACCGCTCGAAAGGTACAGGCTAGTGGAGCTGGAGTAAAGGTCCCTTCCCAATCCATTCCGACAGGGAAGCTAGCCAGAGAAAGAGGTGTAAGACCAACCTCCAAACTCAGCAGCATAGAGGAAACTCAATTATATATAGAGCTGAAGCAGTTGACGCTGACTGATAACAAAAAAGGATTAAGCGGCGCAGGCCGAAGACTGTCTTCATACCACCGTAATAATGGAAAGAACATAAATGAAGCGTATGATCTTGCATGCCTTCCCATGCAAGACACCCTATCCCCTGCTCAAGTCCCGAAGAGGTTACGTACACCATCACAGACACCTCCGGACGTGCAAAATGTTAAGAAGAGGCAACGAACCTCGGAAAAACAGGGCGTCAAGCATAGATCCGCAGCAGAGGCTCAGTACTCTAGGCCGGGCACGTGGAAAAGGTGATTAGGATCGGTATTATCCATGCCGAACTCCCACACCAAATGCTATCCGCTGAGCAGCTAGCTGCCAGTCAAAAATCCATCCTGGCTGCAATTCCAGCAGCAGCTAAAGAGGGGATCAACCCGCAATTTGATGGCCTTAGCCTCAAACCGGGATGGATGCTGATAACGTGCCTGGATGAGAAAACAACCAAATGGCTGGAGCAGATTGTTCCAAAAGTAGCGGAGGGATCAACCAACATCAGGGCCGTCCGTGAGGAAAATACCCCGAAGGTGGAAGTTATCATGGGATTTTTTCCAGCTGAAGAGGATTCAACAGAGACATCCTCATCCTCATAGATTTGCAGAATCCTAGTCTCCGCGCAGCAAACTGGAAGGTTCTTAACAGGCGGAAGGAAGGTACCTGCGCGGTGATTACATTTTCCATTGACTGCCAATCAATGGAGAAACTGAAGCAGATTGGGTCCAGAATCTGTTATAAATACTCTGGCATCACACCGGCCAAAAACAAAGGAGAGAAACAGCGGCGAGCCGCCCTCCTCCAGTGATGTCAAAGATACCAAAAAATAATCATCTCAAGGTGATTCGAGCAAACCTCCGTCAAGCTGGAGAGGCCACGGACGTACTTACATGGAGGTTTGCTAAAGAGGAGTTCCAAGTGGCCCTCCTACAGGAACCTCGAGCTACCATAGTTAAGGTACTTGATATTCCTCAAATCTTAGGTAAGTTAATTTTTGACAAAAATAGTAGCAGACCTAGAGCTGGAATTCTTCTATCATCCAAAATTAGCTATCTGAACATTACAATTTTCATCCGAACAGATCTAGTAACTGTACTGGTGAAACTATCAACCCCAGGGGGGTTTCGAGAGGTTATTATCGCCTCGGCTTACTTACCCAATGACATCATATAGTTAGTGGAATACAACAAAAGCCATAAACTACCAGTCATCCTGTACTGTGATGTGGAGCTTCTAGCTCCTGGGCTGTGAACGCCCGCCATTTAGTATGGGGTAGCAGAGATATAAATAAAAGAGGTGATTCACTTTTAGAATATTTTACTACTAACAATCTAGATATATTAAATAGGGGTAATTCCCCCACTTTCGAAAATAACATTAGGCAGAAAGTACTTGATCTAACAATTATAAACCCCTGTCTGTCCCATAAATGTGTTAACTGGCATGTGTCAAAGGCAGCTTTCTTATCTGACCATAAGCACATTTGTTTTGAACTGCTTACTTTTCACGTTGTGAGCTGTACAACGTTCAGAAATCCCAAGCGTACCAACTGGACTCAGTACCAAAAAACCCTTAGGTACGAAATAAATTATTCAGAGGGGACAATCAACAGCCCAGACTGCATTGACCTCCACGCAAACAAACTTGTCACAAGCATCATCAATGCGTTTGAACTAAGTTGTCCTCTTACACAAAAGACTCATTCTAAAGATGCACCGTGGTGGAATAACGAACTAGCGGACAAACGCAAAGAAACAAGGAAGATGTTCAACAGAGCAAAAACCTTCGGTAACTGGAAAGAGTACAAAACCACCCTTACCGGATACAATAACCTTCTTAGGAAGTCTAAGAGGGAGTCATGGAGAACGCTGTGATAAGAGATCACAGATCTCCCAGCGGCCTCCCCTTTACAAAAGGTACTAACAAAAGATATTCCCGTAAATATCGGTTTGCTAGAGAGACAAGACGGTTCTCTAACAACAAGCAGCTCTGAAACACTAGAAGTCTTACTAGCTACCCACTATCCGGGCTGTAAACACATCAATAACACAGAAGATGAAGAGGCAGTGGCAGTAGGACTGCGTCCTACACCACGCAGCAGAAGCCTCGCTGGTAAAATCTTCACTCTGGAAAAGATTAGATGGGCAATAAACAACTTTAAACCCTACAAATCGGCCGGAGTTGACAACATTTTCCCCGCACTCCCACAACAGTGATTGGAGATTCTCATGCCCAATATGCTAAAAGTCTTGAAAGCCAGTTTTATATGGGGATATATTCCAAAAGTCTGGAGGAAAGCTAAGGTGGTTTTCATACCAAAGGCAGGGAACCGTCCCATTGAAAACCTTCAATCGTACCGCCACATAAGTCTTACCTCCTTCTTCATTAAAACAATGGAGAAACTAGTGGATCTCCACATTAGGACCGGTGCAAACAAGGTTCGACTTCACTATAAGCAACACCCTTACCAAAAAAAGGAAGCCCTTCACGGCCTTGTAAAGTCAATAGAAAAGGCAAATGAATACAAAGAAGTGGCACTATGTGCATTCCTAGACATAGATGGTAGTTTTGACAATACTCCTCACGAAGCAATTGTGGCAGTAGCCAGGAATAAAGGAATAGAACTGCCGACGACTAAATGGATTCATGCCATGCTGCAAAGTCGAACGACAACGGCGGAACTTGGTAATAACTCTTTAACAGCACAAACCTATAGGGATTGCCCCCAAGCAGGAGTCCTATCTCCACTGTTATGGTCTATTGTTAATGATGAGCTACTTCAGAACCTTGATGATTCTGGTTTCGAGGTAATAGAATATGCCGACAATCTAGTCATCATAATCGGGGTAAATATGATAATATCATATCTAGCAGACTCCAATTGGCTTTAAACAGGACAATAAACTGGTGCAAATCCAAAAACCTACAGATAAACCCAAACAAGACTATAATTATACCATTTACCAAAAGGAAAGTGATCAACACTACTGCACCCTCATTAAATGGTATAACCATACCCTGTCCAAATGAAGTAAAATACCTAGGTATCACACTAGCCAGTAAACTTAATTGGAACAATCACATCGAAAAGACTGATGCTAGGGCAATAAAGCTAATGTGCTACAGAACGATCATCCTACCAATTATAACACACGGATGCACAGTATGGTGGTCTAAAACACTTCAACACAAAGCACAGGCGAAACTAGGAAAGATCCAAAGACTGGCCTGGCTATGAAAACCTGTCCTACAGCAGCAATGGAAATATTCCCAAACCTTCCGCCAATACACCTCCTTGTTAAGAGAGAGGCAGCGGGAAGTGTGCTGCGCATTCAGAAGGAGAAGAATTATTACTCAGAAGACCTCAGAGGACATCTTCAGTTCCTGAATAATCCCAAAATAAAGGCACTAGCCTCATTTGTATCGGATGAAATGCTGACCACTTACAACTTTGACCTCTTTTAAAGTGATAATCAGGCACTGCTGGCAATCAAGGCTTCCTGAATTAGAATTGGATGCGTCCGTCTGGTTCACAGACGGTTCCCACCAGAGGGTACGGGTGCCAGGATCAAAGGCCCAAAATTCTCTGCATCCCTACCACTCGGCAAAGAAGCTACAATCTATCAAGCCGAACTGATCGCGGTAGATCTGTGTCTCCAAGAAAATCTTAGGAAAGCGCAACGCAATAAAACAATTTACATTCTTTCAGACAGTCAAGCTGTTCTTAAAGCTCTAATATCCCACAAGCAGGAGTCAATAATGGTCTGGGAATGTCTCCAAAAACTCATCACTCTGGCAAAAAGGAACTATGTTACCTTAATGTGGGTGCCAGGGCACATCGGAGTCGCTGGAAATGAAGAGGCAGATCGCCTTTCCAAAAATGGTTCAAAAACAAAACTATTTGGGCCAGAACTATTCTGAGGCAAACCAAGAGGACATTCTAAATTAGTACTCAACAGATGGATAGAGCAAGAGCATAGGCTCTACTGAGGCAAAGTCCATAAACTCACGATATGCAAAAAATTTATCATACAAAATAGGATTAAGGTGGATAAACTATTAAACCTCAGAAAAAAGGACATTCGTACCTTAATAGGTCTCATAACTGGGCATAGCCCAGTTATGAGACCTATTAAGGTACGAATGTCTACCATGTTAAGAGAGCGATAGTACGAGTTCTATCGCTCTCTTAACATGGGCTAGGGAGAAAGGGGCAGTAACCGCACAATAGATCTCAAGGTCACAGTGCTCTCTTGCGTTTCCCAAAAAAAAAAGCCAATAAGTATAGAAGAATATAGACGACGAGCAGAGAAGAGGAGTATTGTTTTAGAACACCAAAATGTCGAGAAAAAAGCAGTTAGAGGCGCTTAAGTAGGAAGACGAAAAGAAGAAATTAAGAATTTATATAGAATTCTTAATTTAGGAGTATCAAAAGAACACCAAAACATTTTAAAGAAAAGATCCAGAGTTGGGAGCAGCGAACGGAAAAGAAGTAGAAATTAGCAAAAAAAATTAATAAATAAATAATAAAAAATCGTAAAAGTTTAGATTATTACCCAAAAATTATTTCACAAAATGTTTTTTTAAGTTATTTTTAAATAAAGATTTTTGACGAAAAGAGGTACATTTTCTGTATATTATTCAAAGATAGACATACTTTTTCGTATTTTGTTCACTGTGAGTAGTTGAACAAAGATTTTGGAAGTTTTTGCTATTTTTGTTTCTATTGTCAATAAAAGGCAATTTTGTTGTTTTATTTAATTCTTGAATTGGATAATTAAATGTTTTTTAGTAAACAGAATTGAGTTAAATATTTAAGGCAAGAAACAGAAAAAATAGATTTATTTATATATATATATATATATATATATATATATATATATATATATATATATATATATATATATATATATATATATATATATATATATATATATATATATATATATATATATATATATATATATATATATATATATATATATATATATATATATATATATATATATATATATATATATATATATATATATATATATATATATATATATATATATATATAAAAAAAAAACATTTTGTTGAATTTTGTGGTAATAATAGGCATTGCTTAGTAAATTCTGTAGAAGTATTGATAGTTTTAATTTTGAGGATACAAGTCCAAAGTTTTCTTCTTCATCATCATCAGAAAGTATAATTAAAATGTCAACACCGATGAGTAAGAATATGTTTATTGAAGAAGAAGGAGCAGTAGGTTTTTCTCCACATGTTGAAAGTGAAGCATTTATAATACATAGATCAAAGAAAATGTACATAGATCAAAGAAAATATAGATAATTTAAAAGTAGAAAATAGATTAGAGGAATTAAAATATATGAATATAGATAGTAGGGAAAAAACGCAGGCTGTTGGGGAGCAGTTAAGAAGGGCCCCATCACCGCCAGTTTTTATAAAAAACAATAATAATACAAAAATTTTGCAAAATAATCAAATATATGATTTTCCTGAACCAAAACAAGCAACACAGCTTCGTGGTAGACATTTTTTAGCAGAAAACAACAATATGTCTTTTCAGTCACAGGACGGACTATTATCGTTTACTGAGACATTTAAAATATTTTTAACGAATATTCCTAGCTTCCAGGGACGGGTGAAAATCCTGTATTGGATTTACAAAATTTTTTAGTCTTAGCAGAAGAAGCGTATTCTAAACTGAACTTCAGAACTTAGAAGGCATAGCCTGAAGAGAAGAAGATTTCTGTACTAGAATAAGTATTTTTCCTGACAAATAAAAAACAAAAAAAAGGTTAGTACACCAAAATATTAGTTTCATTTAAAGAATATAGGATAATATACAACAATAGAGATAGATGAGAGAGAGAGAGAAATGAGATAAATAATAAAGATAATAAAACTTTAAAATTGAAAAATTGTACAGAGAATATAAATTATGAAGATAGTAGGAATTTTGCAGTAAATTCTTCTAGTGCTGAAGAGAAAAAATTATTGGTTAATGTTTTGAAGGAAGATTGTGATGAAGATATAAAATATTCAGATGATTTACCGGAAAACAGTTTGGTAGGAAATATTAAAGAAATAGAAGATAATGAAGAATCAGGTAGATCATTTGTTTTAACTCAATTAGTAAGAGGTAAGTTGAGAGGTAGTGCAAATGCTTTATTTTTAAATCACGACGTATCTGACTTTGAGAAATTAAGGTCTGTTCTTAAAGGTCATTTTCTACCATATAAAGACTTGCCCCAGTTAGCAAGAGAAATCGAAGAATGCTATCAAGGACCGGAAGAAGTGGTAGAGAGCTTTGAAAGAAGATTAATAAAAAAAGTAGAAGCATATTCAGTAACGGAGAGTTGGGCTTCGAGAATTACCGGACGGGAATTCTCGGGAAATTTTCGAGATTTTCCATCCCGAATCTCGAGATTTAAATTTTTTAACATTTCGGGAAATCCCGAATCTCGAGAATTTTTTAAAAATTCTCGAGAAATCGAGTTTTTGTTTTTTAAATATTTTAAATCAAGTACTCATTGAAAAAACTTTTTTTTTTTACAAATTCAATGATAATTTTTTTGAAATAAATAGGTATAAGATTTGACTTTTCTTACTTGGAGTTTTTTCATCAAGTATTCATTGAAAAAACTATTTTTTAAAAATTTAATATTATTTTTGTTTTAAGACTATATTCTATTTTAATAATAATGTTTTGAACTATTTTTGTTTTACTAATTAAATAAAAAGAATCATATTTTTTTATAATTTCTTTATTTAAACTGATTTTAGGATTTTTTACAGGTTTTTTAAAATTTCCCGAATTCTCGAGAATTCTCGAAAATTCGTTTCGGGAAATCCCGAATCTCGAGAATTAAAATTTTCATCATTTCGAGAAATCCCGAATCTCGAGAATGAGATTTTGTCGGGAAATACCCAACTCTAACGGTCAGCAACACATACGAAGCTGAAGGGAGAGTTTTGGTAGAGGAGATGATGAAGGCAGCAAAAAGAATTTTCATCTGAGGACTTCGTTCGGAACCATTAAAACATTATATTAGGTCCCAAAATAGCTCAATCTTGAAAATTGCAATCCAAATAGCACGCGATTATGCTAGAGAGGATTATCCTATGGGCAATGCATTAGAAAGGCCAATCGCCACCTCGACTGGCCAATCGCCGCCTCGGTGGCTACTCTTTTAAAAACGTTGTTATTGAAAATGGACAGCTGAAAGGGACAAAATAAACAAGAGCCTGAAAATAAAGTTAATTATGCAGGTCAAAGTAAACTCTAATATACATAAGAAGTTTTATAATCAAAATAACCACAATAGTAACAACAACAGCAACAACAACAGTAATAAGAATAGTGGCAGAATAGAACGAGGAAATTTTAAATATTTTCATTGTGGAGAACCCGTCCATATAAGTCGATTCTGCAAAAATAAAAAACAGGAGTAACACACTTTCTGTACACATTGCAGAATGCGTGTGCACGCTAAAGATCAATGTATGCGTTCAACAAACACAGCAGCTGCGAATGTTTTGAATTCGCAGCAGAATGCAAAACCTGCGCCTTTATTGCCTCTATTGGAACAAACAGTCAATTGCGAATGGTGTGATATGGCAGGTCATGACTCGTTGTACTGCTAGACAAAAATACGAGCCGAGAAAGGTATTCGAGGTCGGGAAACGAGTAGAGAATGAACCAAAAAACCCCGGTTCATTCGAAACCACAAATGAAGAAATTTCAAAATAGATCAATTAATAGAATTGCCACTGGATATATCAGCTAACGGAACACTTTCAATAAATACAGGGGCTCAAGTGAGTATAATAAAAAATACTTCACTTCTGAAAAGTGTAAAAATTTACTCAAGTCAAAAGATACACATCAGAATCTTACATGGACTGAATGAGACACTTGGTAAATGTAATGGTAAATTCCTACTTTATGGAGGATTCAACTGTAAGTTTCAAGTGACGACCAAGGAAGAAAGAATACCAGCAGATGGTATTCTCGATTACGATTTCCTGGTAAAAAAATTTAATGTTTTTGGCCCACAGAAACTCCTGCAATTCCCAGAGACGTCTGAAAATACCACCGAAATTCTAGTGTAAAATCATGAACCAAAACTGGTGCTGAGCCAACCTTGTATTCTCTCAAAAGTTGTCAACTAACGGAATATGACCAACCTGGGCAATTACAGAAAAAAATCATTAGCACAATGGATAATTTGGCAACAAATAAACTTTTAATAGAAGTAACTGAAAAACTAGAAAAAGAAGCCGTCAAAAAAGACGTGCCGGAACAAGGAAAATAAACGTTGCATAGGAGATTTAGTAAAAAATATTAATAATATAAATTTTGAAGATTTACAGGAACTGGTTACAAACGAACTTACTGGCGATAGAAGTGAGATAGAGAGCAATGAGATAAATAATAGATAATATTTTTTTTTTGTAAAATTAGAAAACTTTAAAATATCAAAGTACCAAAAAATTGGGCTATTTTTTGACTCGGGAGTGGGAGGTGTTGTGTAACAACAAATTATTGTAATATTTTTTTGTTGCTGTCCAAAAATATTAATTCATACAAGAATTATTGTATGAAAAATATTTAAGTAGAGACAAAAATTGCAACATATGCAATATTCAAATTACAATAATTTGGAGTTCAATTAACGCAAGTTGATTGAACCGAATTTTCGGTGCACAGCATTTTAACTTAGTACACCGGTACTAAGTTATATTGATGCGATAAGCAAAAAACGCGTACGTTTAGGTATAAAAAGCCGGCAATTTTGATTAAACTGGACTTCGGAACTTAGAAAGCATAGCCTGAAGTGAAGAAGATCTCTGTACTAGAATAAGTATTTTTCCTGATAAATAAAGAAACAAAAAATAAAAGGTAAATACACATAATACTAGTTTCATTTAAAGAAAATAGGATAAAATACAACAGTGGCGCAGCCTGTAGGATGTATTTTATATAAAATAAAATACAACAGTGGCGCAGCCGGTATACAACAACAATTTAGAGAAAATACAAGTAATTCCTCAAGTTGGAGGGAAAATTTGTCACTTAGCCTTCCAACAACTTCAGAAAATACGTTTAAAGCACAATCTTGAATTCGATTCTCGACAGTATTGCCGTATAGTGGCACTAGTTCTATTTTTATAAGAAACGGAAGGGGGTTAGTTCTATTTTTATAAGAAACGGAAGGGGGTTTTTACTGATATTTGTTCTTTCCTTATGAACTATGACCAGTGTTATTCTGCAACAGTGTAACCAGAAATTTTTTTAATATAAGTTTCATATATATTTTCATATCTAATTTTCATATGTATATACAAAATTATTTTCTGGCTGGTATGTTGGACAGAATAAAAACACTGTTGATGCGGGCGTTTATTTAAATAAGAAATGGAAGGGTGTTTGTATTGAAAGTTTTAAAATTTTAGCGCCTCGGCAAGCTGTTTATACTGTTCTATGGGAGAGCCGGCCCTGGCTTAAAGAAAATAATTAAATAAAATGTATTCTTATTAAAATAGTAGTGTAAAATTTAGGAAAGTTAACATAACATAAAAAAGAAACTGTGGACAGCGTCTAACCTTTTTGCGCCTCATGCACTTTTTGAAAATTCCGCTCTAAAAAAAACATGTCGTTTGCCTTATATAATCTGTTTAGACATCACTCATGAGGTAGGATATGCAATGTATATGCAATGTAGGATATGCAATGTATTTATTCAATAAAAAATATAAAAAGAACTAAAATTCACGCGTGCATTTAAATACATAAATAAAATAAATATTTTGCAAAATTAACTAAAAAATTTTCGTGCTTAAAGTTTTGCAAAATCGTCTATCAAGTTAGTAGAATCCTAATTGCTCATAAAATCACTTTCTATAGATATTCTAGCTAAATCTTCCAGTCTCTCTTGTCCCATAGTACTACGTATATAATTTTTAATAATTTTTAACATCGAAAATCTACGTTCCCTGAAGCTACTGTTATTGTCAATAAAATTATAAGTGCTGCAACTAGATTTGGTAATAGCAAGTCTAATTTGGTTTTAAATATAAAATGTGAAGATTCTATAGGGCTTCGTTGGTTGGTTTGAAAGGGGGGAAGATCGAGTCCATAGCGCGCCAGTACCTAAGAAGCCTGTTGTACACCCGCACCGGCGGCTGAATCCAATGTCTCCTTATAGCATGTCGGTCCACTATATACCCCTCATGAAAGAGATGGTCCATGCCGGCTTAAAGGTACCATCCTCCGAGAAATCTGTCAAGAAATGGGTACAGATGGACTCTTCCGATAAAGACTACTTGATTGCTTATTAATGCCTAGGATTGAAGTAGTCGTAACTGATCGAGACGTGTTCTACCACGCCCATACTTATTGATAAATCAATATCTACCGAAACTATACCTGCTCTACTTCCCGTTTTCGTTTTTGAACCATCCATATAGATGGTCGATACGTTTAGAGGGAGGGGATTACCGTTTTCCCATTCACGGTCTAAACCAGCTTGCCTGGCTATGTTAAAAATGCTGCATTGTGGTCGGTGAGAATTAAGTACTTCAGTCGTATGGCTATGTTTGCCGCGATTTTCTTAAGATTGATTGGTTTTAGGCAAAGAATTGTTTCCAGAGCTCTAGTAAGTGTACTGCTCAGAGCTCCTGATATGCCTATACAGCATTGCCTTTACACTCTTTCAAAGATTTTCAGGTTTGTACTTACTCCTACAGCTTTCCACGAGATCATTGCACCATGCTTAAGAATGGGTCTTACTACACTAGTGTATTTTCAGTGGGTTATCTTTGGGGATAACCCCTACCTTTTACCAATAGCACTCCTACAAATCCAAAAAGTCAGAATTGTTTTATCGGCTTTTTGCTCTAAATACTGTTCCAACGCAGTTACTATCGAAACTAATCCCAAGGAATTTGACCGTATTTAACAAAACTAGCGGAGTGTTATGTATCTTGGGAGAATTAGACTGGAATAACGTTGATTCAAATATTCCTGTTACGCAGATAGCCAAGTCATCTACATAACAGACAATATGGTATCCCGCTTCCGTCAGCTCTTTTAATATGTCATCCATGACAATCATCCATAGAAATAGGGATAGGATTCCTCCTTGTGGGGTTCCATCACTGGCGTATCCAAACCTGTAACACAAACGCTATCTAGTTAACAATTTTACTGTAAGCCCCTTTGTTTATGAGACATCCTCTAATTGATTCCCCTTTGACATTATTGAAGGCATCTTCAATATCAATTAACATACCCAAGGTTACATTTTTCTGTAATAATGATATCTCTATAATAACCGCCACGCTATGAAGGGCTGTGTCAACTGACTACCCTTTACAATAAGCGTGTTGGCACCGTGACAACACTGAGATTGATATCAAAGTTCTCAGTTCTATCTCTATTATCCTTTCTAAAGTCTTCAGTAAAAACAAGGTCAACCTTACTGGCCTGTACGCGGGGCATAATTACTTTTTCCTGGTTTTGGTGTGAATATTACCTTAGATTCTCGTCATTTTCCGGTATATATTAAAAGTTAATTCAAGACAAGCACTGTATAAAAGACTTAGCCTATCTGCGATACAGTCATTACTACTTATCTGTGGAATAAAAATCAATTTAATATTTTTCTTTGAAATAATGCAAGTTCTTGGAAGACATAAAGAGACAGAGAAGAGATAAAGTCTCCACAGATAAACGATACCAGAATGGAGCAACTATGGAAGTTTTCTTGTATCACCTGTACAACGTTTCTTCTAAATATGTGTTCCTACAGCACATTTGTAGCAACCCAGCTACGATGGAGGTTTGCTTGTATTACCTTCATGTTGCTGGATTAATACAACTTCTCTACTTTCTGGTATCGTCTACCTGTGTAGACTTTATCTCTTCTCTGTCAATAAAAATAATAGTATTCGATTAAGATTTCCTCGACAGTATAGCTGTCGAGATCCGTACCAACCTCGACTATTGCCTACGTTTGGGAAGATATCCCTACCCGAATTTTTTCCTTCTTCTTTTTCATTTGGTCTTATAAAAAGCGCGTTTTATACCTCCAGGCAGGTATAGTAAAAAGGCCCCCCCTAACATGGGAATTTCGTCTAATTGTAGTAGCTCTAATCGGAATGTGAATTGAAAATTAAATGCTTTTCTAGGGAAAGCCAATTATCGAACACATTGAACAGCCCCAAATCCAATCAAGGATTGTGAAATAAAATTCAACTTTAAACCATTTAAAGTTCAGTATTTAAGTTTTTCGGAAAAATTTAGTTGTTTGTGTAATTTAGACTTAACTTTCTAATTACAATTTTTAACTTTCTAATTAGAAGATTATTAAATCCAAAAACTTAACTTCCAAATTTAATTTAGAAATTTAAAAAAAAACACCAAAAAGAATTCTTAAAAATGGGGTAAAATCATAAGAAGAGTTTATATTTACACTATAATTGAATTTCTTTGATTTGGGATGTAAACATATTATTTTCATGTTATGAAGCTTTTAAACGGTGGATCTCTTAAAAACAAAATTCATAAATTTAGTAGTTTAAATAAAAAGCCTTGTATGTACACAGAAAATTTGGTTTATTCTTCATTTGCATTTATTTATTTAAATATATATATATATATAGGCGAGTAGGCTGCGAGCAATGCCGAACATAAAGAAGAATGCGAATGAAAAATGCTCCAAAGGAATTTATTAAATTTTAAGAACATAGCACAAAGAGGAATATACAACACAAGCTTGTATAGTTTCTTCTACTGGAAGAGGGTTTTAAGAAACGGAAGAGGCTTTTTATTCATATTTTTTCATTCCTTATGAAGAATGTTTAAATTTTGTGCTACAGATACAGTGCAAGCACAAATTTTTTTTATAAAAGTTTCGTATATATAATATAATTTTCATTTATAATTTTCAAATGTATAAATAAAACTATTCTGTTGCACAGAATAAAAATACTGTGCACGAGGGAGTTTTTGGTTTTATATAAGAAACGGAAGGGGTTTCTTATTGAAAGTTACTCTGGAATCTGGAATAGAGTTACAGTATGGAGTGTACAATTATGTAATTGAAAAATTAGGAAATAACTTTTAGTCAAATAATTAAATTAAGTTTAAAACTTGCGCCCCGGTAAAGTGTTCACACTAGGGCATGGTTGATTAATCGATTTTAGAGAAAAATGATTAACGATTAATTGTTCAGTTTTTGAGTCGATTAATCGATTAATCGATTAATTTATTAATTTTTTTTTTATATGTATTTTAAGTAAATAACTTCTGCATTTTAACAAAAATAAAGTTTATTTCACTTCAAATGACAAAATAACTAAAGAACTTTTATTTTTACTATGCCTAGCCTACTGTGATAAATTTCTATTTCCTACTTTAAATAAAATTCGCGGAAAATAGAAATAATAAAATTCGCGGAAAATAGAAATGACTCCTAATACTTTTGGGTGCAGGTGCAGGAAAACAATTGCCTTCCATATACGCAATTTTTAATTTTCTTGTTACAAATAAATACAAGCTACAAAAAAAAATACGATTAATCGAATAAGCTAGAAATTGTTCGATTAATCAAACCATACATAAATTTATCGATTAACCGATTAATCGATTAATCGAACCATGCCCTAGTTCACACTGTTCTATGGGAATAAAATGCAACAAGAAAAATATGCAGCAAGAAATAATAGTTGATATTGAATACGAGCGTCTAGGGCGTTATGTGAAAATTTCAAACGACAGGCAGAAGAAGGACATTTTTGTTGGGATTTAAATATACGTAATTATATATATTTTTTACAGTATGGTTTGCTGAAGATTATGCTATTATTAGATTATTCAACTAAAAAAAAGTTCTGTGGTTTTCAGGTTCACTTCTAAAAATTTGTTGAATAATTAATTATTTATTTCTTTTAATCCCAACTCGAATATATTTTTTTAATATAATATTATACAATAATATTTGATTGCTGATATTTGATAATTTGTACTGAAAGATTACTTTTTTTCCTTGCTCAATTTTATATTACAGAATATTAATCAGCTTATGCCAAATACAATAACGGTAAAAACAATTGCTAAGTTTAACAGCGTTGAAAGTCTTGACCGAAAAAAAACTTACAGTTTAATAGCTGAACCCTGGCGAGGACACAGGAGCTAGATAAGATTAAGAAGAAGTCTGGACTGCGATTTAAAATATTTTGCCACAAAAATGGAAGGTAGGTCATATAATAATTTAAGAGTGTTATAGCAAAAAAATATTTTACTTTCTTGTATAAAACAGTGTACTTATATTATTTTAAGCTGACATAAAATTCGAAGTTTAACAAAAACTTTTTTTTATAGTTTTTAAATATTTAATACATAAATAAGAGAAAAATTTCTAGTTAGTCATCTTCACTCTTCAGTTTAGCAAAATCACCTAATCTAATGCCTTTAATTAGGAAAATCATCTAATTAGCCATTTAAAGTTGATAAACATTTATCTAATCTAGTACCTTTAATTAGAAAAATCATCTAATTACCCCCCTAAAGTTTGGAAAAATTTTCTACAATTGAATGCTTTAATAATTTTTAAAATCACATAATTGGATTTAGATAAATCATCTTGGAAAATAGTAGATTGTTTACTAAATTTGTTAACCAGAATTATCAAATTAGAGAAAAAAAAGAATGAGCGTTCAAAAAAATATTTGTTTTAATTTATTTTAATATCCATATATTTATCAAAAGTCGTGCGTTAGTTTTCAAATATTTTCAGACAATATGAAAAGATCTAATTTACAAAATATTTATGAATATTCTTTACTATTTTTGTTTGAAAAATTAAAGCATACATAATTATCAAAATTAATGTAACATCCCAATTTCACGTATTATTTTACATAACTTTACCTATATTTTTATCTAGATTTCATTATTAACTATATTTCTTGTTTATCGAAAACATTGATTTTATCTCAACTACATTATTATTACTCATGTATTAAATTAAATTTAGTTTTAAAAATTTATTTACTTATTAAAAACTCTTATGAAAAGTTCAACTATCTTCTTTTTTTCTTTCATAAATTCCACTAAAACTTCTTTAAAAAAAATTTGAAAGTAGAAAAATCTGCTCCTTTTAAGCAACTTAAAACTCTCTTTAGGAGATGCGCATACGGCCATGAGAATTTATCATTGGTATGGTTCTAATTGCTATAGCAATGATAAATTTTTTCTGAGGCCCATTTCTTTATTATCTTCGTTTTCTAAATTTTTGATAAAATGATAAAAAAGAATGTAGATAATTTAAATAGTATAAATAATTTTTTCTAAAACTGTCAATTTGGATTTTCTGCTGGTAAGTCAACAGAGGATGTTCTATTAAAGTTTTGTAGCGAAAATGGTGTTAATAACAAATTATCTACTGCTGGACTATTTCTTGATATTACGAAAGCTTTTGATATGGTTGAGTTTTTATATGGAAATGATATAAATCTTATTTAGAAATTAGAAAACAAAATGTTAATATTGGAAAAAATTTTAGTTTTGATAACAATTTATTAATCGGTGGTGAAACACCAATTATTACTTATTTTTATTAACTCTATATTTCTAGATTTTATAGGTAATATTACATCATTTGCTGATAAAATAAATCTGATTGTTGATCTCACTCAAGCTCGAATTATATTATATATTTTAATATTGGTTTTTAAAGCATCGCCTGTTTATTAGCAATAAAACAAAGCAACTGTTTTTTAATTTGTTGTGCGGTTCAATAAATGGCAACCTTGTGGTAATAGTTGCTTTTAAATTGTAGTAATAAATATCTTGGCCTTTAAATAATTACTCTGTGTGAGTTGTAAGGGGAAATATTGCTCCCTTAAATTTTAACCATGATCTATTATGATATTGTAAATTCTAAACTGCAGTATAGCATTACATTCTTCTAATAATAGGGGTGGTCGTTCTTATAATAAAATTCATCCTTTTTTGGTCGCCCAAAAACATGCTCTTAAAATTATTAGTAAAACAACTCGCTTATGGAATAGTTTTCCAATTCTGCCAGTATTTTTATAGAGTTTTGAAAGTATTCTTTGTCCAAGTTGGGTATTTGAATAGTTGATATATAGCTTTTTATAAACTTAGAACGTCTACAAGGAATCCCAAATACTTTTAAGTATTTTCCTTTGTTGAAATATCATTTTCAAAATTTTCCATTCATGGAGTCTATGAAATAATATAAATTTTTATAGCCAAGTTATAAATGACATGAAAGACAATTTTGTTTTGAGATGTCAAGATTTCAAAATATTTAAACCGTTAATTAACTTTATTAAATATCCAGATAAGTTCGATTTGAATTTAGAAATGCAATTGGCAGAGTTTCAATCAAGCTGTATTTGGAAACAGACAATTATAGAATTGAGGCATGAAATAGAAAATAATGAAAAAAAAAGATTAATTGTTTCGTGAAGAATACGAAAACATGAACAATATGTTCTTGAAGACATGGTGTTTGGTTCAAGATACATTTAATGCGATGAAGAAATTGTCTTTAGCTATTCTTACAATATTTTCATCAACGTATAGCTGTGAAAGCTTATTTTCGATAATGAATAAAATCTGATGTACGAAACAGACTTACCGACGAATCTGTACAGGCTTATATTTTGATGCCTATTGATGCCTTATTGAAAACTTTTGAACAACAAAAATATTATTAAAAATTGTCAGCTAATTATAGAAATAAATGTATATATAATTTTTCAATAAAGCACAGAACGCATGTATTTTCATTTTATCAAAATAATTTTTATTGACCCGCAATCAAAAAAAGATCCGGCATCCCTGGTGTAGACCGTAGAATATTTCTTATTTAAAAAGTATGAGAGTAGTACTAAAATGTTAGATTAAATGTTAGGTTATTTCAAAAAAAAATTAGGATGTACTGAATATTTAATAATACCATAATGAATTTACATCAATATAATAATGAAAAATAGATATGATCATGGCAGGTATCCAAGTTTTGGATACGAATGGAAGGCCTGGAAAAGAATAACAATCCTTTTCGAAATTTCGGATAAAAAAAAGCTTTAATTGCACCAACTACAAACTACTCAAATGATTTTACTTATAACTACTATTAAAAAACAAACGTAAGTAAAATTTCGGTAAAGTTTATTTTTTATTTATTTATTTATTTTATTTATTTATTTACCAAACAAGGTACAAGGTACATTATGAAGTTCTTAGTTACTAGGCTTAATTGAACATAAGTATGTATTACAAAGAATAAATATAAAAATATTGATTTACTTATTATTATTATTATTATTAACAACAAATATTGTGGTTATATTTATGATATTTATAACTGGATTAATTTTAAACTAGTATTTTAAACTAGTATTTACAACTGGGATATTTAGGAATATAAGAGTGATAGGATTATTTCATGATATTACGAAGCCTGGATTTGAATGCAAATTTAGATATAGTTGGGGAAAAACAGGAGCTGTATGAGTTGAAAACCATACAACATCTATTGATAGGCTCATTTTTGCCATATTCTGTACGATGAGCAGAGATCTTAAGTAAGGATGTGTGTCTTGTTTGTCTTACGTCATTATTAATTTTTATCCTGTTAGATATATAATTAACGTTTATGTTGTTATTTAAGACATCGAAAGTGAAACAAGATACCAGTAGGTCGCGTCTAGACGAAAGTGAAGTCAGTTCAAGTAATTTAAGTCTAGAAAGGTACGCTGGTAAATTATTATAGTCGAGTGGGTCGTACAGTTCCCGAAGAGCGAAGAGAAGAAATTTTTTTTGAATAGACTCGATTCTATCACTATGCACCTGGAAATAGGGTAGCCAAATGGGACAAGAATATTCAAGAATCGATCGGACTAAGGTGCAATATAAGGATTTAGTGACCCACACATTTCTAAACTCTCTGGCTCTTCGTTTGATAAAACCAAGCATTTTACTGGCTTTAGAAATGATTTTGTCTTAATGAAGATTAAAACTTAGTTTACAGTCAAGCAAAACCCCGAGGTCGTTAATTTGAGTAACACGGTGAAGTTGAGTACCATTTAATTGGAAGGTGTGTAAAAGAGTGGATTTTTTCCTTGAGAAAGTAATCACATGACATTTGCTGACATTAAGGTCTAACTTGTTTACTCTACACCAGTACTCAAGTGTTTTTAGTCTAGTCTCCAAACACTGTACATCAGAAGGTTTACTTATTACATAATATATTTTTAGATCGTCAGCATACAGAATATGTGGAACGTCAAACAGTAGTTCAGACAGGTCAAGGAGTAAGATATTGAATAACAGAGGACCGAGGTGACTTCCTTGTGGAACACCTGAAGAAGCCGATATTTCTTTGGAAATAAACCCTTGAAATTTCACTGCTTGAGTTCGACCACGGAGATAAGAAGCGATCCAACTCAAGAGTGGGTTTGCCACTCCGATATTTTTTAATTTAGAGATAAGGATGCTGTGATCGACACGGTCAAAGGCTTTACTGAAGTCAGTGTAGATAGTGTCAACCTGGTACCCTTTCTCCATATTAATCAGCAGATCAGACGTAAAAACCATTAGATTTGTAGTAGTAGAGCGACCTTTTCTGAACCCATGCTGTTGGTCGTTGAGTACTGGATTGATGATTGACGTAATTTTATCGCATATAATTTTTTCAAATAATTTTGGTATAGAAGACAATATAACAATACCTCTGTAGTTATTGACATCAGCCTTATCACCACTTTTGTAAATTGGTGTAAGGTGAGAAGATTTCCAAGCAGATGGGAATGTTCCTGAAGGGATGGATTTATTAAAGATAAGTTTGAGTGGTACAGAGAGCAGGTTGGCGCATTTATTTAGGAAAAGTGGAGGAAGTAAATCAGGCCCAGGTCCTTTATTAATATCGATACTACCTAAAGCATTGAGTATTTCCTCATCTGAGATAGATAGTGTATTTAAAATAGAGTTCAGATTGTCACTGGTAGATGAAGTATCTATTGAATCATTTGTAGGTCTATAACATTCACTAAATCGATCAGCAAACATGTCACTTATAACCCTAGGAATTGATGAATAAATGTTATCCTTTGACATGGTAGATGGATATCCTGAGCATTTACGTTTAGTGTTTACAAAATCAAAAAATTTTTTTGGATGTGTTAAAAGATCTTGGCCAATTTTATTAATATAGGAGTCGTAAGAACAACGTGACTTATTAGAGAACTCAGCTGCTAGTTCTTTATGTTCACGGATTAGATTCTGATTCGGATTGATCATCTGTTTAATTTTTTTATATAATTTATTTCTACGATTTCGTAGAGATCTAAGATTTTTATCCAACCATGGCTCAGTTAACTTGTCTTTTTTGACCATCTTCGGAACATAAGTTTCAATTATTCTAAAAATTGAGGAATAAAAGGATGAGACAACAGAATCCACGTCATTAGATACTAATAATTCAGTCCAGTTAATAACTGAAAGAGCAGAATTTAAGTTATCGAAATCAGCATTTTTAAAGTCATATGCAACTATGTTGTTGTAAGATTTATTATAGGAAGTATCAGTGGTTTTAAGTTCTACAAATAATGCATTATGATGCTGTGTGTTAGTGAAAAGATTATCAGCATCAGTAGCAGTATCAACAACCACATTGTTATAGTTGTTAGAAAAATTGAGATCAAGCCATCTTCCATTGTTATTAGGAAATTGCACTAACTGCCGTAGGTCATTTCCATAAAAAGTGTCAATGAGGGAAAAATCAATGTCGTCATTAAAATTTACGGGAAGCAAATGGTTATCTAATTCGTCAACAATGAAGGATAATTTAGGGCGATTGAAATCACCAAACACAAAAATATTGTCAACTTCGTCAAGAGTGGAAAGAATAGAGAGGAAAGCTTCATAAAATTCACTGTAAACAGTATCGTCCGAGTTAGGAGGGATATATACTACCCCAACAAAGATTAATTTATTATCAATTCTAAGTTTGATAAATGTGTGTTCAAAGGACTGTGAGCGAGATGTACATATTAATTCGTGCGAAAAGGTATTACGAATTCCTATTAGGACTCCGCCACCTCTAGTAAGACCAGTAGAAATATAGTCTCGATCACATCTGTAAACTGTCCAGTCATTATTTAGGATTTCAGCATTAGTGAAAGAGTCATTCAACCAAGTTTCACATATTACTATAATATCGAAGGGTGAGGAGTTAGCATTTATAAAAAGAGAATTTAATTTACCTCTGATTCCTCCACAATTGTGGTAAAAGAAACGTAGAGATGAAATATGTTTAGGTTTAGTAACAGGGCAAAGTAGTTCTTTTTGGTAGGCTTCGAAAATGCTTTTGAGAGAGCTTGAGTTTACGATAGATTTAGAAGAATGGGATGTAATAAGATTTTTTTTTTGAGTTGTGGCTTGGTAGGGGACGAAAAAACTTATCCTGGTTTTCCCGCGCTTTTTCTATTTCAGCGATATGTTTAGAATCAACATGAGACCCACAAGCAGCTAGTTCCTTGTCAATCCGGGCATTCGAATATCCCAATTCCTCATGATATTTGTAGTACAATGATTTCAGGATATTAAAATCTGTAGGAAAGCCTTCTTTTTGAATGGAGACAAGTGTGCTAGTCTTAGTTTTACCACCCACACATACGTCATCTGGTTGTTTGTGCAGATAAGCCAAGAATAAGCGTACGTTCTCGAAGAGCCTATGTTCGCTTAGACGACTAAATAAATATCTATGCTCTGAGCTATTAGTTAGAAATATTTATAACACATAGTAATTTTTATGTAATGTGGAGTGACGAAGGCCACCCATTTGAGCTTCGGGCAACCTTCAAATCTAGGTGTAGTCACTACAATTTTTCGATAAAAAATATTTAATCATTTTCACCATCGGTTACAAATTATCTATAATTTGGTGCAAATTAAATTTCTAAAATCACCTTATTGGATTTCGGTAAATCATCTAACTAGATTAGTACACTGAGAGTCTATCATTCTTATTAGGGATTTTTATAGTTACCTAAATGTGAATTTTTTTGCAAAGTGCTATAGAATACAAAGTTGTTTTACAACATCATAATAGATCATTTTAAGAGAGCAATATTTGCTCCCTACAACTCACACAAAGTAATTATTTAAAGACAAATTGGTTAGTCAATTTAGTATTTTATTAATAAAGCACCAAGATATTTAATTACTACAATTTTAAAGCAACTATTAACACAAGGTTGTTTATCATAACTCCATGAAAAAGAATGTCAATGCCATTTATTGAACCTCCCAACAAATTAAAAACAGTTGCTTTGCTAATAAACAAGCGAAGCTTTGAAAACCAATTTTAAAACATATAATATAAGTCGTGATTGAGATCAGCAATCAGATTTATTTTATAAGCAAAAGATGTAATATTACCTATAAGACACTTTGATTGATCGTTATTTCATGATCAGACTTAATTTTATTAAATGCTTTTTAATTAACTTGGTCGTGTCTGTCTGTTAGTCTGCACACAAGTTTCTTATATTAAGTTTTAAGATAAACAAATTCGATATGTAGTATGGTGTAGTGGGTAAGCCATCAACGTCAGAGAAATTCAACTCGGGTTCAAATCCTGACTTAACCATTATTATAATAATTAAAATTTTAATTTAATTATAAATTATAAAATAAATTGTTTTCCTATTTTTTTTCCGTCGTGTTGCGGCGTCTCTCTACCTAAACATTTTTTTATTGCTCTCAGAACAAGCAACAACCGACACAAAAAAAAACATAAAAAGTAATAAAAAAAATATACTGCAAGAAAATAGCAAGAAAGAAAAATTGTTATGCAATCGAAATGATGCACTCAGAAAACTACCCCGTTTGTGGCAACCGCATAAATTGCCCTACCGAATAATTCGGTCGTAAAGGTTTTTTTTCGCAACAGTCGGTACAACCTCTTTTTTTACGTTAAAAGAATCGACAATGAAGTCATGTTGGCCCTTAATTGTGTTGGACTAACAGAATACTTTGTCCAGAGAGCAGAAATTATTGTTTTATGTGAACAAATTTCGGTTGCAGTAGTTAATTAGTTGTTCACGAAAACCGAATAACCCAGTACTTGCAACTACTGGTTGGTTGACAAAATCTAGAAATTTGTTTTTCGGTTGTCTTCACAACCGAAAAAAGTATTTGTGGTATAGTCAGGAAGAAGTTAATATAATCGAATGTTTGTTACGAGATATATTTTGAAGTAGTTGGTAAGATTGCATTAATTCGTTTGCTGCAACGGAATGGTTTTGTTGCTAGTAGTCCTGTTAATAAAATTTATTACACAGTAATTATTTTTCAATGAAAATCATTTAGTGAAATTAGTATTTTTTCTATATAAAATTTTAGATATTTTTACTGCATTTCTAGTTAAACTGCATTTCTAGTATTTTTTTTTAAGTTTAATTAATTTGACTTAAAAGCTCAGAAATAATCACTGAATTTTTATTTAGAAAACCATCAGTTTCACTCTAGTTGAAAAAAAATTACTGTGTAATAAATCTTATTTTAATTATTCAATTTAATTTCAAATAAATAAATACAACAGTATCTTTAATTCAAAATTTATTTATACTCTTATTAATTAATATTATTATGTACATTTAAAATATATATATATATATAAAAAAAATTCTTAAATTAAAAATCCCAAATAACGAAAGTATCTCCTTTAGCGCATGTGCTAATATGAGATGTATGCCAGTATTTTAAAGTCTGCAAATTGGAAACTAAAAACTTATCGGTTTTTATAACTTGATAAGCGAAATAGTGCATATTAAAAAATTGAGTATCAAGTAATTCATAGCATATATAATAATTTTTATTCGAAAAAACTAAATGATTTATCAAGCCAAACATTGGCTCGTCATTTTCAAATAAACCTACGCACACAACCATTTGTACTTTTAAAAATAGATTTTTGTAGTTCAACCACGATATTCTAAAGATTTTGTTTCTCTCGCTTGATTTCAAGCTATACTTTACAAATTCAGATTTATCTAGATAATGACATGACCCATGAGTAACAGAAGCAATTCCCGGTAATTTAAAATCAAATTTGAAATTTTTAATTGATGTTTAATATGCATTGTTTTTCAAATATTAATTCGATTATTTGAAACATAGCAACATTTCTTAAATGTCTGATGTTTAGCTTCAAAACGCATAGAACTTATTGCAACGATGGGGCCGATATTTTCCATTATTCTTGAATAATGTATCAAAAAATGAAATTTTGGTTTCAAATTACTATGCGATATACTAATATATAATGAATTGTGATACGCTATTAATTCTTTTAAATATTTTGTCGAGTTAATGTGAAATTTTTTTCTGAAAACCAGGGAAATAATTTCTCTAAGAGTTAGAAATAATTTCCATTCTATGGATGAATCAGGAATTAAATCACCAATTATTAAGACTGAGGTATGGTTACATTAACTGTGTAGGTATGTTAATATAACAAATTTCTAGATTTTGTCAACCAACCAGTAGTTGCAAGTACTGGATTATTCGGTTTTCGTGAACAACTAATTAACTACTGCAACCGAAATTTGTGCACATAGAAGCATTTCTGAAGCTGATAGTTTGAATTTCTCTTTCAAAAGACTATCTGAATTTAAAAGAGGTGGTTTTTGTGCTGATGGACCAAAATTAAATATTTCAATGCGGCGATTTAGTTGGTGTAAAGTAAAATATTTTTCTTTTAAAATGTTTGACTTTAGAACTACAATTAAGTCGTAATGACAAATTCCTTATAGAATGTCATGCATACAATCCACACTAAAATTTTCAACCACATGAAAATAATTTGTTAAAGTGTTCCATATTGAATCCTCTTTAATTCCCGTAATATTTAAGTTGTTTATATTAACATCCTCTTCATAGTTACAAATGTTTCTTAAATGGTCATTTTCTTCAAAAAGTTGGCATTTCATATCAATATTATTGCATCTACAAAATCTGCAATAATGTAATGAATTAAAAGACTCTGTAAAACCTAAAATGGAGTTCACGCCCAAGTTATCACCAGTAACTAACTACACATGGAATTAGCTTAATATTATTGTATTGTTTATAATTAATGCTAATCCCTTCATTCTGCAAAATATTAAGGCGATCTATTAAAACTTTAAATATTTTTTCATTTCCAAATTTTTTTCTATCTTCTGTAAAAAATAGCATTGCTAAAAAAATATGTGACAACTTTGAAGCTATGTAATCGGGAAGACACATTACTTTAATATAAACAGCGCCAACTTTTTGAATCCCACTATGTGAGCCTAAAGGATTTAAATATTCAAAATCATCGAAATATATTAAAAGTGGAATTAACAACACATTCGATTTATTTTCTGGATTAAATTGCTTTTTCTTTTTTTTCCAAAATGGTGTTTCAATTATATTTGATACTGTGTATGTTAATGTTTCTATGTTTTTTATATACTCTACAATTATTTCCAATAATGAAGTTTGTGAAAACAAAACTGTGAAAAGCTGTTTAAGATTAACGATTTGCATGAAAAAATCGGACTGGATAATATTGATAGTATTTTCAACAGAATATGCTTGATTAAACTCAGAACCTAATTTAATATTCTCGAAATTAATTAAAATATTCATATCTGCTAATTTTTTTAATATTAAAAACTCTGATTTTAAATATTTTGGGCTTAGTAGAGATGTTAAAATTGAAACTTGACTTCGAGAACCATTTGTCTTCGAGAACCATTTGTGCAATAGAAATATGTTTATCATAAAATGAAAATATATTTCTTAGAAAATCTATGGCAGTACTTCTTGGAACTCTGTCATCACTTAATATTTTTAAAACATCTTTTATCCAATTTTTAGAGAAATCATTAGCTTGAACTGGAGGAGTGTCTATTATAAATAAATCTGCTTCAGTAATATCGAGATCAAGAACAGCAGTTCTTTGAATTGATTCTGAATTTGCAGAGATCGAAGTATTAGCAGTTATACATAATTCTTCTTCGGAAAAACTATGATCTCTTTCTATATGGTTGACGTGTTTATATAAATTTGAGTAAACCCTTTGGCATTTTGTATCCGCACAACTAAAACGTTTGAGATTTGGATGCACACTTTTAAAGTGATTTGCATATAGTTTAATTGATATGTAATTTGTCTGACAAATTTGACAAATATAAATCATTTTGTAAAATATACTTAATTATACTTAATAATACTAGATATAACAATATACGAAAAATCTTATAATATATTATTATTAAATGTTATAATTATTATTAAATGTCATAAATGTTATAATTAAGATTACATACACATTAGTTATTGTTGATATTGATTAAAATTGTGCCAAATAGTTTTGATGGATGAAGTATTTATGTCAAATTTAGTAATTACTTTAAAAATATAAATTTGCATAAAATTCCAAACAGTAATACTTTCCGATGGATATGCAATGTTTAAGGCTTGATATAAAAAAAACACTGCTCAACGGCTTCAAGCGGCTCTTTAAAATTATATTTTTTGTCAACTAAAGTAATATATGCCTGGAAATTTTCAAAAGACCCTAAGAAAACAATTCGAGGCTGCAGTCCACTATTTGTTCCGGTAATCGATCTTTCGTAATCATCCGCCTTTTCCAATGTCTATGAAAAATATATATGTATATATTAATGATAAATGTATGTTTAAAATATGAAATTTTGAATATCTAATTAAATTATATATTTTGTATACGCACCTCAAAGTAGAGAATAAATTTCTCTTGTATTTCAATTTTAGAAGCTTTAAAAGATTTTTTTGTAGCTTTTCCTTTTATTTTTGTAGAAGGAAAGAAATATGGTAGAATGAGAAGAGCTACTGATATCTTGATATCTGGGAAGCAAAATATTTGTTTATATTTAATTTAAATTATTTTTATTCTAAAATATGAAATTACTTTCATTGCAATCGGCGCTACTTTGCATCCACTTTCTAACAGCCGGGTCGCTCAATTTTGCTCCTTTTTCTAACACACTTTTGTAAATATTTTTCCAAGTTTCAATAGTTGATATTTTAGGATGTAAAATTTTGCAATCTTCTAAAAACTGAATGAATTCAATAATTATTAACATTGCAGCTGTATATTATTATGAAATCAAATACTTACAAGCTTAAATATTTTGTTGTCGTTAAGTTTAAATATTGGAAATAAAGACAAATAATCAGATGTAGAGATATTCTTATCGTCTAAAATTTTTGATCTCTCGATAAAACTATTATTCCATTTTTCAATGATAATTTCGAAAGGACCATCATTGTTTTTCATAAATTCCAGATCTGCAGCGGAAGTTTCGTTGTCCACGTTGACTGGAAAAAAAACTTACAATACCTATAGATAACAAATGATAATATAAACCTATAGGTGAAGCTGATGCTCTGCTTGGAGTAGTTATTCTTCGACTAATGAGTCCAGCTGAACATAATAATCTTCGGCAATTTGAGTATGCATCATATAGTTTACCTGATGGTTTTTGACCATTAATTGCGCAGGTGTAATACGCTTCAGATATCTCACAGGTGAACACTTGGACAATGATTTCTGACAAATATATAAAATCCTGCCGATTTAACCTGATATACAAAGATTATTCATTCCAATATTAGTAAATTTAATGAATATATTTGTTTACACTTACTCTAAATTTAAATTTTTTTCCAGAAGAAGTTTAATAATTATTTTACTTAATTTTATCTTGTCAGCATTAGATACATTTTTATTTTTGTTATATAAAGAATATATAATTTTGAAATCAATATTTGCAAGTATTAGTAGCTTCTGAAATTGTAAAAAAAATAATTTAAAAAAAACATATTTTGAATTAAAAGTTCTACTGTTCTCAGCTGTCAATGTGGTGCTCACATAGGTTTGTAAATTATGTTTAGAAAAATCTTCAACGTTGTGGCATGAAAGTGTCCGGTACGGGATTGTAAAAATTGTATTGGCCGTTATTTCTTCATCAAATTTTTCTGTTCAAGTGGACGGAGTTGAATGCATGGATGATTGTTCGGATGTAAGCGTGATACTTTCTGGGAGAGAGGAGTAAAATATTTTTTTACTGTAAATAATTTTCAATTGAAAAAAAAAAAAAAACAATTAAAAAATATTTTCAATGAATAGAATCATTTTGTACCAGCTTCGTGTAAATCATCTTTACTTAATAAAATATTTGATGGGATGACTTTTACTATGCCTGCACAGTTCTTATAAAATACGTTAATAAAACAAGTCATGCTGTAGTATGTAACTATTATATTATACAGAAATTAAGCAAATTATAAAATATTTAGAGTTATTTAGTTTTAAAAGAAAAGAACTACTTAATTAAACAATTTAATTGTGCTATGAAATTGTAACCAAAAAAGCATTTTGTTAATTAAAATGAAAAGTGTAAAAGAGGAAATGTTTTTTTGTTCAAACTATTCGTTTAAAAAAATCTAGCTTTATTTATAGAAATTACATTTGTAACAATGTAAATTATATATGTATTCGTTCCAGAGCGATTATCATTCTGTATTTTCCAACTGTTTAAATTAATAGCTAATTTTTCATAACCAGTTAATTTTAGTAAACAAAATAAATAAATATTCAATAAATTTTATATTAACAAATATTAGTAGACAAAATGAAAAAATAAATTTTACAAAAACGCATTTGCACATAATACATTGCATACCCAAAAAAATAACACAGTTGTTTATGCCCATGCTTTTTCGAATATATAATATATTTTTTTATAGATTATACTTACATATAGATTATGTTTTCAAATCACTTCTTTTTTTTCTTTATTTGCTAAAACGCACAAGTTTAAATAATAAAACAATTATAAATAAAAAAACACTAACTTTTATGATTTTTACAACTGCTCTTCTTAACTATTCGAGATAAACTGTACCGATTTTTTGCTTAGCGGTATCTCAATCAACAACGAAGTTGCGGTGACCGAATTGTTGTTGAGAAGATCCCATTTTTGCTATTACAAAGGAATATGAGTTGATTTGACAGTGAATGTATATATGTTAGCAGTTGTTGCAATTCAATTTCAATTACAACTAAAGTGATGTATATTCCTGAAACCGAACGGCTTTTAAAATTGTGTTGTCGCAATCGAATGCCGATATAAACTAATAAATTTTACAGTTCTGTTGCAAGAACCGAATGCTAACTGCAATTCTATTCCATTTACCGAATAGTCCGTTCCCCTAAATGCAAATATTGCTTTTGTAACATTACGATTCAATCCGCATACTTAATCTACAAACTGTAGTTGTTACAGCAATCCATACAATTATTATAACTACTCTTGCCATTGTCATAACAGCATTACATTTGCTTAGAATAAACCTATTTGGTCCTAGCAATAGATGACTAGAAATATATATTTAATCGACTGAAAATTTGCACAGGAAGTTCCTGGAAACGAAAGAGCATTAGCTGTTATCATAATTCACTTGCATCAATAGGAATTTCTTTGCTGTTACCTCAATTTAGTAACTAAAACCGATTTTCGTTAACCACAAATGAAGAGTTATACTGACAATCTCATGCCAAAGAATTATTTCTCTGAGTGTGAGTAACCAATACTTTTTAGAAAACTGTCTCGATGAATTTCATAATAATTATTAAGACAAAGAAATTGTATGTGGGATATGGTGTAGTGGATATGTAACTAGCTTAAGAATTATTTAACTCAAGTTCGATCCTGATGCGAGAATAATATTTTTATTTAATTAATATATTGTTTAAAATTTGAATGAACTTTATTAATTACATAAGAAATTACTAAATAAATAAATAAAATACATATGTATGTATAGACATGTTTTTGTTGTGAATAAAACAGGTCACCCTGTTTATTTTTTTACTTTTATATTTTTTATTTTATTCACAACGGAAATTGCAAAATGCAATTCCTAATTTTTTTAATTAAATTAAATTAAAATATGATTATTAAGCTTAAGCGACCAAAATTATTTTTTAAATTCAAAAGTCATTACCTGCGGTGTCCGATTACGGATACTTTCAGGGACACGCAGAGTCACTCAACTTAAGTAATTAAATATTACTTATGTTGATGTGTTAAATAAAAATAATTTTGATCGCTGATTGGTTTTTCCAAATATCGCATGCGATATTTTGGAAAAAGCCATAAGTATATATAATTAATTAATTGATTAAAACAATGGGGAGTTGATAGTAAAAGTTAAACGGAAGAACATCGGTTCGGGAAGTTCTTCTTTAAAGTCCTAAAATTATATATAATAATAAGAGTCGGTAGTTAGTTAAGTTAAAATCAATTATTTTTTTGTTAAGTTTAAATTTGTTTTTCATTTAAGTTTTAATAAATAATTATAATTGAACTTTAAGTAGCAATAAGAAAATACTTAATAAATAAATGTAATAATTGTTTGTAAATCTGAAAAGTGCGTTTTCTTTATTTATTTCATAAGACACTATTGTATAATTCGATATAATTATACAACAAATGGCGCTGCGGACTAACCCAAAATTACGCTTTTGGGACGAACTTTTCGAGTAAAACGGGAAAGTTAAAATTTGAAAATATAAAAATACAAAATTATTGGAAATTTTTTTTTTGAAAAGTGAAAAAAACTACCCAAATTTAATAATAAATGGACAACAGTGATTAAAAAATAATAAAAAGTGTAAATAATAATATAAAGTTTAGAGAAATTGTAAATTAAAACATTTTTAAAATCGAATTAGTGAAAATAGTGATAGAATAAACTCATAATACTTTAAAGACAATTTTATTTTTTTTATACACAGTGAGGAAAATTTATAAACAGTGAAATAGTAATAGTTGTTTGGAGAAAAAATAAAATATTGAAATTGTGGACAAATTTAAAAATTACATACATATATACATATATATTAAATTCAGAAGTGAAGAAATATTGATGTTTTTAGACAAAAATTTTAAACAAAAAAAATTTTCAATTAAACTAATTTTTTGAGAAATAAATATAAATCTATATACACATAGTACATACATATGTATATATTTAAAGTTAACACATTTTTATACATTTATCAAAAAAAAAAGAAATAATAATAAAATCTATGTGGTAAATGACGTGTAATAAAATTGAAAAATCTTTAAGTTTTTTTTATTCAGTAATTAAAATACATACATACCTAATTTCTTTAAAAAAAAAATAAAAATATCAAATAGCACAAAAATTGTTTTGTAACAACATAAATATTATTATGGACGACAATTATAATTTTTTTTTTTTTTTTTTTTTTTATACAAAACAGAACGAGGAAAGCAGTGGCAGACCAAAAAAGGGAGCAGCAGTGTAACAGAAGAAGAATTTTGTAGGAAGATATACTTTTGAAGAATACGAAATTTGTATAGCCAGTAGCGGCACATTTTTTTATTGAAAAAAAAAAATACTTTTGGTGAGTCGTATGTTTTGAAATAATAAAAAAAATAATTATAGTAAAGTAAGAAATAAATTTTTTTAAAACTGTTAATTTTTACAATGGTTTAATTTTTTTTGTATGAACAAATTTTAAAAAAATAAAAAGAAAAGATTTTTTTTTAAAAATTAATAAATAAAAATAAATATTTTTTTTTTTAAATTATAAAATATAAAAGTAAATATTTCTAAAATAAATAATTTTTTTTTTGGGAAAAAAAAAATATATGTAAAATAATTTTTTTTTTTAAAATATTAAAATAAATTAAGAAGTGGATTTTTTTTTTAATAAATTTAAATAAATAAATATATTTTAATAAAATTATAGAGATTAGGCAGAGTTATTTGTTTTTGTATTTTTTAATTATATATTTATGTAAAAAAAAGGGGAAAGAAAATGAAATAAAAAAAACTCAATATATTCTTATAAAGTTATTTTTTTTATAAGATACGAATAACGTAATTAATAGTTTTTTTTTGGAAAATACGAAATAAAATTTTTTTTGGACAAAAATAAATAAAGGAATCAATAAATCAAATTGTTTTTCAATTTATCGTTACGAATTTTTTATAACATTTTTTTTAAGAAGGATATTAAAAAAGAAATTTTTAATATTTTGATTCATTTTGGTACAATTATAAAAAATAAAATAGAATTGATTTTTATATAAAAATCGATGAATTTTATTGTAATTTGTGGTTTATTTTAGTTTTTCTAATTTTTAATTACTGACTCTTATAATTAACCCCTCTTTTATTCACTTGACTTTGTTTATTTGAAGTTTGATTTTGGTATTTGAATTCGTTTCTACTTTAATATCGGAGGATAAATCTAGACCATCGACATCAGGGATTGCCCAATCTTTTAACAAATTTGCCAAGAAAATAGGTACATTTTCATTCATAAATACTAGTCCAGATTTGGGGGATTCTACTACAAATAGTATATTACCGACGAACAAGGACAGTGAGAGTGGGGAAAAATTTAATTTAGGGGTTTTAGATAGGAATAATTTTGCCGACTTTTTACACAACTTCAAGACGAGGAAGAACCGACCGAACCAGCCAGAAGTTTTCGTACATTAAGATCAGAGGTTAAATACAACAGGATAGTAAAAACAAAGAGTTGTAGGATAGTAAAAACAAAGAGTTGTAGTAAAAACAAAGAGTTGTAGGATAATGGAGCCATCAACCAGTTCAAAATTATTCAATTTTCCTACAACAAATACAACAACGCTTAATAGGAAGTTAGAGATGACAGGAACATCAAGATTAACTCAAGCTACGAGTAGGATAAACTCTACACCAAACCCGTCACCTGCATTTAATCCTCAACCTTTCAAAATGCCTACAAATGTTATCCCTAATAATATTAATCCTGAGTTAAGATTAGTTAATGACAATCCTTTGTTAACATCCTATCAACAATGCCATCCTATTAATGTTCTCAATCTGACTAACGACAATTCCTATAATTTAGAACCCACTCTCCTACCAATAGAAAAGGTCCTCAAAACATTCCTTTTCCAAGTTCCTACATTTTCAGGTACAGGTTTGGGCATAGAGAATGACTTAACTAACTTTTTGGAACTTGCGCAACAGGCGTATGACATAACTAGGGAGGAACAACGGAGTATGGTGCTCAGAATTTTGATCTCGAGTAAATTGATAGGAAGAGCGAATGCGTTGTTCAAGTACGCCAACGTAGAAAATTTTGAACACTTAAGGGATATTCTACGTAATAGATTTTTGGAAACCAAAGATATGGCTACTTTGGCTTCGGAGATGTTGGGGATTTACCAGTTTGAAGATGAATCCGTGGAATTGTTTGGTGAAAGAATTGCAGAAAAATTGGCTGCATATAAAACAAGGGTTAATGAAAGGTATCCAAACGAAAGTAGGGCTTTAGTTAACGAGATGGAGTTAACGGCCAAAAGAGTATTTTTAGGCGGTTTAAGATCAGAACAGGTAAAACAGTACCTGTTGTTCAAAAATCCAGAAAATTTAAGGGTTGCCATAGGCGCGGCTAAACAATATATTCGAGAAACCCTGAGTTTGGGGGGTTTGGCGAATACTAGTCCAGCGGTAAATAGTCAGACAGTTCCAGGAGATCAGGTTTTAAATCTCCTGACAGACCTGATGAAAAAACTAGGTATGCAAAATACTCCTAATCCACAACGGAATAATAATATAAATGATAATAAAAGATTTAACAATAATGAAAATATAAATAATAATAATAGCAATAATAATAATTATAATAATAATAATAATCAAAATAACAATTTTAGGAGATCTAATAATTACGGAAATAATAATAATACCTATAATAACAACAGAACAAATTATGGATTTAGGGAGAATGCTAACGTTAAATGTTAACGTTAAATGTTATATATGTGGAAGGTTGGGCCACATAAGTAGAGAATGTAGGGAATCGAGAAATGAACAAAATATAATAAATGTAAAAATCTGTTCAATCTGCGGTATGAGGGGGCATGACTCAACACAATGCCAACAGATTCATTCACCAGCTACAAAGCAAGGTACAGTGCATTCGCTTGAAGAGAATGCGAATAGTAATTGTGTATGGTGTGGGAGAGAGGGACATAGGTTGTTGACATGTCCTTATCGTCAAAACTTTGAGGCAACAAGTTCTTTAAAGTCGGGAAATGGAGACGGAATGAATTAAATCAGCCCAATTCATTCCGAAATAAAGAGAGGGGCGGAACAATAAATAACGTGGGAAAAGAATTTGTAAGATTGTCGAATAACAAAGCTCAAGGCAGCATAATAAATTCGGTATTAGAATATAAAAAAAATGAAGAAGGATTTAGAATGGATAGGGGAAGAGGTAATAATACCGAAAATAAAATTATAAATAATAAAATAAGGAGAAAAAGATTCAAAAATATATTTAAGAAATTTACACGTTTTCAGTTGGGTAAGAAAAAGATAAAAAAGAAACTGAAAAAGCTGATAGGCAAAAGTAGGATAGATTTAACAATTAAGAAAATAATAAGAGATCGAAATGCTGTAGAAGAAAAGAATAACATAAAAGACGAAAAGAGTAATAGTTGTGAAGATACTGAAGTAGACTTAAAATATTTAGATGAATTGGTTATAAGTAGTGATAATGAGATAGAAAATATTCAAAAAGGTGATAAAGATGTTGATATTCCAGATATTAAATTGGTAAATTGTACACATAGTTCAGCTGATCACGGTAGTAGAAATTTTAATGAATATTATTTTAGTGCTGAGAATGAATTATTAACAGATAATTTTATAGGAGCTTTTTATAATGAGGATAAAGAGATGAAGTTAGAAGAGTTAGTGAATAGTAGTTTTGAAATTAAGAATGCTGTATCAGTAACAGCAAATATTATTGAAGATGAAGTTGATTATAATATTATGAAGTTGATTATACTTAAAGCAGAAGTTTATGATGAAATGGAAGATATTGATAAAGTTATAAAGGATATTGAAGAATATAACAAAATTAAGGAGGGAGTTGAAAATAACCAAAAATTAGAAGAAGATAAGGAAGTATATGATAATAAAGAGGCAGTTAATGGTGAAGAGATAGTTGTTATGAAGGATAATGTTGGTTTAAATAAAATCTATAGCAAAATTCAAGTAAACACAAATAATTTTATAAACTATATTAACTATATTTCTGTAGTAAATAAGGCTAGAGATAAATTGGAAAGTAATTTATTAAAAGTAAATAAAATTAATAGAATTGGTGGAAATGGTTTAGGTACCGATGGGGTTAAAACCTTGTTAATAGGTTACTCCCGAAGGAGAAGACGGTTACGGACTGGACAGTAAATAAAAACCAAAAGAAAAACATTTATGTAAAAAATGGAACGAAAATGGTCTAATGATTTATTCCCCATGTTAAATACTAATTTTATACTACTAATAATATTTATTCTATATTTACTAATTTTCATTTATATCCCCCATACTAAATATAAAAAAAAACATTTGGTTGATTTGATTCTTTTATTTTGTTGTTGTTTATTTTTAACAAAAAAAGAAAAAAAAAGAGGATTTTTACTGATGTACTTCTTACAACGAAAGTATTTAAAATACTAAATGTAAATTAATTAAATGGGGTAATTTTAAAATAAGTAAAGAATATTAATAATAGAAATTTGTTTTTGTTACTAAGTTTATAGTTAAGTAAAAGAATTTAGAAAATTGATACATTTAAGATAAAACAATTATAAAGAACAAAATATATATATTCAATTAAATGCCAAAATTGGATATTTCTTACAATTATATATTAACCTTAAGCATGAAAAATTTGTTTTGATAATATTTTATATGTTCATAAATTTTGAGTTTTTATATATATAACAATTGTAATACCGGCACTTATTATTCGAAAAAATTTTTTTAACGTAAAATTGTTTTAAACGTAGATTTTTTTTTTTTTTTAAGTAAATATACACACCTGTGTAGAAAAGAGTTACGAGACCCAAAATTATTTGTGTCTTGTAACTCTTTCTTCGAAAAGGGGAGGTGTTGTGAATAAAACAGGTCACCCTGTTTATTTTTTTACTTTTATATTTTTTATTTTATTCACAACGGAAATTGCAAAATGCAATTCCTAATTTTTTTAATTAAATTAAATTAAAATATGATTATTAAGCTTAAGCGACCAAAATTATTTTTTAAATTCAAAAGTCATTACCTGCGGTGTCCGATTACGGATACTTTCAGGGACACGCAGAGTCACTCAACTTAAGTAATTAAATATTACTTATGTTGATGTGTTAAATAAAAATAATTTTGATCGCTGATTGGTTTTTCCAAATATCGCATGCGATATTTTGGAAAAAGCCATAAGTATATATAATTAATTAATTGATTAAAACAATGGGGAGTTGATAGTAAAAGTTAAACGGAAGAACATCGGTTCGGGAAGTTCTTCTTTAAAGTCCTAAAATTATATATAATAATAAGAGTCGGTAGTTAGTTAAGTTAAAATCAATTATTTTTTTGTTAAGTTTAAATTTGTTTTTCATTTAAGTTTTAATAAATAATTATAATTGAACTTTAAGTAGCAATAAGAAAATACTTAATAAATAAATGTAATAATTGTTTGTAAATCTGAAAAGTGCGTTTTCTTTATTTATTTCATAAGACACTATTGTATAATTCGATATAATTATACAACATTTTATCAAATATTATTAAATTTCTTTAATTTTAATTTGATAACTTTTTATAACAACATTTCTTCATTTTTATTATTAAGTAGTTTCTTACAAAATTTAAAAAATTAATTTAAAATTTTAGCCTATTGTCGATTTAAAAAAAAGTTTATAAAAAATTTTTTATAATTTAAAAAAAAAAAATATTACTGACACTATCAGGTTTCGAACCACACTTGAATTATTTTGAAACTGGCGGCCTACCAACTGCACCATACCATATATTGAATTTGTGTTTCTTAATAATTATTATAACATAGAAAAATTTGCGTATGGAATTTGTTTTCTTTAAAATATTTTTTTACTGTAATATTTTGCTTTGCTTTTGTTTTCTGTTGAGAGAGTATAATTATTCATTTTCATTACCTCTGATATGAGAGCAAGAAGAAAATATATCTAAGCATAAAGGCGACGGAAAAGGAATAGAAAAAAAAAATTTACAGAGTGAGAAAAAAACTTGTTGGGCTGTAACATTTGCAAAAAAGTGAAAAAATCAACAGATTCAGCGAAAATTAAATGAAAAAATTAGGTAAAGTTTTAAAAAATAATTAGATAAAATAATAAAAATATTAATTAGCCATTTATTATGTAAATTTACCAAAAAAAAATAAATAAAAATAATCATTAGATATTTGTTAGGTAAATTTAACTAAAAACAAATTTAGGTTTTTTTATATGGATAACATAAAAAATTAGATTAAAATTTTTATAAGTCTTATCAAACTAAAATTAAAGAAATTTGATAACACTTGATAAAATACGTTTTTATATTTATTTATTTAGTAAGTTCTTACATAATTTATAAAATTCATTTAAAATTTTGATCACTATAATAATGTATAAAAAGAAATATTGATACGATTTGGACCAGAGAAATTTCTTTATGATATTTTATAAGAATTATTAACATAAGAAAAAATTAATATGGAAAAAATTTTCATACTTTTCAACATTTGCAAAAGAAAGTCAAAAACCCCAGATAGAAGTAAAAATAATTAAACGAAAATAATAATTAGGCATTCAATTTAAATTTACCTAATTATTATTTTTATTAAGGTAAATTTACCTTAAAAAAATTAATAAAACTTCAAAAATGTTTGAAGGACTGAAGTAATCTTCCTTCTAAAGAACAGTTTGGCACCAATTTAATTCGGTTTGCCACAAATTTAATTAAAATGTTGTTTTCTATCAATGTCGACGACCATAATATTATAGTAGTCAAATTATAGTAGTCAATGTTCAATCAGAAAATCCATATAAAATAAAGAAGACACTGGAAAAATAACTGGACGACATTTTAAAAAAATCATTGATTGAGCCGGAATTAAACAAAGAGTTCAACAAGTTGAAGCAGGAGTTTGCATTATTTAGAAGCACAGGAACAAGAACACCAAATTTCAAAAATCTTTATGACGGACTTTTAATAATAAAACATACTTCAACTGATACTGAAAAAGCATTTTTCATGTTTGATAATTTTTGCACAAAAATTCGATCACGATTGGCAGACAAGTCGATTAACGCATTATTATTTTTAAAATGTTTTTATTTAAATCATAATAAATAAAGTATGAATACTGAAATTACTATAAATGTTAATTTTATATATTAAATGTATCAAAATTTTTTTATTTCATTATTCCGATTCGGGTGTGGATTCGACGAATATTTGAATTACTTTCTTCGGATTCGACGAATCTTAAAAAACCGAATCTTCTGAAACCCTAGGCCAGTGATGGCGAACCGTTTTTGGCGGTGGGTCAAAATTAAATTTTAAAAAAAATTAACGTCGCGGGTCATATATTTCAATTAAATAGATTTAATATTAGAACAATTTTTATATTCACTTCTTTTTATTAAAAAAAATTATAAAATATTCAGTAAATACTTTTTTTTTATTATAAATTAAAATAATGTGACATTTGTTGCTGCTTTTGAGATGATAATTGTTGTACATCTGGACAATATGTTGTCGTTCTTAATCTCACACATGCAGCAGTCAATTCTTTACTGAGTCGATTTCTTCCTTATGATTTTATATAATTCATGGACGAAAATAGTTGCTCACAAGAATAAGTCAATCCGAATATTTTGAGTACAGAATATGCAAAAATTTTCATACTCATAAATGTGTTTGGCAAAGAATTCCACGCTTGGAGTATAATATTTTCAATATTTTCTTCTGCTGATTCATTAGAATTCACTTAGAAACATTTAATTCCATTTTTTCAATTAAATCTTCAAATTTCTACCTCCATAAAAAGCTATTTTGAAATTGTACTAATTCTATTTCTAGGTTACTAATATTCAACCAATCAAATAAATTTAACTCCAAATTTTTAAATTCGATTTTATGAGGATACATGATGAATTGTAAACTGGTTTCTAGTTGTTTAAATTGATTAAATCTACCTTTAAAGGATTCTTTGATTTCTTCAATAATTAATAAGCTCATTAAAGTGTTGTGTTATATCGCAAAAGAACATTAGGTCATGTAACCATTTGTCAGCTCAGGATAATTTATGTCCTTTTCATTTAGAAAGAGTTTCATTTCCTCAAGGAGACTAACAAAACGATTTAAAAGAAGACCTCGGCTGAGCCATCGAACGTTATTATACATTAAAAGTCCTGAATACTGGGACTCAATTTCGGATAATAATTCAGCGAATTCACGCTTATTAAGAGCTCGAGCAGATATAAAATTTACAATTTTTGTCGCTATTCCCATAAGTTTTGAAAATGGTTGTAAACCATTTTTTACTGAAGAACGTCCAATGTATTGTTTCAGTTGTGTAATAAAGCCATTGTTTGGATTTCAACTGAAGAACGTCCAATGTATTATATGAGTTGTGTAATAAATCCAATGTTTTTTCCAACTATTTTTGGAGCACCATAAAGTAGTTACGGAAATAATCTTCTTCATATCAATATGCATTTGTTTAAATTCTTCCTTAAATCCATGCATGATATCTACACCGGTTGTTTTTCCTGTTAAATTTACTAATTTTATTAATTCTTCTCTCAATTCAATTTTGGAAGTCAAACAGAAAAGACATGTTTCTCCTAACTCTGTTAATTTTATTTTTTTTACCCTATTGTTTTTTCTTCAATTGTTTCAATAAATGATTGTTTAAAAATATTGGTTTCCTTATTGTTTTTATTATTTATTATAAATTAGTTATTGAATTCATTATAATTTAGAATAATTACTAATTGGGATTTTAATTTTTAAATAAAATTAATTTAACTGTGAAGAATTTTTTCTTTGATAATTATTTTTGTACGCTGAATATAATTGCTGTAAATTTATTCCTACAAGGCATTCTTTATTCAGAATCAATATAACTACAATTTTTAATATTATTTTTAATGTTTAAAAACAGCGCCACAAATTATTCTTAGGCAATAATCACAATATCGCCTGCGTCGCGTCTCCATACGCAACGTATTACGAGCATAAAGAAAAATTTTAAGGTCGCCGAAACCGAAAAGTGTGCTAAATGACAAATTAGTCAATAACAACAACATGCAAATGAACAAAAATAATTCAAGTACATTAAAAATGCAAAATTTATTAGAAAACACACCGCAAAGTTCAAATTACTAGGTGGTAGCAAACTCGACATCGGGATGGACAGATATATTACAGTTTACAGTTACGAAACGCAAAAGAAGTCCTTTGTCGGAAAAAACATATAACAAAGCTAAAAAAACAAATTTGAGTTCTTTGTAAACAGAAACGACAACAGGTTTAGCATATTAAGTACTGAAGATGAGGAAGCTGAAAAGCAGAAAGAAAAGTCTGTTAAACCACCACCAATTTTTCTGCGGGAAAAAAACATTACAAAATTAATAAATTTCCTGACAAAACTAATTGGGCAAAGCAACTTTTATGTAGTCAATTTGAAAAAGGGAAACATCGAAGAAACAAAAATAAAAATAAACAGCGAACAAAATTACAGAAACGTTATCACAAAATTTGAGGAACTTAACAAGAATGTTTATACTTATCAGCTGAAATCAGTAAAGGGCTAATAGTCAAAAAAATTGCGATACCGAGGAAATTAAAAATGCGCTTGAAGCTGAATTATAATAAATAGGTATAACGAAGCACAACCGCTACACAGAGTTGAACTTCATCCTAGAAATTTAAAAAAATGGGATGTGCATCCAATCTACAATGTTCGTTACCTTATGCATCGAAGAATAAATGTAGAGGAACCGCGCAAACGCAATGGGCCAGTACAATGCAGCAACTGTCAGGAATTTGGACACACAAAGAGTTATTGCAAACTGCCAGCGGTTTGTGTCATATGTGGTGATCTTCACTCAACAGCTGAATGCACTAAACCAAAAAATGATGCAAATATGAAAAAATGCAGCAACTGCGGTGGAAAACATACAGTTAATTATAGAGGTTGTGTAGTTTATTCGGAAATGAAGAGAAGACTTCACCCAACAGTGATAACTACAACAGCTAAAAACAATGTTGGGTTCAGCGTAAATAATTCCGCTAAAGTGAATCCTTCCACATCTTACGACAATGTTGTCAGAGGAGAAAACTTAGCCGAACACAATATGCAAAATAAAGATAGTGGCATCGAAGGAATGATGAACATCTTTATTTAAACCATGATGTAATTTATGTCATCTATGCAAAATATGATGCAAGAGCTCATCAAAAATCAAAACATGCTAATTCAGAAGCTAGCACCTCTAGTATGAATTATCTAAAAATTTGTCATTGGAATGCAAACGGTGTTCATCACCACAAGCTAGAATTGGAACAATTTCTAAACGCAAATAAAGTTGACATCATGCTTATTTCCGAAACCACCTTACAGATAAATACAATTTTAAAATATATGGATACAACTTCTCTGATACAAAACATCCTGAGGGAAAAGGTCATGGAGGAACAGGCATTCTAATTAGACAAAAAATTCGCCACTACGTGCTCTAAAGTCACTGCTCGCTTACCGTACAAGCCACATCAATATGCATCGAGCTTAAAGATGGAAATTTAGTTACTTCATCAGTCTACTGTGCACCGAATCATCAACTAATAGGTGAAGAATTAAGCAGGTTTCTGGTCAGTCTAGGTCACAAGTTCATAGCTGTTGGTAACTTCAATGCCAAACATTCATTCTGGGGTTCAAGATTAAAAACTCCACGAGGCAGAAAATTGTACAACATCATTATGAACAATGGTTACGATGTTGCATCATGTGGTCAACCAACTTACTGGCCAACTGACAGAAGAAAATTACCTGACTTAATTGACTTTGCAGTGACAAAAAACATCAATAGGAGGAAAATAACGACGTCTTCAGTGCATTATCTTCCATCTGATCACTCTCCGGTTATATTGGAATATGTATCGGAAGTTACTTTTGATAATTGTGTAATTTAACGAGCTAAGCTACAAACTGGATCATATATAGGAAATATATCAGCTCACATTTAAAACTGCAAATTCTATTAAAATCTGAATGCGATATAAATAGTGCGATCAAAGATTTCAACGAATTATTGACACAAGCATCATTAGTAGCAACTCCAGTATCCACTAAAAGTCATCAACTGATAGTTACGACAGCGTCTGAGGTGGAAGAAGCTATATTGGAAAAACGAAGGCTGAGAAGAAAGTTGCAAAAAGATAGATCTCCTACAGCAAAAGCACTTCTTGTTCACAAGAACCTACAGCAAAAGCCTACAGCAAAAGCACTTCTTGTTCACTTCTTGATTAAATTAAAAGAGTTATTGAAGGATTCAGCAGGAAAAAAATTCAGAAACAATATATCTAGTCTATCTGCATCTAAAGATACAAATTATTCACTGCGGAAAACTACAAAATCTCTTAAAAGGCCGCAACAACATGAGCCACCTATCAGATTGAATGATGGCGAATGGGCAAGAAGTGATAGTGAAAAAGCTGAAATTTTTGCGAACCACCTAGAAGGAGTCTTCACACCGCACAACATCGGCCATGATAGCGAATTTCCACCTCTCTCACGCCAGTATCCAAGGGTTAGGTTAATAAGAATCACAACAAACTTGTGCAAGCTATAATAAAGCACAAAATTGAATGTAAGAAATCTCCAGGATATGATAACATCACAGGTAAAATGTTGAACTCACTTCCAGGAATACCGTTTGAACATATTTCATATATCTTCAACGCCCTCTTTCGAACAGGCAGTTCCCCGAATCTTGGAAACTGTCCGTAATAACAATGATCCCTAAACCTGGCAAAGATCCAACAAAAGTTAGTTCTTACAGACCAATCAGCTTATTACCTATACTTTCCAAAGTGTTTGAAAAAGTTCTATTGCATAAACTGATGCCAAAATCAAAGACAGTGGAGTAATTCCACTACATCAATTTGGTTTTCAAGCCGAACACAGTACAATTGAACAAGTGCATAGAATAGCAGCTTATATCAGGAAACTATTTGAAGAAAAAAAATTTTGTTCCGCTTTATTCTTAGACATCGCACAGGCTTGCGATAAAGTCTGGCACAATGGCCTAATCCACAAGATACAGAGCAAACTTCCGCTTGAATCATCAACTTCTAAAATCGTATTTATCAGCAAGACTTTTCAAGGTTAGATATAAGTCATACACAACCAACGAACATGACATTAAAGCAGGTGTCCCGCAGGGTAGTGTGCTTGGACCAATTTTGTATCTATTGTACACAGCAGATCTACCGGTAAATCAACAGGTTCTAACGTCCACGTTCGCAGATGATACTGCCATCTTAAGTGCTCATTCAAATGCAATCGTCGCATCCAATCATCTTCAAGACCACCTTAATGAAGTAGACAACTGGTTGAAAAAATGGAAAATCAAAGTGAATGAAGCAAAAAGTGTTCACGTCACCTTTACTCTTAACAAAGGAAAGTGTCCACCCATAGCTCTGAATAATGTCACCATACCACAAGCCGATAACGTTAAATACCTAGGAGTACACATTGATCGCATTTTAACTTGGAAAAAACATATCGAAACCAAAAGAAATCAATTGAAACTAAAAATTAACAGCTTGTATTGGTTGGTTGGCAAAAAATCGCCACTAGATTTGGAACATAAAGTTCTTTTCTAGAAATCCATTTTAAAACCAGTTTGGTCATATGGATGCCAGCTATGGAGAACAGTAGCATCGAGATAATTCAAAGAGCGCAATCAAAAATATTAAGACTAATCATTAATGCTCCGTAGTTCGTTAAAAACCGTCAGATACATAAAGATCTTAACATTGCAACGGTAAAAGAAGAACTTCAAAGATCTACAAGAAACTATATAAATAGATTAACAGACCACCCGAACCCACTGGCAAGAATCCTGTTAAATACACCAAGGGAAAGCAGGTTGAAAAAGAAAAGTCTAGCTGTCTAGAACAAGCGACAAAATCTATTGGATTAGACTTATTTATGTTTATTTATAAGAATTGTATTATTTATGTAAGTAAAGTCATAGTTGTTGTGCAAATTTATTGTTATTTTCTTTAAAGAAAGATCCAATAAATAAATAAATAAGTTAAAAAAAAAAAAATTAATTCTTCTCTCATAATATTTCCAGATTTATATTTTCCAATAATTGCAACCTGACCAGTAATATCCGTACTTTCATCCAAAGACACCGAAATCATTTCATTATTTTTTAAATCACAAATTACCTGCATAGAAGTATTTTCGCCCATAGTTAATATTCGATCCTTTACTATATTACGACTAATTGGCAATTCTTTTATTCGTTTCATAATTAGATCTTTTTCTTTAAAATCGGAAAACAACGATTCACTACAATTTAAAATAGCTTTTTTAAAAAACTCCCCGTCTGAAATTTGTTTTCCACGTTTTGCAATAGAATATGCCAGTTGATAACTAGCTGATGTTATATTATTTTTGAGCACAACAAAGGATTGAATTTGATATTTTTTTAACTCTAGGGAAAAGTATTCTTTTTTCTATTCATTCATTAATGCGACAAGATTTTTGTGAATGTTTTTAAAATACCGTTTTACATTATAACTACGAGTTGTGATATTCTCTTCGCACATAATGCAAAGTGTTTTCTTATTTTTTTCAATAACTCCAAATTTGTAAAACCATTCTTCTTGTTACAATCTTGCTGTACTTGCTTCATTCATCATTTGTTTTTTGCTGATTAACATCTGGATCTGGATCTAAGAATAAAAAATCCAAAAATTTTAATTTAAAAAATTTAGATATTTAAAATTACGTACCAATTACTGAGAATATGAAATTATTAGATTTTTCTTTTATTGGATATTTTTAAATTTGGAATTATAAATACTGTTTGAAAATAAATATAATAAGTGGTTATTATATTTATTTTCAAACAGTTTTTAGAAACAGTGTTTGTAGAAACACTGTTATTTATAAACCGCCAGCTAGAGAGTCCTTCCCGGGAATTCCCGCTCGGGATTTCCCGGGAAATTTTTAAAAATTTATTTCCCGTTTCCCGGGAAATAAAAACGAAATTTCTCGGGAAAAAAAATAATTGTTTGAAAAGGCTAATTTTGCGTTCATTCTCATGCTATTCTGTTTTGAAACAAAAATAAACGAAACGAAACGAAAATATTATCAAACGAAATTTTTGTTCCAGATTTCGTTTCATTTTACTATTATTTTCTTATAGTGTGCTGTGCGGTAAAAAAAAGAATTTTTTATGAATTTTACTACATAGATTATTAAAAACATATGAAAAAAAACTTTATTTTCAATATTTTCTGTTTGACGAGTGACTATATTATTATTTGCAAAATATTGTATTAAAAAAATTAGGTATATTTTTCTCTATAGTTATTGATTTTTTTCTTTTATTTGCTAATTTTATTTAATTTTCGGTAGAAATAAATTTATACACATGGCAGATTCTATATGGACATATTTCACAAAAGAAAAAGGAGCTGATAAAGCTTAATTCATAAAATAATATTATTTATTATTTTATGAATTAAATTTGTTTTTTAATTTTTGAAAAAATTGTGTTTTTTGCATTTATTTTAAACACTTTTATAAATTTTTCACTCTTTTCACTCTTTTATTTCATTTTCCCGGATTTCCCGGGATTCCCGGGAAAATTTAACTAAAATTTCCCGTTTCCCGGGAACAAATATAATCCGGGAAACGTGACTCACTACCGCCAGCGATTAAAAAAAGGTTAATTGTGATACAATTTAATATGTAAAAATAATATTTGAACTACATTATAAACACAAATCTTGCATTTAGTTTTTAGTATGCCTTGGTTCAATATGTTATATTATTGAATGTGTGTAAAAATTACCTATAAAATTTCTTAATGTATATTTTACAATTATTAAAGGAGGCATCTCTTTACCTTAAAGGTAAAAATAAACTGGCTAAAATTTTGGCGTTTTAGGAGTAAAAATACAACTTGAATATGTAAAAGTTTAGAAAGATTTAAGTGTAAATTTATTTTATTAAAATAGGTAAAACTACAGGAAATTTAAGAAATACTTACGGAAGTATAGAGTAAACATGATTTTTTAATAAATGGAATTTTGTGTAGAATAAGTGCTTCTTTAAGAGATATATAAATGTATTTATTTCTTCAACTAAAGAAATTTATTTTTTTATTTTTAATTACATTTCATATTTATTTTTAATAAAAATGTTTAAATCATAATAGTTTATTAGGGCGAGTGAATAAAAATGAAGTATATGCTAGATGTATAAAGTATTTGGAAAACCATTTACTCGAAGTAAAAGTTTGTTCTAAAAGTATTTGGTTAAAATAGTGTGAATAAAAAAAAACTTTTGCTTAAGAGTATTTACTGGGAAATTTAAGTATTTACTTAAAGTAGAAACTACTTTTCCAGATCATACTACCATCATATACTTTCATTTGGCAGCATAAATATATTTGTTCAAAAATATAACAAATATAATTGCTTGGAATCTTATCATACGGATTCAAGTGTTTTTATAACAGTAAGATACATCAACACTAGTAAATACTTCATTGGCATTGCATTTAGCTTGCGTCTTGATGATAGTAAAACCCTTGCTATTTATATATTCCTCGCCATGGTCCTTGGGTTTTAAATATGTATATGCGTGCAATCTATAGCGCATATAGTATTAGGGATTTTAAATTTTGCATTCCAATCTAGCTTTCAAAAAAATTTCCATTTTACTCTTTGAGGTTAAAGCCCCACCTCCGGTTTCAATACTGGACCCCAACAATTTTTCCGCCATTTTTTCAACATTTGTTTCCGTAAATCGATGTAGCAGTTTATAATCATTGGGTCGAGTGAATAAAAATGAAGTACATGCTAGAAGTATAAAGTATTTTCAAAAGCATTTACACAAAGTAAAAGTTTGGGTACTGTGAATAAAGGAAATGCTCCAAAGCTTTTAGTAATAGTAAAAGCAATTGCTTGAAGTAAAAGCTAGTACTAAAAGCATTTGTTATATTTCAAGTGAATAAAATTTTGCTTTTACTTTGGAGTATATACTCTATATTTTAAAGAAAATGCTTTAATTTCGAAAAAAAAATTTGAGGAAGTAAGCGGTTTTGTTTTTTATTTTTTATTGTACTTTTAAATAAAATAATATCATAATGTTGACAAAGTATACGATTTATCATTTATATGTAAATGATAACTAATAATATGTAAATGATATTCATGTAAATATCCTTTTCTATTTACATATTCATCTCCGAAATGTTTTGGTTTTATAATTGGAATATGTGTGCAGTCTATAGCGCCTATTACACTTGTAAAACCAAACTTTTCTGACCATTGTTGTTTTGCGGTAGTAATCTCCGGCACTGAGTCTGGGAACCAGACTCAGTGGCGGAGATTACTACCGTATTTTGTTTATCAATTATTTTTTCCATTACAAATTGATATTACAAACAGTTGAACGATGTACACCTATGTCTTCTGCGACTATTATCTGTAGACCAGGATAACTTAGAAATCGCAAGAATATTTTCATTTTCTCCTTGGGGACCAATGCACCACCTCGAGTTTCTTGGTTTTCGGGTAAAAGAAATGCTGCCAATCTAACAACATTGATTTCCGTGAACCAAAACAACGATTTATAATCATTGACAAGGTATTCTCTTTTCTTTTAATTTTTTTTAAAAATTAGATTAAAAAAAGAATTTTTGCATTCTGAAGTTTCATTGGAAGCAGACTACAATATTTCAAAGTAAATACTACACAAAAAAAGTGATTGGTTTCTTTTATTCAACTAAATTGGAGCATTTGCAATAATTTCGAAAACCAATGCTAAATCGAAAAGTGAATAATTAAAGTAGAAGTAAAAGGTTTTTCATTTTATTCACATAAAGAGTAGTAATTACATCAAAAAGTTTAGCAAAAGCATAAGCTTCGTTTTATTCACACTACCTTTTGTTCTAAAAGTATTTGCTTAAAATAGTGTGAATAAAAAAAACTTTTGCTTAAGAGTATTTACTGGGAAATTTAAGTATTTACTTAAAGTAGAAACTAATTTTCCAGCTTCTACTTTAAGTAAATACTTAAATTTCATATACTTTCATTTCACAGCATAAATATATTTGTTCAAAAATATAACAAATATAATTATTTGGAATTTTATTATACGGATTCAAGTGTATTTATAAAAAAGTAAGATAAAACATTTTAACATGTTTGCTATAATTATGAATTATAATAATCCCCAATACGTAGATGACGAGTAACAGCGAACTTAATAGTGTCTGCAGTTTAAATTTATCTGATGAAGAGAACAATGATCCGCAATTAGAATTTACACTCTTTAACATCAAAGAGTAAAATTTCCATTTGACTCTTTGATGTTAAAGCACCACCTCTGGTTTCAATACTGGACCCCAAAAATTTTTCAGCCATTTTTTCAACGTTTGTTTCCGTAAATCGATGTAATCATTTACTTTTACATTACGCCTTTTATGGTAAACTTTCTGTTTCCGTAAATTGATAAATGCTGCCATTCTTATTTTGATAGGTTGAATAAAATTTTAATAATTGTTTTCAAGCTACTATAGACTAACTTGAAAATTTTTGAGTAAATACTTAGAAGTAAGCAGTAAATACTATACTGTATTCACTAAAAATTAAGTATTTACTGGAAAATTTGGTTATTAATAGCAAATACTATAAACAAAACTAGTACTTGAAGTTAAAGTAAATGCTTCATTTTTTATTCACAAATTTTGTTCTTAAACTGGATTAAATGCATAGTAAAAGTATTTACTACATTTTATTCACTCGACCCATTATATTATTTAAATTATTTTAATTTGACACATTAATTTTTTCATTTATTCAAAATAAAAAAAAAATTGAACACATTATGAAAAAAAATAAACTTATTAAAAAAAACTCTTTTAAGATATTTCTAACGTAAATGTGATTACATTTTGTAATAATAACATTTAAAATAAAATTTATTTAATTTGAAGACAAAAAATAAATAGAAATTACCTATTAGAGCTAACCCAAGTCAATTAGTTGTAGCTTCTTTAATTATTTGGTCTAGTTGTACATCAATCTACTGAACGTTGAAATAAATATCCGTTAACAAATTGTGTTTAATTAAAAAAGTTTGCAAACTTATATAAAATATTTTGAACAGAAACTCAATATCATCATTGAAATATTTTGTTAGAGGTGGTGGATAATGGAATAGTGGATTTGTCATTATCTTCATTCATTTCATTAGAGAAATTACACAGTGTTGTACAAAATTATATAAAATAAAACATATGTAATTTTCCCATATTTTGGACAATTTATGACAAAACTCTGTAAATTTGGCTCATTTTAAAAATGGAATTTTATAATCGTTTTTTAGAGTAATCTAATTTTAAACAAATTAAATAACGAATTACAAAAAACATCTGAAATAACTGTTTACCTAAGTTGGATTAGATATTTCATCTACTGTTACGAGTATTCCATCATATAAAGTTTAGATATTTTCTCTAAATTTGTTCAATCCACTCAATTCTCTTTTTGTGTGATAGATACGTTCCTGAGAAAAGCGCATAAAAAGAATCCCATAAAAATAGACATATTCACAATGGCGATTTTGACCATTATTCCACTTAAAAAACAAATTCGCACCGCATAAATCCAAAATTACGTAAAAAAAATAAAACATTGGGTCCCGCTTAACTTCAAAATCGCATAAAAAGAAAATTGAGTGTATTCATGAAATTTAAAAACATCTAACTGAATTTAGAGGATTTATCTAATCTTTTTTCTTATGTGTCGTTTATAACAAAAGAATGAATGCTCCTACGGGTTTTCTCTTAAGTAATTTAATATGCTTTCATATCATTTACTTAATTCGTTATTATAATTGTTATATCTTAATTACTTTACGCGGTTTCAATTTACACGGTTTTTCATGGAACGTATGGACTGTGTAAATAAGAGGGATGGGTGAACTTACTTATAAATATAGAGTTAAAGTGTTCGGAAATTAATGAGGATATATTTTCTGAAAATGAAGATATACATGTTGGAAATGATAATGATCTATTACACAATGAGTTTGAATGTAGAGATACTGACGATGAAGACACGATAAAAATTTTATGAATATATGTCGTGGACGAAAAAGAACTCTCAAGTTCTGAAGAAGAGATTCCAAAAATTAGCAGCATGTTACGATTGATGAATGAAGATAATGACAAATCTGTTTGGAAAGAAATCATAATATATGACGTTTTGCATATCCTGTTTGGCCTACTTCTTTCAGGCAAGAAGTAGGCCCAACAGGATATACAAAACATCATTTTATGAAAGGTAAAGTTAGAACTGCATTTTCATTGATAATTGACAACTGTGTTATGAAACATATAAGAACATGTACAATAGAAGAAGCAATGAAAGAACAAATACGAGAAGCACGCTGCCTAAATCAACTACAGATTCTTAGCAAGTTAAGACGTGTCAAATAGGATATTGTAACGGAAACCACTAAAAGTTGTTCTAAATGTGAAAAAATATGTTTGCGAAAAATGTACAATGGAGACACCATTGTAAATTTTCCAAAAACTATTTTTACAAAGAATAAGAATTTTTAATTAAGTGAACACATTACAACCACAAAGAATAAGAAATTTTAATTCATTGCGATGAGAATGAATTAAAAATTCTTATTGTTTATGCCTGTAACGTTCAATTAATTAAAAATTCTTATCCTTTGTGTTTGTAATAGAATTTATAATATACATTTTTGTTTAAGTTACTTTGTTTATTTTCTTCATAACATCCATATTTCATACATTCAATCAGGAACCATAAACACCGGTCATTTGATCGGCTATGGTTGAAATAGGTAAGTATTAAGTGTTAGTATGTTTAGTGTTAATTAAATTAACTTTTCTAATTATTACAAATTATTGGTTATAAACACAAAATATAGTTAAATATATTATAGGTATAAATATAGAATATTAAAAGTTTTTATTATAAGTTTTTTATAATATTTTTTTTTTAATTCTTAAACGAAATCCTTCAGGAACATTTTTGCTGAAATTATATTGAATTTTTCTTCATTGTTTTAAAATTGTAATTTTTATAAGCATAGTTTTTAATAACATAAATAGAGAAAATTAGTTTCAACAAATATTTCCCAATTACATTCACATATTTTTAAACAATACAATATTTATTCCAGAAAAGGTCTGCCGAAATTTTATTGTAATATTTTATTTCCATCGTTGTTTCTCATTGTGTACTTAGTAAACAAAAACATTTTAGCACGGTAAAGTATGTTAATTTGAAAATTATTTATTGTCATTTAATATCCTTGCTATCTATTACAAGTAAAAAAAAGATTTTCCTTAATTAAAGTGAAATTTCCGGTTGAAGAAGATTTTCTTTAAAATAGTGAAGAAAAGTTTAATTTAATTTCATCAAAAAGCTTCTATACAACAGAATACAATAAGATTTCCGATAAGAATTATCCTTATACAAAATATCTTTTAACTTTGAATTAAGAATCTTTGCTTTTGATTTCTGTCGTACAATACAAAAAAGAAAAGGATATTTGATATTATTAAGAGGTATATAATTTTTCGTTTTCTGTTAGAGTAAATTTTTTTTATGTATTCAGTGAATATTCAAGTAAGAATTTTGTATAAATCCTCTGTAAAGAATATATATAATATTTATATAAATTTTCCTTGAATTTGGGCATCATTCGAGTACCATTAAATAAAAAAGGATAAGTTCTTGCCATACAAAGTCTGTTATTGATATTTCGCAAAATTGTTAACAAATGATAGAAAGAATTATATTTCTTCAAAAAAACTTTTGAAATATCTTTTCTGGCTATCTTTAAATTTAACACAACAATGAAGTATGAAAAGAAAAATTCTTGTTTTGATTATTTTTTGCAAGTTGCAAGTAAATTTTCTATTTTGCTTTTGATATTTTGTCGAAGTGGCAATATCAAATACGGTCTGAATGAATAACGACCACGCGTTCATATATGGTTAAGTGGGATGATGGTTTAAAAGGTTCTTTGATATTTGCCAAAAACATATTCCATACAACACGGATTGCAGCGAGTTTATCTTCCTTCAAACGTTCGACTCCAGTATTATAATTGTCGAAGCGCAAGATTCGTAAAAGCTGTAGCACTTTAGGTAATGAGATTGTGTCCGATAAAAAGGACGGTTATCCAAGCGATACAATTCATCCAATCTCTCGTCCCAATTTTTATGAACACCAGCGTATATAAGTATACAAATCAAAGCATAAATTTCAACCGAATTTGTGTCATACCAAATACGCGCAGTGTGACTGATCGTATTGTAAAATTCCGCAATTTTCTATTTGTTTCTAATTTTCTATTTCGAAATAGTTTTGTAAAAATTCCGCAATTTTCTATTTGGAAATAGTTTTCTAAATGCTGCCAGCTGAGTATTTATATTTTGAGCTGTTTGAACAGAAATTGCTTGTCTTCCTCTCAAAATCTGAAATTCCCGCACTCTTGTTACAATTGAAGGATTTTCGCTCCATTTCCTGGTGTACTTTTTATTTTGGGCGTAATGCCAAGGTTCCTCCACTTCAGATTCGTCAGCAGGTTCTACATTTTCGAATTCATGTTCAACAGCATCTTGTACATTTTGTATTTCTTTCTTTCTCCTTAGCTCTACAGTCCAGTGTGGACTTTGGCTTCCTTCACAATATGCCTCCATTTCATTCTATCTTTTGCAACCTCCTTCCAATTTAAAACACCGCATATTCTCAGGTCGTTCTCTACGCTATCTAGCCATCTCTTTCTTGGCCGTCCTGCCATTCTCCTTCCCTCTGCTTTCGCATTTATTAATTTCTTTGGTAATCTGTTTTCACTCATACCTGCCCATCGGATTCTTTGCGATTTTATGAACTTTACAATATCTTCACCGTTAATCAGGACATTTATTTCATCATTTGTACGTGTTCTCCACTCATTTTCACCAGTTCGAAGTGCGCCATATATTTTTCTCAGAATTTTTCTCTCGAAGATTCGAAGATGGTTTTCATCTGCTGTCGTCAATGTCCAGCACTCAGATCCGTATGTAACTACTGGTCTTATAATTGTTTTATATAATGTCATTTTTGATTTCTTTGATACTATTTTTGACTTAAAAAATTTCAAATTTGCGTAATAGGAGCGGTTACCTGCTTGTATCCGGCTTTGTATGCAGTCTTTTATATCATTGTTATTATTTATTTTAGTTCCTAGGTAGTCAAAACTTTTTACATTCTCAAAATTATGATCTCCAATTGTAATATTTTGTTGGTTTCTTCTGGTTATATTTCTTGAGATTGTCATAATTTTGGTTTTGTTTTCATTCACCTTTAGTCCTACTATGTTTGCTTCTCTTTCTAATAATATAAAGTTTTCTCTTAGTGCTGTTTGATTTCTCGCTATTAATGCTATGTCATCAGCATATGCATTTATTTGTTTCGATTTATTCAAAATACTTCCTTTTGTTTCAATTTTCTCGGTTACAGAGTGGATTGTCAGGTTAAAAAGTAGTGTTGACAATGAATCACCCTGTCTTACCCCCAGTATTTATTTCGAATTCCTCAGATATTTTACCTCCAATGTCAATTTTAGCTTTAGAATGTTTTAGTGTTAGTTTCGTCATATTAATGAGTTTGTGTGGAATACCTAGTTTTTCCATATTTGTGTATATAGAGTATCTTTTAATTTTGTCAAAAGCTTGCATGAAATCAATGAATATTACATTTAAATCAATGTTATATTCATAGCATTTTTCTATTGATTGTCGTATTGCAAACATTTGATCGCTGGTTGATCTATTTGGTCGGAACCCTGCTTGACTTTCGCCCAGCACTTCTTCCGCATATACACAAAGCCTATTATGTAGGTTAGGTTAGGTTAGGAGTGGCGGTCAGATGACCACGCATAGACCACTACGGGTCCTTAGCGATACCACTGTGTACGGTTATTAAACATTTGACGAGTTGTCACCCATCAGGTCCAGGAAGTTGGTGGCCTCCGCGAATTTGAGAAGAACTCTCAATCCACATTTGGCCGCCTCCTCCAGACCTGTGAGGAATGCGGTGCCAAGGAGTTGCAATCTTCTGCGTGCTAGGGCCGGGCAGTAGCACAGAAGATGCTCTAAGGTTTCTTCTTGCCCCGTAACGTTACAGTACCTGCAGAGGCTTGTGTTTATGAGACCCATTCTATGTGCGTGCTTGCCGATCATGCAGTGGCCGGTAGAGATACCTACTGCTTTTCTACAATGTGCGCGTGATAGGTTGAGGATTGTAGCGGTTTTTCTTGCGTCGTACGTGCCCCACATGATTTTTGTTAACCTGCACGTTGTTATTTTATTCCAGCGCAACCTAGCCTGACCTAAGGCCTTGCTTTCGAGATTTCTTTTCTGCGATTGTAGAGAAGGTAGAACACGTTCATGCGTGGCCCCCAAGAGGTTTGCGCCTCTCTTGGCAAGCTTGTCCGCTGTTTCATTGCCTACAATATCACAGTGCCCGGGCACCCAGCACAGCACTACGTTCTTGTTAGTACTTAGTGACTGAAGAGCTAGATGACATTCGAGCACCAGTTTAGATTTAATGTACGCGCTAGCCAGAGCCTTAATGGCGGCTTGACTATCTATGTAGAGGTAAACGTTCTTGCGAGTGTTGACGCAACTACGAGCAGCTTCCGCAGCTTTTTGGATAGCCAAAATTTCCGCTTGGAAGATGCTGCAGTGGTCTGGTAGTCTGTAACTTAGGTTGATTTCAAGTTCCGGAGAGTGTACTGCCGCACCCACTCCAGTGTCCATCTTGGATCCATCCGTGTAGATGTTGGTCGAGTCATCGGGATCTGGGCCTCTATTTGCCCAATATTCCCTGCTTGAAAGATCGATCCCGTATTTGCGACGTAGTGAGAGGAGGGGAATCATGTAATCGGTTTCACCTTTTAGGGTTAGACCGATCCTTGAGTGTCCGAACTCTCTAGAGTTAAGCTGACCTGATTGCTTCAAACGGAGCGCGCCTTTAGCCGCCACACACTTAGCAAATATGTCAACCGGTTCGAGATAGAGTATTGTGTTTAGTGCGTCCGAGGATGTGGTTTTCAACGCGCCAGTAATCCCCAGTCCCGCTAGCCTTTGCGTATTTTCGAGTTTAGATCTGTACACTTTTTTCTCCATGGCCGGCCACCATACTAGGACCCCGTATAGCATTATTGGTCTGACTATGGCTGTGTAGATCCAGTGAGTTAACTCAGGTCTTAGACCCCAGGTTTTTCCAAACATACATTTGCAAGCGTAGAACGCATTGTTCGCTTTGAGCACGCGTTCTTCTATGGTTAAATTCCAGCTTAGTTTGCTGTCCAAAATAAGACCAAGAAATTTAGCCTTTTTGGAGAGCGTTAGAGTAGTGTTGTTCACCTTAGGAACACGGAATTCCGGAATCCTGTATCTCCTTGAAAAGAGCACAAGTTCCGTTTTCTGCGGGTTAACTTTGAGTCCACTGGCCTTTGCCCATTTGCTGAGCTTATCCAGGGCACCTTCAATTAGTTCGCTGAGTGTGTTTAGGTATTTACCTGCGGCAAGTACCACCACATCATCCGCGTAAGCAATTAGTTTAACGCCGCTAGTTTGCAGTGTTTTTAGGATTTCGTTTAGAACCAGGTTCCAGAGAAGTGGTGATAGGACCCCGCCTTGTGGTGTGCCACAGGTAACCCTGATGGTAGCGGTAGTGCCCCCCCATTGTGACGTAATTGATCTATTTTTCAGGAGTTCCTCTATCCAACAGCTAACAACTTTGTTTATGCGTGCCGAATTGAGGGCCCTGACAATCGACTCTATCGTGACATTATTGAAAGCCCCCTCTATATCTAGAAAGGCTCCCAAGGTGTATTCTTTGTAGTGAAGGCTTTTTTCAATGACTGAGACTGTCTCGTGAAGAGCCGTCTCGACAGATCTGCCTTTTGTGTACGCGTGTTGAGCCTTGGATAGTACACGAGGGTCTATGCTCTCTTTTATGTACGCATCAAGGACTCTTTCCATACTTTTTAGCATGAAAGAGGTTAAGCTGATTGGCCGATAGTCTTTTGGGTCAGCATGACTTATCTTGCCCGCTTTTGGTATGAAGATAACAGTGGCATCGTTCCATGACTTAGGCACATGGTTAAGCCTTAGGCATCCCTTAAAAATCACCATCATCCATGGGATCACCAGAGCAGCTGCTTTCTGCAGCATGGCCGGTATTATTCCGTCCGGACCCGGTGACTTGTAAGGGTCGAAAGTGCTTACCGCCCAGCATAAACGGTTCCTAGTAAGTAAGTTGGGATCGAGTTTTATCCGATTTGTTTTCGTGGTTTTTGGATCGACCATTTGTCCAGACAGATTGGTACAGCCCGGAAAGTGAGCTTCCAGAAGAACCTCCAACGTTTCTTTACTGTCCTCTGTCCAGGATCCGTTCGATCTTTTCAGAAGTGCCGATTGAGTAGGTGCTTTTTTTAGAATCTTGCTGAGCCTGGCTGTCTCAGAGGTATTCTCCATATCATTGCAGAATGTCCTCCAGCTCATTCTCTTCGCGATTCTGAGTTCTTTCTTAAAGGATTTTAGGTTGGCCTTGTACTCAACCCATAAACCCGGATCGTTACTGCGTTTTACCTGAGCAAACGATTTGTGGACCTTGTCGCGTACGTTTTTCAGGTTTTTATTCCACCAGGGTGGAGAGGTGTTACTAGAGGGTTTACTAAGAGGGCAGGCTTGTTCAAAACTTGCTCTCAGAGTTTTGGTGAGAAATTGGACAGTAGCTTCCAGAGTTTGTACATTCCAGATAGCTACAGGACATTTGTTTGCGAGTTTTAGCTCAACCAGTTCCACATACAGATCCCAGTTTGTTTTAACCGGATTTCTGAATGGTTTGGGAGTACTATTAGATTTAAAGTTTATATCAAACCTTATGTACCTGTGGTCTGACATTGATGGTTTCTCTAACACCATCCAATTGTCAAGGATACAGGTATCATTGTCTGAGTAGAGGGTGATGTCCAGAACATTTTCACTGGTCGGGCCTATATACGTTGATACATTACCGCGATTGGCTATTGATAAGTTGGAGCATAAAATGTAATTAAGTAGTAACTCACCCCTTGTATTGACATCTTTACTGCCCCAGATCTTGTGATGAGCGTTTGCGTCACCTCCAACCACAAGGTTGTGCTTTTTTGTCGAAGCATCATCCACTAGTGTTTGAAGTTCCGACGGCGGTGATTCCCTGTCATGCGCCATGTAAGCTGATGCGATGAGGAGTGGTTTTTGACCGTCACTGCCTTCACACAGGGCCACCGTTAAGTCGGTCGTGCTGTAATTAGACTTTAGAAAGATATTAAGGTTCTTTTTGGCCAATATGGCTGAACGTTTCTTACCTTCTTGTTGTGAGTGTAATAGTTTGTATTTGCGTGACGCTAGTCCCTTGATATCTCCTTTGCCGGAGATCCACGGCTCCTGTATAAGCGCCACGTCATAGTTCCCTTCTTCGAGGGTTAGGAGTAGTTCAGCCGAAGCTGAGCTACTGTGGTGTAAGTTGTTCTGAATCACTCGCAACATCCAGTGGTGCTGCAATCTGATCAGTGGGGACCGGAGCGACGTCTAGTTCCATGCTAGCACTTAGACTGTCCACTTCCGGCCCCAGAGTGATGTTGGCTGTGGCTGCGGAGATCAGACCTAGGTCTTTCTCCACCTCCAGATTCTCCAGCGTGTTGTGGTTTTCATCGTTTGGTCGACGCTTCTTGAGACGCAGAAAAACACTTCCACATCCCCAAACCATCTTACCAAACCTAGGGTACAATATATCTTCCGCTTCTTTATTGATTTGGAGGATAAATTGTTGTCCACCATCCACAGCTACCGGTTCACAAACCTTCAGTATCTTCCAGTCGCTGGAGGGTACATCCGGATTTTGCCTCTGCAGTAGTCTGAGGGTGCTTTCAGGTGGGAGTACTCTTGGGATTAGCACTTTAGCATTCGGAATTGATGGAATCTCCGATCTATCCACTATGGCTAATTCCGCGTTATTCCAGGTGCCTTTGAGGAGCGGAACCGTCCTCTTGCACCATTCGAGAGTGTAGAGATCTTTGCATTTGATCATCTTAACGTCTCTGAGCCAGCCTGCTCCATCAAACGTTGGCATAACTTGGTCAGTCTCGGTTAAGTTGATCATCTCTTCCAGTAGCTTCATCTCCACAATTTTCCACCTTTCCAAGGACATACGTCCAAGGGGATCACTGCGGTCAATTAAAGCCACCAGAAGTTGATTCTTCAGCATGTCCGCCATCGTAGGTGCCGTCTTGCCGGTATTTTGTTTTTGTTTCTTCGGCAAGTCCGCCATTGAAGATGCCGTCTTGCTGGTGTTGGTTCTGAGAGCAGAGGGACCACCTTGTGGAATGCTGCTGCGCGGCTTTTTCTGAGTCGCTGGTGATGTTTCCTCAGCAGATCTCAGACGCTTCTTCTCAGACAGCTTACCACTGGTGATCTCCTCTACTATGTTGAAGAAGGCTGGGTCCTTTGCACTGCAACCTTTCTTCTTTTCAAAGTGAGCTCTGCTTTCAGCAATCACTCCTCTTGCCCACGTCAAATCCACCGACTCTTTGGTCGTGAGGTCCGACTTATGACCAAGATTTGCTTCAAGCTTCAGCGCCGCCCTGTATTTAGCAAGAGCTTGCCTGCCCACCCGTGTTGGTCTGGGTCTGGAGGTACTAGGCCTTCCGGTATCCATACCAACCCTTGGTGAGCGAAGCAGCTCCTCTTCGTCGTGGCTGAAAAGAGATGATTTGGCACTTTCCTGATCAGAGTGATCGGCAGTGTCCGTTAGTAAATGTATGCCAGTATCTAGACCACTAGTACAGCCTGACAAGCTCGCCGTACTAGTTGTGGAGTCAGTAGTTATACTACTAACACGACCTGCTCCAATCATCGTGTTAGAAGGGTTACCTGTGAGGCTACTGGCGACATGAGGTTTTACCCCCATGCCACTGCCGAAGTTCGCAGCCACGACCTCCTCCGACAGTTGTACTGATATCCCAGTACGCTTTTTATCTTTATCGTTGTCCATGTTCATTCCGTTTTCAGGGTCCTCTTGGTTTCAGTACCTTCATCAATCTTCTGACCTTTGTGGCATGGTTGGACCTACCGAGAATGTTGCCATTCCCCCCACCATAGCTCAGAAGATCTCCGGTCCTTACTCAAGCCCCCCCACCACGTCAAGGTGAGGACCCACAGGGAGGAAGCCTATTATGTAGCAAGCTTGAAAAAAAATCTTATAAGCCACATTAAGCAGAGTAATGCCTCTATAATTAGAACAGTCCAGCTTATCACCTTTTTTTATATATCGGGATTATTACACCTGTATACCAGTCTTCCGGCATTACTTCTTGTTCCCAGATTAGCAAAAAATATATACTCTGTTTTAATATAACAGAGTATATATTTTTTGCTAGTAATTCTCCTCCATACTTGAATAGTTCTGCTGGCAGGGAATCTTCCCCAGGAGCTTTACCATTCTTCATTTTTGTTATTACTCTTTTTACTTCTTCTAAACCAGGTTGTTCTATAAAAGGTTGGGCTGTTGCATATAAGTAATTTGGCGTTTCTTCGACTTCTTCTTCATTTAGCAGAACTTTGAAGTGTTCTGTCCATCTCTCTAATATTTTTTCCTCCTCAGTCAATATATCTCCATTTTTGTTCCTACAAATACATAATTTCGGTTCGAATCCTTTTCTTTGTCGGTTTACCTCTCTATAAAATTTTTTAATATCTTTATTTCTATACATTTCTTCTATTTCTTCAATTTTCTTATTTGTTGCTTCTCTTTTCTTTTTCCTACATATTTTGTTTGCAATTTTCCTTTTTTCGCAATAATTTTCGGTACTTATCCTTGTTTTTCTTTGCAGCATTTTTCTTCTTGCTTCGTTTTTCTTTTGAACTGCTGATTTACAATCACTATCGTACCATTCTTCATTTCTTACTTTTCTTTTTTTACCTACTGCTTCATCTGCAGCCTCCTTGACACTTTCTACTATCTGCTTCCATTGGTAATTGATATCCCTAATTTCTTCACCTCTTTGTAATCTTTGTAATCTTTGATCTAATGCTTCAATGTAATTCATCTTTGTCTCTTCATTATTTAGTTTAATCACATCCCATGCTTCTTTACGTTTTTCTCTTGAATCGTCATTTTTAGTGATTCGTTGACGTACTATCGTTCTTACTAGGTAGTGATCTGAATCACAATTTGGTCCTCTGCATGCCTTTACGTCGATGATTGAAGATGCATGCTTTTTACTTACCAGCACATGATCAATTTGATTTACAATATTTGAGCCTGGAGCTTGCCATGTTCCTAGATTTATTTTTTTGTGTTCAAAGCAGGTGCTTTTTAATATGTAATTGTATGTTGCTGCACAGTTACAGATACGTCTACCATTGTCGTTTGTTTCATTATGCAACGTGTGCTTTCCACCCACTGCTTCTGCGAAATCTTCTTTTCCAATTTTGGCATTAAAATCGCCCATTATAATTACCATGTCGTATGTAGGTATTTTTTCGATTATTTTCTCGAGATTGTCATAAAAGATATCTTTCTCTCTGTCTTCCTTCTCTTCTGTAGGTGTGTGACAGGAAATTATAGTTATGTTTTGGAATTTTCTTTTTATTCGCATTTTACATAATCTTTCGTCTACCGGTTCAAAACCTAGCATGCTTTTTCTAATTTTGTTGTTTATAATAAAACCTGTTCCTAGTTGTCCTGTTCGATTATTTGGTCCACTGAACATCAGTGAGAATTTCTTCTTATCTATTTTCCCACTGCCTTGCCATCTAATTTCTTGCAGAGCAATTATGTCAAGTTTGAATGCTTCCATTTGATCGGCCACTTCCAACATCTTCCCAGGTTGTAGCATAGTTCTTATGTTCCATGTTGCACATTTTAAATCGTTAGTCCGGGTACGTTCCTTATTTCGTGATCTTTTTGTTACTTCATTTATCCGAGGCTTTTGTTTAGGTTTACAAACATTGGTTTTTTTTTACGTGATTGGGTTGTTAGCCCAATGCACAACCCCCAATTTGGAGGGCCGTTTGGTATGTCCTGAATATTTCGTCCAGGGCGCTTTCGTGCTATGGTTATACCGCCAATACTCGGTCGTCAGAGCCTTCGTTTGTTTTAAACGGGGGATTCCACCACGGGAAGGTGAAGGTTGACAGTTTGTGCTGAGAGGCTGTGTGTTCGCATCATACACCCTTGGTCCCCCGTACATTTTGTATATCGAAGTCAAAATTATCCAGGTCAACTTGTTCACCATCATCACAATCAGAAAAGTCAGCATCAATGTTGTCATTTCCAAGTTCTTCCACCTTTCAATCAGTAGGGCTCTCAAAAAGATTCTGAACAATCCACACTACTTTGTCCTTTTCGGGCCACCTATCTAAAGAACAAAATCAAATAAATTATATAAATTGTACAAAAACCACCACAAAAATCTAAAATATTCTTATCCTCTAAAAATAGTCAATAAAAATTTTTTTTTTATAATATATTTCCTGGGACATCATAGCAATTTTTTTTTTTTCTTGTGGGATAATTAATATGCACAACTCATATATTTATTTTGTGCCAGCTTCATACGTCATGATATTACGAAATGAAACAGTTTTTGACGTGCATACACATGCACGTCAAAAACTGCATAATTATTTTAATTGCGGTTGAATTATTATTGACTCAATTATTGAACATGGAATAACTTTAATGCAAATAATTTAATTAGTTTTATTTATTTAAATAAATTTTTATTATCTAAAATCATAGTGGTTTATAATGGTTTATGATTGGTATTATTATTAGCTTGTTTTTACAGTAATAGTTCAATATAATTCATATTTTTAATTGTTGCGGGTAAAAGCCTCCCATAAAGTTTTCTCTTTTTTTGAGTGGACACAAACTGATTGGAGGGAAGTGCTAAGACATACCTCCGCACTGGCTTACGGTTGTCCCTGCAATAGAAAGACTTTCAACCCATTAAAATCGTTTTTTGAGTCAGAGGAACCTTTCCCTAACTATTAAAATGTTTTTTGAGGACGAACTAGCTTTAGCTTATTTAGGATTTCTAATGCATGCTTGCATGGTGTTTCAGCCAGCTGTTACAAGCTTGATGTTTTAGGTACACACGTTTACGATTCCTTTAAAACAAGACAACAAGATTGTTTTATTAGATTCATTGCGCAAAAATTGAAAGCATTAAATAATGACGATGCGGTAAAACGATTTAAAATTGAGGCTAACAATTTCTTTTAATAGCCATTCAATACATTAAAAAATAGTTTAATTTTAATGACTTAAAATTTAAAACTCTGCCAGTCTTAAATTTAAAAACAATTTTTGAATTTGGAGAATTGAAGAAAATTGCTGAAGTTTTTAATATAATAATTGTGGAAGATATTATTTATGAAAAGTATATACATTTAAAACATTTTATGATTGTCATTGCATCCGATCAAAATGTTCAAAATATGAAATGTGAAGAAAAGTTGGTTTTTTTTTAAAAATATGTGAAGTTTTTAAAGTTATTAGATACATTTTTTCAATACCTCACTCCAACGCCATTTCGAAGATAATACTATCATAAAGTTTTGATTAAAAAGGCGACTTATTTTTTTCATTTTTATTTAAAAAAATAATATATTTTATTTAATGACTGATAGAAAAGTTAGTCGACAATTTATTTTTTTGTTTTTTTGAAAGTAGATTTTTTTGTTATTTGTATATATGAGGGAAGGCCAATAAGTCGATCGCGATCAACCTGTCGATCGCCGAGCTATTTTTGTTCGATCTCAAAGTATTTGAAAGTTATGCCATTTGTACAGTAAAAACATAACACTAACCCTCGGGCGTCCACTATATTTTTATTGTCTTTACTATGGGGACACTTGTAGGTATCTCTGGTTTAAGAGAAAATACAACTATTCTGTATCAGTACAATAATGGTAATATTGTACTGTTTCGCCCACAATGGAAAAATTTAAGTAGTGGGGTTAGTGGGGGTTAGAGCTTCCGGTTATGATGCGGTAGGACATGACGTCTATATATGTCAGCATGTATTCGCGTCCTTGTCACTATAAACCAATTTTTCCTCTTATGGGACGTTTATTCATGTCTGTCTGATTTAGCCAAGCAAAAGGAAATTAAAGCAAATATGTGAAATAATATTCTTTTATTTTATAAAAATAAATTAGAAAATTCACAAAAATTCAAATGTATGTACATATATATATATTTTCTATTTCATGCTACAGTACATTTAAAAATAATATTATAAAAATTATAACCATTTTTTAATAAAATTAAATAAAATACAACAATAATAACCATTATTTGGTAGTGTTAAATAATGTTAAATAGTAGAGTCTTCGCAAATAAAAAAAAAACACTCAGCTATAAAAACGTTATAAATCTATTTTATTTTATAGATAATAATAGATATTTTAGATATTACAATCATATAATTAGAATTATTGTTATTTTTTTTAGTTAAACGTTTTAGAAGAACAATTTGTTATTTATTTTTGTTATTAGAATATTAATTTTGTAATGTTAATTGTAATGGACTCTACTTTAATTTTATTGTATGATCAATAAAATGATAATGGTAATTTTGATATAGAATATAATGAACGCAGCAATGAAACTGCCCTCAAAAAATTATATTAGAATTATAAAATAATTACCATTTTACCATACTCATAATTTTCATATTAATTTTACATAGAAATGTAATTTATTAATTTTAGATTGAAAATATATATTATGTATATAAGGGGTCCGCCATCTAAAGTTTTTTTTTTCAACTAGTGCTTATTTCGTGAATGGTAACACTTAGCTCATGTCTGATTTGACAGATAATTAGTTTTATCCTTCCGCTGAACGAATATGGTTGTGTATACGCGTTTTCGCTTCGCTGAGTGGGCCTGCGATCGACTTACAGAAGATGCCGATTTTGCCAAAAAAATCATCTTTTCGGATGAAGCTCATTTTGATCTTGGCGGGTATGTAAACAAGCAAAATTGTCGCATTTGGGGCACAGAAAACCCGCACGCATACATTGAAAAGCCGGTACACCCAAAACGAGTCACTGTTTGGTGCGGATTTTGGTCCAGAGGCATAATTGGGCCATTTTTCTTCGAAAATGAGCAAGGAGTGGCCGTTACAGTCAATGGCGATCGTTATCGGGCCATGTTGAACGAATTTTTGTTCACAAAAATTGAAGAGGAGGATATTGGCAACATTTGGTTTCAACAGGACGGCGCTACTCGATGTTTTGCGCCCTGTTTTTGAAGATCGCATTATCAGCCGCAGACCTGATGTCGTTTGGCCACCTCGGAGCTGCGATTTGACACCGTTGGACTATTATTTGTGGGGTGCCCTCAAAGATAAGTGTTACGCCGACAAGCCAGAGACAATTGACGCTTTAAAGGTCAATATTCGTGAAGCCATTGGTGAAATACAGCTGCACACAACCGATAATGTGCTTAAAAATTGGACCGATCGTGTAGGCTACTGCATGGCCAGCCGAGGCAGCCATTTGAATGAAATTATTTTCCATTATTAACCGGAAGGATTGTACTTTCAAATAAAAGGAAATTTGAGAAAATATTCAGTAGTTTTTTTTTATAGCATTTTCAAAAAAAAAAAAGTTATTTGGCGGACCCTTTATATGTAACTTTAATAATTAATTTTATTTTAATTTATTGAAAGAATTTTTTTTAAATTTTATAATAACTTTAATATTTTTAAAAGAATAGAATGCACACGCTAATACCAATTTTAAAATGCTCTGCTCGATAACAAGGTTAACTTACTAATAATTTTATATTATATTATGTATATTATTGGTCCATTAATTGTAACAATAAAAGAGAAGCAAATTGCTCGATAACAAGGTTAACTTACTAATAATTTTATATTATTTATATTATATTATTGGTCCATTAATTGTAACAATAAAAGAGAAGCTAATTGGCGGGAATTTTTATCAATATGTAGTGACGCTATGCACACTAACACATGAAAATTAAATTCCACAAAATATTTTAATTATATAATGATAATGTCAATTAATTTAAATATGGAGAAATAAGTCTTACGCTATTCAAATAAAAAATCGTACGATGACGATTACCAATTAAATTGCGAGTATTGTTATCTGATAACAATAAAAAAGTTTTGATCGAGTCTCATGATTAAAAGAAATAAAAAATATAATTAATAAAACTACGATACTCGATCAGTGTGGTGCGTGCATATATCGATTAATATAAAAATTAAAAATTATTAGTAGAAAATTTGAATATAAAAAGTTGGTTATTTTAAATATTAAAATCTTAGATTTAAATAAATAAACTAAGTAAAAACATTAAATTTAAAACATTAAAAGTAATATTAAATAAACTATAATATTAAAGAAAACTAAATAGTGTCTTTAAATTGTTTCAATAAATTAAGGTTAATGTAGGCTAGCCGGGAGTCAGGCTAGACGCTAGAGCCTTAAAGACTAGTGTTTCCTACAATTGGTGACCCCGATCGTTAATTTTTATGAAACAAAAATTGTTAAAAAATTAATTTAAATGAGTAATTTCAAAATGATTGTATGCGATTCAAAAGCACACACTTTTGAATCGCATACAATCATTTTCAAATTACTCATTTAAATTACTCATTTTATTCATTTTAAGCATATTTTGGGTGGTCCAAAAATTGTGTACGATTTTTTATTTTCGTGATATATAAAAAAAAGAAAAATTCAGTACGAATAATTTTGAGTAAAATTTGAATTTCATGATATTATTTTTATATTTTTAAATAAGTTTCAATATCGTTCGGCTTGTGAATCAATACAGTTCAGCACAAAAATCCATTAATTACATAATTTGTGCTTATTTTTTTATTTTATCGTAATCAATTTATATTACCATGAGTCTGAACATTACGAAATCTAAAAAAGGTGACGCGAACGACGACACAAGTAATCATAATACGGCCAACGAAGGAAAAATAGATTCTGTACGCGTCCGTTTGCCACCGTTTTGGCCAACAAACCCGGCAACCTGGTTTATCCAAGCCGAAGCTCAAACCCGGCAACCTGGTTTATCCAAGCCGAAGCTCACGAACGAGGACACAAAATATTGTCTCACAATAGCTGCGTTACCTCCCGAATCGTGCGATTCTATTATCGACATATTATCAGACCCACCCGACACCCATAGTTACGAAAACGTTAAATCTGCATTGATAAAAAGACATTCGATTTCCGAAACGAAACGATTAGAATCATTGATCGTGAAGACAGACATCGGTGACAGGAGCTCGTCCGAATTGCTTCGCTCTATGAGACAAATGGCAGGTCAAACTTTTAGCGACTCCATCACCAAAAATCTGTGGCTCCGTAAATTGCCGCAAGTAATACACGTCGCGCTAGTAGCGGTTGGCGACAAACCGCTGAACGAGCTAGCTGAAGTAGCCGATAAGATATACGAAACGCAACAAAACGCTAGCGTCTTCGCAGTCAGCGGAACAAATACGATCGTAAATGATTCTTTAGGACCAACTTCCGTTTTCGAAACCCCGCCGATTGGATCCGGCTAGGCACGACGCAGCGAAACAAGAGTTCGACCTAATGAACAAATTGGGAATATGTCTTCTCCGGTATCTTCTCCGCTACATATGGTACGCAAGAAAAACAATACGGATTGGCGTCCATGTGGCGACTACCGACGGTTGAACGCAGCCACAATTCCTGATCGGTATCCCATTCCGCACATCCAAAATTTTGCGATGCACTTGAATGACACCAAAATTTTCTCAAAAATAGATTTAATTAGAGCGTATCACTTAATTCCTGTCGCGGAATCCGATATTCATAAAACGGCCATCACAACACCGTTTGGACTTTTTGAATTCCGGTGTATGCCGTTCGGGTTACGTAATGCCGCTCAAATGTTTCAGCGTTTTATGAATGAGGTTTGTCGTGGATTAGACTTCGTCTTCGTCTATATCGACGACATCCTCATTTCATCATCCGATCCGCATACACATAAAAAGCATCTCCGTGAATTATTTAAAAGATTGTCGGAATACCATCAATCCGTCGAAATGCGTATTTGGCGTAACCAAACTAATTGATTGATTTATTAGGCAAATCAAAATCATCCTGGCAGCTCGAAATTATTAAATTACCAGATTTACAGCTGTATTGTGAAACTTCAACAACAAATAACAGACCGTACATTCCTAGTTGTTTACGTCGGTCTGTTTTTAATGCATTACATAATTTGGCTCATCCTGGAATACGGGCAACCAGAAAATTGGTTGCATCCAGATATTTTTGGCCAAATATTAATCGTGGCACGAATCTTTGGACCAAGAATTGTATATCTTGTCAAAAGTCCAAGATTCGACGTCATACAAAATCACCACACGGAACTTTTAATGTTCCCACAGAACGCTTTGAACACATACATGTGGATCTAGTAGGACCATTTCCAGTTTCCAATGGAAATTCATACATCCTAACAATCGTCGATCGTTTCACAAGATGGCCGGAAGCATACGCGATCCCTGACATTACCGCCGTTACAGTCGTAAAATCGTTCGTTACGAATTATATTTCCCGATTCGATATTCCCGCAACAATAACGACGGATCAAGGGACCCAATTTGAAGCAAAATTTTTCCAGGAGTTAAGCAAGGGGCAATTGTCAGAATTGGGCGGTTGAATTACCAATTATTCTGCTTGGTATATGAGCCGCGGTAAAAGAAGATATACAATGCTCACCGGCAAAATTAGTATACGGTCAAACTCTAAAATTGCCCGGCGAATTTTTTCTAAGTACAAATAACGAGTCCATTGATCATAACTTTCTCATCACCAAACTCCGGAATACAATGAAAAATTTAATTCCTACTCCAACACGTAAAACAGAACAAAACAATATTTTCATTCCGAAAAAAACAAACAAAACAATATTTTCATTCCGAAAAATTTAACGTCGTGCGAATTTGTTTTCGTACGAAATGATAAAATTAAACCATCGTTATCACCTACGTACGACGGACCATACCTCATCATTCGACGATTACGAAAATTTTACGTACTGTCCGTTAAAAATAAAAATGTTTCAATATCAATTGACAGACTGAAACCGGCTTATGGTATTTCCGCCGTACATTCAGATGAAATTTTAAATAAGCGTCACTACATCACCCTGTGGAGGGTGATGTAGTGACGCTATGCACACTAACACATGAAAATTAAATTCCACAAAATATTTTAATTATATAATGATAATGTTAATTAATTTAAATATGGAGAAATAAGTCTTACGCTATTCAAATAAAAAATCGTACGATGACGATTACCAATTAAATTGCGATTATTGTTATCTGATAACAATAAAAAAAGTTTTGATCGAGTCTCATGATTAAAAGAAATAAAAAATATAATTAATAAAACTACGATACTCGATCAGTGTGGTGCGTGCATATATCGATTATTATAAAAATTAAAAATTATTAGTAGAAAATTTTAATATAAAAAGTTGGTTATTTTAAATATTAAAATCTTAGATTTAAATAAATAAACTAAGTAAAAACATTAAATTTAAAACATTAAAAGTAATATTAAATAAACTATAATATTAAAGAAAACTAAATAGTGTCTTTAAATTTTTTCAATAAATTAAGGTTAATGTAGGCTAGCCGGGAGTCAAGCTAGACGCTAGAGCCTTAAAGACTAGTGTTTCCTACAAATACCAAATACAATTAATCAATTAATTATGCAAATGTATGCAATTAATAATTAGAAATACACTCTTCTAAAACAAATAATAGAACAATATTATATCTTAATGAGAAGGAAGGGTGGTTCATGAATATCTCGGCCGACTCTGAAAGCTCGCTTTCAGAATATGGTAGAACAACTAACTTGTGTATTGGTCGTACATAGACTCCGCGTTCCGTCTTTACATGGACGAATCGAACGTCACCATCACTTCGAGAGATTACCTCTTAAACCTTACCCATAGTCCATTTAGCTGCTGGTAAATTTGGTTCATTTACCAATACAACATAACTAACTTGTACATTGCGCTGCGGTGTCTGCCATTTAGGTCAATATTACAATGACGTAATATATTCGCGATGCCAGCGTTTCCAAAATCCTGGGCTTAGCTGTCTTAGTAGCATCCAGTTTGATCGATACGAAATCGGATCTTTGGATATGTGCGGTTCAGATAAGGTTCGCTGATTAAAAAATGGGCAGGCGTAAGCACGTCAATATCAGTGTCTGATACTGCTATTAACGGACGTGAGTTCAAAATGGCTTCAATCCTAGTTAGTAGTGTGTACATTTCTTTATACGTCAGAATGTTCGTCCCAAAGACGCGTTTAAGATGCGTTATGACAGATGTGAATCCAGCTTCCCACAGATCGCCAAAATGTGGTGAAGCATGAGGGATAAAATGCCAATTGATATAGTCCGTTGAAGAATGATCGATGACAGCATTTATGTGTTATTGTGATTGTAATAGTTGCTACATTTCATCAAGCTGACGGCTAGATCTTTGAAAATTTGTGCCATTGTCGCTGAATATGTCGCTTGGTTTACCGCGACGAGCACAAAACCGGCCGAGAGCGGCTGGAAATGTGTTAGTTGACAAATCGCTAGCTAGCTCCAAATGAATGGCTTTAGTGGTGAAGCACACACACACACAACTATAGCCCTAGCTATATCTTGGATTCCGACCTCGGAATGCACGAAGTGCTCTTGGTCCAGCGTAATCTAGGCCAACGCGTCGAAATGGTCTTATTCTGACTGCTGTGCAAACTGTAAACAAAAAGTTTTTTGAATTATTAAGCTCAAATGTAGATAAAGCATTTTTATTGCGACTAAATTGATTAACTTTTCTATCGTGGTAGCAAAAGCGATAACAGTAAGCGATTATACGAATTAACGTCCTCCAAGATGACATCTTGTTAAGTAAGTAACGTAGAATATGCCTTTCGACAACCACCAAATGATGAACAAGAACATCTTTTGCTGTTTTACGTTCTTCTAATAAATTACTATCTATAGTCGATTCTACAGACAGTTCTGCACAATCGGTCGGCCAGTCCGAATGCGGCTCCCGTAACCAGATTGGGCCCTCCCATCATAGCGTTGAGTGTACCAGCTCCGATGGCTTCTGTCCGCGAGATGCACAGTAGACTGGGTTTTGAGCAGATTTCACATGCGACCATCTTGATCGTGGTGCGACATTAAGTACCTCTGATGTGCGATTGGCAATGAAAGTTGACAAGCGACGTGGTGGTGATGATAGCCAATGTAGGACCAATTGAGAATCTGTCCATGCAAAAGAAGAAATGGTTTTCATCTGTAATGAGATAAAGATTTGGGTAAAAAATATTGATAAAAGAACAGCTCCACAAAGTTCTAGTCTAGGTAGACTTATTTATTTCAGCGGCGTGGCCTTGGTTTTCGCGGTAACCAGGACAGTTTTTATGATATTCGTATCATCGCGACTTCGGCAATAAATCACGGCGGCGTATGCTTTCTCCAACGCGTCACAGAACCCGCGTAATTCGATTTCGGAATTCTTGTACCAAATGCGACGACTGATTTTTACATGTTTAAATTCCGAGATTTAATGCCGTAATAAGCGCCAGCGATTTCCAAGATCTTCTGGAAGTACGTCATCCGTATCAAGTTTTCTACACCATAATTCTTGAAATAGAATTTTTATTAAGACTGTTGCTGGTGCTAAGAAACCTAACGGATCAAATACACATACAGCTTCTGATAGCATGTTGCGTTTAGTAAATGTTATTGGATCCGGTAGCGTAGTAATATATGAAAATGAATCATCAGCTGGACACCAATACAATCCCAATAATTTGATCGCATCATGCTTGCTTTCATTCAGTATCATGCTTGCTATCTTTGTATGTGTAGTTTCGTTGTCTTTGGCAAGCTGAATAAGTGTTCTAACAGATAAAAATGGTGCTGGTGAAGTACCATACGTGACCGTATTCAGGCGATAATGAGAGAATGGTTTTGTAACATCGCCTCTCCAAACGATTCTCTGAAAATCGCGATGTTTTTCAGCAACCCAAATTTGTCGGAACATGTGCTGAATGTCCGCTGAAAAGCAAAATTGGTGTCGACGACATCTAGTGCAAACTAAAAATAAATTACGTTGAATTGGAGCACCTATTTGTAACATTTCATTCTGCGATAAATCATGACCGTGTTTTGATGAGCCGCCGAAAACGACGCGCAGTTTTGTAGTACTACTAGCTTCTTTGAACACAGCATGATGTGGAAGATAGTACCAGGCATTTTGTGATACGTTAATTTCATTTGAAGGAATTAACGACATATGATTTAAAGTATGTAAACGGGTTAATGATGCCTTAATATGACCACGTCTAATGCCTCCATTACGGAATAAATTTTAACGAACTTATGTATCTAATTAAGTATAAAATTTGATGTTTTTGTGCACCCGGTTTTTATCGATTAATAACCGCATTTAAAAATTTAATTTTTTATTTAAAACACTTGATTACCAAACCTGTTTGATTATTTTGTGACACCCTGTTCAATATAAAATGTTTATTTAGTTTACCGAAAAAAAAACAAATATTGTTTAATATTTAAGTAATATTATTTTCGAAAATATTATAAATATTATTAATTTTTCTTCAAAGCTATAAATTTTGAGGCATCCACTAATTTACGATTTGTAGTACAGCAAATTGTTGTGAAAATTTTCTCAAATGGTTGTTGTTGTTGCTTGTATATTTGGTATACAAGATGTTAAATATAATAATTTTTGTATGAATTAAAATTTTTTATATGTATTTGTCGGTAAATTTATATAGGTTGATATATACTATATAATATAATATTGTATTTAACTAAATAATTTTTAAATGCGAATAAAAATGCAAATTCAATTTTGTAGTATGAATAATTTTATTTTAGAGAGTGTTGCAATTTATGAATTGAAATGTAATATATTTTTGATGATATATTAATTTTGTGCAATTTATAAATTAAATGTGTATTTAAGATATTGAAAATATACCTTATGGTATAAGGTATATTTTCAATATCTTAATCGTATATATCTGTACAATTACCTTTTCACGATGTGATTTATGATTAGCTGCAGCTTTTCCAATAAACTATTACTTTCCACTATTACACACTATTCACTTACAATTTTTTAATGTTGTAATGTTTTACACGTTTCACGAATCCGGTTTCGAACTAGGACCAATTGTTAAATAATGTTAAATAGTAGAGTCTTCGGAAATAAAAAAAAAAACTCAGCTTTAAAAACGTTATAAATCTATTTTATTTTATAGATAATAATAGATATTTTAAATATTACAATCATATAATTAGAATTATTGTTATTTTTTTTAATTAAACGTTTTAGAAAAACAATTTTAACTTGTTATTTATTTTTGTTATTAGAATATTAATTTTGTAATTTTAATTGTAGTGGACTCTACTTTAATTTTTATATAGAATATAATGAACGCAGCAATGAAACTGCCCTCAAAAAATTATATTAGAATTATAATATAATTACCATTTTAACATACTCATAATTTTCATATTAATTTTACATAGAAATGTAATTTATTAATTTTAGATTGAAAATATATATTATGTATATATATGTAACTTTAATAATTAATTTTATTTTAATTTATTGAAAGAATTTTTTTAAAAATTTTATAATAACTTTAATATTTCTCAAAGAATATTTCTCAATTTTAAAATGATCCGCTCGATAACAAGGTTAAGTTACTATGTAATACCCCCCTGTGGGTCCTCACCTTGACGTGGTGGGGGGGCTTGAGTAAGGACCGGAGATCTTCTGAGCTATGGTGGGGGGAATGGCAACATTCTCGGTAGGTCCAACCATGCCACAAAGGTCAGAAGATTGATGAAGGTACTGAAACCAAGAGGACCCTGAAAACGGAATGAACATGACAACGATAATGATAAAAAGCGTACTGGGATATCAGTACAACTGTCGGAGGAGGTCGTGGCTGCGAACTTCGGCAGTGGCATGGGGGTAAAACCTCATGTCGCCAGTAGCCTCACAGGTAACCCTTCTAACACGATGATTGGAGCAGGTCGTGTTAGTAGTATAACTACTGACTCCACAACTAGTACGGCGAGCTTGTCAGGCTGTACTAGTGGTCTAGATACTGGCATACATTTACTAACGGACACTGCCGATCACTCTGATCAGGAAAGTGCCAAATCATCTCTTTTCAGCCACGACGAAGAGGAGCTGCTTCGCTCACCAAGGGTTGGTATGGATACCGGAAGGCCTAGTACCTCCAGACCCAGACCAACACGGGGGGGCAGGCAAGCTCTTGCTAAATACAGGGCGGCGCTGAAGCTTGAAGCAAATCTTGGTCATAAGTCGGACCTCACGACCAAAGAGTCGGTGGATTTGACGTGGGCAAGAGGAGTGATTGCTGAAAGCAGAGCTCACTTTGAAAAGAAGAAAGGTTGCAGTGCAAAGGACCCAGCCTTCTTCAACATAGTAGAGGAGATCACCAGTGGTAAGCTGTCTGAGAAGAAGCGTCTGAGATCTGCTGAGGAAACATCACCAGCGACTCAGAAAAAGCCGCGCAGCAGCATTCCACAAGGTGGTCCCTCTGCTCTCAGAACCAACACCAGCAAGACGGCATCTTCAATGGCGGACTTGCCGAAGAAACAAAAACAAAATACCGGCAAGACGGCACCTACGATGGCGGACATGCTGAAGAATCAACTTCTGGTGGCTTTAATTGACCGCAGTGATCCCCTTGGACGTATGTCCTTGGAAATGGAGATGAAGCTACTGGAAGAGATGATCAACTTAACCGAGACTGACCAAGTTATGCCAACGTTTGATGGAGCAGGCTGGCTCAGAGACGTTAAGATGATAAAATGCAAAGATCTCTACACTCTCGAATGGTGCAAGAGGACGGTTCCGCTCCTCAAAGGCACCTGGAATAACGCGGAATTAGCCATAGTGGATAGATCGGAGATTCCATCAATTCCGAATGCTAAAGTGCTAATCCCAAGAGTACTCCCACCTGAAAGCACCCTCAGACTACTGCAGAGGCAAAATCCGGATGTACCCTCCAGCGACTGGAAGATACTGAAGGTTTGTGAACCGGTAGCTGTGGATGGTGGACAACAATTTATCCTCCAAATCAATAAAGAAGCGGAAGATATATTGTACCCTAGGTTTGGTAAGATGGTTTGGGGATGTGGAAGTGTTTTTCTGCGTCTCAAGAAGCGTCGACCAAACGATGAAAACCACAACACGCTGGAGAATCTGGAGGTGGAGAAAGACCTAGGTCTGATCTCCGCAGCCACAGCCAACATCACTCTGGGGCCGGAAGTGGACAGTCTAAGTGCTAGCATGGAACTAGACGTCGCTCCGGTCCCCACTGATCAGATTGCAGCACCACTGGATGTTGCGAGTGATTCAGAACAACTTACACCACAGTAGCTCAGCTTCGGCTGAACTACTCCTAACCCTCGAAGAAGGGAACTATGACGTGGCGCTTATACAGGAGCCGTGGATCTCCGGCAAAGGAGATATCAAGGGACTAGCGTCACGCAAATACAAACTATTACACTCACAACAAGAAGGTAAGAAACGTTCAGCCATATTGGCCAAAAAGAACCTTAATATCTTTCTAAAGTCTAATTACAGCACGACCGACTTAACGGTGGCCCTGTGTGAAGGCAGTGACGGTCAAAAACCACTCCTCATCGCATCAGCTTACATGGCGCATGACAGGGAATCACCGCCGTCGGAACTTCAAACACTAGTGGATGATGCTTCGACAAAAAAGCACAACCTTGTGGTTGGAGGTGACGCAAACGCTCATCACAAGATCTGGGGCAGTAAAGATGTCAATACACGGGGTGAGTTACTACTTAATTACATTTTATGCTCCAACTTATCAATAGCTAATCGGGGTAATGGATCAACGTATATAGGCCCGACCAGTGAAAATGTTCTGGACATCACCCTCTACTCAGACAATGATACCTGTATCCTTGACAATTGGATGGTGTTAGAGAAACCATCAATGTCAGATCACAGGTACATAAGGTTTGATATAAACTTTAAATCTAATAGTACTCCCAAACCATTCAGAAATCCGGTTAAAACAAACTGGGATCTGTATGTGGAACTGGTTGAGCTAAAACTCGCAAACAAATGTCCTGTAGCTATCTGGAATGTACAAACTCTGGAAGCTAATGTCCAATTTCTCACCAAAACTCTGAGAGCAAGTTTTGAACAAGCCTGCCCTCTTAGTAAATCCTCTAGTAACACCTCTCCACCCTGGTGGAATAAAAACCTGAAAAACGTACGCGACAAGGTCCACAAATCGTTTGCTCAGGCAAAACGCAGTAACGATCCGGGTTTATGGGTTGAGTACAAGGCCAACCTAAAATCCTTTAAGAAAGAACTCAGAATCGCGAAGAGAATGAGCTGGAGGAAATTCTGCAATGATATGGAGAATACCTCTGAGACAGCCAGGCTCAGCAAGATTCTAAAAAAAGCACCTACTCAATCGGCACTTCTGAAAAGATCGACCGGATCCTGGACAGAGGACAGTAAAGAAACGTTGGAAGTTCTTCTGGAAGCTCACTTTCCGGGCTGTACCAATCTGTCTGGACAAATGGTCGATCCAAAAACCACGAAAACAAATCGGATAAAACTCGATCCCAACTTACTTACTAGGAACCGTTTATGCTGGGCGGTAAGCACTTTCGACCCTTACAAGTCACCGGGTCCGGACGGAATAATACCGGCCATGCTGCAGAAAGCAGCTGCTCTGGTGATCCCATGGATGATGGTGATTTTTAAGGGATGCCTAAGGCTTAACCATGTGCCTAAGTCATGGAACGATGCCACTGTTATCTTCATACCAAAAGCGGGCAAGATAAGTCATGCTGACCCAAAAGACTATCGGCCAATCAGCTTAACCTCTTTCATGCTAAAAACTATGGAAAGAGTCCTTGATGCGTACATAAAAGAGAGCATAGACCCTCGTGTACTATCCAAGGCTAAACACGCGTACACGAAAGGCAGATCTGTCGAGACGGCTCTTCACGAGACAGTCTCAGTCATTGAAAAAAGCCTTCACTACAAAGAATACACCTTGGGAGCCTTTCTAGATATAGAGGGGGCTTTCAATAATGTCACGATAGAGTCGATTGTCAGGGCCCTCAATTCGGCACGCATAAACAAAGTTGTTAGCGGTTGGACTTTGTTTATGCGTGCCTCAATTCGGCACGCATAAACAAAGTTGTTAGCGGTTGGATAGAGGAACTCCTGAAAAATAGATCAATTACGTCACAATGGGGGGGCACTACCGCTACCATCAGGGTTACCTGTGGCACACCACAAGGCGGGGTCCTATCACCACTTCTCTGGAACCTGGTTCTAAACGAAATCCTAAAAACACTGCAAACTAGCGGCGTTAAACTAATTGCTTACGCGGATGATGTGGTGGTACTTGCCGCAGGTAAATACCTAAACACACTCAGCGAACTAATTGAAGGTGCCCTGGATAAGCTCAGCAAATGGGCAAAGGCCAGTGGACTCAAAGTTAACCCGCAGAAAACGGAACTTGTGCTCTTTTCAAGGAGATACAGGATTCCGGAATTCCGTGTTCCTAAGGTGAACAACACTACTCTAACGCTCTCCAAAAAGGCTAAATTTCTTGGTCTTATTTTGGACAGCAAACTAAGCTGGAATTTAACCATAGAAGAACGCGTGCTCAAAGCGAACAATGCGTTCTACGCTTGCAAATGTATGTTTGGAAAAACCTGGGGTCTAAGACCTGAGTTAACTCGCTGGATCTACACAGCCATAGTCAGACCAATAATGCTATACGGGGTCCTAGTATGGTGGCCGGCCATGGAGAAAAAAGTGTACAGATCTAAACTCGAAAATACGCAAAGGCTAGCGGGACTGGGGATTACTGGCGCGTTGAAAACCACATCCTCGGACGCACTAAACACAATACTCTATCTCGAACCGGTTGACATATTTGCTAAGTGTGTGGCGGCTAAAGGCGCGCTCCGTTTGAAGCAATCAGGTCAGCTTAACTCTAGAGAGTTCGGACACTCAAGGATCGGTCTAACCCTAAAAGGTGAAACCGATTACATGATTCCCCTCCTCTCACTACGTCGCAAATACGGGATCGATCTTTCAAGCAGGGAATATTGGGCAAATAGAGGCCCAGATCCCGATGACTCGACCAACATCTACACGGATGGATCCAAGATGGACACTGGAGTGGGTGCGGCAGTACACTCTCCGGAACTTGAGATCAACCTAAGTTACAGACTACCAGACCACTGCAGCATCTTCCAAGCGGAAATTTTGGCTATCCAAAAAGCTGCGGAAGCTGCTCGTAGTTGCGTCAACACTCGCAAGAACGTTTACCTCTACATAGATAGTCAAGCCGCCATTAAGGCTCTGGCTAGCGCGTACATTAAATCTAAACTGGTGCTCGAATGTCATCTAGCTCTTCAGTCACTAAGTACTAACAAGAACGTAGTGCTGTGCTGGGTGCCCGGGCACTGTGATATTGTAGGCAATGAAACAGCGGACAAGCTTGCCAAGAGAGGCGCAAACCTCTTGGGGGCCACGCATGAACGTGTTCTACCTTCTCTACAATCGCAGAAAAGAAATCTCGAAAGCAAGGCCTTAGGTCAGGCTAGGTTGCGCTGGAATAAAATAACAACGTGCAGGTTAACAAAAATCATGTGGGGCACGTACGACGCAAGAAAAACCGCTACAATCCTCAACCTATCACGCGCACATTGTAGAAAAGCAGTAGGTATCTCTACCGGCCACTGCATGATCGGCAAGCACGCACATAGAATGGGTCTCATAAACACAAGCCTCTGCAGGTACTGTAACGTTACGGGGCAAGAAGAAACCTTAGAGCATCTTCTGTGCTACTGCCCGGCCCTAGCACGCAGAAGATTGCAACTCCTTGGCACCGCATTCCTCACAGGTCTGGACGAGGCGGCTAAATGTGGATTGAGAGTTCTTCTCAAATTCGCGGAGGCCACCAACTTCCTGGACCTGATGGGTGACAACTCGTCAAATGTTTAATAACCGTACACAGTGGTATCGCTAAGGACCCGTAGTGGTCTATGCGTGGTCATCTGACCGCCACTCCTAACCTAACCTAACCTTACTATGTAATAATTTTATATTATATTATATTGGTCCATTAATTGTAACAGTAAAAAAGAAGCAAATTGGCGGGAATTTTTATCCATACCAAATAACAATTAATCAATTAATTATGCAAATGTGTGCAATTAATAACTAGAAATACACTCTTCTAAAACAAATAATTAGAACAATATTATATTATAATAAGAAGAAATGACAGGGTGGTTCAAGTATCTAATAAAAACAATTAATTATTACAAATGCCATAGTTTGAAACAATCTAAACAAAGTGGCGGTTTCCCAAAACTATGACTACATTAAATATTAGTTTCTTTTCTAACTATGTTTTTTGTGCATTGTCTGTATCGGCGATAAATCTTTTTTCCATCAGCATCAATTATTCTTTCTGCAACATGTAACATTGATTTATCTTTGTCTGCAGTAGAAGTCGAAGGATGTGGAAAAAAGGAATATGTTGTTTTATAACATATTCCTCTTTTCCACATCCTTCGACTTCTATTCTTTTAGTGTTTCCAGACAGTCCTAGCAAATCTTTGATCACTGCATTTCGGAATTCCAAATAATTAAATTTTTCTTGTTGAATCTTTTTTTGAAAACCAAATACGAATTAAAGAAGGCGACGTCCATCAGACGGAATAAAACTTTTTTTTTTATACCACCGAATAGTTTTTCTTGGACTTGAGTAAAAATATCATTTAATCTGTTTTATCCACTTCTGCCATTTTTAGATTATAGAAAGCAAGTTCGGCTGGTTTTATTTTTTCCTTGCCATAGGAATTTCTAAGAGTTTCCAATGTTGGATGGATAATTGTATTGATAAAAAGGACGTCACGTTTATCTTTCCATTTTGAAACATAGATTTGGCCTCTACGTTTCCACATAAAAATACCTTTTTTCATTTTTTTATCAACAACTTCAACAGGATTTTTCTTTCTATTGCACCTGAGGGTACCAATCATGTGAGTTCTTTGTGATAAAAGTGTTTCCGAAAGTTTAACACTATTGTAGAAATTATCCATACATAATATATGTCCTTTGTATAACAAATTGATCATTAATTTCATAACAATACTATTTATTTTAGATAAAGAAACATTTTGTGAGTTTTCACTTTCTACAGACCTTCCTTGATAGATTTAAATATTATAAACATATCCATTAGGATCACAAAGTTCTAAAAATTTAATTCCATATCGTTCCCGTCGAACGATATGGAATTAATTAAAAAGAAGACGACCTTTGAACAATAAGAAGGATTCATCCCAAGACAAACATTCACCAGGACTCCTAATATTTCTGAAGTTCTGACACACCATATTTATTAATTTGTTGGTATTTTTACATTTATCTTTTTCCCCATCCACAGATATATTGAAACAACGCAGAATTTGCTCAAACCGCCTTCCAGATATTGTTTTTGAAAAACTTAGATGATGGTATAATGGATTTGATGAAAATAAATCTCTAATCTTCGGTGTTTTGATTTGGCCTTGTAGAAAACATAGTCCCAAACATTTCTTCATTTCAACAATATCAACCGAGTTAAAAACTGCCGTTCTCGAATATCTCAACTTAGGTTTATCTGTTTTGCATATTTTTTACCCCAAGTCATTAGTTGAATGTACCAACATTGACAATATTTGTGATGTGATTAACTTTTCGAACATTTCTACTGGTGTGACATTATCTTCAATTCTTATCTGAATTCCTACAGTCCAAAATTCAAATTTGGAATGTCATCTGTATCATCAGTCCACACATCATCATCAATTTGTTCAACTTGTTGGTCAATGACAACTGCATCAAGGACAACGCCTCCATCATTTTGAATATTTTCATCACCATCATCATCATCATCATCTTCATCAGAAGTTTCTTGCGGTACATAATTTGGGTCCACTTAACTTCCTGCACTTAATACATCAGCTTCAGATACATAAAATGCATCCAAATCATCACCAACATCCTCAAAAAGTTTTAAAATTTTGGCTCTCCGTTTTTCATACTGGTCCATTTCTATCATTTTTTATTATTAATAAATGTAAATTAGTTATTTTTTATTTATAACTATATTATATTAGATATTTATAACTTTAAATTAATTTTTTTTAAATTTTTATTATTTCATACTTATCAATTAAATATATTTCCCACACTTTTTACATAAAAATAATTACAAATACGTTTTTCACGATTACCACAAAAATATATATTATTTGTTGGACACTTGTCGCATAATTAATGCTTTTCATATGGATCTATGACGGCATATCACGTCATGGCGATATCAAAGCATTTCACGATCAAACATGTTCACATAAAACAATGTACTTTATAAATATTTCTGACGGGAACGGGACCCACATTTTGTTTACATGTCTTTCTAAGGGCACACAATATGTTGGATTGCAATGTAAACATATAAAAATAAAGATGTTGTACCACGTTCACGTCTTGGCTTTATTGCGTTTTCAAATAATGACATGATATCACGTCATGACCTACAAAAAACCACCACATGGACATGACGCGATATCACGTCCTTTGCCGCCAAAAGGTTAAAAAATCCTTAATTTTCTTTTTAAATTCAATTATTTTCAAATTACATATAAATATCGAATTTAGGTTTAATAAATGATGTTTAAACCTAAATTCGATATTTATATGTAATTTGAAAATAATTGAAAATTTAACAGAATTTGCGCTAAATTTGAATCTCATTAGTTTTTAGTTTTTATCTATTTCTGGTTCCATGGAGTGGAAAGTTATATAAAATAATTATTACAGATATTTACTTTAAATTTTAATCTAAGTAGGCTTTGTATATTTATGTTTACATGGTAGTTTTGTTGAAAAATATAACACATTTGAATTTGTTTGCTATTTCCACACAGTTTTAAATGTCCACTACTTTGCCAATCTGAAGGATCATTTGTCAAAATATCCTAATTCAACTTGCAATATTGAAAAGTATAGATTTAGAGTAGAAAATTCTTATGGAAAATTTTGATGGCAGATTCAGTGATTTTAGAAAAATCGAAGACGTTGTTTAATATCTATCGTTATGCGAGATACACTCACTCCGGAGCAGACGAAGAAGAGGCAAAGGCCTCCATCAGCAACTCCACCTTCTGTGAGGACAGAAGTTAAGAGGCATAAACCCTCACAAACCCAAAGCGTCAAGCATAGACCCGCAGCAGAGGCACAGCCCTCCACGTCGGGCACTAGCTATAGGGATGCTATCAAAGGGACGAGAATCGGCATCATCCATGCCGAACACCCCCACAAGACACTAACTCCAGAACAGTTAGCGGTGTGTCAGAAATCTATCCTGGCAGCTATTCCAACAGCGGCGAAAGAGGGTATAAATCCACAATTTGGTGGTCTCAGCCTAAAACCAGGATGGATGCTGATTATATGCCTAGATGATAAAACATCGAAATGGCTTGAGCAGGTAGCTGCCCTAATTAAAGTAGACGAATCTACAACCATAAAGGCAGTTAAGGAAGAACATATTCCTAAACTGGAAATAGTTACGGGCTACTTCCCAGCAGAAGAAGACCCAACAGAGGTAATAATAACACTCATAGCTTCTCAGAACCCTAAACTGTGCACGGAGAACTGGAAAGTCCTTAGTAGAAGGAAAGAAGGCACGTGCACGGTCATCACATTCTCTATCGACGGCCAATCGATGGAGAATCTTAAGCAGTTGGGAAACCGTGTCTGCTACAAATTCTCGGGCATCACACTCCGGCCAAAATCAAGGGAGGTCAACAGCGGCAAGCCGCCGACCACTAGTGATGTCCCAGAATCAAAAAAATGATCATATAAAGATCATTCAGGCGAACCTCCAAAGAGCAGCAGCGGCAATGGACGTATTAGCATGGAGGTTCGTCAAAGAGGAGATGCAGGTGGCTCTAATCCAAGAACCTTGGGCCACAAAAGGTAAACTTCTCGGTATCCCTCTAACAACAGGTAAGCAAATCTTTGATAAATCTAGCTGCAGACCAAGAGCAGCAATCATTTTATCTCAAAAAATTAATTATCTTACCATTCCTCTTTTCATCCGTACAGATTTAGTTGCTATACTGGCGAAAATACCAACTCCAGGAGGTTTTCAAGAGGTGATAATTGCCTCAGCTTACCTCCCTGGAGAGGAGCTAGAAGCTCCACCAGATTGCGTCAAAGACCTAGTGAGGTATAGCAAAGATCATGGACTTCCTATCATCCTAGGATGTGACGCAAACGCTCACCACATTGTATGGGGAAGTAGTAACAATAATAAAAGAGGTGAGTCACTTTTAGAATACCTTACTACTAATAACTTAGATATACTAAATAGGGGCTGTGCCCCCACCTTTATTAACAAAATCAGGCAGGAAGTACTTGACCTAACAATAACAAGCCCCTGCTTAGCGTATAAATGTTTAAAGTGGCACGTTTCTAAGGAAGCTTCCCTTTCAGACCACAAACATATATGCTTCGAAATTCAAGCGTCCCAATCTGAAGAAAAAAAGTTTAGGAACCCCACACGTACAAACTGGACACAATACCAGACAATACTTAAGTACGAAACATGTAACTTGGAGGATACAATAAGCAGCCCAGACTGCATTGACCTACAAGCTAATCAACTTGTTTATAACATGATTAATGCTTATGAACAGAATTGTCCTATCTCCAAGAAAAAAGGTAACAAACAACTACCTTGGTGGAACGAGGAACTAGCAACCAAACGCAAAGAAACTAGGAAATTGTTCAATAGAGCAAAAACCTTTGGTAACTGGGAAGAATATAAAAAATCCCTTACCGAATTTAATAACCTCTTAAAGAAGTCAAAAAGGGAATCATGGAGGAAACTATGTGAAGAGATCAATGAACTCCCAGTTGCCTCCAGACTCCAAAAGGTACTATCAAAGGATACACCTATTGATATTGGACTTCTAGAGAAACCAGATGGTTCTCTAACAACAAGCAGCTCAGAAACATTAGAAGTATTACTGGCGACTCACTTTCCAGGCTGTAAAATCATAGAAAATCAAGAAGATGAATACACAGAGGAAAGGATTCAACGTCCTTCTCCACACAGTAGCAGCTTAGCTGCCAAGATCTTCACTCCAGAAAAGATTAAATGGGCTATAAACTCATTTAAACCCTTTAAATCAGCTGGAGTAGACAAAGTCTTCCCGGCACTACTTCAGCAGGGATTAGAGATTCTTATGCCAGCCATAATAAGAATCTTTAAAGCAAGTTTTATATGGGGCTACATCCCAAAAATATGGAGGAAAGCTAGGGTGGTATTTATACCAAAGGCAGGGAACCGTCCCATCGAAAAACCTAAGTCATACCGTCCTATCAGCCTCACATCATTCTTCGTTAAAACAATGGAGAAATTAGTGGATTACCACATCAGAACTGGACCAAGTAAAGTCCGATTACATCCTAAGCAACATGCTTACCAAAAAGGAAAATCAACCGAATCAGCCCTTCATGATCTAGTTAGAAACATTGAAAAGGCGATAGAATTCAAAGAAATAGCACTATGCGCTTTCTTGGATATAGAAGGAGCCTTTGATAATACTCCACATGACGCAATCATAGCGGCAGCCAGGAAAAAAGGTATAGAGCCTGCGACCACTAAATGGATTCATGCCATGCTAAAAAGCCGAATGACAACGGCGGCCATAGGCAACAGCACATTAACAGCACAAACCTATAGGGGATGTCCCCAAGGAGGAGTACTATCTCCACTACTTTGGTCTATTGTTGTTGATGAGCTCCTAGATCGCCTTACAACGCAAGGTTTCGAGACCATAGGATACGCCGACGATCTCGTCATAATCATAAGAGGCAAACATGACTTTGTCATCTCTGAGAGGCTACAATTGGCCTTAAACTTGATTATGAACTGGTGTCAGTCTAAGAATCTTAACATTAATCCAACAAAAACCGACATCATACCATTTACAAATAGAAGAAAGATACATATCACAGCACCTTCATTAAATGGCATAACAATACCCTGTTCCAATAAAGTCAAATATCTAGGTATTACACTGGATAGAAAACTAAATTGGAACAGTCACTTAGAAACGACTCATGCTAAAGCACTAAGGGCGATGTGGGCCTGTAAAAGCTTATTTGGCAGAAAATGGGGGCTACAACCCAAGATGATTTACTGGTGTTACAGAACAATCATTCTACCAATAGTGACATATGGCGCCACGGTGTGGTGGACTAAAACGCTACAACTTAAAGCACAAGTTATGCTACAAAAAATACAACGACTAGCATGTCTTGGAATAACAGGTGCGATGAAAACCTGTCCAACTGCATCAATGGAAATGCTCCTAAATCTCCCACCGATACATCTTCAAATTAAAAAAGAAGCGGCAAGGGGCATGATCCGAATTCAGAAGGAAAAACAATACTTACCAGGAGATTTTAGAGGACACCTCAAAATTTTAAACAATAAAATAATAGAGGCAACGACCTCGCTTTTAACGGACATAATGCCGACAACTTATAACTTTGAAATACCATTCAAAGTTATAATCAATGAACGCAAAGACTGGCAATCCAAGCTTCATGAATTAGAAGAAGGTTCGACCATCTGGTACACAGATGGTTCAAGAACCAAAGATGGTACAGGAGCCGGTGTGAAAGGACCAAACTTCGCACTATCCAAACCACTCGGTAAAGAAGCAACAATCTTCCAGGCCGAACTTATTGCGATGGAGCTATGCATCCAAGAGATTATTAGGAGGGCTCACCGCAACCAAACAATTTATATACTATCAGACAGCCAAGCAGTCCTTAAAGCTCTCTTATCCCACAAACAGGAGTCCAAATTGGTATGGAGCTGTCTTCAAAACCTAAAGATCCTGGCTAAAAGGAACAAAGTAACCTTAATGTGGGTACCAGGACATATAGGTGTTGAAGGAAATGAAGAGGCGGACCGCCTTGCAAAGGAGGGTGCAACTACAAAGTTCACTGGACCAGAACCATTCTGTGGCAAACCCAGAGGGCACTCAAAACTCATAATTCACAGGTGGGCCGAACAAGAGCACAGACTCTACTGGAACAGACTACCAGGTCTGAAGGTATCAAAAAAATTTATCCAGCCACAAAAACTCAAAGTGGATAAACTACTAAATCTCAGCAAAAAGGACATCAGAACCTTAACAGGTCTCATAACAGGACACCACCCTGTCAACTACCACCTTAAAAAAATGGGACTAGCTGAAGATGATAAATGCCGTCTCTGTCTGTTAGACAAAGAGACTACAGAGCATCTACTCTGCACCTGTGAAGCAGCAGGACGGAGGAGACTGGATCATTTGGGAAAAGGAATCCTTACCACAAATGAATTGGCCGAAAAGGCCCCCGAACACATACTAAGATTTTACAAATCTCTAGAAATGGGCTAGGGTTTAGGGCAATATGTACAATAGATCTTTAGGTCGCGGTACTCTCGAGTCCCTTTATAAAAAAAAAAAAAAAAAAAAAAAATATCTATCGTTTCCATTTAGATCTGATTTCAAAAAGAAATTTTGACATTGTATGCCGATGTATTTCTTAAAGAAGTAAATTTTTGGGAGTACGTTTGTCGAGAGAAGTATTCAAACATAAAAAACTTCTGTGAATATATGCTGTGAATATATTCATGTTTTGTATCCACTTAGTTATGTGAAACTAAAGTAGACTTATTTAAAGCAGACAAAAACGGAACATCGCTCCGATCTTACAGCATTAACACTGTCATTAGTCATTGTGAAATTACACTCCTGAATTTGAAAAATTGGTAGAGGGTATGATTACACAAGTATCACATTCAAATAATAGTTTTAAAGTCCTTCTATTTCTGTTCACTTTCTTATTATATAATATTTAATTGAGTTGTTTGTTCTGTTTCTTCTTTATTTATATTACTTTAATAATGCTTTTTAATTAAAACTTCTTAATTTGTCAAAAAAAATTAATTTAATAATTGATTTACAGACAGAACTTAATTTAAGTTCTGTCTGTAAATCAATTATTTTATTTTATAACTTTATTTATTTACTCGTTTGTTTAATTATTTTATTTTATAACTTTATTTATTTACTCGCTTGGTAGATCAGTATTTATTTTATAATGCCAAAAGTTAAAACAAGATGGCCACCCTTGGTTTATTGTATTCAAATTATTTTATGTTTTGTCTCGCAGAACAATTTTTAGAATCTGATACCCCTGATGGTATATTTTATTTCGGTGCAATGACAATCAATTTATTTACATTGTAATAACTTCTCAAAATACTTCTTTCTATTCTGATGATAACAAAGCTCTCTGTACAGTTGGTAATAGCATGAAGCAGTAATTGTGATGGTTTATGCGAGAGTTGGTTTCATTGTGCGTGTCTAAATAAATCATATGACGATTGTAACCGCTGTACAGTGCTTGAAGATAAAGCTATGTGGTTTTGTCCAGTTGATAAACGTAGATTCAATAATTCGAAGACAAGTAATGCTGTTCTTCCAGTTGCTAAAACCTGCAGAGCTGATAGAAGTCTGACGGATAGATTTGAAATGCTAAGCAATGATGTAAATAATAAAATACTTTCTTTTGAAAACATTTTAAAATCTTCAATTGATAAATTAGTTTTCACAAATAAGGATGCTACTAGTAATAATAAAGTAAAAACTAAGAAATTAAAGAAAGGCAAAACGGAAAGTTTGGAATCAGGGATACAATTAAAAGCCCTTTATATATACTAATAATTTTGTATTGAATATAACAAATAACAAAAATAAATCTATTTTCAAAAAACAAAGAAATAAATTGTCGACTAACTTTTCTATCAGTCATTAAATAAAATATATATTATTTATTAAGGTAAAAATGAAAAATATTAATCGATTTTTTAATTAAAACTTTATGATAGTTTTTAAAAAACATTTTAATAGTTGGGGAAAGGTTTCTCTGAGCCAAAAAATATGATTTTAATGGGTCGAAAGTCTTTCTATTTCAGGTACAAGAGTAAGCCAGTGTGTAGGTATGTCTTAGCATTTCCCTCCAATCAGTTTATGTCCACTAAAAAATTTTTTTTAATTCTGCAGTTTTTTTTGTTGATGAGCTGAATTTTTTAAAAATTTTAGTGACTATAGTTTCAATGTTTATCTTTAGAGTATTGCGCTTTTTGGTTGTGTTCCCTAAAATGTGGCACTTAGAACCGATGGGAATGATATTACTATATTCTTTTAAAAGCAGTAAGCCTACTATTATGCCTCCCAAAGTTTACAGTTGCGTTAGCGGCCCCAAGTGCAGATACGTTTTTTAACGTTAAACCATGTTTGGATATTTGGCAGCACAAGGCATCTGCCATACTTATTGCGTTTTCATAATCAAGTGAAAAAAAAAGATAAAAGTGAAGTTTTGATGCCTTTGTCTATTTTGAAATGCTGCATCACTAAGGGGAATGTTCAGCATTTCGCAATAGACAAAGGAATCCAAACTTCACTTTTATTTGACGCATCTCTGCTGATTGAAAATGGACAATCATTTTTTAGCTTTCTAGGCAAAATCATCCTGGAATTGGGCCCAAGAACTTTTGTTATTATACAGGGTGGGCCAACTTGGACTGACTGATTTGAAATGCTTATAATTTTTGTATTTTTAAATTTTTTTATTTTGATAATACAGAATTTTATAAAATTTTATAATGTCATAATACTCAGTGCAAGAACGTGTAAAAATTGTTGAATTTTATTATGTTTCCGGACGATCAATTGTTACAACGCAAAGAAAATACCGTCAGCATTTTAATACTGCAGAGGCTCCCAGTGTAAACATGATAAGAAGCTTAATGACCCGTTTTGAGAATTTGAGTTAAGTGGGTGATGAACTACGAAGATATGTTCGTCTTGTTCGCACTGAACAAACTATAGATGCCGTATGAGAAAGTGTTCACACGGATCCAACTGTGTCTACTCGTCGACGACCTACTCAATTGAACGTCACCAGAACATCGCTACGACGTATTCTAAAAGTTGATCTGAAGATGTTTCCATATAAAATTCAATTGGCCCAAGAATTATTGCCGAGGGATGAACCACAACGGCTACAATATGCCAATAGATTCATTTTGCTAGCAACAGAAAATGCCAATTTTTTGAATAATCTGATTATGAGCGATGGAGCACATTTTCATTTAAATGGATATGTTAATAAACAGAACTGCCGAATTTGGGGTACAGAGAATCGGAGAGCATTGCATCAGCGACAATTACACCCTCTCAGATGCACTGTTTGGTGTGGAATCATGGCGGATAAAGTTATTGGTTCTCAATAATCGTAACATATGGTTTCAGCAAGATCGAGCTACAGCTCATACCGCAAGAGCCACAATGGCAGTTATGAGAGAACTTTTCGATAACCGAATAATTTCAAAAAATGCAGATTTCGTTCTCCAGATTTGCCGGATGTTTTTTTTTCGTGGGGTTTCTTGAAGGAACGAGTTTACGTCAACAAACCACAAGATATTCAGGAGCTAAAGCAGAATATTCGCACAGAAATTGCTTAATTGCAGTCAGAAACGTTGTGTAACGTAATGCAAAATGTCTTAAGTAGAGCCATTAACTGCCAACAGGAGAATGGACGCCTAAAAGATGTAATTTTTTATACTTAGCTTAAAAAAATTTTATGAAAATACAGACGGTACCGGGATACAAGGAACGAGCACACAAAATCCGACTAGACACACCGACGCAATAGACTTTGCAAAAGTCCGTCTACCAGCCTTTTAGACAAACAACCTGGCTACGTGGTTCATCCAAGCTGAAGCACAATTTTCGGTTTTTAAAATCGTTAAAAAGACACCAAATATTGCTCAACTATTGCAGCGCTCCCGTCTGAAACATGTGAGTATTTAATAGACATCATCGCCGATTCACCACAAAACAACAAATATACAACGTTAAATTTCACTACACTCAGCTTCAGAAAGCAAAAGATTAGGAAATTTATTAGAGAAAGTTCAACTTGGCGATCGGAAACCATCGGCGTTGTTTCGATCAATGAAATAAACAGCTGGTAGCACTTTCGAGCCAAGCATAATCAAAGAACTCTGGTTACGTCATCTTCCACAAGCATTAAATATTGCTTTAGTTTCAGTGGGCGACAAAACAACAGATGAACTCATCGAAATTACTAACAAAATTTTGGACGGAACAGATGCTTCATTATCAGCAACTATAAACGCAATGTCGAGACATTTTTCTAGCACTACGCAGCAACATTCACCGAATAACAATTTAGAATAGAGATTAGCCAGATTAGAAAGCATCCTTTCGAAATTAGACATTAATAACATCAACAACAGCGGGCATCATGATAGAAGATTTTCGAGTAATAGGCCGCGATTGAGATCGAATAGCACTCATAACAAATACAAAACTTTATGCTATTACCATAGAAAAAAAAAATTTATGATATTACCTTTCGCCAGACTACGACGTCTTAACGCAACGCGTCACATCGCCCAGACAGAATTTCAGCATATGACTGAAATCGGTATTTGCAGACAGTCGGACCCTTTAGTTTCATCTCAACTTCACATGGTCAAAAAGAAGAATAACTCTGATTGGAAACCATGTGACTTACAGGGTTGCACCATTTTTTGAAAAGTAGATCTAGTCAGAGCCTACCATCTTATACCGATGGTTCCGGACGACATCCACAACACCTTTCAGATTGTTTGAGTTTTTGCGGATGCCTTTCGGATTACGATTACCACCGACCAAGACAGGCAATTCGAATCAAAACTTTTTAGAGAACTAACGAAGCTACTGGGCAGCCATAGAATACGCACGTCGCCATATCACCCGCAATCGAAATGCCTTGTGGAACGATTCCACTAACACCAACGAATTTCAAAAAGTATATTTTCCACAGGAGGACATGCGACTTTGTTTTCCTACAGATGGACACAATAAAATCAGGACTTACAAAACCGTACACTGGACCACACAACGTACTAAGAAGACTGCGGAACACTTACATCATAGACGTTAATAACAAAAACGTGACGGTTCAGTGGACAGACTAAAACCGGCTTTCGTCGAAACGACTTGGGGGGGGGGGGTGATGTAGCGATCACGGCAACAATTTAATTGTTTTCTCTACTACCATTTTTCAATTCTATTTTCTATAAAAAATTTTCAATTCTATTTTCAATAAAAGTCTTATTTTATTTTATTTAAAATCAATTTTCGTGTAACACACGCGACTATACTTCTTATATTTTTTATCGTTTCGTAAGACACCAGGATTCTATCACCGATTGATAAGAAATATATTGAATATTAATTTTAATTATTACTTTTAATAATTAAATGCAACTATTGATCAAAATTATTATCGTGTGTGTGTGTGGTAAACACGATAAAAAATATAAGAAGTATAGTCGCGTGTGTTACTCGAAAATTGATGTTAAATAAAATAAAATAAAACCCTTATAATAGTTTAAATTATAAATAATTAAATAAATAAAAATAAGTTAGGAATAAATACTTGAATTAAAATAAGTAAAATAGTTTTAGAACATAAATAAATATGTTAAGAATAAATAAATATGTAAATAAAAATGTGGAAATCAATATGTAAATAAAAATGTGGACTGTAAAAGGAAGATTTTTATTTAGACATAAAAACTAGTTACAGCACACCATAGTTATTTGAAGAATTTTGTGAGGAAGAAATAAAAGTTTCAGCGAACCCATTGTTAGAAAAATACCCAAGAGAAATTTCTATTGAAATTATTGATGAATTTTTATTTTTAAAGAATATTTATATAATTAATTTACACATAGATCCATTACCTGAAAATGTACTAAAAAACATTCTTGAAACAAATTGGTCAATTATTAGAATATTTTTGGGTCTACTCGTTTCTGTTGCATCCGCTGAAAGAAGCTTTAGTACCTTGAAAAAAATAAAAATTTTTAACAGATGTCTCAGGAAAGACTAAATGGTTTATCAACCATTAAAGGACTAAATAATATTTTTATACTTAAACTAAATAGCGGGGTATGGGGGCCCCAAAAAGTATTACTTTACATGTAATGGATGCTAATTGCTGTGATTATGATGTTAGTTTTGTTATATTGGGTGATTACAAATTATATAATATAAACTGGAAGTATGACGATGATGATAAACGTTTCGTTCCGCTTGTAGTAACGAAAGATATTGCAAAACTTATAATTGATTCTTATTTTGACAAAAATCTCGTTCAAATTAATGTTTTGTAATATTCATGGTAAATTTATAGATTTGGTATTTTTAAATGATGATTCCAATCATTTTGTACATAATATTTTTGTTCCAGTAGCTAGAACTGATAAATAAAGCTATTTAAGTATATATATAACATCTATAAGAACTGATAAAATCTTAAAATAAAATTAATAAGTTCAATTTGCTTAGTTAGCAAAATTGCTAAATAAGCATATTCAATTTACATATTTTCGTAGGCCCAAAATTAATATTGTTATTTTAATAAAAATCTTAACCATGCATTTTCTAAACTTATTATTTTTTTATGTAAACACAAAATACCAAAAAGTGTATTAACCTATTTAACGTGCTTAACTCTTTTATGAGCAATGACGTGTATTCAGTATTCACGTAATGCTGGTGGATTAAGGTAGGATATTTATTTATTTATTTCAGTCTAAGAATATTATTACACAGACTTGACTTATAACTAGCGCAACGAAAAATATGCTTTAGCATATTTTTTTTCTGAATCATATTGAGAAAACGAGCAACATATTAATCAATTTCAGGAAAAATTACGAGCCCCTATTTGTTAGGGCATATTTTTGCATATTTCAACAAAAGCGCATATATTTGCATATTTCAATTTTTGTTTGCATAAGATCATATTTTTAGGCCATATTTTACCAAATTTTTATTTAAAAAAATTTTTATATTCGTTTTTGAAAATAATACACAATAGCTGTAGCACTGGACACTGGCTATTGCTACAGCTATTGTGTGCTGATGAGTTATATTGAGGTATGTGGGAAAAAAATAGTGCAAGCAAATTTAATTTGTTCATCGAACAGCAAATTAAAAATTTATAAAACTTAAATTACACATACACGAACATATGTTTTTTGTTTAAATTTTCACTTTTGATGAACTTAAAATTTACCAAAAATTTCCACTAATTCTTAATTTATTTAGAAATATATATTTTATGAAATTTTTCTCTCCTTTTTTTAACTTACAATTACGTAATTCAACGAAAGTAAAAATGTAAACAAAACACATATGATTGAATTGCTTCTCTGGAAACTGGTTGTGCAATTGAAAAGAACTGCGATTTTCTGGAAACTACTGTGGAAACTTGCTATTATAGTTGAAAAGAAATGGGGGATATTTCAGCAAGTTTGACTGGAGTATCTGTCTAAAATGCAGTAAAAGAAAATATACTATTGGCGAAATGTTTGAAGAAGGTTTTAGGATCAAACAGATAAAGCTTTCTGTTCGAAAATTTGAGCGAAATGTTTGTTATTTATTGTAATAATAATTTAAATTAATTATGTGCTCAATTATTTATTTCGTAATCTTGTCACTTTGAACTTTTTTAATGCTTTTAGTGAGTTTCGTTTTTTTAAAAAATTTAATTAGTAAAAAAATAGTAAAAAAAATTTTTTACAAAAAATTTGCTTTTAATTAAGCGCACTAAAATGTAAAAAATAAATTTACAAATCCTGGTTTGATATGAAATTTACAAAAAAATTTCTAAATATTAGTTGCAGAACAGCAAATATTTTATAAGCTTAATAAGTTTTTACAAATTTAATCATAAAAATTTCGGTAGGTGGTATTATTATCACGGAGGGATGGTGGTGGATATATGATCAACAGCCACCATCTTCGCTATCCAATCATCCCACCATTACCACCTATGACACCCATCGCCACCCACCATCAGTAACTACCTTCAACACCCACTCACAATCAACACCATCCATATCCACTATTCATTATCGCACACTATCACCATCCACAGTCATCAATATACTCAACCACCATCATTACCCACTATCAACACCCGCTAGCACAAACTACCAGCAGTATCCGCCATCATTATCGACTATACCCGTCTACTATCAGACCCCTCTATGACCACCAACCATCACTATCCCACCATCATCTACCATCGCCACACATCATCACCATCTACTATCACAGCCATCATCACCATCCCACCATCACCTACCAACACCCACATTCTTCATTATCGGCAACCACCACGTACCATCAACAACAACGATCACCATCTACAATCACCACACACCAGCACCAGAGATTGTTGAAAGTATCATACCATTTCTTCTCCCCTACAAGTTATGGTATCAGTAGTAGGTACTAGTAGGACAAATAAGAAAAGAATAATTTTTAGAGTACAGGATTGTAGTATAACAATAAAAAGGATATAAAAAAGTTTGAGAAATTTAGTCTTACTCTTAGATATTAGAAGTACATCAAAACTGACTAAAATGGCGAATTCAAATGTTTCTGAATAAGGTTTAGACAACGACACTGAAAGACAATTTGGTCCAAATATTACACCGAGTAGTTTTTCACTTCAAGAGAACGTGTTAAATGGGAATGGAGCAGTCTGAAATAATCCAGTTCAAAATAATTTACTGAATTGAGAAAGTGTAATAGGTAATTTAAAAAACGACGCGACTTAACCTTTATGTACCACATTTACACTGTAGTATTTAATAGGCGCGACAACATATTCTCAGGGCCGAAAAGTATAATAGTATGAACAGCTTGCAGGGAGGCTAAAATAGTAGAGCGGCAAAATAACAAAAAAAAAAATTAAGTAACTTATTTGCAAGTAAAATTGTATTCGAAATTTTTCAATTACATAATACTGTATTAAAACCTCGTTCCATATTTTTATTTTGTTCACCAGTCCAACCAGAAAATTTTCATCTAAATTTCATATATATTTTCATATACATACATATATAATTTTCATATGTATAAACAAAAAATATTTTTGCGTATGCATATGAAAATATATATGAACATCATTTTCTGGTTGCACTGTAGCAAAAAATTTCAACACTGTTCATAGTTAATATCTAAAGAAAAAAATTTCAATAAAAAACCCGTTCTGTTTCTTATAGGAAACACCCAATCGCAAAAACAGTCTTTTTAATCTGTACAAGCAGAAAATTTTCATAAGCAGTAAAACAAAACCACAAAATTCTGCAAGGACAAAATTTTCAGCCGTAGACCTACATATACCAGTTTATGTATTTATGCACAGTTTGTATTGTATATAGAAATATATAGTCGAGCAGCCCATATATCTGTGGCATGGAAATATGCTGTAAAAGCTTAAGCCGACTTAAGCGAAAATTGATTTTTCGTTACTGCTAGAATTACCCTTTTAATAGCGTTTTCACGTTTTCCTTAATGCAAACAAACTAATCCAAGTTAAGTGAAATGAGTTTTCCTAAACGCTTAAGTTTTTCTGTTGACATTTGCATTCGATAAAATAGCTTAAGTCAATGATTTTTTTTAAGTGAAGAAAAAAATATTTTTCAATTTCACATAACATATTATGTTGATTAAAATCCTGAAGATTAAAAAAGGTTTATATATTTTTCAGTTTTATTAAAAGCGCTTATGTTAAGTTAAGATAATTATATTAAAATTAATTTTTAGATTCTATGTTACTTAAGTCGACTTAAGTTATTTTGTCAAAAATTTAATATAATTTTAAGATAATTTTAATTTTTACACAATATCTTATGTCTACTTAAGTTACATTATACAAACATGATATGAAATTAACAGGGTCTTATGTTAACATAAGCTACTTTTGATTTGTGCATATCATTTCGTTGTTGAAAGTTAAGCGTTAAAGTTGCATTAGTTACCATTAATACAAAACATCAGAATTTGAAGCAAAAAAATGAAAACCCTTAAAACTGAAAGCAATCCCCACATATTTGGTATCTCCGTGTAGGGAATTTAATTTCTACCGCACTTTCGAAAACCTTTTCTAAAAATATTCAAAATTGCCCGAGCAATCGGGAAAATATGGAAATTTAATGCGATTCAATACAAAACATCAGAATTTGTAGCAAAAAAATGAAAACCCTTAAAACTGAAAGCAATCCCCACATATTTGGTATCTCCGTGTAGGGAATTTAATTTCTAGCGCACTTCCGAAGACCTTTTCTAAAAATATTCAAAATTGCCCGAGAAATCGAGAAAATATGGATATTTAATGAGGTTCAATACAAAACATAAGAATTTGTAGCAACAAAATGAAAACCCTTAAAACTAAAAGCAATCCCCATATATTGGGTATCTCCGTGTAGGGAATTTAATTTCTAGCGCACTTCCGAAGACCTTTTCTAAAAATATTCAAAATTGCCCGAGAAATCAGCAAAATATGGAAATTTAATGCGATTCAATACAAAACATCAGAATTTGTAGCAAAAAATGAAAACCCTTAAAACTAAAAGCAATCCCCACATATTTGGTATCTCCGAGTAGGGAATTTAATTTCTAGCGCACTTCCGAAGAACTTTTCTAAAAATATTCAAAATTGCCCGAGAAATCGAGAAAATATGGATATTTAATGAGGTTCAATACAAAACATCAGAATTTGTAGCAACAAAATGAAAACCCTTAAAACTAAAAGCAATCCCCATATATTGGGTATCTCCGTGTAGGGAATTTAATTTCTAGCGCACTTCCGAAGACCTTTTCTAAAAATATTGAAAATTGCCCGAGAAATCCGGAAAATATGGAAATTTAATGCGATTCAATACAAAACATCAGAATTTGTAGCAAAAAAATGAAAACCCTTAAAACTGAAAGCAATTCCCACATATTTCGTATCGCCGTTTAGGGGATTTAATTTCTAGCGAATTTCCGAAGACCTTTGCGAAAAATATTCAAAATTGCCCGAGAAATCGGGAAAATATTGAAATTTAATGAGAGTTAATACAAAACATCAGAATTTGTAGCAAAAAAATGAAAACCCCTAAAACTAAAAGCAATACCCACATATTTGGTATCTCCGTGCAGGGAATTTAATTGCTACCGCACTTTCGAAAACGTTTTCGAAAAATATTCAAAATTGCCCGAGAAATCGGGAAAATATGGAAATTTAATGAGGTTCAATACAAAACATCAGAATTTGTAGCAAAAAAATGAAAACCCTTAAAACTAAAAGCAATCCCCACATATTTGGTATCTCCGAGTAGGGAATTTAATTTCTAGCGCACTTCCGACGACGTTTTCGAAAAATATTCAAAATTGCCCGAGAAATCGGGAAAATATGGAAATTTAATGAGGTTCAATACAAAACATCAGAATTTGTAGCAAAAAAATGAAAACCCTTAAAACTAAAAGCAATCCCCACATATTTGGTATCGCCGAATAGGGAATTTAATTTCTAGCGAATTTGCGAAGACCTTTTCTAAAAATATTCAAAATTACCCGAGAAATCGGGAAAATATGGATATTTAATGAGATTCAATACAAAACATCAGAACTTGTAGCAAAAAAATGAAAACTCTTAAAACTGAAAGCAATCCCCACATATTTGGTATCTCCGTGCAGGGAATTTAATTGCTACCGCACTTTCGAAAACGTTTTCGAAAAATATTCAAAATTGCCCGAGAAATCGGGAAAATATGGAAATTTAATGAGGTTCAATACAAAACATCAGAATTTGTAGCAAAAAAATGAAAACCCTTAAAACTAAAAGCAATCCCCACATAGTTGGTATCTCCGAGTAGGGAATTTAATTTCTAGCGCACTTCCGACGACGTTTTCGAAAAATATTCAAAATTGCCCGAGAAATCGGGAAAATATGGAAATGTAATGCGATTCAATACAAAACATCAGAATTTGGAGCAAAAAAATGAAAACCCTTAGAACTGAAAGCAGTCCCCACATATTTGGTATCGCCGTGTAGGGAATTTAATTTCTAGCAAATTTCCGAAGACCTTTTCGAAAAATATTCAAAATTGTCCGAGAAATCGGGATAATATGGAAATTTAACGCGATTCAATTCAAAACATCAGAATTTGTAGGAAAAAACATCAGAATTTGTAGCAAAAAAATTAAAACCCTTAAAACTGAAAGCAATCCCCACATATTTGGTATCTCTGTGCAGGGAATTTAATTTCTACCGCACTTTCGAAGACCTTTTCGAAAAATATTCAAAATTGCCCGAGAAATCGGCAAAATATGGAAATTTAATGAGGTTCAATACAAAACATCAGAATTTGTAGCAACAAAATGAAAACCCTTAAAACTAAAAGCAATCCCCTCATATTTGGTATCTCCGAGTAGGGAATTTAATTTCTAGCGCACTTCCGAAGACCTTTTCTAAAAATATTCAAAATTGCCCGAGAAATCGGGAAAATATGGAAATTTAATGCGATTCAATACAAAACATCAGAATTTGTAGCAAAAAATGAAAACCCTTAAAACTAAAAGCAATCCCCACATATTTGGTATCTCCGAGTAGGGAATTTAATTTCTAGCGCACTTCCGAAGACCTTTTCTAAAAATATTCAAAATTGCCCGAGAAATCGAGAAAATATGGATATTTAATGAGGTTCAATACAAAACATCAGAATTTGTAGCAACAAAATGAAAACCCTTAAAACTAAAAGCAATCCCCATATATTGGGTATCTCCGTGTAGGAAATTTAATTTCTAGCGCACTTCCGAAGACCTTTTCTAAAAATATTGAAAATTGCCCGAGAAATCCGGAAAATATGGAAATTTAATGCGATTCAATACAAAACATCAGAATTTGTAGCAAAAAAATGAAAACCCTTAAAACTGAAAGCAATTCCCACATATTTCGTATCGCCGTTTAGGGGATTTAATTTCTAGCGAATTTCCGAAGACCTTTGCGAAAAATATTCAAAATTGCCCGAGAAATCGGGAAAATATTGAAATTTAATGAGAGTTAATACAAAACATCAGAATTTGTAGCAAAAAAATGAAAACCCCTAAAACTAAAAGCAATACCCACATATTTGGTATCGCCGAATAGGGAATTTAATTTCTAGCGAATTTGCGAAGACCTTTTCTAAAAATATTCAAAATTACCCGAGAAATCGGGAAAATATGGAAATTTAATGAGGTTCAATACAAAACATCAGAATTTGTAGCAAAAAAATGAAAACCCTTAAAACTAAAAGCAATCCCCACATATTTGGTATCTCCGAGTAGGGAATTTAATTTCTAGCGCACTTCCGACGACGTTTTCGAAAAATATTCAAAATTGCCCGAGAAATCGGGAAAATATGGAAATTTAATGCGATTCAATACAAAACATCAGAATTTGGAGCAAAAAAATGAAAACCCTTAGAACTGAAAGCAGTCCCCACATATTTGGTATCGCCGTGTAGGGAATTTAATTTCTAGCAAATTTCCGAAGACCTTTTCGAAAAATATTCAAAATTGTCCGAGAAATCGGGATAATATGGAAATTTAACGCGATTCAATTCAAAACATCAGAATTTGTAGGAAAAAACATCAGAATTTGTAGCAAAAAAATTAAAACCCTTAAAACTGAAAGCAATCCCCACATATTTGGTATCTCTGTGCAGGGAATTTAATTTCTACCGCACTTTCGAAGACCTTTTCGAAAAATATTCAAAATTGCCCGAGAAATCGGCAAAATATGGAAATTTAATGAGGTTCAATACAAAACATCAGAATTTGTAGCAAAAAAATTAAAATCCTTAAAACTAAAAGCAATCCCCTCATATTTGGTATCTCCGAGTAGGGAATTTAATTTCTAGCGCACTTCCGAAGACCTTTTCTAAAAATATTCAAAATTGCCCGAGAAATCGGGAAAATATGGAAATTTAATGCGATTTGTAATTGTCTTTTTAATAAAACACTTTATGTCTTTAATTTATAATTTATTCATTTACTATTTATTATATTTATACTAAGACTTTTATTTTAACAATTACTTATTTAAATTTTATTTATTGATTATAGGTTTAACCACTTTGAGCGTATATAATTGACTGAGAGACTGATAAGCGTAATCTGCTCTTATATATGGTATATATTTAATTGTTTAATATTTTGTCAAATCGAGTATCGAAGTGCAGGGAATAAATCATGGGATTATTTATCTAGGGAATTTGTACCGAGTGTACAATACTCCCCCTCTGGATCGGAAACTATTGTTTTCGAAATGTACTGATTTTATTCCATAAGCCGGTTTTAACCTGTCGATACTTATGGTTTGATTCTTATTTTTGACTTCAATTACGAACGTTTTTCGCATTCTTCGAATAATCTTATATGGTCCTGTGTAAGGGTTAACGAGTGGTCCTTTCACTTTATCGACACGGACGAACACATGTGTGCACGAGTCTAATGTTTTTGGAACGAAAAGGTGGTTTTGTTTTTGTTCTCGCGGTGCTGTTGGTATCGTTTCGCGCATATTCTTACGCAGGTCTTTAATTGAGTTTCGTCGGGCTTTTCTTTCGATTTCGGCAGAAGGAATTCGCCGGGAACGACTATTGGTTCGCCGTAAACCAATTCAGCCGGGGTACAGTTCGTGTCTTCCTTTACCGAGCTTCTGATTCCTAACAAAACTGTTGGGAGCTCAGAACTCCAGAGGGTGGTAGTGCAACGTGCTTTCAACGTTGCCTTCAGTTGGCGGTGAAAGCGCTCTACCATACCATTGGCTTTTGGGTTGTAGGGAGTGGTTCGAATCCTATTCATGCCGATTAGTTCACTTAGGTCCCTAAACAACTTCGACTCGAACTGAACACCTTGGTCGGTCGTAATTACCGAAGGTATGCCAAATCTACTTATATGGTTCTCGTAAAAGGTTGTTGCTACGGTCAATGCCGTCATGTCCTTCATCGGAATTGCTTCAGGCCAACGTGTAAATCTATCAACCGTCGTGAGTATGTAATTATACCCGTTTGATACCGGCAGCGGCCCCACAATATCAATGTGGACGTGCTGAAATCTACCACTAGGCGACGTAATTTTTCCGAACGGCGACACTACATGTCGGTTAACTTTTGAAAGTTGGCAACCTAAACATGCTTTTGCCCAATGTCCTACATCTACATTCATTTTAGGCCAAAAGTATTTTGAATTCACAAGTTTTCGCGACGCTCGTACGCCTGGGTGCGATAATCCGTGAAGGCTTTCGAAGATTTGCTTTCTCCAACTTTTCGGAATAAATGGACGTGTTCTATTGTTTAACACTACGCACCATATTTCCTCGTCGGAATCAGGTATTTTTACGAGTTTCAATTGAACTTTTGAATTTATGGGCGGATTTTTTATCAACTGTTGAAGTTCATCGTCTTGTAGCTGAATATTCGGCAAGTCGTTTAAGGAAAGTGATGATAGTTCGTTAACCCTCGAGAGACAATCACTAACTACGTTATCGCTACCTTTAATGTGTCGTATATCGCTTGTGAATTGAGCGATGTAGTCGAGTTGCCGTAGTTGTCGCGGGCTACGTTCGGACTTTGACGTGATAGCTGTACACAAAGGTTTGTGGTCGGTGTAAATATGGAACTGTCTCCCCTCCACGAAATGTCGGAAATGCTTTATCGCCAGGTAGATTGCCAATAGCTCTCTATCGAAAGCGGAGTACTTACATTCCGTGGGTGATAATTTTTTGGAAAAGAACCCAAGGGGTTCCCAACCTGTTTTGCATTGTTGCTGAAGTACCGCTCCGACAGCTGTATTTGATGCGTCGGCTGTGATGTTAAACTTCGTGTATTCACGGGGGTGGGCTAGTAACGTAGCTGTGGCGAGAGCTTTTTTTACCTCCTTAAAGTTAACATTGCAATTATCGGGCCATGAAAAATGTTTCTTGTTTTTACCTATCTTTACCAGTGTTGCTAAGTGGTTGTGAATTGGGGATAACTTTTCTGCAAGTCGCGGTAGGAATCTGTGGTAATAGTTCACCATGCCGAGGAATCGTTGGATTTGCCGGACTGTAGTGGGTGTTGGAAAATCGTTAATTGCTGTCACTTTTTCTTGGGACGGTAGGATACCATCTTTTGAAACGTTGTGACTTAGGAATTCTAGGGATTTTACTCCAAAGATGCATTTTGATGCTTTAATGTTTAACCCATACTCGGTTAGACGTTTGAATAGAACTTTTAAATGTTTTTTGTGTTCTGTTTCACTTGTACTCGCGATGAGTATGTCGTCGATGTAACAAAACAAGAAGTCTAAACCGGTAGTAACTTCGTTAAGGAATCGTTGAAATGTTTGCGCCGAATTGCGTAACCCGTATGGCATTCTTGTGAACTCATAGAGTCCGAATGGTGTTGTGATTGCTGTTTTTTCAACGTCCTCTTCAGCCATGGGAATTTGGTGGTACGCGCGGACCAGGTCGATCTTTGAAAAAATTGTGCAACCGGCTAATTGTTGCGAAAAAGTTTGGATATGCGGTATGGGATATCTGTCGGGGACGGTAATTGCATTTAGCTTGCGATAATCCCCACAGGGGCGCCAGTCATGGTCCTTTTTTCTTACCATATGCAGTGGTGATGAGAATCGTGACTTTGAGGGACGGCAGATACCTAAATCGGTCATATACTGAAATTCAAGCTTGGCCGCTTTGAGTTTTTCATTATCCAATCGACGGGGTTTGTCGGTCGGGGCTATGCCTTGGATTTCTATGTAATGTCGGACATTATGTCGAACCGGATGTTTATAATTCGGTAATTCCGTGAGCGAGGGAAATTCTTTTAGGATGGACCCGTATTCATTGTTAATGGTGAAGATTTTTGGTGTCGGTGTATCCACGTTCACTATTATTGTGTTCACCTGCAGTGATGTAGAATTGTCGATTAGGCGGCGGTTTTTAAGGTCGATTAATAGATTATATTTTGCTAGGAAATCCGCTCCAATGATTGGTTTATCTACCGCTGCTATTACGAACGCGTGTGTAAATTCACGTTTTAGCCCGAGATCTAGTTTTAATAATTTCGCTCCGTATGTCGCGATTTCTGTACCGTTGGCAGCCGATAGTGCACATCCTAGATCTTTATTTCCGTGGGGAAATAGTTTGAATTGTATTACCGAAATTTCCGCGCCCGAATCGATCAAAAATTGGAGTAGATTCTCTTGGTCCCTTATAAATAGGCGGCGAGATTTACCTATTCCACTGTCTGCCGCATTGACAGTAGAATTTATAAGTTTAAATCTTTCTTTGACGCGCTGGTTTTATAGGTACAGGGTTTTCTACAATTCCGTGCCTTATCTCCGAATTTATTGTGGAAATAACAAATATTGTTGTGATTGGCTCGGGAACTCGATCGCGAGTTTTGTCTTGAGCGGAAGGAAAATCTATTGCTATTTCGACCGCGGTTGTCCAACTCGAGTCTAGTTAAAAGTTTTTTATTTCGTGTAACTCTTGCGTAAGCTTTCGTTCTGTTGTTGTTAGTGTCGGGGATGCCTTGTTTCGATGTGTGGTAAGGGTAGACGTACCAGATGCTTCCGCAATGGTACCGGACGGTTGGGACACTTCCCAGATCTTATCTGCGATTGGTAAGATCTCTTCTACGTTTTTATCGGCCCAAGGTGCTACCGAGGTGCGTAAGGACTGAGGTAATCTTTTTAGCCATAATCTTTTTATCAATTCTTTATCGATTAGGGCTGAATCACCCGCTTGGTTTGACATTAATCTGAAAAATTCCGACGGGCTGAGGTCACCTATTTCATTTAGGCTGGATAACAGGTTGTCTAACCGTCTTTCGTTCGATAGGCTGTGCCTTTCGATCAAAGCCTTTTTAAGTTTGTCGTATCTCGGAACTGAAGGATCGGGATTTTTTAATATGTCTATAACTGATAGCGCGACGTCCTGTGGGAGCGCGGCTAACGTGTGGTTGAACTTGTCGTCATCCTTTATTGATTTGTGTAAATCGAACTGGCTTTCCGCGATTATGAACCACAGATCTGGGTTTTTATCAAAGAACGGGGCTAATTTAATGCGCGATATTGTATTAATTTCAGTGATTTCTTTAACCGTCGCTGTATTAGTCATTTTGATAAAAAAAAAAAAAAAAACAAAATTGTTTAGAGAAAAAAAATTTTTTTTTTTTTTTTTTTTTTTTTTTAATTTATTTGTACAAAAATTTGTAGAGTTCACGATAGCATTAATTGTAACTTCGAATGTACTTTTCTAAATAATTCGTAAGTGTTTCTACTATTTTCTTTTTTTTATTATTAGGTAGTTTTAATATTCGTTGCGAATTTCTATAGCAATTTACAATTTTTGTGAACAAATACTCGTCAAATCATTAGAAAATATTTATAGTTAGGAACTATTTATTACTCGTTGACTTAAAATGTTTGTAGATAACTAGTAATTAATTTTTAATTTCGTTTATCCTTTGTGAAAATTTACGCGAATTTTCTAAAAATTTTATTAGAATTTTGTTAAAATTCTGTTAAAATGTTGTTAATATTCTGTTAAAATTTTGTTACTCTTCTGTTAAAATATTGTTAATATTCTGTTAAAGTTTTGTTACTCTTCTGTTACAATGATGTTAATATTCTGTAACAATTTTGTTACTCTTCTGTTAAAATGTTAATATTCTGTTAAATTTTCTTTTAGCCGATTAATTTGCACTATGTGATAAACGAAATTAAAAATTGTAATTAATTTTTTTTTATATATCGGTATTGATGAGCGAAAATTCTCTGATTATTGTCGAACCAGTATTCTGAGTGTCAATTATATATACCCTTTTGTGTGTACATGTCAGAATTGTATATATGATTTTATATAATTGTAATGGAAAAAAAATGTGTTTTTATATGCGTATATAAATATAAGATTTAATTTTATATAATTTTTAATTTTATATAATTTTAATTTTATCCAATAAATATGTTCAATTTTCTTAATTCTATTATATTATATTATTTTATATTATTTTATATAATGGTAATTTGAAAAATAAAAATTGGTTTTTGATTTGAAATTAAAAAAAAAAAAAAAAAAAAAAATAGTATAGTTTAAAAAAGTATTTATCGTTAACAATAATTTTTTAAATTGATATGTGATTGTATCAGAAGTTCTGAACGATATTTTATTTATTTTAAATATTTTAAAAATTTATAATATTTTTTTAAATTACCATTAAAATTTTGATTTAAAGACTATAATATTATTTTAAATTTTTTTTTTATGTAATTTAAATATATGTAGATGTGTACATTTTTTTTTTAAAATTCATTTATGTACATTTATTTTATTTTTAATTATGATTTGGAAATTATTTTTTTTTTTTTTTTGAATTTATTGATTTATCGACATTATTATGTACGATAATATATAAAAATTTTAGTTTATAATTATATAAAAAAATATTTAATAATGTACTTGTTCTGGAACTTGATTGTGATTAACACGTGGTTCTGCGATTGGCTGATGTTAACATGTGATGTTCTGCGATGGGCTGATGTTATGCCGTTAAGCCGCTGCTATTGTTGCTGATGGTATTGTACCTTTTCAGATGGCGAGGTGAAAATTCTGATGAAAATTTGAAAATGTTGTTGGACTGGACACTGGAACGTATTATTTTCTTTTTTAGTAGACGTGGTACGAATTTTCCGCGTGTGGTCAAATTTGTTGAAGAGGGTTTAATTTGTTCAATGGAACAATTTTATTAATTATAATAATTTTTACCATTTACACGAATTTAAATATATTTTTCATAATTTTTTAAAAATAATAAATTTTAATTGTCTGACAGTACAAAGTGATAATGTAATTCAACAATTATTATTATCTTTATAATTTTATTTATTTAAAAAAATCTATTTTAATTATTTTCACTTAAAATAGACGTCGGGGTCACCAATTGTAATTGTCTTTTTAATAAAACACTTTATGTCTTTAATTTATAATTTATTCATTTACTATTTATTATATTTATACTAAGACTTTTAATTTAACAATTACTTATTTAAATTTTATTTATTGATTATAGGTTTAACCACTTTGAGCGTATATAATTGACTGAGAGACTGATAAGCGTAATCTGCTCTTATATATGGTATATGTTTAATTGTTTAATATTTTGTCAAATCGAGTATCGAAGTGCAGGGAATAAATCATGGGATTATTTATCTAGGGAATTTGTACCGAGTGTCCCCTACAGACCTTTTCTAAAAATATTCAAAATTGCCCGAGAAATCGGGAAAATATGGAAATTTAATGCGATTCAATACAAAACATCAGCATTTGTGGCAAAAAAATGAAAACCCTTAGAACTGAAAGCGGTCCCCACATATTTGGTATCGCCGTGTAGGGAAGTTAATTTCTAGCGAATTTCCGAAGACCTTTTCAAAAATATTCAAAATTGTCCGAGAAATCGGGAAAATATGGAAATTTAATGCGATTCAATTTAAAACATCAGAATTTGTAGCAAAAAATTAAAACCCTTAGAACTGAAAGCAATCCCCACATATTTGGTATCGCCATGTAGGGAATTTAATTTCCAGCGAATTTCTGAAGAACTTTTCAAAAATATTCAAAATTGTCCGAGAAATCGGGAAAATATGGAAATTTAATGCGATTCAATTCAAAACATCAGAATTTGTAGCAAAAAAATGAAAACCCCTAAAACTGAAAGCAATCCCCACATATTTGGTATCGCCGTGTAGGGAATTTAATTTCTAGCGAATTTCCGAAGACCTTTTCTAAAAATACTCAAAATTGCCCGAGAAATCGGGAAAATATGGATATTTAATGCGATTCAATACAAAACATCAGAATTTGTAGCAAAAAAATGAAAACCCTTAGAACTGAAAACGTTCCCCACATATTTGGTATCGCCGTGTAGGGAAGATAATTTCTAGCGAATTTCCGAAGACCTTTTCAAAAATATTCAAAATTGTCCGAGAAATCGGGAAAATATGGAAATTTAATGCGATTCAATTCAAAACATCAGAATTTGTAGCAAAAAATTAAAACCTTTAGAACTGAAAGCAATCCCCACATATTTGGTATCGCCGTGTAGGGAATTTAATTTCCAGCGAATTTCTGAAGAACTTTTCTAAAAATACTCAAAATTGCCCGAGAAATCGAAAAAATATGGAAATTTAATGCGATCGAATATAAAACATCAAAATTTGTAGCAAAAAAATGAAAACCCTTAAAACTGAAAGCAATCCCCACATATTGGGTATCGGCATGTAGGGAATTTAATTTCTAGCGAATTTCCGAAGACCTTTTCGAAAAATATTCAAAATTGCGCGAGAAATCGGCAAAATATGGAAATTTAAATGCGATTCAATACAAAACATCAGAATTTGTAGCAAAAAAATGAAAACCCCTAAAACTGAAAGCAATCCCCACATATTGGGTATCGTCATGTAGGGAATTTAATTTCTAGCGAATTTCCGAAGACCTTTTCTAAAAATATTCAAAATTGCCCGAGAAATCGGGAAAATATGGAAATTTAATGCGATTCAATACAACACATCAGAATTTGTAGCAAAAAAATGAAAACCCTTAGAACTGAAACCAATACCCACATATTTGGTATCGCCGTTTAGGGAATTTAATTTCTGGCGAATTTCCGAAGACCTTTTCTAAAAATATTCAAAATTGCCCGAGAAATCGGGAAAATATGGAAATAAAACTGATAGCAATCCCCACATATTTGGTATCGCCGTGTAGGGAATTTAATTTCTAGCGAATTTCTGAAGAACTTTTCTAAAAATACTCAAAATTGCCCGAGAAATCGGGAAAATATGGAAATTTAATGCGATCGAATACAAAACATCAGAATTTGTAGCAAAAAAATGAAAACCCTTAAAACTGAAAGCAATCCCCACATATTGGGTATCGGCATGTAGGGAATTTAATTTCTAGCGAATTTCCGAAGACCTTTTCGAAAAATATTCAAAATTGCGCGAGAAATCGGCAAAATATGGAAATTTAAATGCGATTCAATACAAAACATCAGAATTTGTAGCAAAAAAATGAAAACCCTTAAAACTGAAAGCAATCCCCACATATTGGGTATCGGCATGTAGGGAATTTAATTTCTAGCGAATTTCCGAAGACCTTTTCGAAAAATATTCAAAATTGCGCGAGAAATCGGCAAAATATGGAAATTTAAATGCGATTCAATACAAAACATCAGAATTTGTAGCAAAAAAATGAAAACCCCTAAAACTGAAAGCAATCCCCACATATTGGGTATCGGCATGTAGGGAATTTAATTTCTAGCGAATTTCCGAAGACCTTTTCGAAAAATATTCAAAATTGCGCGAGAAATCGGCAAAATATGGAAATTTAAATGCGATGCAATACAAAACATCAGAATTTGTAGCAAAAAAATGAAAACCTCTAAAACTGAAAGCAATCCCCACAAATTGGGTATCGTCATGTAGGGAATTTAATTACTAGCGAATTTCCGAAGACCTTTTCGAAAAATATTCAAAATTGCCCGAGAAATCGGGAAAATATGGAAATTTAATGCGATTCAATACAAAACATCAGAATTTGTAGCAAAAAAATTAAAACCGTTAGAACTGAAAGCGGTCCCCACATATTTGGTATCGCCGTGTAGGGAAGTTAATTTCTAGCGAATTTCCGAAGACCTTTTCGAAAAATATTCAAAATTGCCCGAGAAATCAGGAAAATATGGAAATTTAATGCGATTCAATACAAAACATCAGAATTTGTAGCAAAAAATTAAAACCCTTAAAACTGAAAGCAATCCCCACATATTTGGTATCGCCGTGTAGGGAATTTAATTTCTAGCGAATTTCCGAAGACCTTTTCTAAAAGTACTCAAAATTGCCGGAGAAATCGGGAAAATATGGAAATTTAATGCGATCCAAAACAAAACATCAGAATTTGTAGCAAAAAAATGAAAACCCTTAGAACTGAAACCAATACCTACATATTTGGTATCGCCGTTTAGGGAATTTAATTTCTGGCGAATTTCCGAAGACCTTTTCTAAAAATATTCAAAATATCCCGAGAAATCGGGAAAATATGGAAATAAAACTGAAAGCAATCCCCACATATTTGGTATCGCCGTGTAGGGAATTTAATTTCTAGCGAATTTCCGAAGACCTTTTCTAAAAATATTCCAAATTGCCCGAGAAATCGGGAAAATATGGATATTTAATGCGATTCAATACAAAACATCAGAATTTGTACCAAAAAATGAAAACCCCTAAAACTGAAAGCTATCCCCACATATTTGGTATCGCCGGGTAGGGAATTCAATTTCTAGCGAATTTCCGAAGACCTTTTCTAAAAATATTCAAAATTGCCCGAGAAATCGGGAAAATATGGAAATTTAATGCGATTCAATACAAAACATCAGCATTTGTGGCAAAAAAATGAAAACCCTTAGAACTGAAAGCGATCCCCACATATTTGGTATCGCCGTGTAGGGAAGATAATTTCTAGCGAATTTCCGAAGACCTTTTCAAAAATATTCAAAATTGTCCGAGAAATCGGGAAAATATGGAAATTTAATGCGATTCAATTCAAAACATCAGAATTTGTAGCAAAAAAATAAAAACCCCTAAAACTGAAAGCAAACCCCTAAAACTGAATACATATTTGGTATCGCCGTGTAGGGAATTTAATTTCTAGCGAATTTCCAAAGACCTTTTCTAAAAATACTCAAAATTGCCCGAGAAATCGGGAAAATATGGATATTTAATGCGAATCAATACAAAACATCAGAATTTGTAGCAAAAAAATGAAAACCCTTAGAACTGAAAGCAGTCCCCACATATTTGGTATCGCCGTGTAGGGAATTTAATTTCTAGCAAATTTCCGAAGACCTTTTCGAAAAATATTGAAAATTGTCCGAGAAATCGGGAAAATATGGAAATTTAATGCGATTCCATTCAAAACATCAGAATTTGTAGCAAAAAAATGAAAACCCCTAAAACTGAAAGCAATCCCCACATATTTGGTATCGCCGTGTAGGGAATTTAATTTCTAGCGAATTACCGAAGACCTTTTCGAAAAATATTCAAAATTTCCCGAGAAATCGGGAAAATATGGAAATTTAATGCGATTCAATACAAAACATCAGCATTTGTGGCAAAAAAATGAAAACCCTTAGAACTGAAAGCGATCCCCACATATTTGGTATCGCCGTGTAGGGAAGATAATTTCTAGCGAATTTCCGAAGACCTTTTCAAAAATATTCAAAATTGTCCGAGAAATCGGGAAAATATGGAAATTTAATGCGATTCAATTCAAAACATCAGAATTTGTAGCAAAAAAATAAAAACCCCTAAAACTGAAAGCAAACCCCTAAAACTGAATACATATTTGGTATCGCCGTGTAGGGAATTTAATTTCTAGCGAATTTCCAAAGACCTTTTCTAAAAATACTCAAAATTGCCCGAGAAATCGGGAAAATATGGATATTTAATGCGAATCAATACAAAACATCAGAATTTGTAGCAAAAAAATGAAAACCCTTAGAACTGAAAGCAGTCCCCACATATTTGGTATCGCCGTGTAGGGAATTTAATTTCTAGCAAATTTCCGAAGACCTTTTCGAAAAATATTGAAAATTGTCCGAGAAATCGGGAAAATATGGAAATTTAATGCGATTCCATTCAAAACATCAGAATTTGTAGCAAAAAAATGAAAACCCCTAAAACTGAAAGCAATCCCCACATATTTGGTATCGCCGTGTAGGGAATTTAATTTCTAGCGAATTACCGAAGACCTTTTCGAAAAATATTCAAAATTTCCCGAGAAATCGGGAAAATATGGAAATTTAATGCGATTCTATACAAAACATCAGAATTTGTAGCAAAAAAATGAAAACCGTTAGAAGTGAGAGCGGTCCCCACATATTTGGTATCGCCGTGTAGGGAAGTTAATTTCTAGCGAATTTCCGAAGACCTTTTCAAAAATATTCAAAATTGTCCGAGAAATCGGGAAAATATGGAAATTTAATGCGATCCAATACAAAACATCAGAATTTGTAGCAAAAAAATGAAAACCCTTAAAACTGAAAGCAATCCCCATAGATTGGGTATCGGCATCTAGGGAATTTAATTTCTAGCGAATTTCCGAAAAATATTCAAAATTGCCCGAGAAATCGGCAAAATATGGAAATTTAAATGCGATTCCATTCAAAACATCAGAATTTGTAGCAAAAAATTAAAACCCTTAGAACTGAAAGCAATCCCCACATATTTGGTATCGCCGTGTAGGTAATTTTATTTCTAGCGAATTTCCGAAGACCTTTTCGAAAAATATTCAAAATTGTCCGAGAAATCGGGAAAATATGGAAATTTAATGCGATTCAATACAAAACATCAGAATTTGTAGCAAAAAAATGAAAACCCTTAGAACTGAGAGCGGTCCCCACATATTTGGTATCGCCGTGTAGGGAAGTTAATTTCTAGCGAATTTCCGAAGACCTTTTCAAAAATATTCAAAATTGTCCGAGAAATCGGGAAAATATGGAAATTTAATGCGATCCAATACAAAACATCAGAATTTGTAGCAAAAAAAATGAAAACCCTTAAAACTGAAAGCAATCCCCATAGATTGGGTATCGGCATGTAGGGAATTTAATTTCTAGCGAATTTCCGAAAAATATTCAAAATTGCCCGAGAAATCGGCAAAATATGGAAATTTAAATGCGAGTCAATACAAAACATCAGAATTTGTAGCAAAAAAATGAAAACCCCTAAAACTGAAAGCAATCCCCACATATTTGGTATCGCCGTGTAGGGAATTTAATTTCTAGCGAATTTCCGAAGACCTTTTCTAAATATTTTCAAAAATGCCCGAGAAATCGGGAAAATATGGAAATTTAATGCGATTCAATACAAAACATCAGAATTTGTAGCAAAAAAATAAAAACTCTTAGAACTGAAAGCGGTCCCCACATATTTGGTATCGCCTTGTAAGGAAGTTAATTTCTAGCGAATTTCCGAAGACCTTTTCAAAAATATTCAAAATTGTCCGAGAAATCGGGAAAATATGGAAATTTAAGCGATTCAATTCAAACCATCAGAATTTGTAGCAAAAAAATGAAAACCCCTAAAAGTGAAAGCAATCCCCACATATTTGGTATCGCCGTGTAGGGAATTTAATTTCTAGCGAATTTCCGAAGACCCTTTCGAAAAATACTCAAAATTGCCCGAGAAATCGGGAAAATATGGATATTTAATGCGATTCAATACAAAACATCAGAATTTGTACCAAAAAAATGAAAACCCTTAGAACTGAAAGCAGTCCCCACATATTTGGTAGCGCCGTGTAGGGAATTTAATTTCTAGCAAATTTCCGAAGACCTTTTCGAAAAATATTGAAAATTGTCCGAGAAATCGGGAAAATATGGAAATTTAATGCGATTCAATTCAAAACATCAGAATTTGTAGCAAAAAAATTAAAACCCCTTAAACTGAAAGCAATCCCCACATATTTGGTATCGCCGTGTAGGGAATTTAATTTCTAGCGAATTTCCGAAGACCTTTTCGAAAAATATTCAAAATTGGCCGAGAAATCGGGAAAATATGGAAATTTAATGCGATTCAATACAAAACATCAGAATTTGTAGCAAAAAAGGGAAAACCCTTAGAACTGAAAGCGGTCCCCACATATTTGGTATCGCCGTGTAGGGAAGTTAAATTCTAGCGAATTTCCGAAGAACTTTTCTAAAAACATTCAAAATTGCCCGACAAATCGGGAAAATATTGAAATTTAATGCGATTCAATACAAAACATCAGAATTTGTAGCAAAAAAATGAAAACCCTTAGAACTGAAAGCGGTCCCCACATATTTGGTATCGCCGTGTAGGGAAGTTAATTTTTAGCGAATTTCCGAAGACCTTTTCTAAATATATTCAAAATTGCCCGAGAAATCGGGAAAATATGGATATAAAACTGAAAGCACTCCCACATATTTGTTATCGCCGTGTAGGGAAGTTAATTTCTAACGAATTTCCGAAGACCTTTTCAAAAATATTCAAAATTGTCCGAGAAATCGGGAATATATGGAAATTTAATGAGATCCAATACAAAACATCAGAATTTGTAGCAAAAAAATGAAAACCCTTAAAACTGAAAGCAATCCCCATATATTGGGTATCGGCATGTAGGGAATTTAATTTCTAGCGAATTTCCGAAGACCTTTTCGAACAATATTCAAAATTGCCCGAGAAATCGGCAAAATATGGAAATTTAAATGCGATTCAATACAAAACATCAGAATTTGTAGCAAAAAAATGAAAACCCCTAAAACTGAATGCAATCCCCACATATTTGGTATCGCCATGTAGGGAATTTAATTTCTAGCGAATTTCCGAAGACCTTTTCGAAAAATATTCAAAATTGCCCGAGAAATCAGGAAAATATGGATATTTAATGCGATTCAATACAAAACATCAGAATTTGTAGCAAAACAATGAAAACCCTTAGAACTAAAAGCAATCCCCACATATTTGGTATCTCCGAGTAGGGAATTTAATTTCTAGCGCACTTCCGAAGACCTTTTCTAAAAATATTCAAAATTGCCCGAGAAATCGGGAAAATATGGAAATTTAATGCGATTCAATACAAAACATCACAATTTGTAGCAAAAAAATGAAAACCCCTAAAACTGAATGCAATCCCCACATATTTGGTATCGCCGTGTAGGGCATTTAATTTCTAGCTAATTTCCGAAGACCTTTTCGAAAAATATTCAAAATTGCCCGAGAAATCGGCAAAATATGGAAATTTAATCCGATTCAATACAAAACATCAGAATTTGTAGCAAAAAAATGAAAACCCGTAAAACTGAAAGCAATCCCCACATATTTGGTATCGCCGTGTATGAAAATGAATTTCTAGCGAATTTCCGAAGAACTTTTCTAAAAACATTCAAAATTGCCCGACAAATTGGGAAAATATGGAAATTTAATGCGATTCAATACAAAACATCAGAAATTGTAGCAAAAAAATGAAAACCCTTAAAACTGAAACCAATCCCCACATATTTGGTATCGCCGTGTAGGGAATTTAATTTCTAGCGAATTTCCGAAGACCTTTTCGAAAAATATTCAAAATTTCCCGAGAAATCGGAAAAATATGGAAATTTAATGAGAGTCAATACAAAACATCAGAATTTGTAACAAAAAAATGAAAACCCCTAAAACTGAAAGCAATCCCCACATATTTGGTATCGCCGTGTATGAAAATGAATTTCTAGCGAATTTCCGAAGAACTTTTCTAAAAACATTCAAAATTGCCCGACAAATTGGGAAAATATGGAAATTTAATGCGATTCAATACAAAACATCAGAAATTGTAGCAAAAAAATGAAAACCCTTAAAACTGAAAGCAATCCCCACATATTGGGTATCGGCATGTAGGGAGTTTAATTCCTAGCGAATTTCCGAAGACCTTTTCGAAAAATATTCAAAATTGCCCGAGAAATCGGGAAAATATGGAAATTTAATGCGATTCAATTCAAAACATCAGAATTTGTAGCAAAAAAATGAAAACCCGTAAAACTGAAAGCAATCCCCACATATTTGGTATCGCCGTGTAGGGAATTTAATTTCTAGCGAATTTCCGATTACCTTTTCGAAAAATATTCAAAATTTCCCGAGAAATCGGGAAAATATGGAAATTTAATGAGAGTCAATACAAAACATCAGAATTTGTAACAAAAAAATGAAAACCCCTAAAACTGAAAACAATCCCCACATATTTGGTATCGCCGTGTAAGGAAGTTAAGTTCTAGCGAATTTCCGAAGACCTTTTCAAAAATATTCAAAATTGTCCGAGAAATCAGGAAAATATGGAAATTTAATGCGATTCAATTCAAACCATCAGAATTTGTAGCAAAAAAATGAAAACCCCTAAAAGTGAAAGCAATCCCCACATATTTGGTATCGCCGTGTAGGGAATTTAATTTCTAGCGAACTTCCGAAGACCTTGTCTAAAAATACTCAAAATTGCCCGAGAAATCGGGAAAATATGGATATTTAATGCGATTCTATACAAAACATCAGAATTTGTACCAAAAAAATGAAAACCCTTAGAACTGAAAGCAGTCCCCACATATTTGGTAGCGCCGTGTAGGGAATTTAATTTCTAGCAAATTTCCGAAGACCTTTTCGAAAAATATTGAAAATTCTCCGAGAAATCGGGAAAATATGGAAATTTAATGCGATTCAATTCAAAACATCAGAATTTGTAGCAAAAAAATGAAAACCCCTAAAACTGAAGCAATCCCCACATATTTGGTATCGCCGTGTAGGGAATTTAATTTCTAGCGAATTTCCGAAGACCTTTTCGAAAAATATTCAAAATTGCCCGAGAAATCGGGAAAATATGGAAATTTAATGCGATTCAATACAAAACATCAGAATTTGTAGCAAAAAAGGGAAAACCCTTAGAACTGAAATCGGTCCCCACATATTTGGTATCGCCGTGTAGGGAAGTTAAATTCTAGCGAATTTCCGAAGAACTTTTCTAAAAACATTCAAAATTGCCCGACAAATCGGGAAAATATGGAAATGTAATGCGATTCAATACAAAACATCAGAATTTGTAGCAAAAAAATGAAAACCCTTAGAACTGAAAGCGGTCCCCACATATTTGGTATCGCCGTTTTGGGAAGTTATTTTTTAGCGAATTTTCGAAGACCTTTTCTAAAAATATTCAAAATTGCCCGAGAAATCGGGAAAATATGGAAATAAAACTGAAAGCAATCCCCACATATTTGTTATCGCCGTGTAGGGAAGTTAATTTCTAGCGAATTTCCGAAGACCTTTTTAAAAATATTCAAAATTGTCCGAGAAATCGGGAAAATATGGAAATTTAATGCGATCCAATACAAAACATCAGAATTTGTAGCAAAAAAATGAAAACCCTTAAAACTGAAAGCAATCCCCATATATTTGGTATCGGCATGTAGGAAATTTAATTTCTAGCGAATTTCCGAAGACCTTTTCGAAAAATATTCAAAATTGCCCGAGAAATCGGCAATATATGGAAATTTAAATGCGATTCAATACAAAACATCAGAATTTGTAGCAAAAAAATGAAAACCCCTAAAACTGAATGCAATCCCCACATATTTGGTATCGCCGTGTAGGGAATTTAATTTCTAGCGAATTTCCGAAGACCTTTTCGAAAAATATTCAAAATTGCTCGAGAAATCGGGAAAATATGGATATTTAATGCGATTCAATGCAAAACATTAGAATTTGTAGCAAAAAAATGAAAACCCTTAGAACTAAAAGCAATCCCCACATATTTGGTATCTCCGAGTAGGGAATTTAATTTCTAGCGAATTTCCGAAGACCCTTTCGAAAAATATTCAAAAGTGCCCGAGAAATCGGCAAAATATGGAAATTTAATGCGATTCAATACAAAACATCAGAATTTGTAGCAAAAAAGGGAAAACCCTTAGAACTGAAAGCGGTCCCCACATATTTAGTATCGCCGTGTAGGGAAGTTAAATTCTAGCGAATTTCCGAAGAACTTTTCTAAAAACATTCAAAATTGCCCGACAAATCGGGAAAATATGGAAATTTAATGCGATTCAATTCAAAACATCAGAATTTGTAGCAAAAAATGAAAACCCCTAAAACTGAAAGCAATCCCCACATATTTGGTATCGCCGTGTAGGAAATTTAATTTCTAGCGAATTTCCGAAGACCTTTTCGAAAAATATTCAAAATTGCCCGAGAAATCGGGAAAATATGGAAATTTAATGCGATTCAATACAAAACATCAGAATTTGTAGCAAAAAAGGGAAAACCCTTGGAACTGAAAGCGGTCCCCACATATTTGGTATCGCCGTGTAGGGAAGTTAAATTCTAGCGAATTTCCGAAGAACTTTTCTAAAAATATTCAAAATTGCCCGAGAAATCGGCAAAATATGGAAATTTAAATGCGATTCAATACAAAACATCAGAATTTGTAGCAAAAAAATGAAAACCCTTAGAACAGAAAGCAATCCCCATATATTGGGTATCGGCATGTAGGGAATTTAATTTCTAGCGAATTTCCGAAGACCTTTTCGAAAAATATTCAAAATTGCCCGAGAAATCGGCAAAATATGGAAATTTAAATGCGATTCAATACAAAACATCAGAATTTGTAGCAAAAAAATGAAAACCCTTAGAACTGAAAGCAATCCCCATATATTGGGTATCGGCATGTAGGGAATTTAATTTCTAGCGAATTTCCGAAGACCTTTTCGAAAAATATTCAAAATTGCCCGAGAAATCGGCAAAATATGGAAATTTAAATGCGATCCAATACAAAACATCAGAATTTGTAGCAAAAAAATGAAAACCCTTAAAACTGAAAGCAATCCCCATGTATTGGGTATCGGCATGTAGGGAATTTAATTTCTAGCGAATTTCCGAAGACCTTTTCGAAAAATATTCAAAATTGCCCGAGAAATCGGCAATATATGGAAATTTAAATGCGATTCAATACAAAACATCAGAATTTGTAGCAAAAAAATGAAAACCCCTAAAACTGAAAGCAATCCCCACATATTTGTTATCGCCGTGTAGGGAAGTTAATTTCTAGCGAATTTCCGAAGACCTTTTCAAAAATATTCAAAATTGTCTGAGAAATCGGGAAAATATGGAAATTTAATGCGATCCAATACAAAACATCAGAATTTGTAGCAAAAAAATGAATACCCTTAAAACTGAAAGCAATCCCCATATATTGGATATCGGCATGTAGGGAATTTAATTTCTAGCGAATTTCCGAAGACCTTTTCGAAAAATATTCAAAATTGCCCGAGAAATTGGGAAAATATAGAAATTTAATGCGATTCAATACAAAACATCACAATTTGTAGCAAAAAAATGAAAACCCCTAAAACTGAAGCAATCCCCACATATTTGGTATCGCCGTGTAGGGCATTTAATTTCTAGCTAATTTCCGAAGACCTTTTCGAAAAATATTCAAAATTGCCCGAGAAATCGGGAAAATATGGAAATTTAATGCGATTCAATACAAAACATCAGAATTTGTAGCAAAAAAAATGAAAACTCTTAAAACTGAAACCAATCCCCACATATTTGTTATCGCCGTGTAGGGAAGTTAATTTCTAGCGAATTTCCGAAGACCTTTTCAAAAATATTCAAAATTGTCTGAGAAATCGGGAAAATATGGAAATTTAATGCGATCCAATACAAAACATCAGAATTTGTAGCAAAAAAATGAATACCCTTAAAACTGAAAGCAATCCCCATATATTGGATATCGGCATGTAGGGAATTTAATTTCTAGCGAATTTCCGAAGACCTTTTCGAAAAATATTCAAAATTGCCCGAGAAATTGGGAAAATATAGAAATTTAATGCGATTCAATACAAAACATCACAATTTGTAGCAAAAAAATGAAAACCCCTAAAACTGAAGCAATCCCCACATATTTGGTATCGCCGTGTAGGGCATTTAATTTCTAGCTAATTTCCGAAGACCTTTTCGAAAAATATTCAAAATTGCCCGAGAAATCGGGAAAATATGGAAATTTAATGCGATTCAATACAAAACATCAGAATTTGTAGCAAAAAAATGAATACCCTTAAAACTGAAAGCAATCCCCATATATTGGATATCGGCATGTAGGGAATTTAATTTCTAGCGAATTTCCGAAGACCTTTTCGAAAAATATTCAAAATTGCCCGAGAAATTGGGAAAATATAGAAATTTAATGCGATTCAATACAAAACATTACAATTTGTAGCAAAAAAATGAAAACCCCTAAAACTGAAAGCAATCCCCACATATTTGTTATCGCCGTGTAGGGAAGTTAATTTCTAGCGAATTTCCGAAGACCTTTTCAAAAATATTCAAAATTGTCTGAGAAATCGGCAAAATATGGAAATTTAAATGCGATTCAATACAAAACATCAGAATTTGTAGCAAAAAAATGAAAACCCTTAGAACTAAAAGCAATCCCCACATATTTAGTATCTCCGAGTAGGGAATTTAATTTCTAGCGCACTTCCGAAGACCTTTTCTAAAAATATTCAAAATTGACCGAGAAATTGGGAAAATATAGAAATTTAATGCGATTCAATACAAAACATCACAATTTGTAGCAAAAAAATGAAAACCCCTAAAACTGAAGCAATCCCCACATATTTGGTATCGCCGTGTAGGGCATTTAATTTCTAGCTAATTTCCGAAGACCTTTTCGAAAAATATTCAAAATTGCCCGAGAAATCGGGAAAATATGGAAATTTAATGCGATTCAATACAAAACATCAGAATTTGTAGCAAAAAAATGAAAACTCTTAAAACTGAAACCAATCCCCACATATTGGGTATCGCCGTGTAGGGAATTTGGTTGGTTGGTTGGTTCTTAAGGAGGGGGATGTCGTTTTCCCCACGCACTGAAGCCACATTGGGCCCGTTGTACACTCCCGCCGATGGCCAAAGTTTACAGCTCATCGACCCATCCCACCTCCTTTAAGAAATTAATCAGTTTAGAGGGCTTAATTTCTGCTGCCTCTTCAAGGTTATTTAGAAAGTGACAGTCTAAATTTTTCAGTCTCCTAAGGCGCACCGATGGACAGTGGCATAAAAGGTGTTCAAGTGATTCCTCTTCTTCTTCGCAGCCCCTGCATTGGGAGTTGCTTGTAAGTCCTAGCCTGGCCGCATGTTTCCTTAAGATTATGTGTCCCGTGACAATACCAGTGTATAGTCTAGCCGTAGCTTTATTCATTGATAAAATTGACCTAGTTTTCTTAATGTCAGGACAGCCCCAAAAAAGTTTTGTATTAACACAACCATTGAGATCTGTCCATCTAAGAGTGTTGCTGTGTTTAGCCCAGTTTTCCAGCAACATTTTAGAGAATGTTGCTGGGTGTCCGATCTGATAGACCTCAAGGGAGTCATTTGTGGCCCCGTGCCTAGCCATTTCATCAGCTGTCTCATTTCCTACGATCATACAGTGACCCGGTGACCATAGGATTTTTAAAACATTCCTATTTGCCAAGAGATTCAGGTTTTCCCTGCATTCCTGAACTATTTTCGATTTGACAGCCTTATTTGCAAGCGCTTTTAGCGCTGCCTGACTGTCTGAACATATAACTATACGCTTGTCTGTGATTTGTTGCAGATTTAACGTTATTGCAGCTTTATTTATTGCCGCAATCTCCGCTTGGAAAATAGTGCAATGATGATCTAGTCTGAAGCTAATTGCCAGATCTGGATCATCTGCGAATATTCCTGCACCGCATCCTGTCTCCATTTTAGAACCGTCGGTATAGATCACCATGCTATTTCGGGGAATCGGATTTCCATTTTCCCATTCCCTTCTTGAAGGTAATCTTACCGTGTATTTATCGTTGAATTTTACCTGTTTAATGATGTAATCACTTACGTTATCTATATTGTAGCCCGCTGCAGCGATGATTTCCGCGATCTCCTCGTGCGGCGTGCCTTGATGTGTTTTTAACCATTTCCCGTTCAGGTTTAAGCGAATAGCAGTGTTCGCAGCTACCTTCCTAACGTGGATATCGATTTGGTGAATGTTTAGTACAGTTTCCAATGCCCTTGTAGGCGTACTACGGATTGCCCCCGTTATGCCTAGGCAGCATTGGCGTTGTACTCTTTCGTAAATCTTCAGATTTGAACCTATGCTAAGAGAGTTCCACCATACTATGGCACCATAAGTTAATATTGGCCGTATTACGCTAATATAAATCCAGTGGATTTGTTTAGGTAACAGGCCCCACTTCTTTCCTATTGCACTTCTGCAAGTCCAGAAAACTTTGATAGCCTTCGAAGCTTTCTGTTGCAGATGATGCTTCCATTGCAATTTCTTGTCCAAAATGACACCTAGGAATTTGACCCGATCTGTCAAGGTTAGCCTGATGTCATCTATCTTAGGGAGGTTTATGTTGGGAATCCTCCTTTTCTTTGTAAAAAGACATAACTCCGTTTTACCCGGGTTTATTCTGAGTCCGTTTTTAGTTGCCCAGCGACGGACAATAGTCAACGCACTCTGCATAAGCTCGGCTAGTGTGTTTTCAAATTTACCCGTTGCTAGTATAGCCAGATCGTCCGCATAGCAGACAATATGGTAACCGGCTTCCGTGAGTTCCTGTAAGAGGTCATCCATTACCAGAAGCCACAGAAGAGGAGATAAAATGCCTCCCTGTGGAGTACCATTTCTAGCGTACCCGACCTCCGAGGAGTTTCCGAAGTTTGCGTGTATTATTCTATTTCTTAATATGAAGGATATCCAGTTAACCAACAAGGGGTGTACTCCTTTCCTGTTAAGACTATCTATCATTGAGTCGGTTTTGACATTGTTAAAAGCGCCTTCTATATCTATAAACATTCCGAGTGTTGAATTTTTTACCGTGAATGCTTTTTCGATTATATGTACTACGTTATGCAAGGCTGATTCGACTGATCTGCCTTTGCAATAAGCGTGTTGGTATCGTGAGAGCGTTGAGTTCGATATTTTCGATCTAAGCTCGACTTCAATTATTCTTTCCAGTGTTTTCAACAGGAAAGAGGTTAAGCTAATAGGTCTATATGCGTTAGATGATGCATAGCTATTTTTACCTGGTTTAGGGATAAAAATAACCTTGGATTCCTGCCAAGAAACAGGGATATAGCCTAATTTGAGACAGGCTCTATACGTGTCGCATAGTCTGTCGACAAAAGCCATACTCGTGTTCTGCAGCAGGGCTGGGTATACACCGTCTTTACCTGGAGATTTGTAGGGCTTGAAAGAGTTAATTGCCCATCTAACCTTTTCCGTTGATACTAGCTCGTTTATTTGCAGACCGGTTTCCGCTGGTATCCTTGAGGAAGTATTTTCGAGATTTGCTCTGCTTCCTAGACACCCCGGAAAATTCGCGTTTAGCAGGATTTCTAGTGATTCTTTCGTCGAATCCGAACGCCTACCATCAGCATATTCTAGTAGTTCAGGTTGCGTATGTGTTTTTGCTAGAATTTTCTTAATTCTGGCCGTTTCGCTTACGCTGTTAATCTGTTCCGTGAAGGATTTCCAGGATTCTCTTTGGGCTTTCCTACATATCTTTTTGTACTCACGTTGAGCATTTATGTAGTCGTCCCAGAGTGAATCCGAATCATTATTTTTCGCCCGGTTATGAAGTCTTCTGACTTCTTTTCTTTTGTTCAGGATATCGCCTGTCATCCAAGTTTGCCTAGCATTGCTGTTAGGTTTACTTAGAGGACATGCCTCTATGAACGATTCAACTAAGGATTGGGTAAGAAAATTTGCCTCTGTCTCGATATCTTGTGTAAGTGTTAGCTCACTAGGAGCGCCTACTATATCTAGTTTACTGTCTAATATTTCTTTGTATTTTTGCCAGTTTGTTTTATTAGGGTTTCTAAAGGGTTCAGCTATTTTCCGATCCGAACTTACGTCGAAGCAGATCCATGAATGATCCGATAGGGATAGCTCGTCTGAGACGTGCCAGTTCTTGATTGATTCATGAATCCGCCCCGATGCAAGCGTGATATCGATTACCTGTTCCCTGTGCCTATTTCTAAAGGTAGGTTTGCAACCTTTGTTCATTAAGAATAAATCACTGCTTAGTAAAAAATCAAGTAATGACTTACCCCTTTCATTTGTATTTGTGCTTCCCCACACTGTATGGTGGGCATTGGCGTCGCATCCTATAACCAATTGTTTTTGTTTCCTTTTGCAGTACTCTACGACATTTACCATATCCTGTGATGGAGGTGGATGTGGTGAGTCGTAAGGGAGGTAGCATGATACTAAGATCACCTCCGTGGAGTACTCGTGTTCAATTTTGTGCCACAGAGCCGCTACGCAGTCGTTACTACTAATCTGTGGAATATAAATCAATTTATCGCTTTTTTTAGCAATTATACAAGACCTAGGCCTACCTTCTCCAATATTATAGAATAATTGGAATTCATTTGCGCTCCATCCTCGAACCTCGTTGTCCTTAGTCCAAGGTTCTTGTATTAGCGCTATATCGGCTTTGCCTCTAAGAAGGTGTTCTGTCAGTTTGCACGTGGCTGACCAGCTGCGATGAAGGTTGATTTGGATAACCTTCATGCTAATTATCTTTCGATTTGGTGTTTGTGCTGGTAGTGTCTTCTGAGAGGGACCCTAAACCTGCTTTATCTGTAAGAATAACCGTGTCATTTAGTGCTTCGTCCTCGGTCAGTGTGTCCTCGTCAGATAAACTGGCGAGGCTTGTACCAACCTCAGATTCGGCCATATCCAATTCATTTACCGCACCCAATAAGAAGTCAAGATCTTCGTCTTCCTTACTGGGTTTGGTTACCTGTTTTGTGTTCATCTCTTCTGGTTTTGGGAGATTAATTTGCAGTTTCCTGGATAGATAGTATATCCATCCAGAAACACTTTGCAGAGCCATCAGAGACTCGTTTCCGACTCCCAGAACCAGTAGCTGCCCTTCTTCCTTTATCTCTCTGTGAAACAAGTTCCAGGACTGCGCTCTGAGATTCAGGGACCTGTTTAGAAGGTCAATGAATTTCAGAACTTCCTGGGGTTCTCTTGTTTCTTCTGGTAGCCATAGAGTGACCTTTGTTAGCTTAGGGACATCGTTCTTGCCTACTACGTCAAGATTAGAATCTTGCCATAATTTGCCTTTTTCCCTAACCATCTTCTTGACAAATTCTACAGTGTCCTCGTCTTGGCAAGTGATTCTGAAGACATCTCCCGAGAAACGACTCCACTCAAAGTGGGGTATGAATCCCTCAGGATTAGTCAACAGAGCCTCTATTTGCCAAGACTCGAATGTTTCTTTTAGCAACTTTTGATTAGCCCCCAGAATTTTACCTTCTGGCTGCGTTCTGTCAATGATTGCTATCTTCAAAGAATCAGCTGCATTGCAGGTCGTTTCAGCTCCCGCTGCAACGGACCTGTCGCCTCTGATTCTCCTTTTTGGATTAGGTGCATCATCCTCCGCCGAACGTATGCGTTTTTTATTCGGACTTCCAGTCCGAGCTTTGACGCCTTCGGTAGAGGAGGATGCACTTAATCTTCTTTTTTCCCTAAGAAGGGAGTAAGCCTCATCCCTAGACTTCCCTTCTTTGATCCATCTTGTCAACCATTTCTTGTCCGCGCCGCATAACCTCCAGCGGTTGCCTGTTTTTGCCTCAATATTGAGGTTTACAGGAGTTTCTTTTTCCGTTTTGTCTAATCGTGTACCTTTAGTCGTTCCGTGTTTGTTATCATTTTTTTCTGCTGGCGACCTATCCCTGAAGGGGAGAGGCCCGCCGACAGCCGCAGTCACTGTCGACGTTTGGGTAGATATCCCTACCCGTTTTAATTTATTTTTCTCCGACATTTTTTTTTTTTTAAAGGAGTTGCGTTTTATACCTGCCGCCAGGTGTGAAAAAGGGCCGCCCCTAACCTGGGGAACAGACGCCCACCTGCATGCCGACTGGCTGCCAGTTTGGGATGCAGGATTTTATGTTCTTCCCCTCTCGTTTGTTGACCTGACCTAGCTTCCCGTTTGGTATCAACCAACCGGTCCACTTGGCATACCAGGCTCCGGAAGGCCCCACGTGGAGGTGAGAGTAGGAATTGAGAAAATATGTTTGCAGAGTCTAAGCCGAGAACCGACAGAACAAAGCCGACATACCTTCCCCATTAGCCTTCCTTGTAGGGAATTTAATTTCTAGCGAATTTCCGAAGACCTTATCGAAAAATATTCAAAATTGCCCGACAAATCGGGAAAATATGGAAATTTAATGCGATTCAATACAAAACATCAGAATTTGTAGCAAAAAAATGAAAACCCTTAAAACTGAAAGCAATCCCCACATATTGGGTATCGGCATGTAGGGAATTTAATTTCTAGCGAATTTCCGAAGACCTTTTCGAAAAATATTCAAAATTGCCCGAGAAATCGGGAAAATATGGAAATTTAATGCGATTCAATTCAAAACATCAGAATTTGTAGCAAAAAAATGAAAACCCGTAAAACTGAAAGCACATATTTGGTATCGCCGTGTAGGGAATTTAATTTGTAGCGAATTTCCGATTACCTTTTCGAAAAATAATCAAAATTTCCCGAGAAATCGGGAAAATATGGAAATTTAATGAGAGTCAATACAAAACATCAGAATTTGTAACAAAAAAATGAAAACCCCCAAAACTGAAAACAATCCCCACATATTTGGTATCGCCGTGTAAGGTAGTTAATTTCTAGCGAATTTCCGAAGACCTTTTCAAAAATATTCAAAATTGTCCGAGAAATCGGGAAAATATGGAAATTTAATGCGATTCAATTCAAACCATCAGAATTTGTAGCAAAAAAAATGAAAACCCCTAAAAGTGAAAGCAATCCCCACATATTTGGTATCGCCGTGTAGGGGATTTAATTTCTAGCGAACTTCCGAAGACCTGGTCTAAAAATACTCAAAATTGCCGGAGAAATCGGGAAAATATGGATATTTAATGCGATTCAATACAAAACATCAGAATTTGTACCAAAAAAATGAAATCCCTTAGAACTGAAAGCAGTCCCCACATATTTGGTAGCGCCGTGTAGGGAATTTAATTTCTAGCAAATTTCCGAAGACCTTTTCGAAAAATATTGAAAATTCTCCGAGAAATCGGGAAAATATGGAAATTTAATGCGATTCAATTCAAAACATCAGAATTTGTAGCAAAAAAAATGAAAACCCCTAAAACTGAAAGCAATCCCCACATATTTGGTATCGCCGTGTAGGGAATTTAATTTCTAGCAAATTTCCGAAGACCTTTTCGAAAAATATTGAAAATTCTCCGAGAAATCGGGAAAATATGGAAATTTAATGCGATTCAATTCAAAACATCAGAATTTGTAGCAAAAAAATGAAAACCCCTAAAACTGAAAGCAATCCCCACATATTTGGTATCGCCGTGTAGGGAATTTATTTTCTAGCGAATTTCCGAAGACCTTTTTGAAAAATATTCAAAATTGCCCGAGAAATCGGGAAAATATGGAAATTTAATGCGATTCAATACAAAACATCAGAATTTAGCAAAAAAATGAAAACCCCTAAAACTGAATGCAATCCCCACATATTTGGTATCGCCGTGTAGGGAATTTAATTTCTAGCGAATTTCCGAAGACCTTTTCTAAAAATATTCAAAATTGCCCGAGAAATCGGGAAAATATGGAAATTTAATGCGATTCAATACAAAACATCACAATTTGTAGCAAAAAAATGAAAACCCCTAAAACTGAATGCAATCCCCACATATTTGGTATCGCCGTGTAGGGCATTTAATTTCTAGCGAATTTCCGAAGACCTTTTCGAAAAATATTCAAAATTGCCCGAGAAATCGGGGAAAATATGGAAATTTAATGCGATTCAATACAAAACATCAGAATTTGTAGCAAAAAAATGAAAACTCTTAAAACTGAAACCAATCCCCACATATTTGGTATCGCCGTGTAGGGAATTTAATTTCTAGCGCAGTTCCGAAGACGTTTTCGAAAAATATTCAAAATTTCCCGAGAAATCGGGAAAATATGGAAATTTAATGAGAGTCAATACAAAACATCAGAATTTGTAACAAAAAAATGAAAACCCCTAAAACTGAAAGCAATCCCCACATATTTGGTATCGCCGTGTATGGAAATGAATTTCTAGCGAATTTCCGAAGAACTTATCTAAAAACATTCAATTGCCCGACAAATCGGGAAAATATGGAAATTTAATGCGATTCAATACAAAACATCAGAATTTGTAGCAAAAAAATGAAAACCCTTAAAACTGAAAGCAATCCCCACATATTGGGTATCGGCATGTAGGGAATTTAATTTCTAGCGAATTTCCGAAGACCTTTTCGAAAAATATTCAAAATTGCCCGAGAAATCGGGAAAATATGGAAATTTAATGCGATTCAATTCAAAACATCAGAATTTGTAGCAAAAAAATGAAAACCCCTAAAACTGAAAGCAATCCCCACATATTTGGTATCGCCGTGTAGGGAATTTAATTTCTAGCGAATTTCCGAAGACCTTTTCGAAAAATATTCAAAATTTCCCGAGAAATCGGGAAAATATGGAAATTTAATGAGAGTCAATACAAAACATCAGAATTTGTAACAAAAAAATGAAAACCCCTAAAACTGGAAGCAATCCCCACATATTTGGTATCGCCGTGTATGGAAATTAATTACTAGCGAATTTCCGAAGACCTTTTCAAAAATATTCAAAATTATCCGAGAAATCGAGAAAATATGGAAATTTAATGCGATTCAATTCAAAACATCAGAATTTGTAGCAAAAAAATGAAAACCCTTAAAACTGAAAGCAATCCCCACATATTTGGTATCGCCGTGTAGGGAATTTAATTTCTAGCGAATTTCCGAAGACCTTTTCGAAAAATATTCAAAATTTCCCCAGCAATCGGGAAAATATGGAAATTTAATGAGAGTCAATACAAAACATCAGAATTTGTAACAAAAAAATGAAAACCCCTAAAACTGAAAGCAATCCCCACATACTTGGTATCGCCGTGTATGGAAATTAATTACTAGCGAATTTCCGAAGACGTTTTCGAAAAATATTCAAAATTGCCCGAGAAATCGGGAAAATATGGAAATTTAATGCGATTCAATATAAAACATCAGAATTTGTAACAAAAAAATGAAAACCCTTAGAACTGAAAGCAGTCCCCACATATTTGGTATCGCCGTGTAGGGAATTTAATTTCTAGCGAATTTCCGAAGACCTTTTCGAAAAATATTCAAAATTGCCAGAGAAATCGGGTAAATATGGAAATTTAATGCGATTCAATACAAAACATCAGAATTTGTAGCAAAAAAATGAAAACCCTTAAAACTAAAAGCAATCCCCACATATTTAGTATCTCCGAGTAGGGAATTTAATTTCTAGCGAATTTCCGAAGACCTTTTCGAAATATATTCAAAATTGCCCGAGAAATCGGGAAAATATGTAAATTTAATGCGATTCAATACAAAACATCAGAATTTGTAGCAAAAAAATGAAAACCCTTAAAACTAAAAGCAATCCCCACATATTGGGTATCGGCATGTAGGGAATTTAATTTCTAGCGAATTTCCGAAGACCTTTTCGAAAAATATTCAAAATTGCCAGAGAAATCGGGAAAATATGGAAATTTAATGCGATTCAATATAAAACATCAGAATTTGTAGCAAAAAAATGAAAACCCTTAGAACTGAAAGCGGTCCCCACATATTTGGTATCGCCGTGTAAGGAAGTTAATTTCTAGCGAATTTCCGAAGACCTTTTCGAAAAATATTCAAAATTGCCCGAGAAATCGAGAAAATATGGAAATAAAACTGAAAGCAATCCATACATATTTGGTATCACCGTGTAGGGAATTTAATTTCTAGCGAATTTCGGAAGAACTTTTCTAAAAACATTCAAAATTGCCCGAGAAATCGAGAGAATATGGAAATTTAATGCGATTCAATACAAAACATCAGAATTTGTAGCAAAAAAATGAAAACCCTTAAAACTGAAAGCAATCCCCACATATTGGGTATCGGCATGTAGGGAATTTAATTTCTAGCGAATTTCCGAAGACCTTTTCTAAAAATATTCAAACTTGCCCGAGAAATCGGGAAAATATGGAAATTTAATGAGGTTCAATACAAAACATCAGAATTTGTAGCAAAAAAAATGAAAACCCTTAAAACTAAAAGCAATCCCCACATATTTAGTATCTCCGAGTAGGGAATTTAATTTCTAGCGAATTTCCGAAGACCTTTTCGAAATATATTCAAAATTGCCCGAGAAATCGGGAAAATATGTAAATTTAATGCGATTCAATACAAAACATTAGAATTTGTAGCAAAAAAATGAAAACCCTTAAAACTAAAAGCAATCCCCACATATTGGGTATCGGCATGTAGGGAATTTAATTTCTAGCGAATTTCCGAAGACCTTTTCTAAAAATATTCAAAATTGCCCGAGAAATCGGGAAAATATGGAAATTTAATGCGATTCAATACAAAACATCAGAATTTGTAGCAAAAAATTAAAACCCTTAGAACTGAAAGCAATCCCCACATATTTGGTATCGCCGTGTAGGGAATTTAATTTCTAGCGAATTTCCGAAGAACTTTTCTAAAAATACTCCGCGAGAAATCGGGAAAATATGGAAATTTAAATGCGATTCAATACAAAACATCAGAATTTGTAGCAAAAAAATGAAAACCCTTAAAACTGAAACCAATCCCCACATATTTGGTATCGTCGTGTAGGGAATTTAATTTCTAGCGAACTTCCGAAGAACTTTTCAAAAATATTCAAAATTGCCCGAGAAATCGGGAAAATATAGAAATTTAATGCGATTCAATACAAAACATTAGAATTTGTAGCAAAAAATGAAAACCCTTAAAACTGAAACCAATCCCCACATATTTGGTATCGCCGTGTAGGGAATTTAATTTCTAACGAATTTCCGAAGACCTTTTCGAAAAATATTCAAAATTGCCCGAGAAATCGGGAAAATATGGAAATTTAATGAGAGTCAATACAAAACATTAGAATTTGTAGCAAGAAAATGAAAACTCCTAAAACTGAAAGCAATCCCCACATATTTGGTATCGCCGTGTAGGGAAATTAATTTCTAGCGAATTTCCGAAGAACTTTTCTAAAAACATTCAAAATTGCGCGAGAAATTGGCAAAATATGGAAATTTAATGCAATTCAAATACAAAACATCAGAATTTGTAGCAAAAAAATGAAAACCCCTAAAACTGAAGCAATTCCCACATATTTGGTATGGCCGTATAGGGAATATAATTTCCCGATAAATCGGTAAAATATGGAAATTTAATGCGATTCAATACAAAACATCAGAATTTGTAACAAAAAAATGAAAACCCCTAAAACTGAAAGAAATCCCCACATATTTAGTATCGCCGTGTAGGGAATTTAATTTCTAGCGAATTTCCGAAGACCTTTTCAAAAATATTCAAAATTGCCCGAGAAATCGGGAAAATATAGAAATTTAATGCGATTCAATACAAAACATTAGAATTTGTAGCAAAAAATGAAAACCCTTAAAACTGAAACCAATCCCCACATATTTGGTATCGCCGTGTAGGGAATTTAATTTCTAGCGAATTTCCGAAGACCTTTTCGAAAAATATTCAAAATTTCCCGAGAAATCGGGAAAATATGGAAATTTAATGAGAGTCAATACAAAACATTAGAATTTGTAGCAAAAAATGAAAACCCTTAAAACTGAAACCAATCCCCACATATTTGGTATCGCCGTTTAGGGAAATTAATTTCTAGCGAATTTCCGAGGACCTTTTCAAAAATATTCAAAATTGCGCGAGAAATCGGGAAAATATAGAAATTTAATGCGATTCAATACAAAACATCAGAATTTGTAGCTAAAAAATGAAAACCCTTAAAACTGAAACCAATCCCCACATATTTGGTATCGCCGTGTAGGGAATTTAATTTCTAGCGAATTTCCGAAGACCTTTTCAAAAATATTCAAAATTGCCCGAGAAATCGGGAAAATATAGAAATTTAATGCGATTCAATACAAAACATTAGAATTTGTAGCAAAAAATGAAAACCCTTAAAACTGAAACCAATCCCCACATATTTGGTATCGCCGTGTAGGGAATTTAATTTCTAGCGAATTTCCGAAGACCTTTTCGAAAAATATTCAAAATTGCCCGAGAAATCGGGAAAATATGGAAATTTAATGAGAGTCAATACAAAACATTAGAATTTGTAGCAAGAAAATGAAAACCCCTAAAACTGAAAGCAATCCCCACATATTTGGTATCGCCGTGTAGGGAAATTAATTTCTAGCGAATTTCCGAAGAACTTTTCTAAAAACATTCAAAATTGCGCGAGAAATTGGCAAAATATGGAAATTTAATGCAATTCAAATACAAAACATCAGAATTTGTAGCAAAAAAATGAAAACACCTAAAACTGAAGCAATTCCCACATATTTGGTATCGCCGTGTAGGGAATTTAATTTCTAGCGAATTTCCGAAGACCTTTTCGAAAAATATTCAAAATTTCCGGAGAAATCGGGAAAATGTGGAAATTTAATGAGAGTCAATACAAAACATCAGAATTTGTAGCAAAAAAATGAAAACCCTTAAAACTGAAACCAATCCCCACATATTTGGTATCGCCGTGTAGGGAATTTAATTTCTAGCGAATTTCCGAAGACCTTTTCGAAAAATATTCAAAATTTCCGGAGAAATCGGGAAAATGTGGAAATTTAATGAGAGTCAATACAAAACATCAGAATTTGTAGCAAAAAAATGAAAAACCCTAAAACTGAAAGCAATCCCCACATATTTGGTATCGCCGTGTAGGGAATTTAATTTCTAGCGAATTTCCGAAGACCTTTTCGAAAAATATTCAAAATTTCCGGAGAAATCGGGAAAATGTGGATATTTAATGAGAGTCAATACAAAACATCAGAATTTGTAGCAAAAAAATGAAAAACCCTAAAACTGAAAGCAATCCCCACATATTTGGTATCGCCGTGTAGGGAAATTAATTTCTAGCGAATTTCCGAAGACCTTTTCAAAAATATTCAAAATTGCCCGAGAACTCGGGAAAATATGGAAATTTAATGCGATTCAATACAAAACATCAGAATTTGTAGCAAAAAAATGAAAACCCTTAAAACTGAAACCAATCCCCACATATTTGGTATCGCCGTGTAGGGAATTTAATTTCTAGCGAATTTCCGAAGACCTTTTCGAAAAATATTCAAAATTTCCGGAGAAATCGGGAAAATGTGGATATTTAATGAGAGTCAATACAAAACATCAGAATTTGTAGCAAAAAAATGAAAAACCCTAAAACTGAAAGCAATCCCCACATATTTGGTATCTCCGTGTAGGGAAATTAATTTCTAGCGAATTTCCGAAGACCTTTTCTAAAAATATTCAAAATTGCCCGAGAAATCGGGAAAATATAGAAATTTAATGCGATTCAATACAAAACATTAGAATTTGTAGCAAAAAATGAAAACCCTTAAAACTGAAACCAATCCCCACATATTTGGTATCGCTGTGTAGGGAATTTAATTTCTAGCGAATTTCCGAAGACCTTTTCAAAAATATTCAAAATTGCCCGAGAAATCGGGAAAATATGGAAATTTAATGCAATTCAATACAAAACATCAGAATTTGTAGCAAAAAAATGAAAACCCTTAAAACTGAAACCAATCCCCCCATATTTGGTATCGCCGTGTAGGGAATTTAATTTCTAGCGAATTTCCGAAGACCTTTTCAAAAATATTCAAAATTTCCCGAGAAATCGGGAAAATGTGGAAATTTAATGAGAGTCAATACAAAACATCAGAATTTGTAGCAAAAAAATGAAAAACCCTAAAACTGAAAGCAATCCCCACATATTTGGTATCTCCGTGTAGGGAAATTAATTTCTAGCGAATTTCCGAAGACCTTTTCTAAAAATATTCAAAATTGCCCGAGAAATCGGGAAAATATGGAAATTTAATGCGATTCAATACAAAACATCAGAATTTGTAGCAAAAAATTAAAACCCTTAAAACTGAAAGCAATCCCCACATATTTGGTATCGCCGTGTAGGGAATTTAATTTCTAGCGAATTTCCGAAGAACTTTTCTAAAAATACTCAAAATTGCGCGAGAAATCGGGAAAATATGGAAATTTAAATGCGATTCAATACAAAACATCAGAATTTGTAGCAAAAAAATGAAAACCCTTAAAACTGAAACCAATCCCCACATATTTGGTATCGTCGTGTAGGGAATTTAATTTCTAGCGAATTTCCGAAGACCTTTTCTAAAAATATTCAAAATTGCCCGATAAATCGAGAAAATATGGAAATAAAACTGAAAGCAATCCTCACATATTTGGTATCACCGTGTAGGGAATTTAATTTCTAGCGAATTTCCGAAGAACTTTTCGAAAAATATTCAAAATTGCCCGAGAAATCGAGAAAATATGGAAATTTAATGCGATTCAATACAAAACATCAGAATTTGTAGCAAAAAATGAAAAACCCTAAAACTGAAAGCAATCCCCACATATTTGGTATCTCCGTGTAGGGAAATTAATTTCTAGCGAATTTCCGAAGACCTTTTCTAAAATATTCAAAATTGCCCGAGAAATCGGGAAAATATAGAAATTTAATGCGATTCAATACAAAACATTAGAATTTGTAGCAAAAAATGAAAACCCTTAAAACTGAAACCAATCCCCACATATTTGGTATCGCCGTGTAGGGAAATTAATTTCTAGCGAATTTCCGAAGACCTTTTCGAAAAATATTCAAAATTTCCCGAGAAATCGGGAAAATATGGAAATTTAATGAGAGTCAATACAAAACATCAGAATTTGTAGCAAAAAATGAAAAACCCTAAAACTGAAAGCAATCCCCACATATTTGGTATCTCCGTGTAGGGAAATTAATTTCTAGCGAATTTCCGAAGACCTTTTCTAAAAATATTCAAAATTGCCCGATAAATCGAGAAAATATGGAAATAAAACTGAAAGCAATCCTCACATATTTGGTATCACCGTGTAGGGAATTTAATTTCTAGCGAATTTCCGAAGAACTTTTCGAAAAATATTCAAAATTGCCCGAGAAATCGAGAAAATATGGAAATTTAATGCGATTCAATACAAAACATCAGAATTTGTAGCAAAAAATGAAAAACCCTAAAACTGAAAGCAATCCCCACATATTTGGTATCTCCGTGTAGGGAAATTAATTTCTAGCGAATTTCCGAAGACCTTTTCTAAAAATATTCAAAATTGCCCGATAAATCGAGAAAATATGGAAATAAAACTGAAAGCAATCCTCACATATTTGGTATCACCGTGTAGGGAATTTAATTTCTAGCGAATTTCCGAAGAACTTTTCGAAAAATATTCAAAATTGCCCGAGAAATCGAGAAAATATGGAAATTTAATGCGATTCAATACAAAACATCAGAATTTGTAGCAAAAAATGAAAAACCCTAAAACTGAAAGCAATCCCCACATATTTGGTATCTCCGTGTAGGGAAATTAATTTCTAGCGAATTTCCGAAGACCTTTTCTAAAATATTCAAAATTGCCCGAGAAATCGGGAAAATATAGAAATTTAATGCGATTCAATACAAAACATTAGAATTTGTAGCAAAAAATGAAAACCCTTAAAACTGAAACCAATCCCCACATATTTGGTATCGCCGTGTAGGGAAATTAATTTCTAGCGAATTTCCGAAGACCTTTTCGAAAAATATTCAAAATTTCCCGAGAAATCGGGAAAATATGGAAATTTAATGAGAGTCAATACAAAACATTAGAATTTGTAGCAAGAAAATGAAAACCCCTAAAACTGAAAGCAATCCCCACATATTTGGTATCGCCGTGTAGGGAAATTAATTTCTAGCGAATTTCCGAAGAACTTTTCTAAAAACATTCAAAATTGCGCGAGAAATTGGCAAAATATGGAAATTTAATGCAATTCAATACAAAACATCAGAATTTGTAGTAAAAAAATGAAAACCCCTAAAACTGAAGCAATTCCCACATATTTGGTATGGCCGTATAGTGAATTTAATTTCCCGATAAATCGGTAAAATATGGAAATTTAATGCGATTCAATACAAAACATCAGAATTTGTAACAAAAAAATGAAAACCCCTAAAACTGAAAGAAATCCCCACATATTTAGTATCGCCGTGTAGGGAATCTAATTTCTAGCGAATTTCCGAAGAACTTTTCTAAAAACATTCAAAATTGCCCGAGAAATCGAGAAAATATGGAAATTTAATGCGATTCAATACAAAACATCAGAATTTGTAGCCAAAAAAATGAAAACCCTTAAAACTGAAACCAATCCCCACATATTTGGAATTTAATTTCTAGCGAAATTAAAAAAATGAAAACCCTTTCCGAAGACCTTTTCTAAAAATATTCAAAATTGCCCGAGAAATCGAGAAAATATGGAAATAAAACTGAAAGCAATCCTCACATATTTGGTATCAACGTGTAGGGAATTTAATTTCTAGCAAATTTCCGAAGAACTTTTCTAAAAACATTCAAAATTGCCCGAGTAATCGAGAACATATGGAAATTTAATGCGATTCAATACAAAACATCAGAATTTGTAGCAAAAAAATGAAAACCCTTAAAACTGAAAGCAATCCCCACATATTTGGTATCGCCGTGTAGGGAAATTAATTTCTAGCGAATTTCCGAAGACCTTTTCAAAAATATTCAAAATTGCCCGAGAAATCGGTAAAATATGGAAATTTAATGCGATTCAATACAAAACATCAGAATTTGTAGCAAAAAAATGAAAACCCTTAAAACTGAAACCAATCCCCACATATTTGGTATCGCTGTGTAGGGAATTTAATATCTAGCGAATTTCCGAAGACCTTTTCAAAAATATTCAAAATTGCCCGAGAAATCGGGAAAATATAGAAATTTAATGCGATTCAATACAAAACATTAGAATTTGTAGCAAAAAATGAAAACCCTTAAAACTGAAACCAATCCCCACATATTTGGTATAGCCGTGTAGGGAATTTAATTTCCAGCGAATTTCCGCAGACCTTTTCGAAAAATATTCAAAATTTCCCGAGAAATCGGGAAAATATGGAAATATAATGCGAGTCAATACAAAACATTAGAATTTGTAGCAAGAAAATGAAAACCCCTAAAACTGAAAGCAATCCCCACATATTTGGTATCGCCGTGTAGGGAAATCAATTTCTAGCTAATTTCCGAAGAACTTTTCTAAAAACATTCAAAATTGCGCGAGAAATTGGCAAAATATGGAAATTTAATGCGATTCAATACAAAACATCAGAATTTGTAGCAAAAAAATGAAAACCCTTAAAACTGAAAGCAATCCCCACATATTTCGTATCGCCGTGTAGGGAAATTAATTTCTAGCGAATTTCCGAAGACCTTTTCAAAAATATTCAAAATTGCCCGAGAAATCGGGAAAATATGGAAATTTAATGCGATTCAATACAAAACATCAGAATTTGTAGCAAAAAAATTAAAACCCTTAAAACTGAAAATAATCCCCACATATTTGGTATCGCCGTATAGGGAATTTAATTTCTAGCGAATTTCCGAAGACCTTTCCAAAAATATTCAAAATTGCCCGAGAAATCGGGAAAATATAGAAATTTAATGCGATTCAATACAAAACATTAGAATTTGTAGCAAAAAATGAAAACCCTTAAAACTGAAACCAATCCCCACATATTTGGTATCGCCGTGTAGGGAATTTAATTTCTAGCGAATTTCCGAAGACCTTTTCGAAAAATATTCAAAATTTCCCGAGAAATCGGGAAAATATGGAAATTTAATGCGATTCAATACAAAACATTAGAATTTGTAGCAAAAAAATGAAAACTCTTAAAACTGAAACCAATCCCCACATATTTGGTATCGCCGTGTAGGGAATTTAATTTCTAGCGAAGTTCCGAAGACGTTTTCGAAAAATATTCAAAATTTCCCGAGAAATCGGGAAAATATGGAAATTTAATGAGAGTCAATACAAAACATCAGAATTTGTAACAAAAAAATGAAAACCCCTAAAACTGAAAGCAATCCCCACATATTTGGTATCGCCGTGTAGGGAATTTAATTTCTAGCGAATTTCCGAAGAACTTTTCTAAAAATACTCAAAATTGCGCGAGAAATCGGGAAAGCATGGAAATTTAAATGCGATTCAATACAAAACATCAGAATTTGTAGCAAAAAAATGAAAACCATTAAAACTGAAACCAATCCCCACATATTTGGTATCGTCGTGTAGGGAATTTAATTTCTAGCGAATTTCCGAAGACCTTTTCTAAAAATATTTAAAATTGCCCGAGAAATCGAGAAAATATGGAAATAAAACTGAAAGCAATCCTCACATATTTGGTATCACCGTGTAGGGAATTTAATTTCTAGCGAATTTCCGAAGACCTTTACAAAAAAATTCAAAATTGCCCGAGAAATCGGGAAAATATAGAAATTTAATGCGATTCAATACAAAACATTAGAATTTGTAGCAAAAAATGAAAACCCTTACTCCTGAAACCAATCCCCACATATTTGGTATCGCCGTGTAGGGAATTTTATTTCTAGCGAATTTCCGAAGACCTTTTCAAAAATATTCAAAATTGCCCGAGAAATCGGGAAAATATGGAAATTTAATGCGATTCAATACAAAACATCAGAATTTGTAGCAAAAAATGAAAACCCTTAAAACTGAAACCAATCCCCACATATTTGGTATCGCCGTGTAGGGAAATTAATTTCTAGCAAATTTCCGAAGACCTTTTCTAAAAATATTCAAAATTGCCCGAGAAATCGGGAAAATATGGAAATTTAATGCGATTCAATACAAAACATCAGAATTTGTAGCAAAAAATTAAAACCCTTAAAACTGAAACCAATCCCCACATATTTGGTATCGCCGTGTAGGGAATTTAATTTCTAGCGAATTTCCGAAGACCTTTTCGAAAAATATTCAAAATTTCCCGAGAAATCGGGAAAATGTGGAAATTTAATGAGAGTCAATACAAAACATCAGAATTTGTAGCAAAAAAATGAAAAACCCTAAAACTGAAAGCAATCCCCACATATTTGGTATCTCCGTGTAGGGAAATTAATTTCTAGCGAATTTCCGAAGACCTTTTCAAAAATATTCAAAATTGCCCGAGAAATCGGGAAAATATAGAAATTTAATGCGATTCAATACAAAACATTAGAATTTGTAGCAAAAAATGAAAACCCTTACTCCTGAAACCAATCCCCACATATTTGGTATCGCCGTGTAGGGAATTTAATTTCTAGCGAATTTCCGAAGACCTTTACAAAAAAATTCAAAATTGCCCGAGAAATCGGGAAAATATAGAAATTTAATGCGATTCAATACAAAACATTAGAATTTGTAGCAAAAAATGAAAACCCTTACTCCTGAAACCAATCCCCACATATTTGGTATCGCCGTGTAGGGAATTTTATTTCTAGCGAATTTCCGAAGACCTTTTCAAAAATATTCAAAATTGCCCGAGAAATCGGGAAAATATAGAAATTTAATGCGATTCAATACAAAACATTAGAATTTGTAGCAAGAAAATGAAAACCCCTAAAACTGAAAGCAATCCCCACATATTTGGTATCGCTGTGTAGGGAAATTAATTTCTAGCGAATTTCCGAAGAACTTTTCTAAAAACATTCAAAATTGCGCGAGAAATTGGCAAAATATGGAAATTTAATGCAATTCAATACAAAACATCAGAATTTGTAGCAAAAAAATGAAAACCCCTAAAACTGAAGCAATTCCAACATATTTGGTATGGCCGTATAGGGAATTTAATTTCCCGATAAATCGGTAAAATATGGAAATTTAATGCGATTCAATACAAAACATCAGAATTTGTAACAAAAAAATAAAAACCCCTATAACTGAAAGAAATCCCCACATATTTAGTATCGCCGTGTAGGGAAATTTAATTTCTAGCGAATTTCCGAAGAACTTTTCTAAAAACATTCAAAATTGCCCGAGAAATCGAGAAAATATTTGTAACAAAAAAATAAAAACCCCTATAACTGAAAGAAATCCCCACATATTTAGTATCGCCGTGTAGGGAAATTTAATTTCTAGCGAATTTCCGAAGAACTTTTCTAAAAACATTCAAAATTGCCCGAGAAATCGAGAAAATATGGAAATTTAATGCGATTCAATACAAAACATCAGAATTTGTAGCCAAAAAATGAAAACCCTTAAAACTGAAAGCAATCCCCACATATTGGGTATCGGCATGTAGGGAATTTAATTTCTAGCGAATTTCCGAAGACCTTTTCGAAAAATATTCAAAATTGCACGAGAAATCGGGAAAATATGGAAATTTAATGCGATTCAATACAAAACATCAGAATTTGTAGCAAAAAATGAAAACCCTTAAAACTGAAACCAATCCCCACATATTTGGTATCGCTGTGTAGGGAATTTAATTTCTAGCGTATTTCCGAAGACCTTTTCGAAAAATATTCAAAATTGCCCGAGAAATCTGGAAAATATGGAAATTTAATGCGATTCAATACAAAACATCAGAATTTGTAGCAAAAAATGAAAACCCTTAAAACTGAAAGCAATCCCCACATATTTGGTATCACCGTGTATGGAAATTAATTTCTAGCGAATTTCCGAACAACTTTTCTAAAAACATTCAAAATTGCCCGAGAAATCGGAAAATATGGAAATTTAATGCGATTCAATACAAAACATCAGAATTTGTAGCAAAAAATTAAAACCCTTAAAACTGAAAGCAATCCCCACATATTTGGTATCGCCGTGTAGGGAAATTAATTTCTAGCGAATTTCCGAAGACCTTTTCAAAAATATTCAAAATTGCCCGAGAAATCGGTAAAATATGGAAATTTAATGCGATTCAATACAAAACATCAGAATTTGTAGCAAAAAAATGAAAACCCTTAAAACTGAAACCAATCCCCACATATTTGGTATCGCTGTGTAGGGAATTTAATATCTAGCGAATTTCCGAAGACCTTTTCAAAAATATTCAAAATTGCCCGAGAAATCGGGAAAATATAGAAATTTAATGCGATTCAATACAAAACATTAGAATTTGTAGCAAAAAATGAAAACCCTTAAAACTGAAACCAATCCCCACATATTTGGTATAGCCGTGTAGGGAATTTAATTTCCAGCGAATTTCCGCAGACCTTTTCGAAAAATATTCAAAATTTCCCGAGAAATCGGGAAAATATGGAAATTTAATGAGAGTCAATACAAAACATTACAATTTGTAGCAAGAAAATGAAAACCCCTAAAACTGAAAGCAATCCCCACATATTTGGTATCGCCGTGTAGGGAAATCAATTTCTAGCTAATTTCCGAAGCTTTTCTAAAAACATTCAAAATTGCGCGAGAAATTGGCAAAATATGGAAATTTAATGCGATTCAATACAAAACATCAGAATTTGTAGCAAAAAAATGAAAACCCTTAAAACTGAAAGCAATCCCCACATATTTGGTATCGCCGTGTATGGAAATTAATTTCTAGCGAATTTCCGAAGACCTTTTCAAAAATATTCAAAATTGCCCGAGAAATCGGGAAAATATGGAAATTTAATGCGATTCAATACAAAACATCAGAATTTGTAGCAAAAAAATGAAAACCCTTAAAACTGAAACCAATCCCCACATATTTGGTATCGTCGTGTAGGGAATTTAATTTCTAGCGAATTTCCGAAGACCTTTTCAAAAATATTCAAAATTGCCCGAGAAATCGGGAAAATATAGAAATTTAATGCGATTCAATACAAAACATTAGAATTTGTAGCAAAAAATGAAAACCCTTAAAACTGAAACCAATCCCCACATATTTGGTATCGCCGTGTAGGGAATTTAATTTCTAGCGAATTTCCGCAGACCTTTTCGAAAAATATTCAAAATTTCCCGAGAAATCGGGAAAATATGGAAATTTAATGCGATTCAATACAAAACATTAGAATTTGTAGCAAAAAAATGAAAACTCTTAAAACTGAAACCAATCCCCACATATTTGGTATCGCCGTGTAGGGAATTTAATTTCTAGCGAAGTTCCGAAGACGTTTTCGAAAAATATTCAAAATTTCCCGAGAAATCGGGAAAATATGGAAATTTAATGAGAGTCAATACAAAACATCAGAATTTGTAACAAAAAAATGAAAACCCCTAAAACTGAAAGCAATCCCCACATATTTGGTATCGCCGTGTATGGAAATGAATTTCTAGCGAATTTCCGTAGAACTTTTCTAAAAACATTCAAAATTGCGCGAGAAATTGGCAAAATATGGAAATTTAATGCAATTCAATACAAAACATCAGAATTTGTAGCAAAAAAATGAAAACCCCTAAAACTGAAGCAATCCCCACATATTTGGTATCGCCGTGTAGGGAATTTAATTTATAGCGAATTTCCGAAGACTTTTCGAAAAATATTCAAAATATCCAGAGAAATCGAGAAAATATGGAAATAAAACTGAAAGCAATCCTCACATATTTGGTATCAACGTGTAGGGAATTTAATTTCTAGCAAATTTCCGAAGAACTTTTCTAAAAACATTCAAAATTGCCCGAGAAATCGAGAAAATATGGAAATTTAATGCGATTCAATACAAAACATCAGAATTTGTAGCAAAAAAATGAAAACCCTTAAAACTGAAAGCAATCCCCACATATTTGGTATCGCCGTGTAGGGAAATTAATTTCTAGCGAATTTCCGAAGACCTTTTCAAAAATATTCAAAATTGCCCGAGAAATCGGTAAAATATGGAAATTTAATGCGATTCAATACAAAACATCAGAATTTGTAGCAAAAAAATGAAAACCCTTAAAACTGAAACCAATCCCCACATATTTGGTATCGCTGTGTAGGGAATTTAATATCTAGCGAATTTCCGAAGACCTTTTCAAAAATATTCAAAATTGCCCGAGAAATCGGGAAAATATAGAAATTTAATGCGATTCAATACAAAACATTAGAATTTGTAGCAAAAAATGAAAACCCTTAAAACTGAAACCAATCCCCACATATTTGGTATAGCCGTGTAGGGAATTTAATTTCCAGCGAATTTCCGCAGACCTTTTCGAAAAATATTCAAAATTTCCCGAGAAATCGGGAAAATATGGAAATTTAATGAGAGTCAATACAAAACATTAGAATTTGTAGCAAGAAAATGAAAACCCCTAAAACTGAAAGCAATCCCCACATATTTGGTATCGCCGTGTAGGGAAATCAATTTCTAGCTAATTTCCGAAGCTTTTCTAAAAACATTCAAAATTGCGCGAGAAATTGGCAAAATATGGAAATTTAATGCGATTCAATACAAAACATCAGAATTTGTAGCAAAAAAATGAAAACCCCTAAAACTGAAAGCAATCCCCACATATTTGGTATCGCCGTGTAGGGAAATTAATTTCTAGCGAATTTCCGAAGACCTTTTCAAAAATATTCAAAATTGCCCGAGAAATCGGGAAAATATGGAAATTTAATGCGATTCAATACAAAACATCAGAATTTGTAGGAAAAAAATGAAAACCCTTAAAACTGAAACCAATCCCCACATATTTGGTATCGTCGTGTAGGGAATTTAATTTCTAGCGAATTTCCGAAGACCTTTTCAAAAATATTCAAAATTGCCCGAGAAATCGGGAAAATATAGAAATTTAATGCGATTCAATACAAAACATTAGAATTTGTAGCAAAAAATGAAAACCCTTAAAACTGAAACCAATCCCCACATATTTGGTATCGCCGTGTAGGGAATTTAATTTCTAGCGAATTTCCGCAGACCTTTTCGAAAAATATTCAAAATTTCCCGAGAAATCGGGAAAATATGGAAATTTAATGCGATTCAATACAAAACATTAGAATTTGTAGCAAAAAAATGAAAACTCTTAAAACTGAAACCAATCCCCACATATTTGGTATCGCCGTGTAGGGAATTTAATTTCTAGCGAAGTTCCGAAGACGTTTTCGAAAAATATTCAAAATTTCCCGAGAAATCGGGAAAATATGGAAATTTAATGAGAGTCAATACAAAACATCAGAATTTGTAACAAAAAAATGAAAACCCCTAAAACTGAAAGCAATCCCCACATATTTGGTATCGCCGTGTATGGAAATGAATTTCTAGCGAATTTCCGTAGAACTTTTCTAAAAACATTCAATTGCCCGACAAATCGCGAAAATATAGAAATTTAATGCGATTCAATACAAAACATCAGAATTTGTAGCAGAAAAATGAAAACCCCTAAAACTGAAGCAATCCCCACATATTTGGTATCGCCGTGTAGGGAATTTAATTTCTAGTGAATTTCCGAAGAACTTTTCTAAAAATACTCAAAATTGCGCGAGAAATCGGGAAAATATGGAAATTTAAATGCGATTCAATACAAAACATCAGAATTTGTAGCAAAAAAATGAAAACCCTTAAAACTGAAACCAATCCCCACATATTTGGTATCGTCGTGTAGGGAATTTAATTTCTAGCGAATTTCCGAAGACCTTTTCTAAAAATATTTAAAATTGCCCGAGAAATCGAGAAAATATGGAAATAAAACTGAAAGCAATCCTCACATATTTGGTATCACCGTGTAGGGAATTTAATTTCTAGCGAATTTCCGAAGACCTTTTCAAAAATATTCAAAATTGCCCGAGAAATCGGGAAAATATGGAAATTTAATGCGATTCAATACAAAACATCAGAATTTGTAGCAAAAAATGAAAACCCTTAAAACTGAAACCAATCCCCACATATTTGGTATCGCCGTGTAGGGAAATTAATTTCTAGCAAATTTCCGAAGACCTTTTCTAAAAATATTCAAAATTGCCCGAGAAATCGGGAAAATATGGAAATTTAATGCGATTCAATACAAAACATCAGAATTTGTAGCAAAAAATTAAAACCCTTAAAACTGAAACCAATCCCCACATATTTGGTATCGCCGTGTAGGGAATTTAATTTCTAGCGAATTTCCGAAGACCTTTTCGAAAAATATTCAAAATTTCCCGAGAAATCGGGTAAATGTGGAAATTTAATGAGAGTCAATACAAAACATCAGAATTTGTAGCAAAAAAATGAAAAACCCTAAAACTGAAAGCAATCCCCACATATTTGGTATCTCCGTGTAGGGAAATTAATTTCTAGCGAATTTCCGAAGACCTTTTCAAAAATATTCAAAATTGCCCGAGAAATCGGGAAAATATAGAAATTTAATGCGATTCAATACAAAACATTAGAATTTGTAGCAAAAAATGAAAACCCTTAAAACTGAAACCAATCCCCACATATTTGGTATCGCCGTGTAGGGAATTTAATTTCTAGCGAATTTCCGAAGACCTTTTCGAAAAATATTCAAAATTTCCCGAGAAATCGGGAAAATATGGAAATTTAATGAGAGTCAATACAAAACATTAGAATTTGTAGCAAGAAAATGAAAACCCCTAAAACTGAAAGCAATCCCCACATATTTGGTATCGCCGTGTAGGGAAATTAATTTCTAGCGAATTTCCGAAGAACTTTTCTAAAAACATTCAAAATTGCGCGAGAAATTGGCAAAATATGGAAATTTAATGCAATTCAATACAAAACATCAGAATTTGTAGCAAAAAAATGAAAACCCCTAAAACTGAAGCAATTCCAACATATTTGGTATGGCCGTATAGGGAATTTAATTTCCCGATAAATCGGTAAAATATGGAAATTTAATGCGATTCAATACAAAACATCAGAATTTGTAACAAAAAAATGAAAACCCCTATAACTGAAAGAAATCCCCACATATTTAGTATCGCCGTGTAGGGAAATTTAATTTCTAGCGAATTTCCGAAGAACTTTTCTAAAAACATTCAAAATTGCCCGAGAAATCGAGAAAATATGGAAATTTAATGCGATTCAATACAAAACATCAGAATTTGTAGCCAAAAAATGAAAACCCTTAAAACTGAAAGCAATCCCCACATATTGGGTATCGGCATGTAGGGAATTTAATTTCTAGCGAATTTCCGAAGACCTTTTCGAAAAATATTCAAAATTGCACGAGAAATCGGGAAAATATGGAAATTTAATGCGATTCAATACAAAACATCAGAATTTGTAGCAAAAAATGAAAACCCTTAAAACTGAAACCAATCCACACATATTTGGTATCCCTGTGTAGGGAATTTAATTTCTAGCGTTTTTCCGAAGAGTTTTTCGAAAAATATTCAAAATTGCCCGAGAAATCTGGAAAATATGGAAATTTAATGCGATTCAATACAAAACATCAGAATTTGTAGCAAAAAATGAAAACCCTTAAAACTGAAAGCAATCCCCACATATTTGGTATCACCGTGTAGGGAAATTAATTTCTAGCGAATTTCCGAAGAACTTTTCTAAAAACATTCAAAATTGCCCGAGAAATCGGAAAATATGGAAATTTAATGCGATTCAATACAAAACATCAGAATTTGTAGCAAAAAATTAAAACCCTTAAAACTGAAAGCAATCGCCACATATTTGATATCGCCGTGTAGGGAATTTAATTTCTAGCGAATTTCCGAAGACCTTTTCTAAAAATACTCAAAATTGCGCGAGAAATCGGGAAAATATGGAAATTTAATGCGATCCAATACAAAACATCAGAATTTGTAGCAAAAAAATGAAATCCCTTAAAACTGAAAGCTATCCCCACATATTTGGTATCGCCGTGTAGGGAATTTAGTTTCTAGCGAATTTCCGAAGACCTTTTCAAAAATATTCAAAATTGCCCGAGAAATCGGGACAATATGGAAATTTAATGCGATTCAATACAAAACATCAGAATTTGTAGCAAAAAAATGAAAACCCTTAAAACTGAAACCAATCCTCACATATTTGGTGTCGCCGTGTAGGGAATTTAATTTATAGCGAATTTCCGAAGACTTTTCGAAAAATATTCAAAATATCCCGAGAAATCGGGAAAATATGGAAATTTAATGAGAGTCAATACAAAACATCAGAATTTGTAGCAAGAAAATGAAAACCCTTAAAACTGAAAGCAATCCCCACATATTTGGTATCGCCGTGTAGGGAAATTAATTTCTAGCGAATTTCCGAAGAACTTTTCTAAAAACATTCAAAATTGCGCGAGAAATCAGGAAAATATGGAAATTTAATGCAATTCAATACAAAACATCAGAATTTGTAACAAAAAAATGAAAACCCCTAAAACTGAAAGCAATCCCCACATATTTGGTATCGCCGTGTAGGGAAATTAATTTCTAGCGAATTTCCGAAGAACTTTTCTAAAAACATTCAAAATTGCGCGAGAAATCAGGAAAATATGGAAATTTAATGCGATTCAATACAAAACATCATAATTTGTAGCAAAAAATGAAAACCCTTAAAACTGGAAGCAATCCCCACATATTTAGTATCGCCGTGTAGGGAATTTAATTTCTAGTGAACTTCCGAAGACCTTTTCTAAAAATATTCAAAATTGCCCGATAAATCGGGAAAATATGGAAATTTAATGCGATTCAATACAAAACATCACAATTTGTAGCAAAAAAATCAAAACCCTTAAAACTGAAAGCAATCCCCACATATTAGGTATCGCCGTGTAGGGTTAATTTCTAGCGAATTTCCGAAGACCTTTTCTAAAAATATTCAAAATTGCCCGAGAAATCCGGAAAATTTGGAAATTTAATGCGATTCAATACAAAACATCAGCATTTGTAGCAAAAAAATGAAAACCCTTAAAAATAAAAGCAGTCCCCACATATTTGGTATCGCAGTGTCGGGAATTTAATTTCTAGCGAATTTCTAGCGAAAGACCTTTTCGAAAAATATTCAAAATTGCCCGAGAAAGCGGGAAAATATGGAAATTTAATCCGATTCAATACAAAACAACAGAATTTGTAGCAAAAAATGAAAACCCTTAAAACTGAAACCAATCCCCACATATTTGGTATCGCCGTGTAGGGAATTTAATTTTTAGCGAATTTCCGAAGACCTTTTCGAAAATATTCAATATTGCCCGAGAAATCGGGAAAATTAGGAAATTTAATACGATTCAATACAAAACATCAGAATTTGTAGCAAAAAAATGAAAACCCCTAAAACTGAATGCAATCCCCACATATTTGGTATCTCCGTGCAGGGAAATTAATTTCTACCGCATTTTCGAAGACCTTTTCAAAAAATATTCAAAATTGCCCGAGAAATCGGGAAAATATGTAAATTTAATGCGATTCAATACAAAACATCAGAATTTGTAGCAAAAAAATGAAAACCCTTAAAACTGAAAGCAAACCCCACATATTTGGTATCGCCGTGTAGGGAATTTAATTTCTAGCGAATTTCCGAAGACCTTTTCGAAAAATATTTAAAATTTCCCGAGAAATCGGGAAAATATGGAAATTTAATGAGAGTCAATACAAAATATCAGAATTTGTAGCAAGAAAATGAAAACCCCTAAAACTGAAAGCAATCCCCACATATTTGGTATCGCCGTGTAGGGAAATTAATTTCTAGCGAATTTGCGAAGAACTTTTCTAAAAACATTCAAAATTGCGCGAGAAATCGGCAAAATATGGAAATTTAATGCAATTCAATACAAAACATCAGAATTTGTAGCAAAAAAATGAAAACCCCTAAAACTGAAACCAATCCCCACATATTTGGTATCGCCGTGTGGGGAATTTAATTTCTAGCGAATTTCCGAAGACCTTTTCGAAAAATATTCAAAATTTCCCGATAAATCGGTAAAATATGGAAATTTAATGCGATTCAATACAAAACATCAGAATTTGTAACAAAAAAATGAAAACCCCTAAAACTGAAAGCAATCCCCACATATTTGGTATCGCCGTGTATGGAAATTAATTTCTAGCGAATTTCCGAAGAACTTTTCTAAAAACATTCAAAATTGCCCGAGAAATCGAGAAAATATGGAAATTTAATGCGATTCAATACAAAACATCAGAATTTGTAGCAAAAAATGAAAACCCTTAAAACTGAAAGCAATCCCCACATATTGGGTATCGGCATGTAGGGAATTTAATTTCTAGCCAATTTCCGAAGACCTTTTCGAAAAATATTCAAAATTGCCCGAGAAATCTGGAAAATATGGAAATTTAATGCGATTCAATACAAAACATCAGAATTTGTAGCAAAAAATGAAAACCCTTAAAACTGAAACAAATCCCCACATATTTGGTATCGCTGTGTAGGGAATTTAATTTCTGGCGAATTTCCGAAGACCTTTTCGAAAAATATTCAAAATTTCCCGAGAAAGCGAGAAAATATGGAAATTTAATGAGAGTCAATACAAAACATCAGAATTTGTAGCAAAAAAATGAAAAACCCTAAAACTGAAAGCAATCCCCACATATTTGGTATCGCCGTGTAGGGAAATTAATTTGTAGCGAATTTTCGAAGACCTTTTCAAAAATATTCAAAATTGCCCGAGAAATCGGGAAAATATGGAAATTTAATGCGATTCAATACAAAACATCAGAATTTGTAGCAAAAAAATGAAAACCCTTAAAACTGAAACCAATCCCCACATATTTGGTATCGCCGTGTAGGGAATTTAATTTCTAGCGAATTTCCGAAGACCTTTTCGAAAAATATTCAAAATTTCCCCAGATATCGGGAAAATATGGAAATTTAATGAGAGTCAATACAAAACATCAGAATTTGTAGCAAGAAAATGAAAACCCCTAAAACTGAAAGCAATCCCCACATATTTGGTATCGCCGTGTAGGGAATTTAATTTCTAGCGAATTTCCGAAGACCTTTTCAAAAATATTCAAAATTGCCCGAGAAATCGGGAAAATATGGAAATTTAATGCGATTCAATACAAAACATCAGAATTTGTAGCAAAAAAATGAAAACCCTTAAAACTGAAACCAATCCCCACATATTTGGTATCGCCGTGTAGGGAATTTAATTTCTAGCGAATTTCCGAAGACCTTTTCGAAAAATATTCAAAATTTCCCCAGAAATCGGGAAAATATGGAAATTTAATGAGAGTCAATACAAAACATCAGAATTTTTAGCAAGAAAATGAAAACCACTAAAACTGAAAGCAATCCCCACATATTTGGTATCGCCGTGTAGGGAAATTAATTTCTAGCGAATTTCCGAAGAACTTTTCTAAAAACATTCAAAATTGCGCGAGAAATCCGGAAAATTTGGAAATTTAATGCGATTCAATACAAAATATCAGCATTTGTAGCAAAAAAATGAAAACCCTTAAAACTAAAAGCAGTCCCCACATATTTGGTATCGCCGTGTATGGAAATTAATTTCTAGCGAATTTCCGAAGAACTTTTCTAAAAACATTCAAAATTGCCCGAGAAATCGAGGAAATATGGAAATTTAATGCGATTCATTACAAAACATCAGAATTTGTAGCAAAAAAATGAAAACCCTTAAAACTGAAAGCAATCCCCACATATTGGGTATCGGCATGTAGTGAATTTAATTTCTAGCGAATTTCCGAAGACCTTTTCGAAAAATATTCAAAATTGCCCGAGAAATCTGGAAAATATGGAAATTTAATGCGATTCAATACAAAACATCAGAATTTGTAGCAAAAAATGACAACCCTTAAAACTGAAACAAATCCCCACATATTTGGTATCGCTGTGTAGGGAATTTAATTTCTAGCGAATTTCCGAAGACCTTTTCGAAAAATATTCAAAATTTCCCGAGAAATCGGGAAAATATAGAAATTTAATGAGAGTCAATACAAAATATCAGAATTTGTAGCAAAAAAATTAAAAACCCTAAAACTGAAAGCAATCCCCACATATTTGGTATCGCCGTGTAGGGAAATTAATTTCTAGCGAATTTCCGAAGACCTTTTCAAAAATATTCAAAATTGCCCGAGAAATCAGGAAAATATGGAAATTTAATGCGATTCAATACAAAACATCTTGTAGCAAAAAAATGAAAACCCTTAAAACTGAAATCAATCCCCACATATTTGGTATCGCCGTGTAGGGAATTTAATTTCTAGCGAATTTCCGAAGACCTTTTCGAAAAATATTCAAAATTTCCCCAGAAATCGGGAAAATATGGAAATTTAATGAGAGTCAATACAAAACATCAGAATTTGTAGCAAGAAAATGAAAACCCCTAAAACTGAAAGCAATCCCCACATATTTGGTATCGCCGTGTAGGGAAATTAATTTCTAGCGAATTTCCGAAGAACTTTTATAAAAACATTCAAAATTGCGCGAGAAATCCGGAAAATTTGGAAATTTAATGCGATTCAATACAAAACATCAGCATTTGTAGGAAAAAAATGAAAACCCTTAAAACTAAAAGCAGTCCCCACATATTTGGTATCGCCGGGTAGGGAATTTAATTTCTAGCGAATTTCCGAAGACCTTTTCGAAAAATATTCAAAATTGCCCGAGAAAGCGGGAAAATATGGAAATTTAATGCGATTCAATACAAAACATCAGAATTTGTAGCAAAAAATGAAAACCCTTAAAACTGAAAGTAATCATATTTGGTATCTTCGTGCAGGGAAATTAATTTCTACCGCACTTTCGAAGACCTTTTCGAAAAAATATTCAAATTTGCCCGAGAAAGAGGGAAAATATGGAACTTTAAGGAGATTCGATACAAAACAGCAGCATTTGTAGCAAAAAAATGAAAACCCTTAAAACTAAAAGCAGTCCCCACATATTTGGTATCGCCGTGTAGGGAATTTAATTTCTAGCGAATTTCCGAAGACCTTTTCGAAAAATATTCAAAATTGCCCGAGAAATCGGGAAAATATGGAAATTTAATGCGATTCAATACAAAACATAAGAATTTGTAGCAAAAAAATGAAAACCCTTAAAACTGAAGCAATCCCCACATATTTGGTATCTCAGTGCAGGGAAATTAATATCTACCGCACTTTCGAAGACCTTTTCGAAAAATATTCAAAATTGCTCGAGAAATCCGGAAAATTTGGAAATTTAATGCGATTCAATACAAAACATAAGAATTTGTAGCAAAAAAATGAAAACCCTTAAAACTGAAACCAATCCCCACATATTTGGTATCGCCGTGTAGGGAATTTAATTTTTACCGAATTTCCGAAGACCTTTTTGAAAAATATTCAAAATTGCCCGAGAAATCGGGAAAATTAGGAAATTTAATGCGATTCAATACAAAACATCAGAATTTGTACCAAAAAAATGAAAACCCTTAAAACTGAAAGCAATCCCCACATATTTGGTATCTCCGTGCAGGGAAATTAATATCTACCGCACTTTCGAAGACCTTTTCGAAAAATATTGAAAATTGCTCGAGAAATCCGGAAAATTTGGAAATTTAATGCGATTCAATACAAAACATCAGAATTTGTAGCAAAAAAATGAAAACCCTTAAAACTAAAAGCAGTCCCCACATATTTGGTATCGCCGTGTAGGGAATTTAATTTCTAGCGAATTTCCGAAGACCTTTTCGAAAAATATTCAAAATTGCTCGAGAAATCGGGAAAATATGGAAATTTAATGCGATTCAATACAAAACATAAGAATTTGTAGCAAAAAAATGAAAACCCTTAAAACTCAAACCAATCCCCACATATTTGGTATCGCCGTGTAGGGAATTTAATTTCTAGCGAATTTCCGAAGACCTTTTCGAAAAATATTCAAAATTGCCCGAGAAATCCGGAAAATTTGGAAATTCAATGCGATGCAATACAAAACATCAGAATTTGTAGCAAAAAAATGAAAACCCTTAAAACTGAAAGTAATCGTATTTGGTATCTCCGTGCAGGGAATTTAATTTCTAGCGAATTTCCGAAGACATTTTCTAAAAATATTCAAAATTGCCCGAGAAATCGGGAAAATATGGAAATTTAATGCGATTCAATACAAAACAACAGAATTTGTAGCAAAAAAATGAAAAGCCCTAAAACTGAAAGTAATCCCCACATATTTGGTATCGCCGTGTAGGGAATTTAATTTCTAGCGAATTTCCGAACACCTTTTCGAAAAATATTCAAAATTGCCCGGGAAATCGGGAAAATATGGTAATTTAATGCGATTCAATACAAAACATCATAATTTGTAGCAAAAAAATGAAAACCCTTAAAACTGAAAGCAATCCCCACATATTTGGTATCGCCGTGTAGGGAATTTAATTTCTAGCGAATTTCCGAACACCTTTTCGAAAAATATTCAAAATTGCCCGGGAAATCGGGAAAATATGGTAATTTAATTGGATTCAATACAAAACATCATAATTTGTAGCAAAAAAATGAAAACCCTTAAAACTGAAAGCAATCCCCACATATTTGGTATCTCCGTGCAGGGAATTTAATTTCTAGCGAATTTCCGAAGACATTTTCCAAAAATATTCAAAATTGCCCGAGAAATCGGGAAAATATGGAAATTTAATGCGATTCAATACAAAACAACAGAATTTGTAGCAAAAAAATGAAAACCCCTAAAACTGAAAGTAATCCCCACATATTTGGTATCGCCATGTAGGGAATTTAATTTCTAGCGAATTTCCGAACACCTTTTCGAAAAATATTCAAAATTGCCCGGGAAATCGGGAAAATATGGTAATTTAATGCGATTCAATACAAAACATCATAATTTGTAGCAAAAAAATGAAAACCCTTAAAACTGAAAGCAATCCCCACATATTTGGTATCGCCGTGTAGGGAATTTAATTTCTAGCGAGTTTCCGAAGAACTTTTCTAAAAATATTCAAAATTGCCCGAGAAATCGGGAAAATTTGGAAATTTAATGCGATTCAATACAAAACATCAGCATTTGTAGGAAAAAAATGAAAACCCTTAAAACTAAAAGCAGTCCCCACATATTTGGTATCGCCGGGTAGGGAATTTAATTTCTAGCGAATTTCCGAAGACCTTTTCGAAAAATATTCAAAATTGCCCGAGAAAGCGGGAAAATATGGAAATTTAATGCGATTCAGTACAAAACATCAGAATTTGTAGCAAAAAATGAAAACCCTTAAAACTGAAAGTAATCATATTTGGTATCTTCGTGCAGGGAAAATAATTTCTACCGCACTTTCGAAGACCTTTTCGACAAAATATTCAAAATTGCCCGAGAAAGAGGGAAAATATGGAACTTTAAGGAGATTCGATACAAAACAGCAGCATTTGTAGCAAAAAAATGAAAACCCTTAAAACTAAAAGCAGTCCCCACATATTTGGTATCGCCGTGTAGGGAATTTAATTTCTAGCGAATTTCCGAAGACCTTTTCGAAAAATATTCAAAATTGCCCGAGAAATCGGGAAAATATGGAAATTTAATGCGATTCAATACAAAACATAAGAATTTGTAGCAAAAAAATGAAAACCCTTAAAACTGAAGCAATCCCCACATATTTGGTATCTCAGTGCAGGGAAATTAATATCTACCGCACTTTCGAAGACCTTTTCGAAAAATATTCAAAATTGCTCGAGAAATCCGGAAAATTTGGAAATTTAATGCGATTCAATACAAAACATAAGAATTTGTAGCAAAAAAATGAAAACCCTTAAAACTGAAACCAATCCCCACATATTTGGTATCGCCGTGTAGGGAATTTAATTTTTACCGAATTTCCGAAGACCTTTTCGAAAAATATTCAAAATTGCCCGAGAAATCGGGAAAATTAGGAAATTTAATGCGATTCAATACAAAACATCAGAATTTGTACCAAAAAAATGAAAACCCTTAAAACTGAAAGCAATCCCCACATATTTGGTATCTCCGTGCAGGGAAATTAATATCTACCGCACTTTCGAAGACCTTTTCGAAAAATATTGAAAATTGCTCGAGAAATCCGGAAAATTTGGAAATTTAATGCGATTCAATACAAAACATCAGAATTTGTAGCAAAAAAATGAAAACCCTTAAAACTAAAAGCAGTCCCCACATATTTGGTATCGCCGTGTAGGGAATTTAATTTCTAGCGAATTTCCGAAGACCTTTTCGAAAAATATTCAAAATTGCTCGAGAAATCGGGAAAATATGGAAATTTAATGCGATTCAATACAAAACATAAGAATTTGTAGCAAAAAAATGAAAACCCTTAAAACTGAAACCAATCCCCACATATTTGGTATCGCCGTGTAGGGAATTTAATTTCTAGCGAATTTCCGAAGACCTTTTCGAAAAATATTCAAAATTGCCCGAGAAATCCGGAAAATTTGGAAATTTAATGCGATGCAATACAAAACATCAGAATTTGTAGCAAAAAAATGAAAACCCTTAAAACTGAAAGTAATCGTATTTGGTATCTCCGTGCAGGGAATTTAATTTCTAGCGAATTTCCGAAGACATTTTCTAAAAATATTCAAAATTGCCCGAGAAATCGGGAAAATATGGAAATTTAATGCGATTCAATACAAAACAACAGAATTTGTAGCAAAAAAATGAAAACCCCTAAAACTGAAAGTAATCCCCACATATTTGGTATCGCCGTGTAGGGAATTTAATTTCTAGCGAATTTCCGAACACCTTTTCGAAAAATATTCAAAATTGCCCGGGAAATCGGGAAAATATGGTAATTTAATGCGATTCAATACAAAACATCATAATTTGTAGCAAAAAAATGAAAACCCTTAAAACTGAAAGCAATCCCCACATATTTGGTATCGCCGTGTAGGGAATTTAATTTTTACCGCACTTTCGAAGACCTTTCCGAAAAATATTAAAAATTGCCCGAGAAATCGGGAAAATATGGAAATTTAAGGAGCTTCAATACAAATAGGGTTTCTGGACTCGACTCGGACTCGTCGAGTATTTGGGTAGTTACGCGGACTTGGGACTCGACTATAATACTCGACGAGTCCCGAGTCCAAATTTTTAAAATAAAAAATAAAAACGTGAATCGATTTATTAAATGTCATTGTTGCTTACGCCTTTATCAAGGGTTTCTTAACCTTTTTTACATCATACTTCACCTAATATTTAATTTGATGTGATGAAAAAATATAACAAAAATAAACAAAATCTCATACCTCCCCTAACACATTAGTATACCTCACCAAGGGAGAAACCCAGGCCTATATTAATATTCGTTCTACAATGTTGGTTTAGCGAGAAATTTCTTTGTACGAATTCGCAGAACAACGGCACTTTTATTTTTCAACGTAAAAAAAACGATCAGAAGACTGTAAAACTCAATAATGAATGAAATTAAAAATCAAATCTCTCACTAGAGTTAAGGGAATTTCTATTAGCAAGGCAAGTCTTGGTGGAGAGGTACCTACCGATGATTCAAGTGTTCAACAGCATTAATTTAAATTAAATTGCTATTTAAAGTATGTATTAGTGATGAAGGACTGGAACGGATAAAGATAACGAATTGACTAAACGGAATTAGCAACAGGAAACCACCTCATGGAAATGGTCCCTAGTAAAACATCATCGAATAAGAAATCTCACACAAATATACACAAAATTGGTACATGGAATGTAAGGAGTCTACTGGAAGCAGGGAAGCTGAAGAATCTAGAATTGGAAAAAGCTCGCTTATAGTTGGACATAGTTGGAATAAGTGAGGTGCACTGGAAAGGGTCTGGAGAAATAGTAACTGCGAATAATGTATTTATGTATTTTGGTACAGAGATAGACCAACATCACAGAAAGGGCGTTGGCTTTTTAATCAGAAAAAATTTGAAAAAAATAGTAACCAGCGTAATAATGAAATCCGAAAGATTCATAATGGTACAATTAAAAATTAAGACTGGTCATCTAAATCTTATTCAAGTCTATGCCCCAACCGCTGACTGCAAGGAAAATTTATCTGAAGAATTTTATGGTGAATTACAGGATTTGTGTGATTTAACTAAAAAAGAAGAAACAACTTTGATTTTATGTGATTTTAATGCGATAGTTGGAAATGAAGCAATTGGTAATGTGGTGGGTCATCACGGATTAGGTAAAATAAATAGAAGGGAAAATAGATTAGTGGATTTTTGCATTGAGAATAATATGATGATAACGAACACATGGTTTAAGTTACCAAAAAGGAGATTGTATACTTGGACATCTCCGAGAAACGATGGTAGCAGAATCATCAAGAATCAAATAGATTATATTATTGTAAATTTCACGTTTAGAAATGCGATCAAGAGTGTAAAAGCCTATCCAGGAGCAGGCATACAATCAGACCATAATCTAGTAGTGGCGAAAATTTATATCATATTAAAGAAAACCACTAAAAAAAAAGAAGCAGTACGTTTATCGAATTTACACTTACTAGATAATCCTACAATTAAGAACAATATTTCATATAGGATGAATACTAAGATAAAGAACGTGGAAAACGAAATAAAGGAAGAAGTAGATATCGATAAAAATTGGAAGATATTTAAGGAACCTCTACTAGATGTGTGTCGCGATTTGTCTAGAAATAGAGAAATTGTAGCTAAGAAAGAATGGATGACAAATGAAATAATCCTACTGATGAACGAAAGGAGAAAATGGAAAGACACTAATACTCAGAAGTACAAAAGCATAAATAGAATCATAAAACATAAAATTAGATCAGCGAAAACAAAATTTTGGAAGAACCAATGTACAGAAATAGAAAATTTGGAAAGACAACACAATAGTTTTCAGCTACATAAAAAAGTAAAACAAGTAACCAATACTGGTAAAAGAAAAAATGTTGGCATACTTAAAGATAACGCTGGTAAAATTATACTGTATGCAGAAGAAAGGCTGAAACATTGGGAAAAGTATATTATAGATTTATTCGAAGAAAGCAGAAACACAATTATAGACCCATCGTATGATATGACTAGTGAGGAAGGGCTTGAGATATTAGAAGAAGAAGTGAGAAATGTGATATATAAATCAAAAAATCGTCTAACCTCAGGCCCAGATCTAATACCAAATGAGATCATCAAGCTGTTAAACGATGAGTCTATAAAAGTACTAACACATTTATTCAATAAAATGTACAATTCCAGCAGAATTCCAACTGAATGGCTGAAATCAACGTTTGTGACATTACCAAAGAAACACAATGCATCGAAATGTGGTGAATATCGCACAATTAGTTTAATGAGCCATGGCCTCAAAATATTTTTAAAGATCATTCACAACAGAATCTTCAAAAAGCTCGACGAAGGTATCAGTGAATCTCAATTCGGATTCAGGAATGCACTTGGCACGAGAGAAGCACTTTTCATGCTAAATATTCTAGGCCAAAGATGCAATGAAATGAACTCCAATATACATACCTGTTTTATTGACTTCGAAAAGGCTTTTGATACAGTAAGGCATGATAAGCTAATAGAAATATTGAAAAACAAAAATATAGATATAAAAGATTTAAAAATAATTGAATATCTTTACTGTAATCAAACAGCTGAAGTAAGAACTGAAGATGGTACAACTGAGGAAATCAGAATAAAAAGAGGTGTAAGACAGGGCTGTATATTGTCGCCAATGCTATTCAATGTATATTCTGAAGAAATTTTCAAAAAAGCGTTAGAAGATACAGAATATGGAATAAAAATAAATGGAGAATTAATGAACAACATAAGATTCGCTGATGACTCAGTCTTAATGGCAGGTAATATTCAAGATTTGCAGAGGTTGGTTGAGAAAATAAATATATATTGTTTGGAATATGGTCTGAGAATCAACCACAATAAAACCAAGTATTTGGTAATTGGAAAAATGGAACCAGGTAATCAAACTATTGAAATTAATAACACAAAAATAGAAAAAGTTAAAAAGTATAAATATTTGGGAACCTGTATTGATTCCGGATCGGATAATTCAACTGAAATTAAATCTAGAATTGAACAAGCACGAGTAGCCTTCAGAAAGATGAGCAACATCTTTTGTAAAAAAGAATTCAATATTAAGCTGAAACTAAAAATATTAAAATGTTACATTTGGTCCACTCTTCTGTACGGGGCAGAGACGTGGACAATGAAAGAAAGTGACATCCGCAGAATAAACGCATTTCAACTTTGGATGTACCGCAGAATTTTAAAGATATCGTGGACAGACAGAATAAGCAACGTAGAAGTACTTAACAGAATTAATAAACCAATGGAGTTAATGAATATTATTAAAAAGAGAAAATTAGGTTTTTTGGGTCATATACTACGTAATGGAAAATACAGAATCCTTCAGGTGACTCTACAAGGCAAAATTATGGGTACAAGAAGCAGAGGTAGGAGAAAAAAATCCTGAGTTAGTAACCTAGTGGAGTGGTTCAATATGCCTGCGATAGACATTTTTAGAGCAGCGATATGCAGAAACAAAATTAAATTGATGATGACCAACCTCCATAGTGGAGAGGAACATTAAGAAGAAGAAAAATCAAATCTATTTCATACGTGGTAAGAGTGTAGCTAGTGTAGGTTAGTAGTCAGTAAAAGTAAAATTAATAGTTTTGAAAATAAATGAATTAATTAATAAATTTGAGTACATTTTCTTTTTAATTTCTTGGCACGACCATTAAAGCACAAATTTCAGTTGAATTGAAAATCATATAATATTATTTTATCAGATTCTTGTAATATTTTTTGTTAAAGACAACGGACTCGGACTCGACGAGTTTTTTTAATTTTGGACTCGGACTCGTCGAGTCTTAAAATCCCGAGTTTTCAGAAACCCTATTACCATAGTAAAAGTAATAGTCATTAGTGAAAAAAGAAACAATTATGAAAAGATGACGAAAAATATTGGCACTTAACAATAAAAATAACAAGAATATTAATATTAATGCTGATATTAAGAAGGATTAGCAAGAATCAGTAATGACGATTTTTAAGATACGGATAAGTTGAAATTTAAAAAAGCAAATGAAATTTTATAATTATTTTCCAAAATATAACTTTTTTAACTTTCTACACTGGACCCTTCTTCCATTGGAATTTATACGGATCTGGTTAATGTTAATGTCTGGTTAATGTGGTTGTCCAGATTTAAGTTTGCCAATACTTACGAATAATTCTACTAATGAGTCATTTGGAATACCAATAATTATTTTGATAGTGATGATGATTCATTTTGTGATCCAAGCTAGTTACAATCGGATAGCGATGATGAAAGCAACAAATCAGATTTTTCTGGAGAAACAATTGAAGCTGGAATTCGTTTGGAACGAAATCTATTATCTGACCAAAACCAATCTAATGCTGATTCAAATGGTAATCTGGTGCAACAGGAAAAAGAGACAAAACTTTGGAGGAAGTTAAAACGGAATAGTGGAAAAAGATATACAAATAAGTATAGAAAAATAATACCTGAAAAGGTGGCAAGAGAGCTGCAAAACTGTCGAAATAAATGCAGAGAAAAGATAAATTTTGAACAGGAACAATCAATCTGCAAAAAATACTGGGAACTTGGTACATATGAAATTAGGCAAGCTTATATTTCCGGACTGATAATAACTAAAGAAATTAAATATCAAAACGGGTCAAAAGTATAACAAATCATAGAACGAGAGAACATACAAATAAGTACTTTTTGGAATTCAATGGTAACAGAATTCTAGTTTGCCAAAAGTGTTTTAGATTAACTCTTTGTGAAACGGAACAGTTTATTAAAACTACTGTTAAAAAACTAGGAAGTTTCGTAGCTTTAAATGTAGGTGACATAATGTCACTGACATTCGTGGCAAGCAACCAGGCCCTAAAAAACTATATTCCGAAAAAGAAAATGAAATTATTAATTTTATAAACATGTTCCCATGCTATGAGTCTCACTACACTCGAAGAGATACAACAAAAAGATATTTGTCAAGTGATTTATCTATTGTTGAATTATATAGATTATACTGTGAAAAATTCAGCTCATGTATATCAATATATAAATTCTCTCAAATCTTCAATACGCTTAACTTGAAGTTTTAAAAAGGATAGTACCAAAATCCTTTGTATACCTTAACTATTTAATATCTTTGCAGCAAAATTTATTTCTATCAAAATCTACTTTTCGCCACATAAATTTATCTTTGGATACAGCAGATGTAATTCTTGTAGTTGTTTTTTTTTTAAGTTCGGAAGTTAAGATTTTGGATTTCATAATCTTCTAATTAGAAAGTTAAAATATTGTAATTAGAAAGTTAACTCTAAATTTATACAAACAACTAAATTTATCCGAAAAACTTAAATCCTGAACGATAGTTGAACTTTATTTCCAAATCCTTGATAGGGTTCAATAATATTTTCAAATTTTTTTTTGCATAATATTGTTAAATTAATTCATAACATTTCTCTAGTCTCAATTCATGCTTCTGATCTTTTAGATAATTGTCCTTCCCTAGAAAAGAATTTAACTTTCAATTCACATTTCGATCTAGCAGGATTCGAACTATTAGACGACATTCAAATATTTCAAAGTACAGTTTTAGGAACTTATTTTAAATCCAATAGAATCTTTAGATTTTATATTTAAAAATTATAATGTAAATGTGATTTTCTGAGAAAATTGGATTATACTGTCTTGATAGCCAGTATTGTAAAACTTACGGAAAGTAAATTTTCATTAATATGTCCTACCTTATGGGTGATTTGGAAACAGATTATTTAAGGTTAATGACCTTTATTTTTAGTTCGGTATTTTTGAAAAATGCACGGAGGCAAAAAATTTCAGCGCCAGTCTTGCATATTCTGCAGAAGGAGGCAGGGCAGATTAACTGCATGGTAGAGCAGCACAAATCTATTTCAAGTTAGAACTATTATTGCATTTAGAGAAATTCTGGAAGTACACTTTATACCCAGGAAAAATATTACTCAATTGAAAACAGAATGGGAAGAATGCTTAAAACAATAGAAACAGTAAAAATATCAAAAAACATGGCTTACTGAATTCAAATTTTTAGTGAATTTGTTTTAAAAACTTTTATTGAGCAGAAATTTAAATTAAATACAGCAGAGTCTACTGTGATTCCAAATTTTAAGTAGGATTTTTTGTGTTGAAAGAAATAATAAAACAAAAGTCAATTTATTTATTTGTCTTAATTATTCGTCTTATTCTTAACCCATTAGATTCCATGGAAAACCTATTGAAGTTAAAACTTGTTTTTTATGAAAATAGTAAAGTTAAGGTGAAAAAATAAAATCCAGAAGAATTAGATTCAAATTATTTTTATTTATATTTTAGAGGGTGGTACACTGGTATTTTAAGTATGAATTTTTTAAAGCAACTTTGTTCGATGCATAGAGTCTTGTCGCACTTCCAAATACTCTTTTATAGCAAATAACACACCTCACACGCTTTTCTACTTCTTTCGGATAGTGACCAATGTTATCAGTAGCCAAATCCGTTGGAACAGTTTCTGATCTTGGTATTTGATAAATATTTTTACTGAATTTTGAAAGATAATATCTCGTGAGACTTCTTCGAAAATTGAGAAGATCTAATTTATCAGTGCAAGAAAATCTATGCAGTTTCCATGCATTGGTCAGAGACATATCAATTATGTGTGTAAAGAGTGTCCACCACCATTTATTACCACGAACTGTAATTCGCTAGTTTGAAAGTGATTGATCATGACGATCAACCCCACCCATTCCGTTGGTATAATTTTTGAACAGCAATGGTTTTAGATTTTTTCGCGGGACCATCTTTTTGCGCTACTCATTGGATCATGGTTTGTGACCATAGTGCATGGCTTATTGTCATTCCACGTCATATATAAAATTTAATCGGTTTTTCGAATTTTTCTTCCGAACGGCCACAATATACGTCGAAAGTATAACAATACCCTGTTGAACTACTCATCATCCAATTTTTAAATCCAAACCGTATTGGTTTTACTCTAATAAATTGCTTTGCTCCATGGATACCAAAATATTTGACAATAGATTCATCAAGATCCCCACTGGCAAAAATTTTTCTTATTTTATACATTCGGTCTTTTGATCCTGCAATTTCCGCATTATTTATAAATCGTTTCAATTCCAGAAAACGGTTGCGTGACATACACTTGGACACTAAATCTCACTTCAGGTCTTCATCAAGCGACCAGTAGTTTTGTTGCCGCGGTAATCTATTGTATCCTGTGAAAATCAGAATCGCAATAAATATTTATATTTCTTCGATGGTTACATTGAGATCATGCTTATTATTTTGGTTGGCATACCGTGTTGTTGGTTCAAAATTGTATAATTAAGGAGCTTTTCAAAAATTTGGTGGGGAATGAGATTGGAAATCTCATTTTTTACCCTTTGTTGAAGTTCCGAAAGCGTTCCAGCCTCGGTTATAAATTTTGAGTAGATCGGAGAAGTTTTTGTCCACTTTTGTTTCGGAATGTTCCGTTTTTTGGTACTGTTTTGTGACAATTATCGTTTTTTTGAAGCCAGAGTTTCATCATCACTACTGTCCGTTTCATTTCCGTCCCCGACATAAACTTTTAAAGTTCCGGGAATGTCAGTTGGCAATTCAAAGATGTTCATTTCGTTCTTGTCAAAATCCTCTTGATCTGTCAATATATTAGGTTCTGGAGCCTATATATTAGGTTCTGGATGAATTTATATTATTTTCTAAGTAAAGTAATTTGTGTTACAAACTAATATTATTTTGCCAATATTGCCACACTAAAAACAAAGATTGGAAAAACTTACCAAAGTTTATTTTGCTCCTGAAAATCTTTCAGCTAGAATATTTTAAATTCAAATATCGAAAATTTCAAGAATTCATAATTTAACTAAATAAAAAATTTATGGCAATGAAGTACAGTGGCAAAAAATAGGTTAACCAGAAAACTTCTAAAAGTTTATTTTATAAATAATTGGACTATTTAGAAATTGTGTTTTGATTAAAAAGTAAAGTTCGTTAAAAACTAAATTGTACGAATGACGGTAAACGATGTTAATAAATTTACTAAATTATTTGTAATCCAACCTAGTATACAAACACTATATGGTGAAAAAAGCACAACAAATACAAGAACTTCAGGAAAAACAACACTTCAAGACAAGAGATTTAGTATTACTCTAGATCGGCCATGCACAACCTTTTCAACGCTGTGGGCCGCATTAGAATATTAATAATTGAATGTGGGCGACAGGACAATTACAAAAACTAAAACTCTAGAACCAGTTATTATTATATACTTTATTATAAAAAAAAGAAAATTAACATTCAAAATAATTCATAATATCTCAAAATATTGTTAGTAACTATAATTAGAAACAACTTAATTTTAATGAGATTTTTGTGGTTGCATATTAGATGCCAACTTTTTCATATCTGGGGTAATATTTTTAGGAGGTACTTTTACCACAGCATTTAAATTTTCATTTGTAAGTCGGTTTCTTTGAATTGATTTATTCAACTTCATTATTGAAAAAGTTTGCTCTCAAATATACGTACTTACGAATAAACTTCCACAAAGCGCTGCATTTTGTAGTAAATATGGAAAGTTTTCTTTAGGAAGACATCTATAGAAGTTCATTAAATCCCCTTCCTTAAATTTGGACTTCAATTCTTCGTTACACTGAATAGCAATAAGCTCAAGTTGGAATTTTGATTCGGCATTTTCATGTGATGTTTCGAAAGGATTAGCAAATATGTTGAACATTACTTTGTCGCGGTCAAAGTCTTCAAATCGTACATTGAAAGATTCCTCCAGTTGTTGAATATAAATACCGGTGTACGGACAATTCGTAGAAAAATAATTCGTAGAAAAGCAATTCGTAGAAAAATAATTCGTAGAAAATCACAATTCGTAGAAAAATAATTCGTAGAAAAGCAATTCGTAGAAAAATAATTCGTAGAAAAGCAATTCGTAGAAAAATAATTCGTAGATAAGCTAATTTAGCTAATTCGTAGAAAAGCAATTCGTAGAAATACAATTCATAGAAAACCAATTATCCGGGAAATTCGTATAAAATAATATTAAAAAAATTCTCGTTCTTATAAAATGATAGGTACCCAATCTCAGGGTAACTCAGAGCCAACGGTGTTGGGAATATGGCTCCATTTTTTTTTTTTTTTTTTTTTTTTTTTTAATTTAAAATATAATTTTTGTAAGTAGAAAGAAAATAATTCGAAATAATAAGTAATATCAATTCATAGATAAAAAAGAAATTCGTAATAAATTCATACGTTTCTTAAAATTTTATATATTAATTCGTAGAAAACTTATTCGTAGAAAAAAATAATGGTCGGAGGGTTTTTAAGGCGCGCGCCTTAAAAAACCCTCCGACCATTATTTTTTTCTACGAATAAGTTTTCTACGAATAAGTTTTCTACGAATTATTTTTCTACGAATTATTTTTCTACGAATTGCTTTTCTACGAATTATTTTTCTACGAATTATTTTTCTACGAATTAATTTTCTACGAATTATTTTTCTACGAATTGCTTTTCTACGAATTGTCCGTGAATCATAAATACCATACTGATTACTGTTCATATTGTAGTTTTTAAATATTTGATCACACTTCGAAAAGTGACACATATTATTGTTGGTAATTTGGGAATGGAACAATGTTAACTTGATTCGAAAAGCTGACACATCACTATTTAATTTCGTTATTAATTGACATTTTCCTTGAAGTTTGTGGTTCACATAATTTAAATGGCCACAAATATCTGTTAAAAAGGCGAGGCCACACAGCCATTTCGAATCTTTCAAATAATCCACTGGCTGACTTTTTTCAATTAAAAACATTTTAATTTCTTCAATAAGGATAAGGAAACGTTGCAGAACTTTGCCTCTACTCAACCAACAAACTTCACTGTAGTACAAAACATCACCATATTCACATTCAATATCATCAAGAAATTCCTTAAATTGCCTGTGATATAACCCACGGGATGGGATGAGATTTACTGCTTTCACAACTTTTTTCATAACATGGTCAAAATCCAGATTTTTTCCAATTAACGATTTAAGTTTTTTTTATGTATAATGCAGTGATACTTTATTATTGCTTGATTTGTGAATTGTTGATTTTTATTGTTTCATTGTAATACTGTACTAAAAAACTGCCATGTAAAAATTAGCGTGAATTGATTAGGGTTAGGGTTCCGTTAAAATTACTAAGGAAAATGGTATTATCATTCAATGCCACAATAATTTGATTATTATTAAACTTATATTCACATTCAACGTCTAGGCCTTTTAACATGTGCACTGTCATTCCTCTAATTCTTGTAACTGGCTGGCTTGACATATCTCTGGACGTCTCTTAACAGCTTACATTATTCCTAATACTTCGTTTTGATTTATTGACAATTCTTTATGCTCCAAGTAGATTTGCTTATTGTTTTTAACAGTAAATCTTATTAGAACATTGTTGTAGTCGTTTCCATTTGTTTAAGGGATCGATGTCACATAAGAAACAAATATCATCATCAATGAAACAAATATCATCATCAATTGAATAAAAATCCCTGAGAATTATATTCAAAAAATTGTCTTTTACGGTCATAAGTGGTTCTGCGTATTCGAGTGCTTGCATTCCGTTTGAATATGGTGTCTCAATTTCTGTTACGTCGAATTTCTTCTTGAATTATTTTTATTTTATTTTGTTCATTTGTGATATCCTCCACTAATCTTTGCGTCGTACATATCTTGAACCTTTAGAAATGTTTTTTAAATATTTCTTCTAACATTTGAATATAATTCTCAGGGATTTTTATTCAATTGATGATGATATTTGTTTCTAATTTTTCTTTTAACATTTGAGTTAAATTTTCTTTTTTTATTTCAGTCAGGTTTATATGGTGTCTATTGTAAGTTGGATGGGGTTCCTCATGGGCATAAATTCCCATGAGGAACCCCATCCAACTTACCTGATAATTATTTGGTTTCGAAATACATTTATTTGTGCTTCGCAGTGTATGGTTGAGATCAGAGATGTGATACCGAACCGGAACCCAGAACCGAAACCCATGGAACCGCCACATGAATTAAGAACCGGGACCTAGAATGAAGCCGGCTAAGGAACCGCAGAACCGGTTCGTTTCTTTAGGGTTCCGTAGGGTTCCATTTAAAATTTTAAACTAAAATATTTATCTTAAAAAAAGCCTAAAAATTCAAATTCTAGCCTTAAAAAGGCACTCAAATTAAACGACAGCTACAACTACACGTAGTTGAACCTCAAAGTCATAATTTAATATATTAAACTACTGGTGCGCCAACGCCAACTACACGCAATTAAACTGAAGTGTCATAATTTAATATTTTTAAAAGTGTAATCTGCAATGTGCAATCATTTATTTTTGTTTATGTTATTTTTGATCCTTTTTTTAAGAGAAGTAAATATTATACAATTATTCATATATATAATTTTTCGAAGAATATTTAATATTATCGTTCTTCTTTCCATTACAGTTTAAATTAACATTAATTTTCGAGATCTAAAAATTAGATATTTTTGTTTATGTTATTTTTATATTTTTTTTAGAGAAGTAAATATTCATATATATAATTAAGTAAGTATTCATATATATAATTTTTCGAAGAATATTTAATATTATCGTTCTTCTTTCCATTACAGTTTAAATTAACATTAATTTTCGAGATCTAAAAATGTCAAGTAAAAACAAAAACGTTGTCCATGAAAAATTTATATTTGACGAAAAAACTAACTCAAACACGTGCATCATTTGTGGAAAATTCATAAAAGGGAAACACGCAACAAACTTATTGAAGCATCTAAATTCATTTCATAGTTCGGAATATGATGATGTTTTGAAGGAAAACGCTAACGCGAAAAAAGCTAAATTAAATCATTCCACTGCAAAAGAACTAACCAAATATTTTCCTGTAGAAAAAGCTGAAATTAAAATTAAGATGACATTATCGACGCTGCAATCTGCTCTGGTAGAAATTGTCAAAAAAAATGGGAGGCCATTAAGTTTTGTGGAAGACTCTGGGTTTCGAAAAATAATCGACCCTATTTTGACGGGACTTAATTATACATCATCTATACGCATTACTGTCAATAGATTTAATATCCGCGAAGTTATAAAAAGAGAAGCTGAAAATTTGAGAAAAGAAATTTCAACTAAACTGAAAAAAATACTTATTTCCATAAAAATAGACAGTGCAACTAAAATTGACCGATCTATACTTGGTGTTAATGCTCAAATTTTGGAAAATTCTAAAATAAAAGTAATTACATTAGCTATGACCGAAATAAAATCGAGGTCAACTAGTGAAGAATTACATAATATACTAAAACAAGTCTTCCAAAAGTATGGCATTAATTCACAGCAGATATACTCAGTGACTACGGATAATGGCAGCAATATGATAAAATGTACTAAATTAATTTCAGAGGAACAGTGTGAAGCTGAAGATATTGCTGTGGATGATGATTTGTTTGAAAATGATTTTGAAATTGAAGACAATGAAGAATTACAAAACATACCTAATTTTGGTTTAGTTTCAACGGTTCGTTGCCTTGCTCACACCTTTCAATTAGCTATAAAAAAATTTACAGAAGAAAAAAGTATCGATAGTATAATTCTTAAAGCTAGAAATGTAACAAAAAAGTTAAGAACACCAACTTTTATAACACTAATAAAGAAGCAAAATCTAAATAAACCATCAATAGACTGCCCAACAAGGTGGAGTAGCACGTTTTTGATGCTGGAAAGATTAAAATCGCTTAAAGATTTTTGTAATCTCATGGAGGAAAAAGAATTCCATCTGTCAGATAATGAGTGGGACAAAATTGATCGTATTTTGGAAGTTCTACTACCTGCTCACGTCGCCAATAAAATGTTTCAGATGAAGCAATTTACTTTGTTATATTTATTACACTTGGACAAAATGTAAGATTGAATTAAAAAAACTAAATAATACTTATTCCAAAATTCTGCTGAACTCAATTATCCTGCGAGAGCACTATTTAATGACAGAACCAATGCTAGCATGTTTATATTTGGATCCAAGATTTCAGATAATGCTAACCGATGTTCAAAAAAATCTGGCAAAAACTCATTTAGTTAATATCTACATCCATAATGAGAAACTACTAGAAAATCTGCTATTCTGCTATTCCGTATGCAAGGACGAGCTTCTCTGATTCTGACTTCGAAATGGAACCAGCGGAGGATGATTTTGAAAATATGTTAGCTGGAAAAAAAAAATTGAGTTTTGAAAGAAGAGAGAATCGCGGTTTTATTTCTACTGAACAGTCATCTCAGATATTTAAAACTCAACTTGATGAATTTGATAATATTAATAGATTACCAATAAAAAAAAATATTTTGAAAAATATTTTGGAATTTTTTTATATAAAATTTCACAAATAGTTTTTGGTACACCTGGATCTCAGGTGTCAGTGGAGAGAGCTTTCTCGGCGTTTAATTTTATTTTTGCGGATAGGAGGAATAGAATTGAAGAACATCTCCTGGAGGACATTTTATTAATAAAGTTAAATAAATAATTTCGTATTCCTATATTATATTTATAAATTACAATACTATTATTATTTAATTAAAAAACTCTGAATTTTATTTTGTTTTTGTTTTTAATAATTTTGTTTTTTTATGGTTATTTTAATTTTAATAATGAAATGTAAAATGTAATGAAATGTAAAATGTAATGAAAATGTAAAATGTAATGAAAATGCAATAAAAATAAATAATATTATTACATTTTAAACAAATTAAAGCTTTTTAATATTAAGAAGAATAGTGAAGCTTTGTAATTTTATACATTAATTAGACCTTTTGATTTATAACAATAAAAAAACACGTTTTTTTATTGTTATAAATCAAAATACCTAATTAACCCTTTTGGAACCAGAACCTGAAACCGAACCCAGGTTTTCGATGAAGAACCGAACCGGAACCGTACCGCAGTTGAAAAAAAACGCAAGAACCGAAACAGGAACCGAACCCCATCAAAAATCAAGGGGTTTCACATCTTTGGTTGAGATCTGTATTTTCTTCTTCTAAACTGTGAGCTGTATTCGATTCTTGAAGAGGTAAGTGTATTTAATTCTAGTTCCAGCCTTGATAAAGCATCTGCCAGCTTATTAGTACATCCAGGTTTATAAACTAGTTCCTAGTTGTATTCTTCGATTCATGCTTTCCATCTTTTTAGCTTAGCATTGTTATTTCTGTTACTTAGTGGGAATCTTAATGGCTGAAGATCGGTAAGAATCTTAATTTTCTTCGCTTCATACAGGTAATTTCGCAGGTTATCCAATGCCCAAACAATGGCCAACATTTTGTTTACGTTGGTAGCATAGTTTTCTTCCGTTGAATTTAAAGATCTGGAAATATAACTTATCGGTCGACCCTTACCAATTTCTCTCTACCTGTTGTAAATATAAATGGATTTTTGAAGTTATAAAAAGTATTTCTGATGAAGATAAAAGTTCCTTTAATTGTCTGCATGCTTGGAGTTCTTTTTCGTTTAGAAATATTTTAACCTTTTTGGGCTGATTTGCTTTTATCTGCGCATTTTCTTTTTTTGTGAGATTAGTAAATAGCTTGGCGATTTTTGCAAAATTTTTGATAAACCGTTTATAATAAGATGTTAAACCAAGGAATCATTTTAGTTGTTTAAAATTTTCTGGGTATTTTAGATTTCGAATTGCTGAAATTTTCTTTTGATCACGTTTGATACCTTCATCGGTTATGATGTACCCCCAAAACTCGGTTGCGGTTTCAAAAATTCTTTTTTGTCCAGGTTAACACGTAAATTAGCTTCATGAGGTTTTATAATATTTTTTCAATATTCTTCAGATGTTCTTCGTCGTTTTCTCCTCCAAATATTATGATGTCGTCTATGTACACATAACCGATCTTCCCAATGTATTCTTTAAGTATGTCGTCTATCATTCTTTAGAATTTTGCTGGTGAATTTCTTACGCCAAATAGTAATCTTGTAAATGCGCATTTAACATTCATAGTTGAGAAGGCGGTTTATTAAAATGAAAGAAAGCGATATAACAAATTTTTATTCACCACTATTGATTTAACATCTGGTAAAAAACATCTGGTAAAATCCAGATGTTAAATCAATAGTGGTGAAAAACTTTGACTTACCAACACTTATCAGAGTATTTGATATATCTGGTTCGTATATGTATCGGCTATAGCGCCGTTTAAAGTCTATTAACATTTTATATTTCTCAATTCCGGAAGCATCCTTTTTTCCTCAACAATCCCGACTGGTGAGTTATATGGACTTTTTGAAGATTTTCCACTTCTCTTCTCATGCTGACTGGCTACGGCTATGATTTTGTGTAGATGGGATCATCTGTAGTTGTTTTAATTTCTGCTTTCACATTTGTTCCAATTATCTCCTGATCATTTATAGGTCCAAAAAGTTCTTGGTATGTTTCAATTGTAGTTTTTATTTTTATTGGAAGTGATTCTGCTTCGGTTTCCATACTATAAAGTCTTTGTTGCTTTCTAGAATTTTCCTCAGTATTATTTTCTCTTTTTGAGGTCATTGTATGATTAACATCTTAGATAGATCACCATTTAATCTTCGGATGAACACATCGAGGGCTTTCTTTCTATAAGTTTCAATAAGTACATAAATTGTATAATCTTTAGTTTTTATTTTATTCACAATGAGCGAGAATTGGTGCATAAAATTCATCTAAACTCGTACTTTTCTGTGTTAAATTGCTCAATTGATGTTCTAGAGCAGAGCGTCCCAACCGCCGCGGCACAATGGTGTGCTTAAACATTTACACATCGCATAAGATAATTGTGGATTTTTTTTAATTTTCTTACAAATTATGTATGAAGTCATAAATTATGTTCGACTAATATTTACATATTAATTTTTTTTTCAATTAAGTATAATAACTCCAAAATTCAGTAAAGTAAAAATTCAAAAAAAAAAGTAGGCTCTGCAAAAATTATAACGTGTGAATGAATGTCGATATTCTTTTATTTAGTATTCAGTTTATATTTTGTGAACAGTAGTGACCAGTAAGGTAAGCTCTTGGTTTATAATATTTAAGTTTAAAGGTAAATATAAAAAGAATTTGTTAAATATGTTTAGAAATATATTTTGATTTTATATATATGTAGGTATTCTAAAATATTTTTTTAAAACTTTTTCAAAATTGAAATTATGGATAAACTTTTAAAAAGAACCGAGAAACAAAGAGTTATAGATGTGAAAAAGATTCCAAAGAAAAAAGTGAAACCAACTCCAGTTAATTATTTTATTACTTTATTACTAAAAAATAAAAAATAATGTTGATTTTGTTAAATTATTTTAGTTATTAAAAAATAAAAAATAATGTTGATTTTGTTAATTATTTTAGTTATTAAAATAATATTTATTTCTTGGAATCTGTTTTAAGAGTAATTTATTTAATTGACAATATCTATTTTTATTTTTGAGTAACTGAAAATACATAATATGAAATATGAACTTAAAATATTTATAATTATTTAAAATGTTAAATTATCAAAAACCCAAGAGAAATATTTAATATGAACTCAAAATATTTATAATTATTTAAATTGCTAAATTATCAAAAGCCCAAGATAGAAAAACTGTGTGAACTTAATTCTAATAATTTAAAATGCTAACTTGTATTTAAATGTTCACTTATTGTTTCTGATGTTTCGTTTGGCAAAGAATGGTATGAATAGTACTGGAAACATTTTAATTGCACCATGATTACTACCATCGGTTGAAACTGATAAAAGCGATATTTGTGATAATGATTGCATTATATTTTCTATATAATATGGATCGATGACGTTATTTGCTATGCATCTTGTTTTTGTCTTTCCAGATGTAATCCGTTTAACTACTTCTGAATCATCGAACATTTTTGCCAGCAGTTTGTTTGTACAAACCGTAGAGTTATAACTGTAATGATGTTTTAATGTGTGAAAACCTAAAGTTCCATTTTTGGTAAAAAAATCACATACGGATTTGGAACTATAACTCCAATACGAAGGGTCTTTAAATGTTTTTTTGATGATACATGTTGTTCCAAAACGTATTTACCTTTATTTGCGACTGCAACGGTTGACCATATTTAAAACATAAAAAATAAAGGACAATTTGAAAATATGTTTTTTTTATTAGTTTGACAATAAACATCAGTTTTATTATCAGTTTTATTACAAATACAAAATACATAAATAAATAAAAAAAACGTAACAAATTAAACATGTCTTCAAGACTAACCACTTTTATTTTTATTATTATTTTTTCAATAGTGTTATGTGGTTCTTACAAAATATAAAATAAAAAAACGTAAGAATTATTTTATTAAAATTATAAAGTCTTCAGACTAGAAATGAATTAACAAATATTTAATGATATTTTTCTTCAGTAAAACAAATGCTTCTCCAGTTTCTACTTTGAGATTCGATTTTTCAGTAGTCCACATGTGCTAATTAAGAAAATACGCGTTCGGTAGGTGCATTTGAGCCAGGAAGACAAAATGAAAATTCGACGATTTTTAAAATATTTTTATAAGAAATCTCGTTAGTCTTAAAATGTGTAAAAATTTCGATCCATTTATGATGATTCATTATTTGATCATTTTCACGCCAATACTCAAGCTTTTCAGTAGAAATATAATTTTTGACACATATAAACTCATTAAATAATTCACTATCATCATTTTCTAAATTTCGTTTACTCTTTATAAAGAAAACACTCTCTGTCCATAAGGGATTTTATTTCAAAAGTACCCTTTCAAAAATACGAATTTCGACGAACGCAAAATCCCATTTATTTACATAGTTTATACAAGTGTCATAAAATCTTTCTACAGCATCTGTAAATACAGTGACATCAAAATCTCCAGCTTGTTGTAAATCCGAAATTTTATTACAATAATAGGTACAAACCCTTGCCTTTTTCGTTCAATCAAATTTACTTTCAAATCACTTAAACTTATTGAAGATTCACACATGGAAATGTTCTGTGATTCAATTTTAAGTATATGTTTTTGAAAATTTGATGTTTGGTTATGTACAAAAATTAACCATATTTCAGACATTGGATTCGCAAAAAAATTCAACAGAACTGTTGGACATCTTTCTTGTTCTAATAAGTACGGTTTTAGCGGCTTAAATAATTTTAAAATTCTTTCCAGTGCTGGAAGAAGAGTTAGCCAACGCGTCTTACTACACCCTAGTAGTTTTTTATACTCGACGTCAATGTCATTACATACACCTGTATGCATACAATACAGGTGTAGAAGGCAGTAGAATGTCTTCTACACCTGTATTGTATGCATACAGGTGTAGAAGGCATTCTACACCTGTATGCATACAATTATTGCAAATGTGACAAGCGCAATTTACACCAATTAACATATTACCACTTGTCGTTGTTGCATTTTAAAAAACACATTGTTCTCACTTCTCCTTTGGACACCACCGTAATTGCTGTTTGTGTTATATGCACATAATGCGAGTATTTTATTATTTGCTTCATATTTTTCTAGCGATTCAGAAAGGCAAGCTGTTATTACATCTTATTTTTCTCCTGGTAGTTGTTTAACATTCAAAACTTTTACAACACCACTACATCTTATTTTTCTCCTGGTAGTTGTTTAACATTCAAAACTTTTACAACACCAGTAATATCTGTCCAAAATCGAACACATTTTTACACTGCCATGATTAGAACAGTCCGAGAAAATAGTAAGAAAATTTACTAAAACCAAATCTTTCTTAATTGAATCAATGATTAATTGTCGAACAATTGCTTCAGTTTTTGTCCTGGCACAAGAATACTATTCATTGTTACGAATATTGATATTGTTACGAAAACTTTTAGAGTTCATTGGTTTCATTCACTATTAAATTAGATAATCACAATACATGCCCAATGGCTAAAAATGCTAAAGGAGCATTTTTAGCGTATAAAAGACTTAGTAATTTGGTGGTTCTGGGTATTCGACTTGATACCTCAAAGCAAGAGGTATCGCAACAAGTAAAAGTTGTTTTATTTAAATAATTAATACCCTAGCCGATCACCGAGGCCAAGAAGTCCAGAAGAACGCTGGAAATACCAAAATTCAAAAGGAGAAACACAACATTGATGCCGTGACCAGGATTAGAGCTACGTTCTCTAATCTAAAATTCTGGGTAAGAAGAATACTCCAAATTTGTTTTGGGTGACCAATCTATCCAAACCTTCAGGCATTTGCTAGAATAATTTTTTTTGTTTTCATCAATCCTAAGTAACCACTTTTTGCCATATAAAGATCTACCTCAATTGGGAAGAGAGCTAGAGGAGTATTACCAAGGTCGTGATGAAGGCGTTGAAAATTTCGGAAGGAGACTTTTACAAAAACTTGAGGCATACACAATGATGGTGGATAATATATATCAAGATGAGGGTAGAGTATTGAAAGAAGAAATTATGAAAGTAGCAAAACGCACCTTCGCTAGAGGTTTACGTTCAGAACCTTTAAAACATTATGTGAGATCACAAAATTGTTCAAGTTTAAGGGTGGCTGTACAGAAAGCTAGAGACTACGCAAGGGAAGACTACGCAATGGGGAATGCATCAGAAAGAAAACGAGGAGGTAATGAAGCTGAAATAACGAGTTTGTTAAAGAGTTATTGACCCAAATTGGAAATAAGGACAAAAGGGAAACAAATTATATACAAAACAGAAACAGAGAAAACTATCAACCTGCACCACGTTCTTTGCCGCGTCAGCCTAATTCAAATACGGAAAATAACAATAACTACAGGGCGGATAGAGCAAACGGCAATGATTCAAGAAGGGTTAGTAATAATAATATTAAATGTTTCGCTTGTGGTGAACCAGGCCACATTAGTCGTTTTTGTAATAACAAGAATTCAGTTTATTGTACAAATTGTTGAACATCGGGACGTAGCAGAGAACGATGTACACGAGCCGCAGCAACAGCTAAAATTAATGTTATGCAAAGTAGGACCTCGCCATCGGCCAAAATAACAAAGATAGATTCTAAACAAACTACAATTATAAATTGCGAGTGGTGTGATACCACCACTCGCAATTTATAATTGCGAGTGGTGGTATCACATATAGTTGGTCACGACATATTGTATTGCCCTGCACGACAAAAATATGAGGCGAGAAAAGTAATTCGGTCGGGAAACGAGTAGAGGATGAACAGACCCATTAATTAAATTGCCACTGGAAATAGATCCATTAATTAAATTCCCCCTGGATATTTCAGTTAATGGAACAGTAACACTTTTAATAGATACAGGGGATCAAGTGAGTATAATAAAAAATACTTCACTTTTGAAAAATGTACAAATTGACGCAAATAAAAAAATACGCATAAAGACTTTACATGGACAAAATGAGACACTTGGTAGATGTGATGGTAAATTCCTACCTAATGGAGGATTCAACTGTGAGTTTCAAGTGATGACTAAAGACGAACGAATGCCAGGTGATGATATTCTGGGTTACGATTTTATAGTAAGAAACTGTAATGTTTTTGGTCCACAGAAATTTCTGCAATTCTGGAAAAGGACGGGGTAGGAGAAAATGAAGACAAAAATGGAGAAATTTTCGTAATAACGCGTAGTAAAACAAAAGAAACAGAAACAGCAAAAACACAGGTAAAGGAAACAGATATAGAGAGCGATTTAGACCACAAATCGGAAGTATCAGTGAATGATTTATCAGAAAACAGAAAACCAATTGAAATTTTAACCAACAAGGAGGATATAGAAATCATACTTAAAAAATATCATGACTCACCTATGGGCGGTCATATGGGTTTTCACAAAACGTATAAGAGAATTCGTCAGTTTTATCACTGGAAGGGTATGGTAAAAGACATAAGTAATTACATTATAAAGTGTACTAAATGCCAAAAAATTAAAAAACGCCAAAAAGCAAAAATGCCAATGGTAATCACTGATACCGGGGCAAAACCATTTGATAAGGTATACTTGGATATTGTGGGACCATTTCCAATGACCCACAAGGGAAACAAGTATATCCTGTCTTTTCAGGATGACTTAACCAAAGTTCTTGATTGCGTAGCTTTGCCAAATGAAGAAGCCATTACCGTAGCAGATGCGTTTTACAGACAAATTATATTGAAGTACTCTGTAATACCTAACAAATTGATAACAGACCAAGGTACGAATTTTACAAGTGATTTGTTTCAGAAATTAAGCAAAATATTGAAGATAAGAAAATGCCAAACTACGGCATACCATCCTCAATCTAATGGTTCTCTAGAACGCCGTCATGTACCATTAGTGGAATATCTAAAAATGATCGTCGAAAATAATATTCAAAGTTGGGATGAATGGCTAGGTGAAGCATCGTTTTGCCATAACCACACACCACACACGGGAAGTAAATTCACACCTTTATACGCTTTATATGGGTTTAGCGATCCATCCAAGCCTAAAGCAAAAGACAGAACCAGTTTACAATTTTGATGATTATTGTTCAACCGTCAAAGCTAAAATGCAAAGGGTCCATCAACTTGCCCGTGAAAATGTAATTAAGGCGAAGTTGGAGTCCAAAAATTTCTATGATAAAAGAAAAAAATTGTAACATTTAGGGTAGGAGACAAGGTTTTATTAAACAATCCTGCGAAGCCTCATAAATTAAGTACTGGTTGGGTAGGGCCTTATGTAATTACTGAAGTAGTAGATACAGTAAACGTAATAGTGCAAATAGGTAGGAAAACTAAAAGAGTTCATAATAATAGGTTGAAATTATGGCACGCCTAGTAGGAGCAAATTTATAAAAGAAATTTTAAAATTGAGAAGTAATGCAAAAATATTTTGTTAAGAAAATGCGAGTAAAATAACGTTTTAGGATTAATTTTTTTAGTTTAGGCTATATCTTCGTTAATAAACTATTTTGTTTTTATTTGTAATCTAGGGTGCGGGGAAGTACTATGTTAATTATTACGTGGTTTATATTGTGTAGCGGCTCTGCAGCCGGCGCTTCTATAGTAAATCGGAAATTGGATTCGGCAGCAGCATTATTCGAAAAAGAAGGTGAAATGCTTATATATCAAAGCCAAATTGAGGTATACACTAAATTTCAGCTAACACCGATAAAGAAAATAGAGAATTTTGCGAAATTAATAACCAGCTTGCTAACGCAGTCTTGCTCGTTATTACGTAAACTTAAGAAAACAGAAGAAGTTAATTGTAATTGGTGGTTAAAAGGATTAAATACATATGCGGAGACTTTAAGGAACGAGATGGATAAGACGAACCATTTCTTTTCGCGTAGGGTGAAGCGGGGCTATATAAATGGAGTAGGTAGTTTATCAAAAATGTTATTTGGAACAATGGACAGCGACGATGCGGACAAAATATACGAACGACTGGAAGTATTAGAAAAGGAAGGGGATAGACGGTTAGAGGTCATGAATAAACACGCCGCAATTGTCACGTCAAATTTAGACTTTGTTAGGAATACGGTGTTGAATTTAACAGGGAATATTAATGAGTTGAAATTGAAAATACAACAAGTAGAAGCCAGCTTGTTGTCGGACTATAGCGCAGCAAAGTTAAAAATTAAAATCAACACTTATCAGCTAGAGATGGACCAGGTAATAGCCTTAGCCCAGCTGAAACTTAGTCAAGTGCAAAATTTAATCAAGGAACAGGGGGAACCGATTAATGCATTACAAAATCATAAGTTACATCCGTCAATACTAGATTTAATAATATTATCGCAATTAGTGCATAATATAACCGCAGGATTGTCTCATGACGCAGGATTAATATAACCGCAGGATTGTCTCATTACATTCAGTTCAAGTACTTAACCAGATAACAAGGATCGAGACGTCACACCAGGACGGGCAAGTTCGTATCAAAATAATCATACCTTGGCTCGAGAAGGAGCAAGTCGAATTATATAAAATATATCCGTTACCAATTCCATTGGAAAATAATAATTTTGCTATGGTAACACTAGAATGGGAATATTTAGCTAGTAGCGACTGGGGACATTTTTTACACTTCTCAAATCAGGACGTTAATGCATTATTCGTCACGGTAGGGAATCAGGCAAACGACAAATTCATCATGTGTAAGCAAACACAACCAAAAATGATTCAAGCTCCATCCAACAATTGTGTAATGGAAATCTTTCAACACCAAAGATTGGACCCGGAGGTAAAATACAAAAATTGCAAATTCAGAATAACATCCGATTTAGAAAACCATTTAGTTCCACTACAAGCGGATAACACTTGGTTATATATAGTTTTATGTATGAACAACAGCTAGTGAGTTTCTGTAAACCAACCACAGTTAAAACCACTCTGACACACGTGGGAATTGTAGCATTAAACGATCATTGCAATTATATAATTGGGAATTTAGAGCTTCCATATAAAAATACTTTTGAACGGACGCTCAACGATACTAACGTTGATATTTGGATATCACCACCATTTTCCTTATTGGGGGAATTAAATCCAATAGTTTTAAACTTAACAACTAAGACTAATGTTACCACGGATATTAAATTAACAGAAGTAAAAACATTAACTGAGGAGTTTAGCAAAAGGGGTCGGGGAATAGAGGAGTTAAAAACCGTTTTGAAGAACGAACAAAAGCGAACGGAACTAGAAAGACTGAAGAAAAATAAGGAAAAATGGCACATGAGCATTTTAGGTTTAACATCGTAAATATGTATACTGTTAGTTTGCATATTAGTAATTCGCAAGGTACTCAAACATAAAAGGAAACGAGCAGTCACAAAAAATATTCAATCTGACCGAGTAGAAAAAGCAAGAGATTGGAAACCAATATACGCAAAACCAACGGAATTAACCATCCATAATCTCGAAGAAAACCAATCTAATGACCGGTCGCGACCATACATGACCACCGCATTTTCACCCCAAGATGCTATGAAACAGAAAAAAATGAAAAATGAGCATAGAAAATTACCCGCATTAACTTTTCGAGAAATTTAAAACCACGTAATTGTGACCAAATTTATTAAGTTAGCTTTAGTTTTGTCATTACTATTTTTATACTATATGATATGTCACTTGCGAAATTTCTAATTAGAGCTATATTTTAATAAATAATAAAATTGTAGGGTTTAGAAGCATACAAAATATGTAGTTTTTTTTGTTGGTATAGAGGCAACACAAAAATATATAAGAAAATACCGAATTTTTATTTTTTTTTTTAAAAATTGATTTACAGTTTATATGAAATATATATTTTAGGAAAAATAAAGATTATATCATAATAAATTAAAATTATATCATATAAAATTATGTAATTATTATTTTGTTTAGAAAAGGAGAGGACAATTTTTGTTAAGATTGTTAAAACTTAATATGAAGTTTTTTTTGTAAAATTGTTATTATAAGGTTTTTTTTTGAAACAGTATAAAATAAAGACAATACAGAAAAAGAAATGAGAATGGAAGGGGATCTATAGAAAGTCTATAGATTCTTTAATTCTATTTTATAATATATATATGTAATAAATAATCCATTAAATCTAAAAGTAAATCTCTATTATTAAAAAATAAATACGATCAACAAGATCTATTTTTAATAGAAATTTTAAGACAATTAATTATTTGAAATGTTAAAAGAATATAAAAAATAATATTATAGAATAATAAGAAACAAAAAGATTTTAAAAATCTAAAACAAAGTTAAAATTATGTTTAATATTATGTTAAAAATTAAATAGGATCAAGTAGATCTATTTTGTTTTGGAAATACTAAATAGAGTTTCAATAAGAAATTAGTAAAAGATAATTAATTATTTTAAATAATTTTAAATACTATATGTTAAGAAATTGAAGAATTATAAAGATTTTTACTTATATTTGAAAATTATTAAATTAAGTTTGGGTTTACAATCATGTTTAAATAATCTATTAAATAATACTATACATATATGTAAGTAAATTTTTTTTGTTATTGTTGTAAGAAAAATGTAAATCTTATCATTATATATTAGAATTAAGAAAATTGTAAGTTTTATAACGTTTTTTTTTTGGTAAAATAAAGATATTTGGATTATAGGTATTAGGTTGAATGCTTCGAAACACCAATTTGTAAAAAATAAGTCTATTTTTTAACTTGGGAAAGGGAGGTGTTGTGTAATGAAATTACATTGAAATTCAAATATGTTTATTTTATTTGAACCAAATATTTTCGAATGCTGAATATGCATTATCAGCATTTTTAATTATTTGTTCTATATTTTAATTTTAACAATAAATGCATATGTATTAAATTTCATAACAACTTAGATTATGACTTGTATGAAAATATACAACAACAACAATTAGTAAATCGTCATATGCAATTATGTATGACAACAAATCGCATATATAATATTATAATAATAAAAAACATATGATATTGTTACGAAAACTTTTAGAGTTCATTGGTTTCATTCACTATTAAATTAGGTAATCACAATACATGCCCAATGGCTAAAAATGCTAAAGGAGCATTTTTAGCGTATAAAAGACTTAGTAATTTGGTGGTTCTGGGTATTCGACTTGATACCTCAAAGCAAGAGGTATCGCAACAAGTAAAAGTTGTTTTATTTAAATAATTAATACCCTAGCCGATCACCGAGGCCAAGAAGTCCAGGAGAACGCTGGAAATACCAAAATTCAAAAGGAGAAACACAACAACAATGATACGACCAAGTTGCTTCTTTAAGTGCTAGTTTCTTCGATTTATCATCAAAAACTTTAGGTCTAAATATTGATGTTAGCGGTTGAGATGAAGCAGCCGCGATATCCGATTTTTTATGTTTAGATGTTTGTAAATGCTGTGTAATTGCAGCTCGACCACTATTTGCAATAGAAAAGTGTCCTAAACATTTTATACATTTTACATCGATATCAGTAAATGTTTGTTTGATGAATGGAAATATTTTCACCGCCATTAACGGATGATAAAATTATGAATTATATTTATTAATCAACATAAAAGGATTTTTCTATTCTAAAGGAGAGAAACTTATCAAATTTATTTATTTAAAACAATTTTTTTTATATAGGTAATGAAAAATTACAAGAAAACTTAACGAAAAACTGATGTTTCTGTTTTATTGCTGGTCAATTTTCCTTTATTTATTATTTCAAAGAAAAAGAAATTATAATTAAAGCAAAGTTTATTAAAATTTTTGATTTTTAAATTGGCAATACATTAAATAAATTAAATACATTTATTAAAAATATATATTAAAAAAGAAAAATATTAGTAGCAATATTAAAATATTTATATTTTATAAAAAAAATCTGCGTAGAAAAATCTATCGTTCATCTTTAACTTAATTTATCGTTCATCTTTACAAGTTCATTTTATTTTAGATAAAATTTAATTGACAAGTTCATTTTTTTTATTTTAAATAAAATGAACTTGTCAATTAAATTCACACAAATTCTAAATATTTAGAGTAGAGTTTTCAGCTGACAACTTTTTACGGCGCCGGCTTTTTTGTTTTTTTTTTATCCCAGTAAGAAATTCTGGGATATAGAAATTCAATGACAAGGAATACTGAAATATGGAATAGACTATTTTCCGAATACGAAATATTAAATTTCGACAGAAAATTAACATATTACACTGGGATTTTCTTTAAATTTATATCTATAATTTTTATAGAACTTTTAAAGGACAAAACTTGAAATAAAGTACAAAAGTGGCTTTTACAAAAATAAATAAATCTAAAGGACAGCACCCAGAATTTGGTGTTGTCTTAAAACATATAAATTTGGCTTGTAGTTCTTCACTAAATAAGCACTTTTGGTTACTCATTTTGGAGCTAAGAATTCAGAAATCAAAACAGCTATCATTTAATTCTTAGTAATAGCTTTTTTACTTACGTGTTTATTTTCACAGCTAATTATTAAATATTATCAATTTTCCATTACAGTTAAAAATACAGTAAGGAAATTCCAAGTACGACTGAGAAAGGTTATTTTAAATGATTATTTTATTTAACAGGTAGTCTAGAAAAATGACCAATCGAACGCGATTTCACTAACAGAATAATTTATATTCGAATATAAAGCATAATGGTATATTGTAACGGTGATATATCGGTTTTTACTTTTCCACCTACATCTACGTAAGATAAGGCAGCCAGATTTCGAAATGGTCAAAGCATGACATTTTATGGATTTCTGGAATCTGGAAGGGACAGGGAGGGACATTTGTATAAATGTTGTTTTTTGAAAGATTAAGCAATTTTTTTTTATTTTTTTATTATAATAACAAACATAGTTAATAAATAACTAAAAATAATTGATAAATCGATTCATTTAATACATTTCATTCGAATAAATCGACATCAGAATAATATAAAAAAAAAAAAAATTACATTCATAGATTCTTTTAAAAAAATGTAAATAATTATAGTTATTAATTAATACTTATTAATATTTATCGCTGCTTTTTACTTGTTTTAGTAAGTCATCCTGCTGCTCTACTTCTATCATTAGTTCATTACAGCTCTTATTGCTATTTACCTTTAGTACAGCCTGTGCAGTGAAAGTATCAAGTCCCAAAGCTGATTTATCACCTGTCCATATATTATTGATAATCGAAAAAGTACGCTCAACCGCTGCATTTGTTGCAGGTAAACACAAACTTATTTCAAGCAACTTCAATAAATTTTTATGTGGAATTTCATTGTTTTTTAAATATGTGAGTATATCGACCCATTTTTTGTCGGATTGTTCATTATTAGTTTTCCAGTTTATAAAAGTTTCATCAGTCAAAAAAATGTTAACACGGTTTATTTCGTCTGATAGATTCAGATCATCGATATTTAGATTATTTGTAAATCTTTCATTTAATTTTTCTAGGCATTTAATTACTTCAATTTTCCCCAATTTTTTATTTAACAATGTCCACTCAAATATTTTCATTTCTTCTAAAGGTTTTGTGCATTCATTTACATAATTGTAAGCAGTTTTGTAAATTTTTTGTATTGATTTCTGAAAAGAGTGCCTAATTGTAGGATTTGAATTCTCTAACTCTGTTAAGATATTTCTTGAATATCTTAACAGATATTTCTTGAATATCTTAACTCTGTTAAGATATTGTCTTGAATATTGTCTTGTCGACCGAACATTACGATTTTTAACTCGTTCAAAATTTCGTAAGCTTCAACAGCTGACAAATTATTTTTTTCAATTTTTAAAATAGCTTCATGGAAAATTGAAGCTTATTGATGTAAAAAAATAAGATATAGTGGCGTGGATTCATTTTCGAAAAATGTTCGCAGTGGTTTAGGTAATATATGTTGACTTAAGAAGTAAGACTTTAACGGTTCATATAATTTGTAAATACGTTCAATCGCCGGTCTCAAAGCCAACCATCTAGTTTTCGAGAACCCTAGTAGTTTTAAATATTCAACAGAAGCTTCTTCACAAAACAATTTTAGGCTTTCAGTCCTAACTTTAAAGCTTTTAAAATAAAGATAAATCTGAATTAGGTTACCCTCAATATCGATCGGTAACATTCCAGCTGCAGTATCAATAGCGTTATTTGCAATGTTCCCATTACATCCTGATCCAAAAATGTTTTTATCCAAACTTGTTTTTGATTTTGCAAATACATTGCACTCACCTTGTCTTTTTAAACCTCCAAAATTTGTATTTGTATTATCAGCGGTTAACGCCACAACTTTATGGCATATATCATGTTTGCGCAATACTTCCATTATATTTTTATTAATAATATCAGATGTTTCACCTGGAAGAGCTGAGAGGTTTAGAATTTTTGTCTCAATGCCAACATCTGCATCAAAATATGGAATCATCAGTGGAAACAATTTAGTAGCATTATGATTCCAAGCATCACTCATAAATGGTCAAATAATTTACTTTACTCATTTTATTTTCAAGTTTGGTTTTAAAATATGGATATAGAACATTTTTGACTATGGCGGAACACTTTGTTTTGCTACAGCTGAATCTCTTATTATACATTGCCTGAATCAATTGCTTGTGCAACTCATACTGTTAAAGCTATGATTATGATTGACAGTATGATATGCAAAAACAAGTTCACTTATTGAAATTTTTCTATCCGCTTCAGTAAATTCGCTACTTAAAAAAAAACTTTTCAATGATGTTACTCTTGATAGCATTGCCAAGTTTTTCTTATGATTGCTAGAATCATTATGTTTTACTATGGTGTTTCTACCTCCATATGCGATCGAAAAAACAATTTAGCATGTTGAACATCTGACTTTTGAATCGTCGTTATATTTACCACCATTAACATTGTCGATTCTTATGTGTGGAAATTTCTTTTGGTGTTTTTCGTTGAACGTAGTCTTCCGCTTTTTGTTACTCGAGGACATGGTTCATCACATTTATCTTGATATTAATTAATAATGTATTGCACAAAATTAAAATTAAATAAACTCATAATATTAAAATATGAATTAATTACCAATTTCTTGGATATAGAGCTTGCAATACCGGGATCCCGGAAACCGGGATCCCGGCATTACCGACATTTTTTAATAACGTTCAATACCGGTATTAATGACCACTTAATACCGGTATCCGGTATTACATTTTTTTGCTGTAAGTTAACATTTATATCATTTTTATTTAACTATTTTATTTTTTATAAGTAATTAGCATATTTTTAAGTGTTGTCATGTTTAAGGATTAAATCTAATTTTGAAATTTACGTACAAGTGGAGTGGCCCTACTGAAATAATTTGTTTTTCGTACATTAAGAAAGAGCTTTTTTGTACGTTAATTTCCCTTCAGTTCAGAGGGTGTTTGCATAAAAAATATTAAAAAAGACAGAAATTCACATAGCAAGCCGTTGCTTTGGAAAATTATTGTTTTGATTTTTCCAAATTCTCAATATTGAAGCCATGTTTTTTATATATTATAGAGAAGTTATGTACGCATAGTTTGTTGTAAAGTTTTAGAAAATTTAGAGAATTGTGTTTGTGTACAATATTAAAGTGAAAAAAAAATTTAAAATCATAATTATAATAACTAATCACATATCACATAAGAGTTGATTTCAATTGATAAATAGCAGATAGGTAAAGGTAAGTGAAAAGTGAGAAAATTAACTGTTTGTGTATGTATAAGTAAAATTTTTATTTCCTATATATTTATATAGCGCAGCGCTGTTTTTAATAATAAATAACAATAAGATTTCTGCCATTTTAATAAGTGGGTACAAATATTAAAAAATTTCTGTAATTTACTTAAAGTTAAAGCGCTATCTTTTTTTTAGGCATGGAAAATTATGTTTTTGAGGAAAAATCAGCTGATGAAAATTCCGTATGGTTCTATTTTCTTCGTGAGAAAAAAGGACAAATTTCAAAATGTAAGAAGTGTAACAAGGTAATGAAGACGCAAGGAGGTAGTACAAGTGGTTTGCATACCCACCTAAAAACACTCCACCAAATTAATTTGAAAAAAAGGAATGCTCCGAGCTCCAACGTTTTGATTGAAATTGAGCCAGAACCATCAACTTCTAAAGTGAAAAAAGTTTCTAGCGGGAAAATAACAACATTTTTCGTTTCTGAAACGGACAATTCTTTGTCTGCAGTTTTAGCTCGCATGACGGCATGTGATGGTTTGTCGTTTAACATATTTTGCACTTCTATGGATATCAGAAAAGGTTTAGCTGCCAGAGGGTATGAAAATATACCAAAATCTATAAACTCTATAATAAATTTAGTTGTGCAGCACAGTGAAAAAATTCGTGGAAATATAATCATATAGAATCTCAAATTCTTTTAGGACAAAGATTTAGTCTTACATTTGATGAAGGGACATCGGTCAAAAACCGACGTTATTTAAATATAAATGTTCATGCTGGCATCAAGAAATTCTGGAACCTAGGATTAGTTCGCGTGCAAGGATCATTGCCTGCAGAAAAGTGTGTTGCCCTCGTTGAAGAAAAGCTTAAATTATTCCAAGTTTCCTTAAATAAACACATTGTGTGGATTACAACCGATGGTGCATCTGTCATGACCAAAGTTGGAAAATTGATTTGTGCAAGGCAACAACTTTGCTTAGTTCACGGAATTCAATTGGCTGTCATTAAGGTTTTATATATAAATATGATACACCAAAATTTAGAAAATGAAGATGAACTGAACACCACAGATAAGTCTGATGCAGAACATTCTAATTCTAACGAAGATGATAACCAGTATACAAGTGATGAAAATGATAGTGATCTTGACGATAATAGTTTAGCCATACTTCAAGAAAACAATGCAATTGACTGTTTAAATATTCATGAACAGATAGGTCCATTGATTAAAAAAATAAGAAAAGTTGTGAAGCTATTCAGACGTTCGCCAGTGAAAAATGATAAAGCTTTACAGAAACATGTAAAAGAACAATTTGGAAACGAACTGACTTTAATTCTACATTCTAAAACACGTTGGAATAGCTTACTTGGCATGCTAGAACGATTTGTCCAGTTAAAGAACTGCATACAAAAGGCTTTGATTTAAATTTAAATGCCGAAATAACAATTTCGGAAATTGATTTTTCTTTAGCATCATTAGTTATTTCAGTTCTTCTTCCAATCAAATTAACTGTTGAAGATTGTTGTCGTCAAGATGCTACTCTTCTTAGCGCAGATGCAGTTTTACTATTTATGTTTAATCAATTGACAGAACAGAATACTGCCTTAAGTAAAGAATTCAAGGAAGAGCTAATTATTCGTATAAAACAAAGGCGTACTGATTTATCGAGTCTACTGCAATACCTGCACAATCCTACAAAAATTCGATCCAGCTTAAGCGACAAAAATTCGATCCAGCTTAAGCGACAAAACTCTTGATAATTTGACATTTTTGAGGGCATATTTTAAAGGTAAATAGCAACAATAGCACATAGAACTTATTATCCTTATATATTATTAATTATTTTATTACTCTTTTTATTTTTTATTTTTCTACTCTTTTGTGGCACTTTTAAAAAAAAAGTTTATTGTATTGAATTATACGTTATTGAATTAAATATTTTATTTTGTTTATTAATTTTTTTTTTCTAATTTTTGCAGTGTAGTTTCGCTTTTCTTTATTTTTTTTAAAATACCGGTATTAATACCGGGATCCCGGTATTAATATAATGAAATACCGAAATACCGGTTTTGAAAATTTGGTCCGGTATTGCAAGCCCTATGGAGATCCACAAATTAAATGTTGTTGAAATAATTGCACAATATATCTCTGAGCTGTCAGATGTAACTTCACAGTGGTGGGAATTAAAAATAATTTCCAGTGGTGGAAAACGAAAATAATTTCCAGTGGTGGAAAACGAAAATAATTTTTTTTTATTTCGAAAAACAAACTTCATAAAAACGGACAAAAGGGATAAAAAGCATGAAAACGGGACAAAAAGGGACATAATTTGTAGGAATGATAGATGTTGTCAAAACGGGACTGTCCCTCCCAAAACGGGACGTGGAAGCCTTACGTAAGAGTAGTCTTGTACTCTTACGTAGATGTAGGTGGAAATGTAAAAACGGACATATAATAAAATTGACATAAAACTTAGTGTGTATAAAACTTTTTATTGTAAAACCTAATTTTAAGAAAATTTAAATTCGGCGAAATTGATAAAGAGAACAATTTGAATGTAAAAAAGATAGAGAACAAAAGAATTGTGTTTAAAAAGAGAACATGTTCTCTTTAAAAGAGACCTGTTAGCAAGTATACTTGAAGTTCATTACGGACATGTGGGCAATAAAATACGAAAATGGAAATTATTTATGAAAACCGGAATGACAAGTTTTTTTAGATAAGAATGGAATTCATTAAAAACCGTAGAATAATTTAAATCTTTTTTTTGTAGATTAGCATAATTTCACGATAGAAAATTATTTAAAAAAAACTTCCTTTTAGGCGACCTGGGGCAATTGAGGAATAGTGGTTAGATTTAAAATGAGTAAAAGTTACTGAACTTTTACTCATTTTAAATCTAACACTATTTTCTAGAATTACATGTTAATATAACTAGCAAATCAAGTTTTACCGAGTGTGAAAAAATAAAATAAACAAAAGATCCTCAAAATTCATAAACTGCTCAAACTAATTTTTCGAAATTAATTTCAAAATAATAAATTAATAAATAATTTTAAGCATAGTAAAAAATATGACAAAATATGAAAAAAGATTTTTATTATATAACAATTATTAGGGTTTCTGGACTCGACTCGACTCGGACTCGTCGAGTATTTGGGTAGTTACGCGGACTCGGGACTCGAATCTAATACTCGACGAGTCCCGAGTCCAAATTTTTAAATTAAAAAAAAAACGTCAATCGATTTATTAAATTTCATTGTCGCTTACGCCTACCTCCAGCATAATTAATTCAGAAGAATTTTTTTTAAATTATATTTTTGTTTTGTAAATAATTTTAATTGTTAATTTAAAAAAAAAACCTAACAAAAATAAATAAAATCTCATACCTGCCCTAACACATTAGTATACCTCACCAAGGTAGAAACCCAGGCCTATATTAATATTCATTCTTCAATGTTGGTTTAGCGAGAAATTTCTTTGTACGAATTCGCAGAACAACGGCACTTTTATTTTTCAACGTAAAAAAAAAACGATCAGAAGACCGTAAAACTCAATAATGAATGAAATTAAAAATCAAAACACATTAGTATACCTCACCAAGGGAAAAACCCTTGGTGAGGTATACTAATGTGTTTTGATTTTGAAATAAAAGAAAGATTTTGAAATGAAAGAACGTTTTCAATTAGTGGCAACTTCTGCACTAAAATTTTGTTTAATGTTAATTCATTAGTTTTTTTGAAATATTTGTACGTTAAACCAAAAAATGAAAAAAGTAATTAAAAACAATTATATAGTTTGAAAGCTTATTGAGTTTTGAAAATAAATGAATTAATTGATAAATTTGAGTACATTTTCTTTTTAATTTTTTTGCACGACCATTAAAGCACAAATTTCAGTTGAATTGAAAATGATATAATATTATTTTATCAGATTCTTGTAATATTTTTTGTTAAAGACACCGGACTCGGACTCGACGAGTTTTTTTAATTTTTGACTCGGACTCGTCGAGTCTTAAATACCCGAGTTTTCAGAAACCCTACAATTAATAAAAAAAGGGTACATTTTTTTTTTTTTTGGGTAGGCGGATGTATGTTATTTTTATTTTTATTTATGTTAGAGATTAGGTTTAACCTTTACAGCTTAATATATAGTTTATATCTACGAAAAATAGCTTAGTTTAATTTGTATTATAATAATTGTAAATTTAAGCAAAATGTTTAAAAACAAAAAGCCTTAATTATGAAGAAATACTTAACCTAATTTTAAAACTTATATACTAAAACATAACATAACATTAATTTGATCATTGATCGAATTTTATTATATAGTTTTGGTTTGGTACATTTCATTTAATATTATACAATTTTGGAATTTTAGTAAGTATTCTCTGTTATAGTGCTTGTGTCAGAAAGATAATGTAATCTTTTTGTAGAAAACAAAAATGGAAGATTCAGCATCATTTTTAATAATTTATTTTGCTTGGTTTGTAATATTTTTATATAGGTTATGGCACACTTCCCCATACCATAGCATGATGCTTTGAATTATCATTTTAAATATAATTATTTTGTTATATCTGGATAGGTTCGACTTACGGTTGATGATAAGATATAGAATTTTAATCAACAGATCGCATTTCTTAATTATTTCATCGATGTGTGGTCTAAATGTTACTTTCCTATCAAGAATAATTCCGAGGTATTTGATGATTTGTTCCCATTGAACATACTGACCGCTAAGACACAGATTAGTAAATGGTAGATGGCTTTGTTTGGCTTTACGGGAAAAGAATATCACCTTGGTTTCTACATAGTTAATTTTTATTTTCCATTTATGGAAATAGCTTTTGATTTCAGAATATGCTCTAGTTAGGTTGTTGGAAACATTAGATAAAGAGTCGCCAGCAATCAGAATTGCCGTATCATCCGCATATAAACCCAAATTAGATAGATTTGGAATAAGTATATCATGCGTGTAAATATTAAATAGGTTTGGACTTAATGTTGAACCTTGCGGTACACCAGCAGGAATGTTATATGAGGATGAGCTAATTCCATTTATGTTTACTGTAAAGCGTCTATCAGATAAAATAAATCGAATAATTTTTATTAGGCATGTAGGAAATTTTAGAACAAACATTTTGTGAACTAGTCCGTCGTGCCAGACAGAGTCAAAGGCTTTTTCGACATCTAGAACTAGCATACCAATGGATTTTCTATTAGATAAATTTGTGTCGATTACTTTTTTTAATTCTATGAAGGTGGTTGGTACTGAAACCTTTACGAAATACCATTGGTTCTCTGGCATGGTTGCCAGGTGTCCCGATTTCGACGGGAATTTCCCGATACTGAAACTCTATTCCCGAAACTCTAGTCCAAAAATCACCCACTATTTTGTTTTTAACGGAAAAAAAAATTATTTTCATAATAAAAAAAAAAACGTTTTTCATTTCAACCGCAAATGAATACATATTCCAATTCCAATGTTTATAAATATTTTGTTTCGTTTTTCATTTCAACCTCAAATGAATACATATTCCAATTCCAATAAAAAAAAAACGTTTTTCATTTCAACCGCAAATGAATACATATTCCAATTCCAATGTTTATAAATATTTTGTTTCGTTTTTCATTTCAACCTCAAATGAATACATATTCCAATTCGAATAAAAAAAAATCGGTTTTCATTTCAACCTCAAATGAATACATATTCCAATTCCAATGTTTATTATTGTGAATTGCAGTTGTCGCTTAAGACATTAATATGAAAGTGGTCGCAACAATTTAATATTGAAATCTTAACAGTTTTTTTCTTATTAATTATTGACATTTTTGCTGAACACACTTACGGTTCGTTTTTAAAATTTGTAACTGGGATATTTTATAAATTGCGGTGCTTGCAAATATTAAATATAGGTAAATATATTATATATATAAGTTAATTATTATAATTGTAAAATATTTAATTAAGTTTAATATAGCCACATTATGTGAGTACTCCTTTTAAATAAGTATTTTTTTAAATTTTAAGTGTAAAATGTCAGAATATGAAAGTGAAGAAAATAGTAATAGGAGAAAAAAAGTAAAACAGATGGTCAAATTTAATCAGGAATGGAGTAAATATGAGTGGGTGCGACAATGTGGAGAACATCACATTACATGCACAATTTGCAATAATTTAAAAATTTCAATTGAACATGGCGGTGAAAATGATTTAATAAAACATATGAGAACTGTTGGCCATAAATCGAATATGCAATCTTCATCTAGTTCAACAAAACTTACAAAATTCTTCAGCAGTACAACAAGTAAAGATGATGATGTTATATAATTATATCGAATTATACAATAGTGTCTTATGAAATAAATAAAGAAAACATACTTTTCAGATTTACAAACAATTATTACATTTATTTATTAAGTATTTTCTTATTGCTACTTAAAGTTCAATTATAATTATTTATTAAAACTTAAATGAAAAACAAATTTAAACTTAACAAAAAAAAATAATTGATTTTAACTTAACTAACTACCGACTCTTATTATTATATATAATTTTAGGACTTTAAAGAAGAACTTCCCGAACCGATGTTCTTCCGTTTAACTTTTTCTATCAACTCTTCATTGTTTTAATGAATTAATTAATTAAATACCTATGGCTTTTTCCAAAACATCGCATGCGATATTTGGAAAAACCAATCAGCGATCAAAATTATTTTTATTTAACACATCAACATAAGTAATATTTAATTACTTAAGTTGAGTGACTCTGCGTGTCCCTGAAAGTATCCGTAATCGGACACCGCAGGTAATGACTTTTGAATTTAAAAAATAATTTTGGTCGCTTAAGCTTAATAATCATATTTTAATTTAATTTAATTAAAAAAAATAGGAATTGCATTTTGCAATTTCCGTTGTGAATAAAATAAAAAATATAAAAGTAAAAAAATAAACAGGGTGACCTGTTTTATTCACAACAATGAGCAAGTTATCGTATCTGAGGTTGCTTTTACATATCACACTGTTATGCACTCCCATAGTTATATTTCTAGTGATTGCGCAGGATCATTATTTCCTTCGATGTTCGGTGATTCAAATATAGCACAAAAATATAGATGCGGTAGGACAAAAATGTCTAAAATCATTTCTAATATGCTCGCGCCAGAATCAATCAAATTTATTTTAGAAAATTTAAGTGGCAACATTCCATTTTCTATTTGTACTGATGCCTCAAACAAAGGAAATATTAAAACTTTTCCTATTATTCTTAGATACTTTACTAAGCAAAAAGGAATACAAAATGTACTACTTGCATTTTATGCTTTAGATAATGTATTATCTCGGAATATTGCTGAGTTAATCAAAATAAAAATTGAACAGAATGGCCTGAATATGAAAAATGTTTCGCCGTTTTGTGCTGATAATGCGGCAGTAAATTTTGGGAAAAACCAAAGTGTTTTTACGGAACTAAAAAAAATAAATAGTAACATAATACCGGTTGGATGTAACAGCCATATCCTGCATAATACTTGTAAAAAGGCGACAAATCAACTCAAAATTGACATAGATTCAATTGTGATGAAAATTTACAATGAGTTCAGTTCATCTACAAAGAGAACAACCATATTGAAACAATTCTTTGAATGGGCAGAAATCGAATGGACTGAAATATTACGCCACGTACCAACTAGATGGCTTAGTCTTCTTCCAGCTGTTGAGAGACTAATCGCTAATTTTGAACCGATTAAATCGTACTTTTTATCTCAAAATTCAATATCACAGGTACTTAAAATTTTTTTCAACGAGGACCTCTCATTAGCTTATTTAGGCTTTGTTATGAATACATGTACCATTTTTCAGCCATCGCTTAAAAAATTGCAAAGTAATTCCATTCTTGTATTGGATTTATATGATATAATGGACGAAGTGTGCCAATCACTTATTGATAGAAAAAACAACAATTTTTTGGTTCGATCGCAAGAACAGAATTGTTGAAATGTGATAATGATTCTGCAGTAAACAGATTCCAAGCAGACGCTAACTTATTTTTTGATGTTGCCATAAGTTATCTAGAAAAATGGTTTTATTTTGGCGATAATAATAAGTTAACCTTACTTAAACCATTTCGTTTGAATGAAGCTATAGAATTTAACATTATTGCAAGAATAATTAAAGAATTATATCCTTATATATTATTAATTATTTTATTACTCTTTTTATTTTATATTTTTCTTCTCTTTTGTGGCACTTTTAAAAAAAAAGTTTATTGTATTGAATTATACGTTATTGAATTAAATATTTTATTTTGTTTATTAATTTTTTTTTTCTATTTTTTGCAGTGTAGTTTCGCTTTTCTTTATTTTTTTTAAAATACCGGTATTAATACCGGGATCCCGGTATTAATATACCGAAATACCGGTTTTGAAAATTTGGTCCGGTATTGCAAGCCCTATGGAGATCCACAAATTAAATGTTGTTGAAATAATTGCACAATATATCTCTGAGCTGTCAGATGTAACTTCACAGTGGTGGGAATTAAAAATAATTTCCAGTGGTGGAAAACGAAAATAATTTCCAGTGGTGGAAAACGAAAATAATTTTTTTTCATAAAAACGGACAAAAGGGATAAAAAGCATGAAAACGGGACAAAAAGGGACATAATTTGTAGGAATGATAGATGTTGTCAAAACGGGACTGTCCCTCCCAAAACGGGACGTGGAAGCCTTACGTAAGAGTAGTCTTGTACTCTTACGTAGATGTAGGTGGAAATGTAAAAACGGACATATTATAATAAAATTGACATAAAACTTAGTGTGTATAAAACTTTTTATTGTAAAACCTAATTTTAAGAAAATTTAAATTCAGCGAAATTGATAAAGAGAACAATTTGAATGTAAAAAAGATAGAGAACAAAAGAATTGTGTTTAAAAAGAGAACATGTTCTCTTTAAAAGAGACCTGTTAGCAAGTATACTTGAAGTTCATTACGGACATGTGGGCAATAAAATACGAAAATGGAAATTATTTATGAAAACCGGAATGACAAGTTTTTTTTAGATAAGAATGGAATTCATTAAAAACCGTAGAATAATTTAAATCTTTTTTTTTGTAGATTAGCATAATTTCACGATAGAAAATTATTTAAAAAAAACTTCCTTTTAGGCGACCTGGGGCAATTGAGGAATAGTGGTTAGATTTAAAATGAGTAAAAGTTACTGAACTTTTACTCATTTTAAATCTAACACTATTTTCTAGAATTACATGTTAATATAACTAGCAAATCAAGTTTTACCGAGTGTGAAAAAATAAAATAAACAAAAGATCCTCAAAATTCATAAACTGCTCAAACTAATTTTTCGAAATTAATTTCAAAATAATAAATTAATAAATAATTTTAAGCATAGTAAAAAATATGACAAAATATGAAAAAAGATTTTTATTATATAACAATTATTAGGGTTTCTGGACTCGACTCGACTCGACTCGGACTCGTCGAGTATTTGGGTAGTTACGCGGACTCGGGACTCGAATCTAATAGTCGACGAGTCCCGAGTCCAAATTTTTAAAATTAAAAAAAAAACGTCAATCGATTTATTAAATTTCATTGTCGCTTACGCCTACCTCCAGCATAATTAATTCAGAAGAATTTTTTTAAAATTATATTTTTGTTTTGTAAATAATTTTAATTGTTAATTTAAAAAAAAAAACCTAACAAAAATAAATAAAATCTCATACCTGCCCTAACACATTAGTATACCTCACCAAGGTAGAAACCCAGGCCTATATTAATATTCATTCTACAATGTTGGTTTAGCGAGAAATTTCTTTGTACGAATTCGCAGAACAACGGCACTTTTATTTTTCAACGTAAAAAAAAAACGATCAACGGCACTTTTATTTTTCAACGTAAAAAAAAGAAAAACCCTTGGTGAGGTATACTAATGTGTTTTGATTTTGAAATAAAAGAAAGATTTTGAAATGAAAGAACGTTTTCAATTAGTGGCAACTTCTGCACTAAAATTTTGTTTAATGTTAATTCATTAGTTTTTTTGAAATATTTGTACGTTAAACCAAAAAATGAAAAAAGTAATTAAAAACAATTATATAGTTTGAAAGCTTATTGAGTTTTGAAAATAAATGAATTAATTGATAAATTTGAGTACATTTTCTTTTTAATTTTTTTGCACGACCATTAAAGCACAAATTTCAGTTGAATTGAAAATGATATAATATTATTTTATCAGATTCTTGTAATATTTTTTGTTAAAGACACCGGACTCGGACTCGACGAGTTTTTTTAATTTTTGACTCGGACTCGTCGAGTCTTAAATACCCGAGTTTTCAGAAACCCTACAATTAATAAAAAAAGGGTACATTTTTTTTTTTTTTGGGTAGGCGGATGTATGTTATTTTTATTTTTATTTATGTTAGAGATTAGGTTTGACCTTTACAGCTTAATATATAGTTTATATCTACGAAAAATAGCTTAGTTTAATTTGTATTATAATAATTGTAAATTTAAGGAAAATGTTTAAAAACAAAAAGGCTTAATTATGAAGAAATACTTAACCTAATTTTAAAACTTATATACTAAAACATAACATAACATTAATTTGATCATTGATCGAAATTTATTATATAGTTTTGGTTTGGTACATTTCATTTAATATTATACAATTTTGGAATTTTAGTAAGTATTCTCTGTTATAGTGCTTGTGTCAGAAAGATAATGTAATCTTTTTGTAGAAAACAAAAATGGAAGATTCAGCATCATTTTTAATAATTTATTTTGCTTGGTTTGTAATATTTTTATATAGGTTATGGCACACTTCCCCATACCATAGCATGATGCTTTGAATTATCATTTTAAATATAATTATTTTGTTATATCTGGATAGGTTCGACTTACGGTTGATGATGAGATATAGAATTTTAATCAACAGATCGCATTTCTTAATTATTTCATCGATATGTGGCCTAAATGTTACTTTCCTATCAAGAATAATTCCGAGGTATTTGATGATTTGTTCCCATTGAACATACTGACCGCTAAGACACAGATTAGTAAATGGTAGATGGCTTTGTTTGGCTTTACGGGAAAAGAATATCACCTTGGTTTCTACATAGTTAATTTTTATTTTCCATTTATGGAAATAGCTTTTGATTTCAGAATATGCTCTAGTTAGGTTGTTGGAAACATTTGATAAAGAGTCGCCAGCAATCAGAATTGCCGTATCATCCGCATATAAACCCAAATTAGATAGATTTGGAATAAGTATATCATGCGTGTAAATATTAAATAGGTTTGGACTTAATGTTGAACCTTGCGGTACACCAGCAGGAATGTTATATGAGGATGAGCTAATTCCATTTATGTTTACTGTAAAGCGTCTATCAGATAAAATAAATCGAATAATTTTTATTAGGCATGTAGGAAATTTTAGAACAAACATTTTGTGAACTAGTCCGTCGTGCCAGACAGAGTCAAAGGCTTTTTCGACATCTAGAACTAGCATACCAATGGATTTTCTATTAGATAAATTTGTGTCGATTACTTTTTTTAATTCTATGAAGGTGGTTGGTACTGAAACCTTTACGAAATACCATTGGTTCTCTGGCATGGTTGCCAGGTGTCCCGATTTCGACGGGAATTTCCCGATACTGAAACTCTATTCCCGAAACTCTAGTCCAAAAATCACCCACTATTTTGTTTTTAACGGAAAAAAAAATTATTTTCATAATAAAAAAACAAACGTTTTTCATTTCAACCGCAAATGAATACATATTCCAATTCCAATGTTTATAAATATTTTGTTTCGTTTTTCATTTCAACCTCAAATGAATACATATTCCAATTCCAATAAAAAAAAATCGTTTTTCATTTCAACATCAAATGAATACATATTCCAATTCCAATGTTTATTATTGTGAATTGCAGTTGTCGCTTAAGACATTAATATGAAAGTGGTCGCAACAATTTAATATTGAAATCTTAACAGTTTTTTTCTTATTAATTATTGACATTTTTGCTGAACACACTTACGGTTCGTTTTTAAAATTTGTAACTGGGATATTTTATAAATTTCGGTGTTTGCAAATATTAAATATAGGTAAATATATTATATATATAAGTTAATTATTATAATTGTAAAATATTTAATTAAGTTTAATATAGCCACATTATGTGAGTACTCCTTTTAAATAAGTATTTCTTTAAATTTTAAGTGTAAAATGTCAGAATATGAAAGTGAAGAAAATAGTAATAGGAGAAAAAAAGTAAAACAGATGGTCAAATTTAATCAGGAATGGAGTAAATATGAGTGGGTGCGACAATGTGGAGAACATCACATTACATGCACAATTTGCAATAATTTAAAAATTTCAATTGGACATGGCGGTGAAAATGATTTAATAAAACATATGAGAACTGTTGGCCATAAATCGAATATGCAATCTTCATCTAGTTCAACAAAACTTACAAAATTCTTCAGCAGTACAACAAGTAAAGATGATGATGTTATATAATTATATCGAATTATACAATAGTGTTTTATGAAATAAATAAAGAAAACGTACTTTTCAGATTTACAAACAATTATTACATTTATTTATTAAGTATTTTCTTATTGCTACTTAAAGTTCAATTATAATTATTTATTAAAACTTAAATGAAAAACAAATTTAAACTTAACAAAAAAAAATAATTGATTTTAACTTAACTAACTACCGACTCTTATTATTATATATAATTTTAGGACTTTAAAGAAGAACTTCCCGAACCGATGTTCTTCCGTTTAACTTTTTCTATCAACTCTTCATTGTTTTAATGAATTAATTAATTAAATACCTATGGCTTTTTCCAAAACATCGCATGCGATATTTGGAAAAACCAATCAGCGATCAAAATTATTTTTATTTAACACATCAACATAAGTAATATTTAATTACTTAAGTTGAGTGACTCTGCGTGTCCCTGAAAGTATCCGTAATCGGACACCGCAGGTAATGACTTTTGAATTTAAAAAATAATTTTGGTCGCTTAAGCTTAATAATCATATTTTAATTTAATTTAATTAAAAAAAATAGGAATTGCATTTTGCAATTTCCGTTGTGAATAAAATAAAAAATATAAAAGTAAAAAAATAAACAGGGTGACCTGTTTTATTCACAACAATGAGCAAGTTATCGTATCTGAGGTTGCTTTTACATATCACACTGTTATGCACTCCCATAGTTATATTTCTAGTGATTGCGCAGGATCATTATTTCCTTCGATGTTCGGTGATTCAAATATAGCACAAAAATATAGATGCGGTAGGACAAAAATGTCTAAAATCATTTCTAATATGCTCGCGCCAGAATCAATAAAATTTATTTTAGAAAATTTAAGTGGCAACATTCCATTTTCTATTTGTACTGATGCCTCAAACAAAGGAAATATTAAAACTTTTCCTATTATTCTTAGATACTTTACTAAGCAAAAAGGAATACACAATGTACTACTTGCATTTATGCTTTAGATAATGTATTATCTCGGAATATTGCTGAGTTAATCAAAATAAAAATTGAACAGAATGGCCTGAATATGAAAAATGTTTCGCCGTTTTGTGCTGATAATGCGGCAGTAAATTTTGGGAAAAACCAAAGTGTTTTTACGGAACTAAAAAAAATAAATAGTAACATAATACCGGTTGGATGTAACAGCCATATCCTGCATAATACTTGTAAAAAGGCGACAAATCAACTCAAAATTGACATAGATTCAATTGTGATGAAAATTTACAATGAGTTCAGTTCATCTACAAAGAGAACAACCATATTGAAACAATTCTTTGAATGGGCAGAAATCGAATGGACTGAAATATTACGCCACGTACCAACTAGATGGCTTAGTCTTCTTCCAGCTGTTGAGAGACTAATCGCTAATTTTGAACCGATAAAATCGTACTTTTTATCTCAAAATTCAATATCACAGGTACTTAAAATTTTTTTCAACGAGGACCTCTCATTAGCTTATTTAGGCTTTGTTATGTACCATACATGTACCATTTTTCAGCCATCGCTTAAAAAATTGCAAAGTAATTCCATACTTGTATTGGATTTATATGATATAATGGACGAAGTGCGCCAATCACTTATTGATAGAAAAAACAACAATTTTTTGGTTCGATCGCAAGAACAGAATTGTTGAAATGTGATAATGATTCTGCAGTAAACAGATTCCAAGCAGACGCTAACTTATTTTTTGATGTTGCCATAAGTTATCTAGAAAAATGGTTTTATTTTGGCGATAATAATAAGTTAACCTTACTTAAACCATTGCGTTTGAATGAAGCTATAGAATTTAACACTATTGCAAGAATAATTAAAGAATTTAATATTGCTTCTGTAAATTAAGATTTATTATTTGAAGAATTACATAAATTAAATTCCTATATACTTGGCGAAAATGCTAATCTATCCACTAACGAAAAATGGATTGATGTTTTTAAATTAAACGATAATACTGAAAATATATATAAAATCGTTAGTTTCATTTTTTCAATTCCCCATTCGAATGCCACATCTGAAAGAATATTCAGTTTGATGACTACCGCTTGGCGTAAAGAGAGGAATAAATTACTCATTCAAAATTTAGAAGCCGAATTGATGGTGAAGGAGAACTATAAAATGAGCTGCAGAGAATTTAAAGTTTTTTTAAAAACTGAAAATGCTCAAGGAATATTAAAAAAAAGCGCCTCAAATGAAAAATATTAATAATTTAATTAGTTTTCAGATGAAATTTATTTAGTTTTTTAATTTTCCTTTTTTTTGTTGCCAAAGAACTCGATGCAATTTTTATTTTATTATATTTATGGTTTTTTTATTATAACAAATGTTTATGTTTTTAATATTAAATGTGATTTATTTAAATAATTAAAAAAGAATGTGTCGCTGACTCTATAAATTTGAATTGAAATACTGAGTTTTTTTTTTAAATATATAGTTAAATTTTTTTTTTTTTTCTTCTAAAATCCCGATATGCCATTCAGAAAAACTGGCAACCCTATTCTCTGGGTATAATATTATTTTTTTCTATGAAAACATTTAGTCTGTAGTTTACACACTTCTCAAAATGTTTCCCTAAACTATTTAGAAGGCTTATGGGTCTGCACCCATCAAGTCTCCATGCATTGCTGTTATGTTTTGAAATGATAATAATTTTGGCTTTTTTCCAATCTGACGGAAAAAAGCCAAAATTATTATAATTTTTTCCAATCTGACCTATTTTCAAGCATGCATTAAATATATGTGTTAGATATATTATCGCCTTTTTGGTAGGTTTTTGAGTAAAGTATTATTAACATGAGCAGGCCCAGGAGCTTTCTTCGTTTTACAAAATTTAATTATGTTTTTAATTTCAATAGGTGTTACAAGTTTATAATTATCAAATTGCAGGTATTCAGAGAATTCAGGCTTGTGGTAACTAAGTTATTGGTGAAATAATCGGCTTAAGCTGAGGTAATTTCATATTGTTTTGAGAAGTATTTCGCGAATTCTTCGACTTTCTCGTTATGGTTAACAGAATACGCGAAACATTGACTTTTATAGGTTGTATGTTTTTATTTCTGTTTTTAAGCAGTTTTGTTATATTCCAGATGGTTTTACTGCATTTTCAAGTGATTTTAGTTTATTTAACCAAAGTGGTAATTTCCATAGAGACTAAATTTATTGATGTGATTTAGGTTATGTTCAATTCCCAATAAGCGATAGGTTATGTTCAATTCCCAATAAGAGATTTGCCATTTGCGCCTCAGATTGTTTCTGTACTTGATCAGGTCTTTAAAAGCAGGGGGAATAATTATATATGGTTTAGGAGTATTTTTCTTTTCAACCTTGGGGGATATCATATGCTTTCGCACCATTATTAATTTATAAGTGGGCAATGCACACAAGTTAATTTCTTGATAATCGGAAAAGTTGTCGACATTTATATCGTCCAAATTAATATAATATTTATTCGGATTTTACTCTGACCAATTCGATCGTTTGTAATCTAGTAGATACGTTATTGGTTTAAGTGCAGGTTGGGATTGAATTATAAATTTCACAGGAAGATGCTGCGAGTTAAGTTTTTGGTCAAGTGTTGGTGAAAAGTTCGATCAGTAATACGTAGTTATGTGTAGATAATTTATCGAAGAGTATTTTACACCACGAGTTAATATGTACACAATTCCAAAAAGTGTGACTACAATTAAGGTCACCCCCAATCACATAATTATATGTTAATCTGTTAAACAAGTTAAGATCATACACTAAATTTGCTTTTTTAATTTGGGTGGGATGACCACCTGGAAAAAATGCGCCAATTAACACTATTTCACCGTTAGTAGTAAACAGTTTCACTGCGATTGCATATGTTGTGGTGCTGGAGATATTACAATTATTAACATGATTACGACTGGCAAAATTACTATTAACAATGTTATTATTATTATTTATAATATATTTGCATAATTAAGATCATTATTAGATTTATCTAAATTTTCAGCATTATGATTGTTGATTTTATCTGGTCTAAAATTTGGAGCTGGGCCCGTCACAGAGGACAAAGCATACATTGGAAGATGTATGCTTTGACGGGCCCAGTTTGATCTTTGTTTGAGGGAGGTGTTAAGCTCAAAGTTTCTTACAACATATTTAAAGGAATTTAAAGGAGTTTTTCGGTAATGGGGTTTTTTACAATTACGGGTTAACCGGTAAATTCGTTTAAATATGTTTTAAGAAACTTTTTATATTTTACAATATTTTTCGTTCGGTTCCGTAAATACTATTTCATAAATAATTACATTTAATATTATACATTAATAATTATACTATAATAAAGAAATTCAACTATTTACTTATAAAATAGTACGCACGGAACAAAGCGAAATATATTGTAAAATATAAAAATTAAAATCCAATACAATTTGTATACAAATACAAACCCAAAAAAATATAAGAAAATAAAAATGTCTGAAATATTCATACTGTCCTATACATACTATATGTTCAGTGCTCGCTCGCACTTACGTAGAAATTTTTTATTTGGTTATAAATAGGGATCGCAATCCCGGAACCTTATTTCAATCCCGGAATTTCGGGATTGGTTTTTGTTTTTGACTTAATTCTAGTCACACTTTCTGGAATTGTGTACATAATAACTCGTGGGTTAAAATTATCTACACATAACTACGTATTATTAGCTCCAACTGATCGAACTTTTCACCCAAACAGTTTGAGAGGCTGCCCCTCTGTATTAGATTTAATACTATTTAATTCATAATTTCTAACTCTTCCCACACTTGACCAAAAACTTAACTCGCAGCATCTTCCTGTGAAATTTATAATTCAATCCCAACCTGCACTTAAACCAATAACGTATCTACTAGATTACAAACGATCGAATTGGTCAGATTAAAATCCACATAAATATTAATTTGGACGATATAAATGTCGACAACTTTTCCGATTATCAAGAAATTAACTTGTGTGCATTGCACACTTCTTATAAATTATTAATGATGCAAAAGCATATGATATCCCCAAGGTTGAAAAGAAAAATACTCCTAAACCATATATAATTATTCCCCCTGCTTTTAAAGACCTGATCAAGTACAGAAACAATCTGAGGCGCAAATCGCAAAGCTATCGCTTATTGGGAATTAAACATAACCTAAATCACATCAATAAATTTAGTCTCTATGGAAATTACCACTTTGGTTAAATAAACTAAAATCACTTGAAAATGCAGTAAAACCATCTGGAATATAACAAAACTGCTTAAAAACAGAAATAAAAACATACAACCTATAAAAGTCAATGTTTTGCGTATTCTGTTAACCAATAACGAGAAAGTCGAAGAATTCGCGAAATACTTCTCAAAACAATATGAAATTACCTCAGCTTAAGCCGATTATTTCACCAATAACTTAGTTACCACAAGCCTGAATTCTCTGAATACCTGCAATTTGATAATTATAAACTTGTAACACCTATTGAAATTAAAAACATAATTAAATTTTGTAAAACGAAGAAAGCTCCTGGGCCTGCTCATGTTAATAATACTTTACTCAAAAACCTACCAAAAAGGCGATAATATACCTAACACATATATTTAATGCATGCTTGAAAATAGGTCAGATTGGAAAAAATTATAATAATTTTGGCTTTTTTCCGTCAGATTGGAAAAATCCAAAATTATTATCATTTCAAAACATAACAGCAATGCATGGAGACTTGATCGTACAGACCCATAAGCCTTCTAAATGGTTTAAGGAAACATTTTGAGAAGTGTGTAAACAACAGACTAAATGTTTTCATAGAAAAAAATAATATTATACCCAGAGAACCAATGGTATTTCGTAAAGGCTTCAGTACCAACTACCTTCATAGAACTAAAAAAAGTAAGCGATACAAATTTAGCTAATAGAAAATCCATTGGTATGCTAGTTCTAGATGTCGAAAAAGCCTTTGACTCTGTCTGGCACGACGGACTAGTTCACAAAATGTTTGTTCTAAAATTTCCTACATGCCTAATAAAAATTATTCGATTTTTTTTTATCTGATAGACGCTTTACAGTAAACATAAATTTAATTAGCTCATCCTCATATAACATTCCTGCTGGTGTACCGCAAGGTTCAACATTAAGTCCAAACCTATTTAATATTTACGCTTATCAAATATTTCCAACAACCTAACTAGACCATATTCTGAAATCAAAAGCTATTTCCATAAATGGAAAATAAAAAAAACGATGTAGAAACCAAGGCGATATTCTTTTCCCGTAAAACCAAACAAAGCCATCTACCATTTACTAATCTGTGTCTTAGCGGTCAGTATGTTCAATGGGAACAAACCATCAGGTACCTGGGAATTATCCTTGATAGGAAAGTAAAATTTAGGCCAGACGTTTTTCTTATATTTTTTTGGGTTGAATTGAGACGAATTGAGCCGTTTTTTGGTAATGAGGTTTTTAACAATTACGGGTTAACCGGTAAACGGTTAACCGGTAATATCAGCCCTAATAACCCTACCCGTAACAACAAAATTATTAGGAAAAGTTTAAGCGACCAGTAACATGTTACTGAATGAATTTTTATGCTCAGTTCCATTCCTAATACGGTTGTAAAAATTTTAATAATTGTACATTCCTTTCTATTAATTTATTACAAATTTTAAGTAGATACTTAAAAGTTTTATTTTAATTTAAAAAAAGATTTATTTTAATTTAAACGCGTTCTTAATTCAAACATAAATTGTTTTGGAAGCGTTCTAAAAATGAAAAATCTTATAATTTAATTTTTTTATCATACGATTTTCTTCAAAATTTTAATTACTTACCTATCAATATTTCTAATAATTTTATATATATTATAATAATTATAAACCAGCTTCCAATGAGTTATTTTTTAAAAAAAATATGAATAAAGAGTGTTTGTTTTAGAGTTACACAACTTAAAATTAAAATAAAATAAAGAAAAATATTCTTAATATCAATTAAACTGGCTTTATTGGATAGATAATTTTATGACATTAAAATTTAAATATTATTTCGGTCATGTGGCCGCCACGGCTGGAGCTTACAAGGCACAATCTGGAGCTCCAATTTTCACACATTTTTCGCAACATTTGCGGCCGTATTTCGCCAATAACTCTTCGAATGTTGATTTCCAGGTGTTCAATTGTCTCTGGTTTATCGGCGTAGACAAGTGACATAATCCCAAAGAAAATAATCCAATGGGGTTAAATCACATGATCTTGGTGGCCAATTAATAGGACCATTACGTGAAATTATTCGTTCATCAAAGGTTCGTTGAGTAAATCAATTGTGTCCGTCCTGTTGGAGCCACATATCAGCAAGATTAATGCCAGCTAATTGATGTATGAAAAAACTTCTAATCATGTCTCTATACCGTTTACCGTTGATAGTAACATTCTGCCCATAATCGTTTTTGAAGACATATGTACCAATGACTCCACCGGCCCATAAAGCGCACCAAACAGTAGTTTTCTGTGGATGTAATGGTGTTTCAACAAAAGCTTGTGGATTGGGTACAGTAACTGGTTCCGTCCCGCTGGAATAGAGTATACTTGGTCTTTAATTTAAAAGTAAAAAATTTTTTGAATTTACCGAATTAGATAATATTATGTTAATGTTAAAAAAATGTTTTTTCAGTGCTTGTTGTTGTTCCTTTTAAAAATTAATGAAAAGTATCTTTGTTTGTACAGTTTAGTTTATTAATAACTATTAATTAGTTAATTATTCTGAATATATAGAAAAAAAATTATTTCAAATAATTAAAGAAAAAACTAAGTCTTTTTGGGCTTCTAAGTTATTAACAGATTTAGTCTTTAATTATTTAAACTATTTTTAATAATTTTTAAAGTACTCTTAATATTATTAATGTAATAATATTATAATAATACAAATTTTTATTAGTTGTTTTTTTTAGATCTAATATTTTAAAAATATTTTATAGTAAATATACGAGTACCATGTCATATATGATGTGATATTGAATTTATCAACATTTAGTGTTTCACCACAAATGTCACAGTCTCTGAAAAAGTATTTGTTTTTATAATAGTTATTAATTATACAATTACAAATACCAAATGTTAAAGGTGATGTTCTTTATCTAAGAGTTATACTCAAATATTTAAATTTATTAGTTTTATTCAAATATTTACATTTCTTGGAATTAAAATATTAATTTTTTAAATTCAGTGGTAAATGTTTACTAAAAAATAAAGAAAAATTAAAGTTTTTAGAGCATGGTGTTATTGTTAAATTTTCAAATAGTAATTTAAAATTTTCTGGAAATTTCTTAAAATTACAAAAATAATTTTGAGAAAAAAGTAAATTAGTATACATAAGTAAGAAGTTAATTTATAAATAATGAATTCCAGATAAATAAATTTTGAAATAGTTCAACTGTAAATTTATTAAATATTTATTTAAATATTATTAATTATATAATATAAATTTACAGACATAATTTTGGTAATTATAGAATTTCAAATAGAATACGAGGGCAGATTCATAATTACGTGGACTACCTGTGATGCAGGTAATGCAGAGGTATAAAGTAGGTTTTTTGCCTATAAAATCATTTACTAGGCTATATATAAAAGTCGATATCTTATTTAGTTTACATGTAACAGTCTTTTAAACAAGTTAATCTCAGTGAATTTGTAAAAATAGATAAAAACGAATTTCGGGTGGATAAAAACAAATTTCGTGTGCTGATACGAGGGCTGATTGATAATTACGTGGTCTAACACAGAAAACACAGTATTTTCGGTTTTTTTAGTATTTTCAATATAATTTTAGCAACACACGAAATTCCGTTTTATACATTTTTAAAAATTCGCTGAGATTGACTTGTTGAAAATTTTAGAGATAAAAAATACCAACTTCATACCTGTGCATTACCTGCATCACAGGTAGTAATTATCAATCTGCCCTCGTATTATACAGAACAGCAGTCAGGTGTAAATAATTTTTCATACCAAGGTCGTAATGTAATTATCTGCATCTCCCTATGATTATGATTTCTATTGGAAAGATCAAGAGTAATTAACATAAATATATATATTTTATTAAAATTGAAATTAGAAATTGTTCATATGGTATTATAAATTTTTCACCTGAACAGATAATAATTATTTATTTATTATGTATGGGTGCTTTTGTTTAAACGTGTAAAGTACCATTAAACATTTTAAAAAAAACCCATATTCGTATTGGTTTTAGTGTAAATGATTTATAATCTTACAACGAAAATAACTTTATAACAAAAATAAATTAATTTAAAAATAAAACCATTAATATAAATATTATAATTCAAAAAATCTTGTAGGTTTTAATTTTCTTGCCACGTTTATGCCTCAGGCCCTTAAAAAATTTCGTATCTCAAGTTATTTATTCCAATTTCCCATTTTCTTCATTAACCCATTTTTCGCCGCTTGTACTGAAGCTTTCAACAAGAAGCAAATTTTAATGAAATCTATTTATTTAGTGTCCAAATCATACATTTGAATAGATTTTAAAATTTTAGATTCAGTTTAGTATATAAGCTAAGATTTCAAATACATATATAATTTTATAGTGCATTTCTTCAAAAATAAACTACGTAATTTGGTGTTTTCACAACTTGCATATTTCCATACCTACTATTTTTATCTTTATTTATTATATTTCTATGAATTTTTTTAATATAATTTTATATTTTTGAAGTAAAATACACTAAGAACGAACACCTGGCTTTTTTATTTTATCCATAACCGGGCAAATAAACTCCACCGAATTAAACTTCATTTTTGGCTTTCTTATCCCAAATTCACTCACCCCTAATTTTTTCAGTTCTGCAATAGACGAAAGAACAGTCAGCTGTATAATTTAATTGTGGTAAATGGTAATAATGAATTTCATTAAAACTTTTTTATTTGATTTAAAAGAATAATTTAAATTATTCTTTATTATTATATTTCAGTAAATAATATCAAAGTTGCCATATCAGAACGGTTGTAAAAATTGTTTACAATTATGTATTTTGTTTTAATTTCCAAATTAAAAAATATATGTGATGTAGAATTAATTTCTAAAAAAAACCACAATGAAGATATTATGCTACAAGTATTTTCAAACTTTATTTCCAGCTAAAGTTAACAAATTTAAGGACTAAAAACATAATTTTCCAGTGCAATAATCTCAATAAATTCAATAACAGTAACAAAAAATAAATTTATATGGAGTTATAAACTTTTAAAAAATTTATTCAACAACTTTTGAAAAATATAATTTTTTTATTTAGAAATCAGTCAACTATTAAATCTTTATTAAGTTGTTTCTACATCAAAAAATTTCTCTGAAATAATTGTTATTTTTATTTTTGTGATTTAGTTTAGTATATTTTCACTAACAAGTTTGAAATAAAATATTAAAATATTTATGATAAAAGGTACAAATATGTATAAATTAATTAAAATTTTTATAAAACTTTGTAGTTTAAAACTTTTTTTTTGAAAACTTTTTTGTAAAAAGGAAGTTTTTTAGATTCATAAATTTAAATTTTAAAACAATTAAATATTTGCTAAAATTGTTGTTATAACATTTCTTAGTTTGCTTATATTATTTCATTTACAGCTGAGGAAACCATACTTTAGTAGACCATATATGATATTATTAAATATTTAATTGTAATCTTCCAATTTGTAAAAATTAATGGAAGGCCTATCGGTTAACTTTTTCTGTTGCGTCATTAAAAAGAAGAAAAGCTTATCTCACATATTTACTTTTTCTATTATCCTTAAAATGTTTTAAATGATTTCTAAAAAATATTATACTTTTTGTTTTTATTTTAAATTAATTTTACATTATTCCGGAGAACCAGAAACAAATTTTAATAGTCAAGAGTGATAAAAATTGTCGCAATTGAATTATTTATTAGTGCAAAATTGGAATATTGAGTAGAAAATACATTTATTTAATAATTTTAATTTAATGTTCTCTACTTCTATCAAGAAGTTACATAGGTTCTATGTACAAAAAAAAAATACCAAAATTTTGTATAGTTGAAAAAGGACCGTTGTGAAAACAAATCACATTTTGTAATTTTGTCTTACTTCCAAATTACGCGACGTTAAATCAGTAAACAAAAAAAAAAGTTTTTAAGTAAATATTGTTATTGGAATTTTATAAATTTTTACTTTCTCGTTATATAGTAAGATATAAATTTATAAACTTTATAGAAAATTTGTTATGATACCAAATGAAATTTCCAATCCAGGAAAAAACTTCCTCCCGGCACAGAGTAATTCCTAAAAAGACTTCATTCGTTCTCCAATAGAATAAGAGGTGCTTTAAAATTAATAAAGTGATATTTCTAAAGAAAACCATTAATTCACCAACAATATAAACGAAAAAAAAAATTTTTAAATTTTTGGGGTTTATAAATGATGTAGGCAATTATTGTGCCTCCAGATTCTGAAAACGTGACTTGAATAATTATATTAATTAACAAAATAATCAAATATTTATTTTTCTTATTTAATTATTTTGTAGATTTTTTTACCAAAATGAAATATTGAAATAAATTAAGAACTAAAATATGAAATTTAAGAATATTTTTTATGAAATTTAACTCGTTAAATCTAGTTTAATGGTTCAAATATATTTTGGAAAATATTAATTTGTTGTATTTATTAATAAAAATATGTACGTGGAATCTTTATATCATAAATATTTTTGTTACCATAAAATTACGACACTGATAAATTACTTCTATCTGGTGTCCTTTTATGTGTTTTCTTTTATTCGCCAAAATGTAAATAAAATTTTATTTAAATGTCAAACTTAATTAAACCTCAAAAATCCTATTAAAAAATGAGATTTCTATTTTTTAGTCTTAAAATTAATTATATTTTTAGTTCAAAAAAAAATAAATACAATTTGTGTTTCTAAAAGAAATTGGACCAAGTTATTGGTAAATGGTAATTATATTCTCTAACGATTGATACAAAGTTTGTAAAAATTGTTAATATTTCGAAAAATTAATCTTTATAAAATATTAACAAAAAAATTTCGTAAAATAAAACATATCCTTACAAAAAAACTTTACGTTGAAAGAGAAAAATGTATGGAAAGAATTATATGTTTCCCAATTTAATTTCATAAAATTAAAGTAATGTTTATTCGGAAATATTGAAAAAGTTGTTTGAAAATGAATACTTTTCATTATTTTGAATCTTCTGAAATTCATGAATTATAAAATAAATATATCTAATTAAATTTATCACCAAAGACAAAATAATGTTTGTTTTTCAAGTCTAAATGAATTATGTTAAATTATAATAGATGTTACGATTACGACCAAATATTTAAGCCTGTAAAATTATTATTTCAGTTGCATTTAAGTGGAGTGAGAAATAATTTATTTAAAAATGGATACATGAATTATAAGTTTATAATTCATGATTCCATTTAAAACAATTTAACGTTTGCTGAAAATTATTTAGTATTTTTAAAAAATTGTGGTGTAATTATAATATTTTTGGTATAGCATAATAAAATTATAATATCTTCTGATATTTTGCAATAATCATTTGCAATCATTATTATCAGTAATTAATAAGTATAATAAAATTTCAATTAATAATGAATTTACTATAGGAACCATATGTTCATATTGTTGCATTATCTTACATTATAATAATCTAAAACTAGAATTGTCAATTGTAATATAACCTGATACCATTTTTCATTAAAGATTAAATAAAATAAAATGTAATACAAATAATTTTAAAATTAAAATTAAACTGATAGACATACATAATGTGTTTAGTTTTTACGAATCTCTTGTACGAATAGCAAATAAAATTCGCTCCAATAAACCTAACTAATATTGTTTTATTTTTTTATAAGAATAAAGAAATCAATAATATAACTGGCGCAGTCGGTCTAACCATAAATTAGTTTGCGTTGTTATAAAAAATTGTAAATTTTAAACAATTTTTAAGTGAATTCGTTCTGTTAAGAAATAGACAATCCTAAATAAATAAACCAATTAATTGTTAATCAATCTTGAAACGAACTCAAACTAATAAAAGTTATGTGTAGCAAAAAAAGAAGAGAAAAGTTATTCTTAAAAAACTCAAAGAAAAAAAAAAAAAGTTATTAATATAAATTCCCGGTCGTAGGGTTGCCAGTTTTTTTACACACAAAGTCGGGACAATATTTTCCGATAATATAATAAAAACAGAAATGCTAATTTTTGCTTTCGAAATGACATTTTATAAATTTTTATTATGTATTAAACATTAGACATTTCATTAAATTAAAACAAAATAAACATAAACAAATCAATTCAAAAATAATAAAAAAACAAAAAAAACTTAAAAAATTAATGGAAACTAAAAAATAACTAAAACATAAAATAAAAATATTGATATAAAAAACTAAACTGAAACAAAAATTATATAAATAAAAATGTTGAGATCTATATCCATTGATATTTTTGAGTAATTCAAATTATGTTTTTTTTTTTAGCAGTTGTTGCTTTTAATATTAATATCCATACTTATCATTAACCTTTGCCGCTTCACCAATTCTTTTTCCAGACTCAGTATTTAAATAATTACGAAAATCCTTGCAATTCATTTCGAAGTTTTGCTTCACCATCAAATCAGCTTCGAGATTTACTAGCAGTAATCTGTTTCTATCTTTTCTCCATGCATTTCCCATTAAACTAAAAATCCTCTCGCTCATTGCGTTGGAGTGTGGTAAAGACAATACAAAAGTGACAATCTTTAAAAGCTCTTTAGCATTAGAATTATTCTTAAAGAAATTTACCCACTTCTCAGATACGGTATTTTCTTTATCAGAAGTATCCAAAAATTTGGTTCTGTTTTTAGTGTCATTTCTGTAAGAATTTTGAAATTATTATTCTCAAAGTCAAACCATTTTGTAATATATTTAACACTAGTATTCAAAAAATTGTTTGCATCTATCTTGAAACGATTAATAGCATCAATGTTGTCACTTTTTTAAAAATAGTATTTGCAATGGAACCATAAAGGCTGCATTTGCACGCTCCATTAAATTTTGTCTCACATAATCCATAAGCTCAAATATTTCACAGGCCAGTGCCTCATTTGACTCTATTTTAATTATTATTGGTTGAAAAATAGTGGAACACACATTTATAACAAACCCTAAATATGCCAAAGATAGTGCATCCTCAAAAAAAATTCTTAAAATTGGGGAAATAGCATTTTTTGATAAAAAGTAACTTTTCACTGGATCATAGTTCTTAATTAATCTTTCAATAGCTGGCAAAAGGCTTAGCCAACGAGTTGGAATATGTCGAAGTAATTCACATCATTCAACTTGTGACCACGCAAAAAATTGCTTCAATTCCTTTGTTTTTTTGTGGACGAGCTAAATTCGTTAAATACTTTTATCACAATCAAGTCTAAATCATATTTTAATTGGTATGCACTTTTTTTGACAGCATTACTTAAAATATGACAATTGCAACCTACAGGAATAATTTCGTTATTATGTTTTAATAATTCTGTATAAACGCTTTGGTTTTTCCCAAAATTTACCGAAGCATTATCCGCGCAATAAGCTGTTAATTGCTTAAAGACAATCCATTGTATTCTAATTTCATTTTTAACGATTCAGCTATTGTTTTTGACGATTCACTATCCAGAGAATAAAAGTCAACTAAACCCGTCTTGACACCATACACTTTACTGAAATATATAACTAAAAGTGGAAATGTTTTAACATTTCCTTTATTAGACGCGTCGGTAGCAATTGAAAAAGGATAATTATCCTTAATTTCATCAAGAATCATCTTTTTAGAAGCTGGACCAAGTACTTGTGTTACAATTTTTGAAGCTTTGGTTCTTCCACATCTTTATTTTTTTGCGATTTCAGAATCGGAAAATAATGAGGCAAACAAATTACCTGCACAATCGCTGGATATAAAACTGTGTGAATACACAACTCCGTGGTACACAAAAGCTGTTTCAGCGGCAATAGTTGAATTTTCACTTTTTGAATTTTTAGTGACAAAAAACTTGACAATTTACTGGAACTTGCAGCAGTTGCTAAACTTACAGTGTGAAATTTTGTTTTTATATGCTTTTTAATATCACTTTCTCCACCATGACCAATTGAAAAAGATTTATTTTGGCATATTACACACATTGCTGTATTGTCATCAGCCAACTATACTTTTCATTCCAATTTTTATTATATTTCACAAACCTTTTAGGTTGCTTTTGATGATCATTACGTGCCGTTGCTTTTTCTGTCATTATACGCTGGAATTAGTTAATTTTTTATTATTATTATCAATATGTATTATTTTAAGTTTAATATTAATTTTCGCAACATATTTATATATTATATTATAACGTAAATAGCGCATCTACATATTAAACAACACCAATCAAAGCTTTCAAATATAAATATAAATTATGCATTGAATTGACAACTAGGGATGACACAAAAATAATTATTGTATGTGCAGGAGTAGGGTTACAACGATATCGATATTCTGTATTTTTGTAATCCTGGTTATATCGATTTGTTTATCATAGTATTTATTTATTACTGGAAGTATTAATTATTTTAAGAGATTTCACACAGAAGCGGGAAATTACTGGTGATATCGGGACGGCGGGAAAATCCGGACACCTGGCAAGCCTACCGGTGGGCCGTGCTTCCAGTGGGCCGATTTCAAATAATTATAGCTTCTATATGATTATTCTCTTAAATAATTTATTTTTTTATTTTTTATCTTAAAATTTTAATTTAGAATTTAAAAAAAAACGTTATTTTGCGCGAGAAAGACTTACTATTTCGATTTATATATAGAATTTCTAAATAGAAATATTGACCTTGAAATTGTAAATTTTTCTCACGGAAAATATTTCAATTTTATGAATAAAAAAAAAATCTAGCAAAAATTGTTGCTTACCCTTTCATTCACGCAAGTAGCTTGTGAGAGAAGTTTTTCAACTCTTAAATATATTAAGAATACACTTAGAAACAGTATTTCTCAGCTCAGGACAACTTAGCAGCGTTTATGTTGATGTCAACAGAAAAAGAAATTCTTATGAATTTGGACGCGGATGAAGTTACCGACAAACTCGCAGAAAAGAGCGATCTCTGTCGTAGTCTTCTTCTGTAGTAAGGTAACGTATAAAACTATTTTAATTTTCACCTTTCAATAACAATTTTCAATTTTAGGATCTTCTTTCTACAGTGGATATTTGCGCTTACCGTATTTTGTGTTAATATTAAATCATAACATGATGTTTGAATTATTTTTTTTGTATATTTTTATATTTAAATATAATTTCTTTTTCGAATTTTTTCAATGGAAAATATTATCTTGGCATTTTTTGCATTTAAAAATATTTCCTCCACAGTGGACCGGTTCCTATCAAAATTCCCGGGCCAAATTCTGGTCCCAGTCCGCCGCTTATCAAAGGTATTGCAATCAAGAACATTATATATATATAAAAAAAAATATGTCTAAAAAATAAATATTAAATTGTTAAGAATAATATTATAAAATAAAATAAGTTTTATTAAATAACATAAATTTATTTGAACTATATATACATTAAACTCGTAGTCAATACAAAAAAAAATTGTAATTAACATACAATGTTAGTCATTTCACCATGCTAAGTAAATGTATTAACATGGTGAATATTTAGTGATTTTTATCGCCCATTTAGTGGCGATAAAAATCATTTGTCTAATTTTATAGACAGAATTGAAGAATTGGTCCCCTTAATTGAAAATTTAAATAATGTTGAAGAGAAAAATATAATGTTAGGCTATATGAACGACAGAGTTGTGGGTGACGCACGGAATACATTATTAACAAACGGACAAACAGAAACTTAGACGGATCTAAAAAATATTTTAATGTCTAGCCATGGTGAAAAAATTCCAATATCAAAATTGATAGATTACATTACGATAGCTCGTTGTAACTCTACAGTCGAGGAATTTTATAAAAAACTTAATAATTTGTTATGTAGACTAAATAATTCATATTTACTAAAAGGAACCTTACCGAAAGAACATATCCAAAGTAAAAAAAGAATAACATTGGACGTATTAAAAGAAAATTTACCCGAACCTGAATCATTATAAACAGAGATCCAAAAACCATGACTGAAGCTTACGAAATGATTTCTATGATTTCGTAAGCTATTTAAAATTTACAGGTCTTCAAACGAAGAATCAATTATACAAAAACTCAAATCATGAAAAATTTAATAGATATAATTATAATAATAAATCGCAAAATGTCAATCATACTAATAGAAATAATAATTACAATACTAATTACAATACTAATTATAATAATTAAAATAATTCTTATGTTCCTAATAATAATTATACTAATCAAAATCAGAGATTCCAATAACCATAATAACATAACAATAACAGTTCAAATCAAAGAACTTATATAGTAGCATTAACAAATCTAATCCTAGAAATTTTGCCCGAAGCAGACAAACTCAACGTACAAATTATTCTGCTAATCAGAAAGCATTCCCCGAACAGCAATAAAGAAATAAATAATATAATATAACTATAGATTAAATATTTTAATAATTCGATTCTATATATTAAATTATCAAGAAACAAAAATTAAGCATCATCATTGCCTAAGGTAAGTTATCCTAACATTATAGCTCTTTAAAAAAGCATAAGTACGTTAGAGAAAAGGCATATCTGTTAAATTATAATAATTAATGTTATTATAATTTAACAGATATTGTTGGTTACTATTGTTGGTTATTTGATTTCATAATTAAATTTTTAGACTTCCTTGAATACGATACTGCATATTAAAATTATACAATAAAAATATATGAAGCATTGTATTGCATAAGCATACCTACAATAATAATTTTGTCTGTTGAATGTACATGCTGAACAACAATTTTGTCAATATCATGTAGATTGCTTGCATATAAAATATCATGTAGATTGCTTGCATATAAAATATCGAACTGGCTAACTAAATTTTGAAGGACCACAGTATTTGATAAAATAATTGCAAACATCAACTTTTCTATTTTATCAAATATTAACAATACTTGTATTATTTGCATTTTAATTAATTTTGTTATTTTATTTATAAGAAACCAAATACATGATTAATATGTTCATACAAAAGAATATATTATAACAGTTCAGTACACAGGATTTCCTCCCTCTCCGTTTGTAAGCCTGACCAACCTTCCCAATTAGGTAAAGACCAAATTGGTCCACCTGTATATACCATTCAGTGAAAACCAAATGGTTTACTAGGTAATATCAGGCTTCCAGGGGATACCACGTAGAGGTGAGAGTAGGAATTGAGGAAAGATTGTTTATCCTAGAAGACAAAGAGAATTCATAGAATTGACAATCCTTCTCCCATGATCCCCCCACCATTCATATTAACTTGGTGTCAGTAATCGATAAAATAAATAAACTTAAAGACGATTATTTGTCAGGTCCAGATGGACTCCCAGCAATCGTCCTCAAAAAATGTGCCAATGTCCTCTCCCAGCCCCTTACTGCACTTTTTGAAGTATCCGTCTCCAAAGGAATATTCCCCAAACATTGGAAGGACTCTTACATTATCACAATCCACTAAAAAGGATGTAAGACCGATGTATCCAACTATAAACCTATAGCTAAACTCATGTATTCCTAAACTTTTTGAGAGTGTTGTCTCTGACAATGTGTATTTTCAATGCACATCACTGTGTTCTGCAAATTAGCATGTCTTTCTGAGGGGAAATCTTCCTCAATAATAATCACCGTAACCCAAGGTCCATTTGTCTATTCCACCTCGCCCATCACCGCACTGACTATGGCAGGAATACGCCAATTAATAGAATTCTTCGTACAGTTAACGAAAACTTTGAGCAATTCGACTATAACTGCACTGCAGCAATTCTGCTACTCCGGAACTTTTAAATTTACGTTATAAAATTACTTATATCTTACTAATTTGATGGACAACGTAGCCCCATTTCATTTTCTTGACAACACTCATTCCTTTGTACGCATTATATCTAATTATAGTATATTTGTACAACAGTTATGTATGAATACTAACATTATTGTGATGTTTATATACAACGAGATGTTTAAGTTTTTTTATTATATAATTGACATAACAATTTAATATTGTGATATTTGTAATCTAAGTCCTCTAATTGTATCGCTTGTATTAAGATAAATAAATAAATAAATCACCAATTGTGTCATATAAATTCAAAAGACGTATTTTGGAGTTTTAATCATATTTTTAAAAAATGGATCAAATTCCATTTAATATGTATTAATATTTCATAAATATAAATATTAAATAAATTCAGAATGTTAGTTTTAAGATATTTCATACGTCAAGTTAAATGTAAACAACGATATTTAAAAAAAAAGTTTAATTCTAAAATCGATATTACAAAAATCGAAGCAAAAGCATTTATTTTTAGTGTGTTATTCTTATTATAGCGATTATATGCGAAAATTGGTACGATTTGAAAATTTTTGGCGCGACAATTTACATTTAAATATGAATAAAAATAATTGCTGTCAAGTATTCATTCTGGAAGGACGGTTTTAGGTGGAAGTAAAAAACATAATTATTCCATTTTGTATTAATATTATAATATGTACTTATAACTTATATTATATTAGACTAGTGGTGATCATCCTACAGTTCTTGTACGTGGAGAAAAATACGTAAAAAATCAAAAAAAACTAGTAAAATGTGAGCAAGAAAAATTACTTAAATAAGTTATGTTTTCTATTGTTTTTGTATTAGATTTTAAATTGTTAAATTCGGAAAGTTATTTTTATGATATAAACAAAAAGAACTTCCAATTATACCGACCTGTGTTGTCCATCAAATTGCGAAACAATTTTATTCTACAAATATGAAATTGGATCAAGACCAGTTGTTTATACAATATTCATCAACGGTTATGGCAAAAAGAAAAGGTAAAATTAACAGCAAAAACAGATCAGTTGCAAAAAGCAGAGACGGAAACCAACAGCTTATTTGATGTGGTTCGGTTTGGGTTCAAAGATAAATTTGATATCTGGTTTTGGTTTCTGATTTCGGTTCCAAACATATCAAAATTTGGTTTTGGTTCAAGGATTTATTTATTTTTTGGTTTCGGTTCGGTTTTGGTTCAAAATCAAAACAAATTAAAATATTTTTGTACTAATATTTTTTTTTTATGTATATGTTATACTTATGTAAATATAAATTATAAAATTAATAAAGAAAAATAAACAATAAAAAAAATAAACAATAAAAAAAATAAACAATAAACAAAAATAAACAATAAACAAAATAAACAATAAACAGAATAAAGAATAAACTAATAAAATAAAGAAAATGCGAACCGAACCATAAACCACAATTTAATTTATTGGTTCATGTTTCGGTTTAACCAATATTTGGAAAAAAGTGGTTTGGTTTGGTTTTGGTTTGGATTCACAATTCATATTTTGGTTTGGTAATGGTTTTGGTTTGGTTCGCCTAAATTTCAATGGTTTGATGGTTTTTGGTTCGGTTCAAGAAACTGGTTTCCGTCTCTGTCAAAAAGTACTATGTACGAAAAAGAAATGAAAACAAAGTACGAATTTGCAACAATCCTTTTTATTGCAAATTCGTTCTTTGTATATTGAAAATTAGTAAAGTTCATGATATTAGAGTTGCAAAATTTTAAAACTGATCTATTTCGAGGAGAAGACCGAGATTGGGCCAAAATTCATGTAATTACCCAAAAAATCCTGTTATTATAGATTTAAAAGAAAAATTAAAAATTAAACGAAGAGGCAATATTTATGTGATTTCAATATACATGTGGAGTATGTTTTATGTATTCTTTTTAAATAAAAACAACATAATTAATTTTCCACATTTTATTAAATTATATTAAAACTATTTTTACTAAATTAAATTATATAAATTATTATCTAGTTTTTAAGTAATTTATTAGTAATAGAAATTCACTGTATGTTTTAATTATTAATGTATTTTAGTTTTTAATTTATTTATTGACTGTATTCGTGACTGTACTTTTATATGATTTTTGGAATTTTTTGGCACGACTAACTTGGTAGAAATTCAAGTGATTTTTCTAATTGCAATTTTCTCTGTCATAGCTTTGGTTAATAGATAGAGAATAGCGGTACCGTTAGAATCTCTGGTAATGGAAAATTACCAGATTTTCTATTGGTCCTTAAAAATGCACCATGACAGACTGCAATATTTGTACTAGATTTTCTGAGCGAAGTAATTTGTAGGGTTGCGGCAATTGATATTTCCGCCGGCGAACGCGTGGCGGCATTTCTGTCGGCAGAAAGATCAGTTGTCGCGACCGCTACATACATAATACGTACAAAATATGCCTTCCAGAAGTGTCACCTGCATTATATATATATATACATATATTCTTTGTTTAACACTTACTATTTATTGAATCTTACTAAATGTAACTAAGAATAAGTTTCAAATCTTAAGTTAAAGAATTTCAATGATCGTTATTATAATTTAGATCATTTCTTAATTTAGAATCTAAATTTTAGATCATTGCATTATAATTTAAAAAAGTTTTCAATTCCAACTTTAATGTTGGATATATAACTTCATCATCCGATTTATGTTCAACATGTATATTTTTATTAGACCAGATCAAATTTGAATTCAGTCCTTAAAGGTGCAGTCAACAGTACATAAAAAACGAGTAAAAGCATTTTTCCACCAGAAAACTTACTAACCATATTCGTTGATTGCAAAAAAAAACCTGGTATTTCCGAAAAATCGGTATTGCAAAGGATCAATTAAAATAGTTAAACATTGGTTACAAAATGTTTATTAAGGAAATAGAAAATGTTTTTCAGTTAAATGCTGATGTGTGTGGTAAGCAAAATAAAAACGCATTATTCATTAGCATGTGTGCTTATTGGCTATTAAAAGTATCACCACCACAAGTTACTACAACCGACCTCATATTTCCAGTAATGGGACGTTGATATATATTATATACCATCTGACCGTATATTTAAATTAATTTTCAACGAGTAGATGAAAAACCATAACTAAACCAAAGGAATACATGGAAATTTACCAACAATTTATAACAGTATATCATCTTGGTGGTCTCGATTATTCGGAATAAGTTTGGCAATCGGAAACTGCTTCCATATTATGATCCCTCTGTGGCTGGCATCAGAAGAAAACTTGACAGGTTAATCAATCTGTAAACGAATCTGGCGTACCAATTGACCCAATCAAAAATTGAAAATGTTAATAATTTATTAAAAAAACATTTTGGTGCTAAATTATGTAGAAAACACGAACTGATATTTTATAACTGAGTTTATAAGTTATAGATTCGTGCACAAGCAAATTGCAAATCTGGGAAACTCAACCCAAACTTAATCTTGAAAACTCAATCCAAACTTAATTTTTTTTTTTTTTTAATCATGACCAATCCCAAGAAATCGCCTAATGATTTCCTTTTCATAATTCGTTCGCGTTTTTTAAGGAAAGTTATTATTTAATAGCTTTCCAGTACATTAATTAATTCATGTGGTTTTGTTCTCTTTAGCGTTCCGATGTTTTAGCTAATATCAAGTACGGCTTTCATTTCTCCATTGACATGTGTCTGTAGCACATATGGTTCGTCGCTTGTTTTTTAATTTCGTCTATTACTAAATTTACTTGTAAATCACGGTGCAGGTCATTGTCACGCAAATCTTTTTAAGACACAATTAAGCATATCTGTATTAGAGCTTTCTTCTTCTTTCTTTGCACTTCTTACAATTTCCGCGTCTGATTTACCCATTTCCGGTTTTTAATTTACGTTAGCTAGTCCACTTTTCGTCTTGTCTGTAAGTAAAAGTTGGCAGTTACCAAGATTTGCTCCCCAACCCCAACTTAATGGTGTACTTGTTTAGTTCAAAAGTTCATAATTCAAATAATAAATCCCAAGAAGGCAAAGATTAATTTCATTCATTTTATTTTTATTAAACTTTTCTTTTTACTGATGTAAGTAATAAAATTGGATATAAAAACTGCTAAAAGAATATTTACTTTATAATTTTTAAATTTTTTAATTCTAAAACCTTCCGTCTTTATTAGCTTGATATGCTAATAAAGACGGATCGAAAAAATAATATAATATATAAATTAATGTTAAAATATGGAGCCACAAAGTATTTCGCATTTTGTGACATTTGCTTAAACATATTGTTATTAACCTTTTCATTTATATGGCACAATTGTAAAATGCAATATTTTTAAAAACGGGCATATAAATTAAGATTTTCATGCAATTGGTTTAAAGTTATAGGGCTACAATGTACTATTAATTGGAAAAATTGTACCAAAAACCTTAAATCTCAATATTGAACCTAAAGATACCTGTGTCGGAGTAAAATGTGGAGAATTCTTATTTTAGTTACCCTATATAAATAATTCAAAATTTAAGTCTTTTGAGATAATGCAGTATTTTATTGGCAGTATTTAGTATATTCCAAACTTCTATGTTTTCATTTCATATAAAAAAATTTTTTCGACATTACAATTCAAATTGATTTATAAATAAATAATATTCATAGATTTTATAAATAAATCCGAATAATTTTGTATATAAAATTTAAATATAAAAATTATTAACAAGTTAACCTAAAAAATTAAGCTAGATGTAAATTATTACTTCACCGCGGGAATTATTGTATAAATTCATCGAAGCGGTATACCGATATTCGTCTTTTATCTTTTCTATATTTAAATTTTGAAATTTATGCCTAGGGAGTTCAATAAAAAATTCTACAAAAAGGAATATAAAATGATTAAAATGTTGAAAAAAAGTCTATTTCATCATTTAAATTCAATTTGTGCCCTTGTAGAAAAGACTTAATTTTTTTATAAATCACGTTGAATTTCTAAGAGATTTTTGTCTTATTATTATTGGTATGAACAGTGTTAATATTTCATAGGTCTTTATTAAAATTTATTATATTTATATAATTTTCAGAATGTGTGTATTTGTATATGATTAAGTTTTATAAACAAAGAAATATCTTTAACTTTAAATGGAAATATTGTTTGAAGGATTTGAACATATCTATATTCAGTTGTAATTTATATAGAAGTTATTATCTTCAATTATTCTATTCTATTCTATTATTCTATTCTATACTATTTCTCTACTTAATATAAAAGTTTTAACTAGCTAAAATTTTAATCTATAAAATCAAGTTAACTTGTATAGATCAAATTCTTTATCATAATAACGAAATTATATTAAGCTAGAAAATTAAAAGCACAATTTTAATTTTAATAAAATTAAAATTGATATATTAATAAATAAATAAATTAGTTCCTTTAAATAAATTAAATAAATAAGTAAATTAATATTTGTAATTAATATACAAATTAAATAATGTTAATAATTAAATTTAATATATAAAAGTTTTATTTTGAGCTTTTTATAATATACCATCCACATACTGGTGATACCGATAAAAACTTATAAATTATTATATAAAAATTTACAAATCATTAAATCACGTGCTTTTAACTAAAAAAAAAACTTCCACATCAACATACATATTTATTTAATTTAATTGAACATTTTCCTGAATTAAAGAGTATTCACAAAAAAATTCATACAAAAATCAGAAAGAAATATCTATTTAAATAACAATAACAAAAGGCTTCAACATTTTCACAACGTCAAGCAAACCAAGCAACAGTCAACATTCAGCAAACACCATTCATTCAATAGCGGAAATAGAAAAAATATCAACAAAAAAATTTATCATCAAAGGTTTTTTTTAAGACACCATCATTTAAAACCAAAAAATATATTTTACATTTAACATTTTTAACAAAATTATCTTAATTAACAAATTAGATTGCTCACACATTATAATGTTGTGTAATGAAATTACATTGAACTCAAATATGTTTATTTACTTTGAACCAAAATAATTCCATATCCTGAATATGCATTATCGGTATTTTTAAATTATGTTTAATATTTTAATTATAATAATATATTTATATGTATCAGATTTCATAACAAGGTCAGTAAACAGTATCACCGAGGCCAACAAGTCAAGAAGAACGCCGGACAATTCCAAATCAAAGGACAGGAACACAACATTGGTGCCGTGACCAGGATTAGAACTACGTTTTCTAATCAAAATAAAATTCTGGGTAAGAAGATAACTTCAACGTTTATGGTGACCAATCTTTCCAAAACCTTCAGGCATTTGTTAGGAGGTGTAACGGGCACTTAGCCTTACCATTTGGATTGATTTAGAACGAACTTAGACAATTCACATGACGTCGGACTTAGGCGACCTGATCAAAGAAGCAATAAAAAACAACCAACAAGCCGGTCCAAGACCCATCAGTTTAGAAGAATACCGTAAACGGTATCAAGCTTATCGAGTACCAGTCCAAATAAAACCAGAACCGACCAAACGACCAAGAGGAGGGGTAGCAGCAAAAAAAACGCAAGCAAATTAAAGACCTATAACGGCTATTACGGTTGGGTTGTACGAAAGAGCAGCTTTTCCGTAAACAAATTCGAAAACTGCGAGCTGTTCAGCGTAAAAAGAAGCAGCAAATATCTCAGATAATGTAATTTAAAAAAAAAAAATTTAATATAAAAATGTAATTTCTTTAGATTTTGGGGAGTTATAATTTTTAGAAAAAAATTTTTTTAACAGTGTACACAAAATGTACCATAGCATATATGATATAAATTTTATTTTTTAATGATACATTTTTAAATTTTTTTTTTTTCGGTAGTAAATATTTTTTACAAAATTTATTTCTTATATACAAGTTTAATGGTATTTGTTTTGTATGAAAATTTTTAATTTTTTCTCTTTTGTTTTCATAGGAATTTCTCTTTTTCTTATATATTTTTCTTGTGTGTAAAATTGTTTTCTTCTTACACACATTTAGAAAATTTGTGTGAAGTATAAACAATTCGTCAAATACATTATTAGTAATTAATTTTTTGTTATTTAAGGGGATTAGCATACCTTTTTTTTATTATACACGTTGGTGTGATACCTCGTACTAACAATGATACTAGGGCCGTGATATTTGTGATTTGCCTGAACGAGTTGCAGACAAGAATCAAGCAGGTTTTAACGAATACGGACGTTCATCAAGTATTTTAAATATAGACCATACGTATGACTTAGGAACGTCCGGAAATTTCATTAACGCTACACTGCCTTTAGAGAAAACATATAGAACATTCTTTCAGGGAATACCAATCTTTTCAGGGGAAGGGGATAGATTGTTGTTAGAATTACAAAATTTCGTAGCTCTAGCACATGACGTGTACTTCAGAACAGACCCTCAGGACAGAACTTCGACTCTAAATCAAATAATTAGAGGTAAACTTAAGGGTAAAGCGGCAGATATTTTTCAAGAGTGGGTCGTGACAAATTTTCGAGAATTCAAATGTATTTTGGAAAATGCGGTTATTCCGCATAAAGATTTGACGCAATTGAGAAGGGAAATTAAGAATGTGTCCAAATTCCTAATGAGTCAGTAGAACAATTTGCTGACCGGGTTGAGACAAAATTAGGTTGTTTCAAAATTTCAGCTAGAAATAAATATCCAAGCGGATCACTGGGTATTGTATAAGATGCTGAAGAAACGGCGCTAAAGACATTCATCAAAACACTACAGTCAGAAAGCAATACATGGTTGGTATGTTGGTTTGAGAATGGGGGGACCGGAGGAGCCGGTCCGCGTACCTAGACCTACTGGTCCGTTGTACCCCCTTACGAAACCTTTTCTACTCTGTTCCCCACGAATCGTGCCACCCCACTTCTTTTATGAATGTCACCAAATTGGCAGGTTTTTGCCTGCTTATTTCATCCAAGTCTTCTGCAGTGTAAAAACCAAAGAATTTCCTTCTTTTATTAAAAAGGGCTGGACAATGACAGAGGAGATGCTCCACGGTTTCATCTTCCTCTGCGCAGCCTCTACAAAGGTTTTCCGCCTTCTCATTTCCTACTATTTCCCGGTGTCCTGGGGACCAGATAATCAACAGTTTATTGTTGTTAATAGCTACCTGGCATAGAAGGGTACGACAATTGAATACCAGTTCCGAGGTTATAGATTTGGATGCCAGCGATTGGCTGTCCGAACAAATTACTATTTCCTTATTACTAAGATTATTCTCTAATATCAATTCCGTCGCTGCTTTAACGGCTGCAATTTCCACTTGGAAGATAGTGGCGTGATCATCAAGTCTAATACTGACCATCAGATTAAGATGTTCGGAGAAAATTCCCGCGCCTCAACCTGTTTCCATCTTTGAACCATAGAGGACGATGCTGTTTCTTGGAATGGGTGAGCCATTCTCCCATTCTCCCCTAGACGGTATTCTTGTACCAATACCTGCCGCGAATACTGTGATATGGAGAAGGTAGTCATTTATCATGTTTATTAATAGATACGGGGGCTCAAATTAGATTATTAAAGAAACACAAGATAAATCCATACACACCAATTTTAACGGGTGAATTTACAAATATACAGACCATAAATGCTCAGAGTAAGACGTTAGGCAAATGTTCAGGCACATTTCTAACTCCTCAATAATTTCGATGCGATTTCCAAGTGGTAGGTGAAAATTATGTCGACTACCAGCATATGGTATTTTACGTAGGTAACGATTTCTTGGCAAAAAACTGCAACATATTAGGACCAACCAAAACATTGGCATTTCCAATCATGGAAAATAATAAAACAGAGTTTTCAATTCACATAGGGGGTAATTTTTTAACGTTCATAATAATAATAATAATGATAAAGTTACGAAGACTAGTATTATAGAATTAGAGGAAAATGAAGTTGATAATAAAATAAAAATGGATGAACTCATTGGTCTTCTAGAGCACATTGAAATGACAAATAGTAATGTAACATTGAAACTAATGAAGTAGTGAACGTTGAAGAAAGAAGCCACAAAATAGTTGAAGATAATATTTTATATTCATGGAAATACAATGAAGATAAAGACCACGTAATAAATACTGCAGAACTATGTCAAAAACCACGAGTAGAGTAAATTCTAGTTAAAACTGAGGAAACACAGGACCTCATAGATTTGTTTACAGAGATACCGAATAATCCAACACAAATGGAGAAAGAAGAGGAGAATATATTGAGTTTTAGTAAAGATGTGAAAAATGATATTTCTCGGAAATAGCTTGAACACTGTAAAACAAGGAGAAGTTTTGTTACCCATAATAACTGAAACAATGTATGACAAGGTCATGCCTGATTTCGAACCTGAAGGAGACTTTTTCGTTCAGGATTTATCTTCACCAACTGAAAGTAATACAAAGGAGGATACTGTAATATACATAAAACATTTGTTAGAAACGGGATACCATAATCCCGAGTTTTAACACAGAATCGAAACTTTAAAGAATACGCTATGTATACAGGATGAGTTCGCACAAGAGGAAATGAAAGCTTTACAAAAAAATTGTGAGGATTATAATGATATTTTCCATTTACCAGGAGACAAACTGTTATAGATATCACACATTCTGTTGCAATAAAACCCAATACACAACCAATTAACAGCCGGCAATACCGTCTGGTGGAATGTCATAAGGAAATAATAAATGCAGAAGTAAAGAAATTATTAGATAAAGATATAATTCAGCCCAGCAATAGTCCTTGGAACGCACCACTACTGGTTGTTCCGAAAAAGGCTGGTACGGATGGTAAAAGGAAACATCGAGTGGTCATAGAGTTTCGGAAACTAAATGAAGTAATGATTGGGGACGCTTCCCCACTACCACGAAATGTGGACATTTTGGACCAGTTAGGAGTATCCAAATCTTTCACGACACTACATCTGGCAAGTGGTTATCACCATATTCATATGGAACCATCTGACCGGGAAAAACAGCTTTTAGTACTGCGTATGGGCACTTTGAATTCAAACGGATGCCTCTTGGGTTAACAGGAGCTCCTGCTACTTTCCAAAGAATGATGAACTGCGTACTTACAGGACTTCAATGGTTAAAATGTTTTGTGTACCTCGATGATATAGTGGTGTATGGGAAAAATCTAATCGATCACGACGAAAAATTACGGCCTCTAATCCAGAGGCTTAGAGAAAATAATTTAAAACTACAACCAGAGAAATGCAAAGTTTTGAGAAGAGAAGTAGTATACCTTGGGCATAAGATAACCTCGGAAGGTATAAAATCAGATCCTGAGAAAACAAGATGTGTTCAGGAACATCCCATTTTTGGGGTTGATAAACTATTACCGACCGTATATGCCAAATTTAGCAGAAACAGGTGCATTTCTCTACAAAATGGCAACAAAAAATCAACCATATAAATGGACAAATGAGCATCAGGAAGCTTTCGAAAAGGTAAAAAGCCTTCTGGTAAATCCGCCGTTATTAACGTATACCGATTTTTTGAAAACGTTTAATCTAACCATGGACGCGAGGGAGAAGTTACAAAAAATTCTACTACTAAAATCGAAATAGTTGACAAGATCGAAATAAGGGATATTATAAAACAATACCACGATACACCAATGGGGGTGATGTAGGCATAATGAAAACTTATACCAGATTTAAAAGACATGTGGGCAGGACCATATGAAGTATTTTTGGAAAAACATGTTCATAACTATCCGAAGGTAGCCTGCCCTAAATGTCAGACAGCCTGCCCTAAATGTCAGACAGCCAAACGGGGAAGAATAACGAAAATGGCCATGGCAATCACGGATACGGCGCCACGTCCTTTTGATAAAGTATATTTGGATATTGTGGGTCCGTTTCCTATAACGGCCAGTGGGAATAATTATATACTTAGTTTTCAGGATGATCTCACGAAAATGTTAGATTGTGTGGTGTTACCGAATATGGAAGCAAAAACTGTGGCTCAGGCATTTTATACACACATAATATTGAAATACTCCATTATACCTAAACGACTAATTACAGACCATGGTACCAATTTTACTAGCCAAATTTTCAAGGATCTTTGTAAAATTCTAAAAATCCATAAGATAGTAACCACCGCTTATCATCCTCAGTCAAACAGTTCATTAGAGCGTCGTTATGGACCGCTAGTAGAATACTTAAAATTGATGGCAGAAAGAATTGTCCAAGGTTGGGACCAATGACTTGCAGAAGCGGTTTTTGCTCACAACCATACGCCCCATGAAAGCACTAAATTTTTATATTATAAGGATTTTGCGACCCCCTCTTAAACGTACTGAAACGGAAGTTGGACCCGCTGAGTAAAATTGTAAAATTCAAACTTCAACCAAGTCATAAATTAACTCGCGAAAATTTGATGAAAGGTAAACTAAAGGCTAAAACCTATTACGATAAGAAAGCCAGAACGACCGCGTATAAAAGGGGTAACCATGTATTATTACCCAATCCTACTAAGGAAAACAAGTTGAGTTTGATGTGGGCAGGACCATATGAAGTATTGGAGTGCCAAACGAATTAAATACTAAAATTAGGGCAAGGTTCGAATCGTTTATAACAATCGAATTAAAATTTGGAAAAAATAAACTTTGACAAAAAATGGACAGATTTTTTTTGGATAATTGGTATTAACAACTTTTGATTTGGATTTTTTTTTCAGAAGAAATGTTGCAACAAATAATCATTTGCATAATCCTTGGTGAATGCTCAGGAACGCGATGGAGTAATATACAAACTGACAATATGGAGATCGTTTTTGAAAATTTTGGCAATATGATAGAATATAAGGACGAAGTTAGAATATATTCAAAATTCTCGGTCAGCAGTGAGGAAGAAATAGAGGAGTTTATTTTAGGTTATATAATAAGTTAAATTAAACTTGTAATAAAATACAGGAGTTTAATAGTAATAGAAAATGTAGATTTTGGAATAACGAAATACATATTTGGAGAATAGATTTAAAAGACAAAAACAGGGGGCTATTGACGTTATAGGGTCACTTTCTAAGGGACTTTTTAGTACAATGGACCAAACTGACTCCGACCGAATTTACAAAACTCTAGATAAATTACAAAAAGACGGAGATGTTATGATTGAGTTACTGGACAAACAAATAGTGGCGGTAGCCTCAAATATTGAATTTCTAAGACAGGTAGCTGGAAATCTATCCGCGCAAGTTTTAGAGATGGAGGAAAAGGTAGACGAATTGAGCACCGCATTATACAATAACTTAGCAATTTTGCAAACCGAAAACAGGTCTATTTGGGCAGAATTAGACGTCAGTAGAATAGTAGCGTTCGCTTTAGCAGAATTACAAAGACTATATGATTATCTGCTTGAACAAGAATCAATAATCATGTCACTACAACAGCATAGAATACATCCATTACCAATAGATTCAGAGTTATTAACTATATTATTAAAAAACATAACAACCGAAACTGGACACTCTTTGCTCTATTCTCCAGTTGTCATTAATCAACTGGCCACTGTTAATTTAAAATATGGTAATGGCGCGCTGGGACTTATAATTAGAATGAACATTTTACAGAAAACGAAATATTCGCTTAGTAAAATATATCTTATACCCAGGATATACGGGAAAGGTTAGATTATATTGTCACCTGAGTGGGATTACGTAGCCAATAATTCAGCAGGCCATTTTTGCATTACACCAACGAAGAATATGTTAGTGTAATGTCGTAAAATTAGTACAGAGGAGAACAAACTGTTGCAAGTGTAAGAACAAGTACATCCAAAAGGTTTAGACACAGTTCCACAACAATGTCTTATTTTGCATTTTTTGAAAAAAATAATGGTAAACAAAGAAGAACACCAATTGTGTCAATATCGAATAATTACGAAATTACCTAACCACATTGTGGGGAAGTAAGTTCGCTTAAAGTTGTCTCTATTTCCAATTGTATAATCATAGGGGTGCTTATATATTAATCACAATTACGTACACGATAGAAAAATTTTCAGCAAAAAGGCCAAAAGAGATCAGAAAGAGGAAGCCGATGTAGAAAGGGGACCAAGGAGACCGCAGATATCAGCTCCTATCACACCAGTAGAGGAGTGTGACGAACCAATTGAGATAACTTTTATTAAACCACCTCAAGATCACCCTCCGCCACCACCAAAAAAAAACAAATAAAGTTAGAAAAAAACAAACATAAAAATTTTCATACCAGTTGGACTGACGAATATGTATCTCCTGACGTTTTGTCTTTTAGGGAATAATTTTTTTTATTTACATTTTTTTACAATTAGAATTTGTTAGTTATTAGAGTGTTAAGTTCTTAAGTCAAGGCAATAATAGATCATAATTTTTTTTTTGCAACATCCTAGAGAATTTGTTAATAAATTTGCAGAGATATGCAAATTTATTAACAAATTAATAGTGAAAAACTTAGATCAACCCTTTTATTTGCAACAGCAAAATAGTTGTCACCTTTGATAATAGATCATTAGGTTTTGGACTTTGTTTTGAGATTTGCGCATGACATATTTTTTTTTATATATAAGCGATATCCATAGGTCAGTAAGTAATACTTATTAAGTTCAAAAAGCTTTGTTTTTTGTCTAAATTTTTGTGACTTAAATAGAGCACATTAGGTACAATATATAGCATTTCGCTTAAAATAGATGGGGTAGGTAGAATTAGATGCCGTTTGGCTGGGTTTGTTTATCACAAAAAGTTAACTGAAAAAAATATATATATACTGAAAATAAAAACGAACTCCTATAGTAAAATTAAAAAACACATTTTTTTTTATTCATTTTTTTTTTATTTTGTATCTCCTAAAAAATTTTTTTAAATATAAAATTTTTTAATTTTATTAAGAATTTTTTTTACGAATTATAAAATTAATTATTTTTTTTTATATATGTATTAATAAATTTTATTTTATTGTACCCTTGGTGGGTACACCCATACTTCGATTGAAAAGGTTATCAGCGGCATTGGCCACGGTACCCTCCTTATGGTATACCAATCCAATAACGGAGGGTACTTTTCTGCGAATTTTTTAACCTATGTCATTGGGACGACGAATGATTTTTTAACCTGGCTTAGCTATCATTCGTCATTAACAAAAAACTTTCCTATCCTATAATTTCCCTGTATATTCACAGTTAAAGGAAAATCTTCTCAATTTTTTTAGCTATGAATTTAGAAAAGGAAAATCTTCTCAATTTTTTTAGCTATGAAAGATTTTCGGCCTCGGAAAGTAAACAGCTGGAGGAATTATTACAAAGGGTGGAGCTCGGTGATCGAAAACCATCTTCTGTTCACTGTTCCGACCAATGAAACAGGCAGCTGGTAGCACTTTTGAGCACGAAATAATCAAAACCCTTTTGTTATGTCATCTACCACAATCATTAAACATTGCTTTGGTTTTTGTGGGCGGAAAACCTACAGATAAGTTAATTTCACTGGCCGACTATGAAGCCACTGACACCTCTTCACCATCTATAAATACTATTTCTGATTATTTTTCAAACGTAGCGAAACAGCCTGAGTCAAACAGTAGTTTAGAATACAGATTAACCAGGTTAGAAAAATTTGATGTCAAAAATAAATTTTAGTAATAACGACCGAGAAGACAGTCAGTTCTCGAAAAACCGATCAAGATCACGATACATGTACAAAAAAAAAATTGTATTATTACCATAAACAATGCGGTAACAACGCGCGAAAAGCTTCTTGAACCAAAGCCATAGTCTATAATTACAATACAAGAAGGTGAAGTTCCCCAAACTAGAACAACCTGTGACTGAAATGACACAGTCACAGATGGATTCAAGCCGATTATTCGTCAAAGTCATCAACAAAAAACACAATTTTTTAATAGTCACTGGTGCTAATTAAAAAATAGACTTACTTTACGATCAAAAACAGACTTACTTTTGACAGCTGCTAATGACACCTTAATCAACACCTTTGGTTCAAAACGCCTTCGAATAAATTTCTGTCACCTTTTTATAGTTGCTGATGTTCAACCCCCTATAATCGGCACACATTTCTCTACAGAAATTCAACGTACTGGTTGAAGTCAACCGAAAACGATGGGTCGAAACACTCATGTTTCCACATTAACCAACGAACTTGTCACTGGCTTAGCCGTTATCTTAAATTGGAAAACATTAAAAATAATAAACATCAAATTAAAAAGTATACTTAAACAATGTTTTAACTATTTCTACAAAAAAAACGGAAAACATTGGTACGATTTTAAATTTTAACAACTCTTTCCTTACTATTAAGAAAATCGTATAAATAAAAACTGGAATACGACGAATAAGTCAATATGAGTATGATAGTAGTACAATATTATTGATAGGAACTGGTTTAAGATATTATAATTTGTGAAAACTTTATCTTACCTATTCTCTGTATAATAAAATGGTTCGCATTAAAATGTCATAAGTTATTCTAGTTTTAATTTATTACTAAAATGTGGTTCTTTGTATCAAGTAGACTTGATGTCTAAAATGTTATAATAATATACTTTTTGTTTCGGCGAAATATTTAGTTTAATATTTTGAAAAAATGAAGAAAAGTGTTTGCAATTAACAATTTTATAAAGATTATGTTTTTAAATAATTTAGTTGGAACTTAAAGTTTCAAAGAATTTGATTCTGTTACATTTTCAATTTGTAATTTTTAATACATCCTTTTAAAAGCATAAACCTAAAACTTAAAATGTGAATAAGGGCAGCGGTCATATCTAGTGTTGAAACTTTCCATTTCCCAAAATACTGTATTATTCTGTATATATTATATTAAAATTATAAAAGTAAAAATTTAATTAAACACAATTTTTGCATAACTTTTCTATTTCATAGAAATTCAGTATTTTTTTTTAAAATTATTCTTTTGAAAAATTATTTTCTTAGAGAATTTTATAAACTTAATATTTTATTACCAACTAAAGATTCTAGAATAGGAAAACTTCCATTTGAAACTAATAAACTAAAATTTATTTCCCTTCGGATAATGTACAATATATTTGTTTAAGGATTTTCATTCTTTTTATGATACGTAATTCGGCACAAAAGGTTTTGGGAAAAAACTTTTCTAAAATAAAGAGAAAAAGGTAATATAATATAATTTGCGTTTTCCGCTTTCTTGAGTAAAGTAAAACAAAAACTTTATTTTGGTAAACATTTCATAGATTTGCAGGATTATGTGTTTTTATGTTAATTACAATTCTGTTTTTGTCAGTAAAATCGTAGTCCATTTAATAAGCAGACGTTTTGTATAAAATATGTAAATTACTCGGAAAAATATAAATAATTTTTAACTTTTCGGTTTATCATTCAATGCCAATAATAATGCTATTCAATTTTCTTATGGGCCATATTAAAAAATTTATGTTAGAGAATAGCAGTCAAAAAGGAAATGAAAAAGCATCCATTAAAATGACTAAAATAAATGATTTATTATACGTTTCTAAATATCGGTGTAATCCCTTTGGATTTACAGCATAATATAGATTTTTTTCTATCCACAAATTTTTCCTTTTTTTGAACGAATTGAATGGACATAAGTTAATTAGCATTATACTGAGATTTAAATATTTGACATATACTTTTCTTTTGATGGTTTTGTTAATATTAATAATTGGGAATTTTATGAAAAATTATTAGCATATTAATAAAAACACAGAAATTATTAAAATTTATTTTATAAAAAGTACATAAAAATAGGGAATGAAACTGTGAATTAATGAGTTTCAATTCATGTCCTATTTTTAATTAATTTTATTTGAGTAAACATATAAATAATTATGTATACGAAAAATTTGTTTTTTTATATATGGGATAGACACAATAAAACGCAAAGATGAATTTTTAAGGAATTATAATGATACAATTTAAGTGTAAGTAGATAAAAAAAGAATAACTTCCGCCAAAAAAAAGAATAACTTATTTGGAGCCACTGAATTTTTGTTTTACTGTAACTCTAGCAATTTGTAATATTTTTTTTAAAAAAATGTAATTCCATATCAATTAATACCAAAATTGTAAGTCTTTAGGAATTAAAACCATAATTTATAAAGAAGATTATAGAAATAATATTGATGGAAATTGTAGAGCTTTTACAATTTCCATCAATATTATTGAGAAATCAAAATGCACTTCTCGCGGATACTCGAGAATTTTCGAGAAATTCTAATAATTGAAAAAATAGATAAAAACATGAAAAAATCAATAATTATGAAACATGAAAAATTCCAGTATATTTAGTTAGATTTATTCATTAAAAATATTTAAGTTTAAACAAAAAAAACATTCATTAAATTTTAGTCAAAATTGTTATACAAGAATTATATAGCTATGCATTACATATTCGTCGATCTGAGAAGTTTGTTCTTTTTTTCAAAGCGAAGTATTCCGCAGTTGAAAAATTTCTTTCGTTTTACGTTGAAGTCGGTTTTGCAGTTTCTAATGCTGCTCCAAACAAAGCTAAATTTGGAATTAGTTTGCGATTGATAAAACATATGTATATTAATTTTTCTCGACAACATTTTATATTCTCTGTCTTAAATCTAAGAAGATTTATTGCTTTCACGAGTAAAATTTTACAGCTGCTGTTGAATATTTTTTTCATTCTGTAATATACTATTTCTCTCGGGTGATTTCGTAAAAAGGTTCACCTTTTTTCGAATCTTCTGAATAGTTTCATTCAGATTATATCTTGATTGATTATCAAATCTCTTGAATAAATTAAATCTATTAGATTACCTTTTTTAGAAAGTTCTTTAGTAATACCTGTTCCTAAAAATTAGTTTTAAATAAATCATCTTTATTTGAGTGATTATTGGAATTTTCGTCTTCGCTTGCCAAATTATTATATGTTTTAGTTGTATATAAAGCTGACATAATAGGTAAATGGATAGCGTGATTATAGCTCATTTGTAGATGGGCAGGTGATATTTTGCAATATTTTACCATAACGCTCGCACCATCAGAAGTAGTGGTCACGATATATTTGTTAAAGCAGATACCAAACAATTTTAATTTTACATTTACTATTTCGATAATGCAGGTTTCATGTTATTGGGATTAATCCCAAACTAAGTGAATCCAATGTTAAGAAGTATAGATATACAATACATGCATGTATCGCCTGTGTTTTTAAAACTGTAGACAAACTAAATTTGTGATTCTCTTCTTTTAGTGGTTGGATCTAGGTTATCTTTCTTTAACCAATAAAGTTTATAAACCAAATTCATGATATCTTACGATTTTTATAGTAACGAAAATCTACTTTTATACTATTACGAATGAACTCGCTTTTCGTTTTACCCATTATTTACATTCATTACAGTCACAAATTTATCAAGCGCTGAGTGAGATTTCCCGGAAGTTCGGCTTTTTTACAGTCATCTTTCATAATTCTCTTTATGCTATGATGGCCATTTAAATGTCGATGAGGCCCAGTCGTTTCGAGAAATGGAATATGTTGGAATTATTGATCACAATATCTTTAATCATATTAAAATTATAATTTCGTTTTATACCCTCCAATTATATCTACACTTCTTAACATTGGATTCAGTTAACAATATGAACTGATAAAAAGTAGCAAAATTTCAGCCATATATTTAGTATAGAAACTAAATCTTCTTCTTACAGTATATCCCCTTTGGAAGTTGGTCATAATCTCTGGATCTCCGAGTTCCAAGCACAATGGCTGAAGTTTTAACCATTTTTCAATATTATTTATTTTTCTGAAAAATTTAGTTGTTTGTATAGATTTTTCTTCCTTCTCCCTTGGAAAATTGTACTTGGAAAATTTTATACTTATCACATCTCATGATGTGGCCTAGAAATCCTACCGTTCTTGATTTGATGATATTTAGGAGGCTGTTATGACTCTATCTTACCCTAAATATATGTAAATCCAATAGCTAACTATAATATAACTGCATATCTTAATTATTTACGCCAGAGTTATTTAAAATTATTAAAATAAAATTGATGCACTAAGCTATCATGGGAATTAAATAAAACTGATTATATTTTCTATCATGGGAATTAAATAAAACTGATTATTAAAATTTATCTAAGAAAAATGATTTTTAAAATTAAGTTATTATTAATTAATGATTAGTTACTTAATTTCTAAAAGGCGTTTTTTAAGTTCGAATGATTTGTATTATTTTGCGTGCTTTAATTGTCTATCAAGTCAGTATAATCCAATTTGCTCACAAAATCACTTTCTATAGTTATACTAGCTAAATCTCCCAGTCTCTCTTACCCCGTAGTAGTACGTAAATAATTTTTAATAATTTTTAACTTGGAAAAGCTACGTTTCCCGGCAGCTACTGCCCCTGGTATTCTCAATAAAATTGTAAGTGCTACAACTAGATTTCGTAATATCGAGTCTAATTTTTTTAAAATATCTAATTTAAAGACTATAGGGCTTAAGAAAGTTTCCGAAACTATACTTTGAAATATTTGAATTTCGTTTAATTCTAAAGTGCTAATCCTACTATATCGGAATGTGAATTGAAAGTTAAACGCTTTTCTAGGCAAAAACAATTATCTAAAAGATCTTTTAGGCAGAAATATTATGCAAAAATTTGAAAATATTATTGTTTCCGAAATTTAGTCAAATTGTGCGCCAACACATTGAACAGCCTAAAATTCAATCAAGGATTTGGAAACAAAATTCAAGTTCAAACCTTTTAAAGTTCACGATTTAAGTTTTTCGGAAAAATTTTGTTGTTTGTATCGATTTAGACTTAACTTTCTAATTAAAATTTTTTAACTTTTTAATTAGAAGATTATTAAATCCAAAAACTTAACTTCCAAATTTAATTTACAAATTGCATCAAAAATGCAATTTGAAAAAAATCTAAGAACCCTAAAAACAGAACCCACGTCCACGTCGTTGGTTCTTGATCTGGTTTAGAAAGGGGTAAAATAATAAGACGTGGGGACTTAAACATATTATTTTCATTTTATGAACTATATTTATTTCACATTCCCTAAATTTCACAAATCCAAATAAAAGGCCTTGTATGTACACTGAAAATTTGGTATATTCTTCATTTGCATTTATTTATTTTAAATATATATGTAGCCGAGCAGGCCGAGCATATAGAGTAGAAGAATATCCGAACAAAAAATGGCCCAAAGGATTTTATTAAATTTAAAGAAAGTTTAATTAGCTGAATTTAATTAGCTTAATTTTGTAATAAATTTAAGTATTTAATCAAAGAAGTAAATGTTAAAAGTTAAATAAAGAATTAAAATTAAAATCTAAAGTAAAAATGTGTCAGTTATTCTTTGTACTTTCTTTTAAAATTGTTTATAGTAGTTATAACAAGCTCTTTCTTTTTGTTTATTCTGCTCAGCACATCCTCATTGGTTACCATGTCTCTCCACGAAATTTTCAATATTTTCCAATATGACCAAAATTCAAACGCTTTAATTCCTTTGATATCTAAGAAGGTGGTTGTTGTCAAGTTCGGTTGTTTTGAGTTTGTAATAAATTATCAATTAATATTAAAGAAATAAAAGAAAATATAGTATATTAAAAAAGGTATCACATTAGAACTGCTACACAGTACAAGTGAAACTAATTAAACAAGAAGTGAAAAAAGAAGCAAAATTCAAGAATGTATTTCAGAAATTAAGAATTGAATAAAATCGTAATAAATTTCTTCTCAGGTAAAAAACAATAGAAATTCCTTTTTTTCATATCATTATTATAATACGACAAACACGACACCTCACCATAGCTTTTATCGCAAACGCAATCATTTCTGTTTGATAAAGCTTAACAGTGAAGGCTCCAACCATTTCAAACTAGTATAACTATAGCTTCCTTAAACAATATTTTTAGGAAGTAACATAATTATAAATCTTTTCTACCGATTTTCAAAATTACATTGACCAAATTTCAACAATGTCCGACCGAATTATTCTGCAGGCAATTGCAAGCTTAAAAGATGAATTAAAAGAGAAGTGAAAAGAGAAGCAACAAGAAGTCACAAAAGACATTGAAGGTGTATAACAGAATAACAAATTCCGCCCAATAAAAACGGAAATAGAAAAAATCAAATCGAAACAGACAAAATTAGAATTAAGAATTATAAAAAATGAAAAAGACTGCAGGAAAAAAAAAAAAATAATTCACAATTTGCATCAAATGGAAAATTCAGAGGATGATCTTATAGCCATTTTTATGGACCTCATTAACAACATCTTAAATGTGACAATGGAGGAAAAAGAATTACGTTTTCTATATAAATTAGGTAAAAAAGATAATAAAATTCGACCACTGCTAATAGGTATAACTACATACACAAAAATATAAAAAATAATTTTCGCCACATAAAATATTTATTACAAATGATTTACCAAAAGAAATAGCAATGTATAATAAAAAGATGAGGAACGTTTTGAAAGAACGTAAAAAAGAAGGAGCAGACGTTAAACTTGAAAAAGGTAAAATCATGATTTTAACAAAACTATATCAGATGAAATCTGAGTAGATCAATTAAATAATAAAGCAGATGGCAAAAAGAGACAATGATCCGAAGACGAAGAAATGCATATGGCTAAAGATATGACACCAATGAATATAATAAGAAAATAACAATCAGAAAATAATAAAAGAATGATAGACAATAATAAAAGTACAAAATTCAAAACTTCATTAGAAAATCATTATAAGTAACATTAGAAAATCATTATAAGATAAGTAACAATACCACTACTACTAATATGTAACAACGAACATTCAAATTTTCCTCAATTACAAAAAAAACAATCAACGACACCTAGCAACAACAACTAAAATGGTTACGAATAATACAATACATAATAAAAATACCTCAATACGGTTGGCCACAGCGAGGCAAAAAGGATCAATAGAGATGAAATCCGAAAAACAAAAACGAAAAAAAGAAAAATTTGTAGTTGCATATATTTAGGCCGCTATAATGTAAGATCATTGAGCAATACAGAGAAAATATCAGAACTAGAAAATGCTTTAAAAGAAATAAAATGGGACATTATAGGTTTGGCTGAAATAAGAATTTACGGATCACGAATTTTGTAAAAAAATCAATGGTAACATATTTGGATACTTTGGTGAAACAAAAGGTTTATATGGTTTTGGTCTATGAATAAAAAAGAATCTAAAAGAAAATATTAATCAGATACGTTTCATAAATGAAAGAATAATGTGAGTTGGAATTCAATAAATCAAAAATTGCTATAAGTATATGCTCCCACTGAAATTGACAGTGATGAAATGGTAGAAGATTTTTACGTAAAATTAAATCAAACAATTATGAGGTTTAAAACCAAATTTTTTTACGTTATAGGTGATTTTAATGCGAAAGTAGGATGTAAAAAAGATGGAGAAGATCAAATAATGGGAGACTACGGCTATGGAACTAGACATTCAAGAGGTGACAAACTAATAACTTGGCTTTGGCAAAATAGTTTTGTGATCTCAAAAAAAAAAAAATGGATATGGATTTCGCCAGACGGAAAAACAAAAAATTATTATTTATATAATAATGATTATTTATATAATAACCAATAGTAAAAAAAAAAAATCATCGAAGATATTTCAGTATTAAATAGGTGTAAATTCGATAGACCCATAGATTAGTTAGAGCTAAGTCATTATTAAATCACAATACCAAAAGTTATCATATGCTGACAAAAAACCATCATATACCAAATATGATCTATGCAAATTTAGAGATGAACAATTGAAGATATATGCAAATAGAGATGAACTCTGCAACATAAAAAAATTTAAAAATATAGTTAGCATACAACAAAAATATTATGAATGCTGCAAAAAAGTCTATAATGAAAAATATAACCAAGAAAGTTAAAAAAGTCTATAATGAAAAATATAACCAAGAAAATTTCCAATAATACTAGATTACTAATAAATAAAAGAGAATTTTTAAGACAGAAAAAAACTTTGGATACTAATGACGAACTTCATATAAAAGATTTGAGAAAAGAAATAATGAAATTTAAAAAAAGATATAAAAGAGTATGATGAACGAATTATAAAATATATAATAGAAGAAGAACAATCTGTCAAAAAAAATCAAAGAACACTTCAGAAACGGAAAATATTGGATAATATTTTCCTTTCATATATATCTTCACAACGGTTGAACCGATCAACCGTTGTGAAGATATATATGAACCCGTTTATATCGGAAGCGGACCGCCGATATCTATGTGTATATGTTGAAATATACCGCTGGGCGTCGCAAATTTTTTGAACGGCGTTATTGTGTCGGTTGGTCTTGGACTGTTGGCAACCTAAACATGATTTGGCCCACCAGCCAACGTCAACGTTCATTTGAGGCCAGAAATATTTGGAACTTACGAGTTTTCGTGTTGTTCGTACGCCCGGGTACGCTAATCCGTGGATCCTGTCGAAAATATTTTTCCTACAACTTTTCGGAATGAATGGTCGATTTATCCCAGTTGATACTTCGCACCATAAATTCTCGTTAGATTCCGGCATTTTTACGGACTTTGGGTCTGATTTCGGTATTTTTACGGACTTCAATTGATCTTTGGCAGATCGGTTAAAGCAAATGAAGTGATTTCGTTATCTTGATCGTTGAACCTGGATAAATAATCACTCACTACATTGTGCCACCCTTTGATATGTTGTGAATTGACCGATGTAATCTAATTGGCGTAGCTCGTGAATTGACCGATGTACTCTAATTGGCGTAGGTGTCGTGGACTACGTTTTGGAATTTATTGCCGTGCATAGAGGTTTATGATCCCTATATATCGTGAATTTTCTTCCTCCACGAAGTACCGGAAGTATTTAATAGGTAGGTAGACCGCTAGCAGCTCTCTATCGAAAGCCGAATATTTGCACTCCGTGGGCGATAGTTTTTTTGAAAAGAAACCGAGGCCCTCCAAAATTGTGTTGTCCAATTGCCGAAGTACTGCGCCGACAGCGGTGCTTGATGAATTTGTTGTGATGCTGTATTTCGTATGCTCGATGGGGTGAGCGAATAAGGTAGCTGAGGAGGAAGCGGTTTTTGCTTCTTGAAATTTTTTATCGCATTCGCCGGGCCACAAGAATGGTACTTTCTTTTTTCCTCGTTTATGGTAATTACAAATTATGAATTAATGTGTCGTTAGGTGGTTGTGGATCGGTGTTAACGTTTCGGCGAGTCGCGGAATGAAACGGTGGGAAAAATTGTCCATTCCCTGAAAACGCTGGACGTGGCGAATTGTCGTAGATTTCGGAAAGTTTTAATGGCTTCGACTTTTTCTTATGACGGTAAGATACCATCTTTCGATATTGGATGGCCTAAAAACTCTAAGGATGTCACTCCAAAAATACATTTCGGCGTTTTTATATTTATGCCGTATTCGGTGAGGCGTTTGAATAACAATCTCAGGTGTTGTATATGTTCCATACAGGATTTGCTCGCGATTCGTATAAGGTCGATGTAGCCAAATAAGAAGTCGAGTCCATTGATGACTTCGTTTAAAAACCTTTGAAATGTCTGCGCCGCATTTTGCAGGCCGTATGGCATTCGCGTGAACTCATACAGCCCGAACGGAGTCGTTATGGCGGTTTTTTCTACATCCTCCTCTGCCATAGGTATCTGGTGGTATGCCCGTATTAGGTCTATTTTCGAGTAGATAGTGCAACCGGCTGGTCGTTCCAAGAAACTTTGAATGTGGAGTTTCGGGTATCTCTCGGGTATGGTTATAGAATTTAATCTTCGATAGTCCGTACACGGGCACCACTTTTCTTTCCCCTTACCACAAGGGTGTGGTAAGGGGAAATTCTAATTTTACCGCTTTACTTTTTTCCGAATCTAGCCGGCGCGGTTTATCGGTCGGTGCTATGCTTCGCGTTTCTATATAGTGGCGAACGCTATGTTGCACCGGGTGATTGTAATTCGACAATTCGCTGAGCAGTGGGAATTCTTTTAGAATCGTCCCGTACTCATTGTTAACGCTGAACATTTTACTTGGAATTCCGTGGTTCCATCGATCAGGTTTTTCAAATCAATTAACAGGTTTTATTTCGATAGAAAATCGGCACCGATGATTGGTTTATCAACCGCTGCAAGAGCTTCAATAATTGAACTTCAATAATTTTAACCCGTATGTTGGTATATCCTATTTTGAATGGAATTACCGAGTCTTCAGCGCCAGAGTCAATGAGGAAATTTAATGAATTTTCATGATCCCTAACAATAAAACGGCGAGAATTAGATGTACCACTGTTTACTGAATTAACAGTGGTGTTAATTAATTTAAATGTTTTCTAGAGGACGTTTCATTTACGTTTTTGTATGTACACGGTTGTTTCGTGCCTTGTTACCAAATTTGTTATGAAAATAACAAAAATTGTTGTTGATTTGTGGACCGGTTCGCGATCTTGGTTTTGAATGTGATCTTGCCTGGTGAAAACTCTTTTTATCTCGTTTAATTCTTTAATCAGTCGTCGTTCGGTTGGAGTGACGGCTTACAGGTTTTGTTAGAAGTGGAGGCGAGAAACGCTTCGGCAACTATGCCGGAAGGCTGTGTCACTTCACAAATTTTGTTGGCAATGGGTAAAATCTAGTCTACAGACTTATCAGCCCAAGCTGCTCCTGACGTCCGTAAACTTTGAGGTAGTCTTTTCAACCAGATTCCTTTTAGGAGTTCTTTATCTATAAGTGCGGAATCACCGGCTTGATGGGACATTAATCTAAAAAATTCTTATGGGCTGAGATCGTCTATTTCATTTATATTAGACAATAAGTTTATTTCTATATCGTCTATTTCATTTATATTAGACAATAACCGTTTTTCAGTAGAGATACTGTCTTTCTATTAACGTTTTCTTTAAAGAATCGTACTTTGGACATGTACCGGTATATTTTAGAATGTCGAAAACTGATAATGCTATGTCCTGCTAAAGTGCGGATAAGGTATGGTTAAATTTATCATCGTCTTTTGTAGATTTATGCAACTCGAATTGACTTTCCGCTATCACGAACCAGAGATCCGGGTTTTTGTAGAAAAATGGTGCTAATTTGATACGGGTTATTGTGCTCATTTCAACACATATTTGTATGTATTGCTGTATTAACTTTTTCAGTATTTGGAATGTTGTAGTTTTTAATATTTTCATTCTATATAAAAAAATAAGATATCTTTTGTCGATGACTTTTTTTTGATAACCCTGTATATTTTGTATGGAATATATATTGTTGTGTCACTAGAAACTATCGTTATACTTGCCCAAAAAAAATTTCGACTATTGTTGTAAAAAAAATATATCGATGCAACTGATGCACCTGGTAAATTTGTGAGAGTCAATTCTGTATACTTGTTTATGGTAATTACAAATTATGAAGTAATATCTTTCTGAGAAAATTCTCTGAAATTTCATTATATATTTTATATGTAGTAAAGAAATTTTTATATGAAAAAACAAAAAAAAATATATCGTATGCTAAAACTTTTTTTTCTATTGTTTTATCTATTATATTTATATATGTTTTATCTATTTATCTATTATATACTACAATGATTCAATCAACAAAAATTTCATTCGTATGATTTAGGTACAGTCACCGTTTTGTTTTAATATCATAATTGAATTTCAATAATTAGAAATTATTATATTTTAAGCATTGTATTTCTTTTGTTATTTTTTTTTTTTTTTTGTAAAGAAAACAAAATGAAATTTTAAGCAATTTTTATGTTAATTCGTAAATTTATTTTTTATATTTTATGTAAATTTAAAAATAATTTTTTATACAACTTTTTATTTTAAATTGTATAGTAATTTTCAATATGTATTTAGATTTAATTTTGTTAATTTGTGGTATTCCTTTAATATAAATTTTAGCAATTTGAAAAGCTAATTTTTACTATACAATTTAAAATGATATCAAAATGTTTCCCCTATGGTTGTTAGGCTTTACCAAACTATATAAGTAATTACTACAATTTATACTTAGTGTATAGTCATCAATTTTATGCTGTATGTTTTTTATATATATGTATATATATATAATTTTGATGCAAATTTTGTGAAATGTATGTATTTTAGAAAATCTTATAATTCGATATATATTATATTTTAATTCTTATATATTGTAATTAAAATTAATGTATAGTACTTCTGTGATTTCTGCTTCTGTAGCTAATGCTAAACGATTATGATGACGATGGTAACGATGTGATGATGATGATGGTAACGATATGATGATGATGATTATACTGATGTTGTATAATTGGATTCGAATATTGTTGGAAAACTGGAAATGCGACACGTATATACGTATTTTAAATATATATATATATATATACGTATTTCAAATAATATATACGAATTTTAATACACAATAATATATATCTGGCACTATTAATTTTCCACGTGTGGTAGCTATAATTATTGTGTAATTGTTTTACACGTGTTGTAAAAAATTTTTCGCAACGACACTCGAAATGTTATTTTAATTGAGCGTAAATGAATATATAATAAATACTGGGTGTACTAATTAAATATTTTGTGTATCCTACAGACTCATTAAGCTGGTGGTGCAAACAATTTTGCTGCATTGCCTTTCTTTTAGCGTGTTTGTCTTCCAATGTACCATAATTCTTCTTTTATTATCTTATTATTATTAATAAAATAATAAAAGAAGTTATTATTTTAATTTTTAGGTGCAATCTGAATTATACATTTCATTCATTGAATAATTATTTTGATGATTATTTTATTTTTCTGGTTGTTCGATATCTTTGCATTCTTGAGCCATTATCGATTTTTCGCGATTCTGATCTAATTTTTGATAATACTACTGATTTGTTTATATTTACTCATATCTCTTCTCTTTTATTTTCAATGTTTGTTCATCAATATTATTATTTCACTGGTAGTCTTTCTTAGCCACCGATTCCTCAGGTGCAGACAATAAAAAAGTAGTTGTTCATCAACATTGATATTTCCCTATCTATGCATTTCAGTTAGTTATTCATTAGCAGGGATGTAAATTGTAACTTAACAATACCCGATAACATTTAAATAACCTTTAAATTTCCTTTCTTTGTTAATAACGTAACGTTTACCTCTATAACGTTTTATACCATAACAGTAATGAATAACGTTTTAGGTACTTTTCACAATTCTAACTACTTTTTTATTTCTTTTAACCATCACATCGCTCCACATAATTGTGATCTGACTGAACATCTGCGCCAGGAAATTTGTACTTTTGGCAGCATTTCTAAATCTCTAGTTATCTAAAATTAAATCTATTTGGTTTCAAATTTTTCTATCATAAAAATAATTTTTTGGTGATGATCGACTTCTACATCCAAGTACATAAAATGTTATGTACGTGGATGTAGAAGTCGATAAACTTTCCTAATACTAGTAATATTGAGACTTAGTCTGTTCTTTTCTATTTCTAAATTCTTTAGTTTTACAGGCTGTAGCAGGCTTCTAAGATTCCATGTATGGAAGCAACTCCTGAGGTCGTTTCCCGTTGCCTTCTTCATGCATACTATTAGTTTCAAAATCCGTTCTATCTTCAAATCCACCAACACTTTAAATTTATTTTTAGAGGGCACCTCTTTATGAATACATCTTATTCTTTTACTTGACCAAGCCTCCCGACAAAAGTAATTTCTAGTATACTAATCGTATGTAGAGTATTTTATTAACACATAACACAGTGTTAATAAAATGCACTACTATAGCAACCAGTTTTTCTTCGTTTGATTCTTTAATTCCAAAAATTAGAAAATTATTCTTCTTCGATGACTTTGGTTAGCATTCAGTAATCCAGTCTTGTTGCGTTATGTTTCAGTTTGGCTCTTACGGAAATACTATTCTTCGGTAAAAAATAACCTTTGAAATTTTTTTTTTCGAAATGTCGTTTAGCTGTTGCATTACAATTCAAATATTTTTTTTTTAAATTTGGCATTTTATATGCATAACGTCGTAATGCTGGTGAAGAATGTAACCAACACGGCTTCATTATGACTTTTGGAGAAGCTCCATTTAACTCCAATTCTCAATGCTTATTCAAAATCAGTATGAATTGATGTCGGTTTTAAATCAATTAAATTAGCTTTGATGAATTGCAGGGCATGAGTGTAAAGAGCTTCAGACTTCCCAGACATCAAAATATAAATAAATGGAAATATCTAAAAATAACTAATAAAAAAAATGTATTATATAATAGTGAAAATAAAAATCATATTTATAAAGCGAGATGTGGCAATGCTATAGCCGCGCCGCGCAAACCAGGTTGAGTTGTCCCGGCCGCGCCCTTACACCCTGGGCGCGTCTCCTCGGCGTCGGAATGTTCGCACTAGCATCTGCCTGCAGACTTGATAAAAAAATTATGTATATGATAAGAAAAATATGAAAATCATTATTTTTTCATAGTATACTTACATTTTCGGCATGAACGATCATCATATAACGCTACAACTAGTTGTGAGCTTTGGCTTTCTTTACAATGCTTCTACATTCCTCACAGTTTTGCGCAGCAGATTTCCATTTTGAGATATGTAGTTTTTAGTAGAGTTTCTGATTTACCAACTTTTTAGCCAAACTGGTTTTCGGTAAAATTTCAAATTACCGGTAAAAACTGGTATTCGGTAAATATAATTTTATAAATAAATATATCGTATTTATATTTGATTTAATTAAAAAATTGAAAAATAATACTGAATTTCAGTCTAAAAAAGATAAAAAAATAAAAAAACATAACGAAATATAAAATCATTAGTAAATAAAACATAAACGTACACATAAACAAGAACTTTAAATTATATTTCAAATAAGATATAAGTCAAAATTATAAACTATAAATATTTAGCTATATTGTACTATTTTTTTCTCAGTTCTCACTAATTGAGATAAAATAATATTTTAGGAAAATTAACAAATTAAGGGATTGATCACTAAGTCTACTTCGAATTTTTCTTGCGAAATTCACACCAACAGAAAATTTTCTCTCACGTTCGGTAGAAGTTGGTTTAATTGTTTTTATAGCCTGGTAGAGTAATTATAATATTTTCGTGCGTTCAGTAGTTTAAAATAAATTAAATTATTTTTGTATATTTTTTCTTGAGTTTTTTACTGGCTCAAATTTCTTAGTCGATTCTGTAATAATGTTATTTAATTGCGGTTGTTGATCGATTTAGAAAACATTATTTCAGAATCCTTTTTTAATATATACTTTGTTAAAGAATATTGTACATTTTAAATTAGTTATTATTAATCGCAGTTATTTTGCTTTTTATTAATTTTTGTCAAAAATAAAATATTTAAAACAAAATATTAATTCTATATGTATATAAATTTGATAAAATATCTTTACGTTCGATGATACGAACTTTCAATGCCCAATATACCAATTTTGAAATCTTGTAGCAAACGCATTCGCAGTTTGGTTTTTTGCTGTTTGACAATATTTTATTTTATTTTTCTATTCGATCAGGTCTTGATACTGAAATCTTTATCGTTATATAATTTACATCTTTATGTTTTGGTTAAAAAAAAATTGGTTAAAAAAAAGGGTTTTAATGTCGAATTTTAGCAATTTACCGGTTTTTTTCCTCACCTTCGAAATTAAATACCGCAGCATAAATCCTATTTTTTGGTTAAAAAAAAGGGTTTTAATGTCGAATTTTAGCAATTAACCGATTTTTATCTTGGTCGTCCCCTAGCTCTGACTTTATCTTGCCTTGTAATAGAAATCTTATATTGCACACTTTCCTGTGCTTTCACGAATCGGACAATATCTTCTCCTTTTATTAATTCATCTAATTTTGTATTAGCCTCTGGTATTGTCCGTTACATAATTTTTTTTACTTCGAAGATTTTTCGCAATTTTTTTTTTTTAATTTTCTTATCAATGTCCATACTTCACATCCATACGTCAGTACTGGGTATAAGATAGAATATATACTCAGTTTGGTTTGTCTAGATAATAACTTTGACGGCAGTATTTCCTTGTGCTGTTGGTCGTCCCCTAGCTCTGACTGAGAATTAAACGCTCTTATCGTTTCTGTAAGCTGCTCCAAGATATACGAACAAATTCTCACCTTCGAAATTATATTCCCCGGTGATTATATTTTGCGGCAATCTTCGTTTTTCGTTAGTGACATTTTTAAGTATTTCGTTTTGTTTTGATTTATTTGAAGACCAACATTTTTGTTTCATTTTCTAAGGATAGGACAGTTTCTACGAGGGCCTATATTTTCTTAGCATTAGCGCTATGTCATCCCACCTTTGTTAAGCTTTCCGATAGCATGGTGCATTACCATATCGAAGAATAATGCCGATAGTGTATCACATTGCCTCACTCCTGATGTAACATTGAATTGTGGCGATACTTGCTTTGGAGCAGAATTTTTGTATTAGCATTTTCCATTGTCATCATGGCCAAATTGGCTAGTTTTCTAGGTACACCTTGCATCGATAATGATCGTACCATTTGATCTCTGTTTCCGATATCAAATGCTTCTTTAAAGTCTATGAAAAGTATGTGTATATCCTTATTGTCTTGGTAGCACTTTTTGCATATTTTGCCTCGTGAGAAATAATTGGTCGATTGTTGATTTTCGTCTTCAGAAGCCGCATTGGTAATCGGCAATTATTTCTTACGCATATATTGATATTTTTGCATAGCTTATATTTGATAGTATCTTATACGTACAGTAGCAGAATTTCTCTACAGTTTTCACATACCGTCTTATCAACCTTTTTGTGAATCGGATAAAACATACCTTTTTCAGGAATTTTCGCCTCATCCATATTTTACATATTAAATTATGTAATTTTTCCTGTAATATTTCACCCCTTCTTTTAACATTTCAGCAGTTATTGTGTCCTCATCAGGCGCCTTGTTATTCCTTAATTTTTTAAACGCCGCTTTCATTTCATCATAAGATGGTTGTGAAATCATGGGTTCTGCTGTAGTAATTGTATTGTTTTCTCCTTGTATTAATTTTTGTGGTACGCTTTGGAAGTATTGTGACCATCTATTTATTACTTCGCTTTCGTCCGATAAATTATTTCCTTGTTTGTCCTTTATTATGTTTAGTCTTGGTTGAAAACCATTTCTTTCATTCTTTGTTTCTGTAGAATATTTTGACATTACCTTTATTGTATGTTTTATAGAACAAATTATTTAAATTTTTAAATAATTTGTTCTATTTTGTTTTTCAGCATCATCTTTTTCATGTTTCTGCATATTTTAGTTGCGATTATACTTTTTAATTTATACTCTTCTCTATTGTTTTGTCGTATGGCTTTGTAGCATTTTCAAGCGTGCTTCATTATTTTAATTGTCGTTTCACATCTACATTCCTTTCCATTAGTTTTATACCAATAATTTAACTTGCCGCTGATGTTAACGCATTTTGAATTTGTTGCCATGTTTATTTAATTTGACACACTATTAATCAGGTGAATATTATTGTTTATGTAATATAATTATCGCAACCAAAATTATTATTTTAAAATTACGAAAACAAAAAAAATTAAGTTGCGTAATGCACTTTTTATAATATACATATATATGTTTAATTTAATTAGATGAATAACAGGCAAATATACATTAAAATTGTAATATGACATTTTATTAATTTAAATTTAATTTAATTTAGGTATTTGTATACTCTAAAAACAAAGTTTAGTGATTATTCAAATTTATTGTTCAAATTTATTATTATAGCGCACCGGACTTAAAAACACGTCTATGCAGCTCGACAGTTAATTAAGTACTATATTTTTATTTTTGGTTATATTACCCCTTTCCTTCTCCATTCTAAAAACTTCCTTCTTCTTTTTATCTAATACTGATAGAAGATAAAAAGAAGCATTGATCTCAAAAAAAAATCCTTTACATATCGAATGATCCAGAGCCCAAAACTGTCCATCCATTATTCCTTCGCTTTCCGAAACCTCCTCTTTTTTTGAATAACCTTCATTTGTCAGATCGGACAAATGAAGGTGACCGCGTTCTTTCTAGAAGCTTTCGAAAGCTACCAGTTTTTTATTTCTTTCTCTCCCGGAAAGCTGTAACCATTAGCCGCTGTAACGATTCGGTAATTCTGGTACCTACCGATTCGGTAATTGTGGTACCTACCACATTTAGCTGCTGTACCGATTCGGTAATTGTAGTACCTACCGGCAGGGTTCGACCAGTGGCAGCTGAGAAAACCTTATTATTGTTATTATTATTTTATTGATATAGGTCAGTAATTTTCTCTTCAAGACTATTGTCTCACGTCCAATTTATTGAAACTGCCATTATGAGAAATCAAAAGAAATTTATCACCGGAAGCACTAAGTTGATCAAAACTATGAATTAACATTTGGTATTTGCTTGAGTTTAGTTTCGTTTCATCTTCAATTCTTCTATCAGTCAATTACCGAATTTATCGCTGAGTCGCTATTTTTGAATAATATCCACAGGATTGGCTAGTGCAATCAGGATATATATAATTGAAAAGGTGCGTATATTCATTTACATAATGAGAGGCAAAGGAAAACAGTCCGATATATGTAGCATGAAATACTTTACCAAAGAGGTTTGAGCAACGAACTTCTAGTTCATTGGTCTTTCCAACTCCTTCACAGTATAAAAAATAAAAAAAATAAGTTATTAGAAAAACTAATCCAATGAAAATTATATTAATATTGTATGTGCGTAATATACTCGTAGGTCACGGCAACCAAGGTAAAACATTTATTTATTTTTATTTTTAATATTTGTAAATATGGAAAGAATATAAAAGTTAGGGTAATTGCACTCTATATTATATAATGTTTATTTTATTTTGATCCACTATTAATCAGGTGAATATTATTGTTTATGTAATGTAATTATCGCAACCAAAATTATTATTTTAAAATTACGAAAACAAAAAGAAAACAAAAAAAAATAAGTTACGTGATGCACTTTTTATAATATACATACACCAATACCTCGCTTTGCGTCGTAGATACGTTCCAAAAAATCGCGACTCAAATCGAAACGACGTAAAGTGAATTGCTATTTTCTATTGGAAATCATATAAACATCAAAGATAGGTTACCGTAATTTTCTTTCAGTCCTTAAATGTTAAAAAAAGAGGAATATTTAAATTACAAAACAAAAGTAAAACTTTATTAATTCATTTAAAAACATAAAAATGACTAGTAATTCAATAAAAAATTAAAAATATTTACACAAAATAAAGAAAGAAATTATGAAATTATTCTGACTCTATAGACGAGCTTATTGGAGTCTCTTTTTCAAAAAATTTGTCCAAAGTTTGCTGAACAGCTTTTTTTCTGATGTTAAGGTAAAGTTCCTTGTAACAATTAATATCATTTGCTACCGCTCGAGAAACTTTTACAGTTCTTTCGCTGTCAGGATCATTTTTTGAAAAAATCGCAATTGCTTCGTGATTCTCTGAATAATAATAAAAAAAACAACGAAATTCAAAAAATAATGAACAAAAAAACAACGCAATACGAAAAAACAACGACTCATAGCGAAAATGAGTCTTAATTCAGTAACGACGCAACTTCTAAAAAACGCAAAGCGAGGTATTGGTGTATATACATATGTTTAATTTAATTAGATGAATAACAGGCAAATATACATTAAAATTGTAATATGGCATTTTATTAATTTAAATTTAATTTAATTAAATTTAAATTAATAAAGTACTGATAAAAATATTAACATGTCTATATGGACATGTTAATAAAAATATTAACATGACTATATGGACATGTTAAAATTTTTATCAGTACTTTAACTTCATGTTGATACTGCTCAATTACTCTGGTTTTATACGTAGCCAACTTCTACTGTTCTACTGTTTCATATTAGCTTCTGAAATTCTAGTGTTCAGAATTTCAGAAGCTAATATTGAAATATCTTTACTTTTTACGAAACGGTTGCTTAGAATAGTAGATAAGCTAGGAGAGTTCTACACCATATTCCAGCAAACCCCTAGTTTTGTGAAAAGTGACAGTGGAATGTGCTAATAAGAAGTGCGTGTTGGTGTGAGTTTTGAGACGATGGGGTGTGTATGTTTGTGTGTGAGTTTTGAGAGAATTGTGTTTGTGTAGAAAGTGGGTGCGGTTAGTTTGTTGATTGTGTGTATGTGTATGTGTATTTTGGGAAGATTGATAGGGTGCGTGAGTAGATAATGTTGTGTGGGTTTGAAGAAAAGAGTGTTGGAGTTGAGTGTCCGTGAGTAGTTTGTTTTTGAAAAGAACGTTGGAGTTGAGGGTGCGTGAGTCGATTAATTAATTTTTAGGTTTGGTTTGTGTTGATGAGGAAAAGCGTTTTGTGTGTTGGTGGTAAATAAATGGAAAAGTGTAATGATGAGTTAAAAAAGAATTGTTGTTTTGGTTTTTGTTTTGGTGATTGAGCTAAAAAATATTTTTGTTTTGATTTGAGGTTGTTATCTGAGAAAAATATTTTTGTTATTTGAAACGTCTGAGGTAAAATTAGAATGTGTAATATTAAGAGTATGTAACTTTTTATTTTTTTAAATATGCTTGATAATTTTTAGTAGTGTGTTTTTCTGGTATATTTTTTTTCCAAAATTTGGGATTTATACTGGTCAGAGGTTAACTTGGAAAAAAATGATTTGCAATCTAATTAAAAATTTTGGTAAATAAATGGAAGAGTGTAATAATGAGCTAAAAAAGACATGTTGTTGTTTTGATTTGGGTGCGTTATCTGAGAAAAATATTTTTACCCCCAAAAATTGAGATTTTTAATGGTTATGTTATAGGTTAAATTGGATTCTGTAATCTGAAGATGTATATGAATTTTAAAAAGAAAATATTTTTTTATGATTTTTTTCTATTTTGCAATGTAGGTCAATAAGAATCTGTAATCTTGGGATAAAGTCCAAGTTGTCTTTTCCGGGTGATTTATTCTTCCTACAATCAAAATGTATTATGCTGTAAGTATGATTTTTTGTAAAATAATTAAAAATATTAATAATTTTATTTATTTAGGAATACTTTGAACCACCTTAGATGAAGGAGCAAGTGGAAGAGTTAGAAAAGATAGATGTAAAAGCAGCTCAGCTTTTGAAAACATTTAACAAGCTAGAATATAAAAAAATTCTGGCCTGTAAGGATATGTTACCAAATGTGCAATACCAAGTTATCGACATCGAGAAAATCACCACTAAGTTTGGTGAAACATTAGTTGCAGAGCTTCCTAATGAAATAATATACCTACCCAAAAGATATAATTATATTTTATCTGAAGATATACTGACGGAGATGAGTACTGGAGGATATTGTATAACAAACGATGGAGATATGGGAAGATCATGTAAATTAGTTTTTAGAAAAATTAATACTTAACTATAATAATAAAATAAAATTTAAAAGTAGAAAAATTTTTTTAAATGTTTTAAGCGCACGCTGGACGCTTAAATAGATTAAGTATTAAAAAAAATTAATATAATGATAAGAAAATTTGTGTATAAATAGCTTGAAAATTTTTAATTTTATTTAAGTAATATTTACAAAGTGAACAAATAATCATTATTCCTCTAAAGATGTTCTTTGAAATAAATTCTAATATCAATTTATGTCTCAAGAAACTATTAGATGGCATAAAATTTGTAATCATTTGTAAGTAATTATTTAAATTATATTTTTAACTTTTAAATAACAAAAATTTTTTTTTTGCAGGACAATACGTTCATGAAATGTTGTTCAACAATTCCAGCTGCCCACATATCGACATTTATATAAATAAGAAATATCTTTTGAAAGTAGCGCGACGTCTGGAAAAGTATAATGTTGAATATGAAATGGATGTACATTTCATATTTAAAGAAGATTTATACTACACCATGGCATCGAAAATACAATTTGAGAAACATGGAGCTCTGTATGAGCTCTATTTTGTAGATTCTCTGGTGGACTGTCTGATGGATATTGAAGAGGATTGTTTGAGGGTGGCTTTGGCACCAGATAATTAGAAAATCAACAGCTTCCGGTTGTATTATTTTGGTTACGGGCCACCGATTTTCCCTGAAAACATGAGGCTAAGTTGTAGCGAGCACAGACAAAATTTTAATGCACTCCTTAATGAAGAATTTGGCGACATTAGAGCGCCAGCAGAATAGAATTTAATAATTAAACTTAAAAAAAAATAATTTTTATATTTGTAATAAAATTATAATTATAGAAATAATAAATAAAATTTAAAAAACAAGTTCTTGTGTAATTTAATAAACAAATTTTACATTTTCAGATAATACAATTTTTCTATTACATCATGCAGAATTGCTGTGAGGACCATTCAAATTTTTTACTACTAGTTTGAGATCATTATTAGAATTAAGAATAAATTTTTAAAATTATATATTTGGTATAAATAAAATGTTAAAAAATGTTCAAGTTTTTTATTTATTTTAATAAGAAAATTTCGGATAATATAATTTTTCTAATTTGACCATCATCTTACAAAACCCAACAAGGTTGTTTTTTATTCTTGCTGGTGTCGTAGTTTGGGGTTACATGCCAATATGATTTTTAAAATCATATTAGGGTCAGTATTGGTTTTATTTAAAGCAATTGCAATTGATATGTCATATGAAGAGGTAACATTCTGGTGTGAAACCATAAAAGATGGAGAAAAGTATTGTATAAGTCAAGCTGTATGGAAAAAAATTATTTTTATGAATGTAAATATTATTAAAAGTGTAATTGAAGTATATAAGACACCTGAAAATGGTACTAGATGTCTAATTTTAAAATTAAGGAGGGGTGAAAATCTAGATAATTTAAGAGATTTTTCATTCAGAGCTTGGCGACACTGCAAAATTGAATCAATCGATAAAATTTAAATTATATTCAGAATAGTATTTTGATTTATTTACGTTATAGGTGTCGATCTTGGAATAAGGGGTAATACTCTAAGTGGGGCAATGTCCTGTAAAGCAAATAATCATTTTCCTTCAAAATGTCCATTTAGCGATGAAGATTATTGGAAATTTTATAAGCCGGCTTGAGATGTAGAAAATGATGATGATGATGATGATTATCATCGAAAATTCAGTAAAATTTAAAACATATTTTATAATATTACTCAGTTATACATGTGACGACAACCAATCCTCATGCTAAAACACGAGAATATTCGAGATATTAAATTCTTTACTGCTTTTGATTTTGAAAGTGAATCATCAACTATAAGGAATAATTTTTTACATAAAATAATAATTATAAATAAGTTTTTAAATGAATATGGAGACTTTATTTTAGATGAACATAAAGCGAAATTTGAAAAATATTTGAATTTATTGAATAAATTTGTTTTAGAGGAAATAAGATATTCAATTCATGGTCATCATTTTTCAAGTTGTATATGGGCTTCAGATAGTACAGCATCAGGGCCAGATACATGTTCATGCGTAATTTTAAGCTACATGCGTAATTTTAAGTCTTGTCTAAAACTAGTGAAATTTTATTCACGCTTATTTAATTCAAAGTAGATGCGAAATAAGCACCAGTCGTCAGTGTGAAGGTAAAGTAGGAGGAAGTTCTCAGCAGCAAAAATTTATAAAAATAAATAATTTAAAATATGTGTACATTAAAACAATTATTATCATCATTATTAGTTATAGCTTTATGTAATGTGAGTTTTGAAGGTGTGATACCACTTAATCTTGATGGAAATAGTAACGCTAATTTAGAGTTTTCATTGCTATTACCAAACAATGAAACTGTTGGTATTGAACTCATATTCAAAATCTTAAAAAATAGTACAGAAAAACCACTTACTAGTAATAATGATGCAGAGGAAATTTTGACTACACAAAGCCCTGAATATGAAAGCTTATCTGTTACAGCTGAAGAAGCTATAGAGGTTTAGGCAAGATTTAATTAGAAAAGAAACAGAAATAGCTGGAATAATTGAAAGTGAAAATGTATTTTACAGACATTTTAAAATGGAATTTGATTAACACTTCGTTGTACATACGATAGTAATTTCAAGAATCTGTCTCTTGCAATCTCATGTTTTGAATATAATGAGTTTGAGACAGAACGGATTCTGAGTAATTGTAATGGTGAAGTTGAAAGTGTTATGAAACGTGACCCCGATTATAAGTCTGATTTGAAAATCTTAAATTATAAGGAGATGAAGCAGACATATAAAATGAGTATTTCATAAGATAGTTGTGAAATTCATTTTATTATGACTAAGAAAATTGTGAAATTAATTTTGTTATAACTAAGAGCAGTTGTGAAATAAGAATATGCAAAATTATATAATAATTTTTTTATTATATATATATATATATATATATATATATTTATATATATATAAAATTATAATACATCTGTTTTATTTATCCATGAATTGTGTTGAGAGGAAAATCGAAGCCATTTAACAAACACCATATTACCTTTTGTTTTTATTATTTTCTCAATAAGATAAAGATTTGGATATTTAACTTTAATTAACTCGAATCCATAAAATGCCCCTTTTATAGGATGTCCCTGATAGTCTTCTAAAAGGTATCTGGTAGGATTTGTTATCTGAATTTTATTAATTTTAAAAATCTCGGTTATCCAGTTGGGTGTATGGTCCAGCAACTTGAAAATTAAAATATGGTGGTATATTTGATGGAAGCATTGCCGTAATTTTATTTAATGAACGAGATATTTTAACCTTCGTCTCCTAAATTTTTTTTGTCCCAGTCGGTCCTACCCTTAAATGTATACTACCCGTAAAGTTCTTAAATCTAGTACCTCTTTTTTTGATATCTCTTCTACTTGTATTTGGTGTAGAAAGTCCGCAAAATTATTTTTATTTTATACTTCTAATCTAAGCCGTTCAAAGTTTGGGTATTTTCAAATTTATTTTTATTTTATTCTACAACGTATTCCCGCGGACTATCCCTAGTTGGGCTTGTAAAGGGTATTTTGTTTTAGACGTTCACAACTTTGAGTTGGCAACACTGCTTTATTTGTTTAGTTTGGTTTAGCTTTTTGTTTAGTTTGGTTTAGCATTTCATTATAGATAGACTTACACTAGACCAACGTTTGCAAATTGTTGAATTTTTTTTATCAAAATAATGGTTATGTTCGTTAAACTTATCATAAACTTCGTCCATTTTATTGTAATCATAGAGCGGCTAATTTGAATAACTATGGATCGTTTCCACACCACGTTTACTCTTAATGATAATCTGCATCCCGTAAGACGCCGAACAGTGCGCACCGAATAATAAAAATATAGATTTGAGGAAATTATATAAGATCACAGTTCACAGGTACAAGATTCGTTCATAAAAATCTAATGTCCAAATTCCAAATTTCTTTTAGATCCGCTTCGAAGTAAAATAGCCGTGTACGGTTAACACCGAACAGAACCTATTTTACTTCGAAGCGGATCTAAAAGACTAACTTGGTACGGCTAACTTCGTGATAACCAAATTCTTATTCCGTTGTAAGAAATTCTAACGAAAAATTTAAAAATCATATTATAAGGAAATGTTTCTGTACCTATTCTGTTTGAATTGAACAACAACAGATACTTCTTGCAACTGATACGCAAGTATTTTCCTAGCACTAAAGCGACTGATCTTTTTAACTTTACAAAAATTTATTAAATTGAAACAACAATTATAAAATTGCGTTTCTGATCCTAATTACTATCAAGAAGCTTCTCTCGAACAAGTATTTTTGTTAAGGGAATAGTTTAACCTAAAATGTAATATGTAAAATTTGTGGATATCACTTCAGGGTTCCATTTTGATTGACTATCACGATACTAGCCGTGTCACGGATTTAGCCGAGTTTATCCTAAATTATAATAAAGTTGAATGAAAAATTTACTGAAATCGTTCTTTTTAATTATTATATGGAAATATAGTTAATTATCTATATATTGCACTATTTTTTACAAATTAAATGTATAGATAGATTACTATAAATTAAATCAATTTTAAAATTCTATAATTGTTCCCTATTACCGCCATGCAAATTTTGGGTGGAACCAAATACCGAAAAGTATTGCTCCATTCACCACCATGGCGAATATTTTTAATATTTTGGCTATTTTAAGTTCAGTAAATAACAATTATCTTTTTTTAATTAATTTTAAACACAAAAATTGTTTAAATCTAGTACATATTTAATTATGAAATAAAAACAATTTATATATAAAACAAATATAAAATTCTCCGTCTAACACTATAAATTCAATAAAATTCTGCGTCTAACACTATAAATTCAGACAAGTTCTTTGGCAGCTAAAATTATAATATTATGAATTTATATTGAATTCAATCGTATTTTTTTTATTTTTTGCTTAAGGGCGGAATACACTATATGTACTCTATTATTTATTAAAGTTAGTGGCGATATCTGTGTTATATCAACTTTTGGATATACAGAAATATCATCAATTTTAGACCATTTCCAAATATATCCTGCCATTTTTTTATTGGAAATTAATTTAGAAATTATTTCGCGGCACTATTTCTACAAATAAGCCTGGAAATAGTTTGTTTTTATAATTTGGTACCACATAATCTCCGACACAAGTAGTATTTTCTTATACTTTTATTCAATTAGTATTTACTTATATTTTTTTAACTGGTACCAAAACTCTTTAGCTCTACTTAAAATTTCGTTTAATCCTTTTAACAGTTTTTCCTTTTCTTTGATCTCTTTTTCTATATTCTGCTTTTAAAGATAGGATTCCGGTGATGTTGCAAAAGTTCGTGTAATTTTTTTTGATTTTTTTGGAAGTCTTTACATCAGATTTAGGGCAAAATAAAGCTTTTGAGAATTTTTTTTGCTCCCCTTTCACCAATACGGAGTTTTAATTTGGTGCTAAGAAAAACGTGATATATTATTATCTTTTATAGTAGGTCCTTTTAAAGTAGCTCAAAATATTTTCCTAGATTTATAAACACTACTTCAGTTTTTTACAGCTTCAATTGCTTCTCTTGAATACTGATACGAGATTGATTTTTTTGAATACGCATATTCTTTGGTTGTATTACCTATATTATAGCTAGAAAAAATAACGTACCCTAATACCTTTTATAATCCTTCCACCGTCATACAAAAAGTTATTTATTTTTTTGTCATTTCGACTTATGAATTAATTTTAAAAAAAGCTAGTGCATATTGGTATTTCATATTCAAAAAAAAAAATCAAATAATTAAAATTAACTCAAAAAAACTATAAATAACTTTGCCTCCCTTAACTTTGTCAACCTTTGCCTTATGATTTCTCCTTTTAATGCAAACCCAATTTTATTTTAAAAGTAGCTACTGGTTGGTTGGTTGGTTTGAAAGGGGGGGGAGAAACACGTCCACCACGCACCAAGACCTAAAGAGGTCCGCTGTACACCCCCACCGGCGGCTGAATACTATGTCACCCTACAGCGCGTCGGCCCACCCTAAATCTTTCATGAAAGAGATCGTCCTTGCCAGCTTAAAGGTACCAGCCTCCGAAAGATCTGTCAAGAAATGGTAACCCATATGTCTTAACCTCCTACCCCTAACCGCTGGACACCTACATAGCAGGTGTTCCACGGTTTCATCTTCTTCACCACAGCCTCTACAGATGGACTCTTCTGATAAATTTAGCTGTGAAGCATGTTAAGCTACATGATTGCTTGTTCATGTTTAAGATGGATTTGGTCTTAACAGTGTTTGGGGCACCCCAAAAGAGTTTTGTCCCTCTACACCCCATTGAGTTCTCCCATCTACTTCCTTGTACTTTAGACGCCCATTCCACTAGTGTATTCTTAATCGTCCTTAGTGGAAGTCCAACTTTTTGGCATGGCGGGGAATTGCCGCTGGCCCCGTTCCTTGCCAACTCATCAGCTTTTTCATTTCCGGCAATACCGCTATGGCCTCGCTAGTATATTAAGATTTAGTTTGCATTCCTTAACTAGCTTGGAATTGGTGGAGATGCTATTCAATGCTTTAAGAGAGCTTGGCTGTCCGAGCATATAAGAATATTCCTACTTTGTGTTTCTCTGCCAATTAAGACATCAGCTGCCTTATTAATGGCAGCAATTTCCGCCTGAAAAATCGAGACGTGAGTTTCAAGGCACATGCTTATTGATAAATCAATGTCTACCGAAGCTATACCTGCTCCACTACCCGTTTCCATTTTTGAACCATCAGTATAAATGGTCGAACCGTTTAGAGGGATAGGGTTACCGTTTTCCCATTCCATTCTAGTCGGTATACGAATTTTATACCTCCTTTCAAAACAATTCTCCACCAGCTGGTAATCACATTCTTGTTCAGGGTCTATGCCTGCTTCCATGAATGTGTGAAAAATACCACAGTGTGGCAGGTGAGAATTGTAACCTTTAAGGAGACCGTTTAACTTCAGGCGTATGGCTGCATTTGCCGCCATTTTCTTAACATGTAGCTCGATTGGTTCTATGCAAAGAATTGTTTCCAGAGCTCTGGTAGGTGTGCTGCTCAGAGCCCCTGAAATACCTATGCAGCACTGCCTTTGCACCCTTTTCAGATTAGTTCCTACTTCTAAAGCCTTCCACCAGATAATCGCACCGTGCTTAAGAATGGGTCTTACTACACTAGTGTTTATCCAATGGATTATCTTTGGGGATAATCCCCACCTTTTCCCGATAGCACTCCTACAGATCCAAAAAGTCCGAATTGCCTTATCGGCTTTTTGTTCTAAGTGCTGACAAGGTGTATCGCACTTTGCATTAACTCGGTTAGCGTTGACTCGAATTTTCCTGTTACTAAAATAGCCTAATCGTCTGCATAACAGACAATATGGTGTCCCGCTTCCGTCAACTCTTTTAAAAGGCCATCCATGACAATGAGCCAAAGAAAGGGGGATAAAATTCCTCCTTGTGGGGTACCGTTTCTGGCGTATCCGAGCCTTTCAGAGTTACCGAAATTAGCCTGTAATTTCCTATATCTCAACATGGACGCTATCCAGTTTACAATTTTACTGTCAGCCCCTTTGTTTATGAGACTTCCTGTTATTGATTCACGTTTTATATTGTTAAAAGCCCCTTCAATGTCTATGAACATTCCCAGGGTTACGTCCTTCTGTAGTAATGATTTTTCTATTAAAACCGCCGCGCAATGAAGGGCCGAGTCAACCAATCTACCCTTACAATAGGCGTGTTGGGATCGTGACAGCACTGAGATCGGTATCGAGGATCTCAGTTCTATTTCTATTATCCTTTCTAAGGTTTTCAGTAAAAACGAGGTCAAGCTAATTGGCCTGTATGCATTTGCTGAGGCATAACTATTTTTCCCAGGTTTCGGTATGAATATCACCTTAGATTCTCGACATTTGTCCGGTACGTAACTTAATTCAAGACAATCTCTGTATAAAGGACATAGCCTATCTAACAACATTCCATTAGCGTTTTCTAGAAGTGCAGGGTAGATTCCATCTGTACCAGGAGATTTATAGGGCTTAAAGGAATCCACCGACCACCTCACCTTTGCTAATGTAATAGTCTCCTGTGCGTCCAATGTAAAATGTAGCTACTTATTTTGAATCGTTTTTTTTTATTCCTAGCCAAATATTGAGAAATTTTTCCCTTAACTGTGAATACATAGTATTTGCCTATGGGGAGGGATAGGTAATTTTATAATTTTAGGATAGGAAAGTTTCTTTTTGTCATTAATATGACGAATGGTAACTAAGCCGGGTTTTTTTTCAAAATTCGCAGAAAAGTTCATAAGCCTTTGACTGGATTCGAACCCGGGACCTTCCGATTGGAAGGCAGGTCCTCTAACCACTACACCACTTACCTGTTCATTAAATACGGAAATTGAACTTTATTATTTAATAAATGAACTTTATAATATTTTTAAAATCTATAACTAAGATATGGACGGTAGATGGTTACTTTCAGAAAATATCCAATTACCGCCATAAATTAAATCACTTTTTTATATAAATAACATTGTTTTTAAAGAAATTATTGTCAAAAATCGATTTAAAAAATATCAATTTACAATACTTAACAATTTTTTCACTAATTAGTAGTCTAAATTAGTTTTTAAACAAAGAATAAAATTTTTACCTGTTCTTAAGAAAACCATTAACAGAAGCAAATTCAGCTTAAAAACTCAGAGACACAAATGAGTATTGTTTTGCCTTTATTCGTTAGCAAAATATAAAACGACAGGATCAAATATAATCTTAAAGGTTTATTTTAAAATAAATAAAATAAAAAGTAAGTAGAACCCTACAGTTTCCTTGTTTTTTAATAATATAATTTTGCATGGCGGTATTTGGGTAAGGACGGTGATGGATGCCGTTACCTTATAGTTATATATTTAGACTCTCAATTAGCTACACTTAAAAAAAGCCTGTAAGCCACCTTACTAGGCAAAGCCACCTAACTAGGCAAAGGTTTAGATATTTCTACTAAAAATACTGACCAAATTTTACCAATGTTCTTCTTTCAAAAACGTAGTTTTTAAATTTGCTCGGGCGCCAGTGTTATGTTTTATTAATATATTAAATACTATAATTTATATTAAATACTATAATACTATTATATTATTTAATACAAATATTTTATTTAATAAGACTTTTATTAAATAAGACCTTAATGATAAAAGGGGGCTTCACTTCCCTTTATAAGCCAAGCTTTACTTCCCTTTATAAGCCATTAAAATAAAAACAACTTAATTTGTTTAGTGTCAGCATCATCAGCCCCAAAAGGGAACCCTTTTAAGGGCAAAAAATGCCCTTTTATCATTAATCGATTTCCGATCAGAATGCTGTGTAATTAACAATATGTATTATTATAGGTGAACAACCCAATTTACTAACAGCATATAAAGGTTAATTAGCAATAGTGCTAAACTAGTATAACTGCATTTATTCAATGCTAATGTTTTTTATTATTCGTAGTTATTAAGCTCAATTGACATTATTGCATTTACTTAGAGCACATAATTCTGAATGTATTTAATAAACAATATCATATTTCGTTTTTAATTTTGTTTATTTACTTAAGGAATTTGTGGCAGGTCAATTAAATATGACCGTAATATATATATAATTTTGTTATTGTTCACCTTAATACAAATTATTGTTACACAACAATATGAATATTTTAGGTGTGAAGAAATTACAAACAGAAATTCAAGTAGTTGCTGTTAAATTTTGTTATTCAATCAAATTCATAATCTGCAATATGTATCTTCCAGGATCAGAGAAAATAACGTTAAATAATGATGAAAATATTATACGACAATTTGATTGTCCATTTATAGTCGTAGGAGATTTTAATTGTCACAACCCATTATGGGATTCCGAAACACTTTATTCTAAAGGAAAAATGAGTATACCATTTATTTCAAAAAATTCACTTAGTATTTAAATCAGGGAAACGCTACTCATTTCCGTTTTGCGTACAAAATCGCCTGTGCAGCTATTAAATTAGTACCGATTTCATCAGCAAATCCAAAAAAAATGTGTACCATGGTGAAATGATTAAATAAAAATATTAATTAAAAAACGAAAACAATTACTTAAAAAATACAGAAATACATTAGATCTCAATGATTATAAAAATTTTATAGCAATTAAATATAAAGTATGGAAAACAATAAGAATCCATTAACAGTAATGCTCAACTTTCGGGAGTTTACAAAAAAATTAGTTAATAAATCTTCAACAATAAGTTCAATAATTTCAAATAATAATGGTATTAACCAACAAATGAAATATGTGAAGAACTTGAAAATTCATTTCAATCAATATCTAGTAGCAATAATTATTCCACCGCATTTCAAAGTTATAAATCGTTGATAGAATCAAAACCATTATATATGCCAAGAGACCAATAAGAGAACTATAATATTCCTTTCACTATTTTAGAACTTGAAAATTTACTATCTGAAAGTATAGGATCATCGCAGGTCAAACAAATAGATAAACAAATAGATAAAACAAACTTACCAAACAATTAGATAAAACAAAAAATATATCTTTCAGGCATTTTTACTTGGAAAACTGCAATATTAAGACCGATTTTAAAAGAAGGAATAATTTGCAGAACTATCGACCAATATCTTTAACGAACTGCCTATGCAAAATATTAGAGCGTATGAGAAATAAAAGATTGTAATGGTTTCTTGAACGCAACAAAATAATTAATATGTATCAATCAGGTTTTAGAAAAAATAGAAGCACTATAGATAATTTGTTATATATTCGAGCTGAAATTATGGAATCATTTTATACAAAAAAATTCATGTTATCTATTTCTTTGGTTTAAGAAAAGCATATGATACTGTATGACATAGAAATTTATTAGAAAATATGGTTTAAAAGGAAATCAATGTATACAAAATTTTTTACTTTTAAAGTTGGAATTGGTAATCTCTTTTCTACAGAAAAAAAAGGTTCTGCTTTTTCTAGTAGCTATTAATGGTATTTTAGAAAATATACACGAACCTATAAAATATGTAATGTACGCAGATGATCTGGTAATATTTATGACCTCAGAAAGTCTTAAATTACTACAAAAAATGTACGAAAAAGTCTTAACAAACTCATCAATTGGTGTAATACAACAGGTATCAAATTTTCTGAAGAAAAAACCAAAATTATGCTCTTTACTAGAAAAACAAAATACCGTAGGTATATTTACCAGAATTGAACTAAACAACAAAAAATTAAAGTACTCACAAAGAGTTAAATTTTATAGAATGTTATTTGATCCAAAACTGAAATGGACGGAACATCTAAAAGAAATTAAAGTGAAAGCAATTAAAGCATTAATTATTTGAAAAATTCTATGTACAATATGGTAGTTTTGCCGATTTTCGATTATAGTTGCTGCATTTATAATTGAGCAAGTAAACCACTTCTAAAAACTTTAAATTCGCTACATAATTTAGAAATATTAATTTGTACTGAAGCTTTTCGAACAAGCCCTTTCGAAAGCATTCTAGTAGATTCTAACCAACACCCATTAACATATAGGAGAGAAAAACCACAACTAAACTTTGCTTGTACGTGGATGTTCAATAAATGATAGTAAATTTGCAAATTACTATCATTTAATGAACATCCACGTACAAGCAAATTAAAAAATGAAAATTTGTATAACAATTTAAAAAATAAAAGGTATAAATGTTTGCCTTGCAATATTCGACTAAGATTATGTCTAGTAAATACTAACATACAACATAAATTTAAATAAAACTAAATTTCACAATTCACCACCTTGGACTACACCACCTTTTAAGATAGACATCTAATTAACAAAATTTAAAAACATCAAACTTCGCCTATTATAGGCCCTACAATATACAAATCTTTTAAATGAAAAATGTAACAAAAATTATCAAGAATTAGAAGAAATATACACAGATGGTTGTGTAACTCACATAAATGCAGGGTGTGCTTTTAAATACAATAATATAGAAAAAGCATTTAATTTAAATTATTTCACTAATATATGCTCTGCCGAACTTTTCGCAATCCAATAATCATTAGAATACGCAATTGAAACGACAAAATGTAAATTTTTAATTTGTACTGACTCTTTAAGTGCACTTATCATATTAAAATAAATGAACTGACAAATATATCGCCATACAAATCAAAGATATTATCGCATATAATTCAACAAAATGATTCGCTTTTATATTGTTACCAAGTCATATGGACATCGGTTTTAATAATCAAGTAGATGAAATAGCTAGAAACTCGAATAAACTTCCAATTTTAACTGAATTCCAAAATGAATTCCAAAATAGAGATTTTAAAAAAATCTTAAAATGATAATATACAAAAAAAGGAACGATGAATGAGCACAAAATGCAACAGGAAATAAACTAAGATCAATAAAAGTAATAGTCAACAAATGGAAATCTATAAACTACTTTAAAAGAAAAGATTCAATTATTTTAAAAGGCTTAGAATTTATAATGAAATTTAAATTAAATTCTACAAGTAAATAAATAAACAAGGTAGATCAAATGATAATACAATACAAATATTAAATAATAAATTGAAAATCAAACTTTGAAATTAAAAAATTAAATAATAGAAAATCATAATTAAAACGCGAAAAAAATAAGAAATGTAAATATGTATAATGAATTTTAATATGTAAATATCAAAGCAGGGGCTTTATAAAACCTATTAGTGTTCTAAGGCCAAATAAATAATTATTTTCTTCTTCTTCTTTTATTGTAAATGCCTCTGGTTCGTTAGAAATAGTGGAAGACGAATCCAGAGACCTGAAAATATGTATAGTGGAAGACAACATCAAAAGATCCGCTACCACACATTAGTTAAGACTTGCAACGCATTTAAATCCAGAAGCATCTGTAACAATAGGTTAGATTAGACATTACATATAGATTAGAAATTTCTAAATCACTAGCTAGGTTAGATCAGACATTTCTAAATTACTAGCTAATGATAATAACGCAAGAAGATTGAAACGGAAAAAGCCGCTATGATTGACCTATATAAAAACATAATGTAAATTTAAGATTTCAACCAAAAACATTTAGTTGGCCTTACTAGACCAGTTTAAGTACAAAATAGAACAAAAATAATTTGCTATTTACAAAAAAAAAAAAAAAATTATTGGTTATAATGTACATTAATATTTTATAAATGTTGTGTAATGAAATTACATTGGTCTTAATCAAATATGTTTATTTACTTTGAACCAAAATAATTTCATATGCTGAATAGGCATTATCGGCATTTTTAAATTATGTTATATATTTTAATTACAACAATATATTTTTATGTATCAGATTTCATAACAAGGTCAGTAAACAATATGACTTGTATGAAAAAACACACAACAACAACAATTAATAAATCGTCATATACAATTGTGTATGACAACAACAATTGCATATAAAATATTAAATAATAAAAAGCATATGATATAATTACTAAGGGTTGAGTTCGTTCACTGTTAAATTTGGTAATTACACCACACGTACCGGATGGCTAAAAATGCTAAAGGAGAATTTTTAGCGTATAATAAACTTAGTAATTTGGTGGTTCTGTGCGTTCGAAAAACGGCATTCGAAAAGCCGAAGCATTCGACATGATACCTCAAAGCAAGAGGTGTCTTAATAAGTAAAAGTTGTTTTATTTAAATAATTAAAATCCTAGTCGATCACCGAGGCCAAAGGAAGATCGCTGGACAATTCCAAAATTAAAAAGTAGAAACACAACATTGGTGCCGTGACCAGTATTAGAGCTACGTTCTCTAATCAAAAGAAAATATTAGGTAAGAAGATAACTCCAACGTTTTTGTGACCAATCTATCCAAACCTTCAGGCATTTGCTAGGAGGTATAGTAAAGGGCATTTAGCCTAGCTTTGGATTGATTTAGAACATACTTAGACAAACCACAGCTCTTCCATAAACAAATTTGAGAACTGCGAGCTGTTCAGCGTAAAAAGAAGCAGTAAAAGTCTGAGAAAATTTAATTTAAAAAAAAATTGTTTTTTTTTTTTGTAATATAAAAATGTATTTTGGGTAGTTCGAATTTTTAGAAAAAATAATTTTTTTAACAGTGTACACAAAATGTACCATAACATAATATGATATAAATTTTATTTTTAAATCATACATTTTTTAATTTTTTTTAATTCGGTAGTAAAAATTTAATTCGTTTAAGTTTCATAGTATTGGTTTTGTATGAAAAATTTAAATTTTTTCTCTTTTGTTTTGGATATTCATTTGCATTTGTATGAAAATTTTTTAGTTGTCTCTCTTTAGTTTTGATATTCATTTCTCCTTTCTTTATATATTTCTTGTGTGTAAAATTTTGTTTACATATGTACATTTAGAAATTTTGTGTGTAGTATATAAAATTCGTAAAAAATTAGTAATTTATGTTTTGTTCTTTAAGGAGCTTATCATACCTTTTTTCATATTACATTACAAAATTTTTTTTGGGGTTTAGGTTTATTTCTGATTTTTTAGGGGTTTATCATTTCTTTATTTGGAATATTAGATTTTTTTTTTAATATTAAAATGAATTTGAATAGCGTGGTAAGATTTGGTTCGTTATATTTTAGTATAATAATTGTAACACCGGATTTAATAGTACAATTATGTTTAAGGCGCATAATGTTAATGTTAAATAAAGCTTTTTTTCTTTTATTGTTGAAAAATCAGTTTGTTTTTATTCAAGGCTTGTGTTATTTGATTATTTCTCCTATTATTTTTATTTGTTGGATATGAAAGTAGTTTTTCTTTTTTTCGAATCTTAAATTAAGTACATGGCACCGGTAACGAGAACGCAAGAAAAAAATAAATTAGTTCAAGATAAAACGAATTTTTCTGAGTGGTTGGACAAAGAATCCAATAGAAAGGAACAATCTCTATTACTTCCTGAGCTTAGGTTTAAAGAATTACCATTAGTAGAATCAACACTTAGATCACCTAACATTGATAAGTTACATTTGGGGAGATCGGTTTCTTTTGCCCCTATAATTACAGAACAAATAGAAGGTGCTGTAGGAGGTATAAGTAGTTCATCAAGTAATAATAACTCAATTAGTAGTGAAGATTCAATAGAAATTTATAATAGTTTGAATAAAAATCCTATGGACAATAACAAATTTACATCTCACGGAGCGATACCGCGAACTAACAATCACACTAGGGGCCATGATATTTTTGACTTGCACGAACAAGTTGCGGACAATCCAACCGGTTGTAACGAATTCGGACGACGATCGAATATTTTAAATATAGACCATACGTATGACTTAGGAACATTCGGAAATTTCATTAACGCTACACTGCCTTTAGAGAAAACTTATGGAACATTCTTTCAGGGAATACCAACCGTTTCAGGGGAAGAGGATAGATTGTTGTTAGAACTACAAAGTTTCGTAGCTCTAGCACATGACGCGTACTTCAGAACAGACCCTCAGGACAGAACTTCAGCTCTAAATCAAATAATTAGAGGTAAACTTAAGGGTAAAGCGGCAGATATTTTTCAAGAGCGGGTCGTGAAAAATTTTTGAGAATTCAAATGTAGTTTGGAAAATGCTTTTATTCCGCATAAAGATTTGACACAATTGAATAGGGAAATTGAAGAATGTGTCCAAATTTCTGACGAACCAGTAGAACAATTTGCTGACCGGGTTGAGAAAAATTAGGATGCTTTAAAATTTCAGCTAGAAATAAATATCCAAGCGGATCACTGGGTATTGTACAAGATGCTGAATCAACGGCGCGAAAGACTTTTATTAGAGGACTACAGTCGGAAACCGTAAAGCAATACATACTTGCTCAAAATTGTATGAATTTTCAAGATACAATTTCATGTAAATTTGCTAGAGAGTCCTTAGAACTTCTTCGACCTATTGAACGTACAGTAAAAATGACAAACCAAACTAATAAGAATACGAACCAATTATTAATTGAAATTTTAGAAAAAATGTCCACGGGACAAATTAATAAAGGCAACCCGCGATTTGGGTCAACTGTTCAGAACACTTTTGCGCAAAATAATAATTCACGTTTTAACCAAGGACAAGCTGTAGACAGTAATAGCAATTTTAGGCCAAATATTGTCAGGCTAAACAATAACAATTCTATTAGACCAAATACGCGTGACTACTCAAAAATAACATGTTTCAACTGCGGTAGATTAGGACATTTCAGTAAGGATTGTAGAGCTCCACGTAGTACGAAAACAGTTAGACCAAACACGAACACGAATAATGGACCATTTTGGCCACGAACCGAGTGCCAGTTATGTAGAAATTCAGGACATGTAGCAGCAGATTGTCCGTTTAATAAATACGAAGCGCTAAGTAAAGAACCACTGTCGCAGGGGAAAACGGTTGGAATCGGTGTAGTACAAAAAATCTGCGAATGGTGCCAAAGAGAGGGCCATTCTGAGTTGACCTGTCCTGCCCGACAACATCACCAAGCTAACCAGGGCAACCCCAGTGGGATGAGTTAAAATCCCTATTCTCATCCCAAGACGATAAGAAGAAGGGTAGACCAGTAAATAGTTTCCAACCTGAGCCTTTAGTAACTATGCCTGTAGATATAGCCAAAATAGAGACAGTTACTTTATTAATAGATACGGGGGCTCAAATTAGTTTATTAAAGAAAGACAAAATAAATCCAGACACACCAATTTTATCGGGTGAATTTACAAATATACAGACCATAAATGCTCAAAGTAAGACGTTAGGCAAATGTTCAAGCTCATTTCTAACTCCTCAAGAATTTCGATGCGATTTTCAAGTGGTAGGTGAAAATTGTCGGCTACCAGCAAATGGTATTTTAGGTAACGACTTCTTTGCAAAAAACTGCAACATATTAGGACTAAACACACCATTGCAATTTCCAATCACAGAAAATAATAAAACAGAGTTTTCAAAAGTGGATGAACTCAATGGTCGAGAGGACATTGAAATGATTAATAGTAATGTAAGATTTAGTAATGAAACTAATAAAGTAGTGAACGTTGAAAAAAGAAGCCACAAAATAGTTGAAGATAATATTTTATATTCATGGAAAAACAATGAAGATAAGGATCACGTAATAAATACAGCAGAACTATTGCAAAACTCACGATTAGAGGAAATTCTAGTTAAAACTGAAGAAACACAGGACCTCATAGATTTGTTTACAGAGATACCGAATAATCCAATAAGAATGGAGGAAATTGTTAATATTTGCGAGAAAGAAAAGGACGATATATTAAGTTTTAAGAAAGATTTTAAAAATGATGTATTTTGCAGAAATATTTTGAACACTATAAAACAAGGGGAAATTTGGTGTCGATTAATAGTAAAACAATACATGACAATCTCCTATCTGATTTTGTTCAGGATTTATCATCACCAACTGAAATTAATACAAAAGAGGATACTGTAATATATATAAAACATTTGTTCGAAACGGAAGGCCATAATCCCGAGGTTCAACAAAGAATCGAAACTTTAAAGAATACATTATGTATACAGGAGGAGTTCGCACAAGAGGAAATGGAAGCTTTACAAAAAAATTGTGAGGAATATCATGATATTTTCCATTTACCAGGGGACAAACTAAGTTCTGTTATAGATATCACACACACATTCGGTTGCAATAAAATCCAATATACAGACAATTAACAGCCGACAATACCGTCTGGCGGAATGTCATTAATAAAGAAATTATTAAATGAGGATATAATCCCACCAAGCAATAGTCCTTGGAACGAATCAGTACTGGTCGTCCCAAATACCGCGAACTAACAATCACACTAGGGGCCATGATAACAATCACACTAGGGGCCAAGACTGGTGCAGATGGTAAAATGAAACATCGAGTGGTCATAGATTTTCGGAAACTAAATGAGGTAACGATTGGGGACGCCTTCCCACTACCACGAATTGAGGAAATTTTGGACCAGTTAGGAGGATTCAAATATTTTACGATGCTGGATCTGGCAAGTGGCTATCACCAGATTCATGTGGAACTATCCGACCGGGAAAAAACAGCTTTTAGTAATGCGTATAGGCACTTTGAATTCAAACGGATGCCTTTTGGGTTGACAGGAGCTCCTGCTACTTTCCAAAGAATGATGAACTGCGTACTTACAGGACTTCAAGGGTCAAAATGTTTTGTGTACTTCGACGATATAGTGGTTTATGGGAAAAATTTAATCGATCACGACGAAAAATTACGGCTTGTATTCCAGAGGCTCGGAGAAAATAATTTAAAACTACAACCAGAGAAATGCAAATTTTTAATAAGAGAAGTAGTATACCTAGGGCATAAGATAACCTCGGAAGGTGTAAAACCAGATACTAAGAAAACAAGATGTGTTCAGGAACATCCCATCCTTCGAACTACGAAGGAATTGCAATCATTTTTGGTGTTGATAAACTATTATCGACCATGTATGCCAAATCTAGCAGAAACAGGTGCAATTCTCTACAAAATGACAACGAAAAATCAACCATATAAATGGACAAAGGAACATCAGGAAGATTTCGAAAAGGTAAAAAGCCTTTTGGTAAATCCGCCGTTATTAACGTATCCCGATTTTTCGAAAATGTTTAATCTAACCACCGACGCGAGTAATAATGCCGTAGGAGCAGTACTATCACAAGGGGAGGTAGGAAGGGAGAAACCAATAGCATATGCGAGTAGAGTATTGGCCAAAGCAGAGAAAAATTATGCTACTATTGAAAAAGAAATGTTAGCAATTTATTGGGCCGTTAAACATTTCAGAGCATACCTGCTGGGACGACACTTCGTGGTCTGCAGGATCATAAACCACTAAATAGTGAATATAACAAAAGAGACCCGGTAGGACGAATTAATAGGTGGAAAATCAGACTTTCCGAATATGCTTTTTCGATACAATACAAGCCATGGAAGTTAAATAGTAATGCTGACGCACTTAGTAGAATTCCTTTTGAAAATAAATTGCCCGAAAATAGGGAGGAAGGTTTAGCCCAGCCTCAGCCTGTCAATGCAATCACTCGTAGCCAGACGACAAAACACTTAACGAAAGAAAAAGAAGATGGTGAACCAACCAGTTTAGAAGACAATGAAGATAAAGAGGAAGAGGGAGAAGTTACAGAAAATTCGACAACTAAAATCGAAATAATTGACAAGACAGAAATAAGGGATATAATAAAACAAAACCACGACACACCACAATGGTGGTCATGTAGGCATAATGAAAACTTATACAAGATTAAAAAGACATTATTTTTGGAAAAATATGTTCATAACTATTCGAAGATATATAGAAGCCTGTCCTAAATGCCATAGAGCCAAACGGGGAAGACTAACGAAAATGGCCATGGCAATCACGGATACGGCGGCACGTCCTTTTGATAAAGTATATTTAGATATTGTGGGTCCATTTCCTATAACGGCCAGTGGGAATAAGTATATACTAAGTTTCCAGGATGATCTTACGAAAACGTTAGATTGTGTAGCGTTACCAAACATGGAAGCAAAAACTGTGGCTCAGGCATTTGATACACACATAATATTGAAATATTCCATTATACCTAAACGACTAATGACAGACCAAGATACCAATTTTACTAGCCAAATTTTGAAGGATCTTTGTTAAATTGTAAAAATTCATAAGGTAGTAACCACCGCTTATCATCCTCAGTCAAATGGTTCATTAGAGCGTCGTCATGGACCGCTAGTAGAATACTTAAAAATGATGGCAGAAAGAAATGTCCAAGGTTGGGACCAATGGCTTGCAGAAGCGGTTGTTGCTCACAACCATACGCCCCATGAAAGCGGTTGTTGCTCACAACCATACGCCCCATGAAAGTACTCTTCAATTTTTGTATTATATGGATTTTATATTATATGGATCTCCTCCCAAACGTACTGAAACGGAAGGTGGACCCGCTATACAATCATGACGATCTGACTAAAATTGTAAAAATCAAACTTCAAACAATTCATAAATTAGCTCGCGAAAATTTGATGAAAGGTAAACTAAAGGCTAATGATAAGAAATTATATTGATATTACGATAAGAAAGCCAGAACGACCGTGTGACCAAGTATTATTACTCAATCCTACTAAGGAAAACAAGTTGAGTTTGATGTGGGCAGGACGATATGAAGTATTGGAATGCGCAAACGAATTAATTACTAAAATTAGGATTAAGGGCAAGGTTTGAATCGTTCATAACCATCGACTTAAAATTTGGAAAAAATAAACTTTGACAAAATGGACATATTTTTTTTCAGATAATTGGTATTAACAACGTTTCATTTGGAATTTTCTTTTGCAGAAGAAATGTTGCAACACATAACCATTTGCATAATCCTTGGTGTATGCTCAGGAATGCCATGGAGTAATATAAAACCTGACAATATGGAAATCGTTTTTGAAAATTTAGGCAATATGATAGAATATAAGGATGAAGTTAGAATATATTCAAAATTTTCGGTCAGCAGTGAGGAAGAAATAGAGGAGTTTATTTTTAGGTTAGATAATAAGTTAAATAAAACTTGTAATAGAATACAGGAGTTGAATAGTAATTTGGAGAAATAAAATACTTAAATTAGCTCAGGGACTAAATGATTTCTTTAAAAGACAAAAACGGGGAGCTATTGACGTTATAGGGTCACTTTCTAAGTGACTTTTTGGTACAATGGACCAAACTGACTCCGACCGAATTTACAAAACTCTAGATAAATTACAAAAAAAACGGAGGTGTTATGATAGAGTTACTGGACAAACAAACAGTGGCGGTAGCTTTGAATTTTGAATTTCTAAGACAGGTAGCTGGAAATCTATCCGCGCAAGTTTTAGAGATGGAGGAAAAGGTAGACAAATTAAGCCACGCATTATACAATAACTTAGCAATTTTGCAAACTGATAACAGGGCTATTTGGGAAGAATTAGACGTGAATAGAATAGTAGTGTTCGCTTTAGCAGAATTAGAAAGACTAGATGATTATCTGCTTGAACAAGAATTAAAAACACGTCACTACAACAGCATAGAATACATCCATTACTAATAGATTCCGAGTTATTAACTATATTATTAAAAAACATAACAACCGAAACTGGACACCATTTGCTTTATTCTGCAGTTGTCATCAATTGGCCACTGTTAATTTAAAATATGGTAAGAGCGAGGTGGGAGTTATAATTAGAATCAACATTTTACATAAAACAGAGTATACGCTTAGTAAAATATATCCTATACCCAGAATTAACAAGAAAGGTTGGATTATACTGTCACCTGAATGGGATTACTTAGCCAATAATTCAGTAGGCCTTTTTTTGCATTACACCAACGAAGAATATGTTAGGGCCTGTCGTGAAATTAGTACAGAGGAGAACAAACTGCTGCAAGTATGCGAACAAGTACATCCAAAAGTTTTAGACACATTTGCACAAGAATGTCTTATTATGCATTTTTTGAAAAAGATGATGTTCAACAAAGAAGAATACCAATTGTGTAAATATCGAGTAATTACGGAATTACCTATCAATGAAAACTTGGAATTCATGGTTATACATGTTCCCCCACAAGAATACTCTAGTTACCATATGCACCACACAAAAAAAAAAGCTACCCTAGTAGGAAGGGGTATCTAACATTGCAGCAAAAATGCATTTTCTTACTAGAACATTTAAAATTCCCATCTGAGGCGATTAGTAATACTGAGATCAGCAGTGAGAACATATTCCAGTTCTCCAATTTTAGTGAAATACTAGACCACTCAGGGAAAAACTGGCCAAAACTAACTCCAGTAACTACTAAGACTAATATGATCAGAACTATTAATCCAGAAGACTTAAATAAGGAATTTAATAAAAGAAGCCAGTCTTTGTCACAACTTTCTGAAGAAGTAAGGAGGGCTAAAGAAAGTCAAGGCGAAGTAAGTTCGCTTAAAGTTGTTTCCACTTCCAATTCAATAATCATAGGGGTGCTTATATTAATCACAATTACGTATACGAAGTAAAAGTTTGCAGAAAAAAGACCAAAAGGGATCAGAAAGGGGAAGCCGATGTAGAAAGGGGGGCCGAGGAGATTTCAGCTCCTATTACACCAGCAGAACAGTGTGATGAATATTAATTCAGAGAATCTTCATTATACTACATCAAGATCACCCTCCGCCGCCACCAAAAAATACAAATAAGGTTAGAAAAAACAAACATAAAAATTTACATACCAGTTGGACTGACGAATATGTATCTCCTGACGTTTTGTCTTTTAGGGAATAATTTTTTATATAGTTACATTTTTATTTTTATTTTATTTTTACAGTTAGAAATTGTTAGCTACTAGAGTGATAAGTAAGGCAATAATAGATTCTAAGTTTTTTTTTTTGCGACATCCTAGAGGTATGCAAATTTATTAACAAATTAATAGTGAAAAACTTAGATTAACCTTTTGTTTGCAACGGGAAAATTGTTGTCACCCTTGAAAATAGATCATAAGGTGTAGATTTTGGGTTTGCGGATGATATTTTTTTTATATAAGCGACATCGACACGTCAGGAAGTATTTTTTTTTTTTTTTTATTTTAATTATTACAATATATTTATATGTATCAGATTTCATAACAAGGTCAGTAAACAGTATGACTTGTATGAAAATATACAACAACAACAATTAGTAAATCGTCATATGCAATTATGTATGACAACAAATTGCATATAAAATATTATAATAATAAAAAGCATATGTTATTATTACTAAGGGTTTTAGAGTTAATTGAGTTCGTTAAATGGTAATTACACAACACGTGCCGGATGGCTAAAAATGCTAAAGGAGCATTTTTAGCGTATAAAAGACTTAGTAATTTGCTGGTTCTGGGCATTCAATTTGGTACCTCGAAGCAGTGGTATCGTAGTAAATAAAAGTTGTTTTACTCAAATAAATAAAATCAGTCTCTAGACGATCACCGAGGCCAACAAGTCAAGAAGAACGCTGCACAACTTCAAATTAAAAAGGAGAAACACAACATAAATTATCATTTTTTTCTATTTTTTAAATGCATTTAATTTTAATATATATGTAATTTGACGAAATGCAACGAAATCCTACCCCCAGCTTCCTAGGGTTTTTGGAAAAGTTTGGCTGTGAAAAATTCTTATAGCTAAGACAATCTTGTTTAAACTTATTCACTTTATAAACTAAATCAAGATATAAACAAAGATATTAATATGCAATAATTAATAAATAATTATGTAAATTTTATTACCAATTATTTTTTTTGCATTTTCCAAATATCATAAAATATATTTATAACCAAAAAATTTTCTTGTTTATGTATTGTAAGTCCTTTTTGCTTTTAATTAGAAATTCCATACAATAAATTTTAATGAAATATTTCTTTCAGATATTAATTTCAATTCAATTTCCTTTTGCGAAGAAAGCACTTATCAAAGAAAATAAATGGAAAAAAAATTCTAAGAAAATATTGTTAAAAGTAGAGAATTCATTAATTTTAAAAAGAAATCTTCCTCTTAAAAAAGAAATTAATTACTGTCAATAAAGGTAAGAAATATAAAAAAAGTACTTCTCCTTTCTTTAATTGTATTTTCTAATTTAAAGAAATATTAAATAAATAAAAATTAAAATTTAAAACCCAATCAAAATGATTTGGCAAATCAATTTCGATTTCCAGTTAAAGTTTCGATTAAAAACATTTAAATCTGTTGTATATATTTAGGAGCAAGACTAACATAATAATATATAATATTTTTATTAAATATAAAATTTTGCAAATTTTTTTTTTTTGGATTCAATAAATTATGTAATAGTATATAAGCGTTCATTTATAAATATAAGTAAGGAAACTGTATGAGCTTAAATACAGCTTCCTTAGTTGTATTTATACAAACCCGTAAAATATTTTTAATTATTTAATAATTAATTAATAATTTTCTGTACAGATTTTTACAATCTGAAATTCTAATGTCTAAAAATTTATTTATTTATTAACCAAAATAAGGTATAAACTTAAATCTATATAAAATACATGCATTATTTAAAACATTGACATATTCTTCTATAAAATATTACACAGATATAGCAAAAATTTAACATTATCTGTGATTAGAAACTAACATTTTTATAAGACAACAAGAATATGTTTAAAGTGCATAGTTACATTATTTTTTAAATAGTAAATCTATAAATATATAAGACAACAAAAATTTAAGTGTATAAGACAACAAAATTATATTTAAATTGCATCGTTAGATTATTTTGTAGCAAATAAATTACTTATATAAATGTTAGCATAATTTTGTCAGTAAGAGTTTAAGGTTGGACTTGAATGTTCTTTTTCACCTGTTAATTGGTTCATACCTGCCGTATTCTTTCGTGTGTGAATATCTCTTTAAGAGGCTAGGGTGTCTTGTACGTTTGACTTCTTCATTACACTTGATTCTATTTACAATATTACTTATACGTAAATATTACTCTTTAATAAAAGAATGTAAAACAAGAGGAGAGCACTGTTCGCTTCGACGAAAGAAAAATTATGTTAAGTAATTTTAGTCTATATGTAGAGCTCTGTAAGTTAACGAAACCATATCGCTAAGTAGAAATTGGATTTGGATTGATTCGATTCTGTCTATATGAATTTCAAACTAAGGGTCCCAGATAAAGTAGGATCTGGCGGTCGATAGTATTCAAGGATCGGGCGGACGATAGCATAGAATAGAGTTTTAAATACACAGATATTGTTGAATTCCGTTGTCCTTCTTTTAATAAAACTTACCAGTTTTAGAGATGATTAGAACAATGTGGTCATTAAACATAAGTTTGACCTAAGACATTAATTTAGTATAGAACTGTGTACTATTTAATGCGATAGTTATGCAGCAAAGTTGATTTTTTGCAAGAGAAACTAATCATTTTTCAACATTCAGATTTTATTAGTAATGAGTAATTATTTCCTTGGTTGAACATTTGCTGTCCTAGACTTAATTATTAATAATTTTTAAATAAACTAAGTCTCAGCTCAACTTTTTGTATTTTGGAATTCTTTTTCTGTTTTTCTCGAAGTGGAATAAATTAGGTAATCAGGATTCTAAATTATACTTATTATATATTAATTGATTACTTTTTGGAAGTAGTAAAAAATTTTTAATCATTTTATTAGCATAATAAAAGATGTACCTAATTTTTTGTCCCTTACGTTACGTTACTGTCGGTTTTTTTTTTTTTTTAAATTACTTGAGATGAAAAAATTACTACGAATTTTATATCTTAGACCTTAGAGCGTCAACTTGACCAAAATATTTGTTTAAGAGCATTAAAGTTAAAGAATTAAAAAGAAGGCACCCGAACGATCACAGTAAAACTATAAAATAAATGAAAAACAAACGGAATAAATGATTTTTCGGTTTGCAAAAAATATTTTAGAATGCCTTACCCGATAAGTACATGTTGTCATAAAGAACACATTTCGTCGTTCAATGATCGTCGTGGTTGCTATGTTTCAGGCAATAAAATCGGTGACACACATGTTTAAAATATATAAGTTAATTTCCTCCCTACACTAGTGACTACACAAGAGCATTAAAATATAGTACAGTGAAAGAGAAATACTTTTACAATTCAATTTGCATTTCAAGTAACCGTCCAAAGATACATGCCAAACTCGTGATTCTGTTGAACTAAAAAATCAATCTCGAATAATGAAGTAATAAGGATGACAAAATTTGTAAAGGACGCTCACTTATGAAAGGCTGAACAGGTTCGTAGTCATATGTCTACAGATCGAATGCCAGCATCTGAAGAAATTTTTATATATTCGTTCTACTTAATAAGCGAAATTTATATGTTTATAATTTGGATTGCACTATTTTACTTAAAATATAAGCCACATGTATGTTTAGCTAACAACTGAAGCATCTTGCAGGTGTCAGGAAATTTCATCATGTTACATAAAGACTTTTGCTAAAAATTCATGAACCGGACAAAATAGCTGAGTCAATTGAATTGTAATTTCTGGTAAGTTGGTTGCCTAAGGATTCAAAATTTGTCATTATCGAATCTCAAGCGAAAAAACTTCAGTGGCAAGATGTCACTCGGTTATTGAAGCGTTTTGCGATTATCGATGCGAATGGATTTGTTGGCAGTTTCTTAAGAAATTCTTGAATCGCCTATCGATTGGCTTTCACTTTACTCTTGCAACACCCTGTTGAAAATATATTTTGACATATAAAAATAATAATAAATTGGTTTTCTTGAACTTTGTGTGTTGTTTTTATTATAAAATATATTTTTTGTTTAAAATAATGAATTTTGCATTTATAATACATTGTTTGTGTAAGATAGTAAAAGTGATGAAGAAATAAATTATAGACGATAGAGAAGATTTTTACGACAGCAATATAATGTGTTATTTGCCACGACAAAAGTAATTACAAAGTTATAGATTTTATTCAATTAACTTCTAGAAATAATTATTAAAATTCAGATTCAAAGAATGTTTCAAAGGATGTATTTATATAGTTGTGAGAAGAGCTTCAAAATGAACCTAAATTTTTGGACTGAAAATCGTAGAATTTAATGTAGGCCAAAAATTATTATAATGAAAGTATATAAAATATATATACTTCAGGTTCAGTTTGTAATTTTTGATTTCTAGATGTGCAACTATATGATTTAAAAATATTAGCAGTAAATGGTCCTTATCCAGGTTCTGCTCACTATGCTGGAATTTGAGCAATGTGAAATTAAAGGCGTAAGTTGGAATTAGAATATGAAAATGGAATGAGAAATTCTTTCCTTCTTGAAGATTCTGTGTATTCATTGGAGAAATGGCTTATAAAGTACGCAGATAACTAAGGCACAAAATCTGTTTAACCAGCTACATGCTCAATTGAATGATTTGATGGGTGTTAAAAATAATATTCCAATGCTTAAAAGGTGAGAGAGTTCTGTGATATGCTCCACAAAGGGTTACCATAATGATAAATGTATCCAGTGCTCTTTCTAATATATGTTATCATTACAATTCTTTGTGCTTTATTGGGTAATACTTCATTGCTGTCCTCAAAAAAAAATGGGGACAGCGATGAAGTATTGCACAATCTTCCAACCAACGAAACGTACGTAAACGAAAATGAGGAGAACATAGATGCTGATGAAACTGATGATACTGCATCACAACATCGTGACGTGATAAGTTATTAAATTTACTTGTTCCCGTAGAATATAATATTTATATATGAAAAATTTGATAAATTTATGTTATACTGGTATTTATTCGTAAAATAAATATATTTCGTTAATATAACTAAAAACGTTTTTTTTTAAATAAAAACAATTCATGTTCTAAAATAATAATGTACTTATGTAAAAATAATGTACTTATATAAAAAAAATATATGCATAATAGAACAGTCTCTTTTTGGTTTAAAAATATTTAAAAAAAATATTTTGGCATCATCACATTTAAAACTTCCTGCATCATTTTTACTTTTAAAGCTTGCATTTGAAAATCTTGACTATAATCACGAGTCACGAGCAACATATCTTAAAAATAAGAAAAAAAATGTAGAAAATCCTAAAGTTTGTTAACATTATAGATTTTTGTCATCCAAAATCTTACATTATTAGGAAAAATAGACAGTGTCCCTTGTTTTTTGTTCAATTATTTCCTTCTTCAGCAGCATCGGCCATTCGTTTTAGAATTACATTTTTTTCTTTCTACAGATCTACAAAACTCGTGAAATTTATCTACACCCAACTCTTTTTTTACACGGTCTTTTTTTACACTATTTAGAAATAACACGATCCACAAAAAAAGAACAAATCTTCTTTTTTTATACGAAATATTTGGTTTAACACGATTTCCAAAAAAAAAAAATTGTTATTAATTTTTTTTATGTACTACTCGGCGAATACCCAAATTTTATTATATGATGTATAATCAAGAAACTGAAGTCGCATTTTCTATTTAAATTTTATTGTTGTGTTCAGTTCGTGGAAAAATTATGTTTTAAATTTTTTTTTTTATTTATGGACTAAAATTACTATTATTATCAATTTTTAATAAAAATATGTATGAATTATATTTTCTAACATTTATATAATATGTTTTAAATATTTATTCTTTTTTTGCACGGTTTTTTAGAACAAGTTATGGTTAATTTTTCTATTTTACACTGTTTTTTACAATTGTTGGTTCCCCAATTTTAGTATGGTTAGCATGGCTTTTTTTACACGATTTTAGTTCGAACATATCTACCGTGTAAAAAAAGAGTTGGGTGTATTTTTTTAATTTGGTTGGACCTTTGTTAAATAACTGGACGATTTGCAGAATTTCAAATTGTGAAGGTCCTTCACCAAAATAAAATGGTTCGCGTATCCACCTGATATATATGGATTTCCGGCTCTCCTGCACCGAAATCATTTCCAGGCAAACCACAAACAACAATTCTCATTCCTATTGAGGTTACAACCATCTCTTTATTTTTGTGTTAGTACTATAGCATTTGTACTTCCGACTGTTTTATTTTTCTCTAACATTTGTTTCCGTAATTTTTTTTGTTTTTATTTTTCAAGTCAAACCAAACCTGCAATTTAAAATATTAATAAATTTATTAAATTGAATTTATTTGTTACCTTTTTCCAACCATTTGCATATCTATTAGGAAAGCCTTCGGCATTTAGCTTTGTAATGAGCTGTTCGCAAAGCATTAACATTAGCTTTTTTTTCAACATTTCACAAATGCTCCAGTGACAATTTCTGAATTATTTTCTAAAAAATCCAACATGATATTGAATTGGCTGGATGTGGATATTTTTTTTTGATTATTTCTAGAATTTAATATAATATCTAGTAAATTTTAAAATATAAGTTTACATCAAATAAAATTATTTTAAATAACATTAAATTCATTATTTTAAATAACATTAAATTCATTATTTTAAATAGTATTATTAAAATTATACAAAATTTTTTAATTTTTTTTTTGCTTAGTTTGTTTGCTGGTCGTCACAGGCGATTTTGTTTTAACATACTGCCACATATTGTCTAACTTCGACTTTTTGGAAATCTTAACATCTCGCCATAGAACATTTTTTCGCCAGATGATTGGTACAATGAAATAAAAACCTGTATATAGAAAAAACCGTTTCATGTGGTCCAAATGATGCAGCAATAGTTTTTATCTACATTTACTTTAGAAAACTCCATCACAAACGACTACTCAAATCTAAAGACTGAATTTTTGAGAAAACCTGTAACTTATTGAATTTAACATACAACAGTAAAATGAAGCATTTCTAAAACTTCCTATTTCTATTTTCTATAACTCAATATTAAATAAGTTTATTTTTAGCTCTTAATAAAATTGGTAACATAGTGACAATAATTAGAAGTACATACATTACAGGTTTGTTGTGTTCCTCATTTTTCACTTTTTTAATTGCACAAGAAGAGAAAACAAAAATTTGATTTCTCAAGAATTGTCAAAAAATTAATAAAACATTGTGTACTGCATGAATATTTAGAAATTCATAATTTTATTTGAAAACAAAACGAAAAAAATTATATAAAAATATAACAAAAATAAAAATTAATTCAAAATTCAATATAAGAATGTTGGAAATAAAAAGTAATATGTATTCAGTGTTTGCAGTCCAAATTCAACATTTTATAATTCACACTTTTGCAAATCAAATTAAACCTTTGCAAATTAAATTCTATACAAAAAAAAATCGATAGAAAAAATTAAAAAATATTTGTAATTACAACTACATATTAAGTCATAAAAAATGTTCCTAGAATGCACAACAATTTACTAAAAGTAGAATCGCCGAAATTTAAAAAAAAATAAAAGTTTTAAATTTTTTTTCTTGAGAATTTAAATTTTATTTTTCTCGAGAAAGAATTTTATTTTTCTCGAGAAGGAACCCTAGGTTTACGTAAATTTATTTCATTTACTTTCAAAATTTCAGCCAACTGTATAAACATATGGCTAACTTGCCAAATCGATTAATTCCATAAAACAAAAATTAGAGAATATGAGTCTTAAAATTTCCATTATCCGAAAAGATTATAAATAAAGATGTTAAACAGAAGCCCGAAAGATTGTTAATAACGGTGTTCAACAGAAGGGGTCTTAACTAACTATCTTGCGGAACCACTGATCACTGATGTGACTAATCTACTTTTATGAAATTAGTATTTGGTATAGAAGTTAGTACTTGGAATAGTTCAGATATGAAAAAAGGAACTTAACTTCGGCCCAGTTATTCCTATAGATTAACGTTTAATTTTCAAAAAGTTGATGTGAACAGTATCGTAAGCTTTGCTAAAGTCGGTATGCACACCATTAATTTTGTGGCCGTTTTCCATATTACATAGAACATTTCAAGTGAAAAGGTTTGTTCTAGTTCACCGATCTTTCCGGCAGCCATGCTGCTGGTAACAGTGGCTTAATTACAGTGGAATTTTATTACCCTACCATTTTTTCAAAAGGCTTTGAGATAGCTGATAAAATAGTAGTTCCTCTATTTACATTGCTTTTATTTTTCTAGATAGGCGTTATGAAGGAAGATTTCCAGTCCGGCAGGAAAGTATGAAGAGCAAGGGATTTATTACAAATTAATTTGATGGCATTGATGTTTGTTATGTACAATTCTGGTGGTATTAAATATGGTCCAGGAGCATTTTCAATATCCAAGTTAATCAAAGATTTCATCATATATTAATGTTAGAGAAGATGTAGATTGTGAAAGGTTAATGTTTGGCTGCGATGCAGAACGATAAACTTCACTGAAGCTAGCTGCAAACATATTGCAAATTTCTTTATACGTCTTTATTATAGTAGGTGGATAACTATTACATTTTCTTTTAAAGCTGACAAAATATAAAAATTTTTTTAGGTCAATTGTAATAATAATCAGTGACACTGGTTTAACTAATATTAATAATGTAATGACTTTAGATGAAAATTGAGGGCTTAGTTTTTGAAAGTTCCGAATTACTTCATCATCGCATTCAGGATCATGTTTAATTTTCAAACAGAGTTCGTTTCTCCGGTTACGTAAATCTCTCAGGTCTTTGTGTAAGTTTGTAGTATTTTACGATTTTGGGGATATCCATTTCAATAATATTGAATATCTCGTTATAAAATACCGTTATAATTAATACCATCGGATAATAGTATCTCAGTCCACTTAATGGTGGCCTTGTTGATATTGTCAGAACTCCCGTTTTTAAAATCAAATACAGCTTTCTTGTTTAAGGTTTTTAAAAACTAATCTGGTACGTTGAAGACCGGCGATGGCTTAAGGCTTAAGTGGTAGTGTTCTACGCTGTGGTCCATTAGATACTGGGTTCAACTCCCGTGCGAGACATCGATGTTGGTTTAAGTTTACTCAGCTTTAAATGACTACCAGTAATAAAATTAGAATAAAATGTATTTTAAGACTGGGAAAAATGCTAACGGTCGATGCCATTTGCTAACAACAAATCTTTTACATAATAAAAGCATTAGCTTGTTGCAATTAGAAAGTTTCTTTACTATAAAGAAATTTATGGTTCGGAATCCATATAAAATTAGTAGGTCCGAATTGCAATATAATGTTTAGGAACCCTTAATGGGAGGCCTAAGCCCGATTTGGGCTGTTGCTAGGCTTGTCAGATAATATTTTTCAGAAATACGTACAAAAAAATTGAGCTTTTAAAAACAAAAATGCGATATTTTTTTCATAATACATTATATATAACTTAGACTGTATTATACTATTTTATTAATAATTAATAAAAAAAAATAACAAAAATTAAAATATATTAATTCTAAATATATTAATATTAATATATTAATAATATATTAATTCTCACCAATCCCAAATATGCTTGTATACATGACCCAATATTAGACACCAATCCTAAATATGCTTAGAAAATGTAATTGTACTGCAGGTGAACCCGATTTAGAAAGAAAATATGATTTTATTGGTTTAAAGTATTGGTATAATCTATCGATAGCTGGAATCAAAGAAAGCCAACGTGTTAATAGCTGGAATCAAAGAAAGCCAACATGGTGCAACATTTCACTATACTCTACGTCACAGAACTCGTAAAATTCAATCAGCGTATGTTTTCGTTTTGTGTGGCAGCTAAATTCATTGTAAATTTTTACAATTATAAATTCTAAATCGAACTTAAGGCAATTGGAAGCCTTTTTTTATTGAATTTGCCAGCATGTAGCATAAACACCTTCCGTGTAATAATTTTGGATTAATTTTTGTTAACTCAGTATACACACTTTGATGTGATCCAAAATTAACGCTGGCATTGTCTGCGCTGTAACTAATTATCATTTGCGGATCTATACCAGCTTTTTCAAGTCGACAAACTAAATTTTTTGAAATATCTTTAGATGTTTCGCTAGGACTATCAAAAAAATTCAGAAGTTTTGTTTGTACACCTATCTCTTTTATAAAGTAAGGCAAGACCAAAGGAAACATTTTCATCTTGCCCTTATTCGATGCATCTGTTGCAATAGAATATGGAATGTTATTTGTTTTTATTTCAGAGATAAGAGAATTTTGACAGTCCTTTGCTAGAACGTTTGACACTATTTTCGAGCATTTAGTCCGTGCACAAGAAAAGTTAGATGCAATTGTTGAATCCGGAAAAAGTGTATGGTATAATGCACGAGTGCAATTTGCGGAATTTAAGCTATGTGGATGTTTAATTGTGTGGTAAGTAAAGGCTGCTTCTGTTGCTATTATTTTTTTTGATGATGAAGTTGATGACGCCGAGTTATTAGTTGAAAAAAAATGTAAGTCTGTTGCTACTTGCATAAATTTTGATGTTTGCTAGATGTTTTTTAGTTTGCATATGGGTTTTTACATCCCTAATTCCTGATTAAGCAATACTTATTTCGCACTTACAATGAGTACATTTGACGGAATTTTCTTTTCCTACGATTTGTACTAACCAAGGCTATTGCTTTATCCATTCAATATTAAACCGATTATTCCCAAGCCTTATCCTTTTCTTGTTTTTGGATCCACAATTTCTATTTTCAATTTCATCTTCAGTGTTGTATTCTTCTTCAGATTCCATTGCATTTTGAGCCATTTTATTTTGGGTATCTATCCTTTTCAATTTATAATTTCAAGGTTAGTTTATTTTCACTCAAATTTTAATACAGCAATAAACAAAATGCAAATTACTTACCTTCTCTCTTTATTTAACAGTTTAAATTTGTTGGAATATATTATCATTACTGTTATTAATAACTGAATTAATTCTCTAACCAAACGCAATTACTCGTACATACAATTTTTCTTAAGTCTCTGTTATACACCTGTTGAATAAAGAACTCTTAATATTAATAATTAATATTGCGGTTGTAATTATTATTTTTCTATATATATATAACCCAACAGGTTATGGGCCCAGATCACGTTTTTTTTTGCACAAGAAGAGAAAACAAAAATTTGATTTCTCAAGAATTGTCAAAAAATTAATAAAACATTGTGTACTGCATGAATATTTAGAAATTCATAATTTTATTTGAAAACAAAACGAAAAAAATTATATAAAAATATAACAAAAATAAAAATTAATTCAAAATTCAATATAAGAATGTTGGAAATAAAAAGTAATATGTATTCAGTGTTTGCAGTCCAAATTCAACATTTTATAATTCACACTTTTGCAAATCAAATTAAACCTTTGCAAATTAAATTCTATACAAAAAAAAATCGATAGAAAAAATTAAAAAATATTTGTAATTACAACTACATATTAAGTCATAAAAAATGTTCCTAGAATGCACAACAATTTACTAAAAGTAGAATCGCCGAAATTTAAAAAAAAATAAAAGTTTTAAATTTTTTTTCTTGAGAATTTAAATTTTATTTTTCTCGAGAAAGAATTTTATTTTTCTCGAGAAGGAACCCTAGGTTTACGTAAATTTATTTCATTTACTTTCAAAATTTCAGCCAACTGTATAAACATATGGCTAACTTGCCAAATCGATTAATTCCATAAAACAAAAATTAGAGAATATGAGTCTTAAAATTTCCATTATCCGAAAAGATTATAAATAAAGATGTTAAACAGAAGCCCGAAAGATTGTTAATAACGGTGTTCAACAGAAGGGGTCTTAACTAACTATCTTGCGGAACCACTGATCACTGATGTGACTAATCTACTTTTATGAAATTAGTATTTGGTATAGAAGTTAGTACTTGGAATAGTTCAGATATGAAAAAAGGAACTTAACTTCGGCCCAGTTATTCCTATAGATTAACGTTTAATTTTCAAAAAGTTGATGTGAACAGTATCGTAAGCTTTGCTAAAGTCGGTATGCACACCATTAATTTTGTGGCCGTTTTCCATATTACATAGAACATTTCAAGTGAAAAGGTTTGTTCTAGTTCACCGATCTTTCCGGCAGCCATGCTGCTGGTAACAGTGGCTTAATTACAGTGGAATTTTATTACCCTACCATTTTTTCAAAAGGCTTTGAGATAGCTGATAAAATAGTAGTTCCTCTATTTACATTGCTTTTATTTTTCTAGATAGGCGTTATGAAGGAAGATTTCCAGTCCGACAGGAAAGTATGAAGAGCAAGGGATTTATTACAAATTAATTTGATGGCATTGATGTTTGTTATGTACAATTCTGGTGGTATTAAATATGGTCCAGGAGCATTTTCAATATCCAAGTTAATCAAAGATTTCATCATATATTAATGTTAGAGAAGATGTAGATTGTGAAAGGTTAATGTTTGGCTGCGATGCAGAACGATAAACTTCACTGAAGCTAGCTGCAAACATATTGCAAATTTCTTTATACGTCTTTATTATAGTAGGTGGATAACTATTACATTTTCTTTTAAAGCTGACAAAATATAAAAATTTTTTTAGGTCAATTGTAATAATAATCAGTGACACTGGTTTAACTAATATTAATAATGTAATGACTTTAGATGAAAATTGAGGGCTTAGTTTTTGAAAGTTCCGAATTACTTCATCATCGCATTCAGGATCATGTTTAATTTTCAAACAGAGTTCGTTTCTCCGGTTACGTAAATCTCTCAGGTCTTTGTGTAAGTTTGTAGTATTTTACGATTTTGGGGATATCCATTTCAATAATATTGAATATCTCGTTATAAAATACCGTTATAATTAATACCATCGGATAATAGTATCTCAGTCCACTTAATGGTGGCCTTGTTGATATTGTCAGAACTCCCGTTTTTAAAATCAAATACAGCTTTCTTGTTTAAGGTTTTTAAAAACTAATCTGGTACGTTGAAGACCGGCGATGGCTTAAGGCTTAAGTGGTAGTGTTCTACGCTGTGGTCCATTAGATACTGGGTTCAACTCCCGTGCGAGACATCGATGTTGGTTTAAGTTTACTCAGCTTTAAATGACTACCAGTAATAAAATTAGAATAAAATGTATTTTAAGACTGGGAAAAATGCTAACGGTCGATGCCATTTGCTAACAACAAATCTCTTACATAATAAAAGCATTAGCTTGTTGCAATTAGAAAGTTTCTTTACTATAAAGAAATTTATGGTTCGGAATCCATATAAAATTAGTAGGTCCGAATTGCAATATAATGTTTAGGAACCCTTAATGGGAGGCCTAAGCCCGATTTGGGCTGTTGCTAGGCTTGTCAGATAATATTTTTCAGAAATACGTACAAAAAAATTGAGCTTTTAAAAACAAAAATGCGATATTTTTTTCATAATACATTATATATAACTTAGACTGTATTATACTATTTTATTAATAATTAATAAAAAAAAATAACAAAAATTAAAATATATTAATTCTAAATATATTAATATTAATATATTAATAATATATTAATTCTCACCAATCCCAAATATGCTTGTATACATGACCCAATATTAGACACCAATCCTAAATATGCTTAGAAAATGTAATTGTACTGCAGGTGAACCCGATTTAGAAAGAAAATATGATTTTATTGGTTTAAAGTATTGGTATAATCTATCGATAGCTGGAATCAAAGAAAGCCAACGTGTTAATAGCTGGAATCAAAGAAAGCCAACATGGTGCAACATTTCACTATACTCTACGTCACAGAACTCGTAAAATTCAATCAGCGTATGTTTTCGTTTTGTGTGGCAGCTAAATTCATTGTAAATTTTTACAATTATAAATTCTAAATCGAACTTAAGGCAATTGGAAGCCTTTTTTATTGAATTTGCCAGCATGTAGCATAAACACCTTCCGTGTAATAATTTTGGATTAATTTTTGTTAACTCAGTATACACACTTTGTTGTGATCCAAAATTAACGCTGGCATTGTCTGCGCTGTAACTAATTATCATTTGCGGATCTATACCAGCTTTTTCAAGTCGACAAACTAAATTTTTTGAAATATCTTTAGATGTTTCGCTAGGACTATCAAAAAAATTCAGAAGTTTTGTTTGTACACCTATCTCTTTTATAAAGTAAGGCAAGACCAAAGGAAACATTTTCATCTTGCCCTTATTCGATGCATCTGTTGCAATAGAATATGGAATGTTATTTGTTTTTATTTCAGAGATAAGAGAATTTTGACAGTCCTTTGCTAGAACGTTTGACACTATTTTCGAGCATTTAGTCCGTGCACAAGAAAAGTTAGATGCAATTGTTGAATCCGGAAAAAGTGTATGGTATAATGCACGAGTGCAATTTGCGGAATTTAAGCTATGTGGATGTTTAATTGTGTGGTAAGTAAAGGCTGCTTCTGTTGCTATTATTTTTTTTGATGATGAAGTTGATGACGCCGAGTTATTAGTTGAAAAAAAATGTAAGTCTGTTGCTACTTGCATAAATTTTGATGTTTGCTAGATGTTTTTTAGTTTGCATATGGGTTTTTACATCCCTAATTCCTGATTAAGCAATACTTATTTCGCACTTACAATGAGTACATTTGACGGAATTTTCTTTTCCTACGATTTGTACTAACCAAGGCTATTGCTTTATCCATTCAATATTAAACCGATTATTCCCAAGCCTTATCCTTTTCTTGTTTTTGGATCCACAATTTCTATTTTCAATTTCATCTTCAGTGTTGTATTCTTCTTCAGATTCCATTGCATTTTGAGCCATTTTATTTTGGGTATCTATCCTTTTCAATTTATAATTTCAAGGTTAGTTTATTTTCACTCAAATTTTAATACAGCAATAAACAAAATGCAAATTACTTACCTTCTCTCTTTATTTAACAGTTTAAATTTGTTGGAATATATTATCATTACTGTTATTAATAACTGAATTAATTCTCTAACCAAACGCAATTACTCGTACATACAATTTTTCTTAAGTCTCTGTTATACACCTGTTGAATAAAGAACTCTTAATATTAATAATTAATATTGCGGTTGTAATTATTATTTTTCTATATATATATAACCCAACAGGTTATGGGCCCAGATCACGTTTTTTTTTGTTAAGATTTTTTTTTCATTGTAAAAGAAAAGAATATAAAAAAATATTTTTTGTTAAAATTTTTATTTGCATTGCATCGGAATTAAAAAAAAAAATAAAATTAAAAAAATAAATAAAAAAATGAGTTATGCAATATGCACATTTTAATATAGAAAAATTGGACGATAAAAATTACAACACATGGAAAATTAATGCTAAAAGTGTATTAATATATAATGATTTATGGGGGTTTTGTAGATGGTACAATCAAGAAACCAACTACAGCCGATATGGACTGGATATTAAAAGATTCTAAGGCACTGGCAATTATAACCTTGAGTGTCAGCTAAGGTCAACTAACTTATATTTAAAAAGCTAGTACGTCGAAAGATGCATGGAAAACACTGGACAGAATTTATGCATCAAAGGAACCTTCAAGAAAGGTTATGTTATATAAACGACTTTTTAGCATGGAAAAAAATAAGGATAAGAAATTTTCAACAAAATTTAAATGAATTAAGCGAAATAGGCATAACAATTCCTAAAGAACTAAGTGTGATTATGCTGTTAAATACCATACCAAGTGAATATGAAAGTTTTATTGTGGTTATTGAAACACGTGATGAACTACCGGACATGAAGTCATTAAAATCATAACTTCTAGAAGAAGAAATACGTAGAACACGTGGTGAATCATATGAACAAAGGAACCATAATGCTTTTGTTGCAAAAAATTTTAAAAAGAATTTCAATAGTAATAAGAATAAATACCGAAATTCTAATAATTCTGGAAATAAAAAATTAGGTAATTTTAACGGTACATGTTTTATATGTGACAAAAAAAGTCACAGAGCTGCCGACTGTAAGGTTAAAAAGAAATATGAAAGTAATTCACCAAGAGAATTGGCAATGGTAACAAATGCACATTTATTTGATCAAGGTGAGTGGTATTTAGACAGTGGAGTTAGTACCCATATGTGCAACGATAAAAATAAATTTCAAAATTTAAATGAAAATTTTGGGAACTCAATTCAAACTGCTGGTGATCAGTTAATTCAAGCACGTGGGATAGGTAATGTAAAAATTAAAATTGTTAATGAAAATGGTGAGATAAATATTACACTAAAAGATGTATATTATGTACCAAAATTAAAAAATAACCTAATTTCAGTATCTAAAATAACAGAGAACGGTTTTCAAGTATTTTTCAAATTTACACAATTAGAACTAAAAATAACATAGCACTGTTATCGTCAGAAGTTAACCTGGAAAATAATCTATTGAAGTGGCATCAAAGATTTGGGCACATAAATTTCCATGATTTAAAGAAAATGTATAAATCAAATTTAGTGGAAATGTTAAATTTAAATCCAGCTGATATAAGTCGAGCTGAAATAAAATGTTTAGTATGCAGTAAAGGTAAAATAACTCAATTACCATATAAGCCATTTACAAATCGGGATTCTGATTTAATTGGAACCATACATTCAGATATCTGTGGCCCCTTTAGTGTTACATCATTAGGAGGTGCAAAATATTTTGCAACATTTATATGTGAAAATTCACGATATATTCACGTTGTATTTTTGAAGAAAAAGAGTGATTTTTGAAGAATTAAAAAAATTTCTAGCAAAAATTTCTAACAAACAAATTTAAAAATTAAAAGATTTAGAACAGATAATGCAAAAGAATATATTTCATTAAAATTTAATAAATTTTTAGATACACTTGGTATTCACCATCAGTTGTCAGTTGAATATTGCCCTCAAAAGAATGGTATCTCGGAACGAGCAAATAGAACCTTATTAGATATGGCAAGATGTATGTTAATTGATTCCAAATTACCAAAATCTTTATGGGCAGAGGCAATCAATACCGCAGCATACATAAGAAATAGATGTCCAACTAAAGCATTAAATAACACAAGTCCGTTCAAAGTGTGGTTTAGAAAAAAACCTCAAATTGGATTTTTAAAATCGTTTGGTGCAAAAGTTGTAGCTTTAGAAAAACGTCCAGAAAGATCAAAACTCGACCCCAAAGGAGAGGAATATATTTTCGTTGGTTATTCAACAGAATCGAAAGCTTATCGGTTGTGGCAACGAAATACTAAAACAATTATAAAAAGACGTGACATAAAATTTTTCGAAAAAATTGAATTTGATAATTATACAGATGAAATAATTAATATACCTATTATAGATGATCACGATTATTTGAACTTAAAAGATGATTTTTTTTTTTTTTTTTTTTTAAAAGGGACTCGAGAGTACCGCGACCTAAAGATCTATTGTACATATTGCCCTAAACCTTAGCCCATTTCTAGAGATTTGTAAAATCTTAGTATGTGTTCGGGGGCCTTTTCGGCCAATTCATTTGTGGTAAGGATTCCTTTTCCCAAATGATCCAGTCTCCTCCGTCCTGCTGCTTCACAGGTGCAGAGTAGATGCTCTGTAGTCTCTTTGTCTAACAGACAGAGACGGCATTTATCATCTTCAGCTAGTCCCATTTTTTTAAGGTGGTAGTTGACAGGGTGGTGTCCTGTTATGAGACCTGTTAAGGTTCTGATGTCCTTTTTGCTGAGATTTAGTAGTTTATCCACTTTGAGTTTTTGTGGCTGGATAAATTTTTTTGATACCTTCAGACCTGGTAGTCTGTTCCAGTAGAGTCTGTGCTCTTGTTCGACCCACCTGTGAATTATGAGTTTTGAGTGCCCTCTGGGTTTGCCACAGAATGGTTCTGGTCCAATGAACTTTGTAGTTGCACCCTCCTTTGCAAGGCGGTCCGCCTCTTCATTTCCTTCAACACCTATATGTCCTTACCCACATTAAGGTTACTTTGTTCCTTTTAGCCAGGATCTTTAGGTTTTGAAGACAGCTCCATACCAATTTGGACTCCTGTGTGTGGGATAAGAGAGCTTTAAGGACTGCTTGGCTGTCTGATAGTATATAAATTGTTTGGTTGCGGTGAGCCCTCCTAATAATCTCTTGGATGCATAGCTCCATCGCAATAAGTTCGGCCTGGAAGATTGTTGCTTCTTTACCGAGTGGTTTGGATAGTGCGAAGTTTGGTCCTTTCACACCGGCTCCTGTACCATCTTTGGTTCTTGAACCATCTGTGTACCAGATGGTCGAACCTTCTTCTAATTCATGAAGCTTGGATTGCCAGTCCTTGCGTTCATTGATTATAACTTTGAATGGTATTTCAAAGTTATAAGTTGTCGGCATTATGTCCGTTAAATGCGAGGTCGTTGCTTCTATTATTTTATTGTTTAAAATTTTGAGGTGTCCTCTAAAATCTCCTGGTAAGTATTGTTTTTCCTTCTGAATTCGGATCATGCCCCTTGCCGCTTCTTTTTTAATTTGAAGATGTATCGGTGGGAGATTTAGGAGCATTTCCATTGATGCAGTTGGACAGGTTCTCATCGCACCTGTTATTCCAAGACATGCTAGTCGTTGTATTTTTTGTAGCATAACTTGTGTTTTAAGTTGTAGCGTTTTGGTCCACCACACCGTGGCGCCATATGTCACTATTGGTAGAATGATTGTTCTGTAACACCAGTAAATCATCTTGGGTTGTAGCCCCCATTTTCTGCCAAATAAGCTTTTACAGGCCCACATCGCCCTTAGTGCTTTAGCATGAGTCGTTTCTAAGTGACTGTTCCAATTTAGTTTTCTATCCAGTGTAATACCTAGATATTTGACTTTATTGGAGCAGGGTATTGTTATGCCATTTAATGAAGGTGCTGTGATATGTATCTTTCTTCTATTTGTAAATGGTATGATGTCGGTTTTTGTTGGATTAATGTTAAGATTCTTAGACTGACACCAGTTCATAATCAAGTTTAAGGCCAATTGTAGCCTCTCAGAGATGACAAAGTCATGTTTGCCTCTTATGATTATGACGAGATCGTCGGCGTATCCTATGGTCTCGAAACCTTGCGTTGTAAGGCGATCTAGGAGCTCATCAACAACAATAGACCAAAGTAGTGGAGATAGTACTCCTCCTTGGGGACATCCCCTATAGGTTTGTGCTGTTAATGTGCTGTTGCCTATGGCCGCCGTTGTCATTCGGCTTTTTAGCATGGCATGAATCCATTTAGTGGTCGTAGGCTCTATACCTTTTTTCCTGGCTGCCGCTATGATTGCGTCATGTGGAGTATTATCAAAGGCTCCTTCTATATCCAAGAAAGCGCATAGTGCTATTTCTTTGAATTCTATCGCCTTTTCAATGTTTCTAACTAGATCATGAAGGGCTGATTCGGTTGATTTTCCTTTTTGGTAAGCATGTTGCTTAGGATGTAATCGGACTTTACTTGGTCCAGTTCTGATGTGGTAATCCACTAATTTCTCCATTGTTTTAACGAAGAATGATGTGAGGCTGATAGGACGGTATGACTTAGGTTTTTCGATGGGACGGTTCCCTGCCTTTGGTATAAATACCACCCTAGCTTTCCTCCATATTTTTGGGATGTAGCCCCATATAAAACTTGCTTTAAATATTCTTATTATGGCTGGCATAAGATTCTCTAATCCCTGCTGAAGTAGTGCCGGGAAGACTTTGTCTACTCCAGCTGATTTAAAGGGTTTAAATGAGTTTATAGCCCATTTAATCTTTTCTGGAGTGAAGATCTTGGCAGCTAAGCTGCTACTGTGTGGAGAAGGACGTTGAATCTTTCCTCTGTGTATTCATCTTCTTGATTTTCTATGATTTTACAGCCTGGAAAGTGAGTCGCCAGTAATACTTCTAATGTTTCTGAGCTGCTTGTTGTTAGAGAACCATCTGGTTTCTCTAGAAGTCCAATATCAATAGGTGTATCCTTTGATAGTACCTTTTGGAGTCTGGAGGCAACTGGGAGTTCATTGATCTCTTCACATAGTTTCCTCCATGATTCCCTTTTTGACTTCTTTAAGAGGTTATTAAATTCGGTAAGGGATTTTTTATATTCTTCCCAGTTACCAAAGGTTTTTGCTCTATTGAACAATTTCCTAGTTTCTTTGCGTTTGGTTGCTAGTTCCTCGTTCCACCAAGGTAGTTGTTTGTTACCTTTTTTCTTGGAGATAGGACAACTCTGTTCATAAGCATTAATCATGTTATAAACAAGTTGATTAGCTTGTAGGTCAATGCAGTCTGGGCTGCTTATTGTATCCTCCAAGTTACATGTTTCGTACTTAAGTATTGTCTGGTATTGTGTCCAGTTTGTACGTTTGGGGTTCCTAAACTTTTTTTCTTCAGATTGGGACGCTTGAATTTCAAAGCATATATGTTTGTGGTCTGAAAGGGAAGCTTCCTTAGAAACGTGCCACTTTAAACATTTATACGCTAAGCAGGGGCTTGTTATTGTTAGGTCAAGTACTTCCTGCCTGATTTTGTTAATAAAGGTGGGGGCACAGCCCCTATTTAGTATATCTAAGTTATTAGTAGTAAGGTATTCTAAAAGTGACTCACCTCTTTTATTATTGTTACTACTTCCCCATACAATGTGGTGAGCGTTTGCGTCACATCCTAGGATGATAGGAAGTCCATGATCTTTGCTGTACCTCACTAGGTCTTTGACGCAATCTGGTGGAGCTTCTAGCTCCTCTCCAGGGAGGTAAGCTGAGGCAATTATCACCTCTTGAAAACCTCCTGGAGTTGGTATTTTCGCCAGTATAGCAACTAAATCTGTACGGATGAAAAGAGGAATGGTAAGATAATTAATTTTTTGAGATAAAATGATTGCTGCTCTTGGTCTGCAGCTAGATTTATCAAAGATTTGCTTACCTGTTGTTAGAGGGATACCGAGAAGTTTACCTTTTGTGGCCCAAGGTTCTTGGATTAGAGCCACCTGCATCTCCTCTTGGACGAACCTAAATGCTAATACGTCCATTGCCGCTGCTGCTCTGTGGAGGTTCGCCTGAATGATCTTTATATGATCATTTTTTTGATTCTGGGACATCACTAGTGGTCGGCGGCTTGCCGCTGTTGACCTCCCTTGATTTTGGCCGGAGTGTGATGCCCGAGAATTTGTAGCAGACACGGTTTCCCAACTGCTTAAGATTCTCCATCGATTGGCCGTCGATAGAGAATGTGATGACCGTGTACGTGCCTTCTTTCCTTCTACTAAGGACTTTCCAGTTCTCCGTGCACAGTTTAGGGTTCTGAGAAGCTATGAGTGTTATTATTTCCTCTGTTGGGTCTTCTTCTGCTGGGAAGTAGCCCGTAACTATTTCCAGTTTAGGAATATGTTCTTCCTTAACTGCCTTTATGGTTGTAGATTCGTCTACTTTAATTAGGGCAGCTACCTGCTCAAGCCATTTCGATGTTTTATCATCTAGGCATATAATCAGCATCCATCCTGGTTTTAGGCTGAGACCACCAAATTGTGGATTTGTACCCTCTTTCGCCGCTGTTGGAATAGCTGCCAGGATAGATTTCTGACACACCGCTAACTGTTCTGGAGTTAGTGTCTTGTGTGGGTGTTCGGCATGGATGATGCCGATTCTCGTCCCTTTGATAGCATCTCTATAGCTAGTGCCCGACGTGGAGGGCTGTGCCTCTGCTGCGGGTCTATTCTTGACGCTTTGGGTTTGTGAGGGTTTATGCCTCTTAACTTCTGTCCTCACAGAAGGTGGAGTTGCTGATGGAGGCCTTTGCCTCTTCTTCATCTGCTCCGGAGTGAGTGTATCTCGCATTGGTAGACACGCGAGATCATACGCTTCCTTTATAGACTTACCTTTATTACGGTGGTAAGCGTACCGCCTTTTTCCAGCGCCGCTGAGTCTCTTCTTCTCATCGGATAACGACAGCTGTTTCAGTTCAGCTGATAGCTGCTGCTCGTTTATCCCACTTTGAGTGTAGAGTGGCGGTCTAAAATGAAGATGAAGATAATGAAAAGTTTGAAAACTGTGAATCAGAATCAAATGATGAAGTTGAAATTTTAGAAAAAGAAAATGATGAAGAAGATATCATTGAAAAAAAATGATGAAGTTGAAATTTTAGAAAAAGAAAATGATGAAGAAAATATCGTTGAAAAAAATGATGAAGTTGAAATTTTAAAAAAATCTCTTGACTAGCCCAAAAACAAATACACATTATTCAGATTCAGACGGCCATGAAGTTAAAGTTTAAAAAAAAAGGAAGGCCAAATATTAAACGAAATGGACAACCAGGGAGACCAAGAATAATACGTGATTCAAGTCAGGTAAATTTGGCCCTTTTTAACAATACTAATATTATTTCTTTTGACGATGCTATCAATAGTACCGACAGCGATAAATGGAAAGAAGCTGTAAAAAGTGAACTTAATTCGCTAAAACAAAATAATACGTGGATAATCGTAAAACCACCTAAAAATGTTAAAATTCTGCAAAATAAATGGGTATTTTCAATCAAACGAAAAGATGGTGAATCACAAAAACGATATAAAGCTAGACTAGTAGTAAAAGGGTGCCAACAAAAATACGGCATAAATTATTTTGACACTTTTTCTCCTGTTGCCAGATACGATACGATTAGACTACTTCTAGCATTATGTGCTGAATATGAAATGTATCTTCATCATATGGATGTAACTACTGCATATGTACAAGCTGAATTAAATGAGGAAATTTATATGGAAATCCCCAAGGGACTACAACATAATCGTAAAAATAACAGGTATGAAGCATGTAAATTAATTAGACCATTGTACGGACTAAAACAGTCTGGAAGACAATGGAACATTAAATTAGACATTTTCTTGAAAAGTATTGGACTGCAAAATTCAAAATCTGAACCATGTTTTTACCATAAAGCAGTGAATGGACAAAAATTATTTGTCGTTATTTATGTGGATGACATATTAGTCGCATCTAATGATTTAAATTCACTTAACGAAGTCAAATCTCAACTTACAAGTGAATTTGAAATAAAAGACTTAGGAAAAGTAAAAAACATTCTAGGTATAAATATTGAACGTGACGGTGAACGTGGAAAAATAGAAATTTGCCAAGCTGAATATATAGGTAAATTACTAAAACAATTTGAAATGGAAAGGCCCACGATGAACACACACCGCTTTATGAAAATCTAAAAATGACAGAAGATACTTTCGAAATGGGTAATCAATAAGTTGAAGAAATGCAAGAAATACCTTATAGAGAACTAATTGGATCATTAATGTATCTATCTAGCACATCTGTCACATCAGACATCGCTTTCGCTTCAAATTTATTAAGTAGATTTAATAATCAACCTAAAAAAATTCACTGGAAGTCAGCAAAAAAGAGTCCTACGTTATTTAAAAAGCACAAAACACTACAAAATAACATACAGAAAAACATTCGAAAATATGCATGCTTACGTAGATTCTGATTGGGCAGGTGATTGTAAAGGTAGGAAATCTTGTTCAGGTTATATTATATTTTTAGGTGGATCAGCAATATGTTGGAAAACGAAAAAGCAAAAATCTGTGGCTCTTTCAACAATGGAAGCTGAGTATATAGCACTATCTGAATGCTCGAAAGAAATAATTTATTATAGGAAATTGCTGAATGAAATAGAAATAAATAAATACCTGAAAAAAACCGAATGTAATTTTCTGTGACAACCAAAGTGCCATTAAATTAGCAAACGACAACGTATTTCATGAAAGATCAAAACATATTGATATTAGGTATCACTTCACCAGAGAAGCTGTAAACAAAAACCAAATAAAGCTGGAGTATATACCATCAAATGAAATGAAAGCAGACATACTTACGAAACCACTCAATAGAATAAAACATAAAGGTTGATTAGAATTACTTAAAATGAATTCATAATCAGTTTTTTTTTTGTTCATATAAGATAGTTTAAATTTTTGTCGCTTAACAATTTTTTAATTTTGATCAATTATTTTTTTTATTTTTTTAAAATGAAATTTTGTTTATTTTGTGAGTAATTATAATTTAACGAATTATTTTTTATTAGTATGATCACATGAATTAATTTAATCAATTTAAAGCCAAATGAAATTGTTTAAAACTTATGAACTAAAGAAACTAATTTAAAATTTAAAACTTACAAATTATGTCATAATATGTAAAAGCAATTGCGTCGATAAGGGGAGTGTTGGAATATATTATCATTACTGTTATTAATAACTGAATTAATTCTCTTATCAAATGCAATTACTCGTACATACAATTTTTCTTCAGTCTCTGTTATACATCTGTTGAATAAAGAACACTAAATATTAATAATTAATATTGCGGTTGTAATTATTATTTTTCTATATATATATAACCCAACAAAATTTAATAACTGATGTATAGCAAACTCTTATATTAATTTTGAATTCAAATTATGTAAATAACATATACTTAAAAACATTATACTTATTCAAATAAGTTTAAAAACTTTTTTACGTGCCATTCCATTCACATCACAAAGCCGGCTGTAATCAAACTATGATGACATTTTCAAATTACGATATTACATTTTGTTGCAGGGTCAGGTATTATGGATATATTTATTCGATAATATCGATTTTATGTATTTTAAAATAGGGGTTGCGTTCATTGTGTCAGTGTTGCTAAGCTAAAAATTAAAATTAAATATAGAATGTAATTTTGTTTGGCATATTGCTGCAAATGCGTATATTTCGGTACGTATTTTCATATTTTTAATAATACGTTTTTAATAATATTCGAAATACAATGACATAAAATACTTACTGTACGTATAAAATAAGTACATATGACAAGCCTAGCTATTGCGCCATTGAACAAGAAGAATCTGGGACGTAGGAATTTCAACAATGACTTCAAGAAAAGATTAAAAGACGTATCAGCACTTATAACAACTGCTTCGTCATATGAATTCGTAAAAAGTGGATCTAGTCATCTCCTATTGCTGTGAGGAAAACAATTAATTCCCAAAATCGAACAAGGTACTATTTTCTTAAATTTATGTAGGTGATTCGTAATTTTGGTTTTTCGAGGCTTTCCGTTTTATTTATTTTATATATTTTTAAAAAAACGTTACAAAAGTTACATTGTTTTCGTTAACCTAAAAGATATTAAGTTCTTACTTCTAAAACCATAAAAAGTCTTTTAACAAATTTAAAGACTTAATTTAGATATATAATTAAAAAATATTTTTAAAAAATTAATTATAAAATTCAAATTTCACTTAAAATAAAAATCTTAAAAGAAAAAAAATGAATTAAATACGAATAACGAATTAGAATGATTCGTATTTAATTTTTAGATCTGGGATATGAATCTAGAACTTGGGTCCCTTACATTCTTGGGTATAAGATAAAACTTGGGTCCCTTACATTCTTTGCACGAAACCGACGCAGCTACGTATTTCTCGTTTCTCGCAGGCGTGGCCAATAATAGTAACGTATCTTTTCAACAGTTTTTTCCATACCTGAATCCGCTGACACAGGATGGTCACGAAAATACTTCAAAATCAGACTTCACAGATCCCAGATAGGAACATCGGCAAGTGCGTTATCTTTCCGGAACTTTACTCGTTTATATATAATGGCATTTTCAATTTTGATATCAGGAAAGCGATTCCTTTTAGCTTTAAATGTTCTACCTTTTCCGTATAGTCTGGGTCCTGGAATGCACTCTCTTCAATTCTTCCATATCTCCTCTCGACAAGACGTCACCTACAATATATTCGCTGCCATTACGATGTATAATTGAAAAATTTAAAGCTTATAATTTTAGAATCCATTGCGCCAGGATTAATTAATACAGGTGCTTCTGTATTAATAAGTCAGGATTTATTAATACAGCTGCTGTCAACGCAACTTTCAAGGTTGGTCATTCCATTTCTCAAAGCCTTTTTATTTAGAAGATCTGTGATGGGTGCTGCTAGCTCCGCATAATTTTTTAAGAACCGATCATACCAGCCGGTCATTCCCAGAAATCTTCGAATTTGTCAGACAGTCTTCAGCGGAGGAAAATGTTTTATTGCTTCAATTTTTGCTGGATCAGTTTGAAAGCCATCGCCATTTATAATGTACCCAATATATTCTGTAAGTCCAGCTTCCCTGATACACTTTGCTACTTTACTTAATGTGCGTGTCAAAATCAAAATCTTCCGAGAGGATCTGCAGATCGTCCAGGTAGACAAAGACATCCTTGTAAGGTATAATCTTGTCCGTAAGCCGGCCCAGTGTCTTCGGGGAGTTGGACAACCTAAACGGCATACATTTGAATTAGAACAGGCTCCGTCTTGGCACTATAAACGTGGTTTTAACTCTGGATCCTTGTTCTAGCTCTACCTGCCAGAACGCCATCTTTAAATCTAAACTGGTTATGTATTTGGTCTTCTTCACGCGACTAAATATTGAAGCAATAATGAAGCAACGGATGTGCATCAGACCTCGTCACGGCGTTGACTTTTCGAGAATGCAAACACAAACGAAGTGAGCCATCTAATTTATTTACCATAGCCATAGGTGAAACCCATCTACTTTTACTTTTCTCTATTATATCCTCCGCTAAAGTCTTATTTATTTCAACATCCAACATATTTTGCATGGAAACGGGCAGCGGATACGGACGAGACACTTGCGGATTAGCATCACCAACATCAATGGCATGATTTAACAATGTCGTTTTCACTAGACCTCCTTTACTGTACGATAGAAATTCTTCTATTGCAACAGTTGTTCTTCTTGATCCATATCTAATTCATGTGCGGTGGTGCAATGATGTAATACGTGTAGTGCGAGATTCTGGAATGGTACGGGTACGGCATTATATGCATCTGAATAATCTACCCCCAGGATAATGGAATGCTTAGTATTGGTTATTAAATAGAATTTAATTGTTTTAACTATATTTTTATAACTTATATCCAAATAGATATATCCAATTACGGGTTGTGGACAACCATTCGCTGTCAGATTTAAATTTCCGGAAGGGAATGCCTAACTTTGTTAGCAGTAATTCACCATCCCTTCACAGACAGCTAATGTTAGCTCCACTATCCAACAATGCTAAATAATTCTACTCCTGGATGCAGATCTTCATAAATGGCTTATTATCACCTTCCGCCCAAACTAATGTAGCTCTTAGTATTTTATTAATTTCTTTTCTTCTTCAATAATATTTTTAATTCCTCATTAACATATTTGTTTTAATCAGTGTTATTTGTTATTACTCTACTTAAAGGACTTAAATTGGAAACTAATTCTATATAACAACTAACTACTGATTTTGAGGAGACCGGTTCGGTTATTCGCTTAGAAGAGGGCTGCTCCACCTTCCCCTTCCGGCGCTGTCGTTTCACGGATCTTAGAAAGACTGACACCTCGGAAAAGTTTTTAAATACCTATTTTTAAAATCACATTTACAACAAAAGACCATCAATAGACTCGGACAAACTCAAAAAACATGACCCAAATCATCGCAATTATAATGATGAACTATGATGACTACCGTTATTTGACGTGGACAGATTTTGCTTCAGAAGCTGGTTGTCCCCGGAGATAGAAGCTGGTTTTCTCGAGCTTGTTTCGTTTTTCCTACGGCTCCCAACTGCTTCTTAACAGGTTCTACGGAATAGGAATTTCGAAACGTAACCCCTCGGCCTCGCTGGAATTGGAGAACCCATACCGGACCTCTCCTTCTGCTGCAGTAATTCCAACATATGTTCCCGGAGACGTCGCACGTAGACGTCGCAATCTCTCCTGAAAAAAAGAAATAACTCAACAAAAAAAAATCAAATATTCCAATAAGGTTGTACTTTTGTTTATTCAGGATTTTGTTTTAAAAAAAACTGTATGTAAAAATAATACTTATCAAATTAAAAAAAAATATCAATTATCTCACAATAAAATACTGGTTTTATCTAGACAAATTAAAAAAAAATACTTATCCAAAAAAAAATCACTCCAAAACAAATAATATAAATAATTCAAAAAATATAAATAAAAATAAAAATAAGCAATAAAAATAAAGGAAAATATATATTTAAAAACCCCAAAAACTTGAACTAAACACTAATTAATTAAAAAAAAAAAATAATATAAAAATGTAAACAATTCAAATGAAATTCTAACCAAAACAAAATTTCTAAAAAAACATTCCTTATGAAAAAATTTCAAGAATATATACCAAATCTAATCTATTAGTAAAGGTTAAGAGTAGGAACAAAGGAACGGATAGAGGAAACTTTTCGCCAAAATTCATGCATCAAGTTTCCCAAAAAAATACAATTCTTTTTTCACAAAAAAAGAATAAAAACAAATAATAAATTTGTAATTAATTAATTAGAATCACAAGGGGGAATACTAAGAGGAATTCCTCAAAGTAGGTTTCTAAGCCCTACAAATGACACCACTGGTGGATTCAAATATGGACAACCATAAACTAAATCTCACACCAGCGTTTACAATATTTACCTGATGGCGGATATTTATTTTGAACATGTTGTGTTTCTACCTTATGTTGATGTTGATCTTGTCCAGCGTTTTTCCTTTAACTTGTTGGCTTCGGTGATTGTCTAGATTTTTATGATTTCAATAAAACAACGTTTTTCTTACTAAGACACCACTGCTGTCAGGTATCAAGTCGAATACTCAGAACCACAAATTTCTAAGTCTTTTATACGCTAAAAATGCTCTTTTAGCATTTTTAGCCATACTGGCATGTGTTGCATGATCAGTGAAATTTAACAGTGAACGTACTTCATGAACTCTAGAACCCTTAGTAATAATATCATATGCTTTTATTTTTATAATATTATAAAGCAATTTTGTTGTCATACACAATTGCTTTTCATATGACGATTTATATATTATATTTTACAAGTGTCATACTGTTTCCTGACCTTGTTATGAAATCTGATATATATATAAATATAAATACAAAAACCGTAACCTTAACCGGAACGCAGTTTCATTTCGGATTTTTTTTGTTCTTTTTCGTTCCTTAAACAAGAAAAAAAATAAAAAAAATAATATTTATTAGAAATTGGAAATGCAACTATTTCTTTAATGTTTGCGAAATTAAAACAATACGAAGTTTATGAAAGATATATATCCTCGTAAGGTATAATCTTGTCCGTAAGCCGGCCCAGTGTCTTCGGGGAGTTGGACAACCTAAACGGCATACATTTGAATTAGAACATTGGAAATGCAACTATTTCTTTAATGTTTGCGAAATTAAACCAATACGAAGTTTATGAAAGATATACATCCTCGTAAGGTATAATCTTGTCCGTAAGCCGGCCCTGTGTCAATACGAAGTTTATGAAAGATATATAAGGTCTTTACCACTATTAGGTGGAATAAATATGATTGTTGAGGTCGACGAAAGTAAATTCGGCAAACGGAAATATGAAAGAGGACACTCCGTGGAGGGTGTTTGAATTTTAGGGATGGTCGAAAGAACTACTCTTAAACAATTAGTTTTAATTCCAGTTGTGAACAGAAAAAAAGAAACGTTGCATTATTTAATACAAGAATTTCTTGATAATGACTCTATAATTTACAGCGATGTGTGGAAGGGATATAATGGGTTATCTCATTATTTTATGGAACACAAAAGAGTGAAACATAGTCTTTCATTTGTCGATAAAGTTACAGGTGTACATACAAACACTATAGACGGCAATTGGCCCCCTATCCTATCATTTTATTTATTTCAATTTTTAATAAAATACTTTGAAAATTATCTTGATCTTTTTTTACTATATAATTAGTAATATATATTTTTTTTCTCAAAATTGTTTATCTTTACATGAATTTTATTACAGATTTTATTTAAACCAACATTATCCTTCATAACAACTATTTCTTCATCAATGACTGCCTCTTCACTATCAACTAGATCTTCACCATTTTCGACTTCTTCATTATCATATACTTTGTTATCTTCTTCTAATTTCTATACATAAAACAAATCCTCGTAAGGTATAATCTTGTCCTCCTTTGTATTACAGTATCCTCCTTTGTATTACAGTCTGTTGGTGAAGATAAATCCCGAAAGAAAGAGTCTTCTGGGGATTGAACTTCAGGTTCAAAATGTGGAGTGACCTGGTCATGCATTGTTTTAGTTATTATGTGTACCAAAATTTCTTCTTGTTTTATAGTGTTCAAGCTATTTCCGAAAAATAGATCATATTAAAAATCTTTACTAAAACTCAATATATTCTCCTCTTCTTTCTCGGAAATTTCAACAATTTTCTCCATTCTTACTGGTATCGTAGTTATTGAGTTATCGGTATCTCTGTAAACAAATCTATGAGTTCCTTTTTTATTTTATTATCAACTTCATTATCCATTTTTATTTTATTATCAACTTCATTTTCCTCTATTGTTACTATACTAGTCTTCGTGACTTCATTATTATTATTATTATTGTGAACGTTAAAAAAACCGCCCCCTATGGGAATGGAAAACTCTGTTTTATTATTTTCTGTGATTGGAAATTGCAATGTTTTGTTTGGTCCTAATATGTTGCAGTTTCTTGCCAAGAAATCGTTGCCTAAATTGCCATCTGCTGGTAGTCGACAAATTTCACCTACCGTTTGGAAATCGTATCGAAATTCTTGAGGAGTTAGAAATGTGCCTAAACATTTGCCTATTTTTTACTTTGAGCATTTATGGTCTTTATATTTGCATTTTCACCCGATAAAATTGGTGTGTCTGGATTTATCTTGCCTTCCTTTAATAATCTAATTTGCGCCCCCGTATCTATTAATAAACTAACTGTCTCAATTTTTGCTATATCTAAAGGCATAGTTACTAAAGGCTCAGGTTGGAAACTATTTACTGGCCTACCCTTCTCCTTATCGTCTTGGGATGAGAATAGGGATTTTAACTCATCCCTCTGCTCTTTTACTGGTTAGCTGGGTAATGTTGTCGGGCAGGACTGGTCAACTCAGAATGGCCTTCTCTTTGGCATTTTTTGCACTACCCCTGTTACAGTGGTTCTTTACTTTGTGCTTCGTATTTATTAAAAGGACAATCTGCTGCTACATGTCCTGAATTTTTACACAACTGGCACTCGGTTCGTGGTTCAATATGCTTGTTCGTATTTAATAAATATTATCTAATATATTTATTAAATACGTATCTAATAAATATTATTTTTTTTATAAATAAAAAAAATAATATTTATTAGAAATTGGAAATGCAACTATTTCTTTAATGTTTGCGAAATTAAAACAATACGAAGTTTATGAAAGATATATATCCTCGTAAGGTATAATCTTGTCCTTAAGCCGGCCCAGTGTCTTCGGGGAGTTGGACAACCTAAACGGCATACATTTGAATTAGAACATTGGAAATGCAACTATTTCTTTAATGTTTGCGAAATTAAACCAATACGAAGTTTATGAAAGATATACATCCTCGTAAGGTATAATCTTGTCCGTAAGCCGGCCCTGTGTCAATACGAAGTTTATGAAAGATATATAAGGTCTTTACCACTATTAGGTGGAATAAATATGATTGTTGAGGTCGACGAAAGTAAATTCGGCAAACGGAAATATGAAAGAGGACACTCCGTGGAGGGTGTTTGAATTTTAGGGATGGTCGAAAGAACTACTCTTAAACAATTAGTTTTAATTCCAGTTGTGAACAGAAAAAAAGAAACGTTGCATTATTTAATACAAGAATTTCTTGATAATGACTCTATAATTTACAGCGATGTGTGGAAGGGATATAATGGGTTATCTCATTATTTTATGGAACACAAAAGAGTGAAACATAGTCTTTCATTTGTCGATAAAGTTACAGGTGTACATACAAACACTATAGACGGCAATTGGCCCCCTATCCTATCATTTTATTTATTTCAATTTTTAATAAAATACTTTGAAAATTATCTTGATCTTTTTTTACTGTATAATTAGTAATATATATTTTTTTTCTCAAAATTGTTTATCTTTACATGAATTTTATTACAGATTTTATTTAAACCAACATTATCCTTCATAACAACTATTTCTTCATCAATGACTGCCTCTTCACTATCAACTAGATCTTCACCATTTTCGACTTCTTCATTATCATATACTTTGTTATCTTCTTCTAATTTCTATACATAAAACAAATGTTTTATGTATATTACAGTATCCTCCTTTGTATTACAGTCTGTTGGTGAAGATAAATCCCGAAAGAAAGAGTCTTCTGGGGATTGAACTTCAGGTTCAAAATGTGGAGTGACCTGGTCATGCATTGCTTTAGTTATTATGTGTACCAAAATTTCTTCTTGTTTTATAGTGTTCAAGCTATTTCCGAAAAATAGATCATATTAAAAATCTTTACTAAAACTCAATATATTCTCCTCTTCTTTCTCGGAAATTTCAACAATTTTCTCCATTCTTACTGGTATCGTAGTTATTGAGTTATCGGTATCTCTGTAAACAAATCTATGAGTTCCTTTTTTATTTTATTATCAACTTCATTATCCATTTTTATTTTATTATCAACTTCATTTTCCTCTATTGTTACTATACTAGGCTTCGTGACTTCATTATTATTATTATTATTGTGAACGTTAAAAAAACCGCCCCCTATGGGAATGGAAAACTCTGTTTTATTATTTTCTGTGATTGGAAATTGCAATGTTTTGTTTGGTCCTAATATGTTGCAGTTTCTTGCCAAGAAATCGTTGCCTAAATTGCCATCTGCTGCTAGTCGACAAATTTCACCTACCATTTGGAAATCGTATCGAAATTCTTGAGGAGTTAGAAATGTGCCTAAACATTTGCCTATTTTTTACTTTGAGCATTTATGGTCTTTATATTTGTATTTTCACCCGATAAAATTGGTGTGTCTGGATTTATCTTGCCTTCCTTTAATAATCTAATTTGCGCCCCGTATCTATTAATAAACTAACTGTCTCAATTTTTGCTATATCTAAAGGCATAGTTACTAAAGGCTCAGGTTGGAAACTATTTACTGGTCTACCCTTCTCCTTATCGTCTTGGGATGAGAATAGGGATTTTAACTCATCCCTCTGCTCTTTTACTGGTTAGCTGGGTAATGTTGTCGGGCAGGACTGGTCAACTCAGAATGGCCTTCTCTTTGGCATTTTTTGCACTACCCCTGTTACAGTGGTTCTTTACTTTGTGCTTCGTATTTATTAAAAGGACAATCTGCTGCTACATGTCCTGAATTTTTACACAACTGGCACTCGGTTCGTGGTTCAATATGCTTGTTCGTATTTGGTCTAGCTGATTTCTTACTACGTGGAGCTCTACAATCCCTACTATAATGTCCTAATCTACCGCAATTAAAACTTATTATTTTTGAATTGTCTCGCGTATTTCGTCTAATATAATTATTAATGTTTGCATACAAATTATCCTAAACGAGAATTATTATTTTGCGAAAATGTATTCTGAAAAGTTGACCCTAAACGCGGATTGCTTTCATTAATTTGTCGCGTTGACATTTTTTCTAATATTTCAATTAGTAATTTATTCGTATCCTTATTAGTTTGGTTTGTCATTTTTGCTGTGCGTTCAATAGGTCGAAGAAGTTCTAAGGACTCTCTAGCAAATTTACATGGTTTTAAAATTATTTCTTGAAAATTAATACAATTTTGAGCAAGTATGTATTGCTTTACGGTCACCGACTGTAGTTCACTAATAAATGGCTTTCACGCCGTTTCTTCAGCATCTTGTACAATACCAAGTGAGCCGCTTGGATATTTATTTCTAGCTGAAATTTTGAAACGACCTAATTTTTTCTCAACCCGGTCAGCAAATTGTTGCACTGACTCGTCAGGAAGTTGGAAACATTCCTGAACTTCCCTTCTTAATTGCATCAAATCTTTATGAGGAATAAACGCATTTTCCAAAATACATTTGAATTCTTGAAAATTTGTCACGACCCGCTCTTGAAAAATATCTGCCGTTTTACCTTAAGTTTACCTCTAATTATATGATTTAGAGCCGCGGTTCTGTCCTGAGGGTCTGGTCTGAAGTACGTGTCATGTGCTAGCTAGAGCTACGAAATTTTGTAACTCTAACAACAATCTATCCCCTTCCTCTGAAAAGGTTGGTAGTCCCTGAAAAAATGTTCTATATGTTTTCTCTAAAGGCAGTGTAACGTTCCTAAGTCATACGTATTGTCTATATCTGAAATATTTGATGGTCGGCCGAATTCGTTAAAACCTGTTGAATTATTGTCTGCAACTCGTTCAGGCAAATCAAAAATATCACGGGCCCTAGTATCATTGTTAGTACAAGGTATCGCACCTTGAGATGTACATTTGTCCATTATATTTTTACTCAAACTCTTAAAAATTTCTACCGAATCTTCACTACTAATTGAGCTATTACTACTTAATGAACTACTTATACCTCCTACAGCACCTTCTATTTCTTGTGTAATTATAGAGGCAAAAGAAACTGATCTTCTCAAATGTAACTTATCAGTATTAGATGATCTAGGTGTGGATTCTACTAATGGTAATTCTTTGAGCTCAGGAAGCAAGAGGGATTGTTCATTTCTATTAAATTCATTGACTAACCACTCAGAAAAATTTGATTTATCTTGAACTAATTTATTTTTCTCTTGGCACCGGTAACCATGTTTTTAATTTAGGATTCGAAGAAAAAAGAGAAACTACTTTCATATCCAACAAATAAAAATAAAAGAAGAAATAATCAAATAACACAAGAATTGAATCATAAAAAAAAAATGATTTTTCAACAATAGTAATAAAAAACTTTATTCAATATTAACATTATGCGCCTTAAACATGTAAAAAATAAATTTTCCTCTTCTCCATAATCACCATTAAATCCGGTGCTACAATTATTATACTACAGTATAACGAACCAAATCCTACTATACTATTCATTTTAATAAAAAAAAACTTAATATTCTAAAAAAAAGAGATGGTAGACCCCTAAAAAATTAAAAATATTAAAAACCAAGAAAAAAAATTTTTTTTTAAAAATGTATGATGAAAAAAAGGTATGATAACAAAAAATAAATTGCATTTTACAAATTGTTTATACTACACAAAATTTCTGAATGAGTGTAAGAAGAAAAAATTTTTCCACATAAGAAATATATAAAAAAAAATGAGAAAGGACTATCAAAACAAAAGAGAAAAAAATTAAAAATTTTCATACAAAACAAATATGAACTTGTATGTACAAAATAAATTCGCTACACTATAAAAAAATTTTTTGCTACCGAATTAAAAAAAAAAATTAAAAAATATATCATTTAAAAATAAAATTTATATCATATTTATATGCTATAATTATAATATGGTACATTTTGTGTACACTATTAAAAAAATTTTTTTCCTAAAAGTTCTAACTACCACAAATATAAAGAAATTTAAATATTTTTTGTATTACAAAATTTTTTTTTAAATTAATTTTTCTGAGATTTTTGCTGCTTATTTTTACGCTGAACAGCTCGCAGTTCTCGAACTTGTTTACGGAAAAACTGCTCCTGCTCTTTCATACAACCCAACCCTAATAGCTGTTGCAGGTCTTTTTAATTTGAAGGCGTCTTCTTGCTGCTACCCATCCTCTTGGTCGTTTTGTCGGTTCTGGTTTTATTTGGGCTGGTACTCGAGAAGCTGGATACCCTTTGCGGTATTCTTCTAAACTGGTGTGTTTTGGACCGGCGTTTTGATGTTTTTTAATGCTTCTGCGATCAGCACGACGGAGATCGACGTCTTGTGATACTGTCTAAGTTCGTTTTAATCAATTCAAATGCTAAGGCTAAGGGCCCGTTACACCTTCTAGCAAATGTCTGAAGGTTTTGGAAAGATTGGTCACAAAAAACGTAGGAGTAATCTTCTTACTAAGAATTTTCTTTTGATTAGAGAACGTATCTCTAATCCTGGTCACGGCACCAATGTTGTGTTCCTGTCCTTTGAGTTGGAATCGTCCGGCGTTCTTCTTGACTTTTTGACCTCGGTGATCGTCTTGACTAATTTTATTTATTTGAATAAAACAACTTTTATTTGCTACGATACCACTACTTCGAGGTATCAAATCGAATGCTCCGGCTGTTCGAATGCCGTTCTTTGAATGTCATTATTCGAATAACCTAAAAATTACTAAGTCTTTTATACGCTAAAAATGCTCCTTTAGCATTTTAAGCCGCCTTTAGCATTTTTAGCCATCCGGCACGTGTTGTATGATCACCAAATTTAAAAGTGAATGAATTCAATGAACTCTAGAACCGTTAGTAATAATATCATATGCTTTTAATTATTATAATATTTCATACGCAATTGTTGTTGTCATACACAATTACTTTCCATATAACGATTTATTAATTGTTGTTGTTGTATATTTTTTCGTACAAGTCATACTGTTTACTGACCTTGTTATGAAATCTGATACATATATTGTTATAATTAAAATATATAACATAATTTATAAATGCCGATAATGCATATTCAACATATGAAATTATTTTGGTTCAAAGTAAATAAACATATTTGAGTTCAATGTAATTTCATTACACAACACCTCCCTTTCCTAAGTTAAAAAATAGATTTATTTTTTACAAATTGGTGTTTCGAAGCATTCAACCTAATACTGTAATGCAAATATCTTTATTTTACCAAAACAAAACGTTATAAAACTTATAATTTTCTTAATTCTAATATTGATAAGATTTACATTTTTCTTCCAACAATAACAAAAAAATTTAAGTACATCTATGTATAGTAAGTATTATTTAATATATTATTTAAAACATGATCGTAAACCCAAAATAAAACTTAATCTATTTATTTTCAAATATAAGTAAAAATCTTTATAATTCTTCAATTTCTTATCATATAGTATTTAAAATCATTTTAAATAATTAACTATCTTTTAATAATTTCTTGTTGGAATTCTATTTAATAATTTTTAAAAATTGGGTTATTTGATCTAATTTATTTTTTAATATAATATTCAGTATACGTTTTACTTTGTTTTAGATTTTTAAATCCTTTTGTTTCTTATTATTCTATTGTATTATTATTTTTATTTTTTAAAAAATTTTAATAATTAATTGTTCTTTCTTTTTTTTTTTATGTTTCTAAAATATATTTTTTAAAAGAGGTCTTCTTGATCTTCTTTATTTTTTTTATAGGTTTTAATTTATTTTATAATTAACCATCATCATTATTAGCTCTACAGTCCGGTGTGGACCTTGGCTTCCTGCACAATTCTTCTTCAGACATCTCTGTTACTCACAGTACTCCTCCAATTTGTTATTGACATAGCTCTTAGATCTTGCTCAAGATCGTCAATCCACCTTCTTCTCGGTCTTCCTACCGCTCTTACTCCATCTGGTTTGCTGCTTAACAAAATTTTCGGTAATCTCGTGCTTTCCATTCTTTGTACATGACCAACCCATCTTATTCGCTGCGCCTTTATGAACTTTACTATGTCTGCGTTTTTAATCAGGTTACAGATTTCATCATTTGTTCTTATTCTGTAATTATTTTCGTTAACCTTGATCGGACCGAATATTTTTCTTAGTATTCTTCTTTCAAATATCATAAGTGAATTTTCATCGTTCTGTGTCATGCTCCAAGATTCTGAACCATATGTTACAACAGGTCTAATAATCGTTTTGTAAATTATTAATTTTGCATTTCTGCACAATAATTTTGATCGTAACATTTTCATGTAGTAACATCTATTACCGGCTTGTATTCTCTCTTGTATACATGAGCTCGTTGAATTATTGCTGTTAACTTGTGCACCTAGATATTTGAATTCCTTTACTCCTTCAAGATTGTAATCACCTATTGTAAAGTTCTTTCTATTTCTTTTTCTTTCACTTCTGGACATAGTCATCATTTTTGTTTTATCTTTATTAATTTTTAAACCAGCTTTTTCACCTTCTTTTTCTAGTTTTATGAATTTTTCTCTTAATATATCCTCTCTTCTAGCTACCAAACCAATATCATCAGCAAATGCGTTCGTTTGACTTGATTTGTTAATGATACTACCTCTTTCGATTATACCTTCTATAACAACTTCCAGTGTTAAATTGAAAAGCAGTGTTGATAATGAGTCACCCTGTCTTACTCCTGATGTTACATCAAAAGCTTGCGTTGTATTGTTTCCAATAGAGACTTTTACTTCTGCATTTTCGAGCGTCAATTGCACCAATTTAATTAATTTGTTAGGTATACCAAGTTTCTCTAAAGCTAGATAAATCGCACTTCTTTTCAAGCTATCAAAAGCTTGCATAAAATCGATGAAAATAATGTATAAATCTATATTGAATTCATAACACTTTTCCATTGCTTGTCTTATTGAGAAAATCTGATCGCAAGTGGAACGTCCTTTACGGAACCCTGCTTGATAATCCCCAATTATTTCTTCCGCATACACATTAATTCTGTTGTGAAGAATGCTAGAGAATATCTTATATGCTATATTGAGAAGAGTAATCCCTCTGTAATTATTACATGACAGTTTATCACCTTTTTTAAATATTGGTTTAATTATACCAATATTCCAAGAATCAGGCATTTTCTCTTGCTCCCATACCATTTTTATTAGGTCATGTATATTTCCATGTAACTTTCTTCCACCATTTTTAATCATCTCTATCACTATCGTATCTTCTCCTGCCGCTTTTCCGTTCTTCATTCTACTAATTGCTTGTTCCACTTCATCTAAGGTTGGTGATTCAATATGTGGTTGCGCCGTTTCATAGTTCTGACCGATTGAGATGAGATCTTCATGGTGTTTTGTATTTAATAGCTCATTGAAGTATTCCGCCCATCTTTCGAGTACAGCATTCTCTTCACTAATTATTCTACCCTGCTTGTCTTTGCATGCATTTAATTTTGGTTGAAATCCTGTGCTTTGGGCCTTAAATTTTCTGAAAAAGCTAGCGCTTTCATTATTTTCATAATGTTCTTGAATTTCTTGCACTTTTTTCTTCATTGCTTCTTTTTTCTTACTCTTACACATCTTATAAGCTATTTTCCTCAAATCCTTATATTTTTTAATGTAAGTTCGCGTATTTCTCTGCAGCATTATCTTTCTTGCTTCATTGTTTATTCTTTATTGCTTCTTCACATTCTCTATCAAACCATTCTGAATTTCTATGCTTTCTTTTCTCGCCTAATATCACCTGTGATGTTTCTTTAATTTTTGTCTCGATCTGCTTCCAGCTTTCGTTTACACTGCTATATTCTTCATTATTTTCTAATGCAGTGCTTAATTTATCTACATACTGGCGTCTTATATCATTATTTTTAAACTTTTCCAGATTCCATTTTATTTTTCTTTCTGCTCTATTTAACGATACATTTGCTATCCTTTGCCTTTACTAAAAAGTGATCAGAATCACAATTAGGACCTCTACACGCTCTCACATCAATCACTGAAGATGCATATTTCTTGCAAATTAGAATGTGATCAATTTGATTTAATATGTTTCTTCCTGGCGCTATCCAAGTTCCTAAATGGATCCTTTTGTGACCGAAACACGTACTCTTAATGATCAAGTTGTATGCAGTAGCAAAGTTACATAATCTTTTTCCATTCTCGTTAGTTTCAACATGCAATGTAAATCGTCCAGCTACTGATTTAGTAAAATCTTCTTTTCCAATTTTAGCATTGAAGTCTCCACAAACTATACATATATCATATTTTTGGACTTCTTCACATAGTTTTTCCAACTGATCACAAAAAATATCCTTTTCACTATCATCTTTCTGTTCAGTTGGGGCATGTGCTGCAATTATTGATATATTTTGGAATTTCCCCCTCACTCTTATTTTGCACAATCTTTCATTAATGGGTTCAAAACCTAAGAGACTTTCTTTAATTTTTTTATTTATGATGAAACCAGTTCCAAATTGACCTGATCTTCCAGTCGAGCCACTGTACAATAGCGTAAATTCTTTTTTATCTATTCTTCCATTTCCTTTAAATCTTACTTCTTGTAAAGCTACAATGTCTAAGCTGTTTTTTAATATTTCGTTTGATATCTCTACCATTTTTCCTGCTTGTAACATTGTACGAACATTCCAAGTTGCAATTTGTAAATCATTAATCCTTATTCGTTTCCGTTGTCTTTGCCGTGAGTTTTCATATAATATCCGAGGCTGATTTGCTGGTTGTCGAACTGAATGGTTTTTTCGAGATTAGGGCGTGAACCTAATGCTCAACCCCCATCTTTGGAGGGCCGTGGTATTTCCACTGGTTATTTAATCCAGCTATCTTTTTTCTACTATGGTTATACCGCCAATTCTCAGTCGTCAGAGCCTCCGTTTGTTTTAAACAGGGGAATCTACCACGAGAAGGTGGAGGTTGACAGTTGATGTCGAGAGGCTATATGTTCGCTTCATATATCCTTAGTACCCTAAGGATATATGTTATAATTAACATATATCAATATATCTAACATTTAATTCGATATAGATTTTACTGTTCTTATAATTAAGATATTTAAGATTTTATAGATTTGAGATTTAATGGATTTTATAAATTTGAGATTCTATAGATTTTCTATAGATCCCTTTCCATTCTTATATATATATTTTTTTTTATAATTGACATAATAGTATTGCTAAAAACAAATTCATTTATTACATATTCTTAAGATAAAATAATTAATATTTATTATTTTATGGTTTTCCCCTCTTTTTTTTAACAGTGTAAACAAAAGGGATATTTTTTATTAAAAGTTGTATATCAAATATTAACAAATATTAAATATGTGGTTCCTTTTTTAAACAGTGTATATCAGCGGTGTCCAACAAAAATTGGTTTGTAGCCACAATCGCTATTTTTAAATAATTTCATTCGCCACATTACAAATAAACATAAAAAATATATTTTATGTACGTTTTTTCATTAAATTCATTACATATATTGTATTAATGTAGTTTACAAGTTATTATTAAGATAACAAAATTGGAATATTCTTAATGTTTGGCAATTTTTTTCTTTAACCACGGCCTTAAAATCTGGTATAAAACCAACGTTAACTGGACATTAAAACCCACGTTAACTGTCAATAATATTGAAATGATACTTTGATTTTATGAAATTGACAGCTGAAAAAGTGGACTCGCACACCCATGTTGTTCCAAACATACTCAACAGCTTTGCAATGCCTGAGTCCAGTGCCAAAAACTCATTTGACTTTAATAGACGAGCCCACATTAATAAAACTGACTCTTCGTTTCGAGGACAATCGTTCTGACTTTGAAGCAAAAGCATATCTGATTCAAAGTTACGGCGGTCCAAACCTAGGATATTCGTGATATCTTGAGATAACTGGGAATTGGAAATGTCAAAATGGAAAGGATGTTGCATGAGTTGGAAAGCCGGTCTGAATTTTTCAATATCAACAAAACGATCTTCAAATTTTCCTTGCAGTACCTATCCGACATAACGCTGTCTATTAAAATTAGAATCTTCTTTATATTTTTCCATATTAACGAAATGCGTGAAATCATAATTTGCAATGTGTATTACAAAAAGTTTTAACTTAGACATAAATTCTCGTACATTCTGCGCTAGATCAGATATTAGCTTTTCTTTTCCCTGAAGTTTTAAATTCAACTCATTAATATGTAATGTTATGATGGGGAGAAACTGTAAGTTGCATTCCATTAATTTTTTTCGCTTATAGAAATTTTTTTAAACTTTTGTTTTGTTTCAAGAAAATCTCGAATAGGATTAATCAGTGAAGAAAATCGTTGCAAAACCTTTCCACGGCTTAACCAACGAACATTTGTAAAATAAACAAGATCATTGAAAGCACTACTTCGAATATAATTAACAACTTTAACAACTGTATCCATCACATTTTAAAAAATGTCAATTCTGGATAATTGAGCACAAATATTTTCTACATCATACAATGGAATGAAGCTACCAAAGATACGTTAGTGTGTTGTTTCAAAATACCTACAAAACCAGATTTCTGTCCAAGCATTCATGCAGTACCATCTGTCGTGATGGATACTAATTTGGTCATATCTAATTGAAAATTTTGAGCTACACATTCAAAAGTTTAAAAAATATCTATACTTCTAGTACGGTCTTTTATTCCACGAATTTTTAATATTTCTTCATATATTTCAAAGTCATTTGATACAAGACGTATCCCAAATATTAACTGTACAGTGTCTCGGATATCACATGATTTGCCCAGTGCTAAAGAAAAACATATATAATTTGCATATTTTTTATTTTTTGCATTTTGTCATTTTTCATATTTTCTTCATAATTTTCGAGTAAAATTTCAATAACAGACACGATAATCTCTTTAATTAACTCGCCGTCCGAAAAAGGTTTTCTTTTTTGTGCTAGAATCCAATCCGTTTTATAACTGGTTAAAGTTACAAGTTCGGATGTGGTTGAAAGCCGTTTAAAAAAGTTTTTGTTGCGCATTTAAATTTGACTTTAACCGATTTATTTCGTTAGCTCTAAATTGTTTACCAATAGCACACTTCCTATCAAACTCGCTATGTATTTGTTGATAATGCTTTTTTGAACCGTCCACTTTGTTGTCAATGCAATTTTTATTACACAATATACATACAGGTTTTTGGTCTTGGTCCATCACAGCGAATTCTAATTCCCAGTTATTATTAAATTTTCCAATTCCGTTTTTTCTTTTCTAATTGAGTTGAACTATTTGCTTCTTCTTCCTCAGTTGGATTATTGGAACGTCGTTTAAAATATTTATCCATTTTTATGGTGGAATTTTTTTTATATAATTTAAAAATATTAATAAAAATTGCGAGTCACTTAGTTCGAAAATGCAAGAAATAATGCCCGAAACTCAATTAAAAATCATAAATGGAAAATAAATATAAAAATGCCTACTATGATTGAAATATTATTTTTAAATTTTCTAACGTACTCCTTCGCGAAAATATTTTTTTTTTTTTTGTAAAACCTAGTAAAGTAAAATTTATAATAAAAACCTTTAAGAAATTGGTTTAGAAAATAATTCAATTTGGTTTACCTATTTTTTTTTAGTAGTCGAAGAAAAGAAATATGACATTTTTTGGTAAAAATATTTCAGTCCTGCTTCGCCACATTCACATAGTGTATTCGCCACATGTAGCGAGTGGCGATGGTGATGGACACAGCTGGTATATATAATTACAATTATTATAAGATTGTGTTTTCCTTAATTTTATGATAAAAGTACATAGTTTTATGGGAAAAAAGATTCGTTCTCTTTTGCATAAACGTTAGAAAAAGTAGTAGTTAAAATTAAATATTTTAAATAAAAATGCGGTATATTATTTTGTGAGTTGTTCTATACCCTACAATTCTTTTGATATAATTCTAATTACAAAAAAAAAACTACAAATTTTGTTTTATGCTTCTAAACCCTACAAATCTCAAAAACAATCGTAACTATAACTCTTGTCCATTATTCGTTCCATAGTTATATAATAATGTGGTAATTGTCACTTATAGTCAACAAAACCGTAATCTCTTTATCCTGCGAGAGTAACCTATTAAAGTGGTTTAAACCCATCCGCGCCTGCTCCAGTTCCCGCTATCCTATTCATTTTATTTATTTCAATTTTTAATAAATTACTTTGAAAATTATCTCGATCTTCTTTTACTATATAATTAATAATATATATTTTTTTTTTGTCAAAATTGTTTATCTTTACTTGAATTTTATTACAGATTTTATTTAAACCAACATTATTCTTCATAACAACTATTTCTTCATTAATGACCTCTTCACTATCAACTAGCTCTTCACCATTTTCGACTTGTTCATTATCATATACTTTCTTATCTTCTTCTAATTTTTCCTTATTTTCAACTCTAATTTTCTTATATACTTCAATATCTTTTATAACTTTATCATTTTCTACTACTTCGTAAATATATTCTAATTCTCTATTATCTACATCTCCCTCCGCGTTAGTATTTTATTTACTTCATCAATACTTTCCATTACATCTTGGGCGAACTCCTCCTTGTACATAACGTTTTCTTTAAAGTTTCGATTCTCTGTTGAACCTCGGAATTATGGCTTCCGTTTCGTACAAATGTTTTCTGTATATTACAGTACCCAACTTTGTATTACAGTCTGTTGGTGAAGATAAATCCCGAACGAAAAAGTTTTCTAGGGATTGAACTTCAGGTTCAAAATGTGGCGTGACCTGGTCATGCATTGTTTTAGTTATTATGGGTAACAAATTATTTTCTGTGATTGGAAATTGCAATGTCTTGTTTGGTCGTATTATGTTGCAGTTTTTTGCCAAGAAATCGTTGCCTAAAATTTCACCTACCACTTAAAAATCGCATCGAAATTTTTGAGGAGTTAGAAATGTGGCTAAACATTTGCCTAACTTCTTACTTTGAGGATTTATGGTCTGTATATTTGTATTTTCACCCGATAAAATTGGTGTGTCTGGATTTATCTTGCCTTTCTTTAATACACTAATTTGAACCCCCGTATCTATTAATAAAGTAACTGTCTCAATTTTTGCTATATCTAAAGGCATAGTTACTAAACGCTCAGGTTGGAAACTATTTACTGGTCTACCCTTCTCCTTATCGTCTTGGGATGAGAATAGGGATTTTAACTCATCTCTCTGCCGTTTCCCTGGTTAGCTGGGTAATGTTGTCGGGCAGGACAGGTCAACTCAGAATGGCCCTCTCTTTGGAATTTTTTGCAGTACCCCTGTGACAGTGGTTCTTTACTTTGCGCTTCGTATTTATTAAGAGGACAATCTGCTGCTACATGTCCTGAACTTCTACAAAACTGGCACTCGGATCGTGGTTCAATATGCATGTTCGTGTTTGGTCTAGCTGATTTCGTACTACGTGGAGCTCTACAATACCTACTATAATGTCCTAATCTACCGCAATTAAAACATGATATTTTTGAATTGTCTCGCGTATTTCGTCTAATATAATTATTAATGTTTGGCCTGATAATATTTGGCCTAAAATTGTTACTACTGCCTACAGCTTATCCTAAACGAGAATTATTATTTTGCGAAAAAGTGTTCTGAAAAATTGACCCTAAACGCGGACTGCTTTTATTAATTTGTCCCGTTGACATTATTTCTAATATTTCAATTAGTAATTGATTCGTATCCTTATTAGTTTGGTTTGTCATTTTTGCTGTGCGTTCAATAAGTCGAAGAAGTTCAAAGGACTCTCTAGCAAATTTACACGATTTTAAAATTGTTTCTTGAAAATTCATACAATTTTGAGCAAATATGTATTGCTTTACGGTTTCCGACTGTAGTCCTATAATAAATGTTTTTCACGCCATTTCTTCAGCATCTTGTACAATACCCAGTGATCCGCTTGGATATTTATTTCTAGCTGAAATTTTGAAACAACCTAATTTTTTCTCAACCCGGTCAGCAAAGTGTTCCACTGACTCGTCAGGAAGTTGGAAGCATTCTTTAATTTCCTTTCTCAATTGCATCAAATCTTTATGAGGAATAAACGCATTTTCCAAAATACATTTGAATTCTCGAAAATTTGTCCCGCTTTTAACCCCTGCCCCCCATAATTTCCTCTCCCTTCCGTTGGACAAATCCAGTGTTTACAGTTAAGGGAAAGTTTTCTCACTTTTTTGGCTACAAAAAAAAAAAAAGTTAAGCAAATTATAAACTAATAGAGCTTATTTTGTATTATTATGTACACTGCAAATATTTTTTACTACTTTAAAAATAGCTTATTTAATTTTCTACTTTCTGAATAGTAAAATCACATGCGGGAAATGTGAGTAATACTACATTTTCTCAAAGTGATTTTAAACTAACTACGTATGTAGTGTGAATTTAATCATTATTTGAAGTAAAAATACTCGGATAACGAGGTGCATATCTAAACCTAAACCTAATACTCGGATAACGAGGTGCATTTCTAAACCCAAAAAGCTGGTAATTTCATATTGATGGTAGAGCAGAAGTATAAAATTATCGAGTGAAATTATTTGTTTTCAATATTAATTTTGGTTCGTTGTAATGAATGTGCCTTTTAAAAACGAATATTTTTACTATTATAAGGGCGTAAAAATGTTCTTTTAATCAAATGAATGTACTCCAAGCTGGAAGGATCCCTTTATGTTTGAATTTTATAAAAACGAAATCTAATTTGTAATTTAATTAATTAATACATACTAAACATATTGGTTACAATATTTTATTGTACAAATTAACTACTAAATATTGTATGAAATATGTTTAGTATATATTAATTAACTAAATTACCAACTGGATTTCGTTTTTATAAAGAACAAACATAAAGTATTAATTATTTCAGTACAAATTTGTCAATTTTAATTATTCAAAATATTAGTACATATTATTAAAACTAATTCCGAGTAATAAAAATTTATACAAAATTTAATTAATAAAAAATATTATTGATAATGTTTTATTTATATTTTAGCAATATATTAAATCATTGTAATTTAATTAACTCTCTGAATAGTTCAAAAAGGAAACTATTCAGAGAGTAAAAGTTTAACACACCAATATCTCAATCATATTGTATTATTAAAAAAACTTTTTGTAAATTAAGACAATATTAAATTATTTAACATATAAAAATTAATGTACCATTACAACTGCAACTGGTATAATTTTGAACTAATTTATTTTTATTATAACTTGGACAAAATTCATTAATTATTTTTAAAAAATTTATTCATAAAGTTGAAAAAGCTATCAATATATTTGCAATTAATGTTATTACTTTCACTTTATATTTATTTAAATTTAGACAATATTTAATTACTTGAAATATAAAAATTATTAGAATTAGACAACATATTTTTGTCATGATACAAAATCATTTTCGTTGCCATAATATCAAATTTATATGGAACAGTAAACATAATGTTTAATGGTGAAATCATATTTTTGACCTTATTTCCTACATAAAAGTCAGATCGTATTTTAATTTTATTATTATAATAAAAAAGTTTATATATTATGTAACTATAGGAATAGTTATATAAAAAAGTTATTTTCTATAAATATTATAGAGTTATATATTTTTAGGGGATATACATAGATATAAGACAACGTTCTTTATATGATAATATTTATGATTATTTTGAAAAACAAAATAAAAAATAATAAAATTTGACGAAGTCATAAAAACTCTTAAATAAGAAATTTTATCTGATTATTAAAGTTATTTTCTTAGCAAATATAACATAAATTTTACGATTCTGTTATATTAAAATTAAATTTTTTTTTGTAAATATTAGTAAGGCAAATAATGACGAAACAAGTTAGTTCTTAAATTTCATTTTGTAATTTCTATAGTAAATTAAACCAATTCTTTTACTAACTATAAATAATAAAACAATTTAAGTTATTTCAAAATAAAATTGACATAAAAGAACCAGCAGGATTTTAAGAATTACAGATTAATTTCCATCGTGCAGTTCCATCGTGAAGAACCAGCAGGATTTTAAGAATTACAGATTAATTTCCATCGTGCAGTTCCAGATGCAGTTCCATCGTGAAATAATAAACTGATTAAAAGTTAATTGATTAACTTTTAATCAGTTTATTAGAAACTGATTAAAAGTTAAGAAACAGGATTTTGACATTTGATTATTTTGTTTGGTTAGTTTGGTTTTTCGATTCAAAAAAATTTGTCAATTTTCTTTATTTATACTTTTTCAATACTACTTAATGTTTTCTTCTCCATTAAAATAGTTTTCACGAGCGTGGAACATTTCCTTTCACGGCGGTACGATACTAAGCTTAACATGTTAATAAATTTAACAAAATATTTTGTGCCAATTATTACCATTTCAATTTTATAATTCAGACAATAGAAAAAACAAAAAGAAATTAAATTGTTTATGTTTATTTTATCATGAATAGACAAATGGAAAGGAATCTGTATATTATATAGAGTGCACATACGTCCCATTAAACTGAAAAATGTCTCACTTTTGTGCGTACTATCCCATTAATTGAGTGGGACGCCTAAAAGTCCAACTTTTATCTAAAAACTTCAATTTTTCAATTAGTTTACAAAGCTAAAGCATAATAAATCATTTTTTCTTTAGCAAAATATAATATTACTTCGTGGTTAGCTCAAATTTATTTGGATTTACAAACATGTTACCTAAATGTTATTTGTTGACGATTCTTTATAAACTATAGGGAAGAATAGCTCTAAATATTTTTTCCATACAAATTTAGGTAACATGTTTGATAATCTGTCTATTATTCCCCCAACTATCAATGCAAGTTTATAAACATTAATTTAAAAATCACATTTCAAATCAAATTACATGATAGAGTAATTATTTTTAGAATTACAATTTCAGAATTTCTCTGTGTTTTGATATATATTTTGACAATTTGGGGAGTAAATGAAAGAGACAAATATAGAAGGGAATTTGGACAATTTTATTTCAAATAAATCGTAATTTAACAGTGCCTTTAAAATAAATCGTATTATTATTAACATATATATTATAACAATAAATCTGTAATATATTAATATAGTTTAGGCATAAAATTTTTTACCTTCTAATAAAATATAGATTCAGGAGAGATTAACCTGTACATTTTTTCCAAGCATTTATTCATTCATACATTTTTTGTAAATTTTATTTGATAAATTCAGTTTTAGATATTTTTTTTCATATATCTATTTTTAATATGTATTTAATAAAATTTTTAATATTCTGAATAAAATTGTTAAAAATGGAAACAATATGAATTAAAATTAAAAAAAAAACAAATTATAATGTATGTACATTAATAGACAGGGCAAAACCAAAATATAAAAACAGTATTAAGTTTATTAAAATTGATTAAGAATAAACTTTGATCAATACCTCTGCGCCTGTGGTTGTAAAAACTCATGGAAAACAAACAACATATTTCTTGTCCTCATGATTGGTTTTACTTAATTAAAAATAGTAAAAAAACAAGTTTCTCTGTGATCGATATGAATCATAAAGATTTTTTAGATACAGATCCATTGGAGAATGTAAGTACAACAAACAAGGTATGGACTATAGGTACGAACTATAAAACAAGGTATGGACTACATTGGCTTAATATTCGGTTTAGATGGATAATACTAGAGAAATCGAAGCCAAGCTGTAATCAATTCAAATATAGTTTTGATTATGAAGGACAATTTCAATAATTGATATAATTGATATTGATATAAAATAAAAGGAGTCTTGTACCAGCAGAAAAATATAAATTAACCATTATTGCATCTAATTTCTACAATAGAGCTGTTAAGTAATGCATTACTTCGGTAACGTATTACTGTACGGTTACTCCAGTACTATATACTTTATTTGAATTACTTTAATGCATTACTGTAATGTCATACTGAAGAATTTAAAGAAGAAAATTAAGTGCTAATACTGCCGTAAAACATTACTCCAACTTTATTAAGAGTAATGGATTACTTTAATGCATTCATAAATAATTTTGTTTTTAAATAACTTTGAAGTCTTTGCTGAATTACTCGGTACTTCAATAAATTACTTCAAAGTACAAACATTATTCATTATAATTGAAAAGTAATTCACGATACTAAAGTAATTCAAAAAAGAATGATTACAGGAATGCAGTAATATATTGTGCTTTAAATTTTTCAGTCAAAATTACTTGTGCATTAAATATGTAAATTACTAAGTAATTCTTCTGCATTACTTTTATAATATACATTATTTAACAATTCTGTTGTGGAGTATGTTCAAAAGCTCCTTGAATACACATGAAACTGCTAAAATATATTCCCCTTATTCAACACGAATAACAGGCAATTACGTGAAATCTAAAATTTGAATTTAGATAAACATAACGTATTTATTATGATGAACAAAAATATTTCGGGCTTTTTGTGTATAAGTTTATATATTATGTATTATGCAGTTGATGCACATCCATGAAAATGATTTTGCACACAATAAAATAAAAAATTACAAAATGAATACTTCTAAACCATTGATTTTCTCCGGTTTCTGTTTTATGGACTTAATCAGATTGTTTTTATATTAGTTTTACGAAGCTTTTAAAAAAAAAAAAAACAAATAAAAATTTTAAAACAATTTTTTTATAAAAGTTCATATTTTTAATTAAAACGATAAAAAAATATATATGTATTCCTAAAATTTAACACAATTGAAAATATTAGAATATATTTTTTGTAAGAGCTTATTTCAAGCATAACGAAAATTAATTCAAATCCTTATACAAAACTTGAAGTAATTTTACTAAAAGAATGAAAAATTCTTTTACGCAAATTTGAACAATTTCCTAATTCTAAATAACACACAAAACAAAAAACTAATCAAAAATAATGTGAAATAAAATAAACTATTTTTAGTAAAAGACTTGTTAAAATTGACTTTATCAAAATTCTTCATTAAACCTAGACAAATATTTTCCTAGTTTCACTATGCAAAAAAAAACCGTTGTCATGATTCCAATTAACCTTAAAGTGGTTATTTTCATTAAAGTTGATGGCATGTAAAAAATCATTGACAAGATAAGAATATCGATTAAATTGTTATTGTTCATGTTCTTATTCAATTTAAAAATAAACGAAGCAAAAAAGACATGTATCCTTTTTAGTAAGTTCTGCCTGCATCAGTGCTAGTTAACATGCCGCTTTATCAATACATATTTAGAACAGTGTTAATGAAAATGAATATACATAGCAAAATGTTTGGAATAATTTTAGTGTTTCTGAACAATACATATAATCTACAATTCGGAATTATCCCAAACATTTGGAAAAAATTTAGAATAATTTATCTACGAGTATAATAAAAATTTCAGAATTTTGCAATATAACGAAGTGGCTAATAACAAAACTTTATAAAATATTATACTTTCTTTCCTAAAATGTGTAACGAATTTAAACAAATATTTGTAGCAAAATTTAGAGGGAATAAACAATGAAATGTAAATATTTTCTAGATAATTTTGAAAATGTCAATAGCAAATTAATATTTGCTATTGGAATTTTCAATCACTCATTTCACTAAAAATAAGAAAAACTTGTGATTTTAATATATATGAAATGTACACTCTTCGAATTTTACACTTTTTGAAGCCTGAGAATAGGAAACTTATTATATACCATCGGACCGTTATTCCTAATACTGTACCAATAGTATATTATTCGGCTTATGAAAAAAATTTATGTAAATGAAATAAAAACTAAATTAGGTATTTTAGTAATTTATTTGTTGATTTAATTCATAATTTTTTGAAAATTAAATCGTATTTGAAACATAAAAAAATACAAAAAGCCCATTTTTATCGGGTAAATTTTATAAAATACCCATTTGAATTTGAATGATTTCCAAAAAGCATCTGGATGATTTACATAAGGCATTTGATTCTGCACTGGGATTAGCATCTTCATTGCTTTATGCATCTTCATTATTATTCGAACTCAATTCAACTTCGTCCCCATCACCCGATTTACTATTGCACAGTTCCAGTTCATGAAAAATTTGCGCAAGACGATGATTCTACTTACATGTAGGTAAAACTTCGCCGAAATCAGATATGCTACAACATTCAAAGGAGCGCTTAATAATTTCTGGTTGGATCCGTTGAACTGCCTCACTTACAAAGTTGACCAGATCTTGGTACTCTGGTTTCTTTCGAAACGAATCTAAGAGTAACAACGACGTATTGTAGCTAAACGGACCCTTACGCTTACCAAAGCAGGATGTCACCCAGTGTTGCATTAATTTGGTGTTCATTGATCCACCATCGCTCACTATAATTTTAATATTTTTTGACAATCAAACACGTGGCACTTTTTCAAGCTTTTGAAAATAATCATTTTCCGAATTATTGTTCCATCGGCAGCCCCACATAGCACAAGAGGAAATCTGTTTTTTAAGTGTCCAGTATTTAAGGGAGCCTTTTCTTGAAAAAAATAAGCAAAATTAAATTTGTTTTTTCCTCAAAATCTTTATTAGATAAGTAAATAAATATTTTTGCATCTTAAATATACATCCTTAAACTATACAAATTTTTTTTTATATTTTTCATATATATGGATCGCGTCAAAGTCTACATATGGAAAAAACGGTATGCACTATATCTTGACTTAGGATGGTCTAAAATAAAACAAAAAACAGAATAAAGCAGACACATAAAATTAAGGAATGAACCTATTTTTAATGAAACATTTAGAAAATTATAAAATTAAAAAAAAAAATTAAAAATACGCATAATTTTTGACCCTTTATTGCGTTCATCATCATCATTTAGTTCTACAGCTCGGGATTTAGTTCTACTTGCAGCCTTCTTCACTATTCTTCTCTATTTTGGGCTGCTGACCACCAGCATCGTATATGTAGCGTTATGCTGTCATTATCTACGTTATATACCCATCTTGATCTTGGTCTACCTCTTCCTCGCTTTCCATCAGGTTTTCTATTTAGTATTTTATAATGTGCTCTATTTTTCTTCATTCTTCCTAAGTGACACTTCACGAATTGTATCTTCATTTGCTGTTAGCTGGTTTAATTCACCATTTGTTCTTCTTTCATAATCACCATTTTCTTGTCTTTTCGCTCCAAATATTTCAGGTAATATTTTCCTTTCATATATTCGCAAGTTGTGTTCATCTGCTGCAGTCAAAGTCCATATTACGCAACCATACGTTACTACTGGACGTATAATTGTTTTGTAGACTATCAGTTTGGTCTGCCTTGATAGTAGTTTTCATTGCAGCACTTTCTTGTTGGCAAAGTAAGATTTGTTTCACGATCTTGTATGCATTGTTGCATACTATCGTCGTTTCTGATTATTGCACCTAGATACGTAAAATTTGTTACCCCTTCAAAATTGTATTCATCAATTGTAATATTCTGTGGGGATCTTTCTTTCGTCGCGGGACATTTTTAGATATTTATTTTTATTATCATTGATTTTTAAACTCACTTTTCCTGTTTCTTTTTCAATGTATAGAAAAGTTTCTACCATAATTCTATAATTTCTGACCACAATTGCGGTCGCCAGCATATGCAATTATCTGATAGCTTTTTCAAAAAATATCTCCCCTTCTATCTAGTTTTCCAATGGCGTCGTTCAGCGGCATATGAAATAATAAAACAGATAGTGCATCCCCCATCTCACTCCTGTTTTACTCCGAATGCATGTGATGTTTGTCCTTGTTCTAATATTTTCGCTTTTGCAATATTCACTGTCATCATTGCTATCTCTGCCAGTTTTCGAGATACACCTTGCATTAAAAGTGACATTAGAACTTTATCTCTTTTTATGCTATCGAATACTTGTTTAAAATCAATAAAGAGCACATGCAATTCTTTATTGTAATCATAGCATTTTTCCATATTTTGTTTTATTAAAAACAATTGATCTATCGTTGATCTTTGGTTTCGGAACCCACAGTGATATTCCTCTATGGTTTCTTCCACAAAAGGCAACAAACTTTTATAGATAATGATGGATAACATTTTGTATGCACAATTCAGAAGCATAATTCCCCTGAAGTTTTCACATAAAGTTTTGTCTCCTTTTTTATGTATGGAGCATATCAGACCTATATTACACTTAGCTGGTATATTTTGCTTTTCCATATTATACTTAAAAAACTATACAATTTTCGGTGTAGATGTTCTCCTACTCCTCCGTGTTTAAGTAGTTCAGCTGTTATACTATGTTCACCAAGGGTTTTATTATTTTTTAACGTATATATTGCATTTCTTACTTCATCAAAAGATGGTGGAGGTATCATGGGTTCAGCTGTGAATATAGCATTGCTTTCATTGTTCGAATCCGTTTGTGGTACGTTCAATAACATATGTTGGTCACTTCAGTTTCATTTGACACAATGCTTCCTTCTTTGTCCTTGCATATGTTTACTCTGGACTGATAGCATTTAGTTTCTTTTTTGACATTTTCGTAGAATTTTTTTATATTTCTCTGGTTATAGTCTAATTCTATTTTCGATATTCATTCACAAGTTTTTCTTTTTTCTGCATAGTTTAGTTCCGCTTATTCTTTTTGTTTTATAGGTGTCTCTGTTCATCCGTGTATTTCTTTGTATCATCTTGATTCTGGCACAATTTTTTATTTCTATTGCAGTTTTACATTCTGAGTCAAACCATTCTGCATTTCTTTCCAGACTTTTAGTACCTGTAGTATCTTTGACAGCATTTTTTATTGCATTTTCGATTTGTTGCCATTCTATATCTATTCTTGCTGCCTGTTCAGCAATATCAATTTGTTATTCTATAGCTGTTTGGAAGCTTGTTATCGTATTGGCATACGATAACTAGCGTGTTCCTTTTTTGTTTACCATATTTGATAGTCTTTGGCGTAGTATTACTCTTTCCAGAAAGTGTTCTCTGTCACAGTTAGCTCTTCTACAGCTTCTTACGTCTATTATTGAGTAAGCTCTTCTAGATGATATCAGAACATGGTCAATTTTTTCACAATAGATGATCCTGGCATCTTCCATGTTCCCTTGTGTATATTTTTTCGTTCAAATGCTGAACCTTTTATTTTTAGATTTGTTTCACTTGCAAATTGACATAATCTTTGTCCGTTAGGACTCGTTAATTCATGTAGGGAGAATTTCCCAATTATATCACTTATATAGTTTTCCCTGCCAATTTTAGCATTGAAGTCGCCCATCAAAATTACGGTATCGTAGGAACTAATATTTTCGCATGTTTCATTAAGACATTCATAAGATCTAACTTTATCTTCGTCATCAGCTTCCTCCGTTGGTGAGTACGCAGATATTATTGTTATATTACAAAATTTGCCTTTTAATCTAATAGTACATATGCGATTACTTATTGGAATAAATCCTATTACTTATTTTCTTAGTTGTTTACTGATTATGAATCCAGTACCATATCTTCCAGTAATTTCGTCACCACTGTAGTACAGGGAATATTTTGGTGTATTGAATGTGCCTTTATTTTTCCACCTTATTTTTGGAACAGCTAACAGACTAATTTTATACCGTATCATTTTATTCGCTATTTCATGCATCTTTTCTGCTTGTAACATTGTTCTAATGTTTCATGTTCCAAGTTGTAAATCACTGTCCTTTATGCATTTTCGGGGTCGTCTTTGGTTGTTATCATGTTGTATCCGAGGCTCGTTTGAAGAGTTCATAATATTTTTTTTCCGGTGTTCGGTTCTTAGACGAACGACCAACCCCCAAATTGGATCTATTTGGTCATGATTTTTGCTATGGTTATACTGCCAATGCTCGGTCGTCAGAGCATTAGTCTGTGTTAAACAGGGTTCACCAACACAAGTTGTATTAGCATCATGAACCCATTAGAACCCCGCCTTTATTGCGTTGTAAGGGTTAAAAGAATAGCCAATAGAATCAATATTAGGTTAAATAGAGTTCGTTCTCTGGAGACTGAGTGCATAAAGAGATTAAAATTTTTTTTTTGAAAATCGGTTCACTAGATTTTCCGCAATCGTGGATACCATTTTCAAAAAGGATATTTCTAGAGAAACGTGAAGTTTTGAAAAATAAAAAAGTAGTTATTACCTATATTTTGTTTTTGTACTTAGTCGTATTTGTCTATTCTTTATTATAAGTGGGAATGAATTAAAATCATTTTTATGGTATTTTTTTTTTTTTTAAATGAACGCACACTATCGGGCCTATTATATATGGATTTTTGACTCCTGCTATTCACACGTTTTGCATTGCCTTTTATAGCCAATAATATATTTTCTTGTTTAGCCCAGCACTTTACTTGTGACCTTTCATATCCCGTACGGCTTTCCAATTTATTCAAAGATTCACCTGCTGTGAATCAGGCAGTGATTTTTAATTTTGACATTTGACAGAGATTTGACATTTTCTTGGCATCGTGGTTGAAGGTTATACTCTATATATACTCTATATAAAATAAAATTAGTGCTGATTTCAATAAATCAAAATAGATAAGACAATAAATTGTCTTATGATTATAACCTATTTATAAATTGGTATTCTAACTAAAAATATACTTAGCTTTCCTAGTCGGGTTTGGAAGTCGAGTACTTAAACCTAACATAACTTACTGAATATAAAAATTCAAACACTTTATGTACGTATTATTTTTATTATTATTACTTAACTTATTTAACATTTGATGTAACAGAACTTAAAAAATTTTCATAAAGACTAAACATTTTTTTTTTTCGAATAACTTTAAAAACCAATATTTATTTTTCTGAAAGTTAATTCCCACTTAATATAATATTTAAAATGTTATAACCAATTTATTTCGCGCTCGAACACGAATGAATTCATTTACTGCATTTTAAACATTCCAATGGACAACAAGTGAAAAAAAAACTTGAGCATAAATGAAGAATTAATAATGTGTGCCATGGTATGAATCAATTTTTTTTTAATTCTATGTAGAAAAGCATACTTCTTAATAGTACAATTTTAGTACAAGAGATTCAAAGTTTTTTTATTTAATTTAAAAAAAGTAAACAAAGTTTTTAAATATGTACTAAAATGTAGAAAATAAATTTCAAAATCCTAGTTTGATAAGAATTTTCCAAAAAAATTGGTAAATATTAATTGCAGAAAAGCTAGAAAGCAGCAAAGTTTTCTTATCATTGAGTGTTTATAAAAATCTCGCCAATTTGCTTTCCTACATATAATCAATATTTACAATTTCAGGCAGTGATTTTTAATCACTGCCTGAAATTGTAAATATTGATTATATGTAATCAATATTTAATCTAATCAATATTTACAATCACAGGCAGTGATTTTTAATTTTGACATTTGACAGAGATTTGACATTTTCTTGGCATCGTGGTTGAAGGTTATACTCTATATATACTCTATATAAAATAAAATTAGTGCTGATTTCAATAAATCAAAATAGATAAGACAATAAATTGTCTTATGATTATAACCTATTTATAAATTGGTATTCTAACTAAAAATATACTTAGCTTTCCTAGTCGGGTTTGGAAGTCGAGTACTTAAACCTAACATAACTTACTGAATATAAAAATTCAAACACTTTATGTACGTATTATTTTTATTATTATTACTTAACTTATTTAACATTTGATGTAACAGAACTTAAAAAATTTTCATAAAGACTAAACATTTTTTTTTTTCGAATAACTTTAAAAACCAATATTTATTTTTCTGAAAGTTAATTCCCACTTAATATAATATTTAAAATGTTATAACCAATTTATTTCGCGCTCGAACACGAATGAATTCATTTACTGCATTTTAAACATTCCAATGGACAACAAGTGAAAAAAAAACTTGAGCATAAATGAAGAATTAATAATGTGTGCCATGGTATGAATCAATTTTTTTTTAATTCTATGTAGAAAAGCATACTTCTTAATAGTACAATTTTAGTACAAGAGATTCAAAGTTTTTTTATTTAATTTAAAAAAAGTAAACAAAGTTTTTAAATATGTACTAAAATGTAGAAAATAAATTTCAAAATCCTAGTTTGATAAGAATTTTCCAAAAAAATTGGTAAATATTAATTGCAGAAAAGCTAGAAAGCAGCAAAGTTTTCTTATCATTGAGTGTTTATAAAAATCTCGCCAATTTGCTTTCCTACATATAATCAATATTTACAATTTTTTGGAAATTTCATATTAAACAGGATTTTCAAATTTATTTTTTACATCTTAGTACATTTCATTAAAACTAAAATGTTTGTAAAACCTTTTTTTTTATTTTTGACTTCTTAGTTTTTTACATTTTATTACGTTTAAAAGCAAATTTTATGAAATAAATTTTTAGTACTATTTTTTTACATAATAATTTTGGTTTGATTATTTTTCTTAATACAGTTTTGAAAAGCCTCTTTTTCCATACTGTTTTACAAAGCAACATGAACAATCACAACTCCACCGGTCCATTATTACCACTCACGCGTACGGATTACCCCCATCACAACTCCACCGGTCCATTATTACCACTCACCCGAACGGATTACCAACATCATCCACCATCACTACACACCAACACCCACCATCAACATCGACCATCACCAACCACAGTTAATACCCACCATCTCAAGCCATCAGCCATCATTACCACCATTATCACGAACCAGTACCAATCATCTCCATCCCCACAATTTTATCTACTTTATATTTCACAAAGAAGTCCGAGGCAGAAGTCCAAACCATTGTAAATGCCCAAGAAGTGGTATATATAACTTTTACATTTTATGAGATATTGAAAGTTTCGCATTTTAAAGTGCATATCAATATTTATTTTATCTATGAAGAAATCTCACTTATATTATATTGAGTCCAGGATTTTGAGTGGCATTAAGCCTCATAACCTCACTTTGAAAGAGCGAGGTTATGAAAACAGGAGGTCATAACCTCATTGTGAAGCTGGTACCGAATCATACAGTTTAAATCGTGGGGACCATTTTGGTCATGGGCCCTAGATTCGCCATTGATCAAGCGCATACAATAATATGTTTAACTGTGGTTATATTTTAGTAATTTGTTTAAAAAAAGACTTTAATGCAAATTAAAGGCTTTTTTTGAATCCAAATTTTTTGTTTTCAAACAAAAAATTAATAATTCATTAGTATTTTTATTGAAAATATTCATTTTCAGTTCACTGGTTAAATATTAATTTGTATATGGTTATGATTTGAATATATTTAAGTTTTTTTTTCTCATTATAATAATTTCTGCGTAATTACGAGCCCAAAATCAAATATTAATGCATAGTGATTTTATATTGCTACATTTTTTGGAAAAGAGTTTTGCCGTTCTTATGTATGTACATTTTTCCAACTTATCATTTAGCACAATACACTTATCATTTAGCACAAATTCGGTAGGCGGCGTAAACATGTTAATGCTCTCTTGGTAAAAAAATCACATGTTGGAAAGGTACTTCTTATCGCACCCAATTAGGGTGGGATACTGCAAAATGTACTTTTTTAATTTTTAATAAGGCTTTCACATGTACTACTACATGTGAAAACCTTATTATTTATAAATATGTACTTACTACATATTTATAAATAATTGATTTTACGTTGCCATAAATGGTATGTCTCCGCAAGCAATACTTTTGAAGTTAATTCAGAGTATCGAAATAAAAATTTTCGCGAGTACAGTAATAAAAAATATAAAAATAAGTAAAAAATAACTCATTTCCATAAATCAGTTATTTAAAAAAAGATTTCCATGTAAATGTTTTTTCACAGAATTAAAAACTGAATATATCTATTTACAAATATCATTTCTAAATTCTTATTTGGGATCATAATATATTGAATAAGTAATTTGTGAATATAATTTGATCTAAGAAAAAGTTAGATATCAAACATATTTTAATAAATATCCAACCAAAAATTTAAATTTTATTAAAACAAGATGCCAAAATTTTATGATCACAAAAATACATAAAAATATATTGATAAATGAATATTAATGGAAATTATTTGGGTACCTACATACATAAATAGAAAAATTTTTCTAAATTCTGTTAAAACTTGTTTAGTTAAGACGAAATTTGAATTTGGTTATGGATCATTACATTTTCCATAATGAATAGAAAACAAACTTTAAGAAGCACTAATCAAATATCTTTAATGAAACTGAATTATTATTTGTAAATAGATTTTTTTTCTGTTTAATTTTTAGAAAATTTAAGATTCAAAAAAAATTTAAGATTCATTTTTCTGTTTAATTTTTAGAAAATTTAAGATTTATAGAATCTTAAATATCTTAAATTTATATAATAAAGATTTTTACTAAAAGTGAATATATTCTTTCTCGCAAATTTCATCAATTTTCTTTCTCGCAAATTTCATCAATTTTATCCTCTTCTTTGTCGCAAATTTCATCAATTTTCTCCATTCTTGCTGGTATCATACTTATTGAATTATTCGGTATCTCTGTAAACAAATCTATGAGGTCCTGTGTTTCCTTAGTTTTAACTACAATTTCCTCTAATCGTGAGTTTAGGCATAGTTCTGCAGTATTTATTACGTGGTCCTTATCTTCATTGTTTTTCCATGAATATAAAATAATATCTTCAACTATTTTGTGGCTTCTTTCTTCAACGTTCACTACTTCATTAATTTCATTACTAAATCTTACTTTACTATTTATCATTTCAATGTCATTATTATTATTATTAACGTTAAAAAATTCCCCCCTATCGGAATTGAACATTTTGTTTTATAATTGGAAATTGCAATGTTTTATTTGGTTCTAATATGTTGCAGTTTTTTGCCAAGAAATCGTTACCTAAAATACCATCTGCTGGTAGCCGACAATTTTCACCTACCACTTGGAAATCGCATCGAAATTCTTGAGGAGTTAGAAATGTGCCTGAACATTTGCCTACCGCCTTACTTTGAGCATTTGTGGTCTGTATATTTGTATTTACCCCCGATAAAATTGGTGTGTCTGGATTTATCTTGTCTTTCTTTAATAAATTAATTTGAGCCCCGTATCTATTAATAAAGTAACTGTCTCTATTTTTGCTATATCTAAAGGCATAGTTACTAAAGGCTCAGGTTGGAAACTATTTACTGGTCTTGGGATGAGAATATGGAATTTAACTCATCCCTCTGCCGTTTCCCTGGTTAGCTTGGTAATGTTGTCGGGCAGGACAGGTCAACTCAGAATGGCCCTCTTTTGGCACCATTCGCAGATTTTTTGTACTACACCGATTCCAACCGTTTTCTCCTGCGACAGTGGTTCTGTACTTTGCGGTTCGCATTTATTAAAAGGACAATCTGCTGCTACATGTCCTGAATTTTTACACAACTGGCATTCAGTTCGTGGCCAAATTGGTCCATTATACATGTTCGTGTTTGGTCCAACTGTTTTCGTACTCCGTGGAGCTCTACAATCCCTACTGTAATCTCCTAACCTACCGCAGTTGTAGCATGTTATTTTTGAGTAGTCTCGCGTATTTACTCTCATAGAATTGTTATTGTTTGGCCTGACAATATTTGGCCTAAAATTGCTATTACTATCTACAGCTTGTCCTTGATTAAAACGTGAATTATTATTTTGCGAAAAAGTGTTGTGAACAGCCGACCCCAAATGCGGGTTACCTTTATTTATTTGTCCCGTGGACATTTTTTCTAAAATTTCAACTAATAGTTGGTTCGTATCCTTATTAGTTTGTTTTGTCATTTTTGCTGTGTGTTCAATAGGTCGAAGAAGTTCTAAGGACTCTCTAGCAAATTTACATGATTTTAAAATTGTTTCTTGAAAATTCATACAATTTTGAGCAAGTATGTATTGCTTTACGGTTTCCAACTGTAGTCCACTAATAAATGTCTTTCGCGCCGTTTCTTCAGCATCTTGTACAATACCCAGAGATCCGCTCGGATATTTATTTCTAGCTGAAATTTTAAAGCAACCTAATTTTTTCTCAACCCGGTCAGCAAATTGTTCTACTGACTCGTCAGGAATTTGGACACATTCTTCAATTTTCCTTCTCAATTGCGTCAAATCTTTATGAGGGATAAAGGCATTTTCTAAAATACATTTGAATTCTCGAAAATTAGTCACGACCCGCTCTTGAAAAATATCTGCCGCTTTACGCTTGAGTTTACCTCTAATTATTTGATTTATAGCCGAAGTTCTGTCCTGAGGGTCTGTTCTGAAGTACGCGTCATGTGGTAGAGCTACGAAAGTTTGTAATTCTACCAACAATCTATCCCCGTCCCCTGAAAAGGTTGGTATTCCCTGAAAGAATGTTCTATAAGTTTTCTCTAAAGCCAGTGTAGCGTTAATGAAATTTCCGGATGTTCCTAAGTCATACGTATGGTCTATATTTAAAATATTCGATCGTCGTCCGAATTCATTAAAACCGGTTGGATTGTCCGCAACTCGTTCAGGCAAGTCAAAAAAATCACGGCCCCTATTGGCATTGTTAGTACGAGGTATTTCACCTTGAGATGTAAATTTGTTATTGTCCATAGTATTTTTATTCAAACTATTATAAATTTCTACCGAATCTTTACTACTATTACTATTGATGAACTACTTATACCTCCTACAGCACCTTCTATTTGTTCTGTAATTATAGGGGCAAAAGAAACCGATCTTCCCAAATGTAACTTATCAGTGTTAGATGATCTAGGTGTTGATTCTACTAATGGTAATTCTTTAAACATAAGCTCAGGAAGTAATAGAGATTGTTCCTTTCTATTAGATTCTTTGTATAACCACTCAGAAAAATTCGATTGATCTTGAACTAATTTATTTTTTCTTGCGATCTCGTTACAGGTGCCATGTATTTAATTTACGATTCGATAAAAAGAAAAACTACTTTCCTATCCAAAAAATAAAAATAATAGAAGAAATAATCAAATAACAGAAGACTTAAACATGTATAAAATAAATTTTCCTATCTCCAAAATTACTATTAAATCCGGTGTTACAATTATTATACTAAAATATAATGAACCAAACCCTACTATTCTATTCATTTTAATAATAAAAAAAACAATCTAATATTCCAAATAAAGAAATGATAGACCCCTAAAAAATCAAAAATATTAAAAACCCCAAAAAAAAATTTTTTTTAAATGTAAAATGAAAAAAGTTATGAGAGCCCCTTAAATAACAAAACATAAATTACTAATAAAAACAAATTTTACAGACAAGAAATATATGTGGGATGGCAGCACAGTCGAACTGCAGGAATTATTGCCTGTAGGGTCGGCTATCAGTTAAATTCCAGCCAACGTCATACTGCCCTCTGAAAACGTGTGAACTTTCCTGTTTAGAAAAAATTATCAAATAAGCTCTTCTCAATCTAACCACGAGCGAAGGAAGTCGTCAACCCAGAAATTTATTCGAATTAAAGCCTATTTGTAAATTAAATTCTGCCTAAAATTGAAATTCTTTTTAAATTAAATTATATCTTAAATTAAAACTCTTTTTAAATTAAAACTCTTTTTAAATCAAAACTCTTTTTAAATTAAATTCCCACAAAATTTGGGGGCTCAACAGGAATTGAAGAGCAAAGGTCTAATATCTAATTAAAAAAAAAAAAAAAAAAAAAAAAACAAAAATCACGTGGCGCGTAAGTGTTCGCGAAATATTAAAAATTTTTGTTTTGAACTAAAGTAATCTTGAATTTAAATTATATTCGTGAAAAATAAATTAAGAGGTGGAAAAATTTGGACTAAAATTTAGTAAATTGAGACTAAAGTAAAATTTGGAAATTGAAAGTGCGAATTTCGGAGAAACGAGATAGAAATTTCAAAATGATCGGAAGTAATTTAAAATTTAGGAATATAATATCGCGATTTTGCAAAAATTAATTAAAAACTAGATTTGGAGAACCCTTAATCCGTCCCAGACCGACATAGAAAGGCCTTTTTTTTTTCTTTCTTTCAGAACCGAGGTGGTAAGACCTCGATTAAGTAGCAGCACAGATTGGTAGGTTGTCGGCAACAACAGTGTCACGGGGTGACAGAGTAAGTTAATTTTGCAAGTACGGAATTTGTGTATTGTAGTAGATCAGGGATCTACAGGGAGAACGAAAGAAGTAAAAATGGAATCACCGGTACGTGAGCTGAAAGAGCTAATAGAGCAAGCAATGGACGAAATAAGGGAATTAAAAGACCAAATGTTATAAAATAGAGGAAACGATATACAAGATTTAAAGGGTAAGGTAGAACAGCTAGCATTACTTGAAAAGGACACAAAGATTAAAATGGAAGCGGACGAGAGGCTGTGGTTAGAGGAAAACTTGCGATTAACAGAGTTGGAACAAAAGGTAGCGAAACTAAGTGAGAAGGACGTACAAATCGCAGAGTTAAAGAAGAAGCTAGAGCGAGTGGAGTTGGCGTCAGGAGCGTCAACGAGTCAGGCGGCGGTGTCAGGGTCTACGCAAACCACCCACTCAAAATTCACGATTTCGGTACGCGAAATCGAGGAAATTATTCCAAAATTTAGCGGTAAAGGTAATATTTCATTAAATAAATTTTTGACAGAGTTCGAGGCAAATGCACTTCTGGTGGGTTGGAACGATATACAGAAATATTTTTTCTGTAAAAAATTACTGCTTACCCCAGCAAAAGAAGCGGTAGAACTGGCGAAAGTGACAAATTATTCAGAAATGAAGACGTTCCTGAAACAAGAGTTTGGTAAAAAAAGCACAACGTTGGAAATTCACAAGCGCCTGATGAACGAACGTAAAAAACCCTCAGAAACTTTCTACGAATACGTAGTCAGGATGCAACAGATCGCCGGAGGTGGAGGGGTGGAAGTGCGTTCACTTATAGACTGCATTGTTGAAGGCATCCCTGATCACGGTGGAAAAAAAACATTTTTATATGAGGCAACGACGTTAAAACAGTTGAAAGAAAAATTAGAAATATATGAACAAAAAATTAAGTTTCAGCCAAGGTTACAGCGACCGGAGAAGTCGAACCCAGCGCCTAGCGTAAAACCGTTCAATCGAGATCGGAAACCAGTCAGACAGTTAACGGAAATAGTATGTTATAGGTGCAATGAAAAGGGGCACATGGCCCGGAATTGTAAAGAAAAACGCGGCAGGAGCACCATCACCGGTTCGCTACACCTATTCTAATCCCAACACAATCACGGTAAAGGTCGGCAACTCCGAGTTCAAAGCATTAGTGGACACAGGTAGCGCTGCGAACTTTATAAGGCAAGACGTGGCGGAACGATTGGAAAACCGACCACAGATCGAAAAAACAGAGCGGGTATTTAGAGGTTTTGGTGAAGTCGGGTGAGTTTTATAACACAAAACTGCGGGTGAGTTTTATAACACAAAATTTTATATTATGTCTCCCAAAAAACTAGGCATTGAAGCAATTCTCGGAAATGAAATCTTGAAAGAAACAGAATTAACGATTCGGCCATCTGGAGTTCAGATGAGAAAATTAGGTCAAGTTGAAGGGGAACTCGGATGTGTCACTGTGTTCCAGGTACACACTAGTGACGAATTAGCCGAGATCTGCGCGGAAGTGCGAAGCCCTTCCAGCAGGAGGTCAAACAGATGATAATTAACTATCGACCGGAAAAAATAGAAGAATGCCGAATTCAAACAAAAATTGTATTGACAGACGATGAACCAGTTGCGTCGAAGCCAAGGAGACTAGCACCCTTAGAAATGAACGTAGTGAATCAGCAGGTGTCTGATTGGCTAGATGAAGGAATCATACAGGCAAGCGATTCGGAGTACGCCAGTCCGGTGGTGGTGGTACGTAAGAAATCAGGAGACTATCCGGTCTGCATCGACTACAGAAAATTAAATAAAAAACTAATGAAGGATCGATTCCCGCTACCACTAATAGCGGACCAATTAAGCAATCTAGCTGGAAGTCGGTTTTTCTCAACGGTAGATCTGAAAAACGGGTTCTTCCACGTGCCAGTACATCCCGAAAGCCGAAAATTCACCGCGTTCGTGACACACAATGGACAATATGAGTTCCGGAAAACTCCATTCGGGCTGTCAACCGCGCCGAACAATTTTTGCCGGTTCGTACAAGACGTTTTTCGGGAACCGCTTCGCAAAGGAGTCATCCGAGCGTATATGGACGACATATTGGTGCCATCGAAGGACGAGAAGGAAAACCTTGAAAAATTGAAGCTAGTTTTTGATGTCGCACAGAAAAATGGCCTAGAGTTCAATTGGGAAAAATGTAAGTTTTTGCAAACAAATTGGAATAAATTAGAATATCTTGGTTTCGTTTTAGCGGAAGATATTCTAATTTATTTGCAAAATAAATTAGAATATCTTGGTTTCGTTTTAGAGGAGTCAGCTGTGCGACCATCAGATCACAAGACGGAGGCCGTCTCGAAATTTAAGGAACCAAAAAAGATAAAAGATATACAAAGTTTTCTGGGTCTAACATGGTACTTCAGGCAATTTGTACCAATGTATTCAATGGTAGCAACTCTTCTCACACACTTATTAAAAAAAGATGTTCCATTTTGTTTTGACGAGAAGTGTCACCTAGCGATCGAACAATTAAAAGAGGCCATAACAACCAAATCGGTATTGAGGTTTTATGATCCAACCGCTGAAACAGAGCTACACACAGATGGCAGCCAAGATGGCTTTGGCGCCATTCTACTACAAAGAGGCAACACAGCAGAGAAATTTCATCCTGTGCAATACTATAGTAAAAAACTGAATTATTATTTGTAAATAGATTTTTTTTCTGTTTAATTTTTAGAAAATTTAAGATTCAAAAAAAATTTAAGATTCATTTTTCTGTTTAATTTTTAGAAAATTTAAGATTTATAGAAAATTTAAGATTTAATAAAGATTTTTACTAAAACTGAATATATTCTTTCTCGCAAATTTCATCAATTTTCTTTCTCGCAAATTTCATCAATTTTATCCTCTTCTTTGTCGCAAATTTCATCAATTTTCTCCATTCTTGCTGGTATCATACTTATTGAATTATTCGGTATCTCTGTAAACAAATCTATGAGGTCCTGTGTTTCCTTAGTTTTAACTACAATTTCCTCTAATCGTGAGTTTAGGCATAGTTCTGCAGTATTTATTACGTGGTCCTTATCTTCATTGTTTTTCCATGAATATAAAATAATATCTTCAACTATTTTGTGGCTTCTTTCTTCAACGTTCACTACTTCATTAATTTCATTACTAAATCTTACTTTACTATTTATCATTTCAATGTCATTATTATTATTATTAACGTTAAAAAATTCCCCCCTATCGGAATTGAACATTTTGTTTTATAATTGGAAATTGCAATGTTTTATTTGGTTCTAATATGTTGCAGTTTTTTGCCAAGAAATCGTTACCTAAAATACCATCTGCTGGTAGCCGACAATTTTCACCTACCACTTGGAAATCGCATCGAAATTCTTGAGGAGTTAGAAATGTGCCTGAACATTTGCCTACCGCCTTACTTTGAGCATTTGTGGTCTGTATATTTGTATTTACCCCCGATAAAATTGGTGTGTCTGGATTTATCTTGTCTTTCTTTAATAAATTAATTTGAGCCCCGTATCTATTAATAAAGTAACTGTCTCTATTTTTGCTATATCTAAAGGCATAGTTATTAAAGGCTCAGGTTGGAAACTATTTACTGGTCTACCCTTCTTCTTATCGTCTTGGGATGAGAATATGGAATTTAACTCATCCCTCTGCCGTTTCCCTGGTTAGCTTGGTAATGTTGTCGGGCAGGACAGGTCAACTCAGAATGGCCCTCTTTTGGCACCATTCGCAGTTTTTTTGTACTACACCGATTCCAACCGTTTTCTCCTGCGACAGTGGTTCTGTACTTTGCGCTTCGTATTTATTAAAAGGACAATCTGCTGCTACATGTCCTGAATTTTTACACAACTGGCATTCAGTTCGTGGCCAAATTGGTCCATTATACATGTTCGTGTTTGGTCTAACTGTTTTCGTACTACGTGGAGCTCTACAATCCCTACTGTAATCTCCTAATCTACCGCAGTTGTAGCATGTTATTTTTGAGTAGTCTCGCGTATTTGCTCTCATAGAATTGTTATTGTTTGGCCTGACAATATTTGGCCTAAAATTGCTATTACTGTCTACAGCTTCTCCTTGATTAAAGCGTAAATTATTATTTTGCGAAAAAGTGTTCTGAACAGTCGACCCCAAATGCGGATTACCTTTATTTATTTGTCCCGTGGACATTTTTTCTAAAAATTTCAACTAATAGTTGGTTCGTATCCTTATTAGTTTGTTTTGTCATTTTTGCTGTGTGTTCAATAGGTCGAAGAAGTTCTAAGGACTCTCTAGCAAATTTACATGATTTTAAAATTGTTTCTTGAAAATTCATACAATTTTGAGCAAGTATGTATTGCTTTACGGTTTCCAACTGTAGTCCACTAATAAATGTCTTTCGCGCCGTTTCTTCAGCATCTTGTACAATACCCAGAGATCCGCTCGGATATTTATTTCTAGCTGAAATTTTAAAGCAACCTAATTTTTTCTCAACCCGGTCAGCAAATTGTTCTACTGACTCGTCAGGAATTTGGACACATTCTTCAATTTTCCTTCTCAATTGCGTCAAATCTTTATGAGGGATAAAGGCATTTTCTAAAATACATTTGAATTCTCGAAAATTAGTCACGACCCGCTCTTGAAAAATATCTGCCGCTTTACGCTTGAGTTTACCTCTAATTATTTGATTTATAGCCGAAGTTCTGTCCTGAGGGTCTGTTCTGAAGTACGCGTCATGTGGTAGAGCTACGAAATTTTGTAATTCTAACAAAAATCTATCCCCGTCCCCTGAAAAGGTTGGTATTCCCTGAAAGAATGTTCTATAAGTTTTCTCTAAAGCCAGTGTAGCGTTAATGAAATTTCCGGATGTTCCTAAGTCATACGTATGGTCTATATTTAAAATATTCGATCGTCGTCCGAATTCATTAAAACCGGTTGGATTGTCCGCAACTCGTTCAGGCAAGTCAAAAAAATCACGGCCCCTATTGGCATTGTTAGTACGAGGTATCTCACCTTGAGATGTAAATTTGTTATTGTCCATAGTATTTTTATTCAAAATATTATAAATTTCTACCGAATCTTCACTACTATTACTATTGATGAACTACTTATACCTCCTACAGCACCTTCTATTTGTTCTGTAATTATAGGGGCAAAAGAAACCGATCTTCCCAAATGTAACTTATCATTGTTAGATGATCTAGGTGTTGATTCTACTAATGGTAATTCTTTAAACATAAGCTCAGGTAGTAATTGAGATTGTTCCTTTCTATTAGATTCTTTGTATAACCACTCAGAAAAATTCGATTTATCTTGAACTAATTTATTTTTTTCTTGCGATCTCGTTACAGGTGCCATGTATTTAATTTACGATTCGATAAAAAGAAAAACTACTTTCCTATCCAAAAAATAAAAATAATAGAAGAAATAATCAAATAACAGAAGACTTAAACATGTATAAAATAAATTTTCCTATCTCCAAAATTACTATTAAATCCGGTGTTACAATTATTATACTAAAATATAATGAACCAAACCCTACTATGCTATTCATTTTAATAATAAAAAAAACAATCTAATATTCCAAATAAAGAAATGATATACCCCTAAAAAATCAAAAATATTAAAAACCCCAAAAAAAAATTTTTTTAAATGTAAAATGAAAAAAGTTATGAGAGCCCCTTAAATAACAAAACATAAATTACTAATAAAAACAAATTTTACAGACAAGAAATATATGTGGGATGGCAGCACAGTCGAACTGCAGGAATTATTGCCTGTAGGGTCGGCTATCAGTTAAATTCCAGCCAACGTTATACTGCACTCTGAAAACGTGTGAACTTTCCTGTTTAGAAAAAATTATTAAATAAGCTCTTCTCAATCTAACCACGAGCGAAGGAAGTCGTCAACCCAGAAATTTATTCGAATTAAAGCCTATTTGTAAATTAAATTCTGCCTAAAATTGAAATTCTTTTTAAATTAAATTATATCTTAAATTAAAACTCTTTTTAAATTAAAACTCTTTTTAAATCAAAACTCTTTTCAAATTAAATTCCCACAAAATTTGGGGGTTCAACAGGGATTGAAGAGCAAAGGTCTAAAATATAAAAAAAAAAAAAAAAAAAAAAAAAAAAAACAAAAACCACGTGGCGCGTAAGTGTTCGCGAAATATTAAAAATTTTTGTTTTGAACTAAAGTAATCTTGAATTTAAATTATATTCGTGAAAAATAAATTAAGAGGTGGAAAAATTTGGACTAAAATTTAGTAAATTGAGACTAAAGTAAAATTTGGAAATTGAAAGTGCGAATTTCGGAGAAACGAGATAGAAATTTCAAAATGATCGGAAGTAATTTAAAATTTAGGAATCTAATATCGCGATTTTGCAAAAATTAATTAAAAACTAGATTTGGAGAACCCTTAATCCGTCCCAGACCGACATAGACAGGCCTATTTTTTTTTCTTTCTTTCAGAACCGAGGTGGTAAGACCTCGATTAAGTAGCAGCACAGATTGGTAGGTTGTCGGCAACAACAGTGTCACGGGGTGACAGAGTAAGTTAATTTTGCAAGTACGGAATTTGTGTATTGTAGTAGATCAGGGATCTACAGGGAGAACGAAAGAAGTAAAAATGGAATCACCGGTACGTGAGCTGAAAGAGCTAATAGAGCAAGCAATGGACGAAATAAGGGAATTAAAAGACCAAATGTTATAAAATAGAGGAAGCGATATACAAGATTTAAAGGGTAAGGTAGAACAGCTAGCATTACTTGAAAAGGACACAAAGATTAAAATGGAAGCGGACGAGAGGCTGTGGTTAGAGGAAAACTTGCGATTAACAGAGTTGGAACAAAAGGTAGCGAAACTAAGTGAGAAGGACGTACAAATCGCAGAGTTAAAGAAGAAGCTAGAGCGAGTGGAGTTGGCGTCAGGAGCGTCAACGAGTCAGGCGGCGGTCTCAGGGTCTACGCAAACCACCCACTTAAAAATGCCGAATTCAAACAAAAATTGTATTGACAGACGATGAACCAGTTGCGTCGAAGCCAAAGAGACTAGCACCCTTAGAAATGAACTTAGTGAATCAGCAGGTGTCTGATTGGCTAGACGAAGGAATCATACAGGCAAGTGATTCGGAGTACGCCAGTCCGGTGGTGGTGGTACGTAACAAATCAGGAGACTATCGGGTCTGCATCGACTACAGAAAATTAAATAAAAAACTAATGAAGGATCGATTCCCGCTACCACTAATAGCGGACCAATTAAGCAATCTAGCTGGAAGTCGGTTTTTCTCAACGCTAGATCTGAAAAACGGGTTCTTCCACGTGCCAGTACATCCCGAAAGCCGAAAATTCACCGCGTTCGTGACACACAATGGACAATATGAGTTCCGGAAAACTCCATTCGGGCTGTCAACCGCGCCGAACAATTTTTGCCGGTTCGTACAAGACGTTTTTCGGGAACCGCTTCGAAAAGGAGTCATCCGAGCGTATATGGACGACATATTGGTGCCATCGAAGGACGAGAAGGAAAACCTTGAAAAATTGAAGCTAGTTTTTGATGTCGCACAGAAAAATGGCCTAGAGTTCAATTGGGAAAAATGTAAGTTTTTGCAAACAAATTGGAATAAATTAGAATATCTTGGTTTCGTTTTAGCGGAAGATATTCTAATTTATTTGCAAAATAAATTAGAATATCTTGGTTTCGTTTTAGAGGAGTCAGCTGTGCGACCATCAGATCACAAGACGGAGGCCGTCTCGAAATTTAAGGAACCAAAAAAGATAAAAGATATACAAAGTTTTCTGGGTCTAACATGGTACTTCAGGCAATTTGTACCAATGTATTCAATGGTAGCAACTCTTCTCACACACTTATTAAAAAAAGATGTTCCATTTTGTTTTGACGAGAAGTGTCACCTAGCGATCGAACAATTAAAAGAGGCCATAACAACCAAACCGGTATTGAGGTTTTATGATCCAACCGCTGAAACAGAGCTACACACAGATGGCAGCCAAGATGGCTTTGGCGCCATTCTACTACAAAGAGGCAACACAGCAGAGCAATTTCATCCTGTGCAATACTATAGTAAAAAGACGTCAACCGCGGAGCGCAAATACCACTCATTTGAACTAGAAACTTTAGCAGTTGTTTACGCTCTGAAAAAATTACGCCATTATTTACTGGGTCTGACGTTCAAAATTGTAACGGATTGCGCGGCGTTGCAGAGAACATTGAAAAAAGACGATTGTCCGAACAGGGTGAATAGATGCGCCATGGAGTTACAGGAATATGACTTCACCACAGAACATCGCTCCGGTACGCGCATGCGGCATGTAGACGCGCTAAGTCGTTACCCGGGTAACGCGATTACGGACAGTATGACAGCAAACCTTCGGAACGGGCAAGATGAAGATCCCCGGTTACGCGCGATCAAAAAACTACTCGAAACGGGTCCGTTCGAAGATTATGGAATCGAAAATGGGATCTTAGTAAAATTGGTAGAAGGGAGAAATGTGATGGTGGTTCCTTCAAGTCTACAGAAGACCCTAATCAATTCAATTCATAATGATGGAATAAAAAAGGTAACTGATATAATTAAAAAAGATTTTTTTATTTCGAACCTAGAAAAACTGGCAAAACATTGCATTCGTTGTTGTGTTAAATGCATACTGGTGTCCAAGAAAAGCTGAAGGGGAGAACCCCATCACGAAGGGAGATGCTCCACTAAACGTGTACCACCTGGATCACTTAGGACCATTAGACGCAACAGCAAATTATCGGTATGTCCTAGTGGTCGTGGACAGCTTCTCTAAGTTCGTCTGGATTTATCCAACTAAAACGTTAAGCAGTCAGGAAGTGATAGGTAAACTCAACGTTCAAAGGATGGTTTTCGGAAATCCGTCCAAAATGGTATGTGACAGAGGCACCGCATTTACGTCAGATGAATTCAAAAAGTACTGCCAGGAGGAAAATATCGACCTACACCATATAACCACTGGGGTTCCAAGAGGAAACGGGCAGGTGGAAAGGATTCACCAAATTATACTGCCCACCTTGGCTAAGCTGTGTTTAGATGACCCCAGTCCAAAGTCAGACGAAAATATTTAGGACCATACGAGGTTACAGCAGTACAAGGGAATGACCGGTATGAACTATTACGTTACGGTCAGTACGATGGCGAGGAGCCCATCAGGACGACATCAGCGGCAGACCTAATGAAGCCATGGATGCCAGAAGACTCCTCGGGGTCCGAGGATAACTAGGATGACCGTGTGGGATGGCAGCACAGTAGAAATGCAGGAATTATTGCCTGTAGGGTCGGCTATCAGTTAAATTCCAGCCAACGTCATACTGCACTCTGAAAACGTGTGAACTTTCCTGTTTAGAAAAAATTATCAAATAAGCTCTTCTCAATCTAACCACGAGCGGAGGAAGTCGTCAACCCAGAAATTTATTCGAATTAAAGCCAATTTGTAAATTAAATTCTGCCTAAAATTGAAATTCTTTTTAAATTAAATTATATCTTAAATTAAAACTCTTTTTAAATTAAAACTCTTTTTAAATCAAAACTATTTTCAAATTAAATTCCCACATATATAAAAAAAAATGAGAAATGAATATCTAAAACAAAAGAGAAAAAATTAAAATTTTTCATACAAAACAAATACTATGAAATTTGTATAAACGACTTAAATTTTCTACACTGTAAAAAAAAATGTTTACTACCGAATTAAAAAAATTAAAAAATGTATCATTTAAAAATAAAATTTATATCATATATGCTATGGTACATTTTATGTACACTGTTAAAATTTTTTTTTTCTAAATATTCGAACTACCCAAAATCTAAAGAAATTTATGTATTTTTTTACAACATTTTTTTTAAAAATTCCCTATTCTGAGATTTTTGCTTCTTCTTTTTACGCTGAATAGCTCGCAGTTCTCGAATTTGTTTACGGAAAAGCTGTTCCTGATCTTTCGTACAACGCAACCGTAATTGCTGTTGCAGCTCTTTAATTTGTTGGCGTCTTATGCTGCTACCCTTCCTCTTTGTCGTTTTGTCGGTTATTTCGACTGGTACTCGAGAAGCTTAATACCGTTTATGGTATTCCTCTAAACCAGTGGTACGCAAACTTTTTACCCCCCGGCACAAAAAAGAGAAAAAAAAGTCGAATTTTGAAAAAAAAAAAGACGAAAAGATAATCACCAAATTTAACAGTGAACGAACTCAATGAACTCTAGAACCCTTAGTAATAATATCATATGCTTTTTATTATTACAATATTGTATATGCAATTGTTGTTGCTATACATAATTGCTTTCCATATGACGATTTATTAATTGATGTTGTTGTATAATTTTTGATACAAGTCATAGTGTTTGACTGACCTTGTTATGAAATCTGATACATAAAAATATATTGTTATAATTAAAATATATAACATAATTTATAAATGCCGATAATGCATATTCAACATATGAAATTATTTTGGTTCAAAGTAAATAAACATATTTGAGTTCAATGTAATTTCATTACACAACAATAATCTTGACCCAAATGCCAAGTAAATACGTACTCAATATAAAAGAACTAAAAATTTTAAAATGATCTAAGGATTCCTGCAGTTTCCGAGGCAAAATATGCTAGTGTCTATGGCGAAAAGAACTTGATGTGAAATTCGAGCTTAACTATATATTTAAAAAAAATAAATTCTATGCTAAGATTTATGAAACGCTAAGAAATTTGACAACCCAAGTGCTACCAATTCTTTGTATAATAGCTTTCCCAATTACAGTATGATAGCCCCATTACGCTTGTGATGTTAGTACGCAAGAATGGTTCAACACTAATTTGCGTATTCTAGACAAATATTTATCTTACTCTCATACTTTATATTTTGACATCAATAATTTTAAACCAACAAACTTTAGAAAGATGACAGTCAGTGGCAGCTGTGATTTTCTTTCACCAGATCCTACAAGTAGGATCTGGTGAAAGAATTAAATACAAGATAGAAAATACAAAAAAAAAATCGAAATACAGAAGTATTCGCCACTCATTTCAATCCCTCCGTCTTATTATATCAATAAACATATTCAGGCGTACGTCTGAAATCCCTAGTTTTACGAATGAAGTAATTTAAAATGTTTATACCTTGGCCCTTTATACATATTTAATACTTATTTATTATGAATTATTTTATTTTATATTGTTTACTAATACATACTTTGTATTATTTACTGTTGTTTTTTCGGCTTTTTGTAGCATACTTTTTCTTATATAAATATGTTCCTGTTGACGCGGAAACTGAACAATTTATTGCTGATGTGCAAGAGACGCAAGCGGCAATACAGTATCCGAGAGAAATTAGAGAAATAATTATTAAAAACGAAAAGCACGAAGAAAATGGCAACTGTCAAGATACTAGGGTGATAAAACAATTTTTAATCAACTCAGTAATCATTTAAAAAAGCGTATAAAGGAAATAAAGACTGAGTCACTCATTAGATTTCGAGACAACTTAACAGCAGACAAAAATACTGACTACTCACGTTGGAAAGCAGCCAAGAGTTTAAAACAATCGCAAATACATGAGCCAGCATTAAAAACAAATGATGGTAAATGGATCGGAAATCCAAAGCAGAAAGCACATGTTTTCGCAGAGCATCTGTCCAATGTTTTCCAAACTTTTCCTCAGAACACAGAAGTTGAAAATGTCACTTTCATTGAAAAAGTGGATGAAGACGAAATACCATCTATCACCTTGAGAGAACTCAAAAATCTATGTAAACACAATCTCAGCAATAAAAAAGCACCAGGTTATGACCTCATCACTGGACAGGTTATGAAAGAGTTACCAGACCTGGCTTTCCTGAAATTGCAACACATAATAAATGCTTGGTTTAAATTGAAACATGTTCCTAGACATTGTAAGATTGCTGAAGTAATTATTATTCCGAAAACAGGAAAACCACCAATAGAAGTAACATCGTACCGGCCTATATCACTCTTACCTGTGATATAAAAGATCTTCGAAAAACTGCTTTTGAAAAGATTAATACGTATCATTGAAAATAGAAGTTTAATTCCAAACCAGTAATTTGGATTTAGACAGAAGCATTCTACGATTGATCAAGTACATCGTATCACTAACATAATTGAGAAAGCTTTTGAAGAGAAAAAGGCCTGTTTAGCAATCTTTTTGGATGTTGCGCAAGCATTTGATAAAGTTTGGCATGAAGGATTACAGTACAAACTCCATAGAGACTTACCTAGGCAGTACTTTGAGATACTTAAATCGTATATAACAGATAGACACTTTAGAGAATGCTATGGAAAAGATTATTCGGAACTGAAGGAAATTTTGACGGGAGTTCCTCAAGGTAGTGTTCTTGGTCCAATACTCTATTTTCTATACACGAGAGATATTCCGCTAGATGACAGCACATGCATGGCTACATTTGCGGATGACACTGCAATCCTTGCAGTTGACAATACTACGATGGAGGCTACAGCAAAAATACAAAGAACGTTAGACAATGTAGAAAACTGGACACAACGGTGGAGCATTAAATTAAATGAAACAAAGTCCACACACATTAACTTTGCTTATAAAAAAATCACTACTCTTCTTATATTTATTGATAATCTAGTCGTTCCTTACTCGAATACAGCTAAGTATTTAGGTATGACGCTAGATGATAAATTAAAATGGAAAAGCACATAAAGAAGAAGAAAGAAGAGTTAAATATAAAATATAGGAAACTATACTGGCTACTAGGATGAAGATCTGAATTGTCATTACAGAACAAAATTCTGATATATAAACAGATATTAAAACCTGTCTGGACGTAAGGCATTCAATTATGGAGATGTACAAAAAAAAGAAAATGTCCAAATGATAAAAACCTTTCAGAATAAATTGCTACGGGGAATAGTAAATGCACCATGGTATGTACGAAACAAGGATTTACACAGTGACTTAAGAATTGAATTTGTTACGGATGAAATCAGGAAAAATGCAGTAAAGCACAGTCAACGTCTGCAAACACATAAAAATACAGAGATGGAACTTGTATTGAATGTCGACAACAACATCCGTCGACTTTGTAGAACCAAACCGCATGAATATATGGCATAACTTATATATTCGTTATTAATATAATAATTTTCCTACACACGTGAGTATAACTAACATGATAAGCAAATCACTGGTCGATCATAAATTGATTGGTTGTGATCTAGGGAGGTGTTTTTAGTGGGTTAAAGTCCCAGACTACTAAGGGACGTATGAGCGTTTTCCTAATAGTGTCTTTCGAGATTTTCACCAAACCATAACAAAAAAAAAAAAAAGTTGTCTTAAATTAAATACATTTTCACCAAATTCAACCATTTGCAAATCAAATTCAACTTTTGCAAATCAAATTAAATCTTTTGTAAATCAAATTAATCCTTTTTTAAAAATAATTTTAAATTGTTATGTTTTTATTAAACACCAATTTTTGCTTGCTGAATGCTATGATAAAGATTAAAAATATTAAGCCTCCATAATTCAAGTATCCATCTATCACCTTGAGAGAACTCAAAAATCTATGTAAACACAATCTCAGCAATAAAAAAGCACCAGGTTATGACCTCATCACTGGACAGGTTATGAAAGAGTTACCAGACCTGGCTTTCCTGAAATTGCAACACATAATAAATGCTTGTTTTAAATTGAAACATGTTCCTAGACATTGTAAGATTGCTGAAGTAATTATTATTCCGAAAACAGGAAAACCACCAATAGAAGTAACATCGTACCGGCCTATATCACTCTTACCTGTGATATAAAAGATCTTCGAAAAACTGCTTTTGAAAAGATTAATACGTATCATTGAAAATAGAAGTTTAATTCCAAACCAGTAATTTGGATTTAGACAGAAGCATTCTACGATTGATCAAGTACATCGTATCACTAACATAATTGAGAAAGCTTTTGAAGAGAAAAAGGCCTGTTTAGCAATCTTTTTGGATGTTGCGCAAGCATTTGATAAAGTTTGGCATGAAGGATTACAGTACAAACTCCATAGAGACTTACCTAGGCAGTACTTTGAGATACTTAAATCGTATATAACAGATAGACACTTTAGAGAATGCTATGGAAAAGATTATTCGGAACTGAAGGAAATTTTGACGGGAGTTCCTCAAGGTAGTGTTCTTGGTCCAATACTCTATTTTCTATACACGAGAGATATTCCGCTAGATGACAGCACATGCATGGCTACATTTGCGGATGACACTGCAATCCTTGCAGTTGACAATACTACGATGGAGGCTACAGCAAAAATACAAAGAACGTTAGACAATGTAGAAAACTGGACACAACGGTGGAGCATTAAATTAAATGAAACAAAGTCCACACACATTAACTTTGCTTATAAAAAAATCACTACTCTTCCTATATTTATTGATAATCTAGTCGTTCCTTACTCGAATACAGCTAAGTATTTAGGTATGACGCTAGATGATAAATTAAAATGGAAAAGCACATAAAGAAGAAGAAAGAAGAGTTAAATATAAAATATAGGAAACTATACTGGCTACTAGGATGAAGATCTGAATTGTCATTACAGAACAAAATTCTGATATATAAACAGATATTAAAACCTGTCTGGACGTAAGGCATTCAATTATGGAGATGTACAAAAAAAAAACAAATGTCCAAATGATACAAACTTTTCAAAATAAAGTTCTACGGGGAATAGTAAATGCTCCATGGTATGTACGAAACAAGGATTTAAACAGTGACTTCAGAATTGAATTTGTTACGGATGAAATCAGGAAAAATGCAGTAAAGCACAGTCAACGTCTGCAAACACATAAAAATACAGAGATGGAACTTGTATTGAATGTCGACAACAACATCCGTCGACTTTGTAGAACCAAACCGCATGAATATATGGCATAACTTATATGGTATTTCGTTATTAATATAATAATTTTCCTACACACGTGAGTATAACTAACATGATAAACAAATCACTGGTCGATCATAAATTGATTGGTTGTGATCTAGGGAGGTGTTTTTAGTGGGTTAAAGTCCCAGACTACTAAGGGACGTATGAGCGTTTTCCTAATAGTGTCTTTCGAGATTTTCACCAAACCATAACAAAAAAAAAAAAAAGTTGTCTTAAATTAAATACATTTTCACCAAATTCAACCATTTGCAAATCAAATTCAACTTTTGCAAATCAAATTAAATCTTTTGTAAATCAAATTAATCCTTTTTTAAAAATAATTTTAAATTGTTATGTTTTTATTAAACACCAATTTTTACTTGCTGAATGCTATGATAAAGATTAAAAATATTAAGCCTCCATAATTCAAGTATTTCCATAATACGAGTATTCTATTTAGACAACGTCAGCCGCCATAACACGCTTTAGGTGCGGACTCTTATTGCTCAAACAACGCATACCATAGTTTTTTTGCCGCCATATTCACCTATGGTGAACCCTATTGATGAAGTCTTCTCAAAAAGTTGCTGCAACAGTTAACAATACAGATTGTATCAATTACTATACACATATGTATATGCAATTGCAAGAGCTGCGGCAGGAGAACGCTTATAGACAAATATGTTAGCTGTATATATTAATTTTGAATTTGTGTTTAATAAAAAATTAACAATTTAAAATTATTTTTAAAAAAGGTTGAATTTGATTTACAAAAAGTTAAATTTTATTTACAAAAGGTTGAATTTGATTTGCAAATGGTTGAATTTGGAGTGTAAAAACTGTATTTAATTTAAGACAACTGCAGCAATTCATACCTTTTTTCCAATTCAAATTTTTTGTTTTCAAACAAGAAATTAATAATTCATAAGAATTTCTATTGGAAAATATTGATTTTCAACTCACTAGTTAATATTTAATTATGTATATGGTTATGATTTGAATATAATATGTATATGGTTATGATTTGAATATAAGAAAGTTTTTTTTTCTTGTTACATATAATTATTTCTGCTCATTACGAACCCAAAATCAAATATTAAGGCATAATGATTTTATTTTTTCAATTTGTACTTCCAGTTTGTTACCTGTGGAGAGTACAGACATCTACATTTTTTGATTCCTTATATTATGAGTTTTGCCGTTCGTACGTCTGCAAATTTTTCAAACTTATCATTTAGCTCAGTGTTTCCCAATCTTTTTTATCTAACGACACAGTATGTAAACAAGGTAATCAAATTATCCGACACTACTATGTCCATATATCATAAAAAAATAAATTGAATACAAAATAATAGTTTTTCACTGTCACTCAATTCACTAATAATGAATTGAGTGACAGTTCCTCTAATGATTCTATTCCGTTGGCTCATTATCACAGAATTATGGAAGTAAGAGAGAAAGCAGATAATAGTGGTGATGAAAATAACCCGAATTTAGTTGTTCGTCAGAGAAGACAACGTAATTTAGCAACCAATAATAAAATAAGCTTGGAAAAAAAAGAATTATTAATAAAATTTTATGAAGAAGGTAAGAGAATAGTTGAATCAGCAGAACTAGCTGGTATTAATAAAAATACAGCTACATCTATATTAAGACGGTACAAAAATGATGGGTGCGTGGTTTTGACCAGAAATCGTGGTGGTAAAAAAAGTTAACTACGGAAATTTTAAATATAATTGAAGAAATAATAGAACGTAATCCGGCCATTACATTAAAAAATATTAAGATTAAAGTATTTGAAAGCAAAAATGTAAACCTTAGCACAACAACCATCTTTAATGCTTTGAAATCTTTAAAGATAACGCTAAAACTAGATACTTTTAACATTGATCGTTTTAACTCTGAAAGTACCATAGAACAACGTAAAAATTATGCTATGCACTTTTCGCAAAACGCCCCACAGCAATGTGAGAAAATTATATTTATTGATGAATCTGGATTCAACTGTCACCTTCGGAGAGCTAAAGCTCGCTCAAAGAAGAATACTGCAGCTCATGTCATAGTTCCAACTATACGAAGACGAAATGTGTCGCTCATTGCAGCCATCAATTTACATGGCATAATACATAAAAAAATAATAGCAAACTCAACTGTAAATTCAAATATTTTTCTGGTGTTTTTAGATGAGTTATTCAATAAATTGGCAGAAGCTAATATCACTAATGCTTGGTTAGTTGTTGACAATGCAAAAATACACAAGACTAGCGTAATACAAGATAAGGTTAGAGAGACCACTCACCAACTAATGTTCCTTCCCCCATACTCACCAATGCTTAATCCAATAGAAAAAGTTTTCTCGAAAACTAAATTGGCGGCAAGAAATTTGTTGGCTGATTCAGAAAATAGTTTAAATTTAGTTGAAGTAATTAAAGAATCTTTGGCAAGTGTGACCTCTGCCGATTGCAATAATTATTACATGGACATGACAATTAAATTACCAATGGCTGTAGCAGGACTCCCATTGTATTGATTTATTTAAATTCATTTTGTTAACTTCAAATTTAGTTTTTTAAATTTTAAATTCAACTTTATTATATATTATTTTTTCAATTTAAAAACGTTAATTTGAAATAAAAAATATTTAAGTTGAAATAAAAAATCTTTAATTTGAAATGAAAAATCTTTATTTTGATTTTAAAAAACGTTATTTTGGTTTGAATAAACGTTAAGTTGATCTGAAAAAACGTTAAGTTCACCTGAAAAACCTATATATATTATATATATATATATATATAATATATATCTAAAAACTATATATATATATATATATATATATATATATATATATATATATATATATATAAAATATAATATATTTCCCGAATCCATATTAACCCATATTGGCCAGTTCGTCTGCGGTCATAATTCGCTTTCCCAGATGATTGAATCTTCTTCTTGCAGCTGCTTCGTAGTAGCATAGAAGATGATCCGATGTCTCTCTGTCATTATGGCAGAGGCGACAGCTGTCCTCTTCAGCCAGTCCCATTTTCTTGAGGTGATTAGAGTACTTGGCTATGACCTATTAAGGTTCGAATGTCCGTTTTGCTGAGGTTTATTTATCCACCTTAATCCTTTGCGGTATGATAATTTTTTTGGATATCGTGAGTTTTGGGAGTTTACCCCAGAAGAGCCTATGCTCTTGCTCGATCCATCTGTTGAGTATTAGTTTTGAGTGACCTCTTGGTTTGCCAGTTCTGAGTGACCTCTTGGTTTTGGAGACATTCCCAGACCAATTTTGACTGCTGCTTGTGGGGGATTAGAGCTTTAAGAACAGGTTGTCTGTCTGAAAGAATATAAATTGTTTCATTACGTTGTAGCTCTTTGCCGAGTGTAGCTCTTTACCAAAAGGAGAAGAATTATCTGCTCCCTACCAGCTCTTTGACGATTGATAGGGATGTAGACAAGTTAGGACCTTTGATCCCGGCACCCGTTCCATCCATGGTTCGGGAACCGTCTGTGAACCAGACGGACGCGTCCGATTCTATTTCAGGAAGCCTTGATTGCCAGTCACTGCGTTCACTGATTACAACTTTGAACGAGATATCAAAGTTATAAGTGGTCGGCATATCATCCGATATAAGTGAGGCTATTGCCTCTAATTTAGGATTTTTCAGGAGCTGAAGATGTCTTCTAAGGTCCCCTGAGTAATAATTCTTCTCCTTTTGAATGCGCAGCAAATCTCTCGCTGCCTCTTTCTTAACAAGGGGTGTACTAGTGGATGGTTCAGGCACATTTCCATTGCTGCTGTGGGACAGGTTTTCATAGCACTTGTTATGCTCAGACAGGTCAGTCTCTGGATCTTACCCAGTTTCGCCTGTACTTTGTATTGCAGTGTTTTTGTCCACCAGACTGTGAATCCGTATGTGATAATTGGTAGGATAATCGATAAATTGTATAATTACAGTTTTGTTTGGGTTTATGTATATCTTTTTGGATTGCTAGTTGAAAAAAAGTACAATTACCCGACACACCAATAAAAAGCCCACGACGCACCAGTGTGTCGCGATGCCCTACTTCGGGATACACTGAGCTAGCATAATACACGTGCCATACAACTGAGCTTGACACCAAATTGCAAAATTTGAGCATTTATAGATATAGGTAAAAATTATTAGATAAAGGTAAAAAAATAATGTTTAATTCGGTAGGCGGCGTAAGTTGCTGTTTGCCAGAACATGTTAATATTCTCCAAATTTGGTAAAATATCACATGTGGGAAAGGTATAAAATAGCGCTGATATTTGTGCCAAGTGTGCAAAATGTACTTATATTAATCTTTAAAATGTACTTTAACATAGTATATTTATTTCGTAAACTAGAATTAATATTTATATTTAGCTCTAAATTTTTTTATATTACAAATATAATGAAACGTAGAACTAACCATTAATTATAGATTCTGCAACCAGAAGCCGCAAATTGTATTACACTTGAAAATGCAATTTAATGCAGTAAAGGTTCACCACAAACGATTAAAGATGCCGCGTTTGATAGGTAATGAAGAGTCGAATAAATAAAAAAGTTGGCCGGTTATTCCTTTTTTCATAGTAAAAATATTTTATCTTTCATATCTTTGTACATAATAAACTGAAAATAAATTAAGCAATGTTGAAATGAAATTATGTTTAAAACTCATTCTATGCTCAAATATTATCAAAATATGAAATTAAATTATGCAAAGTTAAATTTATGTAAAATTTAACTCTCCAAAAATTTAATATAATTTCAATTTTGTTTTTATAGAAGAATTATAGAAGTAAAGCAGAAAGAAAACCAACGAAATTACATTTTAAAATTGTTGGGTAATAAAAATTACACAATGTTTTATTTGAAAGTACAGAGTCACCAGTTCTTCTATTTCAATAGAAAATTCGTGACGACTGTAATTCAAAGATATCTTACCTTATTCAATGACGAAGGTGAATTTTTATTTCTTGACAAATTAATATATTGATGATTATTTGGTATTACTACTATAAAAACATCCTTCCATCTCCATTTATAATCAAAACAGAAAAAACTACATTAAAATATTTAAAAGATGAACATATAGTTTATATACTAAATTTATAATTAACTGAAATTTTATTAGTTATTAGCGGTAATTATCATCTCAAATGGTTAAAATATTAAAGAGTATCAAATGAATTTATAATTTTATCACGATATTCAGAAAACATTATTTACTCATGCCATTCCGGATTTAATATTTAAAAAAAACGTATAATAAAACATTTTTGAATTACCAAAAATTAAAATCATTAAAAGTTCTACAGTTTCCATAAATTTTTCTAAAATCTCCTCTATAAATTATGGTATTAATTTCAAAAGTCTTCTGTACAAATTATGGTATTAATTGAAATGGAATTCAATTATTTAAAAAAAAAATATTACAAATTCCTAGAATTATAGTAAAATAAAAAATCTGAAAATTTATTCTTATAAATTAATTAAAAGAAATGTATTATTATGATTCTAAAAATAACAAAGGTTTATTTATATAAAAAAAACATTTTTCACATAATTATTTATGTTTTAGCCAACTATTTTAATAATTTCTGTATTTTTTTTAATATTAAAATAATTAAAAATGAAACAAGAATTAAAAATTTTAAATTCACGGTTTTAATAGGTATTTTTATGTACTTTTGATAAAAGAAATTTTAATAATTTCTGTATTTTTTTTATTATTATTCTAATAATTGTTTATAATATTCTCTAATATTAATATTAACAAATCCATCAAAAGAAAAGTCTATGTCAAATATTTAAATCTGAGTAAAATGTAAATTTACTTATGTCTGTCCACTGATTCTTTTAAAAAGGGAAAATTTGTCGATAGAAAGAAAATGTAAATTATGCGGTAAATCTAAAGGGATTACAACGATATTTAGGAAGTATAATAAATCATATTTTTTCCTGATTTTAATGGATTCTTTTCTTTTTCGTTTTTTGACTTCTATTATTTAGCATATATTTTCTAATATGGCCAATAAGAAAAATGGAAAATACATCTTTTCAGAGAATTATTATTGCCATTGAATGAAAAACCGAAAATTTGAAATTATTTAAATTTTTGGAGTAATTTACATATTTTCTAATAAATGTCTCTTTACTAAATAGACTACGGTTTTAGTGACAAAAACAAAATTGTAATTAACATAAAAACACATAACCCAGCAAGTCTATCAAATGTTTACCAAAAATAAAATATCTGTTTTAATTTTAAAAAAACGGGAAAAGCAAATTGTATTAAATTACCTTTTCCTCTTTATTTTAGAAAAAAAAATTTCTAAAACCTTTTATGCCGAATTATATTAGAAAAATAATAAAAATGGTTTAAAAATTATATTTTAAATTATCCGAAATAAATTGTAGTTTATTAATTATGAGCTTTCAAATTGAAATTTTACTATTCTAGAATCTTCAGTTGGCAATAAAATAAATGTATAAAATTCTTTAAGAAGATATTTCAATTTTTATTTGTAGTGTTTTCAGATATATTGTTAAAAAAATATTAAATTTCTATAAAATTGAAAAGTTATTCAAAAATTATTTTTAATGAAAGTTTTTACTTTTAATAATTTTAATTTAAATATTTTGAATAATACAGGATTTTGGAAAACGGAAAGTTATGAAAAATGTATAAGTATGAAACATGAACTTAGTAGCTTTTATTACATTATTTGATTGTAATTTGTGGTAATTTAAAAATATTTTGTTAAGTTTTTCTTTTTAATGTCAGTGTAATGTACTGTAATACACTTTGCCCTAGTTGAAATAATCAAATAGCTATATAATAATTCTTAAAGTTGTCAATATAATTCTTAATAATTTGGCAACATAAGATATTATTAATTTTGTACATGTTTAGTCAAGTGCAATGCTTGTAAAATTATATATGTCAATTGTGAAATGTGTAATTTATTGAACCAAAAAAGGCAATAAACACAAACACTTGACTAATCATTTTTAAACATAGAAAACACTTTCTTTTATAATTGTAAGAAAACAAAAAGTCAGTTCAGAATCGCCATTGAAGAAATAATGAACTAGTATAATGAAAAAAGTCTTTATATTTTAACAAGTAATAAACTAAAAAACTATATCTCGAACTCTCCAACTAAAAAACAATATCTCGAACTCTCTAACTCAGTGGAAAATATATATACTTAAATATATATTTTTTCTAAAGTTATTACATTGGTGTCAGGATATAGTAAAATTATTCTATCGAAAATTCATTATTAAATCACGATACTCAATTATTTAAACTCAAAATACATTTCAAATCACAACATTTCGATTAACAAAAATTATGAATAATAAAATTATGAATGACACGGGTCTATAAAGTATTTCACTATTATAATTTTAACAGAATATAACATAATATTCATAGAATCCGGAAAATTAATTTGTTTATCAAGTGCATAAAAAAAATTATATACATATATTGAAAAACAATAATTAATAATTAGACAATATTTAATAATTAATAAAATAATTGTAACTTAAAAAGCAAATAAACATTTAAAAAACTTTGCAATAAATAAATAAATAAATAAAATTAATCACACATAAAAAGTATAGCAAACTTTCCAACAGAAAAGACTTAATTTGCTTAATGTTTCGCTGAGTCTAGCAAACAGTACTTTGAACTAATCCAACAGACCCAGAGGTAATCTTTAAACGCGGCCCAAAGGCGCCGTTTAATCAGCTTAATAAAAATTTAATCCCAATTAGCAATAGATCTTACTATAAGATTTATTGCTATTCCCAATAGCAATAGATCTTACTCAAATACCTTACCAAAATTTAATATTGTCTTTAATACAGCAATTCCTCATCCGAAATTGCAGATAGCTACAATAAATACCGAAAAATATTCAATTACTGTAAAAAACCAGGTCATGTTATAGATGACTATAGGAAATATATAAATAATAATAATAAAAAAGCCAATGTTGAAAATTATGTTCCGTTGGTAACACAATCTAATACAGACACGGGAAACTTCCCCTAGCCTAGCCCATCGGGTTTCAGGACTCAGGCAAGCAACCTAAAATAAGAAATCCAATACAATATATATGTATATCAAAATAAAAGCTCAGAAAATCTAAATCAAATTCAAGAAACTCTAAATAAAACTTAAGAAAATGATGAAAATAAAAATTTGATTCCAGAAAATCAAGAAAAACAAGATCAAATTCAAATAAATCATAAAATGACTACTAATTCTAGAAAATTTAAAGCTATTAATCATATATACAAATCTTAATATCAAAATCAAAATGATATTAGAAAATCTCAAAATGAGAGTAATATTCTATAAACTCGGAAAATACAAATATAAATACATGTGATTCTTTTAACACAATAACTTTTCAAAGGTTGATAAATTAGTTTTAAATCAAATAAAAAATCGCACATTTCCAAGCATTTCCTTCTTATATATTGAAGACACAGAAAACATTCTAGAAATTTTTTATTAGATTTATTTTATTTGGAAGTTGATAGTTTATCTTGCACTAATACTATAAATCATGAAATAAATATACAGCCTGATAAATCAGCTATAATATTAAATAGATTACCTGGAGCCCACAAATCAGAAAAAAAAAACAAATTGATGAAATGTTGACGCAAGGAATAATCCAACATAGCAAAAGCGCTTGGAACAGTCCTTTATAAGTAGTTCCGAAAATATATTTCAACTTTAGATCTAGTAAATGGATTCCACCAAAACGAGGTGGAAAGTAATTACTGCGAAAAAACTGCTTTCAGTACACGAATTAGGCGAATACCGTTTGGATTACGTAATGCACCACCAACTTTTCAAAGGTTGATGAATATAGTTTTAACGGGTCTTCAGGGCATACGATGTTTTGTATATTTAGATGATATCGTAATTTATGGCAGAAATCTCATAGATCATAATCAAAAATTAATCGAAGTTTTAGAAGCATTAAAAAGGTACAATTTAAAGTTACAATAATTTACTCAAAAAGGACGTAAAATTCATATGGGATAAGTTTGGCAATGAATCTTTTAATAAACTCAATAAAACAATCACGGAATATCTGGTCTTGCAATATACAAATTTTAACAAAGATTTTTACTGAATTACAGATTCGAGTGACACAGCATTACGTGCCGTTTTATCGCAGCAAAGAATAGCACATGGTAAAGGAATAGATTTACCAATCGCATATGGCAATAAAACTCTAAATAAAGCAGAACGAAATTATTTTACCATCGAAAAAGATGCTTTAGCGGTGGTATGGGCTACTGCATATTTTCGACCATACCTCTATGTTAGAAAATTCACTGTCATTACTGATCACAAACCACTAGTTTTAAATTGTAATATAACCAATCCAACTTCTAGGATTATTCTTTGGCGCATTAAACTGGAAGAGTATTAATATTGTGTCGTTCACAAATCCGGACATTTAAACACAAATACAGACGCATTATCAAGATTGGAAATATCATATCTTAATATAATTATACAAGATCAGATTCTCAGAAAATTAAACAAAGTATTTTCCGACGATGTGTGAAAAATGTATATTGCCGCCTTTGTTTTCCATAATAAAATCTTAAAAAAACGAAAAAAAAATACATAACAATTTAACTTTATTTCTTTTAATTGAATTCATATTTATTATAAAAACACAAAAATATTAATATTCATATTTAATTATAAAAACATAAAAATCTTAATATATAGCTACTTTGAAAATAAAGCTTTTCTGGCTTTCATTCGAGAAAATTTTAATCGCAAGTCTTCAATATTCAAGTCATTCACGATATCGCTTTCAATCGAAATAGTAGCCAAATTGTTTAGTCTGTCTTGACTCATGCTTGATCTTAAATAGTTTTTTATAATTTTTAGCTTTGAAAAGCTTCTCTCTGCACATGCTACCGACTGATACATTTGCGTAGATTTCGTTTAAATTGTTTTCATACAAAAATTTTAAAGATTTTTCTGGTCCTAAATTTTCGGAAAATTTTGAGGAAAGGGATTTAAGTTCCAAATGTAATTCTGCTTCTGAAATATCCTTCTGAGATCTTTCAGTCAATTTAATTGCCAATCTATTGCAACAAATTTTGAGCTCTTCATCCGGCATCGAGAAGAGACTTTTGATGGCGAATAAAAATTTGAATGGTTCAATTCCAGATTGAAAGGCTTCAAATATATCTTTTATCACCTGTGTAGCACACTCAAATATCTTATCGAAAATATTTTGTTTCTATGTTTTCTTTGGACATACAATTTCTTCGGTAGTTTCACGCTCATCAAAAAATCTTTTTCGTTTTCTTTCCCTTCCAGCGGATTCTATGGGAAAAGAACTATCCACTTTTAAGCAAGTTCCTGTGCTTGTAAAATAATGGTATCAAATTTATTTTGGTGATAGCTTTTCTTCAAGAAAGTCATTGTTCTTTCCAGTGATATCGAAGCCTCCATAATATTCCTCGTAACTGATTGAAGTTGCTTGCCAAATTAATTTCAAATAAAAGTTCATACCAAATCTTAATCGAACATAGGAAATCGAAACTGGTTATTTTTGAAGCAATTGATTCTGCTGTAATTTTCACAACTGCTTTATATGTTGATTTAGCAACATCTTGGAGGGCTTCATAAATTTTTGGCAGTTCAAAGTGAAAAGTTATAGCATTGATGTGACTTTCCCATCTCGTATCGCTTAGTGGTTTGAGAGTTAAATATGGACATTTTGATTGTAAAATTACCCATCTTTTGTTGACGCAGAAAAGAACTTATAAACTTCTTCAATCATGTTGAAGAATAAGCAATCTGGGATGAACACATCGACCACTACTAAATTTAAAGTATGACTGCAGCATGGTATATAAAATGCTCGGGAATTTTTATTTAGTATTTGAGCTTGAACGCCCTTTCTAATGCCCTTGATATTGGCTCCATTATCATAGCTCTGGCCTCTGATGTTTTCAATATGTATTTCGTTTTAGGTATCCACGTCGACATATCGAATCAGCATTGACATTTGTTCCTGATGGCTGATGTCTGGTGTACAATCAACAATAATTGAAAAGTACACGGATTTTTTGACCTTCTCTAAAATTTTGTTTTTTTATGCAATTGCCAATCAAGTTCATAATTTCATTCTGGATGCTCGTAGTTAGTAGTGCACAGATTTCGGGTTTGCTTTTGCTATTAACAAATGTTTCTCCATAACCGGGTCGAATTCGGCTAGAAAATCTACAATTTTTAGAAAGTTTCCATTATTGTCTTCGTAAACTTTGTCAGGAGACCCTCTAAATGCCAAGTTTTGTTTTGCCATCATAATTGTTAAGGAAATTAATCTTCTTAGCACGTTAAGGAAATTAATCTTCTTGGGACAATGTTTCACCTCCTTTTTTAGGCGTTTGTACATTATGGTATCCACTGATGATCTCTTCTGCAATCTATTTTTTAGTTCCATCCATTTGCTGAAGCAGTCAAAATGTGCAACACTTCGTTCGTGTCGTTTTAAAAGCTGTGAAATATGTCGCCAATCATTAACACCATTGCGAGCCAACGTAACAGCAACAGGATTTAAAACAAATATTTTGCAGCAAAAGCAAAAAACTTTATCAGTCTTTTTGGAATAAACTAACCAAGAACTATGATTTTTTTTCACCATTATCCATAACTCTGTGAAAATAATGATTAGAAAAACTTAAGTTTTCCGAGTTTTTAGGATAATGGCTCAAATTTTCTTTGCTCAATAAAATCTTTGTTCAAAGCTTCTGGCCAGTCACTGATATCATCAAAGCATACTGCAGTAACAACTGATGCAGTCGCCGGTTCAATTGTTGGACTTATTTCAATTGGATCAGCAGGGTCATTAGAGTTGGCTACACCCTTTTCCATTAATGTTTCTGTTTCAGAGCCCACTTCAACAAATTGAATAATGTCTATTAGATTTACATTGGCCAATTCCTGACGAGGAGGTTGCAACAATATATTTTCCAACAATGTTTGATTTTTCTTCATTTCCTCCTCTTTTTTTTGTCGTTTTTGTTCATATTCCCAACCAGAAGGTTTTCTCCTTTCCATAGTTTTCTTAGATAATATAAAAAATGGGTCTTTATAAAAAATAATAAAATTTTAAGTTTAAATTAATTTGATTTACTTACAAATTTGAAATTTCTATTCTTTAAATTAACGACAATATAATGTTGTTTTTTTATATTATGGTCGAATATTTTAATTGTTTACATATTAAGATTCTGGTTTTATAAATTATGGACAATCACGTTTCTTTATTTTTTAAAATTGCAAAACAGAAATTTCTTTTTCCGCCTACTTAATTTTCCTTTTTTTTTTAATTTTCCGCCTACTTAACTATTTTTCAAAAATGATTTATGCTTGATAATGGGAATAAAATTTTTCAAATTAGACACATTATTAAACTAGAATGGAAATTGCACAGAAAATAAATAATATTTTTTTTTGAAAAACAACTCTTTTTCAAAAAAAAATTGTTCTTCACAGACGAAACAATATTGACCAAATTTGAAACGTTATTAAGCTTGAATGGATATTGCTCTGAAAATAATAAAATTTTGTACAATTTTGCCGACTTTTTGTATTTTTCTATCTTGGAGCCTCCAATCACGCATCATACCCGCCTCACGCCGGGCCTGGTAACCAGAATATATAAAAATCATTTGTTCAAAAGCTTAATTGAGATAAAGTTTGAAAATAAACGAAGTACATTTTTTTTGTAAGTAATAATTATTAATATAAAAAACAAAAAATAAATAAATAAAGATTTAAGATAAATTTTCATCTTTATGTTAAAAATTTTTTTCATATGAAGGGAGGTGTAATGTACTGTAATACACTTTGCCCTATTTAGAATCATCAAATAGGTGTATTTCAAAACCTATCTCTATTAACATGTTGTCAATATAATTCTTCATAATTTTGCAACATAAGATACTATTAATTTTGTACAGGTTTAGTCAATTGCAATGCTTGTAACAAGATTATATATGCTAATTGTGATTTGTAAGACAGTTTAATTTATTGAACCAAAAAAGGCAATAAACACAAGCACTTGCCTAATTATTTTTAAACATAGGAAATACTTTCTTTTATAATTGTAACAAAACAAAAGTCAGTTCAGAATCGCCATTGAAGAAATAAAGAACTTGTATAATGAAAAAAGTCTTTATGTTTTAACAAGTAATAAACTAAAAAACAATATCTCGAACTCTCGAACTCAGTGGAAAATATATATCTTCTTCTTTCTTAACTCTACAGGAACCTGTAAACTTTGGCTTCCTGCACAAATTTCCTCCACTCCGCCTTAAGCTTTGCAACTTGTTTCCAGTTTCTAACTCCGCATATCCTTAAATCTTTTTTTACCCAATCAACCTTTTTTTCGGCCGGCCTGATACTCTTCTCCCCTCAGCTCTTACATTTAGAATTATATTCTGCATTCTATTATCCTTCACGCGCTGTATATGACCTGCTCATCTTATTCTTAGCTATTTAATAAATCTGACAATATCTTAACCTTCTATAAGAGCTTGTATTCATCATTCGATCTTCTGCACCATTCATTTTCGCCAGTTTTAATTGCGCCATTAATTTTTCTCAAAATTTTCTTTCGAAGATCCTTAAACTATTTTCTTCGTTCGTTGTTAATGTCCAGCATTCAGCACCATATGTAGCTACCAGTCTAATTGTTGTTTTATATAGTTTCATATTTTATTTCTTGTTAATATTTTGGATTTAAAAAGTTTTATGTTCGCGTAATAGCTGCGATTACCAGTTTGTATTCGTCCTTGTACGTATTCATGTATTGCATTGCTGTTATTTATTTACGCACCTAGGTAGTTGAAGTTAGTTACTCTCTCAAAATTATAGTTACCAACTGTCATATTTTGTGGATTTCTTCAGTTCAGCTTTCTTGAAGTTGTCATAATTTTGGTTTTATCTTCGTTCAAACTTAGTCCTACTAAGTGTGCTTCTTTTTCTAAAGTTATAAAATTTTCACGTAGCGATGCTTCATTTCTGGCTAGTAAGGCTATATCGTCCGCATAGGCATTTATTTGTTTAGATTTATTTATTATAGTTCCGTTTGTTTCAAATTACAAGGCATCCCTTTGTCTTACTCCTGAGGTAATTCTGAATTCTTCTGACGTTTTATTTGGTATCCCTACTTTTGCTTTCGTATGTTTTAATGTTAGTTTCGACATGTTGATGAGTTTATGAGGTATTCCTAATTTTTCATGTTTTCATATACTGCATTTCTCTTGATTTTATCAAATGCTTGCATAAAGTCTATAAATATTATATATATATATATATATATATATATATATATATATATATATATATATATATATATATATATATATATATATATATATATATATATATATATATATATATAAATATATATATATATAAATATATATATATATATATATATATATATATATAATATTTATAGATATATATATATATATATATATATATATAATATTTATAGATATATATATATATATATATATATATATATATATATATATATATATTAAATTCATAGGATTTTTATAGTGCCTCTCTTATTACAAATATTTGATTTGTTGTTGACCTATTTGGACGAAATCCTGCTTGGTTTCACCAAGCGTTTTTTCTGTATACACGCTAAGTCTCTTATGTAATAAGCTCTAAAGCAGCGGTTTCCAAACTTTCTGATACTGCGACCCACATAAGAAAAAAAGAAAAAATTGGCGGCCCCCTTATTAGATACAACAATAAATAATATAAGCAAATTTTCAATTTGTAAAAAGTAATGTATTCATAGAATAAAACTAAACAAAAATTAATAAAAATTTAGTATGTATTTATAGAATAAAATTAAAAAAAAGTAATGTATTCATAGAACTAAACAAAAATTAATAAATTTAGTATATATATTTATAGAAAACAAATTAATGTGATGGATGAGCTTGTTTGTTAGCCTCATCTACTTGTATAGCGAATTTTGAAGTATGCAGTTGATAAACTAGCTGATCGCAAAGATCTTCAGATATATCAGCAATTCTTCTACCAACTGTATTATCAGCGAGTTGTATATTTCGCAACTGCTGTGCATATGATTCTCCAAACATTGTTTCAACCATATCAATAGCTGCTGGTAGTACTAATGTTTCACCTATTGAATGGGGTTTTTTACATTTTGCAATTCTATAGGAAACTTGGTATGATGCAAACAGTGCTTTTGATGGAACAGAAACTGTTTTTTTAAATGTTTGTTTTCTTTTATTAATCTCTTCTAGTTTCCTTTGAAAAAAATCTATGGATTTATCAATATATTCAAAATGCATAGTTTCAAGATGACGCCTTAATTTACTAGGTTTCATACTCTCAACAGACAAAACTTTCGTACAAACCACACACATTGGTTTTTCCAATTCGTTTACCAGAACACTCGTGAATCCTAATGATAAATATGATGAATCGTATTTTCTTGACTTGGGGGTGTTAGTTCCTTGTTCACTTGCGTATTTTTTATTTCCACTATCTTTACTGGTACTAGCATCGGTATCTTCATTATTACTTATTTTTCTTTTATAACCGATTAAAAACTTATCCATTGCTTTGATAGGGATAAATATAAATTCTTTAAAACTTTTAAAAAAATATTCTATATATAAATCTCACCCAAGAATTCAGTTTATGAAATATTGCAATTAAAAAAAACTAAAAAATATATTTATTTAATATTCTATAATATTTAAATAGCAGTACACTTAAATTAACACCGATATTGAAATGACAACTGGAGCAACTTCAACTAGAACTCCGTCAAAAATTAAATTGCAATTCGTTGTGATATAATAACGGTTTTAATGTTACCATAGTAACTATTTACCTACTAACTTCGTAACAGGTTGCTAAGTTTTTATTTTTCATGTTCTTCTTTTCCAGAGGAATCAAAAATATATTTTTTTTTGTTTTTTTTTTCTAGAGGCATCTTAAATAGATTTTTGTAAGTATTTTTTTTAAATAGGTAAAGCAGAAATTAAAAACTTCACGACCCCCTTGAGATTATTACGCGACCCCCCTGTGGGTCGCGACCCACAGTTTGGAAACCGCTGCTCTAAAGTATCTTGTAGGCTGTATTCAATAGTGTAACAGTCTAATTTATCCCATTTCTTATATATTGGTATTATCATCCCTGTGTACCATGATTCTGGTATTACTTCAAGTTCCAAAATATTCAATATTAATGCATGCAGAGTTCTGGTTTTAGACAGTCTTCTCCTGGAGCTTTTCCATTGTTCTTTCAATTGCTTGTATGTAATTTGTCTTCGCACTTTCATTATTAAATATGTCAACATCTCATATAGTTTTCTTTTTCGCTCTTATTTGTTGTGTGTTAGCGATCCTTTGCCGTACTGTTGCTTTTACTAGAAAATGATCGGAATCACAATTAGGTCCCCTACATGCTTTAACATCGATAATTGAAGACGCAAGCTTTTTTGTGACCAATACGTGATCGATCTGGTTTATAATATTCGTACCTGGTGCTTTCCAGTTTCCTAAATTTTTTTCCTTGTGTTCGCGCAATTACATAAGCGTTTACCATTTTCATTTATTTCATTATGTAGTGTGTATTTTCCTCCTACTCCCTTTCCGAAGTCTTCTTTTCCAATTTTAGCGTTAAAGTCGCCTAATATAATAACAATGTCATATGTGGGTATTTCTTGTATCATTTTCATAAAAAGCATCACTATCTTTTTCTTCTGTTGGGGCATCTTTCTTCTGACAGGGTTATATTTTGGAACTTCCCTTTTATTCTCATTTTACATAATTTTTCATTAAAATGGTTCAAAGCCCAAAAGAATCTTTTTGATTTTGTTATTTATGATAAATCCTGTTCCAAGTTGACCAGTTCTGTTATTTGGTCCACTAAACATGAAATTTATATATATTTTCTAAAATATTAAATCAGATCCGGAATGGGATGAGTAAATATTTTTTTCTGAAATTTCCTTTTCGATTGTCTAAATGTTTGTATATACACTATAATATAATATATGACCGGTGCGCTTATTCGCAGTTTAAGTTTTAGGTTTATGCTGTATTTTAAAAGGATGTTTTTTGAAAAAAACTGTATTTAGATATCATATATTTTCAAAAAAAACTGTATTTATGTATCAAGTCTACAAGATACTAGAGTATGTAAAATAACGGGGTATTTTGAAACCGCGGTTTCCGGTTTTCAATTTTTAAAAACCGCAGTTTCCGGTTTCGGTTAGGGTTTTCAATATAATTAGTTGCTTAAAGAAGAAAATCTGTACTATAATAAGGTACATTTAATAATAATAAATTATATACCATTTAACTTTTTAATTCCATTTATTTATATTATAAAAAATAATTCAAAATTTAACAATACAAAAAACGATAAAAAATTATTAAATTGTCAAACAAAAATGATTATAGGTTATATTAAATGTTTAATTATTACTACTATTAACTCTATAATATTTTAAAAATACCAAATAATTAATGGAATGATCACTAAGGCGAGATCTCAGTTTCCGTGTGAAATTCACTGAAACGGAAAATACTCGTTCAGATTCAGTGGATGTTGGACGTACTGTTAAAACTGCATCATATAATTGTTGTAAAGTTTGAGTTCTTTTGCTAGTTTTCTTATATATAGCAAATTCTTCTTTGAGAGATTTATATGGGGTCTCTTGTACTCCACCCTCTTTGGATGCATTATTTATACAAGCGTTCATTTCATATTCTAAAGACATAATATCACAATGAACAGAAACATCATTTGAATCGATGAAGCTCCCTTCATCATCAGATACCGCGGCTGTTAATAAATTAGGGTACAGACGATTCAACAAACGCGTACCGAAATTTAAATTTTCTATTGTTGGTATTTTTTGCTGCAGAAGACAGGATAATAATGAGTTAAGATCTGAATTCTCTCAAGAACATAATCGCGTCTTGATATTTTCTTTCAGTTCGTTAATTTCAGGTATCGCTTCGACAAGAGTTTTTTCTTGAGTTCCGATTCCATCAAGCTTTTTCAACAAAAAATTAATTGCACCTTTGGCAGTAATTAAATTTGCGTCTTTCCTACTTAATGCAAGCACAGTGAGTTCTAATGGTTTCAAAATAGAGCACAACCCTTTAATTAAGTCTAAATTGAAACCATGATTAACCCTTTAATTACGTCTAAATTGAGACCATGACCAATGATTAAATTTGTGGCGTTTAATTTTGTCAATGCTTCCACAATTGGTTTCTGAAGCTTCAAAAAATTTTCCAGCATAGGATAGATCGAATTCCATCTATGTTTAACGTCCAATACCAGATGGAGTTCATGCTCAAGCTCAATACGAACTTTTGCTTGCAAGATATCGTTGCGAACAGTCGATTATTTGAAAATGTTTACTATAACCCGTACTTTGTTTAGTATCTCAGCTTTTTTTTAATATATCGGTAACCCTTTCGGTTTCGCTTTCCTTATATTCATCAGTAGTAGCAGACAAAGAAAAATCGTCTTCAAAATCGTCTTTCTCATTATTACCAATGGCTTCATCTTCAGAACTTGTATTTTGGTCATCATTTATGCGTTTTCTGAAATAAAATGTATTACAAATGGCTAAATGAAGACCATGGTTTAAACACAATTGTACTTCTGTTGGAGATTCTCTTCTGTATTTCGCCATGACACTGGCTCCGTCGTTGGTAGTAGCCACCAACGACGGTGCCAGTGTCATGTTTTTCATGTTTCTTTCAAAAGAAACATGAAAAATTTTAAGATGATCGGTGACAATTGACAGAATTTTTCTTGCGTTGCACGATCAAATAATTCTTATCAATCCAAGATTAAATACTTTTCGCGTTTTATCATGTACATTGATATTCATGTACGTTGTCGTGAACTTACCCATTCATCCAAAGTGATGCTGAATTTCTGAACTTTCTTTATAGCTTCATCAAAGTAGTTGATATATATGTTTTTCTTTATTTCAAATTCAGCATGAATAAGTGCCATTGTACCATTTTCGCTGTTTGGCAATTTGTAGCCCTGAGCATGAATTGCCTGCAGAATGAAACTATATCTTGTAATTCCTCTAATAGAAAATCCGTCTTTTGTGGCTAACTCATCAACAATTTCCCCAATAGTTATTTTTTTTTCATAAAATCAACTATTGTTTTATGCTATGAGCTAGTACTTGTTGAAGCATTTGAATCTGAATCGTGCGTTCTCTTACAAGTAATCTTATGAATACACCGCATATGATTGATCAATGCAGATGTAGATACCTTAGAATTGTTAACTTCTGTTCCGCATTTTTTACATTTGGCTTTATTGTTAGCACTATTAGAAGCCCGAATTTTCGTAAAATATTCCCAAACTTGAGAAGATGACATTTTTGGGTATATTTTTTTCTTATCGCAACTGTGAGTGGTGTTAAAATTTGTTTAGTATTGTATATTAAAAAAATCTATTATTAAATTCGAGTTAGTACTTAAAATTACCTGTATAATATATATATATATATATATATCGAAGTTAATAAACTATTAATAATTTTGAAAACTACAACTTGTAATAATTTTTTAAACTGAGAAGTTAAAAATTTTGCGGACTGCAATATTTGTAAACTGTAATTGAGTTGTTAGGCTTGCCAGGTGTCCGGATTTCGGCGGGATTTTCCCGACTTTGAACTAATTTCCCGCCGTCCCGATATCACCAATAATTTCCCGCTTTTGTGTGAAATCTCTTAAAATAATTAATACTTCCAGTAATAAATAAATACTATGATAAAGAAATCGATATAACCAGGATTACAAGAATATCGATATCGTTGTAACCCTACTCTTGCACATGCAATAATTATTTTTGTGTCATCCCTAGTTGTCAATTCAATGCATAATTTATATTTATATTTGAAAGCTTTTATTGGTGTTGTTTAATATGTAGATGCGCCATTTACGTTATAATATAATATATAAATATGTAAGTATAGTTGCGAAAATTAATATTAAACTTAAAATAATATTGATAATAATAATAATAAAAAGTTAACTAATTCCAGCGTATAATGAAAGAAAAAGCAACGGCACGTAATGATCATCAAAAGCAACCTAAAAGGTTTGTGAAATATAATAAAAATTGGAATGAAAAGTATAGTTGCCTAAGAAGAAAGTCTGATGCTGATGACAACACAGCAATGTGTGTAATATGCCAAAATAAATCTTTTTCAATTGGTCATGGTGGAGAAAGTGATATTAAAAAGCATATAAAAACAAAATTTCACACTGTAAGTTTAGCAACTGCTGCAAGTTCCAGTAAATTGTCAAGTTTTTTGTCACTAAAAATTCAAAAAGTGAAAATTCAACTATTGCCGCTGAAACAGCTTTTGTGTACCACGGAGTTGTGTATTCACACAGTTTTATATCCAGCGATTGTGCAGGTAATTTGTTTGCCTCATTATTTTCCGATTCTGAAATCGCAAAAAAATAAAGATGTGGAAGAACCAAAGCTTCAAAAATTATAACACAAGTACTTGGTCCAGCTTCTAAAAAGATGATTCTTGATGAACTTAAGCATAATTATTCTTTTTCAATTGCTACCGACGCCTCTAATAAAGGAAATGTTAAAACATTTCCACTTTTAGTTAGATATTTCAGTAAAGTGTATGGTGTCAAGACGGGTTTAGTTGACTTTTATTCTCTGGATAGTGAATCGTCAAAAACAATAGCTGAATCGTTAAAAATGAAATTGGAATTATTGCGCGGATAATGCTTCGGTAAATTTTGGGAAAAACCAAAGCGTTTATACAGAATTATTAAAACATAATAATGAAATTATTCCTGTAGGTTGCAATTGTCATATTTTAAGTAATGCTGTCAAAAAAAGTACATACCAATTAAAATATGATTTAGAATTGATTGTGATAAAAGTATTTAACGAATTTAGCTCGTCAACAAAAAAAACAAAGGAATTGAAGGAATTTTTTGCGTGGTCACAAATTGAATTGTGTGAATTACTTCGACATGTTCCAACTCGTTGGCTAAGCCTTTTGCCAGCTATTGAAAGATTTATTAAGAACTATGATCCAGTGAAAAGTTACTTTTTATCAAAAAATGCTATTTCCCCAATTTTAAGAATTTTTTTTTAGGATGAACTATCTTTAGCATATTTAGGGTTTGTTATGAACGTGTGTCCACTATTTTTCAACCAATAATAATTAAATTAGAGTCAAATGAGGCACTGGCCTGTGAAATATTTGAGCTTATGGATTATGCGAGTCAAAATTTAATGGAGCGTGCAAATGCAGCCTTTTATGGTTCCATTGCAAATATTATTTTTAAAAAAAGTGACAACATTGATGCTATTAAAATTCTTACAGAAATGACACTAAAAACAGAACCAAATTTTCTTAATTTTAAAGAAATTATTGAATCTTTCAATATAAAAAATGTCGATATTGACTCATTATTTGACGAAATTTTATTTCTTAAAAAGCATCACTATCTTTTTCTTCTGTTGGGGCATCTTTCTTCTGACAGGGTTATATTTTGGAACTTCCCTTTTATTCTCATTTTACATAATTTTTCATTAAAATGGTTCAAAGCCCAAAAGAATCTTTTTGATTTTGTTATTTATGATAAATCCTGTTCCAAGTTGACCAGTTCTGTTATTTGGTCCACTAAACATGAAATTATATATATTTTCTAAAATATTAAATCAGATCTGGAATGGGATGAGTAAATATTTTTTTCTGAAATTTCCTTTTCGATTGTCTAAATGTTTGTATATACACTATAATATAATATATGACCGGTGCGCTTATTCGTATATACACTATAATATAATATATGACCGGTGCGTTTAAGTTTTAGGTTTATGCTGTATTTTAAAAGGATGTTTTTTGAAAAAAAAACTGTATTTAGATATCATATATTTTCAAAAAAAACTGTATTTATGTATCAAGTCTACAAGATACTAGAGTATGTAAAATAACGGGGTATTTTGAAAAAGCGGTTTCCGGTTTTCAATTTTTAAAACCCGCAGTTTCCGGTTTCGGTTAGGGTTTTCAATATAATTAGTTGCTTAAAGAAGAAAATCTGTACTATAATAAGGTACATTTAATAATAATAAATTATATACCATTTAACTTTTTAATTCCATTTATTTATATTATAAAAAATAATTCAAAATTTAACAATACAAAAAACGATAAAAAATTATTAAATTGTCAAACAAAAATGATTATAGGTTATATTAAATGTTTAATTATTACTACTATTAACTCTATAATATTTTAAAAATACCAAATAATTAATGGAATGATCACTAAGGCGATATCTCAGTTTCCGTGTGAAATTCAACGAAACGGAAAATACTCGTTCAGATTCAGTGGATGTTGGACGTACTGTTAAAACTGCATCATATAATTGTTGTAAAGTTTGAGTTCTTTTGCCAGTTTTCTTATATATAGCAAATTCTTCTTTGAGAGATTTATATGGGGTCTCTTGTACTCCACCCTCTTTGGATGCATTATTTATACAAGCGTTCATTTCATATTCTAAAGACATAATATCACAATGAACAGAAACATCATTTGAATCGATGAAGGTCTCTTCATCATCAGATACCGCGGCTGTTAATAAATTAGGGTACAGACGATTCAACAAACGCGTACCGAAATTTAAATTTTCTATTGTTGGTATTTTTTGCTGCAGAAGACAGGATAACAATGAGTTAAGATCTGAATTCTCTCAAGAACATAATCGCGTCTTGATATTTTCTTTCAGTTCGTTAATTTCAGGTATCGCTTCGACAAGAGTTTTTTCTTGAGTTCTGATTCCATCAAGCTTTTTCAACAAAAAATTAATTGCACCTTTGGCAGTAATTAAATTTGCGTCTTTCCTACTTAATGCAAGCACAGTGAGTTCTAATGGTTTCAAAATAGAGCACAACCCTTTAATTACGTCTAAATTGAGACCATGATTAACCCTTTAATTACGTCTAAATTGAGACCATGACCAATGATTAAATTTGTGGCGTTTAATTTTGTCAATGCTTCCACAATTGGTTTCTGAAGCTTCAAAAAATTTTCCAGCATAGGATAGATCGAATTCCATCTATGTTTAACGTCCAATACCAGATGGAGTTCATGCTCAAGCTCAATACGAACTTTTGCTTGCAAGATATCGTTGCGAACAGTCGATTATTTGAAAATGTTTACTATAACCCGTACTTTGTTTAGTATCTCAGCTTTTTTTTAATATATCGGTAACCCTTTCGGTTTCGCTTTCCTTATATTCATCAGTAGTAGCAGACAAAGAAAAATCGTCTTCAAAATCGACTTTCTCATTGTTACCAATGGCTTCATCTTCAGAACTTGTATTTTGGTCATCATTTATGCGTTTTCTGAAATAAAATGTATTACAAATGGCTAAATGAAGACCATGGTTTAAACACAATTGTACTTCTGCTGGAGATTCTCTTCTGTATTTCGCCATGACACTGGCTCCGTCGTTGGTAGTAGCCACCAACGACGGTGCCAGTGTCATGTTTTTCATGTTTCTTTCAAAAGAAACATGAAAAATTTTAAGATGATCGGTGACAATTGACAGAATTTTTCTTGCGTTGCACGATCAAATAATTCTTATCAATCCAAGATTAAATTCTTTTCCCGTTTTATCATGTACATTGATATTCATGTACGTTGTCGTGAACTTACCCATTCATCCAAAGTGATGCTGAATTTCTGAACTTTCTTTATAGCTTCATCAAAGTAGTTGATATATATGTTTTTCTTTATTTCAAATTCAGCATGAATAAGTGCCATTGTACCATTTTCGCTGTTTGGCAATTTGTAGCCCTGAGCATGAATTGCCTGCAGAATGAAACTAGATCTTGTAATTCCTCTAATAGGAAATCCGTCTTTTGTGGCTAACTCATCAACAATTTCCCCAATAGTTATTTTTTTCATAAAATCAACTATGGTTTTATGCTATGAGCTAGTACTTGTTGAAGCATTTGAATCTGAATCGTGCGTTCTCTTACAAGTAATCTTATGAATACACCGCATATGATTGATCAATGCAGATGTACATACCTTAGAATTGTTAACTTCTGTTCCACATTTTTTACATTTGGCTTTATTGTTAGCACTATTAGAAGCCCGAATTTTCGTAAAATATTCCCAAACTTGAGAAGATGACATTTTTGGGTATATTTTTTTCTTGTCGCAACTGTGAGTGGTGTTAAAATTTGTTTAGTATTGTATATTAAAAAAATCTATTATTAAATTCGAGTTAGTACTTAAAATTACCTGTATAATATATATATATATATATATATCGAAGTTAATAAACTATTAATAATTTTGAAAACTACAACTTGTAATAATTTTTTAAACTGAGAAGTTAAAAATTTTGCGGACTGCAATATTTGTAAACTGTAATTGAGTTGTTAGGCTTGCCAGGTGTCCGGATTTCGGCGGGATTTTCCCGAGTTTGAACTAATTTCCCGCCGTCCCGATATCACCAATAACTTCCCGCTTTTGTGTGAAATCTCTTAAAATAATTAATACTTCCAGTAATAAATAAATACTATGATAAAGAAATCGATATAACCAGGATTACAAGAATATCGATATCGTTGTAACCCTACTCTTGCACATGCAATAATTATTTTTGTGTCATCCCTAGTTGTCAATTCAATGCATAATTTATATTTATATTTGAAAGCTTTTATTGGTGTTGTTTAATATGTAGATGCGCCATTTACGTTATAATATAATATATAAATATGTAAGTATAGTTGCGAAAATTAATATTAAACTTAAAATAATATTGATAATAATAATAACAAAAAGTTAACTAATTCCAGCGTATAATGAAAGAAAAAGCAACGGCACGTAATGATCATCAAAAGCAACCTAAAAGGTTTGTGAAATATAATAAAAATTGGAATGAAAAGTATAGTTGGCTAAGAAGAAAGTCTGATGCTGATGACAACACAGCAATGTGTGTAATATGCCAAAATAAATCTTTTTCAATTGGTCATGATGGAGAAAGTGATATTAAAAAGCATATAAAAACAAAATTTCACACTGTAAGTTTAGCAACTGCTGCAAGTTCCAGTAAATTGTCAAGTTTTTTTGTCACTAAAAATTCAAAAAGTGAAAATTCAACTATTGCTGCTGAAACAGCTTTTGTGTACCACGGAGTTGTGTATTCTAAGGCGACCATCCGTCATCTTTTGTAGAGGACAGTCATCTATTTTAACTCGCTGTCATCTTTAAAATTTGTGTCCTCTTTATGTCATCTTTTTTAAAATCTGTCATCTTTTGTCTTCTATTTTAAAAAATTACTCAATATTTTGTTTTGCTATATAGGGCTTTAGCTTTTGAAAAATAAATGGCAATACTAATTTTATTTTCGTAAAATTTTTGTGTATAGGGTTGTGACATTTGTGTTCTTTTTTGTGTCCGCATGTTGTTTGTTGTTTTTTTATGGAGTCCGAAATAAAATAAATAAGAAATTGAAAGTGAATATACTACTCGGTAAGTAACTATATAATTATTAAAAACTATATAATTTATTAATAAAAACGTATAAACGTTTATATTTAATTAAATCCAGAAATGAGCAATGAAAAGAAAAGAAAAGTCTCTTTTAACTATAAACACAAACAAGAATTTCCACACATTGTTGCTGCAGATACTGACAATCTAGTAGACCATGGGAAAGTAAAATGCATAATTTGTAGGCAAATATTTTCCATACAAAATAAAGGCAGACAAGATATTATTCAGCACAATAATACAAAACTACATAAAACCTGTGAAAATGCTGCTGCATCATCTTCAAAGATTTCCAGTTTTTTACGTCATCATGATTTCCAGAAAGAATCAAAACAACTTGCACTACATGAGTTAGTTTTTTGTTACCATCAAATAATGCACAACCATTCATTTCGAAGTATGGACTGTACCAGTTCTTTAATCCAATCATTTTATGATAAGAAATTTTCTTGTGCTCGAACAAAATCCAATGCAATAATTCGAAATATTTTGTTTCCTGCTGTAAAGGAAGAATTAATCGCAGAGCTGAGAACAATTAATTTTGTAACTATTTTATCGGACGCATCTAACCATAAAGCTGAAAAATTATACCCAATTGCAGTTCAATATTTTAATAAAAAATATGGTGTGCAAGTTAAACTGCTAAATTTATCAACAATAAAAGGTGAAACATCTGATATTATATCGAACCATATGATTGAAATTATTAAATGTAATTACTTGGAAAATAAAGTTGTTGGTATATCAGCCGATAACACAAATACTAATTTCGGAGGTTTAAAACGGAGAGGTAAAGAAAATATTTTTTGTAAATTAAAAACATCATTAGGTCGCAATATATTTGGAATTGGATGTAATGCACATATTGTTTCAAATACTATTAATACAGCCAATCATAATCTTCCTATTGATATAGCAGTCATAATACCACAAATTTATTTATATTTTCGAAATTATACTGTTCGAACAGAAAAACTAAAAACATTTTGTGAGGAAACAGATGTCGAATTTCAGAAGTTACTTGGATATTCTTCCACTCGTTGGTTAGCACTTATGAGAGCAGTTGAAAGAATTATTTCGTTATACGAACCATTGAAATCGTATTTCTTAAGCGAAAATTGTATTCCAAAAATATTGGAAAATTTTTTCTCAAATGAAGAAAATCCGATTTATGTAGAATTTATACACAATCAGGCATCAATTTTTCAAGCTGCTATATTAAAATTAGAAAAACAAAATTTAACCGCAATGGAAGCTTTCGAAATTTTAAATGAATTAAAAGAACAACTAAAATTTCGATTAAATAACCTTTATTTACCACTAATTATACGCAGTAAAATAAGTCAATTGGAAGAATCGAATCCTGGCTTCCGAAAAAAATTAGAAAAACATATAACAAAGTTTTATGAAACTGCAGTGAAATATTTAGAAGAATGGACAGAATCTTTAAACTTTAAAGGATACAAATATTTTTCGTTGGACGCTCTTGACAAAAAAAATTGATTTAGAAGTTGTGTGTTCTTGTCTGGAAAAGGTGGTAATAATAATTGATGAAGATAAAATCGATGAAAGCAAATTAATTGAAGAAATAAGAAAAATTAACATATACTGCAATGAAGAAAAGTTGGAAATTTGGAGAGAAAATGCAATCAAATTCGACCAAAGATGGGTTGAGATATTTTCTCACTTTGAAAAAGAATCAATATCTTTTACAGAAACTTTAAAGCTTGTTGAAATTGCTTTTAGTCTTCCAGGAACAAACGCAGCAGTGGAAAGAATGTTTTCGTTAATTAATGATATTTGGACGCCAGAGAAAAGTAATATCTCAATTAATTGTGTGGAGGCAATAATTACAATCAAGTGCAATACCAATAAAAACTGCTTAGAATTTGCAAAGTACTATGAAAGCAAAGAAGATATTTTAAAGAAAGTCCACGAATCAGAAAAGTATAATAAACCCTGAACTAATTATAATTTTGAATAAGATATTTGAATTTAAAAATATTTTTATTTGAATTAAAAAAAAACTTCTATAGAAATAATTTAATAATTATAAATTAAGTTATTAAATTGTTTAATTTGTTTAGTTTTGTAAAAAAGTATAACATAAGGTATAATTTAAATTATTTACTTATGTTATACGTTTTGAACAAAAATAAATAAATTAGATAATTTAATAACTTAATTTATAATTATTAAATTATTTCTATAGAAGTTTTTTTTTAATTCAAATATTGATTGCCTGAAATGAACTGAATATTTATTTTTAATTTTTATTATTTTTAATTTTTATTATTTTTAATTTTTATTATTTTTAACTAATTTTAGGTATTACCTAATTTTACTTTACATTTAAATGTAAAAAAAAATTAAGATATGTATGTAAACTTTTATATACAATGAACTGAAATAAATTTTTTATTTTGTTATATAAATGTCCTCTTTTTTCATTTCCAATATCTGGTCGCCTTATGTATTCACACAGTTTTATATCCAGCGATTGTGCAGGTAATTTGTTTGCCTCATTATTTTTCGATTCTGAAATCGCAAAAAAATAAAGATGTGGAAGAACCAAAGCTTCAAAAATTATAACACAAGTACTTGGTCCAGCTTCTAAAAAGATGATTCTTGATGAAATTAAGCATAATTATCCTTTTTCAATTGCTACCGACGCGTCTAATAAAGGAAATGTTAAAACATTTCCACTTTTAGTTAGATATTTCAGTAAAGTGTATGGTGTCAAGACGGGTTTAGTTGACTTTTATTCTCTGGATAGTGAATTGTCAAAAACAATAGCTGAATCGTTAAAAATGAAATTGGAATTATTGCGCGGATAATGCTTCGGTAAATTTTGGGAAAAACCAAAGCGTTTATACAGAATTATTAAAACATAATAATGAAATTATTCCTGTAGGTTGCAATTGTCCTATTTTAAGTAATGCTGTCAAAAAAAGTGAACGCTTTGGGTTTTCCCAAAATTTACCGAAGCATTATCCGCGCAATAATTCCAATTTCATTAAAATATGATTTAGAATTGATTGACCAATTAAAATATGATTTAGAATTAATTGTGATAAAAGTATTTAACGAATTTAGCTCGTCAACAAAAAAAACAAAGGAATTGAAGGAATTTTTTGCGTGGTCACAAATTGAATTGTGTGAATTACTATGACATGTTCCAACTCGTTGGCTAAGCCTTTTGCCAGCTATTGAAAGATTTATTAAGAACTATGATCCAGTGAAAAGTTACTTTTTATCAAAAAATGCTATTTCCCCAATTTTAAGAATTTTTTTTGAGGATGAACTATCTTTAGCATATTTAGGGTTTGAACGTGTGTTCCACTATTTTTCAACCAATAATAATTAAATTAGAGTCAAATGAGGCACTGGCCTGGGAAATATTTGAGCTTATGGATTATGCGAGACAAAATTTAATGGAGCGTGCAAATGCAGCCTTTTATGGTTCCATTGCAAATATTATTTTTAAAAAAAGTGACAACATTGATGCTATTAAAATTCTTACAGAAATGACACTAAAAACAGAACCAAATTTTTTTAATTTTAAAGAAATTATTGAATCTTTCAGTATAAAAAATGTCGATATTGACTCATTATTTGAAGAAATTTTATTTCTCAAAACTTTCCTTTTGGATACTTCTGATAAAGAAAATACCGTATCTGAGAAATGGGTAAATTTCTTTAAGAATAATTCTAATGCTAAAGAGCTTTTAAAGATTGTCAGTTTTGTATTGACTTTACCACACTCCAACGCAATGAGCGAGAGGATTTTTAGTTTAATGGGAAATGCATGGAGGAAAGATAGAAACAGATTACTGCTAGTAAAGCTCGAAGCTTAGTTGATGGTGAAGAAAAACGTCGAAATGAATTGCAAGGATTTTCGTAATTTTTTAAATACTGAGTCCGGAAAAAGAATTGTTGAAGCGGCAAAGTTTAATGATAAGTATGGATATTAATATTAAAAGCAACAACTGCTAAAAAAAACACATAATTTGAATTACTCAAAAATATCAATGGATATAGATCTCAACACTTTTATTTATATAATTTTTGTTTCAGTTTAGTTTTTTATATCAATATTTTTATTTTATGTTTTAGTTATTTTTTAGTTTCCATTGATTTTTTAAGTTTTTTTTTGTTATTTAATTATTTTTGAATTGATTTGTTTATGTTTATTTTGTTTTAATTTAATGAAATGTCTAATGTTTAATACATAATAAAAATTTATAAAATGTTATTTCGAAAGCAAAAATTAGCATTTCTGTTTTTATTATATTATCGGAAAATATTGTCCCGACTTTGTGTGTCAAAAAACTGGCAACCCTATGTAACTGTAATCTACAACGCAAAAAACAAGTAATCGCGAAATGCAAAGGCTATGCTGATTTAAAAATAAAATATTGTTGTTGCAAATAAGTATTTTTAGTTTTGAAGTCTCATATTGTAATTCTTTTTTTATTTTGTTTCTCTTTAAACATTACAAAAGCTAAAAGACTTCTTTTTTCTTTAGCAAAAAATAACTAAAAGGAAAATTTGGTAAAACCGTAAAACCGCGATTACCGGGGCCGGTTTTCGGTCACGGATAACCGCGGTTTCGGTTACGGTTAACCGAAACGTGCAAACTCTACAAGATACAAAGAAACATATTTTAGTAAAAAATTAAAACTTGCATAACATTTTAAGGTAAAGCATATAATTACATTTTTTTAACAGAATAAGTTCTAATCTTCATTTATCCGATTTTCTTAATAGTTAGGGAAGAGTTTTTGAAATCTTACCGATGTTTACTTTTTCGATTTTTTATGTGTAAAAATACTTCATAAAAGATTTATATTGTGTAATTTTATGTTTATAATTTTGATGTAAACCCGACCTAACAAAAATATTTTTTAAGAAAACAGTCCTTATAAACCGAACCACCCAAATATTTTTTGTTTTGGCGCCACTGCTAATGAAGAGCCTGGGCCTTCCTTAAAAGGTCTCCTAACATTTAATTGCAATTTGGACCTACTAATTTATATGAAGTAAACTTAAACCAACAACGATGTCTCGGTCAAATATTTAATGTTTTCAATATACCGGGAATTTAATTCTGCTATGCTATTTTTATTTAATATATTATTGGAAGTATGGTCATCCAAAATTAAACTAATTAAAAAACCGTTCTTTGAAATATTATTAAATAAATCCCTGAATAATAGTAATGTAACTTAGATAAAATGACTAATTTAGCTAATCATGAAATTTAGGTAAAATTAAAATACAGGTAAAACTTATGTAGAGTAATATGTAAAATAGGGGTTATATTAATTTTTATATTATAATTATGTTTTAAATTTTCATAAATATTTTGTAAATAGATAATTTCTGTAAACATTTCAATTTTATGACACAGTAGCTCTATTCTATAACATTAAAGCAATTCCATGAAAATTGAAATTTCTATGGCCAATTTTAAAAATATTGTTTTTTCCAATGGAGAATTAGAAATACTGAAACAGCATTTTTCAATTTTAATTTAAGTAGCAGATTTTAAAAATGTGGCAGTAAGAACAGGCATAATAAGAAACAATTCTATATTTCAAAATAATGCAGAATTTTTGGTTTGAAACTAATTACTTCAAAACTTTTTTGTACCTGATGAACATTACTTTTATTGCTTACGTCTCAGCTCAGAGGTCCTTAGTTTCTGTTAACATTAATTATGCAACTGTTGGTGATAAAATAATAAAGTTGAAATATGACTATTGTTTTGGTCCAGATCGCTTTCCTAGTTCTAAAGAGGTGCATTCATAACTTGGTGCATAAACTAGAGAGATGCATTCATATCGGCGCAACCACTTACTATATTTTGTATTCAAAAATCTTCGTCAATCTCTTACTTATTATATTTGTTTCTGTAAGAGATTGACGAAGATTTGTGAATTTATTATTCAAAAATCTTCGTCAATCTCTTACTTATTATATTTGTCGATGACGGAAATATCAGAACTCAATCCACTGTGGATAGTACATTTTTTCTCAGCATGGGAAAGAAGTGCCAGCAGACAATCTTAAGTATTATAAATTTCTTGTTGTATGTATCTTTTTATTTTCTTTTTAAATCTATATAAACCAACAACATACCAACAATATCTCTCCGTAAGCTTATCGTCGCTTCCCATTTTCGGAATTCGAAAACATTGGACTTATGTTTAATTCTGATAAATTACTAATAAATTACTAAATATAGATTACTAAATATAATAAATTGCAATTGTAGCAATTTAATTCTTAAAAAAATATATACTATAATTCTCTACATTTCTAAGAAAACTTTGTAATAATATGCAAAAAAGATTGGAAATTTTTTGTTATTTTATAGTTCATTTTTTTTTGTAGAGTTAAGAACAATGTGTTAAGAAGCAACATAATTACAATAGGTTGTGGATAATAAAATTTCAATTTAATTAAAAATAAGTTAATATAAACAACTTGTTTCAAAAATTTGTGTCAAGAGTTTGAAACCAGACGGTGGCTTAAGTGCTAATGTTCTAAGCTGTCTTGAAATAGGTATTGGGTTCAATTCACATCCGAGACATCGATATTTGTCTAAGTTTACTAAATTTTAAATGATTACCAGTAATAAAACTAGAATAAAAATTACATTTTTTTCTTCTGAAATATTTTATGAAAATAATATGTATATTGCTTTTAGACGAGACAGGTGAAATTGTTTTCCTTCAGTGCAATTAATTTAAAATACTCTGCCATTGAATAAATTATTTAAAATTAAAATAATTCACCGTTCTCTAATAGTTCAGTTTTAAATATTTTGATTTCGTATGTTCCACCAAATAGTTCAATTGATGTATGTATGTATACAACTTGTATTTACGGAATATTATTGATGTGTGCTGATGACGATTTTATAAATATTTTGTGTGTTTACAATTAATGAGCTACATGTTTCATTATCTTCATGGATGAACCATTTTCCCGTCTAATACATCAACCGATATAGAAAATTTATTTATTGATTCGTTATTGGTTAATAATTTTGTTCTAGTTAAGTTCCTGCAAATTTTTTGGAAAAATTTCATGATCTGTAGTATCTGTTAATTGAGTTAACTGGGAATTGGAGATGTCAAAATGGAAAGGATCTTGCATGAGTTGGAAAGCCGGTCTGAATTGTTTAATATTAACAAAACGATCTTCAAATTTTCCTTGCAGTTCCCGCAAACATCCAATATAACGCTGTCTATTACAATTAGAATCTTCTTTATATTTTTCCATATTAACGAAATGCGTGAAATCAAGATTTTCCATGTGTATTACAAAAAATTTTAACTTAGACATAAATTCTCGTACATGCTGCGCTAGATCACATATTAGCTTTTCTTTTCCCTGAAGTTTTAAATTCAGGGAAAAGAAAAGCATTAATATGTAATGTTATGATGGTGAGAAACTGTAAGTCGTATTGCCATTCATTTTTTTCCGTTATAGAAAATTTTGTAAGCATTTCTTTTGTTTCAAGAAAATCCCGAATAGGATTAATCAGTGAAAAAAATCGTTGCAAAACCTTTTCACGGCTTAACCAACGAACATTTGTAAAATACACAAGATCGTTGAATTCAGTGTCATCAATTTCTTTCAATAGCTCCAAAAACTGACGATGGATCATAGCACTACTACGAATATAATTAACAACTTTATAATTAACAACTTTAACATCACATTTTTAAAAATGTCATTTTTGGATAATTGAGCACAAATATTTTCTACATGTATCATGCAATAGAATGAAGCTACCAAAGATACGTTAGTTTGTTGTTTCAAAATACCTACAAAACCAGATTTCTGTCCACGCATTTCTGGAGCACCATCTGTCAACGGATACTCATTTGGTCATATCTAATTGAAAATCTTGAGCTACACTTTCAAAAGTTTTAAAAATATCTATACCTCTAGTATGGTCGACGAATTTTTAACATTTCTTCATATATTTCAAAGTCATGTGATTTCTAACATTTCTTCATATATTTCAAAGTCATGTATCCAAAAAATTAACTGTGCAGTGTCTCGGATATCACATGATTCGTCCAGTGTTAAAGAAAAACATATACAAATTTTTAAATGTTGTAACAAATGACTATTGATATTTTCCATCAAGTCTTGCATTTTATGAGCAATAGTTTGGGCACTTAGTTGCATATTTTTTATTTTGTGCATTATGTCATTTTTCACATTTTCTTCACAATTTTCAAGTAAAATTTCAATAACAGACAGGTGTTGTATTTCTACTTTTTAATTTTGAATTAATTATTTAAATAAAACAACTTTTACTTGTTAAGACACCTCTTGTTTTGAGGTATCAAGTCGAATGCTTCGGCTTTTCGAATGCCCAGAACCACCAAATTCCTGTCTTTTATACGCTAAAAATGCTCCTTTAGCATTTCTAGCCATCCGGCACGTGTTGTGTAATTACAAAATTTAACAGTGAAGGAACTCAATGAACTCTAAAACCCTTAGTAATAATATCATATGCTTTTTATTATTATAATATTTTATATACAATTATTGTTGTCAGTCATACATAATTGCTTTCCATATGACGATTTATTAATTGTTGTTGTTGTATAGTTTTTGATACAAGTCATACTGTTTACTGACGTTGTTATGAAATCTGATACATATAAATATATTTTTATAATTAAAATATTAAACATAATTTAAAAATGCCGATAATGCATATTCAGCATATGAAATTATTTTGGTTTAGAGCATATGAATTATTTTGGTTTAAACATATTTGGGTTCAATGTAATTTCATTACACAACACCTCCATTTCCCAAGTTAAAAAATAGACTTATTTTTTACAAATTGGTGTTTCGAAGCATTCAACCTAATACCTGTAATGCAAATATCTTTATTTTACCCAAAAAAAAACGTTATAAAACTTATAATTTTCTTAATTCTAATATTGATAAGATTTACATTTTTCTTACAACAATAACAAAAAAATTTACTTACATCTATGTATAGTATTATTTAAAACATTTTTTAAAACATGATAGTAAACCCCAAATAAAACTTCATCTAATTATATAAGTAAAGACCTTTATATTTCTTGAACTTCTTATTATATATGTAGTATTTAAAATCATTTTTCAATAATTAAAAATCATTAAATAATTTCAGTTCAGATCAGATCGTTCAACAGATCAGACGTTAAAAAATTTACTTTGTTTATGATAACAATTGCGGTGAAAATAATATTAATTTAAAAAAAATTTTTAATTTTCTTTTTAAACAAATTATGAAAAAAATTATTATTGATTGTGTAATCAATTTTCTTGAAAATGAAAATTTAAAAAAAAAAAAATATAAATTTTCAATTATTTTTCAAAAATACCAAAAAAAAAAAAAAAAATTATTCAAGCCGCTATAGAACATCAAAGAGCGGTTAGAAAGTGCCGGTGCTGAAGTTATATCAATTTGGATTAGATCCAGATATATAAATTATCAAATTTGGTAGAAGAAAGTGTAATAAGCACCCACAAACTGCAGATTTGTATCGATCCACCATAATTTTCTAGTAATGCAAGAAATATTTATGGTGCCTTAGAAAGCTTATAATTGTAATCACATCGCACTTTTATAAAATAGCGGAAAAACAAAAAACATCACTAACACCAAATAAACTAATAAGATAAGTAAATTTTCTTCAATATACAATTTAAATGTTATTTCTTTTTTAGGTTTATAAATAGTTAATTAAATAATTTAATTAAAAAAAAAAAAAAAACAAAAAAAAAAAAAAAATTAAAATTTTTACACCAAACACAATAACATAACAAAGGGAAAAGTCATAGTCATTTATTGCAGAAACGTCATTCAAATACAGTGCACAATTAAATTCAAACGCGCGCAACTTCGCAAAGTTGTGCTGCCAGAATCAGTATACCGCACTAGTATTAGCAATAGATGGCGGAAATACCAGCAAAAAATTTATTTTATACATGAACCAAATATGAGTTCAATAAATAAATTCACCTTTTGGTCAAATTAAATTAAGCTAATTAACAGAGACTCTAAACATTTAGAACTTGTACAAGTAAATAAAACATTAATAAATTCAAAATCCAGAAGCGTCTGTCCTATAGTAGGCGGCTCCCTGGTCTGCGTCTGACCTCAGAGAGGCGGCAGTTAAACCCTTAATAATAAAAAAATATTTATTACTTTATTATTAGAAAAAAAAAAAAAAAAATATGGAAAGTCAAGTAAAAAATATAAAAGCGGTAGGGATATCTACCAAAGTGTCGTCAGAGACCACGGCTGGCGGCGAGGCCTTCGCTGATCTTAGATCTGTGCAGTCGCCAGTGGTACATCAACATCAAAATCAATATCAACATCAACAACAAAACACGGTAAATGAATATAATACATTCAGAAATGATCTGTTTCAAGGTAATAGTATAGTCAGGAGAACTCCGTCCAAAAATACATCGTTAAAAGAAAAATGCAAATCGACAACAGAAAACAACAGTACTGCTGTTCATAATTTAAATAATAATGCTAATTTAATTAGTAAAGAAAGTAAAACGAAAACAATAAAAGATCCTGATGTATATAGTGAATTACAAAAGGTTACAAAGGAAAATGCGCAATTACGCAATTACATCGAAAGTATGGAAAATAAATGCAAAATAGAACTGGAAAAAATTTCGAAAGAAAATGTATATTTACGTCAACAAATGTTCAACATGGAAATTAAAATGCAAGAGTTAATAAATATAGCTGCGGAACATAACAAAGATAATAAAGTAGCAAACATAGAAAACAAAGATCATCATAATGTAGAATATGAAAATCAAATGGAGTATATTACAGATGACGAAGAACTAGCAAAGGAGACAGAATGGATTAGAGTAAAACACAGTAATAAAAATAAAAAAAGAAAATTAAGCGAAGTAAATACTCCGCCAAAACGGAGTCTACCCAAGAACAAACCTCAACATCAGTCAGTGCAAAAATCTATTTCACCAAAATCTATATTGGTAAAAGAAAAGAAAATACCAGCACCTCCACCAATAATAATAGAGAATTTTAAAAATTTCGATGAAATTCTAGAAAAGTAAAAGCAGAAATAGCTGTAGAACTTTTCAACATAATATTAATACATAAGAACTGTATAAAAATAAACATAATAGATAGTGAAGCATATAGAAATCTAACAAAGATGCTAAAAAAAGAAGGCTACAGTTGGCACTCTTATGAAAATAAGCAAATACGTCCAATAAGGGTTATGGCTAAAAATCTGCACTGTTCTTGCAAACCAGAAGCAATTATAGATGATCTAAAAAATAAAGATTTTAAAATTATTGATGCAGTAAATAAATTAAGCTGGAAAAATAAAGAACCGATGAACATGTTCATGCTCTCATTTAGTGCAGATGAAAGCATCAAAAACATTTATGAGATAAATAATATACTGAGATGTAGAGTGAAAATAGAACCAGTCAGAAAAAATAAACTAACTCCACAATGCAAAATTTGTCAAGCCTATGGGCACACACAAAAATATTGTGGAAAAGCGCTAAGATGTGTCAAGTGCGCAGGTAAACATCATACGAAAGACTGCCAGAAACCCAAAACTGAACCAGCAAAATGTATTCATTGTGGAGAACCACATCCAGCAAGTTATAGAGGTTGTATAATTGCCAAAGAAATGCAAAAACTAAAAATAAAAAAGAGAAATAAAACAAGTTTTGAAAATCAGAGAAAGAATTACAACGGTAATGAAATTAAACAGAAGCAAAATTCCAATGAGCAAAGTATTCACATACCACAACAAAAAGTTACTAGTAAAACCTATGCAGCAGTAGCAGCCTCAGCTAAAGCGGAACAAACTAACGATATAAAGGGAACACTAGAAACTATTTTAAAAAAAACTAGTTAATGTAGAAAACTCAGTCAGCACCTTAAGTAGCCGAGTGCAAAAAATAGAGGGCAGCACCAGTAAAGCTGTTTCGAAGACAAAAAAGTAAGTACTTCTGCTGGAGATTCTCTTCTGTATTTCGCCATGACACTGGCTCCGTCGTTGGTAGTAGCCACCAACGACGGTGCCAGTGTCATGTTTTTCATGTTTCTTTCAAAAGAAACATGAAAAATTTTAAGATGATCGGTGACAATTGACAGAATTTTTCTTGCGTTGCACGATCAAATAATTCTTATCAATCCAAGATTAAATTCTTTTCCCGTTTTATCATGTACATTGATATTCATGTACGTTGTCGTGAACTTACCCATTCATCCAAAGTGATGCTGAATTTCTGAACTTTCTTTATAGCTTCATCAAAGTAGTTGATATATATGTTTTTCTTTATTTCAAATTCAGCATGAATAAGTGCCATTGTACCATTTTCGCTGTTTGGCAATTTGTAGCCCTGAGCATGAATTGCCTGCAGAATGAAACTAGATCTTGTAATTCCTCTAATAGGAAATCCGTCTTTTGTGGCTAACTCATCAACAATTTCCCCAATAGTTATTTTTTTCATAAAATCAACTATGGTTTTATGCTATGAGCTAGTACTTGTTGAAGCATTTGAATCTGAATCGTGCGTTCTCTTACAAGTAATCTTATGAATACACCGCATATGATTGATCAATGCAGATGTACATACCTTAGAATTGTTAACTTCTGTTCCACATTTTTTACATTTGGCTTTATTGTTAGCACTATTAGAAGCCCGAATTTTCGTAAAATATTCCCAAACTTGAGAAGATGACATTTTTGGGTATATTTTTTTCTTGTCGCAACTGTGAGTGGTGTTAAAATTTGTTTAGTATTGTATATTAAAAAAATCTATTATTAAATTCGAGTTAGTACTTAAAATTACCTGTATAATATATATATATATATATATATCGAAGTTAATAAACTATTAATAATTTTGAAAACTACAACTTGTAATAATTTTTTAAACTGAGAAGTTAAAAATTTTGCGGACTGCAATATTTGTAAACTGTAATTGAGTTGTTAGGCTTGCCAGGTGTCCGGATTTCGGCGGGATTTTCCCGAGTTTGAACTAATTTCCCGCCGTCCCGATATCACCAATAACTTCCCGCTTTTGTGTGAAATCTCTTAAAATAATTAATACTTCCAGTAATAAATAAATACTATGATAAAGAAATCGATATAACCAGGATTACAAGAATATCGATATCGTTGTAACCCTACTCTTGCACATGCAATAATTATTTTTGTGTCATCCCTAGTTGTCAATTCAATGCATAATTTATATTTATATTTGAAAGCTTTTATTGGTGTTGTTTAATATGTAGATGCGCCATTTACGTTATAATATAATATATAAATATGTAAGTATAGTTGCGAAAATTAATATTAAACTTAAAATAATATTGATAATAATAATAACAAAAAGTTAACTAATTCCAGCGTATAATGAAAGAAAAAGCAACGGCACGTAATGATCATCAAAAGCAACCTAAAAGGTTTGTGAAATATAATAAAAATTGGAATGAAAAGTATAGTTGGCTAAGAAGAAAGTCTGATGCTGATGACAACACAGCAATGTGTGTAATATGCCAAAATAAATCTTTTTCAATTGGTCATGATGGAGAAAGTGATATTAAAAAGCATATAAAAACAAAATTTCACACTGTAAGTTTAGCAACTGCTGCAAGTTCCAGTAAATTGTCAAGTTTTTTTGTCACTAAAAATTCAAAAAGTGAAAATTCAACTATTGCTGCTGAAACAGCTTTTGTGTACCACGGAGTTGTGTATTCTAAGGCGACCATCCGTCATCTTTTGTAGAGGACAGTCATCTATTTTAACTCGCTGTCATCTTTAAAATTTGTGTCCTCTTTATGTCATCTTTTTTAAAATCTGTCATCTTTTGTCTTCTATTTTAAAAAATTACTCAATATTTTGTTTTGCTATATAGGGCTTTAGCTTTTGAAAAATAAATGGCAATACTAATTTTATTTTCGTAAAATTTTTGTGTATAGGGTTGTGACATTTGTGTTCTTTTTTGTGTCCGCATGTTGTTTGTTGTTTTTTTATGGAGTCCGAAATAAAATAAATAAGAAATTGAAAGTGAATATACTACTCGGTAAGTAACTATATAATTATTAAAAACTATATAATTTATTAATAAAAACGTATAAACGTTTATATTTAATTAAATCCAGAAATGAGCAATGAAAAGAAAAGAAAAGTCTCTTTTAACTATAAACACAAACAAGAATTTCCACACATTGTTGCTGCAGATACTGACAATCTAGTAGACCATGGGAAAGTAAAATGCATAATTTGTAGGCAAATATTTTCCATACAAAATAAAGGCAGACAAGATATTATTCAGCACAATAATACAAAACTACATAAAACCTGTGAAAATGCTGCTGCATCATCTTCAAAGATTTCCAGTTTTTTACGTCATCATGATTTCCAGAAAGAATCAAAACAACTTGCACTACATGAGTTAGTTTTTTGTTACCATCAAATAATGCACAACCATTCATTTCGAAGTATGGACTGTACCAGTTCTTTAATCCAATCATTTTATGATAAGAAATTTTCTTGTGCTCGAACAAAATCCAATGCAATAATTCGAAATATTTTGTTTCCTGCTGTAAAGGAAGAATTAATCGCAGAGCTGAGAACAATTAATTTTGTAACTATTTTATCGGACGCATCTAACCATAAAGCTGAAAAATTATACCCAATTGCAGTTCAATATTTTAATAAAAAATATGGTGTGCAAGTTAAACTGCTAAATTTATCAACAATAAAAGGTGAAACATCTGATATTATATCGAACCATATGATTGAAATTATTAAATGTAATTACTTGGAAAATAAAGTTGTTGGTATATCAGCCGATAACACAAATACTAATTTCGGAGGTTTAAAACGGAGAGGTAAAGAAAATATTTTTTGTAAATTAAAAACATCATTAGGTCGCAATATATTTGGAATTGGATGTAATGCACATATTGTTTCAAATACTATTAATACAGCCAATCATAATCTTCCTATTGATATAGCAGTCATAATACCACAAATTTATTTATATTTTCGAAATTATACTGTTCGAACAGAAAAACTAAAAACATTTTGTGAGGAAACAGATGTCGAATTTCAGAAGTTACTTGGATATTCTTCCACTCGTTGGTTAGCACTTATGAGAGCAGTTGAAAGAATTATTTCGTTATACGAACCATTGAAATCGTATTTCTTAAGCGAAAATTGTATTCCAAAAATATTGGAAAATTTTTTCTCAAATGAAGAAAATCCGATTTATGTAGAATTTATACACAATCAGGCATCAATTTTTCAAGCTGCTATATTAAAATTAGAAAAACAAAATTTAACCGCAATGGAAGCTTTCGAAATTTTAAATGAATTAAAAGAACAACTAAAATTTCGATTAAATAACCTTTATTTACCACTAATTATACGCAGTAAAATAAGTCAATTGGAAGAATCGAATCCTGGCTTCCGAAAAAAATTAGAAAAACATATAACAAAGTTTTATGAAACTGCAGTGAAATATTTAGAAGAATGGACAGAATCTTTAAACTTTAAAGGATACAAATATTTTTCGTTGGACGCTCTTGACAAAAAAAATTGATTTAGAAGTTGTGTGTTCTTGTCTGGAAAAGGTGGTAATAATAATTGATGAAGATAAAATCGATGAAAGCAAATTAATTGAAGAAATAAGAAAAATTAACATATACTGCAATGAAGAAAAGTTGGAAATTTGGAGAGAAAATGCAATCAAATTCGACCAAAGATGGGTTGAGATATTTTCTCACTTTGAAAAAGAATCAATATCTTTTACAGAAACTTTAAAGCTTGTTGAAATTGCTTTTAGTCTTCCAGGAACAAACGCAGCAGTGGAAAGAATGTTTTCGTTAATTAATGATATTTGGACGCCAGAGAAAAGTAATATCTCAATTAATTGTGTGGAGGCAATAATTACAATCAAGTGCAATACCAATAAAAACTGCTTAGAATTTGCAAAGTACTATGAAAGCAAAGAAGATATTTTAAAGAAAGTCCACGAATCAGAAAAGTATAATAAACCCTGAACTAATTATAATTTTGAATAAGATATTTGAATTTAAAAATATTTTTATTTGAATTAAAAAAAAACTTCTATAGAAATAATTTAATAATTATAAATTAAGTTATTAAATTGTTTAATTTGTTTAGTTTTGTAAAAAAGTATAACATAAGGTATAATTTAAATTATTTACTTATGTTATACGTTTTGAACAAAAATAAATAAATTAGATAATTTAATAACTTAATTTATAATTATTAAATTATTTCTATAGAAGTTTTTTTTTAATTCAAATATTGATTGCCTGAAATGAACTGAATATTTATTTTTAATTTTTATTATTTTTAATTTTTATTATTTTTAATTTTTATTATTTTTAACTAATTTTAGGTATTACCTAATTTTACTTTACATTTAAATGTAAAAAAAAATTAAGATATGTATGTAAACTTTTATATACAATGAACTGAAATAAATTTTTTATTTTGTTATATAAATGTCCTCTTTTTTCATTTCCAATATCTGGTCGCCTTATGTATTCACACAGTTTTATATCCAGCGATTGTGCAGGTAATTTGTTTGCCTCATTATTTTTCGATTCTGAAATCGCAAAAAAATAAAGATGTGGAAGAACCAAAGCTTCAAAAATTATAACACAAGTACTTGGTCCAGCTTCTAAAAAGATGATTCTTGATGAAATTAAGCATAATTATCCTTTTTCAATTGCTACCGACGCGTCTAATAAAGGAAATGTTAAAACATTTCCACTTTTAGTTAGATATTTCAGTAAAGTGTATGGTGTCAAGACGGGTTTAGTTGACTTTTATTCTCTGGATAGTGAATCGTCAAAAACAATAGCTGAATCGTTAAAAATGAAATTGGAATTATTGCGCGGATAATGCTTCGGTAAATTTTGGGAAAAACCAAAGCGTTTATACAGAATTATTAAAACATAATAATGAAATTATTCCTGTAGGTTGCAATTGTCCTATTTTAAGTAATGCTGTCAAAAAAAGTGAACGCTTTGGGTTTTCCCAAAATTTACCGAAGCATTATCCGCGCAATAATTCCAATTTCATTAAAATATGATTTAGAATTGATTGACCAATTAAAATATGATTTAGAATTAATTGTGATAAAAGTATTTAACGAATTTAGCTCGTCAACAAAAAAAACAAAGGAATTGAAGGAATTTTTTGCGTGGTCACAAATTGAATTGTGTGAATTACTACGACATGTTCCAACTCGTTGGCTAAGCCTTTTGCCAGCTATTGAAAGATTTATTAAGAACTATGATCCAGTGAAAAGTTACTTTTTATCAAAAAATGCTATTTCCCCAATTTTAAGAATTTTTTTTGAGGATGAACTATCTTTAGCATATTTAGGGTTTGAACGTGTGTTCCACTATTTTTCAACCAATAATAATTAAATTAGAGTCAAATGAGGCACTGGCCTGGGAAATATTTGAGCTTATGGATTATGCGAGACAAAATTTAATGGAGCGTGCAAATGCAGCCTTTTATGGTTCCATTGCAAATATTATTTTTAAAAAAAGTGACAACATTGATGCTATTAAAATTCTTACAGAAATGACACTAAAAACAGAACCAAATTTTTTAAATTTTAAAGAAATTATTGAATCTTTCAGTATAAAAAATGTCGATATTGACTCATTATTTGAAGAAATTTTATTTCTCAAAACTTTCCTTTTGGATACTTCTGATAAAGAAAATACCGTATCTGAGAAATGGGTAAATTTCTTTAAGAATAATTCTAATGCTAAAGAGCTTTTAAAGATTGTCAGTTTTGTATTGACTTTACCACACTCCAACGCAATGAGCGAGAGGATTTTTAGTTTAATGGGAAATGCATGGAGGAAAGATAGAAACAGATTACTGCTAGTAAAGCTCGAAGCTTAGTTGATGGTGAAGAAAAACGTCGAAATGAATTGCAAGGATTTTCGTAATTTTTTAAATACTGAGTCCGGAAAAAGAATTGTTGAAGCGGCAAAGTTTAATGATAAGTATGGATATTAATATTAAAAGCAACAACTGCTAAAAAAAACACATAATTTGAATTAATCAAAAATATCAATGGATATAGATCTCAACACTTTTATTTATATAATTTTTGTTTCAGTTTAGTTTTTTATATCAATATTTTTATTTTATGTTTTAGTTATTTTTTAGTTTCCAATTGATTTTTTAAGTTTTTTTTTGTTATTTAATTATTTTTGAATTGATTTGTTTATGTTTATTTTGTTTTAATTTAATGAAATGTCTAATGTTTAATACATAATAAAAATTTATAAAATGTTATTTCGAAAGCAAAAATTAGCATTTCTGTTTTTATTATATTATCGGAAAATATTGTCCCGACTTTGTGTGTCAAAAAACTGGCAACCCTATGTAACTGTAATCTACAACGCAAAAAACAAGTAATCGCGAAATGCAAAGGCTATGCTGATTTAAAAATAAAATATTGTTGTTGCAAATAAGTATTTTTAGTTTTGAAGTCTCATATTGTAATTCTTTTTTTATTTTGTTTCTCTTTAAACATTACAAAAGCTAAAAGACTTCTTTTTTCTTTAGCAAAAAATAACTAAAAGGAAAATTTGGTAAAACCGTAAAACCGCGATTACCGGGGCCGGTTTTCGGTCACGGATAACCGCGGTTTCGGTTACGGTTAACCGAAACGTGCAAACTCTACAAGATACAAAGAAACATATTTTAGTAAAAAATTAAAACTTGCATAACATTTTAAGGTAAAGCATATAATTACATTTTTTTAACAGAATAAGTTCTAATCTTCATTTATCCGATTTTCTTAATAGTTAGGGAAGAGTTTTTGAAATCTTACCGATGTTTACTTTTTCGATTTTTTATGTGTAAAAATACTTCATAAAAGATTTATATTGTGTAATTTTATGTTTATAATTTTGATGTAAACCCGACCTAACAAAAATATTTTTTAAGAAAACAGTCCTTATAAACCGAACCACCCAAATATTTTTTGTTTTGGCGCCACTGCTAATGAAGAGCCTGGGCCTTCCTTAAAAGGTCTCCTAACATTTAATTGCAATTTGGACCTACTAATTTATATGAAGTAAACTTAAACCAACAACGATGTCTCGGTCAAATATTTAATGTTTTCAATATACCGGGAATTTAATTCTGCTATGCTATTTTTATTTAATATATTATTGGAAGTATGGTCATCCAAAATTAAACTAATTAAAAAACCGTTCTTTGAAATATTATTAAATAAATCCCTGAATAATAGTAATGTAACTTAGATAAAATGACTAATTTAGCTAATCATGAAATTTAGGTAAAATTAAAATACAGGTAAAACTTATGTAGAGTAATATGTAAAATAGGGGTTATATTAATTTTTATATTATAATTATGTTTTAAATTTTCATAAATATTTTGTAAATAGATAATTTCTGTAAACATTTCAATTTTATGACACAGTAGCTCTATTCTATAACATTAAAGCAATTCCATGAAAATTGAAATTTCTATGGCCAATTTTAAAAATATTGTTTTTTCCAATGGAGAATTAGAAATACTGAAACAGCATTTTTCAATTTTAATTTAAGTAGCAGATTTTAAAAATGTGGCAGTAAGAACAGGCATAATAAGAAACAATTCTATATTTCAAAATAATGCAGAATTTTTGGTTTGAAACTAATTACTTCAAAACTTTTTTGTACCTGATGAACATTACTTTTATTGCTTACGTCTCAGCTCAGAGGTCCTTAGTTTCTGTTAACATTAATTATGCAACTGTTGGTGATAAAATAATAAAGTTGAAATATGACTATTGTTTTGGTCCAGATCGCTTTCCTAGTTCTAAAGAGGTGCATTCATAACTTGGTGCATAAACTAGAGAGATGCATTCATATCGGCGCAACCACTTACTATATTTTGTATTCAAAAATCTTCGTCAATCTCTTACTTATTATATTTGTTTCTGTAAGAGATTGACGAAGATTTGTGAATTTATTATTCAAAAATCTTCGTCAATCTCTTACTTATTATATTTGTCGATGACGGAAATATCAGAACTCAATCCACTGTGGATAGTACATTTTTTCTCAGCATGGGAAAGAAGTGCCAGCAGACAATCTTAAGTATTATAAATTTCTTGTTGTATGTATCTTTTTATTTTCTTTTTAAATCTATATAAACCAACAACATACCAACAATATCTCTCCGTAAGCTTATCGTCGCTTCCCATTTTCGGAATTCGAAAACATTGGACTTATGTTTAATTCTGATAAATTACTAATAAATTACTAAATATAGATTACTAAATATAATAAATTGCAATTGTAGCAATTTAATTCTTAAAAAAATATATACTATAATTCTCTACATTTCTAAGAAAACTTTGTAATAATATGCAAAAAAGATTGGAAATTTTTTGTTATTTTATAGTTCATTTTTTTTTGTAGAGTTAAGAACAATGTGTTAAGAAGCAACATAATTACAATAGGTTGTGGATAATAAAATTTCAATTTAATTAAAAATAAGTTAATATAAACAACTTGTTTCAAAAATTTGTGTCAAGAGTTTGAAACCAGACGGTGGCTTAAGTGCTAATGTTCTAAGCTGTCTTGAAATAGGTATTGGGTTCAATTCACATCCGAGACATCGATATTTGTCTAAGTTTACTAAATTTTAAATGATTACCAGTAATAAAACTAGAATAAAAATTACATTTTTTTCTTCTGAAATATTTTATGAAAATAATATGTATATTGCTTTTAGACGAGACAGGTGAAATTGTTTTCCTTCAGTGCAATTAATTTAAAATACTCTGCCATTGAATAAATTATTTAAAATTAAAATAATTCACCGTTCTCTAATAGTTCAGTTTTAAATATTTTGATTTCGTATGTTCCACCAAATAGTTCAATTGATGTATGTATGTATACAACTTGTATTTACGGAATATTATTGATGTGTGCTGATGACGATTTTATAAATATTTTGTGTGTTTACAATTAATGAGCTACATGTTTCATTATCTTCATGGATGAACCATTTTCCCGTCTAATACATCAACCGATATAGAAAATTTATTTATTGATTCGTTATTGGTTAATAATTTTGTTCTAGTTAAGTTCCTGCAAATTTTTTGGAAAAATTTCATGATCTGTAGTATCTGTTAATTGAGTTAACTGGGAATTGGAGATGTCAAAATGGAAAGGATCTTGCATGAGTTGGAAAGCCGGTCTGAATTGTTTAATATTAACAAAACGATCTTCAAATTTTCCTTGCAGTTCCCGCAAACATCCAATATAACGCTGTCTATTACAATTAGAATCTTCTTTATATTTTTCCATATTAACGAAATGCGTGAAATCACGATTTTCCATGTGTATTACAAAAAATTTTAACTTAGACATAAATTCTCGTACATGCTGCGCTAGATCACATATTAGCTTTTCTTTTCCCTGAAGTTTTAAATTCAGGGAAAAGAAAAGCATTAATATGTAATGTTATGATGGTGAGAAACTGTAAGTCGTATTGCCATTCATTTTTTTCCGTTATAGAAAATTTTGTAAGCATTTCTTTTGTTTCAAGAAAATCCCGAATAGGATTAATCAGTGAAAAAAATCGTTGCAAAACCTTTTCACGGCTTAACCAACGAACATTTGTAAAATACACAAGATCGTTGAATTCAGTGTCATCAATTTCTTTCAATAGCTCCAAAAACTGACGATGGATCATAGCACTACTACGAATATAATTAACAACTTTATAATTAACAACTTTAACATCACATTTTTAAAAATGTCATTTTTGGATAATTGAGCACAAATATTTTCTACATGTATCATGCAATAGAATGAAGCTACCAAAGATACGTTAGTTTGTTGTTTCAAAATACCTACAAAACCAGATTTCTGTCCACGCATTTCTGGAGCACCATCTGTCAACGGATACTCATTTGGTCATATCTAATTGAAAATCTTGAGCTACACTTTCAAAAGTTTTAAAAATATCTATACCTCTAGTATGGTCGACGAATTTTTAACATTTCTTCATATATTTCAAAGTCATGTGATTTCTAACATTTCTTCATATATTTCAAAGTCATGTATCCAAAAAATTAACTGTGCAGTGTCTCGGATATCACATGATTCGTCCAGTGTTAAAGAAAAACATATACAAATTTTTAAATGTTGTAACAAATGACTATTGATATTTTCCATCAAGTCTTGCATTTTATGAGCAATAGTTTGGGCACTTAGTTGCATATTTTTTATTTTGTGCATTATGTCATTTTTCACATTTTCTTCACAATTTTCAAGTAAAATTTCAATAACAGACAGGTGTTGTATTTCTACTTTTTAATTTTGAATTAATTATTTAAATAAAACAACTTTTACTTGTTAAGACACCTCTTGTTTTGAGGTATCAAGTCGAATGCTTCGGCTTTTCGAATGCCCAGAACCACCAAATTCCTAAGTCTTTTATACGCTAAAAATGCTCCTTTAGCATTTCTAGCCATCCGGCACGTGTTGTGTAATTACAAAATTTAACAGTGAAGGAACTCAATGAACTCTAAAACCCTTAGTAATAATATCATATGCTTTTTATTATTATAATATTTTATATACAATTATTGTTGTCAGTCATACATAATTGCTTTCCATATGACGATTTATTAATTGTTGTTGTTGTATAGTTTTTGATACAAGTCATACTGTTTACTGACGTTGTTATGAAATCTGATACATATAAATATATTTTTATAATTAAAATATTAAACATAATTTAAAAATGCCGATAATGCATATTCAGCATATGAAATTATTTTGGTTTAGAGCATATGAATTATTTTGGTTTAAACATATTTGGGTTCAATGTAATTTCATTACACAACACCTCCATTTCCCAAGTTAAAAAATAGACTTATTTTTTACAAATTGGTGTTTCGAAGCATTCAACCTAATACCTGTAATGCAAATATCTTTATTTTACCCAAAAAAAAACGTTATAAAACTTATAATTTTCTTAATTCTAATATTGATAAGATTTACATTTTTCTTACAACAATAACAAAAAAATTTACTTACATCTATGTATAGTATTATTTAAAACATTTTTTAAAACATGATAGTAAACCCCAAATAAAACTTCATCTAATTATATAAGTAAAGACCTTTATATTTCTTGAACTTCTTATTATATATGTAGTATTTAAAATCATTTTTCAATAATTAAAAATCATTAAATAATTTCAGTTCAGATCAGATCGTTCAACAGATCAGACGTTAAAAAATTTACTTTGTTTATGATAACAATTGCGGTGAAAATAATATTAATTTAAAAAAAATTTTTAATTTTCTTTTTAAACAAATTATGAAAAAAATTATTATTGATTGTGTAATCAATTTTCTTGAAAATGAAAATTTAAAAAAAAAAAAATATAAATTTTCAATTATTTTTCAAAAATACCAAAAAAAAAAAAAAAAATTATTCAAGCCGCTATAGAACATCAAAGAGCGGTTAGAAAGTGCCGGTGCTGAAGTTATATCAATTTGGATTAGATCCAGATATATAAATTATCAAATTTGGTAGAAGAAAGTGTAATAAGCACCCACAAACTGCAGATTTGTATCGATCCACCATAATTTTCTAGTAATGCAAGAAATATTTATGGTGCCTTAGAAAGCTTATAATTGTAATCACATCGCACTTTTATAAAATAGCGGAAAAACAAAAAACATCACTAACACCAAATAAACTAATAAGATAAGTAAATTTTCTTCAATATACAATTTAAATGTTATTTCTTTTTTAGGTTTATAAATAGTTAATTAAATAATTTAATTAAAAAAAAAAAAAAAACAAAAAAAAAAAAAAAATTAAAATTTTTACACCAAACACAATAACATAACAAAGGGAAAAGTCATAGTCATTTATTGCAGAAACGTCATTCAAATACAGTGCACAATTAAATTCAAACGCGCGCAACTTCGCAAAGTTGTGCTGCCAGAATCAGTATACCGCACTAGTATTAGCAATAGATGGCGGAAATACCAGCAAAAAATTTATTTTATACATGAACCAAATATGAGTTCAATAAATAAATTCACCTTTTGGTCAAATTAAATTAAGCTAATTAACAGAGACTCTAAACATTTAGAACTTGTACAAGTAAATAAAACATTAATAAATTCAAAATCCAGAAGCGTCTGTCCTATAGTAGGCGGCTCCCTGGTCTGCGTCTGACCTCAGAGAGGCGGCAGTTAAACCCTTAATAATAAAAAAATATTTATTACTTTATTATTAGAAAAAAAAAAAAAAAAATATGGAAAGTCAAGTAAAAAATATAAAAGCGGTAGGGATATCTACCAAAGTGTCGTCAGAGACCACGGCTGGCGGCGAGGCCTTCGCTGATCTTAGATCTGTGCAGTCGCCAGTGGTACATCAACATCAAAATCAATATCAACATCAACAACAAAACACGGTAAATGAATATAATACATTCAGAAATGATCTGTTTCAAGGTAATAGTATAGTCAGGAGAACTCCGTCCAAAAATACATCGTTAAAAGAAAAATGCAAATCGACAACAGAAAACAACAGTACTGCTGTTCATAATTTAAATAATAATGCTAATTTAATTAGTAAAGAAAGTAAAACGAAAACAATAAAAGATCCTGATGTATATAGTGAATTACAAAAGGTTACAAAGGAAAATGCGCAATTACGCAATTACATCGAAAGTATGGAAAATAAATGCAAAATAGAACTGGAAAAAATTTCGAAAGAAAATGTATATTTACGTCAACAAATGTTCAACATGGAAATTAAAATGCAAGAGTTAATAAATATAGCTGCGGAACATAACAAAGATAATAAAGTAGCAAACATAGAAAACAAAGATCATCATAATGTAGAATATGAAAATCAAATGGAGTATATTACAGATGACGAAGAACTAGCAAAGGAGACAGAATGGATTAGAGTAAAACACAGTAATAAAAATAAAAAAAGAAAATTAAGCGAAGTAAATACTCCGCCAAAACGGAGTCTACCCAAGAACAAACCTCAACATCAGTCAGTGCAAAAATCTATTTCACCAAAATCTATATTGGTAAAAGAAAAGAAAATACCAGCACCTCCACCAATAATAATAGAGAATTTTAAAAATTTCGATGAAATTCTAGAAAAGTAAAAGCAGAAATAGCTGTAGAACTTTTCAACATAATATTAATACATAAGAACTGTATAAAAATAAACATAATAGATAGTGAAGCATATAGAAATCTAACAAAGATGCTAAAAAAAGAAGGCTACAGTTGGCACTCTTATGAAAATAAGCAAATACGTCCAATAAGGGTTATGGCTAAAAATCTGCACTGTTCTTGCAAACCAGAAGCAATTATAGATGATCTAAAAAATAAAGATTTTAAAATTATTGATGCAGTAAATAAATTAAGCTGGAAAAATAAAGAACCGATGAACATGTTCATGCTCTCATTTAGTGCAGATGAAAGCATCAAAAACATTTATGAGATAAATAATATACTGAGATGTAGAGTGAAAATAGAACCAGTCAGAAAAAATAAACTAACTCCACAATGCAAAATTTGTCAAGCCTATGGGCACACACAAAAATATTGTGGAAAAGCGCTAAGATGTGTCAAGTGCGCAGGTAAACATCATACGAAAGACTGCCAGAAACCCAAAACTGAACCAGCAAAATGTATTCATTGTGGAGAACCACATCCAGCAAGTTATAGAGGTTGTATAATTGCCAAAGAAATGCAAAAACTAAAAATAAAAAAGAGAAATAAAACAAGTTTTGAAAATCAGAGAAAGAATTACAACGGTAATGAAATTAAACAGAAGCAAAATTCCAATGAGCAAAGTATTCACATACCACAACAAAAAGTTACTAGTAAAACCTATGCAGCAGTAGCAGCCTCAGCTAAAGCGGAACAAACTAACGATATAAAGGGAACACTAGAAACTATTTTAAAAAAAACTAGTTAATGTAGAAAACTCAGTCAGCACCTTAAGTAGCCGAGTGCAAAAAATAGAGGGCAGCACCAGTAAAGCTGTTTCGAAGACAAAAAAGTAAGTAATGAATACAAAAATATTATCATGGAATGCCAACGGACTACTGCAACATAAACAAGAACTATAAGCAGTACTAGACACGAATAGAATAGACGTGTGTTTAGTGTCCGAAACGCACCACAAAACAATCGTCAATACAAATTAGAGGCTACAAGGCATACCATTCTATGCACCCAGATAACACTGCTAAAGGGGGTAGTACTGTAATAATAAAAGAAAACATTCAACATTACGAAGTATATAAAGTTGAAACAAAAGAATTGCAAGCAGCAGCAGTAAACATTAAAACGAAGATATTCAATAAAAAAGGATCAGTTCATCGAATTCTTCAAAAAAAACGGAAATAAATTCATTATAGGTGGCGACTATAATGCAAAAAATATCAACTGGGGATCAAGAATGACAACAACTAGAGGAAGACATCTATACAACGCAATTAAAGAACATAACTGTGAAGCGGTAACAACAGGTAAGCCCACATATTGGCCAACTGATACACGAAAAATACCCGATCTCATCGACTTTTTCGTAATCAAAAGTATAAGTAGTACACATTTACAAATAGAAGAGAGACATGATTTTAATTCTGATCATTCACCAATATTACTAACATCGAGTAAAGCTGTCATACTGAAAGAAGGTAATCCGCATCTTTCTAACAAGTGGACAGACTAGGAAATGTTTAAAACAAATCTAGAACAAAAAATAGAACATGATGAAATACACAACGAAGAACAAATAGATATAGAGGTGGAAAAATTTATAAAAAAACATCCAGCAAACAGCTTGGGATTCTACTCCAAAAAGTAAGAACAAATTAAACGGGAAAAACTATCCAAATGAAATATTACAATTGATAACTAAAAAAAGAAAAGTAAGAAAGGAGTGGCATCGAACCAGGATACCACAAATAAAAACTAGGCTGAACAACCTCACTACGCAACTAAAAAGAGCAATTAAGGATTTTAAGGATAAATCAATAAACAAGTACCTTATGGAGCTGACAAATGAAAAAAACACAGACTATTCGCTTTGGAAAGCAACAAAGAATTTAAAAAGACCAATAGTACACATTCCTCCAATTAGAAGAAATGACGGAAAATGGGCCAGAAGCAATGAAGAAAAAGCAACAAGATTTGCAGAGCTTCTGGAAGAAATTTTCCAGCCAAATCCAGGAGTAGAAAGTGACAGAAAGGCAAATTACATATGAAAATGAAGAAGATCAAGAAATCGTACAGCAGAAGTTAAAAAAAGAAATAATGCAGATTAATGCAAAAAAAGCAGCAGGTTTTGATCTAATAACAGGTCAAATACTAAAGAACTTACCTGAGAGTGCTATAAAAAAATTAACAAGTATCATAAATGCAGTGTTCAATTTCAAATATGTGCCTAAACTGTGGAAAATTGCAGATGTAATTATGATTCTAAAACCAGGGAAACAACCACAAGATGTAAAGTCATACAGGCCAATATCTCTCCTACCAATTTTATCAAAAGTATTTGAAAAAATTCTTCTGAAAAGACTAAAACCAATTATAAATGAAATGGAACTGATTCCGAACCATCAATTTGGTTTTCGAGAAAAACACTCCACCATCGGGCAAATTCACAGAATAACGAACATAATTGAAAAATCATTAGAAGAAAAAAAGTGTGTACCACAATCTTTGTTGATATGGCCCAAGCTTTCGATAAAGTGTGGCATCAAGGATTGATATTCAAATTGAAAGCAATCCTTCCGAAACAATTTTCGGAAATCTTGGAATCATACATAACAGATAGATATTACAGAATAAAGCAAGAAGATAGTTATTCTGACATTAAAGAAATTATAGCTGGAGTTCCGGAAGGGTGTGTATTGGGACCAACCCTGTATTTACTATACACTTATAATTTTCCAGTTTTAGAAGTGAATACAACAGCTACATTTGCAGACGATACGGGAATATCGGCAGTAGGAGAAAACAATACAGAATCCACAGAAAAGGTACAAGAAGCATTACTACATTTAGAAAATTGGGCAAAGAAATGGAGGTTAACATTCAACGAATCAAAATGTGTACATGTAGATTTCACAAATAAAAAGATAGAGTACAAACCTGTGTATATAAATGGTCAACAGATACCGCACTCAAACAGTGCAAAGTATCTTGGCATGACACTCGACACCAAGCTACGTTGGAAAGCACATATTAAGATATGTTTATGTTTATGTTTTATAAGGGGGGGTTAACTGTCTGCTGATGCCTGAACAGAACCCCGACCTAGGCCATTGATTGGCCCATTGGTATCCCTTTTTAATTGCAACAACTACCCGGCTACTTACCCTCGCTAAATCCAAGCTGCTCCCCTAACAAAATTAAGGATTACCTTTATCGGGATACCTACCAGCTCATGTAGTCCACCGTATCTGTACCTCCCTAGAATATTTAGCCTCCTTCTGCTGAGACTAGGACAGTCGCAGAGCATGTGAGCTATATCCTCCGTCATTGCTAAGTCCTGGCAGCCCCTGCACAGATCAGCCGTAGCTAATCCCATCCTCTTAGCCATTTTTCCTAGCAGGCAGTGGCCTGTCAGAACACCAATGGCAAGTCTGAGGCTTGTCCTGCTCATATTTAGTAGGATTCCCGTGTTCCTTAGGTTCCTTCGAGGCCACATAGTTTTTGCTATGTGGCATGTGTTCGTAGTCTCCCACATGTGATCAATCCTTCTCACTGTGATAGTGTCCATCTTACCTTTTTCCACCCCTAGTGGACTGAGTACAGATATATCGGCTGTTACAATGTCTGCCTCAGATCCTGATCTAGCGAGCTCATCAGCTATTTCATTACCTTCAATGTTGCTGTGGCCGGGGACCCAGCACAGTTCAACGATGCAATGCCTACAAAGTACCTGAAGTACTTCTCGGCAGCTTTTTACCAGGCTGGACTTGATGTTATTAGACCCTAGCGCTCTGATAGCTGCCTGGCTGTCGACATAGATTATGATATGCTCCTGTGATATCAGTCTAGCCTCAGCCAATTCAGCCGCCCTAACTATTGCCAGGATTTCCGCCTGGAAGACACTGCTGTGATCCGGCAGCCTTACCGATTCCCTGATATCTAGGAATTCGGAGTATATACCCGATCCTGCACCTTCAGCTGTTTTAGACCCGTCTGTGAAAATGGATATTCCAATTTCTGTGTTCACAGTTCCCTCCTCCCATTCGTTCCTTGTTGGGATACGAATGTCGAAGTCTCTGCGAAAATCAAAATATGGAGTCAGGTAGTCTGTATGCACTCCCCTAGTGTCCAGATTGAATTCTTCCAAGATCCTGCTATGTGTGTATCCCCTATATCTAAGTGCACCTGACTCTCTTAGTCTTATTGCACTCTTTGCCGCTATGTTCTTTATATGCTCTTCCAGTGGATGCAGATTTAGCATGATTTCCATAGCTAAGGTTGGTGTCGTGCGCAGTGCACCAGTGATGCTTATGCACGCCAGCCTTTGCACCTTTTCCAGTTTTTTGACATTTGTCTTCCTATTTACTGCTGGCCACCATACTGTAGCACCGTACGTGAGTATTGGTCGTACTACACTAGTGTACAGCCAGTGACCCATCTTTGGGCTGATGCCCCACTTTGTGCCTGAGAACCGTTTACACGCAAATAATGCGTTCGTGGCTTTCCTTGCTCTTTCTCCACATTTTTATTCCAACTAAGTTTGGAATCAAGAATGATCCCTAAGTACTTTGCACTCTCTGAAAGTACCATCGTCTTGCCTTTGAGTACGGGCATCTTAAATGCCGATATTTTCCTTCGTTTTGTGAATAAGACCATTTCCGTCTTTGATGGATTTACCGATAGACCACAATTCATTGTCCACTTCGTCAGTATGTCGAAGGCTTTCTCCATCAGCATACTGATTGTTTCTAAGAACTTCCCTGTGATGAGTATTGCTAGGTCATCCGCATATGCAATGACGCTGAAGCCTTCTCTCTCTAGTTTCATTAGAACCCTATTCATTACCAGCACCCATAGGAGGGGAGATAGAACTCCTCCCTGCGGAGTGCCTCTCGTAACTTTTACCCATATTAAGATAAAGAGAGAAATCATCATTGTCTATATATAACAAAGACTGTACTCTACAAACAACTTTTAAAAGCAATATGGACGTACGGCATACAATAATGGGGCTGTGCCAAGCAAAGTAATATTGAAATTATTCAGATATTCCAAAATAATGTACTACGGAATATAGTAGGTGCTCCCTGGTATATAAGAAATGACGACCTCCACGATGACCTAAAAATTGAAAAAGTCGCCGAAGAAATCAATAAATAAGCAAAAAAACACGAACAAAGACTCATCCACTATGTGAATATTGCAGCTGCCCAGCTAGTTAATAACACAAACATTGTAAGAAGGCTCAAAAGGGTTAAACCTTTTGAACAAATATAATAGTTTTAATTGTATCGTTTGATGTACATTTAAAATAAAGTTTTATACTAAAACTCACAAAATAAAATTGCTCATAAGACCAGATCGTAATTCTAAATAAGGGTGGTGTTTTTAGTGGGTTAAGATCCCACACTACCAGAACTACATCGCTAGTTCTGGTGTCTTTCGAGATTTTCACCTACCCGGGGAAAAAAAAAAAAAAAAAAAAAATTAAATTATTTCTTATTGAAACTCTATTTTAATAATTTTTAAAAATAGATGTTGTCTGATCTTATTTAATTGAATATAGATTTTATTTTCTTTAAGATTTTTAAAATCTTTTTGTTTCTATAATATTATTTTATTGTATTTTTGTAAAATTTTTACAAAAATACAAAAAAATAATATTATAGATATTATAATAATTAATTTATCTTTCTTTTTTAAATGTTTCTAAAATATATTTTTTTAAAACAGATCTTGTAGATCTTCCTTATTTTTATTTTTATTAGGTATTAATCTATTTTAAATTTAATGAATTTTATTTAACATATATCAATATATCTAACATTTGATTCGATATAGATTTACTTTTCTTAAAAGTTATTTAAAATTATAGATTTGAGATATTTAAGATTCTATAGATTTGATAGATTTAATGGATTTTATAAATTTGAGATTCTATAGATTTTCTATAGGTTTTCTATAAAAAATCTATATATCCCTTCCCATTCTTATATAATTTTAATAGACTTAATATTTTATATAATCTCAATATAAAAAAGAAATCATTTATTTATATTCTCAAATAAAATAATTATTATTTATAGTTTTATGGTTTTCCCGCTTTTTTTAACAGTGTAAACAAAATTTTTTTTATTAAAGTTGTATATCAAATATATGGTTTCCTTTTCTGTTTTTTGTAAAATTACAATTATTATAAGATTGCGTTTTCCTTAATTTTATGATAAAAGTACTTAGTTCCTTCTCTTTTGCATAAACGTTATAAAAGTTGTAGTTAAAATTAAATATATTAAATAAAAATTCGGTATGTTCTCATATACATATATATTTTTTTGTCTTTTGATTCTACAACCTACAATTCCTTTTGATATAACTCTAATTACAAAAAAAAACTAAAAATTTTGTTTTATGCTTCTAAACCCTACAAATCTGAAAAACAATCATATCCATTATTCGTTCCATAGTTTAATAATAATTTGGTAATTGTCACTTATAGTCCACAAAACCGTAATCTCTTTATCCTACGGGGGTAACCTATTAAAGCGGTTTTAACCCCATCCGCGCCGGCTCCATCCCCACCTATCCTATTCATTTCATTTATTTCAATTTATAATAAATTACTTTGAAATTTATCTCGATCCTTTTTTACTATAGAAATATAATTAATATATATTATTTTTCTCTCAAAATCGTTTATCTTTACTTGAATTTTATTTTTCTCTCAAAATCGTTTATCTTTACTTGAATTTTATTACAGATTTTATTTAATCCAACATTATCCTTCATAACAACTATTTCTTCATCAATGACTGCCTCTCCACTATCAACTAGCTCTTCATCATTTCCGACTTCTTCATTATCATATACTTTCATACCTTCTTCTAATTTTGCTTATTTTCAACTCCAACTGTGTTATATACTTCACTATCTTCTATAACTTTATCATTTTCTACTACTTCATAAATATATTCTAATTCTCTATCATCTACATCTCCCTCCGCAGTTGTATTTCCTTCATCAATACCTTTCATTACATCTTGTGCAAACTCCTCCTGTGTACATAGCGTTTTCTTTAAAGTTTCGATTCTTTGTTGAACCTCGGGATTATGGTATCCCGTTTCGAACAAATGTTTTATGCATATTACAGTATCCTGCTTTGTATTACTTTCAGTTGGTGAAGATAAATCCCGAACGAAAAAATCTACTTCAGGTTCGAAGTCAGGCATGACCGTGTCATGCATTGTTTTACTATTAATCGGTACCAAAATTTCTTCTTGCTTCACAGTGTTCAAACTCTTTCCGAAAAATATATCATTTTTAACATTTTTACTAAAACTCAATATATTCTCTTCTTCTTTCTCGAAAATATTAACGATTTTCTCCATTCTAATTGGATTATTCGGTATCTCTGTAAAAAAATCTATGAGGTCCTGTATATCCTCAGTTTTAACTAGAATTTCCTCTAATCGTGAATTTTGGCATAGTTCTGCAGTATTTATTACGTGGTCCTTATCTTCATCGTTTTTCCATGAATTTAAAATTTTATCTTCAACTATTTTGTGGCTTCTTTTTTCAACGTTCACTACTTTATTAATTTCATTATTAAATCTTACATTACTATTCATCATTTCAATGTCCTCTAGCTAGAACATTGAGTTCATCCATTTTTATTTTATTATCAACTTCATTTTCTTCTATTTCTATTATACTAGTCTTCGTGACTTTAAAAAATTCACCCCCCCTCCACTATGGGAATTGAAAATTCTGTTTTATTATTTTCTGTGATTGGAACTGGCAATATTTTGTTTGGTCCTAATATGTTGCAGTTTTTTGCCAAGAAATCGTTACCTAAAATACCATCTGCTGGTAGCCGACAATTTTCACCTACCACTTGGAAATCGCATCGAAATTCTTGAGGAGTAAGAAATGTGCATGAACATTTGCCTAACGTCTTACTTTGAGCATTTATGGTCTGTATATTTGTAAATTCCCACGATAAAATTGGTGTGTCTGGATTTATCTTGTCTTCCTTTAATAAACTAATGTGAGCCCAATATCTATTAATAAAGTACCTGTCTCTATTTTTGCTATATCTAAAGGCATAGTTTCTAAAGGCTCAGGTTGGAAACTATTTACTGGTCTACCCTTCTCCTTATCGTCTTGGGATGAGAATAGAGATTTTACCTTATCCCTCTGGAGTTTCCCTGGTTAGCTTGGTAATGTTGTCGCGCAGGACAGGTCAGTTCAGAATGGCCCTCTCTTTGGCACCATTTGCAGATTTTTTGTACTACACCGATTCCAACCGTTTTCCCCTACGACAGTGGTTCTATACTTTGCGCTTCGTATTTATTAAAAGGACAATCTGTTGCTACATGTCCCGAATTTCTACACAACTGGCACTCAGTTCGTGGCCAAATTGGTCCATTATTAGTGTTTGTGTTTGGTCTAAATGTTTTCGTACTACGATGAGCTCTACAATTCGTACTGTAATGTCCTAATTTACCGCAATTGAAACATGTTATTTTTGAGTAGCCTGGCGTATTTGGTCTAATAGTATTGTTATTGTTTGGCCTTTCAATATTTGGTCTAAAATTGCTATTACTGTCTACAGCTTTTCCTTGGTTGAAACGTGAATTATTATTTTGCAAAAAAGTGTTCTGAACAGTCGACCCAAAACGCGGGTTGCCTTTATTAATTTGACACGTAGACATTTTTTCTAAGATTTCAATTAATAATTGGTTCGTAACCTTATTTGTTCGGTTAGTCATTTTCGCTGTACAATCGAAGAAGTTCTAAGGACTCTCTATCAAATATACATGATTTTAAAATTTTATCTTGAAAATTCATACAATTTTCAGCAAGTATGTATTGCTTTATGGTTTCCGACTGTAGTCCTCTAATAAAAGGCTTTCGCGCCGTTTCTTCAGCATCTTGTACAATACCCAGAAATCCCCTCGGATATTTATTTCTAGCTGAAATTTTAAAGCAACCTAATTTTTTCTCAACCCGGTCAGTAAATTGTTTTACTGACTCGTCAGGAATTTGGACACATTCTTCAATTTCCATTCTCAATTGCGTCAAATCTTTATGCAGAAAAACGCATTTTCCAAAATACACTTGAATTCTCGTTCTTGAAAAATATCTGCCGCTTTACCCTTAAGTTTAGCTGTAATTATTTGATTTAGAGCTGAAGTTCTATCCTGCTGAGGGTCTGTTCTGAAGTTCACGTCATGTGCTAGAGCTACGAAATTTTGTAATTTTAACAACAATTTGTCAAAAATGTTCTATAAGTTTTCTCTAACGGCAGTGTAGCGTTAATGAAATTTCCGGATGTTCCTAAGTCATACGTATGGTCTATATTTAAAATATTCGATCGTCGTCCGAATTCGTTAAAACCGGTTGGATTGTCCGTAACTCGTTCAGGCAAGTCAACAAAATCACGGCCCCTAGTGGCATTGTTAGTACAAGGTATCGCACCTTGAGATGTAAATTTGTTATTGTCCATAGTATTTTTATTCAAAGTATTATAAATTTCTACTGAATCTTCACTACTATTACTATTGATGAACTACTTATACATCCTACAGCACGTTCTATTTGTTCTGTAATTATAGGGGCAAAAGAGACCGATCTTCCCATATGTAACTTATCAGTGTTAGATGATCTAGGTGTTGATTCTACTAATGGTAATTCTTTAAACCGTAGCTCAGGAAGTAATAGCGATTGTTCCTTTCTATTAGATTCTTAGTCCAACCACTCAGAAAAATTCGATTTTTCTTGAACTAATTTATTTTTTTCTTGCAATCTCGTTACCGGTGCCATGTACTTAATTTACAATTCGAAAAAAAGGAAAAACTACTTTCATATCCAAAAATAAGAATAATAGAAGAAATAATGAAATAATACGAGACTTGAATAAAAACAAACTGATTTTTAAACAATAAAAGAAATAATAAAAAAAAACTTTATTTAACATTAGCATTATGCGCCTTAAACATTTGAAAAATAAATTTTCCTATCCTCCATAATTACTATTAAATCCGGTGTTACAATTATTATACTAAAGTATAACGAACCAAATCCTATTATGCTATTCATTTTAATAAAAAAATCTAATATTCCAAAAAACAGAAATGGTAGACCCCTAAAAAAATCAAAAATATTAAAACCCCAAAAAAAAAAATTTTTTTTAAATGTTATATGAAAAAAGGTATGATAAACCCCTTAATTAACAAAACATAAATTACTAATAATAAATTTTACCAATTGTTTATACTACACACAAAATTTCTAAATGTGTGTAAGAAAAAAAAGAAATTTTGCCCACCAGAAATATATAAAAAAAAATGAGAAATAAATCTCCAAAACAAAAGCAAAAAAATTAATACAAAAATTTCATACAAAACAAACACTATGAACGAATTAAATTTTCTACACTGTAAACAAAATTTTTTACTACCGAATTAAAAAAAAATAAAAAATGTAAAATTTAAAAATAAAATTTATATCATATTTTTGTGTAATGAAATTACATTGAACTCAAATATGTTTATTTACTTTAAACCAAAATAATTTCATATGCTGAATATGCATTATCGGCATTTTTAAATTATGTTAAATATTTTAATTATTACAATATATTTATATGTATCAGATTTCATAACAAGGTCAGTAAACAGTATGACTTGTATGAAAATATACAACAACAACAATTATTAAATCGTCATATGCAATTATGTATGACAACAAATTGCATATAAAATATTATAATAATAAAAAACATATGATATTATTACTAAGGGTTTTAGAGTTCACTGTTAAATTTGGTAATTACACAATTACGTGTCGGATGGCTAAAAATGCTAAAGGAGCATTTTTAGCGTATAAAAGACTTAGAAATTTGGTGGTTCTGAGTATTCGACTTGATACTTCAAAGCAAGAGGTGTCTTAATAAGTAAAAGTTGTTTTATTTAAATAATAAAAACCCGAGTCGATCACCGAGGCAAAAGGAATAACGCTGGACAATTCTTCAAAATACAAAAGGAGAAACACAACATTGGTGCCGTGACCAGGATTAGAGCATTCTCTAATCTAAAATTCTGGGTAAGAAGAATACTCCAAATTTGTTTTGGGTGACCAATCTATCCAAACCTTCAGGCATTTGCTAGGAGGTATAGTAAAGGGCATTTAGCCTAGCTTTGGATAGATTTATAACAAACTTAATTCACATGACGTCGAACGCCATCGACTTGATCAAAGAAGAAATAAAAAAGAACAAAAACGCCGGTCCAAAACCCATCAGTTTAGAAGAATACGCAAACGGTATCAAGCTTCTCGAGTACCAGCACAAGTAAAACCAGAACCGACAAAACGACAAAGAGGAGGGGTAGCAGCAAAAAGACGCCAACAAATAAAAGACATGCAACAGCTCTTACGGTTGCGTTGTACGAAAGAGCAGGAACAGCTCTTCCGTAAACAAATTCGGGAACTGCGAGCTGTTCAGCGCAAAAAGAAGCAGCAACAATCTCAGAAAATCTAATTTTAAAAAAAAAAATTTTGTAATTTAAAAAGTATAAATTTCTTTAGATTTTAAGTAGTTCGAATTTTTTAAAAATAAATTTTTTTTAACAGTGTACACAAAATGTACCATAGTATAATAGTGTATCAATTTTATTTTTAAATGTTACATTTTTTAGTTTTTTTGTATTTGGTATTAAAAAATTTTTACAGTGTAGAAAATTTAATTCTTTGATACAAGTTTCATAGTATTGGTTTGGTATGAAAAATTTTTTTTCTCTTTTATTTTAGATTTTCATTTAGATTTGTATGAAAAAATTTTTTAATTCTCTCTCTTTTGTTTAGATATTCATTTCTCATTTCGATATATTTCTTGTGTGTTAAATTTGTTTTCTTCTTACAAACATTTAGAAATTTTGTGTGTAATTCATGTTTTGTTCTTTAAGGGGCTTATCATACCTTTTTTTTTATTACATTATAAAAAATCTTTTTTGGGGGTTTTTAATATTTTTGATTTCTTAGGTGTTTATCTTAATTTGGAATATTAGATTTTTTCTTTATTTAAAATGAATAGTATGGTAGGATTTGGTTCCTTATATTTCAGTATAATAATTGTAACACCGGATTTAATAGTAATTATGGAAAATAGGAAAATTTATTTTTTACATGTTTAAGGCTCATAAAGTTAATGCTAAATAAAGTTCTTTCTTTTATTGTTGAAAAGTCAGTTTGTTTTTATTCAAGTCTTATTGAATTATTTCTTCTATTATTTTTAATTGTTGGATATAAAAGTAGTTTCTCTTTTTTTCGAATTTTAAATTAAGTACATGGCACCGGTAACGAGATCGCAAGAAAAAAATAAATTAGTTCAAGATAAATCAAATTTTTCTGAGTGGTTGGACAAAGAATCTAATAGAAAAGAACAATATCTATTGCTTCCTGAGTCTAGGTTTAAAGGATTACCGTTAAAAGAATCAACACCTAGATCATCTAACACTGATAAGTTAAATTTTGGAAGATCGGTTTCTTTTGCCCCTATAATTACAGAACAAATAGAAGGTGCTGTAGGAGGTATAAGAAGTTGATCAAGTAGTGGTAACTCAATTAGTAGTGAAGATTCTGTAGAAAATTATAATAGTTTAAATAAAAATACTATGGACAATAACATATTTACATCTCAAGGTGCGATACCTCGAACTAACAACGACACTAGGGGCCGTGATATTTTTGACTTGCCTGAACAAGCTGCGGACAATCCGACCAGCCTTAACGAATTCGGACGACGATCGAATATTTTAAATATAGACCATACGTACGACTTAGGGACATCCGGAAATTTCATTAATACTACCTTTAGAGAAAACTTATAGAACATTCTTTCAGGGAATACCAACCTTTTCAGGGGAAGGGGATAGATTGCTGTTAGAATTACAAAACATGACGCGTACTTTAGAACAGACCCTCAGGACAGAACTTCAGCTCTAAATCAAATAATTAGAGGTAAACTCAAGGGTAAAGCGGCAGATATTTTTCAAGAGCGGGTCGTGACAAATTTTCGAGAATTCAAATGTATTTTGGAAAATGCGTTTATTCCACATAAAGATTTGACGCAATTGAGAAGGGAAATTGAAGAATGTGTCCAAATTCCTGACGAATCCGTAGAACAATTTCCTGACCGGGTTGAGAAAAAATTAGGTTGCTTTAAAATTTCAGCTAGAAATAAATCTCCGAGGGGATTTCTGGGTATTGTACAAGATGCTGAAGAAACGGCGCGAAAGACTTTTATTAGAGGACTACAGTCGGAAACCATAAAGCAATACATACTTGCTGAAAATTGTATGAATTTTCAAGATAAAATTTTAAAATCATGTATATTTGATAGAGAGTCCTTAGAACTTCTTCGACCTATTGATTGTACAGCGAAAATGACTAACCGAACAAATAAGGTTACGAACCAATATTAATTGAAATCTTAGAAAAAATGTCCACGGGTCAAATTAATAAAGGCAACCCGCGTTTTGGGTCGACTGTTCAGAACACTTTTTTGCAAAATAATAATTCACGTTTCAACCAAGGAAAAGCTGTAGACAGTAATAGAAATTTTAGACCAAATATTAGACCAAATACGCGAGACTACTCTAAAATAACATGTTTCAATTGCGGTAAATTAGGACATTACAGTACGGATTGTAGAGCTCATCGTAGTACGAAAACATTTAGACCAAACACAAACACGAATAATGGACCAATTTGGCCACGAACTGAGTGCCAGTTGTGTAGAAATTCGGGACATGTAGCAACAGATTGTCCTTTTAATAAATACGGAGCGCAAAGTAAAGAACCACTGTCGCAGGGGAAAACAGTTGGAATCGGTGTGGTGCAAAAAATCTGTGAATGGTGACAAAGAGAGGGCCATTCTGAGTTGACCTGTGCCGCCCGACAACATTACCAAGTTAACCAGGGAAACGCCAGAGGGATGAGTTAAAACCCCTATTCTCATCCCAAGACTATAAGGATAAGGGTAGACCAGTAAATAGTTTCCAACCTGAGCCTTTAGTAACTATGCCTTTAGATATAGCCAAAAAAGAGAGACAGTTACTTTATTTATAGATACTGGGGCTCAAATTAGTTTATTAAAGAAATACAAGATAAATCCAGACACACCAATTTTATCGGGGGAATTTATAAATATACAGACCATAAATGCTGAAAGTAAGACGTTAGGCAAATTTTCAGGCACATTTCTAACCCCTCAAGAATTTCGATGTGATTTCCAAGTGGTAGGTGAAAATTGTCGGCTACCAGCAGATGGAATTTTAGGTAACGATATCTTGGCAAAAAACTGCAACATATTAGGACCAAACAAAACATTGCAATTTCCAATCACAGAAAATAAGTTTTCAATTCCCATAGGGGGGAATTTTTTAACGTTCACAATAATAATACTAATGATGAAGTCAGGAAGACTAGTATAATAAAAATAGAAGAAAATGAAGTTGATAATAAAATAAAAATGGATGAACTCAATGGTCTAGACCTAGAGGACATTGAAATGATGAATAGTAATGTTGTAAGATTTAATAATGAAATTAAGCCACAAAATAGTTCAAGATAATATTTTAAATTCATGGAAAGACAATGAAGATAAGGACCGCGTAATAAATACTGCAGAACTATGCCAAAAACCACGATTAGAGGAAATAATCGAATTAATTTTAGTTAAAACTGGGAAACACAGGACCTCATTGATTTGTTTACAGAGATACCTAATAATCCAATAAGAATGGAGGAAATTGTTAATATTTTCGAGAAAGAAGAGGAGAATATATTGAGTTTTAGGGAAGATTTTAAAAATGAAGTGTTTTACAGAAATAGTTTGAACACTGTGAAACAAGGAGAAATTTTGGTACCGATTAATAATAAAACAAAGTATGACAAGGTCATGCCTGATTTCGTTCAGGATTTATCGTCATCAACTGAAAGTAATACAAAGGAAGATACTGTAATATATGCAAAACATTTGTTTGAAACGGAAGGCCATAATCCCGAGGTTCAACAAAGAATCGAAGCTTTAAAGGATACGTTATGTATACAGGGGGATTTCCCACAAAAGGAAATGGAAGCTATAGAAAAAATTTGTGAGGAATATCATGATATTTTTCATTTACCAGGAGACAAATTAAGTTCGGCTATAGATATCACACATTCGGTTGCAATAAAACCCAATACACAGCCAATTAACAGCCGACAATACCGTCTGGCGGAATGTCATCAGGAAATAATAAATGAAGAAATAAAGAAATAATTAAATGAGGATATAATCCAGCCATGCAATAGTCCTTGGAACGCACCACTACCGGTCGTCCCAAAAAAGGCTGGTGCGGATGGTAAAATGAAACATCGAATGGTCATAGATTTTCGGAAACTAAATGAGATAACTACCACGAATTTAAGAAATTTTGAACCAGTTAGGAGGATCCAAATATTTTACGACGCTAGATCTGGCAAGTGGGTATCACCAGATTCATATGGAACCATCCGACCGGGAGAAAACAGCTTTTAGTACTGCGTATGGGCACTTTGAATTCAAACGAATACCTTTTGTGTTGACAGGAGCTCCTGCTACTTTCCAAAGAATGATGAACTGCGTACTTACAGGACTTCAAGGGCTAAAATGTTTTGTGTACCTCGACGATATAGTGGTTTATGGGAAAAATTTAATGGATCATGACGAAAAATTACGGCTTGTATTCCAGAGGCTCAGAGAAAATAATTTAAAACTACAACCAGACAAATGCAAATTTTTAAGAAGAGAAGTAGTATACCTTGGACATAAGATAACCTCGGAAGGTGTAAAACCAGATCCTGAGAAAACAAGATGTGTTCAGGAACATCCCATCCCTCGAACTACGTAGGAGTTACAATCATTCTTGGGGTTGATAAACTATTACCGACCATGTATGCCAAATCTAGCAGAAACAGGTGCAATTCTCTACAAAATGGCAAAAAACATCAACCGTATAAATGGACCAAGGAACATCAGGAAGCGTTCGTAAAGGTAAAAAGTCTTTTGGTAAATCCACCATTATTAACGTATCCCGATTTTTCGAAAACGTTTAATCTAACCGCCGACGCGAGTAATAATGCAGTAGGAGCAGTACCATCACAAGGGGAGTTTTGTGTTTCTGTCCTCTGAGTTGAAATTGGCCGGCATTCTTCTTGACTTCTTGGCCTCGGTGATCGCCTTGATAAACTTATTTCAATTTATTAAATGAAACAAGTTTTACTTGTTACGATACCACTGCTTCGAGGTATCAAATCGAATACTCAGAACCACCACATTTAAAAGTCTTTTATACGCTAAAAATGCTCCTTTAGCATTTTTAGCCGTCCGGCACGTGTTGTGTAATTACCAAATTTAACGAACTCAAATGAGCTCTAAAACCCTTAGTAATAATATCATATGTTTTTCATTATTATAATATTTTATATGCAATTTGTTGTCATACATAATTGCATATAACGATTTACTAATTGTTGTTGTTGTATATTTTCATACAAGTCATACTGTTTACAGACCTTGTTATGAAATCTGATACATATAAATATATTGTAACAATTAAAATATTTAATATAATTTAAAAAATGCCGATAATGCATATTCAGCATATGAAATTATTTTGGTTTAGAGCATATGAATTATTTTGGTTTAAACATATTTGGGTTCAATGTAATTTCATTACACAACACCTCCCTTTCCCAAGTTAAAAAATAGACTTATTTTTTACAAATTGGTGTTTCGAAACATTCAACCTAATACCTGTAATGCAAATATCTTTATTTTACCAGAAAAAAAACTTATAAAACTTAATAATTTTCTTAATTCTAATATTGATTTACATTTTTCTTACAACAATAACACAAAAAAAAAATTACTTATATCTATGTGTAGTAGTTTAATTTAATACAAATTTTATACCCAAAAATAAAACTTAATCTAATTAATTTCAATTTAAGTAATATTCTTTATAATTCTTCAATTTCTTATCATATAGTATTTAAAATCATTTAAAATAATTAATTATCTTTTACTAATTTCTTATTGAAATTCTATTTAATATTTTTAAAATAAAATAGATCTATTTGATCTTATTTAATTTTTAACATTATATTCAGTATAGGTTTTACTTTATTTTAGATTTTTAAAATCTTTTTGTTTCTTATTATTTTATAATACATGTTATTTTTTAATATTCTTTTAAAATTTTTAATAATTTTATAAAACAGATCTTATTGATCTTCCTTATTTATAGGTTTTTAATTTATTTTGAATTTTATGAATTTTATTTAACATATATCAATATTGCTAATATTAAGTTTGATATAGATTTACTTGTTCTTATAATATAGATTTAAGATTTTAAGATATTATAAATTTGATATTCAATGGGTTTTATAAATTTGAGATTCTATAGATTTACTATAAGTTTTCTATAAAAAAATCTATAGATCCCTTTCCATTTGTATATATTTTTTCTTAATCGACATAACATAGTATTAAACAACAAATTCATTTATAACATATTCTTAAGATAAAGTAATTAACATTTATTATTTTATGGTTTTCGCTCTTTTTTAACAGTGTAAACAAAAATTTTTTTATTAATTGTGTAATTTTTTTATTAATTTTTTTTTTTTACTAAATGAATAGTTTTTGAAAAGATTAAAAAAAATCCGTGTATAATATTACAATTATAAGATTGTGTTTTCCTTATGATAAAAGTACATAGTTAATATCAGAAGAAAAAAATTCCTTCCCTTTTGCATAAACGTTAAAAAAAAATTGTTATTAAATTACAAAAGATGCTATTATTACAAAAATAAATAGAAATAAAATGCATTAGAATTTTAAGAAAAAATATGTATAAAGGTCATTTTATTGTCGACTGAGTGACACTAAAGATCTATTGGTAAGTCAAATAATCATTATTATACGGAGAAATAAACTCATTATTTAATTACCAATTTTCAGAGATATTCAAAAAAAATGTCTAACAATTACCAAATAATTGAAATAGACCAAAACGAAGGAGCCACGGAGGAGTTCCCCACGGAGCTAAATACGTCCCCGAACGTCGGGATTCCCATTAGGATATTACAAGTTTACCGTTTTCCCCCACTGCCAGACCATGGCCGATGCCAGAAATATCTTTTACGATAGAGGTGTGGGTGTACCCACCAAGGGCACTATAAAAATAAAAATAAAAATATTATTTATCTTTTTTTTAAAAAGAAAATAAAGGAAAATTTTTTTTTAAAATTAAGGCTAAAATGAAATGTGTTTTTTTTGTTGTAAAAACAAACAAACCCTGCCATACAGCATCCTATTCTAACTACTTCATTTAACCTATGCGCATTTCTAATTATCGCACCTAATGTGCTCTAAAACTTTAAAACCTCAATTATAAAGTAATTGGTAATACCTGCTGACATGTAGATGTCGTTTATATAAAAAAAAAATCAACCGTAAATCCAAAATCCAAACCTTATGATCTATTTTCGAGGGTGAATCTTAGAAAAAATGTCCACGGGTCAAATTAATAAAGGCAACCCGCGTTTTGGGTCGACTGTTTAGAACACTTTTTTGCAAAATAATAATTCACGTTTCAACCAAGGAAAAGCTGTAGACAGTAATAGCAATTTTAGACCAAATACGCGAGACTACTCAAAAATAACATTTTTTAAAGTCACGAAGACTAGTATAATAGAAATAGAAGAAAATGAAGTTGATAATAAAATAAAAATGGATGAACTCAATGTTCTAGAGGACATTGAAATGATGAATAGTAATGTAAGATTTAATAATGAAATTAATAAAGTAGTGAACGTTGAAAAAAGAAGCCACAAAATAGTTGAAGATAAAATTTTAAATTCATGGAAAAACGATGAAGATAAGGACCACGTAATAAATACTGCAGAACTATGCCAAAATTCACGATTAGAGGAAATTCTAGTTAAAACTGAGGAAATACAGGACCTCATAGATTTGTTTACAGAGATATCGAATAATCCAATAAGAATGGAGAAAATCGTTAATATTTTCGAGAAAGAAGAAGAGAATATATTGAGTTTTAGTAAAAATGTTAAAAATGATGTATTTTACGGAAATAGTTTGAACACCGTGAAACAACGAGAAATTTTGGTACCGATTAATAGTAAAACAAAGCATGACAAGGTCATGCCTGATTTCGTTCAGGATTTATCGTCACCAACTGAAAGTAATACAAAGGAGGATACTGTAATATATATAAAACATTTGTTCGAAACGGAAGGCCCTAATCCCGAGGTTCAACAAAGAATCAAAACTTTAAAGGATACGTTATGTATACAGGAGGATTTCGCACAAAAGGAAATGGAAGCTTTAGAAAAATTTGTGAGGAATGTCATGATATTTTTCATTTACCAAGAGACAAATTAAGTTCGGTTATAGATATCACACATTCGGTTGCAATAAAACCCAATACACAGCCAATTAACAGCCGACAATACCGTCTGGCGGAATGTCATCAGGAAATAATAAATGAAGAAATAAAGAAATTATTAAATGAGGATATAATCCAGCCATGCAATAGTCCTTGGAACGCACCACTACCAGTCGTCCCAAAAAAGGCTGGTGCGGATGGTAAAATGAAACATCGAATGGTCATAGATTTTCGGAAACTAAATGAGATAACTACCACGAATTTAAGAAATTTTGAACCAGTTAGGAGGATCCAAATATTTTACGACGCTAGATCTGGCAAGTGGGTATCACCAGATTCATATGGAACCATCCGACCGGGAGAAAACAGCTTTTAGTACTGCGTATGGGCACTTTGAATTCAAACGAATGCCTTTTGTGTTGACAGGAGCTCCTGCTACTTTCCAAAGAATGATGAACTGCGTACTTACAGGACTTCAAGGGCTAAAATGTTTTGTGTACCTCGACGATATAGTGGTTTATGGGAAAAATTTAATGGATCATGACGAAAAATTACGGCTTGTATTCCAGAGGCTCAGAGAAAATAATTTAAAACTACAACCAGAGAAATGCAAATTTTTAAGAAGAGAAGTTGTATACCTTGGACATAAGATAACCTCGGAAGGTGTAAAACCAGATCCTGAGAAAACAAGATGTGTTCAGGAACATCCCATCCCTCGAACTACGAAGGAGTTACAATCATTCTTGGGGTTGATAAACTATTACCGACCATGTATGCCAAATCTAGCAGAAACAGGTGCAATTCTCTACAAAATGGCAAAAAACATCAACCGTATAAATGGACCAAGGAACATCAGGAAGCGTTCGTAAAGGTAAAAAGTCTTTTGGTAAATCCACCATTATTAACGTATCCCGATTTTTCGAAAACGTTTAATCTAACCGCCGACGCGAGTAATAATGCAGTAGGAGCAGTACCATCACAAAGGGAGTTTTGTGTTTCTGTCCTCTGAGTTGAAATTGGCCGGCATTCTTCTTGACTTCTTGGCCTCGGTGATCGTCTTGATAAACTTATTTCAATTTATTAAATGAAACAACTTTTACTTGTTACGATACCACTGCTTCGAGGTATCAAATCGAATACTCAGAACCACCACATTTAAAAGTCTTTTATACGCTAAAAATGCTCCTTTAGCATTTTTAGCCGTCCGGCACGTGTTGTGTAATTACCAAATTTAACGAACTCAAATGAGCTCTAAACCCCTTAGTAATAATATCATATGTTTTTCATTATTATAATATTTTATATGCAATTTGTTGTCATACATAATTGCATATAACGATTTACTAATTGTTGTTGTTGTATATTTTCATACAAGTCATACTGTTTACAGACCTTGTTATGAAATCTGATACATATAAATATATTGTAACAATTAAAATATTTAATATAATTTAAAAAATGCCGATAATGCATATTCAGCATATGAAATTATTTTGGTTTAGAGCATATGAATTATTTTGGTTTAAACATATTTGGGTTCAATGTAATTTCATTACACAACACCTCCCTTTCCCAAGTTAAAAAATAGACTTATTTTTTACAAATTGGTGTTTCGAAACATTCAACCTAATACCTGTAATGCAAATATCTTTATTTTACCAGAAAAAAAACTTATAAAACTTAATAATTTTCTTAATTCTAATATTGATTTACATTTTTCTTACAACAATAACACAAAAAAAAAATTACTTATATCTATGTATAGTAGTTTAATTTAATACAAATTTTATACCCAAAAATAAAACTTAATCTAATTAATTTCAATTTAAGTAATATTCTTTATAATTCTTCAATTTCTTATCATATAGTATTTAAAATCATTTAAAATAATTAATTATCTTTTACTAATTTCTTATTGAAATTCTATTTAATATTTTTAAAATAAAATAGATCTATTTGATCTTATTTAATTTTTAACATTATATTCAGTATAGGTTTTACTTTATTTTAGATTTTTAAAATCTTTTTGTTTCTTATTATTTTATAATACATGTTATTTTTTAATATTCTTTTAAAATTTTTAATAATTTTATAAAACAGATCTTATTGATCTTCCTTATTTATAGGTTTTTAATTTATTTTGAATTTTATGAATTTTATTTAACATATATCAATATTGCTAATATTAAGTTTGATATAGATTTACTTGTTCTTATAATATAGATTTAAGATTTTAAGATATTATAAATTTGATATTCAATGGGTTTTATAAATTTGAGATTCTATAGATTTACTATAAGTTTTCTATAAAAAATCTATAGATCCCTTTCCATTTGTATATATTTTTTCTTAATCGACATAACATAGTATTAAACAACAAATTCATTTATAACATATTCTTAAGATAAAGTAATTAACATTTATTATTTTATGGTTTTCGCTCTTTTTTAACAGTGTAAACAAAAATTTTTTTATTAATTGTGTAATTAAATGAATAGTTTTTGAAAAAAATAAAAAAAAAACCGTGTATAATATTACAATTATAAGATTGTGTTTTCCTTATGATAAAAGTACATAGTTTTATCAGAAGAAAAAAATTGCTTCCCTTTTGCATAAACGTTAAAAAAAAATTGTTATTAAATTACAAAAGATGCTATTATTACAAAAATAATTAGAAATAAAATGACTTAGAATTTTAAGAAAAAATATGTATAAAAGTCATTTTATTGTCGACTGAGTGACACTAAAGATCTATTGGTAAGTCAAATAATCATTGTTATACGGAGAAATAAACTCATTATTTAATTACCAATTTTCAGAGATATTCAAAAAAAATGTCTAACAATTACCAAATAATTGAAATAGACCAAAACGAAGGAGCCACGGAGGAGTTCCCCACGGAGCTAAATACGTCCCCGAACGTCGGGATTCCAAGTTTACCGTTTTCCCCCACTGCCAGACCATGGCCGATGCCAGAAATATCTTTTACGATAGAGGTGTGGGTGTACCCACCAAGGGCACGATAAAAATAACAATAAAAATATTATTTATCTTTTTTTTAAAAAGAAAATAAAGGAAAATTTTTTTTTAAAATTAAGGCTAAAATGAAATGTGTTTTTTTTTTTTGTAAAAACAAACAAACCCTGCCATACAGCATCCTATTCTAACTACTTCATTTAACCTATGCGCATTTCTAATTATCGCACCTAATGTGCTCTAAAACTTTAAAACCTCAATTATAAAGTAATTGGTAATACCTGCAGACATGTAGATGTCGTTTATATATAAAAAAAAAATCAACCGTAAATTCAAAATCCAAACCTTATGATCTATTTTCGAGGGTGACAACTATTTTCCTGTTGCAAACAAAAGGTGAATCTAAGTTCTTCACTAATAATTTGTTAATAAATTTGCATACCTCTAGGATATCGCAAAAAACAAAAACTTATTATTGCCTTGACTTAATACTCTAGTAGCTAACAATTCCTAACTGTAAAAATAAAATAAAAAAAAAAAAAAATGTACTATAAAAAATTATTCCCTAAAAGACAAATCGTCAGGAGATATATATTCGTCAGTCCAACTTGTATGTAAATTTTTATGTTTGTTTTTTCTAACCTTATTTGTCGTTTTTTGTGGCGGCGGAGGGTGATCTTGAGGTGGTTTAACAACGGTTCTCTCAATTAACTCATCACACTGTTCTGCTGGCGTGATAGAAGCTGAAATCTGTGGCCTCCTCGGTCCCCTTTCTACATTAATAGTTCTAATCACTTTAGTCTTAGTAGTTACTGGAGTTAGTTTCGGCCAGTTCTTCTCTGAGTTGTCCAGTATTTCGCTAAAATTGAACTGGAATATGCTCTCGCTGTTGATCTCAGTTTTACTAATTGCGTCATATGGTAATTCCAAATGTTCAAGTAAGAAAATACATTTTTCCTACAATGTTAGAATACCATTTCCTACTAGGGTAGTTTTTCGCGTTTGTGTGGTACATATGGTAACTAGAGTATTCTTGTGTGGGAACATGTATAACCATGAGTTCCGAGTTTTCATTGGTACGATGTGGTTAGGTAATTCCGTAATTACTCAATATTTACATAATTGGTGTTCTTCTTTGTTTACCAATATCCTTTTCAAAAAATGTATAATAAGACATTGTTGTGGAAATGTTTCTAAAGCTTTTGGATGCACTTGTTCGCATACTTGCAGCAGTTTGTTCTCCTCTGTACTAATTTTACGACAGGCCCTAACATATTCTTCGTTGATGTAATGCAAAAAATGGCCTGCTGAATTATTGGCTAAGTAATCCCATTCCGGTGACAATATAACCCAACCTTTCTTGTATATTCTGGGTATAGGATATATTTTACTAAACGTATACTCTGTTTTGTGTAAAATGTTGCTTCGAATTATAACTCCCAACTCGCCCTTACCATATTTTAAATTAACAGTGGCCAGTTGATTAATGACAACTGGAGAATAGAGCAAATGATGTCCAGTTTGGGTTGTTATGTTTTTTAATAATATAGTTAATAATTTGGAATCTATTAGTAATGGATGTATTCTATGCTGTTGTAGTGACGTGATTATTGATTCTTGTTCTAGCAGATAATCATACAGTCTTTCTAATCCTGCTAAAGCGAACACTACTATTCTATTGACGTTAAATTCTGCCCAAATAGCCCTGTTGTCAGTTTGCAAAATTGCTAAGTTATTGTATAATGTGGTGCTTAATTTGTCTACCTTTTCCTCCATCTCTAAAACTTGCGCGGATAGATTTCCAGCTACTTGTCTTAGAAATTCAAAATTCGAAGCTACTGCCACTGTTTGTTTGTCTAGTAACCCTATCATAACACCTCCGTCTTTTTGTAGTTTATCTAGAGTTTTGTAAATTCGGTCGCAGTCAGTTTGGTCCATTGTAGCAAAAAGTCCCTTAGAAAGTGATACTATAACGTCAATAGCTCCCCGTTTTTGCCTTTTAAAAAAATGATTTATACCCTGAGCTAATCTAAGTATTTTAGTTCTCCAAATATCTATTTCGTTATTCCATAACCTACAATTTCTATTACTATTGAACTCCTGAATTCTATTACAAGTTTTATTTAACTTATTATCTAACCTAAAAATAAACTCCTCTATTTCTTCGTCACTGCTGACCGAAAATTTTGAATATATTCTAACTTCATCCTTGTATTCTATCATATTGCCTAAATTTTCAAAAACGGTTTCCATATAGTCAGTTTGTATATTACTCCATGGAATTCCTGAGCATACACCGAGGATTATGCAAATGGTTATGTGTTGCAACAATTCTTCTGCAAAAGAAAAATATCCAATTGAAACGTTGTTAATACCAATTATTTAAAAAAAAAAAAATAATCTGTCCATTTTGTCAAAGTGTATTTTTCCCAAATTTTAAGTCGATTGTAATGAACGATTCGAACCTTGCCCTTAATCCTAATTTTAGTATTTAATTCGTTTGGGCATTCCAATACTTCATATGGTCATGCCCACATCAAACTCAACTTGTTTTCCTTAGTGGGATTGAGTAATAATACTTGGTCACCCCTTTTATGCACGGTCGTTCTGGCTTTCTTATCGTAATAGGTTTTAGCCTTTAGTTTACCTTTCATCAAATTTTCGCGAGCTAATTTATGAATTGTTTGAAGTTTAAATTTTACAATTTTACTCAGATCCTCATGATTGTATAGCGGGTACACATTCCGTTTCTGTATGTTTGGGAGGGGGTCGCAAAATCCATATAAAAATTGGGGAGTACTTAGTACTTTCATGGGGCATATGGTTGTGAGCAAATACTGCTTCCGTAAGCCATTGGTCCCAACCTTGGACATTTCTTTCTGCCATCATTTTTAAGTATTCTACTACCGGTCCATGACGACGCTCTAATGAACCATTTGAGTGGGGATGATAAGCGGTGGTTACTATAAATTTAGAATTTTACAAAGATCCTTGAAAATTTGGCTAGTGAAATTGGTACCTTGGTCTGTAATTAGTCGTTTAGGTATAATGGAGTATTTCAATATTATGTGTGTATAAAATGCCTGAGCCACAGTTTTTGCTTCCATATTTGGTAATGCTACATAATCTAACATTTTCGTAAGATCATCCTAGAAACTTAGTATATACTTATTCCCACTGGCCGTTATAGGAAATGGACCCACAATATCTAAATATACTTTATCGAAAGGACGTACCGCCGTATCCGTGATTGCCATGGCCATTTTTGTTACTCTTCCCCTTTTGGTTATCTGACATTTAGGACAGGCTTCTATATATCTTCGAATAGTTATGAACATATTTTTCCAAAAATAATGTCTTCTTAATCTTGTATAAGTTTTCATTATGCCTACATGACCACCCATTGGTGTGTCGTGATATCGTTTTTCCATGAATTTAAAATTTTATCTTCAACTATTTTCTGGCTTCTTTTTCCAACGTTCTGAAAGTAATACAACTGAAAGTAATACAAAGGAGGATACTGTAATATATATAAAACATTTGTTCGAAACGGAAGGCCATAATCCCGAGGTTCAACAAAGAATCAAAACTTTAAAGGATACGTTATGTATACAGGAGGATTTCCCACAAAAGGAAATGGAAGCTTTAGAAAAAATTTGTGAGGAATATCATGATATTTTTCATTTACCAGGAGACAAATTAAGTTCGGCTATAGATATCACACATTCGGTTGCAATAAAACCCAATACACAGCCAATTAACAGCCGACAATACCGTCTGGCGGAATGTCATCAGGAAATAATAAATGAAGAAATAAAGAAATAATTAAATGAGGATATAATCCAGCCAAGCAATAGTCCTTGGAACGCACCACTACTGGTCGTCCCAAAAAAGGCTGGTACGGATGGTAAAATGAAACATCGAATGGTCATAGTTTTTCGGAAACTAAATGAGGTAACGATTGGGGACGCCTTCCCACTACCACGAATTGAGGAAATTTTGAACCAGTTACGAGGATCCAAATATTTTACGACGCTTGATCTGGCAAGTGGGTATCACCAGATTCATATGGAACCATCCGACCGGGAGAAAACAGCTTTTAGTACTGCGTACGGGCACTTTGAATTCAAACGAAAGCCTTTTGGGTTGACAGGAGCTCCTGCTACTTTCCAAAGAATGATGAACTGCGTACTTACAGGACTTCTAGGGCTAAAATGTTTTGTGTACCTCGACGATATAGTGGTTTATGGGAAAAATTTAATGGATCATGACGAAAAATTACGGCTTGTATTCCAGAGGCTCAGAGAAAATAATTTAAAACTACAACCAGAGAAATGTAAATTTTTAAGAAGAGAAGTAGTATACCTAGGGCATAAGATAACCTCGGAAGGTGTAAAACCAGATCCTGAGAAAACAAGATGTGTTCAGGAACATCCCATCCCTCGAACTACGAAGGAGTTACAATCATTCTTGGGGTTGATAAACTATTACCGACCATGTATGCCAAATCTAGCAGAAACAGGTGCAATTCTCTACAAAATGGCAAAAAACATCAACCGTATAAATGGACGAAGGAACATCAGGAAGCGTTCGTAAAGGTGAAAAGTTTTTTGGTCAATCCACCATTATTAACGTATCCCGATTTTTCGAAAACGTTTAATCTAACCGCCGACGCGAGTAATAATGCAGTAGGAGCAGTACCATCACAAGGGGAGTGTTGTGTTTCTGTCCTCTGAGTTGGAATTGTCCGGCGTTCTTCTTGACTTCTTGGCCTCGGTGATCGTCTTGATAAACTTATTTCAATTTATTAAATGAAACAACTTTTACTTGTTACGATACCACTGCTTCGGGGTATCAAAACGAATACTCAGAACCACCAAATTTCTAAGTCTTTTATACGCTAAAAATTCTCCTTTAGCATTTTTAGCCGTCCGGCACGTGTTGTGTAATTACCAAATTTAACGAACTCAAATGAACTCTAAAACCCTTAGTAATATTATCATATGTTTTTCATTATTATAATATTTTGTATGAAATTTGTTGTCATACATAATTGCATATAACGATTTACTAATTGTTGTTGTTTTATATTTTCATACAAGTCATACTGTTTACTGACCTTGTTATGAAATCTGATACATATAAATATATTGTAACAATTAAAATATTTAATATAATTTAAAAACTGCCGATAATGCATATTCAGCATATGAAATTATTTTGGTTTAGAGCATATGAATTATTTTGGTTTAAACACATTTGGGTTCAATGTAATTTCATTACACAACACCTCCCTTTCCCAAGTTAAAAAATAGACTTATTTTTTACAAATTGGTGTTTCGAAACATTCAACCTAATACCTGTAATGCAAATATCTTTATTTTACCAGAAAAAAAAAACGTTATAAAACTTAATAATTTTCTTAATTCTAATATTGATTTACATTTTTCTTACAACAATAACAAAAAAAAAAAAATTACTTATATCTATGTATAGTAGTTTAATTGAACATGTTCGTAAACCCAAAAATAAAACTTAATTTAATTAATTTCAATTTAAGTAATATTCTTTATAATTCTTCAATTTCTTATCATATAGTATTTAAAATCATTTAAAATAATTAATTATCTTTTACTAATTTCTTATTGAAATTCTATTTAATATTTTTAAAATAAAATAGATCTATTTGATCTTATTTAATTTTTAACATTATATTCAGTATAGGTTTTACTTTATTTTAGATTTTTAAAATCTTTTTGTTTCTTATTATTTTATAATACATGTTATTTTTTAATATTCTTTTAAAATTTTTAATAATTTTATAAAACAGATCTTATTGATCTTCCTTATTTATAGGTTTTTAATTTATTTTGAATTTTATGAATTTTATTTAACATATATCAATATTGCTAATATTAAGTTTGATATAGATTTTATTGTTCTTAAAATATAGATTTAAGATTTTAAGATATTATAAATTTGTTATACGAAGAAATAAACTAATTATTTAATTACCAATTTTCAGAGATATTCAAATGTCTAACAATTACCAAATAATTGAAATAAACCAAGACGAAGGAGCCACGGAGGAGTTCCCCACGGAGCTAAATACGTCCCCGAACGTCGGGATTCCCATTAGGATATTACAAGTTTACCGTTTTCCCCCACTGCCAGATTGGTACACCATACGTCGGGAACCATGGCCGATGCCAGAAATATCTTTTACGATAGAGGGGGTGTACCCACCAAGGGCACGATAAAAATAACAATAAAAATATTATTTATCTTTTTTTTAAAAAGAAAATAAAGGAAAAAAATTTTTTTTAAATTAACGCTAAAATGAAATGTGTTTTTAAAAAAAAAAAACAAACAAACCCTACCATACAGCATCCTATTCTAACTACCTCAGTTAACCTATGCGCATTTCTAATTATCGCAGCTAATGTGCTCTAAAACTTTAAAACCTCAATTATAAAGTAATTGGTCATACCTGCTGACATGTAGATGTCGTTTATATAAAAAAAAAATCAACCGTAAATCCAAAATCCAAACCTTATGATCTATTTTCGAGGGTGACAACTATTTTCCTGTTGCAAACAAAAGGTTAATCTTAGTTTTTCACTAATAATTTGTTAATGAATTTGCATACCTCTAGGATATCGCAAAAAACAAAAACTTATTATTGCCTTGAGTTAATACTCTAGTAGCTAACAATTCCTAATTGTAAAAATAAAATAAAAAATAAAAATGTACTATAAAAAATTATTCCCTGGAAAACAAAACGTCAGGAGATACATATTCGTCAGTCCAACTGGTATGTAAATTTTTATGTTTGTTTTTTCTAACCTTATTTGTTGTTTTTTGTGGCGGCGGAGGGTGATCTTGAGGTGGTTTAACGAAGGTTCTCTCAATTAACTCATCACACTGTTCTGCTGGCGTGATAGAAGCTAAAATCTGTGGCCTCCTCGGTCCCCCTTCTACATTAATAGTTCTAATCATTTTAGTCTTAGTAGTTGCTGGAGTTAGTTTTGGCCAGTTCTTCTCTGAGTTGTCCAGTATTTCGCTAAAATTGAACTGGAATATGCTCTCGCTGTTGATCTCAGTATTACTAATTGCGTCATATGGTAATTCCAAATGTTCAAGTAAGAAAATACATTTTTCCTGCAATGTTAGAATACCATTTCCTACTAGAGTAGTTTTTCGCGTTTGTGTGGTGCATATGGTAACTAGAGTATTCTTGTGTGGGAACATGTATAACCATGAGTTCCGAGTTTTCATTGGTACGATGTGGTTAGGTAATTCCGTAATTACTCGATATTTACATAATTGGTGTTCTTCTTTGTTTACCAATATCCTTTTCAAAAAATGTATAATAAGACATTGTTGTGGAAATGTTTCTAAAGCTTTTGGATGCACTTGTTCGCATACTTGCAGCAGTTTGTTCTCCTCTGTACTAATTTTACGACAGGCCCTAACATATTTTTCGTTGGTGTAATGCAAAAAATGCCTGCTGAATTATTGGCTAAGTAATCCCATTCCGGTGACAATATAACCCAACCTTTCTTGTATATTCTGGTTATAGGATATATATTACTAAGCGTATACTCTGTTTTGTGTAAAATGTTGATTCGAATTATAACTCCCAACTCGCCCTTACCACATATTTTAAATTAACAAGCTACTGCCACATATTTTAAATTAACAATGGCCAGTTGATTAATGACAACTGGAGAATAGAGCAAAAGATGTCCAGTTTCGGTTGTTATGTTTTTTAATATTATAGTTAATAATTTGGAATCTATTAGTAATGGATATATTCTATGCTGTTGTAGTGATGTGATTATTGATTCTTGTTCTAGCAGATAATAATACAGTCTTTCTAATTCTGCTAAAGCGAACACTACTATTCTATAGACGTCAAATTCTGCCCAAATAACCCTGTTGTCAGTTTGCAAAACTGCTAAGTTATTGTATAATGTGGTGCCTAATTTGTCTACCTTTTCCTCCAACTCTAAAACTTGCGCGGATAGATTTCCAGCTACCTGTCTTAGAAATTCAAAATTCGAAGCTACTGCCACTGTTTGTTTGTCTAGTAACCCTATCATAATACCTCCGTCTTTTTGTAATTTATCTAGTGTTTTGTAAATTCGGTCGGAGTCAGTTTGGTCCATTGTACCAAAAAGTCCCTTAGAAAGTGATCATATAACGTCAATAGCTCCCCGTTTTTGTCTTTTAAAAAAATGATTTATACCCTGAGCTAATTTAAGTATTTTAGTTCTCCAAATATCTATTTCGTTATTCCATAACGAACAATTTCTATTACTATTGAACTCCTGTATTCTATTACAAGTTTTATTTAACTTATTATCTAACCTAAAAATAAACTCCTCTATTTCTTCGTCACTGCTGACCGAAAATTTGGAATATATTCTAACTTCATCCTTATATTCTATCATATTGCCTAAATTTTCAAAAACGGTTTCCATATAGTCAGTTTGTATATTACTCCATGGAATTCCTGAGCATACACCGAGGATTATGCAAATGGTTATGTGTTGCAACATTTCTTCTGCAAAAGAAAAATATCCAATTGAAACGTTGTTAATACCAATTATCTAAAAAAAAAAAATAATCTGTCCATTTTGTCAAAGTTTATTTTTTCCAAATCTTAATTCGATTGTTATGAACGATTCGAACCTTGCCCATAATCCTAATTTTAGTATTTAATTCGTTTGGGCATTCCAATACTTCATATGGTCCTGCCCACATCAAACTCAACTTGTTTTCCTTAGTAGGATTGAGTAATAATACTTGGTCACCCCTTGTATACACGGTCGTTCTGGCTTTCTTATCGTAATAGGTTTTAGCCTTTAGTTTACCTTTCATCAAATTTTCGCGAGCTAATTTATGAATTGTTTGAAGTTTAAATTTTACAATTTTACTCAGATCGTCATCATTGTATAGCGGGTCCACCTTCCGCTTTAGTATATTTGGGAGGGGGTCGCAAAATCCATATAAAAATTGGGGAGTACTTAGTACTTTCATGGGGCGTATGGTTGTGAGCAAAAACTGCCTCCGCAAGCCATTGGTCCCAACCTTGGACATTTCTTTCTGCCATCATTTTTAAGTATTCTACTAGCGGTCCATGACGACGCTCTAATGAACCATTTGACTAAGGATGATAAGCGGTGGTTACTATCTTATGAATTTTTAGTATTTTACAAAGATCCTTGAAAATTTGGCTAGTGAAATTAGTACCTTGGTCTATAATTCGTCGTTTAGGTATAATGGAGTATTTCAATATTATGTGTGTATAAAATGCCTGAGCCACAGTTTTTGCTTCCATATTTGGTAATGCTACACAATCTAACATTTTCGTAAGATCATCCTGGAAACTTAGTATATACTTATTCCCACTGGCCGTTATAGGAAATGGACCCACAATATCTAAATATACTTTATCGAAAGCACGTGCCGCCGTATCCGTGATTGCCATGGCCATTTTTGCTACTCTTCCCCTTTTGGTTCTCTGACATTTAGGACAGGCTTCTATATATCTTCGAATAGTTATGAACATATTTTTCCAAAAATAATGTCTTCTTAATCTTGTATAAGTTTTCATTATGCCTACATGACCACCCATTGGTGTGTCGTGATATTGTTTTATTATATCCCTTATTTCTGTCTTGTCAATTATTTCGATTTTGATTGTCGAATTTTCCGTAACTTCTCCCTCTTCTTCTTTATCTTCATCGTCTTCTAAACTGGTTGGTTCACCATCTTCTTTTTCTTCCGTTAAGTGTTTTGTCGTCTGGCTACGAGTGATTGCATTGACAGGCTGTGGCTGGGCTAAACCTCTCCCCATTTTCGGGCAATTTATTTTCAAAAGGAATTCTACTAAGTGCCTCAGTATTACTATTTAATTTCCCTGGCTTGTATTGTATCGAAAAAGTATATTCGCAAATTCTGATTTTCCATCTGTTAATTCGTCCTTCCGGGTTCCTTTTGTTATATTCACTAATTAGTGGTTTATGATCCGTGAAGACCACGAAGTGTCGTCCCAGCAGGTATGCTCTGAAATGTTTAACGGCCCAATAAATTGCTAACAATTCTTTTTCAATAGTAGCATAGTTTCTCTCTGCTTTGGCCAATAGTCTACTCGCATATGCTATGGTTTGTCCCTTCCTACCTCCCCTTGTGATAGTACTGCTCCTACTGCATTATTACTCGCGTCGGTGGTTAGATTAAACGTTTTCGAAAAATCGGGATACGTTAATAACGGTGGATTTATCAAAAGACCTTTTACCTTTTCGAATGCTTCCTGATGTTCCTTGGTCCATTTATATGGTTGATTTTTTGTTGCCATTTTGTAGAGAATTGCACCTGTTTCTGCTAGATTTGGCATACATGGTCGGTAATAGTTTATCAACCCCAAGAATGATTGTAATTCCTTCGCAGTTCGAGTACGCAGTTCATCATTCTTTGGAAAGTAGCAAGTGATATGTCCTTTAGCAAGAAACCTAAATTTCCAACCGTATGAATGAACATAAATAATTTTCAACTTCAATTAGAAAAACAAAATTAAACTTTATTTATTATATTTCTTATGACTCTAATCTATTAATTCCAAAATTTTATGTTTTATTTGATTCGAAAATGACAATGAGCTTTCATCTGTATGGAAAATTTCTGAATATTGTGTGCAGAGTGAAATTATTTCTGATTTTTTTTCATAATTCATGTGCTCTGTACGTATTAAGTCACCTATATCGTCTTTATTACAACTTGTTGTTGTTTCGGAATTTTCTATATCTATATGATAAAATTCAAAGTTATTATTAACAGCAAATGATTTTAATGGGTACAGAATTGTAAAATTAATATCTTCTTCTGAACGATTGTGTATTTTGATATTTTTCCATCCATTTTCGGCAGTAGTTAAAGTTTCTGATAAGAAGCAATTTTGTATGGTTTGTCCGGGTATTATAATTTCGCCTGATTTACTTGTAACAGGAATTTTAATTTGAGAAGTTGTATTTCCAGGTAGTATTTTTTTCATAAGTATTTTATATGTTAAATCCATGAATTCTATTGAAATTTTAACTTGTGGAGTATTTAATTTTGAATTTGGAAAATCAAGGTTAGTTTTAAGAACTTTAAATATATCTAGACCTATTAATCCATCAAAAATATTATGAAATTTATACGCGTAGAATTTAAGTGATTTATTTATTTTAAATTCTTTAAATGCAGGTATTATTGCCGAATAATCATGTCGTTAAGGCGCAAATGAAGAGGAAACAGTGAAAGGATCAAGTGTTTTATATTTTTCATAAAAATGTTCAATAATTCCAGGGTTGAGGAAGGATTTTGTAGCACCGGTATCTAATAAAAGTTTCATTGGAGGATTCTGAATTGAAATATATGCAAATTGTCTTTTATCACTGATGTTATTAAGATCAATAACGTTCTGATTGTATTGGTAGTCTTCCCAAAAATGTGTCTCTTCTTCATCATTTGAAGGCTCAATATGTTCATTGTCCGAATCGAATTGGCTTAGAAAGATTACGATTTTGGTTTGGATTTGGTTTCCAAATGTTTCTATTATTTTCTGTAACATGTTTAGGGGTTTGTGATTGATATTCATTATGAAAGTTTGGTTTCGGCTGATAGTTATTTTGTGTATGATTATTCTGTGAATAGTTATTTTGACGATAGTTATTTTGCGGATAGTTATGGTTATGATAAGATTTTGGTAAATTTTGATTATTATGGTTTTGGTAAGTATTTCCAGCATTTTGTTGGAAATTGCCCTGATTTTGTGGATAGTTTGGATAGAATTGTGGTCTGAAATTACGTTGTTTATTATTACTTTGCAAATTTGTAGGGTTTTTATTACCAGAAAATGCTTGACGATTTACACTATAATGAGGTGTTTGAAGATATTTTATATTATCTTCCCTTTTTAGAAAATTAATTGCTTCTATTAAAGATTTTGGTTCTTTTATGCGAAGCATGAAACCATACGGATTTTTTTAACCCGCAAGGAAAACTTGTAGTGCTTGATTATTATACATGTTCATTTTGAACGATATAATATTCGCATCACTTTCGTGAAGACCCAAATAATTAGAAATATTGTTTAAAATTTTCCTAATTCTGTCATGAAAATCAAATGGACTTTCATTAAGAAATTGTCTCATATTGTTCAAATCAAATGATAAACAAGTTTCATTTCGAGAATCGCCAAAATTTTGTATTAATTCAAGTTTTATTTTTTCAATGGAATTTGCACCGCTAATATTTATAACTTCGCGGGCAGCACCTTTTAATTTACTAACTATTGTACGGTAAATAATTAAATTTTGATATTTTGTTTGATTTTGTAAGTCGTAAAAATTAGCTACGATAGCATTTACGCTCTCAATAAAAAATTGTAATTCATTTACATTGCCGTAGAATTCCGGAATAGTTTCGGCATGAACTTTTAAAAAATGTGGTACGTTTGCGTCACTTGGTTGAGCCATTTTACTTTTATGGAAACAAAATTTCTAGATTTGTGTATATATATTACGTAGATTTGTTTTGATTCTATTTTAGAATTCTACAAAATAAGTAATTTTGATTTCTACAAAATATTATATTCTTTCACAAAAATTTTATAAATGACTTAAGTTATGGACAATAATCAATTAAAGAGTATGAATTATTTGTATTTAGTAGTGAAAATGAACTAAATATGCAATTATTCAATATACAATATTATAACTTTGTTATTATAAAAATATTTATCTAAAAATAATATTTTTTTTCTTTAACATATAAACTTATTATTTTAATTATCAATGATTGCAAAATAATTTTGATTTATATTTCGCTATTTGCATTTAATTATTTCTTTAAATTAAAAATGAGAAAATATTTTTTAAATTTATTTACTACTTGAATTTTTTTTTTTTTTTTCAAATGTAATCGTGGTAGTGGGAAGGCGTCCCCAATCGTTACCTCATTTAGTTTCCGAAAATCTATGACTACTCGATGTTTCATTTTACCATCCGCACCAGCCTTTTTTGGGACGACCAGTAGTGGTGCGTTCCAAGGACTATTGCTTGGCTGGATTATATCCTCATTTAATAATTTCTTTATTTCTTCATTTATTATTTCCTTATGACATTCCGCCAAACGGTATTGTCGGCTGTTAATTGGCTGTGTATTGGGTTTTATTGCAATCGAATGCGTGATATCTGTAACCGAACTTAATTTGTCTCCGGATAAATGAAAAATATCATGACATTCCTCACAAATTTTCTCTAAAGCTTCCATTTCCTTTTGTGCGAAATCCCCCTGTATACATAACGTATCCTTTAAAGCTTCGATTCTTTGTTGAACCTCGGGATTATGGCCTTCCGTTTCGAACAAATGTTTTACATATATTACAGTATCTTCCTTTGTATTACTTTCAGTTGATGACGATAAATCCTGAACGAAATCAGGCATGACCTTGTCATACTTTGTTTTATTATTAATCGGTACCAAAATTTCTCCTTGTTTCACAGTGTTCAAACTATTTCTGTAAAACACTTCATTTTTAAAATCTTCCCTAAAACTCAATATATTCTCCTCTTCTTTCTCGAAAATATTAACAATTTCCTCCATTCTTATTGGATTATTAGGTATCTCTGTAAACAAATCAATGAGGTCCTGTGTTTCCCAGTTTTAACTAAAATTTCCTCAAATCGTGGTTTTTGGCATAGTTCTGCAGTACTTATTACGCGGTCCTTATCTTCATTGTCTTTCCATGAATTTAAAATATTATCTTGAACTATTTTGTGGCTTAATTTCATTATTAAATCTTACAACATTACTATTCATCATTTCAATGTCCTCTAGGTCTAGACCATTGAGTTCATCCATTTTTATTTTATTATCAACTTCATTTTCTTCTATTTTTATTATACTAGTCTTCCTGACTTCATCATTAGTATTATTATTGTGAACGTTAAAAAATTCCCCCCTATGGGAATTGAAAACTTATTTTCTGTGATTGGAAATTGCAATGTTTTGTTTGGTCCTAATATGTTGCAGTTTTTTGCCAAGATATCGTTACCTAAAATTCCATCTGCTGGTAGCCGACAATTTTCACCTACCACTTGGAAATCACATCGAAATTCTTGAGGGGTTAGAAATGTGCCTGAAAATTTGCCTAACGTCTTACTTTCAGCATTTATGGTCTGTATATTTATAAATTCCCCCGATAAAATTGGTGTGTCTGGATTTATCTTGTATTTCTTTAATAAACTAATTTGAGCCCCAGTATCTATAAATAAAGTAACTGTCTCTCTTTTTTGGCTATATCTAAAGGCATAGTTACTAAAGGCTCAGGTTGGAAACTATTTACTGGTCTACCCTTATCCTTATAGTCTTGGGATGAGAATAGGGGTTTTAACTCATCCCTCTGGCGTTTCCCTGGTTAACTTGGTAATGTTGTCGGGCGGCACAGGTCAACTCAGAATGGCCCTCTCTTTGTCACCATTCACAGATTTTTTGCACCACACCGATTCCAACTGTTTTCCCCTGCGACAGTGGTTCTTTACTTTGCGCTCCGTATTTATTAAAAGGACAATCTGTTGCTACATGTCCCGAATTTCTACACAACTGGCACTCAGTTCGTGGCCAAATTGGTCCATTATTCGTGTTTGTGTTTGGTCTAAATGTTTTCGTACTACGACGAGCTCTACAATCCGTACTGTAATGTCCTAATTTACCGCAATTGAAACATGTTATTTTAGAGTAGTCTCGCGTATTTGGTCTAATATTTGGTCTAAAATTTCTATTACTGTCTACAGCTTTTCCTTGGTTGAAACGTGAATTATTATTTTGCAAAAAAGTGTTCTGAACAGTCGACCCAAAACGCGGGTTGCCTTTATTAATTTGACCCGTGGACATTTTTTCTAAGATTTCAATTAATATTGGTTCGTAACCTTATTTGTTCGGTTAGTCATTTTCGCTGTACAATCAATAGGTCGAAGAAGTTCTAAGGACTCTCTATCAAATATACATGATTTTAAAATTTTATCTTGAAAATTCATACAATTTTCAGCAAGTATGTATTGCTTTATGGTTTCCGACTGTAGTCCTCTAATAAAAGTCTTTCGCGCCGTTTCTTCAGCATCTTGTACAATACCCAGAAATCCCCTCGGAGATTTATTTCTAGCTGAAATTTTAAAGCAACCTAATTTTTTCTCAACCCGGTCAGGAAATTGTTCTACGGATTCGTCAGGAATTTGGACACATTCTTCAATTTCCCTTCTCAATTGCGTCAAATCTTTATGTGGAATAAACGCATTTTCCAAAATACATTTGAATTCTCGAAAATTTGTCACGACCCGCTCTTGAAAAATATCTGCCTCTTTACCCTTGAGTTTACCTCTAATTATTTGATTTAGAGCTGAAGTTCTGTCCTGAGGGTCTGTTCTAAAGTACGCGTCATGTGCTAGAGCTACGAAATTTTGTAATTCTAACAGCAATCTATCCCCTTCCCCTGAAAAGGTTGGTATTCCCTGAAAGAATGTTCTATAAGTTTTCTCTAAAGGTAGTATTAATGAAATTTCCGGATGTCCCTAAGTCGTACGTATGGTCTATATTTAAAATATACGATCGTCGTCCGAATTCGTTAAGGCTGGTCGGATTGTCCGCAGCTTGTTCAGGCAAGTCAAAAATATCACGGCCCCTAGTGTCGTTGTTAGTTCGAGGTATCGCACCTTGAGATGTAAATATGTTATTGTCCATAGTATTTTTATTTAAACTATTATAATTTTCTACAGAATCTTCACTACTAATTGAGTTACCACTACTTGATCAACTTCTTATACCTCCTACAGCACCTTCTATTTGTTCTGTAATTATAGGGGCAAAAGAAACCGATCTTCCAAAATTTAACTTATCAGTGTTAGATGATCTAGGTGTTGATTCTTTTAACGGTAATCCTTTAAACCTAGACTCAGGAAGCAATAGATATTGTTCTTTTCTATTAGATTCTTTGTCCAACCACTCAGAAAAATTTGATTTATCTTGAACTAATTTATTTTTTTCTTGCGATCTCGTTACCGGTGCCATGTACTTAATTTAAAATTCGAAAAAAAAGAGAAACTACTTTTATATCCAACAATTAAAAATAATAGAAGAAATAATTCAATAAGACTTGAATAAAAACAAACTGACTTTTCAACAATAAAAGAAAGAACTTAACTTTATGAGCCTTAAACATGTAAAAAATAAATTTTCCTATCTTCCATAATTACTATTAAATCCGGTGTTACAATTATTATACTGAAATATAAGGAACCAAATCCTACCATACTATTCATTTTAAATAAAGAAAAAATCTAATATTCCAAATTAAGATAAACACCTAAGAAATCAAAAATATTAAAAACCCCCAAAAAAGATTTTTTATAATGTAATAAAAAAAAAGGTATGATAAGCCCCTTAAAGAACAAAACATGAATTACACACAAAATTTCTAAATGTTTGTAAGAAGAAAACAAATTTAACACACAAGAAATATATCGAAATGAGAAATGAATATCTAAACAAAAGAGAGAGAATTAAAAAATTTGTTCATACGAATACAAATGAAAATCTAAAACAAAAGAGAAAAAATTCAAATTTTTCATACGAAACCAATATTATGAATTAAATTTTCTACACTCTAAAAAAATTTTTACTAACGAATACAAAAAAAAAACAAAAAAATAACATTTTAAAATAAAATTTATAACATATTATTCTATGGTACGTTTTGTGTACACTGTTAAAAAAAATTAATTTTAAATAATTTGAACTACCCAAAATCTAAAGAAATTTATACATTTTTAAGTTACAAAATTTTTTGTTAAAAATTAGATTTTCTGACATTGTTGCTGCTTCTTTTTTCGCTGAACAGCTCGCAGTTCCCGAATTTGTTTACGGAAGAGCTGTTCCTGCTATTTCGTACACTGCAACCGTAATAGCTATTGCAAGTCTTTTATTTGTTGGCGTCTTTTTGCTGCTACCCCTCCTCTTTGTCGTTTTGTCGGTTCTGGTTTTACTTGTGCTGGTACTCGATAAGCTTGACACCGTTTGCGGTATTCTTTTAAACTGATGGGTTTTGGACCGGCGTTTTTGTTCTTCTTTATTTCTTCTTTGATCAAGTCGATGGCGTTCGACGTCATGTGAATTAAGCAAATACTTGAAAGTTTGGATAGATTGGTCACCCAAAACAAATTTGGAGTATTCTTCTTACCCAGAATTTTAGATTAGAGAACGTAGCTCTGATCCTGGTCACGGCACCAATGTTGTGTTTCTGCCCTCTGAGTTGGAATTGTCCGGCGTTCTTCTTGACTTCTTGGCCTCGGTGATCGTCTTGATAAACTTATTTCAATTTATTAAATGAAACAACTTTTACCTGTTACGATACCACTGCTTCGAGGTATCAAATCGAATACTCAGAACCACCAAATTTCTAAGTCTTTTATACGCTAAAAATTTTCCTTTAGCATTTTTAGCCGTGTTGTGTAATTACCAAATTTAACGAACTCAAATGAACTCTAAAACCCTTAGTAATAATGTCATATGTTTTTCATTATAATAATATTTTATATGCAATTTGTTGTTATACATAATTGCATATAACGATTTACTTATTGTTGTTGTTGTATATTTTCATACAAGTCATACTGTTTACTGACCTTGTTATGAAATCTGATACATATAAATATATTGAAACAATTAAAATATTTAATATAATTTAAAAAATGCCGATAATGCATATTCAGCATATGAAATTATTTTGCTTTAGATTTAGAGCATATGAATTTTTTGGTTTAAACATATTTGGGTTCAATGTAATTTCATTACACAACAGGAGGTAGGAAGGGACAAACCAATAGCGTATGCGAGTAGAGTATTGGCCAAAGCAGAGACAAACTATGCTACTATTGAAAAAGAAATGTTAGCAATTTATTGGGCCGTTAAACATTTCAGAGCATACCTGTTGGGACGAAACTTCGTGGTTTTCACGGATCATAAATTAGTGAGTATAACACGGATCATAAATTAGTGAGTATAACAGAAGGGACCCGCAAGGACGAATTAATAGGTGGAAAATCAGACATTCCGAATATACTTTTTCGATACAATACAAGCCAGGGAAATTAAATAGTAATGCTGACGCACTTAGTAGATTTCTTTTTGAAAATAAATTGCCCGAAAAGGGGGAGAAAGGCTTAGCCCAGCCCCAGCCTGTCAATGCAATTACTCGTAGCCAGACGACAAAACACTTAACGGAAGAAAAAGAAGATGGTGAACCAACCAGTTTAGAAGACGATGAAGATAAAGAGGAAGAGGGAGAAGTTACAGAAAATTTGACAATCAGAATCGAAGTAATTGACAAGACAGAAATAAGGGATATATTAAAACAATATCACGACACACCAATGGGTGGCCATGTAGGCATAATGAAAACTTATACAAGATTAAAAAGACATTATTTTTGGAAAAATATGTTCATAACTATTCGACGATATATAGAAGCCTGTCCTAAATGTCAGAGAACCAAAAGGGGAAGAGTAACAAAAAAGGCCATGGCAATCATGGATACGGAGGCACATCCTTTCGATAAAGTATATTTAGATATTGTGGATCCATTTCCTATAACGGCCAGTGGGAATAAGTATATACTAAGTTTCCAGGATGATCTTACGAAAATGTTAGATTGTGTAGCATTACCAAATATGGAAGCAAAAACTGTGGCTCAGGCATTTTATACACACATAATATTGAAATACTCCATTATATCTAAACGATTAATTACAGGACAAGGTACCAATTTTACTAGCCAAATTTTCAAGGATCTTTGTAAAATTCTAAAAATTCATAAGATAGTAACCACCGCTTATCATCCTCAGTCAAATGGTTCATTAGAGCGTCGTCATGGACCGCTAGTAGAATACTTAAAAATGATGGCAGAAAGAAATGTCCAAGGTTGAGACCAATGGCTTACAGAAGCAGTTTTTGCTAACAAGCTTACGCCCCATGAAAGTACTAAATACTCCCCAATTTTTATATATATGGATTTTGCGACCCCCTCCCAAACGTACTGAAACGGAAGGTGAACCCGCTATACCATCATGACGATCTGAGTAAAATTGTAAAATTTAAACTTCAAACAATTCATAAATTAGCTCGCGAAAATTTGATGAAAGGTAAACTAAAGGCTAAAACCTATTACGATAAGAAAGCCAGAACGACCGTGTATAAAAGGGGTGAACAAGCATTATTACTCAATCCTACTAAGGAAAACAAGTTGAGTTTGATGTGGGCAGGACCATATGAAGTATTGGAATTCCCAAACGAATTAAATACTAAAATTAGGATTATGGGCAAGGTTCGAATCGTTCATAACAATCGACTTAAAATTTGGAAAAAATAAACTTTGACAAAATAGACAGATTATTTTGTTTTTTTTTAGATAATTGGTATTAACAACGTTTCAATTGGATTTTTTCTTTTGCAGAAGAAATGTTGCAACACATAACCATTTGCATAATCCTTAGTGTATGCTCAGGAATGCCATGGAGTAATATACAAACTGACAATATGGAAATCGTTTTTGAAAATATAGGCAATATGATAGAATATAAGAATGAAGTTAGAATATATTCAAAATTTTCGGTCAGCAGTGAGGAAGAAATAGAGGAGTTTATTTTTAGGTTAGATAATAAGTTAAATAAAACTTGTAATAGAATACAGGAGTTCAATAGTAATAGAAATTGTTCGTTATGGAATAACGAAATAGATATTTGGAGAACTAAAATACTTAAATTAGCTCAGGGAATAAATCATTTCTTTAAAATACAAAAACGGGGAGCTATTTATGTTATATGCTCACTTTCTAAGGGACTTTTTGGTACAATGGACCAAACTGACTCCGACCGAATTTACAAAACTCTAGATAAATTACAAAAAGACGGAGGTATTATGATAGAGTTACTAGACAAACAAACAGTGACAGTAGCTTCGAATTTTGAATTTCTAAGACAGGTAGCTGGAAATCTATCCGCGCAAGTTTTAGAGATGGAGGAAAAGGTAAACAAATTAAGCACCGCATTATACAGTAACTTACCAATTTTGCAAACTGACAACAGGGCTATTTGGTCAGAATTAGACGTCAAAAGAATAGTAGTGTTCGCTTCAGCAGAATTAGAAAAACTAAATGATTATCTGCTAGAACAAGAATCAATAATAACATCACTACAACAGCATAGAATACATCCATTACTAATAGATTCCAAATTATTAACTATATTATTAAAAAACATAACAACCGAAACTGGACATCATTTGCTCTATTCTGCAGTTGTCATTAATCAACTGGCCACTGTTAATTGAAAATATGGTAAGGGCGAGTTGGGAGTTATAATTCGAAGCAACATTTTACACAAACTGAGTATACGCTTAGTAATATATATCCTATACCCAGAATATACAAGAAAGGTTGGGTTATATTGTCACCGGAATGGGATTACTTAGCCAATAATTCAGCAGGCCAATTTTTGCATTACACCAACGAATATGTTAGGGCCTGTCGTAAAATTAGTACAGAGGAGAACAAACTGCTGCAAGTATGCGAACAAGTGCATCCAAAAGTTTTAGAAACATTTCCACAACAATATCTTATTATACATTTTTTGAAAAATATAATGGTAAACAAAGAAGAACACCAATTGGGTAAATATCGAGTAATTACGGAATTACCTAACCACATCGTACCAATGAAAACTCGGAACTCATGGTAATACATGTTCCCACACAAGAATACTCTAGTTACCATATGCGGCACACAAACAAGAAAAACTACCCTAGTAGGAAATGGTATTCTAACATTGCAGGAAAAATGTATTTTCTTACTAGAACATTTGGAATTACCATATGAAGCGATTAATAATACTGAGATCATCAGTGAGAGCATATTTTTAGCGAAATACTAGACAACTCAGAGAAGAACTGGCCAAAACTAACTCCAGTAACTACTAAGACTAAAATGATTAGAACTATTAATCCAGAAGACTTAAATAAGGAATTTAATAAAAGAAGCCAGTTTTTGTCACAACTTTCTGAAGAAGTAAGGAGGGTTAAAGAAAGTCAAGGCGAAGTAAGTTCGTTTAAAGTTGTTTCTACTTCCAATTCAATAATCATAGGGGTGTTTATATTAATCACAATTACGTATACGATAGTAAAAATTTGCAGAAAAAAGACCAAAAGGGATCAGAAAGGGGAAGCCGACGTAGAAAGGGGACCGAGGAGGCCACAGATTTCAGCTCCTATCACGCCAGCAGAACAGTGTGATGAGTTAATTGAGAGAACCTTTGTTAAACCACCTCAAGATCACCCTCCGCCGCCACAAAAAACGACAAATACGGTTAGAAAAAACAAATATAAAAATTTACATACCAGTTGGACTGACGAATATGTATCTCCTGACGTTTTGTCTTTTAGCGAATAATTTTTTATAGTATATTTTTATTTTTTATTTTATTTTTACAGTTAGGAATTGTTAGCTACTAGAGTATTAACTCAAGGCAATAATAGATTCTAAGTTTTTTTTTGCGACAGCCTAGAGGTATGCAAATTTATTAACTAATTAATAGTGAAAAACTTAATTTAACCTTTTTTTGCAACAGGAAAATAGTTATCACCCTCAGAAATAGATCATAAGGTTTAGAATTTTGGGTTTGCAGATGATTTTTTTTTTTATATATAGAAGCGGCATCTATATGTCAGTAAGTATTTCTAATTACTTTATATTGAGGTTCAAAAGTTTTTTTTTCTGTTGTCTAAAATTTTGGAGCACCTTAGGTGCGATAATTAAAAATGGGCATAGGATAAATGAGGTAGTTAGGATGTCGTATGGCAGGGTTTGTTTGTTTTAAAAAAAACACATTTCATTTTAGCGTTATTTAAAAAAAAAATTTTTCTTTATTTTATTTTTTTTAAAAAAAAAATAAATAATATTTTTATTTTTATTTTTTTTATTGTGCCCTTGGTGGGTACACCCATACCTCTATCGAAAAAGACATTATGGGCATCGGCCACGGTTCCCTGTGTATGGTATACCAATCCGTTAATGGTGGAAAATGGTAAATATAATTTATCCTATTGGGAATTCCAACGTTTGGTGGAGTATTCTGCTCTGTGGGGCAACTCCGCCACAGTTCCATCGTCTTCTCCGGAGTGGTCCACTTCCATTATTTGATCATTGTTAGACATCTTTTTTATTTTTTAATCTCTCTGTAAATTGGTTATTAAATAATTAGTTTATTTCTTCTTTTCATAATATAACAATGATTATTTGACTTACCAATAGGTCCTTATCGTTACTTAGTTGACAATAAAATGACTTTTATACATTTTTTCTTAAAATTCTAAGTCATTTTATTTCTATTTATTTTTGTAATAATAGCATCTTTAGTAATTTAATAACAATTTTTTTTTAACGTTTATGCAAAAGGGAAGGAATTTTTTTCTTCTGATAAAACTATGTACTTTTATAATAAGGAAAACACAATCTTATAATTGTAATATTATACACGGATTTTTTTGTTATTTTTTCAAAAACTATTCATTTAATTACACAATTAATAAAAAAAATTTTGTTTACACTGTTAAAAAAGAGCGAAAACCATAAAGTAATAAACATTAATTACTTTATCTTAAGAATATGTTATAAATGAATTTGTTGTTTAGCAATACAATACTATGTCAATCAAGAAAAAATATATAAGAATGGAAAGGGATCTATAGAGAATCTATATAAATTTAAATTTATCAAATTTATAATATCTTAAAATCTTAAATCTATATTATAAGAACAATAAAATCTATATCAAACTTAATATTAGCAATATTGATATATGTTTAATAAAATTCATAAAATTTAAAATAAATTAAAAACCTATAAATAAGGAAGATCAATAAGATCTGTTTTAAAATATTATTAAAAAATTAAAAAGAATATTAAAAAGTAACATGTGTTATAAAATAATAAGAAACAAAAAGAATATTACTTAAAAATCTAAAAAAAGTAATACCTATACTGAATATAATGTTAAAAATTAAATAAGATCAAATAGGTCTATTTTATTTTAAAAATATTAAATAGAATTTCAATAAGAAATTAGTAAAAGATAATTAATTATTTTAAATAATTGAAGAATTATAAAGAATTTTACTTATATTTGAAAATAATTAGATTAAGTTTTATTTTGGGTTTACGATCATGTTTTAAATCAATATATTAAACTACTATACATAGATATAAGTAATTATTTTTTTGTTATTGTTGTAAGAAAAATGTAAATCAATATTAGAATTAAGAAAATTATAAGTTTTATAACGTTTTTTTTTTTTTGTAAAATAAAGATATTAGCATTACGGGTATTACGTTGAATGTTTCGAAACACCAATTTGTAAAAAAATAAGTCTATTTTTTAACTTGGGAAAGTCTATTTTTTAACTTGGGAAATATGTTTATTTAAACCAAAATAATTTCATATGCTGAATATGCATTATCGGCATTTTTAAATTATGTTAAATATTTTAATTATTAAAATATATTTATATGTATCAGATTTCATAACAAGGTCAGTAAACAGTATGACTTGTATGAAAATATACAACAACAACAATTAGTAAATCGTCATATGCAATTATGTATGACAACAAATTGCATATAAAATATTATAATAATAAAAAACATATGATATTATTACTAAGGGTTTTATAGTTCAGTGTTAATTTTGGTAATTACACCAACACGTGCCGGATGGCTAAAAATGCTAAAGGAGCATTTTTAGCGTATAAAAGACTTAGAAATTTGCTGGTTCTGAGTATTCGACTTGATACCTCAAAGCAAGAGGTGTCTTAATAAGTAAAAGTTGTTTTATTTAAATAATTAAAACCCTAGTCGATCACCGAGGCCAAAGGAAGAACGCTTGGCAATTCTTCAAAATACAAAAGGAGAAGCACAACAATATTATGCTATGGTACATTTTGTGTACACTGTTCTTTTGAGTGTTTCAAACGTATTAGTTGTGTATTTAAAGAAGAAAAAAAAAATTTATTTTATTTATTTTTGCTTAATAATCTTTTGAATGTCTTTTAAAAGTTTTTAAGTTTTCACAATTTAATAAATTTTTGTAATTTTCAATTTTTCTATATTTTTTGAAACTGCTAAATAAAATTAATATTTAATATTTAATTTCATTTCCATTTTTAATATATTTTATATTTCATAAAAAAAACAAAATTATTTAAATCAATTATTCTTTTAATTGTTAGATCGTTAGCCATTGTTTTAGTTTCGGTTTTTAATTTATTATTTTACCAGTGTTTCGAGTTCTCAAGAGAACAATATCGTTTTTTGTCCATTTAATATAATTTATTTGTGTGTGTGCGGTATTGCAGAAATAATTATTTTTCTATTTCTTTTATAATCTTAAAATTAGGTCCGGTCTATAGTCTGAATATTTTTGACCTAATTTTTTTTACTGTCGGTCATTACACCTCATTTTATAATTAATTGTTCATTAATCATTTTTTGTGTATTTTGTTATTTTAAGTTATATTTAATATTTATCGTATATTTTTTATTTATTTTATTTATTATTTTTTTTATTATTACATTAAACGACAGATCCTCGTTGTTGTTTTTGAGGACAGATAATTGCTTTTCAATCGGAGAGATCGTCTCCTAAAATTAGATTTGATATTTTAAAACCGACTGTCTCTCATTTGTGGGGTCTGCAAAAAAACAACAATGTTTTTTCACTTCTTATCCGCAATAGCGATTTAATTGAGAAGCTTACGGTTACGGTCGATTCAATTAAGTTTAGCGTGGAATCCTCTAATGAGTGGTTTTTTAACATTAAAAAGAAGTTGCTTCACCGACATTACTTCTTTGTTAGAGCAAATTCACAAAAATGTCGATGCTAAGACGATGTGAAAAACTTTTCTAGGGTGGATAAGTAGCTCGTAAATATAGAGACTACCTTGCTGGAAGACATTTCCAGAAAAATTATGTCGTTAACATCTAAACTTGGTAAAACATCAGCAGACATTAAATTAGTTAATGACTCTATGTCAACCAACAACTGTTGTCTTCGCGAAACTGAACCAAACCTCACTAACTGCTTCGCAGAAATTAATAAATCCGTGGGTAAGCTGCAAAGTGATTTCGATAATTTTAATTTGATTACATGCTCTAATAATATTTCTCCGATTCTGAGCGCAGTACTTTCGGCGGTTGATGACCCAACGACCTCAGTCTGCAAAGTTCAATCAGGACTTATGTTACCTATTAATGTTAACAATTCCTTTGATAATAACATCTCTTTGCAGGATGAGATTGCTGCATCACGACTTGCGTCTAATTCTATGTCTGATTCAAATTCAATGTCAATTTCTAGCCTAACTCAATTTATAGCCTAATTTAAACCTAAGTCAAGATACATTTGTCAATTTCTAGCCTAATCTAAACCTAAGTCAACATACATTTCCGCTTCTACTCCCACTTCTACTCCTTCTTCTACTTCTACTTCTACTTCTACTACTACTTCTACTTCTTCTTCTACTTCTACTTCTACTTCTACGTCTACTTCTACTTCTACTTCTACTTCTACTTCTATTTCTACTTCTACTTCTACACTTCTACTTCTACTTCTACTTCTACTTCTACTTCTACTTCTATTTCTACTTCTACTTCTACTTCTACTTCTACTTCTACTTCTACTTCTACTTCTACTTCTACTTCTACTTCTACTTCTACTTCTACTTCTACTTCTACTTCTACTTCTACTTCTACTTCTACTTCTACTTCTACTTCTACTTCTACTTCTACTTCTACTTCTACTTCTACTTCTACTTCTACTTCTACTTCTACTTCTCTTCTACTTCTACTTCTACGTCTACTTCTACTTCTACTTCTACTTCTACTTCTACTTCTACTTCTACTTCTACTTCTACTTCTACTTCTACTTCTACTTCTACTTCTACTTCTACTTCTACTTCTACTTCTACTTCTACTTCTACTTCTACTTCTACTTCTACTTCTACTTCTACTTGTACTTCTCCTTCTACTTCTACTTCTACTTCTCCTTCTATTCTACTTCGACTTCTACTTCAGCTTCTTCTTCTTCACGCACTTCGTTACGGCCTCCTATTGGGGTTGTGTCACGTCCTAAATATATTTTTTATTCGCGCTTTCACCCAGATACTTCATCGGAAGAGGTGCTAGCTTATATTAAGTGTCTGCACCTGGATATTAATAGTAGTACTTTTAAATGCTTCAAAATTAACAAACCAGCAGCTCATGTTGCATCATTTAAAATTAGTGTTCCGGATGAATTTTTTGATATTATGAACCCCGTTTCGTGGCCGCTTGGAGTTTATTACAAAGAATTCAAGCATTCTCGATTTAACAATACTAGAGTTCAGACGAAGTCTATGCTGGCGGCTCCAAAAAACTAAATTGTTTGTCCCTTTACTATCAAAATGTAAGGGGACTTCGTACGAAATCAGCTGATGTATTTCGTAAATCACAGGTACTTCCATTTGACGTACATATATGCTTTGACTGGAACAAATCTGAACGACAATTTTCATGATAATGAACTTTTTACGGCGGAATTCAACGTTTTTCGTGGGGATGGTGTTCCTTCTGTGGGGCGTGGGGTTCTTATTGCGGTTCATACTAAATATGACGCTTCTCTCATCAATATTACTGGTACTGTTAATATTGAAGTGATATGTGTTAGGTTATCTTGTGAGCGCCGGAATATTTATGTTCTGAACTGTTATATACACCCCGTTAGCTCCATTGAATATTACCAGCTCTTCTTAAGCGCCGTCGATTTCGTACATTGCGCTATGGATACGCGTGATGATTTATTGATTGTCGGTGATTTTAATTTACCTAGGCTGGTTTTTGTCGGATAAGATGACGAATCATATTTTCCTGCGTCTAATGTGTCTTCTTCAACTGAGAAATTATTTGTTGATAATTTATCTGATAGTAGTCTATTTCAGATTAGGAACATTAAAAATAATCTTAATAGACAACTTGAACTTGTCTTTTCGACCGACAATCATAACTGCGTTGTTGAAGAGCGTTTCCAATGTCTGTCAGTCATTGTTGCTTTTCATCCTCCCTTATTAATTACTTTGTTTTATGGGAATAATTCTATCCATAACGCGTACGAAAGTGTCTTCCGCTTGAATTTTCGTAAAGCTAACTTCAGTAAATTAAACGACTTACTTAGCCATATCAATTTTGATGTAATCCTAAATACAGGAGATAATTTTGATTTAACAATCACGAATTTTGACCATGAATTTTTTAAATGTATTGAACAATCTGTTCCTGTATCTAGTTTTAGTAGTTCATCGATTTCGCCTCCTTGGTATAATAATGAACTTCGTTCACTAAGAAATCAAAGAAATAAGTTACGGCGTAAATTTTTAATCACCAGATCCGAATCAGGCTTATTCTGAGTAATCTGACTTATTCGCGGACTTATCTAGGAGACTTTACGATAGCTATATTAATCAAATGCAATTTGATATTATTGCGGACCCAAAAATTTTTTGGTGGATCATTAATTCAAAAAAGAAAACAGATGGTTATTCAGCAACTCTTAAATATAAGGATCAATCATCTAATGATCCAAAATCTTTTTCCAACTTTTTTCCTGGTTTCTTCAGAGAAGCTTTTACTGATGTTTGGTCAAGTACCGGATGTATCTTATTTTTCTTATATGAGCAACACTGCTCAGACTTCTTTTTCTTCCATTAGTATTGAATATCATACTGTTGTTGACAAGATCTGTAAATTGAAAGAACATTATTCTTCTAGTCCTGATGGCGTGCCTGCTATAGTTCTAAAGCGATGCATGGATAATTTAGCACAACCCCTTACCAATCTTTTTCAAAGATTACTGTGCGCGGGGATTTTTCCCTCGAAAGATTCGTTTGTTATCCCAGTACATAGAAAAGCGTCTACGTCAGAAATCGAGAATTATAGGCCTATTGCTAAGTTATCTTGCATTCCAAAACTTTTCGAGAAAACGATACCTTCTACTTTCGATACCCTCTACTTTAACTGTAAGTCCCTGTTTACGATACCCTCTAATTTCACTGTAAATCCTTAATTTCACCTAAACAACACGGGTTTTTTAAAGGCAGGTCCACGACTACAAATTTAACGGAATTAGTCTCCTACAGCTTAAACGCAATGGAACTTGGTCATGACGTAGATGCCATTACTAATAACTTTAGTAAGCCATTTGATAAGTTATCACATAATCTTATCTTCTTTAAATTTCAAAATCTTGGTTTTCCACCTTGCTTTTTACATTGGTTGTAGTCGTATCTTATTAATAGGAAATACAAGGTTCTATTTAAGTCCGCTCAATCTGATTCATTTGCGGCTATGTCTGGTGTGCCGCAGGGAAGCCACCTTGGCCAAATAATTTTTATTTTAACGATTAACGATGTTTCGTCAATAATTAAGTTTTCAGTAATTAATATATTTGCAGACGATATGAAAATATACAGGATAATTAACACCTTTCTGACAGTACTATTCTTCAAGAATATTTAAACAACTTTTCGCTATAGTGCTCAAAAAACTTTCTTAATGTCGGCAAATACCAGAGTATTACTTTTAGTCGCAAACGTGCTTCCTTTGCAGCACGTAATTATTATCTTAATGGTGGGCCTGTCCCGAGAGTTACGACCATTCGTGACATTGGTATTCTCTGCGACAGTCAATTAAACTTTCACTCCCATTTGGATAATATTGTGTATAGGGCCAACTCTACGCTTGGGTTTGTCAAACGTGAGTCTAAGGAGTTTTTTGACTCATATACTAGAGCTCTCTACATGACCTTTGTTAGACCGATTCTCGAGTATGCTAGTCAAGTTTGGTCACCGTATCAACAAGTACATATTAGTCGAATTGAATCAGTTCAACGTAGGTTCGTAAGGTTTCCTCTTCGGGGGCTATCTTGGGTTGACTCTTTCAACCTTCCCCCCTATGAAGAACGTCTTAAACTACTAGATAACTACCCGTGAAATAGCTGACAATATTTCCATACACCAAGTCATTTCGGGATCCGTAGTCTCCTTTCCTTCTTGAACGGTTAAACTTTAATATCAATGCTCGTTCTCTTAGATCGGTCTCACCTTTCTACCGTACTGATTACGGAAGGAATGAGCCACTTTTTATGATGCAGCGTGCAGTAAACAACAGTTCATCAAAATTTGACATTAGTGTCAGCAAAGTCGAACAGAAACGTGCTTTAAAATGTCCATAATACTTGTCTATTCAATACCTGGCTTTTTCTATTACATTGACTCCTTCTGCATGATTACTTACTTAATTAATAAGTATTTTTGTCCTGCAATTTTTTATCTTTCACGATTGCACTTTGCATGATTCCCAACATATATTACATTTTTAAATTTCTTTATTTATTTATTTTTTACTTTTTGGATTATTTTTTGTTTGAATTAACTGGTTTGTTTGAATTTTGTTTGAATTAACTGGAACGAAGTAGTACCATTCTTCACTGAATTGTGAAACCTGATGCATGTAGCCACTTCATTCAAGCAGCACTTGTATCTTTTATTATTATTTAAATTAAACATTTTTGGTTTTTTTTTTCTGACTTATATTTCTCTTGTTTCTATTTTTTTGACTCTTAGACCGTCGCTACTACTGCGAAGGGAAGTAGTAGCTTTCTTTTTAGAATTGTAAACCCCGATGCAAATGGTAACCTGCTAATTCATGTTTAATTTTTATAGTTTTAACTATTGGAAGCTGTTTAATTTTTAAAAAAATATCGAAATTAATTTTTCAATATTCTAACCAATATTTAATATTTAATGAATTGTTTACTATTTTATGTTATTTATTTATTTATCTTTTTAACTGCTTGTAATAAGCAGTTGTATCTAATTCGTATTTGTACTTGATAGTTTCTTTTGGTGTAGGTAACATCAGAGCTTAATCCACTGCGGATAGTAAACATTTTCTCAGCATGTGGAGAAAGTGCAAGAAGTCAAGTTTAAGGGTTAAGATATTTTCTTCTTTTTTATTTTGTTTGTATGTATTTATTTATTCATTACTAGTTTCTTATTTTAATGACGACATACTAACTATATCTCCCTTATGCTTGACTTCGCTGATCCAATTAATTTATCAGTATCTTTCTTGAGCCTGGAAAAGACCACAGCGTTATCGAATCATATAGGCCTATCAGCCTATTATCAGTAACATCAAAAATCTTTGAAAAATTGTTATCGAATAGTTTAAAAAGCATATTAATTAAAAATAACATCATACCAAATCACCAATTTGGTTTTCGTCAAAAACATGCTACAATAGAACAGATCCATAGGAGAGTTAACTTGATCAACAATACACTGGAAAGAATAGAATACTGTTCTGCTACGTTTCTAGATATTAGTCAAGCGTTTGATAAAGTTTGGCTTAATGGACTTTTATTCGAAATAAAAAAAACCTTCCACACTACTACTATGAAATACTTAAATCCTACATATGTAATCGTCAATCATCGTTAAATATCAAAAAGAGCTCAGTGCAGCAAAACTAATAAAATTAGGTGTTCCACAGGGTAGTGTTTTAGAACCCATACTTTACCTGATTTACACGGCTGATATTCCAACAACCACAAATACTATCAGCGCTACTTTTGCGGGTGATACAGCAGTGATGGGATCACACAATAATTCTAGTATAGCATCAGAAAGATTACAGGAAATACTGATAAAAATTGAAGACTGATTAAAGATATGCAAAATTAAAGCCAATGAAGGTAAATCGGTTCATGTTACTTTCAGCAATAGAAGAGAGAATTGTCCAACAGTAACACTAAACAATACATCACTGACACATGCTGTATCTGCTAAATATCTCGGTATGCATTTGGATCGACGGTTAAACTGGAAAGCACACATTACAAATAAAAACCAACATCACAGCTATCATTAGACTTCAAAATAACTTTATATAAAGCTATCCTAAAGCCAATATGGACCTACGGAAACGAACTATGGGGAACTGCTAGCAATTCCAATATAGATATACTTGAGAGATTCTTAGTCGAAAGTTAAAATTTCAGTAAATCGGAATATATTTGTAGATTTTGTGAGATCCAATTAAATAATAATAATTTTGATTATTGTGAATTACGCACTATAGAAAATTATAACCAAGAAATTGAGCTTTTAAATTCATGTGATAGCATACAAAAATATCAAAAAGGTATTATGTTATGTTTTATAAGGGGGGGTTAACTGTCAGCTGATGCCTGAACAGAACCCCGACCTAGGCCATTGATTGGCCCATTGGTATCCCTTTTTAATTGGAACAACCACCCGGCTACTTACCCTCGTTAAATCCAAGCTACTCCCCTAACAAAGTTAAGGATTACCTTTACCTACTAGCTCATGTAGTCCACCGTATCTATACCTCCCTAGAATGTTTAGCCTCCTTCTGCTGAGCCTAGGACAGTCGCAGAGCATGTGAGCTATATCCTCCGTTATTTCTAAGTCCTGGCAGCCCCTGCACACATCAGCCGTAGCTAATACCATCCTATTAGCCATTTTTCCTAGCAGGCAGTGGCCTGTCAAAACACCAATGGCAAGTCTGAGGCTTGTCCTGCTCATATTTAGTAGGATTCCCGTGTTCCTTAGGTTCCTTCGAGGCCACATAGTTTTTGCTATGTGGCATGTGTTCGTAGTTTCCCATATGTGATCAATCCTTCTCACCGTGTCCACCTTACCTTTTTCCACCCGTAGTGGACTAAGTACAGATATATCGGCTGTTCCAATGTCTGCCTCAGATCCTGATCTAGCGAGCTCATCAGCTATTTCATTACCTTCAATATTGCTGTGGCCGGGGACCCAGCACAGTTCAACGATGCAATGCCTACAAAGTACCTGAAGTACTTCTCGGCAGCTTTTTACCAGGCTGGACTTGATGTTATTAGACCCTAGCGCTCTGATAGCTGCCTGGCTGTCGACATAGATTATGATATGCTCCTGTGATATCAGTCTAGCCTCAGCCAATTCAGCCGACCTAACTATTGCCAGGATTTCCGCCTGGAAGACACTGCTGTGATCCGGCAGCCTTACCGATTCCCTGATATCTAGGAATTCGGAGTATATACCCGATCCTGCACCTTCAGCTGTTTTAGACCCGTCTGTGAAAATAGATATTCCAATTTCTGTGTTCACTGTTCCCTCCTCCCATTCGTTTCTTGTTGGGATACGAATGTCGAAGTCTCTGCGAAAGTCAAAATATGGAGTCAGGTAGTCTGTATGCACTCCCCTAGTGTCCAGATTGAATTCTTCCAAGATCCTGCTATGTGTGTATCCCCTATATCTAAGTGCACCTGACTCTCTTAGTCTTATTGCACTCTTTGCCGCTATGTTCTTTATATGCTCTTCCAGTGGATGCAGATTTAGCATGATTTCCATAGCTAAGGTTGGTGTCGTGCGCAGTGCACCAGTGATGCTTATGCACGCCAGCCTTTGCACCTTTTCCAGTTTTTTGACATTTGTCTTCCTATTTACTGCTGGCCACCATACTGTAGCACCGTACGTGAGTATTGGTCGTACTACACTGGTGTCCCTTTACACGCAAATAATGCGTTCGTGGCTTTCCTTGCTCTTTCCTCCACATTTTTATTCCAACTAAGTTTGGAATCAAGAATGATCCCTAAGTACTTTGCACTCTCTGAAAGTACCATCGTCTTGCCTTTGAGTACGGGCATGTTAAATGCCGATATTTTCCTTCGTTTTGTGAATAAGACCATTTCCGTCTTTGATGAATTTACCGATAGACCACAATTCAGTATGTCGAAGGCTTTCTCCATCAGCATACTGATTGTTTCTAAGAACTTCCCTGTGATGAGTATTGCTAGGTCATCCGCATATGCAATGACGCTGAAGCCTTCTCTCTCTAGTTTCATTAGAACCCTATTCATTACCAGCACCCATAGGAGGGGAGATAGAACTCCCCCTGCGGAGTGCCTCTCGTAACCTTAACTTTATTCTCACAGCTTCCCCGGTTAGACGTTATCTGCCGTGTGTTCAATAGCCGGCCCACCCACTTCACAATTCCACTGTGGAGTCCTAATTCTTCCAGCGATCTAACATTGTTAAATGCGCCTTCTATGTCTAGAAAAGCTGCTATTGTGTATTCCTTATACTGTAATGATTCCTCAATTTGAGTGACTGCTGCATGTAGAGCAGTTTCTACCGATTTCCCTTTGCTGTATGCATGCTGCTTGGTCGATAGCTGGCCCTCTTGGCAGGAGCTTCTTATATAGACCTCCAGCATTTTCTCCATTGTTTTTAGCATAAATGACGACAGACATATTGGTCTGTAGTCCTTTGCTACCGTGTGTCCATTCTTACCTGGTTTGGGTATGAATATTACCTTTGCTTCCTTCCATTTTCTGGGAACGTATCCCATGTACAGGCAGCTCCTGAAGATCACCACTAGTTTCCTATTTAGTGTACAAGGTGCTTTCTGTAGCATTAGCGGGCGTATGCCGTCCGGTCCTGGCGATTTGTAGCCACTAAACGAGCTAATCGCCCATCTTACCTTTTCCTCCGTAACAATTTCCTTTTTTATTTCCCACAGCTCTTGGGAGCCCTTTCTTAACCTCTCTTTCTGTTCGGTTCCCGCCGGCTCTGAGCCAGGGAAGTGAGCTTCCATTAATGCTTCCAGAGTGCCTCGGCAAGAGTCTGTCCATGTGCCATCACTCTTCATGATGTAGTTGGGAACCGTCGGTTCCTTAGCCAACATCTTTCTTAGCCTTGCTAGCTCCGAGGTATTTTCTGTCGATTCACAGAAAACCCCCAGGATTGCCGTTTTGCCCTCCTTGTTATGTTCTTAAACTTCCTGAGTTCCTCTTTATAACTGTCCCAGTCTGAGGGGCAGTTACTCCACTTTGCTTTATTCTCGCACTGTTCCTGCACTCTTCTACCTCTTTATTCCACCAAGGTGGTTTTTTGTTGCCCGATTTCCGACTCAAGGGGCAGCAGGCTTCAAAAGCACTGTTCATTTCGGTGCTAATGACGTCTACTGCCTTGTCGATAAGCTTACGTTTTGTTAAGCACTCTCCAGTTAAGAGCCTTGGAGAGTCACTAAGCAATTCCGTGTATTTAGCCCAATTCGTTTTTCTGGGGTTCCTAAAGGATACCCTATCTTCCCGATTTCCTTCGATTTCGAAAAGAATCCAACAGTGATCTGAGAAAGAGGCTCTCTCAGATACCCTCCAATTCCTTATGCCGAGCGATCTAGAGTTAGTAGCCAATGTTAGGTCTATTACCTCCCTCCTATTTCTAACTATAAATGTCGGGGCTGTCCCCCTATTACATATACTAAGGTTAGTTTTACCAATATACTCTAATAAAGACTCACCTCTATTGTTAATGTTAGAGCTTCCCCACTGCGTATGATGAGCGTTTGCATCACATCCTGTCACAATGTCTTGCATCCAGCTGTTTACAGCGTCTCTTATTGCTTGGGACTGCGGCTCTTCCGCGCTTTCGTAAGGCATATAAGCTGAGACTAGGAGTAGAGGCTTTTCCTTCTTACTCCTTTCCCATTTGACAACTGTTGTATCATCATTGCTAAAATTTTCCAGAATAAAAACATTAAATTTGTTTTTAACCAAAATACATGACCTAATTTTACTCACTCCGTTTTTATGAAACAAGGTATAGTCTTTGCACTTCAAGCCTTGAATTCTACCTTGGCCGTCTATCCACGGCTCTTGAATGAGGGCAGCATCGATGTTATTGCTGCCCATCTACCCCATCAGGTTGCTGGTAGCAGCCCTACTGTGGTGGAGGTTGATCTGCATCACCTCCATCATCAGTGGCTCCGCTGCTGCCCATTATTCTAACGAATACCTTCGCCATGCTGAAGGCTACCATTCGTCTACTCTTCTTTATGAGAATCAGTAGGGACTCACTCCCCTTCCCCTTCGAGGAAGGGGAGTGAGTCCCTACTGATGCTCATAAGGAAGTGCTGGTCACGTTCCTTACGAGTATCTTCCTTCAGAATCTTCCACTCCTCAGCATGAATTCCCTTGTTCTGGCCCGCTAGCAGACTCAGAACTCTTTGTGGCGTTTGATACGGTTTAGGTATCCAAACCCACGCCTTGGGCCTTTGGTAGAGACTGGTATCGGCTCTAGGGATAGCTCGAAGCCTTGCTCCCTCCTAGATACCATCTAGCTTGTTCCAGGTGGCTGATAAGAAATCCTTGGATTTCTTATCAGCGCACGCTACCACTTTGTACCCCCTTTCCCAGGCTGCGCCATCGAACTTTATGTCCTCCGCTAAGCCGGAAGCAAAAGCATCGATGAGCGCATTGGATTTTTTCTTCAACCGAGTCCCACTGCTCCTGGTTGAATTTGCCTTCGGGGCCATTCTCATCAACGATGGCCACCTGCATATCATCGACTATCTTCGCTTTGCCGGAAGTAGTCGCGCTCTTGGTTTTTTAGCGCCCTTAGGTTGGATGTTATCATCCGATCTGCCTCTCTTCTTCACGAACCCTTTTTTGGCCTCTTCAGCTCTGCCTGAAGTGCCCTTCTTCCTTCTGCTGCCTTCGTATTCCTCCCTAGTCTGACTCCCAGACGCACCGGAGGAACCTATTTTGGAGCACAGCTTCCTGTCTTTATCCCTAGTCTGTTTTACAGACGCACCGGATGAAGACGGCTGTGGCTCCGCTTTTGCCGCAATAATTTTCTGAAGCTCCGTCGAATTCACTACAGCTCTGGCTTCGACAAGCTTTTCCTTGTCCCAGGCGCTGAGTTCCTTCCGATCGATCACCAGGAGCTTCTCAATCCTTCTTCTGGCGCTGCGCATCTTTTTAATCGCGTCTTTACGCAGATTGGTTGATACTGCACCAGAGTGGGGGTTAACCTTACCGAATCCCTTTGGTGTACCTGTGGAAGATAAATAGCTTTTTCCTATATTATCTAAATCGGAGCTCAGATCTGAGCTTCCTAAATCTGACTTACCTTTCAGTATGTCCAGGTCCCCTTCTGATAACACAAATGAAGATGTCTGCGACAATGCTCGTAGTTCTTCATCTGTGTCAAGTAGATTTTCAGTTGCTTCATTACGCACGCATGAGCCTGTCACCACTCATCCGAACGTTCCTACTGGCGACTTAGTTTCTTTCGGAACCAAGCTCTCGCCACCTGCCGTAGGTACAGGTGACACTTGTGTTGACATCCCAACACGCGAATTGTCCTTTTTCGTTGCCAATGTCCATTGTTGTTCGGATTCCCTTGGTTTTCAGACCTCAATAGTGACCTTATCGGTATGGTTAGACCTGCCGGATACCGCAGACTATTCTCTGCAGTATCCACCAACATCGCTCATTACATCCTTGATCCTACTTAAGGCCCACCACCACGACAAGGTGGAATCCCTCGGGGTTATTAAAAATGATGAAAAGGTATTAAAAATGATGCCTGTTGAAATATTTTAAAATATCATCATGTATGTCGCCGTGGACTAAGCCCTTGTATTTGTCACGATTTATTTGAAGGAATAATTCCTTATAATTTAATGTATATAATAAAATATTTCACAATATCAAAATATTTCAATTGATTTTATTAATTTATCTCTTTTATTTCTACAAAAAAAAATTAAACTTCTTTTATCGTTTCCTATAATAGAAATTGGTATGAACAAAATACCTGGAAAATCAAATGAAATTTGGAATATGATAACTCTGTTGCCACTAATTTTTGAAAAAAAAACAAGGATTATGAAGGTCCAATCTGGAAATTGTTTTCATGTATGGTTGAAATGTGCTGACTTAATTGTGCACCTGAAATTTTGCAAAATCAAATTGTTCTGCTTTTCTTCTTTATAAACTCTTATATTAATTATAGAAAATCTTGTGTTCCATCTATAAAATTAAGACCAAAACACCATTTTGTTCAGCATTATCCACAACTTATTCAGATATTTAGGCCTTTAAAAAATGTTTGGACAATGGCGTATGAACAAAAACATTCATATTTGATAACTCTTGGTTGTCCTAAAACTGTTATTAGGATAGAACAACCAAAAATTTCTTTTTTGGTTGTTTTTTGGTTGATAGGGAAAAAACTGCATTTAGTACAGCATATGGCCATTTTGAATTTAAACGAATGCTTTTTGGATTAACAGGAGCACCAGCTACTTTCCAGCGCTTAATGACTTATGTATTATCTGGGTTACAGGGCATGAAATGTTTCGTCTATCTAGATAATATTGTAATTTATGGACGAAATTTAAAAGATCATGATGAAAAACTAAGGGCAGTTTTTCAGAGGCTGAGAGAAAATAACATAAGATTGCAGCCAGAGAAATGTAAATTTCTCAAGAAACAAGTTGTATATTTAGGGCATAAAATTACCTCGGAAGGAGTATTGCCCCACCCTGAAAAAACAAGTTGTGTGAAAAATCACCCTGTACCTCGTACGACTAAGGACTTGCAGTCGTTTTTAGGTTTAGTAAATTATTAACGTCCATGTATGCCACAACTAGCTAAGACTGGGGCAATTTTATATAAGATGGCCACTAAGGCACAATCTTATAATTGGACCCAGGAATACCAGAAGGCATTCGAGCAAGTCAAAGAATTGTTGGTGAAACCACCACTTCTTGCTTACCCGAATTATACAACGCCATTTAATTTAACTACCGACGCGTGTAATTATGATCTAGGTGCAGCACTATCACAAGGTGACGTAGGTATGGACAGACCAATAGCTTACGCCAGTAGAGTACTAAACAAATCAGAAAGGAATTACGCGACTATAGAAAAAGAAATGTTAGCAATATATTGGGCAGTAAAAAATTTCAGATGCTACTTACTAGGAAAATTTTTTTTTATTTTTACTGACCATAAGCCACTTATAACTGAATATAATAAAAAAAAACCAAAAGGAAGGCTAAATAGATGGAAGATTCGGTTATCTGAATATGATTTTGAAATCAAATATAAGGCAGATAGGAATAATACAAATGCTGACGCGTTAAGTAGAACACCAATTATGGAAAAGGACGGGGTAGAAGAAAATGGAGACAAAAATGGAGAAATTTTTGTAATAACGCGTAGTAAAACAAAAGAAACAGAAACAGCAAAAATACAGGTAAAGGAAACAGATATAGAGAGCGATTTAGACCACAAATCCGAAGTATCAGTGAATGATTTATCAGAAAACAGAAAACCAATTGAAATTTAACCAACAAAGAGGATATAGAAATCGTACTTAAAAAATATCATGACCTATGGCGGTCATATGAGTTTTCACAAAACATATAAGAGAATTCGTCAGTTTTATCACTGGAAGGGTATGGTAAAAAACATAAGTAATTACATTAAAAAGTGTACTAAATGCCAAAAAATTAAAAAAAAGACAAAAAACAAAAATGCCAATGGTAATCACTGATACCGGCGCAAAACGATTTGATAAGGTATACTTGGATATTGTGGGACCATTTCCAATGACCCACAAGGGAAAGAAGTATATCCTGTCTTTTCAGGATGACTTAACCAAAGTTATTGATTGCGTAGCTTTGCCAAATCAAGAAGCCATTACCGTAGCAGATGCGTTTTACAGACAAATTATATTGAAGTATTCTGTAATACCTAACAAATTGATAACAGACCAAGGTATGAATTTTACAAGTGATTTGTTTAAGAAATTAAGCAAAATATTGAAGATAAGAAAATGCCAAACTACGGCATACCATCCTCAATCTAATGGTTCTCTAGAACGCCGTCATGGACCATTAGTGGAATATCTGAAAATTATCGTCGAAAATAATATTCAAAGTTGGGATGAATGGCTAGGTGAAGCATCGTTTTGCCATAACCACACACCATACACGGGAAGTAAATTCACACCTTTATACGCTTTATATGGGTTTATCGATCCATTACCACTAAGCCTAAAGCAAAAGACAGAACCAGTTTACAATTTTGATGACTAATGTTCAACAAAACAAAGTAAGGCGAAGTTGGAGTCGAATAATTTCTATTTAAAAGTAAGGTAGGTGACAAGGTTTTATTGAACAATCCTGCGAAGCCTCATAAATTAAGTACTGGTTGGGTAGGGCCTTATGTAATTACTGAAGTAGTAGATACAGTAAACGTAATAGTGCAAATAGGTAGTAAAAGTAAAAGAGTCCATAATAATAGGTTGAAATTATGGCACGCCTAGCAGGAGCAAATTTATAAAAGAAATTTTAAAATTGAGAAGTAACACAAAAATATTTTGTTAAGAAAATGCGAGTAAAATAACGTTTTAGGATTTTTTTTTTTCTCTTTTTTTTTACTTTAGGCCATACCTTCGTTAATAAACTATTTTGTTTTTATTTGTAATCTTGGGTGCAGGGGAGTACTATGTTAATTATTACGTGGTTTATATTGTGTAGCGGCTCTGCAGCCGGCGCTTCTATAGTAAATCGGAAATTGGATTCGGCAGCAGCATTATTCGAAAAAGAAGGTGAAATGCTTGTATATCAAAGCCTAATTGAGGTATACACTAAGTTTCAGCTAACACCGACAAAGAAAATAGAGAATTTTGCGAAGTTAATAACCATCTTGCTAACGCAGTCTTGCTCGTTATTACGTAAACTTAAGAAAACAGAAGAAGTTAATTGTAATTGGTGGTTAAAAGGTTTAAATACATATGCGGAGACTTTAAGGAACCAGATGGATAAGACGAACCATTTCTTTTCGCGTAGAGTGAAGCGGGGCTATATAAATGGAGGTAGTTTATCAAAATTGTTATTTGGAACAATGGACAGCGACGATGCGGACAAAATATACGAACGACTGGAAGTATTAGAAAAGGAAGGGGATAGACGGTTAGAGGTCATGAATAAACACGCCGCAATAGTCACGTCAAATTTAGACTTTGTTAGGAATACGGTGTTGAATTTAACAGGGAATATTAATGAGTTGAAATTGAAAATACAGCAAGTAGAAGCCACCTTGTTGTCGGACTATAGCGCAGCAAAGTAAGCAATTAAAATCAACACTTATCAGTTAGAGATGGACCAGGTAATAGCCTTAGGCTAGCTGAAATTTAGTCAAGTGCAACATTTAATCAAGGAACAGGGGGATTAATGCATTACAAAATCATAAGTTACATCAGTCAATACTAGATTCAATAATATTATCGCAATTAGTGCATAATATAACGGCAGGATTGTCGCATGACACGTTACATTCAGTTCAAGTACTTAACCAGATAACAAGGATCGAGACGTCACACCAGGACGGGCAAGTTCGTATTAAAATAATAGTACCTTGGCTCGATAAGGAACAATTCGAATTATATAAAATATATCCGTTACCAATTCCATTGGAAAATAATAATTTTGCTATGGTAACACTAGAATGGGACTATTTAGCTAGTAGCGACTGCGGACATTTTTTACACTTCTCAAATCAGGATGTTAATGCATTATGCCTCACGGTAGGGAATCAGGCAAACGACAAATTCATCATGTGTAAGCAAACACAACCAAAAATGATTCAAGCTCCATCCAACAATTGTGTAATGGAAATCTTTCAACACCAAAGGTTGGACCCGGAGGTAAAATACAAAAATTGCAAATTCAGAATAACATCCGATTTAGAAAACCATTTAGTTCCACTACAAGCGGATAACACTTGGTTATATATGTTTATGTATGAACAACAGCTAGTGAGTTACTGTAAACCAACCACAGTTAAAACCACTCTGACACACGTGGGAATTGTAGCATTAAACGATCATTGCAATTATATAATTGGGAATTTAGAGCTTCCATATAAAAATACTTTTGAACGGACGCTCAACGTTAGTGTCGTTGATATTTGGATATCACCACCATTTTCCTTATTGGGGGAATTAAATCCAATAGTTTTAAACTTAACAACTAAGACTAATGTTACCACGGATATTAAATTAACAGACGTAAACACATTAACTGAGGAGTTTAGGAAAAGGGGTCGGGGAATAGAGGAGTTAAAAACCGTTTTGAAGAACGAACATAATCGAACGGAACTAGAAAGACAGAAGAAAAATAAGGAAAAATGGCACATGAGCATTTTAGGTTTAACATCGTCAATATGTATACTGTTAGTTTGCATATTAGTAATCCGCAAGGTACTCAAACATAAAAGGAAACGAGCAATCACAAAAAATATTCAATCTGACCGCACATCTGTTCAAACCAATCTAATGACCGGTCGCGACCACACATGACCACCGCATTTTCACCCCAAGATGCTATGAAACAGAAAAAAATGAAAAATGGGCATAGAAAACTACCCGCATTAACTTTTCGAGAAATTTAAAACCACGTAATTGTGACCAAATTTATTAAGTTAGCTTTAGTTTTGTCATTACTATTTTTATACTATATGATATGTCACTTGCGAAATTTCTAATTAGAGCTATATTTTAATATATAATAAAATTGTAGGGTTTAGAAGCACACAAAATATGTAGTTTATTTTTGTTGGTATAGAAGCAACACAAAAATTATATAAGAATATACCGAATTTTTATTTTAAAAAAAAATTTATTTACAATTTATATGAATAATATATTTTAGGAAAAATAAAGATTATATCATAATAAATTAAAATTATATCATATAAAATGATGTAATTCTCATTTTTTTTTTAGAAAAGGAGAGGATAATTTTTGTTAAGATATTGTTAAAACTTAATATGAAGTTTTTTTTTGTAAAATTGTTATTATAAAGTTTTTTTTTTATATTGAAACAGTATAAAAAATAAAGACAATAAAAAGAAATGAGAATGGAAGGGGATCTATAGAAAGTCTCTAGATTCTTTAATTCTATTTTATAATATATTTAATAAATAATCCATTAAATCTAAAAGTAAATCTCTATTATTAAAAATATAAATAAGATCAACAAGATCTGTATTTAAAAAAAATATATATATATTTACAAAAGAAACAGAAAGAACAATTAATTATTTGAAATGTTAAAAATATTAAATAGAATTTCAATAAGAAATTATTAAAAGATAATTAATTATTTTAAATGATTTTAAATACTATATGATAAAAAATTGAAGAATTATACTATATGATAAGAAATTGAAGAATTATATTTACTTATATTTGAAAATAATTAGATTAAGTTTTATTTTGGGTTTACGATCATGTTTAAATAATCTATTAAATAATACTATACATAGATGTAAGAAAATTTTTTTGTTATTGTTGTAAGAAAAATGTAAATCTTATATATTAGAATTAAGAAAATTCTAAGTTTTATAACGTTTTTTTTTTGGGTAAAATAAAGATATTTGCATTATAGGTATTAGGTTGAATGCTTCGAAACACCAATTTGTAAAAACTAAGTCTATTTTTTTAACTTGGGAAAGGGAGGTGTTGTGTAATGAAATTACATTGAACTCAAATATGTTTATTTTATTTGAACCAAAAATTTTCGAATACTGAATATGCATTATCGGCATTTTTAATTATTTGTTCTATATTTTAATTTTAACAATAAATTCATATGTATTAAATTTCATAACAACAACAATTAATAAATCGTCATATGGAAAGCAATTGTGTATGACAACAACAATTGCATAAATAATATTATAATAATAAAAAATATATGATATTGTTACGAAAACTTTTAGAGTTCATTGGGTTCGTTCACTATTAAATTAGGTAATCACAATACATGCCCAAATCAAAGACTTTTTTTTAAATAATCGGGATAAAATTCCTACAATACAAGATATTAAATTAAATTGGCCTTTTTTATTTGTTGAAAATATTTACATCAGCATTTTGAATTATTAATGAAGATTAATCCTGATGTATTTGGTGCTAATTTTAATTCCAATAAGAAAAAAAACTTGATTATTCTTAAAATATCAAGAAAACGGCAATGAAATATTACAAAAATATTTGAATATTTTAAAGAAAACATAATTATATTACATCTTTGATGTATAATCTTAAAAGTGTTTAAAAAATTTTTAAAAAAGTTTTTTTTCCGGTTTGTGTCTACTCTGGAAGAAGTAATTAAAAATATTCCAACTAATACAACTTGGATCGCAACAATTAGTAATTGGAATTTAAATAAAAATATATTTCAAATTGATTTTTAATAAAAAATTTCTTTATTAAAAATCAATTTGAAATATATTTTTATTTAAATCCTCAGATATAATGACATATGGATTTATAGAGAAAGAAATGGTCATGGAATTTAAAGCCACTCCAAAACTATTGTTAATTGCCTTTGCTTTTTTTATGTATTTAATATAGAATATAATAAAAATATTTTATTATCTTAAGAGTTCCTAACAAGATACTTTATGCAACATTATCCTCCAAATTTAAGGGGTAAAAAAAATTATTCAGAACATCAACAAAATTAATAATTTTATTAAAAAACTATCTGAAGATTAAAATTAAAATTAAATTAAATTTTATAATTACTTCAAATATAAAAATTAATAATAAATCAAGTGGACAAATTTCTTTGTACGAATTCGCAGAACAACGGCACTTTTATTTTTCAACGTAAAAAAAAAAAAACGATCAAAAGATTTTAAAACTCAATATTGAATTAAAATAAAAATCAAATCTATTTCATACGTGGTAAAAGTGTAGTTAGTGAGGTTAGTAAGTCAGTAAAAATAAAATTAATTTCAACAAATAATTCAATATTATGTTGTTTTTGTGTTGTGTCAATTATTATAATTGGCGTATCCATTTTATGTATGAAAAAGAGGTAATTACTAATTATTGAAATCAATTTATTATAAATTTTGAATTTATTTTTCTTCTCAGCTTAGAAACGATGTCACACGACCATTAAATCACAAATTTCAGTTGAATTGAAAATCATATAATATTATTTTATCAGATTCTTGTAATATTTTTTGTTAAAGACAACGGACTCGGACTCGACTCGAATTTTGACCTCATATAAATGATTCATTCAGTTTATTTTATTCAGTGGTGAAATGTGTATTTTAACTGTTGATTTATGAAAAAGTATTTTCTGTAAAAATAAATTTTTGTAAACAATTTCTGAAAAAATAAAAAAAGCAAAAAGTTCCTGTAAAAATAAATAAAAGTAATTCGTTATTGGGTGAAAAATTAGCCGTATTGTGCAAGATAACTTTATATTTCACTTCGTTTTCGTACTAATAGGTGATAATTGTGAGTTGTTTTTATTATTTCAAATTTTGAATTGAATTTAGTCAATGAAAAGAAAACTGCAATCAGAAAATAGGAAATTCAATAATTCCTGGTCAGAAAAATATTTTGTTATTGAGCAAAATAACTCTGTTATATATTTACTTTGTCAAAAAAAGACCGCTTGTATGAAAGAATTTAATATAAAACGCCATTATAAAACTAATCATCATAAGTATCATAAATTTGAGGGTAAAATTCAATTGGAAAAACTTGATTTACCGAAAAAAGGTTTGGTCTCACAACAAAGTATTTTCAGAAAAATAAACCAAGATGCTGAGGTGTCTCTGGAAACTAGCTATAATCTTGCTCTTTTGATTGCGAAATCTTCTCGTCCATTTACTGAAGGTGAATTTATAAAAGAATGTTTAATAACTGCATCGGAAAAAATGTGTCCTGATGTTACCAAAAAGTTTCAAAATGTCTCACTGAGCAGAACAACAGTACAAAGACGAGTTTTTGAACTTGCAGAAGATATTTCTTCGCAAAGGAGCAATCACAAAAATTTTTGTATTTTTCCCTTGCCGCAGATGAATCTACCGATATTTTATCAACAGCACAACTGATGATTTTTTTTCGGGGTATAACTGATAATTTTGAAGTTATCGGGGAAATGCTGGCCGTAAAATCGATGAAGGGGCAAACAACAGCTGAAGACTTAATGATTAATTTATTGGAAGCTTGCAAGGATGCCAATTTAAATTTAGATAAGTTAGCTGGAATTACTACCGACGGTGCACCAGCTATGATTGGTATGGTATCGTTGATTGCCAAGATCTCGGAGAGCGAAATCACAAATTATTACGATTTCATTGCATAGTCCACCAACAAAACCTTTGTGGAAGAGACCTTGGAATGGAAACGTAATGAAAATCGTTATTTCAACTATTAATTTCATTAAAAAGAGGGCAATTAATCATCGCCAATTTAAACTTTTTCTAGATAGAAGCTGAATATCATGATCTTATCTATTACTGCGAAGTACGATGCCTTAGTAAAGGAAATTGCCTCAAACGGTTTCTGGATTTATTACCAGAGATAGAGATATTTATGACGGATAAAGAAAAAAATGTACCAGAACTTAATGATGAAAAATGGCTAAGTGAATTAGCTTTCCTGGTGGACGTCACAACTCATTTAAACTCCTTAAATTTGAAGCTTCAAGGAAAAAATCAATTTATATCAGACATGGCTAATCATGTGGAAGCCTTCGAAATCAAATTAAAATTATTCCAAACACAATTTTTGAATGGTCAATGTTTTCCTTTCCCAAATTGCCAAAGTTTTATTAAAAATAAAATATATAGTCGACTTTATGCTACAAAGATTGGGAAATTAATAGAAATTTTTGACAAAAGATTCGAGGATTTTAAAAAATATAAATTCGATTTATAGTATTTTTGAATCCTTTTCCAATAAATCCAGAAGAAGCTAATCCTCATCTACAATTGGAAATAATAGACTTGCAATCCTGCGAAATATTAAAACAAAAATTTAATGACGGCAACAAAGAAATTTTTTATCAATGTTTGGATAAGTACAAGTACCCAAATTTATATGATACGGCGGGACGTTACGCATCTTTTTTTGGTTCAACGTATATATGTAAACAAACCTTCACAATTATGAATATAAATAAAAGCAAGCTATGATCGCGTATTACGGACGTAAACCTGGAAGCTATATTAAGGCTGGCTACAACACAATTAGTTCCAAATATTTCCAAAATTATTAAAAAAAAGTAAAATTTAATATGTATATATAAAATCAATAAACAATATTTTTTTCTTCTTGACTTGTTGGCCTCGGTGATCGTCTTGGCTGATTTTATTTATTTTAATAAAACAACTTTTATTTGCTACGATACCACTTGAGGTATCAAATTGAATGCCCAGAACCACCAAACTTTTATACGCTAAAAATGCTCCTTTAGCATTTTTTAGCCATCCGGCACGAGTTGCATGATCAGCAAATTTAACAGTGAACGAACTCAATGAACTCTGGAACCCTTAGTAATAATATCATATGCTGTTTATTATTATAATATTTTATATGCAATTGTTGTTGTCATACACAATTGCTTTCCATATGACGATTTATTAATTGTTGTTGTTGTATATTTTTTCATACAAGTCATACTGCTTACTGACCTTATTATGAAATCTGATACATATAAATATATTGTTATAATTAAAATATTAAACATAATTTACAAATGCCGATAATGCATGTTTAGCATATGAAATTATTTTGGTTCAAAGTAAATAAACATATCTGAGTTCAATGTAATTTCATTACACAACAGCTCCCTTTCCGAAGTTAAAAAAAAAAAAACTTATTTTTTACAAATTGGTGTTTCGAAACATTCAACCTAATACCTGTAATGCAAATATCTTTATTTTACCCAAAAAAAAAACGTTATAAAACTTAAAATTTTCTTAATTCTAATATTGATAAGATTTACATTTTTCTTACAACAATAAGAAAAAAAATTAATTACATCTATGTACAGTATTATTTAATATATTATTTAAAACATGATCGTAAACCCAAAATAAAACTTAATCTAATTATTTTCAAATATAAGTAAAAAGCTTTATAATTCTTCAATTTCTTATTATAGAGTATTTAAAATCATTTTTAAATAATTAACTATCTTTTAATAATTCCTTATTGAAATTCTATTTTAATAACTTTTAAAAATAGATTTATTTGATCTTATTTAAGTGAATATAATATAGATTTAACTTTGTTTTAGATTTTTAAAATCATTATTTTATAATATTAGTTTTTTTATTCTTTTAAAATTTTTAATAATTAATTGTTCTTTCTTTTTTATATGTTTCTAATATATAGTTTTTTTAAAACAGATCTTGTTGATGTTCCTTAATTTATAGGTTAAAATTTAGTTTAAATTTAATTAATTATATTTAACATATATCAATATATCTAATATTTAAATAGATTTAAAATGATATAGATTGAAGATATTTAAGATTCTATAGATTTGATTAATTTAAAATTCTATAGATTTGGGATTTAATGGATTTTATAAATTTGAGATTCTATAGAATTTCTATAGGTTTTATATATATTCCTTTCCATTCTTATATATATATTTTTTTTAAATTGACATAATATTGTATTGCTAAAAACAAATTCATTTATTACATATTCTTGAGATAAAATAATTAATATTTATTATTTTATGGTTTTCCCCATTTTTTTAACAGTGTAAACAAAAATTTTTTGATTCAAATTGTATAACAAATATTAAATATGTGGTTACCTACCCTACATAGTACATAGTTTTATGGTAAAAAAAAAAACCCTTCTCTTTTGCATAAATGTTATAAAAATTGTAGTTAAAATAAAATATTTTAAATAAAAATTCGGTATATTCTCATATATATATTTTTTTGTCTTTTGGTTCTATTTCCTACAATTCGTCTAATTACAAAAAAATTACAAATTTTGTTTTATGCTTCTAAACCCTACAAATCTCAAAAACAATCGTAACAATAACTCTTGTCCATTATTCGTTCCATAGTTATATAATTTGGTAATTGTCACTTATAGGATAGCCCACAAAACAGTAATCTCTTTATCCTACAAGAGTAACCTATTAAAGTGGTTTAACCCGATTCGCACCTGCTCCAGTCCCCCCTATCCTATTCATTTTATTTATTTCAATTTTTAATAAATTACTTTGAAATTTATCTGGATCCTTTTTTACTATAGAAATATAATTAATATATATTTTTTTTCTCTCAAAATTGTTTATCTTTACTTGAATTTTATTACAGATTTTATTTAAACCAACATTATCCTTCATAACAACTATTTCTTCATCAATGACTGCCTCTCCACTATCAACTAGCTCTTCACCATTTTCGACTTCTTCATTATCATATACTTTCTTATCTTCTTCTAACTTTTCCTTAGTTTCAACTCTAACTTTGTTATATACTTCAATATCTTTTATAATTTTATCATTTTCTACCACTTCATAAATATATTTTAATTCTCTATCATCTCTCTCCGCGTTAGTATTTACTTCATCAATACCTTCCATTACACCTTGCGTGAACTGGTCTACCCTTCTCCTTATCGTATTGGGATGAGAATAGGGATTTTAACTCATCCCTCTGCCGTTCCCCAGGTTAGCTTGGTAATGTTGTCGGGCAGGACAGGTCAACTCAGAATGGCTCTATCTTTGGCATAATTCGCAGATTTTTTACACTACCTCGATTCCAACCGTTTCCCCTGCGACAGTGTTTCTTTACTTTGCGCTTCGTATTTATTAAAAGGACAATCTGCTGCTACATGTCCTGAACTTTTACACAACTTCGCGACGTTTCTTCAGCATCTTGTACAATACCCAGTGATCTGTTTGGATACTTATTTCTAGCTGAAATTTTTAAACAACCTAATTTTTTCTCAACCCGGTCAGCAAATTGTTCTACTGACTCGTCAGGAATATGGACACATTCTTCAATTTCCCTTCTCAATTGCATCAAATCTTTATGAAGAATAAACGCATTTTCTAAAATTCATTTGAATTCTCGAAAATTTGTCACGACCCGCTCTTGAAAAATATCTGCCGCTTTACCCTTTAGTTTACATCTAATTATTTTATTTAGAGCCGAAGTACTGTCCTGAGGGTCTGTTCTGAAGTCATGCGCTAGAGCTACGAAATTTTGTAATTCTAACAATAATCTATCCCCTTCTCCTGAAAAGGTTTGTATTCCATGAAAGAATGTTCTATATGTTTTCTCTAAGGGCAGTGTAGCGTTAATGAAATTTCCGGACGTTACAAAGTCATACGTACGGTCTATATTTAAAATATGTGATCGTCGTCCAATTTCGTAAAACTGGCTGGATTATTGTACGCAACTCGTTCAGGAAAATCAAATATATTGCTGCCCCTAGTGTCATTGTTAGTACGAGGTATCGCACCTTGAGATGTAAATTTGTCCATTATATTTTTATTCAAACTATTATAAATTTCTACCGAATCTTCACTACTAATTGAGCTATTACTACTTGATGAACTACTTATACCTCCTACAGCACCTTCTATTTGTTCTGTAATTATAGGGGCAAAAGAAACCGATCTTCTCAAATGTAATTTATCAGTGCTAGATGATCTAGGTGTTGATTCTACTAATGGTAATTCTTTAAACATAAGCTCAGGAAGCAATAGAGATAGTTTCTTTCTATTAGATTTTTTAGCTAACCACTCAGAAAAATTCGATTTATCTTCAACTAATTTATTTTTCTCTTGCGATATCGTTACCGATGCCATGGATTTAATTTAAGATTCGAAGAAGAAAAACTACTTTCATATCCAACAAATAAAAATAAAAGAAGAAATAATCAAATAACACAAGACTTGAATAAAAACAAACTAATTTTTCAACAATAAAAGAAATAATAAAAAAAACTTTATTTATCATTGACATTATGCGCCTTAAACATGTGAAAAATAAATTTTCCTATCCTTCATAATTACTATTAAATCCGGTTTATTATACTAAAATATAACGAACCAAATCCTACTATACTATTCATTTTAATAAAAAAAAACTTTAATATTCCAAAGAAGTGGTAATCCTCTAAATCTAAAAAATTAAAAATATTAAAAACCAAGACTAAAAAAGTGTATGATAAAAAAAAGGTATGATAAGCACCTTAAATAACAAAAAATAAATAACTAATAATGTATTTTACGAATTGTTATTCAACACAAAAAATTTCTAAATGTGTGTAAGAAGAAAACAAATTTTACACATAAGAAATATATATATAAAAAACATGAGAAATGTCTATGAAAACAAAAGAGAAAAAATTAAAATTTTTCATACAAAACAAATACCATTAAACTTGTATATATGAAATAAATTTCTACACTGTATAAAAAAATATTTACCACCGAATTAATAAAAATGTATCATTAAAAAATGAAATTTATATCATATAAGCTATGGTACATTTTGTGTGCAGTGTGAAAAAAATTTTTTTTCTAAAAATTTTAACTACCCATAATCTAAAGAAATCTATACATTTTTATATTAAAATTTATTTTTTTTAAATTAATTTTTCTGAGATTTTTGCTGATTCTTTTTACGCTGAACAGCTCGCAGTTTTCGAATTTGTTTACGGAAAAGCTGTTCCCGCTCTTTCGTACAACCCAACCGCAATAGCTGTTGTAGGTCTTTAATTTGCTGGCGTTTTTTTATTGCTACCACTCTTCTCGGTCGTTTTGTCGTTATTCTGGTTTTATTTGGACTGGTACTAGATAAGCTTGATACAGTTTACGGTATTCTTCTAAACTGATGGATTTAGGACCGGCGTTTTGATTGTTTTTTATTGCTTCTTTGATCAGGTCAACGGAGTTCGACGTCATGTGAATTGTCTAAGTTCGTTCTAAATCAATCCAAATCCTAAGGGTAAGTGCCCGTTACACCACCTAGCAAATGGCTCAAGGTTTTGGAAAGATTGGTCACCACAAACGTTGAAGTTATCTTATTACCCAGAATTTTCTTTTGATTAGAGAACGTAGCTCTAATCCTGGTCACGGCACCAATGATGTGTTCCTGTCCTTTGAGTTGGAATTGTCCGGCGTTGGCCTCGGTGATCGTCTAGGTTGATTTTATTTATTTTAATAAAACAACTTTTATTTGCTACGATACCACTTGAGGTATCAAATTGAATGTCCAGAACCACCAAACTTTTATACGCTAAAAATGCTTCTTTAGCATTTTTTAGCCATCCGGCACGAGTTGCATGATCAGCAAATTTAACAGTGAACGAACTGCCATACGCAACCCCAAAATCAAAACCTTATGATCCATTTTCAAGGGTGACAACTATTTTCCCGTTTCAAACAAACGGTTAATCTAAGTTTTTCACTATTAATTTGTTAATAAATTTGCATATCTCTAGGATGTCGCAAAAAAAAACTTATAATCTATTATTGCCTTGACTTAACACTCCAGTAGCTAACAATTTCTAACTGTAAAAATAAAATAAAAATGTAACTATATCAAAAATTATTCCCTAAAAGACAAAACGTCGGGAGATACATATTCCTCAGTCCAACTGGTACGTAAATTTTTGCTTGTTTTTTCTAACCATATTTGTCTTTTTTGGTGGTTGCGGAGGGTGATCTTGAGGTGGTTTAATAAAGGTTCTTTCAATTGATTCATCACATTGCTCTGCTGGTGTGATAGGAGCTGAAATCTGTGGTCTCCTTGGTCCCCTTTCTACATCGGCTTCCCCTTTCTGATCTTTTTTCGTCTTTTTTCTGCAAACTTTTACTATCATGTACGTAATTGTGATTAATATAAGCACCCCTATGATTATTGAATTGGAAGTAGAGACAACCTTAAGCGAACTTACTTCGCCTTGACTCTGTTTAGCCCTCCTTACTTCTTCACAAAATTGTGACAAAGACTGAATTCTTTTATTAAATTCCTTATTTAAATCTTCTGGATTAATAGTTCTGACCATCTTAGTCTTTGAAGTTACTGGAGTTAGTTTTGGCCAGTTCTTCCCTGAGTTGTCTAGTATTTCGATTAAATTGGAGAACTGGAATATGCTCTTACTGATGATCTCAGTATTAGTAATCGCCTCATACGGCTACTCCAAATGTTCTGATAAGAAAATACATTTTGCCTGTAATGTTAAAATACCATTTCAACTAGGGTAGTTTTTTGTGTTTGTGTGGTGCATATGCTAACTAGAGTATTTTTGTGTGTAAACATGTATAACCATGAATTCCGAGTTTTCATTGGTACGACGTGGTTAGGTAATTCCGTAATTACTCGATATTTACACAATTGGTGGTCTTCAAAGAGTTCACCATTATTTTGTTCAAAAATGCATAATAAGACATTGTTGTGGAAATGTGTCTAAAACTTTTGGATGTACTTGCTCGCACACTTGCAACAGTTTGTTCTCCTCTGTACTAATTTTACGACAGGCTCTAAAATATTCTTCGTTGGCGTAATGCAAAAAATGGCCTGCTGAAGTATTGGTTAAGTAATCCCATTCAGGTGACAATATAATCCAACCTTTCTTGTATTGTCTGTGTATATGCTATATCTTACTAAGCGTATATTCTGTTTTGTGTAAAATGTGGATTCTAATTATAACTCCCAGCTCGCCCTTACCATATTCTAAATTAACAGTGGACAGGTGGAAAATATAGCAAACTGGAAAATATAGCAAATGATGTCCAGTTTCGGATGTTATGTTTCTTAATAATATAGTTAATAACTCGGAATCTATTAGTAATGGATGTATTCTATGCTGTTGTAGTGACGTGATTATTGATTCTTGTTCAAGCAGATAATCATATAGTCTTTCTAATTCTGCTAAAGTGCACACTACTATTTTATTGACGTCTAATTCTGCCCAAATAGACCTGTTATCGGTTTGCAAAATTGCTAAGTTATTGTATAATACTGTGCTTAATTTGTCTACCTTTTCTTCCATCTCTAAAACTTGCGCGGATAGATTTCCAGCTACCTAAACTGTTTGTTTGTCTAGTAACTCAATCATAACACCACCGTCGTTTTGTAATTTATCTAGAGTTTTGTAAATTTGGTCGGAGTCAGTTTGGTCCATTGTACCAAAAATTCCTTTAGAAAGTGACCCTATAACATCAATAGCTTCCCGTTTTTGTCTTTTAAAGAAATGATTTATTCCCTGAGCTAATTTAAGTATTTTAGTTCTATCTATTTCGTTATTCGATAATCTACAATTTCTATTACTATTGAACTTCTGAATTCTATTACAAGTTTTATTTAACTTATTATCTAACCTAAAAATAAACTCCTCTATTTCTTCCTCACTGCTGACCAAAAATTTTGAATATATTCTAACGTCGTCTTTATATTCTATCATATTGCCTAAATTTTCAGAAACGATTTCCATATTGTCAGTTTGTATATTACTCCATGGCATTCCTTAGCATACACCAAGGATTATGCAAATGGTTATGTGTTGCAACATTTCTTCTGCAAAAGAAAAATCCAAATGAAACGTTGTTAATACCAATTATCTAAAAAAAAAAACTGTCCATTTTGTCAAAGTTTATTTTTTCCAAATCTTAAGTCGATTTTTATGAACGATTCGAAGCTTGTCCTTAATCCTAATTTTAGTATTTAATTCGTTTGGGAATTTCAATACTTCATATGGTCCTGACCACATCAAACTCAACTTGTTTTCTTTAATAGGATTGAGTAATAATACTTCGTCACCCCTTTTATGCACGGTCGTTCATGCTTTCTTATCGTAATAGGTTTTAGACTTTAGTTTACCTTTCATCAAATTTTCGCGAGCTAATTTATGAATTGTTTGAAGTTTGAATTTTCCAATTTCACTCAGATCGCCATGATTGTATAGCGGGTCAACCTTCCGTTTCAGTACGTTTGGGAGGGTCGCAAAATCCATGTAATATAAAAATTAGGGAGTATTTAGTGCTTGCATGGGGCGTATGTTTATAAGCAAAAAACCGCTTCTGCAAACTATAGGTCCCAACCTTTGACATTTCTTTGTGCCATCATTTTTAAGAATTCTACTAGCGCTCTATGACGTCGCTCTAATGAACCGTTTCACTGAGGATGATAAGCGGTGGTTCCTACCTTACGAATTTTTAGAATTGTACAAAGATCCTTGAAAATTTGGCTAGTAAAATTAGTACCTTGGTCTGTAATTAGTCGTTTAGGTATAATGGAGTATTCCAATAATATGTGTGCATAAAATGCCTGAGCCATAGTTTTTGCTTCCATATTTGGTAACGCTACACAATCTAACATTTTCGTGAGATCATCCTGAAAACTAAGTATATACTTATTCCGTTATACTGGCCGTTATAGGAAATGGACCCACAATATCTAAATATACTTTAACAAAAGGTCGTGCCGCCGTATCCGTGATTGCCATGGCCATTTTCGTTACACTTCCCTTTTTCGCTCTCTGACATTTAGGACAGGCTTCTATATATCTTCGAATAGTTATGAACATATTTTTCCAAAAATAATGTCTTTTTAATCTTGTATAAGTTTTCATTATGACCCGCCATTGGTGTGTCGTGGTATTATTTTATTATATCCCTTATTTCTGTCTTGTCAATTATTCGTTTTTAGTAGTAGAATTTTCTGAAACTTCTCCCTCTTCCTCTTTATCTTCATCGTCTTTCGTCTTCTAAACTAGTTGGTGTACAAACTTCCTTATCTTCCGTTAAGTGTTTTGTCGTATAACTTCGAGTAATTGCAATAATAGGCTGGGGCTTGGTTAAGCTTTCCTCGCCATTGTCGGGCGATTTTATTTCAAAAGGAATTCTACTAAATGCGTCAATATTTAGTTTCCCTGGCTTGTATTGTATCGAAAAAGTATATTCGGACAGTCTGATTTTCCACATATTAATTCGTCCTTCTCTGTCCCTTTTGTTATAGTCACTAATTACTGGTTTATGATGCGTGAAGGACACGAAGTTTCGTCCCAGCAGGTATGCTCTGAAATATTTCACAGCCCAATAAATTGCTAACATTTCCTTTTCAATAGTAGCATAATTTTTCTTTCTTTGGCCAATACACTACTCGCATACGCTATTGGTTTGTGCCTTCCTACCTTCCCTTATGATAATACTGCCTCTCCGGCATTATTACTCGCGTCGGCGGTTAGATTAAACGTTTTCGAAAAATCGGGATACGTTAATAATGGTGGATTTACCAAAAGGCTTTTTACCTTTTCGAACGCTTCCTAATGTTCATTTGTCCATTTATATGGTTTATTTTTTTTGCTATTTTGTAGAGAATTACACCTGTTTCTGCAGGAATTACACCTGATTTGGCATACATATTTTCTCTAAGCCTCTGGAATAGAAGCCGTAATTTTTCGTCGTGATCGATGAAATTTTTCCCATAAACTACTATATCATCGAGGTACACGAAACATTTTAACCCTCGAAGTCCTGTTCATCATTCTTTGGAAAGTAGCAGGAGCTGCTGTTAACCCAAAAGGCATCAGTTTGAATTCAAATTGTCCATACGCATTACTAAAAGCTGTTTTTTCCCGGTCGGATGGTTCCATATGAATCTGCTGATAACCACTTGCCAGATCTGGTCCAAAATTTCCTCAATTCATGGTAGTGGGAAGGCATCCCTAATCGTTACTTCATTTAGTTTCCGAAAATCTATTACCACTCCATGTTTCCTTTTACCATCCGCACCAGCCTTTTTCGCAACGAGCAGAAGTGGTGCGTTCCAAGGAATATTGCTGGGTTGAATTATATCCTCATCTAATAATTTCTTTATTTCTTCATTCCGCCAGACGGTATTGCCGGCTGTTAATTGGTTGTATATTGGGTTTTATTGCAACAGAACGTGTGATATCTATAACAGAACTTAGTTTGTCTCCTGGTAAATCGAAAATATCATGACATTCCTTCTGTGGGGCATGGGATTCTTATTGCGGTTCATTCTATATATGACGCTTCTCTCATCAATATTCCTGGTATTGTTAATATTGAAGTTATATGTGTTAGGTTATCTTGTGAGCGCCGGAATATTTATGTTCTGAACTGTTATATACACCCCGTTAGCTCTATTGAATCTTACCAGCTCTTCTTAAGCGCCGTTGATTTCGTGCATTGCGCTATGGATACGTGTGATGATTTATGGATTGTCGGTGATTTTAATTTACCTAGGCTGGTAAATCAACGGCGCTTAAGAAGAGCTGGTTAGGTCGGATCAAATGACGAATCATATTTTGTTCGTCTAAAGAGTCTAATGTGTGTTCTTCAACTGAGACATTATTTGTGGATCATTTAACTGATAGTAATCTATTTCAGATTAGTAACATTAAAAATAATCTTAATAGACAACTTTATCTTGTGTTTTCGAACGACAATTATAACTGAGTTGTTGAAGAAAGTTTCCAATGTCTGTCGGTCATTGATGCTTTTCATCCTCCCTTATCAATTAATTTGTTTTATGGGAATAATTGTAAGTGTGCTCCGCTTCAATTTTCGTAAAGCTTAAGTTAAACGACTTACTAAGCAATATCAATTTTGATGTAATCCTAAATACAGGAGATAATTTTGATTTAACAATCACGAATTTTTACCATGAAATTTTAATATGTATTGAACAGTCTGTTCCTGTACCTATTTTTAGTAGTTCATCGATTTCGCCTCCTTGGTATAAAAATGAAATTCGTTCATTAAGAAATCAAAGAAATAAGTTATGGCCTAAATTTTTAATCACCAGATCTTAATTTGCTTTTCAGGCTTATTCTGAGTTATCTGACTTATTCTCGCACTTATCTAGGAGACTTTACGATAGTGCTGTATAATTATATCTAATTATAAAAATATATTGTCTTATGAAATAAATAAAACGCACTTTTCAGATTTAGAATATTATTATAAAAATGATTTATTTATTTAATCTATGATCTAAAATAATTAAACGTAAATAATTGATTTTATTAAAAACTTAATATTATTCATCGATTTAAAAAAAGTTAACTAAAATTAAGCGATTTCAACTTAATTAATTGCCGACTCTTATTATTATCTAATTTTTTGGACTTTTAAGAAGAAGTTCCCGAACCAATGTTCTTCTGTTTAACTTTTACTATCAACTCAACTTGTTTTAATCAATTAATTAATTATATGCCTATGGCTTTTTCCAAAATATCGCATGCGATATTTGGAAAAACCAATCAGCGATCAAAATTATTTTTATTTAACACATCAACATAAGTAATATTTAATTACTTACGTTGAGTGTCTCTGCGTGTTCCCGAAAGTATCCGTAATCGGACACCGCAGGTAATGACTTTGAATTTTAAAAATAATTTTGGTCGCGTAAGCTCAATAATCATATTTTAATTTAATTTAAATAAAAAAATTAGGAATTGCATTTTGCAATTTCTGTTGTGAATAAAATAAATAATATAAAGGAAAAAAATAAACAGGATGACCTGTTTTATTCACAACAATAGCTATATTAATCAAATGCAAATTGATATTATTGCTGACCCAAAAAATTTTTGGAGGTTCATTGATTCAAAAAAGAAAACAGATGGTTATTCAGCAACTCTTAAATATAAAAATCAATCATCTAATGATCCAAAATCTGTTCCCAACTTTTTTGCTGGTTTCTTCAGAGAAGCATTTACTGATGTTGGTCAAGTACCTGACGTATCTTATTGTTCTTATTTGAGCAACACTGCTCAGCCTTCTTTTTCTTCCATTAGTATTGAATATCATACTGTTGTTGACAAGATCTGTAAATTGAAAGAAGATTATTTTTCTGGTCCTGATGGCCTGCCTGCTATAGTTCTAAAGCGATGCATGGATAATTTAGCACAACCGCTTACCACTCTTTTTCAAAGATCACTGTGGGCGGGGATTTTTCCAAGTCTCGAAAGATTCATTTGTTATCCCAGTACATAAAAAAGGGGCTACGCCGGAATTCGAGAATTATAGGCCTATTGCTAAGTTATCTTGTATTCCCAAACTTTTCGAGAGTATAGCTTACGATAACCTCTACTTTCACTGTAAATCCCTGATTTCACCTAAACAACACGGGTTTTTGAAACGCAGATCCACGACTACAAATTTAACGAAATTTGTCTCCAACAGCTTAAATGCAATGGAAGTTGGTTATGAATATCGCTAAGGGAGATGAAGTAGAACTTTTAGTGTATACAGGAGCACAAGTTAGTTTGATTAATAATTCTACGTTAAAAGAAGGTATAGTGATAAATGAAGCTAGTAAGATAAATATACAAACTGTAAACAGCGAAAGTTCAACATTAGCATTTTTAGTCACACGTGTCGGATTTCTAAGTCTTAGAAATAAAAGACTTAGAAAGACTTAGACAAATTTAAGTCTTTTATACGCTAAAAATGCTAAAGGAGCATTTTTAGCGTATAAAAGACTTAGAAATTTGGTGGTTCTGGGCATTCGATTTGATACCTCGAAGCACTTTAAAAAAAATTTACGTGAAACAAAAATCTACTTTTACGTTACAAAATTATTTCGAATAATAAGTGCCGGTATTACAATTGTTATTTATGTAAAAAAAAAAACACAAAATTTATTAACATATACAATCTTATCCTATATATAAAAACAATACGTCTTTCTTTATTAAAAAAAAATGAATTTATTTTTTATAAATTTAATAACGATTCCGAATACAAAAGCAAAAAACCCTTTTGTTTTGTTTTTGATACCAATTGTATATTTTTTTGGCAAATTGTAGTAAAATATTATATTAAAACAAATCATATTAAAACTAAACTATTTTTATAAAACAAAAAAAAAATTTAATTTAAAATAACAACCAAATATTTTTCTCTTTTTCTTTAGAATTTTCATCTCTTTTTCATTATTTAATGTTCCAGGCCGAACAAAAAAAAGAACAACGCAATTATTAAAAAAAATTGTTAGTATGGGGAATACAAATGAAAATTAGTAAATATAGAATAAATATTATTAGTCGATTAGTATAAAATTAGTATTTAACATAATAAATCATTAGACCATTTTCGTTCCATTTTTTACATAAATGTTTTTCTTTTGGTTTTCATTTACTGTCCAGTACGTAACCGTCTTCTGGTTCTGGAGTAACCTATTAACAAGGTTTTAACCCCATCCGTACCTAATCCATTTCAACCTATCTTATTCATTTTATTTATTTGAATTTTTATTAAATTACTTTCAAAGTTATCTCGATCCTTCATTGGAATTAACGTGAATTCTTCCAAAGGCACCAATTTTAGTTCCACAACCCCCAACTGCACATCTACACAATTAATATTAACTATACATGCTGTAACAGTATTGGTCGTCGGTTTTGCAATTCTGGTGCTTAAAAATACCCCTTGTTGTAGTTCCTGTGCTTTACACAGATATTTTCCACGTTTTTGTATTTTCAATGTAATAAATTTCTCCGTACGAGCTGGTATAACAACCTTAACTTCGCCTGCTATTCTGCTCTCATTATCCAATGCACTTCCTCCTACTTTCAACGGTTAACCAATTTCTCTTCCCTTGACAATCTGATTATCTTCATAAAGTCCCTTTACTTCCATGACTTCTTCATTAAACCTACCTTCTCTACATTTTTTCTCCTCTACCTTCTTTTTAATTGTTCTATTACTATTTTTACAATTCTCCTCCAAAACCTCAACTTCATCTAATTCTGAATGTACTTCAACACCCGTACAATCCCAAATTTGCTTTACTACTCCTGAAAATCTCTCCCTATTCTTCTCACCCTCCAATAAACACTTATAACCTACTTTTCATCCTAAAAAAAAGTATTTCTTCCTATACATATCTTTTTTTTTCTAATTTGCCTCAAAATTTCTGTTAACTTAATTCTCCTCAACTCTTTGTGTTTTCTTATAAAATCCTTCCTCTGAACTTGATTCACACCCTTCAATTTCTCTCTATTATTCTCTCTTATTGACATTGGAATACAAAACTCGTACTCATTCTCGGAGGTGACTGGAAACTGTAATTGCTGCTCTGATCCCATAACATTGCCGAGATAAAAAATCATTTCCCAGAATTCCATCTCCGGGTAATTTTACGTTACTATCAGTTACTTGGAACTGACAACTAAATCTATTTTTAAGTAAAAACTCTCCTTCACACGTACCTAATGTTGAACTTTAGCTGTTTACAGTTTGTATATTTACCTTCTTTTAATGTAGAATTATTAATCAAACTAACTTGTGCTCCTGTATCCACTAAAAGTTCTACTTCATCTCCCTTAGCGATATTCAATGGTAATTTAACAATTGGCTATGGTATAACTGACTGTTCGCCCTCCCCTTCGTGCCGGAATGAATTGGGCTTATTTAATTTATTCCTACTGTGTTTTCCGATTGCTTTAATTTAATTGCTTCAAAATTATGACGATAAGGGCATTTCAATAACTCATGTCCCTCTCTCCCACACCATACACAATTACTATTCGCATTCTCTTCAAGCGAATGCACTGTACCTTGCTTTTTAGCTGGTGCATGAATCTGTTGGCATTGTGTTGAGTCATGCCCCCTCATACCGCAGATTGAACAGATTTTGACATTTATTATATTTTGATCATTTCTCGATTCACTACATTCTCCACTTATGTGGCCCAAACTTCTACATTTATAACATTTAATGTTACCATTTCGATTTGGCGCATTCTCCGTAAATCCATAATTTGTTTTGTTGTTGTTATAGGTATTATTGTTATTATTACGATTATTATTGTTAATTTTGTTATGGCTATTATTATTATTTCCGTAATTATTAGATCTCCTAAAATTGTTATTATGATTATTAGTACTATTATAATTATTATTATTGCTATTATTATTTTTTACATTTTCGTTATTGTTCAATCTTTTATTATCATTTATATTATTATTTCGTTGTGGATAAGGGATATTTTGCATTCCTAGTTTTTTCATCAGGTCTGTCAGGAGATTTAATACCTGTTCTCCTGGAACTGTCTGACTATTTACCGCCGGACTAGTATTCGCCAAACCCCCCAAACTCAGGGTTTCTCGAATATATTGCTTAGCCGCGCCTATGGCAACCCTTAAATTTTCTGGATTTTTGAACAACAGGTACTGTTTTACCTGTTCTGATCTTAAACCCCCTAAAAATACTCTTTTGGCCGTTAACTCCATCTCGTTAACTAAAGCCCTACTTTCGTTTGGGTACCTTTCATTAACCCTTATTTTATATGCAGCCAATTTTTCTGCTATTCTTTCACCAAATAATTTCACGGATTCATCTTCAAACTGGTAAATCCCCATTCTCTATGACCAAACCTGTACCTGAAAATGTAGGAACTTGGAAAAGGAATGTTTTGAGGACCTTTTCTATTGGCAGGAGAGTGGGTTCTAAATTATAGGAATTGTCGTTAGTCAGATTGAGAACATTAATAGGATGGGGTTATTGATAGGATGTTAACAAGGGATTGTTATTAATTAATCTTAACTCAGGATTAATATTATTAGGGATAAAATTTATAGGCATTTTGAAAGGTTGAGGATTATATGCCGGTGACGGGTTTGGTGTAGAGTTTATTCTACTCGTAGCTTGAGCTATCTTGATGTTCCTGGCATCTCTAACTTCCCATTCATCGTTGTTGCATTTGTAGTAGGAAAATTGAATAATTTTGAACTGGTTGATGGCTCCATTATCCTTACTGATTTGTTGTTTCTTTCTTTAGATTTGAACTTCCTACAACTCTTTGTTTTTACTGGTCCTAGCCTGTTGTATTTAACCCCTGATCTTAATGTACGCAAACTTCTGGCTGGTTCGTTTGGTTCTTCCTCGTTTTGAAGTTGATGTAAAGTCGGCAAAATTATTCCTATCTAAAACCCCTAATTTAAATTTTTCCCCACTCTCACTGTCCTTGTTCGTCGGTAATATACTATTTGTAGTAGAATCCCCCAAATCTGGACTAGTATTTATGAATGAAAATGTACCTATTTTCTTGGGTAATTTGTTAAAATATTGGGCAATCCCTGATGTCGATGGTCTAGACTTATCCTCCGACATTAAAGTAGAAACGAATTCAAATACAAAATTCTAAATTACTAACTTCAAATAAACAAAGTAAAGTGAATAAAAGAGGGTTTAGTCAGTAATTAAAAATTAGAAAAACTAAAATAAACCACAAATTACAATAAAATTCATCGATTTTTATATAAAAAAAATTCTAATTTTTTTTTTTATAATTGTACCAAAATAAATCAAAATATTAAAAATTTCTTTTTTAATATCCTTCTTTAAAAAAAATGTAATAAAAAATTCGTAACGATTAACAGAAAAACAATTTGATTTATTGATTCCTTTATTTATTTTTGTCAAAAATAAATAAAGGAATCAATAAATTTTTTTTGACTCACCAAAAAGTATTTTTTTTTTTAATAGTATTTTTTTTTTTGCTACACAAATTTCGTATTCTTCAAAAGTATATCTTCCTACAAAACTCTTCTATTGCTACACTGCTGCTCCCTTTTTTGGTCTGCCACTGCTTTCCTCGTTCTCTGTTTTGTATATTTTTTTTTTAAAACAAAAACAAAAAAATTATTTTCGTACATAATAATATTTATGTTGTTACAAAACAATTCTTGTGATATTTGATATTTTTATTTTTGTTAGATAAATGTATAAAAATGTTTTAACTTTAAATGTATATGTATGTACTATATGTATATAGATTTATATTTATTTCTCAAAAAATTAATTTAATTGCAAATTTTTTTTTTTTGCTTAAAAATTTTATCTAAAAACATCAATATTTCTTCACTTATAAATTTAATATAAATGTATATATAGTATGTAATTTTTAAATTTGTCCACAATTTCAATATTTAATTTTTTCTCCAAACAACTAAATTATTTCACTGCATATACATTTTCCTCACTGTATATATAAACAATGATTCGCTGTATTCTATTATAAAATTTTCTTTAAAATATTTTGTTTTTTCTATCACTATTTTCAGTAATTCGATTTTAAAAATGTTTTAATTTACAATTTTTCTAAACTTTATATTATTATTTACACTTTTTATTATTTTTTAATCACTGTTGTCTATTTACTATGAATTTAGTTCGTCCCAAAAGCGTAATTTTGGGTTAGTCCGTAGCGCCATTTGTTGTATAATTATATCGCATTATACAAATATATTGTCTTATGAAATATAAATAAAACGCACTTTTCAGATTTAGGATATTATTATAAAAATGATTTATTTATTTAATCTATGATCTAAAATAATTAAACGTAAATAATTTATTTTATTAAAAACTTAATATTATTCATCGATTAAAAAAAACTTAACTAAAATTAAGTGATTTTTATTTATTTGTTGTTTGCTAAACAAGGCATAATATAAAATAAAATAACATAGTACTTAAATAATAATTACGTAAAGAATAACTTAAAATTTAACAAATATATATAAGATAAAATAACTTAAATTAATTTAAAAAAGAATATGTTCTGAAAAAATTATAAATTACTTATCTGAGTTAATAAAGGAGTTATTCGTATCTAGGTTATGTTAAGGATCGGAACAGTTTGGTTTTGAAAGAGGCTTTAGGGATTTGAGGCGAGTAGTGTGAGCTATGTGTGTTGAAAGTGAAGCAGCACCGGTTAATTGGTTCATTCCTAGCATATTCTTTTTGGTGAGAATATACTTTCAATAGAGTAGTATGTCTCGTTTGCCTAACATCATCATTTAGTTTTATTCTATGAACTATAGAAATTACGTCAATATTACCATTTAGAACGTCAAATGTGAAACATAGTTCGTCTAAATGAAAGAGGAATGAGGTTCAGTAATGTAAGTCTGTCAGAATAACTAGGTAAATTCACAAAATTGTTTGGATCATATAAGTCACGTAGTGCGCAGAGAAGAAATTGCTTTTGAATTGATTCAACTCTGTCTATATGAATCTGGAAGTAAGGGTCCCAGATGGGACAAGCATATTCAAGAATAGGGTGGACTAAGGAACAGAATAAGGATTTAGTTACCCAGACATTATTAAATTCTTTCGCTCTTTTTTTGATAAAGCCCAGCAACTTTTTAGCTTTAGAGATAATTTTGTCATAGTGATTGACTTAGTTTATTATCTAAGAGGATCCCTAAGTCATTAACTTCAGTAACACGACAAAGTTGGGTATTGTTAAGATGGTAGTTGTGAAGTAATGAGGTACGTTTACCAGAGAAGCTAATCGAGTAGCATTTACCAACATTAAGATCAAGTATATGGTACACCAGTTTTCAAGCGCGAGGAGTTTGGATTGGAAGAATAGTAAATTTAATGAAGTTGAGATTATATGATAAATTTTCAGATCATCGGCATAAAATAGGTGATGAATGTCCTTTAGATGTTCTGATAAGTCACTTATGAAAATATTGAATAGCAGGGAACCCAAATGACTGCCTTGAGGGATGCCAGACGAAACAGATATTGCAGAAGAAATATGCCCCTGAAATTTGACGGACTGAGTTCTATTACTTAGGTAAGATGTCAGCATAGGACCATCTATGCCCATTTTACGTAATTTAGATATTAAGATGCTGTGATCTACTCTGCCAAATGCTTTGCTGAAGTCAGTGTACACAGGATCTATTTGGTGACCTTTCTCCATTTGACACAGTAAGTCTGAACAGCATTAGATTGGTAGTAGTGGATCGACCTTTTCTGAAACCATGCTGTTGGTCGTTAAGAAGTGGATTAATTATTGCGGACATTTTGTTACAGATTATTTTTTCGAAAAGTTTTGGGATAGAAGATAGAATAGCGATGCCTCTGTAATTAACCACATTGGATTTGTCACCATTTTTAAAAATAGGAATTAAGTAAGAAGACTTCCAAGATGAAAGGAAAATCCCTAGTCATAATGATTTATTAAATATTAAATTTAGTGGTATTGATAATTGGTGGGCACAATTAAGAAGAAAACTGGGTGGAATTAAATCCGGACCAGGCCCTTTTTTTGTGTCCAAGTTTATTAATTCACTAAATATTTCATCAAATGACAAGGAAAGAGAATTAAGAAGTGGTGGAGAGGTAGTAGATATGTTGTTTTCAGTAAGAGTATTATGGTGTATAAACTTCTCTAAAACGATTAGCAAAAAGATCGCATATTATACGTGGGCAAGAAGAAATTGTATTCCCCATAAACATGGAAGATGGATAACCACTGCTTTTACGTTTCATGTTAACAAAGTCAAAAATTATTTTGGGTTCTGTAATAATAGTTTGTCCAAGGTTATTTACATATTTATTGTATGATTCACGTGATTTCAATGAGAACTCAGAAGCTAACTCTTTATGTTTTTGAATTAGTTCCTCATCTGGGCTATCTACATTTTTGATTTTGTTATATAATTTATTTCTATGATTTCTTAAAGCTCTCAGACTTTTATCTAACCAAGGTTCAGATAACTTATCTTTTTTAACGATTTTAGGAACATGAAGATCCATTATATTAAAAATATTTGTGTAAAAAAGTGTAACCATAGTATCCACATTATTGGATAAACATAACTCGGTCCAGTCGATGGAAGACAATGCATTATTTATAGTAACAAAGTCAGCATTTCTGAAGTTATATACAACTCTTTTGTTGTAAGATTTATTAAACTTCGGTGCTGTGGTTGTAAGCTCAACTATAGTTGCTGTATGGTGGATAGTATTTGAGAACAAATTCTCAGCTATATTAGCTGAATTTACGACCACATTGTCATAAGAATTGGAAAATATTAAATCGAGCCATCTACCTTTTTCGTTGGGGCTTTTACAGATCTGTTGAATATCGTTGCTATAAAATGTATCGATAATTGAAAAATCGATATCGTCAATGAAGTTCACGGGCAATAGATGGTTGCCGATTCGTCAGTAACAAAAGCAAGATTAGGACGGTTAAATCACCAAAAATGAAAATGTTGTCATTTTCCATTAGATTTGTGTTTATAGTCTCAAATGACGCATAAAATTCATTATAAGTGCTATCGAGGGAGTTGGGGGGAATATACCGCGCCAATATATGTTATTATGCTATTAATTGTTAACTTAATAAATTTATGCTTAAAAAATTTGGAGTGGATAGTTGAGACGTCTATGTGGGAAAGTGTGTTACGGGTTGCGATCAGTCAGATTCTGGCTACGACATGGAGATTGACGGTAATACCACCGTCATCAACATGGCTGATCTGAGCTCCGATTTAGATAATATAGGAAAAAGCTATTTATCTTCCACAGGTACACCAAAGGGATTCGGTAAGGTTAACCACCACTCTGGTGCAGTATCAACTAATGTGCGTAGAGACGCGATTAAAAAGATGCGCAGTGCTAGAAGAAGGATTGAGAAGCTCCTGGTGATCGATCCGAAGGAACTCAGCTCCTGGTACAAGGAAAAGCTTGTCGAAGCCAGAGCTGTAGTGAATTCGACGGGGCTTCAGAAGATTATTGCGGCGAAAGCGGAGCCACAGCCGTCTTCGTCCGGTGCGTCTGTAAAACAGACTAGGGATAAAGACAGGAAGCTGTGCTCCAAAATAGGTTCCTCCGGTGCGTCTGGGAGTCAGACTAGGGAGGAATACGAAGGCAGCAGAAGGAAGAAGGGCACTTCAGGCAGAGCTGAAGAGGCCAAAAAAGGGTTCGTGAAGAAGAGAGGCAGATCGGATGATAACATCCAACCTAAGGGCGCTAAAAAACCAAGAGCGCGACTACTTCCGGCAAAGCGAAGATAGTCGATGATATGCAGGTGGCCATCGTTGATGAGAATGGCCCCGAAGGCAAATTCAACCAGGAGCAGTGGGACTCGGTTGAAGAAAAAATCCAGGATGCGCTCATCGATGCTTTTGCTTCCGGCTTAGCGGAGGACATAAAGTTCGAAGGCGCAGCTTGGGAAAGCGGGTACAAGGTGGTAGCGTGCGTTGATAAGAAATCGAAGGATTTCTTATAAGCCACCTTGAACAAGCTAGACAGTATCTGGGAGGGAGCAAGGCTTAGAGCTATCCCTAGAGCAGATACCTGTCGCTACCAAAGGCCCAAGGCGTGGGTTTGGATACCTAAACCGTATCAAACGCCCCAAAGAGTTCTGAGTCTGCTAGCGGGCCAGAACAAGGGACTACATGCTGAGGAGTGGAATATCCTGAAGGAGGATGCTCCTAAGGAACGTGGCCAGCACTTCCTTATGAGCATCAGTAGGGACTCACTCCCCTTCCTCGAAAAGAGTAGACGAATGGTAGCCTTCAGCATGGCAAAGGTATTCGTAAGAATAATGGGTAGCCGCGGAGCCACTGATGATGGAGGTGATGCAGATCAACCTCCACCACAGTAGGGCTGCTACCTGCAACCTGATGGGGTACCCGGGCAGCAATAACATCGCTACTGCCCTCATTCAAGAGCCGTGGATAGACGGCCAAGGTAGAAATCAAGGCTTGAAGTGCAAAGACTATACCTTGTTTCATAAAACCGGAGTGAGTAAAATTAGGTCATGTATTTTGGTTAAAAACAAATTTAATGTTTTTCTTCTGGAAAATTTTAGCAATGATGATACAACATTTGTCAAATGAGAAAGGAGTAAGAAGGAAAAGCCTCTGCTCCTAGTCTCAGCTAATATGCCTTACGAGATCGCGGAAGAGCCGCCGTCCCCAGCAATAAGAGACGCTGTAAACAACTGGAAGCAAGACCTTGTGATAGGATGTGATGCAAACGCTCATCATACGCAGTGGGGAAGCTCTAACATTAACAGTAGAGGTGAGTCTTTAGTAGAGTATATTGGTGAAACTAACCTTAGTATATGTAATAGGGGGACAGCCCCGACATTTATAGCTAGAAATAGGAGGGAGGTAATAGACCTAACATTGGCTACTAACTCTAGATCGCTCGGCATAAGGAATTGGAGGGTATCTGAGAGAGCCTCTTTCTCAGATCACTGTTGGATTCTTTTCGAAATCGAAGGAAATCGGGAAGATAGGGTATCCTTTAGGAACCCCAGAAAAACGAATTGGGCTAAATACACGGAATTGCTGACTCTCCAAGGCTCTTAACTGGAGAGTGCTTAACAAAACGTAAGCTTATCGACAAGGCAGTAGACGTCATTAGCACCGAAATGAACAGTGCTTTTGAAGCCTGCTGCCCCCTGAGTCAGACATCGGGCAGCAAAAAACCACCTTGATGGAATAGAGAGGTAGAAGAGTGCAGGAACAGTGCGAGAACTCTGCACAATAAAGCAAAGTGGAGTAACTGCCCCTCAGACTGGGACAGCTATAAAAAGCAACTCAGGAAGTTTAAGAACATAACAAGGAGGGCAAAAAGGCAATCCTGGGGGGTTTTCTGTGAATCGATAGAAAATACCTCGGAGCTAGCAAGGCTAAGAAAGATGTTGGCTAAGGAACCGACGGTTCCCAACTACATCATGAAGAGTGATGGCACATGGACAGACTCTTGCCGAGGCACTCTGGAAGCATTAATGGAAGCTCACTTCCCTGGCTCAGAGCCGGCGGGAACCGAACAGAAAGAGAGGTTAAGAAAGGGCTCCCAAGAGCTCTGGGAAATAACAAAGGAAATTGTTACGGAGGAAAAGGTAAGATGGGCGATTAGCTCGTTTAGTGGCTACAAATCGCCAGGACCGGACGGCATACGCCCGCTAATGCTACAGAAAGCACCTTGTACACTAAATAGGAAACTAGTGGTGATCTTCAGGAGCTGCCTGTACATGGGATACGTTCCCAGAAAATGGAAGGAAGCAAAGGTAATATTCATACCCAAACCAGGTAAGAATGGACACACGGTAGCAAAGGACTACAGACCAATATGTCTGTCGTCATTTATGCTAAAAACAATGGAGAAAATGCTGGAGGTCTATATAAGAAGCTCCTGCCAAGAGGGTCAGCTATCGACCAAGCAGCATGCATACAGCAAAGGGAAATCGGTAGAAACTGCTCTACATGCAGCAGTCACTCAAATTGAGGAATCATTACAGTATAAGGAATACACAATAGCAGCTTTTCTAGACATAGAAGGCGCATTTAACAATGTTAGATCGCTGGAAGAATTAGGACTCCACAGTGGAATTGTGAAGTGGGTGGGCCGGCTATTGAACACACGGCAGATAACTTCTAACTGGGGAAGCTGTGAGAATAAAGTAAAGGTTACGAGAGGCACTCCGCAGAGAGGAGTTCTATCTCCCCTCCTATGGGTGCTGGTAATGAATAGGGTTCTAATGAAACTAGAGAGAGAAGGCTTCAGCGTCATTGCATATGCGGATGACCTTGCAATACTCATCACAGGGAAGTTCTTAGAAACAATCAGTATGCTGATGGAGAAAGCCTTCGACATACTGACGAAGTGGACAATGAATTGTGGTCTATCGGTAAATCCAGCAAAGACGGAAATGGTCTTATTCACAAAACGAAGGAAAATATCGGCATTTAAGATGCCCGTTCTCAAAGGCAAGACGATGGTACTTTCAGAGAGTGCAAAGTACTTAGGGATCATTCTTGATTCCAAACTTAGTTGGAACAATAATGTGGAGGAAAGAACAAGGAAAGCCACGAACACATTATTTGCGTGTAAACGGTTCTCAGGCACAAAGTGGGGCATCAGCCCAAAGATGGGTCACTGGCTGTAAACCAGTGTAGTACGACCAATACTCACGTACGGTGCTACAGTATGGTGGTCAGCAGTAAATAGGAAGACAAATGTCAAAAAATTTGAAAAGGTGCAAAGGCTGGCGTGCATAAGCATCACTGGTGCACTGCACACGACACCAACCTTAGCTATGGAAATCATGCTAAATCTGCATCCACTGGAAGAGCATATAAAGAACATAGCGGCAAAGAGTGCAATAAGACTAAGAGAGTCAGGTGCTCTTAGATATAGGGGATACACACATAGCAGGATCTTGGAAGAATTCAATCTGGACACCAGGGGAGTACATACAGACTACCTGACTCCATATTTTGACTTTCGAAGAGACTTCGACATTCGTATCCCAACAAGAAACGAACGGGAGGAGGGAACAGTGAACACAGAAATTGGAATATCCATTGTCACAGACGGGTCTAAAACAGCTGAAGGTACAGGATCCGGTATATACTCCGAATTCCTAGATATCAGGGAATCGGTAAGGCTGCCGGATCACAGCAGTGTCTTCCAGGCGGAAATCCTGGCAATAGTTAGGTCGGCTGAATTGGCTGAGGCTCATAATCTATGTCGCCAGCCAGGCAGCTATCAGAGCGCTAGGGTCTAATAACATCAAGTCCAGCCTGGTAAAAAGCTGCCGAGAAGTACTTCAGGTACTTTGTAGGCATTGCATCGTTGAACTGTGCTGGGTCCCCGGCCACAGCAATATTGGAGGTAATGAAATAGCTGATGAGCTCGCTAGATCAGGATCTGAGGCAGACATTGGAACAGCCGATATATCTGTACTCAGTCCACTAGGGGTGGAAAAAGGTAAGGTGGACACTATCACGGTGAGAAGGATTGATCACATGTGGGAAACTACGAACACATGCCACATAGCAAAAACTATGTGGCCTCGAAGGAACCTAAGGAACACGGGAATCCTACTAAATATGAGCAGGACAAGCCTCAGACTTGCCATTGGTGTTCTGACAGGCCACTGCCTGCTAGGAAAAATGGCTAAGAGGGTGGTATTAGCTACGGCTGATCTGTGCAGGGGCTTCCAGGAATTAGTAATAACGGAGGATATAGCTCACATGCTCTGCGACTGTCCTAGTCTCAGCAGAAGGAGGCTAAACATTCTAGGGAGGTATAGATACGGTGGACTACATGAGCTAGTAGGTACCCCGATAAAGGTAATCCTTAATTTTGTTAGGGGAGTAGCTTGGATCTAACGAGGGTAGGTAGCCGGGTGCTTGTTGTAATTAAAAAAGGGATACCAATGGGCCAATCAATGGCCTAGGTCGGGGTTCTGTTCAGGCATCAGCAGACAGTTACCCCCCGTTATAAAACATAAACATAAACATACGGGCTGCGATAAGAACACCACCACCTCTAGACTGACCAGTAGCCCGGTAGTCACGGTCTTTTCTGTAGATAGTCCAGTCGCTATCCAGAATTTCTTCATTTGTGTATGAGTCATTAAGCCAGGTTTCAGTTATTATTAAAATATCAAAATCACATGATTTAGCGTCCACATAAAGATTTTTTATTTTTCCTCTTATACCACCGCAGTTGTGATAAAATATTCTAAGTGGTTTGCTGGAATTGCGAGTACTATAAGTGATAGATCGCGTTGATGATGGTGCTTTACCAGAATGGATATATTCTTTCAGGCAAGGCACGACTTTGCGGTATCTTCACGAGATTTCTGCAGATAGGAAATTCTCTTAGAGTTTAAGTGCGAAGCACATGAAGAGAGATCACATGTGACTTGCTCTGCGGAGATACCACATTTTTCATGATATTTATAATATAGTTGGCGCAAAGAGTCGAAATCGGTTGATAGTCCTTCTTTTTGGATTGCGACCATTACATTTGTTTTTGTTTTGCCTTCAACGCAGATGGAACTACACTTATCGTGAAAATAGCCAAGGTAGATTCGAACATTATTATAGATATTGTTATCTCCTAAGCGAGATAATATGTAACATTAGCAGAGTTAATAGTCATTCTAACAATAGGAGGTAATAAATGGTCCACGAAAGATTTTTCAGCTGCGTTAGATATATCACTAGAAGGTTGGAAACTTGGATCGATGATATTGGATGTGTCTGTATATATTGACGGGATATCGTTGACTGTGGTAAAGGGATTTAATATTGGACCTTGAATAAAATTTTGAAATTTTTTGAAATTCTTCGTCAAAGTTTTTTTGATAGTGTTTTTACTATTATTCTTAATATTATTATTATTATTGTTTGTATTATTATTATTATTATTAATTTTATTGCTATTATTATTTATGTTGGTCCCTATTGTACTGGTGTTCTGTGGGAAGGTGGGAGTAGTAGGATGGAAGAAGGGGGACTCTTGAGAAACGAGCGGTGTTGTAGTGTTAGTTTGGTTATTTTTAATGTTATTGTTATCAATGTTAGTAGTACATGGTCTGTTATTACATAAGGTGTTATTGTTGTTAATATGAATTGGCTTCTGAGGAATGGAAATAAAAGGAATAATAGGATTCAATGTTCGTCCTTTGTACAAGGATATTTTTGATATTTTTTATTTTTTTTAATACTATTTTGATCGTTATTTTCTATATTAGAATTAGATTTACTTAGATTAGGTAGTATGTTAGTATTATAATTATTATTATTACTATATTTATTATTATTAATATTTTTCTTAATATCCTTATTATTAGTAGTTTCGATATTAGCAATATTACTATTATTATATTTGGTGATTTTACTCTTATTTGATAATTCTTTATAATTAATCCATGGTGTAAAAGATATATTACCTATATTGAATATGTCGCCATTTTGATTCTTGAAAAGCCATGCGTATTTAGCGGGAAGCAGCAGTTTAAATGCTATAGTTGTATTATCAATCCTCGGCTTCTTTTCGGGCGCACTTTTGAGCATGAAATAACTTTAATATGAAGAATTTCCTCTATGTAGTTTATAATGTAGTAAGTATTAAGATGTAAGCCAGTTCCTTTAATGTGAAAGGTTTCTACCTCTTGATGATGGTGAGATTCACTAGTACTACTTATTACTGCCGCTGTTGAATTTTTATCCTTTGCATTAATTGATTCTAGTTTATTTAATCCATTAGACCAATCAGTAGTGCTCCACAAAATACCAAATTTATTAACTTTATTAACTTCAGATTCAGTAGATTGTGATACTGGAATTACCGGAGATGCTGGTCTTGAATCTGATATTAATAATTCAGGTGTTAAAGGTATTCGTGTTAATTTGGACGGAGAAGAGATAATGTAGTCTTTACCATCATCATTACCTATATTATCGACATTACTATTATAATATTCATCATAATCACTAATAATGATTTCGTCATAAATGGATTTTCGATTTGCTGGATTTGGTGAAAAATTATATCCTGGATTTGGTGAACAATTTTGTGAACTCATACCTTTAATTTCTTCAATGGCAACGTTCACTAGTAATTTCGTCGATATAAGCTGTTCATTTAAATTATATAACTGGGATTTTATGTCTTCCGTTTCATAATTATCTTTTAGCATATTTAATTCATTGAATACTTTGTTAAAATTTGATATAATATCTGTTAAATTTTTATCAAATAAATTGTGATTATTTTGGATAATACTATCTGATATTATTTTTATTTTATTCAGTGATGATTGTATATTATCCAATCGAAATTGTAATTTTTCGAATGATAAATCATTGATTAATTTATTATTTTCGGTAACTGATTCGATATTAATGTTATGTATATCAATTCTATTTGCGAGACCCCCCAAGCTTTCAAGTTGCGAATTACATTTCTTGTCCAAATTATCCATATGGCAACATAATTCATGAACATGTTGCAGAATTGATGAAATGTTTTCTTCCACTTTGGTAGCTTTATTCTCATTATACAGAGTTCTTTTATTTAATGATACAGTTGGGTCAGATAGGAACTTTAATAAATTATTATTTGATTTCATGTCTAGCATTACATGAGATATAGTTATTGATTTACATTCATTACAGTAAAATAAGAAGGCCTGGTTGTATTTCTTCATAAATTTTATTGCCTGTCGTGTGAGACCAATGCATTGTGGGTAAAAAGATTTCTCACAAATACCATTACAGGCAATTAGAACACTATCAGTCATAGTACACTGAGTACTGCTGCACTTATTCATATTGAAAAATAAATTTTTATATTATGCAAACAGAAATTTGATAAATAAATGAAGTTCAATGAGTTTATATGTAGTTCAACTTAAAATATCAGTTCACTTTTTATTTTTAATTATTTTTCTTCTTTAATTGCACAAAAATATATAACTATGTATATATAATTAGTTGATTATAATAAAATTTAAAATTTAATTTTAATTTAATTTTAATTTACTATCAGCACAAATTTGTTTCGCGAAACTAATGCGTCAGCGAAAAATTAGTTTTTATTATTAAAATTATCGAAATCACAATGCAAATAAAAATAAAATAAAATATAACACATAAAAAAATTGCGGAGTAACTTTAAACACGTCCGAACAATACAAAGGTTTTTTAGAACTGATTTCAACTTAATTAATTACCGACTCTTACTCTTATGTAATTTTTTGGGCTTTTAAGAAGAACTTCTCGAACCGATGTTCTTCTGTTTAACTTTTACTATCAACTCAACTTGTTTTAATCAATTAATTAATTATATGCCTATGGCTTTTTCCAAAATATCGCATACTATCAACTCAACTTGTTTTAATCAATTAATTAATTATATGCCTATGGCTTTTTCCAAAATATCGCATTTTGCAATTTCCGTTGTGAATAAAATAAATAATATAAAGGAAAAAAATAAACAGGGTGACCTGTTTTATTCACAACAATAGCTATATTAATCAAATGCAAATTGATATTATTGCTGGCCAAAAAATTTTTTGGAGGTTCATTAATTCAAAAAAGAAAACAGATGGTTATTCAGCAACTCTTAAATATAAAGATCAATCATCTAATGATCCAAAACCTGTTTCCAACTTTTTTGGCGGTTTCTTCAGAGAAGCATTTACTGATGTTGGTCAAGTACCTGACGTATCTTATTGTTCTTATTTGAGCAACACTGCTCAGCCTTCTTTTTCTTCCATTAGTATTGAATATCATACTGTTGTTGACAAGATCTGTAAATTGAAAGAAGATTATTCTTCTGGTCCTGATGGCCTGCCTGCTATAGTTCTAAAGCGATGCATGGATAATTTAGCACAACCCCTTACCACTCTTTTTCAAAGATCACTGTCGGCGGGGATTTTTCCAAGTCTCTGGAAAGATTCATTTGTTATCCCAGTACATAAAAAAGTGTCTACGTCGGAAATCGAGAATTATAGGCCTATTGCTAAGTTATCTTGCATTCCCAAACATTTCGAGAGTATAGTTTACGATACCCTCTACTTTCACTGTAAATCCCTGATTTCACCTAAACAACACGGGTTTTTGAAAGGCAGGCCCACGACTACAAATTTAACGGAATTTGTCTCCAACATTTTAAACGCAATGGACGCTGGTTATGAATATCGCTAAAGGAGATGAAGTAGAACTTTTAGTGGATACAGGAGCACAAGTTAGTTTGATTAATAATTCTACGTTAAAAGAAGGTATAGCGATAAATGAAGCTAGTAAGATAAATATACAAACTGTAAACAGCAAAAGTTCAACATTAGCATTTTTAGTCACACGTGTCGGATTTCTAAGTCTTTCTAAGTTAAAATTTAATTTTAATTTAATTTTAATTTCTAAGTCTTTTATACGCTTAATTAAGTGTTTTATACGCTTTAATTTTAAGTCTTTTATACGCTTTAATTTTAATTTCTAAGTCTTTTATACGACAAATTTCTAAGTCTTTTATACGCTAAAAATACTAAAGGAGCATTTTTAGCGTAGACTTAGAAATTTGGTGGTTCTGGGCATTCGATTTGATACCTCGAAGCAGTGGTATCGTAGTAAATAAAAGTTGTTTTAATCAAATAAATAAAATCAGTCTAGAATCTAGACGATCACCGAGGCCAAGAAGTCAAGAAGAACGCTGGACAACTTCAAATTAAAAAGGAGAAACACAACATTGTTGCCGTGACCAGGATTAGAACTACGTTCTGTAATGAAAGAAAATTCTGGGTAAGAAGATAACTTGAACGTTTTTGTGACCAATCTATCCAAACCTTGAAGCATTTGCTAGGAGGTGTAACGGGAACTTAGCCTTAGCATTTGGATTGATTTAGAACGAAGTTAGACAATACACATGACGTCGAACTCCGTCGACTTAATCGAAGAAGAAATAAAAAAGAACAAATCGCCGGTCCAAAACCCATCAGTTTAGAAGAATATCGCAAACGGTATCAAGCTTCTCGAGTACCAGCACAAATAAAACTAGAACCGACAAAAAGACAGAGAGGAGGGGTAGTAGCAAAAAGACGCCAACAAATAAAAGACCTGCAACAACTATTACGGTTGCATTGTACGAAAGAGCAGGAACAGCTTTTCCGTAAACAAATTCGAGAACTGCGAACTGTTCAGCGTAAAAAGAAACAGCAAAAATCTGAAAAAAATTTAAAAAAATGTTTTTTTTTGTAATATAAAAATGTATTTTGGGTAATTCGAATTTTTAGACAAAAAAATTATTTAACAGTGTACACAAAATGTACCATAGCATAATATGATATAAATTTTATTTTTAAAAGTTCCGTTTTTATTTTTTTTAATTTGGTAGTAAAAATTTTTTGTTTACAGTGTAGAAAATTTAATTCGTTTATACAAGTTTCGTAGTATTGGTTTGGTATGAAAAATTTTAATTTTTTCTCTTTTGTTTTGGAAATTCATTTGTATTTGTATGAAAATTTTTTAATTTTCTCTCTTTTGTTTTGATATTCATTTCTCATTTCTTTATATATTTCTTGTGTGTAAAATTGGTTTTCTTACACACATTTAGAAATTTTGTGTGAAGTATAAACAATTGGTAAAATTTATAATTAGTAATTTATGTTTTGTTATTTAAGGGGCTTATCAGTCCCTCTTTCATATTACATTATAAAAAATCTTTTTTTTTGGGTTTTTAATATTTGTCATTTTTTAGGGGTCTACCATTTCTTTATCTGGAATAGTTTTTTTTTTTTTTATGTATAGTAGGATTTGGTTTATTATATTTTAGTATAATAATTGTAACACCGGATTTAATAGTAATTATGGAAGATAGGAAAATTTATTTTTTACATGTTTAAAGCGCATAATGTAAATGTTAAATAAAGGTTTTTTTAATTATTTCTTTTATTGTTGAAAAATCAGTTTGTTTTTATTCAAGTCTTGTATTATTTGATTATTTCTTCTATTATTTTTATTTGTTGGATATGAAAGTAGTTTTTCCTTTTTTTCTAATCGTAAATTAAGTACATGGCACCGCTAATGATATCGCAAGAAAAAAATAAATTAGTTCAAGAAAAATCGTATTTTTCTGAGTGGTTGGACAAAGAATCTAATAGCAAGGAACAATCTCTATTACTTCCTGCGCTTAGGTTTAAAGAATTACCATTAGTAGAATCAACACCTAGATCATCTAACACAGATAAGTTACATACGGGAAGATCGGTTTCTTTTGACCCTGTAATTACAGAACAAATAGAAGGTGCTGTAGGAGGTATAAGTAGTTCATCAATAGTAATAGTAGTGAAGATTCAATAGAAATTTATAATAGTTTGAATAAATATACTATGGACAATAACAAATTTACATCTCAAGGTGCGATACCTCGTACTAACAAGGCCACTAGGGGCCGTGATTTTTTTGACTTGCCTGAACGAGTGGCGGACAATCCAACCGGTTTTAACAAACTCGGACGATGATCGAATATTTTAAATAAAGACCATACGTATGACTTAGGAACATCCGGAAATTTCATTAACGCTACACTGCCTTTAGAGAAAAGTTATAGAACATTCTTATAGGGAATACCAGCCTTTTCAGGGGAAGGGGATAGATTGTTGTTAGAACTACAAAATTTCGTAGCTCTAGCACATGACGCATACTTCAGAACAGGCCCTCAGGATAGAACTTCCGCTCTAAATCAAATAATTATATGTAAATTTAAGGGAAAAGCGGCAGATATTTTTCAAGAGCTAGTCGTGGCAAATTTTCGAGAATTCAAATGTATTTTGGAAAATGCGTTTATTCCGCATAAAGATTTGATGCAATTGAGAAGGGAAAATGAAGAATGTGTCCAAATCCCTGACGAGTCAGTAGAACAATTTGCTGACCGAGTTGATAAAAAATTAAGTTGATTTAAAATTTCAAATAGAAATAAATATCCGAGCGCATCTCTGGGTATTGTACAAGATGCTGAAGAAACGGCGCGAAAGACATTTATTAGTGGACTACAGTTGGAAACCGTAAAGCAATACATACTTGCTCAAAATTGTATGAATTTTCAGCAAACAATTTTAAAATCGTCTAAATTTGCTAGAGAGTCCTTAGAACTTCTTCGACCTATTGAACACACAGCAAAAATGACAAAACAAACTTATAAGGATAGGAACCAATTATTAATTGAAATTTTAGAAAAAAATGTCCACAGGACAAATAAATAAAGGCAACCCGCAATTTGGGTCGACTGTTCAGAACACTTTTTCGCAAAATAATAATTCACGTTTTAACCAAGGACAAGCTGTAGACAAAAGTAGCAATTTTAGGCCAAATATTGTCAGGCCAAACAATAAGAATTCTATTAGACCAAATACTCGAGACTACTCAAAAACAACATGTTTCAACTGCGATAGATTAGGACATTACAGTAGGGATTGTAGAGCTCCACGTAGTACGAAAACAGTTAGACCAAACACGAACACGAATAATGGACCAATTTGGCCACGAACCGAGTGCCAGTTATGTAGAAATTCAGGACATGTAGCAGCAGATTGTCCTTTTAATAAACACGAAGCGCAAAGTAAAGAACTACTGTCTCAGGGGAAATCTGTGTAGTACAAAAAAGAAGAATGGTAGACCAGTAAATAGTTTCCAACATGAGTCTTTAGTAACTATGCCTGTAGATATAGCAAAAATAGAGACAGTTACTTTATTAATAGATACGGGTGCTCAAATTAGTTTATTAAAGAAAGACAATATAAAACCACAAAATGCTCAAAGTAAGACGTTAGGTAGATGTGCAGGCACATTTCTAACTCCTCAAGAATTTCGATGCGATTTCCAAGTGGTAGATGAAAATTGTCGGCTACCAGCCGATGGTATTTTAGGTAACGATTTCTTGGCAAAAAACTGCAACATATTAGGACCAAACAAAACATTGCAATTTCCAATCACAGAGAATGATAAAACAGAGTTTTCAATTCCCATAGCGGGGGAAATTTTTTAACGTTTATAATAATAATAATAATGATGAAGTCACGAGGACTAGTATAATAGAAATAGAGAAAAATAAAGTTGATAATAAAATAAAAATGGATGAACTCAATTTATTAGAAATGATGAATAGTAATGTGTAAGATTTAATAATGAAACTAATGAAGTAGTGAACGGTGAAGAAAGAAGCCACGAAATAGTTGAAATTAATATTTTATATTCATGGAAAAACAATGAGGATAAGGACCACGTAATAGATACTGCAGAAGTATGCCAAATACCATGATTAGATGAAATTCTAGTTAAAACTGAGGAAACACAGGACCTCATAGATTTGTTTACAGAGATACCGAATAATCCAATAAGAATGGAGAAAATTGTTAATATTTTCGAGAAAGATGAGGAGAATATATTGAGTTTTAGTCAAAATGTTAAAAATGATGTATTTTTCGGAAATGGTTTGACCACTGTGAAACAAGAAGAAATTTTAATAGTAAACCATTGCTTGACAAGGTCATGCCAGATTTCGTTCAGAATTTATCTTCACCAACTGAAAGTAATACAAAGGAAAATACTGTAATATATATAAAACATTTGTTCGAAACAGGATACCATAATCCCGAGGTTCAACAAAGAATTGAAATTTTAAAGAATACGTTATGTATACCGCAATTTATATTGTCATTCAACCAGTACGGACGTGTTTTCAATTCGCTACACATATTTGATCATATTGTATAATATAATAACTTATTTGGTTAAACTTAGTAATATATTTCTCTATTTATTTTTAATTTATTATTTTTGCTGACGCGTTTTGTTTATTATTACGCGTACTTAATTTATTAATTAAAATTACTCATTATTAACTGTGTCATTTGATTATATGTGTATCTTTGTTATTGTTTCATAATTGACTTAAAATTGTGCATTCGTTAAAACCTTGAACTAATAGTGTAATTTGATAATTTGATATTTGTAAACAACTAATAAAAATAAAATAAAAACAAACTTAAACAACAATAACAAACAAAACAAATTTATAAGTGCTTCTTTGCTTTTTGTTTTTGCATATTAACCCAATTATTCAAAATGAATTTTAAATGCGGAATTAAAAACTGTGTTGCGTATGATAATACGATGAAATCACTACATTGCATTGGCTTTTGCAAAAGAAAATTTCACGCTATATGTTTAAACATCCCCAGGGATGTAAATATCTCATTTCTGGCTAACTATTTTCTATGTTAGGATTGCAAAGATTATCATAATCTCTTGTCCCAAATGCACGAAAGTTTGGCTTCAGACATAAAGAAACTGAATGACTTAAATGCTGGTTTGCTAAACAAAAACTCCACTGCGTACAAGTCCTTTACTGATAACTTCGAACATATGGGAAATTGTTTTGATACTCTAAATAACAAATGCTCGGTCTCTGACAAAAAACTAATTTCATGTTTTCAAGAAATGATATGTAATTTGCGAACGGAAATTAAGAATGATATTGAAAGTATATCTCAAAATCTCAAAAAAGAAATGCATTTTCTACCACGAAGAAATGAGGAATTACAACGATATTAATACAACTGATCCAACTCCACATAATTTTGAAGCTGAAGCTGATACAGTTCCACCTGAAGTCGTATACAAACTCGGTACAACCTGGCTTAAATCTGATTGGGAAAAAAGGATAAATAAAATTAAAGTCACCAATAAGTTGGAAAATTCTGCAATCGAATTACATCCAAATAAATATAAACTACAAAAACAGATGAAAAAATCTCCTACTAATAAACCGTTTTTGAGTCACTCAAACAATGATATGGGCACTTATGGGTGCTCCTTTCCAAGCAAATGCATCATGGATTTGTAATTACTTTGAAAAGGAATATAATATAATTGATTGTAGATGTAAAAAAGTAGCATCTCACAAAATCCTAATAACAATGGAAGATGGCTTGATCTCATTTTTTTCTAACAACTATGGCAATGTGGTTGTTGATACTGCTACTGATGCTGATAATCTTTTCACTAACACACAGCATCATAATGCATTAGTTGTAGAACTTAAAATCACTGATACTTCCTATATTAAATCTTACAACAACATAGTTGTATATGACTTTAAAAATGCTGATTTCGATAACTTAAATTCTGCCCTTTCAGTTATTGACTGGACTGAATTATTAGCATCTGATGACGTAGATTCTGTTGTCTCATCCTTTTATTCCTCAATTTTTAGAATAATTGATACTTATGTTCCTAAGATGGTCAAAAAAGACAAGTTAACTGAGCCATGGTTGTATAAAAATCTTAGATCTCTACGAAATCATAGAAATAAATTATATAAAAAAATGAAACAGATGATCAATCGGAATCAGGATCTAATCCGTGAACATAAAGAACTAGCAGCTGAGTTCTCTAATAAGTTCTTACGACTCCTATATTAATAAAATTGGCCAAGATCTTTTAACACATCCAAAAAAATTTTTTGATTTTGTAAAAACTACACGTAAATGCTCAGGATATCCATCTACCATGTCAAAGGATAACATTTATTCATCAATTCCTAGGGTTATAAGTGACGTGTTTGCTGATCGATTTAGTGAATGTTATAGACCTACAAATGATTCAATAGATACTTCATCTACCAGTGACAATCTGAACTCTATTTTAAATACACTATCTATCTCAGATGAGGAAATACTCAATTCTTTAGGTAGTATCGATATGAATAAAGGACCTGGGCCTGATTTACTTCCTCCACTTTTCCTAAATAAATGAGCTAACCTGCTCTCTGTACCACTCAAACTTATCTTTAATAAATCCATCCCTTCAGGAACATTCCCATCTGCTTGGAAATCTTCTCACCTTACACCAATATACAAAAGTGGTGATAAGGCTGATATCAATAACTACAGAGGTATTGCTATATTGTCTTCTATACCAAAATTATTTGAAAAAATTATATGCGATAAAATGAAGTCAATCATCAATTTGTACCTTGTTTGGTACCTTGTACCTTGTTTGGTAAATAAATAAATAAACTCAACGAGCAACAGCATGGGTTCAGAAAAGGTCGCTCTACTACTACAAATCTAATGGTTTTTACGTCTGATCTGCTGATTAATATGGAGAAAGGGTACCAGGTTGACACTATCTACACTGACTTCAGTAAAGCCTTTGACCGTGTCGATCGGTCCTCTGTTACTCAATATCTTACTCCTTGACCTGTCTGAACTACTGTTTGACATTCCACATATTCTGTATGCTGACGATCTAAAAATATATTATGTAATAAGTAAACCTTCTGATGGACAGTATTTGGAGACTAGACTAAAAACACTTGAGTACTGGTGTAGAGTAAACAAGTTAGATCTTAATGTCAGCAAATGTCATGTGATTAGTTTCTCAAGGAAAACATCCACTCTTTTACACACCTACCAATTAAATGGTACTCAACTTCACCGTGTTACTCAAATTAACGACCTCGGGGTTTTGCTTGACTGTAAACTAAGTTTTAATCTTCATTATGACAAAATCATTTCTAAAGCCAGTAAAATGCTTGGTTTTATCAAACGAAGAGCCAGAGAGTTTAAAAATGTGTGGGTCACTAAATCCTTATATTGCACCTTAGTCCGATCGATTCTTGAATATGCTTGTCCTATTTGGCTACCCTATTTCCAGGTGAATAGTGATAGAATCGAGTCTATCCAAAAAAAATTTCTTCTCTTGGCTCTTCGGGAACTGTACGACCCACTCGACTGTAATAATTTACCACCGTACCTTTCTAGACTTAAATTACTTGAACTGACTTCACTTTTCTCTAGGCGCGACCTACTGGTATCTTGCTTCACTTTCGATGTCTTAAATAACAACATAAACGTTAATTATATATCTAACAGGATAAAAATTAATAATGACTTAAGACAAACAAGACACACATCCTTACTTAAGATCTCTGCTCATCGTACTGAATATGGCAAAAATGAGCCTATCAATAGATGTTGTATGGTTTTCAACTCATATAGCTCCTGTTTTTCCCCAACTATATCTGAATTTGCATACAAATCCAGGCTTCGTAATATCATGAAATAATCATATCACTCTTATATTCCTAAATATCCCAGTTGTAAATACTAGTTTAAAATTAAATCAATTATAATTATAAAATATCATAAATAAAGACACATTATTTGTTGTTAATAATAATAATAATAATAAGTAAATCAATATTTTTATATTTATCTTTGTAATACATACTTATGTTCAATTAATATTAATACTTTATTTTTAGACTAGTCAAATATTCTATAAGTACCCGGATAAGTTAAATAAATCAATAAATAAATAAATAAATAAGCCTAGTAACTAAGAACTTCATAATGTACCTTGTACCTTGTTTGGTAAATAAATAAATAAATAAAAGAGTTCACACAAGAGGAAAAGGAAGCTTTAGAAAAAATTTCTTAGTAATTTATTAGTAATTGTGTATCTAAGTCAACAGAATCAACCATGAGCCACGTATTAACTTGGTCAGAAAACGTGGGCTCAAGAAAGATACTGATAAATTAATTGGATCAGCGAAGTCAAGCATAAGCAAGATTTAGTTAGTATGTCGTCATTATAATAAGAAACTAGTAATGAATAAACAGATACAAACAAACAATAAAAAAGAAGAAAATATCTTAACTCTTAAGCTTAATTTCTTGCACTTTCTCCACATGCTGAGAAAATTTTTACTATCCGCAGTGGATTAAGCTCTAATGTTACCTACACCAAAAGAAACAATTAAGTACAAATACGAATTAGATACAACTTGTTAGTACAAGCAGTTAAAAAGATAAATAAACAAATAACATAAAATAGTAAATGATTTATTAAATATTAAATATTGGTTAGAATATTCAAATATTAATTTCGATATTTGTTTCAAAATCAAACACCTTACAAAAGTTAAACATATAAAAATTAAACATGAATTAGCAGATTACCACTTGCATCAGGGTTCACAATTCTAAAAAGAACGCTACTACTTCCCTTCGCCGTCACCAGCTAATTCAAGTTAGTCAAAAGGTAATTTAGATAGAACTAACGGCAATTCTATAAGTCTGAGAAAGCGCGACGGTCTACGAATAAAAAAACAATAGAAATATAAGTTCCATAGCTCGAAAAAAAAAAAAAATTTTTTTTAACTTAAATAATTATAAAAGATACAAGTACTGTTTGAATGAACTGGCTACCACATGCATCAGGTTTCACAATTCAATGAATAATGCTACTACTTCCTTCCGCTGTCACCAGTTAATTCAAACAAAAAATAATACATAAAATAAAAAAATAAATAAATAAAGAAATTAAAAAATGTAATTTATGTTGGGAATCATGCATAGTGCAATCGTCAAACATAAAAAATTGCAGGACAAAAATATTTATTAATTAAGTAAGTAATCATGCAGAAGGAGTCAATGTAATAGAAAAAGCCAGGTATTGAAGAGACAAGTATTATGGACATTTTAAAGCACGTTTCTGTTCGAGTTTGCTGACACTAATGTCAAATTTTGATGAACTGTTGTTTACTGCACGATGCATCATAGAAAGCGGCTCATTCTTTCCGTAATCAGTACGATGGAAGCGTATCTGGAAAAGTGAGACCGATCTAAGAGAACGAGCATTGATATTAAAGTTTAACCGTTCAAGAAGGAAAGGAGACTACGGATCCCGAAATGACTTGGTGTATGGAAATATTGTCAGCTATTTCACGGCGACTACGTAGAGATCTAGTAGTTTAAGACGTTCTTCATAGGGGGAAGGTTGAAAGAGTCAACCCAAGATAGCCCCCGAAGAGCAAACCTCACAAATCTACATTGAACTGATTCAATTCTTCTAATATGTACTTGTTGATACGGGGACCAAACTTGGCTAGCATACTCGAGAATCGGTCTAACAAAGGCCATGTAGAGAGCCCTAGTGACTTATGGGTGAAAAACCTCTTTAGACCAATGTTTGACAAACCCAAGCGTAGAGTTGGCCTTATTCACAATATTATCAAAATGGGAGTGAAAGTTTAATTGACTGTCGCAGAGAATACCAAGGTCACGAAAGGTCGTAACTCTCGGGACAGGCGCACCATTAAGATAATAATTATGTGCTGCAAAGCAAGCACGTTTGCGACTAAAAGTAATACTCTGGCATTTGCCGACATTAAGTTCAAGAAAGTTTTTTGAGCACTATACCGAAAAGTTTTTTAAATCTTCTTGAAGGATAGTACTGTCAGAAAGGTGTTAATTATCCTGTATATTTTCATATCGTCAGCAAATATATTAGTTTCTGAAAACTTAATTATTAACGAAACATCGTTAATCGTTAAAATAAAAATTATTGGGCTAAGGTGGCTACCCTGCGGCACACCAGACATAGCCGCACATGAATCAGATTGAGCGGAAATAGAACCTTGTATTTCCTATTAATAAGATACGACTTCAACCAATGTAAAAAGCAAGGTGGAAAACCAAGAATTTGAAATTTAAAGAGAATAAGATTATGTTGTTGTGTTTCTCCTTTTTAATTTGAAGTTGTCCAGCGTTCTTCTTGACTTCTTGGCCTCGGCGATCGTCTAGACTGATTTTATTTATTTGAGTAAAACAACTTTTATTTACTACGATACCACTGCTTCGAGGTATCAAACTGAATGCCCAGAACCACCAAATTTCTAAGTCGTTTATACGCTAAAAATGCTCCTTTAGCATTTTTAGCCATTCGGCACGTGTTGCGTAATTACCAAATTTAACGAACTCAATGAACTCTAAAACACTTAGTAATAATAAGATATGCTTGTTATTATTATAATATTTTATATGCAATTTGTTGTTGTCATACATAATTGCATATGACGATTTACTAATTGTTGTTGTTGTATATATTTTCATACAAGTCATACTGTTTACTGACCTTGTTATGAAATCTGATACATATTGTATATTGTTATAATTGAAATATATTACATAATTTAAAAATGTCGATAATGCATATTGCACATATGAAATTTTTTTGGTTCAAAGTAAATAAACATATTTGAGTTTAATGTAATTTCATTAAACAACACCGCGTTAAGAAATAAATAATAAGGGGCTGGTCTGAAGACAATATTCTTAATTCCCGACATCCTGCGTATTGAAAGTTTGTACCATTTAGACAGTATAAGCACAGAAATAATTTTTAAGTACATTATCATTAAGATATTGTTTTTGGGTAATTAGATACTTTCAAATAAAATGATTAAAAAGATTTGTTTTTGTATAAGATTTTTTTTTTTAATAAGATTTTTGTAACAATATTTTGTTTGTATAATTTTGTAATGCTAATCAAGGTTTTTTTTGTAGGTTGTTAAATATCTATTGATTTGATTAAGTAAATTGTAGTAAGAAATTAGAATGAAGATAAAGAATTTATTAATTAACTCAAGTGTAGAATGAAGCTGAATCCGTGAATAGTTTCATCATACATTCAAAATAAATAACGTTAAATTTTTTAATTACGGGTTTTTTAAGACAAGAACAAGATTTCGAAGGGTTGGTGTGGCATTTGGTGTAATCTTTTACCCCAAATCCAAAGACCATGTTACCTCTATTAATTCGAATTTAAATTGTTGCAATTGTAGCATTATTAATTAGTACAAATAAAATGAAAGTAAGAAGTTGTTAGAAAACAAAATGTTTGTTAAGGAATTAGTCAAAGGAAAAAAGGTTATTGTAAAAATAAAATGATGTAATTGATGTATAAAAGAGAAAATTATATAATCTAATGTTGATTGAAATATTTTAAATGAATTTAAAAATAATGTACCATTGGAATTTAAATGTTGTATAATTGAAATACTGTAAGATAATTTGAAAGAAGAATTATTAAAGGAAGAATTATAAAAAAAAAATTGTACATTTTTAAAAGAAATGGTTGAATGTACTAAATATTTAAAAAGTTGAATGAATAATTGAAAAATCATAAAAATAAGTAAGCTCGAAAATTGTTAACATCTTGAATAATGTGTGAAAATGTGTGATAAGTAAGCTCGAAAATTGTTAACATCTTGAATAATGTGTGAAATCTTGTTTTGTAAATTTTTTTTACAAAATTAAATAACTAATATTAAGTAAATTGTATAGTACATTAGTAGATCAAATTGTGTACTATTTTTTGACTCGGGAGTGGGAGGTGTAATATTTTTTTGTTGTTCAAGAATATTTATTCATTCAAGAATTTTGGTTATGAAATTCTTGTATGAAAAATATTTAACTAGAAACAAAAATTGCAACACAAGCAATATTCAAATTACAAAAATTTGGAGTTGAATTAACGGAAGTTAACTGAACCGAATTTTCGTTGCACAGCATTTTAACTTAGTACACCTGTACTAAGTTATATTGATGTGATAAGCAAAAAACGCGTGCGTTTAAGCATAAAAAGCCGGCAAGTTTGATATTTCAGAGTATTCTAAACTGACCTTCAGAAGTTAGAAGGCATAACGCGCGATGAGTAAGCTGTAATATCAAATAAACATGTAAAATGTGTTTCTTAAAAAAATATTATATATTACATTTGCGCGAGCAGGCCCAAATTTTGAAGATGCGGCATTGACAACAGATTAAATAATAAAATATTTTTTATTTATATATATTTAGCAACATAAATTTTACATTCTTTACCATTATTTATCCGATGCACAAAAAAATTTTTTTTTTAGATTTGAAATAATAAGTGTGTTGAATCAAAAATTTCTGAATTTTACATATTTGAAATTTTGTCATATTTGAATCAGTTTTATTGGGTAATCAATAATAACAAATATTCAGAAAAACTCTTGCTCTGGATGTTATTTTGCTTCTTCATAATTTTTGGCGGCTTCAAACTTTTATTTTAGAATATTATTGCTAAATTAATGAACAAAAAGAAAATAGTGCTACCATATTAAACAAAATTTCCAAAACTATGTATCCTTCACGTCAAATATAACAGAATTTCAGAAATTTTAGGTTGATTTGAACAAGCTTAATATTTTTTTAAAATGTCTGTCTGCATAGTATTTGTTTTAGAAAGAACATGATAATTGTTTTTGCTCAAAGAAAGATGCTTTTCTGCCAGCTATTTTTATGAAAGCTGCTTTTTAGAAATGCTTGAAAAACTTTGTTCACAGAAGTATGTGATTCCAAATAAAGAACTTTCACAGTGTGCTGCATTTTGACTTAAAAATGGTAAATTTTCTTCAAGTAGACATCTGTAAAAATTCATCCAGTCTCCTTCTTTACAGAATATTAATAAGTTCAGGTTGGAGCTTTAGTTCTGTACATATTAATTAAACTTTTTAACAAATAAGCCTCAGTGAATTTTTTAAACATATTTGTTGTTCTAGTAGTGAATCTAGGCTATTTGTTCTTTTCTTGCGCTACCAAAATAATTTTGATTGAAATCAGGATTAGTTTCAAATTGTCTTTCAAGTAGTATTATTTCTGCACAGCAATTCTTACTTTAGAAATTAAACGCATAGGCTTATTTTTATGCTCGACAAAGCAAATCTTTTCAGTCCTTTGGTCTTGAATTATTTTTTAATTCATCTTCTCAATTGCACGAATGTGTATTTGCTCGTTACGTAATTTAGTATCGCCATACCCAACTAACAATTGAAAGTCAAAAAAAAAAAAAAAAAAAACAGCAGAAAAAAATTTAGCTATTTAGTTGTCATTATAAAGGCAAAAAATTATCATAACTTTATTATGACATGTGAATGCTGTCGTGGTAGCCAAAGTGACGATCAGATTTTGGTGTTGTGGATATTGTTAAAACCATTCATAGTTTATTGGCTGTGGGCCACTTCGCTGTCTTGATAGCTTAATTATTAGGAAAGCTACTAAACTATAGTGAAACTGAAAAAACTTCCTTAGATTATCTAGTTGTTCTTCTCATTAAAATAGCAAATAAACCTACTTATTCTGTTAGTTTCTAAATATTGTATTCAAAAACACAAAATTGCTTTTTTATATATTAGTTTGACTGAAACACTTTTTAAAATAAAGCACTCTTAATTTATAATAAAATATATAAAATCTTTTTTTTTTAACTTACCACTAAACTTAACAACTTCACGATAACAATCTATGTATGAATGAATAAACAAATTATTTGCTGCTCGGCTCGCAAAACAATTTGAAATAAAATAAGAATTAAAAAGTATTTGCCTGGCTTAAAATATTTTGTGTTCAATTGATGATCATAATAGGCTTTGAATTTTTAAATATTTCCTGATATACAAAATATAAAAACGACATTTTAGCAAAAATATAAAGAAAATATTTTGGAATTTAAATAGCAGCTGTGAAATGCAAATGTTTTTATTATTTTTGAAAATTTGAATATGTTGCTTTATTTCAGCCATAATATTTATTACAAATTTTAAAATCATTATGGAGATCGACTTAAAATCATTATTGCGATCGACTTAAAATTATAATTATTAAATTTCAGATAGGAAAATATCCTTTGTCCTAAGACGAGAGATAAAATTTAATATAGTGAAAAACTTGTTATATTTTCGCTGGCGATCGACTTAAAATCATTATCGCGATCGACCTAATGGGCACCACTGTTATAGTATAAGCCAGCGGTGGCCAACTGGCGGCTCGCGGGCATTATGCGGCCCCATTAGTTGTTTTTGCGGTTCACTGTCGTTGCAAGGTATATCATTTAATCTGCCCCACTCACTAAATAAGTGTTTCCCAAAGTAGGGTATCGCGACATACTGGTGTGTCGCGGGCTGTTCTCTGGTGTGTCGCGCAATTGTACTTTTTTTGTTATTAAATTTTTTCTTATTTATGTTGTGTTTCTGTCCTCTGAGTTGGAACTGTCCGGCGTCTTCTTGACCTCTTGGCCTCGGTGATCGTCTGGATAAACTTATTTCAATTAATTTAAATGAAACAACTTTTACTTGTTACGATACCACTGCTTCAAGGTATCAAGTCGAATACCCAGAACCCACAAATTACTAAGTCTTTTATACGCTAAAAATGCTCCTTTAGCATTTTTAGCCATCCGGCACGTGTTGTGTAATTACCAAATTTAACAGTGAACGAACTCAATGAACTGAAAAACCCTTAGTAATAATATCATATGTTTTTTATTATTATAATATTTTATATGCAATTGTTGTTGTCATACATAATTGCATATGACGATTTACTAATTGTTGTTGTTGTATATTTTCATACAAGTCATACTGTTTACTGCCCTTGTTATGAAATCTGATACATATAAACATTGGTTTTTTTGGAAAAATTTATTTACCGGAACGCTATATTAATTTTAATTCTATAAAAGGAAAATTGATACAGAAACTGAATTTAATTTATTGAATAATTATTATTTATGATAAGAAAAAATAATTTTAAAATTACAAGTTTTTCCATAAAATTGCCATGTTTTCATCATAATCCTTTTCACGATTTCTTTTTTATAATAAATGATAATTATTCAAAAAATTATCGTTAATTACAAATTTTTCTCATGAGAAAAATAACGAATTTTTTAAGTCTAATAAATTATGATTTTTAATTTTTTATTAAATTTATATTTACCGGAGCTGCGCTCCGGTGAGCTCCGGTACAAAAAAAGCGCTCATATAAATATATTGTAACAATTAAAATATTTAATATAATTTAAAGAATGCCGATAATGCAAATTCAGCATATGAAATTATTTTGGTTTAGAGCATATGAATTATTTTGGTTTAAACATATTTGGGTTCAATGTAATTTCATTACACAACACCTCCCTTTCCCAAGTTAAAAAATAGACTTATTTTTTACAAATTGGTGTTTCGAAACATTCAACATAATACCTATAACGCAAATGTCTTTATTTTACCCAAAAAAACGTTATAAAACTTAAAATTTTCTTAATTCTAATATATAAGATTTAAATTTTTCTTACAACAAAAAAAAAATTTCTTAACATATAGTATTTAAAAATCTTTTAAAATAATTAATTATCTTTTAATAATTTCTTATTGAAATTCTATTTAATAAAATAAAATAGATCTATTTGATCTTATTTAAGTATAGGTTTTACCTTTTTTTTAGATTTTTAAGTAATATTGCTTTTGTTTCTGATTATTTTATAATTTAATATTCTTTTTAAAATTTTTAATATATTTTTTTTAAAACAGATCTTATTGATCTTCCTTATTTATAGGTTTTTAATTATTTTAAATTTTATTTAATATATATCAATATTGCTAATATTAAGTTTGATATAGATTTTATTGTTGTTATAATATAGATTTAAGATTTTAAGATATTAAAAATTTGATAACTTTAAATTTATCTAAAATTCTCTATCGATCCCTTTCCATTCATATAATTTTTTTTTTCTTGATTGACATAACATTGTATTAAACAACCATATTCTTAAGATTAATCTTTATTATTTTATGGTTTTCGCTTTTTTTAACAGTGTAAACAAAAAAAATTTTTTCTATTAATTGTGTAATAAATGAATAGTTTTTGAAAAAATAAAAAAAAAACGTGTATAATATTACAATTATAAGATTGTGTTTTTCTTATGATAAAAGTGCATAGTTTTATGAGAAAAAAAGAAAAAAAAAAACTCCTTCCTTTTGCATAAATATTAAAAATCATTCAAAAAAAAAATGTAATTGAATTACAAAAAAATGCTATTATTACAAAAATAAATAGAAATAAATGATTAAGAATTTAAAAAAAAAAAAAAAAAAATATGTATAAAAGTCATTCTATTGTCGACCACAACAAGGAGCTATTGGTAAGTCAAAATAATCATCGTTATATAAAAAAAAATAATTATTTTATTACCACTTTTCAGAGATAAAAAAAAAAAAAAAAAAAACCAAAATTGAAAAAAAATGGCTAACAACTTTCAGATTATTGAATTGGAAGAAAACGTAGGAGCCATGGAGGAGGTCCCTACGAAGGCAAATACACCTCCGAACGTCGGGATTCCTGTTAGGATCATTCATGTCTACCGTTTTCCCCCGATGCCAGAATGGTACAGCATACGGCGGGAACCGTGATCGATGCCGATGATATCTTTCTCCGTAGAGGTGTGGGTGTACCCACCAAGGGCACCGCAACAATAAAAAATATCAATAAGTAAAAAAAAATGAACCTTATAAATTTCATAAATGAATTAAATAAAGTTGTAAAATTGTGACGTGAAATTTAGTACATTTTTTTCTAAAAAATTCAATATTTGTGAAAAGATAAAACTTATTATATATTATGTTTACGTAAATTTAGAATAAATAAAAGAATGAATTTTAAAAAAAAATTACGATAAAAATGTGTTGTTTAATTTTTTAAGAAAAAACAAACAAACCCTGCCATACAGCACCCTATTCCGATTACCTTATTTATCCTATGCACATTTTTAATTATCGCACCTGATGTGCTCTAAACTTTAAAACCCTAATTATAAAGTAATTGGTAATACCTGCTGACATGTAGATGTCATTTATATAAAAAAAACGTAAACCCAAAATTCAAACCTTCTGATCTATTTTCAAGGGTGACAACTACTTTCCTGTTGTAAACAAATGGTTAATCTAATTTTTTCACTAATAGTTTGTTAATAAATTTGCCTACCTCTAGGATATCAAAAAAAACTTATATTGCCTTGACGTAATACTCTAGTAGCTAACAATTCCTAACTGTAAAAATAAAATAAGAATAATAATAATAATAATAATAAAAAAAAAATGTATTATATAAAAAAAACTATTCCCTAAAAGACAAAACGTCAGTAGATACATATTCGTCAGTCCAACTGGTATGTAAATTTTTATGTTTGTTTTTTCTAACCTTATTTGTTTTTTTTTTGTGGCGGCGGAGGAAGATCTTGAGGTGGTTTAACGAAGGTTCTCTCATCAATTAACTCATCACACTGTTCTGCTGGTGTGATAGGAGCTGAAATCTGTGGCCTCCTCGGTCCCCTTTCTACATCGGCTTCCCCTTTCTGATCCCTTTTGGTCTTTTTTCTGCAAACTTTTACTATTGTATACGTAATTGTGATTAATATAAGCACCCCTATGATGATTGAATTGGAGGTAGAAACAACTTTAAGCGAACTTACTTCGCTTTGACTTTCTCTTCTTCAGAAAGTTGTGACAAAGACTGACTTCTTTTATTAAATTCCTTATTTAAGTCTTCTGGATTAATAGTTCTAATCATTTTAGTCTTAGTAGTTACTGGAGTTAGTTTTGGCCAGTTCTTCCCTGAGTTGTCTAGTATTTCGCTAAAATTGGAGAACTGGAATATGCTCTCACTAATGATCTCAGTATTATTAACGGCCCATATGGTAATTCCAAATGTTCTAGTAGAAAATACATTTTTCCTGCAATGTTAGAATACCATTTCCTACTAGGGTAGTTTTTCGCGTTTGTGTGGTACATATGGTAACTAGAGTATTCTTGTGTGGGAACATGTATAACCATGAGTTCCGAGTTTTCATTGGTACGATGTGGTTAGGTAATTCCGTAATTACCCGATATTTACACAATTGGTGCTCTTCTTTGTGTATCATTGTTCTTTTCAAAAAAATGTTCAATAAGACATTGTTGTGGAAATGTCTCTAAAACTTTCGGATGCACTTGTTCGCATACTTGCAGCAGTTTGTTCTCCTCTGTACTAATTTTACGAGAGGCCCTAACATATTCTTCATTGGTGTAATGCAAAAAATGGCCTGCTGAATTATTGGCTAAATAATCCCATTCCGGTGACAATATAACCCAACCTTTCTTGTATATTCGGGGTATAGGATATATTTTACTAAGCGTATACTCTGTTTTGTGTAAAATGTTGATTCGAATTATAACTCCCAACTCGCCCTTACTATATTTTAAATTAACAGTGGCCAGTTGATTAATGACAACTGGAGAATAGAGCAAATGATGTGCAGTTTCGGTTGTTATGTTTTTTAATAATATAGTTAATAATTTGGAATTTATTAGTAATGGATGTATTCTATGCTGTTGTAGTGACATGATTATTGATTCTTGTTCTAGCAGATAATCATACAGTCTTTCTAATTCTGCTAGAGCGAACACTACTATTCTATTGACGTCTAATTCTGCCCAAATAGCCCTGTTGTCAGTTTGCAAAATTCCTAAGTTATTGTGTAGTGTGTTGCTTAATTCGTCTACTTTTTCCTCCATCTCTAAAGCTTGCGCGGATAGATTTCCAGCTACCTGTCTTAGAAATTCAAAATTCGAAGCTACTGCCACTGTTTGTTTGTCCAGTAACTCTATCATAACACCTCCGTCTTTTTGTAATTTATCCAGTGTTTTGTAAATTCGGTCGGAGTCAGTTTGGTCCATTGTACCAAAAAGTCCCTTAGAAAGTGACCCTATAACGTCAATAGCTCCCCATTTTTGCCTTTTAAAGAAATGATTTATTCCCTGAGCTACTTTAAGTATTTTAGTTCTCCAAATATCTATTTCGTTATTCCATAACCTACAATTTCTATTACTATTAAACTCCTGTATTCTATTACAAGTTTTATTTAACTTATTATCTAACCTAAAAATAAACTCCTCTATTTCTTCCTCACTCCTGACCGAAAATTTTGAATATATTCTAACTTCATCTTTATATTCTATAATATTGCCTACATTTTCGAAAACGATTTCCATATTGTCAGTTTGTATATTACTCCAGGGCATTCCTGAGCATACACCGAGGGTTATGCAAATGGCTATGTGTTGTAACATATCTTGTGCAAAAGAAAAAAAAAACAATAGAAACGTTGCTAATACCAATTATCTAAAAAAAATCTGTCCATTTTGTCAAAGTTTATTTTTTACAAATTTTAAGCCGATTGTTGTGAATGATTCGAACCTTGCCCTTAATACTAATTTTAGTATTTAATTCGTTTGGGCATTCCAATACTTCATATGGTCCTGCCCACATCAAACTCAACTTGCTTTCCTTAGTACGATTGAGTAATAATACTTGGTCACCCCTTTTATACACGGTCGTTCTGGCTTTCTTATCGTAATAGGTTTTAGCCTTTAGTTTACCTTTCATCAAATTTTCACGAGCTAATTTATGAATTGTTTGAAGTTTAAATTTTACAATTTTACTCAGAACGTCATGATTGTATAGCGGGTCCACCTTCCGTTTCAGTATGTTTGGGAGGGGGTCGCAAAATCCATATAATATAAAAATTGGGGAGTATTTAGTACTTTCATGGGGCGTATGGTTGTGAGCAAAAACTGCTTCAGCAAGCCATTGGTCCCAACCTTGGACATTTCTTTCTGCCATCATTTTTAAGTATTCTACGAGCGGTCCATAACGACGCTCTAATGAACCATTTGACAGAGGATGATAAGCGGTGGTTACTATCTTATGGATTTTTAAAATTTTACAAAGATCCTTGAAAATTTGGCTAGTGAAATTGGTACCTTGGTCTGTAATTAGTCGTTTAGGTATAATGGAGTATTTCAATATTATGTGTGTATAAAATGCCTGAGCCACAGTTTTTGCTTCCATATTTGGTAATGCAACACAATCTAACATTTTTGTAAGATCATCCTGGAAACTTAGTATATACTTATTCCCACTGGCCGTTATAGGAAATGCACCTACAATATCTAAATATACTATATCGAAAGGACGTGCCGCCGTATCCGCGATAGCCATGGCCATTTTTGTTACTCTTCCCCTTTTGGTTCTCTGACATTTAGGACAGGCTTCTATATATCTTCGAATTGTCATGAACATATTTTTCCAAAAATAGTGTCTTCTTAATCTTGTATAAGTTTTCATTATGCCTACATGACCACCCATTGGTGTGTCGTGATATTGTTTTATTATACCCCTTATTTCCCTTTTGTAAATTATTTCCATTTTGATTGTTGAGTTTTCCGTAACTTCTCCCTCTTCCTCTCTGTCTTCTAAACTGGTTGGTTAACCATCTTCTTTTTCTTCCGTTAAGTGTTTTGTCGTCTGGCTACGAGTGATTGCATTGACAGGCTGAGACTGGGCTAAGCCTGCCTCCCCATTTTCGGGCAATTTATTTTCAAAAGGAATTCTACTAAGCGCGTCAGCATTACTATTTAATTTCCCTGGCTTGTATTATACTGAAAAAGTATATTCGGAAAGTCTGATCTTCCATCTATTAATTCGTCCTTCCGGGTCCCTTTTGTATGCTGTGAAATGTTTAACGGCCGAATAAATTGCTAACATTTCTTTTTCAATAGTAGCATAGTTTCTCTCTGCTTTGGCCAATACTCTACTCGCATATGCTATTGGTTTGTCCCTTCCTACCTCCCCCTGTGATAGTACTGCTCCTACTACATTATTACTCGCGTCGGTGGTTAAACGTTTTCGAAAAAACAGGATACGTTAATAACGGTGGATTTACCAAAAGACCTTTTACCCTTTCGAATGCTTCCTGATGTTCCTTGGTCCATTTATATGGTTGATTTTTTGTTGCCATTTTGTAGAGAATTGCACCTGATTCTGCTAAATTTGGCATACATGTTCGGTAATAGTTTATCAACCCCTAAAATGATTGTAATTCCTTCGTAGTTCGAGGCATGGGGTGTTCCTGAACACATTTTGTTTTCTCAGGATCTGGTTTTACACCTTCCGAGGTTATCTTATGCCCTAGGTATATTACTTCTCTTCTTAAAAATTTACATTTCTTTGGTTGTAGTTTTAAATTATTTTCTCTGAGACTCTGGAATACAAGCCGTAACTTTTCGTCATGATCCATTTAATTTTTCCCATAAACCACTATATCGTCGAGGTACACAAAACATTTTAGCCCTTGGAGTCCTGTAAGTACGCAGTTCATCATCCTTTGGAAAGTAGAAAGAGCTCAATCCGAAAGGTATTCGTTTGAATTCAAAGTGCCCATACGCAGTACTAAAAGTTGTTTTTTCCCGGTCGGATGGTTCCATATGAATCTGGTGATACCCACTTGCCAGATCTAGCGTCGTAAAATATTTGGATCCTCCTAACTGGTCAAAAATTTCCTCAATTCGTGGTAGTGGGAAGGCGTCTCCAATCATTACCTTATTTAGTTTCCGAAAATCTATAACCACTCGATGTTTCATTTTACCATCCGCACCAGCTTTTTTGGAACGACCAGTAGTGGTGCGTTCCAAGGACTATTGCTTGGCTGGATTATATCCTCATTTAATAATTTCTTTATTTCTTCATTTATTATTTCCTTATGACATTCCGCCAGACGGTATTGTCGGCTGTTACTTGGCTGTGTATTTTGTTTTATTGCAATCGAATGTGTGTTATCTATAACCGGACTTAATTTGTCTCCTGGTAAGTGGAAAATATCATGACATTCCTCACAAATTTTCTCTAAAGCTTCCATTTCTTTTTGTGCGAAATCCCGCGGTATACATAACGTATCCTTTAAAGTTTCGATGCATTGCTGATCCTCGGGATTAGGACCTTCCGTTTCGAACAAATGTTTCACATATTTTACATTATCCTCCTTTATATTATTTTTAGTTGGCGACGATAAATCCTGAACGAAATCAGGCATGACCTTGTCATACTCTGTTTTACTAATAGTTGGTACCAGAATTTCTCCTTGTTTCAAAATGTTTAAATTATTTCTGCAAAATACTTCATTTTTAAAATCTTTCCTAAAACTCAATATATTCTCCTCTTCTTTCTCAAAAATATTAACAATTTCCTCCATTCTTATTGGATTATTAGGTATTTCTGTAAACAAATCAATGAGGTCCTGTGTTTCCTCAGTTTTAGCTAGAATTTACTCTAATCGTGAATTTTGGCATAGCTCTGCAGTAATTATTACGCGGTCCTTATCTTCATTGTCTTTCCATGAATTTAAAATGTTATCTTCAACTATCATCTGGCATCTTTTTTCAACGTTCACTACTTGATTAATTTCATTATTAAATCTTATATTATTATTCATCATTTCAATGTCCTCTAAACCATTGAATTCATCCATTATTATTTTATTATCAACTTCATTTGCTTCTATTTCTATTATACTAGTCTTCGTGACTTCATCATTATTATTATTATTATTATGAACGTTAAAAAATTTCCCCCCTATGGGAATTGAAAACTCTGTTTTATTATTTTCTGTTATTGGAAATTGCAATATTTTGTTTGGTCCTAATATGTTGCAGTTTTTTGCCAAGAAATCGTTACCTAAAATACCATCTGCTGGTAGCCGACAATTTTCACCTACCACTTGGAAATCGCATCGAAATTCTTGAGGAGTTAGAGTTAGAAATTTGCCTAACGTCTTACTTTGAGCGTTTATGGTCTGTATATTTGTGAATTCCCCCGATAAAATTGGTGTGTCTGGATTTATTTTGTCCTTCTTTAATAAACTAATTTGAGCCCCCGTATCTATTAATAAAGTTACTGTCTCTATTTTTGCTATATCTAAAGGCATAGTTACCAAAGGCTCAGGTTTAAAACTATTTACCGGTCTACCCTTCTCCTTATCGTCTTGGGATGAGAATAGGGATTTTAACTCATCCCTCTGGCGTTTCCCTGGTTAGCTTGGTACTGTTGTCGCCGATTCCAACCGTTTTCCCCTGCGACAGTGGTTCTTTACTTTGCGCTCCGTATTTATTAAAAGGACAATCTGTTGCTACATGTCCCGAATTTCTACACAACTGGCACTCAGTTTGTGGGCAAATTGGTCCATTATTCATGTGTGTGTTTGGTCTAAATGTTTTCGTACTACGTGGAGCTCTACAATCCCTACTGTAATGTCCTTATCTACCGCAGTTGAAACATGTTATTTTAGAGTAGTCTCGCGTATTTGGTCTAATTGTATTGTTATTGTTTGGCCTTTCAATATTTGGTCTAAAATTACTATTACCTTCTACAGCTTTCCCTTGGTTGAAACGTGGATTATTATTTTGCGAAAAAATGTTCTGAACAGTTGCCCAAAACGCGGGTTGCCTTTATTAATTTGTCCCGTGGACATTTTTTCTAAAATTTCGATTAATACTTGGTTCGTATCATTATTTGTTCGGTTAGTCACTTTTGTTGTACGGTCAATAGGTCTAAGAAGTTCTAAGGACTCTCTAGCAAATTTACATGATTTTACAATTGTATCTTGAAAATTCATACAATTTAGAGCAAGTATGTATTGCTTTACGGTTTATGACTGTAGTCCTCTAATAAAAGTTTTCGCGCCGTTTCTTCAGCATCTTTTACAATACCCAGAGATCCGCTCGGAGATTTATTTCTAGCTGAAATTTTAAAGCAACCTAATTTTTTCTCAACCCGGTCAGGAAATTGTTCTACGGATTCGTCAGGAATTTGGACACATTCTTCAATTTCCCTTCTCAATTGCGTCAAATCTTTATGTGGAATAAACGCATTTTCCAAAATACATTTGAATTCTCGAAAATTTGTCACGACCCGCTCTTGAAAAATATCTGCCGCTTTACCCTTGAGTTTACCTCTAATTATTTGATTTACAGCTGAAGTTCTATCCTGAGGGTCTGTTCTAAAGTACGCGTCATGTGCTAGAGCTACGAAATTTTGTAATTCTAACAGCAATCTATCCCCTTCCCCTGAAAAGGTTGGTATTCCCTGAAAGAATGTTCTATAAGTTTTCTCTAAAGGTAGTATTAATGAAATTTCCGGATGTCCCTAAGTCGTACGTATGGTCTATATTTAAAATATTCGATCGTCGTCCGAATTCGTTAAGGCTGGTCGGATTGTCCGCAGCTTGTTCAGGCAAGTCAAAAATATCACGGCCCCTAGTGTCGTTGTTAGTTCGAGGTATCGCACCTTGAGATGTAAATTTGTTATTGTTCATAGTATTTTTATTTAAACTATTATAATTTTCTACAGAATATTCACTACTAATTGAGTTACCACTACTTGATCAACTTCTTATACCTCCTACAGCACCTTCTATTTGTTCTGTAATTATAGGGGCAAAAGAAACCGATCTTCCAAAATTTAACTTATCAGTGTTAGATGATCTAGGTGTTGATTCTTTTAACGGTAATCCTTTAAACCTAGACTCAGGAAGCAATAGATATTGTTCTTTTCTATTAGATTCTTTGTCCAACCACTCAGAAAAATTTGATTTATCTTGAACTAATTTATTTTTTTCTTGCGATCTCGTTACCGGTGCCATGTACTTAATTTAAAATTCGAAAAAAAGAGAAACTACTTTTATATCCAACAATTAAAAATAATAGAAGAAATAATTCAATAAGACTTGAATAAAAACAAACTGACTTTTCAACAATAAAAGAAAGAACTTTATTTAGCATTAACTTTATGAGCCTTAAACATGTAAAAAATAAATTTTCCTATCTTCCATAATTACTATTAAATCCGGTGTTACAATTATTATACTGAAATATAAGGAACCAAATCCTACCATACTATTCATTTTAAATAAAGAAAAAATCTAATATTCCAAATTAAGATAAACACCTAAGAAATCAAAAATATTAAAAACCCCCAAAAAAGATTTTTTATAATGTAATAAAAAAAAAGGTATGATAAGCCCCTTAAAGAACAAAACATGAATTACACACAAAATTTCTAAATGTTTGTAAGAAGAAAACAAATTTAACACACAAGAAATATATCGAAATGAGAAATGAATATCTAAACAAAAGAGAGAGAATTAAAAAATTTGTTCATACGAATACAAATGAAAAACAAAAGAGAAAAACTTCAAATTTTTCATACTAAACCAATACTATGAAAATTTTCTACACTGTAAAAATTTTTTTACTAACGAATACAAAAAGAAAAACAAAAATGTAACATTTAAAAATAAAATTTATAACATATTATTCTATGGTACGTTTTGTGTACACTGTTAAAAAAAATTAATTTTAAATAATTTGAACTACCCAAAATCTAAAGAAATTTATACATTACAAAAATTTTTGTTAAAAATTAGATTTTCTGAGATCGTTTCTTTTTGCGCTGAACAGCTGGCAGTTCCCGAATTTGTTTACGAAGAGCCGTTCCTGCTCTTTCGTACACCGCAACCGTAATAGCTATTGCAAGTCTTTTATTTCTTGACGTCTTTTTGCTGCTACCCCTCCTCTTTGTCGTTTTGTCTGTTCTGGTATTACTTGTGCTGGTACTCGATAAGCTTGACACCGTTTGCGGTATTCCTCTAAACTGATGGGTTTTGGACCGGCGTTTTTGTTCTTTTCTATTTCTGCTTTGACCAAGTCGACATAGTCGACGGCAAAAACGGCGTTCGACGTCATGTGAATTAGTTATAAATCAATCCAAAGCTAGGCTAAATGCCCTTTACTATACCTCCTAGCAAATGCCTGAAGGTTTGGATAGATTGGTCACAAAAACGTTCAAGTTATCTTCTTACCCAGTATTTTAGATTAGATAACGTAGCTCTAATCCTGGTCACGGCACTAATGTTGTGTTTCTGTCCTCTGAGTTGGAATTGTCCGGCGTCTTCTTGACTTCTTGGCCTCGGTGATCGTCTGGATAAACTTATTTCAATTAATTTAAATGAAACAACTTTTACTTGTTACGATACCACTGCTTCAAGGTATCAAGTCGAATACCCAGAACCACCAAATTACTAAGTCTTTTATACGCTAAAAATGCTCCTTTAGCATTTCTAGCCATCTGGCACGTGTTGTGTAATTACCAAATTTAACAGTGAACGAATTCAATGAACTCCAAAACCCTTAGTAATAATATCATATGTTTTTTATTATTATAATATTTTATATGCAATTGTTGTTGTCATACATAATTGCATATGCCGATTTACTAATTGTTGTTGTTGTATATTTTCATACAAGTCATACTGTTTACTGACCTTGTTATGAAATCTGATACATATAAATATATTGTAACAATTAAAATATTTAATATAATTTAAAGAATGCCGATAATGCATATTCAGCATATGAAATTATTTTGGTTTAGGTTTAGAGCATATGAATTATTTTGGTTTAAACATATTTGGGTTCAATGTAATTTCATTACACAACATTTATTATTGTTAAATACTTCTCGTTTATATTTGTTCTGACAGCCGTTTTGTGTTGAATAGACACAGAAGATCAATCAATTTTTGAAAATCTCATACTTTTCCTAGATTCAATAACATCTTTCAGGGATATTAATATAATTTACAAAAAAGTGTCAATTTGAATACCAATTTAAAAATATATCATCACAAATTTAAAAAATATATTGATATTTTTTAAATAACATTGGAGTAAAATAAAATTCAAGATATTACGAAATGCGAAATGCGTTCTTTCAAGATATTACGAAATGCGTAATAAGCTTCTAATCTATCTTACAATGGAAAACAGCAAATATTGTCATTTATTGAGTAATGAACTTTGGTGCCCAAAACTTGCTTTCCTAGCATATAATTTCGCTCATCTTAATCAATTAAACTCCAGCATGCAAGGAGGAAAGGAAAGCATTCTCAGTTCTACTGATAAGTTACATGCTTGTTAGAATAAACTGAATATGTGGCAACGGTACGGTGTGTGTTACAAAAAAAACTGCAAATGTTTCCTTTCAGAGCAAATACCAGGTTTAATAATGAAGTATTAGGCTTATTGTTGATACGTTTAGTAATTTTGATGATAAAATAGATTTTTATTTTTCATCTGTCGACATTACCCGTTTTGATTGGGTCCATTTGTTAGCGACTTAGATACAGCAATCTATATGTTAGCGACTTAGACACAACAAAGCGAGAAGAGAGAAGAAAAATTTTGCAAAATGCAAATCGTACTGTAAGAACTAAATTTAATACCGATGAACTATGTAACTTTTGGATAATCAATTCCCATCCTCTTATTATCATTTTCCACATCTTACTTATGCGAATTAGCTTTTTCGACACTCAACGAAGTAATATGTAAAAAAAGAAGACAGACTATGTGTTCAATTTAAGAGTGGCTTCATCAAAAATTCAACCACCTATTAAAAAACTATGTTCAGAACATCAGGCTCATACTTCACATTTATAATTACTTGTTATAAGGCACATATAATTTTTTTGAATAAAATGAAAAACTATTATTTTTTATTCAATTTATTTTTTTATGAAATATGGAGATACTCTTTAGTAGTGTCGCATAATTTGATGACTTTGTATACTGTGTCGCTAGATAAAAAAGATTGGTAAACACTGCACTAAATCATAGCAAAGATAAGTAGATGTCAAAATTTAACAAATTCGGGTAATTTTTAAATTTATTTTTATGAAAAACTAAATCTTACGCAATGTGTATACCCAGCACATGCGGTTGTAAACATTGATCCAAAAAACCCTTTAGCATTTTATTTTTAAAAAAATTAAAAGCTTTTGGAAATGCATCCATATATTCAAAAGATCTTTTAAAACTGAAAAAAAATTGCGATTTGTGTTTAAATATGCGTTTTTGAAAAAGCTTTAAGAGCCAAACAGAATACGTCGTTATCGCTGTCGCCTGTCGTCGTGAAATGTCAATAGAAAAATCAAAAGTACGTATATCGCATTATTGAATCACAATTATGTCGTCTGTCGTTGTCGCTGTATTTCAATTGATATTTGATATTTTCGCTCTTGTCGCGGTGTTTTGACATATATTTTTATTGTTTGACTAATCTATAATGGAAGAAAAATTAATAGAATCCATTAGAAAAAGAAATTTAATATATAATCTCAAATCATCGGAGTACAAAAACGTACAATTAAAAAAATTAAAATGGAAAGAAATTTCTGATGAAGTTGGTATTCCAGGTAATTACTTTTTAATAAAAAGAAAGGTATCTGCTAGGTTTGATTTTTAATAAATATTTTGCAGTCGAAGATGTAAAAAAAATGGAAAAATTTACGGGACTCATTTATACGAGTGAGTCGATCAATTAAAGGCAAATCTGGTCAAGGTGCTGATGAAGATATTCAATGGAAATATCATGCACAACTAAGCTTTTTAAAAGATTGTATGCCCAGTAATTAGTGGGTGCTGTTCTCGGACTTTTTTTCAATCCCGGAATCCGGGATTGAAAAATTATAAGTTCCCGGGATTACCCGTGAACCGGGAATTTTTTTTAATATTAAAAATTTTACATTTGTACTATAATTCATTATTTTTATATACAAAAACATACAATAATAAAAATAAAAAAGTTTAATGCGTCTTGTCTGGTATATTTCTTAAACTTATTACAGCTTTTTAAAATATGTTTTTAAAAAACATAAAACATCAATTGAATGATCTGATAGACCCAATCGTTTTTTGGTTACAATTGTTCCAGAAATTGAAAAAACGCGCTCCGGTTCGGTTGATGTTGGTTTGATCGTCATTACTGAATTATAAATTTTTTTAAGAGTATGTGTCATTGTTCCTGTTGCCGCATATAATCTCATCTCCTTTTGTATAGATGTTGTTTTGTCAGGTTTTACTACCTCCATAGTTTTCTGTGATTTACTTATTGCACTTGCCAAAGACTTCTTCAACAAATCGTTTGTAGTTGATGGTGATGGTAAAGTAGTATCGCTTGTTGTTGGTACATCAATTATCTCGCATAATTCTGAATCATTATCTCCCGATCATCAGAAAAATATTGGATTACCAAATCTTTTGCTAATTTAGATACTGCGGAAATTGATGATACAGCAAAAAACTGTCCATAACTATTCAAGTCACAGTTATTTGTATCAGATTTTAAATTTTCTGCATTTGGTAGAAATATTGCAAGCGAAATTAAATCTTTTGAACGCCTTTCAGACAGTCTATTCTGAGTTTCTAACAAGTTTGTTGCTAATGTGCCAGGTAAATCTCGAACAGAATTGAAGAGAAATTTTATAATTCCCTCTGAAGTAACAAGATTACAATCTCTTGTACCAAGTGCTTCAACCGCCAATTGCACTGGTTTTAACAATTCATCCAACTGTGCAATCTCATTTTCGTATAGTTTAACTGGGGAGTTTAGATTTATCAACGCTTTTTTAATACAGGATTTCAACAATAGATATCGTTCCAACATTGGAGCAATACTGTTCCACCTAGTATGAGAATCCAACATGAGATTGAGTTCTTTTCCATGCTCGTTTTTAATATATTTTTGAAGCACACAGTTTTTTTACGGCTGATTTCTTAAACTTCACAATTTTGCGGACATTGTTCAAACCTATCTTAAAATCTCCCTGCTCTTCCAAAATAATTTCAGTATTATCAGGTAATTCAGCATCAGCATCCTCTTCATTAGAAGTCTAAATCTTCATTAGATTCTTCTACAGAGGAAAACTCTACAAAATCATCATCGGAATCACTTGTTTTGGATTTTGCTATTTTTTTATAAATAATGTCACAAATTGCAAGTTGAATGCCATGATTTAAGCATAATTGGTGGACCATAAATGATGATTCTCTCTCAAATTTTTTCTTAACAGATGCGCCATCGGTTGTTACGGCCAAAACATCACTTAAGTTAATTTTAAAACTGGAAAGTTTTTGCAAAAGAAGATTTTTTAAAACTTCAGCTGAACAATTACCATAAATTCTGATAAGACCTAGATTATCGTAGCTTGCGTTCGAATAATGCACATAAATAACGACGATTTTTGAAACTTGTTCATTCATCAAGTATCAAACTTAATAATGAATTCTCTTTTTTGTACAAATTTATTCTTTTTATGGTTTCCAATTTTACTAATTCATAATAATCGTGTACGAGTTTCATAACATTGGTTTTGTTCTTAGGCAACTGAAAAGTTTGAGTATTCAAACTTTCCCTTATAAATGAACTTTTACAAACACCAGAAATTGAAAATCCGTCCAAAGCACATAATCTAGCAACTATTTCAGCCATAGATTGTCGTTTAATATAGATAAAGATTGTAGGTTGAATTTTAGAAATCATAGAAGATGCTGGACTTGCTTCCAAGTTGGCTTCATTTTCTTTACGTTTTATTGTGTTTTCTGGATGAACAGCCGAATGATGACTAATTACCCACTGGTGGATGATCCTTTGCATCCGATATTTGCTGAGCAGTATTTGCAAGACGCCTTTTCACAACTTTCATCCCTTTTGAAATGGTTCCAAACTGCCGATGAATTCTTTTTAAACATGGTCTAATAAAAAAACTTTTAAATATAAATATATAATTAATTAATGAATTCAGATTTTATTGCTTACCAATCACTTCAAAAGAAAATAAACTACACAAAATGAATTCACAATAATAAGTGAATAACTCCAAATAAACTATTTTACAAATATGCAAAAACTTCTGTACCTACGCCTACTACGAAAACAAACAAATATTCTATACTATAGAATCTATAGTATAGTTTATCGTTTTTTTAAATAAACTACACAAAATAAATTTGCAATAATAAGTGAATAACACTAAAAAAGCTGTTTTAAAAATATGTGCAAAAGCTTTTGTACCTACGCCTACTAGTACGTAAAAAAATATTATATGGTTTAACGTTTTATCATGTTTTAAAATATGATTCCACTAATCACTATGAAAACATTTGGTATTTTATCTAAAATGACAAACTTGAGTAAATTATTTTTTTTTCAATTCCCGGGTTATAATTTTTTTTTATTGAACTTGTTGTTTGGATACCCACAACATTGCTACATTTATTTCATCACTCCAATTTCCATTTTGTTCATCCAAATCAACATAATCCGCAATATTTATTAAATATTATTGTATATTTTATTAAATATTATTTAATAAACAAATTATAATTACCTTCTGGACAGTAGTTGAAGTAAATGTGTATAATTTCTGGTTAGTTTTTAAAACATTGTGTTGTATAGTGCATGCTAAAACAATTTTTTCAGCATTTTACGGATAATATTCCATCATTTTTAGAAGCACTCTCCATCTGGCTGTAAGAATTCCGAAAGCATTTTCAATTACCCGTCTTGCTCTAGATATTCTGTAATTAAAACCGACTTTAGCAACGTCCATTACATCAGCTGCATTTGAATTGGGAAAAGGTCGCATTAAATCCGTTCTTAAAGGAAACGCATTATCACCAACCAAAAAATATGGAAACATTATTGAACTATTTGCGAAATTTGTTGGTTCTGGTAGATCCAATTTCTTGTTCACTAGTGCTTTACCAAAGCTCGTCTGTTGTAATATACCGCAGTCACTCTGGCTTCCGACTGCTCCAACATCCACCATAGTAAATATATAGGCGGCATCACAAACTGCTAGTAGCACAATACTGGAGTAACCTTTATAATTATAATATAAAGAGCCACACTTTGGTGGGCACTTTATTTGTATATGCTTGCCGTCAATGCTTCCGATACAATTAGGTAGTTGCCATTTGTTATTAAATTCATTGGCAATATATATGTCTTCTTTTTGGCATTGCGGCATATATATACATGATAAATTATTCCACAGAACAATGCAAACTTCTAATATTATTTCTCTGGCAGTTGACTTGGTCATTCTAAATGTCCATGCCACATAATTAAGAGGAACTCCATGTGCAAGATATCTAAAAACACATAATTAACAAGATATCTAAAAACGCATAATTAATAAAACTACAGATATATTAAACTCACATAATTGTCAATGCAATTCTACATTCCGATACTATAGCCTTTCTAATTGAAGTTTTTATCAAATCATTTTTTAGACGGTTTACCAAGTAATCAAAATCTTTTTCACGCATTCTTGTGCATATATAAAATTGTTCTTCTTTTTTTATAAATTTAAAAGTTTTTGCATAAAATCCTTCCTGGTTTCTGGATTGATATCGTGGACGAACCCACCATTTTCTGGTTATTTTATTTCTCATATTTTTTCTTTTTATATATAAGTAAATTAAGGACAGCGCAGCAGTTAATACCTGTTTTCTCATTTTTATTTTATTACTTAAAAACTTGAAAATATAAATTATTGAAAATATAAAATATTATTGAAACTTCTACACTACACTATTGAAGAATGAAAAAATTATGACAACTGCTGTTATGTAATTCGCGGCTTTCCATTGTGTTTAGTTAAGGGGCGACAACGACAGCGTCCTCATCGCTGGCTAAAAACACGACGACAGGCGACAACGACGTATTCTGTTCGGCTCTTTAATGTTTACGGGATTTAATCTTGAAATTTGCTTCCATATGAAATTCTTTGTATGACCTTATTCTGTTTGATCATAGTGTGATCAATTTTTTTTAATTCTTGTGAATGATAAGTTTTGAGTGTTTCTTATTGAATTGTTGATATTTAAAAACTTCAATGACTTCTGATTAAAAGATGTGCAATACAAATGGCTTGAAGGATTTCTGAAACAGACGATATACTCTGCAAATATAGTAATGTAAATAACTAATGGAAACCGTGCACTTATTCACCGAATATTCAAAAGCTTTCTAGATGGATACCCAATATGGTGATATATTGTTGTATAGTAAAGTTCGTTGGTTAAGTGCAGGAAAATGTTTACAACGATTTTTTCAGCTTAGGAAAGAAATTCATTTTTTTTTATCAGAACAAAAACCGATCTTATTTTAAAAAATCTTACTGACGTGAAATTTCTCAAACCCTTTCTTTTTTCACTGATGTTACGCAATATTTAAACGTTTTAAACAAGTCGTTACAAGGAAAAAATCAAAATATTAGCGATCTTTATAGGCATGTCACAGGATTTCAAAACAAATTACGTTTCTTAAAATCATATTTTACAAATAACAATTTTTCGCTTTTCGAAAGCTGTAAGGAACTATGTATTTGATGAAGTGAAACAACTTAATGAAAATTTTGATTCAGTCTTTAGTTCCAACATTAGATATTCTTATAAACAATTTCCTTGACCGATTTACAAATTTCGATTTATTGAAAGTTAGTACTGTTTAATAATCCAATAAGTATTGACGTCGAAGGCATAGATACAAAATATTAGCTAGAATTGTGTGAACTACAGGCAGATACAGTTTATATATCAAGAAGAGAAACTAGCAGTGACATTTTAAAACTTTTATGCAAAAAAAAACGCCCAAATCTAAGAAATTTTGGACACGAAATAACCCCATATTTGGACAAAAAATTGTAAGATATCATACGTATTTCAACAAAAAAAATTATAACCTATATCAAAAATCATTTAGCAAGGCAAAGTCACCTGCAACTATCTCATTAATTTAAAAATTTTTAATTTATAAAAAAAATTATTTAATAAAAGCGAATTATTTTAATAATAATTCGCTTTTATTAAATAAGTTATTATAGCTTGAATTTGTCATTTTAGTTTATGGAACAATTTTTGCATTTTTATTTTTACAATACATATATAGTAAAAAAAAAGTGTTATTTTCTGTTGTGTTTAACCACGTGATTAATTATTTACATTACATGCCTCTGCACTTGAGCGGCCAAGCCGAGGGGCGGCCGCTGTCGGATTATGATATGTAAAAAACACTGTATTGGTACACATGTATTTTAATGTGCCCAATATCTGTTGTACGAAATAAAGTAAAAACAGGTGTTGAGTTTGTCTTAATTCTCTAAAGACTGATTTATTAATTTTCTAATCTTTGACATTTCTGTCAATCACAATGTTCAGTGTTACCATAAACACTTTGTGGTCTTTTTGCCACTAGGAGGCTACATACCTTCCCCCTTTGGAAAATTTTATAACTATGAAATTGACAATTATGAAATTTAATGAAATTGAAATTTAAACAATTTTGAAATGTAATCATTACAACTGAAATTTAGAATTTTGAAAATTTACTGATTACAAATGAAATTTAGAATCTTGGAAAACTTAACTTTTTACTAAAGAAAATTACTAATTATCTGTACACAATATATAAATTCATATCTTATTACTATTTTTGTTTGGAAAATTACAATAAATGTTTTATTATATAATTTTGGATTTACTAATTCATTGCGTAACAATTATTTATTTACATCGTTAATTAAATTCTCTTGTTAATAAAGTAAATTTTAATAAAGTAAATATAATTATAATGAACATTTATTTCATAAAATAGTTAAATCTTAGGTTTTAAATTTTAATAAATAATTGTTGCAATTACCATTTCTAATGAAAAAAATTTTTTGGAAAATTTTATAACTATGAAATTGACAATTATGAAATTTAATGAAATTGAAATTTAAACAATTTTGAAATGTAATCATTACAACTGAAATTTAGAATTTTGAAAATTTACTGATTACAAATGAAATTTAGAATCTTGGAAAACTTAACTTTTTACTAAAGAAAATTACTAATTATCTGTACACAATATATAAATTCATATCTTATTACTATTTTTGTTTGGAAAATTACAATAAATGTTTTATTATATAATTTTGGATTTACTAATTCATTGCGTAACAATTATTTATTTACATCGTTAATTAAATTCTCTTGTTAATAAAGTAAATTTTAATAAAGTAAATATAATTATAATGAACATTTATTTCATAAAATAGTTAAATCTTAGGTTTTAAATTTTAATAAATAATTGTTGCAATTACCATTTCTAATGAAATTTTTTTTTTTTTTTTTTTTTTTTTTTTTTTTTTTTTTATTATTTACCAAAAATTGTTTGTTTAGTTATTGATTTTAAAATTAGTTTGATTTTAAAATTAGTTTTTTTTTTTTTAAATTGCTATTTATGTTGTGTTAAAAACATTATGAAATTTTAGAGTACGAATCTTACTTTTTTGATTTGGTTTCTGGTTACGATAGATTTACTGTCTGTTATTTGACTGTTATATGTAAAAGCAGGCTTAATTCTGTCTATAGAAATAACTTGTTTATTATTATATTTTACGATCTTTATAATTATTTGGACAAATATTTTTAATGGCTTTTACCAGGTCATTTGCCAATTCACTGGTGATGTTTGCTGTGTTGTTTATATTATGAGTTACTAGTTCTCCCGGTAAACGTACGGATTGACCAAACAATAACTGAGAAGGTGTTGCTTTTAGATCATCCATTAGAGCTGAACGGATACCTAATAAAATCCATGGTAAATTTTCATACCATTTTCTTGGATTTTCTGTTGCTTTGATGGCTGTTTTAAGATGTCTATGGAACCTTTCTACAAAACCATTACTTTGTGGGTGATATGTGGTTGTTCTGATTCTTGTTATACCTAAAATTGAAGAGATTTGTTTGAAAAATGATGATTCGAACTGTGTTCCTTGATCAGTAGTTACAGTGTGTGGCACACCATAACGTGAAACCCAAGTGTTAATGAAATGTTTAACAATGGTTTCTGCTGCTATATTACGTAGTGGAATGGCTTCTGGCCAATGACTGAAACGATCTCTGATTGTAAGCAAATACGAATAACCATTTGAATTGGGTAAAGGACCTACAATATCTATATGAATGTGTTCGAATCTTCCTTTGGGTGTTTGAAAAGTACCATGCTTTGAAATAGTGTGTCGAGTTATTTTAGCTTTTTGACAACCTATACAACTTTTCGCCCACAAACCTACGTCTTTATTGATATTAGGCCAGAAATATTTTGATGTGATTAATTTCCGTGAAGCCTTAATACCTGGATGGGATAAATTATGAAATTTGTTGAAAATTGGCTTTCTTAAAATGGTTGGGACAAAAGGACGATCGATACCAGTTGATATTTCACTCCAAATTTCTTGGTCATCGACTGGTATGTATATCTTTTTGAAAAGCATAGAGGCGCTTGAATTTTTCTTTGATTTATCGATGAAATTCTTAATATCATCCTCTTGTTGTTGATGATTTGCCATATTTTCTATCGAAATTTGAACTTGATTTATAGAATCAATAAATGATCTAGATAAAGTATCTGCAACGGTATTTGATTTACCTTTTATATAACGAATGTCTGTAGAAAATTGTGATATGTAATCAAGGTGTCTGGTCTGTCTAGGAGATTTTTCGGATTTGGAATTGAGAACTGTAGTAAGTGGTTTGTGATCGGTAAATATAATGAATTCTTTACCTTCGACATAATACCTAAAGTGTTTGATAGCTAAGTACATTGCTAGTAATTCACGATCAAAGGTTGAATATTTCTTTTCAGAATCTTTTAACCTACGTGAGAAAAAACTGATTGGTACATAACTATCATCCATTTGTTGTTGCAGTACTGCTCCTACTGCATCACCTGAAGCGTCAACGAAAATGCTAATTGGCGCCCCTGGTGCCGGGTGTGTTAATAATAACGACTTTTGAAATAATTGCTTTAACTTGTTAAATGATATGTCATGTTCGTCAGACCATATAAAATTTGTTGTTTTATTTTTTTTACTGTTGCAGCGCTTTAATAAATCATAAAGTGAAAGTGAAAATTTTGTTACGTCAGGCAGAAATCTATGATAGAAATTTATCATACCCAGAAAACGTTGTAATTTTTTAAATGTGTTTGGAGTTGGGAAATTTGTTATTGTTGAAATCTTTTCTTCCGTCGGAGCGATACCAGTGGCAGTAATTTTATGCCCGAGAAACTCGATTTCTGTAGCGCCGAAAATACATTTCGATTGATTAACATTTATGCCGTATTCCTCCAACTTCGTGAACACCTTCCGCAGATGGATTTGGTGTTCTTCAGGTGAAACACTGGCAATTAAAATGTCATCCAGATACACGAACGCAAAGTCTAGGCCAGCTAGTACCTCGTTCATAAATCTTTGGAACGTTTGTGCAGCGTTTTTGAGACCAAAAGGCATACGAACAAACTCGTAGAGGCCAAACGGCGTTGTTACTGCAGTTTTATAAATATCGGTTTCAGCTACAGGAATCTGGTGGTACGCTCTGACGAGATCAATTTTAGAAAACAATTTACAATTATTTAAACTGTTGTTTAGATCTTGAATGTTTGTGATTGGATATTTATCGAAAATTGTGGCTGCATTTAGTAGCCGGTAGTCTCCACATGGTCTCCACTCGTTAGGAGCTTTTTTCGGGACCATATGTAATGGCGAAGCTACCGAAGAAGATGATGGTCGGCAAATACCCAAACGAACCATAAGATCGAATTCTGCTTTCGCTATCTTTAATTTTTCCGGATTAAGACGTCGTGGCCGAACTGACGGTTGTGGTCCCTCTGTAGTTATGTAGTGGACGACATTGTGTTTCGCTTTCACATCGAAATTTGGTGCTATTCTGAGTGAAGAAAACTCATTTAAAATTCGGCCAAAATCATCATTAATTGGACAGAGCTTGGGTGAACCAGGTTCTATTTTTTTAAGAAAACAGTTTGTCCGCAGTGTTGTGGACTGATCCACGATTTTTTTTCCATTGAGGTCAACCAACAATTTAAATTTAGCAAGAAAATCCGCGCCTAAAATAGCATTATCGACTGCGGCAACAGTAAATATATGATCCAGATTACGTCGTAAATTTAAATTTAGAGTTAAAGCTTTAAAACCATAAGTGGGAATGTGTGTGCCATTCGCGGCCATAAGATTTGTGTTTGATTTCTCAGTATGGTATGGACAAAATTTTTTGGGTATGACTGAAATTTCAGCACCCGTATCAATAAGAAACTGTATTTTTGTTTTCGGATCGGTAATAAACAAACGGCTAAAATTATTTTTGCACTTCGATGCCGCGCGCGAGGTACTACAATTTAGTTTTTTTGTTGTTGTTGCTGGTTTTTCTTACAAGGAACTGTACATTTTTTTGCTGCCTCACCGAATTTATTATGGTACCAACAAAAAGCAGAATTACGGGTATTCGGAGTTGTATCACGATTTTTACTTTTGGACCTAAACCTAGGAGCAGATTGATTACGATAATTTGATCTTGATCTCGAATTTATTTCTAATTTTTTTAATCGATTTTCCATTCGATTAATTGAATCTAAAATTTTGTCATCGTTGTTCCCGATTGTAGCTACTTTGAAAGACGGTTGTGATGTATCTATTATCTTGTCTGCCATAACAAACAAATCTTCTAAACTAGTGGTGGATTCTATTACTAACAGACAATTTTGCACATTAGTAGGAAGTTTATTTAACCATAATTTACGTAAAAGTTGTTTGTTAACCAGACTATTACTGGTAGCTAACGATTCCATTCTACGATATAATTCCGAGGGTTTCGAGTCATTAAGATCAAAATTATTTAAGAGATTGTCTAACCTGCGCTCTTCAGAATCTGTATTACGTGATATAATTAAATTTTTTAAATGCTCGTACTTATTTTCTTTAGGTGGGTTAAGAACAGCATCTGCCACTAACTCAATAGTCTCAGCTGGGAGAGCAGATAACAAATGATCATATTTTGTATTTGAAATTGTAATGTTTTTTGTTCTGAACTGAGCTTCCACCTGTAGAAACCATAAATCTGGTCTATTACTCCAGAAAGGTGGAATTTTGACCGAAACTACGTTTACAGATTCTGCAGGGCGAGATGTTTCTGATTTGTTAACTTGTTCATTTTCTTTTGAAATCACTGTCTTACTACTACTAGTACTGTCTTCTGAGTCTGAATTAACCATTATTGGCTCAATTATTAAATTTTATTACAAAGAAAATATCAAAAAAAAAAAAAAAAAAAAAACAAACAATTTTTTATATTCAAATAAATATTTCCCAAACTTAGGTTATAATTCTTAAATATAATGTGTAATTTTTATTTTCAGATTTAGTCCGAATTACAATTTAATTCTATATAGGTAATATAATATGTATATATATAAATTTTATGTTTGAACTCACGTGGTAATAATTATAATTTTTCTGCGTACCGCCAATTTTTGATGTGATGTTAATTTCTGGGAAACGGCGACTTTTTAATGCATTGAAAACGGCAATGATGATTTTTCCTGATGAAAGTGGCTCGATGCTTCATGAAAGCGTCAACGATGATTTTTTTTATGATGAAAGCGGCAAGGATTAATTATATGAATTACATCGGCCACGATGTATTTTAATGATGAAAGCGGCAACGATTTATTATTTTAATTACATCGGCCACCGTGTGTTTTAATTGATGAGAATATTAAATTGGTGGTATAAAGTTGTTTGTTTGAAAACTTCCCATCACCAAATTTATCTGTTTAAATCCTGGTAATCCTGTTGATTTTCGTACTAATAATTGACGAAACTTATTTAATATTGCGTCCTAATATTATTTTTAATATTTATTTAATATTAGATTACGAGGATGCAATAATTTATATAAGTTTCACGTCGGGGTCACCATTTATTGGTACACATGTATTTTAATATGCCCAATATCTGTTGTACGAAATAAAGTAAAAACAGGTGTTGAGTTTGTCTTAATTCTCTAAAGACTGATTTATTAATTTTCTAATCTTTGACATTTCTGTCAATCACAATGTTCAGTGTTACCATAAACACTTTGTGGTCTTTTTGCCACTAGGAGGCTACACACTGGCATACATACTATGTTAAAAAAAAATCCATGACACTTTTTTTGAAGTTTTAACGTCTAATTTAACATTATGTGATATATTAGTAATTAGTACATATTTTAGTAAAATAGAATCAGAAGTGGCAGTTGTGTTTAACATTTTTTATATAAGGTTATATTAATTATTATAAGTGTTTATCTAATAAATAAATTACAACTAAAAAAAGTAAGTTGTAGTTGTATAATCTTTTCAATTTTTATGTACGTTAATTATATTACTACATTTGTAGCTATAAAAAGAGCATCTACGTCAAGTGTCAAAAAATGATGAATGGCAATGTTGATCACTCTTTGATATCGTGGGTTTTCGTCGGGGCCACCGTCAACGGTAGACATAATTATTGGTTTGACTACATTATTATTTTTGGTGATACCGTCACAATCTGCAAGCCGCAAGATTCTTTCAAAATCTAACCCATGTGCAACAGCGGTTGAAAAATAGTGCTCCCCGGAACGCACAGCGATATATGTTCGACCAGAATATCCACAGCCTCAACTTTGCCCAATCCGTTAGGTTTTACTCTAATACCTGCATATACAGAAGGTATCAGGTTATGCTTAGACGCAACGACCCAATCGTGGTCAGGAAGACTAACTCTCTATTCGACATGCATCAGAATTGGAGCCTGTTTTTGCGCAGCTGTCAACCTAATAACTACTCGGGGACGAAGAACAGATGCCAATTTTTCAAGATATCTTATTGTCGATGTACACAATTTATCATCAATGTGTTTGGAGTGCAAATCATTTTGGGATCAGATTTAATGGGAACTGTCACTACGTGTCGCTTTCCTTCAGTAGAGAGACTTCGTTTTGGAAGTAACCGTAGATAAATTCCACTTCTTGATATTGAATATCCTTTTTTTCTTTATTTCTTCTGTCAACTCATCGGGTGTTTTTATGCTCCTATATATATCGCTTTGCCGTTTATTATGAGCTGCTGATCCATGAATAACAATGTCACTGCTAGTTTTTAATAGAACAGGTTGATCAACTTCAATTCTGGGTCTACAAGGTCTTTCCTTTCGATTCAGAAAGTCGAAAGGAAAGAAAGAAATTTGGTTCTGTAACATTTTTAAAAACAACCACCCGCCCCATCGTAACAATTTGTAACAAATTTTCAATTCCGCGTCCGCCCTAGGACCGTTACGTAATTTGTGAAAAGCCCCTTATGAAAAAAGACTAAAAAAATCTATAAAAATCCCATTTTCCGTTGCCTTTAATTATACACTGACAATCACACACTGACTAAATTGCATGACATACTAAAATGGCATGACTTACTGATTTCATAAACTTAGTAAGTAAATCCATCAGTAGTGGGATTCAGCCGGTTCGCGCGTACCGTTTCTTAGAAAATTTTAGGTTCGCAGAACCGGCTGTAATTATCAAAAGTGCGTGAGAACCAGTTATTAACAAAGAAATAAAAAGCAAGTAAACAATCGCATACGAAAATCAAAAAATTTACCAAAGCATGCCTTCTCAAAATTACAAAAAAAAAAATTTAAAAAATCTCAAACGAAATTCAAAAAATTTACAGAAGCAAGTTTTAAAATTTTCGTTACTGTGGTCTCAATCAAAAATTTTGTTTAAAAATAGTATAAAAATAGTTTTGTAAAAACAAGTGAATTGTATAAAAATTGTAAGTAAATATATGTTAAGAATTTGTTAAATAAAATTTATTATATAATAAAATAATCAACGTTAAATTTACATTAAAGTAAATTATATTAGTTGTTCTTATGTAAATTCTCGGTATTTGTTTCAGCCATCATGAAGCGCTCTGGACAACAAGTTTTGTCCGATTTTTTTCTAAAGAAGCCGATGTCTGGCGAAGATATAACCCCAATAACAAACCGCGAATTAACTAATATTGTACAAACAGCAGAAGCAGAATTGCCACCTTCAGCTAATATTGTACAAATCAGTGATCAAACAGTAGAAGTAGTACCTTCACCTAATACTGTGCAAATCAGTGACGAAGTCAAAAGCGAACTATAATGAAAATCAAATTTCAATTTGGAAATATTTACAATAATTTTAAACACATTATAATATATATATATAAATAATAAGTAATATAGCTATATCTTGTTTCTATTATCTTTTTATTGAATTCTTTTAAATTAAAATAATTAATGAAATTAAATAATAAATTGAAGTTTAATTTTTTTGGGTGAGTGCGATCCGGTTCTCAAATGTTTTGAGGGTGCGAACCGGTTATTAAATATTTTGAATCCCACCGCTGAAATCCATGTAAGTAAGTATACTTATATACAATAGGTATATGTATACGAGAACTTGTATAATTAAATTTTGCTTCATAATTTTCAAAAAATAATTTGATTTTTTGAAGTAAAAATGTAAACATGAATATAATAAATTATGGGATCGCAATCAAAACAGAATCGGGTCACGACTGGTGCATGATTGAAGGCTAACCATTTTAGTAGTTCTGATCTAATAAGTATTTGAAGTTCAAATGCTAAAGCACTTTTTTACATCCCACCTTAGTCAAATATAAACGAAGTGTAGTATATGATGAAACATATACGAGTGGAATTTCTTTAATTCAAACTATCGATAATTTATATTAATTGTTTAATTGAAATATAAAGGGACTGTTCTTTTCTCATAAATTATTAATTTAATTCAAATTTTTTGATAATTCAAATAATCAAAGTATACTTTAGAAAAATAGCAAAGGAATCATTAGATTTAATTCATACTTTAATGACAAAAATTATTATAATTTAAAATTAATTTTAAATAACGGTCACCATGAATCGAGGAAAATATAAAACCCTTACATTAAAGCAAAAATTTAAATTAATAGAACAAGTCAAAGGATCGAAAAAAATATGGCCAATGAATTTAATATAAAACCTAGTACTCTTACAACCATTTATAAACAACAGAATAAGATTTTAAATGAATTTGAAAATAATAGTGCACTGAATAAGATAAGACGCTAGAGAAAGATGAAAAACCCAAATATTAATGATGATGTCAAAACCTTTATCTCACAGGCAAGACAACGAAATATACCAGTAAGTAAATCAAAGGCAAAGAAATTTAGCGAATTATTAAATGTTGAACCATTTACTGCCAGCACGGACTGGTTGGCCGGATTTAAAAAGAGAATGCTATTAAAATGGGAATACCTTATGGCAGATGCTGCAGAAGCAAGCGAAGATGTAGTTGGTAATTGGGTGGAGACTGTACTGAAACCATTAATTCAGAGATTTCGTGAAAATATACAGGCATACGTCATTTAACGCTACCTCTGTTAGCGCTGTTTCGTTATACCGCTCATATCGGTCACTTTTTTCAAATTTTCCATCATCAAAATTTCTTTAAAAATAATGTATGGGAAAAAAATTTAAATATATTTTGAAAAAAAAATATTTTAAAAAATCATGGCTAGAGTAGAGTTGATGTAAAGTTAGGTGCATTCCCATCATATAAAATAATAAAAATGTAATAAATTTGTTTTCAAGTTTATATTCATCCACGTACATTGTGTTATCTTATTTTGTATGCTTTTTTTTGTTTTATTGAATTTTAATTTATTTTGCAGTTAAAATGAAATACATAATATTCTTGAAAAAATTATGTGGTTAAACTTTGTTTTAATTCTTAAAATTTGGCTTAATAATTCCAAAACTCAGAAGGAACGGAACCCAATATTTTAATACAAATGGTGCTTCTATTAACGCTGTTTTAATTAACGGTCTTTTTCAAAAGTGCATCTTGAGTGCTAAATGAGGTATGCCTGCATATTTAATGGCGACGAAGCGGGATTGTGTTTTCGTTGCTTGCCTGGAAACAACGAAAAAACAAAGGAAGGAATACAATATTACTGTAGAAAGGAAAGAATACAATATTACTGTGCGTTAATAAGTGTGGCTCCGAAAAAAATAAACCGCTAATAATTGAACATTCCAAGTGTCCTCGGTGCTTTAAATCTGTCAAAACCTTAACAGTCAACTATTATAATAATAAATGCGATGACGTTGTATGTTAAAACATTATTGATGGCCTCTAGCAATTAATTGTTTATAGAAGGCTCGTTTCGTTGACACTTCATTTTACGAAGAAGATTCTTTGCCACTCAATAAGTTTTTAGAGTTCGAGCAAGGTTTTCAACATTTACAACTTTTGCAACCGAAGAAAATTTTAGTACTTACACCAAGTTTGACGATGCTGTTTTAATCAGCTATTATATGACTGACATTATAGAAAATTTTAGTAATACTGTGCTATCGACGACTCAGTTGAACCGATGAAAAAACTAGTGGATTGTGATGAGTTCGATCAAACTCGATCAAAGTCCAAAAAAATATCAAGTTTAGAAGCGAGTGAGAATTTGACAAAGTTGCGTTCTTTTTTCATACAAAATGAAAATATTTTAGAACTTTTTTAGTACTTTAAATATAATGAAAGATTATATTAGTAAATTATAAAAAATTATATTATAAATTTTATTAGTAAATTATAACATCTTATAGTTAATATAATATTTATGTCACATTAACCCCTTGTAGTTATATTATTTCAATAATTTTTAGTTGATTTATTATTTATTTATTTAAATAATTTATGTTATTGGAATTATTATTTAAAGGAAAACTTATATCAACTAAATAATGAATTTATTTTTCAAATATGTAATACAGTTAAAAAATAAAAATTAACTAATAGTCGTTCATTGTGTGATTCTTTTCGAAACAAAGTGGGACGTGTAAAGCAACAAGACATTGTTTACATTCCCATGTTGTTTCGCTTCTTTCTTTATTCTCTCTGCACACTTTGCATTCCCTTGTTGGATTTCGTTATTGTTGGAGGAATGTGGCGCGGAAAATGTGCCCATTTCTTAGCTTGTAATCTAAGAGCTGTATCCCCTTCGGATAGTCTTCCACGTATTTTGTAGTTTGGGATAGTTAAGCTTTTTAACAAATTTTCTGCTATATCCAGGCGAAAGTCTACAAAATGTATCTTATTTTTGAATAGTGAAGGCTTTCAATTCGCAATATATGAAATACGAATTGAAAAGTGGCATATCCACATCATGTAGAAAAACCTTTTTTTATAACCCTTGATAAATTTTTTCATAATAGGGGAGCATGTTTTTTCCCGTTTTAATCATTTCTGTATTTTTATGCTTGGTAGAGAGCAAGAAAACGTCTTTTTTATTTCGCCATTTCAAAGCTAATAACCCACTAGAAGATTGAGGAGTAACCTCTCCTAGCTTTATTTCTGTTCTACAATAGTATTTGGCATGTTTTTTCTATTGGATCTAACTGTACCAATAACATTTATTTTTGCTTCAAATTTTAAAAATAGTTGTGGAGAAGAATACCAATTATCCTGGAACGGTGTATATCCTTTGTTTATAAATGGTCCATCATTTTCATAACAACAGTCTCTGATGCACTGACAGTAGACTCTATATTCTTATCATTCCCAGTATAAATTTTAAATAAACTGCAATATCCTGATTTAGATTCACATAATTTATAAAATTTAATTCTAAATCGAGCTCTTTTCGATGGATTGAATTGTATATACGAAAGCCTTTAAACTTAATTAGCGATTCTTCAACTGATATCATTTCCTCTGGATGATATATATTTTTGAATATCTCATTCAACTATTTTACTACTTCACCAACTTTTGTTAGTTTGTTTGGATTTTCTGCGTCATCATTATTTGTAAAATAAAGACATCGTGATATCAATTTGAATCTGTTACAAGGCATTGTCTTTCCATATGTTGGTGTCTCCATTATTTTCCTCTTTGACCAATTCATACGTACTGCTGATTTCTTCACTTGATCCATAGTTATGCATAAAGTAAAATAAATTTGTATTTCATCGCTATTAGTCTCACTTTTATAATTTTAGTTATATTGCCAGATAATATCTGTTTGGCTTATCTATTGGTTTCGATTGCCAACATGTCCCAAAAACCGTTGTTGTAAACTTCGAAATATACATCCAAAACTGAAGCATTTTTTCCTAATTTGAGCACAGTTGTCGAATGTATCCCCGCTACTTCTATGAAACTCCATATTTTTGGTATATTGTCTCCAGTATCCCACTTCCAGATATCAGTAATCTTATCAGATGTATAGAAACATTTAACAATGAACTGCCCAAATCTTCACTATCTGAACTATTTAGTACTTTTGCCCGTTTTGTATTTTTTTGGAAAACAATTTCACTATCAATGCTGCATCATTTTCATAGTTTTCATCGTAATCACTTTCGCATAAGTATGTAATTGTCTTTCTTTTATTATCCATTTTTGAAATTTCGAATTCAGCGATTTTTAAAAATTTTGTTATTGGCAGAAATTAAAATGTAACGAGATGAAAAATTAAACTTACTAGTATATAAACACCGCAGTAAAATGTACTATTCGACGGAGTTGATTCACAAGGCATTTTATATTATAAACGAGTCAGACTCGTTATTGATTCACAAGGCATTTCATATTATATACGAGTCAGACTCGTGATTGATTCACAAGATATTTTAGATTATACATGAGTCAGACACGAGATTAAACTACTACTAGGGGTTAATAAAATGTTTAGTTATTGCAAAAAAACTCTAATATTATTTAATTATAAAGCGTATTAACGTAATAATAATAGCCATAACAAAGTTATTTTATTTTTATTCATAACGTAGGTATTGAGCAACTCAATTAACTTTTAAAAATATACATAACGTGAGTTCAGTACAAAATAAATATAACTACTACTTTGATTTGTCATGAAATTTTAATTCCTGATAATTAAAATTTCTCGATAATTCAAATATTACTTGGGTCCCTTGCGAATTAGAATTAAATAGATTCAATTCCTATTCCATGTTTCAACATACAGATTCCATGTTTCAACATTTGGAAGATAGCTAAACTCGGTTAAACTGTATTTTCCAGATGAGCATACTGAGAAATTTAAAAGTTATACATGGATCAAAAACCCATTCATAGTTCAGACGAAACCAGAAGAATTCACAGTTAAGGAGGACGAAGTTTTCATGGATATTATTTCGAAATACTGCGGCAACTTTGTTAATTAATTATTAATCACAAGATTAATTATTAATCACTTGTCAACAATTTAAACACTTGTCCATCTATATTGTGTAAATAAACAAGTAGGCCGAAAATAAAAAAAAAATCAGTTTTCAAAGTAAACAAATTGTCATTTACATTTATTTGATTTTTATTATCTAATAAATTTAGAAATACAGTAAATAATTTGTATAATATTTAGATATCTGCCGACCTGTGGTATATTAACTGTATAATTGAATTAAATTTATATTTTTGACCTATCATCACATTATAGGTAAAGTGTCATTAGTGTTCCGAAATTTTATTTTTTTTATTTAGACTGTTATTTTAATATAGTCATGCAGAGCCGGCTTGATAGGGTGTGCGAAGGTGCGACCGCACCCGGCCCCGCACTTTGGAAAGTTTATATAATATTATTATTAAATTCAAGACAAAAATTAGAAATTTACACAATACAATTAAAATTTCCTTCAATTGAAACAGTTTCTTTAAAAGTTTTTTTTTTTCTAAAAAAAGCATTTTACAAAAATTAAAAACATTAAATTTTTAGAATGCCTTTTTAAACCTAAAAAAAAATGTTTACATTATTATTTTTGTTAATTTAAATTGGAAAAATTGAGTGGCTCCCGATTGGTGGAAATACAAATTCGAACTGTTTTTAAAGAAAATTCAAATTTATTTACATAGTTGGCTTTGTTTTTAAAAATATTGGAAAACCAAAGACTTTGGAACTTTGTTTTTTTTTGGCAATATAGTATGAGAATTCGACCTGTTGGTTGGTGTCCTGTCGTTGTATATTTAAATATTTCTAGTGTTTGTGTTTATAATTTAATAGTTTATATTATAATTCTTATAGGTAAATAGGTAAATATATACTCAGTAATTTGGTATAAATAGCAGATTTGTCTATATTTATATATGTATACATTTATGTATTCTGATAATTACTATTGTTTTAAATAAAAAATGTGTTTAACATGATCATTTTGTTTATATTTTGCTTATGAAATTTACTTTAATTCATAAATTTTTTCTCCAAACTACAACAAATTTACTTAATTTTGTGCATTTTAAATAGATCAGTCATCATAGATATAGTTTTAGTTTCACTTAAAGAAAAGTACATACAATTTATTATTTGTGTTTTTATTTTAATGAAAAAATTAAAATAAAGATACTAATGATTTCCATTTTTCAAAGTTATAATTGCATTGCAGTTTTCAAAATACTGATAGAAAATTGTTATATATATGTATATAGCTAGTATATTTTTATTTAAGTTATGCAAGTTGGTAAATAACTTATTGAAATATGTTATAGGTTATAGCTATATGCAACAATGTAGAGCAAATTAACCTCGCACATGGCCCCGCAAATGTTCAAGCCGGCGCTGTAGTCATGTCATCAAAACGGAAACATATAACAATTCAACAGAAATTGCAAATTGTATCGCGAGTAAAAAATGGCGAATCATTGCATTTTCTAGAAAAAGACACTGGTTACCAAAGATCGCAAATAAGGAAATGGGTACGTCTGGAAAATGATTTTCTTGGAATAATAAATAAAAGAAGGAAAAGTAGGGTTACGGGTGGAGGTTCCAAGCCAAAATTTGTCGAAATTGAAAATGTTCTAGTGGACTGGTTTACAAAACAGCGATCCAAAAAGCTTGTTGTAAATTATAACGACAAGCAAAAAAAAATATCAGAAAATATTCCAAACCCACCAGAAACTGGGGTATTTCATTGCAGCAACAAATGGCTTCGAAATGTATGTCGCAGAAACAAGATTACTTCGAGAAAAATAACTCACCAAAGTCAACAGGATAACTGTACGGCTAATGAATTATACAACAAAGTTCAAAATTATTTAACAGCCATAAATATGAAAACAATTAACTTTGCCAAAAACTGTATTTACAACATGGATGAAACGCCATGTTATTTTGACATGTCATATAATATATATAGAACGTTACATTTTCAAGGTGAAAAACAAGTTGATGGCGTAGATACTGGACATTGCAAAAATCGTTTTACTGTTGTTCTGTGCATCTCTGCTGCAGGAAAATTGGTGCGTACTCTTATTACACTAAAAGGATTAAAAAAAATACCAAGAGTTAATTTGCCAAAAAATATCGATCTTGCGTTAGTTTGGGTGGTTCAATGACCACAGATTCAATGGTACGTTGGTTGAAAACATGTTTTCATAAAGAAAGCAGTTTTTTTGGTACTGAAAAGTTACTTTTAATAATGTACTCTTAGGGTTGTCATTTAATGGATGAAGTGACAAACGAACTAAAGAAGCTATGTAATGTAGAGCAAATTATAATACCTACAAAAACTACGTCATTTTTACAACCATTTTACAACCAGTTTCAATTACAACCAGTTTCAATTAACTCTCCATTTAAAATATTTATGAGAGCAGCTTGGAATGATTGGCTTATAAATGGTAAAGAGGAATTTACCAAGAAAGGATACAGGAAAAAACCGACTTATCAAGATATTGTTAATTTTACAGCTTCAGCTTTAAAACAAATTTCACCAGAAATCATTGAAAGGTCATTTGAATGTTGCGGAATTGGTGAGTTTGGTAAAGCAATATGTTTGGAGAAACTGAATAGCCGACTTCAGACTGTTCTTAAATCTCACGAGGACGCTCCTGAATTAAATATGTCTGAAAATTTTACTGAACCATATGAAGCAACTTACAAGCTGGTGGGGATTGATGAAGCTAATGTAAATTTAACTGATTTTGATGATAACATAGAAACTTTAGATATAGATTGTGATAGCCAAAGTTGTTCCTCTGATGATGAATATATAAGCCAGACTTCTAGTGAAGTTGATACACAGGAGCTTTTTAAATTAGTTCAAATGGTTAAAAAAAATTAAAAAAATCTTATCGGACTATGTTCCTAAATGCACCTAGGTAGGTACTGTTTTTTTATGATTAAAGAATTATGATTTTGTTTTTTGAATGAAGAAAAATATAGCAGTTTTTGTTTGTTTGTTAAATTGTGTTAATTGGGTTTATTTTAATATTACTAGGTACCTGTGCAGAATCTATCATATGTATGCATAGGTAACAATCACATCTCTATGTTGTGTTCCGAATAGTGTACCCGGTTATAAATAACAATTAAAGAACCCGGATATACTAATAGGATTTATTATTTTTTCAGAATATTGGCATTTTCGAATTAGAATACCTGGGTATTATATTCAGAACTTTACGGTACTGGACAAAAATAGTTTTGGATATCATTATGGAAAATGACTTTATAAAGATCTATGTGTTTTTTCTTTTAATTTTTTTTTATAATTCTATGTATTTATGTTACAATTTTATAGTTGAAAATTAATTTTATCATTATATTATATATAATTTGCTTTATTATGCTAATGTAATTACTTTTGTAGTTATGGAAATTCGGAAAATTAAGTTTTGTTGAGATAATTCATCCAGTATAAATTTTAAAGTAATGTCCGCACTAAATAGATTCGTGTCTCGACAACAAAGTATTTCCACCGCCAGTTTAATTGGAAGCAGCGCAGATATTATACTTCATAACATGTAAAAATTTTCATCTGAAAAGCTAATAGCTATGTTAAGGTCAATTAGAAATTTTCTTATCGAATTTTTCATTAGTTGAAATCGTTCGAGCATATCTAGTAAACTATTCCATCGTGTTTTCGAATCTAATTTCAATTTCATTACATTTCCAAATTCTTCCTTTACATATTTTTGAGAATACTATCATTTTTGGTAGGTGATCTTCGAAAAAAATTTACGACCCTTCGTATTTGTTCAACCCACCGAGTGTACTTGAATTACCTCAAAACCATCATTTTCTTCACTTACATCTAGATAATTTTCATCATCTTCATTATTAGATAATCACAGATGTATGTCTCTTATTTACATACATCCGTAAATATGAGATATACGAGGGCAGATTGATAATTACGTGGACTACGTTATCAATCCAATCTGTCCTCGTATGTCTCGTACATACTTCCATAAATATGAGACATACGAGGGCAGATTGATAATTACGTGGACTCATCACGTTGTTTTGTGGAATACGATAACACTATATTCTATGACTTTTAGTGTTTAATAGCTGTCTCAAATCATATAAAGTACAAAATGTGTTAAGTGCAAGGCCATCTTTGCCTGTCATAATAGATATTTTTCCAGTTTTAATCCGCTTGAGTTCGAAGTTGCGCAAATGTGATCTCTTTTTAATCAATTTATGTTATGTTGTGTTCTCAAACGGTCCTACAGTACGGTCCTACAGATTTTATTATTTTTGAGCAACCTTGAATTGTCCATATACGTGCATTCCATCTTTAGAGCGGTTAAAATAATTCCACGGTGAATCTTTATTTACATTTGTATTATTCGCCATGGCTTGAAAAATATTAACCGTATTCAACACGTATAATATATCTTAAATTAAAAAAAGCCCTTCTTACCTATTTATCAAGTTTACCAAAATGTAGAAGTTGATATTTCACAATTTTACAAACAATATTTAATTTATTAACTATTTTACAAGAAAAATTTAAAAAATCTAGTGTATTAAGTTTCACAGTTTAAGTATAAATACAGAATGATTTTCGAATTGCACCAACCAGAATAACAACATAAATCATAGAAAAAAGCATGGCCTACTGTTTATATTTTATTTTTGAAATCACTAACAAAATTTTCAGAAATTTCGAATAACGTGGGTTGTATTAACAAAAAAACATTTTTAGAAATTTCGAATAATGCGTTTTGTGTTATTTATCGACTTATCCATAGTTTTAAAGAAATTTATTGATAATTAAAATACATATAATATTTTGTTCCGATTTATCGGTTTATCGATTATCCATATTCACTACCCGTAATCACTACCATTAAAATTATTGATACTAAATTTTATTCACTTGGAATGCATTAAATTTTACTTAGCGCATTCGTTCAACTATTGCTAAATAAACATGTTTGTATTAAAAATTTTAATAATTCAGTTCTATAAATAATTATTCTAAGTTTATAATTTTGAATTTCTATACAAGGTTCTCAGAAACCAATTTGGCATCTTTTTATAATTTAATAGTTAAAGTCAAAAAAAATTATAAGTGGTCCTTAAACATTTAAAATTTTAAATGTTCCTTAAATTTTTACCTTAATAAAGTTATTTTCAAAGTAATATTTTATTTAGCTACAAGTTATTTTTCTAATAAATTTAGTTTTCTATGTTGCCCTTAACTTTATTTCGATTTCTAGGTGATTAACTAAGTATTAAATGTATTTTTCGTAGTTTTGGAACTCAATTAATTCTATTCGTATCCTTTATGCTTTTATGCCTTTCAAAATTTTACTTAATTTGTTTGTTTACTTTAATATATTATTTGTTATAAAAATTTAGTTTTAAGTTGTTAGACTTACTGCGTTAATGGACATTTTTAATAATTGCTTCTTTATCCATTTCCTATTCCGATATTATCACTTTACTACTGTTGAAATAGAAATTAATAGAATTTCCCCTAAGAACAAACTTTACCAATAATAGAAATAAAGATTTTTATATTAACTTATTGGATGTAAATGTAATTAAGAAAAGTGAATTTATAAACCAACTACAATTCCTGTAGAGAAACATGCAGATAATTCATTTCACTCGTGGAAATTTTATTACATTAAATGAACTTATGTTTGTGATAAATTACTTTGTTTAAACAATATACTTAAACTGTTTTAATTTAGTTATTTATGTAAAAAAAAATTAAGTATTTTTAATTGATCATATATTTATGTGTAAATTTTTTATTTAATCATAAAATATGATGCTAGCTAAAGTAGAAGCTCAATTTCCCTTGGTGAAATCTCCGCTTAAAACAAATCAATGTTCTTGCGTTAGGGTTTTTTCGGAAAGCCAGTTTTAACTTAGTTCTAAATATGTAGTTTGTTCTTTTAATCAGTATCCCTATAGTGAGAAAATAGTGCGTTTGAAAAGTAATCACTGCATAAATAGAGCGTTCGGAAAATATCACTGCACTTGAAGTTCCAACGCAATTTTAAAGTTTTTGTTTTGTACATGCAATTTAAATTTTTCTTGTGAAATTTAAAAATATGTCGGATATGGAGGAATTATTGAGGTAAGAGATTTTTGAAATAAAATTATATTTTGATATATTGCTGAATCGCTTTACAGCGAACTCGAAAGTAAGAAATACTGGAACAAATCTAAAATAAAATTGATGGTGCAAATAAGATTGGATGATAAAGAAGAATTCAGTAGCAATAAAAGAAAATAAAGTGTTTTTGTGGCGGCTTTGCTTAAGAAAAATAAAAAATATTGATCAAAATTTTACTTTTTCGGTTGAAGAATGTAGCAGAAAATATAATAATCTATTCTCTACCTAAAAAAGAGTAAAAAAGAGAAATTAAAAAGCTGGAAAAAGCGCACAAATTGGGAATATTTTGAAATGGTCGATGAGTCCTATGATTTCGCCACCTACAAACAGGGCCGGCCCTAGAGTTGAGCCAGTAAGGCCATGGCTGGGGGCACTTGGCTGGAAGGGGCGCCATATATGAAAAAAATTAAATCAATCCTTCGCAAGATATTAGGGCTTATAAGACTTAATAGTAAATTCAAATTATGGTACGCAATAAAAAATTGCGTTTATTTAAAATACGTAGTAAATTATTACATTTTTTAAAATATTCTGCGTATTAATCACATGCACCGTTGGTAGTCATAGCAACCCTAAATATTATTGTAACACTACCTACACAAGTATTAAACTTTTAAAATAATATTTAGTGTTGCAGTAACCAGTAAGTAAGTAGTGGTTAGTGATTTTAAAAATTAAAGTTCAGTGTTTTGAAAATTCAATCGAAGTTGCAGCGGTAAAAAGAATAGGAATGTTGTATGTATTAATGAATGAATATAGAATTTATTTATTTTTATAGGATATAATTCTTTGTTTTAATATAAGCGTTCTAATCTTTCGTTTTTCTACACTGTTAGGCTTTATATTTAACCCATAATAATGCCTCCAAAAAAACTAAGTGGCTACCAAGGTAGAAAAAGAAAAGCAGACCAGGAAAAGCAAATACAAAAATGTCAAAAGATTTCTTATTTTTTTTAAATCTGCAAATGTTGATCGTCAAAGTAACGATTCAGAATCGGAAAATGAGCTCCAACATATCAAGCAGAGTCAACCAGCACAGATTCAGATCTGATAAGTTCATCGAAATCATTAGTCGTTGAAGAATATTTTCCAATCCACAACCTGATCTCGAATCAGATTATAGCATTGATGACACATTTGAATAAATTCTCATTCGGAAACTGTAAATTCCGAACGTAATTCTTTAGATGTTGTTCCAAGTATCCAAGACTATTTGTCCGATATTGGGAAATAGCTGCAAAATATCGATTTACTTGTAAGGCGTGGACCAGAGCAGATAATTAATTTTGATTTTCCATTGACTGTTCAAGAAAAGTAAGGAAGAAGTCAGAAGTTGATTTTCCATTGACTGTTCAAGAAAAGGAAGGAAGAAGTCGGAATAAAAAATAAAGAATTACACGTACATTACTTGAATTCAAAATGATATGATTACGTTGTTAAATTCTGCAGTCAAAGAAAAAATAACAAACTTAATAAATATTATTCAATAATCGTTGATTGTACTCCAGATGTTTCTCATATTGAGCAAATGTCATTAATTGTCCGAGTGGTATGTCCAAGTAGTGATGAAAAACACATTGAGATGCATGAGCATTTCTTAAGTTTCATTAAAATTTCATTGATAATAACTCCGGTGCTAGAATTACAGATAAGATTATAGAAGTATTAGAATCACATAACTTGTCAGTGGCCAATATGAGAGGTCAAAGTTATGATAACGGCTCCAATATGCGCGGACGACATAGTGGTGTCCAAAGTAGAATTGTTAATGTAAACCCAAGAGCTTCTTCTGTTCCTTGCAGTGCAGATACCCTAAATTTAGTGGTGACCGATTCTGCCAGCTGTTGTGTTGAAGGTATAACATATCATTCAGCATTTGTATGTTTTTTTCTCATCGTCAACTCAACGCTGGGCTTTATTAAAAACACATATAACTGGTTTTACGTTGAAAAGTCTAAATGAAAGTAGACCAGTCGAATTGATGCTTTAAAGCCTCTACGATATCATCTCAAAGTAGTTATTGCGGCTCAGTATGATTGTATGAATGAGGATGGGCAACCTAATGTTACCACAGTCACAGCAGCGAGGAACAAGTCAGAACCTATATTGCAAAAAATTGAAAAATATAAATTTATCTAATCTTTAATTGTATGGTATAATATTTTGTTTCATATAAATGTTAAAACCTGATGTAGTTTAAACCTGAGCCAAGCAGTAACGTTGTTATCAAAGAGCATGGTGTTCCTGGAAGACTATAGAACAGATGCAAAATTTATTTGCATTTTGGAGGAGACTAAAATAATTGCAATTGATTTAGATATTGATGTACAATTTGAACGCGCACGAGTCCGCCGTCAAAGAAGAAAATTTGATTGCGAACAACGTGATGAAGTATTTGATGATCCTATCCAAAACTTTAAAGTTAATTTCTTTAAAAATATATTGAACAACGCGATACAATCATTACGTGATCGCTTTCAACTAATTCAGGAACATAACAATAAATTCGAATTACTATATAACTTTGGCATATCACTAATATAACGGATGATGACATACGGAAATATTGTATGGATGTAGAACTTCTCCTAACTGACGGTGATTTAAAGGATATTTCCGGCTTGGATTTGTTTGACGAATTAAAATACATCAAAAATCATTTGTCTACAGATTGTTGTGATTCTCCTACTGAAATACTAAACTATTTTCTAGAGAATAATTTAACAACCGCCTTGACAAATATATATATTGCAATGCGAATCATAATAACATTGCCAATAACTGTACCGAGTGCAGAGAGAAACTTTTCTAAGCTTAAATTAATAAAAACTTATTTGCGCTCTACAATGGTCCAAGATTGCCTTGATGGTTTAGCTACTCTTTCCATCGAACGCGATATAGTAAGAAAATTGGAACTGGATGATCTTATAAACAATTTTGCAGCCATGAAAACTCGGAAAAAAGTTTTTATGTAAGTAAAAATAAAATTATTTTTTGAAAATATAATTTCTCTCTTTTTTCGTAGATCAAATATCTTGCAACATTATCCAGAAAGAAAAGTTTTATATACATATTGGTATAAAGGAAGTTTTGTATTAAATTTAATATAAAAATAAAATATATTTCAAAATATAAAAATATTTTATTAATAATTCATAATTTAGGTTAAACAAAATAAAAAATTTTTAGTTGATTCTTTTTTTTTGCTTGTTAAAACATAACAAGCAAAATTTGTTTAATGTCTCTGACATCTATTAGCTCCAAAATTTTGAATTTTGGTTTTAGTATTCCAAATGCTTGCTCAATACAAACTCGTACTGAACTTAAATAATGTAATTGTTTTTTTTTTAACTGTTATATTTCCATAATCTTTGTATGGTGTAAGTAAATGTCGACGAAGCGGATATGCTGAGTCTCCAATAATATGTAATTGTTCTGGGATAGATATTTTTCCTTCACTTATTATATTCATTAATGGGACTATTTTTCCATACAAGGGCATCATGTGCTCTTCCAGGCCATCCAATGAAAGTGTCTATAAAACACAATTCAGAATGACAAATGCCCTAAAATTAGAAACCATAATAAGTACAAAAATTTATTACTATATCATTTTTAATAATTACAAACCTGCACTAAAACGGAATGAAAGCCCTTGCGATTATAACAACTACTAGCATTGTTTTTAGGGCCATCTTACAAATTTTGTACTTAGAGAAGTTAACATTTCACATACTTCTTTTACAATTTTATATGCCGTTGATTTCGAAATATCAAATTGGTCGGAAATTTTTCTATAGCAATTTTTATTACTTGAGAACCATAATATATAAGGCCATTTCTAAGCTCATTCGTGGTCTACCAAATCTGTGGATTTTCCATGTAGGTGTAAGTTCATTTACCAATTTCTACAAAATTATATTATCTTATAAATTCAAATTTTAAAATAATGATACAAACTTACTCGAAAACAATCTATATCCTTTCTAAAGTGCGAAAAACATATTTGATTTGGCATTAATTTTATTATTTGTAAGTATGTTGATACTTTGGACACATCCATTTTTTGAGAATTTTTAAGATATGCTAATATTAATAATTTTCTTCTTTTTTTCATTTCGAAATAGTGATGAACATCTTTACTTTAATTTTTTTTCACTTAATAAGCATTTTGACTATAAAATTATAAACACGAATTATTAAATGTCAAATAGATGATTACAAAAACGCATGTTGCACAAATTTATTTGCTGCAAAAGCAAGCTACACAATGTTTGCAGTTCTATGTCAATGCGTAAAAATGCTTGTAGTTTTAACTTAAAAATTTAAGCGCATGCTGCATTTTCGAAAAAGCCCTTATAAATTAATAATCACTTAAATGTACTAAACCGTAAAAAAAATAAATTTCAAAATGCTGGTTTATTATGAAATTTGCAAATAAATTGCTAAATATTAATCTAAACAGAAAAGCAAATTGTCCGAAATTTTTACAAAAACTAATCTTTCTTCTAGGAAAGTTATCTAGTAAAAATATCGGCCAATTTGTTTTTGTGTTGATGTAATTACCAAAGGAAATTTGGAAGTTGAAATATAGTTAAAATTCTCTGAAACCATTTTAGGAATTTAAAAAACTAATACTAATTTAATTAGCCTCAGTAAACCTGCAACCACCACTAATTTTATTTATGAATAAAAAATGAAATTATGAATTTATTATGTATTTATTTATGAATTAGTAAATATTTGACTATAAATAAATATTAATATGGATTTTTCAAAATTACGGATTACGGATTTTGCGAAATTAATTTAGAATTATTAAATTACGGATTTTGCAAAATTAATTTAGAATTATAAATTGTGAGATAACAAACATTATTTTACATTTCTAAAATAATTAATATTTTCATTTCACAAAGGAATACAAGTTATTGCATTATTTCGTCTATCACAATTTATCGTTGATTGATAACTTTTAATCCAAATTTGACATACCTGAACTATTTTCAAACAAAATAATATTAATGTTTTTAATTGATTTTTATTAATTATTTATTTCTATTGAAATATTCAACGAAAATATGACATGTGGGCTTTTTTTTATCTACAACAATATCAATTTCGAAAATTGTTTTCTTTCTAATCCTTCATCATCATTGATGCTGTCAATAATCAAAGTTAAAATTCACAAAAGGATATAAGTGGCCTTGTTGTCTATTTGTGAATTAATGTTTGAGTTGTAAAGTATAAAAACAACCTGTGTTAAAAATAATTATTTATCTAATATTCAGAATCTCAAATATTTTTTGATGGTTTTGAATTTTATTGTTTGTTGTTTAGAGTTTCAATTTCTATTTATATCTTTAAAGATATTTGTATTCATATTATTTGTAATTTGTATACATATTTGTATTGTAGTTTCGTATCATTTTAATACTTTATTTGTTTATGTAAAATAGCTAGCAGCACATGTTGTTAACATGTTGGTCGTGTTGGTGGATGGTGTTGGTGGCTGGTGATAGTGGATGGTGATGATGAGTGTAACCCCGAGCGCAGCCGAGTAGTGATACTAAGCTATGATATAGATTGACAGAAAATTTAATACAAGCTTTCCACAAAATTCTATAAAATAAACATGTTTAAATTACTAATCATTTTAACCGACACAAATATAATAATCTCTAATGATTATTTAATTAAATATAGAAGTTTTTTTTCTTACATATGTGGCAATATGATAGAAAAGCTTAAGTCGGAAATCTTCATTTTGCAGAATTCACGATTTTATGTAAAATCTTCATTTTTTAAACTTCAAATATCAATCTAGTCTTATTTTATACAAGAAGTTGATAGCAATTAAATGTAATTTAAATTTTAAGACCAATAAAATTAACTTTTACAACCTAAGGCGGCGTTTTGAAAAAATCAGTTTGAATTAAAAGGATATATTAAGTCACATAAGTTCTTATATAATATTGGCCACTAAAATTTAAACTACTTTAAGTCAACTTAAGATATTTTATTGAAAGGAAAATTATTGAATTAAGGAACTTAAGATGTGTTTATTAAATTTTTTATTACTAGTTTTCGAAAATATTGGTTACAAAAAGTAATTCAAATTATTGTTTAAAAATTAAATAACATTCCTTAAGTTGAATAAAAAACTAAAATATACATTTCTATACACTAAACATCATACTAAGTAAGTTGAAAACAAAAGAAAATTAAAAAGTACAAAATTGTGAATCGTCGTCAGCTTCTGTCAAATCTGGATGATAGCATAGCATATCTTCAACGTTCAACTGTTCGTAAAAGCTATGATAGCATTCTAAAATAAGTGGAAGCATTTCTAAAAGATATCTTTCCAGCAAAATTTATAAAATTTATTTCCATCTTTGGGTACAGAAGATAAATTCAAAAACTCATTATTGGTCTTTTACAGAAAATTTATTTTTAACACCAACTGTTCTGATGAACTGGAACCAATGGATGGTGTATCTTAATTGATGTCTTTTTCTTTTTTTTCTCAATCAAGGCATGATCAACATCACACTACATATGAGTGGGACCAGACACCAGAAATTTGTGGTAAATTATTTCAACATTGTTTGAGTTGAGCAAATGTTGCAAACATGGTTCCGATATATGAATTTTTATTCTGACCAGGGCAGCAATCACTGTAGAAAATTATATTTTTAGTGCTGGCAGGCAAATTCTGAAGATGATTAAATAAACATGATGCGAGTTCGTTTCCGCCACGATTTACTATTGCTTCATGCCACATATAGCAAATTGGTTGACTTGTTTTATAGTCATGGACAGTTAAATTAAATGTCCAAAGCGTTTTTTTGTAAAATGACACAGATGAACGCAATAATGGCGTCGGTAAACACTTCAGCGTCGCCGGATGTTCGGATTGTCGAGTTTAGCTTTTTCTTTGTCATTTCCCTTTGATTGTTATGCATATTCAGCGTCGCCGGATGTTCGGATTGTTGTTGTTTCAACATAAGTGCTTCTTCTTCGTTTGCCACTTCAATTTTCATCTTAAAAACTTCACATTTATGGGAAGTATCTAGCTTAGATTTTTTAAACTTCAAGTTAAGCGTATTGAAGATTTGAGAGAATTAGATATTGATATACATGAGCTGAATTTTTCACAGTATAATCTATCGTATGTAATTCAGCAATAGAAAAATCAGTTGACAAATATCTTTTTGTCGTATCTCTTCGAATGTAGTGAGACTCATAGGATGGAAACATGTTTATAAAATTAATAATTTCATTTTCTTTTTCGGAAGATAGTTTTTTTGGGCCAGGATGTTTGCCACGCATGTCAGCTACATATAAAGCTTCGACGCTCCCTAGTTTTTTTTAACAGTAGTTTTAATAAACTGTTCCGTTTCACAAAGAGTTAATCTAAAACACTTTTGGCAAACTAGAATTCTGTTATCATTGCATTCCAATAAGTACTTATTTGTATGTTCTCTCTTTCTAGGTTTGTTATACTTTTGTCCCATTTTTGATATTTAGTTTCCTTAGTTATTATCAGTCCAGAAATATAAGCTTGCCTAATTTCATACGTACCAAGTTCCTAGTATTTTTTGCAGATTGATTGTTGCTACTCAAAAAAAATTTTTTTTCTGCATTTATTTCGAAAGTTTTGTCTCTTTTTCCTGTTGCACCAGATTACCACTTGAATCAGCATTAGATTGGTTTTGGTCAGATAATAGAATTCGTTCCAAACGAATTCCAGCTTCAATTGTTTCTCCCGAAAAATCCGATTTGTAGCTTTGAACATCGCTATCCGATTCTAAATAACTTGGATCACAAAAGGAATCATTACTATCGAAATAATTGTTTGGTTCTCCAAATGACTCATTAGTAGAATTATTCGTAACTAATGACAAACTTAAATCTGGACAACCAATATTAACCAGATCCGTATAAATTCCAACGAAAGAAGTATCCAGCGTAGAAACTTTAAAAAAATTATTTTCGGAAAATAATTATAAAATTTTATTTGTTTTTTTAACTTCAACTTACCGGTATCTTGAAAATCGTCATTACTGCTTCTTACTAATACTTCTTCTCTAATATGATCAGCATTAATATTAATACTTGTTGTGTTCCTATCCTTGAATTTGGAATTGTCCAGCGTTTTTCTTTTGCCACGGTGATCGACTAGGTTTTTATTTTTAATTAGTTAAATAAAACAACTTTTTCTTGTTGAGATACCACTTGTTTTGATCAAGTCGAATACTTCCGTTGTTAGAATGCCCAGAATCACCAAATTACTGTCTTTTATAATCACACAACACGTGTAATCACAGAACACGTGCCGGATGGCTAAAAATGCTAAACGTGCTGGATGGCTAAAAATGCATCCGGCACGTGTCGTGATTACCAAATTTAACAGTGAACGCACTCAATGAACTCTAGAACCTTTAGTAATGCTTTTAATTATTATAATAATTTCAAGGGTGCTCCTTTCAAAGCAAATGCATCATGGATTTGTAATTACTCTGAAAAAGAATATAATATAATTGATTGTAGATGTAAAAAAGTTGCATCTCACATAACTAAAAACTACAAATCATTCAAACTACAAATATATTGTCAACTCTACGATACGAGTGGCTATTCTTGAAAAACAAAGAGGACACCTTTAGATGGAAAAATATGGAACTTACACTTTGGACACCAAAATCTAATATTAATAATGAATTAAGAACTAGTAATAGTAAGTTAAAATCTGTAAATATAAATAAAAAAATTGTTGATTCTATACATAGATCACCCAAAGCCTCTCTTCTTACTAATACTTTAACACCACATAAAACTGTTCCACCTACTAACCAACCCACTATTCTAACAAATCGGCCTTCTCCCGTCCCGTCTCTCCTTCTATATCCATTAATAATAATAATAACATTCAACACAAGTCCTTTTTGGATCCTCTTTTCCCGCCAAAAGTCAAACTTACGGCGATGTCTGCCAATAACTCAGAGCATAGATATTTATTTAGTCGTCTAAGCGAACATAGGCTCTTCGAGAACGTACGCTTATTCTTGGCTTATCTGCACAAACAACCAGATGACGTATGTGTGGGTGGTAAAACTAAGACTAGCACACTTGTCTCCATTCAAAAAGAAGGCTTTCCTACAGATTTTAATATCCTGAAATCATTGTACTACAAATATCATGAGGAATTGGGATATTCGAATGCCCGGATTGACAAGGAACTAGCTGCTTATGGGTCTCTTGTTGATTCTAAACATATCGCTGAAATAGAAAAAGCGCGGGAAAACCAGGATAAGTTTTTTCGTCCCCTACCAAGCCACAACTCAAAAAAAAAATCTTATTACATCCCATTCTTCTAAATCTATCGTAAACTCAAGCTCTCTCAAAAGCATTTTCGAAGCCTACCAAAAAGAACCACTTTGCCCTGTTACTAAACCTAAACATATTTCATCTCTACGTTTCTTTTACCACAATTGTGGAGGAATCAGAGGTAAATTAAATTCTCTTTTTATAAATGCTAACTCCTCACCCTTCGATATTATAGTAATATGTGAAACTTGGTTGAATGACTCTTTCACTAATGCTGAAATCCTAAATAATGACTGGACAGTTTACAGATGTGATCGAGACTATATTTCAACTGGTCTTACTAGAGGTGGCGGAGTCCTAATAGGAATTCGTAATACCTTTTCGCACGAAGTAATATGTACATCTCGCTCACAGTCCTTTGAACACACATATATCAAACTTAGAATTGATAATAAATTAATCTTTGTTGGGGTAGTATATATCCCTCCTAACTCGGACGATACTGTTAACAGTGAATTTTATGAAGCTTTCCTCTCTATTCTTTCCACTCTTGACGAAGTTGACAATATTTTTGTGTTTGGTGATTTCAATCGCCCTAAATTATCCTTCATTGTTGACGAATTAGATAACCATTTGCTTCCCGTAAATTTTAATGACGACATTGATTTTTCCCTCATTGACACTTTTTATGGAAATGACCTATGTTAGTTAGTGCAATTTCCTAATAACAATGGAAGATGGCTTGATCTCATTTTTTCTAACAACAATGACAATGTGGTTGTTGATACTGCTACTGATGCTGATAATCTTTTCACTAACACACAGCATCATAATGCATTAGTTGTAGAACTTAAAACCACTGATACTTCCTATAATAAATCTTACAACAACATAGTTGTATATGACTTTAAAAATGCTGATTTCGATAACTGCCCTTTCAGTTATTAACTGGACTGAATTATTAGCATCTAATGACGTAGATTCTGTTGTCTCATCCATTTATTCCTCAATTTTTAGAATAATTGAAACTTATGTTCCGAAGATGGTCAAAAAAGACATTTATTCAAAAAAGACAGTTAACTGAGCCATGGTTGGATAAAACCATGGCTCAGTTAACTGGATTTGGTCAAAAAAGACAGTTAACTGAGCCATGGTTGGATAAAAATCTTAGATCTCTACGAAATCGTAGAAATAAATTATATAAAAAAATTAAACAGATGATCAATCCGAATCAGAATCTAATCCGTGAACATAAAGAAGTAGCAGCTGAGTTCTCTAATAAGTCACGTTGTTCTTACGACTCCTGTATTAATAAAATTGGCCAAGATCTTTTAACACATCCAAAAAATTTTTTTGATTTTGTAAACAGTAAACGTAAATGCTCAGGATATCCATCTACCATGTCAAAGGATAACATTTATTCATCAATTCCTAGGGTTATAAGTGACATGTTTGCTGATCGATTTAGTGAATGTTATAGACCTACAAATGATTCAATAGATACTTCATCTACCAGTGACAATCTGAACTCTATTTTAAATACACTATCTATCTCAGATGAGGAAATACTCAATGCTTTAGGTAGTATCGATATTAATAAAGGACCTGAGCCTGATTTACTTCCTCCACTTTTCCTAAATAAATGCGCCAACCTGCTCTCTGTACCACTCAAACTTATCTTTAATAAATCCATCCTTCAGGAACATTCCCATCTGCTTGGAAATCTTCTCACCTTCCACCAATATACAAAAGTGGTGATAAGGCTGATGTCAATAACTACAGAGGTATTGCTATATTGTCTTCTATACCAAAATTATTTGAAAAAATTATATGCGATAAAATGACGTCAATCATCAATCCAGTACTCAACGAGCAACAGCATGGGTTCAGAAAAGGTCGCTCTACTACTACAAATCTAATGGTTTTTACGTCTGATCTGCTGATTAATATGGAGAAAGGGTACCAGGTTGACACTATCTACACTGACTTCAGTAAAGCCTTTGACCGTGTCGATCACAGCATCCTTATCTCTAAATTAAAAAATATCGGAGTGGCAAACCCACTCTTGAGTTGGATCGCTTCTTATCTCCGTGGTCGAACTCAAGCAGTAAAATTTGAAGGGTTTATTTCCAAAGAAATATCGACTTCTTCAGGTGTTCCACAAGGAAGTCACCTCGGTCCTCTGTTATTCAATATCTTACTCCTTGACCTGTCTGAACTACTGTTTGACGTTCCACATATTCTGTATGCTGACGATCTAAAAATATATTATGTAATAAGTAAACCTTCTGATGTACAGTATTTGGAGACTAGACTAAAAACACTTAAGTACTGGTGTAGAGTAAACAAGTTAGACCTTAATGTCAGCAAATGTCATGTGATTACTTTCTCAAGGAAAAAATCCACTCTTTTACACACCTACCAATTAAATGGTACTCAACTTCACCGTGTTACTCAAATTAACGACCTCGGGGTTTTGCTTGACTGTAAACTAAGTTTTAATCTTCATTATGACAAAATCATTTCTAAAGCCAGTAAAATGCTTGGTTTTATCAAACGAAGAGCCAGAGAGTTTAAAAATGTGTGGGTCCTTATAGTGCACCTTAGTCCGATCGATTCTTGAATATTCTTGTCCCATTTGGCTACCCTATTTCCAGGTGCATAGTGATAGAATCGAGTCTATTCAAAAAAAATTTCTTCTCTTCGCTCTTCGGGAACTGTACGACCCACTCGACTATAATAATTTACCAGCGTACCTTTCTAGACTTAAATTACTTGAACTGACTTCACTTTCGTCTAGACGCGACCTTCAACTCATACAGCTCCTGTTTTTCCCCAACTATATCTAAATTTGCATTCAAATCCAGGCTTCGTAATATCATGAAATAATCCTATCACTCTTATATTCCTAAATATCCCAGTTGTAAATACTAGTTTAAAATACTAGTTTAAAATTAATCCAGTTATAAATATCATAAATATAACCACAATATTTGTTGTTAATAATAATAATAATAATAAGTAAATCAATATTTTTATATTTATTCTTTGTAATACATACTTATGTTCAATTAAGCCTAGTAACTAAGAACTTCATAATGTACCTTGTATCTTGTTTGGTAAATAAATAAATAAATAAATAAATAAATATTTTATATGTAATTGTTGCTGTCATACGCAGTTGCTTTCCATATGACGATTTATTAATTGTTGTTGTTGTATATTTTTTCATACAAGTCATACTGTTTACTGACCTTGTTATGAAATGTAATACACATAAATATTGTTATAATTAAAATAATTAACATAATTTAAAAATGCCGATAATGCATATTCAGCATATGAAAATATTTTGATTCAAAGTATATAAACATATTCGAGTTCAATGTAATTTCATTACACAACATACTCTTGTTATTTTTATTGTTAAGTGCCGCAGCTAATATTTTTCGTCCTTTTTTCATAATTGTTTCTTTTTTCACTAATGACTATTATTTTTAGTATGGTAACTAATGCAACTTTAACGCTTAACTTTCAACTACGAAATGAGATGCACAAATCAGAAGTAGCTTATGTTAACATAAGATCCCGTTAATTTCATATCATGTTGAATAATGTTACTTAAGAAGACATGTGACATTGTGTAAAAATTAAAATTATCTTAAACTTGTTGATTGTTGACAAAATAACTTAAGTCGGCTTAAGTAACATAGAATCTAAAAATTTATTTTAATATAATTATCTTAAATTAACGTAAGCGCTTTTAATAAAACTTAAAAGTATATAAAACTTTTTAATCTTCATTAAAAAGTTTTATATACTTTTAAGTATTCAACATAAGATGTTATGTCAAATTGAAAAATGTTTTTTTCTTCACTTAAAAAAAATCATTGACTTAAGCTACTTTGTCGAATGCAAATGTGGACAAAAAACTTAAGCGTTTAGGAAAACTCATTTCACTTTACTTGTATTAGTTTGTTTGCAATAAGGAATAAATGAAGGAAAGCTATTAAAAGAGCAATTCTAACAATAACGAAAAATCATTTTTCGCTTAAGTCGATTTAAGCTTTTATATCATATTTATACAGATAAAAAGGATTCGATTGTTATTTCAATTAGGTCCCCCAAAACCGTAGAGTAAAAGTTAGTTTAAAGAAATATTTTCAAAACAAACTATTAAAAACTTATACATATATGTACTAATAATTTCTTTCCAAAATTGTTAATTAATCACTTAATTGTATACTTTTACTATAAAAGTGGAATTTAATTAAGGAATTTTTTTAGAATAATTTTCCGTAATATAGTATATTAATTTATACCAATTTCAAATGTTTTATAACTAATTGAAAATTGTTGTTTCTTACAACTTCCAAGTGATGCAAAATTCTGTGGTACTGCAATCAAACATTAAAAAAATGACAAACATTAAAAGAACCACACTAGGTATTCGATGTTTATATTTAGAATATTTGAAGAATTAAAAGAAGATCAAATGTTTAGTGTGATTCTTTTAATGTTTGTCAGTTTTTTAGCCTCAAATATTCCAGGTATCCATTAACAATATTCTAGCAATTTTTATTTTTCATATAACAGCTTTATTTATCATATAAAAAATATGTAACAAAAAAAGTTTTTTAAAAAAATGCTTTTTAAAAACAAAATTAGCCCCCTAAAAAGGAGAAAATAAAATTGGTGCTAGATCTTGCGCATCGATCTAGCACCATTTTTATTTTCTCCTTTTTAGGGGGCTAATTTTGTTTTTAAACAGCATTTTTTTTAAAAAACTTTTTTTGTTACATATTTTTTTATTTTATACTTTTTAGTTTTAAATGTTAAGTGAAACCATTTATTAAGAATAATTCCAGATGTGTTTTTTCTATATAGTTTTTTTTTCTTTTTTAGAAAAATTTAAAAACTCTGGTGAGAGTTAGTTGTATTGTACAACTCATATTCATATCTATTATGATTGTATTTGTGAATACTATGTTTTATTCCTATTTTCTTTATTTTTTCTTTTGATAAATACGCGAGATTACAAAAACAAATTATTTAACTCTATTTGCTGATGAGATATTTTTACTTTCTGTATTCGCATTTTTTTCCTTTGCATATGAATACCCGACAAGAGAATAACAATCTTTATAACTCTTAAGTCTACGCGAAAAATACTACAAAGGCATCAATTTTATGTGTACATATTGCTTGTGGTATATTATTTTCCTACATGATTTACTTTACTAGTGAAGTAAAAAATTTTATGTATCGAAAATTATCAATTATATTTTTTTTTTATTTTTCTTCTTACCTACTATTGTGGATTTTTATAATATTCTAAAATTAGGAGTATGATAATGTTCCATTACTATAAAGCAACCAACAAAAAATGTTAAAAAATTATATTATAAAAAAAAAATTAATAAAGCAAGTATTATTATTACCGTAATAAATCAAATTAAATAAACTTTTTTCAAAGATAATTTTTCTTTAATTCTTTTTTATTTTGGTAAATCATTAATAAATTAGTTTATTTTAAAAATACTTTTTCTCTATAACAGAATTTTAAGTACAAAATGTTTTAAAATTATTAATTCTATATAATAATTTGATTAATTAATTTTTAATAAAATTTACAACAATGATTATTTGTAAAGGTATAAATATCATTAAAATTGGTCTTTTGTCCAACCCGACAAAAATTCAGTACATTGCTAAAAAATATTATAAAAATCCACAATAAGTAACTAAGAAGAAAAATAAATATAATTCATAATTTTCGATATTTAAAATTTTTTATTTCACTCGTAAAGTAAATCAGGTAGGAAAATAATATACCAAAAATAATATATAGACATAAAATTGATGCCTTCGTAGTATTTTTCGCTAGACCTCAGAGTTATAAAGATTGTTATTCTATTCTCGGGTATTCATATGAAAAAAATGCGAATACAGAAATGAAAAATTCTCATCAGCCAATAGAGTTAAATAATTTGTTTTTGTAATCTCGGGTATTTATGAAAGGAAAAAAAAAAGAAAATAGCAGAGACTGAAACCCTGAAAAAATTGGGTTCAGGTTCGGGTTAATCAAAATAAAAAATTCAGGTTCAGGTTCGGTCCAGGGTTCAGGTTCGGCTTCAAAATTTAGAAAAAAAAAAGTAAGTAAGTTTTCTTCTTTTAAATTTGATCTTTGTGGTGATAAAATAAATTTCAAAGCTGAAAAGCCCTTTCTACGCTTTCTTGCGTTGCAGGAACTGCGAAGATGATCTGGGCCACCTGGTGTTTCCATTTTATGTTGCTCCCAAAATCCTAAAATAGTTTTTTCTTTTGCCAGCCTTGGATAATTTTCGTATATTTTCATCACATTTTTAACTGAACTATCAATGGAAGAGGTAGCATTTATATTTGACGAATTAATTTGAGAAAAATTTTCTTTCTTCTTTAAAACTTGGTCAAGAATATCCTCATCTTCTCCTGAAGAACTAGAAATTTCTATTCTTATAAAATTTTCTTCTTCTCTCTCCATTTGTAAATTTTTGAGAATTTTTATAGTTTTTAAAATTTGTCTCTTAGCATTGCATATATCTTCGGAACTTAGCATTAATCTAAATCTGCTGTCTAAATATATCTGCTGCAATCAAAAGTGGATTATTAATAAAGTTGTTTTCTCTTTTAATAATATTCGAATATAATTCTTTGGATAATGTTTTGTCTGGTAATCTTTTGTCAACTATAATTTAAAACTTAGCCAGATTCCATAAAAATCACCTAAATTCATCTGTTCTTCCTGCAGTTTAAGCGTTAATTTTTTAACAGGTGCAAAAACTGCGACAAATTCTTCGCAAATATTCCAAATACATAGTTAATTCAACATTCATTACATCCGAACAAAAACATCTGTATTCCAATAAGACTTTTATCATGTCGTAACACGAATTCCACCTAGTTGGACAGTCTAGTATTGCTTCTTTCATGTTTAGCTTCTTAACTAAAGCAGAAATATTCAGTGTTCATAATTTCTTGCAAATAGCTCTGCATTCATCTAGTATTTTCTTAAAATCAGGACTAGATATAGTATCGAGCACTGCCAACTGTACACTATGAGCAACACATCTGAAATGAATAATATTTGGGTACGAATATGCTAATGTTTCTGCTCCTTCCTGTTTCAAAGTCTTCATAATCGTCTTTTAATAATTCAGCAGCTTTGATTATATTTTTCCCGTTGTATGACGTAATTGAATAAACTTGCTGCAATTTGATGTCATAACATTAATTGTTATTAACAATCAAGAACATTGATGATAAGATTTTTTATGTAGATTCCTGTTTGGTGATTTTGGGCCTCATGCATGTCCAAAGTTCTTAGCTTTATTTTTCCGTCAAAAATATATTGAGCATTTATTCCTACAATACATCTACCAAGGCGAGAAGCAGAATCAATTTTAATTGAAATAATTTTTTTTGACATTTCCAATTTTATTTTATTTCTTATATCCATTGCTTTATCGTTAACAATATCAATTACATTCTGACTATTAACTGATATTTTTAGTGCATTCATAATCGGAACTATTATTTCTTTCATGGCAGAATCTTCAAAAATTGTGAAAGGACGACCATTAACGGTTACTAACTTTACGCATGAATCAATGAAACTTTTTTTGCACATTTTTATCTTGATTACATTCAAATACTGTTCAAGCGTATTTTCTTCTGCTCTGGATCTTTTATTAGAGATCTGGCTGATTTTAGATATTGACGCCTGATTTTGAGATTCCTTGTATAATTCAGGATGCTTCCGTTGAATATGCCGGCCAAGATTTGCCGAATGTTTACCTTTCATTTCATATTTGCATTCTGAGCATATAGAAACATCTTTTCCTGCATCATATACAAATAAATTTTTCATGAATATTGCAGACATTTATGGATGAGCAAAACCAAGAAGCCTAAATTGTAAAATATGTATATTTAAAAATTTTAAAATTAAAATTTAATATTTAAGTATGTACTTACTTTATGCAAAACAATTTTAGAATTAAATTTAATTTAAAATGTAACAAACAATAAAAAACACGTTCAGTTTGTAGCAGTCAAAGAAAATCAAAATAATAATAAAAAAAATACCGTTCGTTAGGCAACATTAACAAACACGAGAAAATTTACTATTTTTTGTCTTCTTTTTTTTTTTTTTTTATGTACACACTACACAGAATATTTTCATGCGTAAAAATATTTTTTTTTTGGTTTTTATGTACATAGAATATTTTTATGTGCAAAAATAATTTTTTTAAATTTATTAACCCGAATCTGGATGAGTTTTTGGGTTCAACGGGGTTCGGGTTCATGGTTATAAAAACAGCGAACCTGAACCGATTTCTATTCGGGTTCGGTTTCAGTCCGTGGAAAATAGCAATAAAACATAGTATTCACAAATTGAATCATAATAGATTGAATCATAACGAATTGTACAATACAACTAACTCTCACCACAGTTTTTAAATTTTTCTAAAAAAAATATATGTACAAAAAAAAGTATATAGAAAAAACACATCTGGTATTATTCTTAATCAATGATGAAACATATAAAATTTTTTAATGTTATTTAGAATGCAGATTGCAAATCAAATAACTGTGCCATATGAAATCTTTTTGCATTCATTTTATAGCTCTTTGAGTAAATTACCTGATCTTATATCATAACACAGGTCATCACAGGTCATAAAACAAACACGAAAAAACCCAAATATTATTTTTGAAAAGTAGTTAATGAAATAAAGAAGCAGGTAATTTTCTTTGATCAAATAAAAAAATTCTAAATAATTCTGATATATTAAAGAAAGTACATATATAAAAAAAGCATAAAATCAATATAAAGGGGCGGTAGTTACACTCATTGTTTTATTTCAAAGGACGAGAAAATTTAATGATATTTTTCTGCCTCGGCCGCATTGAAGAAGTAGTAGAACCGCGATTTGGCCAATCATTATTCATATCCGTATGCATAAAAGCCATATATTTTCAAGGTAAATTTAAGGTAAAAATAATAATTACGTTAATTTAACTTGAATGGCTAATTATTATTTTTCTTTAATTATTTTTACTTAAAGTATGAAAAATTTTTTCGATATTCATTTTTTCTTATGTTAATAATTCTTATAAAATATCATAGAGAAATTACTCTGGTCCAAATCGTTAGGTATCAATATTTCTTTTTATACAATTATTATATTGATCAAAATTTTAAATGAATTTTATAAATTATTTAAAAAATTACTAAATAAATAAATATAAAAAAGGTATTTTATCAAGTGTTATAAAATTTCTTTAATTTTAGTTTGATAAGACTTTCAAAAAATTTTTTGAATTTATTTTAGTTGTTTGAGTAAATTGTCTAACTTTTTATGTTATCCATATAAAAAAAAATAAATTGGTTTCTAGTTAAATTTACCTAACAAATATTTTTATTTATTTTTTTTGTTGGTAAATTTACATAATAAATGGCTAATTAATATTTTTATTATTTTTTTAAAATTTTATGTAGTATATCTAAATATACTACATAAAATAAGCAAAAGTTAGTTGAATATTTTCAATCTTTGATAAAGGAAAATAAAAAATTTAGTTTAACGTTAGATGTGTGGTCCAGTAAAAGAAATAGGCGGTATATTTATGTAAATATTCATGAAAGTGACGGAAAACAGCATAATTTGGGACTGGTCCGTATTTGTGGCAGCTGCCCAGCTGAAAAAGCAGTAGAGCTAGTGGAAAAAAAACTAAATGAATTCAGCTTAAATTTTAGTCACAATGTTGGATGTACTACAGACGGAGCAGCCGTAATGGTAAAATTTGGTCGTTTAATTCCTGTTCATCATCAATTATTCTATAACCATGGAATACACTTAGCAGTTATGGATGTTCTCTGTGGAAAGTCTTCTGAATTAATAATAATGGAAAATACGAGTGATGATGATTGCAGTGATAATTTTAATGATTATAGTGGTAGTGATGATGAAACTGAGGTTATGTATTCAAATTCAACAGACCAGCAACCTTCACGGTTTTGTAAAAATTATAATGTTATTTTGCAAAAAATTCGTAAAATTGTAAAATTATTTAATGTGTCTCCATTAAAAAATAATATTTTATAAGATTATGTTAAGGATGAACATGGTGAAGGTAAGGAATTAACTCTTCTGTTAGACTGTCGTACAAGATGGAATTCAATTCAAATAATGATTGAAAGATTTCTAAAATTGAAAAACAATATTCAGAAAGCTTTAATTGATTTGGAGCTAGAACATTTATTCATTGAAGAATATGAACTTAAAGATATTGAAAGTCTTTCAAATGCATTAAAACCAATTAAAATGGCGGTTGAGGAATTAAGTAGGCGAAATATCAACCTACTTACAAGCGAGGGTGTTTTAAAATTTTTATTTGAATCATTACGAATTCAACAAACTGTTATATCAAAATTAATGCTAGAAGCATTAAAATTACGACTTGACGAACGAAGAAACAAGAATATTATTTCTGTAATTAGTTTCTTACAGAATCCATCAAACTTAAATGACAGCTCCACAGAATTTAAAAACTTTTTTAAATTAAATACAAAAAGTGAAATAACAAATAGTATTAAAGAACTAGTTTCAAATTTATCGTCTTTTCCAATAAGCGATAATGCAGTGGAAGCTGAAGTTGACCTGGATAAGGAAGGTGAAGTTGACCTGGATATACAACAAAAAGTTTCATTATCAGAAAAACTTCAAAAGAGTATAGAAAATTCCATGAAAAAATTGCCAATCTTATATACAGGAAATTAATATATTTCAATGTACTGGTATAATGACAAAGAATTTAAGTAAACTCTTTGAATATTTAAAAACCATTCAACCTACGTCGTGAAAGCGAAAGAGTTTTCTCAATGGCCAGCAACTTGGTATCGTCAAAAAGACAGAGGCTTAATGATGAAAATATCAGTACCATTCTATTTTTAAAAAATTATTTTTTAAAAAATAAATAATTTATATTATATTTATATTGTATAGCGTGCTAGTCTATCAACCCAAGGGGTCGTGGGTTCGAATCCCAACATGACATGGTCCTACGCTTTTCCAACTTTTCACTATTTCTATAATCAGCAATTTCAATTTCCAATATACAATATCCAATTTTCAATTTCCTATACCCACCTATCCCTCTCCCAACAAATATACACATGGTAGTATGGAGCTTTGTTGAATTATGCTCATACACAGAGTACGAAAAAATTAATTCAGCCGTGAGTCTACGCACGTTAATGGCAGATCCACTAGTAGAATAGTCCACTATTGGCTAATCACCAGTATGGATGAAAATTAAATGATTCGTGACAAGCAAACACAAAGTAGAAAAAATTCGGATAAACATAAGAACAATTTGGCAAAACAGACCGGCACGCGAAAAGGAATACGACTCGGAATATGGAACATAAGAACGCTAAGAGAAGCATCTAGGTTAGCTCAACTTGAAAATGAAATGGCGAATTATAAGGTGGATATACTTGGTATTAGCGAAGTAAGGTGGAAGGATCAAGGTGAATTAGTAACTCTAAAGAGCAATAAATTAGTATACTCTGGCCAGCAAACACATGAACACGGTGTAGGTTTGCTCATGTCAAAACAGATGGCCCAGTGTATGATTGAATGGAAACCAATAAACGAAAGAATAATAACAGCTAGATTCGAAGCCAAGAATAGAAATATAACAATCATTCAATGTTACGCCCCGACAGAAAGTGCTGAAGAAGAAACCAAGGATCTATTCTATGAACAAATAACACATGCGATTAACTCAGCACATAGAAGAGACATATTAATAGTAGCAGGAGATCTGAATGCAAAAGTAGGACATGACAACAACAATAATGAAAATATCATGGGCAGACATGGAATAGGTAGCATGAATAATAACGGGGAACGGCTTATAGAACTGTGTCAAACGAATGACCTAGTAATAGGTGGAACTCTATTTCCACACAAAAACATACATAAATATACATGGACGTCTCCTGGAAACAGAGCAAAAAATCAGATTGCCCATATATGTATAAGTAGGCAATGGAGGGAGTCACTTCAAGACGTAAGGTCATATAGAGGGGCAGATATGTATACTGATCATAATCTAGTCATTAGTAAAATACGCATAAAGCCAATCAGAGTAAACCACCAACAACAGTGTAAGAAGAAGAAAATCAATATGACAGCTATACCCGAAAAACGAAATCAGTTTATAGAAGAAATCAACAATGTAGCGGGCAACTTACATAGTTGGGAAGATATAAGTACAAACTATCAAGAAATCGCAGAACGTGTATTAGGTGTACAAGAGAACAGAAGGAAACCATGGATATCTGACAATACCTGGAGACTAATCAGAGAACGAAAAACTTTACACCAACTAATTATACAACAAAATAACAACAATATAGTAATACATAATAAACACAAAACAATTGTTAAACAAGTAAAGAAAGAAGCCAGGAAAGATAAAAGAAAGTATTACGCAAACTTGGCACGAAGCACAGAAGTGGCGGCTGCAAAACACGATATGAGAGAAGTTCACAAAAATATTAATACCTTAACTAAGAATTTCACTAACACTTCAAAAATAATCAAGATAAGAATGGTAGATTACTTACAACATCCAATGAACAAATTAAGAGATGGCATGAACACTTCAGTGAAAGTACCACAAATACAACAACACAAACATACATACATAACAACACTAGTATAAACATGGTAGAAGTATCTGACCCAACCATTCTGGAAGTAACAGAAGTAATAAGACGAATGAAGAATAATAAGGCAGCTGGAGAAGATGGGTTACAAGCTGAATTACTGAAAATTAGTCCAGAACAGAGTGCTGAAATCATAACACCAATTCTAATAGAATCATGGCGTAGCGAGAACATACCGCAAAATTGGAAGAAAGGTGTAATAATAAAAATTCCGAAGAAAGGTGACTTACAACAGTGTAATAATTGGCGAGGTATTACATTACTCAACATTATCAATAAAATAATAGCAAGCATAATAATGAACAGAATATCGCACAACATTGAGAACAATCTTCGGGATAACCAAGCAGGATTCAGGCCAGGTAGACGATGTGTTGACCAATCAAATACTCTAAGAATAATAGTGGAACAGTCAGTAGAAATGCAATCAACACTATATGTGGGGTTTGTGGACTTCTGCAGAGCATTCGATACAATATCAAGAGATGCAATATGGAATGCTTTAAGAAAGAGAAATGTGGAAGAAAAATACATAAGACTGATTAAAGCATTATATACAAACGCTGACAACGTAGTATTACATGATGGAAAATTCAGCGAACCCTTGCTAATAACATCAGGAGTAAAGCAAGGATGTGTAATGTCGCCATCTCTGTTTAACATTGTGCTAGATGATGTGTTAGAAGAAGCAACTAGGAATGCAACAGGTATAAGATGCGGATCAACGAACCTGAATGATTTAGGATACGCAGATGACATCAGCTTAGTTTCCAACAGCCATAGTGATATGCAAAATAGTATTAATACTCTCAGTAATACAGCACGAATTGTAGGACTAAAAATAAACACAAACAAAACAAAGATGCTACGTATAAATGATACACACAATGACCCTGTGATGTTAGAAAATCAACCACTTCAGGATGTAGAAGACTTTGTATACCTTGGCACAATAATATCAACAAATGGGGGTGCTTATATGGATATAGAAAACAGACTAAAAAGCGCAAGGAAAGCATTCGGTCGACTCTACAAGATATGGCGGTCGTCACAAATAACACGTAGAACCAAAATAAACATCTTCAACTCAAGCATTAAATCAATCCTGCTATATGGTTGCGAAACGTGGAGAATAACTAGATCTAATATACAGAAATTACAAGTATTTGTAAATAAGTGTCTTAGGATAATATGCAAGATCTTCTGGCCTAATAGAATAAGTAATTCAGAATTATGGAATCTGACTGGTCAAGAAAAATTGGAACAAATAATCAAAGCCAGAAGATGGAATTGGATTGGACATACTCTAAGACGACCACCAGAATGTATTACAAGGCTAGCTCTACAGTATAATCCACCAGATGGGAGAAGGAGAAGGGGAAGACCTTACATAACATGGAGGAGAATAGTTGAAAAAGAATTAAGAAGAGCCAACCTAGATTGGGCAGAAATAACGACAAAAGCTCAAGATAGAGCAGGCTGGCGTGAATGTGTTAGCACTCTATGTTCCTACATGGAATAAGAGAAAAAAAAAAAAAAAAAAAAAAAAAAATATTTATATTATGAATTTTTACATTTAATTTCATTAAATCCATATTTTTGAATTACAAAATTATATACTTTATTAAATGAATAAAATACTTTTTTTAAATAACTACATATGTTTTTTCTTCAAATTTAGGGAATTAAAATTGTTTTCTTCCAAGCTCGAGTAGTTCGAGCTACCCGAGCTTGGAAGAAAAAAAGCTTGACAGCTCGAGCTCGAAAAAAGTGTCGGGTTTTGCCAACTCTAGTCATATATAATTTATGTTTTTGTATAACTATAAAGTTTAAAGAAAAAATCAAAATTTAATAATATAATTCGAATTTATTAATTTTATTTAAATGAATTAAATATAATATAATATATTAAATATAAACTAGAATTGCAGATTTTCTGACTTTTATTAATTAAATACACTAGAAATTTTACTAGACTTTCAGTAATTTACAACTGGAATTTCAGGATTTCTGACTTTTATTGCAGTTAAATTCACTAGAAATTTTACTAGATCTAGAGCTGCTGGCTCGAGCTGGCTCGAGTCATAAAGTTCGAACTATTTCCATTAATTTGTAAAGCTCCCGGCTCGAGCTTTTTGGGTAAAAAGCTCTTGCTTATTAAAAATTTATAACATAACAATAATATATTAACAATATAACAATATAACAAATATATAACGACATAACAAACATAATAAGTTCAAAAATTTAATTTAAAGATTAAAGTAAAACAAGAAATAAATTATTATAGACACAAATTGTTTTAATTATATGTAATAACATAGGTATATATGTTCCTATGGAAACAATGCTTCTAATGCTTTTATGGAAACAACACAAAAATTGCTACTATAATAAGATTTTTATGGCTACTATAATAAGATTTTTTATTTACATTTTCCTCACATTAAAAAACAAAAGAAATCACACTCATAAATCATTGTAATTTGTTTTTTAAATGATTCGCATCTTATTTTTTTGTGCAGTGCAAATATTTTATGTAGAAAAGAATAATTTCGATTAAATTTTAAGTTTAAAGTTACAGTTTGAAATTTTATTGTTATTAATTGGTATAATTAAACTGTAATTTATTAATCTTGTAATTTATTAATAGTGTAATTAATAGTGTAATTTTGTAATTTATTAATAGTGTGTTTGTTTTATACGAAATTATATTAGAAATCGAAATATTTTTTGAAGAAGAATTTAAATTAATTTTTGATTTTAGATTTCTACAGTTACAGGTTTGAAATTTTTTTGTTATTAAACTGTAATTTATTAATCGTGTTTGTTTTATATACGAACTTATTAGAAATCGAAGGGTTATGGATTTACAACCGCAATCTGAAGTTTGGAAGCATTTTAAAAAATTGGGACAGGAACGAAAAGCAGCATGCAAGCATTGCCCAAAACATCTTGCGTTCAACGGATCTACAACAACATCGCTCATTCGTCACTTGGAAAATATCCATAAAATTGTTTTAAAACGGAAAAATGATAAAGAAATACATGAAACTAATGAACCTAACGAAGATGTAGATGGCACGAAAAAACCAAAAATAGTTGTGCAACAGAAGTCCCTACGAGATTTTTTGAAAAAAGAAACGTTGGCTTGTCTTGTAGCAAGGATGATTACATTGGATGGCTTTACAGCGCATGGTTTATGCCAGAGTAGCTTTATCAGGGAATCTTTTTCAGCTCGTGGTTATAAATTTCCAAAAAATCATTCAGATGTCATGAAACTCGTTCATGATCACCATGAAATTATTAAGCAGAAATTTGTTGAACAAACAGTAAAGCTACACTTAAAAGAAGGCAACAAATTTAGCTTGACTGTGGACGAGTGGACAAGCAAAAAAAATCGTCGATACCTTAACATAAATCTACATGAGTGTGGTGGAGAATGCCATAATTTAGGTTTGGTCAGAATTTTTGGTAGTTGCCCAGCTACAAAAGCAGTGCAATTAGTGGAAAACAAATTGCGAGATTTTGGATTAACGTTCAATGATATTATAGGGTGCACTACAGATGGTGCTTCTGTTATGGTTTCTTTTGGTAAAATGATACCTATTTTACATCAGCTTTGCTATAACCATGGTTTACAATTAGCAGTGCTAGATATTCTTTATAGAAAAAATGTTGTTCATCAGATTGAGTTAAATAGTGATACCTTAAGCTCAGACTCGGATGAAGTAAGTGATCAAGATTATGATACCAGTTATTGTGACGATAGTGATGGTGTTGAAACCCAAACTATACAACAACATGATATGCAATTTGAAGTTCGTTCGGATTTCAAATCAATATTAACACGAATTAGAAAAATCGTTGTTTTATTTAGAAAATCACCGGTGCGTAATAACATTTTACAAGCATATATAAAAAAAAAACATGGCAAGGAACTGAGTTTACAGCTCGATTGTAAAACACGTTGGAACACTATGTGTACAATGCTTGAACGATTTATAACAGTCCATCATAGCATTGAAAGAGCCCTGAATGATCTTAATTTGGGACATTTATTAAATACAGATAATCTTACTACAACAAAAGAAATTTCAAATGTGATGCAACCCATTAAATTAGCTGTTGAGGCGTTGAGTCGAAGGGATGTTAACCTACTTACAAGTGAGGGCATTTTAAAATTTTTGTTTGAAACAATAACCTGGTTTCGGTAATAAAATTTCTACAAAACCCGCAAACTATAAAATCTGGTGGAAGCTTAAATTCAAAAGATGATTTTTTTAAAATGTCACCTAAAAACGAAATCATTAAAACAGCAAAAGAATATGCCGAAAAATTTCTGGATTGTAAACCAACTGAGTCTACCGTCGAAGAGGATTCATCATTGGAGTTAATTGAAAACGACGCAACTGAAATAAATAATCTTAAGGATATTTTTCAAAATAACATCAATACCTGCCTTCAATCAATGCCAATAAATGAAGATAATGTTAACAAGTAAATTGGGAAGGAAATGAACATATACGAGGTAACGGGTATTATTTCATCCAATTTAGGAAAAATGCTCGAATCGTTAAAAAGCATCCAACCGACATCAACCGAAAGTGAGCGAGTATTTTCTTTGGCTGGAAATGTTGTAACGGTTAAAAGTCAAAGCTTAAGCGATCGCAGCATTGATGCAATCTGCTTTCTCAAAAGTTATTTCCTTAAAAATTAATTAATTTCCAATTTCCATTCCAATGTATTTAAATTTATATACATATATTTGAATGTACGTACTTAACATGTATTTATAAACTAAAAAAACAACTGGTTTTTTAATAAAATAAAAAAATTCAAAAGTATGTTGAGGTTTTTTAATTGATGTCTCAAAAAGCTCGTTCAGCTCGAGTAGCTCGAGTTTTGAATAGAAAAAGCTCGAAAGCTCGAGCTTTCCAAAATCATAAAAAGGCAGCACCTCTAACTAGATCCTCTTTAATTAGCAACTATAATTCTAGGTTCACTAACTTTTATTCCAATAAAATTCACTATAATTATCTAGAATCTTAATGGTTTTAACTACAATTTAAGTTTGTTTTACCTAGATTATCAGTCAATTTAAACTAAATTTTCAATTTAACTATTATTCTAGTGTAATATCTCTTTCCTTATATCTCTCATTTTAATATCTCTCTTCAAAATATTTCAACTAGAATAATCTAGCTAAATATTTTAACTAGATTTTTAACTGCTTTTCAAGGAGTTCCACATCTAGACTAGATGATCTAGTTGAATTCGAGCTCAATCTAGTTAAAAAAAGTTTACTGTGAACATAAGCTACTTTTGATTTGTGCATCTCATTTCGTAGTTGAAAGTTAAGCGTTAAAGTTGCATTAGTTACCTTAGTAAAAGTAATAGTCATTAGTGAAAAAAGAAACAATTATGAAAAAAGGACGAAAAATATTAGCTACGGCACTTAACAATAAAAATAACAAGAGTATGTTGTGTAATGAAATTACATTGAACTCGAATATGTTTACAGTGACTCCCAGCTTAAATGATGCACTTTAAAATTTAATACATTTTATTAAATAATTTGGTTTTAATAAAAAGAAATTAATAAATAATATAAGTAATTTTTAGATTATAGTTTAATTATTAATTTTCAATAAGAAAAAAAATAAATTTATTGATTACAAATAAAAAAATAAATAAAATGAGTAAACTCATTGCAAAATTATGTCACAGCTTAAATGATGCAGGAGAAATATTTCTAAAAATTAACTGTTTTTTTTCTGTTATAGATTTATTTTATATTAAATGCTATTATTCAATATTTGTGTAATGTCTTTACATATTACAAACGTTGTAAATTTAGTCAAAGGAAGAGGTATTTGTAATTTATTAGGAATTTTTAATATTATATCTTACAATGGGTCGTAGAACAACAATTGAAGAGCGAGAATTAATAATCTTGGATCACAATAAAGGGATAAGTCAACGGAAAATTGCTGAAATCGTTAATAAAAGTAGTTCAACAGTCCAACATATAATTGAACGGTATAATAATGAAAATAGTGTGGCAAACAAATCCAGAACAGCTCCAAACAAAATTTTTACCGATAAGGAAGAACGCTTAATAGTACGAAAAATTAAAGAGAATCCAAAATTAACCGCTCCAAAATTATCTCTGGAGGTTGAAAAAACATTGGGAAAGAAATCTAGCACCGAAACAATAAGAAGAGTTTTGAGAAGGGCTAATTTAATGGTCGAATATCTAGGAAAAAATTTTCATTAACAAAAAAAATCAACTGGTAAGAAATGCTTTTGCTAAAATATAGCAAAATAAAGATTTTCTATAATTTTGTTTTGTTTATAATCACTTCTTCTGGAAAACGGTTCTGTTTGTTGATGAGAGTAAATACAACTTGTACTGGAAAATGGTTCTGTTTGTTGATGAGAGTAAATACAACTTGTTTGGGTCTGATATTGAAGTTAATATTTGGCGGCAACCTAACCAGGAACTTAATCCCAAAAATTTAAAACCTACAATGAAACACGGTGGAGGACATGTGATGTTCTGGGGTTGTATCAGTGCTTCACGAGTAGGTAGTCTTAATTTTATAGAAGGTAATATGGATAAAACAATGTACCTTAATATTTTAAAACACATTTGAAAGCCAGTGTAGAGAAACTTGGTATTGGTGATTGTTTTCATTTTTATCAAGACAATGACCCAAAACATGAATCATATGTTGTTAGGGAATGGCTCTTGTATAACTGCACCCATGTCATTAAAACTCCAGCCCAGTTACCAGACTTAAATGTGATAGAAAATTTATGGTGGAAACTAGAAATTGAAATAAGAAAACATAAAATTTCAAACAAAGATGACCTGTAATAGGCTCTTTTAGATGAATGGTCAAAAATAGCTCCAGATTATACAAAAAAACTAGTTCAATCTATGCCAAATCGATTGAAAAAGGTAATAAAACATAAAGGAAACCCAACTAAGTATTAAAAAATTATTTTTAAAAAAAAGTAAACAAATTATTTGAATATTTTTACTGCTGCATCATTTAAGCTGTGACATAATTTTGCAATGAGTTTACTCATTTTATTTATTTTTTTATTTGTAATCAATAAATTTATTTTTTTTCTTATTGAAAATTAATAATTAAACTATAATCTAAAAATTACTTATATTATTTATTAATTTCTTTTTATTAAAACCAAATTATTTAATAAAATGTATTTAATTTTAAAGTGCATCATTTAAGCTGGGAGTCACTGTATATACTTTGAACCAAAATATTTTCATATGCTGAATATGCATTATCGGCATTTTAAAATTATGTTAATTATTTTAATTATAACAATATTTATGTGTATTACATTTCATAACAAGGTAAGTAAACAGTATGACTTGTATGAAAAAATATACAACAACAACAATTAATAAATCGCAATATGGAAACCAATTGTGTAGTACAACAACAATTGCATATAAAATATTATAATAATTGTTGAGTGCGTTCACTGTTAAATTTGGTATTCATACAACACGTGCCGGATCGCGAAAATGCTAACGGAGCAATTTTAGCGTATAAAAGAGTTAGTAATTTGGTGGTTCTGGTTTTGTATATGAAAAAATTAACTGAAAAGAATTACTAAAAATAAAAACATATTCCTTATTGATTTAAATTTTGTTTTATTTTATTTCAATATATGTATATATGTATATGAAAATTTTTTTAAATTTTTTTAAAAAAATTTCTAAGCTTTTTTATTTTATTGTAGGTTCGTAAACCGTGGCATTGGCCACAGTTCCCGCCTTATGGTGGGCCAATCTACCGGTGGTGGTAGCTCGTAGAAGTCGTATGTTAATTGGTGTATTCGCCTCGGTGGGAAAATCCCCCTCGGCAGAATGATTAGAATGAGAGTTACCGTCGTCATTAATGGCTATATTGTAAGACATCTTTTCTTTTCTTCTTTTAAAAAAAAATTTTCTATATAAAAATTTACATCTGATTAGTTTTTTTTTTAATAATTATTACACTTACCGAGTATGAGCAGCAAGGTTTGCCAATTCCAAATAGAAAGATTCTTAATTAACATTTTTCTTAAAATTTTGAGTTATTTTATTTTTTTATTTTTTTTTTTTTTGCAAAATATAATTTTTTTTTAAATTTTGAGATTTAATAACATTTGTTTCCTAACGTTTATGCAAAACAGAAGGATTTTTTTCCCCGCAAAACTATGTACTTTTTCATAAAATTAAGGAAAACACAATCTTATAATAATTGTAATATTATACACTGTTAAAAAAAAAGAAACAACATATTTAATATTTGATAATATTTGAACTTTTAAAAAAAAATTTTTTTTGTTTATACTGTTAAAAAAATGGGAAAACCATAAAATAATAAATATTAATTATTTTATTTTAAGAATATGTGATAAATGAATTTTTTCAGCAATACAACATTGTGTCAATTTAGAAAAAAAATATATAAGACTGGAAAGGGATCTATAGAATCTTAAATTTATCAGATCTAAGTAATCCATAATATCTTAAATTTGGTGGTCCTTTAAAATCTATATAATTTTAATTTTATATTATAAAGAAAGTAAAATCTATATCGAATTAAATGTTAGATACAGTTTGTAAAGAAAATCTTGTCACAAAGAAAAAAATTTAGTAAATTCATTTTGATTATTGATTAAAATACATTAATTTACCTTAAATTAATTTTTTATTAAAAAATATTAAACTGTTACTTCATTCTTTTTAAAATTATATAAAAAACATTTCATTTTAAAAAATAACAAAAAAAATATAAAGAAAAACAAAAAACTTCAATTATTTTATTTGGAAAGAAAGTCTTGTCACACACTTGTTCTAATATAATGCTTCTAAGAAACAAATTTAAAATTGGCGATAAAAAATCAAAATAACGGAATTTAATATAACAGGATTTTAGTTTAAGATCATGTAAATAATTTTTATGACCGAAAATGAATTTATAGTACAGTATATATCAATCATTAAATAAAGTTAGATGCAATTAAAAATGCCTGGTAAAAGAATAGGATATAAAATTATACAATTAATTTATTACAATTATTGTAAAGGTAACAGTGCCAAAAAATATCAAAAATGTTTAATGTGAATATAAGAACTGTTTATCGTGTAATTGAACGCGCTGAAAAATGTGGAAGGCTGGAATATAAGACGATAACAGGCAGGCCTAAAAAATTATCAGGTAGGAATGAGAGAAGATTACTGAAGCAAGTTACTGAAAATGGTCGAATATCACTTAGAATGCTGGCAACGGAAATGAAAAATGAATGTGGAGTAAATGTTAGTCATACGACAGTAAGAAAAGTTTTGAATGACCATAATTATAAATCAAGAGTAGCAAGGAAAAAACCTTTGTTATCAAAAAAAAATATTGAAAAGAGATATTTGTTCGCCCAGAATCATATAAATGATCCAGATGATTATTGGAATAATGTTATATTTTGTGATGAAACTAAAATGATGCTTTATTATAATGACGGACCAAATAGAGTGTGGCGGAGACCTCTACAAGCCCTCGAAAACAAAAATATAATTCCGACAGTGAAATTTGGAAAATTAAGTGTAATGATCTGGGGCTGTATATCAAGTCATGGTGTAGGAGAAATTGCTTTTATTGATGGAAACATGAATCAGCACCAATACTTAGATATTTTAAAAACAAATTTAATAAATAGTGTCCCAAAATTTGGCTTACAAGACAATTATAAATTTTATCAAGACAACGACCCTAAGCACAAATCATTGTTAGTTAGAACTTGGTTGTTATACAATTATCCTAGGGTTATAGATACTCCTCCACAAAGTCCGGACTTGAACCCTATTGAAAATTTATGGGCGTTTTTGAAGAAGAAGGTGGCAAAACGAGGTCCTAAAAACAGAAATGATCTGGTACAATATATTAAAGAGGAATGGGTTAAAATACCAGATGAGTTTGATGTGCCAAAACTCATAAATTCAATGAAGAGTAGGATATCGGCTGTGCTACAAGCCAGAGGTAGCCATACTAAATATTGAAGTTCTTTTCACATAAAAATTTATAATTTATCTTAACTTATTTAATTTTGACAAGACTTTCTTTCCAAGTAAAATAATTGAAGTTTTTTTTTTTCTTTATATTTTTTTTGTTATTTTTTAAAATGAAATGTTTTTTATATAATTTTAAAAAGAATGAAGTAACAGTTTAATATTTTTTAATAAAAAATTAATTTAAGGTAAATTAATGTATTTTAATCAATAATCAAAATGAATTTACTAAATTTTTTTCTTTGTGACAAGATTTTCTTTACAAACTGTATATTGATATATATTAAATATAATTCATTAAATTTAAAATAAAATTACACCCTATACATACTAAATAAAAATAAATAAGATCAATCTGTTTTAAAAAAATATATACTTAAGAAAAAAAAGAAAGAATAATTAATTATTAAAAATTTTAAAAATACTAATTGGAAAAAAAGAAATAATAATAAAGAATAATAAGAAACAAAAAAGATTTTAAAGGAATATTACTTATAAATCTAAAACAAGTAAAACCTATATTGAATATTATATTAAAAATTAAATAAGATCAAATAGATCTATTTTTTTAAAAATTATTAAATAGAATTTCAACAAGAAATTATTAAAAGATAGTTAATTAGTTAAAAAGATTTTAAATACTATATGATTAGAAATTGAAGAATTTTAAAGAATTTTACTTATAAAATAATGGAAATTGTGAATTAAGTTTTAGATAAAATTTTATATTTTGAGTTATTAAATTAACATTTTTTTTACATATTTATATCATAGTTTCAGATCATGTTTTTAGTATATTAAACTATTGTAAATAGAAGTAGCCAATTTTTTTTTTCGAATTGTAAATCTTATCATTATTATTTTGGAATTAAGAAAATTGTAAGTTTTATAACGCGTTTTTTTAACAATAAAGATATTTGCATTACATGTATTAAATTGAATGCTTCGAAACACCAATTTGTAAAATATAAGTCTATTTTTTAACTTGGGAAAGGGAGGTGTTGTGAAATTACATTGAACTTGAATATGTTTATTTACTTTGAACCAAAATATTTTCCTATGCTGAATATGCATTATCGGCATTTTTAAATTATGTTAAATATTTTAATTATAACAATATTTATGTGTATTACATTTCATAACAAGGTAAGTAAACAGTATGACTTGTATGAAAAAATATACAACAACAACAATTAATAAATCGTCATATGGAAAGCAATTGTATATGACAACAACAATTGCATATAAAATATTATAATAATTAAAAGCATTACTAAGGGTTGTAGACTTCATTGAGTGCGTTCACTGTTAAATTTGGTAATCACACAACACATGCCATCCGGCACGTGTTGTGTTTCGGATGGCTCCTTTAGCATTTTTAGCCATCCGACACGTGTTGTGTGATTACACGTGTTGTGTGATTACACGTGTTGTGTGATTATAAAAGACTTAGTAATTTGGTGGTTCTGGACATTCGAACAACGGAAGTATTCGACATGATAAAAACAAGTGGTATCTCAACAAGAAAAAGTGGTTTTATTTAAATAATTAAAAATAAAAACCTAGTCGATCACCGTGGCCAAAAGAAGAACGCTGGACAATTCCAAATTCCAAGAAACACAACAAGTATTAATATTAATGCTGATCATATTAGAGAAGCAGTATTAGTAAGAAGCTTAAAAAAAATCATTGACTTAAGCTACTTTGTCGAATGCAAATGTGGACAAAAAAACTTAAGCGTTTAGGAAAACTCATTTCACTTTACTTGTATTAGTTTGTTTGCAATAAGGAATACATGAAAGAAAGCTATTAAAAGAGCAATTCTAACAATAACCAAAAATCAATTTTCGCTTAAGTCGACTTAAGCTTTTATATCATATTTATACAGACATAATAAGGGTTCGATTATTATTTCAATTAGGTCCCCCAAATCCGTCCAGTAAAAGTTAGTTTAAAGAAATATTTTCAAAATAAACTATTAAAAAATTATACATATATGTACTAATAATTTCTTTCCAAAATTGTTAATTAATCACTTAATTGTATACTTTTACTATAAAATTTGCTATAAAAGTGGAATTTAATTAAGAAATTTTTTAGAATAATTTTCCGTAATATAGTATATTAATTTATACCAATTTCAAATGTTTTGTAACTAATTGAAAATTGTTGTTATGAAAACAAATTACCCAAATTTTATGTTATGTTATAATAATTATTAAGAAACAATAATGCAATATATATGGTATGGTTCAGTTGGTAGGTCGCCAGTTTCAAAATAATTTAATTCTGGTTCGAATCATTAGAATGTTTTATCGGAGTCGTCCATTGTTTTTATAACTTTAAAACTTAAGGGTAGATTAAGTGTTTTTGTTAATTGAAAAAGATAAACTTATAAACTAAGTAAGTATATATTGCAGAAAGTTGTCAAGATTCCTTGAAAATACAAGTAGTAACCTTTTAGAGTTCACGAACCTGTTACTTCCTTCGACCAATTTAATCAATAATTTACCATTGTTTCATAATATTATTTATAAAAGAATAAAAGAAGTTTATGTATAAATTTACACTTTCACACATCTGTTAGTAAATCTTTTGAAGTACTGAGCATAAACGTATCTGTTCCAAAAAACATTGTTATTGCTAGTTCTACTACATATAAATATAATATACTGCAAAGAAATATTTTTTTGTAATTTGAATATTATATGGGAAAGAAACTAAATCCGCGAAACGAAATCCCGGAATGACTAAAATCCCGAAATTTGAAAATCCCTGAAAATACAAAATCTCGGAATTTAAATGTCGGGAGCCATTTTATGTCTATGCTAATTTTTTTAATTTATTGCGTAAATTGATTACAAAAAAAAAATTTTCTCATTTATTTTTATAAAGTATAAAAATAAATGAAACAAAATATAACAAATTCAAATCAATTAATTTTACTTTGTTTGACATTGACTAGGAAAAAACTATCAAATTTTCTTTTAAAAGGGCCATAATTTTCATTTTTTTTTACATTTTGTAGTTTAATTTGTTGATTCAATTTGCAAATTAATTTTTTAGCACAATTTTAGTTGTTTGTATAGATTTAAAGTTAACTTTCTAATTACAATGTTTTTACCATTGTTAGGTTATGAAATCTAAATTCCTTCAAAAAACCATTTTTTTTAAAAACCCAAAAAATCGAAAATAAAACCAAAAAAAAATTCTTAAAAAAAGCTAATAAAATTTTTTTAATCAGAAAACATGTTTTGTATAATTTCTTTTTCACGAAATAGGACTATATACTAAATTATATTTTATTTTATTTCACTATATATATATTTTTCTCGCAACTATTTTTTTTAGTATATTTTTCTCGCAACTTTTTTATTGAAAATTGTAAAGAAAGCTAAATAAAAATTTATTAAAAAATATGAATAATAATTATACATATAAGAAAAATTAATAAAAGTGATATAAGAAAATAAATATATTAAAAATTATATAAGAAAATTAATAAAAAATTCAGCAAGAAAAATTAATAAAAAATTATACATAATTAATACATATATTAAAAATTATATATTTTTTTTTTATAAAATAGAATAAAAATGACAGATTCAGCGAAAGGATTATTTTCTGAAAAAATTAAAAGGCGATATAAGTTAAGACTGAATTTCAAAGATTTTTTCTTTTCAAAAAAGCGAATTTCTAATTTACGTAAACTTTTTGCCTACATATGCAGCAACCGCGACATATGCAGCAACCGCGATGCATATTAAGTAACGCTAATCCATTTAGCCTATCTTCACTCGTTGTGTTGCGTAAATACGCTTTCAGTCGTCTCATTATTGAAAAAGATCGTTTACTGTTTGATTTTGTAACCGGTAGTGTAACAAATATTTGAATACATTTTCGAACAGTAGTGTAATAAATATTTCAATTAATTTTTGAATTAATTTTCGAAAATTGATTCGACGCATGCTAAAAATGTATTCGAAGAATTTAAAACAGGGCGTTACAATAGTTTCAGTTCACCAATGCCCTCAACTATGCTACAGTTCGTAATACTTTTATATTTTTCTAAAAGGATTTTTGCAGAATTTTCGTGCTCTGATGAAAAGTTTTGTTCATTTGGCAAAAGACACATAAAAAATACAATATATTTTTATGTTTCAGAAACCGATCATGAACTTGCATCTTTGTAAAATCTAGAAAAGGAACGAAGATGACGATAATACTCTTCAGGAATTTCAACTGCAATGTTGCAGCGATGAGCTTGTCTTCCGATTCGACGAGAAATCCGTGTTTCTACATTAAGCTCGTCACATATTTTCTTGACGTCATGGGAAATTGTACTAAATTGCTTTTCAGTTTCGCGTCGTTTTTCATTTAGCCCTTGTTCAACATTTTCTGCCAATCGACTTAGCTGCAGGGTTATAGCAAAAACCTTGGAAAGATCATGAAGAGGTACTTGAAATTCTGTACTCCTAATAACAAATAACAGATGCAAGTTGAATTGTAGAAGAAGTTGTTTTGTCATCCCAATCCGAAATAATTTCCATCGCAGAAAGCTCCCTCTAATCTTTTAAAAGCTACACAAAAATGAACTTGTTTGCGCACATTATTTGTAATTTATTCTTATTACGCACAAAACCTTATTTAAAAAAATTATTCACAAAGGGTTATGATCAGAGACCAAAATTTCATTTTTTTATTAATAAAAAATAAAAGAAACAAAATACGTAGAAGAAAACATAACAGAATTTGTGTTACAAAAACATAAATTAAATTCAAATGTAACTTTATTATAGTTACAAAGTTATATATAAATAAAAATATTATTATAAATAATAAAAGCAAAAAAAAATATTTTATTTTAAATATTCACGACGATTTGTTTGGTTTTTCCCAATTTAAAAACTTAAATATTATATGCAAATGTTAATTAATTTCGTCCCCCATTTTGTATTTTCGAATGTGGTATATACAATTTTTACTGTTATGAGTCAAATTGACTCATTTTAGTACAACAGCTCATTATAATATAGCCGTAAATCTAGTGCTAAGTTCTGGAAATTGTATACATTACCGAGTGATCTTATACAATTTCGTATAAATAAAATTTCACAAGCATCAGACATAACGAGGTTTAAACTATGAGATTTAAACAGTGTACATGTACATATAAAGCTACGAAACGTGCAAAAAACACCCTCAAAATGTTTTAAGTATTCTAACCATTTCCACCTGCCAAACCAGCTGTATTGAAACCTCAAATTACGTTTTTTACTAAGTGGGAATACAAATTTGTAGTGTACAATAATTAATTTAATATTGTGTTACGAAAAGAATGAAACACAAAATTCACAGTATTCCCAAAAATGTACAAATATTTATTTTTCCTTTTATTAAGTTCATAAAACTAAAATATTTACTTGGTTCAATTAAAAAATGCAAAAGTATTATAACGATAATTAAATTATAAAAAAGACTAATTTTTATTATAAAACAATTTTCGAAAAATCACCAGACGAATTATTAGACCTTACAACTGACTACTATATACAGAATGAAAATTAGCTCAAAGAAAAAAATGCACCAAGGCTGATCAATAAACTATAAGAGCTAATTACAATAGGCTGCAATTGTCGGATGATTTTTTGACGAAAAAAAATTATATTTGAGAGAAATTTAATTTCTATAGAAAGACAAATTCTTCTTTTACTGTGGAATTATTACATTACAATTAGAGTTTCTGAAGATTCGGTATTTTCGGATTCGACGAATCCGGTTCTCTAAATAGTGATAACCGTCGAATCCGAATCCGATTTTAAATACATAAACACATATTTTAGTTTTATATTTTAAATTATTATGATTTTATTAATAAAGAAACATAAATTATGACAATATGGTAATTCATTTTTAGTATTAAAATAAAATAGTATATGTGGTGACTCAGGAATCACCCTGTAATAATATTTACAAAACTCGTCTAAGTTCTTAAAATAATTTATTATAAAAATGAGTTAGCAACAGAGTTAATTATTATTGTTATTATTATCATTGCACATTTGGCAAACGCCGATTGGTTAATTGCAATTCAGCAATTAACCAATATGCATGATTTAGATAATAAAAAGAAATTCAACAGCTTCATTCTTATCAGTTGTGATTAGATGCTAAACCGACGTGGTAAAATAAATTTATATTTTCGACAGAAATAATATTAATACGGTGTGCGTTAAAGTAATAAATATAAAATAAATTAAATCAAATATTATTCTAAATTAAAATTAATAAATTAGTTTGTGACTTTATAAATTAAGTTAGTTGTTTGAAAATAAATATTAAATTAAGATTAAAAATGTTTGTGAATAAATAGAAACATTAAATATAAACTATAAAACAAATCATCTTTTATTTTAACCGAACAACTACAATTGGTGACCCCAGTTTGAACATTAATACATTTAAAAAATTTAAAGTTACAAACAGAAATCTATTTAATCTATTTAGTATATTTAAAAAAAAAGTAAAAAGTTACACCATAATCAGTTTTTTTTTTTTTTTTTAAATTTATAAATAATAAACTTTAATAATTTAAATTTACGAAATAAAAACAGTTTAAACTTTGTGGTGAAAAGAATATCAAAACATTTAGTTAAATTTTAAATATAGAATTTGGTAAAAATAATACCATGAAGTAGACAAATTAATCATCTCAAAATTCTATAAATTGTAATATAATTAAATATTACACAAACAAGCATTTAAAAATTCTAACACAACTGTACTAAAAAGTCAAATATAAAAAAAACGGATTAATTATTGTATATGTTGAATAATAGATTACAAAAAATCGTGCGATAATTATATATACATAGATCACACGATATCAGCACATTTATATTATTAATCATCATTGATCATCATATCGTATGATATTTAAAATAGTTAAACATCGAGATCATCGCATCATAATCTTCAAAAATCAAATTAACAAGATCAACGTATCAAATTATCAACATTTAATCATCGAGAATTTTCATCAATTAATTCATAGATCGTCGAAAATTGATCATCAAAATCATCATACTGTAAGCAACTATTTCAACATCATCATCACCCAACGAGATACATCGTTTGCAGCATACATTTTGTATATTTTACCAAGTAAATTTGTTTAAATTATTAAAAAATTATATTATATAGGTTTTCAATATAAATATATCATATAAAAGAATAGAATTGCCAAAATAATTTGCACAATAAGTTTTTATTATAAAAAGTCGCATGACATAAAATTTTTGTGTTGGACAAAAAAAAAAAAAAAAGTCGCATACTATATTCTTTAATATTAAACGGCATTATACATTATATATTTGAAAATTTATATATTATATTCATTAATTGTAATAAATATATTCTTATTACAAATTGCTTATTTTAAAATTATAATTTTAATATAATATAAAAATATAATAAAATTTGGCATATATTTCAATATATAAAAATTTATAAAATTTAAAAAAAAAAAAAAAAAAAAAAAAAAAAAAAAAAAAAATATAAACAATATCATTATTATATACTAAGAAATTTTCATATATTTATATATTTTTTGGTATTAAAATTTAATACAAAAATTATTTAATTGTTTACAAAATTTTTTTTTTTTGGCACACTTTAATAAAATATATTTCTTTTGTCGAACATATAATTTAAAATTTACTGGGCCCGTCCAAAAATTACATATAATTTGGTATAAATTTTCGGGTTACCCAAATATTACGTTACAGATTCGGTACATATTTTTCAAAAATATTGTTTTTAAATATATTTAATTTTTAGCGAGTTGTGAGTGAAACAAGTATTATATTTTAATTATTTCGCGGGAAGCAATTTATTTTGATTATTTTATTGAAGATTTGAATTTTTTTTTTTCTCTTTCTTAATATCATGACTAACGACACAGTTGATAAAATTTTTCCACCAAACACAAGTTTCGGTGATAATACAAATCAGACTAGTAACAATACGTCACAAGTAAATGAAGCTCAAATGCATTCTGTGCGCGTGAAATTACCACAATTTTGGCCCGCAAATCCTACGACTTGGTTTATTCAGGCTGAAGCTCAATTTCAAGCGTATCGTATTACAAATGACGATACGAAATATTGCCTTGTAATAGCCGCATTACCACCAGAATCTTGCGACTCAATTATCGACATTCTATCCGATCCACCTGTTACGAATCGTTATAGCAACGTTAAAACAGAGTTAATTAAACGCCACTCTGTTTCAGAGACAAATCGGTTAGAAACATTGATCGCAAAAGCCGATATCGGGGACAGAAGCCCATCCGAACTTTTAAGATCAATGAAACAATTGTCAGGACAATCATTTAATGACACTATTATTAAAAAGTTATGGCTTCGGAAGTTGCCGCAAGTCATACACGTCGCGTTAGTAGCTGTGGGCGATAAGCCACTTACTGAATTAGCTGATATAGCTGACAAAATTTATGAAGCACAGCAAAATGCGAGCGTTTTCTCAATTACCGATAATAAACCGTCAGTACAGAACACCGACAACTCTGATTTTAATGTACGCTTATCAAGAATCGAAGCCATGATATCTAGACTAGACGCCGGTTATGGGAATCATTCTAGATCGCGTAACGTCAACCATTCTAGACCGCGATACAATAATAATAATCAACCGAATCGTCAACGTAGCGCGAGAAGTCATTCAAGAAATCGCCAATCTCATTCTGTTTCATCCGACAAACAAGGATTATGTTGGTATCACAGAAAATTTGGTGATAAAGCGACAAAATGTCGATGCAATCAAAAACCAACGTCGAATCACCCAAACTAGATAACGCACCGCGTATTGCGGCTAACGGTGCGAACAAATATAATAGCCGCCTCTTCGTTCGCGATAAAACAAATAACATCGTTTTTCTAATCGACACGGGTGCAGACTTATCAGTATTGCCGTGCAAAACAAAGTCAATAAATAATAATTCAAGCGTATCACTGTCCGCTGCAAACGGTTCGATTATAAAAACGTTCGGTTCGAAAATGTTAAAGATTAATTTGGGACTGCGCAGGGATTTCATTCATGAATTCATTTTGGCTGACATCGATCGCGCAATTATCGGCGCTGATTTTCTTAAAAAGCATGGGCTTATCGTAGATCTAAAAAATAACAAAATAATAGATCCACGCACCCAACTTTCGATCAGCACGCTTACATGTAAATCCAAAACACCAACACCCAAAAATTTTATGGTAGAAAATGATTTCTCGGCAATTTTATCAGATTTTCCCGAACTCTCACAACCTCCGAATTATTTTAAAGATGTTAAGCATACGGTAGTACATCACATCGTTACAAAAGAACAGCTTCCATTCTCAAAACCACGTCGACTAGACCCAGCAAGACACGACGCAGCTAAAAACGAATTTGAAATTATGGTCGAAATGGGAATCTGTCAACCATCGTCTTCACATGTTTCATCTCCATTACACATGGTGCGAAAGAAAAACAATACGGATTGGCGACCGTGCGGAGACTATCGTCGTTTAAATGCCGATACAATTCCCGACCGGTACCCAATCCCGCACATTCAAGACTTTGCCATGCGCTTAGACGGTGCTAAAATTTTTTCGAAAATTGACTTAATTCGAGCGTATCATTTAATCCCAGTAGCGGAAGACGATATACATAAAACCGCCATTACAACGCCTTTCGGTCTTTTCGAATTTCGACGTATGCCATTTGGACTCCGTAACGCTGCACAAACGTTTCAGCGGTTTATGAACCAAGTTTGTCGAGGGTTAGATTTTGTTTTCGTTTATATTGACGACGTCCTTATTGCATCGAATGACCCCGAAACGCATAAAAAGCATCTTCAGCAATTATTTCAAAGATTGTCAGAATACGGGATTACAATTAATCCTTCTAAATGTATTTTTGGCGTTACGGAGCTCAGTTTTTTAAGTCATCGAATTACTGCAGAAGGAATTTCGCCTTCGGAAGACCGGGTTGAAATTATTAAAAATTTCCCTACTCCCAAATCTATCAAGCAAATTCAACGATTCGTCGGTATGGTAAATTACTACCATAGGTTTATACCTAAGCTAGCCGAATTACTCACCCCGATTTATGCTTACGTAGCACAGGAGCTAAAAACGAAGAGTAAAAATAAAATTTTAACGTGGCCAGACGAATTAAATTCCACATTACAAAAGGTAAAAAATGCACTGGTTGAAGCCACCGCACTCGTACATCCACAGCCAAACGAAAAATATTCAATCGCCACCGACGCATCAGATATCGCTTTAGGCGCTGTACTACAACAATCATCTAGATCCGGTTGGCAACCGCTCGCCTTTTTCTCAAGAAAACTTTCACCGGCCGAGACAAAATATTCAGCGTTCGATCGAGAGCTACTTGCTATATACGCAGCGATAAAACACTTCCGATACGCGGTAGAGGGGCGTGAGTTCACGATTCTGACTGATCACAAGCCGTTAGTCAACGCGATTTGCTCAAAAACCGAGCGCAATCCTCGTCAGACCAGACACCTCGATTTCATTGCGCAATTCTCGACGGACATTCGCCACATTCCTGGCAAAGAAAACGTAGTCGCAGACAGTTTATCGCGTTTATCCGAAATAGTTTCAGTTGATTTAGACCACTTCGATTTACAAAAGTTAGCGCAACTCCAGGTAAACGATAAAGAGTTAGAATCATTACTAACAAATACTAAATCTTCCTGGAAACTAAGTAAAATACAATTACCAGATTTTGATATATTTTGCGAGACAACAACGTCAAATAATAGACCTTTTGTACCCAGTTCTTTACGTCGTGCTGTTTTTAATAATTTACATAACTTGGCGCATCCTGGTATTCGTGCAACCAGAAAATTGATTGCATCCAGGTATTTTTGGCCAAATATAAATAGTGACACGAATTGGTGGACTAAGACTTGTATTCCGTGTCAAAAGTCCAAAATTCACCGTCATACAAAAACTGAACTAGGAGTTTTTAATATACCCACAGGTCGCTTCGAGCATATTCATATGGACCTGGTTGGTCCATTTCCGATTTCAGAAGGTAATACATATATATTAACAATAGTTGATCGCTTTACTCGTTGGCCCGAAGCATACGGTTTACCAAATATGACAGCTACTGCAGTTGCGAAAGCTTTTGTAACTAATTACATTTCACGATTTGGGATTCCAGCTAGAATTACGACTGACCAGGGCACACAATTCGAGTCAAAGTTATTTCAAGAGCTGACTAAACTTCTAGGTGTTCATCGTATCCGAACAAGCCCTTACCATCCGCAAGCGAACGGGTTAGTTGAACGGTTCCACCGTCAACTAAAAGACACTCTTCGAGCACGTAATAGCAATGAGAATTGGCATAGCGAACTTCCAATTGTATTACTAGGAATCAGAGCCGCGGTAAAAGAAGATCTACAGTGCTCACCCGCCGAATTAGTGTACGGTCACACTCTAAAACTTCCGGGAGAATTTTTTATTACCGAGAAGCCTGAACCTCGCGATCATAACATCATTATCGAAAAGCTCCAAAAAACAATGCAAAGACTTATTCCAAAGCCAACGCGGCTGGTAGATCAAAAGTGCATTTTTATTCCCAAGGATTTGAACTCTTGTAATTTTGTGTTCGTTAGGAATGATAGGATTAAACCGACTCTTTCACCGACGTATGACGGACCATATCGAATTATTCGAAGACTTCGTAAAACTTTTATTCTTTTAATTAATAATAAACAATCTTCAATATCAGTTGATAGGTTAAAACCCGCCTATGGAATTTCAGCTTTAAAATCGAAATAGATTGTTTCACGAAATATTTAAAATATCGCACCTAAAATTTTTCTTTATAGTAACAACATATTTGTTACTTTTCGTTATATATACATATATATTATATATTTTTTTTCTCACTCGGAGGAGGGTGATGTGGTGACTCAGGAATCACCCTGTAATAATATTTACAAAACTCGTCTAAGTTCTTAAAATAATTTATTATAAAAATGAGTTAGCAACAGAGTTAATTATTATTGTTATTATTATCATTGCACATTTGGCAAACGCCGATTGGTTAATTGCAATTCAGCAATTAACCAATATGCATGATTTAGATAATAAAAAGAAATTCAACAGCTTCATTCTTATCAGTTGTGATTAGATGCTAAACCGACGTGGTAAAATAAATTTATATTTTCGACAGAAATAATATTAATACGGTGTGCGTTAAAGTAATAAATATAAAATAAATTAAATCAAATATTATTCTAAATTAAAATTAATAAATTAGTTTGTGACTTTATAAATTAAGTTAGTTGTTTGAAAATAAATATTAAATTAAGATTAAAAATGTTTGTGAATAAATAGAAACATTAAATATAAACTATAAAACAAATCATCTTTTATTTTAACCGAACAACTACATATATATATATGGTAATTCATTTTTAGTATAAAGTAGTATATATGTAGTATTTATATAAATAAAATAGTATATATGTATACAACCATTAATTATTTTGGTTTAAATAAAAAGCTTTCAAAAACAACAATGAATTTAGCAATTTGTCTGATAAACGAGAGCGAATTTTGGTACAAAAGGTGCCAGACAACGAAAATGTTCTTTCTGCATCGGTTGAGGTAGGCTTAATGGTCAAAAGCGCATCATACAGTTTCTGCAAATTTGATGTTCTTTTGCTGGTATTTTTAAACAAAGTGAACTCTTGTTTCAATTTGTTAAAATTTCCTTTTTGGGCAGGTTCTACAATTGCACTTTTTAAAATTTCATCCAATTCTTTTTCAATAGACATTGTTGGGTCCGAATCTTCTTCATTACTCGTTTGTGTAACTATTTCACATTCACACTCCGTTTCGGTTACATTTTCATATTCAGTTACATCAGCAGCACCAAAAATTCTTTTCATTGTATCTCCAGCTAAATTTAACACATCTCTTGATGGAGTATAATTTGTGTCCCTTAAACATTTTAAAAGCGTCATTAAATTGGGATTTAAACGATCCTCAATGCGTTTTGATATGTTTGTTAATAATTCGGAACCTATTGCAGTATTAGCTTCTCTTAGTTTTTTTTTCATAAAATTAATACCCAACTCAGAGGAAACTAAAGTGGAATCTTCCCGACTTAGAGCCTTTACTGTTAATTTTATTGGTTTAAGTACTGTGCTAAGATCGTTGAGCAAATTAAAATTCAAATTGTTTAATAATTCGGTAGAATTAAACTCGCGAAGGGCATCCTCGACATAAAAACGTATTCTCTAAAAGTTTTCCACCATATCTGCCATAGAATTCCACCGCGTTTTGACGTTTAATTTCAATTGCAATTCATGCCCTAATCCAGCTTTAATTTTTTCTTGCAAAAATCCATTTTTAATTGTTGAATATTTGAAAAACTTCACTATTTTTCTAACTTTGTCAATACTTTCATTTACATTTAATGATTCTTGGAATTCATTACCATTATCATCATTGCCGATTAAATTTACTACATCGATATCATCTTCAAAGATATCTTCGTCATCAGACATATTATCAGTTTCATTGTCTTCTGCATCATCATATAATATCGGTTTTTTATAAAGGGTATCGCACACTCCAAGTTGAAGACCATGATTTAGACAAAGCTGATATATGACTGGACATTCTCGCCCATATTTTACCATCATTTTGCAGCCATCACTAGTTGATGATACTATATCGGTTTCAAAATTTATACCGAAACTTTTAAGATGATTTGTGACCAAAACTACTAAATTAGATGCTGAGCATGCTCCAAATATTCTTACCAAACCAAGATTGAAAAGCTTTTTTTTATCTGAATGTAAGTTAATGTTTAGAAATCCCTTCATACGAATACTCGTCCATTCATCCAAAGTAATACTAAATCTATTATTTTGTGTTATTGTATTTTGAAGTTGTTGAATCATTTCCTGTTTTTTATTAAAATAATTGTTGTGGATAAGCTTCATTACATCTGTCTCATTTTTAGGTTAATTTTTATCACTTGATTTTAGAATTGACTCTCGAATAAATTGAGATCTGGTTATGGCCCTAATTGATATTCCATCAACAGTTGCTAGCTGAGTAACAAGTTCTTCTAGGGTTTTTTTTCGATGTTGTGGTGTAATCTAATATAGTTTTAATTTTTTTAGTTGTAGGTTCATCTTGTGATTTTTCAGTTTCGTTATTTTTTACACTTATTCCATGCTGAACATTTAAATGTTTGGTCATCGGTGATGTACTACCATCCGTATTGGATAAGATTGCACCACATTCATTGCATTTTGCTTTTGCTTGTTTCGAATTTACATTTTGTTGTGGAGTAAAATAATTCCATACTTTTGATTTTTTATTTGAATTTGACATAACTGAGGGATAAGTTTTTCAGAATATTTATATATATAAATGTACGCAAAATTAAGCTAATTATTACCTGAAGATTTAAAAACCAAATTCCAAGTACAACCACTTTTAACAAAAATTTTAATTATACTAAAAAATTACATATTTATTTATACATTTATGCAAGTGCATGGCCAACTTTTTATAGAAAATGTATAAATTAACAATAATATTGTTATAATAGATTTTGAATTGTTCAAGGCCCACTCTAATATATTGCATTCAAATATTTTAATATTATGTACAAATAAATATTTTCATATTCATGCAAAAATAAAACAAAATTTTATCTACATACTTGGTTTTCAAAATCTCCGCAATTGAAATTAAAATTTGTTTTTCAATTGCATTATTTAAAAAACAACTTAAACGGAATCGACGAATATCAGAACGAATCTCGGTTCCGAATTAAATGGAAAGATTCGGCGGTTCCGAATCCGAATTACCCGGTATCAGAAACTCTACATTACAATTAAAGTTCAAAGCTGTGGAATTATTACATTACAATTAAAGCTTTATTTGAGATATTTATATTTTTATAAGAATATTAAAATTCTTCAATAAATTAACCATACTGCCGCCCTTGAATGCATCTAGGTTGATGAGATGTATTCAAAGTCATAAATTGTTAGCGGAACCAAATGAATTTGTCGCCTGTAGATTTTTTCGCGAATTTTGATGTCTACAACAGGAACCTTTGAATCTCTTCCAAGATGTAGTTTAACAATCCGTCCGAGCGACCAATTTTGTGGAGTTAAGTTATCTTAAGCGACTATAACCAAATTGCCAACTTTAGCATTTGCAGAAGCTTCTGACCATTTCTGACCAAAATATTGTTTTATCGCTGCGATCCTGTGAAATTTTTTGATAGAAAAAACATTAGCATGTTATATATACTGTAGTTAATATTAAATAATTAATATTGATTTTTTATAAGTAATTTAATATTAATCTGCTAGATAATTCTTTAAATATGCGGAGTACGAAAATGTTCAAAGTCAGAGCTACATAAAATATTTTTTTGTTAACCACTAAATAGTTGCAGAATAATTAAATTAATACAAGTTATGAGAGAACAAATTCAGCAATGAAACTTCAGCAACAAATGTTTCTGATACAACAATGATTCTGCACGACAATGTTGCAAGACTAGAGGTGAGAATGGCAACAATTTTGTCCAACAATGATGATGATGTGTGCCAGCAACAAATTTGAGTAAAACTAACGAATTGTGGCATAGAATGAATAAATTAAAAACGGCAACGAACTTAATTTTCAAATTTATACTTTTTTTTTTTTTTTTGTTAACGAAATTATAATATGTTTGAATGATGATTCCAAATGTTCTTTCAGAATTTTCAATAAAATTTTAGTAAAAATGTTACCTTTATAAAATATATTTCCAATACTTGCTGTTGATCTAGATAGAATCTTCAAAACGGGAATGTTGATCATCAGATGATCGCGGGAAACTGTTAATTTGATATCCGTTATGTGGCGTTCCTTGAATGACCTTGGAAATTTCAATGTCAGCCAATCTAGAAACCAATCTGGATACTGTGGTCCGGACAAAAATATGACCAGACAGCTAGACTTAACCAGCAAATCTGGATATTATTCTCAATCACCGATAAATCCGAACCGAATAAACCGAAACACGTGCGATATCACGTCGGGGTCACCAAAATGTACAATAATTAATTTAATATTGTGTTACGAAAAGAATGAAACACCAAATTCACAGTATGTATTCCCAAAAATGTACAAATATTTATTTTTCCTTTTATTAAGTTCACAAAACTAAAATATTTACTTGGTTCAATTAAAAAATGCAAAAGTATTATAACGATAATTAAATTATAATTTTCGAAAAAATCACCAGACGAATTATTAGACTTTACAACTTGAGTACAATGAAAATTAGGTCAAAGAAAAAAATTTACCAAGGCTGATCAATAAACTATAAGAGCTAATTACAATAGGCTGCAATTGTCGGATGATTTTTGACGAAAGAAAATTATATTTGAGAGAAATTTAATTTCTATAGAAAGACAAATTCTTCTTTTACTGTGGAATTATTACATTACAATTAAAGTTCAAAGCTGTGGAATTATTACATTACAATTAAAGCTTTATTTGTGATATTTATATTTTTATAAGAATATTAAAATTCTTCAATAAATTAACCAGTCAGGATACCAAATGTTTTTTAACAAAAATAATCTTTTTTCATCGTTGTATTGCTAAAATGTTATTAGTAATAAAATTACTAATAACATTAATATTTACATTGAATCTGAATCCGATGGAGACTCACATCCACTTACCAAAGCTGCAGCGCTATCATTTGTACCAGGAACAGGACCAACCTGATCAACACACTCTGTTCTTTCTAAATCACTTTTTTTTTTACAAACATAATTTGTGAAAGTTGAATTTTTTAATTTTCTCATCTCATTCATTTTCACAAAATATTATTTAGAATTAAGAAATTTTAAAATTAACATGAAACAAAAATTAGACTATCTCTAAAGAAAACAAATTTTAAAATAGGCTTTCCTTAAAACCCGAGTCGTATTAAAAAAAAATACACCCGTTTGAAAATTTAAAAACGCAACTGCTGGCTGTCGCAAAAGTTTTAATGCCAATTGAGTAATCTTGAAATAAAATGATTTGTCACTTACTCAAGCGAACTTCATTTATGTATTAAACCAATTAATATTATTTAATAATCATTCATTTATGTATTAAATCAATTATTATTATTAGTTAAAGCATAAACTAATAAACTATAAAGACAATTATATTTGAATATAATTTTGTTCGCTTTTTTGCCTATAACAAAAGAAAAAAATCTCTAGCCTTACATTTCAAGTATAAAAATATTGCAAATCATGTAAATCAGTTTTTCTCTTGTAAGAATGAGTTTGACTTGCACTTGGGAAAAAATTGTCGAATTTTCTTTTAAGAACGCCATGATTTTTAGATTTTTTTTTGTAAATTCTTTTAGGTTCTTCTTAAATTTTTTGTTTTTATTTTTGATGCAAATTTCAAATTAAGTTTTTAGCACAAAATTAGTTGTTTTTATACATTTAGAGATAACTTTCTAATTACAATTTTTTCTTAGCAATGTAAGTTATGAAATCTAAATTGCATCAAAAAATCAAACCAAAAAAAATCTAAAGTACAACCAGAAAAAAAGTTTTTTAAAAAAACCAAACCCACGAGTCATTATTACGCCACCATCGACGTCGTTGGTTATTATCATACTATGAAACTCCTACACGTTTGCGCTCTTAAAATAAAATTCCTAAATTTATTTTTCAGTTACATACAGTAAGAATTGAAAAATAAATTTTCATAATTCCTATATTTCACAAATCCAAATAAAAAGTACACAGAAAATTTTGTATATTCTTTATGAGCAACTGCAATTTTCATTGTTTTGTTTTTCTCTCTCTACACACACAAAGCTGCCAAATTTTAAAAAGGGTATTAAATTATAGTATTTTCCAAAATATTATAGTACATTTTTAAAACCCACAAAAACACATGATATCAAAAAAATATTTTTAGCCTTATTCAGCAAACTAGGTATTGAAAATAAATTTATATATAAAATAACATTTAGTTTTAGTTCAGTTATTAAAATTAAAAAAATTGAAAAGTAATATAACATAAAAAAAATTAACTTTGTTATCTTAATCAAATATCGAATTGAAAATCAACTTCGTTCTGTTCATTATCTGTTGACTTAAATTTATAAATATTTTGAATATTTCGCTTTATCATATCCTTGCTGGGAAGAAACAACACGCATCCACCTTCCAGGGTTACTTTTTGTGATGTTACTTTTTCTGATGTTAATCAGAACACGCATCCACCTTCCAGGGTTACGTTTTGTAATGTTAAGTTGCGTTGACTGGTTCTACTATTAATTTATTTCTTATTTTAGTTTCACTAAATTAACTTTACTAAAAATATGCTCGCACTCTGCATTCGGATGAGGTATACATAATATATTTAAAACATATCTCGATAGGTTTTGAAACACAAAATTGTTCAAATTTTCATATTTTAGCAATTTCGACCAAAATTTGTTAATTTGTTTTTCTCTTGTAATATCTGCTGGTAATGAGGAAAACGAAATAGGTAGCAATCTCCTTTCATTATGAATTTCTTGGTATCTTGTTTCATCATTATCTAAAACTCTTGGAAATGCTATTAAAATTGGTGCTATACTTGGAAAAGTTTCCCTGTATTTATTTTCTGGATTAAAAGCAATCAATAACTTCAAACTATTTGTATCACTGAAATTAAAACGCTTTTTAATTTCAATTTCCAGACAGGCAACTTCAATAAAACACAGACATCTTTCAAAAAATTGGTTCAGCAATTCTTGATTGTTTTGATTTCAGGTCTTGAAATTTAGTAACACCTAGTGAGATGTTTTTTTGTTAATGTACTTTGAATTTATCTGAAGAATTTATATCATTTAGTTGTGTTGTAAATACATATTCGCGCTGGATAAAACAAAGAAATATACCTTTGCACATCTCGGAGAGTTTTTCAAACAAATTTGTTACCACTACTTGCACAGTGTGAAAATACTTATTAAAACCAACAAATTTTGGCAAATACACAACTTGGTTCAATTTGAACGCAATGTTTTTGGCAGATCCAGTTTATGAATCGGGGGAACTAACTTCTCTTATTATGGCGGTGGCTTTTTTCCTGCCAAGTTTAATTCCTTGAGCTACTTTAGAATCAGAGAAAATCATATTAAATTTGATAAATGATCGGCAGGATTAAAACCGATGTTGTGCTCCGCTAAAAATGCACATAACATTGTTTCTCGTAAGGAAATCGGTTCATTAAGATTGGTATACTATCTATCTTTCGATACGAAGCTAGTTACTTTAGTGATTTAGTCTCACCTTTCAAACACGATTTATGTTTTTTCCTTCTGAATAATTTTTTTTTTTACATCCTTTACATCCTTTATATACAAACTTTACTTCCTTTAAATCGGGAGTCTTTTTCCCAAGTTCTTCTGTACTTTTGAAGTCTTTTTATTTTTTTCCTTTTAAGTTCGGTAACATTATTGCTGCTGCTACTGTATATATTGGAAGTATTAGTATCATCTCTATAGTTGTGGATGTCCATGATTATGTTGTGTTTCTCCTTTTGTATTTTGGAATTTCCAGCGTTCTTCTGGACTTCTTGGCCTTGGTGATCGACTAGGGTTTTAATTATTTAAATAAAACAACTTTTACTTGTTGCGATACCTCTTGCTTTAGCCATCCGGCACGTGTTGTGTAATTACCAAATTTAACAGTAAACGAACTCAATGAACTCTAAAACCCTTAGTAATAATATCATATGTTTTCCATTATTATAATATTTTATATGCAATTTGTTGTCATACATAATTGCATATGACGATTTACTAATTGTTGTTGTTGTATATTTTCATACAAGTCATACTGTTTACTGACCTTGTTATGAAATCTGATACATATAAATATATTGTAATAATTAAAATATTTAACATAATTTAAAAATGCCGATAATGCATATTCAGCATATGAAATTATTTTGGTTCAAAGTAAATAAACAAATTTGAGTTCAATGTAATTTCATTACATAACACCTCCCTTTCCCAAGTTAAAAAATAGACTTATTTTTTACAAATTGGTGTTTCGAAACATTCAACCTAATACCTATAATGCAAATATCTTTATTTTACCCAAAAAAAACGTTATAAAACTTACAATTTTCTTCATTATAATATATAATGATAAGATTTACATTTTTCTTACAACAATGTATAATATTATTTAATATATTATTTAAAACATGATTGGACACTCAAAATAAAACTTAATTTAATTATTTTCAAATATAAGTAAAAATCTTTATAATTCTTCAATTTCTTATCATATAGTATTTAAAATCATTTAAAATAATTAATTATCTTTTAATAATTTCTTATTGAAATTCTATTTAATATTTTTTTAAATAAAATACATCTATTTGATCTTATTCTCATTTCTTTTTCTTTATTGTCTTTATTTTTTATACTGTTTCAATATAAAAAAAACTTTATAATAACAATTTTACAAAACAAACTTCATATTAAGTTTTAACAATCTTAACAAAAATTGTCCTTTCCTTTTCTAAAAAATATGATAATTACATAATTTTATGATATAATTTTAATTAATTGTGATATAATCTTTATTTTTCACGAAAATATATATTTCATATAAATTGTAAATTAAGTTTTTTTAAAAATAAAAATTCGGTATATTCTTATATATTTTTTGTGTTGTGGTTCTAAATCCTACAATTTTTTATTTATTAAAATATAGCTCTACTTAAAAAAAACTTCAAATTTTATTATGTGCTTCGAAACCCTACTAATCTCAAAAACATTCGTAACTATAACTCTTTGTCCATTGTACGTACCATTGTTTTGTATTATTGTTTAACTGTCACTTATAGTCCACAAAACCGTAATCTCTTTATCCTACGGAAATAACCTATTAAAGTGGTTTTAACCCTACCCGCGCCTACTAAATCTGTTTCGTAATAGTTGGTACTGATAGCACTATTAATTGTAATTTTATTATATAATTTTCCTTTGTTGCATAGCTTTCTTCCAAATTTTCGCTATAAACTTCTACTCTTCCTAAATTCAGATAAAATTGATTCTTATCAACCACTAGTACTTTGTTTGCACCGCTTTCCATATTACTCGAATCAGCTTGACTTTTTTCTTCAAAATTACCTTGATCTGTTTTTTCTATTAAAATCTCCTTTACTTCTTTAATTTCGATACCTTCTACATCTTCTACATTATCTTTTATATCTTCAATATCTTCTGCTTCTTCAAAATTTTCTATTTCTACAAAATTTCCTGATAAGTCATTTGGAATCACTTTTATATCTTCAATATCTTCTGTTTCTTCAAAATCTTCTGTTTCTACATTATTTGCTACCAAATTATTTTCCGCTAAGTTATCTGAATTTAGTTTTATATCGCCATTACAATCTTCCTTCACAACATTTACTAATAATTTGTCATCTTCAGTACTACAATAACTTACTGCAGAAGTTCTACTATCTTCATAATCTATACTCTCTATAAAATTTTTCAATTTTAAAGTTTTATTATCTTTATTATTTATCTCATTTCTCTTTATCTCACATTTATTCCTAGTAACTTTTATCCCCAGTAAATCTTCAAAATTTATATTATTAATATTTTTTCCTAAACCGCTTATGCAGCATTTATCTTTCCCTTCTTGCGATATATCTTTATTGACGTTTTCTTTTTCAACTTTTTCAGTTACTTCTACTAAAACTTTATTTGTTGACAAGTGATCTTTTGTGTTAATGATTTCTTTCTGTGATTGCCCTGATTGGTCATATTCCGTTAGTTGACAACTTTCAAAAGAATACAAGCTTGGCTCAGCACCAGTTTTGGTTAATGATTTTACAAATGGCACTAGAATTTCGGTTTTATTTTCCATCGTTTCTGGGAATTGCAGGAATTTCTGTGGACCAAAAACATTACAATTTTTCTCTATAAAATCGTAACCCAGAATACCATCACCTGGTATTCGTTCGTCCTTAGTCGTTACTTGAAACTCACAGTTGAATCCTCCATTAAGTAAGAATTTACCATTACATCTACCAAGTGTCTCATTTTGCCCATGTAAGGTCTTTATGTGTGTTTTTTGATTTGAGTCAATTTTTACACTCTTCAGAAGTGACGTATTTTTTATTATACTCACTTGAGCTCCTGCATTTATTGAAAGTGTTACTGTTCCGTTAGCTGATATATCCAGTGGCAATTCTACTAATTGACCTATTTTTAAATTTTCCCCCTCCTCTGCATTTGTGGTTTCGAATGAATCGGGTTTTTTGGTTCATTCTCTACTCATTTCCCGACCGAATTACTTTTCTCGCCTCATATTTTTGTCGTGCAGGGCAGTACAAGATGTCGTGACCGACCATGTCACACCAATCACAATTTGCTATTTTAGCTGTCGACGCTGTTCGTGTGCATTGTTCTCTCCTATGTCCCAATGTTCTACAATTTGTACAATAAACTGAATTCCTATTATTACAAAAACGACTTATGTGGCCTGGTTCACCACAAGCGAAACATTTAATATTATTATTACTAACCCTTCTTGAATCATTGCCGTTTGCTCTATCCGCCCTGTAGTTATTGTTATTTTCCGTGTTTCAATTAGGCTGACGCGGCAAAGGACGTGGTGCAGGTTGATAGTTTTCTCTGTTTCTGCTTTGTATATAATTTGTTTCCCTTTTGTCCTTATTTCCAATTTGGGTCAATAACTCCTTTAACAAACTAGTTATTTCAGCTTCATTACGTCCTCGTTTTCTTTCTGATGCATTCCCCATTGCGTAGTCTTCCCTTGCGTAGTCTCTAGCTTTCTGTACAGTCACCCTTAAACTTGAACAATTTTGTGATCTCACATAATGTTTTAAAGGTTCTGAACGTAAACCTCTAACGAAGGTGCGTTTTGCTACTTTCATAATTTCTTCTTTCAATACTCTACCCTCATCTTGATATATATTATCCACCATCATTGTGTATGCCTCAAGTTTTTGTAAAAGTCTGTTATCAAGGTCCTTCATCGGACCTTGATAACACTCCTCTAGCTCCCTTGCCAATTGAGGTAGATCTTTATATGGCAAAAAGTGGTTACTTAGGATTGACTTAAATTCATCAAAATCTGATATTTGCTTGTTTTGGAACAAAGCATTCGCCTTCCCCCTTAACTTACTTCTTACGAGATTTGTTAAAATAAACATTCTTCCTGACTCTTCCGTAATATAATACGCCTCCTCAGCTAAAGCCAAAAAATTTTGCAAGTCTAGAGCAGGGTTCTCCCCTGATCCTGAAAATGGTGGCACGTGTACCAAAAAAGTTTCCGTAACAGATAAGAGACCATCACTAAAAGATATTTGATGCTGCTGTAAATTTTCACTGCCCTGCCCTAATAACATTGTACATATTATTCCGACGTTGTGACGGCGGTGTTTGTTGTCTACGTAAATGACCAGGTTATTTTTGGTAAATTGCCTTTACGAAAAACGTCAATATTAGATTCGGGGAAATTATACATTTCCGGTTTCTTAAAAAGGTTCGTAGGCACTGGTGGTGCTTTTCGTAAAGGCAATTTACCAAAAATAACCTGGTCATTTACGTTTGACCGTCTTAGTTCCAAATTGTCTATAGTTAAGTCATTAAAATCATTCATGTCATGTCCTAATGCATCTACTTCGCGTTCAACTTCGTTATTGGAAACATTGCCAATAATTTTGGTTTCGGATTCGTAACAGGAGAATTTGATTTATTGAATTGAGGACTAATGTTATCGAAATCGAAACTATCTATTCTTTCTCTAAATTTTCTAATACTACGTTCCATAAAATAATTTACTTCATATATAAACTTTATGTTGTTTTTTTTTTTTTTTTGTACTAATAACTGATCCTAATTTTAAAACAAAACAAAAAGTAAAATACCAAAACCAAAATTCAAAGCCAAATTGAATTAATTAACAAGTATTACCAAGTTTATCATAAAATAATTAAAACTCAAATTTATTATTTTCTAAACTACTATTTTGGTAACAATTGACAAATCCTAAAAAAAAAAATCTCTATATCAAAAATATTAATACAAAAAAAATCTCTTCTAAAAGAAAATGATTAACCCCTTAAAAAAGTTAATTAATAATAATGTATTTTATGTTGCACACAAAGATTTTTAAATGTGTGTAAGAAGCTTTCTATTTGACATAAGAAATAATTTACACACAAAAAATATATATAAAAAAAATTGAGAATGAGCATAACAAACCCAAAGACAAAAATTTTCATACAAAAAAAAAAAAACAAATAATTTAGATACAAATATTGTGTATAACAAAATAATTTCGATACACTGTAAAAAAAAATTTTAATTCCAAATTTTACACTAAATGAAAAGAATAAAAATTATATATTATTATATATTTATAAATTTTACTGTACACTGTGAAAAACATTTTTTTTTTCATTTTAAATTAAATTCAATATTTTTAAACCAAAACATTTAAAAACTACTAATTTTAGACATTTTATACGAGAGAGGAAAATATAAAATAATTTTAATTTTAATTTTAATTGTTTCTGCTAGTTTAGATTACTATTTTTGTGTTGGTTTTGAATTCATGCTGGCTAAATTTGATTGGTTGGTTTTGGAACGACGTCATATCATTTTTATTGACTTCTTCGAGCCGACATTCTAAGTCATATGATGATTAAAGTAAATTTCACAAATCAATTCAAAGCTAGGCTAAATGCCCTTTACTATACCTCCTAGCAAATGCCTGAATGTTTGGATAGATTGGTCACCCAAAACAAATTTGGAGTATTCTTCTTACCCAGAATTTTAGATTAGAGAATGTAGCTCTAATCCTGGTCACGGCACCAATGTTGTGTTTCTCCTTTTGTATTTTGGAATTTCCAGCGTTCTTCTGGACTTCTTGGCCTTGGTGATCGACTAGGGTTTTAATAATTTAAATAAAACAACTTTTACTTGTTGCGATACCTCTTCCTTTGAGGTATCAAGTCGAATACCCAGAACCACCAAATTTCTAAGTCTTTCATACGCTAAAAATGCTCCTTTAGCATTTTTAGCCATCCGGCACGTGTTGTGTAATTACCAAATTTAACAGTGAACGAACTCAATGAACTCTAAAACCCTTAGTAATAATATCATATGTTTTCCATTATTATAATATTTTATATGCAATTTGTTGTTGTCATACATAATTGCATATGACGATTTACTAATTGTTGTTGTTGTATATTTTCATACAAGTCATACTGTTTACTGACCTTGTTATGAAATCTGATACATATAAATATATTGTAATAATTAAAATATTTAACATAATTTAAAAATGCCGATAATGCATATTCAGCATATGAAATTATTTTCGTTCAAAGTAAATAAACAAATTTGAGTTCAATGTAATTTCATTACACAACAATTAGTTTAAGGTCTTAAATAATATCTAGATAAAAAAACGGATTTTAAAAATTTAGAATTTAAAATTAATTGTTTTAAATCTGAATCAAGAACAAACATCTGAACTCTCCACTTCACGTACACGTAATTAATAGCTGGATGTGAATTTGTAACACGAATGTAAATAAATGTATAGTATAATTTCTAATGCTTTCCGAAATCGAAAACATAATGGTTTCTAAAATCCAATACTTTCCCAAATCCAAAAAATATTCTTTCCAGAATTCAAAATGTGATACGCGCGGCTACCGTTCCCGCAACCAGCTGTATTGTACACATACATTCACTGACTGACAGAAATTTTTTTATAAATTATGATTTAAAAATTTTAAGACAATCAGACCTCTATATAGTACATAGTACTAGCCAAAATGTATATACAAATAATATAATTATAGTACGGTTGGCAAGCCTGCTTCTACATATCAGAATCAGAATTCTCTTTGAAAAATATACAAAATACTAAAAAATAAATTTGGTGACAAAAATGAAATTCAAATATATTTGGCAGTTAGATCATTAGTTTACGGTAATAGAAAGTACATTACAGTAAACCCTCCAACTGCGCGGTAGATACGGTCGACAAAAACAACGCGCAAACCGAAACCGCGCACTGTGAATCCGATTTTATATGTAATTATGGGGTTAGGTTCCAGATATTAGAAAAATTTGCAAAAAAATATAATAAAAAGTCTTCATTCAACAACTAGTATACATATTTACATAAATATAAACATAAAAACTATAGAAAACAATCTCAATTCAACGACTTATACATAATGAATATGTACTATAAACATGAATAAAAATTGAGCATAAATTAACATTATGTAATTTTACATCCTCATCCTAACTCGAAAAATGAAAGTGTCAATATTTTTTTTGAAATAAAAGTATATATGCATCGAAATAATGGGAATCACTATTTTCCGTTTCAAACATATGTATGATTCAACAATATGAATTAACGTTTCTAGGTTAGTTTATCGCAAGTAATTCATCGCGAGCAATGCATCGCAAGTAATTCATCGCAGGGACAATTTATCGCAAGAATTCATTGTTAGCAATTTATCGCAACAGTTGCGATAAATTGCTAACAATGAATTCTTGCGATAAATTGTCCCTGCGATGAATTACTTGCGATGCATTGCTCGCGATGAATTACTAATATCTGGAACCTAACCCCATAATTACATATAAAATCGGATTCACATTGCGCGGTTTCGGTTTGCGCGTTGTTTTTGTCGACCGTATCTACCGCGCAGTTGGAGGGTTTACTGTAATGTACTTTCTATTACCGTAAACTAATGATCTAACTGCCAAATATATTTGAATTTCATTTTTGTCACCAAATTTATTTTTTAGTATTTTGTATATTTTTCAAAGAGAATTCTGATTCTGATATGTAGAAGCAGGCTTGCCAACCGTACTATAATTATATTATTTGTATATAAATTTTGGCTAGTACTATGTACTATATAGAGGTCTGATTGTCTTAAAATTTTTAAATCATAATTTATAAAAAAATTTCTGTCAGTCAGTGAATGTATGTGTACAATACAGCTGGTTGCGGGAACGGTAGCCGCGCGTATCACATTTTGAATTCTGGAAAGAATATTTTTTGGATTTGGGAAAGTATTGGATTTTGGAAACCATTATGTTTTCGATTTCGGAAAGCATTAGAAATTATACTATACATTTATTTACATTCGTGTTACAAATTCACATCCAGCTATTAATTACGTGTACGTGAAGTGGAGAGTTCAGATGTTTGTTCTTGATTCAGATTTAAAACAATTAATTTTAAATTCTAAATTTTTAAAATCCGTTTTTTTATCTAGATATTATTTAAGACCTTAAACTAATTGTTGTGTAATGAAATTACATTGAACTCAAATTTGTTTATTTACTTTGAACCAAAATAATTTCATATGCTGAATATGCATTATCGGCATTTTTAAATTATGTTAAATATTTTAATTATTACAATATATTTATATGTATCAGATTTCATAACAAGGTCAGTAAACAGTATGACTTGTATGAAAATATACAACAACAACAATTAGTAAATCGTCATATGCAATTATGTATGACAACAACAAATTGCATATAAAATATTATAATAATGGAAAACATATGATATTATTACTAAGGGTTTTAGAGTTCATTGAGTTCGTTCACTGTTAAATTTTGTAATTACACAACACGTGCCGGATGGCTAAAAATGCTAAAGGAGCATTTTTAGCGTATGAAAGACTTAGAAATTTGGTGGTTCTGGGTATTCGACTTGATACCTCAAAGGAAGAGGTATCGCAACAAGTAAAAGTTGTTTTATTTAAATTATTAAATCCCTAGTCGATCACCAAGGCCAAGAAGTCCAGAAGAACGCTGGAAATTCCAAAATACAAAAGGAGAAACACAACATTGGTGCCGTGACCAGGATTAGAGCTATATTCTCTAATCTAAAATTCTGGGTAAGAAGAATACTCCAAATTTGTTTTGGGTGACCAATCTATCCAAACATTCAGGCATTTGCTAGGAGGTATAGTAAAGGGCATTTAGCCTAGCTTTGAATTGATTTGTGAAATTTACTTTAATCATCATATGACTTAGAATGTCGGCTCGAAGAAGTAAATAAAAATGATATGACGTCGTTCCAAAACCAACCAATCAAATTTAGCCAGCATGAATTCAAAACCAACACAAAAATAGTAATCTAAACTAGCAGAAACAATTAAAATTAAAATTAAAATTATTTTATATTTTCCTCTCTCGTATAAAATGTCTAAAATTAGTAGTTTTTAAATGTTTTGGTTTAAAAATATTGAATTTAATTTAAAATGAAAAAAAAAATGTTTTTCACAGTGTACAGTAAAATTTATAAATATATAATAATATATAATTTTTATTCTTTTCATTTAGGGCCGAATTAATAAATCACACTTGAATTTAGTTGGACTTAAGTGTATGATTTCGTATTTATAAACAATACTTAAGAGCCACTTAAGTAATGATCATAGCACACTTAAGAGCCTCTTAAATTTCATTGGCAGTATTGTCAGCTTTAAATAATAAAATTTGACACCTGTAAATTGACAAATTAAATAATTATCAAATAATTATAAATAATTGTCAAATAAAAAAAAAAATAAAAATATTTGTCTAAATTAAATTTTTAAAAAAATATATTTTTTATCTGAAATAATTTAATCACTTCTGCTGTCAATTTGTTTCGGTTATGACGGATTATTTTTCAGATTAGTGTTGTCAACATAAATAGAAAAATCATATTACCAACATTTCAATTTAAAATTATGTCAATACTACCAACAAAACTGAACAAAAATTCTACAATATAAGTGTGCTTTATTAATACGAAAAATAATCGCAAACTTATTCAAGTATTTACTTAAGTATTCACTTAAGTGTGATTTATTAATTCGGGCCTTAGTGTAAAATTTGGAATTAAAATTTTTTTTTACAGTGTATCGAAATTATTTTGTTATACACAATATTTGTATCTAAATTATTTGTTTTTTTTTTTTGTATGAAAATTTTTGTCTTTGGGTTTGTTATGCTCATTCTCAATTTTTTTTATATATATTTTTTGTGTGTAAATTATTTCTTATGTCAAATAGAAAGCTTCTTACACACATTTAAAAATCTTTGTGTGCAACATAAAATACATTATTATTAATTAACTTTTTTAAGGGGTTAATCATTTTCTTTTAGAAGAGATTTTTTTTGTATTAATATTTTTGATATAGAGATTTTTTTTTTAGGATTTGTCAATTGTTACCAAAATAGTAGTTTAGAAAATAATAAATTTGAGTTTTAATTATTTTATGATAAACTTGGTAATACTTGTTAATTAATTCAATTTGGCTTTGAATTTTGGTTTTGGTATTTTACTTTGTGTTTTGTTTTAAAATTAGGATCAGTTATTAGTACAAAAAAAAAAAAAACAACATAAAGTTTATATATGAAGTAAATTATTTTATGGAACGTAGTATTAGAAAATTTAGAGAAAGAATAGATAGTTTCGATTTCGATAACATTAGTCCTCAATTCAATAAATCAAATTCTCCTGTTACGAATCCGAAACCAAAATTATTGGCAATGTTTCCAATAACGAAGTTGAACGCGAAGTAGATGCATTAGGACATGACATGAATGATTTTAATGACTTAACTATAGACAATTTGGAACTAAGACGGTCAAACGTAAATGACCAGGTTATTTTTGGTAAATTGCCTTTACGAAAAGCACCACCAGTGCCTACGAACCTTTTTAAGAAACCGGAAATGTATAATTTGGTGACAAAAATGAAATTCAAATATATTTGGCAGTTAGATCATTAGTTTACGGTAATAGAAAGTACATTACAGTAAACCCTCCAACTGCGCGGTAGATACGGTCGACAAAAACAACGCGCAAACCGAAACCGCGCACTGTGAATCCGATTTTATATGTAATTATGGGGTTAGGTTCCAGATATTAGAAAAATTTGCAAAAAAATATAATAAAAAGTCTTCATTCAACAACTAGTATACATATTTACATAAATATAAACATAAAAACTATAGAAAACAATCTCAATTCAACGACTTATACATAATGAATATGTACTATAAACATGAATAAAAATTGAGCATAAATTAAAATTATGTAATTTTACATCCTCATCCTAACTCGAAAAATGAAAGTGTCAATATTTTTTTTGAAATAAAAGTATATATGCATCGAAATAATGGGAATCACTATTTTCCGTTTCAAACATATGTATGATTCAACAATATGAATTAACGTTTCTAGGTTAGTTTATCGCAAGTAATTCATCGCGAGCAATGCATCGCAAGTAATTCATCGCAGGGACAATTTATCGCAAGAATTCATTGTTAGCAATTTATCGCAACAGTTGCGATAAATTGCTAACAATGCGATAAATTGCTAACAATGACTTCTTGCAATAAATTCTTTTTGAAATTAATCTATTTGCTTTTGAAAACAGTCGTTCACCCAAAAAATTATAAAAAACTACAATATGGGAGGCTTTGATCATTGGATCATCAATTGTTTTTGCTGTTGTGTATATTTTTTTATTATTAGATATAAATTACAAAAACTTTATGCAAATAAAATTTCACAAAATATATTTATATCAAAATTATAAAATTAAAAAATTTCAATCATTTATGAATTAAACCGTTATAGTAATAATCCATAAAAATGGATTTTTCAATATCAGCAACTGAAAAAGGAAAAGAAGTTTTAATTATAAATGGATATGTTTTTAACAAAGAGCGAACAAATGAAGAAAAGACTATTTGGAAGTGTGCATCATACTTTTGTGAGCATCATACAGAGCATAACCATGCAGGAGAAGCTGCGCATGTAGAAGCTGCGAGACATATGAATAATATAAGGTTAAAAGCTAGTACATCTTGTGTTGGTAATACTCAAGTTGTAGTAGCGGAAGAGACAAGAAATATTTCATCTGCTGCAAGTGCACAGATATCACAAATGCAGACATAATACAAATGAATCAGTTGACCTAACACCGATCCATGATAATTTTTCCATTCCTACTAAGTATACAAATTCAGCGAAAAACGAGCCATTTATATTTTTTGATTCCATTTCTGAATATGTTACAGGTAATAAACGAATGATTATATTTGCAACAAGAGATAACATCTCTTTCTTGTCAAGTTCGTCTGGCTGGTATTGTGATGGTACATTTTCCGTATGTCCCACTCTGTTCAGTCAGCTGTATGTTATTCACGCCTTATTTAGCAATCGTTCATTACCACTTGTTTACATTCTTTTGCCAAATAAAAGAAAATCTACATATATAAAAATGCTTGATGTAATAAAAGCTGCACTTACAGATGCTAAAACATTAAAGTTTCAGATGAATTTTGAAATCGGAGCTATATCAGCTTTCAAAAAGGTAATTCCAGGAACAAAAATGCAACTATGTTTTTTAAATTAAAAAAAGTCTGTCTATCGCAAACTATGTAGCATTGAGTCCTTGAAAGTTAGATACGATTCAGATTCTAGTTTTTCTCTATCGATCAAACATATTATAGCTTTAGCTTTCGTTCCGGAAAAAAAAATTATTGAGTATTTTAATATAATTGTTAATGAAAAAATAATTCCTGAAGAAGCAAAAGGCTCATTAGAATATTTTGAAGATACATAAATTGGTACAATTGGATTAGGAGGCATGCGGCGAACACCAAAGTTTTTGATTTCTGAATGGAACTGTTATGAGACTGCTCTACATCAAAGAGATAAAACAAACAGTGTATGCGAAGGATGGAGTAATGGTTTCCACAGACTAATCAACGTTGAACACCCAAACATATGGCTGTTCATGAGAACAATCATTTCTGAACAAGCAAAAAATGATATGACCCGAGAGCAAATTATTGCTGGCGGCCAAGAAGAACGCAAAAAGAAGAAATATAAGGACTGTGCTAAACGTTGTTCAGCACCAGTTACAAATTTTGGTTTTGTTGATGTTGTTACCTATTTGAGGCAAATTAAAAATGTGTAGCTATATGTATAATTGTGTAGGGTTAGACCGGGCGTATAATAATGTTGATCCATTTCCGGGGCGTATTATGAGGTTGATCCAAAGTTTTGGGTAGAAGTAAATTTGTAGCTGCTTATATCACTCTTAAAAACAGGGAAATTTCTGCTACACCTCTATCACTGGAAGAAAAGTTTTATACTGACAGCGGTATTTGACAATAGTTTTGACTTATCCAGTGTTGGCATAAATGTAGTTGTAGTTTGTAGTACATAAAAAACTACTTACTAAAATTTTAGCAAACAAAACTTTACTACTATTGTTTTATAGTAGGTAACACTGCTTATGACTTCTTCTTTTCACTCATTGTCATTAGTTTGGAAATAGACAACAATTAAATTTTAAATTTGATTCAGTTAATAATTTTACAAGTATACTTTATTTTAATCGATATTCTCAATAATTTATTATAAAAAAGCTCCACAGGAAATGAAAGCTAGCAATAACAATAAAAAACAACGATTATATCGTTTTAACGAAATTTGGGAAGATGAATTTGGCACAATTGAATATAAAGGAAAATGTCTTTGCTTGATATGTAATATTACTTTTACGGTAATGAAGAGGCACAATGTCGAACGGCACTATAAAACGAACCATAGTAAATTTAATGAAGAATATCCACCAAAATCACAATTGAGATGTAATCAAATAAAGTTACTTAAATCAAATCTTTTGTAGCAACAAAGAATATTTACAAGACCAGCACAAATATCGAAAAACGCTACAATTGCCTTGTTTAAAATTGTCCATTTGCTTGCTAAAAATAAAAAACCATTTATCGGACGCCGAAACTGTTCAAGGAAGCATTTTTAGTTGGAGCTGTTTCTCTCTATGAAGGATATGCTGTTGTAATCAAGAAATAATATTTAATAACATTGTCAACACCAATTAATAATATCATTATATGTCATTACAATTTACATTGAAATTAGTCTTAATCTTGAACTCATTGAATAAACATTATAATTGAATTATATCAAACCGTATTTAAATTATAACAGGTTATGGGCCCAGTGATACAGCTATAAAGAAAAGACTCCACGTGTATTAAAAATTTTATTAAATTTTTTTTTCTATAAATTTTTTTTTTTGTAAAGAAAAGTAATCCATTATTATCAAATGGCTCTTCAAAGATTTAAAATTGATCCGTTGACACGTGAAAATTATGATATTTGGAAGATTCAAATGGAATCTTTATTAATTAAAAACGATTACTGGGAATTTGTAGATGGTTCAAAAAACAAACCAGAATTAAAAAGCGATAACAGTAATGATGTCCGACAGTGGATAACCAACGATAAAAATGCAAAGGCAGATCTGATTTTATCAATTAGTCCACCGCTTTTAAGAGACGTAAAAACGTGTGATACATCAAACAGTGTATGGAAAAAATTAAAGAAAATTTTGGACTCAAAAGGACCAGCAAGAAAAGCAAACTTATTTAAAGCGTTGATCCTAAAAAAGGCTGAAGGTGATGATGATATAATTAATCACATTTCAAATTTTTTTGACATTGTAGACAAATTAGATTCGATCGATATAAATATCGATATTGATTTACTATCAATACTATTATTATATAGTTTACCAGATAGTTTCGAAAATTTTAGAATTGCTATTAAAGCCAGAGATGAGCTTCCACAGCCATCTACATTAAAAACTAAAATAATTGAAGAATATAACGCACGGTCAACTCAACCATCCACATCGATAGAAGCACTGACAGTAAATCAACAATATACGAAGCAAAAATATGGAAAATATCATCAAGTACAACCTAAAAATAAAATGCAATTTAAAAGTAAGCTTATGTGCTACAATTGTAAAAAATTTGGTCATAAGATGGCGGATTGTAAATATAAAATACAATCAAAAGAATCCATGAGAATAACTGAAGAATCAATATTTATAATTGAAGAATCAACGTTTATATTAAACGACAATTTTAATAAATCGAATAGTAAATGGATCTTGGACAGTGGTGCAACATCACATATGGTAAATGACATAAATAAGTTTGTTGAAATAAGTAAAGTTGAAAATATTGAGTTAAATTTGGCAAATAAAGACGTCATAAAATTACAAATAATAATCACAATATAAATTTTTCAACCAATGAAGCAATAATTATGAATAACAAAAATCAAATTGTTTTAAAAGCAATAAAAAGTGGTGATTTATATTGTGTACAAAAAAAAGAAACACATCAAGTGAACACAATATGTGAAAATAATGATATTATATTATGGCATCAAAGATATGGCCACTTAAATTATCCGACATTAAAAAATATGATACAAAATAATAAGATAAATGGAGTTAAGATTAAATCGTTGAATGGATATATTCCTATATGTGAAATTTGTGTGCAATCAAAAGAAATAAGGCAACCATTTCCTAAGAAATCAAATAATGGTAGAGTTTTACTATTAGAACTAGTACACTATCTGTGGGGCCCAATGAAGAATAAATCAGCTGGTGGTGCACAATATTTTATTTGTTTTACAGATGATGCAACACGTTGGTCTGAAGTATACTTTATAAAGCACAAAAATGAAACATTAAACATGTTTAAAAAATACAAAGCTATGGTTGAAAATGTCACTGGACATAAAATAAAAATATTAAGATCGGATAATGGTAAGGAATATATAAATAATGATTTTTGTAATTTTTTAGAATTAAACGGAATACGTCATCAATTGTCGGTAGAATATACACCTCAACAGAATGGTGTTTCTGAAAGAAAAAACCGTACACTTATAGAAATGGCTAGATCAATGTTCATTCAATCATCACTACCAACAAATTTGTGGGCCGAAGCTGTATCAACAGCTAATTATATTAGAAATCGTTCAGCATCGACAAGCTTGAACGGTGAAATACCGTATAGTTTATGGAAAGGTAAAAAACCTGAAGTAAGTTATTGGAAAGGTAAAAAACCTGAAGTAAGAAGATAATTTTTTAGGTTTCCCAGATGTTGACGAAAGTAATTTTATAACTGAATTAGATCCTAAAAATAAAAATACTGATGATATTGATGAAGGCGAACACCAAAGTTTTTGATTTCTGAATGGAACTGTTATGAGACTGCTCTACATCAAAGAGATAAAACAAACAGTGTTTGCGAAGGATGGAGTAATGGTTTCCACAGACTAATCAACGTTGAACACCCAAACATATGGCTGTTCATGAAAACAAGCATTTCTGAACAAGCAAAAAATGATATGACCCGAGAGCAAATTATTGCTGGCGGCCAAGAAGAACGCAAAAAGAAGAAATATAAGGACTGTGCTAAACGTTGTTCAGCAGCAGTTACAAATTTTGGTTTTGTTGATGTTGTTACCTATTTGAGGCAAATTAAAAATGTGTAGCTATATGTATAATTGTGTAGGGTTAGACCGGGCGTATAATAATGTTGATCCATTTCCGGGGCGTATTATGAGGTTGATCCAAAGTTTTGGGTAGAAGTAAATTTGTAGCTGCTTATATCACTCTTAAAAACAGGGAAATTTCTGCTACACCTCTATCACTGGAAGAAAAGTTTTATACTGACAGCGGTATTTGACAATAGTTTTGACTTATCCAGTGTTGGCATAAATGTAGTTGTAGTTTGTAGTACATAAAAAACTACTTACTAAAATTTTAGCAAACAAAACTTTACTACTATTGTTTTATAGTAGGTAACACTGCTTATGACTTCTTCTTTTCACTCATTGTCATTAGTTTGGAAATAGACAACAATTAAATTTTAAATTTGATTCAGTTAATAATTTTACAAGTATACTTTATTTTAATCGATATTCTCAATAATTTATTATAAAAAAGCCCCACAGGAAATGAAAGCTAGCAATAACAATAAAAAACAACGATTATATCGTTTTAACGAAATTTGGGAAGATGAATTTGGCACAATTGAATATAAAGGAAAATGTCTTTGTTTGATATGTAATATTACTTTTACGGTAATGAAGAGGCACAATGTCGAACGGCACTATAAAACGAACCATAGTAGATTTAATGAAGAATATCCACCAAAATCATAATTGAGATGTAATCAAATAAAGTTACTTAAATCAAATCTTTTGTAGCAACAAAGAATATTTACAAGACCAGCACAAATATCGAAAAACGCTACAATTGCCTTGTTTAAAATTGTCCATTTGCTTGCTAAAAATAAAAAACCATTTATCGACGCCGAACTGTTCAAGGAAGCATTTTTAGTTGGAGCTGTTTCTCTCTAAGAAGGATATGCTGTTGTAATCAAGAAATAATATTTAATAACATTGTCAACACCAATTAATAATATCATTATATGTCATTACAATTTACATTGAAATTAGTCTTAATCTTGAACTCATTGAATAAACATTATAATTGAATTATATCAAACCGTATTTAAATTATAACAGGTTATGGGCCCAGTGATACAGCTATAAAGAAAAGACTCTACGTGTATTAAAAATTTTATTAAATTTTTTTTCTATAATTTTTTTTTTTGTAAAGAAAAGTAATCCATTATCAAATGGCTCTTCAAAGATTTAAAATTGATCCGCTGACACGTGAAAATTATGATATTTGGAAGATTCAAATGGAATCTTTATTAATTAAAAACGGTTACTGGGAATTTGTAGATGGTTCAAAAAAGAAACCAGAATTAAAAAGCGATAACAGTAATGATGTCCGACAGTGGATAACCAACGATAAAAAGGCAAAGGCAGATCTGATTTTATCAATTAGTCCACCGCTTTTAAGAGACGTAAAAACGTGTGATACATCAAACAGTGTATGGAAAAAATTAAAGAAAATTTTGGACTCAAAAGGACCAGCAAGAAAAGCAAACTTATTTAAAGCGTTGAACCTAAAAAAGGCTAAAGGTGATGATGATATAATTAATCACATTTCAAATTTTTTTGACATTGTAGACAAATTAGATTCGATCGATATAATTATCGATATTGATTTACTATCAATACTATTATTATATAGTTTACCAGATAGTTTCGAAAATTTTAGAATTGCTATTAAAGCCAGAGATGAGCTTCCACAGCCATCTACATTAAAAACTAAAATAATTGAAGAATATAACGCACGGTCAAGTCAACCATCCACATCGATAGAAGCACTGACAGTAAATCAACAATATACGAAGCAAAGATATGGAAAATATCATCAAGTACAACCTAAAAATAAAATGCAATTGAAAAGTAAGCTTATGTGCTACAATTGTAAAAAATTTGATGGCGGATTGTAAATATAAAATACAATCAAAAGAATCCACGAGAATAACTGAAGAATCAACATTTATAATTGAAGAATCAACGTTTATATTAAACGACAATTTTAATAAATCGAATAGTAAATGGATCTTGGACAGTGGTGCAACATCACATATGGTAAATGACATAAATAAGTTTGTTGAAATAAGTAAAGTTGAAAATATTGAGTTAAATTTGGCAAATAAAGACGTCATAGAAGTAAAAGGTAAAGGTACTGTTATTTTTAAAGCAATTCACGGTAATTCAATTCGATTGAAAGATGTTTTATACGTACCTGATTTGCGAACAAACTTATTATCAGCCACTAAAATTACAAATAATAATCACAATATAAATTTTTCAACCAATGAAGCAATAATTATGAATAACAAAAATCAAATTGTTTTAAAAGCAATAAAAAGTGGTGATTTATATTGTGTACAAAAAAAAGAAACACATCAAGTGAACACAATATGTGAAAATAATGATATTATATTATGGCATCAAAGATATGGCCACTTAAATTATCCGACATTAAAAAATATGATACAAAATAATAAGATAAATGGAGTTAAGATTAAATCGTTGAATGGATATATTCCTATATGTGAAATTTGTGTGCAATCAAAAGAAATAAGGCAACCATTTCCTAAGAAATCAAATAATGGTAGAGTTTTACTATTAGAACTAGTACACTATCTGTGGGGCCCAATTAAGAATAAATCAGCTGGTGGTGCACAATATTTTATTTGTTTTACAGATGATGCAACACGTTGGTCTGAAGTATACTTTATAAAGCACAAAAATGAAACATTAAACATGTTTAAAAAATACAAAGCTATGGTTGAAAATGTCACTGGACATAAAATAAAAATATTAAGATCGGATAATGGTAAGGAATATATAAATAATGATTTTTGTAATTTTTTAGAATTAAACGGAATACGTCATCAATTGTCGGTAGAATATACACCTCAACAGAATGGTGTTTCTGAAAGAAAAAACCGTACACTTATAGAAATGGCTAGATCAATGCTCATTCAATCATCACTACCAACAAATTTGTGGGCCGAAGCTGTATCAACAGCTAATTATATTAGAAATCGTTCAGCATCGACAAGCTTGAACGGTGAAATACCGTATAGTTTATGGAAAGGTAAAAAACCTGAAGTAAGTTATTTTAAAATTTTTGGTACACCAGCTTATGTTTTACAAAAAGGTCCTGGTAAACAAAAACATCGATGCTAGATCGAAAAAATATTTTCTAGTTGGTTACTGTGAAAATTCCAAGGCATATAGATTGTGGAATAAAGAAAATAATAAAGTTGTTAAAAGTCGTGACGTAAGATTTCTAAATGAATATAAAAAAAAACAAATCACATATGAAAAAAATACAAATGAAAATAAAGAACTAGAAAAATCATCAATAAACAGTGAAATAGAAAATGATATTTGCGAAATTGAAGAAATACCTGATGAAATAGAAAACAAAAATGATAAAAATACCAATTTAGAAGATGAAACTGAACCAATTAAAATGAAAGGAAGACCGAAAATAGCTCGTACAGGACTAAGAGGACGTCCAAGAAAAATATTTCAAACCCAAGAAAATAATAAAAATAAAAACATTAAAAAAAATGAAAATGAAAATAATAATCATATCTTTTCAGACTCGGAAGTCGGAAGATAATTTTTTAGGTTTCCCAGATGTTGACGAAAGTAATTTTATAACTGAATTAGATCCTAAAAATAAAAATACTGATGATATTGATGAAGGTGAATGGGAAGAAGCTATTTTAAAAGAATTTGATGCACATCAGAAAAATCAAACTTGGAAAATCGTTGAAAACCACCAAACGCTCACGTTATAAATTGCAGATGGGTTTTTACTACTAAATCTGATGGAGATAAAAATTTAATAAGAAAAGCACGGCTGGTTGCTAAAGGTTGCTCTCAATTACCAGGAATCGATTTTCAATAAACTTACGCTCCAGTAGCTAGACAGAGGTCTATAAGAACGTTAATTGCATTATCAATCAAATCGAAACTACAACTCCATCAATTCGACGTAACAACAGCATATCTAAATGGTGATTTAAATGAAAACATATATATGAAAATACCACAATATTATGATAAATTCTATAAAAATAAAAACATATCATTAAAAAATAAAGTATGCCAGTTAAAAAGGGCGATATATGGTCTAAAACAAAGTGGTAGAGTCTGGTACAAAAAACTGGATAATAAACTTCTAAGTATTGGTTGTGTACGAATGACAAACGAACCTTGTATATATACGTATAATAATAACAACAATTTTCTATTAATCGGAATTTATGTTGATGATATAATTGTGGCAGTTAATAGTAACATTGCTGTGAAATGGTTCAAAGAACAATTACAGAAATTTTTTGAATTGAAATATATGGGAAAACCTAAATTTTTTTTAGGTATAGCATTTAATTATTTAAATAATAATGCTGGTATTATTTTAACTCAACAAAAGTTCATAAGCAAAATTTTAAAAAACTTTAATATGATAGACTGTAATTCAGTAACTATACCATCAGATCCAAATATAAAACTTACCAAAGAGTTATGTCCAAAAACAAAACAAGAAAAAATCCTAATGGAGAACATACCATACCAAAATCTTATTGGGTCGTTGTTGTATTTAGCTGTAACAACGCGACCAGATATAGCACATATCGTTCATGTTCTCAGCCAATTTAATAATAATTATGGAAATCTACACTGGACTGTTGCAAAAAGAGTTGTAAGATATTTAAAGAAAACTACTAATATTGGTTTATTTTTTAGAAAAACTATAGATGATATACATGGGTATGCTGATGCTGATTGGGCAAGCAATGTAGATGATCGTAAATCGTACACTGGATATTTCTTTAAATTATCAAATGGACCTGTTTCTTGGGAGGTAAAAAAACAAAAAACTACTGCTCTCTCGACCGCAGAGGCTGAATATATGGCATTGGCAAAAGCAGCAAAAGAAGTCATATACTTAAAAAATCTATTACGTGAAACGGGCTTCAGAGATGATAAAGCAGTAACAATATACAACGACAATCAAAGTGCTCAAATCATTGCTAAAACTGACGTTATAAACAACCGTCATAAACATATCGATATTAGACATCATTTCATAAAAGATGCAATAGCAGACAATCAAGTTGAACTCCAATATCTAAAAAGTGATGAAATGCCAGCCGATATTTTAACAAAGCCACTTAGTTCTGCAAAATTTGATAAATGTGTGAAAAACTTGGGAATGTCGAAATTACTACAATAAACTAGAATATTATAAATTGTCGTTGAGGGAGGAATGTTGTAATCAAGAAATAATATTTAATAACATTGTCAACACCAATTAATAATATCATTATATGTCATTACAATTTACATTGAAATTAGTCTTAATCTTGAACTCATTGAATAAACATTATAATTGAATTATACCAAACCGTATTTAAATTATAACATATGCCAATAAGAATTAATTTCAGCTATCTCGAACTTGCAACTATCCGCTAGAACTGTTACAAGAAGGTTAGAACAGATAGGCACCGATATAAAAATACAATTAAAATCAGATATCGATAGGTGCTTTGGTTTTTCTCTGCAACTTGATGAATCCACAGACATATGTGATACATCACAACTGAGTATAATAATTAGAATGGTATTTCATGATACACCTGTTAAAGAAGAATTGCTGAAGGTTTTAGCACTGAGAGGCAGAACAAGACGCGAAGACATTTACCACATATTTAAAACATTTGTTAGTGAAATAAATATGCCAATTCAAAAGTTAAGCTCAATAACTACTGACGGAGCTCCATCCATGACGCAAAAACAATGGATTTATTTCCCTCTGCCAAAAAGATATTTATTTCCCGTCATTCATCAGTTATCATTGCATCATCCATCAAGAAGCTCTTTGCTGCAAAGTGTTAAAATTTAAACACGTTATGGATATTGTTTCAAAAGTCATAAATTCTATTCGAGCGTCTTCACTTCAACACAGGTTATTTAAAGTATTGTTAGAAGCAGCTGATAAGAAAGACAGAGATTTGTTACTGCATGCAGAAGTTAGGTGGCTCAGTAGAGGAAAGTTCTGGTAAGATTTGTGAGCCTTCTTTATGAAATTAAAGAATTTTTAATATCTAGAAATGAAGATATTAAAGAACTTAATCAGAGAACTTGGTTAACTGACTTAGGCTTCCTTGCTGATATTACCCAAAAACTTAATATTTTAAATTTAGCACTGCAAGGAAAGGAAAAGCATGTGGTCAACATGATAAGTTCCGTTAATGCTTTTAAATCCAAATTACTTTTTTGGAAGAAAAATATACAAAAGCAGTCTTATGAACATTTTCCACAAATGGAAAAGTTTATCAACAATAAACCCTTTGATACCGGACTGGTTATTCGCCATATAGAAATTTTATATGCCGAATTTGAAAAAAGATTTGAACAATTTGCAAAAATTGAACCAATTGCGACTTTTCTTTTAACACCGCTTGAGTCGATAGATGTGACTGAAATGGCACAGCGAATTTGTACAATTTTTAAAATACCATCTGAAAAACAAAATATTGAAGAAGAAATCATAAATCTTCAAAACAATATAATTCTTAAAGCTGAACGGAGCAATCCTAATTTTTGGAGATTTGTAGACGAAAACATATATTTGAATTTAAAAACATCTGCAATGAAAATAGATTCATTTTTCGGATCAACATATCTCTGTGAAACATTATTTTCATCGATGGCTGTAATTAAAAACAAATACAGGTCACGGTTAATAGATTGGAATATAGATAACTGTTTGAGAGTAGCCAGTTCATCGTACATTCCAAATTATGAAAAATTGGTGGACGATATGGAAGGGTTGCACCACAGTTCGTCTAGAATGCAATAATTTCTACTTTTTTTAATGTTTTTTTTATTATTTTATTATGTTTTTTAATTTTTGTTTTGCTATTACTTTTATTATTTTGTTATGTTTTTTAATTTATGTATTTTTGTTTTTCTATTACTTAATTCTTAATAAATGAAGTGCCATATAATTTTGTCAAATTTTGATTAATTTTGTTATTTTACGCAACGATTATTCAGGTACAAATTGTTCTTACGCTCTTGAATGTTTGAAATGAGCTCTAGAACCCATAAACTTTGCCGACCACTGGTCTAAACGAAGGAAGAACGCTGAACACCAGCTATATTAAGATAGAAACACGACAAAATGTTTCTTTTCCAATATTTTATCGAAAATATCATCCCCTGCTGCCTACAGTCTTCCCCGGAACATAGGAACGAATAGAAGGACCAGTGGTTCTTCTATTCGTTTACAAGAACTGGTTCCTATATCCGGAGAAAGTAGCTTAACATTAAAAAAAAAATCTCGCATAAAAATTTTTGCGATATTTTCCATTAATCTTATCTGTTGTGTTTCTCCTTCTTAATTTTGGTATTTCCAGCGTTCTTCTGGACTTCTTGGCCTTGGTGATCGACTAGGGTTTTAATTATTTAAATAAAACAACTTTTACTTGTTGCGATACCTCTTGCTTTGAGGTATCAAGTCGAATACTCAGAACCACCAAATTACTAAGTCTTTTATACGCTAAAAATGCTCCTTTAGCATTTTTAGCCATCCGGCACTTGTTGTGTAATTACCAAATTTAACAGTGAACGAACTCAATGAACTCTAAAACCCTTAGTAATAATATCATATGTTTTTTATTATTACAATATTGTATATGCAATTGTTGTTGTCATACATAATTGCATATGACGATTTACTAATTGTTGTTGTTGTATATTTTCATACAAGTCATACTGTTTACTGACCTTGTTATGAAATCTGATACATATAAATATATTGTAACAATTAAAATATTTAACATAATTTAAAAATGCCGATAATGCATATTCAGCATATGAAATTATTTTGGTTCAAAGTAAATAAACAAATTTGAGTTCAATGTAATTTCATTATATAACACCTCCGTTTCCCAAGTTAAAAAATAGACTTATTTTTTACAAATTGGTGTTTCGAAACATTCAACCTAATACCTATAATGCAAATATCTTTATTTTACCCAAAAAAAAAAATAAGTTTATAGTTTTATGAGAAAAGAAAAAAAAAATTCCTTCCTTTTGCATAAATATTAAAAAACATAAAAAAAAATTGTTATTAAATTACAAAAAAATGCTATTATTACAAAAATAAATAGAAATAAATGATATAGAATTTAAAAAAAAATATGTATAAAAGTCATTCTATTGTCGACCACAACAAGGAGCTATTGGTAAGTCAAAATAATCATCGTTACATAAGTCAATTTTATATTTTTAATAAAACGAACAAATTTGTATTTTTACTAGTGGAGTAGTTCCACTTTGATTGAATTCTGATTAAAGCCTAAAGTTATAAATCTTAAACACTAATTACAAAGCTTAAGTGGAATAACAATTATGCTTAATAATAATTATTCTACTTGCACATGCCGCAATGTCAGCAGAAAAATTATGAGAACGTTTAGATAAGAATAAATTTATTGTGTGGGAATAATTTTAGATTTATTAAAAATATGTTGAAAGGAATTATGTTACTTATGAAATTGAAGCCGATATGAATTAGAATGTAGTTAACTCTTCCCCCTTTAAATACTAATGTCCTCATTTGTAGGATTAAAGAAAATTATACTTCGTAAAATTTAGATCTGGATGCTATTGTAGGTGGTATTGTTTTTGAAATAAAATTTTGTGTAAAATTCTGTTTTGGAAAGGTGAATGCTTCTTGTTGTGAATCTTTTGTTTTCATTTCGGTCATTTCTATAGGTATTTCTTCTGTATTATTTTCAACTATGTTAGGTTTTTCAATATTTATTTTTATAGAGTTTTTCCTGCTTTTTAATTTAAATATGCACATGGTAATCAGTAGGATTAATAGTACTAATACTAATCCATAAGTAACTGCTTGATGGGTTAATTTTTCTGTGTGCAACAAATCGATTTGAACGGTATTATTAATTTGGATCTCCTTCATCATTTCCAATGATAGAAGTTCACGATACTGATTCTCATGTGGGGTTAGTTGTAGAATAGGCGGTAGAGTTTGAAATGTTGTTAATTCCTTTGAGATAAATGACCTGTCTTGAACATTAATTGTTGCGTTATGAAATTTTATCAAAAATATTCCATTGAGATGGTGTGAAACATTATCAAATTTTACGGTACCATTGAATTGATTAAGTAACAATATTCCTTGTGCTATTTCGTCTATGGTTGGTATGTGCTGATTATTTATTTTATTACATGTAGAATTTAGGCTGCGCAAAAGATTTGGTATGCAAGTAGAATTACTGATATCAAAAATATCATTTTGATTACAAATGGATAATGAATTAAAGGTTTTACAATCTTTTTTAATAGCAAACATTTGATCTTTACTTTTTAAAATATTATTATAAACAATTTCGTTAATTACATTATTTCTCTTAATTGGTTTTAGTAACAATTTTTCATAAAATTTTTCAGTTGTTATTGGAATATTGACAATATAGAAAAGAATCGAACTATTTGTAATTATTTTAATATTAGCAAAATCTAAAGCTTCTTCTGGTGTACTGTAGGGAAGTTTCTCTCTATCTAAAATATCAGTTGCCATTTTTATTTCTGATTTTGACAACATCATTGTATTTATAATTCCTGATTTTGCCCAATGAATAGCATGTCGTACATTTATTAATTCTTCTTTAATTAGTTTTAGTTTGTACTGTATGATTAAAGCTAATTGATCAATAACTGAGCCGTTTTTTTTATTAAATTTAAAATTTCATTTAGTGATATTATTTATCCTATCATTATACAATTGATTAATTATTACCTGTCTATTATTATTCTGCAAAACATTATTTATTTTATCCGTTATAATTTGGTAGTCTTCATGGTCTGGATTACCAGCAATCCATTTCCATGTAGTACCAATAAAATCTAGTGATCTCTTAATCTTATGAGGTTTTAAATTGTTTAAAAAATCCTGAATCTGAATCAGCTCATGATCAAGGTAAAAAAATAAAGGGTGTGTTTGAGTAATTTGTGTTCTAACTATTGAATCTGTTTCGGATATAAAATTTTGATATTTTTCTAGTTCTATTATGTGAATTAATTTGAAGTTTCCCTCCTGTACTCTTGCTTCGCCTATGCTTATAGCAATTATTTGCGAATTAGAGTAGTCCAATATTTGAACTTCGCTCCTAGTAATGCAGATTATATGCCTGAAAAAGAAAATAATTTTTGGTCAATTCCTAATATTACTTTTGTGAACTGTTTTTCCTGATTGTGTTATAATTACAGTATTTTTATTCTCTTTAACTATTTCTTTTTTATACCTAACTGTTAGCTTATATCCTATTCGTTTGTTATGTTTTACATAGATTATTTGTCCGAAATAGTAATTTTTTATTGGTTTTCTTTTTTTGTTATGGTATTTTATGTCTGATTGTTGTTTTTCTTTTAATTTTTATATATTATTTAACCGATTTTTTTCAAAATTTTCAGGGGTTATATTTGGAGTTCTACCGTAAAATAACTCGACAGGTTTTTTCCCTGTGGTAGAGTGAATCGTAAAATTATATTCATTGATAGAACGTTCAAGAAGTTCTTGAAATGTTCGCGTAATGTCTTCTGCTTTTAAACATCTCATTATTTCTGATAGGGTAGAATGGAAGCGTTCAATTTGTCCATTAACTTCACTTTTATATGGTGGCGTTGTATAAACTTTTATTTTTAATTGGTCCTCCATCAAGGACTTTATAGAAGCAGAATTAAGGGATTTTTCGTTATCAATAATTACAAATTCGGGTACACAAAAGTAAAAGAATATATTTCGTAGTGGTTCTTTAATGTCCTCAATGGATCTAGAATCGATTGATTTGGCTTGAGCAAATTTTGTAAATTTGTCGATTGCCGTTAGCACAAGCTTGCTTTCCGTAGAATAAATGTCAATGTGAAGAATTTGACCTGGGTAAGTTGGGATTTGTGTAGGATTAAGGATTAAATTATTAGGATGCCTTTCGTATTTATTTTCTTTGCAAACTGTACAACGCCTAACCAAGTAATTAATTTTCCTATTCATTTTGGGGAAATAATATTTTTCTAAAACCTGTAATCTATTTTCTTGTGAATTCCTATGAGCTCTACGATGGATATTTAGTATTACTTCGTCCTGTTCAATTTCATTTGTTACATCTTCTACAAATTTTTGTGTGTACCTGATCTTAAAATTTCTGAAATGTATTGGATAAATTTTTTGAATTTTTCCCATTATTGATTCTTCCGTCATTATACCGTTTATGGTAGATGGATTAAGATATCGTTTACAAATATTTATTATATCTGTTTCTGAATATTCTGGTTGAATTATTATGTGTCTTTTATAATTTGGAAAAGGATTTCGTATTTGATAACTAGCATTGTCTTCTTTTTTTAAAATTATCTGATTTCGAAAAACATTAATAGGGGATTCTGAAGAAGGAATTAAATTATGTGATGAACTATCAGCACTATGTTGTGTTATGGTTGATGAATTTAATAAAGTAGTTTGTGGAAGTCTAGATAAAGTATCAGCTACGATGTTTGTTCTATCAGGTTTATATTTCAATTCGTAATTGTACTCTTCAAGAATAGCATTCCAACGTTTCATTTTACTATTGGTATTTTTATTACTCAATGCGTATGTAAGAGGTTGATGGTCAGTGAATATTTTAACTTTTCTAGATCCGTATAAGAAATTTCTAAGAGAATTTAATGCCCAAATAATTGCGAGGTTCTTGATAAAAATGTGATTGGTCTATTATTTTGAGAAAGGACTGCGCCAATGGCGTAGTTAGAAGCATCAGTAGTGAGTTCGAAATCAGTTTTAAAATCGGGATGAGAAAGTACAACTTCTTTAGAAATTAATATGTTTTGAATTTTTTTGAATGCTTCGATCGCATCATTTTTTAAAATAATACATTTATTTTTTGAAATATGTTTGGATACGCGTCCATCTTCTCCTCTTAAAAGGGATGTCAGAGGTTTTGCCAATTTTGCATAGTCCTGAATGAAACGAGGATAATATCCTGACATTCCGAGAAAAGATCGGAGATCTTTAAGAGTTTTTGGAACCGCTAAATTGCATATTGCTTGAATTTTTTTTGGATTAGTTGTGATACCATCCTTTGAAATTATAAAACCTAGAAATTTTCATATTGGCTGCTTCTAACGTTTTGAACACCATTTTCAGATTCTCGAAGTGTTCATTTTCATCTTTACCAAATATGATGATATCGTCAATGTAGACGTAACATATTTTCCCTATATGGTTTCTAAGAATGTCATCCAATGTACGTTGGAATATAGAGGGGGCGTTTTTTAGCCCGAAGGGTAACCGTGTAAACTCGTATTTTCCATTATTAATAGAAAATGCAGTTTTTTCGATATCGGATTCTTTTAATCTGATGGAAGCCACTTTTAAGATCTAGTACTGTGAAAAATTTATTATTTCCTAAATTTGATAAAACTTCATTTATTTCTGGTATTGGATATCTATCAGGTATGGTAACTGTATTTAATTTCCTATAATCTATAACCATTCTATACTTTTTCTCGCCTGACGCGTCAATTTTTTTCGGAACAATCCACACAGGGGAATTGAAGGGAGATTTCGAAGGCCTGATAATACCATCTTCGAGCAATTTATTTATTTGCATTTCAATTTCATTTTTTTAACATATGGATATGGATAGGATTTTGAATAAACTGGTTCATCAGATGAAGTACGGATTTCTCCTTTAACGGTGGAAGTGTACGTTAATTTTTCATCTGGTTCAGAAAATAAATTAGGACATTCTTTTATAATATTTCCTAAGTTTTGTTTTTGTCTTAGATTCATGTGAGAAGTTTTAATATCAATAGTGTTGACCGATTCGGAAATTTGTTGTTTTAGTGGAATTATGATATCGGGTTGAATAGTCATAAAATTTTCTTTTGTATAAATCACAGCTCCTAAATGTTTTAAACTGTCGTTACCAATTAAACCGTCAAACGAAATAAGACCAGGTAATATAAAGCACTTTAATTTTTCAATTTTAGAACCAAACAAATTAACGAATGCATGATGTGTAATTTTGATATTTCCTGCTACAGAATTGGCATTAAATTCTTTTTCGTTTAAAATATGATTTTTAATAAGCCGAGGATTTATATAGTTTCTATTAGAAACTGTGTCAATAAGAAATTTTAATATTTCACCGCTCTTCGCTGTATGTTCAAAGTAGGGCAGCGAAGAGCTATTTAGTCTAAAAAATTAATGTTATCTAATTCTTTTTTTTCTGAGAAATGTGGATCACATTGAGAATTAATGTAATTAATTAAGGTTTGATTAGCAATTTTGTCTTGCTTATTTATTTCTTTTTCGTATTTTTCCAATTCGGTTTTGTTATCTAGGTGCTCATTAGTTACTACTTCTGTATTATGGATTCTTTGAAATTTACCAGGCTGTTGAGTTTGTCTAGAAAGAGGTCTTTTGTCTATATTATGTTGTGTTTCTCATGGCCTACTTTGAGAAGTTCCAGCACGAGGGATGGATCTATTTCCATAGGTTCAGATTTGTACTGAGGTTGAGTACGGTTAAAATGAGGATTATTGAATGTTCGAGAATGTTGCGTATTTTGAAAGGGTCTTGAATAATTATTTGTAGGTGCTCGATTATTTTGGCCGAAATTAAATCTAGGTGCGGGATTTGAATGAGAAATTTGATTGGGAACTCTATTTGTGTTTGGTCGAATAGGAAGTGCTGCTTGGTGTGGTATTTTAGGAAACCCTGCATGACTATGTAACACACGATAGTCGACATTTTGTAGCTTAAGACATAAATGGAGAGCTTGCGGTAAATCTACCGGTTCTTTCATACTAAGAAGGCGAGGAAGATCCCCTTTTAAGCCTCTCACAAAGGTATCTAATGCCCTATCACGATATGATTGTGTCATTACATTGAGCGAATCATTACTTAGTTCCATAGAATGAAGTTTATTAATAATTAATGAAAGGTGGTGATACACGGCTTGATAAAAATCAGAAATTGTTTTATTTCCTTGCACTAATGTAGTCATTTGGTACTCCAATGTACCTAAATCCCTTTTATCTGCATAATGCAAGGTGAGGCATTTAGAAATTTTTTCCCAATTTAGTGGGGTATTATATGATTCTAGTGCGGTATCTGCACTACCAGTAATTTTATTACGTATGACACTAAGTATACCGTAGTATTTCGACGTTCCTTTTAAACTTTCATAAATATTTAAAATTCTATCGACACTTTTCTTCCAGGAGCTAAATTCTCGTGGTTGACCCGAAAATTCCCTTAAACTTTTGACTACATCGGGTATTTTATCCATACCTGTTAAACTTTCTCCCGTGTTAACAGTTTGATCTATATCGTTATTGATTTCATTTTGAGGGTTATTTATGTTATTAAAAAGTGTTTCTGTTTCTGTGCGCACTACTCGAGTTATAAGCTCTGTTAATTCGGTTAAGTTAAAAGTATTTCTATTTTCAGCACTACCATTTCCGAAATTTAATACGGGTGGTCTTATTAAATTATTATCTTGTTGCGACATTTTTAATAAATATTGTTTTTACTTGATAATAATAATTAACGACAAAACAATAAATGGCAAATTAATGAATCGTATTGATCAATTAGTTTTAATGAAAATATGCTCTTTCTTAAATATTTTATAATTAATTTATGATTTATTAATTAATTTATTTATTTATATTTAACCAGTATTTTAATTTAAATTACTTTTATTTTTTACTAATATCGTACAATAACTTTTTTCTCAGTGTAATATTTAATAATTTTCTATAATTTACTATTTTAGTTATAGCAAAGATAATTTTTGAAAATTTAACTCAAATTATAAAACTTCCTTTTCCTTTATAATAAAATAATATTGCTAATAACTTTTAATTCAATTTCTTATAGATTTATTTATAATCTCACTTTATTTATTCTTGGTTTAGTTTGCAATACGTATAATTATTTAATTCTCATAGATTGTAATAAAAATTTAAGTTTCTCATAAAATTTCATTTCATTAAAATTATTTTCACAATTATTTTCTCTAATTTTTATTTAATTTTAACTTTATTTAATATTTATCTAATTTTTTAATATTTAGTAGAGAACTGATGACTTACATTAGAATAAGAAGATGACTGATGAGCATCTCGGTGAATCTTCAATTGAATCAATTAAACCCTTGTTGTAGTCTTTCTTTTGCAACCGGTTAGGCGGCTGTTGTTGAAAATTGATGGCTTTGGTATGCTTAACCAAACGTTTTATTCAGCAACTCCGTTTTATCCTCGATGAGGTGACTCCGGGGCCTCGTTTCCTAACTTGTATTGTTGTTTAGATTTCGGAGGATTTTATCCCTCGTACTTGCCACCGATACGTGAAAATATCCAAAAATCGTAACAAAAATTTGCACTTAGAATTATAAGTGATTGGTTACACTAAATAACTTAAAGTTTTTTTTCCGTATTTTAATTGCAAAAATTTTTTTGAAAATTATAATTTTTTCTTTAAAATATTGGACTTTTAACACTTTATCACCAAGGGTCCCTGCTCGGGCGCCAGTTAATTTTATATTTTTAATAAAACGAACAAATTTGTATTTTTACTTGTGGATAGTTCCACTTTTATTGAATTCTGATTAAAGACTAAAGTTATAAATCTTAAACACTAATTACAAAGCTTAAGTGGAATAACAATTATGCTTAATAATAATTATTCTACTTGCACATGCCGCAATGTCAGCAGAAAAATCATGAGAACGTTTAGATAAGAATAAATTTATTGTGTGGGAATAATTTTAGATTTATTAAAAATATGTTGAAAGGAATTATGTTACTTATGAAATTGAAGCCGGTATGAATTAGAATGTTGCTGTAGTTAACTTATATAAAAAAAACTAATTATCTTATTACCAATTTTCAGCGATAAAAAAAAATAAAAACCAAAATTGAAAAAAAATGGCTAACAACTTTCAGATTATTGAATTGGAAGAAAACGAAGGAGCCATGGAGGAGGTCCCTACGGAGGCAAATACACCTCCGAACGTCGGGATTCCTGTTGGGATCATTCATGTCTACCGTTTTCCCCCGATACCAGAATGGTACAGCATACGGCGGGAACCGTGGCCTATGCCGGTGATATCTTTCTCTGTAGAGGTGTGGGTGTACCCACCAAGGGCACCGCAACAATAAAATAAAGAAAAATTAATAAGTAAAAAAAAAAAATGAACCTTGAAAATTTCATAAATGAATTAAATAAAGTTGTAAAATTGTGACGTGAAATTTAGTACATTTTTTTCTAAAAAAATTCAAAATTTGTGAAAAGATAAAACTTATTATATATTATGTTTACGTAAATTTAGAATAAATAAAAGAATGAATTTAAAAAAAAAAAAAATTACGATAAAAATGTGTTGTTTAATTTTTTAAGAAAAAACAAACAAACCCTGCCATACAACACCCTATTCCGATTACCTTATTTATCCTATGCACATTTTTAATTATTGCACCTGATGTGCTCTAAACTTTAAAACCCTAATTATAAAGTAATTACCTGCTGACATGTAAATGTCATTTATATAATAAATAAAGTAATACCTGCTGACATGTAGATGTCATTTATTTAAAAAAAAACGTAAACCCAAAATTCAAACCTTCTGATATATTTTCAAGGGTGACAACTACTTTCCTGTTGTAAACAAATGGTTAATCTAATTTTTTCACTAATAGTTTGTTAATAAATTTTCCTACCTCTAGGATATCAAAAAAAAAAAAAAAACTTATATTGCCGTGACTTAATACTCTAGTAGCTAACAATTCCTAACTGTAAAAATAAAATAAGAATAATAATAATAATAATAATAAAAAAAAATGTATTATATAAAAAAAATCTATTCCCTAAAAGACAAAACGTCAGGAGATACATATTCGTCAGTCCAAATGGTATGTAAATTTTTATGTTTGTTTTTTCTAACCTTATTTGTCTTTTTTGGTGGCGGCGGAGGATGATTTTGAGGTGGTTTTACGAAGGTACTCTCAATTAACTCATCGCACTGTTCTGCTGGCGTGATAGGAGCTGAAATCTGTGGCCTCCTCGGTCCCCTTTCTACATCGGCTTCCCCTTTCTGATCCCTTTTGGTCTTTTTTCTGCAAACTTTTACTATTGTATACGTAATTGTGATTAATATAAGCACCACTATGATTATTGAATTGGAGGTAGAAACAACTTTAAGCGAACTTACTTCGCTTTGACTTTCTCTAGCCCTCCTTACTTCTTCAGAAAGTTGTGACAAAGACTGGCTTCTTTTGTTAAATTCCTTATTTAAGTCTTCTGGATTAATAGTTCTGATCATTTTAGTCTTAGTAGTTACTGGAGTTAGTTTTGGCCAGTTATTTTCTGAGTTGTCTAGTACTTCGCTAAAATTGGAGAACTGGAATATGCTCTCGCTGTTGATCTCAGTATTACTAATCGCCTCATATGGTAATTCCAAATCTTCTAGTAAGAAAATACATTTTTCCTGCAATGTTAGGATACCATTTCCTACTAGGGTAGTTTTTTGTGTTTGTGTGGTGCGTATGGTAACTAGAGTATTCTTGTGTGGGAACATGTATAACCATGAGTTCCGAGTTTTCATTGGTACGATGTGGTTAGGTAATTCCGTAATTACTCGATATTTACACAATTGGTGCTCTTCTTTGTGTATCATTGTTCTTTTCAAAAAATGTTCAATAAGACATTGTTGTGGAAATGTCTCTAAAACTTTGGGATGCACTTGTTCGCATACTTGCAGCAGTTTGTCCTCTGTACTAATTTTACGACAGGCCCTAGCATATTCTTCGTTGGTGTAATGCAAAAAATGGCCTGCTAAATTATTGGCTAAGTAATCCCATTCCGGTGACAATATAACCCAACCTTTCTTGTATATTCGGGGTATAGGATATATTTTACTAAGCGTATACTCTGTTTTGTGTAGAATGTTGATTCGAATGATAACTCCCAACTCGCCCTTACCATATCTTAAATTAACAGTGGCCAGTTGATTAATGACAACTGGAGAATAGAGCAAATGATGTCCAGTTTCGGTTGTTATGTTTTTTAATAATATAGTTAATAATTTGGAATCTATTAGTAATGGATGTATTCTATGCTGTTGTAATGACGTGATTATTGATTCTTGTTCTAGCAGATAATCATACAGTCTTTCTAATTCTTCTAGAGCGAACATTACTATTCTATTGATGTCTTATTCTGCCCAAATAGCCTTGTTGTCAGTTTGCAAAATTGCTAAGTTATTGTGTAATGTGGTGCTTAATTTGTCTACTTTTTCCTCCATCTCTAAAGCTTGCGCGGATAGATTCCCAGCTACCTGTCTTAGAAATTCAAAATTCGAAACTACTGCCACTGTTTGTTTGTCCAGTAACTCTATCATAACACCTCCGTCTTTTTGTAATTTATCCAGTGTTTTGTAAATTCGGTCGGAGTCAGTTTGGTCCATTGTACCAAAAAAGTCTCTTAGAAAGTGACCCTATAACATCAATAGCTCCCCGTTTTTGCCTTTTAAAGAAATGATTTATTCCCTGAGCTAATTTAAGTATTTTAGTTCTCCAAATATATATTTCGTTATTCCATAACGTACAGTTTCTATTACTATTAAACTCCTGTATTCTATTACAAGTTTTATTTAACTTATTATCTAACTTAAAAATAAACTCCTCTATTTCTTCCTCACTGCTGACCGAAAATTTTGAATATATTCTAATTTCATCCTTATATTGTATCATATTGCCTACATTTTCGAAAACGATTTCCATATTGTCAGTTTGTATATTACTCCAGGGCATTCCTCAGCATACACCGAGGATTATGCAAATGGCTATGCGTTGTAACATTTCTTCTGCAAACAAAAAATTCAATTGAAACGTTGCCAATACCAATTATCTAAAAAAAAATCTGTCCATTTTTGTCAAAGTTTATGTTTTCCAAATTTTAAGCCGATTGTTGTGAACGATTCGAACCTTGTCCTTAATACTAATTTTAGTATTTAATTCGTTTGGGCATTCCAATACTGCATATGGTCCTGCCCACATCAAACTCAACTGGATTTCCTTAGTAGGATTGAGTAATAATACTCGGTCACCCCTTTTATACACGGTCGTTCGGGCTTTCTTATCGTAATAGGTTTTGGCCTTCAGTTTACCTTTCATCAAATTTTCCCGAGCTAATTTATGAATTGTTTGAAGTTTGAATTTTACAATTTTACTCAGATCGTCGTGATTGTATAGCGGGTCCACCTTCCGTTTCAGTACGTTTGGGAGGGGGTCGCAAAATGCATATAATATAAAAATTGGGCAGTACTTAGTACTTTCATGGGGCGTATGGTTGTGAGCAAAAACTGCTTCTGCAAGCCATTGGTCCCAACCTTCGACATTTCTTTCTGCCATCATTTTTAAGTATTCTACTAGCGGTCCATAACGGCGCTCTAATGAACCATTTGAGTGAGGATGATAAGCAGTGGTTACTATCTTATGAATTTTTAGACTTTTACAAAGATCCTTGAAAATTTGGCTAGTGAAATTGGTACCTTGGTCTGTATTTAGTCGTTTAGGTATAATGGAGTATTTCAGTATAATGTGTGTATAAAATTCCTGAGCCACAGTTTTTGCTTCCATATTTTGTAATGCTACACAATCTAACATTTTCGTAAGATCATCCTGGAAACTTAGTATATACTTATTTCCACTGGCCGTTATAGGAAATGGACCTACAATATCTAAATATACTTTATCGAAAGGACGTGCCGCCGTAACCGTGATTGCCATGGCCATTTTTATTACGCTTCCCCTTTTGGTTCTCTGACATTTAGGACAGGCTTCTATATATCTTCGAATAGTCATGAACATATTTTTCCAAAAATAGTGTCTTCTTAATCTTGTATAAGTTTTCATTATGCCTACATGACCACCCATTGGTGTGTCGTGATATTGTTTTATTATATCCCTTATTTCTGTCTTGTCAATTATTTCCATTTTGATTGTTGAGTTTTCCGTAACTTCTCCTTCTTCCTCTCTGTCTTCTAAACTGGTTGGTTCACCATCTTCTTTTTCTTCCGTTAAGTGTTTTGTCGTCTGGCTACGAGTGATTGCATTGACAGGCTGAGACTGGGCTAAGCCTTCCTCCCCATATTCGGGCAATTTATTTTCAAAAGGAATTCTACTAAGCGCGTCAGCATTACTATTTAATTTCCCTGGCTTGTATTGTATTGAAAAAGTATATTCGGAAAGTCTGATCTTCCATCTATTAATTCGTCCTTCCGGGTCCCATTTGTTATATTCACTGATCAGTGGTTTATGATCCGTGAAGACCACGAAATGTTGTCCCAGCAGGTATGCTCTGAAACGTTTAACGGCCCAATAAATTGCTAACATTTATTTTTCAATAGTAGTGTAGTTTCTCTCTGCTTTGGCCAATACTCTACTTGCATATGCTATTGGTTTGTCCCTTCCTACCTCCACCTGTGATAGTACTGCTCCTACTGCATTATTACTCGCGTCGGTAGTTAGATTAAACGTTTTCGAAAAATCGGGATACGTTAATAACGGTGGATTTACCAAAAGACTATTTCCCTTTTCGAATGCTTCCTGATGTTCCTTGGTCCATTTATATGGTTGATTTTTTGTTGCCATTTTGTAGAGAATTGCACCTGATTCGGCTAAATTTGGCATACATGGTCGGTAATAGTTTATCAACCCCAAGAATGATTGTAATTCCTTCGTAGTTCGAGGGATGGGGTGTTGCTGAACACATCTTGTTTTCTCAGGATCTGGTTTTACACCTTCCGAGGTTATCTTATTCCCTAGGTATACTACGCTTCGCTTCTTAAAAATTTACATTTCTCTGGTTGTAGTTTTAAATTATTTTCTCTGAGCCTCTGAAATTTTTCCCATAAACCACTATATCATCGAGGTACACAAAACATTTTAGCCCTTGGAGTCCTGTAAGTACGCAGTTCATCATCCTTTGGAAAGTAGCAGGAGCTCCTGTCAATCCGAAAGGCATTCGTTTGAATTCAAAGTGCCCGTACGCAGTACTAAAAGCTATTTTTTCTCGGTCGGATGGTTTCATATCAATCTGGTGATACCCACTTGCCAGATCTAGCGTCGTAAAATATTTGGATCCTCCTAACTGGTCCAAAATTTCCTCAATTCGTGGTAGTGGGAAAGCGTCTCCAATCGTTACCTTATTTAGTTTCCGAAAATCTATAACCACTCGATGTTTCATTTTACCATCCGCACCAGCTTTTTTTGGAACGACCAGTAGTGGTGCGTTCCAAGGACTATTGCATGGCTGGATTATATCCTCATTTAATAATTTCTTTATTTCAAGTCATACTGTTTACTGACCTTGTTATGAAATCTGATACATATAAATATATTGTGAAAATTAAAATATTTAACATAATTTAAAAATGCCGATAATGCATATTCAGCATATGAAATTATTTCGGTTTAAAGTAAATAAACAAATTTGAGTTCAATGTAATTTCATTACACAACATATAGCAAAAAATTTTTGCGATATTTTTCATTAAAAATATCGCAAAAAAAATTTTGCAATATTTTTCATTAATCTTAATAAAATACATATACAATACTAAAAAAAAAACTTATATTTTTTATTTTTCTTAATTTTTAATAAACACATATACAATACATACTAAGAAAATGGACTAATGATGCGAATATATACTAAGAGGTATTTAATGGACTTTTAATGCGAATACATAGGGGTTTTTAATGCGAATACATAGCTTTTCTAGGTCAACTGTCAACCTCGCCTTAGCGTGGTAAAACCTGTTTAATGATTTGATTTTAGGTACCTGGAATATACAAACACAACCAGGGAAACTAATGGAAAGTGCTGAAGAAGCAGATAAGTTTAAACTAGACATTCTACGTGTACAAGAAACTAGATGGAAGGGGAACGGCGCATTATATAAAAGAGCATTTTCATTTTATTATAGTGGTAACCAAGAAAGGTCAGGACAGTACGATACAGGATTTATAGTACCCAAGATGTTAAAGAACTCAGTGATATTTTTTACACTAGTCAGTGACCGTATATGCTGAGATTAAAAGGTAAATTTAACAATATTACCGTTATTACGTGTATACACCTGCCGAAGAAGCCTAGGACCCTATAAAGGACACGTTCTATTATGACCTTAACAAGCATGTGACTTAGTCGGAAGGTATCATACATTAATCGTATTAGGCGATCTGAACGGAAAACCACCTTACACAATCAAACTTCTGAAAACGGTATCAGACTATGCCGCTAATGGGTATCAATGCGGCTTCCGCCCAAATAGATCAACAATAGATCAAATATTCAATATAAAACAGAACCTAGAGAAATGCTATGAATATAATATGGACTTGCACCTTCTTTTTATTGACTTCAAGCAAGCCTTTGATAGTGTCAAAAGATCTGAAATTCCAACGGCCCTTGGCATCCTAGGATTTCATCAGAAATTGATAAATCTGACAATGATGACGCTGTCAGACGCAGAGAGCAAAGTTATCATGCAAAATGAAGTAGCCGATAAATTCAAGATAAAATTAACACGTAGAGCAAGGTGACGTATTATCTGAAGTATCCGATAAATTTAAGATAAAAAACGGCGTAAAGCACGGTGACAATTTTCAATCTTATGCTGCATTACGTCATTAAACATATCGATAGAGGTGGCATTAACCGATGAAGCGCTTCATTTAATTTTTAATGGATCATAGACGGAAAACAGGTTTTGTTAGTCTTATAACTGCTCTAAAAATAATTAAACCCATATATGAAAAGTATATATTTTTATCATTATATTGTTGTGAATAAAACAGGTCACCCTGTTTATTTTTTTCTTTTATATTTTTTATTTTATTCACAACGGAAATTGCAAAATGCAATTCCTAAGTTGTTTAATTTAAATTAAATTAAAATATGATTATTCAGCTTAAGCGACCAACATTATTTTTTAAATTCAAAAGTCATTACCTGCGGTGTCCGATTACAGATACTTTCAGGGACACGCAGAGTCACTCAACTTAAGTAATTAAATATTACTTATGTTGATGTGTTAAATAAAAATAATTTTGATCACAGGTAAAAATAATTTTATGGATTTAGGGAGAATGCGCCAAATCGTAATGGTAACGTTAAATGTTATAAATGTGGAAGGTTGGGCCACATTAGTAGAGAATGTAGGGAATCGAGAAATGAACAAAATATAATAAATGTAAAAATCTGTTCAATCTGCGGTGTGAGGGGGCATGACTCAACACAATGCCAACAGATGCATGCACAAGTAACAGAGCAAAGTGCGCTTGAGGAGGATGCAAATAGTAATTGCGTATGGTGTGGGCGAGAGGGGCATAGGTTGTTGACATGTCCTTATCGTCAAAACTTTGAGGCAACAAGTTCTTTAAAGTCGGGAAATGGAGACGGAATGAATTAAATCAGCCCAATTCATTCCGAAATAAAGAGAGGGGCGGATCAATAAATAACGCGGGAAAAGAATTTGTAAGATTATCGAATAACAAAGCTCAAGGCAGCATAATAAATTCGGTATTAGAATATAAAAAAAATGAAGAAGGATTTAGAATGGATAGGGGAAGAGGTAATAATACCGAAAATAAAATTATAAATAATAAAATAAGGAGAAAAAACAAAGATTCAAAAATATATCTAAGAAATTTACACGTTTTCAGTTGGGTAAGAAAAAGATAAAAAAGAAACTGAAAAAGCTGATAGGCAAAAGTAGGATAGATTTAACAATTAAGAAAATAATAAGAGATCGAAATGCTGTAGAAGAAAAGAATAACATAAAAGACGAAAAGAGTAATAGTTGTGAAGATACTGAAGTAGACTTAAAATATTTAGATGAATTGGTTATAAGTAGTGATAATGAGATAGAAAATATTCAAAAAGGTGATAAAGATGTTGATATTCCAGATATTAAATTGGTAAATTGTACACATAGTTCAGCTGATCACGGTAGTAGAAATTTTAATGTATATTATTTTAGTGCTGAGAATGAATTATTAACAGATAATTTTATAGGAGCTTTTTATAATGAGGATAAAGAGATGAAGTTAGAAGAGTTAGTGAATAGTAGTTTTGAAATTAAGAATGCTGTATCAGTAACAGCAAATATTATTGAAGATGAAGTTGATTATAATATTATGAAGTTGTTTATACTTAAAGCAGAAGTTTATGATGAAATGGAAGATATTGATAAAATTATAAAGGATATTGAAGAATATAACAAAATTAAGGAGGGAGTTGAAAATAACCAAAAATTAGAAGAAGATAAGGAAGTATATGATAATAAAGGGCAGTTTTTTGTTTTAATTTTGAAATAAACACAAAAATTTGCAATGTTTTTTTAAATCTATTTTTTTATTTAATACTATGATCTCTGCACATTACAAAAACAAAAATATTTTTCATTTTAAAAGAAAAAGTAAATAAAAAAAATTATTTTTTTCATTTGCTGCTTAATTTTTATTACTTTTGGGTCCTTTTCATATTTTGATACATATGGGTAAAAATACAACAATTCAGGTGAGAAAACTTATTATAGAATACTTTAAGAATGGAAAATCCATATCAGCCATAAATAATATTGTTGGCAAAAGTCAGAAGAAAATACGATCGCAGAATCAGAAGAAAAAAATACGATCGCAATAAGCCACGAATTTTAATAGAAAAATATTGAACAAGTATGACGAGCGATTTATTCTTCGAGAAATTAAAAAAAATCCAAAAATAAGCTCACCTAAAATTACAGAAAAATTGAAAATCAATATTAAAAAGAATGTAGTACAGTTCGTCGGGTTATGATAAAGAATGGGTACTTGGAAGAAATGCAAGAAAAAAAAACATTTATAAATTAACAGAAAAAAACGATTAGCAATTGCCAAAGAGTACAAAAACAAAACGTTTGAATTTTGGAAACAAGTTATTTTCACAGATGAAAGCAAATACAATGTTTTTGGCTCTGATGGCCGTCAAATTGTGTGGCGAAAACCAAACACAGAACTCTTACCTGTAAATTTGCAACCAACAGTTAAACACATTGGCGGATCTATTATGGTATGAGGGTGTTTTGCAGCAGATATAGTAGGAGATTTACAAGTTATTGAAGGTATTATGGATCAGCACAAAATGTATTGATATTTTGAAAAATAATTTGAAAAGAAGTGCTGAACGATTGGGTTTAAAAGATACTTTTCAATTCTATCAGTATAATGACCCAAAGCATACAGCTTATTTTAAATCAATTCGCTATTTATTTCTCTTTATCTCTCAGATACCAAATTTGTTGTATTTTTTTTATTATTCTTACAGTACAAAACGTCTAGCACCGCCAATTGAATACTATGGGCATAACAAAGCTACTGATGGCATTTTACTATCCGTCCTACTTTTTTCATCACAGTAGCGCCATCTGTAGTTATACATACGATGTCTTCCTCAAAAGATAGTTTATATTTTTCTAGTTATACATAGACTTTTTCTAGTTATACATAGCCCCCTCGGGATCTCTACCTTATCGTGGTGGGGGGGTTTGTGCGCTCCAATGAATCCTAGAGCGCGTGTCGGCGGTAGCTTGCTACCGGTAGGTCCAACCATGCCGAATTGGTCTAGGAGGAGGTGCCAGACTAAAGAGATCCAAAACACTCAAGCCAAGGTGTGTAAGCATCGTGCCGAGGGCTGCATGGTATCAGGTGTATAAAAGTGATATCGCTAACGATCTCCTTGGGGTACCAGTCGACCCCCCATTGTAACTAGACTTGCATCCGTACGGGAGCTCTGCGGATGTTGACTCTTTTATCTCGCCATACTCGTGGGAACAAAATATGAACCAAACCAAATTAAATAACACAAACACAAATGAGGTAGAGACAATAGCATCACCTTTACCAAACATTGAGGAGGTGGTAGCAACAGATGTCGAAGATGACTTATTGCTAACACCACCTCAAAACTTACAAGAAATGGAGGAATTAATATCATCCAGTAAAGCCAAAGAAGTGCTTCCAAGCAACATTGAGAATAAGGGACAAAAAGAACCAATTCTTGATGAAGCGGCCGAAGCGCTTCGGAAGCTAAATCTAAAGAAGAGCTTTGAGTAGTTCTCAGGCGCTTCTAAAAGAAGAATTAGAGCTATGATAGCGAAAACTGGCATCACAGCTGAAGAAGCAAGGAAAGCTGAAAGAGAGAGGCTCTTGCTACGTGCTCAACCTGGTAAGATAATACCAACCATGAAACCAACCAAGGTTGAGCTAAAGAAGCGGGGTAGGTCAGATGGTAGTACACCAGAACAGGCTCCCCCAAAGGCAACCAAACTTGATGTCGGCGATAGAAAGCGGGGGGATAAGGGACATAGTCGCAATCCTAGACCTAGCACTTCTGCACCCATCAAAACTTCGGTGCCGAAAAAACTGACGGAGAGTAAGAGTAGCCATGACAACTCAAAGTCAGTACCATCTTTCAGTGAGGTCGTCTCCAGACAGAAAGTAGCTATTATACATGCACTACATCCAGAGACGATCCTAACAGTAGAGCAGATGGAAAAGATAAAGATTGCGTTGTTGGATGAAATTGACAACATTGACGAGGAAGAAGGAACATACCCTCAATTCAGTGCCCACGCTCAAAAAACGGAGGGATGGTTGTCAATTTTATGCAACAACAAAGAAACCAAAGACTGGATCTTTAAAATCGAAGCCGCAATGAAACCATGGGAAGGTGCATGTCTTAAAGTGGTGGACGGAGACAAAATGCCCAAATCCATCATGTGCAAGGCATTTGCACCCCTTACTCCTGCTGGTATCATGACAGGAGAAAAATTTTTGAAACGCTTGCGTCTACAAAACCAAGGGCTCAACACTAAAACGTGGCGTATGTTGAAGGTTGTGCCAGAAAACAATGGTGGACAGACGTTCATCTTTACTATAGATAGCGTAGCGGAGATGATACTGGGAAAGATCAAGTATCGCCCGCACTTGAACTTTGCGCCTATCCAAATACGGAAAATTACCGGAAGGACTAGTAAAGATGAGACGTCTGCACCAGTAGCGGAAACACGGAGACAAAATGCCCAACCAGCTACTCTCTTCACCCCAACGGAAACAGCGACAACAACTGCTGCACCTGAACCAATGTTGGTGGTAGAAAATGATGCTCCCGAAAGGAGTATCATCAACGCTAGTAAGTAGTCATGGATGTCTTCAAGTGTATCCAAATCAATCTTCAACACGCCAAAGCTGCCTCGGCAGTTTTGACCAGAAGATTTGCTATGGATCACTTGGAGATAGCCCTTATCCAGGAGCCTCATGTGCTTAAAGACCGGATAAGGGGACTAACTGCAGGTGAGTTATTCTATGAGTCTACCAGTGATGGTAAACCCAGAGCATGTATCTTATTTCGTAAAGGTATTAAATTCTTTCCCATTTCAGGATTCTGCAAAAAAGACCTTGTAGCAGCACTGATAGATGTCCCGACACAGGACGGTAGGATAGAGATTGTCATCTGCTCAGCCTACCTACCTGGGGACTCATCAAACCCTGCTAACGAAGATCTGAAGGACCTAGTGAACTTCTGCAGAGCAAACAACAAACAACTGCTCATTGGATGTGATGCCAACGCTCACCACAATCTATGGGGAAGTACCAATATAAACGACAGAGGTGAGTACCTTCTTGAATTTATTAATAGTAATAGCCTAGAAATCTTGAATAGGGGCAATAGGCCGACATTCATAAATAGAATTAGGCAGGAGGTCTTAGACATTACCCTAAGCACTTCCTTTCTCAGTAATAAAATAAAGGACTGGCACGTTTCACAAGAAACATCTATGTCAGACCACAGACAAATTAGGTTCAACATTGAATCTTCTAAAATAGTATCTGAAACATTTAGGCAACCAAGATCTACAAATTGGGATTCTTATACCCAGAATTTGATAGACAATTTGGCTGATTTCAAACCAAATGTTAGGGATATTAACTCAATAGAACTAGCTTCTGATAAACTACAAACTTCCATTCTCAATGCCTACCACTCCTCATGTCCAGAAAAAACCCGTAAAAGCAATCGCAAGATTCCTTGGTGGAATAACAAACTTGCTGCCCTGCGGGCAGACACCAGGAAACTTTTTAATAAAGCAAAAGTTGGTGGAAATTGGGATTCCTATAGGAAATCTTTAACTGAGTATAACCATGAAATTAGAAGGGCTAAGAGGGCGTCTTGGAAAAGTTACTGCGAGGAGATAAATGATTTACCCAGCGGTGCAAGAATACACAAGATGCTGTCTAAAGGGCACACTAATAGAATAGGTTTAATGGAAAAACCCGATGGCTCAGTCACTAAGAATTGTAAAGAAACATTGGAGCTTCTAGCTTCCACTCACTTTCCAGATTCTGTTAACACAGAACATGTGGAGATATATTCCCAACATGATTCTAATTTATCTAGGCCTCGTAAAGAGGATTGGAGGAATTCCACCAAAATCTTTACAGCCAACAAAGTTAGATGGGCGATAAACTCATTTAAACCTTTCAAATCCCCGGGACAAGATGGTATCTTCCCAGCATTACTGCAAAAAGGGATTGAAATACTTATACCAACGGTGCTAAAAATATTTAGGGCCTGCCATGCATGGGGCTATGTGCCTAATGCATGGAAAATGGTGAACGTGACATACATACCAAAAGCTGGGAAAAGATCACATACCCAACCTAAGTCTTTCCGTCCAATTAGCCTCACATCTTTCCTACAGAAAACCATGGAAAAATTACTTGATAGGCATATTAGAGAAAATGTGTTAAAAACACAACCACTATATAAATACCAATATGCTTATATGCCAGGAAAATCAACTACACTTGCCCTACAAAATCTGGTTCAAAAGATTGAACAATCGTTAAAGAATAAAGAGCTGGCAATGTGTAGTTTCCTTGACATTGAAGGAGCTTTCGACAATACCAACTTCGAGTGTATTACGCAAGCTGCCTTACGAAAAGGCGTAGACCTTAAAACCTGCAAGTGGATTGAATCCATGCTAAAATGCAGAATAATAAAATCCACCTTAGCACAAGAAACCTTAACGGTCTCTGTAGCCAAAGGTTGTCCACAGGGAGGGGTTCTATCACCACTTCTTTGGTCCATAGTAGTAGACGAACTCCTAGTTAAACTGGCACATGCTGGAATTAACATACAAGGTTATGCAGATGATATAGCCATTGTTGTTAGAGGAAAATTTGAAAGTACAGTCTCTGAAATCATGCAACATGCTCTAAATCTAGTGGCATCATGGTGCATAGAGGTGGGACTTAAAATCAATCCTCAAAAAAGCACAATAGTCGTGTTCACAAGAAGAAGAAAAAGGGAAAACTTAATTAAACCCACACTTTTTGGACAGAGTATTGACTTTAGCAAAGAGGTAAAATTTCTAGGAGTAATCCTTGACGAAAAACTTACCTGGAATAGCCACTTAAATAACACTATTAATAAAGCTAGAATTGCTTTATGGACATGTCGAAGTCTAGTCGGTTGTACTTGGGGTCTTCAGCCCAAAATCACCTACTGGCTTTACACCTCCATTGTCAGACCAATTCTTACCTATGCTTCACCTGTCTGGTGGCAGAAAACTGAACAAAAAACCGCTCAGTTAAAGCTGCAAAAAATCCAAAGACTAGCGTGTATAGGAATAACAGGGGCAATGAGAACCACTCCTTCAGCTGCACTAGAGGTACTTCTAAACATACCACCTCTACATTTACATATTCAAAAAGAGGCCAGAATTGCAACTTATAAACTCCATACGGGGGATGACCAGGAGAACTATAAACTTGCACATCCTGGCTTAAAACAAGAAATAGAAAAAGACACTATCTTAAACATACCCATATCAGATAGAATGCAAACTAGGTATAACTTTGAAAAACCATTCAAGGTGGTCATACCCGAACGCCTCGAGTGGGCTAACAACCCCCCAAAACTTGATCCTAGCGCGCTCATCTGATACACGGATGGCTCAAAAACCAGCACAGGGGTAGGTGCTGGCGTCCATGGGGTACAGACCAAAACAAACATCTCTGTAAGTCTAGACAATTTTTCAACCGTCTTTATAGCAGAAACCCACGCTATAGAACTCTGCATCCGAGAAAATCTCAGACTGGGTTACTCACACCGGAAGATTTACATACTCTCGGATAGCAGAGCAGCCATCATGGCCTTAAACTCATACGAAATCAAATCGAAACTAGTATGGGATTGCCTTAAAATTCTAAAAGAATTGGGTAACAAAAATACTGTTACTCTTATGTGGATACCGGGGCACTCGGGCTTTCAGGGTAACGAGACTGCTGACCTCCTAGCTAGACAGGGATCAGACGACACCTTCACCCAACCGCTCCCTTTCTGCGGTATCCCGTACAGCACAGCCAAATCAACAATTAACAGTTGGTTAATAAACACATGGGGAAACCATTGGAACACCACTCAGGGCTGTTCCATTTCAAAATTATTCATCCCCACAATCTCCAAAAAAAGAACAACGGAACTTTTGAGCTTAAAGATCAACCAAGTCCGTTTAATAACTGGCTTTCTAACAGGCCACTGCCGACTCAATCACCACCTAAACAAGCTCGACAGGTCACATCCACCCCTTTGCAGAATCTGTTGTGAACACCCCGAAACCTCAAAACACATCTTATGTGAATGCGTAGGGCTTTCCCGTAGTAGACTCCAACAATTCAATCAGGGGTATACCAATCCAAAGGATATCACAGCCAGCCCCCTTAAAACACCCTGGGGTTCATACACAGTCTGGTCTTTTTAAAGGAGCTATAAAGCAACGAAACGCCACAATAGGTCAGCAATGGCCGCAGTGGCAAATGGGCCATTGGCCCAGTTTCGTACTAACTATCTATCTATCTATCTAGTTATACATACGATATCTTCCTCAAAAGATAGTTTATATTTTTTTTAGATGGATTTAAAATTTCTGAAAATTATGATGATGGTCTTGAAAGCAGAAATTCGTACACTTATAAATAAGGTAAAAAAAGTTGTAAATATTTTTCGACGTTCCCCCACAAAAAATGACGATATACTTCAAAAATATGTTAAAGTTGAATTTAACAAAGAAACTTCGCTGATTCTGGATACAAAAACCAGATGGAATAGCTTATTTTTTATGCTACAACGCTTTTGGGAACTAGGAAATTTTAAAATGTCTAATAGATTTAAGTTCCACTATATCATCTGAAGAGTCAGAAATGGATGTTATTTCGGGAATTATTTCAACATTGTTGCCAATAAAATTTGCAGGGGAATCATTGTGTCGTCGTGATGCGACTCTCCTATCTGCAGATGCCACTATCGTATTTATGATTAAAAATTTAGGCACTGGACAATTAAGCGTTGAATTTAAAATTTATTTAGCACGTCGGTTTAACGAAAGGCGAACCAAATTATCAAGTCTGTTTCAATATCTTCACAAAGGACAAATAAAATCCAAACAATAAGATAATGATTTGTCCTTCGAACAGTTATCAAAAAAAGAGATTGCTAATTTGATATCAACTATAGTTAAACGCTTTTCAGATTCAAATTTAAATAATTCACCGTCTCATAACATATCATCTTCTTCATCTTCTTCAGACTTAGAAATGAACTATTCAATGCAGGAAAGATTAAATTTTGCAATTAATAAAAAAAAGCAAATGGACCAAAAAGTTATATCAGAAAAATCTGGAAATTTGGACAACACTATACTATTCCGCCAACCAGCGTCGAGGCTGAAAGAGTGTTTTCCTCATCCGGGAAAATTTGTTCTAAAATCAGGTCATCTCTAAGTGATGAATCCCTTGACACACTTTCCTTTTTAAGAAGTTATTTAATTTCAAAGCAAAATTCCCGAATGAATTACTGAGAGGAAAGAGAAATTTTGCAATTAATGGTCCATTTGCTTTTCTTTATTAATTGTAAAATTATAATTTAAAATGAATGTTAATTTAAAGTTTATTTTTGTATTAATTAAAACAATTATCAATTTTGTTGTTTTTAATTTTTTAAATAATTCACCAATACTGGTATACCGGTAATTATTGAATTTCAATACCGAATACCGGTATTCATAATTATCTCCGGTATTGCAGGCCCTAGCGCTGACCAACAATTATGTTTTGTTTACGTGATTCATTTAGCTGTAATAAACAGTTTGTATAAAAATCAATCGCATATTGAAAACAAAGCTGAAATAGAATCAGATACTTGAGAATCTAATAATGAATCAGATTATGAATTGAAAGGTAAAGATATTGAAAATGATAACGGATTAACAATTGAATTGCAGCAAAATGATATACATATTAACAGTAAATCATTATGAGCTACTCCACTTATTAGAAAAGTGCGAAAAACTATAAAAATATTTCGTCGTTCGCCAAAAAAGAACGATAATATATTGCAACAGTATGTCAAAGCTGAATTCGGTATGGAACTGATAATATTTTTAGATTGTAAAACACGTTGGAATAGTTTATTTTCAATGCTAGAACGATTTTAAAGAGCTGTATACAAAAATCTATTAAAGATTTAAAGTTACATTCTTATACTGACGAAGCAATATTTGTAGCTATTTCCGCAGTTCAGCCAGTGAAACTTGCCGTCGAAGCTTTGTGTCGGAAAGATTCCAATTTAATTTCAGCAGACATGACTTTTAGGTTTTTATTTGAAGAGCCGAATAAAATAAAATCAACATTAAGCAATGAACTATTAATTGCTCTAAAAAAGGAACGGATTTATGAAAGACGAACAGAACTATCTGGAGTTATACATTATTTGCATAATGCATTCGAAGAAGAAGTTTCTACTGTTCACTCAAATATGGAATTTAATTTCCCAAAACCTACAAACACCGTTATTATAAAATCTCTAGTAGGCATGGCAATGAGAATGCAATTATTTAAACAAAAAAATATACAGCAAATAATCAATGATAACTGATGAAGTTGAAGTTATAGAAATAGATGATAATACACGGAATGACTGCGGCAACATCATGACAATGAAGCAAAAGCTATTTCAAACCAAGTAAATTATATTATAGCTGGGAAAAAACGCAAACAATTCATGATAATGGCAAACTTATAAAAAGAGAAATAACACTATTCGAAGATAAGGGTACTAGCGGAATATATATTTATGATCTCCTTCTTACAATACGTCCAACAAGCGCACAATCGGAGCGAGCATTTGCTGGACAAATATGCACGAATATTCGCTCGCTCTAACTTAAATGATGAAAGTCTTGATATATTGTGTTTTTTAAGAGCATACTTCCAGTCATTAAAACAATAATTAAATTTTTCTGCATATGAATAATGAACTAGGTAATCTTTATTTTATTTAATATATTTTTATTTAATATAAAGAATGAATTGTTTTTATTAATCTTTTAGTTTAAAATAAACTTAATGTGTGTTTTTCTTAATAGAGGTGCTTTTTTCTTATTTTTTGGCTTCGGTATCGAATATCGGGATTTCGGTATTCGAATTTTTTATTACCCCAATACCGGTATTAATTTTTCGCTTCGGTATTGCACTCCCTAGTCTGGATCTACATATTTTTTTTCCTTAATTTATTTTTAAGTAACATCCACTTTCTTATGCTTTATAAGATATTTTTCGATATGCGATCATGCTGAATCTAATTAGAACAAAGACAATTTTTATTACATGTACATATATTGAAAATTATAATATTTCGTTTTTCTTTAATTTCATCCATATTTATTATATTAATAAATAAATTTTCTGGAAGAAAGCTTTTTTTCTGGATGAAAGCTTGCCACTTTAACTTAACGAACATTAAATTAATTTTAAGCCGCAGTCAGGCTTGCCAGACCTCCCGATTTCGGCGGGAATCTCCCGATATAGAGCGTATATTAACATCTCCCGATATATATATCACAATTGCCGATTTTGAAAAGATTTTACCTATTTTGAACAGATTTGATAAAAAAAATTATTACACGAAGCTATATTTAAAAACAAAAATGAATAAATGGAACCGTTTCGTTTCACTTAAATTTGGACAATCGCGAGAATAATCAAAATAAAATTAATATCTATCAATGTAATATTAATATTAATCGATGTATAGGTAATAAAAGTGCCTAACTAAATTATAATTATTTAAACATTATTAGTAATTATGATTTATAGAACCTAAAATATCTGATTCGGATTTACAAGAAAGAAAAGAAAATAAGAACAAAAAATTTTAGCGCATGGTAAAATTCAATCCGATGTGGATATCATACGAATGGATTCGTATAATGCGTAATAAGTCAAAAATAATAGTACACGGTGGGGAAAATGGCATAACAATCTATCTGCTTCAGCGATTAAGTTAACCACATTATTTTGCCAAAAACAAGCAAAGAAGAACTGGTAACAAGTAGAATTTTGTTATTACACAATTGTCCACTCACACAGTGAACTGTATAGTGTTTGCGCTAGTTTCTAGTATAGCAAAACTAATACATTTCAGGTAGAACTAAAATTAGCAAGGAAGTATCTTACAGAATCAAAAAGAAGAAAATTAGAATTGTTTGTTGCTGCAAAATGTGGAAGCAGAATGGTAAAAAAAATTTCACAATGACGTGCAATGAGTTCCTGCCATTCTTAAACACAGAAAATGCACAAGGAATACTTAGCCCTCTATTTACACGATAGATACGTTCCATGAAAAATCGTTTAAATTAAAACCGTGTAAAACGAGACTCAGAATTTTTTTTTTTTTTTTTTTTATTTTCCTGTTCACTCCGCTAGGGAGTATAGGGCTCCAAGTACTGAGTTATCTGCACTTGAAGTTTCTGTAACAGTTTTGTATTGCAATTTGGACCTACTAATTTTTTATATGGATTCCGAACCATAAATTTCTTTATAGTGAAGAAACTATTAATTGCAACAAGCTAATGGTTTTTATTCGTGAGACATTTGTTGTTAGCAAATGGTCTCTGCCGTATATAACACTCACAATGCATATAACAAATTAAGATTGGATCCACTAATCTTTACACCATATATATCGAATCAAAGAAGATATAGAAAAGTCATAGATATGTTCATAAAAACCGTGTAAAATGAGCCAAATAAATATATGAAACAACAGAGATTTGTTCTAATTAAGCTTATTTTCGAAATTCAAATAATATTTATTTAATATATTCATTTAAAATCATAAGCATATACGAATATAAAAAAATTAATAAAAACATAAATTAGCAATATTCATTAGCTAAAACAACAAAAATAAAAAGATAACATTAATAATTAATTACATAAATCAAAATAAAAAACAGTCTTTCAAAAAAATAAAATATAAATGAGTTATTCAATAACTAAAACAAAAAAAAATTTCTATAATAACATAAAAATAAACAGTCTGTTCATCATCAGAGCTTTCAAAAGCTAAGATTCGTCTTTTCTTTGGCGGTGTTACAACATCACTATCAGAATCGCTAATAGAAATTTCAAGATTTGAATTGCTGGTTGTATTTCTGACTTCAGTAGTAGTAGATTTCCTTGTGATTGGTAACAATAAATCATTGACCAACATTTGCTTATTCTGGTGTACTTCTTTGAAAATTTTTTCATATTGACAATGAATTTTATTTTTTTTCAATGAAATTTTTCAATAAAATTTTTTTTTTTTTTTGTAATTTCAAAACCGTGTAACAGCGAAACCGTGTAAATCGAGGGATAAGTACTTAAAAAAGCAGCAAATGCTGATAAATATTTTTAAACAAAATTAATTATTTTTGTTATTTCATTTTTTTTGCGTTAACAGAACTGAAGATTTTTTTTTTGCTTTTTTTTATAATATACTATATATTTTATTTATTAATATAATAAATATGAATGATTTTTTCCCCCGATATGATGTTTCAGAAATTTGCCAACCCAGTTGATATTTTTGATAAATTGCAGAACAATTTAAAAAAAAACATTGTTATGTAATGTATGTATGTGATGCAGAATATTACATAAGGTAGTCAGTCCAATTTATATTGTTACAACTAAATTTTGTAATTCCGTCTACTTATTAAACGCCGATGAGTTTTAACGTGTAATGTACATATATAAATAATTAATGGACTTAATTTAATTATTTTTTTTCCATGTTCACTCCACTGGGGACCATAGGGCTCCAAGTACCGAGTTACTTGCACTTGAAGTTTCTTTAACATTTTTGTATTGCAATTTGGACCTACTAATTTTATATGGATTCTGAACCATAAATTTCTTTATAGTGAAGAAACTATTAATTGCAACAAGCTAATGGATTTTATTAGTGAGACATTTGTTGTTAGCAATTCCAATTGGCCTCGACCGTTAGCATTTTTCTTTTCCACGGAAAAATTACACGGTTGCTAAGGAAAAATAACAGAACAAAAGATAAAAAAATATGAATCATGTGAAGTTAGTATATATGATATATGTAATTTTTTTTCTTGTTGTTATCTTATATGACACTCGACTTACGACTTAATCGACTTACCTTCGATGTCCAGGAACCTATCTCGGTCGTAAGTCGAGGAATACCTGTATATAAGTTAACATTATCAACTAAAGGTACAAATAATAAATTCTTCATAACACGCGCATCCGGAATAATAAAATAATATTTTCAATAGTATTAGATTACATTTAGAATAATTAAATATTCCCATAATATTTTACCTTAGGATTTTGTTAATTTAGCATTTTTAATTATTAAAATTAAGTTCACACACTTTTTCTATCTTGGGTTTTTGATAATTTAGCATTTTAAATAATTATAATTATTTTAAGTTCATATTTCATTTTTAGTTACTAAAAATCATATAAAAGGAAATATTATCAATTAAATTAATTAGTCTTAAAACAGATTCAAAGAAATAAATATTATTTTAGCAAATAAAATAATCTTTTAAATCAACATTATTTTTTATTTTTAAATAATAAAATAATAAAATAATTAACTGGCGCCCGTGCAGGAACCGGACCATCGTTCAAGTTATTAAATATAAAATTTTTATATTTGAATAATTAGTGAGGAATAATTAGTGAGGAGGAAAAAGGTGAATAATTAGTGAGGAGGAAAATCATCATAAAAAGTGAGAAGTATCTAACACTAACGAGCAGAACAAGATTGCTCCACCAAAGTAACGAACCGAAGGTATAACCGCTGTGATTGAAGAACGTACCATTAGTAGGCTGACTGCAACTTTTAACGCACACTAGCCAAAAAGGAGAAATACGACTCATCCACAATTTTACCTAGAAGACACACGATTCGTCCCGAGTGTATTAACCAGGCAGTACACTATAAAGATCTCTGTGGAAACACTAATCCATAGATTTGGGAAACTTAGGACACGCGCACCCACGCTATGAAAGTCCTCTATTTTTTAATGTAAGAAACAAGCATTCAAATAGAAAAGAAAAAAATATATAAAAATCAAGAAACGATACAACGTTATTACAAAGTTATTACAATTAAAAAATTCGCTATGTCTCAAATGGAACAAATACAAGAAGCTATAAAACAATTAACTGGAGCAATAAATGCACAAATTGAATTGACCAGAAATATTGAACAAAGAATCAAAAAAATAGAAGATGAAAAAACATTAAAAATTATATCATCACCAGAATTGTCGGTACCCAGAAACGAACAAGATTTAAAAGATATTAGCAAACTACCAGATTGTGTAAAGGAGCTACAAACTTTTGATGGAAATCCAATTCATTATATTTCATGGATCCACAATGTAGAAAACATACTAAGAGATTACGAAATAATTCGTAATAAGCCCATTTACCGAGCTATTCTTCCAAGTATACGACAAAAAATTAGAGGAAAAGCAGATTCCGCACTAATTTCATATAATATTTTTGATAATGATTGGACAGCAATAAAAAAATGTCTCTCACTTCATTACGCGGATAAAAGGGATCTTCGTACTCTAGCTCTAGAACACCAATTGAGCAATTTAACACAGAAAAATATGAGCCTAGATGAATTTTATGCAAATATAAATCACCAATTTTCGCTCATTGTGAATAAAATAAAAACTGAAGATTATACTACAGAAACAATTGATGTACTTATTGAAACTTATAGAAATAAGGCCCTTGATGTGTTCATTCGAGGATTAAATGGTGATCTTTCTAAAATGTTAGTCATACAAAGACCTCAAACACATCCAGAAGCCTATGCATCCTGTTTAGAAATTCAGAATCTGAATTTTAGAAATGTATCAGTACACCAGAAAGAATTTAATAGTTCAGTAACGGCACCAATTAATCAAATATTTTCATCCAGACAATATCGTGAACAATCAAGCCAGCGAAAGCCTTTCAATTCAATGACTCCACAACAAAGAAACATTGGGTATAATATTCAGCATCAACTAAATAAGAGAGAACCTCCAAGACCATCCGAACCTAAGCTAGCTGAACCAATGGACATTGATAGATCCATTCAAACAAGACAAATTAACTATATGAATCGACCGAACTATCGTAATAACTATACGCCATTTAAAAGAAAAAATAATACTGAGGAAAATTCAAGAAAGCAACAAAGACTTTATAATATGGAAACTGAGGCAGAATCACTTGAATATGAAAAATATATTCAACAATATAATGAGCATCAAGAAGAAGAGTTGCAAATAAAAGAAGAAAATCCAGAATTAAATTTTATGACGGGAGCCTCTCTGGCCTTCCATACATAGAATATCGCGTCAAAGATGGTCAAATTTTAAAATTCCTCATCGACACCGTGGCAAACAAAAATTTTATTAGATCAGCATTTACAGGTAAAGCCACAGTATTGAAAACTCCTCTTAAAGTAACAACAGCAGGTGGAATTGTCGAGTTCACGAAAAAAGTTAGTGGTAAATTTTTCGAACCTGTCGGCAATAACATCTCAACAGATTTTTATGTTTTACCTGGTTTAAAGAATTTTGACGGAATTATTGGAGACGACACTTTAAAAGAGATAGAAGTGGTAATTGATAGAAAAAATAATTTATTAATGATTGCACCAAATTTAAAAATTAAACTAAAAGAAAAAATATCTGGCGAAGTGAATAATATACAAATTAAAGACAGCCATCTAACAGAGGAATCAAAGATAAAAGTAAAAACTACACTTGAAAAATTCCAAGATCTTTTTGCACCTATAAATGATCAGGAGATAATTGAAACAAATGTGAAAGCAGAAATTAAAACTACTACAGATGATCCCATCTATACAAAATCATATCCATATCCAGTCAACATGAGAGGAGAACTGGAAGAACAAATAAAAAAATTATTACAAGATGGTATCATTAGACCTTCAAAGAGTCCATACAACTCACCAGTCTGGATTGTTGAGAAAAAAATGGATGCCTCCGGAATAAAGAAATATAGAATGGTAATAGATTATAAGCGTTTAAACACAGTTACTATAGCCGATACATATCCAATACCAGATATAGCAAATACTCTCGCAAGTCTTGGTAAATCAAAGTTTTTCACCACTATTGATTTAACATCTGGATTTCACCAAATAAAAAAGACAGAAAGCGATATACCAAAAACAGCCTTCTCAACTATGAATGGTAAATATGAATTTACAAGATTACCATTTGGCTTAAGAAATGCACCAGCAATCTTCCAACGAATGATAGACGAAGTGCTTAAAGAAAACATTGGAAAAATCTGCTATGTGTATATAGACGATATCATAATATTTGGAGGAGAAAATGAGGAAGAACATCTAAAGAATATTGAAAAAATATTCTTAAAACTTCAAGAAGCTAATTTACTTGTTAATCTGGACAAAACAGAATTTTTAAAAACAGAAACCGAGTTTTTGGGGTACATCATAACAAATCAAGGTATCAAACCTGATCAAAAGAAAGTTTCAGCAATTCGGAATCTAAAACCACCAGAAAATCTTAAACAACTAAAAGGATTCCTTGGTTTAACATCATACTAAAGGCGCTTTATCAAAGATTTCGCGAAAGTCGCCAAACCATTAACTAATCTCACTAGGGGAGAAAATGCGCAGATTAAAGCAAATCAGTCCAAAAAAGTTAAAGTATGTCTAAACGAAAAAGAACTACAAGTATTCAGAAAATTAAAAGAACTTTTATCATCATCAGAAATACTTATATTTCCTAACTTCGAAAGGCATTTATACTTACTTATATTTCCTAACTTCGAAAGGCATTTATGATGCCTCACAAATTGGGAGAAATTGGTAAAGATCGACCGATAACTTATATTTCCAGATCTTTAAATTCTACGGAAGAAAACTATGCCACAAACGAGAAAGAAATGTTAGCCATTGTTTGGGCTTTGGATAATCTTCGAAATTACCTGTATGGAGCAAAGAAAATTAAGATTCTTACTGATCATCAGCCATTAACATTCTCACTAAGTAACAGAAATAACAATGCTAAGCTAAAAAGATGGAAAGCTCGAATCGAAGAATACAACTACGAACTAGTTTACAAAACTGGAATAACTAATAAGGTGGCAGATGCTTTATCAAGGTTGGAACTAAATATACTTACCTCTTCAACAACCGAAATAGCTTACAGTGCAGAAGAAGACAATACAGATCTCATACCACACTGCGAAGCACCAATAAATGTATTTAGAAACCAAATAATTATCAAGATTGGAAATGGAATTTATGCCCATGAAGAACCCCATCCAACTTACCATAGACACCATATAAACTTAACTGAACTAAATAAAAAGAATTTAACTCAAATGTTAAAAGAAAAATTACAACCAAATATCATCAATGGAATAAAAATCCCAGAGAATTATATTGAAATGTTACAAGAAATATTTAAAAAACATTTCTCAAGATTCAAGATACGTATAACGCCAAGATTAGTCGAAGATATCGCAATTGAAGAAAATAAATTCAAAATAATTCAAGAAGAACACAGAAGAGCACATCGAAATTGCAAGGAAAATAAAGAACAAATATTAGAAAAATACTACTTCCCACAAATGCTCAAGTTAGTCAAAAAATACACACAAACTTGCGACATCTGTAATGTTAACAAATATGATCGTCATCCAAATAAACCAGAGCAACAAGAGACTCCTATTCCCACATATCCTTCAGAAATATTACACATTGACATCATCGAAATGAAAAATGAAAAGTTTATAACATGTGTTGATAAGTTTTCAAAATTTGCTAAATTCTTTAGTATAAAAGATAAATCAGTTTTACACTTGAGAGATAAAATAACAAAAATTTTGCATTATTTTACTGCACCTAGAATGATAGTAATGGACAATGAAAAAAGTTTCGTAAGTCCTATTATAACTGATTATATTAAATCATTGGGAATTGAAATATATTTAACACCCTCTCAAAGAAGTGAAGTTGTTGTGTTTCTGTCCTCTGAGTTGGAATTGTCCGGCGTTCTTCTTGACTTCTTGGCCTCGGTGATCGTCTAGATAAACTTATTTCAATTAATTTAAATGAAACAACTTTTACTTGTTACGATACCACTGCTTCAAGGTATCAAGTCGAATACCCAGAACCACCAAATTTCTAAGTCTTTTATACGCTAAAAATGCTCCTTTAGCATTTTTAGCCATCCTGCACGTGTTGTGTAATTACGAAATTTAACAGTGAACGAACTCAATGAACTCTAAAACCCTTAGTAATAATATCATATGTTTTTTATTATTACAATATTTTATATGCAATTGTTGTTGTCATACATAATTGCATATGACGATTTACTAATTGTTGTTGTTGTATATTTTCATACAAGTCATACTGTTTACTGACCTTGTTATGAAATCTGATACATATAAATATATTGTAACAATTAAAATATTTAACATAATTTAAAAATGCCGATAATGCATATTCAGCATATGAAACTATTTTGGTTTAGAGTACACCTATCCCCCAATTTACACGGTACTTTTTTTACACGGTTTCACTTTTACACGGTTTAAAAAAAAAAAAAAACGGTAAAAACACGGTAACAAAATTTATATATTGTGACATGACTATAAAAAATAACAAAAACGGGGAATTCCCAAAAATGCAGCATATACATTGAGTACACATTTCACAATAGCTTTCATATTACATACTTCCGACCATAGACTGAACTACATAATTAGTTCAGTCTATGGTCGGAAGTAAAAGCGTGCAAATCGTTGAGTTTTTTTCTTATAATTTTTCAAAATACTTTTTCAAAATAATTAAATATTAGTTTATTTACACAATCAGTAGTGTTGAAATAAATTATTTTTATTACAATTTTGAAATTTGGAATAATTACTTACATACATATAAGCGTAAGTAATAAATCATAATTTTTGAACCAGTTTTATAAATTCGGTGTAAACGTTTAATAGGTTTATGATGTCGAAAGAAGTTAAAAAAATACAAGGGAAAAGAAAAGTTATATCTTTATATCTAATATCTTTATATCTAAATTATACACATTTGATCGTTTATCGATTTACACGGTTTTTCATATTAAAAACAAAAATTTCGATTTACACGGTTTTCTGAGGAACCAATCTTCCGTGTAAATCGGGGGATAGGTGTATATGAATTATTTTGGTTTAAACATATTTGGGTTCAATGTAATTTCATTACACAACACCTCCCTTTCCCAAGTTAAAAAATAGACTTATTTTTTACAAATTGGTGTTTCGAAACATTCAACCTAATACCTGTAATGCATCTTTATTTTACCAAAAAACAACGTTATAAAACTTATAATTTTCTTAATTCTAATATTGATTTACATTTTTCTTTCAACAATAAAAAAAAGTTTACTTATATCTATGTATAATAGTTTAATTTAAAACATGTTCGTAAACCCAAATTAAAACTTAATCTAATTATTTTCAAATATAAGTAAAATTCTTTATAATTCTTCAATATCTTATCATATAGTATTTAAAATCATTTAAAATAATTAATTATCTTTTAATCATTTCTTATTGAAATTCTATTTAATATTTTTAAAATAAAATAGATCTATTTGATTTTATTTAATTTTTAACATTATTTTCAGTATAGGTTTTACTTGTTTAGATTTTATTTTGTTTAAGATTTTTAAAATCTTTCTGTTTCTATAATATTATTTTCTTGTATTTTTGTAAGATTTTTAATAATTAATATATTTTTTAAAAACAGATCTTGTTGATCTTCCTTATTTTTATTTTTATTAGGTTTTAATTTATTTTAAATTTAATGAATTTAATTTAATATATATCTAATATTTAATTCGATATAGATTTACTTTTCTTATAATTTAGATTAATTTAAGATTATAAATTTAAGATATTTAAGATATTATAAATTTGATAAATTTAAATTTATCTAAGATTCTCTATCGATCCCTTTCCATTCTTATATATTTTTTTTTCTTGATTGATATAACATTGTATTAAACAACAAATTCATTTATAACATATTCTTAAGATAAAGTAATTAATATTTATTATGGTTTTCGCTCTTTTTTAACAGTGTAAACAAAAAAAAACTTTATTAATCGTGTATTAAATGTAATTAAACATTAAATGAATAGTTTTTGAAAAAATAAAAAAAAAACCGTGTATAATATTACAATTATAAGATTGTGTTTTTCTTATGATAAAAGTATATAGTTTTATGAAAAAAAAAAAAAAAAAAAATTCCTTCCTTTTGCATAAATATTAAAAAACATAAAAAAAAATGTTATTGAATTACATAAAAATGCTATTATTACAAAAATAAATAGAAATAAATGATTTAGAATTTCAAAAAAAAAAATGTATAAAAGTCATTCTCTTGTCGACCACAACAAGGAGCTATTGGTAAGTCAAAATAATCATCGTTATATAAAAAAAACCTAATTATTTTATTACCAATTTTCAGAGATAAAAAAAAATAAAAACCAAAATTGAAAAAAAATGGCTAACAACTTTCAGATTATTGAATTGGAAGAAAACGAAGGAGCCATGGAGGAGGTCCCTACGGAGGCAAATACACCTCCGAACGTCGGGATTCCTGTTAGGATCATTCATGTCTACCGTTTTCCCCCGATGCCAGAATGGTACAGCATACGGCGGGAACCGTGGCCGATGCCAGTGATATCTTTCTCTGTAGAGGTGTGGGTGTACCCACCAAGGGCACCGCAACAAAAAAATAAAAAAATATTAATAAGTAAAAGAAAATAAAAGTATTTTTTTTTAAAAATGAACCTTAAGAATTAAATAAAGTTGTAAAATTGTGACGTGAAATTTAGTACACTTATTTTCTAAAAAAAAATTCAATATTTGTGAAAAAATAAAACTTATTATATATTATATTTACGTAAATTTAGAATAAATAAAAGAATGAATTTAAAAAAAAAAAAATTATGATAAAAATGTGTTGTTTAATTTTTAAGAAAAAAAATAAACAAACCCTGCCATACAGCACCCTATTCCGATTACCTTATTTATCCTATGCACATTTTTAATTATCGCACCTGATGTGCGCACCTGATGTGAACTTTCTTCTTCTTATTGTTCCACTCCCCTATGGAGGTTGGCCATCATTTCTTTTGTTTTTGCTCTGGATTTTACCGCTCTAAAAATCTCAACACCCATCATGTTATACCATTCTTCCAAATTGTTTAGCCAGGATTTTTTTTTTCTTCCCCTGTTTTTGTTACCTGCTATTTTCCCTTGTAGAGTCAACTGCAAGATTCTATACTTTTCTCCTCTCATCACGTGACCGAAGAATCCTAACTTTCTAAGTTTAATGATGTTCATAAGTTCTTTTGTTTTTCCCATTCTGTTTAGAACTTCTACGTTGGTAATTCTATCTTGCCATGAGATTTTCAGTATACGACGATATGTCCATAGCTCAAATGCTTCAATTCTCTGCATATCTCTCTTTCTCAACGTCCACGCTTCACATCCATACAGCAGAATCGACCAGATATAACATTTCAAAATTCTTAATTTCAGTTTTAGATTTAATTCATTTTTACAAAAAACGTTGTTCATCTTCTTAAAAGCGGATCTGCCCTGTTCTATTCTTGAATTTATTTCCGATCTACTTTCTGCCCCAGTTTCAACAATTGTTCCCAGATACTTGAATTTTTTTACTTTTTCCAAAATATTGTTGTTTAGTTTAATTACATTACTGCCTGACTCTTTCCCTATTATCATGTGTTTAGTCTTCTTACTATTCATTTTCAAACCAAACTCTTCACAATATTTATTTAGTTCTTCTATCATTTTTTGTAGATCTATACTGTTATTCGCCAGCAACACTGCGTCATCTGCAAATCTAATGTTATTTATTAGCTAACCATTGATTTTTATTCCTGTTTCTAGATCTCTTAATGCCTCCTTAAAAATTTCTTCTGAGTACATATTAAATAACATAGGTGAAAGAATACAACCTTGTCTCACTCCTCTTCTGATTTTTACTTCATCAGTTGTACCATCCTGAGTCCTCACTACAGCAGATTGGTTCCAGTATAGACATTCAATAATTTTTATATCTTGTTCATCTAAATTTTTTGTTTTCAATATTTCCACCAGTTTGTCGTGTTTCACCTTATCGAAGGCTTTTTCAAAGTCTATGAAACAAGCGTGTATGCAGTTGTTCATTTCTATGCTTCTTTGACTTAAGATATGTAGCATAAACAAAGCTTCTCTGGTTCCTAACGCCTTTCTGAACCCAAATTGTGATTCGCTGATTCCCTCTTCCAATTTTTTGTAGATTGTATTATGTATTATTTTCAAGAATATTTTTAAACTGTGACGCATTAAACTTATTGTTCGATAATCTCCACAAACAGTTGCTTTATTTTTTTTTGGCAATGTAATAAACGTTGATTTTAACCATTCTTTTGGAATGGTGCCGGAAGTATAAATTTTGTTGAATAGTCGAGTTAGTGTTTTTATGTTATCATCATCAAGTAATTTCAGTATTTCATTCGGAATTCTGTCTGGTCCAATGGCTAATCTATCTTTAGAATTTTTTATTACAACTCTGACTTCGTCTTCTAAAATGACATAACCTTCTTCATTCGATTCTGATAACAGTTCAGCTCTAGTGTCTTCAAATAATTCAATGATATATTTTTCCCATACCTCAAGTCTTTTACCAGGTTCTAATATGATTTTCCCATTGTTATCGTTTAATATACCATAACTGTTCCTTCTTCCAGTGTTTGTTACTTGTTTAACTTTTTTATGTAATCTAAAGCTGTTATTCTGTTTTTCTAACTCTTCTATTTCGTTACATTCTCTTATCCAAAAAATGTTTTTTGCTTCTTTTATTTTCCGTTTGATTAGACTGTTTAACTCCTTGTATTTTTGTTGATTGGCATTCTTCCATTCTCTTCTTTCATTTATTAGTGATAGGATTTCAACTGTCATCCATTCTTTCCTTGCTACGTGGGCACTAGGTTTTTCCAATTCTTTGCATGCATCAGTTAGTGGTTTTTTAAATTTTTCCCATGTTTTTTCGATATTTTCTTCATTGTTGATATCATTTTCAATTTCTTTTAGATTGTTATTCAGCATACTTGATATACTATTCTTTGTATTTGTATCTTTAAGTAGGATCAGATTAGCCTTTTGAGTTACATTTTTCTTTTCCGGTTTTTTCATTCTAATTGAAATTTTGGCCACAACCGGATTGTGATCTGACTGCACATCAGCACCAGGGTACGTCTTGACACACTTTACCACGTTTCTATACCTAAAATTTATCATTATATAATCTATTTGGTTTTTAATTACCATATTATTATCATTTCTAGGCGATGTCCACGTGTATAAACGTCTTTTCGGTAGCTTGTACCATGTATTTGTTATCACCATGCTGTGATCGATGCAATATTCTATTAACCTGGTACCTCTTAAGTTCTTCGTTCCCAATCCGTGTTGCCCCACCACTCCTGTTACTGGTTCACTGCCTACTTTTGAGTTGAAATCCCCTAACACAAATGTTACATACTCTTTTTTAAGTAGATTAGTTATTTCTTCTAATTCGCTATAAAACTCTTCATTTACCTGGTCATCACTGTCTGCTGTAGGAGCATAAATTTGAATCAGATTTAAATTACCTTTTTTGACTTTTAACTGTATTAATAAAATTCTATCTGATTTCATTATTATGTTTGTTATAGCTGATTTTAGCTGTTTATTCATTAAAAATCCTACCCCCCTCCTGTGATGTTGATCTTCGTTAGTCCCTGAGTAAATGAAGTAATTTTTGTCAGTAATAACCTCTCCGCACCCTTTCCAGTGTACTTCACTTATACCCATAATATCAATGCCTAATCTGCTTTTCTCTATTTCCAAATTACTTAACTTTCCTGGTTGTAGTAGACTTCTTACGTTCCATGTGGCTATTTTGTTGATGTTGTTTTTGTTTTTGTTGGTTGCATTTGTAAATGATGTTTTACTAGGGATATTTTTCTTCATGGGGTGGTTTCCCGTTGCCTTCCTCATGTCCTAATCAATTTATCTTATTCTTATCCTTGGACGGTCCTGTTTCGTTATCTGTATTCAGTTATTATTTGGTTTTAACACAATTGAATTATCAGTTTGTTACTAGGCCAGCTTTTGCTGGTCCTTTCCCTACTATTGGATTAATTTGCTTTCCCCAGGAGTTTTTTCTATTGCGACCTGTACTGTTTGCTCTATTTTTTTTTATAATAGCTTCAGTTATATCGATTTGCTTTGTTGGAGTTCTTCTTCTTTTCGAACTTTCGGCAATATCAACTTCCTGTTTATCTTCGATTTCACTAATGTCAACAACTTTCCCTTCTACCAGTAATTGATTATTTGTGAACTTTAAAACCCTAATTATAAAGTAATTGGTAATACCTGCTGACATGTAAATGTCATAAATTAATTATCGCACCTGATGTGAACTTTAAAACCCTAATTATAAAGTAATTGGTAATATCTGCTGACATGTAAATGTCATTTATATATAAAAAAAAACGTAAACCCAAAATTCAAACCTTCTGATCTATTTTCAAGGGTGACAACTATTTTCCTGTTGTAAACAAATGGTTAATCTAAGTTTTTCACTAATAGTTTGTTAATAAATTTGCATACCTCTAGGATATCAAAAATAAAATTATATTGCCTTGACTTAATACTCTAGTAGCTAACAATTCCTAACTGTAAAAATAAAATAAGAATAATAATAATAATAATAATAAAAAAAAATGTATTATATAAAAAAAACTATTCCCTAAAAGACAAAACGTCAGGAGATACATATTCGTCAGTCCAACTGGTATGTAAATTTTTATATTTGTTTTTTCTAACCTTATTTGTCTCTTTTGGTGGCGGCGGAGGATGATCTTAAGGTGGTTTTACGAAAGTTCTCTCAATTAACTCAGCGCACTGTTCTTCTGGCGTGATAGGAGCTGAAATCTGTGGCCTCCTCAGTCCCCTTTCTACATCGGCTTCCCCTTTCTGATCCCTTTTGGTCTTTTTTCTGCAAACTTTTACTATTGTATACGTAATTGTGATTAATATAAGCACCCCTATGATGATTGAATTCGAGTAGAAACCACTTTAAGCGAACTTACTTCGCTTTGACTTTCTCTAGCCCTACTTACTTCTTCAGAAAGTTGTGACAAAGACGGGCTTCTTTTATTAAATTATTTAAGTCTTCTGTATTAATAGTTCTGATCATTTTAGTCTCAGTAGTTCCTGGAGTTAGTTTTGGCCAGTTATCCTCTGTGTTGTCTAGTATTTCGCTAAAATTGGAGAACTGGAATATGCTCTCGCTGTTGATCTCAGTATTACTAATCGCCTCATATGGTAATTCCAAATGTTCTAGTAAGAAAATACATTTTTCCTGCAATGTTAGGATACCATTTCCTACTAGGGTAGTTTTTTGTGTTTGTGTGGTGCGTATGGTAACTAGAGTATTCTTGTGTGGGAACATGTATAACCATGAGTTCCGAGTTTTCATTGGTACGATGTGGTTAGGTAATTCCGTAATTACTCGATATTTACACAATTGGTGCTCTTCTTTGTGTATCATTGTTCTTTTCAAAAAATGTTCAATAAGACATTGTTGTGGAAATGTCTCTAAAACTTTGGGATGCACTTGTTCGCATACTTGCAGCAGTTTGCTCTCCTCTGTACTAATTTTACGACAGGCCCTAGCATATTCTTCGTTGGTGTAATGCAAAAAATGGCCTGCTAAATTATTGGCTAAGTAATCCCATTCCGGTGACAATATAACCCAACCTTTCTTGTATATTCGGGGTATAGGATATATTTTACTAAGCGTATACTCTGTTTTGTGTAGAATGTTGATTCGAATGATAACTCCCAACTCGCCCTTACCATATCTTAAATTAACAGTGGCCAGTTGATTAATGACAACTGGAGAATAGAGCAAATGATGTCCAGTTTCGGTTGTTATGTTTTTTAATAATATAGTTAATAATTTGGAATCTATTAGTAATGGATGTATTCTATGCTGTTGTAATGACGTGATTATTGATTCTTGTTCTAGCAGATAATCATACAGTCTTTCTAATTCTTCTAGAGCGAACACTACTATTCTATTGATGTCTAATTCTGCCCAAATAGCCTTGTTGTCAGTTTGCAAAATTGCTAAGTTATTGTGTAATGTGGTGCTTAATTTGTCTACTTTTTCCTCCATCTCTAAAGCTTGCGCGGATAGATTCCCAGCTACCTGTCTTAGAAATTCAAAATTCGAAACTACTGCCACTGTTTGTTTGTCCAGTAACTCTATCATAACACCTCCGTCTTTTTGTAATTTATCCAGTGTTTTGTAAATTCGGTCGGAGTCAGTTTGGTCCATTGTACCAAAAAAGTCTCTTAGAAAGTGACCCTATAACATCAATAGCTCCCCGTTTTTGCCTTTTAAAGAAATGATTTATTCCCTGAGCTAATTTAAGTATTTTAGTTCTCCAAATATATATTTCGTTATTCCATAACGTACAGTTTCTATTACTATTAAACTCCTGTATTCTATTACAAGTTTTATTTAACTAATTATCTAACCTAAAAGTAAACTCCTCTATTTCTTCCTCACTGCTGACCGAAAATTTTAAATATATTCTAACTTCATCCTTTTATTGTATCATATTGCCTACATTTTCGAAAACGATTTCCATATTGTCAGTTTGTATATTACTCCAGGGCATTCCTCAGCATACACCGAGGATTATGCAAATGGCTATGTGTTGTAACATTTCTTCTGCAAAAGAAAAAAAAAAAAAAAAAAATACAATTGAAGCGTTGCTAATACCAATTATCTAAAAAAAATCTTTTTGTCAAAGTTTATTTTTTCCAATTTTTAAGCCGATTGTTGTGAACGATTCGAACCTTGCCCTTAATACTAATTTTAGTATTTAATTCGTTTGGGCATTCCAATACTTCATATGGTCCTGCCCACATCAAACTAAACTTGCTTTCCTTAGTAGGATTGAGTAATATTACTTGGTCACCCCTTTTATACACGGTCGTTCTGGATTTCCTATCGTAATAGGTTTTAGCATTTAGTTTTCCTTTCATCAAATTTTCACGAGCTAATTTATGAATTGTTTGAAGTTTAAATTTCACAATTTTACTCAGATCGTCATGATTGTATAGCGGGTCCACCTTCCGTTTCAGTATGTTTGGGAGGGGGTCGCAAAATCCATATAATATAAAAATTGGGGAGTATTTAGTACTTTCATGGGGCATATGGTTGTGAGCAAAAACTGCTTCAGCAAGCCATTGGTCCCAACCTTGGATATTTCTTTCTGCCATCATTTTTAAGTATTCTACAAGCGGTCCTTGACGACGCTCTAATGAACCATTTGACTGAGGATGATAAGTCGTGGTTACTATCTTATGGATTTGTAGAATTTTACAAATATCCTTGAAAATTTGGCTAGTGAAATTGGTACCTTGGTCTGTAATTAGGTATAATGGAGTATTTCAATATTATGTATGTATAAAATGCCTGAGCCACAGTTTTTGCTTCCATATTTGGTAAAGCAACACAATCTAACATTTTTGTAAGATCATCCTGGAAACTTAGTATATACTTATTTCCACTGGCCGTTATAGGAAATGGACCTACAATATCTTAATATACTTTATCGAAAGGACGTGCCGCCGTATCCGTGATTGCCATGGCCATTTTTGTTACTCTTCCCCTTTTGGTTCTCTGACATTTAGGACAGGCTTCTATATATCTTCGAATACTCATGAACATATTTTTCCAAAAATAATGTCTTCTTAATCTTGTATAAGTTTTCATTATGCCTACATGACCACCCATTGGTGTGTCGTGAGATTGTTTTATTATATCCCTTATTTCTGTTTTGTCAATTATTTCGATTTTGATTGTCGAATTTTCCGTAACTTCTCCCTCTTCCTCTTTATCTTCATCGTCTTCTAAACTGGTTGGTTCACCATCTTCTTTTTCTTCCGTTAAGTGTTTTGTCGTCTGGCTACGAGTGATTGCATTGACAGGCTGAGGTTGGGTTAAGCCTTCCTCCCCATTTTCGGGCAATTTATTTTCAAAAGGAATTCTACTAAGCGCGTCAGCATTACTATTTAATTTCCCTGGCTTGTATTGTATTGAAAAAGTATATTCGGAAAGTCTGATTTTCCATCTATTAATTCGTCCTTCCGGGTCCCTTTTGTTATATTCACTGATCAGTGGTTTATGATCCGTGAAGACTACGAAATGTCGTCCCAGCAGGTATGCTCTGAAATGTTTAACGGCCCAATAAATTGCTAATATTTCTTTTTCAATAGTAGCATAGTTTCTCTCTGCTTTGGCCAATACTCAACTCGCATATGCTATTGGTTTGTCCCTTCCTACCTCCCCATGTGATAGTAATGCTCCTACTGCATTATCACTCGCGTCGGTGGTTAGATTAAACGTTTTCGAAAAATCGGGATACGTTAATAACGGTGGATTTACTTCATTGTTGATATCATTTTCAATTTCTTTTAGATTGTTATTCAGCATACTTGATATACTATTCTTTGTATTTGTATCTTTAAGTAGGATCAGATTAGCCTTTTGAGTTACATTTTTCTTTTCTGGTTTTTTCATTCTAATTGAAATTTTGGCCACAACCGGATTGTGATCTGACTGCACATCAGCACCAGGGTACGTCTTGACACACTTTACCACGTTTCTATACCTAAAATTTATCATTATATAATCTATTTGGTTTTTAATTACCATATTATTATCATTTCTAGGCGATGTCCACGTGTATAAACGTCTTTTCGGTAGCTTGTACCATGTATTTGTTATCACCATGCTGTAATCGATGCAATATTCTATTAACCTGGTACCTCTTAAGTTCTTCGTTCCCAATCCGTGTTGCCCCACCACTCCTGTCACTGGTTCACTGCCTACTTTTGAGTTGAAATCTCCTAACACAAATGTTACATACTCTTTTTTAAGTAGATAAACTCTTCATTTACCTGGTCATCACTGTCTGCTGTAGGAGCATAAATTTGAATCAGATTTAAATTACCTTTTTTGACTTTTAACTGTATTAATAAAATTCTATCTGATTTCATTATTATGTTTGTTATAGCTGATTTTAGCTGTTTATTCATTAAAAATCCTACCCCCCTCCTGTGATGTTGATCTTCGTTAGTCCCTGAGTAAATGAAGTAATTTTTGTCAGTAATAACCTCTCCGCACCCTTTCCAGTGTACTTCACTTATACCCATAATATCAATGCCTAATCTGCTTTTCTCTATTTCCAAATTACTTAACTTTCCTGGTTGTAGTAGACTTCTTACGTTCCATGTGGCTATTTTGTTGATGTTGTTTTTGTTTTTGTTGGTTGCATTTGTAAATGATGTTTTACTAGGGATATTTTTCTTCATGGGGTGGTTTCCCGTTGCCTTCCTCATGTCCTAATCAATTTATCTTATTCTTATCCTTGGACGGTCCTGTTTCGTTATCTGTATTCAGTTATTATTTGGTTTTAACACAATTGAATTATCAGTTTGTTACTAGGCCAGCTTTTGCTGGTCCTTTCCCTACTATTGGATTAATTTGCTTTCCCCAGGAGTTTTTTCTATTGCGACCTGTACTGTTTGCTCTATTTTTTTTTATAATAGCTTCAGTTATATCGATTTGCTTTGTTGGAGTTCTTCTTCTTTTCGAACTTTCGGCAATATCAACTTCCTGTTTATCTTCGATTTCACTAATGTCAACAACTTTCCCTTCTACCAGTAATTGATTATTTGTGAACTTTAAAACCCTAATTATAAAGTAATTGGTAATACCTGCTGACATGTAAATGTCATAAATTAATTATCGCACCTGATGTGAACTTTAAAACCCTAATTATAAAGTAATTGGTAATATCTGCTGACATGTAAATGTCATTTATATATAAAAAAAAACGTAAACCCAAAATTCAAACCTTCTGATCTATTTTCAAGGGTGACAACTATTTTCCTGTTGTAAACAAATGGTTAATCTAAGTTTTTCACTAATAGTTTGTTAATAAATTTGCATACCTCTAGGATATCAAAAAAAAAATTATATTGCCTTGACTTAATACTCTAGTAGCTAACAATTCCTAACTGTAAAAATAAAATAAGAATAATAATAATAATAATAATAAAAAAAAATGTATTATATAAAAAAAACTATTCCCTAAAAGACAAAACGTCAGGAGATACATATTCGTCAGTCCAACTGGTATGTAAATTTTTATATTTGTTTTTTTCTAACCTTATTTGTCTCTTTTGGTGGCGGCGGAGGATGATCTTAAGGTGGTTTTACGAAAGTTCTCTCAATTAACTCAGCGCACTGTTCTTCTGGCGTGATAGGAGCTGAAATCTGTGGCCTCCTCGGTCCCCTTTCTGCATCGGCTTCCCCTTTCTGATCCCTTTTGGTCTTTTTTCTGCAAACTTTTACTATTGTATACGTAATTGTGATTAATATAAGCACCCCTATGATGATTGAATTCGAGTAGAAACCACTTTAAGCGAACTTACTTCGCTTTGACTTTCTCTAGCCCTCCTTACTTCTTCAGAAAGTTGTGACAAAGACGGGCTTCTTTTATTAAATTATTTAAGTCTTCTGTATTAATAGTTCTGATCATTTTAGTCTCAGTAGTTCCTGGAGTTAGTTTTGGCCAGTTATCCTCTGTGTTGTCTAGTATTTCGCTAAAATTGGAGAACTGGAATATGCTCTCGCTGTTGATCTCAGTATTACTAATCGCCTCATATGGTAATTCCAAATGTTCTAGTAAGAAAATACATTTTTCCTGCAATGTTAGGATACCATTTCCTACTAGGGTAGTTTTTTGTGTTTGTGTGGTGCGTATGGTAACTAGAGTATTCTTGTGTGGGAACATGTATAACCATGAGTTCCGAGTTTTCATTGGTACGATGTGGTTAGGTAATTCCGTAATTACTCGATATTTACACAATTGGTGCTCTTCTTTGTGTATCATTGTTCTTTTCAAAAAATGTTCAATAAGACATTGTTGTGGAAATGTCTCTAAAACTTTGGGATGCACTTGTTCGCATACTTGCAGCAGTTTGTTCTCCTCTGTACTAATTTTACGACAGGCCCTAGCATATTCTTCGTTGGTGTAATGCAAAAAATGGCCTGCTAAATTATTGGCTAAGTAATCCCATTCCGGTGACAATATAACCCAACCTTTCTTGTATATTCGGGGTATAGGATATATTTTACTAAGTGTATACTATGTTTTGTGTAGAATGTTGATTCGAATGATAACTCCCAACTCGCCCTTACCATATCTTAAATTAACAGTGGCCAGTTGATTAATGACAACTAGAGAATAGAGCAAATGATGTCCAGTTTCGGTTGTTATGTTTTTTAATAATATAGTTAATAATTTGGAATCTATTAGTAATGGATGTATTCTATGCTGTTGTAATGACGTGATTATTGATTCTTGTTCTAGCAGATAATCATACAGTCTTTCTAATTCTTCTAGAGCGAACACTACTATTCTATTGATGTCTAATTCTGCCCAAATAGCCTTGTTGTCAGTTTGCAAAATTGCTAAGTTATTGTGTAATGTGGTGCTTAATTTGTCTACTTTTTCCTCCATCTCTAAAGCTTGCGCGGATAGATTCCCAGCTACCTGTCTTAGAAATTCAAAATTCGAAACTACTGCCACTGTTTCTTTGTCCAGTAACTCTATCATAACACCTCCGTCTTTTTGTAATTTATCCAGTGTTTTGTAAATTCGGTCGGAGTCAGTTTGGTCCATTGTACCAAAAAAGTCTCTTAGAAAGTGACCCTATAACATCAATAGCTCCCCGTTTTTGCCTTTTAAAGAAATGATTTATTCCCTGAGCTAATTTAAGTATTTTAGTTCTCCAAATATATATTTCGTTATTCCATAACGTACAGTTTCTATTACTATTAAACTCCTGTATTCTATTACAAGTTTTATTTAACTTATTATCTAACCTAAAAGTAAACTCCTCTATTTCTTCCTCACTGCTGACCGAAAATTTTAAATATATTCTAACTTCATCCTTATATTGTATCATATTGCCTACATTTTCGAAAACGATTTCCATATTGTCAGTTTGTATATTACTCCAGGGCATTCCTCAGCATACACCGAGGATTATGCAAATGGCTATGTGTTGTAACATTTCTTCTGCAAAAGAAAAAAAAAAAAAAAAAAAAATACAATTGAAGCGTTGCTAATACCAATTATCTAAAAAAAATCTTTTTGTCAAAGTTTATTTTTTCCAATTTTTAAGCCGATTGTTGTGAACGATTCGAACCTTGCCCTTAATACTAATTTTAGTATTTAATTCGTTTGGGCATTCCAATACTTCATATGGTCCTGCCCACATCAAACTAAACTTGCTTTCCTTAGTAGGATTGAGTAATATTACTTGGTCACCCCTTTTATACACGGTCGTTCTGGCTTTCTTATCGTAATAGGTTTTACCCTTTAGTTTACCTTTCATCAAATTTTCACGAGCTAATTTATGAATTGTTTGAAGTTTAAATTTCACAATTTTACTCAGATCGTCATGATTGTATAGCGGGTCCACCTTTCGTTTCAGTATGTTTGGGAGGGGGTCGCAAAATCCATATAATATAAAAATTGGGGAATATTTAGTACTTTCATGGGGCATATGGTTGTGAGCAAAAACTGCTTCAGCAAGCCATTGGTCCCAACCTTGGATATTTCTTTCTGCCATCATTTTTAAGTATTCTACAAGCGGTCCTTGACGACGCTCTAATGAACCATTTGACTGAGGATGATAAGTCGTGGTTACTATCTTATGGATTTGTAGAATTTTACAAATATCCTTGAAAATTTGGCTAGTGAAATTGGTACCTTGGTCTGTAATTAGGTATAATGGAGTATTTCAATATTATGTATGTATAAAATGCCTGAGCCACAGTTTTTGCTTCCATATTTGGTAAAGCAACACAATCTAACATTTTTGTAAGATCATCCTGGAAACTTAGTATATACTTATTTCCACTGGCCGTTATAGGAAATGGACCTACAATATCTTAATATACTTTATCGAAAGGACGTGCCGCCGTATCCGTGATTGCCATGGCCATTTTTGTTACTCTTCCCCTTTTGGTTCTCTGACATTTAGGACAGGCTTCTATATATCTTCGAATACTCATGAACATATTTTTCCAAAAATAATGTCTTCTTAATCTTGTATAAGTTTTCATTATGCCTACATGACCACCCATTGGTGTGTCGTGAGATTGTTTTATTATATCCCTTATTTCTGTTTTGTCAATTATTTCGATTTTGATTGTCGAATTTTCCGTAACTTCTCCCTCTTCCTCTTTATCTTCATCGTCTTCTAAACTGGTTGGTTCACCATCTTCTTTTTCTTCCGTTAAGTGTTTTGTCGTCTGGCTACGAGTGATTGCATTGACAGGCTGAGGTTGGGTTAAGCCTTCCTCCCCATTTTCGGGCAATTTATTTTCAAAAGGAATTCTACTAAGCGCGTCAGTATTACTATTTAATTTCCCTGGCTTGTATTGTATTGAAAAAGTATATTCGGAAAGTCTGATTTTCCATCTATTAATTCGTCCTTCCGGGTCCCTTTTGTTATATTCACTGATCAGTGGTTTATGATCCGTGAAGACTACGAAATGTCGTCCCAGCAGGTATGCTCTGAAATGTTTAACGGCCCAATAAATTGCTAATATTTCTTTTTCAATAGTAGCATAGTTTCTCTCTGCTTTGGCCAATACTCAACTCGCATATGCTATTGGTTTGTCCCTTCCTACCTCCCCATGTGATAGTAATGCTCCTAATGCATTATCACTCGCGTCGGTGGTTAGATTAAACGTTTTCGAAAAATCGGGATACGTTAATAACGGTGGATTTACCAAAAGACGTTTTACCTTTTCGAATGCTTAGTGATGTTCCTTGGTCCATTTATATGGTTGATTTTTTGTTGCCATTTTGTAGAGAATTGCACCTGATTCGGCTAAATTCGGCATACATGGTCGGTAATAGTTTATCAACCCCAAGAATGATTGTAATTCCTTCGTATTTCGAGGGCTGGGGTATTCCTGAACACATCATGTTTTCTCAGGATCTGGTTTTACACCTTACGAGGTTATCTTATGCCCTAGGTATACTACTTCGCTTCTTAAAAATTTACATTTCTCTGGTTGTAGTTTTAAATTATTTTCTCTGAGCCTCTGGAAAACAAGCCGTAATTTTTCGTCATGATCCATTAAATTTTTCCCATAAACCACTATATCGTCGAGGTACAGAAAGCATTTTAGCCCTTGGAGTCCAGTAAGTACGCAGTTCATCATCCTTTGGAAAGTAGCAGGAGCTCCTGTCAATCCGAAAGGCATTCGTTTGAATTCAAAGTGCCCATACGCAGTACTAAAAGCTGTTTTTTCCCGGTCGGATGGTTCCATTTGAATCTGGTGATACCCACTTGCCAGATCTAGCGTCGTAAAATATTTGGATCCTCCTAACTGGTCCAAAATTTGCTCAATTAGTGGTAGTGGGAAGGCGTCCCCAATCTTTACCTCATTTAGTTTCCGAAAATCTATGACCACTCGATGTTTCATTTTACCATCCGCACCAGCCTCTTTTGGGACAACCAATAGTGGTGCGTTCCAAGGACTATTGCTTGGCTGGATTATATCCTCATTTAATAATTTCTTTATTTCTTCATTTATTATTTCCTTATGACATTCCGCCAGACGGTATTGTCGGCTGTTAGTTGGCTGTGTATTGGGTTATATTGCAATCGAATGTGTGATATCTATAACCGAACTTAATTTGTCTCCTGGTAAGTGGAAAATATCATGACATTCCACACAAATTTTCTCTAAAGCTTCCATTTTTTGTTGCGCGAAATCCCCCGGTATACATAACGTATTCTTTAAAGTTTCGATTCGTTGCTGAACCTCGGGATTATAACCTTCCGTTTCGAACAAATGTTTCACATATATTACATTATCCTCCTTATTATTACTTTCAATTGGTGACGATATATCCTGAACGAATCAGGCATGACCTTGTCATACTCTGTTTACTATTAGTTGGTACCAGAATTTCTCCTTTTTTCAAAATGTTTAAATTATTTCTGCAAAATACTTCATTTTTAAAATCTTTCCTAAAACTCAATATATTCTCCTCTTCTTTCTCAAAAATATTAACAATTTCCTCCATTCTTATTGGATTATTAGGTATCTCCGTAAACAAATCAATGAGGTCCTGTGTTTCCTCAGTTTTGGCTAGAATTTCCTCTAATCGTGAATTTTGGCTAGAATTTCCTCTAATCGTGATTAGTTCTGCAGTAATTATTACGCGGTCCTTATCTTCATTGTCTTTCCATGAATTTAAAATGTTATCTTCAACTATCATGTGGCTTTTTTTTCAACGTTCACTACTTCATTAATTTCATTATTAAATCTTATATTATTATTCATCATTTCAATGTCCTCTAGACCATTGAATTCATCCATTATTATTTTATTATCAACTTCATTTGCTTCTATTTCTATTATACTAGTCTTCGTGACTTCATCATTATTATTATTATTATTATTATGAACGTTAAAAAATTCCCCCCTATGGGAATTGAAAACTCTGTTTTATTATTTTCTGTTATTGGAAATTGCAATGTTTTGTTTGGTCCTAATATGTTGCAGTTTTTTGCCAAGAAATCGTTACCTAAAATGCCATCTGCTGGTAGCCGACAATTTTCACCTACCACTTGGAAATCGCATCGAAATTCTTGAGGAGTTAGAAATGTGTCTGAACATTTGCCTAACGTCTTAGTTTGAGCGTTTATAGTCTATATTTGTGAAATCTCCCGATAAAATTGGTGTGTCTGGATTTATTTTGTCCTTCTTTAATAAACTAATTTGAGCCCCCGTATCTATTAATAAAGTTACTGTCTCTATTTTTGCTATATCTAAAGGCATAGTTACCAAAGGCTCAGGTTGGAAACTATTTACTGGTCTACCCTTCTCCTTATCGTCTTGGGATGAGAATAGGGATTTTAACTTCCATTCACAGATTTTTTGGCACCATTCACAGATATTTTGCACCACACCGATTCCAATCGTTTTCCCCTGCGACAGTGGTTCTTTACTTTGCGCTCCGTATTTGTTAAAAGGACAATCTGTTGCTACATGTCCCGAATTTCAACACAACTGGCACTCAGTTCGTGGCCAAATTGGTCCTATATTCATGTTTGTGTTTGGTCTAAATGTTTTTGTACTACGTGGAGCTCTACAATCCCTGCTGTAATGTCCTAATCTACCGCAGTTGAAACATGTTATTTTAGAGTAGTCTCGCGTATTTGGTCTCATAGAATTGTTATTGTTTGGCCTTTCAATATTTGGTCTAAAATTACTATTACTGTCTACCGCTTTCCCTTGGTTGAAAAGTGAATTATTATTTTGAGAAAAAGTGTTCTGAACAGTCGACTCAAAACGCAAGTTGCATTTATTAATTTGTCCCGCGGAAATTTTTTCTAAAATTTCGATTAATAATTGGTTCGTATCATTATTTGTTCGGTTAGTCATTTGTACTGTACGGTCAATAGGTCTAAGAAGTTCTAAGGACTCTCTAGCAAATTTACATGATTTTACAATTGTATCTTGAAAATTCATACAATTTTGTGCAAGTATGTACTGCTTTATGGTTTCCGACTGTAGTCCTCTAATAAAAGTTTTTCGCGCCGTTTCTTCAGCATCTTGTACAATACCCAGAGATCCGCTCGGATATTTATTTCTAGCTGAAATTTTAAAGCAACCTAATTTTTTCTCAACCCGGTCAGCAAATTGTTCTACGGATTCGTCAGGAATTTGGACACATTCTTCAATTTCCCTTCTCAATTGCGTCAAATCTTTATGTGGAATAAACGCATTTTCCAAAATACATTTGAATTCTCGAAAATTTGTCACGACCCGCTCTTGAAAAATATCTGCCGCTTTACCCTTGAGTTTACCTCTAATTATTTGATTCTGAAAAGAGCTGAAGTTCTGTCCTGAGGGTCTGTTCTAAAGTACGCGTCATGTGCTAGAGCTACGAAATTTTGTAATTCTAACAGCAATCTATCCCCTTCCCCTGAAAAGGTTGGTATTCCCTGAAAGAATGTTCTATAAGTTTTCTCTAAAGGCAGTGTAGCATTAATGAAATTTACGGATGTCCCTAAGTCGCACGTATGGTCTATATTTAAAATATTCGATCGTCGTCCGAATTCGTTAAGACTGGTTGGATTGTCCGCAGCTTGTTCACGCAAGTCAAAAATATCACGGCCCCTAGTGTCATTGTTAGTTCGAGGTATCGCTCCTTGAGATGCAAATTTGTTATTGTCCATAGTATTTTTATTTAAACTATTATAAATTTCTACAGAATCTTGACTACTAATTGAGCTATCACTACTTGATGAACTACTTATACCTCCTACAGCACCTTCTATTTGTTCCGTAATTATAGGGGCAAAAGAAACCAATCTTCCAAAATTTAACTTATCAGTATTAGATGATCTAGGTGTTGATTCTTCTAATGGTAATCCTTTAAACCTAGACTCAGGAAGCAATAGAGATTGGTCCTTTCTATTAGATTCTTTGTCCAACCACTCAGAAAAATTTGATTTATCTTGAACTAATTTATTTTTTTCTTGCGATCTCGTTACCGGTGCCATGTACTTAATTTAAAATTCGAAAAAAAGAAAAAAAAAGAAACTACTTTTATATCCAACAATTAAAAATAATAGAAGAAATAATTCAATAAGACTTGAATAAAAACAAACTGACTTTTCAACAATAAAAGAAAGAACTTTATTTATCATTAACATTATGCGCCTTAAACATGTAAAAACTAAATTTTCCTATCTTCCATAATTACTATTAAATCCGGTGTTACAATTATTATACTGAAATATAAGGAACCACATCCTACCATACTATTCATTTTAAATAAAGAAAAAATCTAATATTCCAAATAAAGATAGACACCTAAGAAATCAAAAATATTAAAAACCCCCAAAAAAGATATGTTATAGTGTAATAAAAAAAAGGTATGATAAGCGCCTTAAAGAACAAAACATGAATTACACACAAAATTTCTAAATGTGTGTAAGAAAACAAATTTAACACACAAGAAATATATCGAAATGAGAAATGAATATCTAAACAAAAGAGAGAGAATTAAAAAATTTGTTCATACGAATACAAATGAAAAACAAAAGAGAAAAACTTAAAATTTTTCATACTAAAGCAATACTATGAAAATTTTCTACACTGTAAAAAATTTTTTAATAACTAATACAAAAAAAAACAAAAATGTAACATTTTATAACATATTATTCTATGGTACGTTTTGTGTACACTGTTAAAAAAAATTTATTTTAAAAAATTTGAACTACCTAAAGAAATTTATACATTTTTTAAGTTACAAAATTTTTGTTAAAAATTAGATTTTCTGAGATTGTTTCTTTTTGCGCTGAACAGCTCGCAGTTCCCGAATTTGTTTACGGAAGAGCTGTTCCTGCTCTTTCGTACACTGCAACCGTAATAGCTGTTGCAGGTCTTTTATTTGTTGACGTCTTTTTGCTGCTACCCCTCCTCTATGTCGTTTTGTCTGTTCTGGTATTACTTGTGCTGGTACTCGATAAGCTTAGCTCTAATCCTGGTCACGGCACCAATGTTGTGTTTCTGTGCTCTGAGTTGGAATTGTCCGGCGTTCTTCTTGACTTATTGGCCTCGGTGATCGTCTAGATAAACTTATTTTAATTAATTTAAATGAAACAACTTTTACTTGTTACGATACCACTGCTTCAAGGTATCAAGTCGAATACCCAGAACCACCAAATTTCTAAGTCTTTTATACGCTAAAAATGCTCCTTTAGCATTTTTAGCCATCCGGCAAGTGTTGTGTAATTACCAAATTTAACAGTGAACGAACTCAATGAACTCTAAAACCCTTAGTAATAATATCATATGTTTTTTATTATTACAATATTTTATATGCAATTGTTGTTGTCATACATAATTGCATATGACGATTTACTAATTGTTGTTGTTGTATATTTTCATACAAGTCATACTGTTTACTGACCTTGTTATGAAATCTGATACATATAAATATATTGTAACAATTAAAATATTTAACATAATTTAAAAATGCCGATAATGCATATTCAGCATATGAAACTATTTTGGTTTAGAGTATATGAATTATTTTGGTTTAAACATATTTGGGTTCAATGTAATTTCATTACACAACAAAGTTAACGGAATTGTCGAACGAATCCATTCAACAATTATTGAAATCGTGAGATGTCTACAGGAAGAATATAAGGATCTAAATCAAAGAGAACTAATAAATATAGCAGTGGATAGATACAACAACACCATACACTCAGTCACTGACAAAAAACCTAGCGACGTATTTTTTGGAAGAATACAACGAATTAATTATCAAAATTTAATTGACTTCAGAAACAAAACAAATGAAGACTTAATAGAACGAATCAGGAAAAATCAAAAAAATAAAATAACAAGAGATAATTTGAAGAAAAACAAACCCAAACCATATTTACCAGGAGAAACAATTTATGTTGAGATTAAGCAAATTCAAGGGAAAAATAAACCAAAATTCAAGAAAGAAATTGTAGCTAAAAATAATAAAGTTACAGTTACTACTGCGTCAGGAAGACGAATTCATAAAAGACATATAAAAAATATACCAAACTAATAAAACTTTTCTCATTTTTAGCTTAATTATGTGGCCGATTACTGAGTCACTCAACATTCACAAATAAAGCAATAAAAACAGCACAAATTCTACCACCAATATTACAATCAAACTTGACCGAGAAGGGCATGAAACTCGACATTGAATATTTACATAGTCTACATTTGAATAATATTAAGAAGCTGAACAACTGTTCACAAATCATAATGTCTCAACTGTTATGGGCATAGGTATCATTCCAACAATCATCATCCTTATTTCAATCATCATGTTAATCAAATTGAAAAAGGAAAAAAAGAAAATTGTATTGTTCCCAGGACAATTATTTCCAACACAAGGTCCTCATCTACGAGACGTAGATCTTTAAGGAGGGAGGAGTTAACATTATCAACTAAAGGTACAAATAATAAATTCTTCATAACACGCGCATCCGGAATAATAAAATAATATTTTCAATAGTATTAGATTACATTTAGAATAATTAAATATTCCCATAATTTTTACCTTAGGATTTTGTTAATTTAGCATTTTTAATTATTAAAATTAAGTTCACACACTTTTTCTATCTTGGGTTTTTGATAATTTAGCATTTTAAATAATTATAATTATTTTAAGTTCATATTTCATTTTTAGTTACTAAAAATCATATAAAAGGAAATATTGTCAATTAAATTATTTAGTCTTAAAACAGATTCAAAGAAATAAATATTATTTTAGCAAATAAAGTAATCTTTTAAATCAACATTATTTTTTATTTTTAAATAATAAAATAATAAAATAATTAACTTATATAAATAATAAACATTAATATATAGTTTTATCTTCGAACTTACTAAAATCTTATTCAGTAAAATAGTTCTTTGATTTGTTGGTTCTGTTGTAGGAATCAAATATTAAAAACAAAATTTACTTTGTTAAAGCGATATATTTATAAATTTGATGTTGCGTTTATAAAAGCTTCTTAAAAACTAACTTGAAAACTTAACTTAGAAATATAATTATAGATCTTAGAAATAGAATTATGCAAATTATACATTTTTATGATTATCAAAAATAAATTTTAATTCTGAGTGTCGTATGACACAAAGTATGTGAATTTAGATTTTTATTTGTTCACATACTTATTCTAATATTTTCTCAGAATTGCAATTTGATTATTAAGATGTAATTAGTAAAAAGTATAGTGTTATAATATTATATAACATCTCCCCCATATAAATATTTTTGGTCCTCCAAAAATTGTCTTAGTTTGAAAATGGGTCAATGTTTTCATTTTTTTTTTTTTGTTCTTTTATGTCAATTTTAGTATATTTTCTCAGAATTGCAATTTGATTATTAAGATGTAATTAGTAAAAAGTATAGTGTTATAATATTATATAACATCTCCCCCATATAAATATTTTTGGTCCTCCAAAAATTGTCTTAGTTTGAAAATGGGTCAATGTTTTCATTTTTTTTTTTTGTTCTTTTATGTCAATTTTAGTAGTTAGGTTGAAATTGCTATTACTCTTTTTACATAATATACATATTATTATTACTACAATTACAATGACAATAAAAACTATTGTAGTAAAAGATATATAGTTTAAAGTTTTATTTTTAAATTCAATATATTGTTTTTTATTGTTTTTAAATGTATACCTTCTAAAGTAAAATTTCTTATTAATTTTTTATTTGTATTATCATACATATAACAGAGGTATTATTACATTATCTTTATATTCTTTTATTTTACTGTTAAATTTAATATCTTTAATATTTATTTCACAATTACTGAATTTAATAATGTTATTACCAGAAATTATAATATTATGATCAATACAATTTTGTAATATTTTTGTAGGTTTTAAATTTTTTGTTACAATTATATTTTCTTTTACTAGAGTAATACTTTCTGCTATATTTATTCTATAAAAACAGGTGCGGTTATTTTTTAGTACATTTTTTATACAATTATCATTATAATATTTAAGATTTTTTTCTTTTACTACTTGATCACTATATTCAAATATTTCATTATATTTTATTATTACTTCCTTAAAGTCCGAATCTAATTCTTCTTTTTTGTCGTTTGGAAAAGGTATGATCAATGCGTTGTAATATTTTTCAGTTGTAAAAGTTGGTATTGAAACTACGAAAATTATAAGGTTATCTTTAAGTATTATATTACTTTTAACATAAGGCAAAATTTCAGTCGTAATATTGTATGTAGTAATTTCTTCGTCTGTAAAAATGTCATGTGCTAATATGTCCAAACGGCTTAGTAAAATTATGTCTTCTAATTTTTCGACATGTCTATTGACTGTATTTATATCCGCATACATTTGTAGAATAAATTTCAAATTATGACCTTTGGCAATGATTTCATTAGCTTCTATTGTAATGTTATTTAAGAATTGATTAAGTTCGCTTTGCTGAGCATTTATATGTTCAGTTACAGATGCGAGTCCTTTTATTAAATTGTTGTTAATTATAACCTGTTTGTTACTTTGTTCAGTCAGTTGTTTAGCGTTTTTGCCCAAATTCTGTAAGTGACTATGTATTTCATTCGAATCTTCGCTATCCATGGTTCCTGCAATAAATTTCATTGCACTACCCAGGATATTTATTAAACCGCGGCGATTACGACGCTTTTTAAATAAATCTGGTATTAACATATTTAGATTATGTTTTAGATTTAATAATTCCCCATGTAATAATGAATATTGGTTGTCATGATCTCGTAATCCTAATTTATCTAGATTATATTCTAATGTTTTTATTATTCCAATATATTCTGTTGTATTAAATATATGTAATAATTTGGTATACTTTTGAATAATTAGTTTTTCGTTGAGTCTCATTAATACAAAACCATTGTCATCTTTTATTTGATTAATATCTATGATTTGCATTAATATGGGTGATATAAAAACGAAGAGTAACTTTAAATCCATTTCCTAAAATAAAAAAATTGATTTTAATTTTGGTGTTTATATTTTCTTTTTCTTTGTTTCTTGCAATATTTTATATATCTTTTATTACTAGTATCTATTACGTAATTGTCTTTCGTTTCAAATTTATCTAATTTTTTGTATTTGGGTTTGTTTTTAGCGACTTTCCTATTAATTACAATATTTTCATTTAAGATTGGGTTGCTGTCTTTTGTTTTGTTTAAATTCTCCGTTCGTTTCTTTTTATCATGTTCAAACTTTTCTGCTAGTGTTAATATTTCTCTTCTATCATAGTTTTTATTTATTATATCAATTGGTTTAAGTTTGGTAGTGGAATGTATAGTTGTGTTATCAATTGTCAAGATTTTAAATATTTTGTCATCTAAGTTCTCCAAATTATTGTTTTCCTTATCTACTTCTATTATTCTTATGTGTTCGTTTAATATGCCGTGCAGTCTTTCTACGTCTGAATTTCCAGTTTTACTTCCTGCTGTTGTTAGGTGAAATTCTATGTCATTTTCTTTCAGAAATTGTTCTATTGCACTATGTGTAATACCCTTTTCGTTATCCGTAACTAATTTGGTCATTTTACCTAAGTATAATATTCTTTCTTTAATTCCTCGTAGAAGATAAATCCAAGTTCTGTATTTCAAATGTTTATCTTTAATAATATTTAACATTTCATTTTTGTCAATTATGTCAACTAATTTAATACAAGATTTTAGAATTTTTAAGTTTTTATTATTAGCAAAATTTTCTATATAGATTTTGAAATTCTAAATAAAGTGGAATATCGTTACAATATACACACATTAACCCGTTAGGAATAATACACCGTTTCATGATATCTAATAAGTTACTATCTTTAGTAACATAGATATTATTTTGGAAGTTTTTGTTAGAAATTTTAACAGAATATTTTTCTTTATCAGAATTATACAGATATATCTGATTTTTATAAATATTTATTGGTTTTTCCGTAATTTGTATGTGCTGTGAATCGTCTTCAGATGCACTATGTATGGTTGCGTTAGTGGACATGACATCGTTGTCATTGCCGTTACTACAACCTTGAATATTGTTATCTTCATTTTCGTTAAAAATATTGAACATCATCGTATCAAATTCATTATTAATATTGGGATTGTATGGAAACCGGCTTAACCCGTCAGCGACGTGATTATCTTTACCTTTCAAATAATTTATACGGAAATTATATTCCTTAAGTTGGATTTTCCAACGTTGGAGTTTCATGTTTGGTTCCCGTAGACCATTTATCCAAACGAGAGGTTTATGGTCTGTTTGAATAATGAACTCCCTACCATAAAGATATGTATGAAAATATTTTACAGACCAAACGATAGCCAAAAGCTCTTTCTCTATCGTCGAATATCGTTTTTCATGTTCATTAAGAGTACGAGATACGAAACAGATAGGATGGTTGTTCTGGCTTAACACTGCGCCTATTGCATGGTTTGATGCGTCAGTTGTTAGAGTGAATTTTTTATTAAAATCCGGATTTGTAAGTATTGGGTCTGACGTTAGTAATAATTTTATTTTATTAAAAGACTGAATATATTCATTATCGTTTTTATTTATTTTAGAATTTTTTTTAAAATATTTTACCATAGGGTATACTACTTTAGCGTAGTCTTTTATAAATTTACGGTAGTAACCACTTATACCTAAGAAAGATTTTATTTCTTTTTGTGTTGTTGGTAACCCTATATTTTGTATACCCTCAATTTTTTTTGGATCGGGTTTGATACCGCCATTAGTTATTATATGCCCTAAGTAATTAGTTGAGCTTTCAGCAAAACTACATTTGTTAATTTGGATTTTCAGATTAGCTTCGCGTAATCTTTGAAGTATTCTTCTTATTGCACAGAGATGCTCCTCTAATGAGGTCGAGAAAATTAGTATATCATCTAAATAAACTACACAGATTTTATTGATAAATTCTTTAAGAACGTTATTCATTAGACATTGAAACGTGGAAGGTGAGTTTTTTAGGCCAAAAGGCATTCGCGTAAACTCATAATGGCCACTGGCTGTTGAAAAAGCTGTTTTGCATCTATCTTCTGGGTAGACTTCAATTTGATGAAAGCCCTTCGCCAGGTCAAGGGTGGAAAAATATTGGCATTTGCCCAGTTTGTCAAACAATTCGTCAATTTTGGGCAACGGGAATTTATCGTCTATAGTGTTATCATTAAGTTTGCGATAATCGATTACAATTCTCCATTGTTGTTTTTCCGAGTTATCTAGTTTTTTGGGTACAATCCAAATAGGAGCATTATATGGTGATATACTATTTTTTATTATTCCTTGCTTCAACATTTGTTTTATTTGTCGATCGACTTCATCTCTATGAATTTCGGGGTATCTATAGCTTTTGGTTAATACTGGGTTATCATTTTTTGTGTTAATTTTGTGTTTGATTTCATTCGTAAATGTTAAATCATAATTTTCGTTATAAAGTAGATCTTTGTAACTACTAAGAACCTGTTTTATACTATTGATATCATTTGATTGCAAATGTGCCGCGAAATTTATTTCTAGGGGCTGTGGAGATGCATTATCTATTTCGTTGTTGAGACCTATACCATCATCAACATACGCATTATAATAATAGAATTCTTCGTAATTATTCAAAAAGAAATGTATTTTAGCATTTTGTGTAATAAGTAAGCGATTTATAAAATCTATAACTGAGTTTAAAGAGACTAAAATATTATGTCCGATAATTCCATCGAAATTATTATGAAATGGGAATTCTATAAATTCAACATTTCGTTTATCATTGAAAATATCGAACAAAGGAAACGTACATCTAACTGTTGAATGAATAATTCTATCTAACACTTTTAAATTTTGTGGTGCAGTAATTGTTTTCCATTTTAGTTGACATAAATTTGTGTGTATTATGCTGAATTCAGCACCAGTATCAATTATAAATTTTAACTTTTTTACTTTTGTATTTATTATTATATAGGGTAGCTGTTTACTACATCCTGGTGAAAATTTTGATTTTCGAAAGTTTTTAAATTAGAAATGATAGAAATGTCCATTGGTTCTATTCCAATATTGTTATTTTCTTGTGTATTTTGGTTATTATTGTTATTTGTATTATTTGTATTTTGCGTCCGTCTACTAGGCGTAAAACTTCTTTGGTTTGTATTAGTTCTTTCTTGTACACTAGAATTTTTATGAGATTGTCCACTTCGGTTATTTCTGTTAAAAGAGTAATTTGTTTGTTGTGTTTGTTCACTTGGTACAGAATTTCTATGATTACCGTTATTATAGTTTCGATTGTTACCTACATTATTTGAATTATTATGATTTGTTGCAGCATTCAAGTTATTATTATGATTTGCAACAGTATTTGAATTATTAATATGGTTATAATTAGTCCGATTTCTGTTATAACTCGTATTAGGTTTTTTATAAGAGTAATTTCCTGAAGACATAGCAGTAAAATTTAAATAACCATTAGTAGCTATTATTTGATAAGCATCTGTTAGCGTTTTGGGGTCTCTATTGACTATGATACCACGGATAGGTTCAAGTAGATTTTCCTTAAATATGTTAAGTACTAATCTATTATTACTTTCGCATTGATCAGTAGTCAGTGTACCGGATAATAAGTGCGCGTTATTCAAGCGACATAAAAGGTTATTAATTTTCTTACAAAATTCTTCTACCGAAGAGGTACAACGACACATAGTTATATAATCTATTAATTTAGAAGTTGAGGTTTTTTCGCCGTGATTTTTGATTAAAATTTGTTTCAAAGCAAGCCAAGTATCTATACGTCCATTTGATAACATCGAATTTCTTGCGTCACCTACTATTCTGTACTGAATGTACCCTAGCGAAATTTTCTTAGTGTCAATGTCTAATTTTTCAATCATAGGAATTAATGACTCAACCCTATCAATAAAGTACGACAAATGGTTTTTATCACCATTAAATGGAGTAATATTTGTAATACATTTCAATATAATATTAAAGTTTTGTGTACTATTTTGTGTGACATTTTGTATATCGTTAGTAGCCATTTTAAATATTAAAAATTGTTAATTTTCTTTATAATAAGAGAATATTGTGATCGAGTAACTTTTACTTTATTTCTACTTCAGTATAAATTGATGTGTATAAAATTTATTATTTTTTTTTTATTTATTTTAACTCAACTTTTAAGTAATTAATACAACTTTTAAGTAATTAATACAACTTTTAAGTGAACTAAATTCTAATTATTATAAATATTTTATTAATTTCAGATTTTTATTATAGTTAAAATTTCTTGTACCTTTGATGTTCTTGATAATAAATGATGTTCTTGAAGATGCTGATATATTAACTTCAATTACAGTTGATATATTCACTTAAAATTGATATATTCACTTATGGTTGATTCTGTTCACAGATTTTGTTGATTTTGTCGACTGAGTTTTTTTTTTTTTTTTTTTATTATTTATTTATTTATTAATTATCATAAATTACTTTAGGTGAGTTATAAGAATTTACTGCAACTTTTATTTAATATTTATTATATCACTACACAAAGGTTTTTTTTTTTTTTTTTTTTTTTAAAAGTTTAATTTATAATTTTAATTAATCACAAATTAAACAATTTTCCTTCACAAGTACCGACTGCGCCAGTTTTATCTTCGAACTTACTAAAATCTTATTCAGTAAAATAGTTCTTTGATTTGTTGGTTCTCTTGTAGGAATCAAATATTAAAAACAAAATTTACTTTGTTAAAGCATATATTTATTAATTTGATGTTGCGTTTATAAAAGCTTCTTAAAAACTAACTTGAAAACTTAACATAACTCTTCATTTGTGGTTAACGAAAATCGGTTTTAGTTACTAAATTGAGGTAACAGCAAAGAAATTGCTATTGATGCAAGTGAATTATGATAACAGCTAATGCTCTTTCGTTTCCAGGAACTTCCTGTGCAAATTTTCAGTCGATTAAATATATATTTCTAGTCATCTATTGCTAGGACCAAATAGGTTTATTCTAAGCAAATGTAATTCTGTTATGACAATGGCAAGAGTAGTTATAATAATTGTATGGATTGCTGTAACAACTACAGTTTGTAGATTATGCATGCGGATTGAATCGTAATGTTACAAAAGCAATATTTGCATTTAGGGGAACGGACTATTCGGTAAATGGAATAGAATTGCAGTAAGCATTCGGTTCTTGCAACAGAACTGTAAAATTTATTAGTTTATATCGGCATTCGATTGCGACAACACAATTTTAAAAGCCGTTTGGTTTCAGGAATATACATCACTTTAGTTGTAATTGAAATTGAATTGCAACAACTGCTAACATATATATATTCACTGTCAAATCAACTCATATTCCTTTGTAATAACAAAAATGGGATCTTCTCAACAACAATTCGGTCACCGCAACTTCGTTGTTGATTGAGATACCGCTAAGCAAAAAATCGGTACAGTTTATCTCGAATAGTTAAGAAGAGCAGTTGTAAAAATCATAAAAGTTAGTGTTTTTTTTATTTATAATTGTTTTATTATTTAAACTTGTGCGTTTTAGCAAATAAAGAAAAAAAAGAAGTGATTTGAAAACATAATCTATATGTAAGTATAATCTATAAAAAAATATATTATATATTCGATAAAGCATGGGCATAAACAACTGTGTTATTTTTTTGGGTATACAATGTATTATGTGCAAATGCGTTTTTGTAAAATTTATTTTTTCATTTTGTCTACTAATATTTGTTAATATAAAATTTATTGAATATTTATTTATTTTGTTTACTAAAATTAACTGGTTATGAAAAATTAGCTATTAATTTAAACAGTTGGAAAATACAGAATGATAATCGCTCTGGAACGAATACATATATAATTTACATTGTTACAAATGTAATTTCTATAAAGAAAGCTAGATTTTTTTAAACGAATAGTTTGAACAAAAAAACATTTCCTCTTTTACACTTTTCATTTTAATTAACAAAATGCTTTTTGGTTACAATTTCATAGCACAATTAAATTGTTTAATTAAGTAGTTCTTTTCTTTTAAAACTAAATAACTCTAAATATTTTATAATTTGCTTAATTTCTGTATAATATAATAGTTACATACTACAGCATGACTTGTTTTATTAACGTATTTTATAAGAACTGTGCAGGCATAGTAAAAGTCATCCCATCAAATATTTTATTAAGTAAAGATGATTTACACGAAGCTGGTACAAAATGATTCTATTCATTGAAAATATTTTTTAATTGTTTTTTTTTTTTTCAATTGAAAATTATTTACAGTAAAAAAATATTTTAATATTGAACATAAAATAAAATTTTATGACTATAAAACCACGTGCATTTTAAATGACGATAATTTAGTGTATTACGTTAAACAATTCAGTTGTTCAGCAGGATGGTCTCTAGGAGCAATTGATGATGGACAAATTTGTGAGGAAATTCCATCAGGTATATTTATTTTAAATCACGTACGGAGTAATGTATTTTGATGAGTTTACTTTCATATTTCAGATACAACTATAGAGGAACCAATAAATACAATATTTTCAGATGATATATTGGTGCACTCCTCTCTCCCAGAAAATATAACGAAGATTATTATGTTCAGCTGGACTCATTAGTCGAAGAATAACTACTCCAAGCAGAGCATCAGCTTCACCTATAGGTTTATATTATCATTTGTTATCTATAGGTATTGTAAGTTTTTTTTCCAGTCAACGTGGACAACGAAAGTTCCGCTGCAGATCTGGAATTTATGAAAAACAATGATGGTCCTTTCGAAATTATCATTGAAAAATGGAATAATAGTTTTGTCGAGAGATCAAAAATTTTAGACGATAAGAATATCTCTACATCTGATTATTTGTCTTTATTTCCAATATTTAAACTTAACGACAACAAAATATTTAAGCTTGTAAGTATTTGATTTCATAATAATATACAGCTGCAATGTTAATAATTATTGAATTCATTCAGTTTTTAGAAGATTGCAAAATTTTACATCCTAAAATATCAACTATTGAAACTTGGAAAAATATTTACAAAAGTGTGTTAGAAAAAGGAGCAAAATTGAGCGACCCGGCTGTTAGAAAGTGGATGCATAGTAGCGCCGATTGCAATGAAAGTAATTTCATATTTTAGAATAAAAATAATTTAAATTAAATATAAACAAATATTTTGCTTCCCAGATATCAAGATATCAGTAGCTCTTCTCATTCTACCATATTTCTTTCCTTCTAGAAAAATAAAAGGAAAAGCTACAAAAAAATCTTTTAAAGCTTCTAAAATTGAAATACAAGAGAAATTTATTCTCTACTTTGAGGTGCGTATACAAAATATATAATTTAATTAGATATTCAAAATTTCATATTTTAAACATACATTTATCATTAATATATACATATATATTTTTCATAGACATTGGAAAAGGCGGATGATTACGAAAGATCGATTACCGGAACAAATAGTGGACTGCAGCCTCGAATTGTTTTCTTAGGGTCTTTTGAAAATCTCCAGGCATATATTACTTTAGTTGACAAAAAATATAATTTTAAAGAGCCGCTTGAAGCCGTTGAGCAGTGTTTTTTTTTATATCAAGCCTTAAACATTGCATATCCATCGGAAAGTATTACTGTTTGGAATTTTATGCAAATTTATATTTTTAAAGTAATTACTAAATTTGACATAAATACTTCATCCATCAAAACTATTTGGCACAATTTTAATCAATATCAACAATAACTAATGTGTATGTAATCTTAATTATAACATTTATGACATTTAATAATAATTATAACATTTAATAATAATATATTATAAGATTTTTCGTATATTGTTATATCTAGTATTATTAAGTATAATTAAGTATATTTTACAAAATGATTTATATTTGTCAAATTTGTCAAACAATTTACATGTCAATTAAACTATATGCAAATCACTTTAAAAGTGTGCATCCAAATCTCAAACGTTTTAGTTGTGCGGATACAAAATGCCAAAGGGTTTACTCAAATTTATATAAACACGTCAACCATATAGAAAGAGATCATAGTTTTTCCGAAGAAGAATTATGTATAACTGCTAATACTTCGATCTCTGCAAATTCAGAATCAATTCAAAGAACTGGCCCTCTACCGTCTAAGAAATTCGAATCGTTCGAGTTTCGTATCAGCCAGATCCGAATTTCGCATCCATCAGTACCGCGTAAGAGATTCGAATGAAGAATAGTTTTGCCAATTGAGAAATTCAATTTTGACAGCAAAAAATTTTTTTCGGTTACAAATAATTATTTTGTATACAAATCGAGTTGTTTTATTTATTTAAATATTATTTGGTTTTGTTTTATAAAATTACATTAAAATGGATTGTTCAATTGAAGTTTATTTTAGTGATAGTGATAGTGATTCCGAAAATGCTGAAAATCGAAGAAAGTTACGTATAAAAAGAAAGGAAATCAGAGATAAATCTAATGTGTTAGATTTACCACCTAAAAGGTAATGAATTATTTTTTTTTACATTATTAACAGAAATGTAACTAAATTTTATATTTATTTACAGCTTTAGAAAAAATTTTAGATTATCTAAAGAAGCTTTTATTTATTTATTAAATGAAATAAAAGACGAGAGCTCAACGATCAACGGCAGTGCCTCATATAATAAAATTAGCTGCAACATTGCGATTTTTGGCTGAGGGCGGTTATCAGCATTCAGTTGGTCAAGACATGAATATTGGTTTAGCACAACAAACTATATCATATATAATTTTAGAAGTGTGCACTGCAATTGAAAATAAAATGTGTCCAAAACTAATAAATTTAAATATGTCAGCAATGGAAAAAAAGGAAGCAAAGCGATATTTTTTTGAAAAATGCGGGTTTCCTGGTGTACTAGGAGCAATAGACGGAACGCATATTCAAATAATTCGTCCAGCTAAAGATGAGCATTTGTTTTTTAACCGCAAATTGAAACACAGCATAAATGCAATGGTGGTAAGTAAAAATTAAATATTTACTTTTTATATATTAACCGCGTGTAATATAATTTTAGATTTGCGACCACAAAATGAGAATCAGGTCAGTTAATGGACGCTATGGTGGTTGTTCGCATGATTCTCATGTATAGGGTATGAGCGGAGAACGTGAATATTTTCATAGATGCTACAATGATGGCGATAAATATTCTTGGTTGCTAGGTATTTTTTTAAAAATTTGAAATGTTAACGATTCAACATATATATTTATACTTTAGGTGATTCGGGATATCCTTTGGAGCCATGGTTAATGACTCCTTATAGAAATTCTGGAGAAGGTACTTCTGAAGCAGCTTTCAATGATACGTTATCAAAACTTCGAAATATTATTGAACGTACATTTGGCGTATTAAAGGGACGATTTAGATGTTTGCTGGCTGGAAGAGAATTACACTATACTCCATCAAAAGCAACACAATTGCTAAATGTATGCTGTGCATTGCATAATATTTGTATTGATTATAAAATACCATTCGAATTCACTATGGTAGATGAAATTAGTGTAGAGTTGGAAGTTGATGCTGCTCATCATAGTGAAAATAATCCATTATTAAATGAAGCCAAAAAATACGAGATAGTATAAAAAATATTTTGCGATAACATAAGCTATTATTACAACATAAGCAATTATTTATAATGTAATAAAAAAATATTCATATTATAATGAAATTAAGAATTTTTATTTATTTTTTTCAGTATTTTTTTAAAATTACAGTCTTATACAGTTTCTTAAAATATTATATACATTCTTACATCTCTATTATATATGAGATCAAAATTCATTTGCACTACATATTTTAAATAAAAATATTAAAAAAAAATAAAAATAATATAACTGTGCGATTAAAAACTTCATTTGCACTATTTTAAATAAATATATTAAAAAAACTAAAAAAGAATATAACTGTGCGATTAAAAACTTCATTTGCACTATTTTAAATAAATATATTAAAAAAACTTAAAAAATAATATAACTGTGCGATTAAAAACTTCATTTGCACAATAATATATAACACTTAAAAATAATATAAAATTTTTTTCATATCACAATCGATTATCATGGCAGTCAATTAATATTTTTTGGTTTGTTTTCTAATTCATATTTCTTTTCTTTTAAATTTATAAACTTAATTTTCAGTTCTAATTTCTCCTTGTGCATCCTAGATTTTTCCATACTAATTTTTTCTTTTAATTCATATTTTTTTTTATTTAGCCGATATTGTTTGTCTTGGACATCATACAACTTTGCTAAATATTTAGCAATCGTTGCAGTGTTGCTTTCTGTTTTATTTAAAATTTCAACAATATTTTCATGAAAATCCTTTTGATTTTTTAACTGCATTTCAATCAATGAATTTTTAGAAGTTGATGGTTTGGTGGAAGTTGATGGTCTAGTGGAAATTGATGGTTCGGTGGAAATTGATGGTATATTATTTGGTATGGTGCTTGCTGGTAGTTCAACATCAAATTCATTTCCAGTGTAATTAAGTATTGATTCACTTTCACCATCAACACACTGATAATTAGATTGAAGCTCATTCGTCTCCTTCAAGTTTATTTCACCCGTACAAATAGCTGATACAGAAGTTGGTCCAAAACTCTTAGTTTCAATACTTCCAAAAGTTGCTTTCGTTAAATTAATTAACTCGATGACGCGTTCTTCAGTTGATGTAAACGATAGACATCTATTCGGACCACCACCAGACATTGATTGTTTATTTCTGAGCATTTTGGATTTTATATGTATTTTATAATCAGCCCATGCCTATTAAAACAAAATAGTTCAATATTGGAATATACATATTTATATTTTAGTTACTTTTTTCCATTGGATTGCTGTGCGTACTGGAGGTCCTTCTGCATTCAACTGGATGCTTAACCTATCCCACAACCTAGACGATGCCACCCTAGCGTCTGCAGACTTTAAATAGCCCTGAGCCATTTCTTTATGATATTCCATAAATTCCACCATCACATCAAATTGCGACGGTTTCGTACTTACTTTTGTCCTAAAACAAAAAAAAAATATTTTAATTATTTTATATATAAATACATTTCATTAATACATTACTTACATATTAAACTATAAGAAAACACTATTTTTATTATTAAATTAAAACTACAAAAAACACTCTTTCTATTATTAATTTAAATATATACAACAAAATTAAATTATATTTTTTTAAATTAACAAAAATAAAACGAAAAAACATAGGAAAAAAAAAAAAAACAATAAACAAAGCACATTCGAAAACAAATTAGTTATCGAATGGAATTTATGAGATTTGATACGAAATTAGGAATATACAGTAGCGGGATATTCGAAAGTGAAACTGTCATCAATTTTCGGATTCGGATCTCTTTCGAGTTTCGCTTTACATGGTACGGATTATTCGAATCCGAATCTTATTTTCCGAAACTCGGAGTAGGCGGTAGACGCCCCTTGATCTCGATATTACTGAAGCAGATTTATTTATAATAGACACTCCTCCAGTTCAAGCTAATGATTTCTCTAAAAATTGGATAAAAGTTGTTTTAAAAATATTAAGTGATGACAGAGTTCCAAGAAGTACTGCCATAGATTTTCTAAGAAATATATTTTCATTTTATGATAAACATATTTCTATTGCACAAATGGTTCTCGAAGACAATGAAAGTCAAGTTTCAATTTTAACATCTCTACTAAGTCCAAAATATTTAAAATCAGAGTTTTTAATATTAAAAAAATTAGCAGATATGAATATTTTAATTAATTTCGAGAATATTAAATTAGGTTCTGAGTTTAATCAAGCATATTCTGTTGAAAATACTATCAATATTATCCAGTCCGATTTTTTCATGCAAATCGTTAATCTTAAACAGCTTTTCACAGTTTTGTTTTCACAAACTTCATTATTGAAAATAATTGTAGAGTATATAAAAAACATAGAAACATTAACATACACAGTATCAAATATAATTGAAACACCATTTTGGAAAAAAAAGAAAAAGCAATTTAATCCAGAAAATAAATCGAATGTGTTGTTAATTCCACTTTTAATATATTTCGATGATTTTGAATATTTAAATCCTTTAGGCTCACATAGTGGGATTCAAAAAGTTGGCGCTGTTTATATTAAAGTAATGTGTCTTCCCGATTACATAGCTTCAAAGTTGTCACATATTTTTGTAGCAATGCTATTTTTTACAGAAGATAGAAAAAAAATTGGAAATGAAAAAATATTTAAAGTTTTAATAGATCGCCTTAATATTTTGCAGAATGAAGGGATTAGCATTAATTATAAACAATACAATAATATTAAGCTAATTCCATGTGTAGTTACTGGTGATAACTTGGGCGTGAACTCCATTTTAGGTTTTACAGAGTCTTTTAATTCATTACATTATTGCAGATTTTGTAGATGCAATAATATTGATATGAAATGCCAACTTTTTGAAGAAAATGACCATTTAAGAAACATTTGTAACTATGAAGAGGATGTTAATATAAACAAAATATTACGGGAATTAAAGAGGATTCAATATGGAACACTTTAACAAATTTTCATGTGGTTGAAAATTTTAGTGTGGATTGTATGCATGACATTCTAGAAGGAATTTGTCATTACGACTTAATTGTAGTTCTAAAGTCATTCATTTTAAAAGAAAAATATTTTACTTTACACCAACTAAATCGCCGCATTGAAATATTTAATTTTGGTCCATCAGCACAAAAACCACCTCTTTTAAATTCAGATAGTCTTTTGAAAGAGAAATTCAAACTATCAGCTTCAGAAATGCTTCTATTTGTAATACACTTACCATTAATAATTGATGATTTAATTCCTAATTCATCCATAGAATGGAAATTATTTCTGACTCTTAGAGAAATTATTTCCCTGGTTTTCAGAAAAAAATTTCACATTAACTCGACAAAATATTTAAAAGAATTAATAGCGTATCACAATTCATTATATATTAGTATATCGCATAGTAATTTGAAACCAAAATTTCATTTTTTGATACATTATTCAAGAATAATGGAAAATATCGGCACCATCGTTGCAATAAGTTCTATGCGTTTTGAAGCTAAACATCAGACATTTAAGAAATGTGGCTATGTTTCAAATAATCGAATTAATATTTTAAAAACAATGCATATTAAACATCAATTAAAAATTTCAAATTTGATTTTAAATTACCGGGAATTTTGCGATGCTTCTGTTACTTATGGGTCATGTCATTATCTAGATAAATCTGAATTTGTAAAGTATAGCTTGAAATCAAGCGAGAGAAACAAAATCTTTAGAATATCGTGGTTGAACTACAAAAATCTATTTTTAAAAGTACAAATGGTTGTGTGCGAAGGTTTATTTGAAAATGACGAGCCAATGTTTGGCTTGATAAATCATTTAGTTTTTTCGAATAAAAATTATTATATATGCTATGAATTACTTGATACTCAATTTTTTAATATGCACTATTTCGCTTATCAAGTTATAAAAACCGATAAGTTTTTAGTTTCCAATTTGCAGACCTTAAAATACTGGCATACATCTCATATTAGCACATGCGCTAAAGGAGATACTTTCGTTATTTGGGATTTTTAATTTAGGAAATTTTTTTATATATATATATATATATTTTAAATGTACATAATAATATTAATTAATAAGAGTATAAATAAATTTTGAATTAAAGATACTGTTGTATTTATTTATTTGAAATTAAATTGAATAATTAAAATAAGATTTATTACACAGTAATTTTTTTCAACTAGAGTGAAACTGATGGTTTTCTAAATAAAAATTCAGTGAATATTTCTGAGCTTTTAAGTCAAATTAATTAAACTTTAAAAAAAATACAATTAATTTAACTAGAAATGCAGTAAAAATATCTAAAATTTTATATAGAAAAAATACTAATTTCACTAAATGATTTTCATTGAAAAATAATTACTGTGTAATAAATTTTATTAACAGGACTACTAGCAACAAAACCATTCCGTTGCAGCAAACGAATTAATGCAATCTTACCAACTACTTCAAAATATATCTCGTAACAAACATTCGATTATATTAACTTCTTCCTGACTATACCACAAATACTTTTTTCGGTTGTGAAGACTGAGGTATGGTTACATTAACTGTGTAGGTATGTTAATATAACAAATTTCTAGATTTTGTCAACCAACCAGTAGTTGCAAGTACTGGGTTATTCGGTTTTCGTGAACAACTAATTAACTACTGCAACCGAAATTTGTTCACATAAAACAATAATTTCTGCTCTCTGGACAAAGTATTCTGTTAGTCCAACACAATTAAGGGCCAACATGACTTCATGTAAAAAAAAGAGGTTGTAGCGACTGTTGCGAAAAAAACCTTTACGACCGAATTATTCGGTAGGGCAATTTATGCGGTTGCCACAAACGGGGTAGTTTTCTGAGTGTGCCATCTCTGTAAGCTTCTTTTTTACTCATAACAAAAAAATCTGACACTTTTTAATCACTACATAACATCTTCTGTTTTATAACTCTACGAGCAACACTCATTTATCAAACTAATATTACTTGAAGAATTATTAGAGAAAAATCTAAAATAATTTATCCATTAAAAATTTTTGAAAATCTGTTTTAGTCACTTTTAATTAAAATTTTATCCCAGCACTTTTTATAAATACATTTTTAATTATTATTCTTACAAAAGGAACAAAAAGGACAAATTTGAATTATCCTGCAGTAAAAAAGAAAATATATTGACATAATATTTTGAATGAACTTTGTATATATATATTGAAAAGTATTTTAGTATGTAAAATATTAAAATATTGAATACTAAAATATTGGATTTTAGTTTGGTCAAATATTTGAAATAATTAAAAAATAAATATGTATAGTTTATTTTAAAGTTTCAAAATTCATAAATAGAATTTACAGTTTTTTGTAAAATTGTTCAAAATAATTAAAAATTTAGTAATTATTCTTTATGTGTTTAGTAGGCTTCAATTGAAAAAATAAATTTTAAAATTTATATATGTTATTTTTTAAAAGATTTTTTTAAAAGAGAAAAACTAAACGAACAAATAATGAACAATTTGATAGCTAGAATTGATGAAATTGAAACCTCCGATGGTTCAAGAGGAACAGTAAATTTGGAAAATTAGACATTAGAAGTCTATCGATTTTGGAAAATGGTTACGAAAGAACTGAGTATTTTAGAACAACCAGTTTCAATTATTTATATATTTTTTATTTGCAGGGTTAACTATAAAGGCTACATTAAGAATAGAATAGCCCATAATGTTAAGAAATCTAATGGTACTTGTGGTGGGGAAAACAAAATGTTTCATTTCCACCAAACTGAGTGTAATAGCACTTGATAAATCATAAATGCAATATAATAATGATATTATTTCCTAAATATAATTTTTTTGGCCCTTAAGTTTGTTTCTAAATAAGTGCAAGTAAACGGTTATAAACGGCAAGTAAACGGTTATTACCTACTGCAAAAAATTTAAATTGAAACATTCTCAAATTTCAAATTTATTTAAATTGAAACATTCTCAAATTTCTTATTTTTATATTGAGAATTATAGTTTAACAGGAAGTGCAAAATACTAACGTATTGTTTAATTATTTTTTTGTCCTATTGTAATTAACAAAAGTTCCATAAATTATATGAAAAATTAAGTAATAAATTTGCTTTTTTAATAAGAATAAACTAGGTCTGTATAACATTAATATAAATCCAAATAATTTTTTAAAAACAAAGAGAAGGTTCCAAAACAAAGAGAAGGAAATTCAGTTACAATGTACATTGCAAAAAAAAAAAATTTGAGGTAGATTTTCCCGAAGTAAATTTTATGAAAATCCATCCACATAGGATTTTCATAAAATTTACTTTATCTTTTTATCTGTGGTATGTTATTTTTGTTGTTGTCAAAAATCATCAAATTCGTTTCTTCCGACCGAAGTCGATTTTCATAAGATGCAATTTGTCTGAAGTAAAATGTATTATAATAATTTGGGAATTAAGAAATTCATTACTATTACTACAATTGAGTAATTGAGCAAAAAGTTTAAAAACATTGACATGGACGTAATAATGGCTCGTGTTTTTGGTTTTTTAAAGAATTTTTTTTAGATTTTTGTTGTTTTTTTTTGTTTTTAAATTTAATTTTTGATCCAATTTAGATTTCATAACGTTACATTACTAAAAAAAAAATGGAATTAGAAAGTTAACTATAAATCTATACAAACAACTAAATTTATTCAAAAACTTAATTTGCAAATTACATCAAATTATCAAACTAAAAAAAATAAAAAAAAACCTAAAACAATTAACAAAAAAAATCGAAAAATCAAGAAAATTGGATAATTTTTTCACCAAGCCAAACGCATTCACGCAAGAGAAATAGAGGTTTATATATGAATTTGTAATATTTTTATATTTCAATTCACTTTTGTTCTAGACCAAAAAGCAACAAAAATATATATGTATATGGATATGTATAATGTTCGCATGTTCTATATTTTTCTTTTATTTCACATAATATTTTTTATTAGGTAAATTACTGTTCCATATATTTTACTTCACATAAAATTTAACTGATTTCACATTTAAAACGATATATTTCTTAAACTTTCATTCCTTGCAATAAGTATGCCAGGTATATAATATACCATAACCGTCATAGATTCTGTTCGAGAAATCTCATCTCGGGAATTCTCGGGACGTTTTAGTCAGGCGCGTTCTTCGAGAAGTGAAAAAATTTAAAACATCGTGACTCTGATGCTCGAGAATTAAGACTCGAGTCCCGAGAAATTTGTAAAAAAAATTATAGAAAATTATACAATTCATTTTGTATAATATTAATTTATATTATTTTTCTTTTGTCTTTTTTAATAGTATAGAGTCCTGGCGATTATATTAATTTCTTGACTTTGTTAGCGTTTGCATATGTTTTAATTTTCGTTGCCGATTAAATTATGAATTTTAGCATTCACGAAATCAATCTATTTACAAAGAAATTATTCTATACCTTTTCAACTTCAAATTGGAAAGGATTTTCAAACCGGAAATAAGCATTTTGAATTGGAAATAAACAATATCAAATTGGTAATAATAATTTTCAAATGAAAAAAAAAACTCACGGTGTACAACAATATTTATGATCAAAACTTTATTAATAGTAAACTAAAAAATTATATTATTTAAATTTCAAACATCAGATATGATTTTTGAACATATGCAAGATATTTAGCACAATTTGCAACAGATAAATTTGATACATTTCTTTGAATAATATTTTGAACCTTTCGTAGGCGAAACTCGGTTTGCGTCAAACCTGTCCTATTTTCTTTTCACCTACTAGAATCTGTGGCATTTCAGTTGCTAAATCTTATTTAAGAGCTAAAAGCATTAAGAGCTGACTAAGGGTTTAACATTGGACTGTAGGGGCTATTGGTTTTAATCTTAATAACCGATGATTAATAAATTTATTTTTCAGAAGCACATCTGCAATAGATGTATGATGGAGCATTATCAATTACCATTACGACTGGTGATTGATATTTGGTTAGAGCTTCGCTTGCGTGGCTTTAAATGCTCCTCTTCTTTCTTCATAATAAATAAGCCCCATGTTACTTATGCATTCTATCATATTAACAATGGCACCACGGCAGCCTGCTGAAATATATCTACAACGACTTCCTTTTCTGGATCCTTCTTTAGTCCTTGATATGAAAAGATTAAAGTTCGTCAATTTCAATTTTCAATTTTTATTTTGTCAATTTCATTATTCGCGGTTTCAGGTTCCCTTGAGTGTAAAAAGCATACCATCTAAATGTTTGCACACACATTCCACGGAGAATGTGATGTCTGCATAAGTTTCTCTTTCATTTGAAAAGGTATAGTGCCACCTCTTGATTATCAATTTTACTATATATTTACCATTTACCTATTTTGTGCAAGTTTCTGAATCATTCCTTTTATATAGTAAGATCAACTGTCTTTATAGAGAGTGTACTGCACAAAACTAATTTATTACCATAATAAAAAAGTGTTAGTCGATTATATGATAGGAAACAATATTTCGTGAGTCTTATTAGAATTAAATTTAAGGGGCTACAAAAGATGACTGAAAAGGAATATGTCAACTGTTGACTTGAATTTGATAGAAGTAAAAACAGAAATATTGACAGCACAACGTGGAATGAAAAATATTGGTCGATCTGAAAATTACAAGTCCATGTTCAACGACATGGAAATGAAATAGAAAAAAAAGATTGACATTTATTACTTGACTGTAAGACCGGGTGGAACAGTATGATTACAAGATTGAACGATTTTTAAGGTTGATTGAACCAATATAAAAATCACTAATCGATTTAAATTTGTTAGGTTTATGGGATGATAATTTTAGTCTAAAAGCAAAAAATAATTTAGAGACGGTAAAAGCAGTACAAATTGCTGTTGAAGCACTATCAAGGCAAGTTGCAAATTTATTAACATCTGATGGCATATTGTCATTCTTATTCGAAAAATTGACGGAGGATAGTATACATTTAAAGATCATATTGTTAACCGAAATTGAAGATAACATTTCTAAAAGGAGAAATGTAGCGTTCGTACTTAAATTTTTAAGTAATCCAAAGCTTCTAAATACTGGTGCTAGAATTTATAATCATATTGATTATGCACCAAATACATGTGAAAATCAGATTGATCTCTAGTAACAGTTCTACTAAAATAGTTGACTTTCATGATAAAGTTAATGCAAAAACATTTTTAAAAAATTACAAGATTCAATTAGCATATGTTTGGCAACAATACCAAAAATTAAAGGAAATATCAATTTTTTAACTTTCTAATTTACACGAAATAAATGGACTTTTCTTTAAATTTAAGAAAAATTAAAGAATGTGTACTAAGTATCAGCCCAACATCAACACAAAGTGCTGTTAATTTGGTAACAAAAAAACGTACATGCTTATCAGATAAAGTAAGCTGAGCATAAGTCCTCCTTTGAGAAGGATAGTGCTGCTTGTTTTAGCTTGCCCTTTTCAAATTTGATGTCCTCCTTTGCCCTCCTGCGGAAAAAATATGTCCTAAAATTTAATATTTTCCTCCTTTGCCTTAAAAATATTAAATTTTATACCGTTGAAGTTAAACACGCACTGCATTTGTTCATATACTATTCGTTGAACTCGAACGCACTCGATTTTGTACATATTCTACATTGTATAATATAACTATAAAACAATATTTTGTTTGCGCGATCACCCAAGTAGTATCTGAAGAGTATTATTTTTGTTATTTGAGAAACGTTGCTCAGACTTCTTTGGCTTCCTTTAAGATAGAATATCATTCTGTTGTTGAGAAGATCTGTAAATTGAAAGAAGATTATTCTTCTGATCCAGATAGCTTGTCTGCTATAGTTCTAAAGTGATGCATTAATAATTTAGCGCAACCTCTTACTACTCGTTTTCAAAGATAATTGCCAGCGGGGTTTTTTCCTGGCTTCTGGAAAGATTCATTTATTATATTATTTCTGGACATAAAAAAGAGTCTGCGGTGGAAATATAGAATTATATGCATATTGCTAAGTTATCTTGTAATCCCATACTTTTCAAGAGTTTATGATACTCTCGAAAAATCTCACTGTGAATCCGAGAAGACAACACGGGCTTATGAGAGGCCGATCAACGATTACAAATTTAACGGAATTTGTCTCCAATAACTTAAACGTAATGGTAGTTGGTTATGACGTAGATGCCATAACTACTGACTTTAAGTTAACAATAAGGCAACCAAAATTCTGCATTACCATGTTTTTTTTCTGAATCTGATGGAGAAAACAAGCAAGATATTAATCCATTTCGGAAAATAATTATGAGCTTTAGCCGCTATTTCTTAGGGCAGATTTTACCAAAAGTATATAATTTGCATATTTAATTTATTTTGCATAAAATCATATTTTTATGGCACATTTTACCGAATTTTTATTTAAAAAAAATTTTATATTCATTTTTCTACATAATGCAAAATAATAGACACTGGCCAGTGCTATTGCGTGTAGATGAGTTATATTGAGGGGAAAATGGAGATGCAAAAGCTGGTGGAAGCACATTTAATTTGTTCATTAAACAGCAAATTAAAAATTTATAGAACTCAAATTATACATACACGATCATATGATTTTTCTCTACTTTCTGATCAACGAACAGAAAATCTTGTACTTACAATTTTGTCAGAGTACCGAGCATCACTGGCCTACTGTGACGGAGAATTTTTTCAGAGTAGGCCAATGATGTTAATACTATCACATATTCGATTACTTTAATGTAACCATTTATTTTTCAAGTTTGAGGAGTATATGAAAGGATGGGGATCACCCCCTAACCAAAAATTCAATAACTCTACGGAAATCGCCCACTAAATTTTGAGGTCATATATTTTTTTAAAATAAATCAAAATATACTTTTTTCATTAAATAAATCAAAGCAATTTATGTAAATAGTGTTATCCATTTTTATCATATTTATTCTATTAATTCTTTAATATTAATTAAACATAAAATAAAATAAAAAAACTTAAAAAAAAACAAAAACAAAAAGGAGCTCATAAAAAAAGAAAGTTATTTAATATTAATTTTTTTAGTTCTATAGTTATTATTAATTATTATATTTGGCAGTGGCGCTTATTTGTTTTTGCAACTGTTCATTGTGCTTTAAGATAGTTATAAATTCATCACAGCTGTATTTTAAATTTATTTTGCAAGCGATTCGAGCAGTTAGCTCATCAATGCTTAGTCTTGATTTTTCTGTGTAGCCATAAATCTCTTATGATTGAAGAAACGCGGTCAACAATCGAAAGGCACAATGCAAACCCTATTTTTCAAGTATTCGCAAGAAATATACACAGTCTTCAAAAGCTTAAATACTTCTACCCATCGTTCTCCAGTTGGAGTGTTTGTTTTATTCCCCTGATTTAATTTTTCTTCAGTACACAAATTATTTACAACTCTTATGTCTTCAAATAGAATATTGTCATCTATTTTGCAACTTATATACTCTTTTAAAAATATTACAGAATCTATTACGCTTTCCCAATTGATTTTTTCTGTAAGCAACAACCATTTAAAATTATTGATTTAAAATTTTGACCATTAGAAGCTCAGATTCATTTTCAAAAAAATTGGGTAATAGGTTTGGACAATTATCAATAGTGAGAAAATACGATTTGAGAGGAATGAGTATACTCTTTGGATCGCTGGAAGTAGTGCCAACCATCGGGTTTTTAAAAATCTTAATATTTTTTTGTACACTACCGATGCCTCTTCATAATACTCTTTTAAAAGAGTCACTTTCACGGTAAATCTATGGAAATATAAATAAATTTGAGGAATTTTAATATCAACATCAATACTCGTAGCTACATCATTCGAATTTGACACGACGTGAGCATTGCAACCGTTCCCTAACAAATTTTTGTTTATCAGAATCTTAACTTTTTTATAGAGATTTTTTTCTCCGTTTCGATTTTTTCCACCAATATTTGTATTTGTGTTGTCTGCCGTAATACCTATCACTTTCTTAGTTAAATTTTTTTTTTGAGGATTTTGAAGATGTGAGTTGTACAAATCTCCGATGTTTTACCACCTAATTTGCTGAGGCCAAAATTTTTGTTTGTATTCCATTGTCAAAATCAAAATATCGGTTTGCCATAGGATAGTTTTATTTCACTCTGATTAAAAGCATCTGATAAAATACATATTTAGCATTGCCTAAGTCTTTCATCAATAATGCCTGCGAAAATTTATAAAATACGTTGCGAATAATTGCATAGCAGTTAGTTCTCTTGCACATGCATTTTTTATCAAACAATTGTTTGAATTTGTTATACAGTCCATCCTACGAAAACTATGAATATGTTGATTTGCATGATAACAAATACACCTTCAGCACTTGCCATTGTTCTGTTTCTATTTTAGAATGTATGTGGATGTTGTCCAGCGTTCTTACTTTAACTTCTTGGCTTTGGTGATCGTCTACATTAATTTTAATTATTTGAATAAAACAACCTTTTTGCTACGAACCACTGCTTCGAGGTATCAAGTTGAATACCTAGAACCACCAATTTCCTAAGTCTTTTATACGTTGAAAATACTCCTTTAGCATTTTTAGCCATCCGGACACGTGTTGCGTGATCACCAAATTTTACAGGGAACGTACTCAATGAACTCTTGATATTAGTAATAATATCATATGCTTTCATTATTATAATATTATATACGCAATTGTTGTAATACACAATTGCTTTCCCTATAACGATTTATATATGTTTTTGTTGTTATTGTATAGTTTCATACAAGTCATATTGTTTACTGATCTTGTTATGAAATTTAATGCATATGAATTTATTGTTATAATTAAAATATATAACATAATTAAAAATGCCGATAATACATATTCAGCATTCGAAAATATTTTGGTTCAAAGTAAATAAACATATTCGAGTTCAATTTAATTTCTTTTCACATCACCTCTCTTTTCCCAGTTAATAATTAGACTTATTTTTTACAAATTGGTGTTTCGGAATAATCAACTTTATACCTGTAACGCAAATATCTTTATTATTCCAAAAAACCTTATAAAACTTACAATTCTCTTAATTCTAATATATAATGAAAGAATCTTACAATTTGCTTACAAAATTAAATTTACATTTTCTTTTTCTTAAAAACGGTAGTATAATATATTTTTTAAAACATCATCAAAAACTATGATTTGTAAAGAAAATGTTACTTAATAATTCAAAATATAAAATTTAATCTAAAACTTAATCAATTATTTGTATTAAATTATTTTCAAATATATATGTATATCTTATGTATAGTTTTTTTTAAATATACATAATTTAGAAGTAGAAAATAGGTTAGAGGAATTAAAATATATGAATATAGATATATCTTATGTATAGTATTTTAAACAAAAAAAAATCGTTTTAAATAATTAAATGTCTTTTATTAATTAATTGTTGAAATTCTATTTAATAACTCTTTAAAAATAGATCTATTTAATCTTATTTAATTTTTAATATAATATTCAATATAGGTTTTACTTGTTTTAGATTTAAAGGTAATATTCCTTTAAAATATTTTTTGTTTCTTATTATTCTTTATTGCAAAATCAATAAAATAAATTAGTATTTTTTTAAATTGTTAATAATTAATTGCCCTTTTTTTTTTAAATATATTTTTTGAAAAAGATCTTGTTGATTTTAAGTATATTTTTTTTTAATATAGGTTTTAATTTATTTCAAATTTAATCAATTATATTTTAATATTCTAGTATTTAATTCAGTGCTGGAATACCGGAAAAAAAGTTGTACCGTTATTCATTTCGTTACTCCAGAAATTATAATTTCGTTATTGTTTCGGGTACAGGTACAGCAACGGAATTCTATTTTAATTAGTTCCGGTATAACGTTACTATTTTGTTATTTCCATATAAAATATATTTTAAAAAAGAAAACAGTATAAAAAATATATAAAAAATTGTAAGAGTGCATCAACATTAAAATAAATTTTTATTTAAAAAAATAAAACAAAATAAAAAATAAAAAATTAGTCTTTAAAGTTCAATATTTAAATAGACAACACAGATATTATTTAAAAATTAAAATTAATGAACATAAGCAACATTATAAAATATATTATCTTTATGGTATTGTTGTGAATAAAAGAGGTCACCCTGTTTATTTTTTTCCTTTATATATTATATTATTTATTTTATTCACAACGGAAATTGCAAAATGCAATTCCTAATTTTTTTAATTAAATTAAATTAAAATGTGATTATTAAGCTTAAGCGACCAAAATTATTTTTTAAATTCAAAAGTCATTACCTGCGGTGTCCGATTACGGATACTTTCAGGGACACGCAGAGTCAATCAACTTAAGTAATTAAATATTACTTATGTTGATGTGTTAAATAAAAATAATTTTGATCGCTGATTGGTTTTTCCAAATATCGCATGCGATATTTTGGAAAAAGCGATAGGCATATAATTAATTAATTGATTCAAACAATTTAAGTTGATAGGAAAAGTTTAAAGGAAGAACATCGGCTCGGGAAGTTCTTCTGAAAGTCAAGTAAATATAATAAGAGTCGGTAAATTTTAAAAGTTAAATAGTTTAAATAATAGTTTAAATTAAATTAACGATTTTAAATTAATAAATAATAACAAAAATCTTAAAAAGTGCGTTTATTTTATTCACGGTAAATCTTATATAATTAATAAGATAATTATAGAACATACACCAAATGAACAATTTGTATAATTCGATATAATTATACAACAAATTTATTTGCAACTTTACTACTAGTTATTAGTAACTAGGTATCCTCCAATATATCTTCGTTTATTCTGTTTCTTTTATCGGATAAGATCCACTTTAAAATAGAGAACAGTCTTTCTACCGATACCTGAGTACCAGGGACTGCAAGGACTATTTTAGCTAACTTTATATTTGGGATTTCATCCCAATACTTGAAAATGTCGGTGTTACGAGGTAAAAGAGTGCAGTTTTCTTCAAAACTTGTTAATAGAGTAGAAATATTATTTGAATTTAACTGAGAACTAGTTGGGCGTGTAACGGTTTGCTTTTTTAAATACAAAGTCAGAATATCATTATCTTCATCTGCATTATTTGACGAATCAGGAATAATATCTTGTGCAACACCATCTAATACTATTTGTACTTCATCAGTTGTAGTTGTACTCAGCGTCATTTTTTCAACTAAATTCAAATGGCAATTGAGGTCAATGAAATGACTCTTTGCACTTGTTTTTTCCTCTACGGTTAAGAGCGCTTGGTATCTCGGGTCCAAGAAAATAGCGCCTAAAATAGGACCACATTTTCAGCTTTTGTTTGAACATGACTTCGTATATTGTGACTATTTATTTGTATTCCTAATGCCGAATATATCGGATCAAATATTATTTTCAAAGCGGGCGATTCAAGTGCTAGAAAAGGAAATCCATTTACGGTTACTAAATCTACAGAGATATCAATAATTTCCTTAGCACTAATACACAAATTAATATTTTTCTTAGCGCTAACAAACTTATACAAAGTTCCTTGGGCGGAACTTGCCTGTGCATAATGTAATTTTGATTGCTTTTTATTTTTCAGAATTTCATCCATTGTTTCAGAATGTTGTCGTTTTAAATACTTTGATAAATTGCCTGTATGCGTTCCTGGAATTGAGTTTCCATCTTCACATAATGTACATTTGCTACAATTTTTAACAGCAAAATGTTTTCGTATTTCAGCTGATTCTTTGTTCACATGTCTACCCATCATTTTGCTAGATGCGATAAAAAAATATTAATATATCTTTAAAATTTAGTTAAAAATATCTAAATAACATATAAAACGACTGTTGTGTTTCTGTCCTCTGAGTTGGAATTGTCCGGCGTTCTTCTTGACTTCTTGGCCTCGGTGATCGTCTTGATAAGCTTATTTCTATTTAATAAATGAAACAACTTTTACTTATTAAGACACCTCTTGCTTTCCGGTATCAAGTCGAATACTCAGAACCACCAAATTTCTAAGTCTTTTATACGCTAAAAATGCTCCTTTAGCATTTTTAGCCATCCGACACGTGTTGTGTAATTACCGAATGCAACAGTGAACGAACTAAATGAACTCTAAAACCCTTAGTAATAATATCATATGTTTTTTATTATTATAATATTTTATTCTTATAAATTCTATCTTTTTTTTTTTCTTTTTTTTTATTGCCTTAATATATTTTTACAATTAACTTCATGTTATAATGATTTTGTTTTGAGTGTTATAGTTATTACTTTTCATCTACAATAAATTTGTTTTTTTTATAATAAAGTATGCTAATTTTTTACTTAATAATTATTTTCAAAGGAAAATAGCAAAAGAAAAACCTTATAATTTTATTTTGTGATTTTTTTTTTGATTTTCTTAAAATTTTATTGTTTTTTTTTTATATTTTTAAAAAAATTTTTTATCTTAAAATCTAAGGACGAGAAACACACAAATAACTGCTATATATTAAATATGCAAATTTTTGATGAGGACGTTGGTGGAAGAACAACATTTGTGATTGAATTTTTTCGAGTAGCACTGAATTAAGTTATAAATAAATTTCACATTTGAATTGTAGTGTAATTCTTTGGTTGAATAATAAAAAGGTAAATTATTTAATAATTTAAGGATTTGGTTTTGCTTTATTTGCATACGTTTTGTATGCGTTCTCGCACACTTGCCCCAAACTTCACACCCAAAAAGCATAACACTTTGGAAAATTTGTTTAAATATTATTAGTTTATTTTCTATTTTTAATTTTGATTTTCTATGTATTATGGGATATAATAATCTAATTATTTTGTTGCATTTTTCTATTGTTTTGTCAACGTGAAGTCGGAATAAAAGTTTTTTGTCAATAGTAATTCCTAAATATTTTATAGAACTGTCCCAAGTTATATCTTGTCCATGTAAATTAAGGTTTTTATTTGGAATCAATGAAGGTTTCCGATTTCTTGTGAAAAAAATTGATTTAGTTTTTTCTGTGTTAATTTTAATTTTCCATTTATAATAATAATTTCTTACTTCTTCAAATCCTTTTTCTAAATTTTTAATTACTAAATTTGGATCTATTGCCGAAGTAAATATTGTTGTGTCATCAGCGTATAAACCAAAGTAACAATTTTTAAGTCTTGGAAAGTCTGAGGTGTAAATATTATAAAGGATACGTGATATAACAGATCCTTGTGGGGTACCAGCACTTATATCAAATTCTTTACTTTTTGTATCATTTAACAAAACATAGAACTTTCTATCATTTAAAAATTCCTTAATTATTTTAATTAAGTAGATAGGAAAGTTAAAATTCTTCATCTTGAAAACTATACCATCATGCCAGACTGAGTCGAAAGCTTTTTCAACATCTAATGTTACCATGCCAGGCGATTTTTTATTGGAAAAATTGTGTTTAACGGTTTGGTTTATTCTTGCGACTTGATGGCTAACTAAATGTGAGGGACGAAATCCAAATTGCTCTGGAGGAAATATGTTGTTTTCCTCCACGAAATTTAAAATTCTATCCTTAAGACACTTTTCAAATATTTTACTTAGTGAACTAAGTAAACTGATTGGTCTGTAGCTAGTAGGATCAGTTTTATTTTTGTTTGGTTTAGCTATAGGGATAATTGATGCAATTTTCCATGTTTGAGGAAAATAGCATTGAGAATTTTGCAAAAATATATATAACTTTTTTTTTCAAAATTCTTTAACAAAATATTTTTGATTGAGTCTGCACCTGGGGATTTATTGTTTTTAAATGATCGGATGTGTTTTTTTATTTCTTTTACAGTGATGTATTTAAATGTATTTATTGTGCAGGATTCAATTTCTTGTACTGAATCAGATATTAACTTTTCAGTTTGTACATCACTGTAGTTTGAAGTAATTTTGTGATATTCATAAAACGACTCGCCTAACATATTTGCTTTTTCGAGATTTGTGGACACTATTTTATCATCTTTTTTTAATAAAGGAGTACCTATATTTCTATTTTTTAAAACTTTCGTAACATTCCAGAAAGGTTTACTACATTTTGAGAGATTTGCAATTTCATTTGAAAATTTGTTGTTGTAAATATTAACAATTTTTTCTCTTATAATGCTATTTAGGATTGTTACCCGAGCTTTTTCTAGATAAATTGTGGTTCTTTGCCATAGGCGTCTGTGGTGATTTCGACGACTTATTAATTGCTTAATTTCTAATGGTATTTTACTAATTTTTTGTTTTGTATTCATAAGTTTTAATTTTTTTTTAATAGATTCATTTACCGCGTTTTGTATAATATGTGTAAAATTCTTGATATGTAGATCTATTAAGTCTTTTGTTGGTGTGTCTAAATTTGAAATTAAATTTAAATTTATTTTATTAGATAAGCATTTTTTAAATTTAACCCAGTTTGCTCTGTCATAATTTGGATAAAATATTGGAGTGGATTTATTGGGAATACTATTTATTTTAAAAACAACTGGCAAATGATCATAATTAAGTTTATTTAATGTTATTGGTGCGTCTAGAAAAGTGGCATAATTTGTTAATATTAAATCAATTGTTGAGGGACATCTTTTTTGTGTATGTGAATAATATGTAGGACTATCAGGGTATAGTAATGAAAATTTGCTGGTAATTAATTTATTATTTAGAAGTATACCCCATGAATTGTTTTTTATACAATTCCAGTTTGTATGTCTAACGTTTATGTCTCCAACAATAATGTAATTTCCTGATATGTTAAATATTTGTAAGTCATGTTTAAAAAGTGTAGCATCCGTTTTTGTCAGATTTCCGCCTTTAAAATATACAGCGTAGATTTTTAAATCACCATTATTTGTATTTATTTTAACTCCAACCGTTTCGAAGATTTTAGTATTTAGCATAGAGATATTTTTATGTGAAATTAATTTATTTATTAGTAGTGCTACTCCTCCACCTTTTTTGAAATTTATTCTATCATTTCTATAAACATGGAAATCATTGCTATTTAGCCATGTTTCAGAGATAGCAGCTATTTAAATACGTTCCTCATTTAATAAATTAAAAAATTCTATTTGTTTATATTTACTTGCAATGCTTTGAGCATTCCAAAAGAGAAGTTTTAGGTTATTATTTGCTACTATCATTATTGTAAAGATATTTGAAAGTTAAATTTGCGATTACATTAATTTGATCCATTTTGGATTTACATACTCTTAAATTATTTAATAATTCATTGAAAATTTTACTTATTTCTTCATAAGAGAATAAATTGTCATTATTGTTATTATTGTTGTTGTTAATATTGTTATTACTATTGATATTATTATTTGCTACAATACTAGCATACGAACGAAAGTCAGTTCGTGGAGTTTGGGGGAACTCCACATTCCTTTGCTGAATTTGTTGATAAGGCAGAGACCTTAGTCTATTGTTTTGTTGTTTCTCTCTTAGTTTATTTTGAAGAGCAATATAATTTTTCCTAACTGAACAGTCTAGAGCAGTGGTTTTCAATGTGTGCTCCTCGGAGCTCAAAGGCTCCACCGAAAACTTACAGGGGCTCCGCAAAATTTTACAATTTCTCAAATTTTGGATGTAAAAATCAAAATAATTTGCTCAAATTTATATACATTTTGTTTTCTGTACTTCGAAAGAAGAAATTTCGAATTTCAAATAATATGAAAAAAACAAATAGAAAAAAAAAATAAAAAAATTTAAGATTAGACAGAATTTGTTTCCAACATTTAAAATAAAACTCTTCATAAGAATCACCAGTTGGTAAGAATCACCAATTACAGTTTCTATGACAACCAACTAATACATATAATAACTTTCTTGAGTTATACATTGTTTTTTCTTATCAGTTTAAGAAGTAATTTTTGCAGATTACCAACTATTATTTTATTGAAATTTTTATATAAAAGTTTGTACTTAGTAGTAAAATATTTGATTTTATTGTAAATTTTGTGTTTTCAATATTATTGTAAGCTGTAAAGTGTAAAAGGTAAGTTAATATATTTTTGTCTCAGTTGTACAAAGTAATTTTTGCATATTACATCCTAATATTTTAGAAATGGATCGTTGGTTAAAAACAGAAAGTTTAAAAAGAAAGCTTGGTGTTCAAGTAGTCACTGTGTCCTACATAGACAATCACTAGCTCTAGCATGTAAAAAGATGCCAGTATCATTTAAATTGGTTTTAGATCAAGCAGTGCAAATAATTAATTTGATTAAGGCGCGTGCTTTGAATACTAGACTCTTCAGAGTTATATGTAATGATATGGGTAGTAAGTTTCAAAACTTACTTTTTCATACCGAGGTTCGTTGGCTATCTCGTGGCAAGGTGCTAGTCAGATTATTCCAAATGAGAGAAGAAGTTTTAGAATTTTTTTCAGAAAAAGAGTCTTCATTAGCTGAATGTATCTCTGACATATCATGGTTACACCACCTTGCATGATATTTTTACTAAGTTGAATGAGCTAAATTTATCTATACAGGGCCGTAGTGTTACTGTTCTTATGACAACAGATAACATAGCAGCATATAAATTGAAAACGGAAGTTTGGATTCAGCAAGCAAATCAGTATAAATTTGAGAGTTTTGAAAATCTGAACGATTATTTAATAGAAACGAGTACTGTTGTTTCTGATGGGTTTACAGAAAATGTCGTTGAACATCTGACTATGTTGAAAAAATCGTTTCAAGAGTACTTTCCAAATAAAGATGAAAATTTTAATTGGCTGAGAAATCCATTCCTCGACTCGCTACAAATTGATCATTTGCCAATCAAGGAACGTGAGCAAATAATAGATATTTACACAGATTCAACGCTTAAGCAAAAGTTCAATTGTACAAATATATTAAATTTTTGGACCCAATTAGTTGAAGAGTATCCTGTTGTTTCTAACCGAGCAATTAAAAAGTTGTTGCCATTTCCGACTACATATCTCTGTGAATCAGGATTTTCCCAATACTGTGCAACAAAAACAAAATATTGGAACAGATTGAATGCTGAGGATGATATGAGATTACAATTGTCGCCAATTAAACCCGACTTTAAAGCAATGTGCAAATTAAAGCAAGCTCATTGTTCTCATTGAACTAAAATAATTTTTTCTTTATTATATTTTCATTTTGAATCACTTTTACTTTCGTAATTAACTTTCTACTTTTATTTTATAATTAAAATAAAATAAATAAATGTAGTGTGTATCTATCATTTTTTAATTTATTTTTAATTTTTGGGGATCCACTTCTGGGAAGAATATATAATAGTGCTCCGCTGCTAAAAAAGATTGAAACCCCTGGTCTAGAGAACTAGCTTTGTGTGGTTTACCACAGTTTGCACATTTAAGAATTTGCTTATAAGCTTCAATATTTGATTGATTGCATTTAAATGTTTCATGATTTCCAGCGCATATACCATATTTAGCTTGGAGATGACACTTGTTTGCACCATGCCCAAATGTTTGACATTTATAGCATCTGATTTTTCCACGATTTGTTTTTTTTATAGAAATCCCATTTAACGATTGTGTAATTTATAGATTTTGCTTTTATTTTCAATTCGTTAAGTTTAATTGTGTTTTATTTTATATAGACTATACAAGTTTTCTGGTTTTGATATCTTGATGTTTTAATTGACATTTCTTTAACATCAAGGCAACTTATTTCGTTTTCTATTAATTCATTTTTAATTAATTCACAATTTGCACTACTATCTAATCCATGTAGAGCAAATTTATATGGCATTTCAGTAGCAATTTCATGGCTAAAGAATTTCCATTTGTCATTTTCGTTAGAAATTTTTTCGTTTTTTTCAACAAGTGCAGTGAATATTTTATTCACTGCACTCTACATTTGTAGATACAATTTTTGTGCCGATACTACTATTTTTCAAATAGTATTCTTTAATATTTAGTGATTTTAGCAATAAATGAATTTCGGAGGTTGGTTTTAAACAAACATTTATAGGTGGTAAACAAACCTTTTTTTGTGAAATAGTGTTAGGCTGAGATGACGTGGCAGCAACATTTAATTCTTCGTCCATTAATTGACTTAATGGCGCAAATCTATTCTCACTAGTCATTTTAGGTTTATCAGTTGGCTTAGATTTTATTTTAATTTTTATATTTGAGTGTTCGTTTTCATCTTCCGAAGAAGATGGAATTTCACACGTATATTGCCTTTTAATTTTGTTAAAATTTTTTTTATTAATGTTATTAAAAATTTTCGTGTAAATAGGTTGTGTTCGCTTTCAAAGTTAACGAAAAACTCAAAATTAAAAAATTAACTTTGTTATATTAATCAAATATCGAATTGAAAATCAACTTCGTTCTGTTCATTATCTGTTGACTTAAATTTATAAATATTTTGAATATTTCGCTTTATCATATCCTTGGTGTGAAGAAACAACACGCATCCACCTTCCAGGGTTACTTTTTGTGATGTTACTTTTTCTGATGTTAATCAGAACACGCATCCACCTTCCAGGGTTACGTTTTGTAATGTTAAGTTGCGTTGACTGGTTCTACTATTAATTTATTTCTTATTTTAGTTTTCACTAAATTAAGATTTTTAAAATCTTTTTGTTTCTTATTATTTTATAATATTATTTTTTTTAAATATTCTTTTAAAAATTTTAATAATTTTTTAAAACAAATCTTATTGATCTTCCTTTTTTATAGGTTTTTAATTTATTTTAAATTTTATGAATTTTATTTAACATATATCAATATTGCTAATATTAAGTTTGATATAGATTTACTTGTTCTTATAATATAGATTTAAGATTTTAAGATATTATAAATTTGATATTCAATGGATTTTATGAATTTGAGATTCTATAGATTTTCTATAGGTTTTCTATAAAAAAATCTATAGATCCCTTTCCATTTTTATATATTTTTTCTTAATTGACATAACATTGTATTAAACAACAAATTCATTTATAACATATTCTTAAGATAAAGTAATTAACATTTATTATTTTATGGTTTTCGGTCTTTTTTAACAGTGTAAACAAAAATTTTTTTATTAATTGTATAATTAAATGAATAGTTTTTGAAAAAATAAAAAAAAATCCGTGTATAATATTACAATTATAAGATTGTGTTTTCCTTATGATAAAAGTACATAGTTTTATCAGAAGAAAAAAATTCCTTCCCTTTTGCAAAAACGTTAAAAAAAATTGTTATTAAATTACAAAAGATGCTATTATTTCAAAAATAAATAGAAATAAAATGACTTAGAATTTTAAGAAAAAATATGTATAAAAGTCATTTTATTGTCGACTCAGGTACACTAAGGATCTATTGGTAAGTAAAATAATCATTGTTATATTATGAAAAGAAGAAATAAACTAATTATTTAATTACCAATTTTCAGAGAGATTAAAAAATAAAAAAATATCTAACAATTACCAAGTTTATTTATTTTTTATATTACAAGTTTACCGTTTTCCCCCATTGCCAGATTGGTACACCATACGTCGGGAACCATGGCCGATGCCAGAAATATCTTTTACGATAGAGGTAAAAGATATTTCTGGCATCGGCCATGGTTCCCGACGTATGGTGTACCAATCTGGCAATGGGGGAAAACGGTAACCCTCCAAGGGCACAATAAAAAAATAAAAAAAAGTAAAAATATTATTTATCTTTTTTTAAAAAAGAAAATAAAGGCAAAAAAAAAAAAAATTTTTTTTTAAATTAACGCTAAAATGAAATGTGTTTTTTTTTTTTTTAAAACAAACAAACCCTGCCATACAGCATCCTATTCTAACTACCTCATTTATCCTATGCGCATTTGTAATTATCGCACCTAATGTGCTCTAAAACTCTAAAACCTCAATTATAAAGTAATTGGTAATACCTGCTGACATGTACATGTCGTTTATATAAAAAAAATCAACCGTAAATCCAAACCTTATGATCTATTTTCGAGGGTGACAACTATTTTCCTGTTGCAAACAAAAGGTTAATCTAAGTTTTTCACTAATAATTTGTTAATAAATATGCATACCTCTAGGATATCGCAAAAAACAAAAACTAATTATTGCCTTGACTTAATACTCTAGTAGCTAACAATTCCTAACTGTAAAAATAAAATAAAAATTTTAAAAAAATGTACAATAAAAAATTATTCCCTAAAAGACAAAACGTCAGGAGATACATATTCGTCAGTCCAACTGGTATGTAAATTTTTATGTTTGTTTTTTTTCTAACCTTATTTGTCTTTTTTGGTGGCGGCGGAGGGTGATCTTGAGGTGGTTTAACGAAGGTTCTCTCAATTAACTCATCACACTGTTCTGCTGGTGTGATAGGAGCCGAAATCTGTGGCCTCCTCGGTCCCCTTTCTACATCGGCTTCCCCTTTCTGATCCCTTTTGGTCTTTTTTCTGCAAACTTTTACTGTCGTATACGTAATTGTGATTAATATAAGCACCCCTATGATTATTGAATTGGAAGTAGAAACAACTTTAAGCGAACTTACTTCGCCTTGACTTTCTCTAGCCCTCCTTACTTCTTCAGAAAGTTGTGACAAACACTGGCTTCTTTTATTAAATTCCTTATTTAAGTCTTCTGGATTAAGAGTTGTCCAGTATTTCGCTAAAATTGAAGAACTGGAATATGCTCTCGCTGTTGATCTCAGTATTACTAATCGCCTCATATGGTATTTCCAAATGTTCAAGTAAGAAAATACATTTTTCCTGCAATGTTAGAATACCATTTCCTACTAGGGTAGTTTTTCGCGTTTGTGTGGTACATATGGTAACTAGAGTATTCTTGTGTGGGAACATGTATAACCATGAGTTCCGAGTTACGATGTGGTTAGGTAATTCCGTAGTTACTCGATCTTTACATAATTGGTGTTCTTCTTTGTTTACCAATATCCCTGTCAAAAAATGTATAATAAGACATTGTTGTGGAAATAGTTCTAATACTTTTGGATGTACTTGTTCGCATACTTGGAGCAGTTTGCTCTCCTCTGTACTAATTTTACGACAGGCCCTAACATATTCTTCATTGGTGTAATGCAAAAAATGGCCTGCTAAATTATTGGCTAAGTAATCCCATTCCGGTGACAATATAACCCAACCTTTCTTGTATATTCGGGGTATAGGATATATTTTACTAAGCGTATACTCTGTTTTATGTAAATATGTTGATTCGAATTATAACTCCCAACTCGCCCTTACCATATTTTAAATTAACAGTGGCCAGTTGATTAATGACAACTGGAGAATAGAGCAAATTATGTCCTGTTTCGGTTGTTTTTTAATAATATAGTTAATAATTTGGAATCTACTAGTAATGGATGTATTATATGCTGTTGTAGTGACGTGATTATTAATTCTTGTTCTAGCAGATAATCATACAGTCATTCTAATTTTGCTAGAGCGAACACTACTATTCTATTGACGTCTAATTCTGCCCAAATAGCCCTGTCAGTTTGCAAAATTGCTAAGTTATTGTATAATGTGGTGCTTAATTTGTCTACCTTTTCCTCCATCTCTAAAACTTGCGCTGATAGATTTCCAGCTACCTGTCTTAGAAATTCAAAATTCGAAACTACTGCCACTGTTTGTTTGTCTAGTAACTCTATCATAACACCTCCGTATTTTAGTAATTTATATAGAGTTTTGTAAATTCGGTCGGAGTCAGTTTGGTCCATTGTACCAAAAAGTCCCTTAGAAAGTGACCCTATAACGTCAATAGCTCCCCGTTTTTGTCTTTTAAAAAAATGATTTATACCCTGAGCTAATTTAAGTATTTTAGTTCTCCAAATATCTATTTCGTTATTCCATAACCTACAATTTCTATTACTATTGAACTCTTGAATTCTATTACAAGTTTTATTTAACTTATTATCTAACCTAAAAACAAACTCTTCTATTTCTTTCTCACTGCTGACCGAAAATTTTGAATATATTCTCTAACTTCATCCTTATATTCTATCATATTGCCTAAATTTTCAAAACCGATTTCCATATTGTCAGTTTGTATATTACTCCATGGCATTCCTGAGCATACACCAAGGATTATGCAAATGGTTATGTGTTTCAACATTTCTTCTGCAAAAAAAAAAATACAATTGAAACGTTGTTAATACCAATTATCTAACAAAAAAAATCTGTCCATTTTGTCAAAGTTTATTTTTTCCAAATTTTAAGTCGATTGTTATGAACGATTCGAACCTCGCCCTTAATCCTAATTTTAATATTTAATTCGTTTGGGCATTCCAATACTTCATATGGTCCTGCCCACATCAAACTCAACTTGCTTTCCTTAGTGGGATTGAGTAATATTACTTGGTCACCCCTTTTATACACGGTCGTTCTGGATTTCCTATCGTAATAGGTTTTAGCATTTAGTTTTCCTTTCATCAAATTTTCACGAGCTAATTTATGAATTGTTTGAAGTTTAAATTTCACAATTTTACTCAGATCGTCATGATTGTATAGCGGGTCCACCTTCCGTTTCAGTATGTTTGGGAGGGGGTCGCAAAATCCATATAATATAAAAATTGGGGAGTATTTAGTACTTTCATGGGGCATATGGTTGTGAGCAAAAACTGCTTCAGCAAGCCATTGGTCCCAACCTTGGATATTTCTTTCTGCCATCATTTTTAAGTATTCTACAAGCGGTCCTTGACGACGCTCTAATGAACCATTTGACTGAGGATGATAAGTCGTGGTTACTATCTTATGAATTTTTAGACTTTTACAAAGATCCTTGAAAATTTGGCTAGTGAAATTTGTCTGTAATTAGTGGTTTAGGTATAATGGAGTATTTCAATATTATGTGTGTATAAAATGCCTGAGCCACAGTTTTTGCTTCCATATTTGGTAATGCTACACAATCTAACATTTTCGTAAGATCATCCTGGAAACTTAGTATATACTTATTCCCACTGGCCGTTATAGGAAATGGACCCACAATATCTAAATATACTTTATCGAAAGGACGTGCCGCCGTATCCGTGATTGCCATGGCCATTTTTGTTACTCTTCCCCTTTTGGTTCTCTGACATTTAGGACAGGCTTCTATATATCTTCGAATAGTTATGAACATATTTTTCCAAAAATAATGTCTTCTTAATCTTGTATAAGTTTTCATTATGCCTACATGACCACCCATTGGTGTATCGTGATATTGTTTTATTATATCCCTTATTTCTGTCTTGTCAATTATTTCGATTTTGATTGTCGAATTTTCCGTAACTTCTCCCTCTTCCTCTTTATCTTCATCGTCTTCTAAACTGGTTGGTTCACCATCTTCTTTTTCATCCTTTAAGTGTTTTGTCGTCTGGCTACGAGTGATTGCATTGTCAGGCTGAGGCTGGGCTAAACCTTCCTCCCCATTTTCGGGCAATTTATTTTCAAAAGGAATTGTACTAAGTGCGTCAGCATTACTATTTAATTTCCCTGGCTTGTTTGTATCGAAAAAGTATATTCGGAAAGTCTGATTTTCCATCTATTAATTCGTCCTTCCGGGTCCCTTTTGTTATATTCACTAATTAATGGTTTTTGATCCGTGAAGACCACGAAGTGTGGTCCCAGCAGGTTTGCTCTGAAATGTTTAACGGCCCAATAAATTGCTAACATTTCTTTTGTAATAGTAGCATAGTTTCTCTCTGCTTTGGACAATACTCTATTCGCATATGCTATTGGTTTGTCCCTTGTGATAGTACTTCTCCTTTGAATTCAAAGTGCCCATACGCAGTACTAAAACCTATTTTTTCCCGGTCGGAGGGTTCCATATGAATCTGGTGATACCCACTTGCCAGATCTAGCATCGTAAAATATTTGGATCCTCCTAACTGGTACAAAATTTCTTCGATTCGTGGTAGTGAGAAGGCATCCCAATCGTTACCTCATTTAGTTTCCGAAAATCTATGACCACTCGATGTTTCATTTGACCATCCGCACCAGCCTTTTTTGGGACGACCAGTAGTGGTGTGTTCCAAGGACTATTGCTTGGCTGGATTATATCCTCATTTAATAATTTCTTTATTTCTTCATTTATTATTTCCTTATGACATTCCGCCAGACGGTATTGTCGGCTGTTAATTGGCTGTGTATTGGTTTTATTGCAATCGAATGTGTGATATCTATAACCGAACTTAATTTGTCTCCTGGTAAATGAAAAATATCATGACATTCCTCACAAATTTTCTCTAAAGCTTCCATTTCCTTTTATGCGAAATCCCCCTGTATACATAACGTATCCTTTAAAGTTTCGATTCTTTGTTGGACCTCGGGCTTATGGCCTTCCGTTTCGAACAAATATTTTATATATATTACAGTATCCTCCTTCGTATTACTTTCAGTTGGTGACGATAAATCCTGAATGAAATCAGACATGACCTTGTCATACTTTGTTTTACTATTAATTGGTACCAAAATTTCTCCTTGTTTCACAGTGTTCAAACTATTTCTGCAAAATACTTCATTTTTTAAATCTTTCCTAAAACTCAATATATTCTCCTCTTCTTTCTCAAAAATATTAACAATTTCCTCCATTCTTATTGGATTATTAGGTATCTCTGTAAACAAATCAATGAGGTCCTGTGTTTCCTCAGTTTTAAATAGAATTTCCTCTAATCGTGGTTTTTGGCATAGTTCTGCAGTACAATTACGCGGCCCTTATCTTCATTGTTTTTCCATGAATTTAAAATATTATCTTCAACTATTTTGTGGCTTCTTTTTTCCACGTTCACTACTTCATTAATTTCTTTATTAAATCTTACATTACTATTCATCATTTCAATGTCCTCTAGACCATTGAGTTCATCCATTTTAACTTCATTTTTTTTCTATTTCTATTATACTAGTCTTCGTGACATCATCATGTTAAAAAATTCCCCCCCTATGGGAATTGAAAACTCTGTTTTATTACTCTCTGTGATTGGAAATTGCAATGTTTTGTTTGGTCCTAATATCTTCCAGTTTTTTGCCAAGAAATTGTTACCTAAAATACCATCTGCTGGTAGCCGACAAATTTCACCTACCAATTGGAAATCGCATCGAAATTCTTGAGGAGTTCTGGAGCAAATTCTTACTTTGAGGATTTATGGTCTGTATATTTGTACATTCTCCCGATAAAATTGGTGTGTCTGGATTTATTTAGTCATTCTTTAATAAACTAATTAGCCCCAGTATCTATTAATAAAGTAACTGTCTCTATTTTTGCTATATCTAAAGGCATAGTTACTAAAGGCTCAGGTTGGAAACTATTTACGGGTCTACCCGTCTCCTTATCGTCTTGGGATGAGAATAGGGATTTTAACTCATCTGGCGTTTCCCTGGTTAATAGGGACTTTAACTCATCTGGCGTTTCCCTTGGTAATGTTGTCGGGCGGGACAGGTCAACTCAGAATGGCCCTCTCTTTGGCACCATTCACAGATTTTTTGCACCACACTGATTTCAACCGTTTTCCCCTGCGACAGTGATTCTTTACTTTGCGCGCCGTATTTATTAAAAGGACAATCTGTTGCTACATGTCCCGAATTTCTACACAACTGGCACTCAGTTCGTGGCCAAATTGGTCCATTATTCAGGTTTGTGTTTGGTCTAAATGTTTTCGTACTACATGGAGCTCTACAATCCCTACTGTAATATCCTAATCTACCGCAGTTGAAACGTTTTATTTTAGAGTAGTCTCGCGTATTTGGTCTAATATTGCTATTACTGTCTACCGCTTTCCCTTGGTTGAAACGTGAATTATTATATTGCGAAAAAGTGTTCTGAACATTCGACCCAAAACGCGAGTTGCCTTTATTAATTTGTCCCGTGGACATTGTTTCTAAGATTTCGATTAATAATTGGTTCGTATCCTTATTAGTTTGGTTTGTCATTTTTACTGTACGTTCAATAGGTCGAAGAAGTTCTAAGGACTCTCTAGCAAATTTACATGAAATTGTATCTTGAAAATTCATACAATTTTGAGCAAGTATGTATTGCATTACGGTTTCCGACTGTAGTCCTCTAATAAAAGTCTTTCGCGCCGTTTCTTCAGCATCTTGTACAATACACAGAGATCCGCTCGGATATTTAGTTCTAGCTGAAATTTTAAAGCAACCTAACTTTTTCTCAACCCGGTCAGCAAATTGTTCTACGGATTCGTCAGGAATTTGGACGCATTCTTCAATTTTCCTTCTCAATTGCGTCAAATCTTTATGCGGAATAAACGCATTTTTCAAAATACATTTGAATTCTCGAAAATTTGTCACGACCCGCTCTTGAAAAATATCTGCCGCTTGACCCTTAAGTTTACCTCTAATTATTTGATTTAGAGCTGAAGTTCTGTCCTGAGGGTCTGTTCTGAAGTACGCGTCTTGTGCTAGAGCTACGAAATTTTGTAATTCTAACAGCAATCTATCCCCTTCCCCTGAAAAGGTTGGTATTCCCTGAAAGAATGTTCTATAGGTTTTCTCTAAAGGCAGTGTAGCATTAATAAATTTTCAGGATGTCCCTAAGTCATCGTATGGTCTATATTTAAAATATTCGATCGTCGTCCGAATTCGTTAAGACTGGTTGGATTCTCCGCAGCTTGTTCAGGCAAGTCAAAATTATCACGGCCCCTATTGTCATTGTTATTTCGAGGTATTGCACCTTGAGATGTAAATTTGTCCATTGTATTTTTATTCGTACTATTATAAATTTCTACTGAATCTTCACTACTAATTGAGCTATTACTACTTGATGAACTACTTATACCTCCTACAGCACCTTCTATTTGTTCTGTAATTATAGGGACAAAAGAAACCGATCTTCCATTATTTAACTTATCAGTATTAGATGATCTAGGTGTTGATTCTTGTAATGGTAGTCCTTTAAACCTAAACTAAGGAAGCAATAGAGATTGTTCCTTTCTATTAGATTCTTTGTCCAACCACTAAGAAAAATTTGATTTATCTTGAACTAATTTATTTTTTTCTTGCGATCTCGTTACCGGTGCCATGTACTTAATTTAAGATTCGAAAAAAAGAAAACTACTTTCATATCCAAGAATTAGAAAGAAATAATCAAATAACACAAGACTTGAATAAAAACAAACTGATTTTTTAACAATAAAAGAAAAACAAAACTTTATTTAACATTTACATTATGTGCTTTAAACATGTAAAAAATAAATGTTCCTATCTTCCATAATTACTATTAAATCCGGTGTTACAATTATTATACTGAAATATAATGAACCAAATCCTACCATACTATTCATTTTAAATAAAAAAAATCTAATATTCCAAATAAAGAAATGATAAACACCTAAAAAATCAAAAATATTAAAAACTCAAAAAAAGATTTTTTATAATGTAATAAAAAAAGGTATGATAAGCCCCTTAAAGAACAAAACATGAACTACGAATAAAAAACTTTGCGAATTTTTTACACTACACACAAAATTTCTGAATGTGTGTAAGAAAAAACAAATTTTACACACAAGAAATATAACGAAATGAGAAATGAATATCTAAACAAAAGAGAGAGAATTAAAAAATTTGTTCATACGAATACAAATGAAATCTAAAACAAAAGAGAAAAGATTAAAATTTTTCATACAAACCAATACTATGAATTAAATTATCTACACTGTAAAATTTTTTTTACTACCGAATACAAAAAAAATAACAAAAAAAATGTAACAAATAACCATGGGGGGTAAAAGGGAAGGGTCGTCGGCTTCGCGAACTTGGCGTCTGTCTCCAGGTTAGGGGCGGCCTTGTGCAGCGTCGCAAACGATTTTTCCACAATTCCTACTCTCACCTCCACGTGGTGCCCCCTGGAGCCTGGTATACCGAGTGAACCGGATGGTTGATACCAACGGGAAGCTAGGTCAGATCAACAAACGAGAGAGGGAGAAAAATCCTGCATCCAGAGTAGCAGCTGGTCTGCATGCAGGTAGGCGTCTGACTCCATGTTAGGAGCGGCCTCAGCCATACACCTGGCGGAAGGTATAAAACGCATTTACAAAAACAATGGAAGAAAAAAAAGAAGGAAAGCGGGTAGGGATATCTACCCAAGCGTCGGAAGTTACTGCGCCTGCCGGCGGGCCTCACCCCCAAAAGGATAGGTCGCCAGCAGTTTCAAAAATAATTACTCAGGTAAATGTAACAGGAATACGAGTTGACTCCTCTGGTGTAGCCAAAACCCCTGAAGGAGCAGATAAGGCATGAACCTTAACGGCTCGGACAGGAAATGGCTTACAAGATGGATGAAGGAAGGTAAGTCTAAAGAAGAGGCATACTCCTTGCTGAAGGAGAAAAAGGTTAAGGCTTTGGTTGCGCCTTCTACCTCTGGAGCCGGTAATGCTCGAACGGAATGTCCGAGTAAAAAACGGAACAGGTCAGAAGAGGAAGGGCATCCTGTCGCCAAGAAAGGGAAGATTATAGGTGACAGACAGTCGGCATCGGGAGATGGCGCTGTTTGCAATGCCGATAACCATTTGAAAATTGCGATCATCGACAGGAAACATCCGGAGGGAAAAATTCTCCTGGGAAACCAGAAGATCCTGAAGGATAGCTTCGAATCCTGGTCGATGCTCTGTTGGCAGTGCCGGAAGGCTTTATACCCCACTTTGAGTGGAGTCGGTTTTCTGGTGACGTCTTCAGGGTGACATGTCAGGATGAAGGGTCGGTGGATTTCGTAAAGAAAATGATCAAAGAAAAGGCAACCTATGGCAGAATTCGAATCTGCAGGTTATCGGAATGAACGAGGTTCCGAAATTAAATAAGGCTTTTTTGTGGCGCCCCGAAGAGGGTAGAGAACTGCAGGAATTGCTCAAGTTTATAAACATCTTAAATAAGAAGTTGAACTTGAACACGCAGTCCTGGACTCTATACCATCGGGAGGTCAAAAAGGAAGGTCAACTCCTGATTTTGGGAATCCGAGACGAGTCTCTGATGACTCAACAGGGTGTTTCTGGATGAGTTTATTACCTGTCCAGGAAGATTCAAATAACCTTCCCAAAATCAGAGGAGTGCAAGGTTGACCAGAGGGAAAAGGAGACCAACCCCAGTAAGAAAGATGAAGATCTTGACTCTCTATTGGGGGCGGTCTATAAACTTGGAGTGTTAGGATCGGAGGTGGGTTCAGACCTCGACAGTTATACTGACGAGGAAAGCCTAACCGACGATTTAAATAAAACGGTTATCTTTATAGATGATGTAGAGTCTCCGCAGGTAGACAACACAGTAAAGGAGAAAAGTACCGAAAGCCCAGCAACATGAAGGTAATACAAGCGAACCTCCATCGTAGCTGGGTGGCTACAAATAAATTAAAGGAACACCTAGAGGAGCTGTGGAGATAGCGCTAGTCCAAGAACCCATAAGGATAACAGGGTTGTGGGGTGGAGTGCTAAAGAGTTCCAGGTATTTTACCATAAAGGTGAAGGTAGGCCAAGAACTTGTATAATCTCAAAGAAAAATACTAAATTGATTTTTATTCCACAGATAAGTAGCAATGACTGTATCGCAGTTCTGGGGAATCTCAGTAATGAGACGCAATCATCAGATTTGATACTGGCATCATATTACCGTATGACTCGTCATATCCACCACCAATGAGGAATATAGTGGAGTTTTCCAGGAACAAAAAAAGGGAACTAATAATAGGATGCGACTCCAATGCTCACCATGTGGTGTGGGGTAGCACGGATACCAATGAAAGAGGTAAGTCACTACTTGAATATTTATTAAGCAGTGAGCTTTTTTTGGCTAATAAAGGTTCGAAACCAACCTTGAGAAATAAAAATAGAAGTCAGGTAATTGATATTACTTTAGCCACAAAGAATATCCTTACTAACGTTATGAACTGGCACGTCTCGGACGAGCCCTCTTTCTCTGACCATGCATGGATATCCTTTGAGGTAGAATCTGAAATTAAGTTAGGGAATAGATTTAGAAACCCCTTAAAGACAAACTGGCAAATATATAAGGAAAATTTAGACAGTAGGTTGCTGAATTGTTCAGCACCCAGAACTTAACTAATATAGATGATATTGAATCTGAGGTCACATACCTCACGGAATCAATGATAGGAGCTTTCGAGGTAGATTGCCCCTTCAAAAAAGAGGGGCAAAGGGGCAAACAACCTTGGATGAATAGTCAATTCTTAACCTAAGAAAAGAGGTAAGAAGGCTATTCAATCGGGCCAAAAATTACAATACTGAGACTGATTGGGCAAACTACAGGAATGCTCTGAAGCAGTATAAAAAACAATGTAGGAAAGCCCAAAGAGAATCTTGGAAAAACTTTACCGAACCAGTCTGCAGTGTGACCGAAGGCGATAGATTAAGGAAAATCCTGGCCAAAACACATACTCAGCCGGAGTTAATAGAATATGGAGACGGAAGTAAATCCGGCTCTGCGGAAGAATCGTTAAAAATCTTACTCGAAACCAACTTCCCGGGTTGCCTAGACTCCGAGGAAGTTTTGAGGGAAGATATAGGTTTGATTGATGGTAGGCCATCATTACTGGACGTACAGGAGACTATTACATTAGCAAAGGTGAGGTGGTCGGTGGATTCCTTTAAGCCCTATAAATCTCCGGGTACATATGGAATCTACCCTGCACTTCTACAAAACGCTAATGGAATGTTGTTATATAGGCTATGTCCTTTATACAGAGCTTGTCTTGAATTAAGTTACATACCGAAAAAATGGCGAGAATCTAAGGTGATATTCATACCGAAACCTGGGAAAAGTAGTTATGCCTCAGCGAATGCATACAGGCCAATTAGCTTGACCTCGTTTTTACTGAAAACCTTAGAAAGGATAATAGAAATAGAACTGAGATCCTCGATACCGATTTCAGTGCTGTCACGATCCCAACACGCCTATTGTAACGGTAGATCGGTTGACTCGGCCCTTCATTGCGGGGCGGTTGTAATAGAAAAATCATTACTACAGAAGGACGTAACCCTGGGAATGTTCATAGACATTGAAGGGGCTTTTAACAATATAAAACGTGAATCAATAACAGGAAGTCTCATAAACAAAGGGGCTGACAGTAAAATTGTAAACTGGATAGCGTCCATGTTGAGATATAGGAAATTACAGGCTAATTTCGGTAACTCTAAAAGGCTCGGATACGCCAGAAACGGTACCCCACAAGGAGGAATTTTATCCCTCTTTCTATGGCTCATTGTCATGGATGGCCTTTTAAAAGAGTTGACGGAAGCGGGATACCATATTGTCTGTTATGCAGACGATTTGGCTATTTTCGTAACAGGAAAATTCGAGTCAACGCTAACCGAGTTAATGCAAAGTGCGATACACCTTGTCGTCGGCTGGACGACGAGGAACGGACTAAGTGTTAACCCGGCAAAGACTGAGCTTTGTCTCTTCTCACGAAGAAAAAGGAATTCCAGTTTAACCCTCCCCAAGATACAGAACACCCCTCTGATCTTGGTAAATACAGTCAGATTCCTTGGAATAAGTTTCGATAGTAAGATGCGTTGGAAACAGCACTTAGAACAAAAAGCCGATAAGGCAATTCGGACTTTTTGGATCTGTAGGAGTGCTATCGGGAAAAGGTCTGGATTATCCCCAAAGATAATCCATTGGATATACACTTGTGTAGTAGGACCCATTCTTACGCACGGTGCGATTATCTGGTGGAAGGTTTTAGAAGTAGGAACAAATCTGAAAATCCTCGAAAGGGTGCAAGGACAGTGCTGTATAGGTATTTCAGGATCTCTGAGCAGCACACCTACCAGAGCTCTGGAAACAATTCTTTGCATAGAACCAATCGAGCTACATGTTAAGAAAATGGCGGCAAGTGCAGCCACACGCCTGAAGCTAAACGGTCTCTTTAAAGGTTACAATTCTCAGCTGTCACACTGTGGTATTTTTCACACAGTCAGGGAAGCAGGCATAGACCCTGAACAAGAATGTGATTACCAGCTGGTGGAGAATTGTTTTGAAAGGAGGTATAAAATTCGTATACCGACTAGAATGGAATGGGAAAACGGTAACCCTATCCCTCTAAACGGTTCGACCATTTATACTGATGGTTCAAAAATGGAAACGGGTAGTGGAGCAGGTATAGCTTCGGTAGACTTTGATTTATCAATAAGCATGTGCTTTGAAACTCACGTCTCAATTTTTCAGGCGAAAATTGCTGCCATTAATAAGGCAGGTGATGTCTTAATTGGAAGAGAAACACAAAGTAGGAATATTCTTATATGCTCGGACAGCCAAGCTGCTCTTAAAGCATTGAATAGCAGCTCCACCAATTCCAAGCTAGTTAAGGAAAGCAAACTAAATCTTAATATACTAGCGAGGAACAATCAGGTTAAATTACTATGGTGTCCAGGCCATAGCGGTATTGCCAGATGTGAAAAAGCTGATGAGTTGGCAAAGAACGGGGCCAGCGCCAATTCCCCGCCATGCCAAATAGTTGGACTTCCACTAAGGTCGATTAAGAATACACTAGTGGAATGGGCGTCTAAAGTACAGGGAAGTAGATGGGAGAACTCAATGGGGTGTAGAGGGACAAAACTCTTTTGGGGTGCCCCAAACACAGTTAAGACCAAATCCATCTTAAGCATGAACAAGCAATCATGTTCATGTAGCTTAATCATCAGAGTCGCTACTGGGCATATTCTTCTGAGAAAACATGCTTCACAGCTAAATTTATCAGAAGAGTCCATCTGTATAGGCTGTGGTGTAGAAGATGAAACCGTGGAACACCTGCTATGTAGGTGTCCAGCGGTTAGATCTAGGAGGTTAAGACATATGGGTTACCATTTCTTGACAGATCGTTCGGAAGCTGGTACCTTTAAACTGGCAAGAAATTAGATTTTCTGAGATTGTTGCTGCTTCTTTTTGCGCTGAACAGCTCGCAGTTCCCGAATTTGTTTACGGAAGAGCTGTTCCTGCTCTTTCGTACACTGCAACCGTAATAGCTGTTACAGGCCTTTTATTTGTTGGCGTCTTTTTGCTGCTACCCCTCCTCTTTGTCGTTTTGTCTGTTCTGGTTTTACTTGGGCTGGTACTCGATAAGCTTGACATCGTTTGCGGTATTCTTCTAAACTGATGGGTTTTGGACCGGCGTTTTTGTTCTTTTCTATTTCTTCTTTGATCAAGTTGACGGCGTTCAACGTCATGTGAATTAAGTTTGTTATAAATCACTCAAAAGTTAGGCTAAATGCCCTTTACTATACCTCCTAGCAAATGCCCGAAGGTTTGGACAGATTGGTCTCCCAAAAATTGTAGTATTCTTCTTACCCAGAATTTTAGATTAGAGAACGTATCTCTAATCCTGGTCACGGCACCAATGTTGTGTTTCTGTCCTCTGAGTTGTAATTGTCCGGCGTTCTTCTTGACTTCGGTGATCGTCTTGATAAACTTATTTCAATTTAATAAATGAAACAACTTTTACTTATTAAGACACCTCTTGCTTTTCGGTATCTTTTATACGCTAAAAATGCTCCTTTAGCATTTTTAGCCATCCGGCACGTGTTGTGTAATTAATGAATTCAACAGTGAACGAACTCAATGAACTCTAAAACCCTTAATAATAATATCATATGTTTTTTATTATTATAATATTTTATATGCAATTTGTTGTCATACATAATTGCATATGACGATTTACTAATTGTTGTTGTTGTATATTTTCATACAAGTCATACTGTTTACTGACCTTGTTATGAAATCTGATACATATAAATATATTGTAACAATTAAAATATTTAATATAATTTAAAAAATGCCGATAATGCATATTCAGCATATGAAATTATTTTGGTTTAGAGCATATGAATTATTTTGGTTTAAACATATTTGAGTTCCCGAATTTGTTTACGGAAGAGCTGTTCCTGCTCTTTCGTACACTGCAACCGTAATAGCTGTTACAGGCCTTTTATTTGTTGGCGTCTTTTTGCTGCTACCCCTCCTCTTTGTCGTTTTGTCTGTTCTGGTTTTACTTGGGCTGGTACTCGATAAGCTTGACATCGTTTGCGGTATTCTTCTAAACTGATGGGTTTTGGACCGGCGTTTTTGTTCTTTTCTATTTCTTCTTTGATCAAGTTGACGGCGTTCAACGTCATGTGAATTAAGTTTGTTATAAATCACTCAAAAGTTAGGCTAAATGCCCTTTACTATACCTCCTAGCAAATGCCCGAAGGTTTGGACAGATTGGTCTCCCAAAAATTGTAGTATTCTTCTTACCCAGAATTTTAGATTAGAGAACGTATCTCTAATCCTGGTCACGGCACCAATGTTGTGTTTCTGTCCTCTGAGTTGTAATTGTCCGGCGTTCTTCTTGACTTCGGTGATCGTCTTGATAAACTTATTTCAATTTAATAAATGAAACAACTTTTACTTATTAAGACACCTCTTGCTTTTCGGTATCTTTTATACGCTAAAAATGCTCCTTTAGCATTTTTAGCCATCCGGCACGTGTTGTGTAATTAATGAATTCAACAGTGAACGAACTCAATGAACTCTAAAACCCTTAATAATAATATCATATGTTTTTTATTATTATAATATTTTATATGCAATTTGTTGTCATACATAATTGCATATGACGATTTACTAATTGTTGTTGTTGTATATTTTCATACAAGTCATACTGTTTACTGACCTTGTTATGAAATCTGATACATATAAATATATTGTAACAATTAAAATATTTAATATAATTTAAAAAATGCCGATAATGCATATTCAGCATATGAAATTATTTTGGTTTAGAGCATATGAATTATTTTGGTTTAAACATATTTGGGTTCAATGTAATTTCATTACACAACACGACTAAGCACTTTCAGTTCAAAACATTGAAATAAAATTATAAAATAATTTATGACAACTTGATAAGTACAAAAAAAAAAATTAAGCCAGTGAAAATAGGAAGCCTTAGTTGACAACTTGATATATCACTTAGTTCATTTTTAATTTTTTTTATATATTAAAAAAAAATTAAAAATGAAACCAGTGAAAATGAAAAGCATACTTTTTTGTTTTGGAGGGCTATGTTTTATAAAATTTCGATACTTTTTTTATAAATAAAATATCGAAAAATTTTTTTTTGCTGTACAGAGTTAAAAATATTATATTGTACGGAATACCGTAATTTGTTTAGTGTTACGTTACATAATAACGTTATTACGAATAATCTGAATTTTGGTTTCCGGTACAGGAAACGTTACTTGGAATAATTGTGGTATTTCGTTGTAGTGTTGCGGTACAGTAACGTTATAACAGCACTGATTTAATTTGATATAGATTTTCCTTTACTTATAATATAAATTTAAAATTACATAGATTTAAGATTTTATGTATTACATAAATTTAAAACTTTATGGAGTTCATAAATTTAAGATTCTATAGATTCTCTATAGATCCCTTTCCATTCTTATATATTTTTTCCTTAATAGACATATTTTGTATCGCCCCAAAAAAAAATCATTTATTTTACATTCTTAAAATAACATAATTAATATTTAATTTATGGTTTTCCCCCTTTTTTTAAACAAAAATGTAAAAATGTAAAAGTGTAAACAAAAATATTTTTATTAAAATTGTATATTAAATATAAATCATAAAACATGTGGTTTACTATTTTAAATAGTGTATACAATTATAATAACTTAATAAGATTGACTTCTCCTTAATTTTATAATAAAAATTTTATTTCTCTTGTTGTGTAACAACAAATTATTGTAATATATTTTTGTTGTTGTTCAAAAATATTTATTCATTCAAGTACTTTGGTGACGAAATTCTTTTATGAAAAATAATTGCAACACATGGAATATTCAAATTACAATAATTTGGAGTTAACGGAAGTTGATTGAACCGAATTTTCGTTGCACAGCATTTTAACTTAGTACACCGGTACTAAATTATATTGATGTGATAAGCAAAAAACGAGTACGTTTTAGTATAAAAAGCCGGCAAGTTTGTTATTTCAGAGCATTCTAAACTGAACTTCAGAACTTAGAAGGCATAGCCTGAAGTGAATAAGATTTTTGTACTGGAATAAGTATTTTTCCTGCTAAATAAAAGAAACTAAAGGTAAATACACAAAAATACTAGTTTCATATGCAACAGTATTTTATATAAAATAAAATACAACAGTGGCGCAGCCGGTGCAACACAGATTACTTTACTATGTGTTGAAAAAATAATCTACGGTATTTTAAATTAATTTTATTGAAGCCAAAAGGCATTGCCTAATGGTCGGCTAAGGACACGACCATTAGACAATGCCTTATGGTCGTGTCCTTGTCCTTAAATATGAAAACATTATCAACAAAAAACATTATTATTGTCTACGGATGTCGGATAAAAAATTAAATGAAGCCATAGTGCAAAATTCGAGGGCTGGACCAAAGCCAATAAGTATAGAAGAACACAGACGACGCGCAGAGAAGAGTAATATTGTTTTAGGACACCGAAACGTGGAGAAAAGGCAGTTAGAGGCGGTGAAGCAGGAAGACGAAGAGAACAAATTAAGAATTTATATAGAATTCTTAATTTAGGAGTATCCAAAGAACACAAAAAAATGTTTAAAGAAAAGATCCAGTGTTTAAAAAGGGCGTAGCGAAGGGAAAAGAAGAAAAAATTAGCAAAAAATATGAATAAATAAATAATAGAAAATCGTAAAAGTTTAGATTATTACCCAAAAGTTAATTAACAAAATTTTTCTTTTTAAGTTATTTTTAAATAAAGATTTTTGTTGAAAAGAGGTATATTTTTCTGTAATAGTTGTTTGTAATTAAAAGATTGATATTCTGTTTCGTATTTTGTTCACTATGAGTAGTTGAACAAAGGTTTTTAAGTTTTTGCTAGTTTTGTTTCTATTGTAAACAAAAGGGAAGTTTGTTGTTTTATTTAATTCTTGAATTGGGGAATTAAATGTTTTTTTATAGTAAACAGAATTGAGAGTCAATAATTAAGAACAGAAAAAATAGATTTATTTTTATATATGTATATATAAAAAAACACATTTTGTTGAATTTTGTGGTAACAATATGGAATGATTAGTACATTCTGTAGAAGTATTGATAGTTTTAATTTTGAGGATACAAGTCCAAAGTTTTCTTCTTCTTCATCTTCGACAAGTATAATTAAAATGTCAACACTGATGAATAAAAATATGGTTATTGAAGAAGAAGGAGCAGTGAAGCATTTAGAATGTGAAGCATTTAGAACACATATATCAAATAAAATGTACCCAAAAAGCTCAAATAATTATGACGTTTGCGGATTAAATAATATAAATATAGATAATTTAAAAGTAGAAAATAGGTTAGAGGAATTAAAATATATGAATATAGATAGTAGGGCAAAAACGCAGGCTGTTGGGAAGCAGTTAAGAAGAGCCCCATCACCGCCAGTTTTTAGAAAAAAAAATAATAATACAATTTTTTTTTAACATAACCAAATATAGAATTTGCCTGTACCAAAACAAGCAATGGGTAACACAAAATCCACCTAACGCAACACAGCTTCGTGGTAGACCTTTTTAGCAGAAAACAACAATATGTCTTTTTAGTCGCAGGACGGACTATTATCGTTTACTGAGACATTTAAAATATTTTTAACGAACATTCCTAGCTTTTCAGGGAAGGGGTAGAGGGCTTTGGAAGAAGAGCAATGCAAAAAGTAGAAGCATGTTCAGTAATGGTCAGCAACACATACCAAGCCGAAGGGAGAGTTTTGGTAGAGGAGATGATGAAGGCAGCAAAAAGAACTTTCATCACAGGATTTCATTCGGAACCTCTAAAACATTATATTAGGTCCAAAAATTGGTCAAGCTTGAAAATTGCAATCCAAAAAGTATGCGATTATGCTAGAGAGAGTTATGCTATGTGCAATGCATTAGAAAGGCCAATCGCCGACTTGAAGAATAGTAAGGTGGCTTCTCCTTCTCCTTTAAAAGCTTTGTTATTGAAAATGGACAGCGGAAAGGGACAAAATAACCAAGAGCCTGAAAATAAAGTTAATTATGCAGGTTCAAGTAGTCGATTCTGCAAAAATAAAAAACAGGAGTCACGAACTTTCTGTACAAACTGCAGAATGCGTGGGCACACTAAAGATCAATGTACACGTTCAACAAACACAGCAGCTGTGAATGTTTTGAATTCGCAGCAGAATGCAAAACCTACGCCTTTGCAGAGGCAATTACAACAAACAGTCAATTGCGAATGGTGTGATATGTCAGGACATGACTTGTTGTACTGCCCTGCTAGACAAAAATACGAGGCTAAAAAGGTAATCAGGTCGGGAAACGAGCAGAGCATGAATCAAAATAGCCCGCTTCATTCAAAAACTCATTCAAAGAACAAAGGAACAAAAAGAAGCAGATCCTTTAATAAAATTGCCACTTGTCATTGTTCCGTTATTTAACGGAACAGTGACACTTTTAGTAGGTACTGGGGCTCAAGTGAGTGTGATCTAAATCTAAAACACATCATGTAATAAAAGTGTAAATATTGATAACAGCCAAAAGATACACATCAGAACCTTACATGGACAGAATGAGACACGGTAGATGTAATGTAACGGTAAATTCCCACTTAATGGAGGATTCAACTGTGAGTTTCAAGTGACGACTAACGGCGGAGATGATATTCTCGGTTACGATTTTTTGGTAAAAAATTGTAATGTTTTTGGTCCACAGAAATTCCTGCAATTCCCAGAGATGGAAAATAACACCGAAATTTTGTGCCATTGGTAAAATCATCAACCAAAACTAACTGATTGCGAAGAAATAGAGCGAAAGGACAAAAGTGTAATGGATCGCTGGTCAACTATTCAAATGATTATTATAAAAGATGAACCACAATTACACATTCCTGCACGTACAGAAAAAATAGTGGCACTTCCTACTAATTTAGTAGGAGAAGTAATTTGTTTTTCGAAGGAGTTAGCGCCAGGTATTTTTATGGGAAATAGTATTAGCGAAGTTAAAAACGGAGAGTTGATAGTCAGTATAATGAAAGTAAATAATGAAGATACTGTAGTAGAAAACATTGAGCCAGTAATACAGATGTTAAAAAGTATGAAATTAAACAAGTTGAAGAGCAGGAAGTTATAGAAAAGGAAAATGAAGACGAGGAGATAGTAAAATTTATAAGACACATATACCAAGATGAGTTAGAGGACGATATAAAATGAGTTAGTGGACGATATAAGGTACTGGTACACTAAAATATAAAATTCCGACTAAGCAAAACACCAGCCCAATTAACAGCCCACAATACAGGTTGGCTTTGTGTCATAAAAAAGTCATAAATGAGGAAGTGACGAAATTATTAGATGAGGACATAACTCAACCAAGCAAAAGTCCGTGGAATAAACCTTTGTTGGTAGTACCTAAAAAAGCAGTACCAAATGGAGAAAAGACTTATTGATTAATTTTAGGAAGTTAAATGAAGCAACTATTGGGGACGCATTCCCTCTTCCTAGAATTGAGGATATTTTAAACCAATTAGGACGTTCGAGATATTTTACCTCGTTGGATTTGGCCAGTGGTTATCATTGTTGTGTTTCACCTTTTTAATTTGAAGTTGTCCAGCGTTCTACCTTTGGCCTCGGTGATCAACTAGGGTTTTATTGAATATTATTTAAATAAAACAACCTTTTCTTGTTGTAATACCTCTGCTTCGAGGTACCAAATTGAATGACCAGAACCACCAAATTACTTAGTCTTTTATACGCTAAAAATGCTCCTTTAGCATTTTTAGCCATCCGGCACGTGTTGTGTAATTACCAAATTTAACGAATTCAATGAACTCTAAAACCCTTAGTAATAATAACATATGCTTTTTATTATTATAATATTTTATATCCAATTTGTTGTTGTCATATATAATTGCATATGACGATTTACTAATTGTTGTAGTTGTATACTTTTTCATACAAGTCATACTGTTTACTGACCTTGTTATGAAATCTGATACATATAAATATATTGTAATAATTAAAATATTTAACATAATTTAAAAATGCCGATAATGCATATTCAGTATATGAAATTATTTTGGTTTAAAGTAAATAAACATATTTGTTTATTTGTTGTTTGCCAAACAAGGCATAATATAAAATAAAATAATATAGTACTTAAATAATAATTACATAAAGAATAACTTAAAATTTAACAAATATATATAAGATAAAATAACTTAAATTAATTTAAAAAAGAATATGTTCTTAAAAAATTATAAATTACTTATCTGAGTTAATAAAGGAGTATCTAGGTTAGATTAAGGATCGGAACAGTTTGGTTTTGAAAGAGGCTTTAGGGATTTGAGGCGAGTAGTGTGAGCTATGTGTGTTGAAAGTGAAGCAGCACCGGTTAATTGGTTCATTCCTAGCATATTCTTTTTGGTGAGAATATACTTTCAATAGAGTAGTATGTCTCGTTTGCCTAACATCATCATTTAGTTTTATTCTATTAACTATAGAAATTACGTCAATATTACCATTTAGAACGTCCAATGTGAAACATGAGGTTAGGATAGTTCGTCTAAATGAAAGAGGAATGAAGTTCAGTAATGTAAGTCTGTCAGAATAACTAGGTAAATTCACAAAATCGTTTGGACCATATAAGTCACGTAGTGCTCAGAGAAGAAATTGCTTTTGAATTGATTCAACTCTGTCTATATGAATCTGGAAGTAAGGGTCCCAGATGGGACAAGCATATTCAGGAATAGGGGGGACTAAGGAACAGAATAAGGATTTAGTTACCCAGACATTATTAAATTCTTTCGCTCTTTTTTTGATAAAGCCCAGCAACTTTTTAGCTTTAGAGATAATTTTGTCATAGTGATTTCTAAAGCTTAGTTTATTATCTAAGAGGATCCCTAAGTCATTAACTTCAGTAACACGACAAAGTTGCCTATTGTTAAGATGGTAGTTGTGAAGTAATGAAGTACGTTTACGAGAGAAGCTAATCGAGTAGCATTTACCAACATTAAGATCAAGTTTATTTATGGTACACCAGTTTTAAAGTTTATTTATGGTACACCATAGAAAATCTAATGAAGTTGAGATTATATGATAAATTTTCAGATCATCGGCATAAAATAGGCGATGAATGTCCTTTAGATGTTCTGATCAGTCACTTATGAAAATATTGAATAGCAGGGGATCAAAATGACTGCCTTGAGGAACGCCAGACGAAACAGATATTGCAGAAGAAATATGCCCCTGAAATTTGACGGACTGAGTTCTATTACTTAGGTAAGATGTTAGCCAGTTCAGCATAGGACCATCTATGCCCATTTTACGTAATTTAGATATTAAGATGCTGTGATCTACTCTGTCAAATGCTTTGCTGAAGTCAGTGTACACAGCATCTATTTGGTGACCTTTCTCCATTTGACACAGTAAGTCTGAAGTGAACAGCATTAGATTGGTAGTAGTGGATCGACCTTTTCTGAAACCATGCTGTTGGTCGTTAAGAAGTGGATTAATTATTGCGGACATTTTGATAGAATAGCGATGCCTCTGTAATTAACCACATTGGATTTGTCACCATTTTTAAAAATAGGAATTAAGTAAGAAGACTTCCAAGATGAAAGGAAAATCCCTAGCCATAATGATTTATTAAATATTAAATTTAGTGGTATTGATAATTGGTGGGCACAATTAAGAAGAAAACTGGGTGGAATTAAATCCGGACCAGGCCCTTTTTTTGTGTCCAAGTTTATTAATTCATTATATATTTCATCAAATGACAAGGAAAGAGAATTAAGAAGTGGTGGAGAGGTAGTAGATATGTTGTTTTCAGTAAGAGTGTTAGATGGTGTATAAACTTCTCTAAAACGATTAGCAAAAAGATCGCATATTATACGTGGGCAAGAAGAAATTGTATTCCCCATAATGGAAGATGGATAACCACTGCTTTTACGTTTCATGTTAAAAAATTCAAAAAAATTTTTTGGTTCTGTAATAATAGTTTCTCCAAGATTATTTACATATTTATTGTATGATTCACGTGATTTCAATGAGAACTCAGAAGCTAACTTTTTATGTTTTTGAATTAGTTCCTCATCTGGGCTATCTACATTTTTGATAATTTATTAGTTATATAATTTATTTCTATGATTCCTTAAAGCTCTCAGACTTTTATCTAACCAAGGTTCAGATAACTTATCTTTTTTAACGATTTTAGGAACATGAAGATCCATTATATTAAATATATTTGTGTAAAAAAGTGTTACCATAGTATCCACATCATTGCATAAACATAACTCGGTCCAGTCGATGGAAGACATTGCATTATTTATAGTAACAAAGTCAGCATTTCTGAAGTCATATACAACTCTTTTGTTGTAAGATTTAAACTTCGGTGCTGTGGTTGTAAGCTCAACTATAGTTGCTGTATGGTGGATAGTATTTGAGAACAAATTCTCAGCTATATTAGCTGAATTTACGACCACATTGTCATAAGAATTAGAAAATATTAAATCGATCTACCATTTTCGTTGGGGCTCTTACAGATCTGTTGAATATCGTTGCTATAAAATGTATCGATAATTGAAAAGTCGATATCGTCAATGAAGTTCACGGGCAATAGATGGTTGTCCGATTCGTCAGTAACAAAAGCAAGATTAGGACGGTTAAAATCACCAAAAATGAAAATGTTGTCATTTTCCATTATATTTGTGTTTATAGTCTCAAATGACGCATAAAATTCATTATAAGTGCTATCGAGGGAGTTGGGGGGGGGGGGGGAATATAAACCGCGCCAATATATTTTATTATGCTATTAATTGTTAACTTAATAAATTTATGCTCAAAAAATTTGGAGTGGATAGTTGAGACGTCTACGTGGGAAAGTGTGTTACGGGCTGCGATAAGAACACCACCACCTCTAGACTGACCAGTAGCCCGGTGGGCACGGTCATTTCTGTAGATAGTCCAGTCGCTATCCAGAATTTCTTCATTTGTGTATGAGTCATTAATCCAGGTTTCAGTTATTATTAAAATATCAAAATCACATGATTTAGCGTCCACATAAAGATTTTTTATTTTTCCTCTTATACCACCGCAGTTGTGATAAAAAATTCTAAATGGTTTGGTGGGATTGCGAGTACTATAAGTGATAGATCGCGTTGATGATGGTGCTTTACCAGAATGGAGATTTTCTTTCAGGCAAGGCACGAAAAAACTTTGCGGTATCTTCACGAGATTTCTGCAGATAGGTAATTCTCTTAGAGTTTAAGTGCAAAGCACATGAAGAGAGATCACATGTGACTTGCTCTGCGGAGATACCACATTTTTCATTATATTTATAATATAGTTGGCGCAAAGAGTCGAAATCGGTTGGTAGTCCTTCTTTTTGGATTGCGACCATTACATTTCTTTTTGTTTTGCCTTCAACGCAGATGGAACTACACTTATCGTGAAAATAGCCAAGATAGATTCGAACATTATTATAGATATTGTTATCTCCTAAGCGAGATAATATGTAACATTGTTCAATACTATTAGCAGAGTTAATAGTCATTCTAACAATAGGAGGTAATAAAGGGTCCACAAAAGATTTTTCAGCTGCGTTAGATATAACACTAGAAGGTTGGAAACTTGGATCGATGATGTTGGATATGTCTGTATATATTGACGGGATATCGTTGACTGGGGTAAAGGGATTTAAAATTGGACCTTGAATAAAATTTTGAAATATTTTGAAATTCTTCGTCAAAGTTTTCTTGATAGTGTTTTTACTATTATTCTTAATATTATTATTATTATTGTTTGTATTATTATTTTTATTATTAATTTTATTGTTATTATTATTTATGTTGGTCCCTATTGTACTGGTGTTCTGTGGGAGGGTGGGAGTAGTAGGATGGAAGAAGGGGGATTTATGAGAAACAAGCGGAGGTGTAGTATTAGTTTGGTTATTTTTAATGTTATTGTTATCAATGTTAGTAGTACATGGTCTGTTATTACATAAGGTGTTATTATTGTTAATATGAATTGGCTTCTGAGGAATGGAAATAAAAGGAATAATAGGATTCAATGTTCGTCCTTGTACAAAATTTTGATATTTTTTATTTTTTTTAATACTATTTTGATCTTTATTTTCTATTTTAGAATTAGATTTACTTAGATTAGGTAGTATGTTAGTATTATAATTATTATTATTACTATATTTATTATTATTTATATTTTTCTTAATATCCTTATTATTAGTAGTTTCGATATTAGCAATATTACTATTATTATATTTGTTACTATTGGTGATTTTACTCTTATTTGATAATTCTTTATAATTAATCCATGGTGTAAAAGATATATTACCTATATTGAATATGCCGCCATTTTGATTCTTGAAAAGCCATGCGTATTTAGCGGGAAGCAGCAGTTTAAATGCTATAGTTGTATTATCAATCCTCGGCTTCTTATTTTTCGGGCGCACTTTTGAGCATGAAATAACTTTCATATGAAGAATTTCCTCTATGTAGTTTTTAATGTAGTAAGTATTATGATGTAAGCCAGTTCCTTTAATGTGAAAGGTTTCTACCTCTTGATGATGGTGAGATTCACTAGTACTACTTATTACTGCCGCTGTTGAATTTTTATCCTTTGCATTAATTGATTCTAGTTTAAATCCAAATCTTTAATCTTAAATCTAAACTATAACAAAAGTAAATCTATATCCAATATTAGATATATGTTAAATAAAATTCATTAAATTTAAAATAAATTGAGTTCAATGTAATTTCATTACACAACACCTCCCTTTCCCAAGTTAAAAAATAGACTTATTTTTTACAAATTGGTGTTTCGAAACATTCAACCTAATACCTGTAATGCAAATATCTTTATTTTACCAAAAAAAAAGTTATAAAACTTGTAATTTTCTTAATTCTAATATTGATTTCCATTTTTCTTACAACAATAACAAAAAAATTTACTTATATTCATGTATAGTAGTTTAATATATTATTTAAAAACATGATCGTAAACCCAAAATAAAACGTAATCTAATTAATTTCAAATGTAAGTAAAATTCTTTATAATTCTTGATTTTCTTATTACTATATAGTATTTAAAATCATTTTTAAACAATTAACTATCTTTAAAGAATCTTATTGAAATTCTATTTTAATAATTTTTTTTTTAAAAATTAGATCTATTTGATCTTGTTTAATTGAATATAGATTTTATTTTGTTTAAGATTTTTAAAATCTTTCTGTTTCTATAATATTATTTTCTTGTATTTTTGTAAAATTTTTAGTAATTAATATATTTTTTAAAAACAGAGCTTGTGTAATTTGATAAATTTAATGGATTTTATAAATTTGAGATTCTATAGATTTTCTATAGGTTTTCTATAAAAAATCTATAGATCCCTTCCCATTCTTATATAATTTTAATAGACTTAATATTTTATATTATCTCAATATAAAAAAGAAATCATTTATTTATATTCTCAAGTAATTAATATTTATTATTTTATGGTTTTCCCCCTTTTTTTTAACAGTGTAAACAAAATGTTTTATTAATTGTGTATTAAATATAATTAAACATTAAATGAATAGTTTCTTTTTTTAAAAACAGGGTATAATATTACAATTATAAGATTGTGTTTTCCTTAATTTTATGATAAAAGTATATAGTTTTATGAGAAAAAAAGAAAAAAAATTCCTTCTCTTTTGCATAAACGTTATAAAAAATATTATTAAATTACAAAAAAAAAAATGATATTATTGCAAAAATAAATAGAAATAAAATGACTTACAATTTTAAGAAAAAATGTATAAAAGTCATTCTATTGTCAATTAAGAACCGCTGAGGATCTAGAGGTAAGTGAATAGTCATTATTATATTACGAAAAGAAAAATTAAACTGATCATACAAAAAATAAACTAATCATATAATACCAATTTACAGAGAGATTAAATTTAAAAAAATGTCTAATAATGATCATGCAATGGAAACGCACCACTCCGGAGAAGAAGATGGAACTGTGGCGGAGTTCCCCACAGAGGAAAATACTCCTCGTAACGTTGGAATTCCTCGTAGGATAATTCTTATTTAACAATTTCCACCATTTGCAGATTGGTATTCAATACGCAGAGAACCGTGGCCAATGCGTATTATATCATTCTCGATAGAAGTATGGGTGTACCCACCAAGGGTACAGTAAAATAATAATTAAAAAAAACAAAAAATCAATTTAATATTAAAAAAAAAAAAATAAAGAAAAATATTAAAATAATGCTAAAAAGAAATGTGTTTTTTTTACAAACAAACCCAGCCAAACGGCATCATATTCTAGCTACCTCATTTATCCTATGCCCACTTTTAATTATCGCACCTAATGTGCTCTAAAATTTTAGACAACAAAAAAAAAATTTTGAACCTCAATTATTAAGTAATTAGTAATACTTACTGACGTGTAGATGTCGCTTATATATAAAAAAAAATCATCTGCAAACCCAAAATCCAAATCTTGTGATGTATTTTCGAGGGTTCTATTATTGCCTTAACTTAACACTCTAGTTCTAGTAGCTAACAATTTCTAACTGTAAAAATAAAATAAAAATAAAGATGTAACTATATAAAAAATTATTCCCTAAAAGACAAAACGTCAGGAGATACATATTCATCCGTCCAACTGGTAAGTAAATTTTTATGTTTGTTTTTTCTAACCTTATTTGTCTTTTTTGGTGGCGGCGGAGGGTGATCTTCAGGTGGTTTAATGTTCTCTCTATTAACTCATCGCACTGTTCTGCTGGCGTGATAGGAGCTGAAATCTGTGGCCTCCTCGGTCCCCTTTCTACATCGGCTTCCCCTTTCTGATCCCTTTTGGTCTTTTTTCTGCAAACTTTTACTGTCGTATACGTAATTGTGATTAATGTAAGCACCCCTATGATTATTGAATTGGAAGTAGAAACAACTTTAAGCGAACTTACTTCGCCTTGACTTTCTTTAGCCCTCCTTACTTCTTCAGAAAATTGTGACAAAGACTGGCTTCTTTTATTAAAATCTTTATTTAATTCTTAATAGTTCTGATCATTTTAGTCTTTGTAGTTACTGGAGTTAGTTTTGGCCAGTTCTTCTCTGAGTTGTGTAGTATTTCGCTAAAATTGGAGAACTGGAATATGCTCTCACTGATGATCTCAGTATTACTAATCGCCTCATATGGTAATTCCAAATGTTAAGTAAGAAAATACATTTTGCCTGCAATGTTAGAATACCACTTCCTACTAGGTTAGTTTTTCGTATTTGTGTGGTGCACATGGTAACTAGAGTATTCTTCTGTGGGAACATGTATATCCATGAATTCCGAGTTTTCATTGGTACGATGTGGTTAGGTAATTCCGTAATTACTCGATATTTACACAATTGGTCACAATTGATATTTACACAGAACTTTGTTTACCATTATCTTTCTCAAAAAATGTATAATAAGACATTGTTATGGAAATGTGTCTAAAACTCTAGGATGCACTTGTTCGCATACTTGCAGCAGTTTGTTCTCCTTTGTACTAATTTTACGACACGCCCTAACATATTCTTCGTTGGTGTAATGTAAAAAATGGCCTGCTGAATTATTGGCAAAGTAATCCCATTCAGGTGACAATATAATCCAACCTTTCTTGTATATTCTGGGTACAGGATATATTTTACTAAGCGTATACTCTGTTTTGTGTAAAATGTTGATTCTAATTATAACTCCCAACTCGCCCTTACCATATTTTAAATTAACAGTGGCCAGTTGATTAATGACAACTGGAGAATAGAGCAAATGGTGTCCAGTTTCGGTTGTTATGTTTTTTAATAATATAGTTAATAACTCGGAATCTATTAGTAATGGATGTATTCTATGCTGTTGTAGTGACGTGATTGCGTCTTGTTCAAGCAGATAATCATATAGTCTTTCTAATTCTGCTAAAGCGAACACTACTATTCTATTGACGTCTAATTCTGCCCAAATAGCCCTGTTGTCAGTTTGAAAAATTGCTAAGTTATTGTATAATGCGGTGCTTAATTTGTCTACCTTTTACACCATCTCTAAAACTTGCGCGGATATATTTCCAGCTACCTGTCTTAGAAATTCAAAATTCGAAGCTACCGCTACTGTTTGTTTGTCCAGTAACCCTATCATAACACCTCCGTCTTTTTGTAATTTATCTAGAGTTTTGTAAATTTGGTCGGAGTTAGTTTGGTCCATTGTACCAAAAAGTCCCTTAGAAAGTGACCCTATAACGTCAATAGCTCCCCGTTTTTGTCTTTTAAAGAAATGATTTAGTCCCTGAGCTAATTTAAGTATTTTATTTCTCCAAATATCTATTTCGTTATTCCATAATCTACAATTTCTATTACTATTGAACTTCTGAATTCTATTACAAGTTTTATTTAACTTATTATCTAACCTAAAAATAAACTCCTCTATTTCTTCCTTACTGCTGACCGAAAATTTTGAATATATTCTAACATCATCCTTATATTCTATCATATTGCCTAAATTTTCAAAAACAATTTCCATATTGTCAGTTTGTATATTACTTATGGCATTCCTGACCATACACCAAGGATTATGCAAATGGTTATGTGTTACAACATTTTTTCTGCAAAAGAAAAATCCAAATGAAACGTTGTTAATACCAATTATCTACAAAAAAAATCTGTCAATTTTGTCAAAGTTTATTTTTTCCAAATTTTAAGTCGATTGTTATGAACGATTCGAACCTTGCCCTTAGATAGATAGATAGATAGATAGTTAGTACGAAACTGGGCCAATGGCCCATTTGCCACTGCGGCCATTGCTGACCTATTGTGGCTTTTCGTTGCTTTATAGCTCCTTTAAAAAGACCAGACTGTGTATGAACCCCAGGGTGTTTTTAAGGGGGCTGGCTGTGATATCCTTTGGATTGGTATACCCCTGATTGAATTGTTGGAGTCTACTACGGGAAAGCCCTACGCATTCACATAAGATGTGTTTTGAGGTTTCGGGGTGTTCACAACAGATTCTGCAAAGGGGTGGATGTGACCTGTCGAGCTTGTTTAGGTGGTAATTGAGTCGGCAGTGGCCTGTTAGAAAGCCAGTTATTAAACGGACTTGGTTGATCTTTAGGCTCAAAAGTTCCGTTGTTCTTTTTTTGGAGATTGTGGGGATGAGTAATTTTGAAATGGAACAGCCCTGAGTGGTGTTCCAATGGTTTCCCCATGTGTTTATTAACCAACTGTTAATTGTTGATTTGGCTGTGCTGTACGGGATACCGCAGAAAGGGAGCGGTTGGGTGAAGGTGCCGTCTGATCCCTGTCTAGCTAGGAGGTCAGCAGTCTCGTTACCCTGAAAGCCCGAGTGCCCCGGTATCCACATAAGAGTAACAGTATTTTTGTTACCCAATTCTTTTAGAATTTTAAGGCAATCCCATACTAGTTTCGATTTGATTTCGTATGAGTTTAAGGCCATGATGGCTGCTCTGCTATCTGAGAGTATGTAAATCTTCCGGTGTGAGTAACCCAGTCTGAGATTTTCTCGGATGCAGAGTTCTATAGCGTGGGTTTCTGCTATAAAGACGGTTGAAAGATTGTCTAGACTTACAGAAATGTTTGTCTTGGTCTGTACCCCATGGACGCCAGCACCTACCCCTGTGCTGGTTTTTGAGCCATCCGTGTACCAGATGAGCGCGCTAGGATCAACTTTTGGGGGGTTGTTAGCCCACTCGAGGCGTTCGGGTATGACCACATTGAATGGTTTTTCAAAGTTATACCTAGTTTGCATTCTATCTGATATGGGTATGTTTAAGATAGTGTCTTTTTCTATTTCTTGTTTTAAGCCAGGATGTGCAAGTTTATAGTTCTCCTGGTCATCCCCCGTATGGAGTTTATAAGTTGCAATTCTGGCCTCTTTTTGAATATCTAAATGTAGAGGTGGTATGTTTAGAAGTACCTCTAGTGCAGCTGAAGGAGTGGTTCTCATTGCCCCTGTTATTCCTATACACGCTAGTCTTTGGATTTTTTGCAGCTTTAACTGAGTGGTTTTTTGTTCAGTTTTCTGCCACCAGACAGGTGAAGCATAGGTAAGAATTGGTCTGACAATGGAGGTGTAAAGCCAGTAGGTGATTTTGGGCTGAAGACCCCAAGTACAACCGACTAGACTTCGACATGTCCATAAACAAATCTAGCTTTATTAATAGTGTTATTTAAGTGGCTATTCCAGGTAAGTTTTTCGTCAAGGATTACTCCTAGAAATTTTACCTCTTTGCTAAAGTCAATACTCTGTCCAAAAAGTTTGGGTTTAATTAAGTTTTCCCTTTTTCTTCTTCTTGTGAACACGACTATTGTGCTTTTTTGAGGATTGATTTTAAGTCCCACCTCTATGCACCATGATGTCACTAGATTTAGAGCATGTTGCATGATTTCAGAGACTGTACTTTCAAATTTTCCTCTAACAACAATGGCTATATCATCTGCATAACCTTGTATGTTAATTCCAGCATGTGCCAGTTTAACTAGGAGTTCGTCTACTACTATGGACCAAAGAAGTGGTGATAGAACCCCTCCCTGTGGACAACCTTTGGCTACAGAGACCGTTAAGGTTTCTTGTGCTAAGGTGGATTTTATTATTCTGCATTTTAGCATGGATTCAATCCACTTGCAGGTTTTAAGGTCTACGCCTTTTCGTAAGGCAGCTTGCGTAATACACTCGAAGTTGGTATTGTCGAAAGCTCCTTCAATGTCAAGGAAACTACCCTTTGCCAGCTCTTTGTTCTTTAACGATTGTTCAATCTTTTGAACCAGATTTTGTAGGGCAAGTGTAGTTGATTTTCCTGGCATATAAGCATATTGGTATTTATATAGTGGTTGTGTTTTTAACACATTTTCTCTAATATGCCTATCAAGTAATTTTTACATGGTTTTCTGTAGGAAAGATGTGCGGCTAATTGGACGGAAAGACTTAGGTTGGGTATGTGATCTTTTCCCAGCTTTTGGTATGTACGTCACGTTCACCATTCTCCATGCATTAGGCACATAGCCCCATGCATGGCAGTCCCTAAATATTTTTAGCACCGTTGGTATAAGTATTTCAATCCCATTTTGCAGTAATGCTGGGAAGATACCATCTTGTCCCGGGGATTTGAAAGGTTTAAATGAGTTTATCGCCCATCTAACTTTGTTGGCTGTAAAGATTTTGGTGGAATTCCTCCAATCCTCTTTACGAGGCCTAGATAAATTAGAATCATGTTGGGAATATATCTCCACATGTTCTGTGTTAACAGAATCTGGAAAGTGAGTGGAAGCTAGAAGCTCCAATGTTTCTTTACAATTCTTAGTGACTGAGCCATCGGGTTTTTCCATTAAACCTATTCTATTAGTGTGCCCTTTAGACAGCATCTTGTGTATTCTTGCACCGCTGGGTAAATCATTTATCTCCTCGCAGTAACTTTTCCAAGACGCCCTCTTAGCCCTTCTAATTTCATGGTTATACTCAGTTAAAGATTTCCTATAGGAATCCCAATTTCCACCAACTTTTTCTTTATTAAAAAGTTTCCTGGTGTCTGCCCGCAAGGCAGCAAGTTTGTTATTTCACCAAGGAATCTTGCGATTGCTAACCTTGCCCTTAATCCTAATTTTAGTATTTAATTCGTTTGGGCATTCCAATACTTCATATGGTCCTGCCCACATCAAACTCAACTTGTTTCTCTTAGTGGGATTGAGAAATAATATTTGGTCACCCCTTTTATACACGGTCGTTCTGGTTTTCTTATCGTAATAATTTTAGCCTTTAGTTTACCTTCCATCAAGCTAATTTATGAATTGTTTGAAGATTGAATTTTACAATTTTACTCAGGTCGTCATGATTGTATAGCGGGTCAACCTTCCGTTTCAGTACGTTTGAGAGGAGGTCGCAAAATACATATCATATAATATAAAAATTGGGGAGTACTTAGTACTTTCATGGGGCGTATGGTTGTGAGCAAAAACTGCTTCTGCAAGCCATTGGTCCCAACCTTGGACATTTCTTTCTGCCATCATTTTTAAGTATTAGTAAATTATTACCGTCCATGTATGCCACAACTAGCTAAGACTGGGGATATTTTATATAAGATGGCCACCAAGGCACGACCATATAATTGAACCCAGGAATACCAGAAGGCATTCGAGCAAGTCAAATTGTTGGTGAGATTTAACAAAAACCATTTAATTTAACTATCGACGCGTGCAATTATGCCCTAGGTGCAGCATTATCACAAAATAACGTAGGTATAGACAGACCAATAGCTTACGCCATTAGAGTGCTAAACAAATCTGAAAGGAATTACGCGACTATAGAAAAAGAAATGTTAGCCATATATTGGGCAGTAAAATATTTCAGATGCTACCTACGAGGAAAAAATGTACTGTTTTTACTGACCATAAGCCACAAGTGAATATAATAAAAGAAATCTAGAAGGAAGGGTTACCAGATGAAAGATTTGGTTATCTGAATACGATTTTGAAATCAAATACAAGGCAGGTAGGAACAATACCAATGCTGATGCTATAAGCCGGATACCAATTCTTGAAAGGATTGGGGAAAACAAAAATGAAGATGAAAATGAAAATGGAGAAATTTTTGTATTAACTCGTAGTAAAACAAAAGAAATAGAAAAGGAAAATATTCAAGAAAACGAAACATTTATAGCGAACGATTCAGACAACAAATTTGAAGTATCAGAGAATGACTCGTTAGAACACAAAAAACCAATAGAATATTTAACCAACAAATAGGACATAGAAAGCGTACTCAAAAAATATCATAACTCACCTATGGGCGGTCACATGGGTTTCCATAAAACATATAACAGAATCAAACAATTTTACCATTGCAAGGGTATGATCGGTGATATAGGTAGCTACATTAAGAAATACTCTAAATGCCAGAAAATTAAGAAAGGACAGAAAACAAAAATGCCCATGGTAATCACCGACACCGAGGTACAGCCATTCGATAAGATATAGTGGGACCATTTCCGATGACCTACAAGGGATGTCTTAACTAAAATTCTGGATTGCGTAGCTTTACCTAATCAAGAAGCAATTACGGTAGCGGACGCGTTTTACAGAAAAATAATATTAAAGTACTCTGTAGTATCGAAAAAATTAATTACTGACCAAGGGACGAATTTCACAAGCGATTTATTAAGAAAAGTAAGTAAAACTTTGAAGATAAAGAAATGCCAAACTACTGCATATCATCCTCAATCTAATGGATCTCTAGAACGTCGACATGAACCATTAGTAGAATATTTAAAAATTATAGTCGAAAATGTTCAAAATTGGGATGAATCGTTTTGCCATAACCACACTCCGCATCGTTTTGCCATAACCACACACCACATATGGCAAGTCAGTTCACTCCTTTACACGCTTTATATGGGTTTAGTGATCCATTACCACTAAGCCTAAAGCAAAAGCCAGAACTAGTATACAATTTCAAAGATTTTGTTTAACTATTAAGGCTAAAATGCAAAGGGTGCCTCAATTAGCTAGCAAAAACTTAGTAAAGGGGAAACACGAATCGATAAAATTATTTACTAGGCTATATATAAAATTTCAAGTGGATATCTTATTTAGTGTACATGTAACAGTCTTTTAAACAAGTCAATCATATTAAATTTTTAAAAATGAATAAAAACTAATTTCGTGTGTTGATAAAACTATGCTGAAAATAATAAAAAAAAACCCGAAAATACTGTGTTTTCTGCGTCAGTCCACGTAATTATCTAAAATATAGAATTTCAGTTAATCAGCCCCCGTATCAACACACGAAATTTGTTTTTATCAATTTTTAAAAATTCACCTAATTATCAATCTGCCCTCGTAACAATACACAATAGAGTTTTTCTTGACTTTTTTTTGTGATTGTTTACTATAGTTTAGCTACAGTGCTGTCCATCCAACGGCCCGCGGGCCAGCATCCGGCCCGCGGAGTCTTTTAATTCGGCCCGTTCGCTTTGGTTTGACTTCAAAATGTTTCGCTAGTAGAAATATTTTTGTAATATGTAAAAAAAAAATTCTACTTATAATTACAGAAAATTTTTAATTTATTATAATGGAAATTTTCTACTTAAAATTCAAGATTTTATATTTACTCGTAAAATACAAATTTTTTTATTTTAAATTCAAAATTTTGTAACTACGTATATTATATGTAAAATACTATTTTCACTTTTTCACATAACTACATTACTACATAGTAGGCCAAAATATGGAAAAAAAATTCCGTTATTTTCTTACGAAATAGAAAATTATGAAACGAAAAAATAATAGGTTGTGCGGGTTAGTTTATTTTATTTTCTTGTTGCGAAAAGTTAAGTTATTTGTGGATTCAAAATATCTAAAAATAATTTAAGCACTTCTTTAAATAATTTTATAGTACATTAGCTATGTTACAAAATAAAAAACGTAAAGTTGATGCAGAAGGTCGTGTATTCAAAAATAATTGGACTACAGATTTTTTTGTAATTGAGCATAATTCAAACATTCTGTGCTTGATATGCCAAGAAAAAATTGCTGTGTGCAAAGAATACAATGTCAAGAGACATTACAATACAAAACATTTAGCCAAATATGACCACATGAAAGATCAAGTAAGAATAGATTACATAAATTCTTTAAAAAGAAATATGTCTGGACAACAATCTTTATTTAGAATTCCAAAAGAGAATTCTGAAACTGTTACAAAAATAAGTTTTTTAATATCTGAAGAAATAGCAAAAAGAGGAAAACCCTTTACTGATGGAGAATTTGTAAAAAATTGTCTAAATATATTTACATCCAATATATGTCCAGAGAAAAAATCTTTGGTGCAAAATATTAGTTTATCACACCAAACAGTAGGTAGAAGAATTGATGATATGGCAGATAACATCAAAATTACATTAATCGAAAAACTGAAAGAATGTATATTTTATAGTTTGGCTTTAGATGAGAGCACCGATATTTCTGACACAGCTCAGTTAGCAATATTTATTAGAGGAGTAACGAACCAATATACAATAGTGGAAGAACTACTTGAACTTTGTCCAATGAAAGGTACCACTACTGGACGTGACATTTTCGGTGAGGTAAGAAAAACTATGAAAATTTTTAATCTTCAAGACGAAAATATTTGTGGCTTAACTACCGATGGAGCTCCATCGATGATTGGAAACCAAAATGGTTTTGTGACCTTAATGAGCAATTGTATCAAACATGAAATACGAAAGCACCATTGCATAATACACCAAGGACAGCTATGTGCAAAAATCTTAAAAATGGAAAACGTAATGAAAAACGTTGTGTCTACTGTCAATTTTATAAGATCAAAAGGACTAAATCACAGACAATTTCAAGCTTTTCTTTCTGAGGTAGGATCAGATCATGATGACATTATTTATTTCAGCCACGTTCGTTGGCTCAGCAGATCGGCGACTTTAACTCGATTCTGGTCTCTTCGCAAAGAAATAGAAACCTTCATGGCAAGTAAAGGAAAGGATGTATCTTACTTTGAAGATATTCAGTGGATAAATGATCTGGCATTTTTGGTTGATATTACCAAATATCTTTCGGACCTGAATTTAAAGCTACAAGGAAAAGATTTGCTTGCCAATCAACAATTTGAAAATATTCAAGCATTTACTAAAAAAATAGATTTGCTGCAGACACAGATGCGTACTAAAAATATAGTTCATTTTACAACATTATCGACCATAGACGCAGCTACAATAAATTATTCCAAATATGCATCATTACTTGACAATTTAAAAAATGAATTTGATGAAAGATTTTTAGATTTTAAAAATCATGAACCAGTTATGGCAATATTTGCTAACCCGTGTGCCATTGATGTGAATACTACTGATGCTAAGTTCCAACTTGAATTGATCGATGTCCAAAGCAACAAATCACTGAAGACAGCATATGTAGAAAATGATCTTTTGACATTTTACCAAAAATATATAAAAATGGAGACGTATCCGAATTTATCAAAACTAGCACATCAACAAATCGCATTATTTGGCAGTACATATACTTGCGAACAATTCTTTTCCAGGATGAAAAATGTTAAATCGAAAAAAAGAACATCACTAACTGATGAACATCTAAGTCGCATTTTAAGAATTTCTACATCAAAAATATCGGCAGATATTGATAAATTATGTAAACAAAAGGAATGCCAGATATCTCATTAAATATTAAAAGTTGTAAGTATTAAATTTATAATTTCACAGGCAACATCTGCTTAACATGCTTAATTCGTTCCACACAAATCTCGGGTGACAATTATAGGAAAACAAATTATTGTTAAGAAATCAGATTAAATGGATGTTGCCAGTAGTTTAATTTCTCTAAAAAAAATTAATTTAAGATCGCGATCAAGATGATCATCATGATCATCATCATCATCACTGACAAGATAATCACAAAAAAAAGATGATCAAAATGCAACATTATTTGTATTCTTATTTCATATTTAATTAATTTTTTTTTTCAATGTATAAATTTATGATTTACTTTATTAATATGAACCAACTAATTTTAATAATAAATATATTTTAATTTGTCTAAAGAAATTTTTTTTTACTTTTGGCTCGCGAAACAAAATAAATTTTCAAAACGGCCCATCTTCAATTTGAGTTGGACACCCCTGGAGCACCATTAAATCAGATATATTAATCAAATTTATTTTTTATATATAAGAAAAAAGATTAGGGTTTGGTTTCAAATTATTATTTTTATTTATTAAAATAATTAAGAAATATTTTTTTTTATTTTTACTTACTTTTTGCTGTTCACTTGATGAATTACATTTCTAAATTACAATTTAAATTATTTTATGTTCCGATTCACGACTATTAGAATTTTGTTTTTGCAAGCTCCGCGTTAAGAAATTAAACATAAGGGGCCGATCTAAAGTGAATAATCTTAATTCCCGACATCCTGCGTATTGAAAAATTTTGTAGCATTTAGACCAGTGGATAAATATTTATCCATTTTTATGTTGCAACTTCTTTGAAATAAATTAATTTATTAGTTTTTTCTTCGTAAAATTAAAATATCTTCATAAAATGTGTTTTTTTTTTCGAATAAAATTTATTTATTTTCTTAGAAAAATTATTTTTGTATTTGAGATTTTTTCGTTTGTTAGATTGAAATTGAATATTGATGATTTTTATCTGTAGCGCCACATTTATCTACATTCGCGCGAATGCAGATAAAAATATCTGAATTCGCCACATACACAAAGTCTATTCGTAAAAATTATTTTTGTATTTGATGATTTTTAGACAGTAAAAGCACAGGAATAATTTATAAGTACATTATCATTAACATATTGTTTTTGGGTAATTAGATACTTTCAAATGAGAATTATAGATAATTTCAAATAAAATGATTAAAAATATTTGTTTTTGTATAGGAATTTTTTTTATATAAGATTTTCATAACAAGATTTTGTTTGTATAATTTTGTAATGCTAATCAAAGTTATTTTTTTTGTAGGTTACTTATCCTTAGGTTGTTAAATATCTATTGCTTTGATTAAGAATTATAAATGAATTTAAGAAAGTAGTACGAAATTAGAATTAAGATAAAGAAAAAATAATGATCAAACTTTTTAATAATGTTAAATTGAGGAATATATTAATTAACTCAAGTGTAGGTTGAAGCTGAATCCGTGAATAGTTTAATCATACATTAAAAATAACGTTAAATTTGGTAATTACGGGTTTTAATCACAAGAAAAATATTTAGATAAATTTATTCTTGCGAAATGAAGGTGTGGTATTTGGTGTAATCATTTATATTCTACTTAAATTTTATTGTTGTGTTCAGTTCGTGGAAAAATTATGTTTTAAATATTTATTCTTTTTTTGCACGGTTTTTTAGAACAACTTATGGTTAATTTTTCTATATTACACGGTTTTTTACAATTGTTGAACACATCCTCAATTTTAGTATCGTTAGCATGTCTTTTTTTACACGATTTTTTTTTTACACGATTTTAGTTCGAACGTATCTACCATGTAAAAAAAGAGTTGGGTGTACACATAAATACTAAAGGTAAATACACCAAAAAGTTTCATTTAAAGAACAGGGAGCTTACAACAGTATTTTATATAAAATAAAATATAACGCTTTCCGCTTTATGTAAAAATTAAAATCACCTCATTTAATTAAATTTTACTAAAGTTATGCTCTTTTTTAAAAATTTTATGATTTAATTATAAAAAAAATTTTCCTTTTTTTTTTTTTGCATAAATGTTGTATAAGTTACAACATAAATGTTGTATAGATAAAAATTCGGTATATTCTTATATATATATTTTTTTGTGATGTGGTTCTATAGCTTACAATTCTTTTGATATAACTCAAATACAAAAACAAACTACAAATTTTGTTTTGTGCTTCTAAACCCGACAAATCTCGAAAACAATCGTAACTATAACTCTTGTCCATTATTCGTTTCATAGTTATATAATGTGGTAATTGTCAGTTATAGTCTACAAAACCGTGATCTCTTTATCCTACGGGAGTAAGCTATTAAAGTGGTTAGTAATTGATTTGTATCCTTATTAGTTTGGTTTGTCATTTTTGCTGTGCGTTCAATAGGTCGAAGAAGTTCTAAGGACTCTTTAACAAATTTACACGATTTTAAACTTGTTTCTTGAAAATTCATACAATTTTGAGCAAGTATGCTTAATAAATGACTTTCGCGCCGTTTCTGCAGCATCTTGTACAATAGCCAGTGATCCGCTTGGATATTTATTTCTAGCTGAAATTTAAAAAGAAACCTTATTTTTTTTCGCTCGAATTCGTGTTGTTCCCTTAAACCTGCTGGATTATTGTCCGCAACTTGATCAGGCAAATCAAAAATATCACGGCCCCTAGTGTCATTGTTAGTAAGAGGTATCGCAACTTGAGATGTAAATTTAAAATTTTCCATTGTATTTTTATTCAAACTATTGCTTCTATTAATTTGGTTCTAAATTTCTACCGAATCTTTACTACTAATTGAGCTATTACTACGTGATGATCGGTTTCTTTTGCCCCTATAATTGCAGTAGTAATAGCTCAATTAGTAGTATTACTTCTAATTGAGCTATTACTACTGCAATTATAGGGGCTAAAGAAACCGATCTTTTCAAATGTAATTTATCAGTATGAGATGACCTGGGTGTGGTAATTCTTTAAACATAAGTTCAGGAAGCAATAGAGTTTGTTCCTTTCTATTATATTCTTTGTCTAAAAAAGAAAAGAAAAAAAAACCAAGGACGATAAGACGATAAGAGGAAGGGTTTCTTTTCTTTTGAATATGTGAAGTAGTTTTTTTTAAATCCTAAAATAAATACATGGCACCGGTAACGAGATCACAAGAGAAAAATAAATTAGTTGAAGATAAATCAAATTTTTCTGAGTGGTTAGACAAAGAATCTAATAGAAAGGAACATAAAAAAAACTAATATTTCAATAATAAAAAAAATTAACTATAAAACTTTATTCAATATTTATCTTTACTAAAACATTACGCTCCTTAAACATGTAAAATAATGGATTTTCCTATCTTTCATAATTACTATTAAATCGGGTGTTACAATTATTATACTAAAGTACTATAACGAACCAAATCCTGCTATACTATTCATTTTAATACACTAAAAAAAAAAATGGTAGCCCTTAAAAAATCAAAAATATTATAAACCAAAGAAATTTTTTTAAAAAGCAATGATAAGCCCCTTAAATTACCAATAATGTACATAAATTTTACAAATTCTTTATACTACAAGCTACACCACAAAATTTCTAAAAGTGTGTAAGAAGAAAAATTTGCACACACGTAATGTATAAAAAATTGAGAATATGAATATCAAAACAAAAGAGAAAAATTAAAATTGTTCATACAAAAACAAGTGCCATGAAACTTTTATATACGAATTAAATTCGCTACACTGTAAAAACAAATTTACTACCATATTTTGTATTAAGAGAAGAAATCAAAACGGCACCAATGTTGTTTCTATCTTATGTCGAATGTATGTGGATGTTGTCCAGTGTTCTTCCTTTAACTTGTTGGCCTCGGTAACCTTTTTTTGCTACGATACCACTGCTTCAAGGTATCAAGTTGAATACCCAGAACCACCAATTTCCTAAGTCTTTTATACGCTGAAAATACTCCGTTAGCATTTGAAGCCATCCGGGCACATGTTGCGTGATCAAATTTTACAAGGAAACGTCAAATAAATGCAGGCAAACGTCGATAAATGTCGGTAGGAATAAAAATATTGTAAACAGATGAAATTAGAATGGTGGCAATTTAAAAAGTTCACAATTTTAATAAAGCAGTATTTCAGGAGTATATTTTTTTCAGGAGTATTTGGTGAGTATGAATATTTTGGGAAGCATTTAAGCCCTGAAAGGAGTCAAATACTCCCCAAAAGAGTACGAATGGTCACCTTAATTACTCTCATCCCACTAGGCAATATGAATTCAATCTGAATTCATACTGAATTCATTTCCTGAAAATTCATTCTGAATTTCATTTTGGTTTCAGAAGAAATCCAGTTTCATATGAAACTTTTGACCGGTTTTCGAAACCATTATCTGAATTCAGACTGAAAACTTTAAGTGAATTCAGACTGAATTCACTTAAATCATTATATGACATCAGACTGAAATTATTAAGTGAATACATGAAATGGCTTAAATCTGTATCTGTATCTGCCATGAAATGGCTTAAATCTGTATTTAAGATTTAAGCCATGAATTCACATTATGGTTTCAATAAATTAAGCCATGAATTCACATTATGGTTTCAATAAATTAATTTTAGATTTAAGCCATGAATTCACATTATGGTTTCAGATTTAAGCCATAAATTCACATTATGGTTTCAATAAATTAATTTTATTTGAATTTATAATAATAAAGGGAGAATTGAAATTTGTTTTTTTTTTTTTGTACAACAATAAAAACAAAGTTTAATTTTTTTTTAAATGACAAAAAAAATTTTTGGAATTAAATATAGTTATATTATTTATTTCTTTATTCTTATAAAGAGTAAAACAATGATTTTTCTAAGTTTAATTAGAGCGAATTTTATTTATCTGGTTATTCGTACAAAGGTTCTTAAAAAACTAAACTAAATAAATTTATGTATTTAGATTTACTTGATTTTGCTTAGATTCTAGACTATGGGAATTGTCAATTAAGCACCTTCCGTGTGTGAACATTATCATTATCAGTTTTTATTTTTTTTTTAAAATTACTTGTATTACATTTTATTTTATTTGAAAACTGATATTAGATTATATTACAATTGACAATTCTAGTAGTTTTTGTTTTAGATTATAGTAATGTATAATATAATGCAACATCTCCCCCCCATTTAAATATTTTTGGTCCTCCAAAAATAAATTTAATTAGAAAAGGGATCGATGTTTTCATCTTCTTCTTTTTCTTTATTTATATTATATCAACATGTGTAACTACATTAATTTTTTTTTGTTTATTACATGACTTAAATATAATTATAAACGTTATTAAAATAATTATAAAAATTACTGTACTTAAAGAAATATAGTTTAAGGTGTTACTTTTGAATTCTATATAGTCAATAGTTTCTCTATTTTTTATTGTATTCAAATGCAAGCTTTCTAAAGTAAAGTTTTTTATGTATTTTTGTTCAGTGTATCTACTTAGTATGGTATTATTACGTTATCTTTATATTCTTTTATTTCGTTACTAAATTTTGTATCTTTAATTATTATTTTACAATTGCTAAATTTAATAATATTATTTCCTATAATTGTAATTTCATGGTCTATACAATCTTGTGAAATTGTAGTAATTGGAAAGTTTTTAGTTACAATGATATTTTCTTTTATTAAAGTGACAGATTCTAAGGTATTCATTTTATAAAAACAAGTACGGTTTTCCTTAAATATATTTTTTATGCATTTATTTCTATGATTTATTAAATTTGTTTTTTTTATTGGTTGATCTGTAAATTCATATACTTCTTGTTTTTGTACTATAATAATTTGTAAATCTATGTCTAATTCTTCTTGTTTTTTATTTGGAAACGGTAGAATTAAAGCATTTACAACAGAAAAAAAAAATTTTTCTGTTGTAAATTTTGGTAAGGATAAAACAAAAATAATAATATCTTTAATTATTATACTATTTTTAATATAAGGTATTATATCCATTGTAATGTTGTAAGCAGCGATTTCTTCATGTGTAAAAATGTCATGAGCTAAAATGTCTAGTCTGCTTAATAGAATAATATCTTTCAGGTTTTCGATATGTCTGTTAATCATTGTTATGTCAGCATACATTTGTAATATAAATTTGAAATTGTTACTATTGGCGATTGCCTTTTTTGTTTCTTCTGTGATATTTCCGAGAAATTGGTTTAAATTGTATTGTTGAGTATTTATATGAGTAGTGATATTTTCAAGACCTTTAATTAAATTATTATTAATAATAACTTGCTTATTACTTTGTTTGATAAGCTGTTTATTATTAATATCTAAATATTCTAAATGTTTATATATTTCTTTGGAATCCTCGCTATCCATTGTTCCTCCTATGACTTTCATTGCACCTGTTGTGTAATGAAATTACATTGAACCGAAATATGTTTTATTTACTCTAAACCAAAATAATTTCATGTGCTGAATATGCATTATCGGCATTTTTAAATTATGTTAAACTTGGGAAAGGGAGGTGTTGTGTAATGAAATTACATTGAACCCAAATATGTTTTATTTACTTTAAACCGAAATAATTTCATATGCTGAATATGCATTATCGGCATTTTTAAATTATGTTAAATATTTTAATTGTTACAATATATTTATTTGTATCAGATTTCATAACAAAGTCAGTAAACAGTATGACTTGTATGAAAATATACAACAACAACAATTAGTAAATCGTCATATGCAATTATCTATGACAACAAATTGCATATAGAATATTATAATAATGGAAAACATATGATATTATTACTAAGGGTTTTTGAGTTCATTGAGTTCGTTCACTGTTAAATTGGGTAATTACACAACACGTACCGGGTGGCTAAAAATGCTAAAGGAGCATTTTTAGCATATAAAAGACTTAGTAATTTGGTGGTTCTGGATTCGACTTCATACCTCAAAGCTCAAAGCAAGAGGTATCGTAACAAGTAAAAGTTGTTTTATTTAAATAATTAAAACCCTAGTCGATCACCGAGGCCAAAGGAAGAACGCTGGACAATTCCAAAATACAAAAGGAGCAACACAACATTGGTGCCGTGACCAGGATTAGAGCTGCGTTCTCTAATCTAAAATTCTGGGGTGCAGGGGAGTACTATGTTAATTATTACGTGGTTTATATGGTTTAGCAGCTCTGCAGCCGGCGCTTCTATAGTAAATCGGAAATTGGATTCGGCAGCAGCATTATTCGAAAAGGAAGGTGAAATGCTTGTATATCAAAGCCAAATTGAGGTATACACTAAATTTCAGCTAACACCGATAAAGAAAATAGAGAATTTTGCGAAATTAATAACCAGCTTGCTAACGCAGTCTTGCTCGTTATTACGTAAACTTAAGAAAACAGAAGAAGTTAATTGTAATTGGTGGTTAACAGGATTAAATACATATGCGGAGACTTTAAGGAACGAGATGGATAAGACGAATCATTTCTTTTCGCGTAGGGTGAAGCGGCGTTATATAAATGGAGTAGGTAGTTTATCAAAAATGTTATTTGGAACAATGGACAGCGACGACGCGGACAAAATATACGAACGACTGGAAGTATTAGAAAAGGAAGGGGATAGACGGTTAGAGGTCATGAATAAACACGCCGCAATAGTCACGTCAAATTTAGACTTTGTTAGGAATACGGTGTTGAATTTAACAGGGAATATTAATGAGTTGAAATTGAAAATACAACAAGTAGAAGCCAGCTTGTTGTCGGACTATAGCGCAGCAAAGTTAAAAATTAAAATCAACACTTATCAACTAGAGATGGACCAGGTAATAGCCTTAGCCCAGCTGAAACTTAGTCAAGTGCAAAATTTAATCAAGGAACAGGGGGAAGCGATTAATGCATTACAAAATCATAAGTTACATCCGTCAATAGTAGATTCAATAATATTATGGCAATTAGTGCATAATATAACGGCAGGATTGTCTCATGACGCATTACATCAGTTCAAGTACTTAACCAGATAACAAGGATCGAGACGTCACACCAGGACGGGCAAGTTCGTATCAAAATAATAATACCTTGGCTCGAGAAGGAACAATTCGAATTATATAAAATATATCCGTTACCAATTCCATTGGAAAATAATAATTTTGCTATGGTAACACTAGAATGGGACTATTTAGCTAGTAGCGACTGGGGACATTTTTTACACTTCTCAAATCAGGATGTTAATGCATTATGCGTCACGGTAGGGAATCAGGCAAACGACAAATTCACCATGTGTAAGCAAACACAACCAAAAATGATTCAAGCTCCATCCAACAATTGTGTAATGGAAATCTTGCAACACCAAAGGTTGGACCCGGAGGTAAAATACAAAAATTGCAAATTCAGAATAACATCCGATTTAGAAAACCAGTTCCACTACAAGCGGATAACACTTGGTTATATATGTTTATGCATGAACAACAGCTAGTGAGTTACTGTAAACCAACCACAGTTAAAACCACTCTGGCACACGTGGGAATTGTAGCATTAAACGATCATTGCAATTATATAATTGGGAATTTAGAGCTTCCTTATAAAAATACTTTTGAACGGACGCTCAACGACACTAACGTTGATATTTGGATATCACCACCATTTTCCTTATTGGGGGAATTAAATCCAATAGTTTTAAACTTAACAACTAAAACTAATGTTACCACGGATATTAAATTAACAGACGTAAAAACATTAACTGAGGAGTTTAGGAAAAGGGGTCGGGGAATAGAGGAGTTAAAAACCGTTTTGAAGAACGAACAAAAGCGAACGGAACTAGAAATACTGAAGAAAAATAAGGAAAAATGGCACATGAGCCTTTTAGGTTTAACATCGTCAATATGTATACTGTTAGTTTGCATATTAGTAATCCGCAAGGTACTGAAACATAAAAGGAAACGAGCAGTCACAAAAAATATTCAATCTGACCGAGTAGAAAAAGCAAGAGATTGGAAACCAATGTTGGCAAAACCAACGGAATTAACCATCCATAATCTCGAACAAAACCAATCTAATGACCGGTCGCGACCACACATGACCACCGCATTTTCACCCCAAGATGCTATGAAACAGAAAAAAATGAAAAATGAGCATAGAAAACTACCCGCATTAACTTTTCGAGAAATTTAAAACCACGTAATTGTGACCAAATTTATTAAGTTAGCTTTAGTTTTGTCATTACTATTTTTATACTATATGATATGTCACTTGCGAAATTTCTAATTAGAGCTAAATTTTAATAAATAAAAAATTGTAGGATTTAGAACCACAACACAAAAAATATATAAGAATATACCGAGGAAAAATAAAGATTATATCATAATAAATTAAAATTATATCATATAAAATTATGTAATTATCAGTTGTTTTAGAAAAGGAGAGGATAATTTTTGTTAAGTTATTGTTAAAACTTAATATGAAGTTTTTTTTTGTAAAATTGTTATTATAAAGTTTTTTTTTATATTGAAACAGTATAAAAAATAAAGACAATAAAGAAAAAGAAATGAGAATGGAAGGGGATCTATAGAAGTCTCTAGATTCTTTAATTCTATTTTATAATATATGTAATTGATAATTCATTAAATCTAAATTATAAGAAAAGTAAATCTATATCGAATTAAATATTCGATATATGTTAAATTAAATTCATTAAATTTAAAATAAATTAAAACCTAATAAAAATAAAAATAAGGAAGATCAACAAGATCTGTTTTTAAAAAATATCTTAATTATTAAAAATTTTACAAAAATACAAGAAAATAATATTATAGAAACAGAAAGATTTTAAAAATCTTAAACAAAATAAAATCTAAACAAGTAAAACCTATACTGAAAATAAAGTTAAAAATTAAATAAAATCAAATAGATCTATTTTATTTTAAAAATATTAAATAGAATTTCAATAAGAAATGATTAAAAGATAATTAATTATTTTAAATGATTTTAAATACTATATGTTAAGAAATTGAAGAATTATAAAGAATTTTACTTATATTTGAAAATAATTAAATTAAGTTTTGGGTTTACGATCATGTTTAAATAATCTATTAAATAATACTATACATAGATGTAAGTAAATTTTTTTTTGTTATTGTTGTAAGAAAAATGTAAATCTTATAGATTAGAATTAAGAAAATTATAAGTTTTATAACGTTTTTTTTTTGGGTAAAATAAAGATATTTGCATTACAGGTATTAGGTTGAATGTTTCGAAACACCAATTTGTAAAAAATAAGTCTATTTTTTAACTTGGGAAAGGGAGGTGTTGTGTAATGAAATTACATTGAACCCAAATATGTTTTATTTACTCTAAACCAAAATAATTTCATTTGCTGAATATGCATTATCGGCATTTTTAAATTATGTTAAATATTTTAATTGTTACAATATATTTATATGTATCAGATTTCATAACAAGGTCAGTAAATAGTATGACTTGTATGAAAATATACAACAACAACAATTAGTAAATCGTCATATGCCATTATGTATGACAACAAATTGCATATAGAATATTCTAATAATGGAAAACATATGATATTATTACTAAGGGTTTTTGAGTTCATTGAGTTCGTTCACTGTTAAATTGGGTAATTACACAACACGTACCAGATGGCTAAAAATGCTAAAGGAGCATTTTTAGCATATATAAGACTTAGTTATTTTGTTGTTTCTTTCGAAATTCGACTTCATACCTCAAAGCAAGAGGTATCGTAACAAGTAAAAGTTGTTTTATTTAAATAATTAAAACCCTAGTCGATCACCGAGGCCAAAGGAAGAACGCTGGACAATTCCAAAATACAAAAGGAGAAACACAACACAACACACCACCGAGAATGTTTATAAGACCACGACGAGTACGTTTATTTTTTAGTAAGTCTGGCGTTACTGTTTTTAAGTTATGCTGTAAATTTTGTAATTCCCTGTGTAATAATGGGTAATTATTATCATGATTTTTCAACTTTAATAGATTTAAGTTTTTTCCTAATTGTTGAACTATTTCGTTATATTCGGTTAAATTAACTATGTGTATTAATTTCGTATAGGTATCAATAATAGGTTTCTCGTCCAGTCTTAGAACAATAAAACCATTTTCATCTTTTACTTGTGTGATATTATCTATGGATTGCATTAAGATTGGTGTGATAACCAAAAATATTAGTTTTAGACACATTTCCTGAAATTACAAAAGATAAAAAATTTTTTTTTTTTTGTTTAGAAAAAACGTTCGGAAGTGTTGTTATGTTGTTAATAAAAAAAAATAAGCAAATAAGTTAAGAGGTTAGTGTTATTTCATTAGTATTTAATTAGTTAATTAGTGTTTAATTTTGATATTCGTATAGGTATCAATAATAGGTTTCTCGTCCAGTCTTAGAACAATAAAACCATTTTCTTTTCCTTTGTTTTTTATGGTATTTTGTTACTCTTTTATTACCGGTGTTTATTACATAATTTCCATCTATTTTGTATTTATTTAATTTCTTATATTTTGGTTTATTTTTGCCTATTTCTCTGTTGATAACAATATTTTCGTTCAAAATCGGATTAATCTCTTTGTTTTTGTTTAAATTTTCAGTCCATTTAATTTTGTCTACTTCGTATTTTTTTGCTAAAGTTTGTATATCATATTTGTCGTAATTTTTTTTTATAAAATCAATTGGTTTTAGGTTAGTTGTAGAATGAATTGTTGAATTATAAATTGTTATAATTTTAATAATTTTATCGTCTAGTTCATCTAGATCAGCCATGCACAACCTTTTCAACGCTGTAGGCCGCATTAGCAAATTAATAATTGAATGTGGGCGACAGGACAATTACAAAAATAAAACTCTAGAACCAGTTATTATTATATACTTTATTATAAAAAAAAGAAAATTAATATTCAAAATAATTCATAAAATCTCAAAATATTATTAGTAACTATAATTACAAACAACTTAATTTTAATGAGATTTTTGTGGTTGCATATTAGATGCCAACTTTTTCATATCTGGGGTAATATTTGTAGTAGCTACTTTTACCACGGCATTTAAATTTTCATTTGTAAGTCGGTTTCTTTGAATTGATTTATTCAACTTCATTATTGAAAAAGTTTGCTCACAAATACACGTACTTCCGAATAAACTTCCACAAAGCGCTGCATTTTGTAGTAAATATGGAAAGTTTTCTTTAGGAAGACATCTATAGAAGTTCATTAAATCCCCTTCCTTAAATTTGGACTTCAATTCTTCGTTACACTGAATATCAATAAGCTCAAGTTGGAATTTTGATTCGGCATTTTCATGTAATGCTTCAAAAGGATTAGCCAATATGTTGAACATTACGATAAAACAAAACTTTTCTGTCCATTGCTCGTCTTTCATCTTCGAACTTCCGTTTCTTAAGTTGTTTTGATACCGACTTATTATTTTTTAGGACCAAATTAAACAAAAAACTGAATAAAACTATGCAAAGTACGAACTCAAACAGAAGAGTAAAAATAATTTCTTCCGTTAATTTAAAATTTTTATCACACCATTTAAAAAATGTTGAGTTTGCATGGCATACTGAGATTCATTTTTTAAGTAATAACATAAAATATATCACGCATTAGAATTCATTTTTTATATATGCGGACATAAAAAAATCTCAACCAGTAATTGAGGGTACTTTTTTAGTGTCGTTTCATTTCATATCGGATTATTTTCTTATGCATTTCAATGTAATTGCATAATTTCACAATTAGTACACAACAAATTTTTTTTATTTAAAGATACAAATTATAAATAAATTAGGGCCGCAGCAAATATAAAATCGGGCCGCATGTGGCCCGCGGGCCGCGGTTTGTGTATGGCTGATCTAGATCGTTATTTTCTTTGTCAGCTTCTATTATTCTTAAGTGCTCATTTAGAGTACCGTGAAATCTTTCAACATCGGAGTTACCTGTTTGTTGACCAGCTGTTGTTGCGTGAAATTTTATATCATTTTCTTTTAGGAATTGTTCAACTGAATTGTGTATGATGCCTTTTTCATTATCCGATATTAATGTATCCATTTTACCTAGGTAAGTGATTCTTTCCTTAATCCCTTTCAGAATATCCACGCTCGATCTTCTAATTTGTGGATTGTAGCGTGTTTCGAAAATTTGTCTATCATAGTGAGATACATAATTTTTCTATATGGAAACAAATGTCCATGTTTACAATGTGATTAAAATATTTTGGGGTTTCTGTGTGTTCGAATAAGAATCTGGTAGGATGTCTGTCATGTTTAGCTAAATTACAAACATCGCAGTTATTGATAAATTTATGAATTAATTGTAACATTTTGGGATAATAGTAAAGAGTTTTCAATTCAGCAAATGTTTCGGATATACCTCTATGATTCGATTTTAGATGTGTTTGTTTTATAATGGTTATCATTTTATCTTTATCTGATATATCAGTTAATTTATTACTAGATTTTAGCATTTTTAAAAATTTGGTATTAGCGAAATTTTCAATGTAAAGGTTTTGGAATTGAATGTACAATGTGGTGTTATTGCAATATACACACACTGATAAAAATAAATTGAATATTCCTAAATTTAAAATAGTAATAAAATTCCGTTTTACATAGTAAAATTACGTTTAAGTATAGTAATTTAAATAATAATTATGTAATAATGCAGTTAATGTAAATATTAAATAACTTAACCTTAAAATTCCATTTTTATAAAGTACGATTTTTTTCTATTACTTAAAAAATGTATTATTACTATATTTTTATGTAATATACTGCATTGTTAACGGAAAATTATTGCATGGATATAGTAATAATGACGCCGTAAAACTTGTTGAAACATGTAATTTGTCATAAGTTTAGAATTATTTCGTGAGTAAAGACGTGTTCTGGAAAAGTTTTTTGTCAACAAAATTTGTGTTTAAAAGTAAAATTTGTGTTTAAAAGTAAAAATTTAATTATTAAATTTAGTTTATTATTGTAAGTATTTTTTTATACTTAATTAACAGAAATTAAGTGTAATTCTTGTGATTTTAAAAGTGACATACTGAAAATATACCACAAACATCAATTTGTACATAGACTCCAGAAAAATAAAAAATTTTGTTGTGCATATAAAAATTGTTCATAGTTTTGGAACACTTCGAAAAGCTTATTACATAATATATCTGTTTCAAAATATTTCGAAAATTACCAGGAAAATAAAAATAATATTCAGAAGTATTTTCGAAAAAAGTCACTTATCTATGAGAATAACGAAGAGTATCCTGAAAATGAAATTTTAATCAAAATTTTAGCTTCACATTTTAAAGAAGATGTGAATTTCAGGTTCAACAGATTTCCGGTAAGTTTAACAACAACTATTTTAATTTAATCTATAATTTTTCCTGACAATTTTTTTTTTGTTCTTATACTTCGGACAGAGAATATTAAAATATAAAATTAATACTTTTTTGTTTGCATAATTCATGTTTTTTCTTACAGATTGGAACAATTATAGCCGAAATAGTTCCTCCTGCCTCTACTCCGTGGTTTGGAATTATTGGTAAGTGAATAAGATAATATTAGATTTTCAGCATGATTTCAAATGTATATAGTACATATGTATATGTTTTGAGAAATTATTATCTGGAAATGTTTTTTTTTCTTATTTTGTTAAAATAAGTTTTAATAATTTTGTTGTGTCTGATAACGACTTTTAATCTTTCAGAAACTCCAGATGATAACAACGTATTTTATTTATTCGCTGATGCTCATCTAATTAATTCAAGCTCAATTACTTTTCAAGAAGCGTTAATCCAAATATCCGCATTGTACTTCATGTATAATATAGAATATCCAAACAGTGGCGTAGCTAAGATTTTTGGGCCCTAATGCAAACAACAAAAATTGGGCCCCCTATTAATTTATTTATGATTAAAAATTCATATCTTTAATTTTAATAGCATTTATTCTTTTCAATTAAAATAAGTGTAAAAAATAGTAGAATTTAAAAAACTTTTTTTCTTGCTTTTGCATTAGCAAAATTGTGAATTAAATCACTTACGTCCATTTTTGCAGCTTCTTTTGACTCAATAGCTAGCAAAGCAAGATCTTTAAGCCTGTTTTGACCAATTGAATTTCTTTTATATTCTTTTATTATTTTCAGTTTACTAAAAGTACGCTCAACACTAGCAACTGTTACTGGCAACGTAAAAAATAATATAAAAACAGTATATACTTCAGTCAATTCGCTTTCTAGACAACTATACTTTTCAAGCAGTAAATCTAAAAAGTTTCTTATTGACATTTCTTCTCTAAGATCGTTTTTGATCATTGAAACCAAATATATAAATTGGTTAGGGAAACTTGGAGATATTACTTCTTCATATTTTTTTACTAAATTAGTACATTCATTTAAAATGTCAACTTCTTTCATTCTCAGAAGTCTTTTAGGCAGTAACAATCCGAAATAATTGTTTACTAATTGCATTCCAGCAAAACGGGTTCTTATTTGAGAGCTCATTTGGTCAATAACATAATTGAAAACATTAATTTTAAAATGGGACTCTCTATTCTCAAATACATGGTCCATTGATAATTCATCAAAATGTCTTTTAACAATCCGCTGACGTTTTGATTGGAAACTAGTTACAATCCCCCATTTCTTAGCTTGTTCTTCAGCTATAGACTTTATTTGTTGAAATGAATTTCTTAATTCACATATTTCTTTTAAAACTCGATTTAATACTGTAGTTGCTTCATCGAGATCAGTATCTTGTTTCTGCAAACATTTTGAAGCAAAATTGACTTCCGACATAATTTTAAATAAGAATACGCTCATAAATACAAAATCAAATGTGGTCATATTCTTTTTGATCTGCAATGCTTCTTCTCTTTCTTCTAATTTTTTGCTTTTAAGATTAATTTCAGTTAATGCTTTTAAGATGTCCACAAAACGTACTTTTACCGCAATTATAGACTGTATTCTGCCTGACCAGCGTGTTGGGTTAAGTTTTTTTAATGTAACTTCTGACTCTCCGCTAAATGAGGAAAGAAGATCCCACCTCTTTACGCTATTTCCAAAAAATAAGTAAATATTTTGAAGTGTGGTATAAAATGAGGATACAGCTTGACAAGAACTTACACTATCATTAACAACTAGATTTAAATTATGACTATGACAATGTACGTATTCAGCATTTTTTTGAATTTGTTTCATCCTGCTCTGTACACCGTTGTATACGCCAGACATAACACTAGCGCCATCATAACCTTGGCCGTAGCACTTTTCAATTGGAATATTAAGTTCTTTCAAAATTAGCATTACTTGATCCACCATTCCTTTTGCTGAATGATCTTTTAGTTCATAAAAACCCAGAAATGTTTCCTTAATCTCAAGTTTTACAAGGCGTTCATTTGCATCACGTAACACATGAACGTATCGAATAATAATACTTAACTGATCTAATTTCCTAATATCTTGTGTTGTATCTAACAAAAGTGAATAAAAAGGGGAAGTATTAATTGTGGTTATCAATTTTCTTAGCAGCGTTTCTCCCAAGCAATGTATCATTTCATTTTGTATTTGCGGACTTAGATAGTTAGTTGAACCAGATGGTAAGTTAATAACCTGCTGCATAACATTATCATAATTCGCCAGTAATTGAACTTGTGATAAAAAGTTTCCATTATAAACTTCAGAAAATCCTTCCCGATGTCCACGAAATCCTAAAGAATTTTTAGCGAGCATAAGCGTTATTCGAAATAAACGCTCAAGAACCATTTTCCAAAAAGATGCTTTAGAACGTACTTCTTCTTCAGAAATTTTATCAATGGTTTTATTTTTCTTCCACAATTGGTGAATCGCGCAAGCTTCAATATGCTTTTGTGATGAACTATGGATTTTAATGCTCATTGATAAATTTGTCCAATCTCTAAATCCAGAACGCCATGAACTATTGACATTCGAAAAAAGCCAGCAAGGTTCACAATAAGTTGAATCTAAAATTGTAGAATAACAAAGCCACAAACGTGGAACTGGACCGTATATTGATTTAGAATAGTAATAGCTTTCGCTGAAACTTCTATAACCTTGATTCTTATCTTTAGGAAAAGGTCCTTTAGGCCGGTGAGGGTTAAGACTTATAATAAAACGTTTTAGTTGATCGTCATCAAAAATATTTCTATTTATGTATTGGCCCATATCACTAGTTTCACTTTCAATATGACCGATTTTTTTTGAAGTTTGTTCCAAATTTAATGAATTTTTATTTATGGTTTGACTTATATCATTATTAGAATTTTTATCATTATCGATAATATTAGTAGTAGCTGTTTGCGAGCTTTCAATTTCAATTATATTCTCTGAATCTACAGTAATTTTGGTACTTTTTGAAAAAAAACTATCAAGTTTTAAATTTTTTTTTAAATCTTCTTCTTTTTGTTTTTTGAGTTTTCTTTTTTGTGCACCACTCATAACTTTCTTTGAACCCTCCATTGTAATTCAGAAACTGTATTTAATAAAAATATATTATGTAATACTGAATCTAATATAAAACAAACTAAAGTATACAATATTGTTTGTATATCACTTATTCTCATACAATACATTTATTTGATAATATAACATTATATTCAAAATATAAAAAACATACTTTTCAATTATACAGCTTTATTCTCTATGAATTTATGTTTTGAACACAAAATTGTAATAAATAATTCCTTCAAATTCTTAATTTCTTTTTAGAAATTTGTAAGTTACACAAAGAACTAGTAAACACAACTAAAACTGTATTTTAAATTTAAAAATATTAATCTAAAAATATTAAAGAGTTGCATAGCTACTAGCTAGCCTACTAAGGAATTATTTATTAGAATTTTTTAATTTTTTAAATAAACCACTGACAAAATATATGTACATAGCATGAAATTTTTTGGAAATTTTGCATAAAAATTTCCATAGTAATGGCATTATCGATAATATCAATCATATCAATAGCAGCAAAAATTTAAATAAATATGTTAGATTTCGAAGTATAGAATTTGAAATTTTTTTGTTCAAAATGTGTATTTATATATCCTTTAAAAATAAAAATTTATTCCATTTCATATATAAATATGAATTTGTACAAAATTTTTTGGGCCCTCTGTTTTACCAGTTACTGATGGGCCCTAATGTTTTGCATTACCTCGCTGTTAGCTAGCTACGCCGCTGTATCCAAAAGAGCTGTCTTTGACGCTTGAATTTTTTGAAAAATATTTCTTTAAGCATTACACAGGACTAAGTCGAGGTAGAAAAAAAAATTTGAACTCCAAATCGCGAGTACTTAATTTCATAATGAAATTAAATAATCAAGAAAATTAATATTTTTTAATTTTTTTTGCTCTTAGTAAGAAATATTTTCTATAACTAAATGTAAAATTAATAATTTAAGCTGTATTATTAATAATTAATTAATACTTTTGCCTTATATGTATATATATTATGAATAATAACTGTTTTAAAAACAATCTAATTTTTAATGAATACAATTTCATATTAAATACTTATAATTACAAAGTATATTATTGAATTCTAAAAATGTATTATTAAATTACTTTTTATATTTTTATTAGTGTTTTAAAAACAATTATAATAAAATTAAAAATTACTTTGAAAAGTAAATACGTATTAATTTTCTAATTTGTTTTAAAATTTTAAAATCACCCTGTAAAAATGGAACGACCCTATATTCATGAAACGACCCTGTATACATACATAATGATTACGGATAAATTACACACACTGTTGGTAAAAAGATATGTATCTAAAACAGTAATATTCCATAATTATTATACGAAATCGTTTACTACAGAGTTATGTAATATTACAGATTGTATTTAGGTTACTACTCTGAATGTGGGCAAAAAAAATGCCTACATTCAGAATAGTAATTATTTTTATCAGTGACATTAGGCCTTTATCAATAATGCATCGTTTCATTAATTCTAATAAATTAATTCTAATAAAATCTTTAGTGACATGAATAATATTTTGGCATTTTTTATTGATAATTTTGGTTATACATTTTTCTTTGTCACTAGAATAAATATAAATTTGGTTTTTATAGATATTAATTGCTTTTTGTGTTATTCTAATATAGTGAGAATCATCTTCACGAGCGCTATGAGAATCATCTTCACCAGCACTAGTTGACATTATTTCATTATTATCGTCATTATTATTTTTGTTTGTAATTTTGCCATCATGACAAATTTGGTTATTATTAATATCGTATTCATTAAAAATATTTAGTAACATTATTTCATTTTTATCATTTTCATTGTTTCCTAAATTAGAATATGGAAAACGGCTTAATCCGTCTGCTACATAATTGTCTTTGCCTTTCAAATAATTTATGGTAAAATTGTACTCATTTAGCTGTATTTTCCAGCGCTGTATTTTCATATTTGGCTCTTTTAAACTGTTCAACCACACAAGGGGTTTGTGATCTGTTTGAATTAGAAATTCTCTACCATACAGATAAGTGTGGAAATATTTAACTGACCATACGATAGCCAAAACCTCTTTTTCTATTGTTGAATATTTTTTTTCGTGTTCATTCAATGTACGTGATGCAAAGCATATTGGGTGATTACTTTGGCTTAATACTGCGCCTATTGCGTAGTTGGAAGCATCATTAGTTAACGTAAACTTTTTACTGAAGTCAGAATTTATTAAAATTGTGTCAGAGGTTATTAAAATTTTTATTTTATTAAATGAATTAATGAATTCTCGATCATTTTTATTAATTTTAGAGTTTTTTTTAAATATTCCACCATTGGGTATGCCACTTTGGCTATGTAATATTACAGATTGTATTTAGGTTACTACTCTGAATGTGGGCAAAAAAAAATGCCTACATTCAGAATAGTAATTTTTTTTGTGTCAGTGACATTAGGCCTGTATCAATAATGCATCGTTTCATTAATTCTAATAAATTACTATCTTTAGTGACATGAATAATATGGGTATGCCACTTTGGCATAATCTTTTATAAATTTCCTGTAATAGCCACTTATGCCTAAAAATGATTTAATTTCTTTTCGTTGTTGGTAAAGGCTTTTTTTGGATACATGCTACTTTCTTTTGGTCTGGTTTAATACCGCCATTTGTAATTACATGTCCTAAGTAATTTGTAAAGTTTTTTGCAAAGCTACATTTATTAACCTGGATTTTTAAATTATTTTCTCTTAGTCTTTGGAGAATTTTCTTTATAGAAAAAAGATGTTCTTCTAATGAAGTTGAGAATATTAAAATGTCGTCCAAATATACGACGCATATTTTATTTATGTAATCTTTTAAAACGTTATTTATTAATCGTTGAAACGTTGATGGTGCATTCTTGAGACCGAAAGGCATTCGAGTAAATTCGTAATGACCATTAGCTGTCGAAAAGGCTGTTTTAAATCTGTCATCTGGATGAACTTCAATCTGATGAAATCCTTTTGCCAGATCGATTGTGGAGAAATACTGACATTTTCCCAGTTTATCGAATAATTCGTCTATATTCGGTAAAGGAAATTTGTCATCAATTGTATTATCGTTAAGTTTCCGATAATCTATAACTATTCTCCATTTTTTGCTTATTAGAATTATCTAGTTTTTTGGGTACAACCCAAATTGGAGCATTGTAAGGAGATGAACTATTAGTTATTATGCCTTGGTTAAGCATTTCTTTTATTTGTTGATCTACCTCTTTCCTATGAATTTCTGGGTATCGATAGCTTTTAGAATAGATTGCATTTTTGTTTTTTGTTATAATTCTATGTTTTATTTTGTTGGTAAATGTTAAATTAATGTTTTCGTAATAAAATACGTCCTTGAAGCTAGTTAGAATTTGGTTTATTTTGTTCCTGTCGTCTGTTTGTAGATGTTCGGCGAAATTTATTTCTAACGGATGGGGAATAGAATTATTAATATTATTATTGACGTCTATAACCTCGTTTAAGTAAGAATTGTGATAACAAAATTCTTCATAATTATTTAAAAAGAAAGGTATTTTTGCCTTAAGTGTTATAAGAAGTCGTTGTTCATAATCAATGATTGAATTTAGTGGTACTAGTATATTGTTACCAATTATACCATCGAATTGATCATGAAAATTATATTCTATAAAATCAACTTGTTTTTGTTCGTTAAAAATTTCGAATAATGGAATACGACATTTAGCTTCTGATTGAATTATCCTATTTAAAACTTTTAATGGTTGTGGTGGAGAATTTATTTTCCACTTTGGATGACATATATTTTTATTTATAATACTAAATTCTGCACCACTGTCTATTATGAATTTTAATTTTTTTACTTTCGTATTAATTGTTATATAGGATAATTGTTTAGTGTTTCCTGATGAAAATTTTGTTGTTCGGGAATTTCAGCATTTACTGAAACGTCCATTAGTTCTACTACAATGTTATTTCGTTGCTCAGTGTTTTGATTAGCAGAATAGTTTGTACGTTGGGTTTGTCTGCTTCGGGCAAAATTTCTAGGATAAGAATTGTTATTGTTACTTTGATTATTATAAGTTCCTTGATTTGAACTGTTGTTGTTATTATAGTTATTGGAATAATTTGTTCGTCGAGTTTGAGTGCTCTGCAGAGAGTTTCTCTGATTTTGTTTAGTATAATTATTATTAGGAACATAAGAATTATTTTGATTATTATAATTAGTGTTATTGTAATTATTATTTCTATTAGTATGATTGGCATTTTGCGATTTATTATTATTATAGTTTCTATTAAATTTTTCGTGATTGGAGTTTTTGTATAATTGGTTCCTCGTTTGAAGACCTGTAAATTTTAAATAGCCATTAGAAGCTATGATTTCGTAAGCTTCAGTCATTGTGTTTGGATCTCTGTTTATAATGATTCCGCGAACAGGTTCGGGTAAATTTTCTTTAAATACATTCAATGTTATTCTATTATTACTTTGGATTTGTTCTTTCAATAAAGTTCCTTTTAGTAGATGTGAATTATTTAGTCTACATAACAGATTATTAAGTTTTTTATAAAATTCCTCGACTGTAGAGTTACAACGAGCTATCGTAATGTAATCGATCAATTTTGATGTTGGAATTTTTTCACCGTGACAAGATATTAAAATATTTTTTAGATCCGTCCAAGTGTCTGGTCGTCCATTTGTTAATAAACTATTTCGTGCGTCACTCACAACTCTTGGATATAACCTAACATTATTTTTTTTTTCCTCAACATTATTTAAATTTGCAATTAAAGGGACCAATGCTTCAATTCTGTCTATAAAATTAGACAAATGATTTTTATCGCCACTAAATGGGACAATATATTAATTAGCATGTAGCAATACATTTAATTAGCATGTTAAAATGACTAACACTGTTTGCAGTTACAATTATAGATTCATTACTAGTATTTAGCATTTTTAGTTATAATTATTACAATATTTTTTTTGTATTGACTACGAGTGTAATGTATAATTCTATAAAGTTACTTGAATATTTAATAAAACTTATTTTATTTTACAACACTTGATTAATATTATTCTTAACAATTAAAAATTTTTTTTGTGTATATATGTTTAGGGATGATAAAGTTGGGTTTCTGGTAGTTGATAGTTGATAGTTGATCTTGGATGTTTAGTTGTTTGTTTAGATTTATTTTAATAATTACTTTTTTTTTTTTTTTTTTATGTAACTTTTTTATTTTTCTACGAAATAACTTTTATTAGTTTGAGTTCGTTTCAAGATTGATTAACAATTAATTTATTTATGTATTTAGAATTTAGTCTATTTCTTAACAGAACAAATTCACTTAAAAATTGTTTAAAATTTACAATCTTTTTATAACAACGAAACTAATTTATGGTTTAGACCGACTGCGCCAGTTATATTATAATGAATTTTCTAAGTTTAATTAGAGCGAATTTTATTTATCTGGTTATTCGTATACAAAGGTTCTTAAAAAACTAAACTAAATAAATTTATGTATTTAGATTTACTTGATTTTGCTTAGATTCTAGATCTAGACTGTGGGAATTGTCAATTAAGCACCTTCCGTGTGTGAACATTATCATTATCAGTTTTTATTTTAATTTTAAAATTACTTGTATTACATTTTATTTTATTTGATCTTTAATGAAAACTGATATTAGATTATATTACAATTGACAATTCTAGTAGTTTTAGATTATAGTAATGTATAATATAATGCAACAATATTAATTTTTCGTAGTCATAAATATTTAAAGGCTTATTTATTTTTGTATAAAGAGTACTCAATTGTCCTCGGATTAATGTACATTCTATTTTGGGTAAAGTCTATAAAAAAAAGAAGATAAAATAATATTAATCAGATTTTTAAATTAAATTATTATAAACTTATTTAATTTATGGATTTATGTTGCTCTGGCGTTTTCTGGTTCAATCTTTTTTGTCGAAAATTGGCTTTCTTTATTTTTCTTTCTTCTAAATGTATCAATGATATTGAAATTTCGGATGGCTGTTGCATTATTTACATCGGTCCAACAAAAATAGTATTTAGTATTTTTGTTAAGTTTCCTTTCTCCTCCAATATTCTCTTTTCTGATAAAAATATGTAAATAATGTTATTTATTTTAGTAATGTTATTATGTATATTAAATTATTATTTTTTGCAACGGATGGACAGACAGACACCAAAACGTTAACATAAATGATTTTTCGCTTCTCAGAAAGAAAAATTTCATATTTATTTAAACAAAATTTTCCAAATATATAAAACATTTTTTTTGGCAGATATATATATATATATATATATATTATATATGTATTTCACAACTGATATGTTTACGGAACAATTATATAATATAAAATAAACTGACTATGGAATTTTACTTATTTTTATATAATTGCGCATTGTAATATAATTTCTTTCACTGAATGAAATACTATATAAATGAGACATTTCATAAAGATATTTTTTGTTTCAGATAATGAATCCAAACTCAATTCACTTTCTGAAATTTTAGATAATTGCCAAGTGGGAATAATCGAATATCTGATAGAATTAGCATCACTGGCCTAGTCTAACAAAATTCTCGGTTAACGAACAGAAAATCTGTTCGAACAGACAATTTTCAGTAGTTTTGAAAATTTGTTCAACGAACACACATGTTAGCTGGGTTTTATATTGGGATTCGCTACGTAATCCCAATTACAAAATCAAAAATTAAAAATTTAAAAATTACAAAATCCCAAAAAAAAAACAATCAAAAAAGAAAAATTCACATTGTAAAAATAATATTTGTTTAAACATGCGCGCGAATTATGTTTTGCGTTACCGTTTTGTATAAAAAAATTACTTTAGATTTAATATTCAAACAATTTATTTATTAATGCAATCGAATCTTTAATTAAAGTTTACTAGTTGCTATGAAATTAATATCAAAACTGCTTATATTCTATAATATTCGAACTTATATAGGCTGTCTTATGTTATTCATAAATATAACTTTTTAATTTCTAATAAACTTTCAACTTTGACCTGACTTTTGTACATTCATATTTATTATCATTATCTATCTGGACAATATTGATATTCTTATCATTAGTATTAGTCATTGCTTTCTTATATACAACTTGTCCCTCCTTTATTTTAGAATTCTCCTGAATTCTTTCTTATACAGCATGTTACTACAAAATTTGTTACCGGTATAAATAATGATTTTAATACAATAATTATAATTATATTTAAACCTATTGATACATATGTGTTTATGATGATTAGAATCTTTTAGTTCTATTATTGCTTTAATATTTTTTTAGTAATTTAATTTAATATCTTCAAAAGTAATTTTATCTGTAAAATTTTTTATTTGTACTATATGTATTGGGATAATAAAATCTTTCTTTTATTATATCTCTTGTATTTGAAAATGATCTAAAATTTTTAAACAACAATTATTATAATTTATTAACTAGTTACCATTACAATCCATTTTCCTATTGCCGCAACTATGAATAATATTTAAATTATAGGCATTTTTAATTATTATCGTTTCATCACCTAATACAATAATTTTTGTAATATTATTTTTTATTAACTCACAATTTTCTCTAAAAATACAATGTTTGCTTAAAATTAATTCATTAATTGTTTTTAATTCAATTAATAATCAATAAATCTGGCATAATCAATTTCCTTTTTGAATTTATTTGGAATAGGTATTATAGTTTTTAATTGGATATCTTTAAATATTTTTGGAATTTTAATGGCAAATATTAATGTATTATTTTGTGACCAAAATTGGAAGTCGTTTGAATACTTCAATAAAGATTAAATTTGAATTGTGGTATAAAATTATTCTATTGTTTTAGTTTAGTACATACTCATTTTGAGACTTCACTTATTTGATAGCTACAATGGAAATGAATTTAAAAAAAAAACAAAAAACGCAAAGGTATTACTTTGGACACAAAAATAAAAGTTTTGGACTATCTAGAGATGGGATCGGGTCCAACTAATGTGGGAAAGCGACTTGGACTCAGTGAATCTACAGTGCGAACAATTAAAAAAAATGAAAATGCCATTAGAAAGTCCGTAATTGCTGGTAAAAATGTAAATGCAAAGAAAACGTCATACTCAAGAAATACTTGCATTGAAGAAATGGAAAAATTATTAACAATTTGGATTGAGGATCTCAACCAAAAAAAAATTCCAGTTGACACTGCCACGATAAAACAAAAGGCCCTCCTTATTTTCAATCGATTAATACGTACACAAGCATCAACATCATACCAAGGAAAAGAAAATGAATTTTCAGCCAGTGGTGGGTGGTTTTCCAAATTTATTGAGAGACATAATTTTCATAATTTAAAAACTAAAGGTGAAATTGCTTCAGCTGATCATGAAGCTGCACAAGAGTATCTTCCAAAGTTATTAAAAATGATATAAGACGGTGATTACACGGCAGACCAAATATTTAACGCGGATGAAACCGGACTATTTTGGAAAAGATTACCAAAACGGACATATGTTTCAAAGACCCAAAAATCAGTGGGTGGTTTCAAAGCTGCAAAGGATCGTGTGACATTTTTACTTTGCAGCAATGCTTCTGGTGATCGACTAATTAAACCGCTGTTAGTAAACAAAAGTCTGAGACCGAGAGTACTAAAGGGAAAGGATTTAAAAAATTTACGCGTTCATTGGATGGCAAACAAAAAGGCTTGGGTAACTGGAACTATATTCAAAGATTGGTTTGAGAAATGCTTTATACCAGAGGTGAAAAGTTATTTAGAGAAGAAGAAACAACCATTTAAAGTTCTTCTTATAATTGATAATGCACCAGGCCATCCGTTAATTGAACATCCTAATGTAAAGATCATTTTTCCCGCCAAATACTACATCAGTTGTAAAGATCATTTTTCCCGCCAAATACTACATCAGTTATCCAACCGATGGATCAAGGCATTATTTCTACTTTTAAAATGTACTACATCAAAAAAACTTTTCATTGCATTTTAAAAAAGCTAGAGGAAAATCCCGAATTAGATTTCAGTGCAGCTTGGAAAAACTTTTCTATCAAGGACTACATCTTATATGCATCTTTAGCAATTTCTGATATAAGGCAATCTACATTGAACGGATGCTGGAAATCTCTTTGGCCAGAATGTGTTGCAAGTGATTTATCGGTGGCAAGCACTTCAACCAATTATTCAGATATCATTGATTTAGCACGTTCCGCAGATGAAGAAATTTTTGCAGATATGACAAGAAATGATATTGACGAGATTCTTCTCGACCGGGAGCTCGATGATGAGGATTTAATTGAAATAGCTGCAGAAAACATGGAATCTGAAAATAGCAGCTACTGCGAAGAGAACGAACATCCAATTAAAGCAGAAACAATTAAACAAGGTCTAAAAATTGCATCAGAATTGTTAAACTATTTTAAAGCAAATGATACTGATCTCGAACGTGTACGAAGTTTTCAAAATGATTTAATACAATGCATGTTAAAATATAAAGAACTACATAAGAGTTTATTGGGTCCAAAAAGAAATATGCAAACGACATTAACTGAATATATGGTTAAAACTCAGGCACAGGTGCCAACTCAATCAGTGCGTCAATCTGAACTTGTTATTGATCTTGATTCAAATTCTAGGGATACCGATGAAAACTATTACAATAAACGGCTAAGAATAATTTCCACTTCAGATAGTAGCAGTGATTAACCAACAAACACGGGATTCAATAATTTGTCTATTTTATATTTTTGGTTTCGTATTGTTTTTGAATTGTTTTATTTTTATTTTTTTGTTTTTTTATGTATTTTATGCATGTTTTTTGTTATATAAATAAGTAATAAATTTGAATTTTAAAACTATGTATTGTTTTTTTTTTTTTTACGCGCATATTTTCTTGTACGCGATTTTTCTTGTAATTGGAATCAATTAATTAATTTGTATGAAAGGTTTTTTTTACGCGATTTTTTTTTACGCGTTCAGTGGCGGAACCAACAATCACGTAAAAAAAGGATTAGGTGTAGTAACTATTATATCGCTTGAGTATTCGCATGTGTCATAAACTAAATGTTAAAAATCTACTATCCCACACAATACCCTTCAATTGTTTTCCAATAAAAATGTCTAGGATATTGTTGGTCATATCATTTCAAATAATGAGGATAAGCGGAGACAAATTATGTATAGTTTATTTTTGAAGAAATGGAATGTAAACTTAAATTTGAAATGTTTTTTTGATATTCGTAAGAAAATATTTTTTTTAATCTTTGATTAATACGTTGAATTTGAGTAAATGCAACGTGTTTTTCAGAAGAACATGTGAACCTAAAATTTTAAATTTATTGAAATGTCTTACTTGCACACTAAATAAACAAAATTCATTAAAATTTTATTATTATTTAAACCCCAGTACAAGCGGCACAAATAAGTTCATAAGAAAGTGAAAATTTAACAATAACTTTTGAGTATATCTGTGCAGCTATAATGACAATTAAAAATATTATTACGGGTATGAAATATGTTTGCATTCAGTCTAATTAGACTACGGTTGTGTAACAATTTCTCTCTTAATTTGATATTTTCATTTAGCATGAATTAACATTTTCGCCACCAATTTAAGGTAAAAGATAATAGTCAATTATGTCTAAAAATACTCTTTAAAGTATTAATATATTTGAATTTTCTTAAAATTTTAGTTCTTTTATTTAATTAGATTCAATCAAAAATATTTACTACAGTAGACATAAAAGCTTATAAATTGACAGAAGTTGTATAAGCTATAATTAAATGTATGAAAAAAAATTAATAAAGTTTTTAAAAACTTTATAATATAATCCTTTCCCTTTTTAATTTCGACTAAATTAAATTTCAACTGAAAAAATCATTAAAAGAATATAAAGAAAAAACTCTTACTAATTTAACGAAATAATTAAACCCGCACAAAATTAAAGTTAAAAGCAACCCTTATTTAAAAAAAAAATCTTATTAAATTTATAAAAACATAATTGTTTAAGAATAAATTTCTATTTTTATTTACATACTGGGGTTTAATAACATAAAATTTCGCTCCAACCAAAACAACAAAGAAACACATCACTTATTTTTTTTTTAGTAAATTTCTTTACCCACCACATTTTACCAACTGTGACGTAAAATTACATTTTGTAAGAAAACCAGGCATTTTAGCTTACAATTTTTTTTGCAAATAATATAGTTTTAAAGTCGATTCAAGAAAAATTAAATTAAAAAGTTTAGTTTGCTTGGTTCACATTTATGATTATGGAAGTAAAATTTTTTTGCTGTTCTTTAACATCGAGTTTTTCTAGAATTTAAATATGTATAAATAAATGTTTTTGTCTAAATGCAATTTTCAAAAAACGCCTTTGTTACGTTATTCGCGTGAGCTTTTCTTTTTTTTGTTAACAAATCATTAAAATACCATTATTATATTTCATTCCATTCAACAGCCTGGACAATTTTTAGAGTAAACGAACTGTTGTGAGGTAATAAAATGAATTATTAGAAGCTATTTGATTATAAAATTAATTTATAAATAAGAGAATGATGAAACAAAAATGGTTTTGATAAATCAATAAAAAAACAAGTAAGAAAATTATATATTAATTAATATAAAAATTAATTTCTAACGAAAGGTATAAGAAAATTATTATAATTTATTATTTGGGTGGTAAGTAAAATTAAGATTGTTTGTCCTCAATTTTATTTTTTGTGCATCTTTTTAATCAAATTTCCGAAAAATTATTCAAACATGAAATTTTGTAATAATTTGTATCAACAAAAAAACCAAATTAAATAAACTGCACAATTATTATTAAAAGTTATTGATAATTTATTAGGTATTTATTGCGTAGTTTGGGTCGCGACTCCATATGGGGTAGCTTAAGTAATTTTTGAGGACGCAGATATTTTAGCAAAACAAAACCTCAAACTATTGAAATATAAATACAATTATATTTGAATCTAATTTTTGTCACCAAATTTATTTTTATCTAAAAAACTTAGGCTTAGTCCAGCACCATTTTCTATGTGTTGGTATTTTGTATATTTTTACAAAAAGAAAACCTTGAAAAATGCATTTGCTCATAATTTTTCTTTGTGTAATAAATAAACACAAATAAAGTTTGTGTAATAAATAAACACAAATAAAGAATACATATACAAAATTTTCTGTGTACATACAAGGCTTTGTATTTGGATTTGCGCAATTTAGGAAATGACAAGGAAATTTGGAAAAATTTATTTTTCAATTCTTTCTGTAATTGAAAAATAAATTTGGGAATTTTCTTTTAAGATCGCAACCGTATAAAGTTTCATAGTATGTTCAACATTATCATTTTTACCTCACCTTAGCGTGGACGTGCTGGCGTAATAATGGCTAAATTTTTAGGTTTTTGTAAGATTGTTTTATTCTTGTTTATGTTACATATTTTTTCTGTTAATTTAAAAAAAAATTGGTTTTTTTATGCATTTTTTTTTTTTTTTTTTGGTGACGCAAGAGGGCACTGCGAGCTTGAGATCTATTGTGCGATTACTGCCCCTTTCTCCCTAGCCCATATTAAAAGAGCGATAGAACATTAATATGGATTCGGGAGCCATATTGGCGAATTCATCAGTGTTCAGAATTCCCTTTCCTAGATGATTGAGTCTTCTTCTTGCAGCTGCTTCGCAGTAGCATAGAAGGTGTTGCGTTATTTCTCTATCATTATGACAGAGGCGACAACTGTCGCCTCTGTCATAATGATAGAGAAATAACGCAACACCTTCTAATTTTGCCACCGGAACCCTCATTAAACGACAAAAGTGATAATTTAAACTAATTCATTCCACTGCTAGCACGGCAAACAGTGGAACTATGAAATCTCGCTGTCTTTTTATTAGATATCAAAAAAGTTCATTGCAATTAGTGATTGATTCTGGAGCTGAAATATCAGTAGTCCCACATAGCTTATTTCCCCACGGAAATAAAGGCCAAGTTTGTTCATTATCAGCTGCAAATGGCACTGAAATACCAACTTACGGGACAAAATTATTAAAACTTAATTTAGGTTTCGTCGCGCGTTCACACATTTATTTATACTGGCAGCTGTAAATAAGCCGATAATTGGTGCCGATTTTCTAACAAAATATAATCTATTAATCGATTTAAAAAATCGAAAATTAATCGATAATTCTACTTCACTGCAAGTAAATAAAATTATCGCTAACGTAGATACACCTACACCGAAAATTTTTAGTATTGATAACGAATATGGTTTAATTTTAAAACAATTTCCATCTCTGAGTGAACCACCAAACTACAATCAGCCAGTACGACATAATGTCCGTCATTATATAGAAACTCAAGGTATAGCACCATTCGAAAAAACACGATGACTAGATTCCGAGATTGAGTTTCTAAGCTAGAATTTCAACATATGGTCGATTTAGGTATCTAAAATCCCGATTTTCATCACCACTACCCCTCAAAATCCCGATTTTCATCACCACTACCCCTCAAAATCCCGATTTTCATCACCACTACATATGGTGAAGAAAAAATATAATGACTGGCGCCCTTGCGGGGACCTTAGACGTTTAAACCACATCACGATCCCTGACAGATATCGTCAGCCATTGGAATCTGGTGGTAAGCGCGCACTAGATCTATTTATGAAAAGATCGTACAGCCCGCTAGTTGCGAGGAGAAATGCTGTATGTGCGAACGGAGTTGTAATTGCAGTTTTATCTATATCTTCGTCAGCCATTGGAATCTGGTGGTAAGCGCGCACTAGATCTATTTATGAAAAGATCGTACAGCCCGCTAGTTGCGAGGAGAAATTCTGTATGTGCGCTTACCACCAGATTCCAATGGCTGACGAAGATATAGATAAAACTGCAATTACAACTCCGTTCGCACATACAGAATTTCTCCTCGCAACTAGCGGGCTGTACGATCTTTTCATAAATAGATCTAGTGCGCGCTTACCACCAGATTCCAATGGCTGACGAAGATATAGATAAAACAGCAATTACAACTCCGTTCGGTTTATACGAGTTCACACGTATGCCATACGGGTTACGAAATTCTGCTCAGACTTTTCAAAGATTTCTAAATGAGGTGACCAAAGGTCTAGATTTTCTATTTTGTTATATAGATGATATTCTAATCGCCAGCTAATCGGAAATTGAACATAAAAAGCCCTTAAAACTTTTATTTACACGCTTAATTGAATATGGTATAAATATTAAACCATCTAAATGCGTTTTCGGCGTAAAATCATTAGATTTCTTAAGTCATAGAATATCGGAAAAAGGTATCTTACCCGCAGAAGAAAAAGTTATCGCGATTAAAGAATATTACAAGTTTACCGTTTTTCCCCGCTGCCAGAATGATACACCATACGGCGGGAACCATGGACGATGCCAGAAATATCCTTTACAATAGAGGTGCGGGTGTACCCACCAAGGGCACCACAATTAAAAAAGAAAATATTATTTATCTTTTGTTTTAAAAAAAAAGAAAATAAAGAACAATAAAAATTTTAAAAAATTACGCTAAAATAAAATATGTTTTTTTTTTTTAAAACAAACAAACAAACCCTGCCATACAGCATCCTATTCTCATTTATCCTATGCGCATCTCTAATTATCGCACCTAATGTGCTCTAAAACTTTAAAACCTCAATTATAAAGTAATTGGTAATGATTCACGGACAATTCGTAGAAAAGCAATTCGTAGAAAAATAATTCGTAGAAAAATAATTCGTAGAAAAATAATTCGTACAAAAGCAATTCGTAGAAAAATAATTCGTAGAAAAATAATTCGTAGAAAACTTATTCGTAGAAAAAAATAATGGTCGGAGGGTTTTTTAAGGCGCGCGCCTTAAAAACCCTCCGACCATTATTTTTTTCTACGAATTGATTTTCGGTTACAATTACAATATATTTTGTGTTTTTCTACTCTTTTGTTTAATTCTCATTTGCTTATTTTGTTGTCTTTATTTGCTTCTTTGATCTTTGTATACTTTCAGTATTGATATGACAATACTGGGTTTTCAATTACAATATATATTGTGTTCTACTCTTTTGTTTTCTTATGGTCGTCTTATTTTGTTTTCTTCTCGTTGATTTTGTGTACTTTCAGTTTTGATATTGCCATTATAATTTCATTGTGTCTTTAGTACTTTTGCTTTATACATTTTCCTAAATTAAACCACAGAAAAATGGAACCAGAATTGTTTTTAACTGAAAAAAATATACAATGTTTAACGTACCAAGGTTATACATTTTATAAAGACAAAGAGTATAAGGAAAAAATATATTGGAAATGTGCTCAAAATGAACATGGTTGCAAAATGCGGTTGCACACTGTTGCAAATGAAATAGTATTTTGTAGAAAAGAACATAATCATGCTGGTAGTGCTATTAATGTTGAAAAACGTAAGATTATTACAAATTTAAAACACGCAGCAATTTTTTGTCGGGATACCCCCCAACAGTTGCTTGTAAGTACATCTACAAGTATATCGTTCGTAGTTGCCCCGCATTTGCCCTCATCCAATTCATTAAAAAAGACGATTCGAAGAGTTCGGCAACAAAGTGATCCAACAAATCCCCAGAATTTGACTGATCTTATAATACCAAACAAATTTAAAATTACCCACAATAACGTAAATTTCCTTCTGTTTGATTCAGGATCATCAGAAAATCGTATTTTAATTTTTACAACTGATTCGAATTTGCAAGTTCTAGCTAGTTCTAAAACTTGGTACTGTGATGGTACTTTCCATTCTGCACCGTTGTTATTCGAACAAGTATTTTCCATCCACGTCATTAAGGATAGCATTTCTCTACCTGTTGTTTTTGCTTTACTTCCAAATAAGAAACAAGAATCCTACACATCTGTTTTTATGCAAATTGTAATCAGCAAGCCAAATATCAGGCCACAATCAATTATGTCTGACTTTGAGTTAGCAATTGTTAATGGTTGGAAATCTGTTTTTCCTGAAACTAAAGAAAGGTTTTGTTTTTTTCATTTTTCGCAAAATATATACCGGAAGATTTGCAGTGAAGGATTAAAGCAACGTTATGATTGTGACCTTGAATTTTCTTTTAAAATTAAAATGTTGACCGCTCTCGCTTTTATACCACCTGAAGATGTCATCGTAGCTTTTGAGTTATTAATTGTAAAAGGAGAATTTGAAAGTGAATTTGACATTATTATAGATTACCTTGAGGATACCTATATTGGTAGGTATGATTTGCGGCTACGTAAACGAAGAACACCAAGATATTGTATAGAGCATTGGAATCAATATAAAGCAATGAACCACGGACTAATAATAATATGGAAGGGTGGCATAATTCATTTTCCAAATTAGTTGGAACACATCCAACAATTTGGAAATTTTTGTCCAGTCTAAAATTGGAACAAAATAATAATGAATTAAAACTAGAAAGAATTTTGGCTGGTTGCGAAACTGCTACGAAGAAAAAGAAATATCGCGATTATGATGAGCGCCTACAAAAAATTGTTAAAACGTACAATTCTGATACTAAAATTACATACTTAAGATCAGTTGCACATAATATTAGTATGTAAAAAAGAATTTATTGTTATTTAGTATGAATTTATTATGTCTTTTAATATATGAATTGATATTTTTTTTGTAATTATTATAAAGTAGTTTATTTGCTTTTTATTAAAATTATATTTTATTTTAAAAATAAAATATAATATTTTCAAATAACAAATATAAAAAAAACCACAAAAAATATATAAAATTTTAAGAAACGTATGAATTTCTTTTTTATCTATGAATTGATATTACTTATTATTTCGAATTATTTTCTTTGTACTTACAAGAACTATATTTTATTTTTTAACTTTAAAAAAAAATTTAAAAGAAAAATAAAAAATATAAAAAAAAACCACAAAAAATATATAGAATTTTAAAAAAACGTACGAATTTCTTTATTTATCAATGAATTGATATTACTAATTATTTCGAATTATTTTCTTTCTACTTACAAAAATTATATTTTAAATTAAAAAAAAAAAAATAAAAAAAAAAAAAAAAAAAAATAAAAATGGAGCCATATTCCCAACACGTTCCCGCCGTTGGCTCTGAGTTACGCTGAGATTGGGTACCTATCATTTTATAAGAACGAGAATTTTTTTAATATTATTTTATTCGAATTTCCCGGATAATTGGTTATCTATGAATTGTATTTCTACGAATTGCTTTTCTACGAATTAGCTAAATTAGCTTATCTACGAATTATTTTTCTACGAATTGCTTTTCTACGAATTATTTTTCTACGAATTGCTTTTCTACGAATTATTTTTCTACGAATTGTGCTTTTCTACGAATTATTTTTCTACGAATTGTCCGTACACCATTGGTGGTAATACCTGCTGACATGTAGATGTCGTTTATAAAATAAAATAAACCGTAAATCCAAAATCCAAACCTTATGATCTATTTTCGAGGGTGAAAACTATTTCCCTGTTGCAAACAAAAGGTTAATCTAAGTTTTTCACTAATAAGTTGTTAATAAATTTGCAAACCTCTAGGATATTTCAGAAAACAAAAACTTATTATTGCCTTGACTTAATTCTCTAGTAGCTAACAATTCCTAGCTGTAAAAATTAAATTAAATTTTAAAAAAAATGTACTATAAAAAATTATTCCCTAAAAGACAAAACGTCAGGAGATACATATTCATCAGTCCAACTGGTATGTAAATTTTTATGTTTGTTTTTTCTAACCTTATTTGTCTTTTTTGGGGCGGCGGAGGGTGATCTTGAGGTGGTTTAACGAAGGTTCTCTCAACTAACTCATCACACTGTTCCGCTGGCGTGATACGAGCTGAAATCTGTGGCCTCCTCGGTCCCCTTTATACTAATTACTCGATATTTACACAATTGGGGCTTTTCTTTGTGTATCATTGTCCTTTTCAAAAAATGTATAATAAGACATTGTTGTGGAAATGTTTCTAAAACTTTTGGATGCACTTGTTCGCATACTTGCAGCAGTTTGTTCTCCTCTGTACTAATTTTACGACAGGCCCTAACATATTCTTCGTTGGTGTAATGCAAAAAATGGCCTGCTGAATTATTGGCTAAGTAATCCCATTCCGGTGACAATATAACCCAACCTTTCTTGTATATTCGGGGTATAGGATATATTTTACTAAGCGTATACTCTGTTATGTGTAAAATGTTGATTCGAGTTATAACTCCCAACTCGCCCTTACCATATTTTAAATTAACAGTGGCCAGTTGATTAATGACAACTGGAGAATAGAGCAAATGATGTCCAGTTTCGGTTGTTATGTTTTTTAATAATATAGTTAATAATTTGGAATCTATTAGTAATGGATGTATTCTATGCTATTGTAGTGACGTGATTATTGAGTCTTGTTCTAGCAGATAATCATACAGTCTTTCTAATTCTGCTAAAGCGAACACTACTATTCTATTGACGTCTAATTCTGCCCAAATAGCCCTGTTGTCAGTTTGCAAAATTGCTAAGTTATTGTATAATGTGGTACCTAATTTGTCTACCTTTTCCTCCATCTCTAAAACTTGCGCGGATAGATTTTCAGCTACGTGTCTTAGAAATTCAAAATTCGAAGCTACTGCCACTGTTTGTTTGTCTAGTAACTCTATCATAACACCTCCGTCTTTTTGTAATTTATCTAGTGTTTTGTAAATTCGGTCCGAGTCAGTTTGGTCCATTGTACCAATAAGTCCCTTAGAAAGTGACCCTATAACGTCAATAGCTCCCCGTTTTTGTTTTTTAAAGAAATGATTTATACCCTGAGCTAATTTAAGTATTTTAGTTCTCCAAATATCTATTTCGTTATTCCATAACCTACAATTTCTATTACTATTGAACTCCTGAATTCTATTACAAGTTTTATTTAACTTATTATCTAACCTAAAAATAAACTCCTGTATTTCTTCCTCACTGCTGACCGAAAATTTTGAATATATTCTAACTTCATCCTTATATTCTATCATATTGCCTAAATTTTCAAAAACGATTTCCATATTGTCAGTTAGTATATTACTCCATGGCATTCCTGAGCATACACCGAGGATTATGCAAATGGTTATGTGTTGCAACAAGTCGATTGTTATGAATGATTCGAACCTTGCCCTTAATCCTAATTTTAGTATTTAATTCGTTTGGGCATTCCAATACTTCATATGATCCTGCCCACATCAAACTCAACTTGCTTTCCTTAGTGGGATTGAGTAATAATACTTGGTCACCCCTTTTATACACGGTCGTTCTGGCTTTCTTATCGTAATAGGTTTTAGCCTTTAGTTTACCTTTCATCAAATTTTCGCGAGCTAATTTATGAATTTTTTGAAGTTTAAATTTTACAATTTTTGCTCAGATCGTCATGATTGTATAGCGGGTCCACCTTCCGTTTCAGTATGTTTGGGAGCGGGTCGCAAAATCCATATAATATAAAAATTGGGGAGTATTTAGTACTTTCATGGGGCGTATGGTTGCGAGCAAAAACTGCTTCTGCAAGCCATTGGTCCCAACCTTGGACATTTCTTTCTGCCATCATTTTTAAGTATTCTACTAGCGGTCCATGACGACGCTCTAATGAACCATTTTACTGAGGATGATAAGCGGTGGTTACTATCTTATGAATTTTTAGAATTTTACGAAGATACTTGAAAATTTGGCTAGTGAAATTGGTACCTTGATCTGTAATTAGTCGTTTAGGTATAATGGAGTATTTCAATATTATGTGTGTATAAAATGCCTGAGCCACGGTTTTTGCTTCCATATTTGGTAATGCTACACAATCTAACATTTTCGTAAGATCGTCTTGGAAACTTAGTATATACTTATTCCCACTGGCCGTTATAGGAAATGGACCCACAATATCTAAATATACTTTATTGAAAGGTCGTGCCGCCGTATCGGTGATTGCCATGGCCATTTTCGTTATTCTTCCCCTTTTCGCTCTCTGACATTTTGGACAGGCTTCTATATATCTTCGAATAGTTATGAACATATTTTTCCAAAAATAATATCTTCTTAATCTTGTATAAGTTTTCATTATGCCAACATGACCCCCCATTGGTGTGTCGTGATATTGTTTTATTATATCCCTTATTTCTGTCTTGTCAATTATTTCGATTTTGATAGTCGAATTTTCCGTAACTTCTCCCTCTTCCTCTTTATCTTCATCGTCTTCTAAACTGGTTGGTTCACCATCTTCTTTTTCTTCCGTTAAGTGTTTTGTCGTCTGGCTACGAGTGATTGCATTGACAGGCTGTGGCTGGGCTAAACCTTCCTCCCCATTTTCGGGCTATTTATTTTCAAAAGGAATTCTACTAAGTGCGTCAGCATTACTATTTAATTTCCCTGGCTTGTATTGTATCGAAAAAGTATATTAGAAAAGTCTGATTTTCCATCTATTAATTCGTCCTTCCGGGTCCCTTTTGTTATATTCACTAATTAGTGGTTTATGATCCGTGAAGACCACGAAGTGTCGTCCCAGCAGGTATGCTCTAAAATGTTTAACGGCCCAATAAATTGCTAACATTTCCTTTTCAATAGTAGCATAGTTTCTCTCTGGTTTGGCCAATACTCTACTCGCATATGCTATTGGTTTGTCCCTTCCTACCTCCCCTTGTGACAGTACTGCTCCTACTGCATTATTACTCTCGTCGGTGGTTAAATTAAACGTTTTCGAAAAATCGGGATACGTTAATAACGGTGGATTTACCAAAAGACCTTTTACCTTTTCGAATGCTTCCTGATGTTCCTTGGTCCATTTATATGGTTGATTTTTTTTTGCCATTTTGTATAGAATTGCACCTGTTTCTGCTAGATTTGGCATACATGGTCGGTAATAATTTATCAACCCCAAGAATGATTCTAATTCCTTCGTACTTCGAGGGATGGGATGTTCCTAAACACATCTCGTTTTCTCAGGATCTGGTTTTACACCTTCCGAGGCTATCTTATGCCCTAGGTATACTCTTCTCAAAAAATTTGCATTTCTCTGGTTGTAGTTTTAAATTATTTTCTCTAAGCCTCTGGAATACAAGCCGTAATTTTTCGTCATGATCCATTAAATTTTTCCCATAAACCACTATATCATCGACGTACACAAAACATTCTAGCCCTTGGAGTCCTGTAAGTACGCAGTTCATTATTCTTTGGACAGCAGCAGGAGCTCCTGTCAACCCAAAAGGCATTCGTTTGAATTCAAAGTGCCCATACGCAGTACTAAAAGCTGTTTTTTCCCGATCGGAGGGTTCCATATGAATCTGGTGATACCCACTTGCCAGATCTAGCGTCGTAAAATATATGGATCCTCCTAATAGGCCCAAAATTTCCTCGATTCGTGGTAGTGGGAAGGCGCCCCCAATCGTTACCTCATTTAGTTTCCGAAAATCTATGACCACTCGATGTTTCATTTTACCATCCGCACCAGCCTTTTTTGGGGCAACCAGTAGTGGTGTGTTCCAAGGACTATTGCTTGGCTGGATTATATCCTCATTTAATAATTTCTTTATTTCTTCATTTATTATTTCCTTATGACATTCCGCCAGACGGTATTGTCTGCTGTTAATTGGCTATGTATTGGTTTTTATTGCAATCGAATGTGTGATATCTATAACCGAACTTAATTTGTCTCCTGGTAAATGAAAAATATCATGACATTCCTCACAAATTTTCTATAAAGCTTCCATTTCCTTTTGTGCGAAATCACCCTGTATACATAACGTATCCTTTAAAGTTTCGATTCTTTGTTGAACCTCGGGATTATGGCCTTCCATTTCGAACAAACGTTTTATACATATTACGGTATCCTCCTTTGTATTACCTTCAGTTGGTGACGATAAATCCTGAACGAAATCAGGCATGACCTTGTCATACTTTGTTTCACTATTAATTGGTACCAAAATTTCTCCTTGTTTCACAGTGTTGAAACTATTTCTGCAAAATACTTCATTTTTAAAATCTTCCTTAAAACTCAATATATTCTCCTCTTCTTTCTCGAAAATATTAACAATTTCCTCCATTCTTATTGGATTATTCGGTATCTCTGTAAACAAATCAATGAGATCCTGTGTTTCCTCAGTTTTAACTAGAATTTCCTCTAATCGTGGTTTTTGGCATAGTTCTGCAGTATTTATTACGCGATCCTTATCTTCATTGTCTTTCCATGAATTTAAAATATTATATTCAATGATTTTGTGGCTTCATTTTTCAACGTTCACTACTTCATTAATTTGATTATTAAATCTTACATTACTATTCATCATTTCAATGTTCTCTAGACCATTGAGTTCATCCATTTTTATTCTATTATCAATTTCATTTTCTTCTATATCTATTATACTAGTCTTCGTGACTTCTTCATTATTATTATTATTGTGAACGTTAAAAAATTCCCCCCCTATGGGAATTGAAAACTCTGTTTTATTATTTTCCATGATTGGAAATTGCAATGTTTTGTTTGGTCCTAATATGTTGCAGTTTTTTGCCAAGAAATCGTTACCTAAAATACCATCTGCTTGTAGCCGACAATTTTCACCTACCACTTGGAAATCGCATCGAACTTCTTGAGGAGTTAGAAATGTGCCTGAACATTTGCCTAACGTCTTACTTTGAGCATTTATGATCTGTATATTTGTAAATTCCCCCGATAAAATTGGTGTGTCTGGATTTATTTTGTCTTTCTTTAATAAACTAATTTGAGCCCCAGTATCTATTAATAAAGTAACTGTCTCTATTTCTGCTATATCTAAAGGCATATACTAAAGGCTCAGGTTGGAAGCTATTTACTGGTCTACCCTTCTCCTTATCGTCTTGGGTTGAGAATAGGGATTTTAACTCATCCCTCTGGCGTTTCCCTGGTTAGCTTGTTAATGTTATCAGGCAGGACAGGTCAACTCAGAATGGCCCTCTCTTTGGCACCATTCACAGATTTTTTGCACCACACCGATTCCAACCGTTTTCCCCTGCGACAGTGGTTCTTTACTTTGCGCTCCGTATTTATTAAAAGGATATTCTGTTGCTACATGTCCCGAATATCTACACAACTGGCACTCAGTTCGTGGCCAAATTGGTCCATTATTCGTGTTTGTGTTTGGTCTAAATGTTTTCGTACTACGTGGAGCTCTACAATCCCTACTGTAATGTCCTAATCTACCGCAGTTGAAACATGTTATTTTAGAGCAGTCTCGCGTATTTGGTCTAATAGTATTGTTTGGCCTTTCAATATTTGGTCTAAAATTGCTATTACTGTCTACAGCTTTTCCTTGATTGAAACGTGAATTATTATTTTGCGAAAAAGTGTTCTAAACGCGGGTTGCCGTTATTAATTTGTCCCGTGGACATTGTTTCTAAGATTTCGATTAATAATTGGTTCGTATCATTATTTGTTCGGTTAGTAATTATTGTTGTACGATCAATGGGTCGAAGAAGTTCTAAGGACTCTCTAGCAAATTTACATGATTTTAAAATTGTATCTTGAAAATTCATACAATTTTGAGCAAGTATGTATTGCTTTATGGTTTCGGACTGTAGTCCTCTAATAAAAGTCTTTCGCGCCGTTTCTTCAGCATCTTGTACAAAACCCAGAGATCCGCTCGGATATTTATTTCTAGCTGAAATTTTAAAGCAACCTAATTTCTTTCTCAACCCGGTCAGCAAATTGTTCTACTGATTCGTCAGGAATTTGGACGCATTCTTCAATTTCCCTTCTCAATTGCGTCAAATCTTTATGCGGAGTAAAGGCATTTTCCAAAATATATTTGAATTCTCGAAAATTTGTCACGACCCGCTCTTAAACCTAAACTCAGGAAGCAATAGAGATTGTTCCTTTCTATTAGATTCTTTGTCCAATCACTCAGAAAAATTCGATTTATCTTGAACTAATTTATTTTTTTCTTGCGATCTCGTTACCGGTGCCATGTACTTAATTTAAGATTCGAAAAAAAGAAAAACTACTTTCATATCCAACAATTGAAAAGAAATAATCAAATAACACAAGACTTGAATAAAAACAAACTGATTTTTTAACAATAAAAGAAAAACAAAACTTTATTTAACATTTACATTATGTGCTTTAAACATGTAAAAAATAAATTTTCCTATCTTCCATAATTACTATTAAATCCGGTGTTACAATTATTATACTGAAATATAATGAACCAAATCCTACCATACTATTCATTTTAAATAAAAATAAAATCTAATATTCCAAATAAAGAAATGTTAAACACCTAAAAAATCAAAAATATTAAAATCCCAAAAAAAGATTTTTTATAATGTAATAAAAAAAGGTATGATAAGCCCCTTAAGGAACAAAACATGAACTACTAATAATAAACTTTGCGAATTTTTTACACTACACACAAAATTTCTGAATGTGTGTAAGAAAAAACAAATTTTACACACAAGAAATATAACGAAATGAGAAATGAATATCTAAACAAAAGAGAGAAAATTAAAAAATTTGTTCATACGAATACAAATAAAAATCTAAAACAAAAGAGAAAAAATTCAAATTTTTCATACCAAACCAATACTACACTGTAAAAAATTCTTTACTACCGAATACAAAAAAAATAACAAAAATTTAACATTAAAAATAAAATTTAATCATATTATGCTATGGTACATTTTGTGTACACTGTTAAAAAAATATAATTTAAAAAAATTCGAACGACCCAAAATCTAAAGGAATTTATACATTTTTAAATTACAAAAAATTTTTTTTAAAAATTAAATTTTCTGAGATTGTTGGTGCTTCTTTTTGCGCTGAACAGCTCGCAGTTCCCGAATTTGTTTACGGAAGAGCTGTTCCTGCTCTTTCGTACACTGCAACCGTAATAGCTGTTGCTGGTCTTTTATTTGTTGGCGTCTTTTTGCTGCTACCCCTCGTCTTTGTCGTTTTTTTTGTTGGCGTCTTTGTGCTGGTACTCGATAAGCTTGACTCCGTTTGCGGTATTCTTCTAAACTGATGGGTTTTGGACCGGCGTTTTTGTTCTTCTTTATTTCTTCTTTGATCAAGTCGACGGCGCTTGACGTCATGTGAATTAAGTTTATTATAAATCAATCCAAAGCTAGGCTAAATGCCCTTTACTAAACCTCCTAGCAAATGCTTGAAGGTTAGGATAGATTGGTCACCCAAAAATTGGAGTATTCTTCTTACCCAGAATTTTAGATTAGAGAACGTAGCTCTAATCCTGGTCACGGCCCCAATGTTGTGTTTCTCCTTTTGTATTTTGGAATTTCCAGCGTTCTTCTGGACTTCTTGGCCTCGGTGATCGACTAGGGTTTTAATTATTTTAATAACACAATTTTTACTTGTTGCGATATCTCTTTCTTTGAAGTATCAAGTCGAATACTCAGAACCACCAAATTTCTAAGTCTTTTATACGCTAAAAATGCTCCTTTAGCATTTTTAGCCATCCGGCACGTGTTGTGTAATTACCGAATTCAACAGTGAACGAACTCAATGAACTCTAAGACCCTTAGTAATAATATCATATGTTTTTTATTATTATAATATTTTATATGCAATTTGTTGTCATACATAATTGCATATGACGATTTACTAGTTGTTGTTGTTGTATATTTTCATACAAGTCATACTGTTTACTGACCTTGTTATGAAATCTGATACATATAAATATATTGTAACAATTAAAATATTTAATATAATTTAAAAAATGCCGATAATGCATATTCAGCATATGAAATTATTTTGGTTTAGAGTAAATAAACATATTTGGGTTCAATGTAATTTCATTACACAACACTATAATATCTTAAAACTTTGTTTTGAAATCGTTTTGTTATTGTTATCTTGTTTTATTTAGTACAGCCCCAGAACGGGATACTATATGTCTATATAAGTTTTATTACTTACTTATATAACTGAAACTTTTATTATGTGTTGTTAGCGTAGTGCGTAGACGTAGATTGTCTTCCCATCAGCCAGTTTTTTAATATCGTATACCAAGTTCTTCTTTTTTTCACTTGGCATCTACAGAGTTTAACTATTTTAACTATGTTTGCATATCGTATTTCTTTATTATTTATGCATAACTGAATCGATTCTTTTAATTCTGAAATCTCAATACACTGATTTATTATCATTTAGAAAGATTATGATCCATTTGTTAGTTCAAGAATAAATTTGTGAGATGGATAGAGTTTGCACGCTACGGTTAACTGGAAACCGAAACCGCAGCGATAATATCAGCCAAAATTTCGATGAAAAAGACACTGACGACAGCGATAATAAAGAAGCTGACGAATTCCATTAAACATGAAGCTGAGGAAGTTCATTAAACAGTTTAATGATGATGGTTATTCTTTGTTTGATGATGATGATGCCGAATCTGAAGTTTCCGAAATAATCAACCTAACCGAGATATTAAATAAAGTTCGTACTATTGTGAAATTTTTCAAATGTTCAACAGTTCGTAATGACATTTTGCAACAAAAAATGTTTAATGAACTTCGCCATGAACTACATCTAAAACTTGATGTGAAACCTAAATGGAATTCAATTCATGCTATGTTAAAGACGTTTTTAAGATGTAGCAAACCCATCGAAGAGACATTAAAAGAATTAAATGCTTGTAATTTAATTCAAGGAATCGATTTTGAAGTGGTTAAACAGTTGTGCTCCATTATGGAACCATTGCTACTCATGGTTCTTACGTTGAGTAGAAAGGATGCGAATTTAATAAGTGCCAAAAGTGCAATTAATTTTTATTGAAAAAGCTACATGATATTGTAATAACAAATTTTTCCAAAATTTCTCAACTTAAAGATAATATCAAAGCAAGTTTAACAAATAGTACCAACAAGAGCAATTTTAAATTTTGATTCAAGTATTTTAAATACATTATAATCCCATATATCGACATAAACATATGAAAATAATGCAGAAAGCTTAGATGAAGATGAAGCATATTATTGCGATAATGCTTGTGCTTTTCTGCAAGATGAAATCAATTCTGCAATAAATAGTGCTGCAAAAGAGGGAGTAGGAAAACAATTTAGTTCCCTAAGAAATGGATTAGTCATTTATAACAATTAAACGACGCACTTTTAACGACACGCCCAACATCCACAGAAGCTGAATGAGTATTTTCAGTTTCAACAAATTTCAGCCGGAAATTAAGAACTCGCCTTAGCGATTACTTTTTGAATTCTTTAATATTTTAAATAAATAAATAATTCCTAAACGTGTGAATTTATATTATTTTATGTGTCTAACTATCTTATTATTTATTTAATTTTTCATATATATTGGTAGTACAAAAACTGAAATACTTGTCTTTTTATTAATATAAATCAATCTATATATTTGATCAAATTACGGAGTACAAATTTAAAACCAGAAAACCGAAGACCGAACCGGAACCGCCCGTTTAGAAAAATTGCAAACCGCAAACTCGGTTTGCCAAAACACGATTTGTTTGCAAACTCTACAGATTGAGATGGTATTTGTAGGTGTTCAGTAGGTTCTATCTTTACCTACGGATATGACTGCTGTATTATGAAAATGTAGGAATTCTATTTTTGAAAACACGAACCTTACATTATATAAAACAATAACTTTTCTTATTTGGGAAAAGTTGAAACTTTGGTAATCGAAATGAGAAATTCTATAAAAGTATCACAAACTAATTATGATTGTTTGGCAACTTTACGCAAACTTTGAAGGTTGACCATTTAACCTCTGTTAATCGAAATCTGAAGTTTTACTTTTTTAATTACATTTTTTCTGGTTAAGTCTATAAACCAGAATAAATGTAATTAAAAAAGTAAATCTTTTTCCGTTTTGATTTATTTTCTGACACTTGTATGGACAAGGATCAGAAGATAAATCAGTACCATTTTATTTTTATGTACATAAATATTCTAATCCTTGTGTCCTATTTTGTAGAAATTTAAACATGAATAACACATACATATATTTAAAATATAAACCAAATATTGTCATTTTATTTTCAAATATATTTATGCGTAAAACTATATATATTTCAAATAGAATTTAATTTTTAATCATTAATTACATAATTAATTATTATCCTCTTTATTGTAGTAATTGGAATCATTAATGACAATAATTTTATTTTATTTTCTTTATCTTTATGTCTGCAGAATGATTAATTCGTTATTAAATTTGAAATATTTATTGAAAAAATAAAATCTCGAAATATTCATACATATAAGTTCTCACAAAATTCTGTAAACATTTTGCCTGATTTTATTATAAATTTAAAATAATTATTATTGATTTTTTTTCATGTAATTTACGACACATAAAACAAGTCATCAATCACAATATTCACAATTTTTAAATTAATCCATGAATTATTATGTTTCTTTCATTAGGTATTTTATGGAACATTATATTACTAATTCAACTCACCAATATTATACCAGCTTATCATAAATAATGTTAAGTTATATCGATTAATGTATTTTGATTCTTGATTTTCTGTTGAATATTGTGTAATAAAAAAGATTTTTCATGTTGAATGATATTATAATTCTTATTTTCATATTAAATATTATTGCAAAGAATATTATGGTATCGTAACAAAAATTTGCATTTCATAATTCCGTACTACAAAATTGAGCAGTATGTATTTAAAAATTCGTATATTATATGCAATATCCAATATACACCAATACCTCGCTTTGCGACTTTTCACTTTGCGACATTTCATATTGCGTCGAAAAAAAAATTTTGCATAGTTTCACATTGCGATGTAAAAAATTTCACCTTGCGACGAAAAAAAAAATTTGCGAATTTTTTTTGTTTGCTTTAATTTTTTTTTTTTTGTTTTCACAATACATACACTGTATGTATTATATGCTGTGTGTAGTATTAACATTGTAAACACGTTAAAGGCAATATATAAAAAGGGAAATCCCATATTTTGATTTTTGTTAACAATTATGTATACGTAAAAAATTTGCATTTTGTTTTCAATTTGATAAAAGTTCTTGAAACTTAATTTTTTAAGTTTCAAGTTTTTTTAAGAAACTTAATTTTTTAAGTTTTAATTTTTTGTATTAATATGTAAATAAAGTTAACTTAAAAATTCTTTGATTTAGAACTGGAACGTATCTTTAATATTTCAGTGCAATTCTATACAAAAAGTTTTCTCGAATTGCGACGTTTTGATTGCGACGAATTTTTTGGGAACCAATTATCGTCGCAAAACGAGGTATTGGTGTACTTTTAATCTACTTTTTCCACAATTTTTAAAAATGTAGTGGGAAAAATCTTTTTTTTCTTCTAAACTTTCTAGTAAAAGTGAATATGTATTATAAGACATGCTGTTGTCGATGTACTTTAGGGTTTGCAACCCCGGGATCCCGAAATCCCGGGCAGCCGGTGTTTCTTTAAATCCCGAAATCACGTAATTGATATAACTAATCCCGGGATTTAATGTTTGTCTGAATTATATTTTGAAATTTTTGCTCATCAAAATTTTCTAAGAATTTAATCCCAAGATTTTTTTTTATGAAATACATACATACATACGTTGAATTTTTTTGTGCAATTATTTTTTCTCAACAAAACGTTGCAAGAATTTAATTCTCAGAAAATTCACATTTTTTTTATGAAATACGTAGAATTTTTTCCTTGCAAGTAACTAGTACTAGATGCATTTTAAATTTACGCATTCCATATTCAGTTTACAATAAAATTTACGAGTGAACAAGTGTTTTGGTGAGCATAATAAGTAGTTTATTAGTGGGGTTTTCAAAAATTAGAAAAATAATAAAATTAGTGATAAATAATTTTTATCTAGTTTGTTTTAAAATCATATTAAGCACAACTATTTCAAAATATTTGTTTTTGGTTATAAACCCCACACCAAAAACTATTAACATAAATCTGGTATTTTATATTACGGCTATAATTTTTTTTTTAATTAGAAGCCTATTCAGCTGAAAGTACTTGTGATATTTGACTATTTGTAACAAAAATAAGAACCGTTTGAACGATGAAACGCTGGACGAGCTGTGTTTTCTAAAACCTTATTTACATAAACACAAGAATTGAAAAAATATTTTTTTAATTACATTACGTACTATTTTTTTTTTTTGTTTTTTATGATGAATTAATTTTTGTTTTGTTTCAATAAATAATAATATTAAACCAATTTTTTTTAATGTTTATTATGTAATTTCAACTATGATAATGTGGAAGTATTTTTCATAAATAGTCCAATCCTAATCCCGGGATTTAAACAATGGAATCCCGAAATCCCGGGATTGGAAATATAATACGGGATTGCAAACCCTAATATACTTGGGTTCCGTATGGGTTCGTGATGCGTCATATAGCCTAACTCCGAACCAACTGTCAACCTCAGCCTTCAAGTGGTGGAATCTGTTTAATACTGATGAGGCTCTGGCGACCGAGAATTGGCGGTATAACCATAGCGTTTAATACTGATGAGGGCGATAACCATAGCGATTCGTGGCTAGACCAAATATCTAACCACCGTGAATATGGCCCTCCAACTTGGGGGTTGAGCGTAGGGGTAACAGCCCTACCTCGGAAAAAAATGCTTGTTAGGAGACCTCAAAATTTGCCTCGGATATATTTGGAACAACAACGACGAACTGGAAAACGAAAAAAGGACAACGATTTGGTTTTAGGAACATGGAATGTGAGAACGTTATATAAAAGTAGAGCGCTAAAAATGTTAGCAGAAATTGTAATTGATAGCTATAAAATTGACATTGGTGCAATACAAGAAGTTAGATGGAAAGGCAATGGTTCAGTGCAGAATAGAAACTATGATTTTTACTACAGTTGCAATAATATCGAGCATACCTTCGGGACAGGTTTCTTAGTATCAAAAAGAGTTAAACACCTAATCATTGATTTTAAGCCGATAAATAAGAGAATGTGTGTCATACGTGTCAAAGGCAAATTCTTCAACTCAAGCATCATAAATGTGCATGCACCTACATTAGATAGTGACGATGCTGAAAAAGATGAATTTTATGAAACATTAGATAAAATATATGATGAATGTCCGCAAAATGATATGAAGATCGTAATTGGTGATATGAACGCGAAGTTGGGTATGGAAAATATATATAAAAATTGTGTTGGTAATAATAGTCTACACACTGAAACCAATTCAAATGGGTGTAGACTAGTGAACTTCGCTGTGTCAAAAAATATGATTGTTGGTAGTACAAGATACCCAAGAAAAAATATACATAAAATTACATGGATCTCACCAGACGGAAATACAAAAAATCAAATTGATCATATTCTTATAGATGCGAGACACTTATCAAATTTATTGAATGTTAGAACGTATAGAGGTGCTAACATTGATTCAGATCATCTGCTTGTAGTTGCAAAGTTAAGATATCGAATTAGTAACGTGAAGAAACACAAAGGAGCAAAGCTGAAAAGATATAATGTAGAATTAATAAAGAATGAGGAGATGAAGAAAAGATACCAAGAACATATCAGTAATGAAATCAGGCCTATTCTAACAAACTGCCAAAATGAAACTACCATCAACGAAAAATGGATAAGCTGTAAAAATATAATATCTGAAGTTTCTGAAAATATCTTGGGTCATAGAACATCACTACGACCTGTAGAAGATTGGTTTGATGATGAATGTTCTCAAATTACGAAAGAGAAAAACAAAGCTTATCTTACAATGCAACAAAGACATAGAACAAGAACAAACATCGAAAAGTATAAATCATTAAGAAGACTGGAAAAGCAAATTCATAGAAGAAAAAAAAGAGCATTTAAACAAAAAAAGATTGAAGAGTTGGAGTTATGTGTAACACAAAATGAAAGTAGACGTTTCTATACAAAACTAAAGGAAGAAAGTAGTGAATTTAAACCTAGAACAACTGCATGTTTAGACAAAAGTGGAAATTTATTAAATGATAATAGTGATTCTTTGAAAAGATGGGCGGAACATTTTAATGAAACATTAAACAATGATGAATCACGTAATATAATAGTAAACATTAGTCAAAATCCCAATGTAAACGTTTTGCAGGTTGAAATACCAACATTAATTGATACCAAAGAAGCTATTGCAAAATTAAAAAATAATAAATCCCCTGGTAGTGATGGCATTGTAGCTGAAATGATAAAGTGTGGCGGTGAGCTGTTACATGAATATATTCATAATTTAATTGTGCAAATATGGAATGCTGAAGTATTACCAGATGAATGGAATATTGGATTAATATGCCCATTGCATAAAAAGGGAAACATAAATGACTGTAATAACTACAGAGGAATAACCCTACTTAATGTAGCGTACAAAGTTTTTGGTAATGTACTGTGCAATAAGTTAAGACCCTATAGCGAAAGAATAATAGGAAATTATCAATGTGGGTTTAGACCATCAAGATCAACAATAGACCAAATACACACAGTCAGACAAACGTTAGAGAAAAATCTAGAATTTAATATTGATTCATATCATATATTTGTTGATTTTAAAGCTGCTTATGATAGCATAAATAGAGAAGAGCTATACAAAGCAATGGCAGAATTCGGCATACCGCAAAAACTTATTAAATTAACAAAAGCAACAATGAGTAGCGTACAATGTAAAGTTAAGATACAAAATGAATCATCTGATATATTTACAACCAATAACGGCGTGCGACAAGGTGATGCATTAGCCTGTTTACTGTTTAATTTAGCATTAGAAAAAGTTATTCGAATTTCCCGTCTAGAAACAAAAGGTACAATATACAACAAGTCAACACAGATTGCTGCATATGCTGATGATATTGATTTAATCTCAAGGTCATTAGTAGGAGCAAAAGAAAATTTTAGTAAACTTCAGGATGCTGCGAAAAAGATGGGATTATCCATAAATGAAGCAAAAACAAAAATTATGCTGGCTTCAAACTCGCAACAAAAAAGAAGAATGTTAGGTCGAGTATTGGTGATAGGTGATAATAACATAGAAGTTGTAGATGATTTTGTGTATCTTGGTTCACTAATAGATAGTAAAAATGACACAACTAAAGAAATTAAAAGAAGAATAGTAGCTGCAAATAGAAGCTACTTTAGCCTTAGAAATCATCTGAAATCGCGGTTACTATCAAGAAAAACCAAAATTTTAATGTACAAAACATTAATCAGACCAATACTCACGTATGCAGCAGAAACATGGAAATTTAGCAAAGCAGATGAAAGCAGACTTGGCGTATTTGAACGAAAAATACTGAGAAGGATATTTGGACCAGTCAACGATAGTGGTGTGAGGAGACGTAGGCATAATCGGGAATTATATTGTATCTACAAGGAAATTGATGTTCTAAAATTTATAAAAATTTGTAGATTGAGATGGGCTGGTCATGTGATGAGATTAGCAGATGAAAACCCGGTAAAAGTAGCGATAACAAATAAACCGGAAGGTAGGAGAAATCCGGGCAGGCCAAAGTTAAGATGGTTAGATGGAGTTGACCAGGATGCTACTAAAATTGGTGCAGCAAATTGGAGAACTGTTTGTCAAAACAGAGATAACTGGCGGCGAAAATTAGAGGAGGTCAAGACCCGACCTGGGTTGTCGAACCATGGATGATGATGATGATAATATACTTGCCTGAAATTTTATTGGAATACCATTTGCGGAATTTTGAATTACAAAGTTTTAAATCGAATAAAATAAGACAAATAATATTTAAAAGCTTTTTGCGGTAAAATAATGCAAATTAAATCAACATTAAAGTTACGAGTATAAGTCATTTAGTTATTATTAAATAACTAATTCAAAAATATATTGTTTGTAGATTTTTAGCTGGTATTAAATTGATAGGCACGCATGAATTTTTATATAATATTTTTAGGGTTGGGTACGTAATCCCGTATCTCAAAATTCCGTGCGGTATTTTAGAACAGTGATTCTTAACAGGGCCCTCTAAAGCAGGGGTTCTTAACCTTTTTTGATCGCGACCCTAAGAAATCGGATTTTATTTTTGCGACCCCTTAATTTAAAAAAAAAGAATAAAACAATGTTGTAGTTATGTAATGTTAATAATAAATGTTATTATTATGTAATTTTAATTACATATTACCAAAACTATAGTAATTATTATACATATTTCAGTTAAAAACTATAGGAACATTGCAATTTAATATAAAATTATTATTATAAATTTTCTAAATATTATTATTATGTAATGTTAATTACATATTACCAAAACTATAGTAATTATTATATATAATAAGGTTAATATATTAAAAATTAAAGCAAACTGAATTTTTATTTTAGGATTTTTAATGAGATCTTTGTTGTTGTTTCAGTGAACATAATTGATCAAATTGTGGTGCAATCTTTGATAGCGATATTCGCAAATTATTTTCTACCGTCAATAGCCGTGTTCGGTATTTTGATTTTATATAAAGCAAAGCTGAAAATCCAACTTCACACAAATATGTAGACGCGAACGGTAGTAAAATATACATAGCCATCTCAGATAAATTTGGGTATTCATTCGCAACTGATAACCAGAATTCGGCGATATCCTTCTCCTGGAACATTAATTTTAGCGTTCGGTCACTTGCCAATTCTGTTAATTGCTCCTGTTCGTGTGATGATAAATGCTCTAATGTCAAAATACTAGTAGTAAATGGATTCCTGATCCTATCATATTTTGCTATGTCCCAATCATCCGAATAATATTTTTCAAAATTAGTTTGTAAAGTAGATAGATGATTTAGGATTACATCCTTAATTTGGATGAAATTTACTTTCTTGTTTTCAACTAAATCGGTAAGCTATTAAAATATTATCAGATCCCTTTCCTTGTAAATTTTCGTTAAGTTCATTTAGCTTTTCGAAAATATCAGTTAAATATGCCAGGGTACAAAGCCACTGGTCATCATCTTACAAACATGCCATTGGCGGGTTTTCCACAATTAAAAACAGTTTAACTTCTTCAGTTAATTCAATTAATCTCCAGTTTGGAAAGAAGGCGAACAAACTAAAATAACAGTTTGTCATGTTCTGAGTTTAAATGTTGGCACAGTTTGGAAAGAAGGCGAACAAACAAAAATATTTTTTGATGTTTTGGATTTTTAGAAATTTTTTTAAATATTTAAAAAATAATAGTTTTAAAACTCTTTTTCGCGACCCAAAAAAATTAGCTCGCGACCCAAAATTGGGTCGCGACCCCCCGGTTAAGAACTGCTGCTCTAAAGGGCTGCGGGACGCGAAAATATTGTAAAATCCAACCAAAAAATGTTGTTGCAGAAAATTATTCTATGTCATATTCTAAATTATTCAGCAGCAGAAATCTTATTAATTTTATTACAAATATGTATTTTTTTTTTTTTGTGGGTTCTTGAATATTTTTTATGTTAAAATGAATGATTTTTTATGTCTCAATTAAAAAAAAGAATTTAGTAATGAAATTATGTTTTTTATTTATTATATAAAAAAATAGTACTTGTTTGTAAAATACTAAAAAAAATCAATTCATTATAGATACCATAGAAATATAAATTATTATTAAGAATGGTGTTCCTAATTTTTTTTCAAATATTGGGTTGGCCGTGAGTATAAAAAAAAGGTTAGGAACCACTGTTTTAGAATACGGGATCTTGAGAATTCGGGAATTGTGGTGAAATATGATTATCCGTTGAATCTAAGTAGGTTAATATATTAAATGTTAAATAACAATTTATCGCCTTAGAGTTGTTGTGGGTAAAAGGCTACCGGAGTTCAAACGACTATCGGAGTCTTATAGAGGTTTTATCTAAGGAAAAGCAACCCAAAAATAAAAGCAACCCAAAAATAAAAGTGCAATGCATTTCAAGTAGTCCAATTGTGTATTGTGGTCCTTTGTGTATTGTGTCCGTATTGCACAGCGCTTAAAATAAGATTTTTAATAAAATTTCCTCGTTTTATAGGTAAATAATATTCAATAAATAAATTTTTATAAAATTTTCTTATTTCATAATCTGGAAATGTGGAATATATTTGTTTACTGATCAGGGGTTTAATTGCCAATTCTAACAGGCTGGATTTTATTTTTACATGCCCTTTAATTACGCGATTTAGTACTTACGGGATTGTGGGATAATATAGATTTTATGGGTAAAAATTATAAAATTTTTTTGCTGTTTGAAAAGGTTTCAAAGGGAAAAGTAAAGCACGAATTTTTTGTGCTTAAATTTACTTTATTTCCAATATATTGAACACACTTAACGTATAGCATAACGGTTTTCTAACAATTGTATACCATGTTTCTAATGATGTGTAAAAGGATTGTTATTAGGTTTGGATGGACAAGCATTTCGTAATTGAGTTATTATATTTTTCTTCTGTAAGCCAGTTTTTCTCTCAGTCATTTTTGTATCTAAATAATCCAACAGGCTTTTATAATATTGTAAGTTAATTATTTTTACATTCTTTAGTGCACTTGAACCAGTTGTTTATCTAGTGTGTAGTGGTAGTGCACTTGAGCTAGCCTCTTATCTGGTGTGCAATGATAGTGGTTCTCTCTAGTGTGTAGTGGTGGATCCAAGTTTTATTCATAGTTATAAATCGACGCCCAAAATGGGTTTTATTAATGTTAAAACATTCGTTTACAAATGCTACATCCTTCTTGCGCAAAGCCTTTTCATATTTAAGTCGTTATCCAAAATATGGAACACTCATTCTTTTGAGATTCCTTAGATAGATCACTCACTTTCACTCCCAAATCATCTAATACCATATCATGGACTTGTTGAAATGTTTTTAACGTTGTTGCAGTTTTTGATCGTTCAGTACTTCGATCAACATCAATACTATTAAGACAATGTTTGGAAGCTGAACTTCATTTCTGACCAGTTATAAATGAGCAGATTCATTAAATATTTTTACCATCTTTGCTTAAATTACTGTTGTCGATAAACCTGCCAAAAGAATGAATTTAATAGGAAAATGCAAATATTCTGAAAAAAGAATAAATCCAATTAGTACCCCCGGGTACTATAATTGGTTTTTTATAGCCGGGTACACTATTTGGAACATAACATATAAATATGATAGGTATACTCATCTGCACAAGTAATGTACTATTTAAAATTAAAATAAAACCAATTACAGGTATTCCACGAAGTACGACCGAGATAGGTTCCTGAACATCGGTCGTAAGTCGATTAAGTCGTAAGTCGCGAGTCATATAAAATTACAACAAGAAAAAAATTACATAATATACGTACATGATTCATATTTTTTTAAGTTTTGTTCTGTTAGCATCCGTGTAATTTTTTCCTTAGCAACCGTAAAACAAAAATTTTCTGTGATAAAAATTCTTATAATAAATCGTTTTTCTTAGTTAATTCAAAATAGTACATATATATATTTTTGAAAAGTTTTTGTATGAATAAAATTGGTGGTAAGTCGGGCGGTCGTAAGTCGGAGACTACCTTTATATAATTTAACAACAAAAGGAAAAAATATATTATTCAGTCAAAAAACAAAAGCATAATTTTTTAATAATAAAAAAAACTGTATCTACCTAGGTACATTTAGGTACATAGTTCGATAAAATATTTTCAATTTATGTCCTCGCAAGATTTAAGACCAGTCTGAAGTCGGATTTTCAGTTTTGCTAAAGATATGAACCTTTCAATGATTTCAATGAAATAAAAAAAAAATTGAAAACACAAATGATATCTTTACTGTGATATGCCAAAAATATCAATTTAATTTAAGAACTAAGAGTTTCAATATTTTAAATTCAAATTTTATGTGAATTTCCCAATTTAATTTTGGATTAAATATTTGAAAAATACTAATAAAAAACTTTTATTGTTTAAAATTTAATAATAAAAGTGTTGCCGTGACAAAGCCTTACGACATAAAACCATAATGGCTTTATGCCCCTTTTGGATACGACATAAAGCCATATCCACCATTTTTCCGTGTACGGTTTTAAGTCCAAACAAAATCGGACATAAAGGCATATCGTATATGCCACAATTTGAGACATAACGCCATATAATTATTGCTTTTTAATTTGTAAAATTTAATTTTAATAATATTTTATAACAATGCATTTATAATAACTTGAATAACAATGCATCAAATTTGTTTTATTAAAATACTGTACATTCTGTAAGTCATTCCGTATGCAGATGCCCGCGCGGACGTTCCGACATTGGCTACGCAGCCACTGTCGGAACGTTCGCGAAATGAAATCTCTATGGATAACATAAAAGATTAGGTAATTTGCTCAAATTGAAGTTTCCAGTGGCCACCACGATGGAGGTATAGCAAGTACTTGGCCAGGAATCGTACCCGGCTATAAAAAACCAACGGTGGTCTGGGTTAGGACGTACAGGGTAGGCATTGATCGGTCGCTGACCCAATGTTGCAACTGTACGATTCCTGGCCAAGTACTTGCTATACCTCCATCGTGGTGGCCACTGGAAACTTCATATTCAACACCCGTTGTGTATGAAGGCAAAAATAGCAAACGCTGCGGTCCTCCTACTTGGGGGTGAGCAATAGCCTGACAAGCTATTCTCGCTCAATTTAGGAAACTAAATTGGGAAACTAATTGTTACGAATCTGCAACCAAGGCCTCGGAATGAACAATCTCATAGATATAGACCCATGGAATGTTTAAGGAATAACGATTTACGACTAGCGACTTGGAACGTTTTAACGATGATACAACCGGGAAAAATGGCAGAAATTGTTAATGAACTAATGAAATATAGAATAAATGTAGCTGCCATACAAGAAATTAGATGGGCAGGAAAAGGAGAAATCAAGAAGCGAAATTATTCCATATTTTATAGTGGTGGTGAAAAGTCAGGTCAAAGAGGTACCGGTTTCTATATAGATAAGAACACAAGAAATAGTATTCTTGCCTTTGAGCCTTATGATGAAAGAATATGCTATATTAAACTAAAAGGCAAGTTTCAGAACATATCGTTAATATCAGTATATGCTCCAACTGAAGATAGCGAAGAAATTATGAAAGATGAATTTTATGACAACTTAGGAAAAATATATAATAAAATAAGCAAATATGATATGCTGATCATTTTAGGTGATTATAATGCAAAAATAGGAAAAGAAGAATTCATAAAAGATATAGCCGGACGACACTCACTGCATAACGAAACAAATGAAAACGGTTTAAGATTATGCAGCTTTGCAGCAAGTCAAGGTATGTGGATCAGTAGTGTATCTTTTGAACATAAAAATATCCATAAAGAAACATGGAAAATACCAGGAATGAGAAGAGCTAATCAGATAGATCACGTATTGATTGACAAGAGACATGCAACCTCAATAATAGATGTAAGATCCTTTAGAGGGGCAAACTGCGATACAGATCATTTTTTTAGTTATTGCAAAAGTAAGGCAGAGGATCGCTAATATAAGAAATAACACCAAATACAAAAATATAAAATGGAATACAGAAAAAATAATTACAGAACCTGAACATAGAAATAGATACCAGGAAAGAGTAAAGGAGAAATTAGAGTCGGAGAGATCATCACAAGACACCAATGTGTCAACATTGTGGAATAAAATAAGGAATGCCATGACGGCGTCAGCTGATGAAACCATAGGTAAAAAACAAATAATTAGCAAAGAATGGTATGATGAAGAATGCAGGACTGTTAATGAGAACAAAAAGAAAGCTAGATTACAACTTCTAGAAAAAACAACAAGACAAAATACACAAAACTACCAAGAAAAACGAAAAGAAGCAAAGAAAATAATCACTAAGAAGAAAAGAATGCATATGAAACAACAAATTGAGCAAATTGAAAAAGATTTTACTCAAAAAAAGGTGAGAGATATGTATCAAAATATAAAAAAAACAAACTAGAAAGTTTCAGCCAAAAATTAATATATGCAAAGATAAAAATGGTCAAGTAATTAGTGAAAAACATAAAATTATAGAAAGATGGGAAGAATTTTTTAGTGATTTATTAAATAAGCAGATAGGAGAAGATGAAACAGAAAACAATAGCGAGATAATATATCAAACAGCTGAAAATTTTATAGAATTACCCAGTATAGATGAAGTGAAGAATGCAATAAAGAAATTAAAAAATAATAAAGCCAGTGGAGCGGATTCAATAACATCAGAATTGTTTAAGTATGGTGGAGAAGAATTAGAAAATGAAGTACATAAATTGATAATCAAAGTATGGCAATATGAAGAAATACCAGAAGACTGGCTAACAAGTATCATCATCCCTATACACAAAAAGGGAGATAAAACAACATGCAGCAATCATCGTGGTATATCCTTATTAAATGTAGGATACAAAATTTTTACAAACATTTTATATGAAAGAATAAATATATATGCTGAAGAAATAATTGGTGATTACCAATGTGGATTCAGAAGAAATAGATCCACAATTGACCAGTGTTTTATAATTAACCAAATTTTTGAAAAGTCATATGAATACTCTCTGAATATGCATTGTTTATTTGTAGACTTCAAACAGGCTTTTGATAGTATAAACAGATCAAAAATATATAATATTCTTTTGCGTGATGGAATTCCTAAAAAATTAATAAATGTGGTAAAAATAACACTAAATTGTACAAAAGCTAAAGTATTGGTCCAAGATGAAACTACAAAAACATTTTCAATAATATCAGGAGTAAAACAAGGTGATGCTTTATCATCGTTAATTTTTAATCTAATATTAAATTCTATAATAAAAGAAATTGATCCTGGTGGTACAATATATAATAAAGGTATCCAAATATGTGCTTATGCAGATGATATAGTATTAATTGCGTTAAATATAAGAGACCTCAAAGAAATTTTTATAAAACTAAAAGAGAAAGCCAAGATTGTTGGACTAGAAATTAATAATGAAAAAACTAAATACATGTTAAGATCTCGTACTAATCATAATCCACAAAATTTAATAATCAATAATGAAGTTTTTGAGGCAGTAGATACATTCAGATATTTAGGAATGATTTTAAGTAACAACAAAGATACATTCATTGCTATACAAGATAGAATACAATCTGCAAATAAATTATACTTCGCGCATGGCAAATTATTCAGATCCAGATTACTCTCTAAAAATCAGAAAATAAGAATGTACAGAACACTAATTAGACCAGTGCTTACATATGGATGTGAAGTATGGACGTTAAAAACATCAGATATATTTCACCTCACTTCATTTGAGAGGAAAATCATGCGCAGAATCTACGGGCCGGTACAAAATCCAGATGGAACATATAGAATAAGATATAACCACGAAATTGAAAATCTAATAGAACATCAAAACGTTGTAAGATTTATCAAAGCACAAAGATTAAGATGGCTTGGTCACATAATAAGAATGCCTGAAGAAAGAATGACAAACAAAATTTTCAAAAAATATCCCGAAAAAAGCAGAAAACGAGGACGACCATGAAAAAGATGGCTAGATGCAGTAGAATCAGATATACGAAAAATGAACATTAACAATTGGACAAGTCTTGCCAAACAAAGGTCAAACTGGAAGCAAGTGGTGGCAGAGGCAATGGTTCATCGAGAACTGTGAAGCCGCAAAAGAAGAATTTGCTCAAACAAAACAACTAAAATGATTTTTTTATAAATCTCTTTACTTCCTGAATTGAATTCAATTTGAAAATTATCGATATAGAACACAACTGAATCATTTAAGCTCTTTATACGTTTTATATGAAAAAAATGTATTTGTAAATAAACTTTTTAATTTAAAAGATATTACATATTTAATTTAAAAGATATTACATATACATATGAACTTTTGTTGTAATTGTCCATATTATGATAAATAACATTAAAATATCCCTTATCTGTAGATTAAATGGATTACATCAGATTGTAAGTACTAGGTGTACTTCGTCCACAATATTCGTCCAAAATTATTTGACCGGCCTAACCTATAAAAAAGAGGGAAATAATATTAAACCATACAAAATTTATATATTAATAAATAAAGTTCCATTCCAAACCTATAAATATTCAAATTTATAAATGATTGGAATGGAACATAGTTACTTACCAGAATTTAGATGAATTTCTTGAAATTAATTGTTTGTATTGCTGTCCGTACATAACCTGTCAAACTGAATTTTGTAAACAAAAAATCGACAGAAACTCTATGTGCAACAATAGGAAACCAAATGTACCCGGAAAACAATAAAGTCGCTTTTATTATTAGTTACGAAATCGCGGCACAACAAATAAAAAATTTTTTTAATTATGATACATACTACTAAGAGTGAGCGAGACAAATTGTAGGAAAGGAAGAAAAAATAAACATTCGAAATTAAATATCAATTAGTTCGAAATTAGAGAATTAGGGTTGAAATTTCATGTCAAAGTCAAGGATGGACAAATTATAGCGAAAATATGGATATTATGGTAATGAATGTATTAATTTTTATTATTTATATGTTTATAATAAAATAAAATCAACAAGAAATCAATGAATAATAGGATTGCAAACAAATTCAATTATATACAATAATTGATGAAAATGAATTTAATAATTATAATTGAGGAAAATGAAATTATGTCATTTGAATAAATGTTCGAAATACAAAACCCTATACAGTTTTTGACCAAATATAGGGTATATAAACGAGGTACGAATTATTTTCTTTCTTTCGTATTCAAATAGTCCACAAGCAAGGATTGGTAAATATTATAATTAAAAATTAATTTGTACGGATAAGATTGCAAAATATACAATATATTTGTAGAAGTTTTGCAGTTATTCCTACACAATAAAAGGCACTAACAATAAAATTAACAATTATAACTAACACTTAATTAATAAATTGACATCTAGATAACCATTATTTGATAAAATTAGCGTTGTCTTACCATAATTGGTGAAATTAACATAATAATTAAGTTCTCTGATAGCCATATCTGGTGAAATTAATGTTCAATTAATTAATAATTTAATATCCATATATGGTAAAATTAAATAAATAATTACTAATAGAATTTTGATAACCAAGGTTGGTGTAATAAAGAATTCATAATTAAACAATCAGTTGTATAAGGAACAAAACTCAACGAATTGGATAATACATGTTGCTGATTAAATTTTAAATTAATTCTAAAAATATTCAAATTAATTAAATTATATATTTGAGTTTATAATTTATTGAAATTATTTCATAAATAATCCAAAGCTTACATATATCTTTTTATTTAGTTCAAAGAGTAGTTAATTATAATTTAAATAACAGGCTCGCCGAACATTCAAACCGGTCCTTCAAACTGGATATATGTAAAGCTCGATTATTGAAAAAGAATTTAATAAGTTACTAAATAAAAGTGATCGTTCAAGATAATAATTAAAAAGTTGACAATTGTTAGGTAGATAGTGAAGTATTAGGTGTATAATTTCGTCGTCAAGGTCGTTAATTTAAGTTACAAATTGGTTTCTATTCAACATGTCAACGGACTGAAAAGATTTGCTTGCCAAACAAGAAGTACTGGCAAAGAAAGTAGAAAATACATCATAATTGGAAAAAACCAATTTAGAGTAGCGAACGATAGTATTTTACGAAACTAAAATCAAAACCTTAGATACAGAATGGGCAAATTTTAATAATAACGATACAGAGATCCAAATATTAATTGTCCGAACAGGTGTGGAGTGTAGCGAATCATATATCGTAGATGATTTATTTTCTGAGCTTGAACTGGTATGTTCAGATAATTTATAAGAACTACGCGAAACTAGACGAAAAGAAATCAGCACTTCAACAAAATGCAATGCTTAATGCAACATTATCGCAAACAACAGCATAACAAATGAATTCTACTGCACAAATTATAAATTCAAATACAATGCATGTACCACTGCCAAGATTGGCGTTACCAAAGTTTAATGGTGACAATAATGAATGGAGATCTTTTCATGATTTATTTAAATCAACAATTGAAAATAACATGCAACTGTAATGTACAGAAATTGCAATATTGAAAACGTTGTTTAACAGGTGAAGCTAAAACATATACCAATCACAGAAAACGATTACGAGCCAGCGTGGAAAAAATTACAAAACTGATATGAAAACAAACGATTATTGGTAAATACGCAAATCAAAATTGTAGTTATTCAACCAAAATTAAATAATAAAAGCAGCAAGGCTTTAAAACAATTTATTGATACCACAGAAGAATGTGAACAACAATTGCAATCACTAGATATAAATGTATCTGAATGGGATACATTATTAATATATTTAATGATGCAGAAGGTACCATTCATAACACTTAGTTATTGGGAAGAAGAATAGAGTTCCACACAAGAACTACCAACAGCAAAACAATTTAAAGATTTTCTGAATACAAGATTTTGAATTTTAAAAACTGTGTCGTATTCAACGACACCAATAAAACCAGTACCACAAGCTAGTGTAAAAACTATCATGCGACAACGCCGTCTAATTGTCCAGCTTGTGAAGCGTCACATTACGTTGTAACATGTTCCAAATTCCAGAAAATGGATGTAATGACGTTGTTTCAATTGTTTTATTAGAAATCATGTGTAGAAGAGCTGCTCAAGTAAAGTCAAGTGTAAAATGTGTAATCAAAGTCATCACATTTTATTGCATGCTACAATCAGAGCCGAATTAACCTCTTCGTTAAAAGTTAAAAGGCACTTTTAACTTTGGAGACCCTTTCGAATAGTTTTTTTGCCGTTATCCCTAATGAAGTCAGTTTATTTTAAAAATGCATTAATTTAATTCCAAAGTACTTTTTTAACAACACTTTATTTAAATAACAAAGTTTAGTTTCATTTCATATTGGTTTATTTTACGAACGTTATTTTGTGAATTTTACTTTTGTCTATATTTTGTGTTTTAGGCGACCGTTTTTCGACCGAAATTACATGAAGTAATGCGTATTTCGTATATATTATATATATGACATTTATGAGAACTAATTATAGAACTAACATACTTTAATTCTTTTTTTTTTTCTAACAAAAATGTTCAAACTACTTGCTATGATTGGCATGGTTAATTATCAATTGCAATGAAACTTCTTTTGTTTACATGTGTATACGAGTGAATTTGAATTTTCGTATTCAGTAGCTTTGATTATAGTTATGCAACCATAGTAACTAATTTTTTTACAAGTAATTTTCTGAAAAACTTAAAATTTTTTATTGTGTTTCTTCTTCGTTAAAGCTATCTAGTTAGAAAAATAATATTGCTATAAACTGGAAATATTAATTATTTAAAAGTAAATTGAGGTGGTTCTAACTGATGTTTATCAAAAAGTACGAGCTATTCAGAATAATATAAACATCAGCGCCGCGCCGGAGTAAACCGCCGCCCGTGGCATAATAAAATAATTTTGAAGAAAAAAACATTTTTTTTAATTTTTTTTATTAATAACAGTAATTTTTTTAAAAGAAAAAAATATTTTTTTTTTTTATAAATATCAAAGATATAGATACAAAAAAACTATTAAATTAAAAATTGCATTCATGTAATTCACATCATATCATGTGGTTTTTAATAATAAAAACAAAAATATTTATATTCATATTACGTTTTCAAATTTATTTAAATTAAAAGCGTACTCTGCGTGCTTTTGCATCTGCAAATCTTTTTATTATATCATCGATTTCAGTTTTATTAATTACTCCATTTTCTATAGAAATGATGGCCAAATCATTTAAACGTTCTTGCGTCATCGTAGATCGAAGATAGTTTTTTAAAATTTTTATTTTTGAAAATGACCGCTCTCCACTAGCCACCGTTAATGGTAAAGTTAAAAAAATGCGTAAAGCTGTTGAAATATTTGGGAAAAGACTCGACAATTTTTTTTCATAAATGAAATCAAAAATTTGAGTTGGTGATTTTTTTTCATCTAAAAAAGTTGAAAATTGAAGAATTTCTTCATATAAATATGTACCATCAATATCAGAATTATTTCCGTCTGTTCCAGCAAGTTTTCTCTCCAAATTTTTACAAAATTCTTTAATTTCTATTTTAGAAATTGAATTATTTTTAATCTTATCAAATTTTAAAAAAATATCAAATGTACTGCAAACTTCTCTTAACAATTGAAATCGGTTTTGAACTGATGAAATCGTGATATCAAGAATTGGAAGAAAATAATTTACTTTAAAATTAATTTCAGGACTGCTTGGTAGTTCATCATCAGCTTCATAATCGAATTGTTTTTTTGTTTTTCTTTGACGAACTGGTCCAGATGATTTTTCGAATACGGGTTCTATTTCTAATTTTTCAGCTAATTCCTTGGATTTTTCAATTATATTTTGAAAACCATGATCGCACCTCATTTGACATAAATACTCTTTTAATTCGTCCAACATATTTATCCCTGTTTCAATTCCTGCTTCAGTGCATTGTAGTATCTTACTTACAATATTAACTCTAGATAAAATTTGGTACCATACTATCAGTGAGCATAAAAATTCAAATGATTTGATTTTGGTTCCGATACAGTTCGCCTGATGTCTAGTTTTAGGATCCCACTTTTCTTTATTTAAGAAAATATCGACTAACGCGTCATAAATTTCACCTATATTATGATATAGAGGCTGCAGTGCTTTTATTCTAGACTCCCATCTGGTTTCGCACAGGGGCTTCACGGTAAGTTTTGTTCCTAAATGCTCCAATAATACTGCCCAACGTTTTGTTGAAGATGAAAAAAATACATAGAGCTCCTCAACTAAAGAGAAAAATGAAATTGCTTTATAATTTACTTTACAAGCATCACAAACAACTAAATTTAGGGAGTGTGCAGCACAGGGTACAAAAAATGCTCTCGGATTTAAATCTATAATTTTTTTTTGTAAACCATTGTGTATACCTTTCATATTTGCACCATTGTCGTATCCTTGACCTCTTAAATTTAATATATCTAATTGAACATCCTTTAAAAAATTTAAAAATAATTCGCACATGCCTTTGCCCGTGGTGTCATTGACTGCATAAAATCCCAAAAAATGTTCACAGATTTCACTTTTGTTCGTTACATTATTCAAATGAACAAATCGAATTATAAATGTCATTTGCTCTAAATGGCTTTTATCTGGAGTACAATCTAATATTATACTAAAATACTTTGCGGATTTAATATTCATTAAGATTATTTTTTTAATTTGTTCAGCATATTTATATAAAATTTCATTTTGGAATTTTTCTCCTAAATAGTGTGGCATACTAGCTTTTTCAATTGTTGATTTTGAATTCGTTTTATATGTTCGGACATAACATTATCAAATTCACTAATCATCTCTACACCTTTTAAAAAATTACCATTTGACAAAGTAAAAAGCTTGTTAGATGTTCCCCTAAAAGCCAAATTTTGTACGGCCAAATACTTAATTAGAGGAATCAGTCTATGTAGAATATCATGCCAATATTTTGTTTCTACATTAATATGTTTTTGTAGTTGTTGATCTATAGTATTTTTAGCATTTAAATTTTTTTTAAATTCTAGTGCTTTTTCATAACTTTGTAAATGTGACTTTTGTGTTTCATGTCTTACTAAGTACTGAGATACATACTTCCAATTGTTATAACTTTTTTGAATATTTAATTTGTCAAATAATAAACAATAATAACAAAAAATGCTGTCTAATTTTGTTGAATAAACTAGCCAGTTTCGGCGTATTTTTTCACCATTTGGAATTGTTCTATAATAATATTGATCATTGAATCTTCTGCCATCTGCATTTTTTGGATAATCAATATTATTTTTTGATTGTGTAATTGTACTTTCATTTTTAATAAGAAATTCTATTTCACGTTTGCCTAGTTTTTCAGGCCAATCTCCTGGATCATCTGACATGATAGCAATACTTTTATTCACATTTTCATCAGTATCATGAAGATTGATATTTTCATCAGTACAATCATTTTCCACAATTTCTGTACAGTTTTCTACATTTTCGTTATACTCAATTTCTGTACATTGAATTGATTGAATTGAATTCAAATCTACAACAGCATTTTTGTTGTTGTTGTTGGTGTTGTTATTTGATGTTTCTGCAGCAGGATTCTTCAAAAACTTTTCCAAGGAACCTGCAGCTTTAGAACATTCTTTTAATTTTAATAATCTTTCCTTTCTGTAAAATGCACCAGATTTTCTTTTAGTCTTTCTATCTGACATCTTAAAATTAAGAGTGAATAAAAAAATATGAAATCAAAATACCGATACAAATCTTACATTTAATTTTTTTTTGTCGTAAGTTATTTTCTGTGAAACTCTGAAATTAAAAAAAAAAAAAAAATAAATAACTGTTTTTTTTGTCACCATCACAATTGAAAATTTAGAATGACACAAAAATATTAAATGTCAATAATCTCAATATATATTTATTATTGAATTTCAGGGTTGCGCTTTATTTCAGTACTGTTTGAAAATTAAACTTTGAAGATTAAATTTTTGTTTTTTCAATTTGTATTTTCAAAATAAAGTTTTAGTTTATGTACAAAATGCTGCCCTCGCCGCCGCCTTTTCTATTGGCTCGCCGCCGCCTTTTCAATTGGCCGCCTGTGGATTTGTCCACATTTGCCATATGGGCTGCGCGGGCCTGATAAACATATAATATAAAACATATAAAAACAATAAAAGTGTAGGTTGGGTATATTGTTCACACAGAGGTGAAATTGTTGAAGTAAGTACATAATATAAAATATTTTCCTCTAATTATATAAATATATTTTGTTCAGTCCGTTTAAAATTACAAAATGTCTGACGGATATATGAGTCATGCTCAGAGAAGCGTAAATAGAAAATAGTCAAAGAAGAGGCATTGAAAAAGATGAAAGGTTCACTCCTCAAATATATAACAGAAAAAAGAGGAAATAATGAAAACTGTTCTACAAATGTAACCGAATTTATTGGACCAGAAAACCAAAATCAAAATCAAACTTCAGAAAAATTATCATCTGGAACGGAAGATATTAGTACTAATAAACAAGATACATATACAAGTGAGCTAGAGGTAGTAGAAGGCAGAACTTCTGCCGAAAAAAATTATATCTTCAGAGGATAAAATAATAGAAATATCTAATGAAATATCAAAAGTTAATTTAAACTTAATATATAGTACTGATCCAGCTAATTGGGATATTACTCCTGATCTCATAAACTATTGTTCTGAAAATAAGCCTTCGCAAAATATAGTATTCGATTTTCTCTTAAGGGTAGAAAATATGGAGACAAAACCAGATATCCACGTAAAGAGTATTTTAGCAGGCAATTAACAAATGAGGAAGTAATCAAAAGAGACTGGCTTATATATTCTAAATCAACTGGCACAATACATAGTTATATCTCCAAGCTTTTCCCTGAAAAAATGCGATATCCAGGATTACATCACATGAAAAATCAAAAGATCACCTTGATGCAGTGTCAAGTATGTTTCAATTGCAGAAGAACAGTAGAATTGATGTAGAACTACAGAAACAAAAAGAAAAATTGTGTAATTACTGGATTGAAATTTTAAAGAGAATAGTTGCCGTAATAAAATATCTTTCTGAACGAGGTTTGCCATTCCGTGGGGATAATGAAATTCATAATTGTTCTAAAAATGGAAATTTTTTAAAGGAGCATATTCGAAGACATGCAAATCCTGGAAGAGCAAATCCTGGAAGAGGAAATAAATTCTTAAATAAGAATTTATTGGTATACTAGGATTTAAAGTTACAACGCAGATAATATCTGAAATTAAACAAGCCAGCTTACCGTGATCATTCGGTATGTACTTAAATGTGGAAATGTGGTTGAACGATTATTAAAATTTATAGCAATCCAACAACACGATGGAAAATATTTATTCGACATTATACTACATACTTTGGAACATTATAACATAAGTATTGAAAATTGCAGGTCCCAATCATATGATAACGCCAGTAATATGAGCGGCATATATGCAGGTGTACAAGCTAGATTTTGAGAAATAAATAGTCTGGCTGAATGGGTTCCATGTGCTGCTCATAGTTCCATGTGCTGCTCATGCTCATAGGTTCCATGTGCTGCTCATAGAGCTTTAGTAGCATCATGTCGTACAGACCATCCGGTTTCTGATAAATTTTTTATAACACAAGTATTTTGAAAGGTCTTTAAATTTGGACCATCTTTGTGGTGATGCGGAAAAAAAAGTATACATTGCTTGTAAAATTCCAAAAACCTTTACTGCTTCCAAGCAACACTCCAGAGCAGTTAAACCCAAGAGTGTTGCTTGGAAGCAGTAAAGGTTTTTGGAATTTTACAAGCAATGTATACTTTTTTTTCCGCATCACCACAAAGATGGTCCAAATTTAAAGACCTTTCAAAATACTTGTGTTATAAAAAATTTATCAGAAACCGGATGGTCTGTACGACATGATGCTACTAAAGCTCTATTTATGAATTATTCAGAAATTCAACAAGCATTGTTTGAAATAACTGAAAGCAAACGGCAGCCTGCAGTGGCTGTGCAGGAAGCTCAATCTTTAATAAAAAAAACTGAACAGTTTTGAAACAGCATTGATGTGTATTATTTGGAATGATTTATTGCAAAATATTAATATTGTCAATAAAGCTCTGCAGGAGACTGGCATAGAATTATGTACCATTGTCAAATTATTTGATACTCTCATAGCTTACTTTCATGATATTCGTTTACAGTTGGAAAAATTTTGCAAGCATGACAAAAAAACTTACAGCCTCCGAATATAAAGAATATACAAAACGTAAACGAACAAGAAATAGATTTTTTGATGAAGTTTTAGACAACACAGATCCTACGTTGAGCCTGAGTACAAGTGAGAAATTTCGTTTAGAATCCTTTTATATAATAGTTGATAAACTTATAATGGAGATTATAAGTTTATCAACTATTAAAAGACATGAAGCATACCAAACGTTATATGAAAGGTTTAATTTTTTGATGGACAGAAGTTTGACAAATAATGAATAGTTTCGAAAAAACAAAAAGCAAACAAACAATTAGTGCAAATATATTCTTAAGATGTTGGAGATGCATTTTTGGACGAGTTTTTATTATTTTCACGAATGTATGCGGATAAAAATTTAGTGAACGAAATGATAGTTGTACAAATAAATCATAAACTAGTTACCAGTTTTCCTGATTTAAATATTTTGTTAAGAATTTATTTTTCGATATTTGGAACGAATGCGATATTTGGAACGAAAGGGGAGCGCAGCTTTTCAAATATTAAAAGAATTAAAAATTGTCTCCGATCAACTATGGGGCAGGAACGATTATCATCACTTATGTTGTGTTTCTGTCCTCTGAGTTGGAATTGTCCGGCGTTCTTCTTGACTTCTTGGCCTCGGTGATCGTCTTAATAAATTTATTTCAATTTTATAAATGAAACAACTTTTACTTGTTACGATACCACTGCTTCGAGGTATCAAATCGAATACCCAGAACTAGGGTTTCTCATTTCCCGCCAAATAATGAATCCCGGGAAACGAGAATATTTGGAAGATGTTCCCGTGAAAACGGGGAAACCCGGGCTATACTATCTACTAACTAAAAAAAAAATTGAATTTAAAAAAAAACATTTAATATATTCATTTTTTTTCATTACAACAGAAAACTTAATTACTAATAGAACAAAAAAAAGTTATTTATCAGCACAGTTCTTAAAATGAGTTCTAAGACAAACTAGTGCATTAACTGATTTATCGTTGAGTCTTGTCCTAAGTTTATTGACAAAAAGGCCAGCAGTCGAAAATACTCTTTCACTTTCCACTGAGGTTGGTTTAATGCAAAGAAGAGCATCTAAGAGCAACTTCAAATTTTTTGTTAATTTTCCACTGGATTTAAATAAATTAAATCTATTCCATGTTGGATATTCAAATAACGATTCATTCCACTTGTTGAACCTCCTTTTCTCACCATCATTTGATTACATTTATTGCATTTTGCTTTGTCCTTATTAGTAGAATCAATGGTAAAATAAAATCTCCAAGTCCTTTCTGTTGACATTCTTTTCCCTTAATAACCGTTTATTATTTAAAATTGTATATCATTAAAAAAAAAAAAAAATTGTTATTGAAATTTAATAAAACTTACTTTAATTCACAAATAAACAAAGAAAATTATTTAAACTTTAAATTTATGCTTGTTAAACAGTAGACACACGCTTTGATTTTTAAAAAATATTATATAGTTATAGTGCACCTGCATAATCTCGAAAACAAAAAAGTCAATTGTTACTTTGGTTTCAAATATTTTTAAATAAAACAAGAAGTAGTTTTGAAATATTTATTTTCAATTATTTGTTGATAAATGTTTAAAATAATCCCGGGAATTTAATTTTTTTCTCGGGAAATCGGGAATAGATATTTTGATGGATTTGCCGGGAAATCGGGAAAGAGAAATCCCGGGAGAGAAACATTACCGAGAACCACCAAATTTCTAAGTCTTTGATACGCTAAAAATGCTTCTTTAGCATTTTTAGCCATCCGACACGTGTTGTGTAATTACTAAATTTAACGAATTCAATGAACTCTAAAACCCTTAGTAATAATATCATATGTTTTTCATTATTATAATATTTTATATGCAATTTTTTGTCATACATAATTGCATATAACGATTTACTAATTGTTGTTGTTGTATATTTTCATACAAGTCATACTGTTTACTGACCTTGTCATGAAATCTGATACATATCAATATATTGTAACAATTAAAATATTTAATATAATTTAAAATATGCCGATAATGCATATTCAGCATATGAAATTATTTTGGTTTAGAGCATATGAATTATTTTGGTTTAAACATATTTGGGTTCAATGTAATTTCATTACACAACACCTCCATTTCCCAAGTTAAAAAATAGACTTATTTTTTACAAATTGGTGTTTCGAAACATTCAACCTAATACCTGTAATGCAAATATCTTTATTTTACCAGAAAAAAAAACGTTATAAAACTTAATAATTTTTTTAATTCTAATATTGATTTACGCTTTTCTTACAATAATAACAAAAAAAATTAGTTATATCTATGTATAGTAGTTTAATTTAATACATGTTCGTGAACCCAAAATAAAACTTAATCTAATTAATTTCAATTTAAGTAATATTCTTTATAATTCTTCAATTTCTTATCATATAGTATTTAAAATCATTTAATATAATTAATTATCTTTAACTAATTTCTTATTGAAATTCTATTTAATATTTTTAAAATAAAATAGATCTATTTGATGTTATTTAATTTTTAACATTATATTCAGTATAGGTTTTACTTTATTTTAGATTTTTAAAATCTTTTTGTTTCTTATTATTTTATAATATTATTTTTTTAAATATTTTTTTTAAAATTTTTAATAATTTTTTAAAAGAAATCTTATTGATCTTCCTTATTTATAGGTTTTTAATTTATTTTAAATTTTAACATTTATCAATATTGCTAATATTAAGTTTGATATAGATTTACTTGTTCTTATAATATACATTTAAGATTTTAAGATATTATAAATTTGATATTCAATGTTATAGATTTTCTATAGGTTTTCTATAAAAAATCTATAGATCCCTTTCCATTCTTATATATTTTTTCTTAATTGACATAACATTGTATTAAACAACAAATTCATTTATAACATATTCTTAAGATAAAGTAATTAACATTTATTATTTTATGGTTTTCGCTCTTTTTTAACAGTGTAAACAAAATTTTTTTTATTAAATGTGTAATTAAATGAATAGTTTTTGAAAAAATAAAAAAAATCCGTGTATAATATTACAATTATAAGATTGTGTTTTCCTTTGATAAAAGTACATAGTTTTATCAGAAGAAAAAAATTCCTTCCCTTTTGCATAAACGTTAAAAAAAAATTGTTATTGAAAGATGCTATTATTGCGAAAATAAATAGAAATAAAATGACTTATAATTTTAAGAAAAAATATGTATAAAAGTCATTTTATTGTCGACTGAGTGACACTAAGGATCTATTGGTAAGTCAAATAATCATTGTTATATTATGAAACGAAGAAATAAACTAATTATTTAATTACCAATTTTTAGAGATATTAAAAAAAAATGTCTAACAATTACCAAATAATTGAAATAGACCAATACGAAGGAGCCACGGAGGAGTTCCCCACGGAGCTGAATACGCCCCCGTACGTCGGGATTCCCATTGGGATATTACAAGTTTACCGTTTTCCCCCGTTACCAGATTGGCACACCATAGGTCGGGAACCATGGCCGATGCCAGAAATATTTTTTACGATAGAGGTGTGGGTGTACCCACCAAGGGCACAATAAAAAAATTAAAAAAAATAAAAATAAAAATATTATTTATCTTTTTTTTAAAAAAGAAAATAAAGGAAAAAATTTTTTTTTAAATTAACGCTAAAATGAAATGTGTTTTTTTTTTTTTAAACAAACAAATCCTATTCTAACTACCTCATATATCCTATGCGCATTTCTAATTATCGCACCTAATGTGTTCTAAAACTTTAAAACCTCAATTATAAAGTACAAAAAAAAAAAAAAAATCAACCGTAAATCCAAAATCCAAACCATATGATCTATTTTCGGGGGTGACAACTATTTTCCTGTTGCAAACAAAAGGTTAATCTAAGTTTTTCACTAATAATTTGTTAATAAATTTACATACCTCTAGGATATCGCAAAAAACAAAAACTTATTATTGCCTTGACTTAATACTCTAGTAGCTACCAATTCTTAACTGTAAAAATAAAAAAAAAATTAAAAAAAAATGTACTATAAAAAATTATTCCCTAAAAGACAAAACGTCAGGAGATACATATTCGTCAGTCCAACTGGTATGTAAATTTTTATGTTTGTTTTTTCTAACCTTATTTGTCGTTTTTTGTGGCGGCGGAGGGTGATCTTGAGGTGGTTTAACGAAGGTTCTCTCAATTAACTCATCACACTGTTCTGCTGGCGTGATAGGAGCTGAAATCTGTGGCCTCCTCGGTCCCCTTTTTACATCGACTTCCCTTTTCTGATCCCTTTTGGTCTTTTTTCTGCAAACTTTTACTATCGTATACGTAATTGTGATTAATATAAACACCCCTATGATTATTGAATTGGAAGTAGAAACAACTTTAAACGAACTTACTTCGCCTTGACTTTCTTTAACCCTCCTTACTTCTTCAGAAAGTTGTGACAAAGACTGGCTTCTTTTATTAAATTCCTTATTTAAGTCTTCTGGATTAATAGTTCTAATCATTTTAGTCTTAGTATTTACTGGAGTTAGTTTTGGCCAGTTCTTCTCTGAGTTGTCTAGTATTTCGCTAAAAATTTGCTCTCACTGATGATCTCAGTATTACTAATGGCTTCATATGGTAATTCCAAATGTTCTAGTAAGAAAATACATTTTTCCTGCAATGTTAGAATACCATTTCCTACTAGGGTAGTTTTTCGTGTTTCTGTGCTGCATATGGTAACTAGAGTATTCTTGTGTGGGAACATGTATTACCATGAGTTCCGAGTTTTCATTGGTACGATGTGGTTAGGTAATTCCGTAATTACCCGATATTTACACAATTGGTGCTCTTCTTTGTGTATCATTGTTCTTTTCAAAAAAAATGTTCAATAAGACATTGTTGTGGAAATGTCTCTAAGACTTTGGGATGCATACTTGCAGCAGTTTGTTCTCCTCCGTACTAATTTTCCGACAGGCCCTAGCATATTCTTCGTTGGTGTAATGCAAAAAAATCGCCTGCTAAATTATTGGCTAAGTAATCCCATTCCGGTGACAATATAACCCAACCTTTCTTGTATATTCGGGGTATAGGATATATTTTACTAAGCGTATACTCTGTTTTGTGTAAAATGTTGATTCGAATTATAACTCCCAACTCGCCCTTACCATAAATTAACAGTGTTTTAAATTAACAGTGGCCAGTTGATTAATGACAACTGGATAATAGAGCAAATTATGTCCAGTTTCGGTTGTTTTTTAATAATATAGTTAATAATTTGGAATCTACTAGTAATGGATGTATTCTATGCTGTTGTAGTGACGTGATTATTGATTCTTGTTTTAGCAGATAATCATAGAGTCTTTCTAATTCTGCTGAAGCGAACACTCCTATTCTATTGACGTCTAATTCTGCCCAAATAGTCCTGTTGTCAGTTTGCAAAATTGCTAAGTTATTGTATAATGTGGTGCTTAATTTGTCTACCTTTTCCTCCATCTCTAAAACTTGCGCGGATAGATTTCCAGCTACCTGTCTTAGAAATTCAAAATTCGAAGCTACTGCCACTGTTTGTTTGTCTAGTAACTCTATAATAACACCTCCGTTTTTTTGTAATTTATCTAGAGATTTGTAAATTCGGTCGGAGTCAGTTTGATTCATTTTACCAAAAAGTCCCTTAGAAAGTGACCCTATAACGTCAATAGCTCCCCGTTTTTGTCTTTTAAAAAAATGATTTATACCCTGAGCTAATGTATTTTAGTTCTCCAAATATATATTTCGTTATTCCATAACCTACAATTTCTATTACTATTGAACTCCTGAATTCTATTACAAGTTTTATTTAACTTATTATCTAACCTAAAAATAAACTCCTCTATTTCTTCCCCACTGCTGACCGAAAATTTTGAATATATTCTAACTTCATCCTTATATTCTATCATATTGCCTAAATTTTCAAAAACGATTTCCATTTCGTAATAGGTTTTCGCGAGCTAATTTATGAATTGTTTGAAGTTTAAATATTACAATTTTACTCAGATCGTCATGATTGTATAACGGGGCCAACTTCCGTTTCAGTATGTTTGGGAGGGGGTCGCCAAATCCATATAATATAAAAATTGGGGAGTACTTAGTACTTTCATGGGGCGTATGGTTGTGAGCAAAAACTGCTTCTGCAAGCCATTGGTCCCAACCTTGGACATTTCTTTCCGCCATCATTTTTAAGTATTCTACTAGCGGTCCATGACGACGCTCTAATGAACCATTTGACTGAGGATGATAAGCGGTGGTTACTAGCTTATGAATTTTTAGAATTTTACAAAGTTCCTTGAAAATTTGGCTAGTGAAATTGGTACCTTGGTCTGTAATTAGTCGTTTAGGTATAATGGAGTATTTCAATATTTTGTGTGTATAAAATGCCTGAGGCACAGTTTTTGCTTCCATATTTGGTAATGCTACACAATCTAACATTTTCGTAAGATCATTCTGGAAACTTAGTATATACTTATTTCCACTGGCCGTTATAGGAAATGGACCCACGAACACAATATCTAAATATACTTTATCGAAAGGACGTGCTGCCGTATCTGTGATTGCCATGGCCATTTTTGTTACTCTTCCCCTTTTGGTTCTCTGACATTTAGGACAGGCTTCCATATATATTCGAATAGTTATGAACATATTTTTCCAAAAATAATGTCTTCTTAATCTTCTATAAGTTTTCATTATGCCTACATGACCACCGATTGGTGTGTCGTGATATTGTTTTATTATATCCCTTATTTCTGTCTTGTGAATTATTTCGATTTTGATTGTCGAATTTTCCGTAACTTCTCCCTCTTCCTCTTTATCTTCATCGTCTTCTAAACTGGTTGACCATCTTCTTTTTCTTCCGTTAAGTGTTTTGTCGTCTGGCTACGAGTGATTGCATTGACAGGCTAAGGCTGGGCTAAACCTTCCTCCCCATTTTCGGGCAATTTATTTTCAATAGGAATTCTACTAAGTGCGTCAGCATTACTATTTAATTTCCATGGCTTGTATTGTATCGAAAAAGTATATTCGGAAAGTCTGATTTTCCATCTAATAATTCGTCCTTCCGGGTCCCTTTTGTTATACTCACTAATTATTGGTTTATGATCCGTGAAGACCACGAAGTGTCGTCCCAGCAGGTATGCTCTGAAATGTTTAACGGCCCAATAAATTGCTAACATTTCTTTTTCAATAGTAGCATAGTTTCTCTCTGCTTTGGCCAATACTATACTCGCATATGCTATTGGTTTGTCCCTTCCTATCTCCCCTTGTGATGGTACTACTCCTGCTGCATTATTACTCGCGTCGGGGGTTAGATTAAACGTTTTCGAAAAATCGGGATACGTTAATAACGGTGGATTTACCAAAAGACCTTTTACCTTTTCGAATGCTTCCTGATGTTCCTTGGTCAATTTATATGGTTGATTTTTTGTTGCCATTTTGTAGAGAATTGCACCTGTTTCTGCTAGATTTGGCATACATGGTCGGTAATAATTTATCAACCCCAAGAATGATTGTAATTCCTTCGTAGTTCGAGGGATGGGATGTTCCTGAACATATCTCGTTTCCTCAGGATCTGGTTTTACACCTTCCGAGGTTATTTTATGCACTAGGTATACTACTTCTCTTCTTAAAAATTTGCATTTCTCTGGTTGTAGTTTTAAATTATTTTCTCTGAGCCTCTGGAATACAAGCCGTAATTTTTCGTCATGATCCATTAAATTTTTCCATAAACCACTATATCGTCGAGGTACACAAAACATTTTAGCCCTTGAAGTCCTGTAAGTACGCAGTTCATCATTTTTTGGAAAGTAGCAGGAGCTCCTGTCAACCCAAAAGGCATTCGTTTGAATTCAAAGTGCCCATACGCAGTACTAAAAGCTGTTTTTTCCCGGTCGGATGGTTCCATATGAATCTGGTGATACCCACTTGCCAGATCTTGCGTCCTAAAATATTTGGATCCTCCTAACTGGTCCAAAATTTTCTCAATTCGTGGTAGTGGAAAGGCGTCCCCAATCGTTACCTCATTTAGTTTCCGAAAATCTATGACCACTCGATGTTTTATTTTACCATCCGCACCAGGGATTATGGCCTTCCGTTTCGAACAAATGTTTTACATATATTACAGTATCCTCCTTTGTATTACTTTCAGTTGGTGACGATAAATCCTGAACGAAATCAGGCATGACCTTGTCATACTTTGTTTTACTATTAATTGGTACCAAAATTTCTCCTTGTTTCACAGTGTTCGAACTATTTAATCCTTCATTTTTAAAATCTTTCCTAAAACTCAATATATTCTCCTCTTCTTTCTCGAAAATATTAACAATTTCATCCATTCTTATTGAATTATTAGGTATCTCTGTAAACAAATCAATGAGGTCCTGTGTTTCCTCAGTTTTAACTAGAATTTCATCTAATCGTGGTTTTTGGCATAGTTCTGCAGTATTTATTACGCGGTCCTTATCTTCATTGTCTTTCCATGAATTTAAAATATTATCTTCAACTATTTTGTTGCTTCCTTTTTCAACGTTCACTACTTCATTAATTTCATTATTAAATCTTACATTACTATTCATCATTTCAATGTCCTCTAGACCATTGGGTTCATCCACTTTTATTTTATTATCAACTTCATTTTCTTCTATTTCTATTATACTAGTCTTCGTGACTTCATCATTATTATTATTATTGTGAACGTTAAAAAATTCCCCCCCCCCCCCCCTATGGGAATTTAAAACTCTGTTTTATTATTTTCTGTGATTGGAAATTGCAATGTTTTGTTTGGTCCTAATATGTTGCAGTTTTTTGCCAAGAAATCGTTACCTAAAATACCATCTGCTTGTAGCCGACAATTTTCACCTACCACTTGAAAATCGCATCGAAATTCTTGTGCCTGAACATTTGTCTAACGTCTTACTTTGAGCATCTATGTGCCTGAACATTTGCCTAACGTCTTACTTTGAGCATTTATGGTCTGTATATTTGTAAATTCCCCCCGATAAAATCGGTGTGTCTGTATTTATTTTGTCTTTCTTTAATAAACTAATTTGAGCCCCCGTATTTATTAATAAAGTAACTGTCTCTATTTTTGCTATATCTAAAGGCATGGTTATTAAGGCTCAGGTTGGAAACTATTTACTGGTCTACCCTTCTCCTTATCGTCTTGGGATGAGAATAGGGATTTTAACTCGTCCCTCTGGCGTTTCCCTGGTTAGCTTGTTAATGTTATCAGGCAGGACAGGTCAACTCAGAATGGCCCTCTCTTTGGCACCATTCACAGATTTTTTGCACCACATCGATTCCAACCGTTTTCCCCTGCGACAGTGGTTCTTTACTTTGCGCTCCGTATTTATTAAAAGGACAATCTGTTGCTACATGTCCCGAATTTCTACACAACTGGCACTCAGTTCGTGGCCAAATTGGTCCATTATTCATGTTTGTGTTTGGTCTAAATGTTTTCGTACTACGTGGAGCTCTACAATCCCTACTGTAATGTCCGAATCTACCGCAGTTGAAACATGTTATTTTAGAGTAGTCTCGCGTATTTGGTCTAATAGTATTTTTATTGTTTGGTCTTTCAATATTTGGTGAATTTTGCGAAAAAGTGTTCTGAACAGTCGACCCAAAACGCAAGTTGGCTTTATTAATTTGTCCCGTGGACATTTTTCTAAGATTTCGATTAATAATTGTTACTATTATTTGTTCGGTTAGTCACTTTTGTTGTACGGTCAGAAGGTCTAAGAAGTTCTAAGGACTCTCTAGCAAATTTACATGATTTTAAAATTGTATCTTGAAAATTCATACTATTTTGAGCAAGTATGTATTCCTTTATGGTTTCCGACTGTAGTCCTCTAATTAAAGTCTTTCGCGCCGTTTCTTCAGCATCTTGTACAATACCCAGAGTTCCGCTCGGATATTTATTTCTAGCTGAAATTTTAAAGCAACCTAATTTTTTCTCAACCCGGTTAGCAAATTGTTCTACTGATTCGTCAGGAATTTGGACACATTCTTCAATTTCCCTTCAAAAGTTTGTCACGACCCGCTCTTGAAAAATATCTGCCGCTTTACCCTTAAGTTTACCCCTAATTATTTGATTTAGAGCTGAAGTTCTGTCCTGAGGGTCTGTTCTGAAGTACGCGTCATGTGCTAGAGCTACGAAATTTTGTTATTCTAACAACAATCTATCCCCTTCCCCTGAAAAGGTTGATATTCCCTGAAAGTATGTTCTATAAGTTTTCTCTAAAGGCAGTGTAGCATTAATGAAATTTCCGGATGTCCCTAAGTCATACGTATGGTCTATATTTAAAATATTCGATCGTCGTCCGAATTCGTTAAGACTGGTTGGATTGTCCGCAGCTTGTTCAGGCAAGTCAAAAATATCACGGCCCCTAGTGTCATTGTTAGTTCGAGGTATTGCACCTTGAGATGTAAATTTGTCCATTGTATTTTTATTCGTACTATTATAGATTTCTAGTGAATCTTCACTACTAATTGAGCTATTACTACTTGATGAACTACTTATACGTCCTACAGCATCTTCTATTTGTTCTGTAATTATAGGGGAAAAAGTAACCGATCTTCCAAAATTTAACTTATCAATGTTAGATGATCTAGGTGTTGATTCTTCTAATGGTAATCCTTTAAAACTAAACTCAGGAAGCAATAGAGATTGTTCCTTTCTATTAGATTCTTTGTCCAACCACTCAGAAAAATTCGATTTATTTTGAACTAATTTATTTTTTTCTTGCGATCTCGTTACCGGTGCCATGTTCATAATTTAAGATTCGAAAAAAAGAAAAACTACTTTCATATCCAACAATTAAAAAGAAATAATCAAATAACACAAGACTTGAATAAAAACAAACTGATTTTTCAACAATAAAAGAAAGAACTTTATTTAACATTAACATTATACGCCTTAAACATGTAAAAAATAAATTTTCCTATCCTCCATAATTACTATTAAATCCGGTGTTACAATTATTATACTAAAATATAATGAACCAAATCCTACCATACTATTCATTTTAAATAAAAAAAATCTAATATTCCAAATAAAGAAATAATAAACACCTAAAAAATCAAAAATATTAAAAATCCAAAAAAAGATTTTTTATAATGTAATAAAAAAGGTATGATAAGCCCCTTAAAGAACAAAACATGAATTACTAATAATAAACTTTGACAATTTTTTACACTACACACAAAACTTCTGAATGTGTGTAAGAAAAAACAAATTTTACACACAAGAAATATAACGAAATGAGAAATGAATATCTAAACAAAAGATGGAGAATTAAAGAATTAGTTCATACGAATACAAATGAAAATCTAAAACAAAAGAGATAAAATTCAAATTTTGCATACTAAACCAATACTATGAATTAAATTTTCTACACTGTAAAAAATTTTTTACTACCGAATACAAAAAAAAAATAACAAAAATGTAACATTAAAAATAAAATTTATACCATGGTACCATAGCCCATGGTATAAATTTTATACCAATAAAATTTATACCATGGGCTATGGTACGTTTTGTGTACACTGTTAAAAAAAAATTAATTTAAAAAAATTCGAACTACCCAAAATCTAAAGAAATTTATACATTTTTTAAATTATAAATTTTTTTTTAAAATTAAATTTTCTGAGATTGTTGCTGCTTCTTTTTGCGCTGAACAGCTCGCAGTTCCCGAATTTGTTTACGGAAGAGCTGTTCCTGCTGTTTCGTACATTGCAACCGTAATAGCTGTTGCAGGTCTTTTATTTGTTGGCGTTCTTTTGCTGCTACCCCTCCTCTTTGTCGTTCTGTCTGTTCTGGTTTTACTTGTGCTGGTACTCGATAAGCTTGACACCGTTTGCGGTATTCTTCTAAACTGATGGGTTTTGGACCGGCGTTTTTGTTCTTTTCTATTTCTTCTTTGATTAAGTCGACGGCGTTCGACGGCATGTGAATTAAGTTTGTTATAAATCAATCCAAAGCTAGGCTAAATGCCCTTTACTATACCTCCTAGCAAATGTCTGAAGGTTTGGATAGATTAGTCACCCAAAATTTGCAGTATTCTTCTTACCCAGAATTTTAGATTAGAGAACGTAGGTCTAATCCTGGTCACGGCACCAATGTTGTGTTTCTGTCCTCTGAGTTGGAATTGTCCGGCGTTCTTCTTGACTTCTTGGCCTCGGTGATCGTCTAGATAAACTTATTTCAATTAATTTAAATGAAACAACTTTTACTTCTTACGATACCACTGCTTCGAGGTATCAGATCGAATACCCAGAACCACCAAATTTCTAAGTCTTTTATACGCTAAAAATGCTCCTTTAGAAATTTTAGCCATCCGGCACGTGTTGTGTAATTACTAAATTTAACGAATGCAATGAACTCTAAAACCCTTAGTAAGAATATCATATGTTTTTCATTATTATAATATTTTATATGCAATTTGTTGTCATACATAATTGCATATAACGATTTACTAATTGTTGTTGTCAGCATATGAAATTATTTTGGTTTACAGCATAGGATTAATTTTGGTTTAAACATATTTGGGTTCAATGTAATTTCATTACACAACACTTATACTTTTATCAATTGAAAGTGATTTAATGCGAGAAATTAGTTTCGATGATGTTATTGTCGAATTCGCAAATAAAAAATGTACGAAGGATAGTTTAGGTAATAATTAAATATATTGTTTACTAAATTAATGATTTTTTTTATTGTTTTTTGAAAATAAATTTTGAATAATTTTGGATTAAGTGAAGTTTTTCTTTGCGTGCTTTGGTTGAATATTTATAATATAAATTTTCCTAAGTAATAATATACATTTTCGTAGGCCATTTAAAATTCGTAGACCCTAGCCACTGTGCCTAGTGTGCCTATGGGATAATGCGAGTCTGGCTACAATAAATTATGTTTCAACTTTGTGTTGTGTTTCTTGTTTCTCCTTTTTAATTTGAAGTTGTCCAGCGTTCTTCTTGACTTCTTGGCCTCGGTGATCGTCTAGACTGATTTTATTTATTTGAGTAAAACAACTTTCATTTACTACGATACCACTGCTTCGAGGTACCAAATTAAATGACCAGAACCTCCAAATTTCTAAGTCTTTTATACGCTAAAAATGCTCCTTTAGCATTTTTAACCATCCGGCATGTGTTGTGTAATTACCAAATTCAACGAACTCAATGAACTCTAAAACCCTTAGTAATAACCAAATTTAACGAACCAAAATGCTTTTTGTTATTATAATAATTTATATGCAATTTGTTGTTGTCACACATAATTGCATATGACGATTTACTAATTGCTGTTTTTGTATATTTTTTCATACAAGTCATACTGTTTACTGACCTTGTTATGAAATCTGATACATATAAATATATTGTTATAATTAAAATATATAACATAAGGAAAGAAATGTCGATAATGCATATTCAGCATATGAAATTATTTTGATTTAAAGTAAATAAACATATTTGAGTTCAATGTAATTTCATTACACAACACCTCTCTTTCCCAAGTTAAAAAATAGACTTATTTTTTACAAATTGGTGTTTCGAAGCATTCAACCTAATACTTATAATGCAAATACATATCTTTATTTTACCCAAAAAAAAGGTTAGAAAGCTTACAATTTTCTTAATTCTAATGATAAGATTTGCATTTTACTTACAACAATAACAAAAAAAATTTACTTACATCTACGTATAGTATTATTTAATAGATTATTTAATACATGATCGTAAACCCAAAATAAAACTTAATTTAATTATTTGCAAATATAAGTAAAAATCTTTATAATTTTTGAATTTCTTATTACTATATAGTATTTAAAATCATTTTTAAATATTTAACTACCTTTAAATAATCTTATTGAAATTCTATTTTAATAATTTTTTTTAAAAAATAGATCTATTTGATCTTGTTTAATTGAATATAGATTTATTTTGTTTAAGATTTTTAAAATCTGTTTGTTTCTATAATATTATTTTCTTGTATTTGTGTAAAAATTTCAATAATTAATATATTTTTTAAAAACAGACCTTGTTGATCTTCCTTATTTTTATTTTTATTAGGTTTTAATTTATTTTAAATTTAATGAATTTTATTTAACATATATCTCATATTTAATTCGATATAGATTTACTTTTCTTATAATTTAGATTTAAGATTATAGATTTAAGATATTTAAGATATTATAAATTTGATAAATTTAATGGATTTTATAAATTTGAGATTCTATAGATTTTCTATAGGTTTTCTATAAAAAATCTATAGATCCCTTCCCATTCTTATATAATTTTAATAGACTTAATATTTTATATTATTTCAATATAAAAAAGAAATCATTTATTATATTCTCAAGTAAAATAATTAATATTAATAGTTTTATGGTTTTCCCCTTTTTTAACAGTGTAAACAAAATTTTTTTTTAAAAATTGTGTATTAAATATAATTAAACATTAAATGAATCGTCTATAATATTACAATTATTATAAGATTGCGTTTTCCTTAATTTTATAATAAAAGTATAGTTCTTTCTCTTTTGCATAAACGTTAGAGAAAATGTTATTAAATTACAAAAAAATGCTGCAAAAATAAATAGAAATAAAATGACATAGAATTTTAAGAAAAAATGTATAAAAGTCATTCTATTTTCAATTAAGTAACGCTGAAGATCTAGACATCTAGAGGTAAGTGATTAGTCATTATTATATTACGAAAAGAAAAAATAAACTAATCATATAAAAACCAATTTACAGAGAGATTAATAAAAAAAGAAAAATGTCTAATAATGAGCATGCACTGGAAACCGACCACTCCGGAGATGAAGATGGAACTGTGACGGAGTTCCCCACGGAGGAGAATACTGCTCCTAACGTTGGAATTCCTCGTAGAGTAATTCTAATTTACCAATTGCCACCACTAGCAGATTGGTATACAATACGGAGAGAACCGTGGCAAATCCCTATTATATCATTCTCAATAGAAGTATGGGTGTACCCACCAAAGGTACAGTAAAAATAAAAAATAAAATAATATCTGAAATTCAATTCAAAAAAAAATTCAATTTAATATTAATTTTAATGTTATGAAAAAGAAAGAAAAATATTAAAATAATGCTAAAAAGAAATGTGTTTTTTTAGAAACAAACCCAGCCAAACGGTATCCTATTCTAACTACCTCATCCATCCTATGCCCACTTCTAATTATCGCACCTAATGTGCTCTAAAATTTTAGACAACAAAAAAAAAAAACTTTTGAACTTCAATTATAAAGTAATTAATAATACTTACTGACGTGTAGATGTGTTTTCTATAGAAAAAATTTCATCCGCAAACCCAAAATCCAAACCTTGTGATGTATTTTCGAGGGTGACAACTATTTTCCCGTTGCAAACAAAAGGTTAATCTAAGTTTTTCACTATTAATTTGTTAATAAATTTGCATACCTCTATGATGTCGCAAAAAAACTTAGAATTTATTATTGCCTTGACTTAACACTCTAGTAGCTAACAATTTCTAACTGTAAAAATATAATAACAATAAAAATATAACTATATAAAAAAATTATTCCCCAAAAGACAAAACGTCAGGAGATACATATTCGTCAGTCGAACTGGTATGTAAATTTTTATGTTTGTTTTTTCTATCCTTATTTGTCTTTTTTGGTAGCGGCGGAGGGTGATCTTGAGTTGGTTTAATGAAGGTTCTCTCAAATAATTCATCACACTGTTCTGCTGGTGTGATAGGAGCTGACATCTGTGGCCTCCTCGGTCCCCTTTTTACATTCGCTTCCCCTTTCTGATCCCTTTTGGTCTTTTTTCTGCAAACTTTTACTATCGTATACGTAATTGTGATTAATATAAGCACCCCTATGATTATGGAATTGGAAGTGGAAACAACTTTAAGCGAACTTACTTCGCCTTGACTTTGTTTAGCACTCCTTACTTCTTCAGAAGGTTGTGACAAAGACTGGTTTCTTTTATTAAATTCCCTATTTAAGTCTTCGGGATAATAGTTCTGATCATTTTAGTCTTTGTAGTTACTGGAGTTAGTTTTGGCCAGTTCTTCTCTGAGTTGTCTAGTATTTCACTAAAATTGGAGAACTGGATTATGCCCTCACTGATGATCTCAGTATTACTAATCGCCTCATATGGTAATTCCACATGTTCTAGTAAGAAAATACATTTTGCCTGCAATGTTAGAATACCACTTCCTACTACGGTAGTTTTTTGTGTTTGTGTGGTGCATATGGTAACTAGAGTATTCTTGTGTGGGAACATGTATAACCGTGAGTCCGAGTTTTCAGTGGTACGATGTGGTTAGGTAATTCCGTAATTACTCGATATTTACACAATTGGTGTTCTTCTTTGTTTACCATTATCTTTTTCAAAAAATGCATAATAAGACATTGTTGTGGAAATGTGTCTAAAACTTTTGGATGTACTTGTTCGCATAGTTGCAGCAGTTTGTTCTCCTTTTACGACAGGCCCCAACATATTCTTCGTTGGTGTAATGCAAAAAATGGCCTGCTGAATTATTGGCTAAGTAATCCCATTCAGGTGACAATATAATCCAACCTTTCTTGTATATTCTGGGTATAAGATATATTTTGTTAAGCGTATACTCTGTTTTGTGCAAAATGTTGACTCCCAACTCGCCCTTACCATATTTTAAATTAACAGTGGCCAGTTGATTAATGACAATTGGAGAATAGAGCAAATGGTGTACAGTTTCGGTTGTTATGTTTTTTAATAATATAGTTAATAACTCGGAATCTATTAATAATGGATGTATTCTATGCTGTTGTAATGACGTGATTATTGATTCTTGTTAAAGCAGATAATCATATAGTCTTTCTAATTTTGCTAAAGCGAACACTACTATTTTATTGACGTCTAATTCTGCCAAAATAGCCGTGTTATCAGTTTGCAAAATTGCTAAGTTATTGTGTAATGTGGTGCTTAATTTGTCTACCTTTTCCTCCATCTCTAAAACTTGCGCGGATAGATTTCCAGCTACCTGTCTTAGAAATTCAATATTCGAAGCTACCGCCACTGTTTATTTGTCCAGTAACTCTATCATAACACCTCCGTCATTTTGTAATTTATCTAGAGTTTTGTAAATTTGGTCGGAGTCAGTTTGGTCCATTCTACCAAAAAGTCCCTTAGAAAGTGACCCTATAACGTCAATAGCTGCCCGTTTTTGTCTTTTAAAGAAACGATTTAGTCCCTGAGCTAATTTAAGTATTTTATTTCTCCAAATATCTATTTCGTAATTCCATAATCTACAATTTCTATTACTATTTATTTTAAAAATAAACTCATTTATTTCTTCCTCACTGCTGACCGAAAATTTTGAATATATTCTAATTTCATCTTTATATTATATCATATTGTCTAAATTTTCAAAAACGATTTCCATATTGTCAGTTTACTTCATGGCATTCCTGAGCATACGCCAAGGATTATGCAAATGGTTATGTGTTGCAACAAGTCGTTATGAACGATTCGAACCTTGCCCTTAATGCTAATTTTAGTATTTAATTCGTTTGGGCATTCCAATACTTCATATGGTCCTGCCCAATCAAACTCAACTTGTTTTCTTTAGTAGGATTGAGTAATAATACTTGGTCACCCCTTTTATACACGGTCGTTCTGGCTTTCTTATCGTAATAGGTTTTAGCCTTTAGTTTACGTTTCATCAAATTTTCGCGAGCTAATTTATGAATTGTTTGAAGTTTGAATTTTACAATTTTACTCAGATCATCATGATTGTATACCCGGTCACCCTTCCGTTTCAGTACGTTTGGGAGGGGGTCGCCAAATCCATATAATATAAAAATTGGGGAGTATTTAGTAAATTTCATGGGGCGTATGGTTGTGAGCAAAAACCGCTTCTGCAAGCCATTGGTCCAAACATTCGACATTTTTTTCTGCCATCATTTTTAAGTATTCTACTAGCGGTCCATGACGACGCTCTAATGAATCATTTGACTGAGGATGATAAGCGGTGGTTAGTACCTTATGAATTTTTAGAATTTTACAAAGATTCTTGAAAATTTGGCTAGTAAAATTGGTACCTTGGTCTGTAACAAGTCGTTTAGATATAATGGAGTATTTCAATATTATGTGTGTATAAAATGCCTGAGCCACAGTTTTTGCTTCCATATTTGGTAATGCTACACAATCAAACATTTTCGTAAGATAATCCTGGAAACTTAGTATATACTTTTTCCCTCTGGCCGTTATAGGAAATGGACCGACAATATCTAAATATACTTTATCAAAAGGTCGTGCCGCCGTATCGGTGATTGCCATGGCCATTTTCGTTATTCTTCCCCTTTTCGCTCTCTGACATTTTGGACAGGCTTCTATATATCTTAGAATAGTTATGAACATATTTTTCCAAAAATAATGTCGTTTTAATCTTGTATAAGTTTTCATTATGCCTACATGACCCCCCATTGGTGTGTCGTGGTATTGTTTTATTATATCCCTTATTTCTGTCTTGTCAATTTCGATTTTGATTGTCAAATTTTCCGTAACTTCTCCCTCTTCCTCTTTATCTTCATTGGTTGGTTCACCATCTTCTTTTTCTTCCGTTATGTGTTTTATCGTCTCACTTCGAGTAATTGCATTAATAGGCTGGGGCTGGCCTAAGCCTCCCTCCCCATTTTCGGGCGATTTTAGGGAATTCTACTAAGTGCGTCAGCATTTCTATTTAGTTTCCCTGGCTTGTATTTTATCGAAAAAGTATATTCCGAAAGTCTGATTTTCCACCTATTAATTCGTCCTTCCGGGTCCCTTTTGTTATATTCAATAATTATTGGTTTATGATCCGCGAAGACCACGAAGGGTCGTCCCACCAGGTATGCTCTGAAATCCCAGCAGGTATGCTCTCCCCTTGTGATAGTACTGCTCCTACGGCATTATTACTCGCGTCGGTGGTTAAATTAAACATTTTCGAAAAATCGGGATACGTTAGAGGTAAAAAGCCTTTTGGTAAATCCGGAACATCTGGAAGCTTTCGAAGAGGTAAAAAGGAACATCAAGAAGCTTTCGAAGAGGTAAAAAGCCTTTTGGTAAATCCGGAAAGGATTTTTACCTCTTCGACAGCTTCCTGATGTTCCTTTGTCCATTTATATGGTTGATTTGTTGTTGCCATTTTGTAGAGAATTGCACGTGTTTGTGCTAGATTTGGCATACATGGTCGGTAATAGTTTATCAACCCAAAAATGATTGCAATTCCTTCGTAGTTCGAGGGATGGGATGTTGCTGAACACATCTTGTTTTCTCAGGATATGGTTTTACAGCTTCGGAGGTTCTCTTATGCCCTAGTTCTCTTCTTAAAAATTTGCATTTTTCTGGTTGTAGTTTTAAATTATTTTGTCTGAGCCTCTGGAATACAAGCCGTAATTTTTCGTCGTGATCGATTAAATTTTTCCTATAAACCACTATATCGTCGAGGTACACAAAAGATTTTAACCCTTGAAGTCCTGTAAGTACGCAGTTCATCATTTTTTGGAAAGTAGCAGGAGCTCCTGTCAACCCAAAAGGCATCCGCTTGAATTCAAAGTGCCCATACGCAGTAATAAAAGACGTTTTTTTCTCGGTCGGTAGGTTCCATATGAACCTGGTGATAGCCACTTGCCAGATCTAGCATCGTAAAATATTTGGAACCTCCTAACTGGTCCAAAATTTTCTCAATTCGTGGTAGTGGGAAGGCGTCCCCAATCGTTACCTCATTTAGTTTCCGAAAATCTATGACCACTCGATGTTTCATTTTACCATCCGCACCAGTCTTTTTTGGGACGACCAGTAGTGGTGCGTTCCAAGGACTTGCTTGGCCGGATTATATCCTCATTTAAAAATTTCTTTATTTCTTCATTTATTATTTCCTTATGACATTCCGCCAGACGGTATTGTTGGCTGTTAATTTGCTGTGTATTGGGTTTTATTGAAACCGAATGTGTGATATCTATAACCGAACTTAATTTGTCTCTTGGTAAATGGAAAATATCATGACATTCCTCACAAATTTTTTCTAAAGCTTCCAATTTCCTCTTGTGCGAAATCCTCCTGTATACATAACGCATTCTTTAAAGTTTCGATTCTTTGTTGAACCTCGGGATTATGGCCTTTCGTTTCGAACAAATGTTTTATATATATTACAGTATCTTCCTTTGTATTACTTTCAGTTGGTGATGATAAATCCTGAACAAAATCGAACATGACATTGTCATGCATTGTTTTACTATTATTCGGTACCAAAATTTCTCCTTGTTTTATAGTGTACAAACTATTTCTGCTAAATACATCATTTTTAAAATCTTTCCCAAAACTCAATATATTCTCCTCTTCTTTCTCGAAAATATTAACAATTTTCTCCATTCTTATTGGATTATTCGGTATCTCTGTAAAGAAATCTACGAGGTCCTGTGTTTCCTCAGTTTTAACTAGAATTTCATCTTATCGTGAGTTTTGGCATAGTTCTGCAGTATTTATTACGTGGTCCTTATCTTCATTGTTTTTCCATGAATATAAAATATTATCTTCAACTATTTTGTGGCTTCTTTTTTCAACGTTCACTACTTCATTAGTTTCATTATTAAATCTTACATTACTATTCATCATTTCAATGTCCTCTAAACCATTGACTTCAACCATTTTTATTTTATTATAAACTTAATTATCTTCTATTAGTATTATACTAGTCCTGGTGACTTCATCATTATTATTATTATTGTGAACGTTAAAAAATTCCCCCCCTATGAGAATTGAAAACTCTGTTTTATTATTTTCTGTGATTGGAAATTGCAATGTTTTGTTTGGTCCTAATATGTTGCAGTTTTTTGCCAAGAAATCGTTACCTAAAATATCATCTGCTGGTAGCCGACAATTTTCACCTACCACTTGGAAATACTATCGAAATTCTTGAGGAGTTAGAAATGTGCCTGAACATTTGCCAAACGTCTTACTTTGAGCATTTATGGTCTGTATATTTGTAAATTCCCCCGATAAACTTGATGTGTCTGGATTTATCTTGTCTTTCTTTAATAAACTAATTTGAGCCCCAGTATCTATTAATAAAGTAACTGTCTCTATTTTGGCTATATCTAAAGGCATAGTTACTAAAGGCTCAGGTTGGAAACTATTTACTGGTCTACCCTTGTCCTTATCGTCTTGGGATGAGAATAGGGATTTTAACTCATCCCTCTGGGGTTGCCCTGGTTAGCTTGGTGATGTTGTCGGGCAGGACAGGTCAACTCAGAATGGCCCTCTCTTTGGCACCATTCGCAGATTTTTTGTACTACACCGATTCCAACCGTTTTCCCCTGCGACAGTGGTTCTTTACTTTGCGCTTCGTATTAATTAAACGGACAATCTGTTGCTATAGGTCCTGAATTTCTACACAACTGGCACTCAGTACGTGGCCAAATTGGTCCATTATTCGTGTTCGTGTTTGGTCTAACTGTAATGTCCTAATCTACCTCAGTTGAAACATGTTATTTTTGAGTAGTCTCGCGTATTTGGTCTAATAGAATTGTTATTGTTTGGCCTGACAATATTTGGCCTAAAATTGCTATTACTGTCTACAGCTTGTCCTTGGTTAAAACGTGAATTATTTTGCGAAAAAGTGTTCTGAACAGTCGACCGAAAACGCGGCTTGCCTTTATTAATTTGTCCCGTGGACATTTTTTCTAAGATTTCGATTAATAATTGTTATTATTATTTGTTCGGTTAGTCACTTTTATTGTACGGTCAGAAGGTCTAAGAAGTTCTAAGGACTCTCTAGCAAATTTACATGATTTTAAAATTGTATCTTGCAAATTCATACTATTTTGAGCAAGTATGTATTGCTTTATGGTTTCGGACTGTAGTCCTCTAATAAAAGTCTTTCGCGCCGTTTCTTCAGCATCTTGTACAAAACCCAGAGATCCGCTCGGATATTTATTTCTAGCTGAAATTTTAAAGCAACCTAATTTTTTCTCAACCCGGTCAGCAAATTGTTCTACGGATTCGTCAGGAATTTGGACACATTCTTCAATTTCCCTTCTCAATTGCGTCAAATCTTTATGCGGAATAAACTCATTTTCCAAAATACATTTGAATTCTCGAAAATTTGTCACGACCCGCTCTTGAAAAATATCTGCCGCTTTACCCTTAAGTTTACCTCTAATTATTTGATTTAGAGCTTAAGTTCTGTCCTGAGGGTCTGTTCTGAAGTAAGCGTCATGTGGTAGAGCTACGAAATTTTGTAATTCTAACAACAATCTATCCCCTTCTCCCTAAAAGGTTGGTATTCCCTGAAAAAATGTTCTATATGTTTTCTCTAAAGGCAGTGTAGCATTAATGAAATTTCCGGATGTCCCTAAGTCATACGTATGGTCTATATTTAAAATATTCGATCGTCGTCCGAATTCGTTAAGACTGGTGGGATTGTCCGCAACTTGTTCATTCAAATCAAAAATATCACGGCCCCTAGTGTCATTGTTAGTACGAGGTATCGCACCTTGAGATGTAAATTTGTTATTGTCCATAGTATTTTTATTCAAACTATTATACATTTCTATTGAATCTTCACTACTAATTGAGCTAGTACTAATTGATGAACTACTTATACCTCCTACAGCACCTTCTATTTCTTCTGCAATTATAGGGACAAAGAAACCTATCTTCCCAAAAGTAACTTATCAGTGTTAGATGATCTAGGTGTTGATTCTTCTAATAGTTATTATTTAAACATAAGCTCAGGAAGCAATAGAGATGGTTCCTTTCTGTTAGTTCTTTCATTCAATTTTGAAAAATTCGATTTATCTTGAACTAATTTACTTTTCTCTTGCGATCTCGTTACAGGTGCCATGTACTTAATTTAAGCTTCGAAAAAAAGAAAAACTACTTTCATGTCCAACAAATAAAAATAATAGAAGAAATAATCAAATAACACAAGACTCGAATAAAACTGATTTTTTAACAATAAAAGAAATAATAAAAAAAAACTTTATTTAACATTAACATTATGCGCCTTAAACATGTAAAAAATAAATTTTCCTATCCTCCATAATTACTATTAAATCCGGTGTTACAATTATTATACTAAAATATAATGAACCAAATCCTACTATACTATTCATTTTATTCCAAATAAATCTATTCCAAATAAAGAAATGGTAGACCGCTAAAAAATCAAAAATATTAAAAACACCAAAAAAAATTTTTATAATGTAATATGAAAAAAGGTATGATAAGCCCCTTAAAGAACAAAACATAAATTACTAATAATAAATTTTACGAATTTTTTATACTACACACAAAATTTTTAAATGTGTGTAAGAAGAAAACAAATTTTTCACTCAAGAAATATTTAAAGAAATGACAAATGAATATCAAAACAAAAGAGAGAAAATTAAAAAAATTTCATACAAATACAAATGAATATCCAAAACAAAACAGAAAAAATTAAAATTTTTCATACCAAACCAAACTATGAAACTTGTATAAACGAATTAACTTTTCTACACTGTAAACAAAAAGTTTTTACTATTGAATTAAAAAAAAATAAAAAATGTATCATTTAAAAATAAAATTTATATCATATTATGCTATGGTACATTTTGTGTACACTGTTAAAAAATTTTTTTTCTAAAAATTCGAACTACCCAAAATACATTTTAATATTACAAAAAAAAATTTTTTTTGTTTAAATTAAATTTTCTCAGATTTTTGCTGCATCTTTTTACGCTGAGCACCTCGCAGGTCTCGAATTTGTTTACGAAAGAGCAGTTCCTGCTCTTTCGTACAACGCAACCGTAATAGCTGGTCTTTGGTTTCAGGTCTTTAATTAGTTGGCGTCTTTTTGCTGCTACCCCTCCTCTTTGTCGTTTTGTCGGTTCTGATTTTATTTGTGCTGGTATTCGAGAAGCTTGATACCGTTTGCGGTATTCTTCTAAATTGATTGGACCGGCGTTTTTGTTGTTTTTTATCACTTCTTCGATTAAGTCGACGGAGTTCGACGTCATGTAAATTGTCTAAGTTCGTTCTAAATCAATCCAAAGCTAGGCTAAATGCCTTTTACTATACCTCCTAGCAAATGCCTGAAGGTTTGGAAAGATTGGTCACAAAAACGTTCAAGTTATCTTCTTACCCAGTATTTTCTTTTGATTAGAGAACGTAGCTCTAATCCTGGTCACGGCACCAATGTTGTGCTTCTCCTTTTTAATTTGAACTTGTCCAGCGTTCTTCCTGACTTCTTGGCCTCGGTGATCGTGTAGACTGATTTTATTTATTTGAGTAAAACAACTTTTATTTACTACGATACCACTGCACTGCTTCAAGGTACCAAATTGAATGCCCAGAATCACCAAATTTCTAAGTCTTTTATACGCTAAAAATGCTCCTTTAGCATTTTTAACCATCCGGCACGTGTTGTGTAATTACCAAATTTAACGAACTCAATGAACTCTAAAACCCTTAGTAATAATAATATATGGTTTTTATTATTATAAGAATTTATATGCAATTTGTTGTTGTCATACATAATTGCATATGACGATTTACTAATTGTTGTTGTTGTATATATTTTCATACAAGTCATATTGTTTACTGATCTTGTTTTGAAATCTGACACATATAAATATATTGTTATAATTAAAATATATAACATAAAGAAAGAAATGTCGATAATGCATATTCAGTATATGAAATTATTTTGTTTTAAAGTAAATAAACATATTTGAGTTCAATGTAATTTCATTACACAACATTTGAAACAGTCAAACACCGTTAAGCAGGCGGTTCATCAATCATTATCAAAGGACGACGAAGGAACAATTATTTTTTTGGTAGCACAACAACAACACGTACTGTTAGTCAATTTAAAAAAATGACTAACAGTACGTGTTGTTGAATTAACTATTTGCTGAATTAACTATTAAGCATTTATATAATGTTAGCTCCTAATAAGTTTAATGTAAATTTCTGGAATGCGCAAAGCATTTGCATAAAAGAAAAGCTATTGAATATTTCAATTATCTAAATGACAACAACTTCCATATAGGTATTATTACATGGCTTAAGCATAAAAATAGTATTAGTGACCCAAATTTTATTTGTTATCGTATGGACCGTGTCGACAGAGCTGGTGGTGTCGCCATAGTTATAAATAAAAAAATTAAACACACAATTCTGCCTTTACTTAAAACGCGTTGTATTGAAACAATTTCTATTAAACTGTTTACTGCTAATGGGGACATAGTATTAATTGGGGCATATTTTCCCGGCGGAAACCCTACGCAGGTTAAAAAGCAAAACTTTGTCCACGATCTGAACCTAATCAACAGACTACCATTTAATTATGTGGTTGCTGGTGACTTTAACTGCCGACACACATACTGGAACTGTATACGGAATAACCCGTGGGGAAAAATACTATTCGATAAATTATCAATTCATGATTACAATTTATTCGCGCCGGCTCTTCCAACTTTTTATCCAAATAGTGTAAGAAGTTCCCCGTCCACATTAGACCTCATGTTAAGTAACTGTTCGCATTATATTTCGCAACCTACAGTTGACACGGAACTCAGTTGACAACATCTCCCAGTTAAATTTGAAATTCTTTCATATCCTGTAGTTAACACTAGAACATATATATATAATTATAAACGAGCGATATGGCCACGTTATTGCAGAAATATCTGCGAAAACATAAACTTGAATGAGTTAAGTATTGAAAATTTCTCCAATATTCAAGAAATCGATTCGGGCATTGCTTTCTTCTTAAATATAATCAATGGTGCTAAAGAATATGCCATTCCCAAGGTGGAATTAAAAAACTCACCAAAACCATATGTACTTATTCCACCAGCATTAAAACATCTGATTTCCTTTAGAAATACACTTAGGCGCGATTGGCAACGACGACGATTACCGGGGTTAAAGCAAAATCTAAATCATCTTAATAAATTCATTGCTAATGAAATTCAAATTTTAGCTAACAATAATTGGTCAACCAAAATACAATCGTTAGAAAAATGTAGCAAACCTTTTTGGAACATAACCAAACTTTTAAAAAAAAGAAATAAAGATTTGCCACCAATAAAAATGGATGATTCACAAACTCTATTCACGAATAATGAAAAAGCTGAAGAATTCGCAAAGCACTTTCTTAAACAGCACCAAATTACTGCATTATATAGTAACCATAATACACACAACATAGTAGCCTCTAGCATAAACTCACTAAACTCTAATAGTATTCTAAACTCTAATAGTATTGTTAACCAAATATCACCTTCTGAACTTAAACAAATTATTAAATGCAGCAAAAATAAAAAAGCACCTGGACCTGATGGTGTTAAAAATATTTTACTGAAAAACCTATCTAAGAAAGCGCTAATTTACCTATCATAAATATTTAATAGCTGCTTAAAAATAGGATATTTCCCAACAGATTGGAAAATTGCTAAAGTTGTTATTATTCCAAAACAAAACAGTAATACGTCTAGTTTGGAAGGCTATAAGCCTATAAGTCTATTAAATATATTAGGAAAAATTTTTGAAAAATGCATTAACTTTAGATTAAACGCTTTTATTGACAGAAACAAGGTAATACCCAAAGAACAAATGGGATTTCGTAAAGGATTTAGTACTGATCATCAACTACGTAGAATTAAAAACATTATTAACTCCAACTTTGCCTTAAAAAAATCAATTGGTATGCTAGTTTTAGACGTGGAAAAAGCTTTTGACTCAGTCTGGCACGATGGACTAATTCACAAAATGTTTGCTCTACATTTCCCCATCTATTTAGTAAAAATAATTAAAAATTTCCTACATGATAGATACTTTGCTGTTAGTATAAATGGTACAAGTTCTAACTCTTTCAAAATTCCTGCTGGTGTTCCATAAGGTTCATCAATAAGCCCAACTTTATACAACATATTCACACATGATATACCTATACCTAATCAAACGAGCATAGGACTTTAGGCAGATGATACGGCAATTCTATCTGCATCCGAATCTGTTTCTGATATATCCAATAACCTAGCAAGTGCTTATGGTGAAATAAAAAAAAATAAAAATCAATGGAAAATAAAAATCAATGATGCTAAAACAAAACAATATTTTTCTCACGAAAGACAAAAGAAAATAATTTACCGCTAAGGTTTAGATTTTTAGAGAAATCTAAATCTTAGCGGTCAGGATATTCAGTGGAGTATGTCTATCAAATATTTAGGTGTTATACTTGACAGAAAATTAAAATTTAAAACACACATTGACCACATAATTAAAAAATGTGATATTTTAATCAAAATGCTGTACCCCATTATCAACCGCAATTCACCTTTGTCCACGGAAAATAAAATAATTTTATATAAAACAATATTCCAAAGTGTAATGCTATATGGATCACCTGTTTGGGGCAATTGTGCAAAATCGCACATAAAAATTCTTCAAATAAAACAAAATAAAATACTAAAAATGTTACTTAATCTACCATTCTTCTTTTCAACAAAGATGCTACACGAGCTGTCGTATACGAAAATGATAACAGATAAAATTCAAAGTCACTCTCGAAAGTTTCAAATATAGTAAAATCTTAATAGTTTGATCGATGATCCTAATAACTGCATGTATGTTTTTGTCAATTAGGTTAAGTTTTATCTAGGTTAAGTTATTACAAATTTGCAATTAAGGTTTTTTATTTTTCAATATTTTCCTTAAACTTACAAAATAATTATATAAATAATTAAATGAAAAATTTTCTGCTGATAAAAATAAGTATTAGTTGCAAAGGTTAATCCTAATCTCTAGCTTATAAGCCAATGAAATGTATTTTTTTAAATTGAATTGAATAAATAATAATAATAATAATATTTAAACATTACAATAATGTTAGTATTCATACATAAATTTTAACAAATATACTATAAAAGATATAGTGCGTACAAAGTAATCAGGATTGTCAAGAAAATGGAATGGGATGTGATAGTAAATAAAACGGAATTTCAATGTAAAGGTAAATGGTTAATTTAGGGGCTAAATGGGTAATAGTTCTGGACTAGCTTATTTCTGAGGGTAGATTTGCTAGAGTTGAAGTCGAAAAGCTCAGAGTTTTCGTTAGCTGTGCGGAGAATTCTATTGATTGTCTCGTTCTGGCCATAGTCAAAGCGGTGATGGGCGAGGTGGAAAAGAGGAATGGACCTTAGGTTACGGTGATTAATATTCAGGGAGAATTTTTCAAGTAGGCCAGGGCAGTCGATGTTACAACTCACTAATTCATATGCAAAAATTATATCTGCAACTTCACGCAGTTTAAACAAGGAGTGCGGGTTGATAAGTTTCAGACGGTCTTCATAAGGTGGGAGGTTATAGACGTCTACCCAGCCTAGCTCTCGAAGAGTGAAACGAAGAAAGAGTCGTTGAACAGCTTCAATACGCTGTATATTGATATTGTGGTAAGGGGACCAAACCTGACTAGCGTATTCAAGCAAAGGTCTGACAAATGTCAAATAGAGTGATCTAGTTACGTAAGGGTTCAAAAATTCTTTGCACCAGCGTTTCACAAAACCTATACTAATTAGGTTGTCAATGTGTGGTCTAAAATTGAGTTCACTGTCTCAAATAACACCAAAGTCGCGGATAAGATGAGCTTTAAGAACAAGTTCATTATAGTAATCTCTACTATGAGAAGGTGGACGCGTTCGTGAATAGGTGATTGCTTCGCATTTGCTGATGTTTAATTCCAGACATTTTTTTGGTACCAAAAGGAAAATCTATTCAAATCATCTTGGAGGGAATGGGAGTCCGCAGGCCCTGAAATAATTCGGTATATTTTCATATCGTCGGCATAGACTAGAAGGTTAGATTGTTTCATAATGTGATGGACGTCGTTGATAGATAAAATAAATATCAAGGGTCCAAGATGGCTACGCTGAGGGACGCTTGAAGAAGCTTGAATGGGGTTAGAGATAGAAGATCTGAAAAGGACTCTATATTGGCGATTATTAAGATAAGAGTCGAACCATTGTATGATTCTGGGTTGAAATCCTAGGGCTCCGAGTTTGAAGAGAATAATTTTATGGGATATTTTATCAAAAGCCTATTTAAAATCAGTTGCAACTACATCAACCTCTTTACCGCATTCTAAGGCACATAAGGTGGATGAGACGAAGGTAGTTAAGTTAGTGGTGGTTGATTTTCCCCTCAGAAAGCCATGCTAATTTGCAGAAAACAGTGATGTGAAAATACACATTGTCGTAGACAATGCTCGCAAAAAGTTTAGGAATACATGAGAGTTTAGCTATAGGTCTGTAGTTGGATACTTCGGTCCTACATCCTTTTTTGTGGATCGGAATAATATAAAAGTCCTTCCAATGTTTTGAAAATATCCCTTTGCAGATGGATTGTTGGAAAAGTGCAGTAAGGGGCTGGGATAGGACATTGACACATTTTTTGAGGACGATTGCTGGGAGTTCATCGGGACCTGTAATCAGCTTTAAGTTTATTAATCTTGTCGATTACTGACACCAACTTAATATCGATGGTTGTCAGGGAGGTCTGGGCACAAGAAGCCATGTATTTAAAGTAGTCAGTGTCAGGTTCACTAGAGTTAACCGAGAAAGCCTGGCTAAAGAAACATGCATAAATTAGAAACATAAATTAGCTATTATTTTAGGGTCTGCTGAAGATTGGTCCAAAAATTCTAAGGTGGTATGGTAGCCATCGTTCTTTTAGTATTGATAAATTGGTAGAAACGCTTAGGATTAGATATTAGGTCAGATTGTGTTTGGTCCAGATAACTTGAGTAAAGAGAATTACACAAAACTGAGAAATGAGAATAGGCAGATCGATAATTTAGATAGTCAGCATTTGATGCAGAGTTCAGAAATTTTTTCCATAATTTGTTTCTTAGATTCCTAAGAGTACGCAACTCTTTATTGTACCAGGGCGGAGATAAACAGACATTTTTATGTGGTCCATAAGGGACAGCCAGAACAATGCAAGCGAAGACATGATAGTAAAAATGTTCAAAAAAGTCGCTATTTTCTTCCGAGATAAAATTAAAGTCTTTGGAATTTAATAACTCGTTAAGCTTTCCAAAGTCGGCGCGGCGAAAATTAAATCTATAGCAATGTTCCGGTTCAACTTATACACAGGTTTGATTAGCAAGGGAGGGTCATAAGGAGCGAGAGTAGATAGAATATAATTGATCATTTGCCACTCGAACATCGCGAACTAAAAAATATGTTTAGTTTAGATGAAGATAACATAATTAAAATATTAGGAATACGATGGTATCCTGAAACAGACTATTCTACGTTTATAGCAACATGCAAAAATCAAACAACAGTTACGAAACGTTCAATATTATCCGAAGTTGCTTCATTATATGATCCATTAGGATGGATTTAACCAATTATAATTGTAGCTGAATTACTGATACAGAAGTTGTGGATATCAGGCTGCTCATTGGATGCAGAAGTTGATACCATAACTATAGCAGAATGGAAAAAGTTTAAAGACCAGTTATTAGAACTTCATACACTACGAATACCAAGATGGTTAGGTAGTACCACAAACACGCATAACATACAATTACATGGCTTTTTGATGCTTCTATTAAAGCATATGCTGAGGTTATTTATATGCGAGTCGAAACTGAAACTGGCCAAGTCACGTCCAAATTAATTGCTTCAAAAACAAAGGTGGCTCCAATAAAACTAGTAACGTACCTAGACTAGAATTATGTGGTGCACTAAATCTAGCAAGATTATTCAAAACAACAATTCAAGCAATGGAATTAAATAACGTGAAAATAAAAGCTTGGACTGATTCAACAATCACATTACAATGGATTCAGAATCACCCATCCAGATGGAAAACGTTTGTAGCACATAGAGTATCTACAGAACAAAATCCAGCAGATTTAGCTTCCAGAGGAATAGAAACCATAAATCTTGTAGATAATAAATTATGGTGGAGTGGACCCGAATGGTTAATAAAATCCGAAGAAGAATGGCCAAACACTATACTAAATAATAAAGACACAATGTTGGAGGCAAAAATTATAAAAACATTATCAGTACATGTAAAGGTAGAGGATTTGTTTTTGCGAATTTCATTATTTGCCCGACTATCAAGAATAGTGGCTTTATTACTTCTTTTTAAATTCAACGTTATTAAAAGGTAATGTAAAAAAGTCTGCAGTGTTAACAGCCAATTAAATTAGCATAGCACGCAGCGTAATTTATAAATAGGTACAACAAAATAGTTTTACCGAAGAATATCAACAACTGAAAACAAATTTAGAATTAAAATCAAGAAGTCAATTATTGATAACATTAATGCCATGTTTAGATAAATTACAAGTAATGCGTATTGGAGGAAGATTAAAAAATGCTAATATAAAATATGCCAAGAAACACCCAATTATATTACCAGCAAATCACCACATAACAAACTTAATAATAGATGAAATTCACAAGGGTACGCTTCATTGTGGTGTCAATTTAGTATTAAATACTAGCCGAAATATATATTGGATTGTAAACGGAAAAATAGCAATTTCACGATGAATTAAATCATGTGTTACATATATTCGACAACGAAAACAATTACAAACACAGTTAATGGGAGAACTACCTAGGTCAAGACTTGGCATTTTAATCCACCAGTTTGGCCTCATTTATGGGAATCTGGAGTAAAAAGTGTAAAATATCACTTACGACGCATAGTAGGAAAATCATGTTATACATATGAGGAATATTCAACATTATTGTGTCAAATCGAAGCCTGTTTAAATTCTCGACTACTTACTACGATCGATAATCGAATAGATAATTTAGATGTATTAACACCTGGTCATTTTTTAATAGGCAAACCAATCAATGCATTACCTGAACCAACCATAGCAAAACCTGTTGTTTTAGACCAACGATGGAGACTTAAGCAATATATGAAAAAATAATTTTGGAATAAATGGTCCAAAGATATTTTCATACATTACAACAACGATCGAAATGGCATTCAACTAAGTCAAATATAAAGATAGGAGATATTGTATTAATCAAAGATGAAAATTTATCACCAAAGTTCTGGCCACTTGGAAAGGTCTTACAAACGTTTCCAGGAGCAGATGGATTAGTCAGAGTAGTAGAAATAAAAACTCAATATAACAGAGACCTATATATAACAAAGGTGTGGGCACTGTTAATAGATGGAAACAACGATCAACTATAAAATTTGAATGATATATTGTATTGTGTGTTCGTCTAGGTAATGTTATATGTTTGGTTATGTAATGTTCAATAAGTAAATAATTGATTAATTTCTTTGCAAAAAAAATAACAAATAAAAAAAATGTCAAATGGTTTTGAATATAATGAATTTCTAAATCTATGGGAGGGAGTTGAATTTTCCGATGGTTCAGAAATTGAATTTTTACCGGTATTTGAACCACCACAACGACCGAAGATAATTTCCAATATTCAAATTGTACCACCAAATCAAACAGCGGAAAATCAAACGGTGGCTGTCTGCATTAATGATTGTTATGTCACTGACTGGAGTGTCATTAAACCGTCAGAAATGGTTGCAGACATAAAAAACGGATAAACAATGACATACAGAAATTCGTTACTAGAGAAGGGATCGAAATATTTGTACCGAAATAAACACTACAACGATTAGACTTTAAAAAAATTGTTACGTCCAAACGGTCAGAATTTTTGGTATATCTACCAAACCGTCATAGTGCCAAAATCAAAATATATAGGGATGGAAAATTAAGTTTTCATCATTATCAAGCAAAAAAAAAGACATTAACTGCTAAAATTGATAACATTGATAGCAATGCTATGAGCCTAGTCTTCCCCAGAAGGCAGGTGAATTTCCAGTTTTCAACTGTGAAATGTTCAACTCTTGTTGTATATCAATAATTTAAACTATTAAATTGTGTTGAACAAAGTGTTCAGCGGAGGGGAGAATGTCCAGCTAACTGGTAAAATCTAAAATAATCATATTTACATTTATATTAAAACAACAACAACACGGCAAAATTAAAAGTGATAATTATGAACTTTTGTTGTAATTGTCCATATTATGATAAATAAAATTAAAATATCACTTATCTGTAGATTAAATGGATTACATCAGATTGTAAGTACTAAGTGTACTTCGTCCACAATATTCGTCCAAAATTATTTGACCGGCCTAACCTATAAAAAAGAGGGAAATAGTATTAAACCATACAAAATTTATATATTAATAAATAAAGTTCCATTCCAAACCTATAAATATTCAAATTTATAAATGATTGGAATGGGACATAGTTACTTACCAGAATTTAGATGAATTTCTTGAAATTAATTGTTTGTATTGCTGAAATTCTTGAAATTACCAGAATTTAGATGAATTCTTGAAATTAATTGTTTGTATTAGATGAAATTCTTGAAATTAATTGTTTGTATTTTATAATAAAATAAAATCAACAAGAAATAAATGAATAATAGGATATATTTAGGGTATTTAAACGAGGTACGAATTATTTTCTTTCTCTCGTTTTCAAATAGTCTTCAAGCAAAGACTGGTAAATATTATAATTAACAATTAATTTGTACGGATAAGATTGCAAAATATACAATTTATTTGTGGAAGTTTTGCAGTTATTCCTACACAATAAAAGCCACTAACAATAAAATTAACAATTATAACTAACAATACTTAATAAATTGACATCTAGATAACCATTATTTGGTAAAATTAGCGTTGTCTTACCATAATTGGTGAAATTAACATAATTAAGTTCTCTGATAGCCATATCTGGTGAAATTAATGTTCAATTAATTAATAATTTAATAGCCATATAGGGTAAAATTAAATAAATAACTACTAAGAGAATTTTGATAACCAAGGTTGGTGTAATGAAGAATTCATAATTAATCAATTAAACAATCAGTTGTATAAGGAACAAAACTCAACGAATTGGATAATACATGTTGCTGATTAAATTTTAAATTAATTCTAAAAATATTCAAATTAATTAAATTATATATTTGAGTTTATAATTTATTGAAATTATTTAATAAATAATCCAAAGTTACATACATCTTTTTATTTAGTTCAAGGAGAAGTTAATTATAATTTAAATAACAGGCTCGCCGAACACATTTAGTTTGTTTTTACAGTGAATAGTCATCGTTAGAATATAATTTTGTATGACCCCGATATTGACTAATGGTTAAAATGTCAAATTATGATTTTAGGAGTAATCTAGTATTTTGTTAAATGTAATATTATTCTTTTACGTTTGCATATTTTGAATAAAATACTAGTTATGTTAACATATAACATATAATCTTTTCTGATATTTGATCTTAAACTATGAAATTTTAGCAAGTAAATTATCACCTTAAAATATTCGCGTTGCGTTTGCGTTATTAAATCCTTATAAAACTAGTCCTTTTTGTTAGTAATTTTATATGAATAATTTAATGATACTCAAGTAAATCTTTTATATATACTTCATTTAAGTAGTAAATTCGTTTAAATACTTATTTATATATGCTTTGTTTATACCCTTCTTAATAATGTGTTATTATTATTATTTTTCTTAAATTTAATAAGGATGTCAGATTTTTATCGTGTCTGTCTATACAAAAAAAAAATTAGTAACAAAAGAAAAATACAGAAAAAATTAGATTTGATTGATCAAAAATATTGGTAGATTGTTTATTAGTTGAAATGGAAATTCAATATTGTAAAATTGATGATCAAAAATATTGGTAGATTGTTTATTAGTTGAAATGAAAATTCAATATTTTTTTCCCTTTACAATTTAATAGAAATATTTAATTTTCTTTTTTTTCTGATAAAAAAAAATTTTCTTTAAGGACATTTTTTCAATTAAACAAAAGATTTCTCAATCACTGAAAAAAAATATTTAGATTCTTTACTTAAAAAATGACATTTACAAAGTTTTAAAATATATTTATAGATTGGCAAGTTTAAGTACAGAATTTTAAGTTTTATCCAGTAATTCCTTTCAAAGGAATAAATTTTTCTAAAATTAATAGTTATTAAAAAAATTGTAAATCGTTGACATGTAATAATATTATTGTGAAATACAAGATATAAGTAATTGTTTTAGAATAGAATTGTAGTAATTTTTTTTTATATTTCTATAATACATATATAAAATGGTTGTATGAAGTTTTTTAAATGAAGAATTAATTGTGTATCAAACTTTGTCATAAAAAGGAAAGAATAGAAAAAATAATTACAAAACATTAAAATAAATATCTAAAAATTAATTATTATATAGAATCAAGTCAATAATCCTGAATTTTGAAAATTTGTTTTTATTTATTTTCTCTACATAAAATGTGGAAATTTTTGTCATATCATTAATTTTAAAATTTGTGACATACAAAATTTAAATTCTTTAATTTATTATGGTTCGATTTATTTTATATCCTTTTATCACAAAAATGGAAGTTCCATTTTGGCGTTAGTTTCAAATTAACTAAATTATGTGTATACAACAACAAAAAAAGCGAAATATAAATATGTATATATTTTTGTTTCCTTAACCCTTAGGGGCATGAAGGGTTGAAAAATGTCCCAACTGCTTAATACCCTTATATCGAATGTGAGATATTTTTTAACCCACCATATCACTCGTGATAAGTTGCATAGTGGGACTATTAATATCCCTCCTCATATTTAAAGAGCCAGTAAATGTTTTTTGTAATTTATTTTTCTTTTTATTATATTTTTATTCTTAATTATAAATTAATCCTATTTTTATGTTATTTTCTTAAAATACATTTTTTTGTGCAACTAAAGTCTTGTTTTATTCTAAATATTTGTTCCCCTAAGTGTTAATGTTGCATATTTGCCTATTTTGTAGTGATTTTTTTTTATTTTGTTATATAGGTGCAGGTAGCATTACCCGAAAAAATTATCTTCATAAAAAAATTTAATATTGAAATGTGATTAATAAATACATATTAGAATTTAGTTTAGGGGAAAATGGACTTAAATGTTAGTGTTGTGGTGCTCGATGAGTTAGAAAATTTATACACCATGTCACTTAATAAATAAAAAAAAATCCTGTTTTGTATAGTAAGAAAAAACCAAATTTTGTATAAAGTAAAACTGTTTAATTAAAATTCAGGGACAAATTTTAAATTAGCAAAAAGAAAATGAATAAAAATCCTTATTGAATTTGTTTGGAATTTTTTTATTTGTTTTAATTTAATCTATATATTTAAGCTATATAATTTTATTTTTTTGTAAGTTTGTTCCACCAAAAATTACAAACGCACTTCAATTAATGAAATCACTTTATTTATTTTATAAATTTTTCCATTATTTTTACTTAATGAACCGGAAATGGTTATAGGTAACTATTAGGTTATATGAAAATAGTTATATGTAACTATTTTCTCGTTTAACATTTTTATTTAACAAATTAAGATGCTTAATTTCGTTAGGGATTAAATAATGTTTGCGGCTTAACTCGATGAATTAGGTGTCAATACTGAAACTGTAAAGGATAAATCTAAATTTTATGAAATTTCGAAAAAGCTTTAATTTTCGAATAGCGAAGGATAACTCTATAAGAGTTTGTAATTGTATTGAGTATCTAAAATTTCTTTAGAGAATTTTAATGCTCTTAAAAGTGTATGATTCATGCTCTTAAAAGAGATTGATTTATGTTCTTAAAATTTAATACAATTAAATTAAAAATAAGTGTTTAGAGAACAATTTTTCTGTTCTTTTATAAGTTCATTTTATTATTTTTACAATGATCTACGATTATTTTAATCATCTTATGAAATAGTTCAAAATAAAAATAAATTTACAGGAATTAAATTTACATAAATTTAGAAATTAAACACAAATTTATTTTCTAAAAACAATTTAATTTTAAAAAATAAGAAAATATCAATAAGATATTGTAAATGTAAAGTATTAGTCTTTTTTTATAATTGCATCTACTTTGCATGCATTCAAACATTTTTTGTTCCACATTTTACCCGTTAGATCTGCACGTAAAATAATTCGTTGTTCGATTCTAAAAAATGTTAACCTTAAATGTAGAACTTATTGCATCGCTTTTTTCGGCGTTGTAAGAGTTCTGTTAGCGTTTCCAACTCTAGGTGACAGAATTACACGTAAATCCCGAATAACACGGTTTTTTAAGAACACGAGTTTCGAACAACACGGATACCTTCCCCCAAATTACACGGTTTCAAACTACACGATATTCGAGTAATTTTTTTAAAGAGAATACAACAAGAGTCATAATTCTAATTAATCTTTTTATTTCTAAAATAGTTTCAGTTTATTGTTATGAAAATCCCTATAATTTTGATACTTAAAAAATCTATAACCAACAAAACAGAAATTTTTTATTTTAAAGTGGTGAAAGTCCATGATGACTATTGACTATGGCTGGTTTAAAAAAATTATATAAAATGTTAACGGTTTAGTAAAATTAGAAAATTTAGTAAGACCAAGATTGGACACCACTGGTATAGTATATAATGAGCTATATACTATACCAGTGGTGTCCAATCTTTTATAACCACGGGCTATTTAAAAAAAAATATGAGGGTTCGGGCTAAAATAAAAAAAACATTCTTTCAACCTACCTCGACATATTACAAATAAATGACATATTTTGATATTTTAGAAAAAATAAAAGTTTATTCATAACTATAAAAAAACAAAATATATTCAAAAATTAAAATTGTTATCATATTAATGTGATCCGTGCATTTGCATATTTTTTGATAATCTGGAAGCATTTTCGGTGATGCTATTTTCAATATATCTTGTAGGTGTTCATTGTTGAGGGTATTTCTATATTTGTTTTTAATGTACGTTATTTTTGAAAAAGTAAATTTGCAAATATATGTACTACCAACATAAACAATCATTTTTTGCGAATTTTTTCAAACAGCGATATTCAGTTATTGACAATTTCATGTAAAATTCAATTAAATTCAATTCCATAAATGCGGCTTTTAGTTCATCACTAGATTGTAGATGTAGATCTATAATCACCATTTGTAACTCCTCTCTTCGACATTCACTGCGAATGGGTTTTGAAATAGATAAATTTCCTTTTCAATACTTTCATAATCTCCAAATCGTCGCTGCAATTCTTCTTTTAAAACTTTGCGAGCATTAACTGCTATATCCTTTGGAAGCGATGCTGTTAGCTGTACTGAAATGCTTTGGCAGCTTTTAAAATGTGCAAAATTTAGATTTGATATTTGATTTATAAAAAGCGTTAATTTTGATTGAAAAGCTTTTACATGGCTGAACATATCCGAAACAAGCTTATTCTGTCCTTGCAGCTGAAGATTCAATAAATTGAAGTCCCCTACCAAGTCAGTTAAAAATGCAAGCTTCCAAATCCATAAATTATCATTAATCTCCGGTACCACTTTTCCTTTCTCAACCAAAAATAATTTAATTTCACTCCTCGGCTTAGCCATATTACATTTGTAAAGTAAAGTACATCTCCGTATTCTTTTTCTATAAATTTTAGGAAATCTTTAAATTGTCTGTGATTCAATCCATTTGCTCTTATTACATTTATATATTTTATTACAACTGCCATAACATCATCAAACTTTAAAACTTTTCCCATCAACGACTGTTGGTGAATTATACAATGAACATACAGAGGCTTTTCATAATTAAATATTTCCATGTGGTTATTTAGTTGTCTGGTTAGTACGATAGCTATTTCAGACATATTTTTGGCACTATAGAGCAATGGATAAATATTCAAATTCTTCAATTTGCTCCGTAATTTGGTTGGAAATATTTTTAATAATATTTTCTGTACGACGAGTTATTGTATTTCGCGACAACGAAATATTTGTGTTGGTAATATAAATGGTTTTTTTCTTTTTCTTAATTTAATAAAACACTTTTATATATCCCATATTTTAAATTATAATTTATTTAACTTATTTATTTAATCCATAATTTAATTTATTTCAGTTAGTGTCTATTTGTTTTTTAATTTAATATTTATATTGTACTGTGCTTTTAATTAGTTTAATTGAAATTATACAATTTTACTTTAATTTTGATTTCGACCGATGACTTTTAGAGAATTCTGCCAACTGATAATTAATTACTTTTTCGCATCAATATTTATCGAAAATTTATTGAATGCGTATGTATGTGTGAAGAAAGAAAAGAAATTAGAAATTAGCATCAAGTGACATTATGAAAAAGAATAAAAGTATAGAATGCAGAATAGAATTCGTTAGAAGAGAAGAGTGCAATTAACATTTTTGTGGCATGATCGCTTGAATTGCCTGCCTTCAACGAAATATCTGAAATATTTAATGGCTAAGAAAATAGCTAGAAGTTCTCGGTCGAAAGCAGAGTATTTGCGTTCTGCAGGAGTTAGTTTTTTAGAAAAGAATGGGATAGGTTCCCAATGACCGTTGTTGAATTGTTGTAGGACTGCTCCTACGGCTATATAGGATGCATCAGTCGCTATGCTGTATTGCCCGCCTAGTAATGGGTGTGCCAAAATAGTAGCGTTGGCCAGAGCTTCCTTGACCTTATTGAAATGTTGATCTAGCTCTGGAGGGCAGTAGAAATTTCTAGGAGATTTTGGCTATTGAAACAACAGCGTAAGATGTGAGTGAATTGGTGCTAAAAGTGTACCGAGATTTGGCAAAAAATGGTCATAATAATTTATCAATCGCTGAATCGATTTTACTGAATTAGGTTTCAGAAAGTCCTTAATTACTTTTACTCTTGTGCTGGAATAATGCCGGAGGAATTGATGTTGTGGCTGAGGAAATCGAGTGATTTGACTCCAAAAACACATTTTGACGAATTGATTTTGATACCGTAGTCGGTGAGTCGTTTGAAAAGTATTTCAACGTGCTGTAGGTGTTCGTTTTCGATTTTGCTCGCGATGAGTATATCATCGATGTACGCGATAACGAAATCTAAACCGCTACAGAACAGCAATCACAACACCTTTCGATCTGTTTGAAACATCCACAATATTTTCATAAGTAGATTATGAATTTACAGGGTTGTGTCATATTTTCAAAAGAAGATTTGGTCAGAGCCTAGAGTAGATTTGGGCAGAGGCTCTGACCAAATCTACTTGTGAAAATATGACACAACCCTGTAAATTCATAGAAAAATTCTGTATGTGCGGGATGGGATACCTATGCGGAATGGTAGCTTCTTTTAGTCGTCTGTAATCACCACAAGGTCGCCAATCGAAGAGTTATACTTTTTTTTGGCCAAGTGTAGTGACGATGAAACAGGAGAGTCGGATGGTCTGCAAATACCAATTTCAGTCATGTGCTGAAATTCTGCAAAAGGCAGGTGACCTTTTGTTTCGATATGATGTACTACACTGTGTGTGACGGGAAGAAAATAGTTTGTGGGTTGAGTGAGTGTTGGATATTTTGTTAGTAGATTGTTATATTTGTTAGGGTTGGAATATTGTTTAATAGACAAAGACATTTTAGTATTTGTTAGTGATATGTTAATGTGGAAACGTGGATGAGGGTCTGTGAGTCGACCAAACGATTTCGCTTCACGTGAACCAGTAGGTCAAACTTTTTAAGAAGGTCTGCACCAATTACAGGGTGTTGAACGTCGGCAACTATAAAACGGTGCGAGAAAATTTTCCGTAGGCCCAGGTTTAATGTCAGCAACTTCGAACCAGAGATGTGTATTAACGAGCCGTTTGCAGCTGTCTAAAATAGATCCGTCTTTGGTTGCTTGTCCGTAGATTGTTTATGTGGTATGATGGATAAGTCGGCACCGGTGTCTATTAAAAAGGTCAAGTTCGTATTTTTGTGTTTGATGAGTAATCGGCTTGACTGGTTGGCCGTTTCAGCCACAGGGTATTTTAGTTTGGTGAGCTCGATGGCGCGCCTAAAATTTTTGTGCAGGCACATTTGCGGGCTTTATCCCCGAATTTTTTGGGGTAGTAGCACAAATTTCTGTCTGTGTGTTTTGGTCTACTGTTCGATCGTTAACTTACTTGTCTGTTTGAGAACCGCCTGTCCTGCCTGTCGCCGTTGTTGTTAAGATTTAATTTTGAAAATATGTTTTCCAGTCTGGTTAGTCTTTCTTCTAAATTGCTGTCTGTTCGTCGTTGCTGCGTTTGTGTTGTAAAATTGTTCGCTAATGTGTTAATTGATGACGCTTCGACAATTCTGTCGGCGATTGCGACAAGTTCTTCTGCTGGTTTGTCGCCCACATAAACTAAAGCTATAGTTAGCGCTTGTGGCAGACAACGCAACTAGAGTTTTTTTAATGATTTCTTGGTTGAAAGTGTCACCAGCTGTTTGTTTCATTGCCCGAAACAACGCTGACGGTTTTCTATCACCAAGTTCGACTTTTTCAAGTAATGTCTCTAGTCTTTTGTTCTCTGAGGATGTGTGTCGTGTAATTAGTGTCGACTTTAAAGTGCCGTGTTTGTCGTTTAATGGTGGTTCTGTTATGATGTCGAAAACCGATTCACACGTTTCGGCGGGAAGGGCAGCAATGGTAAGACAATATTTTGTTTCGTCTTTATTTATTTTAATTATTGCGAACTGCGCCTCCGCTTGTATGAACCATGTTGCCGGATTGTTATGCCAGAATGATGGTAACCGGACTTTTGTAAAGTGTATGGAGTCCGTGTGAATCGGTTTCTCGTCTGTATTCATCCTTTTTGTCCCGTGACTGTCTTGTTCACCTTGTGTAGTCGACATTTTACAAATAAATCAGACTTGAAGGAGACTGCTGTAATGTAATTGCGAGAAAACAAAAGAAAGAGCGTAAACGAGAAAAGAGAAATCTGAAAAAAGTGAAAAGTAAAATTCGTAAAATGGGTTTTTCCTTATCAATTTTACGTTTTTTGTTCATTGTGGTGATTATTAAGATTCAATATAATTCAGTTCAAAATACAAACAATTCTCAACTACGTTAATTTTAATGTGTCAATATATATTTATATTGACAAAGTATCACGAGTCGATAGACAAAGAGAACTGATATGCAATAAAATTTAAAACTAATAACTTGTCGTTTTGAATTTAAAAACAACATCCAAGTAGGCTAACTGTCCAAAGAATAGTGTTCTATATTTTTAGTATTACTAATTATGTTTGTATTCACATACAAAGTTATCCAGTATTAAGACATTACGATGCAAAACAGCAAGATTATCACAATTTAACTGGTGTCTTACGAAAAGAAAAAAATGACCTCAAGCCAAAAACAAAAATTAACTGACAAAGATATTTGCCTCGCTATTACAGACGACGACTTAGATGCGGAATATGTTGATATTACTTCAGATGACGAATCATTTTCTACTGAACTAAATTTTGAAATAGGTGATATAATTTATGGAAGTGACTCAGATGGTGAAAGTGAAGATGTACTTCATGAAGATGGCGAACAATATACTGGTAAGGACGGTACTGTATGGAATTCACTACCATTGCCAACACGAAAAAGACCAGTTTCATTTAGAGCTCCAGTAAAAAAGGTTGTTTGACCGCCAGGATATTTGGTAGATGCTCCAGCAGGCAGCATTTCGTTATTTATCAATAAAAACGGAAATTTATGGAAGAAGACACATACTATTGAGATACGCGCATTTATTGGTCTCTTCTTAACTGCTAGTGTTAACAAGCAAGGGAACGTAAATTATAATGAGTTTTGAAATCCACTTTTTTTAAACCCCATTTTTCGCGGGACTATGGGTATCAACAGATTCACCTCGCTTTTAAAATTTTTAATATTTGATGACAAAAGCACACGAACATTGCGTAGGACAAAAGACAAATTGGCACCAATAAGAGATGTTTCGGACATCGTAAATAAAAATCTGCTAAAATATTATATTCCTGGGCAGAATTTAACAGTAGATGAGCAGTTGGTATTATTTCGTGGGCGAGTTCCTTTAAAACAATATATCCCGAATAAACCGCACAAATACGGTATGAAAATTTGGTGGATTGTAGAGAATAACACGGCTTATTGAATGGAATTCCGTATTTGGTAAAAGAAAACAATGCAAGAGCTAATAACGGTGTACGGACAATTTGTAGAAAAATAATTCGTAGAAAAATAATTCGTAGAAAAGCAATTCGTAGAAAAATAATTCGTAGAAAAGCAATTCGTAGAAAAATAATTCGTAGATAAGCTAATTTAGCTAATTCGTAGAAAAGCAATTCGTAGAAATACAATTCATAGAAAACCAATTATCCGGGAAATTCGTATAAAATAATACTAAAAAAAATTCTCGTTCTTATAAAATGATAGATACCCAATCTCAGCGTAACTCACAGCCAACGGCGGGAACGTGTTGGGAATATGGCTCCATTTTTATTTTATTTTTTTATTTTTTTTTTTATTTTATTTTTATTTTTTTTTTTTTTTTTTTATTTAAAATATAATTTTTGTAAGTAGAAAGAAAATAATTCGAAATAATTAGTAATATCAATTCATTGATAAATAAAGAAATTCGTACGTTTTTTTAAAATTCTATATATTTTTTGTGGTTTTTTTTTTATATTTTTTATTTTTCTTTTAAATTTTTTTTTAAAGTTAAAAAATAAAATATAGTTCTTGTAAGTACAAAGAAAATAATTCGAAATAATAAGTAATATCAATTCATAGATAAAAAAGAAATTCGTAATAAATTCATACGTTTCTTAAAATTTTATATATTTTTTGTGGTTTTTTTTATATTTGTTATTTGAAAATATTATATTTTATTTTTAAAATAAAATATAATTTTAATAAAAAGAAAATAAACTAATTCATAATAATTACAAAGAAAATATCAATTCATATATTAAAACACATAATAAATTCATACTAAATAACAATAAATTCTTTTTTATATACTAATATTATGTGCAACTGATCCTAAGTATGTAATTTTAGTATCAGAATTGTACGTTTTAACAATTTTTTGTAGGTGCTCATCATAATCGCGATATTTCTTTTTCTTCGTAGCAGTTTCGCAACCAGCCAAAATTCTTTCTAGTTTTAATTCATTATTATTTTGTTCCAATTTTAGACTGGACAAAAATTTCCAAATTGTTGGATGTGTTCCAACTAATTTGGAAAATGAATTATGCCACCCTTCCATATTATTATTAGTCCGTGGTTCATTGTCAACAACGGCTTTATATTGATTCCAATGCTCTATACAATATCTTGGTGTTCTTCGTTTACGCAGCCGCAAATCATACCTACCAATATAGGTATCCTCAAGGTAATCTATAATAATGTCAAATTCACTTGCAAATTCTCCTTCTACAATTAATAACTCAAAAGCTACGATGACATCTTCAGGTGGTATAAAAGCGAGAGCGGTCAACATTTTAATTTTAAAAGAAAATTCAAGGTCACAATCATAACGTTGCTTTAATCCTTCACTGCAAATCTTCCGGTATATATTTTGCGAAAAATGAAAAAAACAAAACCTTTCTTTAGTTTCAGGAAAAACAGATTTCCAACCATTAACAATTGCTAACTCAAAGTCAGACATAATTGATTGTGGCCTGATATTTGGCTTGCTGATTACAATTTGCATAAAAACAGATGTGTAGGATTCTTGTTTCTTATTTGGAAGTAAAGCAAAAACAACAGGTAGAGAAATGCTATCCTTAATGACGTGGATGGAAAATACTTGTTGGAATAACAACGGTGCAGAATGGAAAGTACCATCACAGTACCAATTTTTAGAACTAGCTAGAACTTGGAAATTCGAATCAGTTGTAAAAATTAAAATACGATTTTCTGATGATCCTGAATCAAACAGAAGGAAATTTACGTTATTGTAAGTAATTTTAAATTCGTTTGGTATTATAAGATCAGTCAAATTCTGGGGATTTGTTGGATCACTTTGTTGCCGAACTCTTCGAATCGTCTTTTTTAATGAATTGGATGAGGGCAAATGCGGGGCACCTACGAACGATATACTTGTAGATGTACTTACAAGCAACTGTTGGGGGGTATCCCGACAAAAAATTGCTGCGTGTTTTAAATTTGTAATAATCTTACGTTTTTCAGCATTAATAGCACTACCAGCATGATTATGTTCTTTTCTACAAAATACTATTTCATTTCCAACAGTGTGCAACCGCATTTTGCAACCATGTTCATTTTGAGCACATTTCCAATATATTTTTTCCTTATACTCTTTGTCTTTATAAAATGTATAACCTTGGTACGTTAAACATTGTATATTTTTTCAGTTAAAAACAATTCTGGTTCCATTTTTCTGTGGTTTAATTTAGGAAAAAAAAAGCAAAAGTACTAAAGACACAATGAAATTATAATGGCAATATCAAAACTGAAAGTACACAAAATCAACGAGAAGAAAACAAAATAAGACGACCATAAGAAAACAAAAGAGTAGAACACAATATATATTGTAATTGAAAACCCAGTATTGTCATGTCAATACTGAAAGTATACAAAGATCAAAGTAGCAAATAAAGACAACAAAATAAGCAAATGAGAATTAAACAAAAGAGTAGAAAAACACAAAATAAATTGTAATTGTAACCGAAAATCAATTCGTAGAAAAAAATAATGGTCGGAGGGTTTTTAAGGCGCGCGCGAAAATCAATTCGTAGAAAAAAATAATGGTCGGAGGGTTTTTAAGGCGCGCGCCTTAAAAACCCTCCGACCATTATTTTTTTCTACGATTAAGTTTTCTACGAATTATTTTTCTACGATTTGCTTTTCTACGAATTGTCCGTGAATCAATCGAAACATTACCTTTGACAATTTTTTCACTAGCTATGAACTAGCCCATTCTTTATAATTAACTAGTGTGGGTACACTACGTAAGAATAAAATATCCATAGCACCGTCTTTTCTACTACATTCATCAAGAAGGATAGAAACTAATAAGTTTGGATTCCGTAATATAATATTGTTAACCTCGTACATGCAAAAAAAAAATCGTTGTGTTTTATTCTTGCCCACGAAACCCCATACAACAAAGATAGACTTTGAGAAAAAAAATAAGTCTGTGGTAAATTTGTTTATAATGATACTAAGGGAGGTGTAGATACAACAGATAAATTATGGCATACGTATACTGTTAGGCGCAAAACTAATCGCTGGCCAATGGCATTTTTCCAAAATATTATTGATGTAAGTGGAATAGCTGCGATATTTATTTCTATATCCTCAGTGGAATTCGAAAAAACCACGAATTAAAGAAAAATATTTATTCGGGAAATTGCAACAGCTTTAGTTACGCCACATATAATTTTTCGTAGCAAAAAAGGAATTACAGCATGTCACTTATCTGTAATAAATGAAGTTACTCAAAATAATAAAGAAAATTATGACAACAGACCATCAACTTCAACAAGAGTAAAACCAAAACAACGATGTTACGTGTGTCTTACTAAAATTGGTCGCATGTCAAAACAGTCCTGTGATGTGTGCCAGAAAAATGTTTGTTCGGAGCACAAAATTATCTGTAATAAATGTACTACTAAATAACATAATTCATATGTATGCTTTTCTAATGTTATTTTTATCTTATTTTTAATAAATTTTGGATTTAAAAATATAAGATATTTTATACTTATTTATTTGACAACAATTCTAATATAGGCTCTTCATACTTCTGTATCTTCTATAAGTTTCTGTTATGAAAACTGACTATCATAGTAAAGGTGAAAGGTGATGCCAACGCTAAAAAGTAAATGGGCCAAATTTCTGTAAATTTGTCTGTAAAAATTTAAACTTAACTTGCTTCAATTCCATCTACTTTTTAGCGTTGGCATCACTTTTCATTCCAATATAGCTTTTTTACATTACATATCTAAATTGTGAATTGTCATGTCATTAAACAACAGTTATTTCAAATGCAATAATGAATGAACAAAAAAGTCAACATTGTAAAAATCGATTTTTTTACTGTTGCTGTTGCTATTGGATTGGAAGCTTATATAAGAAAAACGTAAAAACATTTTTTATTTAACATTATATATTAAGTTTGTCATATTTTGTAATAAATTAATTTTGCATGTACGATATCGAAAGTGAAGAGAATTTGTCTATGAAAACAAATTTAAACTTTGCTGCAATCACATTTACTTTTTTCTTAGGTGTTGTACAGGTACAGAAAGTACAACACCTAAGAAAAAAGCTAAATGGTTTAAAGCAAAATTCAACAAAGACTGGCTCTTGTTGCCTCAATTTAAAACCTGGTTAGATGAAATTAAAAATGATGAATTTCATTGTTTTTGCAAGATTTGTAACGCAAAACTATCATGTGAAAAATCTGAGCTACAAAAACATGCTGAATCTATTCTCTATATAACATCGATATTTCAATTGTTGATGATTACTAAATTTGATTAGAAGTTTTGATGTATGGTAAATGTAAGAAAAAATATGGTTTTAAAAAGAACCAAATGTACATCTGAAATTAATAAAGTACTTGCACCAATCACAGACAGCTAAATACTAAATTTTTTGGTTTTTAATTATTAAAAAATAGATGAAAATAAGCTATATGAATATGGATGATAATCAAGAAATTCAAACCAAATTACTAAAGCTGATTGAATTAGATGCAGATGGTTCTGCAGAAAAATATATAATATGTTTAAAGACTGTTTAGAAAGTCATAATTTAAATATTATTGGATTATCAGCAGACAATGCGAACGTATAATGATGCGTGCATATAATTTTTTAAAAAGTAGATTATTACAAGATACAGATGGTAATTTAGTGATTTAGTAGTATTTGCATTGGTTCAGCTTTAGCTGCACAAAAGTCATGTCAACAATTGCCCTCGTTTTTGGACGATTTTCTGAGGCAAATTACGACTTACCATATACTACAAACAGTCCAAAACGATGCTCTCAGTTTGAAGAGTACCAATTATATTTGAATACTTCTGGTAAAAAATTATTAAAGTTATCTATGACTCGATGGCTTTCTATGCAACATTGTATTGTAAGAATATTAGATATCTGGACAGCTTTACAACAATACTTTAATCTAGAACATTTTGAAAATAAATTAAAATGCACCAAATCAATTTCAAATAATTTTTGTTTTGAAGTACGTACTAAATATTTTTAGTTCATATAATGCACTGTTGCAGGGAAAAAGAGTATTAATTCATATTTTATATTCAGAATCAAAGAAAATTTTTAACAAATTAATAAGTAATTTTCTTACCATAGATGCCATAGTAAGAAAATTACTTATTAATTTGAATTAACTGATTTTTCGAATAACGCTTGAATTAATTGATTTTTCGAATAATGAAAATCATCTTAATAAAATATTTTTGGGGGCTGAATGTGAAATTTTATTAAAATCTAATGAGTTCAATGGTTAGTCGGTTAGAAATAATTATAAATTGTTTTATATTAAAGCAGCAGAAGAATTATATCAAAGATTACCACTAAATCAACCAATTTCAGTTCCTAGAGCCAAAGGAAGCAATTAATAAATGAATGGAGATATTTACCAATATATTTGAACGAAACACAAAAAAAAAAGTTGAAGAAATGTCTTGTGAAGAGTTTTGAAAAAATATTTCAGAAATTAAAAATTTTGGAGATAAAGCTGAATTTCCTAATTTAATAAAATTAGCAAATATGGTGATGCTTTTACCACTTTCAAACGCCGAAAGTGAGAGAATTTTTAGTATAATTTCCGACGAAACGAAACCGATTAGGTAATAAAACATTAAATTCGGAGCAGTTCACCTTTGTCAGTTACATCAGAGTATGTACACATAATGACTAACGAACTTTACTTGGAAAAGAAATAAATTCAAAATACCTATAAAAGAATAAATTTATAAAAATTTATTTAAGAATATTGCCTTTTTCAAATATTCACAAGAAATATTTGTCATTATCTTTTATTATTAATTACAGTGCAATTAAAGATCGATATAATAATTTATTTTCTTATTTTTTTAAAATTAATTCATAAACATTTTTATAATAATAAGTTTTCTTTATATATATTTTTATATAATTAATAAAACTGAAGAAAATATATTTTTACAGTTTGTTCCGAAGTTTAAATTTTTGTTCTAATCTGAAACATGGTGAATGAAAACAAAAGTAAATAATTAAACTATAGAGAATTCTAGGGAATTGTTCAGGCGTCTAATCTAAAGAGATTTTTTAGCAAATGCACATGGCATCACTGATTTCATATTTCCCTAATTTTACAAATCCAAATAAAAAGCCTTGTACGTACAAATAATATTTTGTATATTCTTTATTTGTAATTATTTATTAGAAATATATTTCTAATAAATAAATACAAATAAAGAATATACAAAATTATTTATAAGAACTATATTTCTAATAAATAATTACAAATAAAGAATATCGAGCACGTTGCGAGCTTTTCCGAGCATATAGAAGAAATATGAGCAAATGCAATTTTCAATGTTTTCTTTTTCTCTCTTACAGGCTACATTTCAGAATCAGAATTCTCTTTGAAAAAAATACAAAATACTAACACATAGAAAATGGAGCTGGACTAAGTCTAAATTTTTTATGAAATAAATAAATTTGATGACAAAAATTATATTCAAATATATATTTTTCAAATGCTGACACCATTTATTGAGTATTAGCATTCATTCTTTTTTTTTTTTTTTTTTTTTAATTATGTATTTGTAATTATTGAATCTTTCTAAATACAGAATTTACAATAATGGAGCAAAAAACAAAATTTATAATTAAATTATAATTTTAATTAATTATTTAATTTAATTTTAATACAACTCCTACAGACTAATTTTTAAGAGACAGGATCAGTTAATAACTAGATCCTGAGATGTGTACGTCCATTAGACCATCATAGTTGATTTTTTTAATCTACTCTCTGTTGTTATATTAAATAAATTTCTTGCAAGTGCATTAGGATGACGTTGTAGCCTTTGAGCATAATTTTTTCTATATTTATCAATTTCTTCTTTAACGGTTAGAACTCTCAGATCGTTATGTATATGACAGTTTTTCATGTACCATGGTGCTACCGTGATAAATCTGAGTATTTTTGATTGCGCTCTTTGGATTTTATGTATGTTGCTAATAGAAGCTGCTTTCCACAGTGAACAACCATACGACCAAATTGTTTCAACAAGCGAATTGTACATTAGCAATTTATGTTCTAGGTTAATCGACGAGTTTCTTCCCATTAGCCCAGTGCATGTTGTTTATCTTTAGTTTCATCTGATTTCTCTTAGTTTCAATATGCTTTTTCCAAGTGAGCCTTCTGTCAAGATGAACTCCAAGATATTTGACCTCATCAGCATGTGGAATTGTAGTATTATTTAGAACAATTGGTGCACATTGTCCTTTCCTGAGTACAAAAGTGACATGTATACTTTTATTTTCATTCACCTTTATCTTCCAGCCAGTTTTCTACTTTGTTTAGATGTTCTTGTAGATTTTTGGATGCAGGAGCTTTATTTTTATGTGAGCTTAAAATAGCAGTATGTAGATGTTAATACAGAATTGTTTACTGGCAAATTGTTTACTGGTAAACAATTCTGTATTAACATCTACTACATACTCCTATTTTAAGCTTACATAAAAATAAATGTAGATGTTAATACAGAATTGTTTACTGGTAAGTCGGAAGTGAACAGAAGATACAGCATCGGACCAAATACGCTGCCCTAAGGAACACCAGCATTGATTTCTTATTCGTCAGTAGTATGTGCTTTACATCTCACTTTAAATTTTCTCGACGATAAATATGACTTCAGTTATTGATGAACCTCAGGAGGTAGCTTTGATTGTATTTTATGAATTAACCCATAATGCCATACTTTATCAAACGCCTGGGCAACGTCAAGAAATAGTGCGGAACAAAATTCTTTTTTTTCGAAGGAGTTTCTAATAAATCCGGCAATACTGTGCACCTGCTCAATGGTGCCGTGTTCCACTTGGAATTCACATTGGTGTTTAGGTATTACTCCGTCTTTAATTTTTGGTACCAGCTTATGGGTCAGCACTTTTTTGAATAGTTTTGACATTATTGGGAGCAAACTGATGGGTCTGTATGAGTTCACATTGGTATTATCTTTTCCAGGTTTGGGTATCATAATAATGATCGATGTTTTCCACAATGAAGGGAAGTAACCTAATCTGAAGATAGCGTTGAAGATTCGAGTAAGATGAACTATAGCAATACCTGAAAGTTCTTTAATCATTTTTCCATTTATATGATCACAACCAGGAGCTTTTTTGTATTCAATTTTTTTATTTATTATGTACTGTAAAAGTCTTTTTTTTATTTTTTATTGGTTGTACAATGGAATAATCAATAACGTTTGCTGATTGTAATTCATTGCTGGAACTAATGTTATGTGGTGCAAACACTTCCTGCAGATAATTTGCGAAAACCTCTGCTTTTTCACTGTCGTTTCTGGCCCATTCTCCGTTGTTCAATCTAATTGGAGGAACATGTTGTTTTGGTCTCTTAAACGATTTTGTAGCTTTCCACAGTGAATAGTTTGTTTCAGCATTAGGTGATAGGTTTTCAAGATAATTCTGGAATTTTTGTTGTTCAGAATTTCTTAGAATTGTCTTCAACTTCCTTTCCGACAATAGTTCTAAAAGCAGCTTCGCTGTTGGTGAACGAGTTTGCTGCCATTTTCTCCTAAGCCTGCGTTTTTCTGCTATTGTTTGTTCTATCTCTATTGATGTTGTGATTTTCGATGAGTTCGTGTTGGTACATTAGGTGTTGTTATTTTTGCTGCTTCTGTTATTAAATCATTGAAAATATCTAGTGCTACTTCGATGTCGGATTCAGTATTTAAATTAGTGTTCGGATTTAGATGTGAACTTATATATTTTTTATATTTCATCCAATTAGTGTACTTATTTGTTAGATTGGTTATTTTTTTTTCAAACTTAACTATTGATTTGTATTCTACAATTATTGGTGAATGGTCTGATGATAAATCGTATACTGCTGAAGAAGATATTTTTAATCTGTTTATGTTTTTAGTAATTGCAAAGTCTATTAAGTCCGGAATTTTCTTCCTATCAGTGGGCCAGTAAGTTGGTTGTCCACAAGATGAGATGTTGTAACCGTTGTCCCAAATGAATTTAATTAGCTGTCTACCTCGAGAGGTTGTTAACCTTGACCCCCAGTATGGGGTGTTTCGCATTAAAATCACCCGCGGTTGATGCATTTTTGTCCAAGATATGATAAAAAATTTTGAAACTGCTAAAAATCCATCTGATAACTTGATGCTGATAGATGTAGCTTGTAAACAGGGTGTATAGTGGTTTTGTAACTCGTAATGCCAAATTTTACTTTTAACTTTTTTTTTAGCAATATAATTTTTTTAATAAATTCATTTTTTAGTACAATTTTTAGTTCCAAATTTTTTAATGTTTATTTCATAACATATTTTTCTCTACATGTAACCCTCGTATAACGCGATGGTCAGTTTCCGCAGAAGTGTCTCTTTACATATTACATATAAAATATGAGGTTACGTTCGGGTTACATATAAAATATGAGGATATGTTCCGAAATCTTCTTTTCATTAAATATGTAAACATAAATGATAACTTACGAGAAAATTGAGATTAAAATTTTTGCATTCTTAGAAAAAACACATATCTGAACATATATTTTGAGATTGCCAAATTTTAGTTCCATATATTATATTTTTGTAGACAGAAAAACAAATTATATTGTATTTTTGTAGAAATTGTAGACTTCGTTATGTCAAAACCACTACCACGTTGTATAATGTACAACATGGTAGTGGTTTTATGTACTTTTATGTTCTAATTATGGCAGTCGTAAAACTCATCGACGTTGTTACTGACAATTTTAATTTTATAAGGGAAAATATTTTTGAAAATTATAAAATTTACAACAATTTTTTTCAAGTCATATAACACAACTGCCATAAAAATATATATCTGTAATTCTCGAGGAATCCCAGGAAATTTGGAAAACATTTGAAAAATAAAGGCTTAACTGTTTTTTTTCATCATTATAATGTGGCCTACACGGAAAGTATAGTAAAATTAATGTCGCGTTTAACGTGTTATGTTAATCCCTGAGATATGGCACATCTCTGAAGTAGTCATACCTAAAAACGATCTGCCACGAAAATGTTAAATAACAAAGAGCAGAAAAAAATTGTGTAGAAAAATTATTTCAAATGATTCTCTGGAGTAGTCATACCTAAAAGATGCGAAAGAAGTGGTCGATCCAGTAGGATATTAAAAAGATGATGTAAAAGAATGTAATATACTCAATTTATTCTTTATTTCACAAAACCATGTACATTATAAATTGAGTTAAGATAATGTAAATGGAATAAAATCAAAACAAAAATTATATTCAAATATAATTGGCTGTACTGTATACTTGAAATATGTGTACTGGACAAAACAGGAACATAAAATTGTGGTTCTGCATTAATTTGGGCACATTGATACAGAAATCATTGATCATAATCCATTCATTTTTACCAAATGGTAAAGATTTTGGAGTGATAGCAATGGTTTTGCGGATAGAAAATTTATATTATGAATAGAAACGTAATTTTTTTAACGAAGTCTCTAGAAAGATTATAAAAGATCCAAAAATACTACTGAGAAACTTGTAAATTCACTAAATATCTGTTGAATGCTACAAAGTGAATTTTATTGCAGATTAGGAGAAATCTTATTATTAAATATTTTAATTATTATCCGAAATAAATGAAATTTATTTTAATTTTGAAATAAGTGAATTGATACATACTTTAAAATATTCAAATATTATTTATCTAATAAAATAAATAAAACTACTTATCTATTTATAAAGCTGTTCTGTTTATTATATTAAAGCTAATACATTATTTTTTATTTCTACTATTTAAATGAACAATTTACTTTTAAAAATATTACTCAATCTCGAAAAATATTATAAAAAAATAACACAATATGTTATTAAATAAAATAACACAAAATATGTAAATAAAATAACACATGATTTTCAACAAAAAAAAAGAAATTTCATTAATTTTGAAAGTTATTTAAGCCCAAATGGGACCGCCAAACACCTCTTAATATTTAAATATTGCTTATCTTTACAACTAGAAAAACATTATAGCATCATATTATCACTTACTAATATTTTTAAATTTATTCAAACGCATCGATTAAATATTTCTATTTAAAAACAAATGGACTTAAACCACATTCAAAATAAACGGCTCATAACAAAAAATAACAAAAAAACATAACAAAAATTATTTGCAAAAAACATAAGAAAAATAAATTTAAATATAGACGATGAATATGAATGGCAAAAAGTAGAGCAAAATTCACTAAATTAAAATATTCATTTTTATCTAAAATATTCTTAAATAACATCAATTTTGATCAAAATTTATCAACCTCAATCATGATATTAATTTCTGCTATCAGTAAGATATTAGTAAGTGGAAGTTCTCGCCATTCATCATCTATAATAGTGATGGCAAATCGACTACACGGGTTCCAAACTTGGCGCGCTATAAAATTTTTGCTGGCACATTCGACTTTTAATATTCCCAGGACCGGCTCCAAACCTTTTGGCGCCCCATGCACTTTTCAACAAAAAAAAAAAGCCGCCCAAAAAAACAAAAAGGTTGTTTGCCTTATATAATCTGTTTCCACTTCACCCATGAGGTAAAATATCAATACATTTTTTTTAACGACGTGTCCCGAGGTACATTGTCCCCAAAAATATATATTTAAAAAATAAATAAATAGATTAAATATTCGTACTAATTCTGCGTACGAATTTCTATAACAAAAAATAAATAAATAAAAATGTATTTATTAAAAACTATTTGTATAAAAAGTACTAAAATTGGGCATTTAAATATATAAATAAAATATATATTTGGCAAAATATAATAATTAAGTAATTAAAATTTACTTTGCGTGCTTAAGTTTTGCAAAATCGTCTATCAAGTCAGTATAATCCAACCTGTTCAGAAAATTACTTTTCATAGATATTCTATCTAAATGTCTTTCTTCTCCCATGGTACTACGTAAATAATTTTTAATAATTTTTAACTTGGAAAAGCTACGTTCCCCGGAAGCTACTGTCACTGGTATTGTCAATAAAATTGTAAGTGCTACAACTAGATTTGGTAATATCGAGTCCAATTTCTTTTTAAATATAAAATCTAAATATTCTATAGGACTTAAAAAAGTTCCTGAAACTGTACTTCGAAATATTTTAATTTCGTCTAATTCTAATAGTTCTAAACCTACTATAATAGAATGTGAATTAAAAGTTAAATGCTTTTCTAGGGAAAGACAATTATCTAAAAGATCAGAAGCAAGTAATCAAACTACAGAAATATTATGCAAAACTTTGAAAATATTATTGTTTTCCGAAATTTAGCCAAATCGTTCGCTAACACATAGAACAGCCCCAAATTCAATCAAGGGTTCGGATATAATATTCAACTTTAAACCATTTAAAATTCAGGATTTAAGTTTTTCGGAAAAATTTAGTTGTTTGTATAGATTTAGAATTAACTTTCTAATTACAATTTTTTCACTTTCTAATTAGAACACCAAAAAGAATTCTGAAAAAAACTTAAAAAAATCTAAGAATCCTAAAAAGAGGTCCCATGTCCACGTCGTTTTAGATTTCTGGTAGAATGGGGTAAAATGATAAGAAGAGATTACATTTACACTATAATTTAATTTGTTTGATTTGGGATGTTAAACATATTTACATATTATATGAATATTATGAACCGTTTAAACGTTGGCCCTCTTAAAAGAAAATTCATAAACTTACTAATTTACTGTAGGTATTTATTTCACATTTCCTAAATTTCACAAATCCAAATAAAAAGCCTTGTGTGTACACAGAAAATTTGATTTATTCTTCATTTGTATTTATTTATTTAAAATATATAGCCGAGCAGGCTGCGAGCAATGGCGGACATATAAAAGAACCTGCGAACAAAAATGAAAGGAATTTTAAGAACATAGAACAGCGGTTCTTAAACTGTGGTCCGCAGACCCCCTGGGGGTCCGCCGGCTGCAAATAAAATCGTTGATTTTCCATTTAACTTTTAAAAAAAAAAATAGTAATAGTAACCATGGAAATAAATTCTTTAAAAAGAACAGCCATCTGCGTTAAAAACTAGTTTTTCTTTAAATTGATTTTTCTTTAAGTTAATTTTCCAGTGAAATCAGTTTACCAACTATAATAAAAATGACGACAAGTAATTCTTTTAAATAAAGGGTAAGAAATTTATAAATATAATCACTTTTATTAGTTATTCGGTACTATAATTATAATTTTATATTGTCCTAGTAATTATGGATCAATGGTTGATTCATAATTACCAGGAAAACATAATGGGATATCATGTTCTGATGAACATGATATCCCATCATGTTCCAAGGCGAAGAAGACACTGATGCGCAAAACATGAAAATATTCTGCCGAATACTTATCATTGGGATTTACATTTACATTAATTGAAAATGTGCAGCAACCTCTTTGTGTTATTTGTCACTGCCATTTATCAAACGAATCGATGAAACCAGCAAAACTTCGCCGACATTTAGAATCGAAACTTAAGGATTATGTAAACAAACCGGTTGAATATTTTAAAATGAAATTACATGAACTACAAGCAAGCCAAAAATTGATTAAAAAAACCGTCACAGGAAGTAATAATGAACAAGCGGTACATGCATCATTTCAAGTGTCTCTCCCAGTAGCCAAATCTGGAAAACCCCACACTATCGCTGAGAATTTAATTCTTCCAGCTGCTAAAGCAATAGTCTCAACAATGATAGGAAGCAAAGCTGCCCAAGACCTTAACTTAATCCCGCTTTCAAACGACACAGTTAAAAATAGAATCAGTGCGATGTCCCAAAATATTAAGGACCAATTAATTGAACGTGTTTTGAAGAGTCAATTTTACTCATTGCAACTGGATGAAACTACAGATATTGCGAGCAACCCAAATTTGCTCTCATTCATTCGATATGAATTTAGCGGCAAGATTTATGAAGATTTTTTGTTTTGCAAGTTGCTTCCAACACAGACAACTGGGGCTGAAATATTTCGCTGCTTGAACAACTTTATAACAAACAATAAAATGGAGTGGTCAAAATGTATTGGAATGAGCACGGACGGTGCTCGAGCTATGAGTGGAACAATTAAGGGTCTTATGAATTTTGTTAAAACTGTAGCGCCCAATGTAGTTTGGACACATTGTTGCATACATCCCGAAGCACTTGCCACAAAGAAAATGTCAGATATTTTAAAAACTACTTTAAATGAAATTGTATCTGTGGTAAATTTTATTAAAGCGCGTCCATTAAATTCTCGTCTTTTTCAAGTTTTATGCGAAGAAATGGGGAGTCAGCATAAACATCTTCTTCTTCATGCAGAAGTATGTTGGTTGTCTCGTGGAAAGGTATTAAATAGAATTTTTGAACTGCGAGATGAAGTACGATTATTTTTGATGGAGAATGATAATTTCTATTTAAAAGATCGTTTTTTTGACTTTTCCTGGCTAGCAAAGGTTTGGCTGATATTCATTCTTACATAAATAAATTAAATTTAAGTTTACAAGGTACTTCAATAAATATTTTTTAAGTAGAAGATAAAATAAAAGCAATAATGAAAAAAATGGATTTGTAGATAAGCAGATTAACAAAAGGAATTATTGAATCCTTTCCAACACTTCATGAATTTGTAGAAAGTTCTGATAACAAACTGTCTGTCGAAGAAATTCAGATTTTAATTGAACATATAAAAATGTTAAAAGAATCTTTTAGAAATTATTTTCCTTCTACCACATCAGACCATGAATGGGTTCGAGATCCATTTTGTTGCAAAAATATTGAAGTACAAAATTTGACAGAGCAAGATGAACTTGCAGAATTATCATGCGACAGCTCTTACAGGTTTTTAATGAGCATACTGTTGAAGAGTTTTCGTTGAAAGTTTAAAATGTATATCCAACATTAGCTGAAGAATAAATATCGAAATCGGTTGGATGATGAACCAAAATTAAGGATAAACATATCAAATATAGATCCTAATATTGCAATTCTAGTGTCACAAAAACAACACCATCCTTCACATGGTAAAAATTAAATACACATAATTTTATATGTTATATCCAAATATTTTATTACTTTATTTTATTTGTTATTTATATATTGTGTTGTATCTCAGTTAATTATAAAAATACAGTAAATAAATTTTAATTTTTCTTATAAACACTGTCTTAATTGGTTTATTAATGAATGAACTTTGGGGTCCGCCAAGAAATTTTTTGTCTCAAAGGGGTCCCGATGTTCAATAAGTTTAAGAACCGCTGACATAGAATAAAAAGATTGTGTTTGCGAGAGAATTTTTCATATAAGACACGGAAGTGGGATTTCATTGTTTTTTTTTTCCTTATGAACTATGAGCAGAATTTTTCTTTATATAAGTTTCGTATATAATATATTTTCATATATAATTTTCATATTTATACACAAAAATATTTTCTGGTTGGACTGTTGCACTTGCACAGAATAAAAATACTGTGCCTGCGGGAGTTTTTGGTTTTATATACGAAACGGAAGGGGTTTCTTATTATGGATACAAAATTATTGCAAAAACAATAACGAATACATTCCAAGTGACATTATTGAAGTTGGTGAAGTATATGCTGTTCTAAAAAATGATGATCGCTATTACCGGGCTTCTGTTGAAGTTGTTTTTCCATCAGATAGGGCATGTCTATTCTTTTGTGATTGAGGTGTTGTTTCTGTTGTTGATAATAGTGCAATAAAAACACTACCACTAAAATTCCGATCAATGCCTAAACAAGCTATGCAAGCTAAAATTCATGGAATTAAACCTGTTAATGGTGAGTGGACAACAGATGATAGTATTCGTTTTAGATAATTAACATTGGGTCACAAATTTGCATCAGTTATAAAAAATATATCCGTTGATAATTTTGATCCAAAAAAACCAAAAGTTCTTGAACTAACATTAATTGATGTTACGTTCGGGTTACATATAAAATATGAGGATACGTTCCGAAATCTTTTTTTCATTAGATATGTAAACATAAATGATAACTTACGAGAAAATTGAGATTAAAATTTTTGCATTCTTAGAAAAAACACACATCTGAACATATATTTTGAGATTGCCAAATTTTAGTTCCATACATTATATTTTTGTAGACAAAAAACAAATTATTTTGTATTTTTGTAGAAATTGTAGACTTCGTTATGTCAAAACCACTATCACGTTGTATAAGTTTTGCTACAATTTGTAGATAGTGTTATATCAAAACAGTGTTAAGTACCGCGTCATATGAGGGTTACCTGTACATTCGGGTTTTATGCACTTTTATGTTCTAATGATGGCAGTCGTAAAACTCATCGACGTTGTTACCGACATTTTTAATTTTATAGGGAAAAAATATTTTTGAAATTTATAAAATTTATAAAATTTACAAAAATGTTTTTGAAGTCATATAACACAACTGCCATAAAAATATATTTCCGTAATTCTCGAGGAATCCCACGGAAAGTATAGTAAAATTAAAATTAATGTCGCGTTTAACGTGTTATGTTATTCCACGAGATATGGCATATCTCTGAAGTAGTCATACCTAAAAACGATCTGCCGCGAAAGTGTTAAATAAAAAAAAAAAAAAAGCAGCAAAAAAATTGTGTAGAAAAATTATTTCAAATGATTCTCTGGAGTAGTCATACCTAAAAGGTGCAAAAGAAGTGGTAGATCCAGTAGGATATTAAAAAGATGATGTAAAAGAATGTAATATACTCAATTTATTCTTTATTTCGCAAATCCATATACATTATAAATTGAGTTAAGATAATGTAAATGGAATAAAATCAAAACAAAAGTTATATTCAAATATAATTGGCTGTTCTGTATACTTCAGGAGTTGGAGGTAAGACATAGTAAATATTTTGGTATATATTTTCAGATTTCCCCATCCAGAGTCCAACGAGGCTCGCAACGAGTCGCATCTTTTATGTTGAAAAACTTAAAAATCTGTAAAATAATCAGATTCAGAAACATATTAGCTTACAGCGATATGTGTACTAGACAAAACAGGAAATGATTCTCTGGAATAGTCATACCTAAAAACTGCAAAAGAAGTGCTCGCTCCAGTAGGATATTAAAAAGATGATGTAAAAGAAGCACTGCATTAGCAGTGCTATTAAAAAAATGTAATATACTCAATTTATTCTTTATTTCACAAACCAGTAAAATTTATCTCTTAAAAAATAATCAAATTAAAAAAATCTATAAAATAAAAGAAGTTCAATAAGTTTGATTTAACTAGACTTTTTGCCGCTAGAAAATCTGTAATACAAATTTTGTACTTCAGTTCATCTAATCGCAATTTAAAATATATTTAAAAAAGATTATTATTAAATAATAATTTGTAGAACCTCGATAATTCGATTTAATTCGTTTTTATTTAGCCTGTTGAAAATTGTATTGAAATCAATTGCGATAATTCGATCCCCTGATAATTTGAATATTTTATCAATAAAGATTTCTAACAAAGTAACCCGGTCAATTTGATTTCGATTATTATTTTGATTTCAAAAATATTTCAATACCACCCTCAACTAAACTGATGAAAAGAAATATTTAATATAAAACATTAACAATCAAAGACAAGATAAAAGCATTAAATGAGATAGAAGATGGCAGCCAGATCAAAGTTGTAGCTGAAAAGTATGGAGTTCCACCTAATACCCTTTCAACCATATATAAGAATAAGGAGAATTTAAAAGAAAATATTCAAAAAAATCCTGAATTGCTTTCACGAAAAAGATTAAGGCACGGTAAATATGAAAATATTGATAGGGCTGTGGAAATGTAGTAGTAATCTCTTTTTCCGTAAATGGTATGGGATGGCCTTGGGCTGCAATTTATTTAATGCGACTAATGGATGGTTCAAAAGATTTAAAACTCGCACTGGTTTAAAGTGGCGATGTCTTACTGGCGATGCGGGAGAATCTGACAAGATAGTCGCTGCAGATTATGTGGAGACGACTTTAAAACGAATTATTCACGTTTATGATCCGAAGAATATTTTTAATGGAGACGAGATAGCACTATTTTTTAAATGTATTCCAGATAAAACTGTTGCTCTTAAATATGACACATGTCGAAAGGGTAACTTTAGGAAGGGACACGGTAAGAGTGATGCTTTGTACGAACATGAGAGGCACAGAAAATATCACGCCATTAACATCGGTAAGGCAAAAAATCTTCAAAAATGTGCGCTTCCTCCAGTTGATTATGACTTTAACAGCAAGGCTTTAATGAATGGTCATATTTTCGGGAATTGGTTTTTAAAATTAGATAGTGATTTCGCGATGCAGGATAGAAATGTAATATCGTTCTTTGATAATTGTTCTTCTCATAAAAAAGAGGTTTAAGTAAAATTGAGAAACATCAGGTTGGAATTTTTCCCTCCTAATTTGACTGCACTGCTCCAACCAATTGATATGCGGATCAAATGGTGTTTGAAAGTTCATTACAGGAACGAATTGGTTAAAGAAATGCTGGACTGCTTTGCGAAGAAGCTACCACAAACCTGTTGGATTGTATTATGAAGGTTACAATGAAAACCAAAGTTTCACCGACAATTATTCAAAATTGCTTTAATAATTTTATGTTGACAATTTCCAAGCAGATCATCAACCAAAGCGTTTCGACAATTCGGAACACTTTGGCTGATCACTGGCTTCTCTGATGATGGCACAATGACCGATAAAGACATTATTCAAAATATTCAAAATTCATTTTCGTTAGCGACAGACGGATACGAAAGTGAAATAGAAGGACAAAAAGATAATTCTCCACTTATAATTACAACCCCAATAAGCAATTTGATAGTTCAAGAGGGAATAAAAATGCTTAGAAACGCATTTAAGCAGCGTACGATTTCTGCAAATAATTTTCAGGTTCTTAATGAAATGAAGCGAGTTAAATTGAGTTTAATTATTCATTCTATATATGAGCCGTTGATTTTGAAAGTGGGGCTAGTCCATGTTTTCTTATTCCGAGATATTTAAAGCTTTACGTTTCAATTTCAATAGAAATTGCATTAGAGATTTCTAATAATTTTTCAAATATCAAAGGTCTTTCTTCAGTTTTGGCTGAAGATTTCTTCCAGATATCAAGATCAAATTATATTCTATCTATTGTTGTCATTATCTAATTTTTTTATATAAATGGACTTGCCCCACTTTCAAAATCAACGGCTTATATGTATATTTTTTTTATACTTTTGAATAAACAAATTTGTTTCATATTTATCGTACGATATTTAAGAGGTCTAAATTATTTAATGAAAACGATCTTCTTATATATCACATTAATTTTTTCCTTAAAATGATCTGAAACACAATTTTCTCCGCATAATTCGATTTCCTTGTTTATTCGATTAAATTTTTCAGTCAATTGAAGTATCGAAATCGAAAAGTCGAGGTTCTACACGTATCAGATTTATAATAAAAATTTTAGTAAATTATGTAATCATATTTAACCCATTCGCGTTAATTACGGGAATTCCCGTCATGACAGTTACCTTTCAAAATTTAATTGCGGGAATTCCCGCTCTTTTTAAATTCGAATTTTTAAAATAAATAAATAATAAATAAGTTTAAATTTAATTTAAACTTATTTAAAATTAATAAATAAATACTGAAACATAAAATTTTATTTAGCACAACCAAAAATTTTCATAACAAATAAATGACGGGTTTTCCGTCATAAATTTTTATATCAAAAGTTAAATAATTTTTTGACTGCTTCACGGAAATTTAAATGAAGTCGAATGGGTTAAAAGATCTTCTCCTAATTTGAATTAAATAAATGCTAATAGAATGAATTAATCGGTTTTGAACAATTGGTGTTGATTATTACTTAGTGAATTTTTCTCTTTAATTAGAAGATGCAGTTTAAGAATTAACATTAAAAGAACATTTGTCTAATTTTATTTTTGTGGAATTTGTTTTAAACTAATTAAATTTTGCTTCGATATTAAAAAACATGTTGTTTGAAATATATTTTTTCCTTCAGGCTACCGAATTGATTTGCTCTGTTACAATCAGTAGCCCAAAATAATTCAAAAATTTTATTTTTATTAGCGAAGGTTTCATTGAAAATTAGAAAAATAAGGAAATTTCTATATAAATACCTGTATTATATAAAAATCTCCCGCCTTCAAAGTGTTTACAGAATGTTATTTGTTATTAGAGTGTTAACAAATTTTTCAAGATAAAAACGAATTAAACCCTTTGCCAAATATTTTACCTTTCTTGTATCTTTATGATTTGTATCTTTATTTATTTACCAGAATCCGAAAATATTAAAGGAGATAAATAAAGAATTAGATATCTTCATTCAAATTTCTTTTTTGATTACACAGAAAAAATGAAAGTAGATTTTTCAACTACTTTGAAGTAAAGGCCATTTTTCTTCGAAAATGAGCAAGGAGTGGCCGTTACAGTCAATGGCGATTGTTATCGGGCCATGTTGAACGAATTTTTGTTCACAAAAATTGAAGAGGAGGATATTGGCAACATTTGGTTTCAACAGGACGGCGCTACGTGCCACACAGCCGAAGCTACACTCGATGTTTTGCGCCCTGTTTTTGAAGATCGCATTATCAGCCTCAGAGCTGATGTCGTTTGGCCACCTCGGAGCTGCGATTTGACACCGTTGGACTATTATTTGTGGGGTGCCCTCAAAGATAAGTGTTACGCCGACAAGCTAGAGACAATTGACGCTTTAAAGGACAATATTCGTGAAGCCATTGGTGAAATACAGCTGCACACAATCGATAATGTGCTTAAAAATTGGACCGATCGTGTAGGCTACTGCATGGCCAGCCGAGGCAGCCATTTGAATGAAATTATTTTCCATTATTAACCGGAAGGATTGTACTTTCAAATAAAAAAAGAAATTTGAGAAAATATTCAGTAGTTTTTTTTTATAGCATTTTCAAAAAAAAAAAAGTTATTTGGCGGACCCTTTAGTTAAAAAGAAAATTCTTTGATTTTTCTATTTTTTCGTTGAAGCATCTAAATTGTGGATTAAACAAATATACTGAATTACATGAAATTAAAATATATGAATTAGCTTTTTCCAATTTTTATTTAGTTCATCCACTAATTTATTTATTTTATTAAAATTTATTAGTAATTCATATAATTATATTTTGTCTAATTTTATAAAGAGACTATGTCATAAAATTATCCAAAACTGTTCAATAGATTACCTACGTTTTATATTACTTTTGTAGAAAAAAAATTAAGAAGTTAGAAACAAATCATTTATGTTTCAATAAGTATTTTCATTGATTTAGTTAAAACACTATGTAGTAAAAACAACCACAATTTGTCAATACATTATCTACATTTTTTTATTTTTTTATGGAGAAAATTTAGATAAATTTTAAAAAATATGAGTAAACAAATAAATTCCTAGAATTTTTTTCCTGATATTTGGAGTAAAGAGAAAATAAATTCGCTTTTCTAATGGAATTTTTTTAAATGTTTGTTTTGGGCATATTATTTGCAACGAAAATAGAAAAGACAATAGGAGTACAGTTAGGAGGAGTACAGTTAACAAGTGTTTGCATAATATTAGTTCATTAAGTTTTCAATTTTAAGCGATATCGGTTGTGTTGTGAAATTTTATGTATTTTTTTTGAAAGTTGTGTAATAATAATAAAAAAACAAAAACTGTTGAAGTAAGTAATTTTGGAAAAATTAATTATTATTAACATTTTATTTTTATTATTTATTTAATTGTTATTGAAAGAGTTTAATAATTATTTAATTGTTATTTAAAGTGTCTAAATTTCTACAGAAAACTATTATATATTCTAAGTTTTGATATTTGATAAAACAAACAATTAATGTTACAATTAATTTACGTTAAAAAAAAATATTTTTAGTTATACGAATTTTGTAACAAATATGGAATTAACTGATCCAAATTTAATTGTGATACAGTTGGATGATTTAAAAAGTAGTGAGGTGCCAACACTTCTTTTATCATGGGGCCTCAGTGAACTGTATGAATATTTGGCCAGTAAATATACGTATTTAAATTAAAAGATATCTTTTAAAATCAAATTTTTATAGATAAAGATATTGACTTGGAAGCGTTAAAGCTATTAACAGAAAATGATTTAAATAGGTTGATTCCTGATGAAAAATTTGGTTTGGGGGTTAAATTTAGACAAAAGTTGCTTGAGTGGCGCATTGAAAATGTAAGTTTTATATTCTTTTAAAAGATATCTAATTAATTTATTTTAGTATCTGTCAAATTAATTTATAACTCAATTTTTATTATAAAAATTAAAAAATTATAAAATCTAATATTTTTTTAAATTTATATATATTTTTATATTTTTTTTTTCTGAATTTTGTTTTTAGGGAATTGAAGAAACACTAACCAGTACTGTAACTTGTACCACACTAAGTAGTGGTAATGAAGAATCAACACTTTTATTGGTAACATTTGTTTTTCGTTTTGTTTTTTATAATTATTCAACATTTTTTAATAGAATTTCGACTTAAATAACATATTGCAAAGTAATTTGCAAGGCAAAAACATTTTGGAATTTTATTCCAAAACTAATATTCTATCAAAAAATCACAGAAATATTATAGCAACTTTAATTGCTGAATTTTGGATAATAACATCCTGTAAACCTACTCGTATAAATTACACGGAAGCGGCAAAGCAAATAAAAAAAATATTTCCCACTGAAACAGAAGTAATTTTTATTTCTATATTATTTATATGATGTAAAAATTTTTAATTTAAATTTTATTTTTCTGCTAATTTTAATTTATAGATCACCTATATTGGGATTGGAAATAAAAGAGGTAAACTAATTCAAAAATATTATAGTTTGACCAAAAAATTTAATCAATCAAGTTTTGTCAAGAACAAACGTCATGTGAAACGCCCTTTAACCGAAACTTCTAGTTGTAATTATGAATTGGGTAAATTAAACCATTAAATGATTAATATTTAAAAAAAAAAATATTTTAATATAAATATTTTTAGATGATTCAGCATTTCTACATTTAATAAATGATATAGAGTGGCTTAAGGCGAACAACGGGCCAGAAGCCATTGTCATCGAAAAATGGAATGCAACATTTGAATATCGGAAGGAGCAATTTAAAAAGGCAATAAATATTTTACACGAATGGCCAATACTGAAGCAAAAGATTGGTATTACTTTGGTAAGTATACATAAGTGCATATTTTTTTCATTTTACGTATTTGAATGATTTTTCGGACATCACTTTATATTATATTTATTTATATGTATAATATTTTCGTTTTTTAGATTGAGTTAGACTTTCATAAATTGTATCCAGATAAGAGTACACTTTTATTTTCCAAGTGGGAAAAATTTACGGCAAAAATACAAGTAAGATACAAAATCGAAATTAAAGATTTAAAAAATAAGCAATTATTAGCTGATCTCGAAAAAAATATAAATAAAGGAATGTTGAACTTTTTTTTAAAAATTCTTTCTTCAATAATTTTAAAATTTATTTCAGATTATAAAAATTATCTAACACTAATTTTATTGAATGCAGTACTACTTCCTACCGTTCGTGTAAATAAGGAAAATTAAAAAAAATTGTGGAAACCTAGTATATTAGATGCACAAATTGCTTTGGTTGTATATGTAGAGGTAAGAATCTATAAAAGTATTTAAATAATAATTTTAAAAATAATTTTTATTTTAAGTATGAATAATATAAAAATATTTTATTTTGTAGGATTTAAGAAATATTTCGTCAATAGTCGATGAACGAAAATGTAAATACGGAGATGGAAACAATTATATACAGCCTTTTATTATATTAGTTGGCGATTCTATAGCAACACCTCTACATTTTTATATATTTTTTAATGACATTTTATTTGAAGTTGATAACTTCTTAAAAACAGTGTCTTTAATATTCCAACTCCATTTTGTGCTGCACGTCGAATATGCCAAGGAATGTGAGCAGCTTTGGCTTTTCGTACAAGAATATTTTTACGAAATTAACGTAGAAGACTGCAAAAAAAACGACGGCTTTGGTGAGCTTACTCAATCAATTAAAGTAAGAAAATAATTATTAATTAATAAATTTAAAGTTTTATATGTAAAAATTGTAAATTTAGAAAAAAATTAAGTGCTTCTTTTGTAATAATTTTTTTTGTATAATTGACAATTACATTAAACATTTAAAAACACATCACAAACTTACCAGATTATCTAACTTTCGTTGTTCATCTTGTTGTCAAAATTTTCAATTACTATAAAATTTTCAATTACTTTCGTTGTTCATCTTGTTGTCAAAATTTTCAATTAAAATTTTCAATTAAAAGACACTTAATTCGTACGCATTTCTCAGAGTTTAGTAATAATGCGAATCAAGATGGGGAAATTATAAATATTTTTAATCACATCTCAAATTCTATAAAAAAAATCTTTAATTTAATAAATACAGAATATAATTTTCAAAATCATATTCAAAAACTTAATTTGTTTACAAAACCTAAAATATATTTAATTGATAATTCCATGACCACATACAGTATAAAAAAAAATCAGGTAGTCTTATTACCATTAAAAGAAAATTTAAAATGTTTTTTCGAACTTCCAGATGTTTTAAATACTATAATTGAAAATTATAAAAAATTTGAAAACAATGACAACATAATTCAAGGTGAGGTTTGGAAAAAGAAATCTGAAAAGTATAAAAATAAAATTATTATTCCTTATCTGCTATACCAAGATGATTTGGAGATTAATAATCCTCTAGGATCGAAACGGGGTATTCATAAAATTAGTGCTATATACTTATCTTTTCCTCTTCTTAATTTTGATCAAATTTCAAAATTAGAAAACATTTTTCCGTGCTATTTGAGTAAAAGTTCATCAATTTCATCAGGGGTACAAAAAAATTTCTATTATTTAATTTCCGAGTTAAAGGATTTAGAAGAAAAGGGCATTGAACTTAAAATTAATAATAAAACTATTCAAGTGTATTTCATACTTTCTGCAATTACGGGTGACAATTTAGGGCTAAATACTATACTGGGATTTACCAAATGTTTCAACGCAAATTATTTTTGTCGAATTTGTAAAATGAATAAAGAAAGTACTTTACTACAAATAAATGAAAAAACAGAACTGCTAAGAAACAAAGAAAATTATATTGTAGATATACAAGCTAAAGATGTTGGAAATACCGGTATTAGGGAAACATGTCCTTTTACTAATATAGATAGTTTTTTTGTTACAGACAATTGCGTGGTGGATATAATGCATGATATATTTGAAGGCATATGTCATGTTGAAGTTACCAAAATATTAAATTATTTAATATATGACAAACAATATTTTTCGTTAGATCAGTTAAATTTCAGAAAAAAAAACTTTATTCATGATAAATTCGATGAAAGCAATTTGTGCGAAGATATATCTTCATTAAACATTAAGAAAAACAATCTTAAAATGTCAGCTTCACAAATTCGATGTTTTATGCATTATATTCCTCTATACGTAGGAAATTACGTCCCTAAAACAGATGCAGTCTGGAAATTTTTAATATTATTATCAGTTTTTTTATATTTATGTTTGAAGCCATGTTTTGATGAAAATGATTTATTACAGTTAAAACACTTAATAGAAAATCGTAATGAAAAATACATTAAATTATTTAATTGTACATTATTGCCAAAACATCATATCATAACACATTATCCAACTGTAATAAAAAATATGGTTCCTCTTAAAAAATTGTGGTGCATGAGATTTGAGGCCAAACATAAAGAACTGAAAAAGTATGCTACTTCTATTACTTCACGTAAAAATATATGTTTTAGCTTAGCCACTAAGATCCAATATTCCTTTGCATATACAATATTAAATTGGAAAATGACTAATCATTTTCAAATAGGTATAGGAAACCTTGAAGACATTTCAAATATATTAAATATTAAATCTATTATTACTAATGAAAATTTAAGTGAAATATTCTGCAGTAATGAAATTTATATTTATAATACATTATATAAAGTTCATGATATTATTACAATAGAAAAATTAAATTTTCAATATTTTTACTCCATAACTTTAATAGTAAAAACTTCTAAAAATGAATTTTTTGTGATTGGGAAAAAACTCAACATAGAAAAATTCGATACTCATTTTAATTCGTATATTATTAAAGATATTACTAACTCAGTAGAAATATTTGCAATAAAAGATATTAAATATCCACCAATAAATATATTGATTTTGCATAATAAATCTAAAGTGATCAAACCAAAATCAGCTTTCTTTTAGCTTTAAATGTAAATACCAAAATAATATGTAATATTGTCAATTAAAATAAACTTTAAAATACTGTAAAAAAATTCAATTTGACTAAAACTTCATTTTAATTTATTCTTTAAAATAATGAATTATTACTAAAAATTGATTTAAAATAAAAATACAATATTAATGTGTAAATGTCAATTAATATTAATGTAAAGATTTTTTCTATTATCAAAATAAAATAAATTTAAATTATAATAGAAATTGTCAATATTGTTTTTATTTAATTAAATATGGTTATTTTATCTAGAAAAAAGTTTTAAATTAAATAAAAAAGTAAGTAATTTGGCGAAACATATGTACATGAAGTATCTATTTTCTTTATATGAGTTACACAGAAATGTTATTTGAATTATCTAACATTTATATTTATTATATATAACACTAGTAGTTGTTTTATAAACTAAAAGAGTTTCAAAACAAAAAAGAATTTAACTAAATTGGGCAGACTCATATACTTGAAATATACTTTTTTTTATATGACTGTATTAAAATAAGTGGTTGACGACACAGTCACTATAAATATTTAATTCAATAACAAAAATTATTAAACCAGTGATTACATCTAGTCTTTGAATCAATGACTTCAATTCAATTGGGGCAATAAATCGATTTCTATGGTTTACTTTCAAACACAAAATTAGATGATTTAATCTATTTTTTTAGATGAATTTTCAACTTTTTTTTTCTGTGTATAGATCATGCGTTCCTAATCAAACTTTTGTTGTTCATCTTGTTATTCTTGTTGAAAACTATTTCGTTTGTAATATTAGGAGTTCTCCGCTATATTTACGAACATGTTAACAATTGCCGCTATTCAGATAATTGGAATCGTTATCGATTTCTTTGCGATTAACATCACTGATATCTATGTATTTTTCCACATCTGGATCGAGAATGAAATTGAAGATATCGAACAGAAGCAGATGCAAAATAGAGTTTTATGACTTGTGATAATAAAAAAATTATGTGAATGTCAAAATAAGTTTTTAAGTTCGAGAATTATTTCGTTTTTAATAACTGTTAAAAAATTAAATTTGACATTTCCATTTTTTTTCAAATTACGAAAATTGTAGTTATAAATTTTTTTTTTAAATTAAAACATTGAAATATTACAAAAAATATATATTTGCTGCATTATATAAAAAAAATATATAAATAATATACTTTGTAATCAGGTGTGCGCTGGTAAATCAGTAAAACATATGTATAAAAATCAGAACAAGAACAATATTAACATTAAGGATATTTATTAAATAAATTTATTAATGTAAACTTTATGTAGCCTGCTCATTTTCAGATATGAACTTCTAGCCTCTTTCACATGTTTCAAAATTAATTAATTTCAAAATAAAATTCTCGACTACAAAGTAAGAAACGACAATAAACTTCTCTTTCTTCTCTTCATTTTGGGGAAACGACGGCTATAATTTAAATAATATTCCTATTCCTAATTTGTTTTAATAAGTTTTATACTAATTCTTACTTACCTATTAGAAAATATAAATTTAGATGTAATATCTATATTATTTTTATAGATCTATTATTAAACAACCTAGCTTAATGTTTATTAAATATTAATCTAAAGTTATTCTAGATTCCATCCACGTCCTCATTATATCAAAATCAAACCCTATGAAAACCGTGGGCAAAAAAATGAAGCATTCAAAGCCTATTACGGGCAAAAAAATGAAGCATTCAAACAAAGCCTATTACGCATAGGGCATGGTTAAATAATTTTTATGGGCAAAAAAATGAAGCATTCAAAGCTTATTACGCTTACGCATGTCGGTATGAAAATAAATTGCTGTTTATTTACTTAATTATTGTTTGGCAAATTATGAGTAATAACCGCAATAATTTGCTTAATTTTTGTAACCTTAAATTATGAGTAACAACCGCAAGAATCGTACCGAGCGCCGGCTCCAGAACGCCACTGTTAATAATTTATCTGTATACCTTTATTTTGTATATCTGATACGCATTTTAACATTAAATCTTCAAGCAATTTATTTCTTTGATCTTCAAATATTATATTCAAATCCAGAATTAATAAGTTTTGAATTACTTTTTCATCAGTCCGTTGAATAGCCATATTTATTTTATGTCTTTCAGGTAAACCTTTTCCATCTTTTAGAAATAATTCCTTACATATATTTATTCGACAATTCAATGGATATTCATAATCATTGTTCAACTTTTATATTTCTATTTCATATTCCTCAAGGTTTTCAGTACAGTTTCAGATTCGTTTGTTCTTTTTAAAGTTACTTTTAAAAAGAAGCTTTTAAGCTTTTAAAAAAATTTCATTCCATATAAAACTCAGATATTTCTTCCAATTAAGAATGGAGTAGGTATGAAATCAGAAATTCATTTTTTAATTGGCATACTATGCACCACCAAGAAATCCTGAAACATTCATTTCAAGTGGTATAAGTTTATTTCCGTATTGACCGTTTATTAATGTATACTAATTGTTTGTAATTATGATTACCAGTTGACACTTCATAATATTTTATAATACAAATTTTAATAGAATCAGAATTTGCAGCAGGTTCGCCTTTCTTTCTCATTCAAAGGTTACTTTCTTTTTATATAAGTTTGGAGACTTTTGTTAAACTAATTTCCAAAATATCTTTTCGGAAACTGACCAGAGTAAAGTTTTGGGTTATAATCTTTAAAATAAATATTTATTTTATATCCGGACTTTATACAGAATATGTATTATATACAGACTGTATTAGCTTTACTACGTTGAACATTGACTTTAAAATATCACCGAATATGTATATTAAGTAATCTAATAGAAAAATTTTATTTACAAATCCAATCAACAATTTACTAAAAGGGATATGTATTTAAGCAGAAAAGAATGAAAATAGAAAAAATATAAGCGGCACGATCGCGAATGGAACCTTATTCGCGAAGTCGAACGCAATAAAAAACAAAATTCAATTCAAATTTTACTTTTGTCGTAGATTATATTCGTTACGTAAATAAAAAAACATGTGTTCCTTTCCAAATTTAATTGATTGTATTGTAAGAGAAATTTTTCGCACTCTATTTGGACAATCTTCTGTCTGTCAAATGACGGTGGTGTAGTTTGATATTCTCAATGAGTCAAAACGTCATGGCATTTGATTTCTCAATACATTTTCTAGCTTTTTTGTTTATAATAAATTACATATTCACCGGCATCATAAAAAAATTAATCAAAAAACTAACGGGTTCAACTCTCATCCGAGACATCGATGTTGGGCTAAGTTTACTCAGCTTTAAATGAGTACCAGTAATAAAATTACAATAAAATGTAATTTAAGACTGGGAAAAATGCTAACAAAGGGGAGAACCAGGGGGCAAAAAAAATTTGGAAGATGCAATAAAAAAACCCGATTTTTGAGAAATTTGTATTGTTTTTTTTTTTACAGGGGGAACTATTGTGCATTTGCTGCCGCTATCCCTATTAAGAAAACTATAGAACCTTAATACGGTTTCGGCAGCCAAATTGGCCAGTTCGCCAGAAATCAGAATACCCTTTCCTAGATGATTAAATCTTAATTTTGCAGGTCCTTCACAGTAGCATTATTATTATGTGTCGTTGTTTCACTATCATTTTGACAAAGGTGACAACTGTCCTCTTCAGCTAGGACCTTTTTTTTGGTGGCGGTAGAGCACAGGGCTGTGACCTGTCATAAGAGCTAATAAGGTTCTAATGGCCTTAGTGCTGAGGTTAATTAGTTTAGAAGAGTTTCTGGAGACATTCCCAGACCAATTTTGACTCTTGTTTGTAAGGAATTAGAGCTTGACTGTCTGAGAGAATGTAAGTTGTTTTATTCCATTGAGCTTTCCTTATATTTTCTTGGATGCACAGATTTGCCGCAATCATTTCTGCTTGAAAGATTGTAGCCTCTTTACCGAGTGATAAGGATGTTGAGAAGTTTGGTCCTTTCATCGTGGCACCCGTTCCCTATTTGGTTCAGGAATCGTCTGCGAACCAAACAGGCCTGCTAATATTTTTTTCAAAAATTAACTTACTTAAGACTTGAGAAATAGCTAGTGCCTTTCCTTTGGTTGCACGTGGTTCGTGCAGGAGGGCCACTTGAATCCCTCATTGGTGAGCTTCGATGTTAGTACGTCCATGGCCGCTCCAGGAGGTTTACTTGGACCACGCTTAGTTGATTATTTAGCTAATTTCGCGACATCTCTGGTGGTCAATGGCTCGTTGCTTTTGCAGTCCTTAGTTTTTGGCCGTAGCGTGATGCTTGAAAGTTTGCTTCAGTTTCTCCATTGATTGGCTCTCGATGGAGAATGTTATGTTCGGCGTGAATTATGTCGATGTTCGGCGTGAATTATGTCGTCTCTTATCCCCTTTACCACGTTATTGCTGCCGGTACCCGATCTGGAGGATTAAGCCTCTGCTGCGGATCTATGCCTGACAGCCTATTTATCTGAGATTAGTGTCCTCTTCTTAACATTATGCACATCCAGAGGTGTCTTTAAGGACGTTTGTTGCGCAGGGATGGGAAGGCATGCAAGATCATACGCTTCTTTGACAGTTTTTCCTTTATTTCGCTGATATGCATACCGTCGCCTGCCTGCGCCGCTTTCTGTTTTTGTTGTTTGGAAAACGGTCTTACAACCCTTTGAGTTTGCTGCTAGGTTCCCTGACATAACACGACTGGATTGGAAAGGAATGTCTTTTTCTCTAGTTTCACTAGCTTCTTCTTTTGGAGGCGTCGTGTCCAGGCCGCCGCCTTCGAGTGAGATGCCTTAGGGGAGGCATCACGCCGTTTGGAACCCACTGATCGTTAAGAAATGCTATTGCAATTTGTTTTCTCTTAAACGCACTCTGCTTCAGATCCAGAAATATATTTTCGACGGTATTACTTAAATGGTGCGCCTGTCCTCGATTACTTAAATGTTGACACACTCTATGAGGTAAGTGTGACAGTGAATTAAATTTCCTCCCTTATTATCATAATATAATTAATAGAACTCAGTGTATGCTGGCATTTGTGATGGGTTTGAGTAGTGAGTTTTCTTACCGCTACGTAACAAAGGGTCTCAACTTGACTTTTATTAGACCAATTCTAGAATAAGCGAGGGCTAGTTTGGTGTCAGTATCTACACGTAGCAACTATTCATTGGGCTCAAATTAATGAGAACAAAAAAAACTTTCCATCATAAAAATGTATAAATTTAAAGTGCTAATTAATCTCATATTTAAATATTGTATATTTATATGTTCATTCACGAAGGTTAATTCTGCTATAATTTTAATCAGAGTCTTCTTAACTCCTTTCGAATTTAAAACTGCACAATTTCAAATCTTTCTCTATGTTGTCTAACAATCTTTTTTTGGTCGACTTGCCATTCTTAATAACTGCCAAAGCAGAATAAATGCTTCTATAACCAGCCCTCTTATTCTTTGGGATGTTAAAATTTTATAATATATTCATCATTCATCAGATCATTTAATTTATCATTCTTGTCCACACATTTTCTCCGGTTCTAAGCAGGGCAAAGTGAAATTGTCGGAAAAAAAAATTCCAGATTTGCACTTTACGCTGAGATACTGCACTTCTATTCAGTACATGGTTCGAAATAGAAGTTTAATTTTTCAATTTCATCCAATTATTCTGACTTAAAAAATAATATAAAAAATATGTGTGTGTGTTTTATACAATGATTATTGATAAAACACATGCTCATATTTATTATACAATGATTATTGGAAAAAAATATGCAAATAATAATTTAACTGGCTAAGGCACCTCGGAAGGTCCCGGGTTCGAATCGGAAGATCCCGGGTTCGAATTCTGTCAAAGACTTAACTTTTCTGCGAATTTTGAAAAAAAACCGGCTTAGCTACCATTCGTCATTGGGATAAAATTATTGACAAAAAACTTTCCTATGCTAAAATTTCCCAACTTATAAAATTACCTATCCCTGTGTATTTAGTTAAGGGAATATTTTCTCAATATTTGGCTATGAATAAAAAAACAAAAAAAATTACATCGTCAGTAGTTTTACATAATTTTACATATCGCCAAAACAAAATATTTCGGTTTTTACATTAACAAGTTAATGGTTATCATTACAAAATAATTTAGAGATTTTGATAGGTTTTTCTAAGTTGGGTAAGCTCATCTGGCGCATTAAGATGAGCCGCCACTGGTTCTATGTGACGCATATATTTTTCTTTCAGAAATTCTTATCTGGCTTTCTTCTGATCCTGTCAATATCCAGCATTCAGATCTATACGTAGGATCCGTATATACAACATTCAGATCCTTAGATAGTTACAGATCTTATAAGACTTTTATACAATGTTAGTTTCGCATTCTTTGATAAGATTCTTGATTTAAAAAATTTCAAATTTGCATAACAGCTGCGATTACCTGCTTGTATACAACTTTGTATGCAGTCTTTTATATCGTTATTACATACTACTTTTTTTTGTACCTAGCTAATCAAAACTATTTCGCCAATTGTAAAATTTTGTTGATTTCTTCTTGTAACACTTCTTGAAATCGTCATAATTACACTTCTTGAAATCGTCATAAAAATAGAATTAAAAATTTTTTTTGCAAGCTATTAAAAAGTGCACAATTATAAAAAATTCAAAGAATTTAGGCAAGTCGAAATGTTTTTTTTTTCTTTGCAAGAAATTGTTCAGAGCCATATGCAGTTCAGGAGGATTTTTCCCTGAGTTGCAAGAAATGCGTTTCGGGCCGCTTTTAACTTGTGGTATGAACTAAAAATTTTTTTTTATCATGAAATTATATAATTTTTGTATATTTTATATTTTAAGAATATTTTAAAAGTATAAGTATTTCGGCATATATTATAATTAAACTAAATTTACTCAAATAAATTAAAAAATGGTCTTCTGAAATCTACAAAATTTCATGTCAATTTACAAACATTTTTTAGTTGATTTTTCAGTTAGTATTTTAGAGATTAATTAATAAATAAAATATAGAATTTCTGGAACTAATGAGCTGTATTTTTATAGAAATAGAAAATATTCTAGTTTTTCCCAAATATATTTTTGCAAGTACAGTTTTGTAATATTTTTGTGACACTTATTTCAAAAAATGTTAAAATTACAATCATATTATTGTAAAATTTAATAAATTTCTATTATAATAGGATTATTGATGTGAAAATTCTAATAGAAAATTACCCTATTTAAATTTTGAAAAATAAATATGAAACAAAAATCAGTTATACATTTTCATTCTAATCAGACTGATTTATATCTTATTTCTGAATAATTATTTAATTAAATATAATATTTTAACTTTTAGTAATTAAATATTTCGTTCACATTAATTTATTTCTAATTAATCTTAATTTATAATTTGAGGATCACAACTTTCTGTATAATGTCAGCAGTCCAAGTAACCAGATTTTAAAAGTAAGTCTTTTAAATTTTATAACTCTTGCAAAGTAGTTTAATATACATACATATATTTTTTAAATCCTTCGATGCAAGCAAAATCTTTCAGGAATATTCTTGCTATAATTAAAGTGATTCTTTGTTCCATATTTTAAACTTGTAGTTTTTATAATCAAAATTTTTGAAAAGAAAAGCTGTTTCTGGAAATATTTCTAAGCTAATTTCATATATGTATAAACATTGCACATAATTTATTCCACAAAAGCCTTTTCGAAAATCTATTTTATACTCGTTTTATTCCGTCTTCGTACAATTTCCTTTACTTCGTCAAAAAAAACGTACCAGATATCCAAATCCAAACTGTTAGAAGATTTTTGTGATTTTTGTTAGAAGATTTTTGTGAGTTTCACTAAGTTTTAATTTTTCGAGTTACATTGTTTTGATTTGTGCATAAAACGTACCAGATATCCAAATCCAAATTGTTACAAGATTTTTGCGATATTTTTATTTTCTTAATAGTTTCATTGGATTTTGTGCATAAAACTTAGAAGCACAAAAATTATTTGATCTCTGTTACAACTTGTACCTTACAAGTATTTATGGGATTTTTAGTGAAAATTTTCAAAAAATATTATTTTTGTAAATTCTAAATCAAAAATTCAAAAATAAAATTATATATGTACACAGAATACGAAAATTTTTATTATTATTTGCAGGTACAACACAAGTAACTAATTCATTAATGTGTGCGTACATTTTTCAAATTTTATGTAAAAACAACAACAACAAGATTGAACTAAAAATATTTATTATTTTTCATATTCAAGGAACCAATACATTCATAATTGTCTTTGATGTTCCGTACATTTATTTCGAAATTCTATGTGAAAACATCAACAAAAATGAAATGCGAATACATTTCTCATATGCTTTAATCTTTGCATTTGATGAGGTTGCCATTTCAAATTTGATTGAAGACAGTAACCACAAAGATGGAAGCATCGTTTGGTGGATGCGAGGATCTCTTGCGAGGTAAAAAAGGAAACATAATCCTTGTTCTGCGTGACAAATATCTGTATTCTTATATCTACGGAATACGGAATATTCGCAGACGAGATTTTGATGTGTTAAAAATGGAGAAAAGTCTTTTGATTTGGATAGAAGATTGTATATATACAAAGATTCCTTTAAGTGGTAACATTATAAAGCAAAAAGCTTACAATCTTATACAAATTACAATTCTTACAATCTTCGAGTACTAAAGAACAGTAATGAGTCTCAACTTCCAGTATATTGGCGAGCAAACTCAAAGGCTTGGATGACCGCAAATATATTTAACGATTGGTTTGAGAACTGTTTATTATGTTTTATTTATTACGTCAGTGTTATATTATTTAATACAATTATTTTATTTAACAAGACTTTTATGCTAATTTGTTTATTGTCAGAATCAGTCTGCCCCGAATTATCAAAATTGGGACCCTAAAAATGGCCTTGCAGCATATATAGATTTCCGATCAATATGCTTTGTAAGTAGTAATGTTTATTATGGGTCAACAACCCAATGTACTAACACCCCAACAATGTTAATTAGCATTAGTGCTTAATTAGCATAACTGCATTTATTCAATGCTAATGTTTTTTTATTATTCGTAGTTTTAATAATGCTTAATTGACATCATTGCATTTACTTAAAACACATAATTCTGAATGTATTTAATAGTAATATCATACTTCGTTTTAATTATTTTGTTTATTTACGTAAGGAATTTAAATATGACCGTAATATTTTTGTTGTTGTTCACCTTAATACAAAGTATTATTACACAACACCTCCCTTTGCCAAGTTAAAAAAATAGGTACTATTTTTTTATTCATTCAGTAATTTTGTTTTCGAGGCTTTCCGTTTATATTTACTTTATATATTTTTTTAAAAACGTTACAAACCTTACATTATTTTTCCTTAATCCAAAATTATTAAGTTCTTATTTCTAAGAAAATAAAAAGTTTCTTAACTAATTTAAATATACAAATATTTAAAAAAATAAATGATTTAAAAGAGTAAATATAAAATTCAAATTGCACTTAAAATTTGATAAAAAATCTTAAAAGAGTACAAAAAATGAATTAACTGAATAAGAATAAGAATACTACATATTTTAAAACTTTAAATAAAAGAAAGAAAAAACTTAATTGCTTTTCATAGAACTTAGTTACCTATGAATTAATTTGAAAGTACATATAATGCCATTATATCAGTTATTTGTATAGTATTTTCAACTAAAAACAAAATGATATATATATATATATCCTTTTTTTTTAAATTCTATCAGTTCTACAAAATATTATTAAATTTGTTATTACTTAATTTCTTTTAATGTATTACATCTTGTAACTCACTATTATTAAAAAAAATGCAATAGTATTTTGGAATATTTTCATTTCTTCGTTCTTATTTCGTATCTTTTCATTTTAATAAACATTATTTATTAAAATATTTTACTTTTGGTTTCTAGTTACTGTCCAGTCCGTAACCGTCTTTTCCTTCGGGAGTAACCTATTAACACGGTTTTAACCCCATCCACTACTAATTTTATTATTCCTACTTTTACAGTCTTTTTATCAATATGCAATCTTTACATTGACAAAAGTAAAGCTAATACATTCTTTGGAACAAAAAAAGGATATATCAACTAATACATTTCTTTATTCTCTTCAATTTTTTCCTTACATTCAACTCTCTTCTTAAATTTATTGTATACTTTTTCAATATTTTCTATCTCAATTTGAGCAACAAAAAAAATAGTTATGAATATCACTTTTTACTCATTTATGTTACCTTTTTCTTTTACAGTATTTCGATATCTTATTATTTTCTTAGTTCCTTATTATTTTCGTACCTTATTATTTCATACCTTATTAGTTTTAATAATGCTTAATTGACATAATTGCATTTACTTATTTTCGTACTTTTCTGTATCAGGTTTTTTAATTTCTTTTTTATCCTTTTTTTACTCAACTGTTCATATCTAAATTTCTTAAATATGTTTTTAAAGGTTTGTTTTCACTTCGTTATTCTATTAGCTATACTTTTATTTTCGGTTTTATTACCCCTTTTACCTTTGGTTTATACAAACTTACTTCAAACTGAGGCAACTTTCGATTCGACTTTACGCCCTTCTCTTGAGTTCGGAATTAATTGGGCTGATTTACTTCATTCCTTCTTCGTTTCTCGATCGTAATGCACTTGCGGCCTCGAAATTCTGCCTATATAGACAGAAAAATAACAATTTTTCTACTGTAATGCCTACATTGTGCATAATCATATCCCCTCATTCCATAAATCGAGCAAATTCTTATACCGTTGTTATTTCCTTAATTTGTCCTGCCACTGCAATCCCGACTGATGTGACCAACTTTTCCACATTTAAAATATTTTATAATCGAGTTCCGCTCTATCCCCCTATTTTCATAAGCTGTACTGTTATGATTAGATGTATAAGTCTTAGTATTATAATTATTATTATGATTAACGTTTCTATTGGCTTGTGAATTTTGATGGCTAAATTTTGATGGCTAAATAGAAGAAAGCGGCGAAGTTGATATTATCAAGTTCAAAAAAATAGTTAAGTGTTTTTATTCAAATTGCATTGAATATTTGGAACTAATGAATTATTGGAAATTGACGCTTTTGAATGGGTGCTACTTAGAAAAGTCATAGAATGGTCTGAAGTCGAAATTTCCATGTTATAAAAAAAGATTGTGATTTGAACATTGTTGATGCGAAATTATTTGATGAAGTAACATGTATTGAACTATTTGTTACAACTAAAAAAATAAACGAATGGAAAATAAAAAATATTTCTGCTGATCAACGTTGTGTTGAAATTTTTACACATTTCGACTGAATGGAATTTTGTATCAGAATATTTTGAAACTGGTGGAATTTTGTTTTTGCCTACCTAGTTCAAATGCACCAACCGAAAGATTCTCTCTTATGAATTACTGCTGGTTGTCAGAGAAAACCAAGATGTAGGTAGAGACACTAAAGTCAATATTAATAACAAAATTCAATTTCAAAATGAATTGCGGTGAATTTTACGATTATCTCAACAAATAACAAAAATTCACACTACCGACAAGTTCAACAACCAATAGTTTATTTTTGTGTGAACATAACGTCTTTTAAGTAGATGAGGGAACTCAATGGGGTGCAGAGATACAAATATCGTTTGGGGTGCCCCAAACGCAGTTAAGACTGGATCCATCTTAAGCATGAATAATCATGTACTTTATTCATTAGAGTCGCTACTGGACATATTCTTCTGAGAAAACATACTTCACGGCTCAATTTATCGCAAAACTCCATCTGCAGAGGCTGTGGTGATGAGGATGAAATGGTACAACACTTGTTATGATGTTCGTAAGATGATCTCTAATTTAGAAGAAAACGGCGAAGTTGATATTATCAAGTTAAAAAAAATAGAGGCTGTGGTGATGAGGATGAAATGGTGGAACACTTGTTATGCTGTTGTCGAGCGGTTAAATGTAGGAAGTTAAGAGCCGGCAAGGACGATCTCTTTTATTGTAGGGTGGTCCGACCCGCTGTAGGGAGACATTGTATTCTGCCGCCAGTAGGGGTGTACAACTCACCTCCTTAGGCCTTGCTTCGCGGTGGTGACTCGTTCCTCCCCCACCTTTCAAACCAACCAACCAATAAACACAAAATAAAAAATAAGTTTTATAAAAAAAACTTATTTTTTATTTTGTATTTATTGTTTCTATATTTTTACTATCGTTTGACAAAAAAAAAAAAAATTTTTTTACTTTGAAAGATTTAATTTAATTTACATATTAATTTTTTTTTGTATTTAAAATAAACAGAACGAATGGAAAAAATGCTAAGTCGAAAAATTTACCAGAAAAAAATATTAAACAATTATTTTTTTTTCTCATATTCCAACTTATAAATAATTTCTCATATTCCAACTTATAAATAATAACGCCGTAGTTCTTTTTAAAAAAAAATGTTGTTTTGATAATTATTATAGACATTTTATATAAAAAAATTTAAATGACTGTGTTTTTGTTGTCCTTTTTGGTGCTGTTGCTGTTGAAATTTGAAATTTACGGGTGCCAGTGGTTTGTTTTATTTAATACGTCAGTGTTATATTATTTAATACAACTATTTTATTTAACAAGACTTTTTTATTAATTAAGAACATTTATGCTTCACTTAAAATTCCTTTTATTACGCGGAACAAAAAGTATATAATTATATTTAAATAAAAACAACTTAATTTGTTTAGTGTCAGAATCAGTCTGCCCCGAATTTCCAAAATTGAACCGCTTTTATAACGAAACATTTTATAACGAAACAAAAGAGTTTAATTAATGCTGCGAAAATATTATTTTAATTCTAATTTTTTACATACTGTACGTAGACTTTTGTGGGTAAGTGTATAGTATAAAGATTGAATTTTTACCTGCTAATACCACATCTCTAATACAACCGTTGGACCAAGGCATCATTTCGAATTTTACAGCACAGTACGTACGACAAACCTTCAATTTAATTTTCGAAATAATGGAAGATGAATTTTCGCTACTAAATTTTATTAATATTGTATATTCCGTTATAAAAAAAGTAAAGCCTTCTGGTCCCGCTAATAAATGTGTTGCCAACAATAGATTAGAGTACGAGCGAAAAAATTAATGCTTTTAGGTGGCGAAGTATACGATGACATGGGTATAAAAGATGTATTGGAAATTTTGAAGAATCTTCACCGGAGGAAGAAGAGTTGTTGGAACTTGTAAATGTATATCCCAATGCGCCCAAAAATGATGAAGATGTTGATTTGATTCCAGATTTTACCCAGAATGATTTGAAAGAATCTCTTTCTTTAAAATGACATTCCAATACTTTGCGCAGTGGAAATTACAAAGAGACAATCAATGTTGCCTTACCGCATATCGAGAACTTTTAAAGCAGTTGCAAAACGAACCGAGCTCATCATACACAACCATTCGAGATATTGACAGCATGTTAAGCAATGAAATTTTTCAGCCGAATAAAACAAAAAATAGATGCCTCGCAGCATTATTCGCTTCCAGGGGCGAAAGTTAAAAAAATAATACACTTGGCTAAATTTGCTAAAGATATTTAATATAAAATGTTAACTAACGTTATTTTAATGAATTTCTGTTTCGTTATTAAAGTAAAATAAATCTAATTTCATGAATTTTATGGAACACGAATTAGTAGGATACCTAAAAATATTATTGATGGTAATTTCAAACTTTCTGTTTACAAAATAAGGAAGAAAAATTAAAATTAATTTCATCAAAAAATTAAATTTAATTTCATAATTTCATTTAATTTCATCAAGCATTATTAGTATGACAACATTAGAAGTTAAAAATAATTTATTTTCTTAAGTAAAACGGTGGACAGAACGAATATATTTTAGAAAGTTATTTTGTTATTTCTATACAAAAAATATTATATTTTGCAAAGAACTGGAATACTGCTACGGTTTATTTTATTTGCCCTACATGGACATTACAATTTCAGATATATATTGCTACAAATTACAGTGTGTAAATTTTTAAGTATATCATAAAAACTGGTTTCACTATAAATATATATTGCCTAGGGCACCACTATGTCATAACGCGCCACTGATAACAATCGTAAAAAGATAAATCTTTTAACTTTGAATGTAGAATCTTTGTTTTTAATTTGTGTAGTACAATACTAAAATTCCGCTCAGAACAACTACTGTTTTATCAGTGCGGACACATGTACTTTATGTTATTGTAAAATCAATCATAAATATTTAGTTTCAAGTACGGTAATTTTTGTTTTCCTTTTCTGTAGCATAAAAAAAGATATTTACGGAAAAACGAGTGATGGTAAATTATAGTGTATAATAGTACAAACTTTAATTTAACATATAATTTTTGTTATAACAACCACTCAGTAGATCTCCAGACTTTTTTTATTGCATGTAAAAAAATGTAATATACCTAATACAAGTGATAGCATCGCTGAATACAGTATTTGTAACGCATCTACTAAATTTTACAAGCCCATATTTTATAATATTTCATTTCACTAATTAAAATATATACAACATAAAATAACAATCATTCAAACAAATTGTATAATACTTATATATAAATATCAACATAAGTTTATCAACTTTATTTGTGATAAAATTTAAATTAGGAAGATGAAATTCATTAAAAAATATCTTTAAAAAGCAAAAGATAATTGATGTTATTGAGAGGGATATAAATTTGGTTTTAGTCTGGTTTTCGCGTGGGCCTTTTTTAGCATACATTTTTTTTATTTGTTCAGTTAATATTGAAGTAAGAATTGTGTATAAACGCTTTGTATAGTTCATAGGTATATATATATAATAATATTCATAATTATTTTCATTGAATTGGTAAATAATATTATCCGAGTACCATTAAGCGAAAAACGACAAAGTTTTGTCATATAAAGCCTTTTATCGAAACTTTGCAAAACTGTAATTTTTATATAGGCATGAATTGTAAGAATTATATTTCTTCAAAGAAAATAACTTATTAAGAATTCAGTAAAAATGTAATTTAATTAACACGCAAATATTAAAAATAGATTATAAAATACATAAAATATACTTTATGTTTTCAATGAATAATAATTAGAATTGTTTCTTATATCATTTCATTTTCTATATTACCTTTATTCAATTCACCACCGTGCGAATGGAATTCTGCCTATAAAACTATAATATATTATAGTTTCATAGCTTATTACTAATATTTTGTATTCTCTCAAATTATAATAATCTATAAAACTATAATATAAATAAACAGATTAAATATTGCTATCGTACTAATTCAGCATATGATTTTCTGTAACAATATGTCAAAACATATTCAACAAAAAACATTTGTATAAAAAGAACTAATATTCACGGGGATATTTAAATACATAAATAAAATAAATGTTTTGCAAAATTTATTAATTACAATTTATTTCCGTGCTTTAAATTTTGCAATTTGGTCTATCAAGTCAATATAATCCAAGTATCCAAGTTAATCACTTTCGATAGATATTCTACCCAAATAAACCAGGTTTTCATGTCCCGTAGTATTACGTAAATAAGTTTTAATAATTATTAATTTGGAAAAACCACTTTCCCGGAAGCCAATATTACTGGGATTGTCAATAACTCGAAATTACCATAGTGCTACAACTATTACCATAGTGCTACAATTATTTGGTAATTTCGAGTCTAATTTCTTTTTAAATCTAAAATCTAAAGATTCTATAGGGCTTAAAAAAGTTCCTGAAACTGTACTTTGAAATATTTGAATTTCGACTAATACGGGGGCTGATTGATAATTACGTGAACTGACACAGAAAACACGGTATTTCCGATTTTTTTTAAATTATTTTTCAACATAGGGCGATACACTTAGTTAGCGATGTTCAAGTTTTTTGATGCCTTCCAAAAAATACGATTTCTCCAACTCTTCAAAATAGCCATTTCTTTCGTTGATGACCTCAGCATTTGACCCAAATCTCTTTCCTGCAAGCCATTTTTTCATGTTTGGAAACAAGAAAAATTCAGAAGCAGCCAAATCTGGAGAATGTGGTGGATGAGGAACCAATTCATATCCCAATTCTAATAATTTTGCTCTTTCAATTCCTGATTTGTGAATTGGTGCATTACCCTGATGAAAAAGCACTTTCTTCTTTGCTAAATGTGGTTGTTTTACTATAATGTCTCCATTCAAACGATCCAATAATGATGCATAATATTGCCCTGTTATTGTTTTTCTTTTTTCTAAATAATCGATATGGCTTACACCATGAGCATCCCAAAAAACAATGCCCATAATCTTGCCAGATGATGAAACTGGTTTTGAATTGTTTGGAGCCAAATATTGATGTAAAATGTTAAAACACGTTCCGATGAGATGTTAACGATGTCCACTATTTCACGCAATTTCACTCTTCGAACATCTCGTACGATATCATGGATTTTATCGACCATCTCTGGAGTAGTCACTTGGATGTCCAGAACGTGGTTCATCAATTGTGCTGGTATGCCCATTTTTAAACTCAGCAAACCACTTAAGAATCATTGATTTCGAAGGTGCAGATTCACCATAATATTTAGCGAACTTTTCTTTCCTTTGCTGTTTTCTTCCCCAAAAAATAATTGACTGAGATTGACTTGTTTAAAAGACGTGTGTTACACGTAAACTAAATAAGATATCGACTTGAAATTTTATATATAGCCTAGTAAATGATTTTAGAGGTAAAAAATACCTACTTTATACCTGTGCATTACCTGCATCACAGGTAGTCCTGTAATATACTGTGTTTTTTATGTCAGTCCACGTAATTATCAATCAGCCCTCGTATCAACAAATGAAAATCGTTTTTATCCACATGAAATTCATTTTTATCCATTTTTAAAAATTCACCCGATTAATCGAATAATCGGTTTATTTAATGGGTTTCCATTAAATAAGCCGATTCGATTAATCGAATAATCGGCTTATTTAATGGAAACCAATTAATGGAGATTCACGGACAATTCGTAGAAAAGCAATTCGTAGAAAAATAATTCGTAGAAAAATAATTCGTAGAAAAGCAATTCGTAGAAAAATAATTCGTAGAAAAATAATTCGTAGAAAAATAATTCGTAGAAAAATAATTCGTAGAAAAATAATTCGTAGAAAAGCAATTCGTAGAAAAATAATTCGTAGAAAAGCAATTCGTAGAAAACTTATTCGTAGAAAAAAATAATGGTCGGAGGGTTTTTAAGGCGCGCGCCTTAAAAAACCCTCCGACCATTATTTTTTTCTACGAATTGATTTTCGGTTACAATTACAATTTATTTTGTGTTTTTCTACTCTTTTGTTTAATTCTCATTTGCTTATTTTGTTGTCTTTATTTGCTTCTTTGATCTTTGTATACTTTCAGTATTGATATGACAATACTGGGTTTTCAATTACAATATATATTGTGTTCTACTCTTTTGTTTTCTTATGGTCGTCTTATTTTATTTTCTTCTCGTTGATTTTGTGTACTTTCAGTTTTGATATTGCCATTATAATTTCATTGTGTCTTTAGTACTTTTGCTTTATACATTTTCCTAAATTAAACCACAGAAAAATGGAACCAGAATTGTTTTTAACTGAAAAAAATATACAATGTTTAACGTACCAAGGTTATACATTTTATAAAGACAAAGAGTATAAGGAAAAAATATATTGGAAATGTGCTCAAAATGAACATGGTTGCAAAATGCGGTTGCACACTGTTGCAAATGAAATAGTATTTTGTAGAAAAGAACATAATCATGCTGGTAGTGCTATTAATGTTGAAAAACGTAAGATTATTACAAATTTAAAACACGCAGCAATTTTTTGTCGGGATACCCCCCAACAGTTGCTTGTAAGTACATCTACAAGTATATCGTTCGTAGTTGCCCCGCATTTGCCCTCATCCAATTCATTAAAAAAGACGATTCGAAGAGTTCGGCAACAAAGTGATCCAACAAATCCCCAGAATTTGACTGATCTTATAATACCAAACGAATTTAAAATTACCCACAATAACGTAAATTTCCTTCTGTTTGATTCAGGATCATCAGAAAATCGTATTTTAATTTTTACAACTGATTCGAATTTGCAAGTTCTAGCTAGTTCTAAAAATTGGTACTGTGATGGTACTTTCCATTCTGCACCGTTGTTATTCCAACAAGTATTTTCCATCCACGTCATTAAGGATAGCATTTCTGTACCTGTTGTTTTTGCTTTACTTCCAAATAAGAAACAAGAATCCTACACATCTGTTTTTATGCAAATTGTAATCAGCAAGCCAAATATCAGGCCAGAATCAATTATGTCTGACTTTGAGTTAGCAATTGTTAATGGTTGGAAATCTGTTTTTCCTGAAACTAAAGAAAGGTTTTGTTTTTTTCATTTTTCGCAAAATATATACCGGAAGATTTGCAGTGAAGGATTAAAGCAACGTTATGATTGTGACCTTGAATTTTCTTTTAAAATTAAAATGTTGACCGCTCTCGCTTTTATACCACCTGAAGATGTCATCGAAGCTTTTGAGTTATTAATTGAAAAAGGAGAATTTGAAAGTGAATTTGACATTATTATAGATTACCTTGAGGATACCTATATTGGTAGGTATGATTTGCGGCTGAGTAAACGAAGAACACCAAGATATTGTATAGAGCATTGGAATCAATATAAAGCCGTTGTTGACAATGAACCACGGACTAATAATAATATGGAAGGGTGGCATAATTCATTTTCCAAATTAGTTGGAACACATCCAACAATTTGGAAATTTTTGTCCAGTCTAAAATTGGAACAAAATAATAATGAATTAAAACTAGAAAGAATTTTGGCTGGTTGCGAAACTGCTACGAAGAAAAAGAAATATCACGATTATGATGAGCGCCTACAAAAAATTGTTAAAACGTACAATTCTGATACTAAAATTACATACTTAAGATCAGTTGCACATAATATTAGTATATAAAAAAGAATTTATATATGAATTGATATTTTCTTTGTAATTATTATAAATTAGTTTATTTTCTTTTTATTAAAATTATATTTTATTTTAAAAATAAAATATAATATTTTCAAATAACAAATATAAAAAAAACCACAAAAAATATATAAAATTTTAAGAAATGTATGAATTTATTACGAATTTCTTTTTTATCTATGAATTGATATTACTTATTATTTCGAATTATTTTCTTTGTACTTACAAGAACTATATTTTATTTTTTAACTTTAAAAAAAAATTTAAAAGAAAAATAAAAAATATAAAAAAAAAACCACAAAAAATATATAGAATTTTAAAAAAACGTACGAATTTCTTTATTTATCAATGAATTGATATTACTAATTATTTCGAATTATTTTCTTTCTACTTACAAAAATTATATTTTAAATTAAAAAAAAAAAACAAAAAAAAAAAAAAAAAAAAAAATGGAGCCATATTCCCAACACGTTCCCGCCGTTGGCTCTGAGTTACGCTGAGATTGGGTACCTATCATTTTATAAGAACGAGAATTTTTTTAATATTATTTTATTCGAATTTCCCGGATAATTGGTTTTCTATGAATTGTATTTCTACGAATTGCTTTTCTACGAATTAGCTAAATTAGCTTATCTACGAATTATTTTTCTACGAATTGCTTTTCTACGAATTATTTTTCTACGAATTGCTTTTCTACGAATTATTTTTCTACGAATTGTGCTTTTCTACGAATTATTTTTCTACGAATTGCTTTTCTACGAATTATTTTTCTACGAATTGCTTTTCTACGAATTATTTTTCTACGAATTGTCCGTACACCATTAATGGATTTTAATTTTGTAAAACCCGATTTTTTATTAAAGAAAATTTCTTCGTAAATAATTTAGGTCGTAACTACAAACTACGGTAACTATTTAAGACAATTGGCATATTAACATTTTATTTTATTTTAATTCTAAGCCTGTTTTTGTTATTCGCTTCGCTAAAAAGGTTAAAGAATAATTTAATTATATTTGTGGTGAAAATGGATTAGTATTGTGTAGTTAATTTTCTTTTATAGCTATTATCAGATTAATTTAGAAACGTTGTAAACTGTGTTTCGGCTGTAAATGTAACTTCTATGCAGTAAAAGCAATCATTATATTTGTATCGAATTCAAAATATTTATGAAGTTATAAATTTAAACTGTTATTTTTTAGTTAGAAAAATTTTGGGCCTGCTTAAAAATGTATTCATCAAATATCCAGCCAACCGATAAAAAGAAAACAAGTTCTGAGTTACATAATATTTGGCATTTTTTCCAGCATGACAAACTGAATCAGTCGGCAAAATGTAACAAATGCATGAAGGTGTTAAAGTGCTATGGTAGTTCAACAAGGTCTATGCACTCACATTTAAAAATTGCACACAATACCAATACATTAAAAAGAACGGTAACGGGTAAAAAATGTTTGGAAGTTGAATATTCTTTCTGCTCTCAAACTTCATTATTACATGAGACCGAAAAGCTAACAAATTTTTTTCGAAGTAAAACTGATGATTTCTTAGCAGCAATTGTGTCAAGAATTACTGCTAAAGATGGCATTTCATTATCGATGTTTTGTACTTCGTCTGATTTGGAATACTTCGAATTGCAAAAGGGTTTCGGCAAATTCATTGGAATGCAAACGGTGTTCATCACCACAAGCTAGAATTGGAACAATTTCTAAACGCAAATAAAGTTGACATCATGCTTATTTCCGAAACTCACCTTACAGATAAATACAATTTTAAAATATATGGATACAACTTCTATAATACAAAACATCCTGAGGGAAAAGGTCATGGAGGAACAGGCATTCTAATTAGACAAAAAATTCACCACTACGTGCTCCAAAGTCCCTGCTCGCTTAGCGTACAAGCCACATCAATATGCATCGAGCTTAAAGATGGAAATTTAGTTACTTCATCAGTCTACTGTCCACCGAATCATCAACTAATAGGTGAAGAATTAAGCAGGTTTCCGGTCAGTCTAGGTCACAAGTTCATAGCTACTGGTGACTTCAATGCCAAACATTCACTATGGGGTTCAAGATTAATAACGCCACGAGGCAGCAAATTGTACAACATCAATATGAACAATGGTTACGATGTTGCATCATGTGGTCAATCAACTTACTGGCCAACTGACAGAAGAAAAGTACCTGACTAATTGACTTTGCGGTGACAAAAAACATCAATAGGAGCAAAATGTCTTCAGTGCATGATCTTTCATCTGATCACTCTCAGGTTATATTGGAATATGTATCGGAAGTTACTTTTGATAACTGTGTTAATAACTTAACGAGCAAAGCTACAAACTGGATCAAATATAGGAAATATATCAGCCCACATCTAGAACTGCAAATTCCATTAAAATCTGAATCCGATATAAATAGTGCGATCAAAGATTTCAACGAATTATTCACACAAGCATCATTAGTAACAACTCCAGTATCCACTAAAAGTCATCAACGGATAGTTATGACAGCATCTTAGGTGGAAGAAGCTATATTGGAAAAACGAAGGCTGAGAAGAAAGTGTCAAAAAGATAGATCTCCTACAGCAAAAACACTTCTTGTTTTTGTAATTAAATTAAAAGAGTTATTGAAGGATTCAGCAGGAAAAAAAATCAAAAACTATATATCTAGTCTATCTGCATCTAAAGATACAAGTTATTTACTGTGGAAAGCTACAAAATCTCTTAAAAGGCCGCAACAACATGAGCCACCTATCAGATTGAATAATGGCGAATGGGCAAAAAGTGATAGTGAAAAAGCTGAAATTTTTGCGAACCACCTAGAAGGAGTCTTCACACCGCACAACATCGGCCATGATAGCGAATTTCCACCTCTCTCACGCCAGTATCCAAGGGTTAGGTCAATAAGAAGCACAAGCAAACTTGTGCAAGGTATAATAAAGCACAAAGTTGAATGTAAGAAATCTCCAGGATTTGAAAACATCACAGGTAAAATGCTGAAAGAACTTCCAGGAATAGCGTTTAAACATATTTCTTATATCTTCAACGCCATATTTCGAACAGGCAGTGTCCCCGAATCTTGGAAACTGTAATAACGATGATTCCTAAACCTGGCAAAGATCCAACAAAAGTTAGTTCTTACAGACCAAACCAGCTTATTACCTATACTTTGCAAAGTGTTTGAAAAAGTTCGATTGCATAAACTGATGCCAAAAATCAAAGACAGTGGAGTAATTCCACTACATCAATTTGGTTTTCAAGCCGAGCACAGTACAATTGAATAAGTGCATAGAAAACAGCTTATATCAGGAAAGTATTTGGAGAAAAAATTTTTTGTTCCGCCTTATTCTTAGACATCGCACAGGCTTTCGATAAAGTCTGGCACAATGGCCTTATCCACAAGATACAGAGCAAACTTCCGCTTGAATTTCATCAACTTCTAAAATCGTATTTATCAGCAAGACGTTTCAAGGTTAGATATACACGACCAACGAACATGACATTAAAGCAGGTGTCTCGCAGGGTAGTGTGCTTGGCCCAATGTTGTATCTATTGTACACAGTAGATCTACCGGTAAATCAACAGCATCTAACATCCACGTTCGCAGATGATACTGCCATCTTAAGTGCTCATTCAAACGCACTCGTCGCATACAATCATCCTCAAGACCACCTTAATGAAGTAGACAACTGGTTGAAAAAATGGAAAATCAAAGTGAATGAAGCAAAAAGTATTCACGTCACCTTTACTCTTAACAAAGGAACGTGTCCACCCATAACTCTGAATAATGTCACTATACCACAAGCCGATAACGTTAAATACCTAGAAGTACACATTGATCGCAGGTTAACTTGGAAAAACATATCGAAACCAAAAGAAATCAATTGAAACTAAAAATTAACAGCTTGTATTGGTTGGTCGGCAAAAAATCGCCACTAGATTTGGAACATAAAGTTCTTTTGTAAAAATCCATTTTAAAATCAGTTTGGTCATATGGATTCCAGCTATGGAGAACAGCTTCGAACAGTAGCATCGAGATAATTCAAAGAGCGTAATCAAAAATATTAAGACTTATCACTAATGCTCCGTGGTTAGTTAAAAACCGTCAGATACATAAAGATCTTAACATTGCAACGGTAAAAGAAGGACTTCAAAGATCTACAAGAAACTATGTAAATAGATTAACAGACCACCCGAACCCACTGGCAAGAATTCTGTTAAATACACCAAGTGAAAGCAGGTTGAAAAAGAAAAGTCTAGCTGTCTAGAACAAGCGACAAAATCTAGCCTCTAATCATTGGATTAGACCTATTTATGTTTAGTTATAAGAATTGTATAATTTATGTAACTAAAGTAATAGTTGTTGTGCAAATTTATTGTTATTTTCTTTAAAGAAAGATCCAATAAATAAATAAATAAGTTTAAAAAAAAAAATTCCAAAATCTCTCAATACAATAAGATAATTGATTGTTGATTACTCAAAAAGAATACGAGATGAAGTCTTATATGAAATATTGTCCTATAAACAAACAGCAGGAAGATTGAGCCTTTCATTCTATGAGTGGGCATCAACTCGAAATCGCAGATATTTAAATATAAATGCTCACTCACATTCTAGAGGATGATTCTGGAATTTAGGTCTCGCCCGTATCGTTGGAAGTTTGCCTGCGGAAAAGTGTGTGGATCTTCTTTTGCAAATGTTAAGTATTTTCAACATTTCGATGGGAAAAGATATTGTTTGCATAACCACAGACAGAGCGGTCGTCATGCAAAAGTTTGGAAGACTAGTTAATGCATCCCAGCACATTTGTTTCGCGCATATGATACAGTTAGCAGTCTTAAGTGTTTTGTACCGTCCTGATACGTCTGGTGATGCTGAACTGGAGGTGTTCGCGGATTTTCCAGAAAACGTAAAAGATTTAAGTAATGAAAATTTAGCTGATGAAGGTTTAGCTGATACTAATATTGACAATCTGAATCTGAACTACAATTTTGATATAGGTACTGAGATTGACAAGAATATTATTCCAATTTCGCACCACCGGCTGATGCCGGTGGTAGCAAAAGCGCGAAAAGAAACGAAAGAGCTCAGTTTTCGGTGGATGAATTCAACCTGCTCTCCGAAACCTTTGCTACGCTTACTCCGATTAAATATGCCCTTGAAGCTCTCTGTCGTCAAGACGCTAATCTATTAACTGCAGATGCGACGTTGAATTCCTGGTTTGCACCCTGAAAAAAAAAATGCATTTTTGCAAACGACATGAAAGATGCATTAGAATTACGAATTAATGAAAGGCGAACCGATTTATCAGGTCCGTCTTTAAAGAAACTCTTACTGGTTGAGGGAAACGGTTATTTAAATCAGATAATGAAAATGAAGAACTGGAACAGCAGCACAATGACGAATATGTTAGTATTGAAGTTTCGATAGTTGAAGGAACGGAAAACGAGGCCGACACAATCAAGCAACAAATGCAACTAGCAATTTATCAGCATTTGGTTGTGCCTGGAAAACGTAATAGTTTTTCTTCCACTTCTTCAAAAGTTGAAAAAACTTTGAAATGTGAGCTTATTCAATTTGAAGATGATGGACATCGCAGTAAATGGTTGTACCTCTGTTACAATAGTTTGAAATCAATTCCTCCTACAAGTGTGGAATCAGAGAGGGCGTTTTCAGTATCCGGAAACTTTTGCACCAAACTTAGATCACGATTAAGTGAAAAAACATTGATAATTTATGCTTTGTATTTTTGTTTTGCCTCATTTCAATAATATTTAAAAAACATTTTTTCAGTATTTTTGCAATGAACTTTGTATTTTTGTTTTGTTAATGAATTATATTTTTTTTCTTATTTTTAAATAAATATTATATTTTCTATAATTATAAACATGGTAAAGTTGATATATTTTGACAAGAAAAAATTCCACAAGACAATTTATTTTTAAAACCGATTAATGGGTTTTAGTATAATTAAAAAACGAAAATTCGGTTTTTACTTTTACAATACTTTTTGCAATCACTAATCCGGATGCATTTTTAATGATTTTTATAAATTATATAAGAAATTACTAAATAAATAAATAAATACAGACGTGTTTTATCAAGTATTATCAAATTTATTTCATAACATTTAATAACAACATTTCTTTATTTTTATTTCTTTAGTAATTTCTTACAAAATTTATAAAATTAATTTAAAATTTTAGCATATTGATTGATATAAAAAAGAGTTTATATAAAAAATTTTATAATTTAAAAAAAAAATTTTAAAAAAAATATTACTGACGCTATCAGGATTTGAACCACGGTTTAATTGTTCTGAAACTGGCGACCTAACCACTGTACCATATTTTTTGAGCACCAAAGTGTAAAGTTAGTTAAATCCGCTTGAAGAACGATGTTGTCTAGGTTACTGTTAATAATCTTTGTTATTTTCATATCGTGACGGAAAATATTAGTCTTTGAATGCCACATAATTAAAGAAACATCGTTAGTAATTAAAATGAATATTAATGGGCCAAGATGGCTGCCCTGAAGTACGCCAGCAAAGGCTGGCTTTAGGGCCCGCCTTAATGGCCTTGGCCCATTAAGGCGGTCCAAAAAAGTACTTTGTATTGATGATTCACCAAATAAGATTTCCACCAGCCTAAAAAATGTGACAAAGCCCAGAGCTTGAAGTTTAAAAAGAATGATAGGGTAAGGAAGTTTATGAAATAATTTGCTAAAATCCGTGAAATAGCATTGGCGTCATGGACAGCTTCCATTGCATTAAGATTATAACAGAGAAATTCTGTTAAGTTTGTAGTCATGGACCTGCCTCCGAAAACCTTATGCCTGTATCACAAAATGTTAAAATCAAGGATTTTGGGTAAAATCAGGGATTTGCAGTAAATTTAGGAATTCATGATAACTGATCCGGGATAATAAAAGCATCTTTCCAAATACTAGAAAGTTTCCCCATTGACATAGATCTACGAAAAATAGTATTAGGTGGTTTTGCCAAGTTATGAATGCTTCTCTAGGTACTATGGCAGGAAATCACCAGATGAATAATCATCTTTAAATTAGCCAATTTTATCCATGAGAGTTGCGAAATCAATATAAACAGAAACTAAGGACGTCTGATCACAGTTGAATAAGTAAGAAAAGCATTATTACAAATTTATTGTTTGTCAGGTTCATAAAAGGTTGATTGGAGTCATTTGAGGAATCAGAAATGTAGTTCAGGATTCAGGGATACTCACCAGCTTTCCGTTATGAGTTGATAAATTTTACAATCCGGCCAAAAACTAAGGAGTCCAATAGCGGCGAGCCGCTGACCACTAGCGATGTTTCGAAACCAGCTAAATAATCACCTAAAGGTGTTTCAAATCGAAATGACTCATGGGAAAGCAATAATGACAATGTGGGCCTGCAAATTTATGTTTGGCAGGAAATGGGGGTACATCCCAGAATGATCTACTGTAGTTACAGAACGATCATCCTACCAATTATCAGATACGGCTGCACAGTTTGGTAGACTAAAACTTTACAATACAAAGCACACGCAAACCTGGGAAAGATCCAAAGGCTGACGTGCCTTGGCATAACAGGTGCTTTGAATACCTGTTCTACCTCTTTGTCAAGAAAGGGACAGGAAAAGGTTTCCTGCGTATTCAAAAGGAAAGGAACTATTACTCAGTACTTCTTAGAAGCTGAAGATGTAGTGAGTGGCAATCAAAGCTTTCTGAACTAGAATAGGACGCGTCCGTATATCTATGCATCCAAGATAATATAAGGAAAGTACAAAGCAACAAAATTATTTGCATGCTCTCAGATAGTCAAGCAGTCCTCAAAGCTCTAATATTCCACAAGCAAGAGTCAAAACTGGGCTGGGAATGTCTCGAAAATATCATCACTCTGGCAAAAAGGAATAATGTTATCTTAATGTGGATGCCAGGGCATATAGAAGTCGAAGGGAACGAAGAGGCAGATCGCCTTGCCAAAAAAAATTCTACAACGAAACTAATTGACCAGAACCATACTGTGGTAGACAAACTTGACAGATGGATAGAGCAAAAGCACAGGCTCTACTGGGGAAAGCTTCCAAGATACAAGATATCCAAAAAGTTTATCAAACCGCATAAAATCAATGTGGATAAACTAATTAACCTCAGCAAAAATGACAATAGAACCTTAATAGGTCTCATCACATCCCTGTACTCTACCACCACAAGCAAATGGGACTGGCTGAAGAGAACAGTTGTAGCCTCTGTCAAAATGACAAGGAAACAACGGAAGATCTTCTATGCTACTGGGAAGCAGCTGCAAGAAGAACACTTAATCATGTAGGAAAGGGCATGCTGACCTCAGACGAACTGGCCAATCTGGCTCCCGATATCATATAAGGTTCTACAGTTTTCTGAATATGGTCTAGGGATAGGCATATGGCCAATTTTATAAGCACATCGCCAATTTACAATTGCTTACCATGATTAATTTTATTAATTTTAGGAAAATATAATAATTTTATTTCATAAATATTTCGAACTATAAATTTATTAATTTTTATAATTTCGTAAGCATCAAAATGATGGTCAAAACCTTTACTTTATGTTAGTTGATAAATTAGAAAAATATTATTTTAGCTATTACAAAATAAAAATTTAATAATACACATTTCTATTAAACCATCTTCAGAGTTACCGAATTCAATAATAGAATTTTCTTTGAGTGGTTGTCCTAAATATGTACAACGCTTCACATTGAAAATTTGCTCTAAATTACTGTTCACTTGATTATAATATAAATTTAATGTTTCCACTTTTGTTTCTGATACTTTTGGATGAACCGTAAAAAGGTTTAAATCATATTCTGAATTTAAGTTATTAAAAAATATATTTTCATTAAATTATTAACAAAAATATTTTAATTTTTATGTCCATCGGTATGTTTTTTTAATAATTTCACACTGAGAAAATTTTCTTTACATATCATACACTCCAATATATTCATCTTGATTTAAATTTATATTAAATTCGTTTAAAATTTCTTTTCTAAGCGAAATGTTTCGGGAAATTTCATTTTTTCTGTCGGAATCTAGGCTAGGTTTGGTTAGGTAGAAGTGGCGCCTAAGTCTCGCCTATACCACACAGGGTCCTTAACGATACCACTACCTGGAATGGTTATACTACCCCAGAAGGTGCTAACCCCGGGGTGTACGTGTACTTATTTTCAAGAAGGTCGAGATCTCTTCGAGATTTGAGAAAAGTGGCTGGACATTGACACATAAGGTGTTCTCAATTCTCTTCCTGCCCAGGTTCCTTGCAGTTCTTGCAAGTCCAGTAAATATACCTACTGCCAGCCTGCACCTAGCACGATCCAGATTGAGAATCAATGCAGATTTTCCTTCGTTATACGTGCCCCACATGACTTTCGTTATTTTACTTTTTGTGGAACTCCATCAGCGTCTTGCAGGAGCGAGTGACTTATTGTCGAGACATCTTTTTAAGCGATTGAAGTGGTGGGAAAATTTCCCCTGAGTTTACTTCTTCGAGGGTTTGTCCCCTCTTTGCAAGTTCATTGTCCAGGTACCCAGCATAGCATTACTCTTCTGTTACTAGCCAGATTCTGTAATGCCGTAAAGCAGCTCAGTACCAGCTCAGATTTTATAAAAGCACCGGCTAGAGCCTTAATGGCTGCCTGGCTGTCAAAGTATGTTTTTGTTGATTGTGTCGCACCTACATGCACTCTCAGTGGCTTTCTGAATTGCGAGAACCTCCGCTTGTCCCGCCAATCTTTGGGTCTTTTGGATCTACACGTTTTTTGTCTAATGCGGTTCACCATACCATGACTCCGTACAGCATGATTGGCCACACTATGGCTGTGTAAATCCAGTGTGTGAGTTACGGTCTTAGACCCCATGTCTTAGCAAACATACGTTTACACGCATAGAACGCATTACTTGCCTTTCGTGTGCGTTCTACTACGTTAGATTGCGTTCTACTACGTTGCAAAATGCAATTCCTAATTTTTTAATTAAATTAAATTAAAATATGATTATTAAGCTTAAGCGACCAACATTATTTTTTCAATTCTAAAGTCATTACCTGCGGTGTCCGATTACGGATACTTTCAGGGACACGCAGAGTCAATCAACTTAAGTAATTAAATATTACTTATGTTGATGTGTTAAATAAAAATAATTTTGATCGCTGATTGGTTTTTCCAAATATCGCATGCGATATTTTGGAAAAAGCCATAGGCATATAATTAATTAATTGATTAAAACAATTTAAGTTGATAGTAAAAGTTTAAAGGAAGAACATCGGTTCGGGAAGTTCTTCTGAAAGTCAAGTAAATATAATAAGAGTCGGTAAATTATTAAGTAAAAATAATTATAATTAGTTTAAGTATAAAATATAATATTTTTAAATTTTAAAAGTTAATAGTTTAAATAATAGTTTAAATTAAAATAACGATTTTAAATTAATAAATAATAACAAAAATCTTTCGTTTTATTCACGGTAAATCTTATATAATTAATAAGATAATTATAGAAGATACACCAAATGAACAATTGTATAATTCGATATAATTATACAACAACTGGTCTCAATGAGGTTAAACATCTCATCCAGTAGTCTTTTATTAGAGCTTTCCGGCCTTCTCGGGAAGGTCTGGACCAAGGGGTCTTACGCCACCTAGTGTCCTCGCCAACCTTTGGGGATCGTCAGAACTCATCCTCTTCCATCGTAGCTAACGATGACTCCGCACTCTCCTGATCTGAGTCTAGGACCCTACTGTCTGCGTTTTGGCCAATAGCAAGACTACTGGTACAACCTGACTCGGTCATTGTACCAGTTATGAAGACAGTAGTATTACTATCACTGCAACCTGCTCCAACCATTGCAGACGATAGTTTTGTTGTGTGGCTACTGGCGATACGAGCTTTGACACCCGTGCCACAGCCGAAGTTCGCAGCTACGACTTCCTTCGACTGTTGTGCTGATATCCCAGCACGCGAATTAGCCTTTACATTATCCATTGTCATTCCAGGTCATCCGGAGTCTGCTTGGTTTTCAGTACCATCATTGACCAATTAACCTTAGCAGCATGGTTAGACCTGCCGAGAATGTTACCATCCCCCCCGTCATCGCTTAATTGATCTCCGTCCCTTACTCAAGCCCCCTCACCACGACAATATGAGACTCCACGAGGGGGTGTCGGAATCTAAATATAGATCATATACTAGTTTCTGTATTAATCCCCAATACCAAGACGATAAATTTGGGTATTCGGCATCAAAAACAGATAAAAAACAAAAGTTGGAGCCACTATTTTTACAAGAAAATATATATGATTCATCTGATCGGAATACTCTCCGATCAGATGAATTCTCAGTGTCTGCAGTTTGTGGTTGTCTAAAAAATGCTCTGCTGTTGTAAATAGAGGAAGAAAGCTGATTAAAGTTGTTGCGTTAGTTGATCGTTTTGGTGAATTTTTTGTTCTTTTACCCTTCAATGTTTTAACAGGAAAAAAATAAGTCAAAGATTGTAAACCAATTATTGTCTGTAGCTCTGAAAAAATAAACAATGTTTATACTATATTATTATAAAAATTAATTTACAATTACCGTTATAATGATTGGATAATAAAATTATGCAATCATTATAACGGTAATTGTAAATGAATTTTTATAATAATATATAAATTAATATACTATATTATTATAAAAATTAATTTACAATTACCATTATAATGATTGGATAATAAAACCAAAGTTTGAATGTCATTGTTTTTTATCTCCACAGCCAATTCAATAAAACTTCTGCTAACCATATTAATTTCTCCTTGTAATCTGTTAGTTTGTATTTTGGTAGTATCACCAATATATTTTTGTCTATCTGCAATAAACTAATGAGATATAAAATATTATCATGATAGTTATGATTATTTAAAATTTAATTATTTAAAATTTAGTATAATTATTTAAAATTTATTTAAAATTTAGTATACCAATTCAACCGCATGCTCTCCGATTAAACAAGTAAATCTATCGATATATTTTATAGCTCCATGGTCAATGTACAAAATAAGATGTACCACACAACTTATACAGCTCTGTTGGCTCCACAGTCAATTTCAACTGTTCTTCAGCTCCCAAAGCAATGTCATCAATTTCTCCTAAAAAAATATTCTATAAAATTTAAAAAGTTTATATATATATATACTCGTATATATCTATATACTGTTGCTTTTAAATGAAAATAATATTATATATATTTGCATTTAAAAGCAACAAAATTAATTAATCAATTAAACGCAAATTTTTAAAGCAAAGAATATTAATTACCTTTTGCAGGTGTAGTGTTTATTTTACACCTTCTTTTTATTAAACCACAGGCTTTTAATGAAGTCCGTGCATTCATAAGTGCCGAAAGAAGTTTTCGCCAGCTTTAATGGTCGCTACTGATGGTGAATAATATGTTTCTTGGTCTTCTGTTGGAAATATTTCACTTAGCAGTTTACCTAATTGTAAATATTCATGTTTCTGCAACCTATCTAAATTTTGTTATTTTATTTTCCTTCGTTCCAAAATGTAAATAAGATACAGATACTAACAGTCGATCGGTATTTGGAATAAGCAGAAATTGAATCAGAACATTCAATAATTTATTTCGATCTGATTCGTCTAATTTCTAATTTATTATATCGATCTGATTCGTCTAATTTCTGATTTATATTTGCTGTAAATTATTAACGAATCTAGGTTTTTCAACAAACAAGTATTAAGTAATGCTTAAAAAGATGATGAGAATTATAATACAAACTATTTTTAGGAACATAATTTGAATCATTTTTGTACTTTGTAGTTCAAAATATATAAAACAAGCACCTCTTTTGTGTAAAACATTGCGTTATTAGTTGATAAACGAATGGAAAGAAAATTGGAGTCAACTGACTCTGTGAAGCTTACAATAGACGTAGTTGTTAATAGCAGAAATAGATACTATATATAGGAAAGTTGAAAGTACACACAAATTTAAATCTACTATCAAAATTCTGTAACAAAAAATACGGAGTAATTTTAAGTTTAACTTTTTAGTATGTAATTTCTTACAAAATTTATTCATTTAAAATTTTAGCCTATTGAATGATATAAAAAAAAGTTTCTATAAAATTTTTTATAATTTATATATAAAAAAAAATATTACTGGCGCTATCAGGATTTAAACCACAGTTGAATTATTTTGAAACTGGCGTTCTTTTAATTCTTCAAATATTCTAACTATAAGAATTAAAAGAAGATGTTCTTTTAATTCTTCAAATATTCTAAATACATCAAATGCTTAGTGTGGTTCTTTTAATGTTTGTAATTTTTTTAAGCCGCAAATATTCCAGATTTCCATTAACAATATTCTAGCAATTTTCATTTATCTTATAACAGTTCTAGATGCTCAAAATCTACCACCAATTTTATTTTCTACTTTTGAGAGGGCTAGTTTTGTTTTCAAAAAGCATTTTTAAAAAAAACTTTTTTTACATATTTTTACTTGTTTTAAATTGCCCAAATTAATATTTACATTTGTTGACAGACTCAAATAAAAATATTGAAAAATCCGTCAAACCAAAGATTTGTGTGTATAATTCTTTTTCTTATGGTTGACAACAGTTAATTTGATGGCAATTTTAAAATACAAAAAATGATGCCAATTTGATGGCAATTGTAAATACACACAAAAAAAAATATAAATCCTATGAGATTTAAGTTTAAAAAAATATATCGATTTCCCAGTTTAATGTCATAACATTAAAATACTTTTTATTCTGAAAAATTGAAAAAAGTTCTACTATATAAATAAATAATGATTTTTTGTTATTTTGCATGGATATCTTTAGAAATCCATTAGTAAAAAAAATAAATAAATCGGCTTAAATTTACCACCAAGTGCAAAATAATTTGCCTTTTTGAATAAAAAATAAATTATGATAAATTAGATTTTTAAAGAACCGTACTACCAAATATTTAAATCTAAAAAATATTAGTTCAGTTACATTGGCGACCTTAAGTAATTGATTTCAGCATGGAATCATAAATTAGAAATTTAATTTAAAGTTATCTATAAATTGTCGTATTTTTAGTATAGCATAATATTATCATTGTTTCGTCTACGATTAATCGATATTCTAACAATTCGAAATCATCATTATCCAGTAATAAATAATAACATTTCAATTAATAATAAATTTATGACTTAATAATAAAATGAAATCTCATGGTACATGGAGGAATTAGGAAACTTCGGTATAAACTAGTCTGAATTATTTTTCCAAGAAATCCACGCACTAAAACGATACATTCATGAAAACATAAGATTGAATTATAATAGTAACTAACTATCTAAAATTTTCTACATTAACTATCTAAAATTTTTTAGATAGTTAATGTAGAATAGTAATAATAAATAATCATCTATATTAATTTTTGTACGAACAAAAGTTTAGCTTAATCATGATCGGTAATTTACTCTAAAATTGTATTTTTATGAAACAAGTAACTGAAAGCATGTGACCTTTCTCTATGTAGCTGGTTCAAATTTTATTTATGCTCATATATCTAATTTATCAACGTCTGTTTCCAACTTGTATAATTGTACCATTTCATATAAAAATTTTCTTTAAGCATCAGAAATGAAATTGAATTACTATAAATAAATAAATTTCAAACTTTCTAAATAAGCAGAACTTTGAATAATTTTACATATAAATTTTAAATATGATAATTATTGACAGACAAGTTAAGCAATAAAATAGTGATTAAAAAAATAAGCCACATGTAATTAAGCTGTATATCACTTTTCAGAATTTACCTTTGCTATATTTCTTAAATTTTTAAATTTTTTGCTCCAGGGTCGACACAAAATATTTTACAGAAAAAATATAAAATGAAGATTTAAATTTTAAATATGGAAGATTTAAAATATCTGTCAGAAATATAAATTCTATTTGTATCATCTTAAAAACGAATTAAGTTTTTTTCTTTTTGTATATTTTACAGAAAAATATAAAATGAACAAAGAAAAATGTTACTGGATACAAGGACAAAAACTCTGTTTAAAATTTATTCTAATTTATTCTTACAAAATGTTTATTCAGAGAGTGTATTTGTAATCTCTTAGATATTTAAATTTTACTATGAATAAAGAAATATAGGTAAATTGAAATAATGTTTATATTGTTTGAAGGATTTGAATTAATTCACATTCATAAATTTTTGCTATAAGCTAAAATTGAAGGTTTTTTTAATTGAAGGACTATTACAATGTATTAAAAATTACAAATAGAAAGTATAAAAAATTAAATTCTCTGAAAACTCTTTAAAAACCTATAGATTATAGCTGTAATTTTTAAACTTTCCACGTAACAAATCTTCAACAAGAACAACTACAAAAATTGACAAAAAAATCTGATTCTATATAATGGAATTGGATTTTTAAAAAGGCACTTCGACTATAAAAGTATTTTTTTTTCATTTATTAACCAAAATTCATTATGCATCTTACAGAAACTTAAAAAAAAAATACTTATTTTTATATCTAGTTAATAAACATAATGATCTATAATTTAAGAATACTCTAGTTTTTAAATTTTTAATTTTACATTGCATTTTAAGATGTATTTATATTTTAACGCACTATGATTGATTTATTCATCATTTCTTTATTTTTATAATTTTTGTCAGAACGGCTATGAAAACCTCACTAAATATTTTATTCCAATTATTTTAGTATATAATGAAATAATAATACATATAAACCTAATTCTACGATTCCCGATAAGTTTATCGAAAACGAGTTTATCGAAAGCGAGTTTATCGAAAACGAGTTTATCGAAAGCGAGTTTATCGAAAACGAGTTTATCGAATGATCAATTGATCGAATGACGAGTTTATCGAAAAATATTATGTTGAAGGAACCTACGAATTGTGGATTTTATCTCAAAAAAGCATGTCTCTTTTTAAAAAATTAAAAACTTTTAAATATTTTATTTATATACAAAATTTTTAAACATTTTATTTATATATATACATAGTATTTATATTATAATTTTAAAAATTAATATGAAAGATTGTGAGCAATCGATCGTAAATGATCAGTTATATCAATATTTTCATCACAACGATTGACAACCCGCAACAATCTTGCTTCAAGATCACGATATTTTTTCTTCTTTTGTGGAGGTTGCTGTCCACTTAGATATTGTTCTATTTTTAGTTCATTTAAGCTTTGTTCTTTTTTTAACAGTTCGATGAATTTCCAAATTCCTGGATGAAGAGCGTTCAGCAATGTCTGAAATCCATTGTGCCATTCTTCGAGATTGTTGTTCGTCTTGGGCAAATTCTGCAATACCGCTTCATAGCAATTCCATAATATGAGACGATTAGGTCGTCCAATCCATGTGTCCTCAAAATAATCAACCACAGGTAGCATATCGTCAGTAAATATATTACTTTCACATAAAACTTCAAATGTGTTTATAATAACATTTGTTGGAACAAATGCCATTGCAGCAAGCATTCGAAATTTTAATGCGTATTCTGGATCATTTTCATACTTCTGTTTTAGTCCAGATGATTGTATTTTACGCCAAATACATTGATTAAAATGAAAAAAAACAACCACAATGCCTGGATAGTGGAAATTCTCGTTGAAATGCGTTGATCATTGCGACTTCATAATCCGTCATTATAGTTTGTGAAAAATTTAAAAGTTTTTAATTCATTAAAAATAATATTTTTCGATAAACTCGTCATTCGATCAATTGATCATTGATAAACTCGCTTTCGATAAACTCGCTTTCGATAAACTCGTCGGCTACCAATTCTACATAAAAACTCCTATTACTAAAATTAAAAAAAAAAATATTTAACCTAATCTTCAAACCAGAAGTATCTGTATTTATTTAAATTGTGATTTAAATTTTTTTAGGTAGTGACATTTCATATCTCCAAATCTCCGATTCAATCCTTGGGTCTAAATTTCATTCAAAACTAATTTTTTGTCTGTACTTCTTCTAAAAACATGATATAGATGTAATTGAAATGTTACTGTGATAACTTTGGATGTATTTGTTTCTGTCTAGAGTTGGAAATGCCTCAGGCAGAATTAAACCTCTCATAATACCTCAGGCGGAATTAAACCTCTCATAATAGTGTTCTCATAATACTACTGTGTCCAAAAAATAAGGTAAATTACTTATTTAAAAATCGCGGGTATTATGAAAGCAAACAATTATTTTTTTATAAATTGGTAATACTGTCCTTTATATCTATGCAAAGTTTCAACTCAATATATACAATTGCTGCCGAGCTACTCGTGTTTTTGTAAACATACTAAACTGAGTTTATCGATTTTCACAATGATTTTGTTGAGCAAAGAATTTGCATTAAATTTTGTGTGCGGAATGAATATGCTGCTGTGGAAACGTTGAGGATGTTACAGAACATTGATTATTCGAGACCATTTCGCCAAAAAATAAACTCATATCGTTCCCCAACCACCATATTCAGCACAGAGTGACTTCTGGCTATTCCCTAAACTAAAAAGGACACCATTTCGACTCGATCGAAGAAATAAAATCCGAATCGACGAAAGCATTGAAGGCCATACCAGAAAAGGACTTTTCAAACTGTTTAGAGAATTGGAAAATACGTTGGCATAAGTGTATTGTATCGGATGAGGATTACTTCGAAGGCGACGAAATTTATTTGGAAAAATAAATAAAGATTTTTTATTTTTTTAACAAATTCACCTAATTTTTTGGTCACAGTAGTATATTCATTATTGGGATATGGTGCATGCGCAATTAAGCTATTTTCTTCCATTGTCGATATTCTTTGGAAATGTTTTTTTATTAGATTAATAATAAAAATGTCAATTCTTGAGATATCTGCAGTGTTATATACTATTTTGTTAGATTTGTAATGTTTATATTCTGATTTTCAGCTTTCGGATTCGGCTTTCCTATATTTTCCCAAGCATGCTATTAAGCATTTCCTTACGAATTTTCTGAGCTGTTCCATTATTGACGCACTAATGTTATACCAAATTTGACATGCATAAGTTTGGTCCAATTATACTTTGGTAAGCTATTATTTTTACCTTGGGCAACAAATATTTATTATTAAAAAGTTTCACCAAAGCCGGAGTAAGGCAGGGATGGCTGTTGTCACCACTGCTGTGCTTATTAGTACTTGATGATATTTTAAGCAGTGCTGTCGACGGTCTAAAACGAGGAATTTTCTGGAACTTCAACGAACAACTGGATGATCTAGAATATGCCGACGATATCTGTCTCTTGACAACAAAACACTCGGAAATGCAGCATAAACGAAACAGTTTACAAGAAACATTGTCAGAATATGGGCTTAAAATAAACGTTATTAAAACAAAAGCAATGAAAATTAATGCAACAACTTCATTTTAGGCAGCAACGAGTTTGAAAATGTTAGAAAATTTACGTATCTTGGCAGTGTTGATGCACCGGATGGCGGTGCCAAAGAAGATGTTTTATCAAGGATAAATAAAGCGAAAGCTGCATTCGCTCAGTTACGTAACATCTGGAAGTCTAATGTTCTTTCTGTCTATCAATTTCAAGATTTGGATATTTAACTCCAACATAAAATCTGTACTTTTATATGGATGCGAAACATGAATGGTGACAGAAGCTCTCACTAACAAGATTCAAGTTTTTGTTAATAACTGTCTTAAACGCATGAAAGATGAAAAGAACAACCAATTGCTACAGAAATTAAACATCGAAACTGGAGTTCGATAGGTCACACGCTACGCAAAGAGGAAGGTTAAATTTACAGACAAGTTCTAGACTGGAACCCACAAGGTAGCAGAAAGCGCGGCACTGTTTAGTGTTCTTTTCCATGAAAATATCATGGAAAAGAACACTAAACAGTGAGATAGCCATTATCTGAACTATATACGACAAGATCGTCTGCAAATGGTAAACTAAGAGTTCACCGTACCTTGTTGCAGCCCATTTTCAATATACAAAATCTTATTGGCAGTTATACCGTTTTCATTAATATTTACTACAAATTTTCTTTCCATAATCATTTCTTCAATTATTCTTACTAATGGATTTGGGTACTTGTAGTTTAATAATTTATAAATTAAGCCTTTTGACCACATCGAATTGAATGCTGACTAAAAATCAATTAAACATGAACCAACACATTTTTTATTATTTAAATGCCAACATACGTGTCAGATGTCAATTTATTTATAGCATTAATTGTTGAATGCAAACTGGTTTCAGGCAAAATTCGTTTATCAGTAGTTAGTTATTGATAAAGGAATTTTGCCTGAAATAATTAATAATAAATATGTATTACTTATTTTTTCATAAATTTTGCTTATATTTCGTAACATACTAATAAATTGTAGCTTTTCGGATCTGTTATATCTTTTCCTGGTTTCCTGATTAAAATTGCTTTAGCTTTTTTCCAAATTTTAGGAAAATACGAATTATTTAAAGGTAAATTTTTTAGCACAATATTAGGAATATTATCCAAGCCTACCGATACTTTATTGTTAGTAAAATAATTATTGTGATTATCACTATGTTTTAAATTACTGGCTTTTAAATCATTATTAAAAGCTACCAGAGTTACATTATTTTGTATGACTCTACTTTTTTCTGCATTAAATTCATCTACCACATTTTGTACTAACTGCATTTTAACCAATGGATAATGGCTATGTTGAATTTATGCTCCAATAATATTCACTATATCTTCTTTATTAGTAATAATGTATTTATTCGAATCATCTTTGTATAATTTTATTTCATCTATTTCTGCTGCTCTAATAATATGTGTGCTGTTTATATCTAATTTTAATTTTTCTATGGTACTACTGTTTTTATATCTAAATAGTTTATTAATCTATGGAAACATATTTGAAGATGGAATTATATTTTTAATCATATTTTCCATCTATTACTAATTTCTAATCTAAAATTTTGTTAAATTAGAATATTTATATTACGTAGTATCGATTTTAATCTAATATAACGTGGATCGTTTTTATTACAATTTCTTCTATATATATTATTCATAGCTCACAAGGTTAAACTTTTTTCTTTATGTAATTTTCTTAGAGTATCTGTCATGTATATTTCAGTTGAATTTTCTGTCTTTATTTTTGGTACCGCCATTGTTATGATTTTTAAAATTAAATCATCTAATTGGAGTAAATAATTATCTATTTCTTGATTAGTTAAATTACGATTATCAGGTATTATATTTATGTTATGTGACGTATAATGTTTGTAGTTCATTTCGATTTTTTTACGAAATTTTGACCAGTTTGTTGATTTGAAGTTAAAAATCTGCATACTCTTTTTCTTTTTAAACGTGAAATCATCTGGATTATTTTCTCCAACCTCGATCAAAACAGCATCATGATCACTATGCACTATCATATGGTAATGTATTTAGGTTATTTGAATATTGCTTAATATTTAACCGCTGATCAACTAAGCAGATATCTAAGTATGAATTACCTCGTTTATACGTTGGACAATTAGTAGCCTATAATTTAATTTTATATAAAAATTCATTATTTTCAATCCATTTGACTAAATTATTGCCCCTAATATTGTTATTTTCATTATACCATGAGATATGCTTAGCATTTAAATCTTCAGCAATAATATAATAATTACTACGTTTATTTAATTTAAGAATATAAAATAAATTACTAAATTCGTTATTAAAATATTGATTTTTTGTTTATCATACGTTGAATAAACTGAAATTATTTTAAGTTTTTTATTATTGGTAAATTCAAAGAAATTGCACATGCTTCTAGAACTCGAAAATTATCTAATTTTTGATCATATATGTATTTCTTCATAGTTAAAATGTTTTTTAATTAATATTGCAGTACAACCCTCCTTGTTTCGAATTTAATCTATCTCGTCTAATAATATTGTAATTTTTAAGGTATAGCTAATGATTATGATTTAATTTCGTTTCACATAATAATAATATATCAGGATTATGATATATTATTATTATGTGAAACGAAATTAAATCATAATCATAAGGTATACTTTAAAAATTACAATATTATTACACGTTAAAAATTTCAATAAATAAGATCGCTTTAAATTTGATATTATGGAATTCACATTGATAGAGATTATTTCTAAAGTTTATAAGGTAAAAGTATTATGATCCATAAATTGTATCAGAGAACATATTATACAAAAAATCTATTCTTTGTATTTGTTGTTTTAATACTTGTTCTAACGTATTGAATTTATTATTAATTGTATCCAGTGAACTTTTAATATCTAACAGTATATTATCTGTATTATCATTGATATTTTTATGTTTAGTATTAATAATTGGTTGATTAGTAGTTCCCTTAATAATATCGAAAAATTTTGTATTAGGTGTTATAAGATTTTTAAACATTCCAGCTCTCATATTAATTTTCTCCGTATTCTCCTCTTTTTTAGCTCGCATAAACCGGACAGCCCTTATAAGATGACGGATGACCATTACTTTTACATAAAACACAGAATAGTTTAGTTTTTTTAACAGAATAGTTTAGTGGTTGGTGGTGGTAGATTAGGGAAAGCACTAACTGTCTTCAACCTGGCGAAGACTAGTGCCGCAACTATGAAACTCCACTAATTGTAATGTCTACCTCCTCGTGGTAACCACTGGATACTGGCCAACCCACTCACCCGAGTGTTAGGCTTGCCAAACGACATTACGAGTGCACCGTACCAAGACAAATCTCCGGCACTATAAAGAATAGGTACTTCCAAAACCAGCGCAACCCGCAAAGGAAGTTGGCGTACGGCTAATAACCGCACCTGTAAAAAGAGGACTATTATGAGACGTCAAGAAGAGCCTCGGATAACGCAATCTCAGATTACGACCAACGGAACGTTTAAGGACTAATGATATGAAAATCGGAACATGGAATATAAGAACACTACTGCAGCCAGGAAAAATGGTGGAAGTAGCAAATGAAATAATGAGGTATAAAATCGATGTGGTTGCTCTTCAAGAAATTAGATGGAAAGGAGAAGGAGAAATTGTAAAAAAGGACTACACCGTAATGTACAGCGGCAACAAGAACAAAGCAGGCGCAAATGGTGTTGGATTCTTATTAAGCAAGAAAGCTAAGAAATCTTTGTTGGGCTTCGAACCTGTAAATGACAGAATCTGCAAGATCAGATTACAAGGTATATTTAACAATATTTCTATTGTGTGCGTGTACGCACCAACAGAAGAAAAAGATGACACAGAGAAAGAACAATTTTATGATCTATTAACAGATGTATGTATGAAAATACCAAATCATGATATGGCGATAGTATTGGGCGATTGCAATGCGAAAATAGGTAGAGAGAATTTAGCATCAAATGAAATGTTTTCTTTTTCATTAAATTTATTAATTTACTCCGCTACAATTATAGCTTTAATATTATTATTTTTTATCATCATAGATAAACTATCTCTTACTTCAACATTAATAAACAATGAAATAAATTTACTTTATAATATAAATTCTTATATTAATGAAAATGTTTTAAATTTAAAATTTAAAGGTGTGAAAAGAATACGTTGGGACACTGATAAATTAGTATATGATGAAGTAACACGTGATCAATTTGAACGCAAAATGGAAGAAGAACTCAACAGACACCATCTCACAGGAAACACAGAAGAAGATTGGAAAAGTATACATGACACCATTAAAACAGTTACAAATGAGGTGATAGGTGAAAAGGAACATGTAAGAAATGGAGAATGGTTTGATGAGGAATGCAGAGCAATGATTAAAATAAAAAATGAAGCAAGACAAAAGATGTTAACAAAAGAAACGAGAGCGAATAAACAAGATTACAAGACTAAAAGAAGAGAAGCTACAAAATTTGTTAGAAGAAAAAAACGTGAAATGATGAAAACAAAAGTAATGGAAATCCAAAATAAATACGATGAAAATGAAACACGAAACTTCTACCGTAAAGTAAAGCTAGAAAAAATGTCATTCCAACCTCGATTACAAGCATGCAAAGATAGGTCTGGTAATACACTAACAGAAAAAGATGAAATAGTGAAAAGGTGGGAAGAATATTTTGGAGAATTATTAAACAGCAATACACATAATGAACAAGAAGAAAATGAAGAAGAAATCCAGACAGCTGAAAACTATGTAGAGATGCCTACGTTAGCTGAAACAAAACAAGCTATAAACAAACTAAAAAATGCAAAATCACCAGGAGAAGACATGCTGACAGCAGAAATAATAAAATATGGTGGTGATAAATTACATTATCAGATACACAACTTGATATGCAGCATATGGAGAAATGAGGAGCTACCTCTGAAGTGGAGAACAGGAATTATCTGCCCCATACACAAAAAAGGTGATAAAAAAGACTGCAATAATTATAGAGGTATAACGCTGTTAAATGTAGCCTACAAAATTCTGACAAATATATTATACAAGAGAATAAGTTCGATCTCAGAGAGCATTGTGGGTGAGTGTCAATGTGGATTTAGACCAAATAGATCCACAAATGACCAAACATTTGTCCTAAGTCAAGTATTTGAAAAATTCTACGAGCATGGTAAAGATCTACACTGTCTTTTCATCGATTTTAGACAAGCGTTTGATACCATTACAAGAGATAAAATAGAAAAGTCGCTACACAAAATTGGTATACCAAAAAAACTGGTGAAACTGGTATGCATGACACTAAGTGAAACGACAGCGAAAGTGTTAATACAAAATGAGTTTACAAACACATTCCATATTAAATCAGGTGTCAGACAAGGAGACGCATTATCGGCGCTGATATTTATACTTATGATGCACGCTGCAATTGATGAAATTGATCCAGGAGGAGATATTTTAATTAAATCCACACAGATACTGATATATGCTGATGATATAGTATTACTAGCAAGAAACATACATGAGTTAAAAGAATTATTCATCAATTTAGAAATGAGAGTGAAAAAGTATGGACTAAAAATTAATGAAGATAAAACTAAATATATGATGATAACAAGATCGAGGCAAGAAATGCAGCAGAGTTTACAAGTTGGACAATACAATTTTCAAGCTGTCGATAATTTTAAATATTTAGGTGTTTCATATAACAATACAGCTAGCAAGAAATATACAATACAGACAAGAATTCAAGCAGCAAATAAATGCTTTTACGCATATAAAAATCTACTCAGCTCAAGATTAATTTCAAGAAGTGCCAAAGTAACAATTTACAAAACATTAATTAGGCCTGTACTGACATATGGATGTGAAACATGGTGTGGAACAGCAGTAGAAATAGGTAAAGCTGTATTCGAGCGTAAAATTTTACGAAAAATTTATGGACCAATTAGAAATGAGGATGGCACATATCGCACAAGATATAATCACGAGTTGGATATGCTAATAGAGGGTGAAAATGTCATAAGGTTCATAAAAGCACAAAGAATACGGTGGGCGGGACATGTAGCTCGCATGCCGGATAATAGAATGCAAAAAAAACTGCTGAATAGAACATTGGTAGCGACAAGGCATAGAGGCAGACCAAGAACTAGGTAGAAAGATGCACTTGAAGAAGATTTACGAGTCATGGGCATACAAAACTGGCAATCTACAGCTCAGGACCGCGTTAAATGGAGAAAAGTTGTTGACGAGGCAAAAACTCGAATAGGGTTGTGAAGCCATGAAGAAGAAGAAGAAGTTTAGTTTTATTTTCGTCTGTAAATTCTAACTGACATTTACCGGGTTCATGATCTTCACAACCTTTTACACATCTATATACTATTTTGCAATTAAAAGCAGCATGGAAAAATCTTTGGCAACGGTTGCGTTGTGAGATATCTCCTTTTCTAAGATTTTCCCAAACAACTACTTGATTATCTAAATTTAATGTTTTTTTTAATTTTCTTGAACTATTAGTTTCAAGTCGACATACCTTTATGATATTTACGCTATCTATATTTAAACTTTTTAATTGAATTCTCTGGAATATCTTTTTCATTTAAACCTTTCAAAATCAAAAATTTAAGTTTTTCCCCTTTTGGTGTAAAGGTATTAAAACTACAATTTACATTATCTAACAATGTTTTAATAGCCTGATAATTTTCTTTATTATTAACAATAATAGAAAGTTTATTTTTATTTAATCGTTTAATATAAAAATCATTAATTTTTAATTTTTCTTTAATTATTTTTTTTATGTCATCAGATTCTAGGTAATATATTATCAAAGACGGTAAGTTTTTTGTTTGACTTACCACTTTAAAGGGTTGTGTGTTACTGTTATTTTCTTTATTGATCGTCGACTTATTGTTATGGTTTCGTTTTTTTTTACACAATTTTCAGATAGTTGCATAAAATATTTTCCGCAAAATTTTTACTGGTATTGCAAGAATTAAATGAAAAAAATTAGCCTTTTTAAGCAGAAAATGAAAAAATCAAGAACTTTGTACAAAAAATATTCACCCTGCTGGTAACACTTACTGGTAAATCTCAAACGTATTGTTTTGTTTTTTTTCTTAAGTTTTTCCATCGATTAAGCTTTTCTTATTGAGTACAGATAAGTAAGTATAATCAAGAAACTCAAGTCTCATTTTTATTTTTCTATTTAAATTTTATTGTTGTGTTCAGTTCGTGGAAAAATTATGTTTTAAATTTTTTTTTTTTTTACTTGTGGACTAAAATTACTATTATTATATATTTTTAATAAAAATAGGTATGAATTATGTTTTCTAAAATTTATATAATATGTTTTAAATATTTCTTCTTTTTTTGCACGTTTTTTTAGAACAATTTATTGTTAATTTTTCTATTTTACACGGTTTTTTACAATTGTTGAACACATTCTCAATTTTAGTATGGTTAGCATGTCTTTTTTTACACGATATTAGTTCGAACGTATCTACCGTGTAAAAAAAGCGTTGGGTGTATTTTTTTCTGCAAAATATAGAAACAAAAGGTAAAGAAAACAAAATACTAGTTTCATTTAAAGAACATTTCAAAGAAAATAGGATAAAATACAACAGTGGCGCAGCCGGTAGGCTGTATTTTATATAAAATAAAATACAACAGTGGCGCAGCCGGTATACAACAACAATTTATATAAAATACAACAATATATATGGATATTTTTTAACTAATGTTCTTTAAATTCATAAAGACAATTTTATTAGATTGTTATCCAAATTAATTAAAGATTTATATGAACTTTAAAGAAAATTTTATTAAACAATTGAATATTTTAATTTAACAGATCTTTATTTAAATTTATATTTTATGTTTCTAATATAAAAAGGTTAAAAGATTTGCATTTCATAAATTTTCATAATAGTAGGTTTTTTCCATTGACTAATTTTTTAAAATTTTTATATATAGTTTACTGACAATGTTTATTTATAACATTTTCTACAAAACAACCTATCTTTTATTAATCAGTTATATTAATTATCGCGCTGTTTACTATTTTTAATGTACATAATATGAAATATCTGATTATATAATATATTTAGATAAAAATGCACAACCAACCAACTAATAATACATTAGAAATTACATAATTCACTCAAATTTAAATTATAAATTACTTTATATTTTCTAACTCCCTTAGTTTATTATTGGTTTGTTGGGAATTATCTGTAAATTTCAAATATAATATAGTTTGAAAATTATCAATTTACTTGAAATTTCTTATCTACATTACTTATAATTTGTGTTATTATATGTATTTGAAATTATTCAATAATTTTTTTATTTATATTGCAGAATTTAAATAAAATTAAAATTATATTTTGTTTATAGTTTTTAAATAATATCATTCATTAAGAATAATACCAGATGTGTTTTTTCTATATACTTTTTTTTGTACATAGTTTTTTTTAGAAAAATTTAAATACTCTGGTACGAGTTAGTTGTATTGTGTCTCATCATACAATTCATGTTCATATATATTATGATTGTATTTGTGAATACTATGTTTTATTCCTATTTTCTTTATTTATTGCTTTCATAAATACCCGAGATTACAAAAACAAATTATTGAACTCTATTTGCTGATGAGATATTTTTAATTTCTGTATATTGGGATTTTTTTCCTTTGCATATACCCGAGAAGATAATAACAATCTTTATAACTCTTAGGTCTACGAGAAAAATACTACGTTGGCATCATTTTTAGGTGTATATATTGTTTTTGGTATATTATTTTCCTACATGATTTACTTTACTAGTGAAGTAAAAAAATTTATGTATCGAAAAATAATCAATTATGTATATTTTTTTTTTATTTTTTTCTTAGCTACTTGTTGCGGTTTTACATAATAATTTAGGGGTATGGTAATGTTCCATTACTAAAATAAAACAACCAACAAAAAATGTTAAAAAATTATATTATAAAAAAAAATTAATAAAAATGTACAGAAAGTATTATTATTACCGTAATAAATCAAATTAAATAAACTTGTTTCAAAGATAATTTTTCTTTAATTCTTTTTTATTTTGGTAAATCATTAATAAATTAGTTTATTTTCAAAATACTTTTTCGCTATAACAGAATTTTGAGTACAAAATATTTTAAAATTATTAATTCTATATAATAATTTGATTAATAAATTTTTAATAAAAAAACCACAATGATTATTTGTTAAGGTATAAATATCATTAAAATTGGTTTTTTGACCAACCCGACAAAAATTTAGTACATTGCTAAAAAATATTATAAAAGTATAAAAACTCATCTGGTATTATTCTTAATCAATGATAATATTGATTGCCGCTGTTTACACTATAGTCTACTCTAGACTACAGTCTACATTATAAATTAATTATATTTTAATTTTAACAAATACGCCGAAAAAAACCATTTAAGTCTTGAAAGTAATATAAAGTTTTTTGCCGTTTGGTTAATTAAGAAATTTACTAAAATAAAGTCCTAAGTAAATATTAAAATTTTTAATACACTACTAGTGTAACATCTTTAAAAGTTTTATTTAAATACCTCCATAAAAAATTTATTTAAGGGTCTGTAAGATTCTTTATAATAGTTTTGGACAAATTGGGTAACATAGTAAAAACAAGAAACATAGTTATTTTCATTGTACAAAAGTTGTCAATTTGAAATAAATAGTAATTAGTTATATGTACATATATATACTAAAATAAATATATTTAGGACAGAAGTTTTGAAAATAATTTGCTCACATTACATAAAATATCTACAAGTTATGAATAGAATCGTGCCCAATACCAAAAACACCTACTAGTATCAAAATTTATGAAATGCAAATCTTTTAACCTTTTTATATTAGGAACATAAAATGTTAATTTAAATAATCTATATTAAGAACATAAAATGTTAATTTAAATAAGATCTGTTAAATTAAAATATTCAATTGTTTAATAAAATTTTCTAGTTCATATAAATCTTTTATAAATTTAGTTAAATGGAAAATCTATTAAGATTCATTCGAATAAATATTCATTATTCTCTAAAATAAAGACGATAATTTTATTACGATATTTCCTAAAAGTGATTTTATTGAAAGGGACAATCAATAAAATTATGTAAATTTTTATATACATATAGTGTTAAAGTTTAAACCAATACTTTCGATTTTTAATAGTGTTATTAAACTCATAGAACTTGTAGATATTTATTTAAATTGTTAATATTTGATTTTCATTTAATTAAGTTGTTTAGAAATTTTTATTGATAACTAACAAAAAATAGCTTTGAATATTAAATATACCTTCAAATTGCCCTGAATTGTTATGTTCATTTCATGTATTGCCCTGAATATTATGTTCAAATTCAAATAATCTAATCAATTTGATATTAATACCTTTAAAATTTTTCACTAATTTTTAATTAAATTAACACAAAATTAACAAAAGTTATTAAAAGGATAAAAAAAAGTTATATTGTAGTGTTTTAAAAACTAAAATTTCTCCCAATATTTATAACAGGCACACATATGCGATGAATGTTCATGATTGATGGAATATTTCTGTTTATACATAAAGGGTGTTTTTTTAGAGTTACACAACCTTCAATTAAAATAAAACAAATAAAAATATTTTTAATATTAATTAAACTGGCTTTATTGGATAGATAATTTTATGGAATTAATCCTTAATGAAATGCCAAACCACACTAAACAAAAAGCAACTATCAGCTGTTAAATCGGTTTTCAAATAAAGCAGTGTTGCCAACTCAAAGTTGTGCACCTCTAAAAAATACACCCTTTATACAAGTTGGTATCATGTACAGTATTTTGTGTCCGTTTTATACATAATTTAAAAGCGTCGGAGAGAAGAACGGAATTCAAGAAAAAGACAGTTTCACATTTTCCAGAACTTCAAGAAGCAATGGTTGTTTTGATCAAGTTAGCACAAGTAAAGGTTTTTTAAGCTGAAGTTTTATTGCTTCGAAGAGAAAAACCAGTGCAAAAAGGTTAGGGTTTCTGAAAACTCGGGTTTTTAAGACTCGACGAGTCCGAGTCCAAAATTAAAAAAACTCGTCGAGTCCGAGTCGAGTCCGAGTCCGGTGTCTTTAACAAAAAATATTACAAGAATCTGATAAAATAATAATATATGTTAAAAAGAAATGTACTCAAATTTATCAATTAATTAATTTATTTTCAAAACTTAATTAGCTTTTAAACTATATAATTGTTTTTAATTACTTTTTTAATTTTTTGGTTTAACGTACAAATATTTCAAAAAACTAATGAATTGAGAGATTTGTCAGCAAGTCTTGATCTGATTTTAGTGCAGAAGTTGCCACTAATTGAAAACGTTCTTTAATTTCAAAATCAAAACACATTAGTATACCTCACCAAGGGTTTTTCCCTTGGTGAGGTATACTAATGTGTTTTGATTTTTAATTTCATTCATTATTGAGTTTTACAGTCTTCTGATCGTTTTTTTTTTACGTTGAAAAATAAAAGTGCCATTGTTCTGCGAATTCGTACAAAGAAATTTCTCGCTAAACCAACATTGTAGAATGAATATTAATATAGGCCTGGGTTTCTACCTTGGTGAGGTATACTAATGTGTTAGGGGAGGTATGAGATTTTGTTTATTTTTATTATATTTTTTTTTAAAATTAACAATTAAAAATAATTTACAAAACAAAAATAAAATTTAAAAAAAATTCTTCTGAATTAATTATGCTGGAAGTAGGCGTAAGCGACAATGAAATTTAATAAATCGATTGACCTTTTTTTTTTTTTCAATTTTAAAAATTTGGACTCGGGACTCGTCGAGTATTAGAGTCGAGTCCCGAGTCCGCGAAACTACCCAAATACTCGACGAGTCCGAGTCGAGTCCAGAAACCCTAAAAAAGGTAGCAAGTTAACAATATTGAATCCATTTATTGATGGACTTGGTACAATTCGTCTAGGAGGGTGTACAAGAAGCAAAATTAAGTTATAACAAGCAACATCGAATGATTTTTACAAGAAAACAAAAGTTTACAATTTTCATTGTTTGAAAAGAAGAAACTAATGATGCTATGTTTTTTTGGACTAGATGGAGTGCTGATTATATTTCGACGCTTCAGAAGCGGAAAAATAGGTCAAAAAAGTTTCAAAATATCACAATAGGCGATATTGTTCTAATCAAAGCGGACAATCTGCCTTCATGTCAGTGGTGGCAGACTGTCCGCTTTGATTACAACAACACGTACCACTCATCAGGACGTGATGAGTTGGTGCGTGTGGTAGATGTCAAAACGAAAAATGGTATAATCGAAAGATTAGTAAAAAGATTAACTATATTTTTACCACAAGAAACATCAACTGAATAGATAGTCGCATTTGCATTTTTAAAATTATGATTTTCAAGGTTGATTTGCTTTCTTTTATTAACAAAAAACTTTTGGAAGCTAACATTTGCTTACAATAACAGTATTATTTTTGTCAATCTTCAAATAAAATTCAAGGCCAGAAACTTCAATTTTGCTTAAATTTTCTATTTCTAATTTTATAACCATATAAGAAAATATTTTTGAATATTGACAAAATACTGTTAATGTAAGCAAATGTTAGTTTACAAAAGTTTTTTCTCTTTTAAACTAACATTTGCATACATTAACAGTAAGCAAATGTTAGCTGAAAAAACCACAAATTTGAATTTGCTAGGCGTAATTGCATTTAAATTTTTAAAACTAAGTTCAGTCCACTTAAAATCGTAGAATAGAAAAGTTGAAAAGTCTAAAAATTGTATTCGAACAACGGTATTCGAATAACGGCATTCGAAGATCGGCATTCGAACAGCCTCGAAGCAGTGGTATCGTAACAAATAAAAGTTGTTTCATTTAATAAGTTGAAATAAGTTTGTCAAGACGATCACCGAGGCCAACAAGTCAAAGAAGAACGCCGGATAATTCCAATTCAAAGGACAGGAACACAACATTGGTGCCGTGACCAGGATTAGCGCTACGTTTTCTAATCAAAAGAAAATTCTGGGTAAGAAGATTACTCCTAGGTTTTTTGTAACCAATCTTTCCAAAACCTTCAAGCATTTGCTAGAATGTGTAACGGGCACTTAGACTTACCATTTGGATTGATTTAGAACGAACTTAGACAAATCACATGACGTCGAACTCCGTCGACCTGATCGAAGAAGCAATAAAAACAACAAAAACGCCGGTCCAAAACCCATGAGTTTAGAAGAATACCGTAAACCGCATCAAGCTTCTCGAGTACCAGTCCAAATAAAGGCAGAACTGATAAAATGACCAAGAGGAGGGGTAGCAGCAAAACACGCCAGCAAATTAAAGACCTACAACAGCTATTAGGGTTGGGTTGTACGAAAGAGCAGGACCAGCTTTTCCGTAAACAAATTCGAGAACTGCGAGCTTAAAAAGAAGCATCTCAGAAAATTTTAATTTAAAAAAAAAAAATTGTAATATAAAAATGTATTAATTTGTGTAGATTTTGGGTAGTTAGAATTTTTAGATAATTTTTTTTAACAGTGTACACAAAATGTACTATAGCATATATGGTATAAATTTTATGTTTTAATGTGATACATTTTTAATTTTTTTTATTTCGGTAGTAAATATTTTTTTTTACAGTGTAGAAAATTTATTTCGTATATAGAAGTTTAATGGGTTTTGTTTTGTATGAAAAGTTTTAATTTTTTCTCTTCTGTTTTCATAGTCATTTCTCAGTTTTTATATATACATATATATATATATATATCTTGTGTGTAAAATTGGTTTTCTCTTACACATATAGTAATTTTGTGTTTAGTATAAACAATTCGTAAAATATATTATTAGTAATTTATGTTTTGTTATTTAAGCGGCTTATCATACCCCTTTTTTCATCATACATTTTAAAAAAAATTTTTTTTGGGTTTTTAATTTTTTTGATTTTTTAGGGGTTTACCATTTCTTGTTTTTGGAATATTAGATTTTTTTTATTAAACTGAAAAGCATAGTAGGATTTGATTCGTTATACTTTAGTATATTAATTGTAACACCGAATTTAGTAGTAATTATAGAGGATAGGAAAATTTATTTTTTACATGTTTAAGGCGCATAATGTTAATATTGAATAAAGTTTTTTAATTCTTTCATTGTTAAAAAAAATCAGATGTTTTTATGATTCAAGTCTTATATTATTGGATTATTTCTTCTTTTATTTTTAGTTTTTGGATATGAAAGTACTTTTTCTTTTTCTTCGAATCCTAAATTAAATAAACCGGTAACGAGAACGCAAGGAAAAAATAAATTAGTTCAAGATACATAAAATTTTTCTCATTGGTTAGTCAAAGAATCTAATAGAAAGGAAAAATCTCCATTGCTTCCTGAGCTTATGTTTAAAGAATTACCATTAGTAGAATCCACACCTAGATCATCTAATACTGATAAGTAACATTTGAGAAGATCAGTTTCTTTTGCCCCTATAATTGCAGAAGAAATAGAAGGTGCTGTAGGAGGTATAAGTAGTTCATCAAGTAGTAATAGCTCAATTAGTAGTGAAGATTCGGTAGAAATTTATAATAGTTTGAATAAAAATACAATTTACATTTCAACGTGCGATACCTCGTACTAACAATGACACTAGGGGCCGGGTTATTTTTAATTTGCCTGAACGAGTTGTGGACAAACCAGCCAGTTTTAACGAATTCGGACGACGATCAAATAATTTAAAAAATAGACAATACGTATGACTTAGGAACGTCCAGAAATTTCATTAACGCTACACTGCCTTTAGAGAAAACTTATAGAACACCCTTTTCAGGAGAAGGGGATAGATTGTTGTTAGAATTACAAAATTTTGCAAATCTAGCACATACAGAGCTTCGGTACAGAACCTCGGCTGTAAATCAAATAATTAGAGGTAAACTTAAGGGTAAAGCCGCAGATATTTTTCAAGAGCGGATCGTTCAAAATTCAAATGTATTTTGGAGAATGCGTTTATTCCGCATAAAGATTTTATGCAATTGAGAAGCGAAGTTGAAGAATGTGTCCAAATTCCTGACGCGTCAGTAGAACAATTTGCTGACCGGGTTGAGAAAAAATTAGGTTGTTTCAAAAGTTCAGCTAGAAATAAATATCCAAGCGGTTCACTGGGTATTGTACAAGATGGATAAGCAGTTTCAAGGGTGGATAAGCAGCTCGTAAATATAGAGACTACTGTGCTGGAAGACATTTCCAGCCAAATTATGTCGTTGACATCTAAGCTTGGTAAAACATCAGCAGACATTAAATTAGTTAATGACTCTATGTTAACCAACAATTGTTGTCTTCTCGAAGCTGAATCAAACCTCACTAAATGCTTCGCAGAAATTAATAAATCCGTGGGTAAGCTGATAAGTGATTTCGATAATTTTAATTTGATTACATGCTCTAACAATATTTCTCCGATTCAGAGCGCGGTACTTTTGGCGGTTGAAGACCCATCGACCTCATTCTGCAAAGTTCAATCAGGACTTATGTTACCTATTAATGTTAACAATTCCCTTGATAATAACATCTCTTTGCAGGATGAGATTGCTGCATCACGGCTTTACGTCTAATTCTTTGTCTGATTCAAACTTAATTTCAATTTATAATCCTATGCTTAAACCTAAAACTATTTGCAAGCCTAACTCTAAATCTAAGTCTAAATCTAAGCCTAAGTCAAGATACATTATCGCTTCTACTTCTATTTCTACTCCTACTCCTACTCCTACTTCTACTTCTACTTCTACTTCTGCTTCTACTTCTACTTCTACTTCTACTTCTACTTCTACTTCTACTTCTACCTCTACTTCTACTTCTACTTCTACTTCTACTTTTACTTCTACTTCTACTTCTACTTCTACTTCTACTTCTACTACTTCTACTTCTACTTCTACTTCTACTTCTTCTTCTACTTCTACTTCTACTTCTACTTCTACTTCTACTTCTACTTCTACTTCTACTTCTACTTCTACTTCTACTTCTACTTCTACTTCTACTTCTACTTCTACTTCTACTTCTACTTCTACTTCTACTTCTACTTCTACTTCTACTTCTACTTCTACTTCTCCTTCTACTTCTACTTCTACTTCTACTTCTACTTCTTTTACTTCTACTTCTGCTCCTACTTCTACTTCTATTTCTACTTCGACTTCTACTTCTACTTCTTCACGCACTTCGTTACGGCCTCCTATTCGGGTTGTGTCACTTCCTAAATTAATTTTTTGTTCGCGCTTTCACCCAGATACTTCATCGGAAGAGGTGCTAGCTTATATTAAGTGTTTGCACCAGGATATTAATTGTAGTACTTTTAAATGCTTCAAAATTAGCAAACCAGCAGCTCACGTTGCATCATTTATAATTAGTGTTCCGGATGAATTTTTTGATATTATTATGAACCCCGTTTCGTGGCCGCTTGGAGTTTTTTACAAAGAATTCAAGCATTCCCGATTTAACAATACTAGCGTTCAGGAGAAGTATATGCTGGCGGCCCCAAAAAACTACATTGTTTGTCCCTTTACTATCAAAATGTAAGGGGGCTTCGTACGAAATCGGCTGATGTATTTCATAAATCACAGGTACTTCCATTTGACGTATTTGCTTTGACTGAAACAAATCTGAATGACAGTTTTCATGATAATGAACTTTTTACGGCGGAATTCAACGTTTTTCGTGGGGATGCTGTTCCTTCTGTGGGGCGTGCGGTTCATTCTAAATATGACGCTTCTCTCATCAATATTCCTGGTACTGTTAATATTGAAGTTATATGTGTTAAGTTATCTTGTGAGCGCCGGAATATTTATGTTCTGAACTGTTATATATTTATGTTCTGAACTGTTAGCTCCATTGAGTCTTACCAGCTCTTCTTAAGCGCCGTCGATTTCGTACATTGCGCTATGGATACGTATGATGATTTATTGATTGTCGGTGATTTTAATTTACCAAGGCTGGTTTGGCTCGGATCAGCTGTCGAATCATATTTTGTTGCATCTAATGTGTGTTCTTCAACTGAGACATTATTTGTTTATCATTTATCTGATAGTAGTCTATTTCAGATTAGTAAAATAATCTTAGTAGACAACTTGATCTTGTCTTTTCGGCCAACTGTGTTGTTGAAGAGAGTTTCCAATGGCTGTCAGTCATTGATGCTTCTCATCCTCCCTTATCAATTACTTTGTTTTATGGGAATAATTCTATCCATAACGCGTACGAAAATGTCTTCCGTTTCAATTTTCGTAAAGCTAACTTCAGTAAGTTAAACGACTTATTTCGCAATATAAATTTTGATTTAATCCTAAATACAGGAGATAATTTTGATTTAACAATCACGAATTTTTACCACGTAATTTTTAGTAATTAGTAATTGAGTATCTAATCCATAACAGAATCAATCAAAAGCCACGTGTTAACTTGGTCAAAAACGTGGACTCAAGAAAGATACTGATAAATTAATTGGATCAGCGAAGTCAAGCATAAAGGAGATATAGTTAGTATGTCGTCATTAAAATAAGAAACTAGTAAAGAATAAACAGATACATACAAACAGAATAAAAAAGAACAAAATATCTTAACCCTTATGCTTGACTTCTTGCACTTTCTCCACATGCTGAGAAAAATTTTACTATCCGCATTGGATTAAGCTCTGATGTTACCTACACCAAAAGAAACAATCAAGTACAAATACGAATTAGATACAAATGCTTAGTACAAGCAGTTAAAAAGATAAGTAAATAAATAACATAAAATAGTAAACAATAAATAATTTATTGAATATTGGTTAGAATATTGAAAAATAAATTTCGATATACTACTTCCCTTCGGCGTCACCAGCTAATTCAAGTTAGTCAAAAGGTAATTTAGATAGAACTAAAGGTAGTTCTAAAAGTCTGAGAAACATCGTCGATCTCAGAGTCAAAAAAAAAAAAATAGGAACAATAAAAATATAAGTTCCATAGTCAGAAAAAAAAACAAAAAAATTTTTTTTAATTAAATAATAATAAAAGATACAAGTAATGCTTGAATGAACTGGCTAGGCTACCACATGCATCAGGTCTCACAATTCAGTGAAGAATGCTACTACTTCCTTCCGCTGTCACCAGTTAATTCAAACAAAAAATAATACATAAAATAAAAAAATAAATAAATAAAGAAATTAAAAAATGTATTTTATGTTGGGAATCATGCATAGTGCAATCGTCAAACATAAAAAATTGCAGGACAAAAATACTTATTAATTAAGTAAGTAATCATGCAGAAGGAGTTAATGTAATAGAAAAAGCCAGGTATTGAAGACACAAGTATTATGGACATTTTAAAGCACGTTTCAGCACGAGTTTGCTGACACTAATGTCAAATTTTGAAGTACTGTTGTTTACTGCCCGCAACATTATAGAAACCAGCTTATTCATTCCGTAATCAGTACGATGGAAGCGTATCTGGAAAAGTGAGACCGATCTAAGAGAACGAGCATTGATATTAAAGTTTAACCGTTCAAGAAGGAAAGGAGATTCTACAGATCCCGAAATGACTTGGTGTATGAAAATAATATCAGCTATTTCACGGCGCCTATGTAGAGATTGAAGATCTAGTAGTTTAAGACGATCTTCATAGGGGGAAGGTTGAATGAGTCAACCCAAGATAGCCCCCGAAGAGCAAACCTGACGAACCTACGTTGAACTGATTCAATGGTCGTAACTCTCTGGACAGACTCACCATTAAGATAATAATTACGTGCTGCAAAGGAATTACGGCAAATGCCAGAGTATTACGACTAAAAGTAATACTCTGGCATTTGCCGACATTAAGTTTAAGGAAGTTTTTTGAGCACCATAGCGAAAAGTTGTTTAAATCTTCTTGAAGGATAGTACTGTCAGATAAGGTCTTAATTATCCTGTATATTTTCATATCGTCAGCAAATATATTAGTTTCTGAAAGCTTAATTATTGACGAATCATCATTTATTGTTAAAATAAAAATTATTGGGCCAAGGTGCGGCACACCAGACATAGCCGCAAATGAATCAGACTGAGCGGACCTAAATAGAACCTTGTATTTCCTATTAATAAGATACGACTTCAACCAATGTAAAAAGCAAGGGGGAAAACCAAGAGTTTGAAATTTAAAGAGAATAAGATTATGTGATAACTTATCAAATGCCTTACTAAAGTCAGTAGTAATAGCATCTACTTCATAACCAACTTCCATAGCGTTTAAGCTGTTGGAGACAAATGCCGTTAAGTTTGTAGTCGTGGACCTGCCTTTCAAAAACACGTGTTGTTTAGGTGAAATCAGGGATTTACAGTGAAAGTAGAGGGTATCGTTAACAATACTCTCGAAAAGTTTGGGAATGCAAGATAACTTAGCAATAGGCCTATAATTCTCGATTTCCGACGTAGACCCTTTTTTTATGTACTGGGATAACAAATGAATCTTTCCAGAGACTTGGAAAAATCCCCGCCGACAGTGATCTTTGAAAAAGAGTGGTTAGTGGTTGAGCTAAATTATCCATGTACCGCTTTAGAACTATGGCAGGCCGGCCATCAGGACCAGAAGAACAATCTTCTTTCAATTTACAGATTTTGTCAACAACAGTATGATATTCAATACTAATGGAAGAAAAAGAAGTCTGAGCAGTGTTGCTCAAATAAGAAAAATAAGAAACGTCAGGTACTTGACCAACATCAGTAAAAGCTTCTCTGAAGTAACCAGCAAAAAAGTTCGAAATAGATTTTGGATCATTAGATGCTTGATCCTTAAATTTAAGAGTTGCTGGATAACCATCTGTTTTCTTTTTTGAATTAATGCGCTTCCAAAATTTGTTTGGGTCCGCAATAATATCAAATTGCATTTGATTAATGTAGCTATCGTAAAGTCTCCTAGATAAGTCCGAGAATAAGTCAGATGACTCAGAATAAGCCTGAAAAGCAGATTCGGATCTGGTGATTAAAAATTTACGCCATAACTTATTTCTTTGATTTCTTAATGAACGAAGTTCATTATTATACCTAGGAGGCGAAATCGATGAGCTACTAAAACCAGATATAGGAACAGATTGTTCAATACATTTAAAAATTACATGGTAAAAATTCGTGATTTTTGTCAATTTGCTCTATCAAAGAAGTAATGTCGGTGACATTATTAGCTAACACAAGCAATTTCTTTTCAATATTAAAAAACCGTGATTGTTAAATCAAAATTATCTCCTGTACTTAGGATTAAATCAAAATTTATATTGCGAAGTAAGTCGTTTAACTTACCGAAGTTAGCTTTGCGAAAATTGAAGCGGAAGACATTATTCCATAAAAGAAAGTAATTGATAAGGGAGGATGAAAAGCATCAATGACTGAGAGACATTGGAAACTCTCTTCAACAACACAGTTTTGATTGTCGGTCGAAAAGACAAGATCAAGTTGTCTATTAAGATTATTTTTAATATTACTAATCTGAAATAGGCTACTATCAGATAAATGATCAACAAATAATGTCTCAGTTGAAGAACAAACATTAGATGCAACAAAATATGTTTCGTCATCTGATCCGACCCAAACCAGCCTTGGTAAATTAAAATCACCGACAATCAATAAATCATCATACGTATCCATAGCGCAATGTACGAAATCGACGGCGCTTAAGAAGAGCTGGTAAGACTCAATGGAGCTAACAGTTCAGAACATAAATATATAACAGTTCAGAACATAAATATTCCGGCGCTCACAAGATAACCTAACACATATAACTTCAATATTAACAGTACCAGGAATATTGATGAGAGAAGCGTCATATTTAGAATGAACCGCAATAAGAACCCCACGCCCCACAGAAGGAACACCATCCCCACGAAAAACGTTGAATTCCGCCGAAAAAAGTTCATTATCATGAAAACTGTCATTCAGATTTGTTTCAGTCAAAGCAAATACGTCAAATGGAAGTACCTGTGATTTATGAAATACATCGGCCGATTTAGTACGAAGTCCCCTTACATTTTGATAGTAAAGGGACAAACAATTTAGTTTTTTGGAGCCGCCAGCATAGACTTCGCCTGAACTCTAGTATTGTTAAATCGAGAATGCTTGAATTCTTTATAAAAAACTCCAAGCGGCCACGAAACGGGGTTCATAATAATATCAAAAAATTCATCCGGAACACTAATTTTAAATGATGCAACGTGAGCTGCTGGTTTGCTAATTTTGAAGCATTTAAAAGTACTACAATTAATGTCCGGGTTCAAACACTTAATATAAGCTAGCACCTCTTCTGATGTAGTATCAGGGTGAAAGCGCGAACAAAAAATTAATTTAGGACGTGACACAACCCGAATATGAGGCCGTAACGAAGTGCGTGAAGAAGTAGAAGTAGAAATAGAAGTAGAAGTAGGAGTAGAAGTAAAAGTAGAAGTAGAAGTAGAAGTAGAAGTAGAAGTAGAAGTAGAAGTAGAAGTAGAAGTAGAAGTAGAAGTAGAAGTAGAAGTAGAAGTAGAAGTAGAAGTAGAAGTTGAAGTAGAAGTAAAAGGAGAAGTAGAAGTAGAAGTAGAAGTAGTAGTAGAAGTAGAAGTAGAAGTAGAAGTAGAAGTAGAAGTAGAAGTAGAAGTAGAAGTAGAAGTAGAAGTAGAAGTAGAAGTAGAAGTAGAAGTAGAAGTAGAAGTAGAAGTAGAAGTAGAAGTAGAAGTAGAAGTAGAAGTAGAAGTAGAAGTAGAAGTAGAAGTAGAAGTAGAAGTAGAAGTAGAAGTAGAAGTAGAAGTAGGAGTAGGAGTAGAAGTAGAAGCGGAGATGTGCCTTGACTTAGGCTTAGATTTAGACTTAGATTTAGGGTTAGGCTTGGAAATAGTTTTAGATTTAAGAATAGGATTAGAAATTGTAATTGAGTTTGAAACAGCCAAAGAATTAGACGCATGTCGTGATGCAGCAATCTCATCCTGCAAAGAGATGTTATTATCAAGGGAATTGTTAACATTAATAGGTAATATAAGTCCTGATTGAACTTTGCAGAATGAGGTCGATGGGTCATCAACCGCCGAAAATACCGCGCTCTGAATCGGAGAAATATTGTTAGAACTTGTAATCAAATTAAAATTGTCGAAATCACTAAGCAGCTTACAAACGGATTTATTAACTTCTGCGAAGCATTTAGTGAGGTTTGATTCAGCTTCGTCTTCTCGACTAACAGTTGTTAGTTGACGTAGATTCATTAACTAATTTAATGTCTGCTGATGTTTTACCGAGCTTAAATGTTAACGACATAATTTTGCTGGAAAAGTCTTCCAGCACAGTAGTCTCTATATTTACGAGCTGCTTATCCACTCTTGAAAACTTTTTCGCGTTATCAAAACCGTTACTAGCAATGGACCGAGTGTTAGCATCGACATTTTTGTCAATTTGCTCTATCAAAGAAGTAATGTCGGTGACATTATTAGCTAACACAAGCAATTTCTTTTCAATATTAAAAAACCGTTCGTTAGAAGATTCCACGCTAGATTTAATAGAATCGACCGTAACCGCAAACTTCTCAATTAAATCACTATTGCGGTTTAGAAGTGAAAAAACATTGTTGTTTTTGCAGTCTCCACAAATGAGAGACAGTCGTTTTAAAATATCAAATCTAATTTTCGGAGACGATCTCTCCGATTGAAAAGCAATCATCTGTCCGCCAAAACAACAACGAGGATCCATCGTTAATGTGATAATAATAATAAAAAAAAAAAAAAAAAAAAAAAATAATAAATAAAATAAATAAAAAATATACGATCAATATAAATATAAAATATAACTTAAAAACACCAAATACACAAGAAAATGGTTAATGAACAATTAATTATAAAATTAGGTGTAATGACCGACAGTAAAAAATTAGGTAAAAAAAAATTCGGCGTAGTGACCGGACCTAATTTTAAGAATATAAAAGAAATAGAAAAATACTTATCTCTGCAACACCCACACACACAAATAAATTATATTAAATGGACAAAAAACAATATTGTTCTCTTGAGAACCTGAAACACTGGTAAAAATAATAACTAAAAACCGAAATTAAAACAATGGCTAACGATCTAACAATTAAAAGAATAGTTGATTTTAAATATTTTTCTTATTATTTTTTTCTTTTTCTTTTTTTTGTATGAAAATAAAAGATATTAAAAATGAAAATGAAATTAAATATATATATATTAAATATTAAATTAATTTAAGCACTTCAAAAAAAAAAAAAAAGAAAATTAAAAAATTTTATTAAATTGTGAAAACTTAAAAACATTTAAAACACTTTCACAATAAAATTAAAATTAAATAATTATAAATAAATAAAATAATTTTTTTTTTATCTTCTTAAAAACACAACCAATATGTTAGAGACACTCAAAACGAATAAATGTATTGAACAATCTGTTCGCGTATCTGGTTTTAGTAGCTCATCGATTTCGCCTCCTTGGTAAAATAATGAACTTCGTTCATTAAGAAAACAAAGAAATAAGTTATGGCGTAAATTTTTAATCACCAGATCCGAATCTGCTTTTCAGGCTTATTCTGAGTTATCTGACTTATTCTCGGACTTATCTAGGAGACTTTACGATAGCTATATTAATCAAATGCAATTTCTTCAGACAAGCTTTTACTGATGTTGGTCAAGTACCTGACGTATCTTATTTTTCTTATTTGAGCAACACTGCTCAAACTTCTTTTTCTTGCATTAGTATTGAATATCATACTGTTGTTGACAAGATCTGTAAATTGAAAGAAGATTGTTCTTCTGGTCTTGATGGCCTGCCTGCTATAGTTCTAAAGCGATACATGGCTAATTTAGCTCAACCACTTACCACTCTTTTTCAAAGATCACTGTCGGCGGGGATTTCTCCAAGTCTCTGGAAAGATTCATTTGTTATCCCAGTACATAAAAAAGGGTCTACGTCGGAAATCGAGAATTATAGGCTTATTGCTAGTTATCTTGCATTCCCAAACTTTTCGAGAGTGTAGTTTACGATACCTTCTACTTTCACTGTAAATCCCTGATTTCACCTAAACAATACGGCTTAAACGCAATGGAAGTTGGTTATGAAGTAGATGCCACTAAAATCCCTATTCTCATCCCAAGACGATAAGAAGAAGGGTAGACCAATTAGTTTATTAAGAAAAGATAAGATAAATCCAGACACACCAATTTTATCGGATGAAAATACAAATATATAGACCATAAATGCTCAAACTAAGACGTTAGGCAAATGTTCAGGCACATTTCTAAGTCCTGAAGAATTTCGATTTCCAATTATAGGCTTATTGCTAGTTATCTTGCATTCCCAAACTTTTCGAGAGTGTAGTTTACGATACCTTCTACTTTCACTGTAAATCCCTGATTTCACCTAAACAATACGGCTTAAACCCAATGGAAGTTGGTTATGAAGTAGATGCCATTACTACTGACTTTAGTAAGGCATTTGATAAGTTATCACATAATCTTACTTGCTTACTCTTTGGCGCTAAAGCTCGATGCGAGCCTGGGCCTCCCTTAAAAGGTTTCTGTAACATTTTTATTGCAATTTGGACCTACTCATTTTATATGGATTCCAAACCATAAATTTCTTTTATTGCAAAGAAACTATTAATTGCAACAAGCTAATGGTTTTTATTAGTGAGACATTTGTTGTTAGCAAATGGTCTCTGCCGTTAGCATTTTTCCCAGTCTTAAATTACATTTTATTATAATTTTATTACTGGTACTCATTTAAAGCTGAGTAAACTTAGACCAACATCGATGTCTCGGACGAGCGTCGAACACAGTACCTGATGCATCACAGCTTAGCACACTACCACTTAAGCCACCGTCGGTCACATAATCTTATTCTCTTTAAATTTCAAACTCTTGGTTTTCCCCTTGCTTTTTACATTGGTTGAAGTCGTATCTTATTAATAGGAAATACAAGGTTCTATTTATGTCCGCACAGTCTGATTCATTTGCGGTTATGTCTGGTGTGCCGCAGGGTAGCCACCTTGGCCCAATAATTTTTATTTTAACGATAAACGATGTTTCGTAAATAATTAAGTTTTCAGAAACTAATATATTTGCTGACGATATGAAAATATACAGGATAATTAACACCTTATCTGACAGTACTATCCTTCAAGAACATTTAAACAACTTTTCGCTATGGTGCTCAAAAAACTTCCTTGAACTTAATGTCGGCAAATGCCAAAGTATTACTTTTAGTCGCAAACGTGCATCCTTTGCAGCTCGTAATTATTATCTTAATGGTGAGCCTGTCCTGAGAGTTACGAGCATTCGTGATCTTGGTATTCTCTGCGACAGTCAATTAAAATTTCACTCCCATTTTGATAATATTGTGAATAGGGCCAACTCTACGCTTGTATATGTCAAACGTTGGTCTAAGGAGTTTTTTACCCCATACGTCACTAGAGCTCTCTACATGACTTTTGTTAGACCGATTCTCGAGTATGCTAGCCAAGTTTGGTCCTCGTATCAACAAGTACATACTAGTAGAATTGAATCAGTTCAACGTAGGCTCGTAAAGTTTGCTCATCGGGGGCTATCTTGGGTTGACTCATTCAACCTTCCCCCTATGAAGATCGTCTTAAACTACTAGATCTTCAATCTCTACATAGGCGCCGTGAAATAGCTCATATTATTTTCATACACCAAGTCATTTCGGGATCTGTAGAACCTCTTTTCCTTCTTGAACGGTTAAACTTTAATATCAATGCTCGTTCTCTTAGATCCGTCTCATTTTTCCAGATACGCTTCCATCGTACTGATTACGGAATGAATGAGCCGGTTTCTAGGATGCAGCGTGCAGTAAACAACAGTTCATCAAAATTTGACATTAGTGTCAGCAAACTCGTGCAGAAACGTGCTTTAAAATGTCCATAATACTTGTCTCTTCTTTTTCTATTACATTAACTCCTTCTGCATGATTATTTACTTAATTAATAAGTATTTTTGTCCTGCAATTTTTTATGTTTGACGATTGAACTATGCATGATTCCCAACATAAATTACATTTTTAAATTTCTTTATTAATTTATTTTTTTATTTTATGTATTATTTTTTGTTTGAATTAACTGGTGACAGCGGAAGGAAGTAGTAGCATTCTTCACTGAATTGTGAGACCTGATGCATGTGGTAGCCTAGTCAGTTCATTCAAGCATTACTTGTATTTTTTATTATTATTTAATTTTAAAAAATTTTTTATTTTTTTTCTGACTATGGAACTTATATTTCTATTGTTCCTATTTTTTGGACTCGGAGATCAACGCGGTTTCTCAGACTTTTAGAACTGCCTTTAGTTCTATCTAAATTACCTTTTGACTAATTTGAATTAGCTGGTGACGGCGAAGGGAAGTAGTACCGTTTTTTTAGAATTGTGAACCCCGATGCAACTGGAAACCTGCTAATTCATGTTTAATTTTTATAGTTTTAACTATTGTAAGTTGTTTGATTTTTAAAAAAATATCGAAATTAATTTTTCAATATTCTAACTAATATTTAATATTTAATGAATTATTTATTGTTTACTATTTTATGTTATTTATTTATTTATCTTTTTAACTGCTTGTAGTAAGCAGTTGTATCTAATTCGTATTTGTACTTGATTGTTTCTTTTGGTGTAGGTAACATCAGAGCTTAATCTACTGCGGATAGTAAAATTTTTTCAGCATGTGGAGAAAGTGCAAGAAGTCAAGCTTAAGGGTTAAGATATTTTGTTCTTTTTTATTCTGTTTGTATGTATCTGTTTATTCATTACTAGTTTATTATTTTAATGACGACATACTAACTATATCTGCCTTATGCTTGACTTCGCTGATCCAATTAATTTATCAGTATCTTTCTTGAGTCCACGTTTTTGACCAAGTTAACTCGTGGCTTTTGATTGAATCTGTTATGAATTAGATACTCAATTACTTAAGAAGATGCTGAAGAAACGGCGTGAAACACATATATTAGAGGACTACAGTCGGAAACCGTAAAGCAATACATACTTGCTCAAAATTGTATGAATTTTCAAGAAACAATTTTAAAATCGTGTAAATTTGCTAGAGAGTCCTTAGAACTTCTTCGACCTATTGAACGTACAGCAAAAATGACAAACCAAACTAATAAGGATACGAATCAATTATTAGGCGCATAATGTTAATATTGAATAAAGTTTTTTAATTCTTTCATTGTTAAAAAAAATCAGATGTTTTTATGATTCAAGTCTTATATTATTTGATTATTTCTTCTTTTATTTTTAGTTTTTGGATATGAAAGTACTTTTTCTTTTTTCTTCGAATCCTAAATTCAATACACCGGTAACGAGAACGCAAGGTAAAAATAAATTAGTTCAAGATACATAAAATTTTTCTCAGTGGTTAGTCAAAGAATCTAATAGAAAGCAAAAATCTCCATTGCTTCCTGAGCTTATGTTTAAAGAATTACCATTAGTAGAATCCACACCTAGATCATCTAATACTGATAAGTAACATTTGAGAAGATCAGTTTCTTTTGCCACTATAATTGCAGAAGAAATAGAAGGTGCTGTAGGAGGTATAAGTAGTTCATCAAGTAGTAATAGCTGAATTAGTAGTGAAGATTCGGTAGAAATTTATAATAGTTTGAATAAAAATACAATTTACATCTCAACGTGCGATACCTCGTACTAACAATAACACTAGGGGCCGGATTATTTTTAATTTGCCTGAACGAGTTGCGGACAATCCAGCCAGTTTTAACGAATTCGGACGACGATCAAATAATTTAAAAAATAGACAATACGTATGACTTAGAAACGTCCGGAAATTTCATTAACGCTACACTGCCTTTAGAGAAAACTTATAGAACACCCTTTTCAGGAGAAGAGGATAGATTGTTGTTAGAATTACAAAATTTCGCAAATTTAGCACATACAGACCTTCGGGACAGAACCTCGGCTGTAAATCAAATAATTAGAGGTAAACTTAAGGGTAAAGCCGCAGATATTTTTCAAAAGCGGGTCGTGAGAATTCAAATGTATTTTGGAGAATGCTTTTATTCCGCATAAAGATTTTATGCAATTGAGAAGGGAAGTTGAAGAATGTGTCCAAATTCCTGAAGCGTCAGAAGAACAATTTGCTGACCGGGTTGAGAAAAAATTAGGTTGTTTCAAAAGTTCAGCTAGAAATAAATATCCAAGCGGTTCACTGGGTATTGTACAAGATGGATAAGCAGTTTCAAGGGTGGATAAGCAGCTCGTAAATATAGAGACTACTGTGCTGGAAGACATTTCCAGCAAAATTATGTCGTTGACATCTAAGCTTGGTAAAACATCAGCAGACATTAAATTAGTTAATGACTCTATGTTAACCAACAACTGTTAACCAACAACCTCACGACCCGACTCTATGTTAACCAACAACCTCATTCTGCAAATTTCAATCAGGACTTATGTTAACTATTAATGTTAACAATTCCCTTGATAATAACATCTCTTTGCAGGATGAGATTGCTGTATACGACTTGCGTCTAATTCTTTGTCTGATTCAAATTCAATTTCAATTTCTAATCCTATTCTTAAACCTAAAACTATTTCCAAGCCTAACTCTAAATCTAAGTCTAAATCTAAGCCTAAGTCAAGATACATTTCCGCTTCTACTTCTATTCTACTCCTACTCCTACTCCTACTCCTACTTCTACTTCTGCTTCTACTTCTACTTCTACTTCTACTTCTACTTCTACTTCTACTTCTACATCTACTTCTACTTCTACTTCTACTTCTACTTCTACTTCTACTTCTACTTCTACTTATACTTCTACTTATACTTATACTTATACTTATACTTATACTTATACTTATACTTATACTTCTACTTCTACTTCTACTTCTACTTCTACTTCTACTTCTACTTCTACTTCTACTTCTCCTTCTCCTTCTACTTCTACTTCTACTTCTACTTCTACTTCTACTTCTACTTCTACTTCTACTTCTACTTCTACTTCTACTTCTACTTCTACTTCTACTTCTACTTCTACTTCTACTTCTCCTTCTACTTCTACTTCTATTTCTACTTCTACTTCTACTTCTACTTCTACTTCTACTTCTGCTTCTACTTCTACTTCTACTTCTACTTCTACTTCTACTTCTACTTCTACTTCTACTTCTACTTCTACTTCTACTTCTACTTCTACTTCTACTTCTACTTCTACTTCTACTTCTACTTCTACTTCTACTTCTACTTCTACTTCTACTTCTACTTCTACTTCTACTTCTACTTCTACTTCTACTTCTACTTCTACTTCTACTTCTACTTCTGCTTCTACTTCTACTTCTACTTCTACTTCTACTTCTACTTCTACTTCTACTTCTATTTCTACTTTTACTTCTACTTCTACTCCTACTTCTACTTCTACTTCTACTTCTATTTCTACTTCGACTTCTACTTCTACTTCTACACGCACTTCGTTACGGCCTCCTATTCGGGTTGTGTCACTTCCTAAATTAATTTTTTGTTCGCGCTTTCACCCAGATACTTCATCGGAAGAGGTGCTAGCTTATATTAAGTGTTTGCACCAGGATATTAATTGTAGTACTTTTAAATGCTTCAAAATTAGCAAACCAGCAGCTCACGTTGCATCATTTATAATTAGTGTTCCGGATGAATTTTTTGATATTATTATGAACCCGGTTTCGTGGCAGCTTGGAGTTTTTTACAAAGAATTCAAGCATTCCCGATTTAACAATACTAGAGTTCAGGAGAAGTCTATGCTGGCGGCTCCAAAAAACTACATTGTTTGTCCCTTTACTATCAAAATGTAAGGGGGCTTCGTACGAAATCGGCTGATGTATTTCAGAAATCACAGGTACTTCCATTTGACGTATATACTTTGACTGAAACAAATCTAAATGACAGTTTTAATGACAATGAACTTTTTACGGCGGAATTCAACGTTTTTCGTGGGGATGGTGTTCCTTCTGTGGGGCGTGGGGTTCTTATTGCGGTTCATTCTAAATATGACGCTTCTCTCATCAATATTCCTGGTACTGTTAATATTGAAGTTGTATGTGTTAGGTTATCTTGTGAGCGCCGGAATATTTATGTTCTGAACTGTTATATATTTATGTTCTGAACTGTTAGCTCCATTGAATCTTACCAGCTCTTCTTAAGCGCCGTCGATTTCGTACATTGCGCTATGGATACGTATGATGATTTATTGATTGTCGGTGATTTTAATTTACCAAGGCTGGTTTGGGTCGGATCAGATGTCGAATCATATTTTGTTGCATCTAATGTGTGTTCTTCAACTGAGACATTATTTGTTTATTATTTATCTGATAGTAGTCTATTTCAGATTAGTAAAATAATCTTAGTAGACAACTTGATCTTGTCTTTTCGGCCAACTGTGTTGTTGAAGAGAGTTTCCAATGGCTGTCAGTCATTGATGCTTCTCATCCTCCCTTATCAATTACTTTGTTTTATGGGAATAATTCTATCCATAACGCGTACGAAAATGTCTTCCGTTTCAATTTTCGTAAAGCTAACTTCAGTAAGTTAAATGACTTATTTCGCAATATAAATTTTGATTTAATCCTAAATACAGGAGATAATTTTGATTTAACAATCACGAATTTTTACTACGTAATTTTTAAATGTATTGAACAATCTGTTCGCGTATCTGGTTTTAGTAGCTCATCGATTTCGCCTCCTTGGTATAATAATGAACTTCGTTCATTAAGAAATCAAAGAAATAAGTTATGGCGTAAAATTTGAATCACCAGATCCGAATATGTTTTTCAGGCTTATTCTGAGTTATCTGACTTATTCTCGGACTTATCTAGGAGACTTTACGATAGCTATATTAATCAAATGCAATTTCTTCAGACAAGCTTTTACTGATGTTGTTGACAAGTACCTGACGTATCTTATTTTTCTTATTTGAGCAACTCTGCTCAAACTTCTTTTTCTTGCATTAGTATTGAATATCATACTGTTGTTGACTAGATCTGTAAATTAAAAGAAGATTGTTCTTCTGGTCCTGATGGCCTGGCTGCTATAGTTCTAAAGCGATGCATGGCAAATTTAGCTCAACCACTTACCACTCTTTTTCAAAGATCACTTTCGGCGGGGATTTTTCCAAGTCTCTGGAAAGATTCATTTGTTATCCCAGTACATAAAAAAGGGTCTACGTCGAAAATCGAGAATTATAGGCTTATTGCTAGTTATCTTGCATTCCCAAACTTTTCGAGAGTGTAGTTTACGATACCTTCTACTTTCACTGTAAATCCCTGATTTCACCTAAACAATACGGCTTAAACGCAATGGAAGTTGGTTATGAAGTAGATGCCATTACTACTGACTTTAGTAAGGCATTTGATAAGTTATCACATAATCTTACTTACTTACTCTTTGGCGCTAAAGCTCGATGCGAGCCTGGGCCTCCCTTAAAAGGTTTCTGTAACATTTTTATTGCAATTTGGACCTACTCATTTTATATGGATTCCGAACCATAAATTTCTTTTATAGCAAAGAAACTATTAATTGCAACAAGCTAATGGTTTTTATTAGTGAGACATTTGTTGTTAGCAAATGGTCTTTGCCGTTAGCATTTTTCACAGTCTTAAATAACATTTTATTATAATTTTATTACTGGTACTCATTTAAAGCTGAGTAAACTTAGACCAACATCGATGTCTCGGACGAGCGTCGAACCCAGTACCTAATGCACCACAGCTTAGCATACTACCACTTAAGCCACCGTCTGTCACATAATCTTATTCTCTTTAAATTTCAAACTCTTGATTTTCCCCCTTGCTTTTTACATTGGTTGAAGTCGTATCTTATTAATAGGAAATACAAGGTTCTATTTATGTCCGCACAGTCTGATTCATTTGCGGTTATGTCTGGTGTGCCGCAGGGTAGCCACCTTGGCCCAATAATTTTTATTTTAACGATAAACAATGTTTCGTAAATAATTAAGTTTTCAGAAACTAATATATTTGCTGACGATATGAAAATATACAGGATAATTAACACCTTATTCAGATAAGGTCAGCAGTACTATCCTTCAAGAACATTTAAACAACTTTTCGCTATGGTGCTCAAAAAACTTCCTTGAACTTAATGTCGGCAAATGCCAAAGTATTACTTTTAGTCGCAAACGTGCATCCTTTGCAGCTCGTAATTATTATCTTAATGGTGAGCCTGTCCCGAGAGTTACGAGCATTCGTGATCTTGGTATTCTCTGCGACAGTCAATTAAAATTTCACTCCCATTTTGATAATATTGTGAATAGGGCCAACTCTACGCTTGTATTTGTCAAACGTTGGTCTAAGGAGTTTTTTACCCCATACGTCACTAGAGCTCTCTACATGACTTTTGTTAGACCGATTCTCGAGTATGCTAGCCAAGTTTGGTCCCCGTATCAACAAGTACATATTAGTAGAATTGAATCAGTTCAACATAGGCTCGTAAGGTTTGCTCATCGGGGGCTATCTTGGGTTGACTCTTTCAACCTTCCCCCTATGAAGATCGTCTTAAACTACTAGATCTTCAATCTCTACATAGGCGCCGTGAAATAGCTCATATTATTTTCATACACCAAGTCATTTCGGGATCTGTAGAACCTCTTTTCCTTCTTGAACGGTTAAACTTTAATATCAATGCTCGTTCTCTTAGATCGGTCTCACTTTTCCAGATACGCTTCCATCGTACTGATTACGGAATGAATGAGTCGGTTTCTAGGATGCAGCGTGCAGTAAACAACAGTTCATCAAAATTTGACATTAGTGTTAGCAAACTCGTGCAGAAACGTGCTTTAAAATGTCCATAATACTTGTCTCTTCTTTTTCTATTACATTAACTCCTTCTGCATGATTATTTACTTAATTAATAAGTATTTTTGTCCTGCAATTTTTTATGTTTGACGATTGCACTATGCATGATTCCCAACATAAATTACATTTTTAAATTTCTTTATTTATTTATTTTTTTATTTTATGTATTATTTTTTGTTTGAATTAACTGGTGACAGCGGAAGGAAGTAGTAGCATTCTTCACTGAATTGTGAGACCTGATGCATGTGGTAGCCTAGCCAGTTCATTCAAGCATTACTTGTATTTTTTATTATTATTTAATTAAAGAAAATTTTTTTTTTTTTTTCTGACTATGGAACTTATATTTCTATTGTTCTTTTTTTTTTGACTCCGAGATCAACGCAGTTTCTCAGACTTTTAGAACTGCCTTTAGTTCTATCTAAATTACCTTTTGACTAATTTGAATTAGCTGGTGACGGCGAAGGGAAGTAGTAGCGTTCTTTTTAGAATTGTGAACCCCGATGCAACTGGAAACCTGCTAATTCATGTTTAATTTTTATAGTTTTAACTATTGTAAGGTGTTTGATTTTTAAAAAAATATCGAAATTAATTTTTCAATATTCTAACTAATATTTAATATTTAATGAATTATTTATTGTTTACTATTTTATGTTATTTATTTATTTATCTTTTTAACTGCTTGTAGTAAGCAGTTGTATCTAATTCGTATTTGTACTTGATTGTTTCTTTTGGTGTAGGTAACTTCAGAGCTTAATCCACTGCGGATAGTAAAATTTTTTCAGCATGTGGAGAAAGTGCAAGAAGTCAAGCTTAAGGGTTAAGATATTTTGTTCTTTTTTATTCTGTTTGTATGTATCTGTTTATTCATTACTAGTTTCTTATTATAATGACGACATACTAACTATATCTGCCTTATGCTTGACTTCGCTGATCCAATTAATTTATCAGTATCTTTCTTTAGTCCACGTTTTTGACCAAGTTAACACGTGGCTTTTGATTGATTCTGTTATGGATTAGATACTCAATTACTTAAGAAGATGCTGAAGAAACGGCGTGAAACACATATATTAGAGGACTACAGTCGGAAACCGTAAAGCAATACATACTTGCTCAAAATTGTATGAATTTTCAAGAAACAATTTTAAAATCGTGTAAATTTGCTAGAGAGTCCTTAGAACTTCTTCGACCTATTGAACGTACAGCAAAAATGACAAACCAAACTAATAAGGATACGAATCAATTATTAGGCGCATAATGTTAATATTGAATAAAGTTTTTTACTTCTTTCATTGTTAAAAAAAATCAGATGTTTTTATGATTCAAGTCTTATATTATTTGATTATTTCTTCTTTTATTTTTAGTTTTTGGATATGAAAGTACTTTTTCTTTTTTCTTCGAATCCTAAATTCAATACACCGGTAACGAGAACGCAAGGTAAAAATAAATTAGTTCAAGATACATAAAATTTTTCTCAGTGGTTAGTCAAAGAATCTAATAGAAAGCGAAAATCTCCATTGCTTCCTGAGCTTATGTTTAAAGAATTACCATTAGTAGAATCCACACCTAGATCATCTAATACTGATAAGTAACATTTGAGAAGATCAGTTTCTTTTGCCACTATAATTGCAGAAGAAATAGAAGGTGCTGTAGGAGGTATAAGTAGTTCATCAAGTAGTAATAGCTGAATTAGTAGTGAAGATTCGGTAGAAATTTATAATAGTTTGAATAAAAATACAATTTACATCTCAACGTGCGATACCTCGTACTAACAATAACACTAGGGGCCGGATTATTTTTAATTTGCCTGAACGAGTTGCGGACAATCCAGCCAGTTTTAACGAATTCGGACGACGATCAAATAATTTAAAAAATAGACAATACGTATGACTTAGAAACGTCCGGAAATTTCATTAACGCTACACTGCCTTTAGAGAAAACTTATAGAACACCCTTTTCAGGAGAAGAGGATAGATTGTTGTTAGAATTACAAAATTTCGCAAATTTAGCACATACAGACCTTCGGGACAGAACCTCGGCTGTAAATCAAATAATTAGAGGTAAACTTAAGGGTAAAGCCGCAGATATTTTTCAAAAGCGGGTCGTGAGAATTCAAATGTATTTTGGAGAATGCTTTTATTCCGCATAAAGATTTTATGCAATTGAGAAGGGAAGTTGAAGAATGTGTCCAAATTCCTGAAGCGTCAGAAGAACAATTTGCTGACCGGGTTGAGAAAAAATTAGGTTGTTTCAAAAGTTCAGCTAGAAATAAATATCCAAGCGGTTCACTGGGTATTGTACAAGATGGATAAGCAGTTTCAAGGGTGGATAAGCAGCTCGTAAATATAGAGACTACTGTGCTGGAAGACATTTCCAGCAAAATTATGTCGTTGACATCTAAGCTTGGTAAAACATCAGCAGACATTAAATTAGTTAATGACTCTATGTTAACCAACAACTGTTAACCAACAACCTCACGACCCGACTCTATGTTAACCAACAACCTCATTCTGCAAATTTCAATCAGGACTTATGTTAACTATTAATGTTAACAATTCCCTTGATAATAACATCTCTTTGCAGGATGAGATTGCTGTATACGACTTGCGTCTAATTCTTTGTCTGATTCAAATTCAATTTCAATTTCTAATCCTATTCTTAAACCTAAAACTATTTCCAAGCCTAACTCTAAATCTAAGTCTAAATCTAAGCCTAAGTCAAGATACATTTCCGCTTCTACTTCTATTCTACTCCTACTCCTACTCCTACTCCTACTTCTACTTCTGCTTCTACTTCTACTTCTACTTCTACTTCTACTTCTACTTCTACTTCTACTTCTACTTCTACATCTACTTCTACTTCTACTTCTACTTCTACTTCTACTTCTACTTCTACTTATACTTCTACTTATACTTATACTTATACTTATACTTATACTTATACTTATACTTATACTTCTACTTCTACTTCTACTTCTACTTCTACTTCTACTTCTACTTCTACTTCTACTTCTCCTTCTACTTCTACTTCTACTTCTACTTCTACTTCTACTTCTACTTCTACTTCTACTTCTACTTCTACTTCTACTTCTACTTCTACTTCTACTTCTACTTCTACTTCTCCTTCTACTTCTATTTCTACTTCTACTTCTACTTCTACTTCTACTTCTACTTCTGCTTCTACTTCTACTTCTACTTCTACTTCTACTTCTACTTCTACTTCTACTTCTACTTCTACTTCTACTTCTACTTCTACTTCTACTTCTACTTCTACTTCTACTTCTACTTCTACTTCTACTTCTACTTCTACTTCTACTTCTACTTCTACTTCTACTTCTACTTCTACTTCTACTTCTACTTCTACTTCTACTTCTACTTCTACTTCTACTTCTACTTCTGCTTCTACTTCTACTTCTACTTCTACTTCTACTTCTACTTCTACTTCTACTTCTATTTCTACTTTTACTTCTACTTCTACTCCTACTTCTACTTCTACTTCTACTTCTATTTCTACTTCGACTTCTACTTCTACTTCTACACGCACTTCGTTACGGCCTCCTATTCGGGTTGTGTCACTTCCTAAATTAATTTTTTGTTCGCGCTTTCACCCAGATACTTCATCGGAAGAGGTGCTAGCTTATATTAAGTGTTTGCACCAGGATATTAATTGTAGTACTTTTAAATGCTTCAAAATTAGCAAACCAGCAGCTCACGTTGCATCATTTATAATTAGTGTTCCGGATGAATTTTTTGATATTATTATGAACCCGGTTTCGTGGCAGCTTGGAGTTTTTTACAAAGAATTCAAGCATTCCCGATTTAACAATACTAGAGTTCAGGAGAAGTCTATGCTGGCGGCTCCAAAAAACTACATTGTTTGTCCCTTTACTATCAAAATGTAAGGGGGCTTCGTACGAAATCGGCTGATGTATTTCAGAAATCACAGGTACTTCCATTTGACGTATATACTTTGACTGAAACAAATCTAAATGACAGTTTTAATGACAATGAACTTTTTACGGCGGAATTCAACGTTTTTCGTGGGGATGGTGTTCCTTCTGTGGGGCGTGGGGTTCTTATTGCGGTTCATTCTAAATATGACGCTTCTCTCATCAATATTCCTGGTACTGTTAATATTGAAGTTGTATGTGTTAGGTTATCTTGTGAGCGCCGGAATATTTATGTTCTGAACTGTTATATATTTATGTTCTGAACTGTTAGCTCCATTGAATCTTACCAGCTCTTCTTAAGCGCCGTCGATTTCGTACATTGCGCTATGGATACGTATGATGATTTATTGATTGTCGGTGATTTTAATTTACCAAGGCTGGTTTGGGTCGGATCAGATGTCGAATCATATTTTGTTGCATCTAATGTGTGTTCTTCAACTGAGACATTATTTGTTTATTATTTATCTGATAGTAGTCTATTTCAGATTAGTAAAATAATCTTAGTAGACAACTTGATCTTGTCTTTTCGGCCAACTGTGTTGTTGAAGAGAGTTTCCAATGGCTGTCAGTCATTGATGCTTCTCATCCTCCCTTATCAATTACTTTGTTTTATGGGAATAATTCTATCCATAACGCGTACGAAAATGTCTTCCGTTTCAATTTTCGTAAAGCTAACTTCAGTAAGTTAAACGACTTATTTCGCAATATAAATTTTGATTTAATCCTAAATACAGGAGATAATTTTGATTTAACAATCACGAATTTTTACTACGTAATTTTTAAATGTATTGAACAATCTGTTCGCGTATCTGGTTTTAGTAGCTCATCGATTTCGCCTCCTTGGTATAATAATGAACTTCGTTCATTAAGAAATCAAAGAAATAAGTTATGGCGTAAAATTTGAATCACCAGATCCGAATATGTTTTTCAGGCTTATTCTGAGTTATCTGACTTATTCTCGGACTTATCTAGGAGACTTTACGATAGCTATATTAATCAAATGCAATTTCTTCAGACAAGCTTTTACTGATGTTGTTGACAAGTACCTGACGTATCTTATTTTTCTTATTTGAGCAACTCTGCTCAAACTTCTTTTTCTTGCATTAGTATTGAATATCATACTGTTGTTGACTAGATCTGTAAATTAAAAGAAGATTGTTCTTCTGGTCCTGATGGCCTGGCTGCTATAGTTCTAAAGCGATGCATGGCAAATTTAGCTCAACCACTTACCACTCTTTTTCAAAGATCACTTTCGGCGGGGATTTTTCCAAGTCTCTGGAAAGATTCATTTGTTATCCCAGTACATAAAAAAGGGTCTACGTCGAAAATCGAGAATTATAGGCTTATTGCTAGTTATCTTGCATTCCCAAACTTTTCGAGAGTGTAGTTTACGATACCTTCTACTTTCACTGTAAATCCCTGATTTCACCTAAACAATACGGCTTAAACGCAATGGAAGTTGGTTATGAAGTAGATGCCATTACTACTGACTTTAGTAAGGCATTTGATAAGTTATCACATAATCTTACTTACTTACTCTTTGGCGCTAAAGCTCGATGCGAGCCTGGGCCTCCCTTAAAAGGTTTCTGTAACATTTTTATTGCAATTTGGACCTACTCATTTTATATGGATTCCGAACCATAAATTTCTTTTATAGCAAAGAAACTATTAATTGCAACAAGCTAATGGTTTTTATTAGTGAGACATTTGTTGTTAGCAAATGGTCTTTGCCGTTAGCATTTTTCACAGTCTTAAATAACATTTTATTATAATTTTATTACTGGTACTCATTTAAAGCTGAGTAAACTTAGACCAACATCGATGTCTCGGACGAGCGTCGAACCCAGTACCTAATGCACCACAGCTTAGCATACTACCACTTAAGCCACCGTCTGTCACATAATCTTATTCTCTTTAAATTTCAAACTCTTGATTTTCCCCCTTGCTTTTTACATTGGTTGAAGTCGTATCTTATTAATAGGAAATACAAGGTTCTATTTATGTCCGCACAGTCTGATTCATTTGCGGTTATGTCTGGTGTGCCGCAGGGTAGCCACCTTGGCCCAATAATTTTTATTTTAACGATAAACAATGTTTCGTAAATAATTAAGTTTTCAGAAACTAATATATTTGCTGACGATATGAAAATATACAGGATAATTAACACCTTATTCAGATAAGGTCAGCAGTACTATCCTTCAAGAACATTTAAACAACTTTTCGCTATGGTGCTCAAAAAACTTCCTTGAACTTAATGTCGGCAAATGCCAAAGTATTACTTTTAGTCGCAAACGTGCATCCTTTGCAGCTCGTAATTATTATCTTAATGGTGAGCCTGTCCCGAGAGTTACGAGCATTCGTGATCTTGATATTCTCTGCGACAGTCAATTAAAATTTCACTCCCATTTTGATAATATTGTGAATAGGGCCAACTCTACGCTTGTATTTGTCAAACGTTGGTCTAAGGAGTTTTTTACCCCATACGTCACTAGAGCTCTCTACATGACTTTTGTTAGACCGATTCTCGAGTATGCTAGCCAAGTTTGGTCCCCGTATCAACAAGTACATATTAGTAGAATTGAATCAGTTCAACATAGGCTCGTAAGGTTTGCTCATCGGGGGCTATCTTGGGTTGACTCTTTCAACCTTCCCCCTATGAAGATCGTCTTAAACTACTAGATCTTCAATCTCTACATAGGCGCCGTGAAATAGCTCATATTATTTTCATACACCAAGTCATTTCGGGATCTGTAGAACCTCTTTTCCTTCTTGAACGGTTAAACTTTAATATCAATGCTCGTTCTCTTAGATCGGTCTCACTTTTCCAGATACGCTTCCATCGTACTGATTACGGAATGAATGAGTCGGTTTCTAGGATGCAGCGTGCAGTAAACAACAGTTCATCAAAATTTGACATTAGTGTTAGCAAACTCGTGCAGAAACGTGCTTTAAAATGTCCATAATACTTGTCTCTTCTTTTTCTATTACATTAACTCCTTCTGCATGATTATTTACTTAATTAATAAGTATTTTTGTCCTGCAATTTTTTATGTTTGACGATTGCACTATGCATGATTCCCAACATAAATTACATTTTTAAATTTCTTTATTTATTTATTTTTTTATTTTATGTATTATTTTTTGTTTGAATTAACTGGTGACAGCGGAAGGAAGTAGTAGCATTCTTCACTGAATTGTGAGACCTGATGCATGTGGTAGCCTAGCCAGTTCATTCAAGCATTACTTGTATTTTTTATTATTATTTAATTAAAGAAAATTTTTTTTTTTTTTTCTGACTATGGAACTTATATTTCTATTGTTCTTTTTTTTTTGACTCCGAGATCAACGCAGTTTCTCAGACTTTTAGAACTGCCTTTAGTTCTATCTAAATTACCTTTTGACTAATTTGAATTAGCTGGTGACGGCGAAGGGAAGTAGTAGCGTTCTTTTTAGAATTGTGAACCCCGATGCAACTGGAAACCTGCTAATTCATGTTTAATTTTTATAGTTTTAACTATTGTAAGGTGTTTGATTTTTAAAAAAATATCGAAATTAATTTTTCAATATTCTAACTAATATTTAATATTTAATGAATTATTTATTGTTTACTATTTTATGTTATTTATTTATTTATCTTTTTAACTGCTTGTAGTAAGCAGTTGTATCTAATTCGTATTTGTACTTGATTGTTTCTTTTGGTGTAGGTAACTTCAGAGCTTAATCCACTGCGGATAGTAAAATTTTTTCAGCATGTGGAGAAAGTGCAAGAAGTCAAGCTTAAGGGTTAAGATATTTTGTTCTTTTTTATTCTGTTTGTATGTATCTGTTTATTCATTACTAGTTTCTTATTATAATGACGACATACTAACTATATCTGCCTTATGCTTGACTTCGCTGATCCAATTAATTTATCAGTATCTTTCTTTAGTCCACGTTTTTGACCAAGTTAACACGTGGCTTTTGATTGATTCTGTTATGGATTAGATACTCAATTACTTAAGAAGATGCTGAAGAAACGGCGTGAAACACATATATTAGAGGACTACAGTCGGAAACCGTAAAGCAATACATACTTGCTCAAAATTGTATGAATTTTCAAGAAACAATTTTAAAATCGTGTAAATTTGCTAGAGAGTCCTTAGAACTTCTTCGACCTATTGAACGTACAGCAAAAATGACAAACCAAACTAATAAGGATACGAATCAATTATTAGGCGCATAATGTTAATATTGAATAAAGTTTTTTACTTCTTTCATTGTTAAAAAAAATCAGATGTTTTTATGATTCAAGTCTTATATTATTTGATTATTTCTTCTTTTATTTTTATTTTTTGTATATGAAAGTAGTTTTTCTTTTTTCTTCGAATCCTAAATTAAATACACCGGTAACGAGAACGCAAGGAAAAAATAAATTAGTTCAAGATACATAAAATTTTTCTCAGTGGTTAGTCAAAGAATCTAATAGAAAGCAAAAATCTCCATTGCTTCCTGAGCTTATGTTTAAAGAATTACCATTAGTAGAATCCACACCTAGATCATCTAATACTGATAAGTAACATTTGAGAAGATCAGTTTCTTTTGCCACTATAATTGCAGAAGAAATAGAAGGTGCTGTAGGAGGTATAAGTAGTTCATCAAGTAGTAATAGCTCAATTAGTAGTGAAGATTCGGTAGAAATTTATAATAGTTTGAATAAAAATACAATTTACATCTCAACGTGCGATACCTCGTACTAACAATGACACTAGGGGCCGGGTTATTTTTAATTTGCCTGAACGAGTTGTGGACAAACCAGCCAGTTTTAACGAATTCGGAGGACGATCAAATAATTTAAAAAATAGACAATACGTATGACTTAGGAACGTCCGGAAATTTCATTAACGCTACACTGCCTTTAGAGAAAACTTATAGAACACCCTTTTCAGGAGAAGAGGATAGATTGTTGTTAGAATTACAAAATTTCGCAAATTTAGCACATACAGACCTTCGGGACAGAACCTCGGCTGTAAATCAAATAATTAGAGGTAAACTTAAGGGTAAAGCCGCAGATATTTTCAAGAGCGGGTCGTGAGAATTCAAATGTATTTTGGAGAATGCGTTTATTCCGCATAAAGATTTTATGCAATTGAGAAGGGAAGTTGAAGAATGTGTCCAAATTCCTGAAGCGTCAGTAGAACAATTTTCTGACCGCGTTGAGAAAAAATTAGGTGGTTTCAAAAGTTCAGCTAGAAATAAATATCCAAGCGGTTCACTGGGTATTCTACAAGATGGATAAGCAGTTTCAAGGGTGGATAAGAAGCTCGTAAATATAGAGACTACTGTGCTGGAAGACATTTCCAGCAAAATTATATCGTTGACATCTAAGCTTGGTAAAACATCAGCAGACAATAAATTAGTTAATGACTCTATGTTAACCAACAACTGTTGTCTTCTCGAAGCTGAATCAAACCTCACTAAATGCTTCGCAGAAATTAATAAATCCGTGGGTAAGCTGATAAGTGATTTCGATAATTTTAATTTGATTACATGCTCTAACAATATTTCTCCGATTCAGAGCGCGGTACTTTTGGCGGTTGAAGACCCATCGACCTCATTCTGCAAAGTTCAATCAGGACTTATGTTACCTATTAATGTTAACAATTCCCTTGATAATAACATCTCTTTGCAGGATGAGATTGCTGCATTACGACTTGCGTCTAATTCTTTGTCTGATTCAAACTTAATTTCAATTTATAATCCTATGCTTAAACCTAAAACTATTTGCAAGCCTAACTCTAAATCTAAGTCTAAATCTAAGCCTAAGTCAAGATACATTTTCGCTTCTACTCCTACTCCTACTCCTACTCCTACTCCTACTTCTACTTCTACTTCTACTTCTACTTCTACTTCTACTTCTACTTCTACTTCTACTTCTACTTCTACTTCTACTTCTACTTCTACTTCTACTTCTACTTCTACTTCTACTTCTACTTCTACTTCTACTTCTACTTCTACTTCTACTTCTACTTCTACTTCTACTTCTACTTCTACTTCTACTTCTACTTCTACTTCTACTTCTACTTCTACTTCTACTACTTCTACTTCTACTTCTACTTCTACTTCTACTTCTTCTTCTACTTCTACTTCTACTTCTACTTCTACTTCTACTTCTACTTCTACTTCTACTTCTACTTCTACTTCTACTTCTACTTCTACTTCTACTTCTACTTCTACTTCTACTTCTACTTCTCCTTCTACTTCTACTTCTACTTCTATTTCTACTTTGTTTGTCCATTTCTACATTGTTTGTCCCTTTACTATCAAAATGTTAGGGGGCTTCGTACGAAATCGGCTGATGTATTTCAGAAATCACAGGTACTTCCATTTGACGTATATGCTTTGACTGAAACAAATCTAAATGACAGTTTTAATGACAATGAACTTTTTACGGCGGAATTCAACATTTTTCGTGGGGATGGTGTTCCTTCTGTGGGGCGTGCGGTTCTTATTGCGGTTCATTCTAAATATGACGCTTCTCTCATCAATATTCCTGGTACTGTTAATATTGAAGTTATATGTGTTAGGTTATCTTGTGAGCGCCGGAATATTTATGTTCTGAACTGTTATATATTTAGCTCCATTGAATCTTACCAGCTCTTCTTAAGCGCCGTCGATTTCGTACATTGCGCTATGGATACGTATGATGATTTATTGATTGTCGGTGATTTTAATTTACCAAGGCTGGTTTAGCTCGGATCAGATGTCGAATCATATTTTGTTGCATCTAATGTGTGTTCTTCAACTGAGACATTATTTGTTTATCATTTATCTGATAGTAGTCTATTTCAGATTAGTAACATTAAAATAATCTTAATAGACAACTCGATCTTGTCTTTTCGACCAACTGTGTTGTTGAAGAGAGTTTCCAATGTCTGTCAGTCATTGATGCTTCTCATCCTCCCTTATCAATTACTTTCTTTTATGGAATAATTCTATCCATAACGCGTACGAAAATGTCTTCCGTTTTAATTTTCGTAAAGCTAACTTCAGTAAGTTAAACGACTTACTTCGCAATATAAATTTTGATTTAATCCTAAATACAGGAGATAATTTTGATTTAACAATCACGAATTTTTACCACGTAATTTTTAAATGTATTGAACAATCTGTTCGCGTATCTGGTTTTAGTAGCTCATCGATTTCGCCTCCTTGGTATAATAATGAACTTCGTTAATTAAGAAATCAAAGAAATAAGTTATGGCGTAAAATTTGAATCACCAGATCCGAATCTGTTTTTCAGGCTTATTCTGAGTTATATGACTTATTCTCGGACTTATCTAGGAGACTTTACGATAGCTATATTAATCAAATGCAATTTCTTCAGACAAGCTTTTACTGATGTTGGTCAAGTACCTGACGTATCTTATTTTTCTTATTTGAGCAACACTGCTCAAACTTCTTTTTCTTGCATTAGTATTGAATATCACACTGTTGTTGACAAGATCTGTAAATTGAAAGAAGATTGTTCTTCTGGTCCTGATGGCCTGACTGCTATAGTTCTAAAGCGATGCATGGCTAATTTAGCTCAACCACTTACCACTCTTTTTCAAAGATCACTGTCGGCGGGGATTTTTCCAAGTCTCTGCAAAGATTCATTTGTTATCCCAGTACATAAAAAAGGGTCTATGTCGGAAATCAAGAATTATAGGCTTATTGCTAGTTATCTTGCATTCCCAAACTTTTCGAGAGTGTAGTTTACGATTCCTTCTACTTTCACTGTAAATCCCTGATTTCACCTAAACAATACGGCTTAAACGCAATGGAAGTTGGTTATGAAGTAGATGCCATTACTACTGACTTTAGTAAGGCATTTGATAAGTTATCACATAATCTTATTCTCTTTAAATTTCAAACTCTTGGTTTTCCCCCTTGCTTTTTACATTGGTTGAAGTCGTATCTTATTAATAGGAAATACAAGGTTCTATTTATGTCCGCACAGTCTGATTCATTTGCGGTTATGTCTGGTGTGCCGCAGGGTAGCCACCTTGGCCCAATAATTTTTATTTTAACGATAAACGATGTTTCGTCAATAATTAAGTTTTCAGAAACTAATATATTTGTTGACGATATGAAAATATACAGGATAATTAACACCTTATCTGACAGTACTATCCTTCAAGAACATTTAAACAACTTTTCGCTATGGTGCTCAAAAAACTTCCTTCAACTTAATGTTGGCAAATGCCAAAGTATTACTTTTAGTCGCAAACGTGTATCCTTTGCAGCTCGTAATTATTATCTTAATGGTGAGCCTGTCCCGAGAGTTACGAGCATTCGTGATCTTGGTATTCTCTGCGACAGTCAATTAAAATTTCACTCCCATTTTGATAATATTGTGAATAGGGCCAACTCTACGCTTGTATTTGTCAAACGTTGGTCTAAGGAGTTTTTTTACCCATATGTCACTAGAGCTCTCTACATGACTTTTGTTAGACCGATTCTCGAGTATGCTAGCCAAGTTTGGTCCCCGTATCAACAAGTACATATTAGTAGAATTGAATCAGTTCAACTTAGGTAAGGTTTGCTCATCGGGGGCTATCTTGGGTTGACTCTTTCAACCTTCCCCCTATGAAGATCGTCTTAAACTACTAGATCTTCAATCTCTACATAGGCGCCGTGAAATAGCTGATATTATTTTCATACACCAAGTTATTTCGGGATCTGTAGAACCTCTTTTCCTTCTTGAACGGTTAAACTTTAATATCAATGCTCGTTCTCTTAGATCGGTCTCACTTTTCCAGATACGCTTCCATCGTACTGATTACGGAATGAATGAGCCGGTTTCTAGGTTGCAGCGTGCAGTAAACAACAGTTCATCAAAATTTGACATTAGTGTCAGCAAACTCGTGCAGAAACGTGCTTTAAAATGTCCATAATACTTGTCTCTTCTTTTTCTATTACATTAACTCCTTCTGCATGATTATTTACTTAATTAATAAGTATTTTTGTCCTGCAATTTTTTATGTTTGACGATTGCACTATGCATGATTCCCAACATAAATTACATTTTTTAATTTCTTTATTAATTTATTTTTTTTATTTTATGTATTATTTTTTGTTTGAATTAACTGGTGACAGCGGAAGGAAGTAGTAGCATTCTTCACTGAATTGTGAGACCTGATGCATGTGGTAGCCTAGCCAGTTCATTCAAGCATTACTTGTATTTTTTATTATTATTTAATTTTAAAAAAAATTTTATTTTTTTCTGACTATGGAACTTATATTTCTATTGTTCCTATTTTTTGGACTCGGAGATCAACGCGGTTTCTCAGACTTTTAGAACTGCCTTTAGTTCTATCTAAATTACCTTTTGACTAATTTGAATTAGCTGGTGACGGCGAAGGGAAGTAGTAGCGTTCTTTTTAGAATTGTGAACCCCGATGCAACTGGAAACCTGCTAATTCATGTTTAATTTTTATAGTTTTAACAATTGTAAGGTGTTTGATTTTTAAAAAAATATCGAAATTAATTTTTCAATATTCTAACTAATATTTAATATTTAATGAATTATTTATTGTTTACTATTTTATGTTATTTATTTATTTATCTTTTTAACTGCTTGTAGTAAGCAGTTGTATCTAATTCGTATTTGTACTTGATTGTTTCTTTTGGTGTAGGTAACATCAGAGCTTAATCCACTGCGGATAGTAAAATTTTTTCAGCATGTGGAGAAAGTGCAAGAAGTCAAGCTTAAGGGTTAAGATATTTTGTTCTTTTTTATTCTGTTTGTATGTATCTGTTTATTCATTACTAGTTTCTTATTTTAATGACGACATACTAACTATATCTGGCTTATGCTTGACTTCGCTGATCCAATTAATTTATCAGTATCTTTCTTTAGTCCACGTTTTTGACCAAGTTAACACGTGGCTTTTGATTGATTCTGTTATGGATTAGATACTCAATTACTTAAGAAGATGCTGAAGAAACGGCGTGAAACACATATATTAGAGGACTACAGTCGGAAACCGTAAAGCAATACATACTTGCTCAAAATTGTATGAATTTTCAAGAAACAATTTTAAAATCGTGTAAATTTGCTAGAGAGTCCTTAGAACTTCTTCGACCTATTGAACGTACAGCAAAAATGACAAACCAAACTAATAAAGATACGAATCAATTATTAATTGAAATTTTAGAAAAAATGTCCATGGGACAAATTAATAAAAACAACCCGCGTTTACCGTCAGCTCTTCAGAACACTTTTTCGCAAAATTATAATTCTCGTTTTGATCAAGGACAAGCTGTAGGCAGTAGTAACAACTTTACGGCAAATATCGTCAGGCCAAACTATTAGATTGTCTCGCGTATTTCGTCTAATAATTCTATTAGACCAAATACGCGAGACAATTCAAAACAACATGTTTTAATTGCGGTAGATTAGGACATTATAGTAGGGATTGTAGAGCTCAACCTATTACGAAATCAGCTAGAACAATCACGAACACGAATAATGGACCAATTTGGCCACGAACCGAGTGCCAGTTGTGTAGAAATTCAGGACATGTAGCAGCAGATTGTCCCTTTAAGAAATATGAAATCAAAAGTATAGAAACATTTCCAAAGGTGGAAGACGTTCGGAATCGGAGTAGTGCAAAAAATCTGCGAATGGTGCCACAGAGTAGGCCCATTCTGAGTTGACCTGTCCTGCCCGACAACATAACCAATGTTTATGTTTTATAAGGGGGGGGTTAACTGTCTGCTGATGCCTCAACAGAACCCTGACCTAGGCCATTGATTGGCCAATTGGTATCCGTTTTTTAATTACAACAACCACCCGGCTACTTACCCTCGTTAGATCCAAGCTACTCCCCTAACAAAATTAAGGATTACCTTTATCGGGGTACCTACTAGCTCATGTAGTCCACCGTATCTATACCTCCCTAGAATGTTTAGCCTCCTTTTGCTGAGACTAGGACAGTCGCAGAGCATGTGAGCTATATCCTCCGTTATTTCTAAGTTCTGGCAGCCCCTGCACAGATCAGCCGTAGTTAATCCCATCCTCTTAGCCATTTTTCATAGCAGGCAGTAGCCTGTCAGAACACCAATGGCAAGTCTGAGGCTTGTCCTGCTCATATTTAGTAGGATTCCCGTGTTCCTTAGGTTCATTCGAGGCCACATAGTTTTTGCTATGTGGAATGTGTTGGTAGTTTCCCACATGTGATCAATCCTTCTCTCCGTGATAGTGTCCACCTTACCTTATTACCTTCCTTATTACCTTATTTCATTACCTTCAACAGATATTTCGGCTGTTCCAATGTCTGCCTCAGATCCTGATCTAGCGAGCTCATCAGCTATTTCATTACCTTCAATGTTGCTGTGGCCGGGGACCCAGCACAGTTCAACGATGCAATGGCTACAAAGTACCTGAAGTACTTCTCGGCAGCTTTTTACCAGGCTGGAGTTAATATTATTAGACCCTAGCGCTTTGATAGCTGCCTGGCTGTCGACATAGATTATGATATGCTCCTGTGATATCAGTCTAGCCTCAGCCAATTCAGCCGCCCTAACTATTGCCAGGATTTCCGCCTGGAAGACACTGCTGTGATCCGGCATCCTTACCGATTCCCTGATATCTAGGAATTCGTAGTATATACCCGATCCTGCACCTTCAGCTGTTTTAGACCCGTCTGTGAAAATGGATATTCCAATTTCTGTGTTCACTGTTCCCTCCTCCCATTCGTTTCTTGTTGGGATACGAATGTCGAAGTCTCTGCGAAAGTCAAAATATGGAGTCAGGTAGTCTGTATGCACTCCCCTGGTGTCCAGATTGAATTCTTCCAAGATCCTGCTATGTGTGTATCTTCTATATCTAAGTGCACCTGACTCTCTTAGTCTTATATGCTCTTCCAGTGGATGCAGATTTAGCATGATTTGCATATAAAGAACATAGCGATGTTCTTTATATGCTCTTCCAGTGGATGCAGATTTAGCATGGCTAAGGTTGGTGTCGTGCGCAGTGCACCAGTGATGCTTATGCACGCCAGCCTTTGCACCTTTTCAAGTTTTTTGACATTTGTCTTCCTATTTACTGCTGGCCACCATACTGTAGCACCGTACGTGAGTATTGGTCGTACTACACTGGTGTACAGCCAGTGACCCATCTTTGGGCTGATGCCCCACTTTGTCGAAGGCTTTCTCCATCAACATACTGATTGTTTCTAAGAACTTCCCTGTGATGAGTATTGCTAGGTCATCCACATATGCAATGACGCTGAAGCCTTCTCTCTCTAGTTTCATTAGAACCCTATTCATTACCAGCACCCATAGGAGGGGAGATAGAACTCCTCCCTCCGGAGTGCCTCTCGTAACCTTTACTGTATTCTCACAGCTGCCCCAGTTAGACGTTATCTGCCGTGTGTTCAATAGCCGGCCCACTCAGTTCACAATTTCACTGTGGAGTCCTAATTCTTCCAGCGATCTTTCGATCGCCTCCGTCCTAACGTTATTAAATGCGCCTTCTATGTCTAGAAAAGCTGCCATTGTGTATTCCTTATACTCTAATGATTCCTCAATTTGAGTGAATGCTGCATGTAGAGCAGTTTCTACCGATTTCCCTTTGCTGTATGCATGCTGCTTGGTCGATAGCTGGCCCTCTTGGCAACATTACCAAGCTAACCAGGGAAACGGCAGAGGGATGAGTTAAAATCCCTATTCTCATCCCAAAACGATAAGAAGAAGGGTAGACCAATTAGTTTATTAAGAAAAGATAAGATAAATCCAGACACATCAATTTTATCGGGTGAAAATACAAATATACAGACCATAAATGCTCAAATTAAGACGTTAGGCAAATGTTCAGGCACATTTCTAAGTCCTCAAGAATTTTGATTTCCAAGCGGTAGGTTGACTACCAACAGATGGTATTTTAGGTAACGATTTCTTGGCAAAAAACTGCAACATATTAGGACCAAACATTGCAATTTCCAATCACAGAAAATAATAAAACAGAGTTTTCAATTCCCATAGGGGGGGGGGGGGGGGGGGAATTTTTTAACATTCACAACAATAATAATGATGAAGTCACGAAGACTAATATAATAGAAATGGAGGAAAATGAAGTTGAAAGTAATAATAAAACAAAAATGGATGAACTCAATGGTCTAGATGACATTGAAATAATAAATAGTATTGTAAGATTTAATAATGAAACTTATGAAGTAGTACACGTTGAAGAAAGAAGCCACAAAATAGTTGAAGATAATATTTTATATTCATGGAATTACAATGAGGATAAGGACCACGTAATAAATACTGCAGAACTATGCCAAAAACCACGATTAGAGAAAATTCTAGTTAAAATTGACGAAACACAGGACCTTGTTCACAGAGATACCGAATAATTTAATAACTATGATAACAGTAAGAATGGAGAAAATTGTTGAAATTTGCGATAAAGAAGAGGAGAATATATTGAGTTTTAGTAAAGATTTTAAAAATGATGTATTTTTCGGAAATAGCTTGAACACTATAAAACAAGGAGAAATTTTAGTAATCATAATAACTAAAACAATGCATGACCAGGTCACGCCACATTTTTAACCTAAAGTTCAATCGCTAGGAGACTTTTGTGTTCAGAATTTATCCGCACCAGCAGACAGTAATACAAAGGAGGATACTGGGATATACATAAAACATTTGTTCAACTCGGAATGCCATAATTCCGAAGTTCAACAGAGAATCGACACTTTAAAGAAAACGTTATGTACACAGGAGGAGTTCGCACAAGATGTAATGGAAGGTATTGATTAAGTAAATACTAACGCGGAGGGAGATGTAGATTATAGAGCATTAGAATATATTTATGAAGTGGTAGAAAACGATAAAGTTATAAAAGATATTGAATACTAACGCGGAGGGAGATGTAGATTATAGAGCATTAGAATATATTTATGAAGTGGTAGAAAACGATAAAGTTATAAAAGATATTGAAGTATATATTGAACAAAGTTAGAGTTGAAAATAAGCAAAAATTAGCAGAAGATAAAAAAGTATGTGATAATGAAGAAGTCGAAAATGGTGAAGAGCTAGTTGATAGTGAACAGGCACTCATTGATGAAAAAATAGTTGTTATGCAGGATAATGTTAGTTTTAATAAAATCTGTAATAAAATTCAAGTAAAGATTAAAAATTTTGAGAGAAAAAAAATATATATTAATTATATTTCTATAGTAAAAAAGGATCGAGATAAATTTCAAAGTAATTTATTAAAAATTGAAGTAAATAAAATGAATAGGATAAGGGAAATTATTGTTACTATTGTTTTTGAGATTTTTAGGGTTTCGAAGCATAAAACAAAATTTGTAGTTTTTTTTTTGTATTTAGAGTTATATCAAAAGAATTTTAGGGTATAAAAGAATTTTAGGGACAAAAAAATATATATATGAGAATATACCGAATTTTTATTTAAAATATTTAATTTTAACTACAAATTTTTCCCCATAAAACTATATACTTTTATCATAAAATTAAGGAAAACACAATCTTATAATAATTGTAATTGTATACACTGTTTAAAAAAAAAGGAACATTTAATGTTTAATTATATTTAATACACAATTAATAGAAAATATTCTTTTTGTTTATACTGTTAAAAAAGGGGGAAAAGCCATAAAATAATAAATAGTATTTATTTTATTTGAGAATATAAATAAATGATTTATTTTTATATTGAGATTATATAAAATATTAAGAAAAAATATAGAATAATGGAAAGGGATCTATAGAGAATTTATAGAATCTTAAATTTATCTACTCTATGTAATCCATAATATCTTAAATCTATATCATTTTAAATCTATATAGAATTAAATATTAGATATATTGATATATGTTAAGTATAATTTATTAAATTTAAAATAAATTAAAATCAATTAATAAAAATAAAGAAGATCAACAAGATCTGTTTTAAAAAATATATTTTAGAAACATATAAAAAAGAAAGAACAATTAATTATTAAAAATTTTAATTTATGTAAATTCTTAATATTTCTCTATTTTCAGTTCTCAAATATATTTAAATTTGCAAAAGTTATAAAAAGTGCGCCTCTGAATATATCTCCTCAATACAAAACTGTCCGTTAACGTGTTAAACATTTAATTTAATTTAATTTTTATTATTGTTAAACTAAACTTTAAGGTACATGAATAAATAATTTTATACTGTTTTGATTTGGAAAATTCCATGGTTTTAATTATTTGGGTAGGACAAGGAAATCTACAGAGTATTTCTTTGGTTCTAATAGTTGTTGAGTAGCAACGACATTTTTGATTCTTCGAATAGCAAGAATATATTTGGGTTGGTCCTTAGAGTAGAAAAATTTGGACTAAGACTATTTCAGGTGTTCATTATAAACAAGAAAAGTGAAATTATTAAAATACCAAATTAAAGAAACATATAAATATGTTTCTTTAATTTTAATAAATATGTTTCCTTTTCAAGTGCTGAAAATTATTTTCAGTACGGGTTACCATAATTTTTATGACAATTGTGCAAGCTCAAATTCTCTGTATTTAAAACAAGTAAACATCAATCAGGAAGAGATTTATTATGATCATGGATTAAGAAGTTCAAGTCATAACGAGTTATAGAAAGATATTGCACAAAGGCAGTCAATTTGAAAATTAGTCACGAAATTATTAATAAATTAAGATATAGAAGCCAGTAGCCAGCTTTACTTCAGAATTAATAACTGTAGAAATATAAAATTTAGTTAGTCACAAAAATAGAAATAAAAAAGGGTTAGCAAACTTTATTATTAAGGAATTAAATATTTGTTTGTAGTTATGGACTAATGGACTCAGACGATGAGGAGGAAGTTAAAAATAGATTAAAAATAATCGAAAACAATAATCATAATTTAATACAAACTCAGTATTATTAGAATCAATGACAATTTCGATGAAGTTATGAAGAATGTTACAAAACTTATTAATTTACAACAAGAAGTAATGAAACAAAATTTAGAAATATTAACAAATGAAGTAAATAAAAGAAAATGGAAATCGAAGATATACAACATATATGTATTTCAAATTCAATATGAGATCCAATTACTTAGAGAGCAATTTAGAAAAATTAAAGATAATTAAAAATTTAGCTAAATTATGTGTGATAGGAAGAAACATTTTATTAGATGATGAAATTGTAAAATTTACCATAACAATTAAAGATATTATAAACATAAAATCTTTAGTAATTTTATATGAGAAACTTATTATTTTTGTATTAATGTTGCCAAATTATTCAAACAGTAAATATTATAGAATTTTTCGAGAATCTGTTCCAAATAAAACTAACTTTCAAAATAGAATATTTATTCTACACGATGATGATATGTACACAAATGTAGGAACTGTTATAAAAAAAAAAGATTTAAAGTTAGTAATTGTCACACCATTATTTTTTTTAAATCTCCGCAATACTCTTGTAAAATGAAACCAGCACCCTTATAAACAAGCATTTGAAACACTGTCTGCAATGCATTTCTTAAAACTTTTTCATAATCAGTCTTAAAAGTTGGTGCATAAAATTGAAATAAATTAATAAATTGAAATTAATGATTAATAAATTGAAATTAATGTGTATACATTTTTTCAGATTTATTTGTTGTTAATATGTAAAGGAAAGGATATTCCTAAAAATAAAGAAATATATTGTTTAGTTTAGTTTAATAAAATAATTTTGTATGAACAAAGAAGCACGCGCGTTTTCGAGCTGACGGCAGACCGTGTTCCTTCCTAGGTCATTGAGCGTCTTGCCGCAGAAGCCCACAAAATCTAGCGCAAAAGAGTATGTTAGCATTTTTCATCTAGCGCAAAACAGTATGTTAGCATTTTTCTTCTAAATGCAAGAGATGCGAGATTTAGTAGTCCGAGCCTATTAAAGTAGTGAGGTAAATTTACATAATCTCTAGGAAAAGCAATTCTTATTATTCGATCTCTTAGATCGAATAATAAGAATTGCTTTTGTACTGACTCAATTTTATTGGACTGAATCTCAAACGCAGGATCCCAGATAGGATATGCATACTCAAGGATCGGACAAACCAGTGCAATTCACGGGCCCTTCTTTTGTAAATTCTAGCATTTTGTTTGCTTTTGCAGTACTTCGATCATAATGAAGGGTGAAACTTAATAGAGATCTTGTTACGGAAAAGTACCTTCTGTGTCCTATGGGAATCGTTTCTTTAACAATGATATCAAAAGCCATTTTAGAATGCTATCTGGAACACCCCACCTACTCCATTAAACGCCTTAACAAAATCTGAAGCCTTCAGGTTTATTCTTATTTTTAATAAATTTCCAGAATTTATTAGGATCTTTTTTTTATGTTATGTTCAAAGTCGCTTAGATATTTTTTTGTTCATACTCAAATATTGAGAAAATTTTCCCTTCACTGTGAACACACAATATTTCGCTATGGGGAGGATTTATTCGAAACTTACTCCATTATTTCAGATTAATTTATACCATACAAAAGCCTTGATAGACATGTGGTAAATAACAACTTACATACAAAGGTGTTGCAGCAGTGTTTATGTCTCTTCACATACGAGCATCTGTCAACGGATATATCTCTACCAAAATCATTTTTAGCAGCAATGATTTTCTCGGTCAACTTAGCTGTGAAAGTTAGTGCAGCATATATTGAAATATTTGTACAATTTCTGAAACCAACGATTTATAACCAAATTTTCATAAATTTATAAGTGCTGCTTGAAATGAAGACTCAAGTGTTGAAATTTTATTATTTACATAATCTAATTTAACTGGCACTATGCGAATTGCTTTTCTGCGCTTTTTAAACTTTACTACGTCAACAGGAGAGGCACATCCATAGCTCTTTTTTACCAAGCTCTGTAAAGAGTCGCAATCAACAATCAGATATTCCCAAACTGGCACTATGGAAGCACAACCCTTTGCAATCCAATGCCTTATCAACGTCGCCAACTACAATATTCCCCACAAGGCGCTATGGAGTCATTTGACTTGTTAGTGGAACTCAGAGAATTATTTCATTTCAAATATAATGTTATTAATAAAGAAAACAAAATTTAGTTTTAATTTAATAATAACTATTAAAAACTTTATAATTAATCAACACATATAAATGAAATAATCACAAAATGTAAGAAAAAATTTCATTTATATAGTATATACTATTCTAAAAAACTATAACTCAGTTTCCATTACAAATAAATTATATATATACAAATCCTATATCCGTCCAATAATGTAATTACATACTGCTGAAACATACATATATAAAAAAAAATACTACAAAATAAAATACTTAGAATGACACTATATCTGACTTATGGAACACCAGTACCCTTATTACATAAATGCATACCATATATGTATTAATGTAATAATAAAAATAAATACATTATCATTTTATAATCAAATTAATCTACCAATTACTTAATTGCCTATGCTCAAAAACTTACTACAGTAAGAAGCTACATAATAAAGCATAGACTGCTAAAACCGAGTTAAATTTATAAAATTTCTATATCACAAATTCACTAAGAATAAAATTGATTATTAGTATATTACGTATGTAATCAATTGGTAAGATCAATGAAGAATCGTTTAAATCAAACTATAAAAGCTAAAGGTTATCATACAAGTTATTAACAAAAATGATTTTTGAATATTTGTGTACCTGTACGGAGAATTTTTTGAGTTGATTTTTGTTACATTTTGAATTATTTATGTTTTTTTTTATATTACAATAAAAAATTTAATAATATTAAGTTATATATTAGTTTTTAAGACCTTCGTAAATTAAAATAAATAAACATTCTTAACTGTAAATATTTCCATCAAACATTTTTTGTTTAACATATATTTTTGATATAGCCGTACGGACAATTTTTTGAGTCAGTGTGAGTGTATATAATTCTCAAAAATTGATTGTATTATTTTGGTGATTTTCGATTTTCTTACAATATTTGATCTGTTGTTTTGTCATACAAAGTATTAATGGATCTATTGTTGACTCTTTATTTAAAAAGTTATTGGGATATCTTTTATTTATATTTTCTAAATTTTTGTTTAGGCACAGCCTTAATATTTCTCCCTCAGACATTTGTAGCTTTGTGATGTATGTTGTCGAATCAGTAACCCAAATAGGGTACGCATAAGTTAATACCGGCCTAATTAATTGTTTATATAAAAGAAATTTAGTATATTACTCAAATTTACGTAATAAATGGCTAATTAATATTTTTATTATTTTGTTTTGGTAAATTTATCTGTTGATTTTTCAACTTTTTTGCAAATGCTACAGACCAACCTTTTTTTTATATCAATCAATATGCTAAAATTTTAAATGAATTTTTTATATTGATTTTATTGTTTTTTTATATATATACTTCCTTAAATATTTTAGAATCATCTAGAACTTCTTTTATTTGATCAAAAAAAATTACCTGCTTCTTTATTTCATTAACTACTTTTCAAAAAAAATATTTGGTTTTTTTCGTGTTTGTTTTATGACGTGTGATAATCTGTATGGACCTGTGTTATGATATAAGATCAGGTAATTTACTCAAAGAGCTCTAAAATGAATGCAAAAAGATTTCGTATGGCATAGTTATTTGCAATCTGCATTTTAAATAACATTAAAAAATTGTATGTGTTTCACTTAATATTTAAAAAGTATAAAATAAAAAATATGTAAAAAAAAAGTTTTTTAAAAAAATGCTTTTTAAACACAAAACTAGCCCCCTAAAAAGTAGAAAATAAAATTGGTAGTAGATCTTGCGCAACGAAAGTTGTTATATGATAACTAAAAATTGGTAGAATATTGTTAATGGAAATCTGGAATATTTGAAGAATTAAAAGAACTAAAAGTGGAAGAAATTGAAAGAATTAAAATTGGAAGAAATTGAAAATAATGGTTAAGATATACGGTATTATGTTAATATAGATTTTGTTTTATAAGGTAGGCTTATAAGTTTTAATAGTTTTAAATTTTATATAAAAATAAAATGAATTTATTATTGGTTTAAAAAAAATTGCAATTTTCCAATAAGTAAATAAAAATATTATGGCAAACCAAAAAGAAGATAAAATTAATAAAAAAATTATATAAGAAATTCAAAATTCAGATAAAATAAGATTTAGAGTACTCTATTAACATTAAGAGTCAATAAGTTGATATAAAAAAATTAATTAATTTTGGTTCAAGTGTTTTTGTACAAAATGGCATAAAGTTATAAGGAATTAAAATAAACGCATTTAAAAAAATAGCTTCATAGAGCTATTTAAATATTTTTGCATAGGTACATAAAAGTTAGATAAAACTTTGAAAACTAAATTGAATTAGAATATATGGCAGATAGATAGAACTTTGGTGACAGGCTTATTAAAAATGTCGTCACAGAATTAGTATGAATTGATATCAAACTCAATAAATGTTAAAATAGAATCTGGGAATTCTAAGCTCACGAAATATTAGATAAAATAAATATTAAATTGTCAATTAGAATATAGGAATTCTATATAAGAGAACTGCGTATTTATATGTGCAGCTACAAGAGCTTACTAGATTGGAGAAAAAAAAGCTATAATAAATATTACTGATATTTGGCGGTTATATTTAAAACTGACAAAGTTCAAAAACAAATAAAGAAAGTTTTTTTGTAATTTTCCACAACATAAAACTTAAAAAATGGTTGAAGCAACAAAATATTTTTATATCATTTTCCAGAACAAAATTTGTTCTCCAGGAAGAGAGTTTTAAGTTTTATGTTGTGGAAAATTGAAACAGTGGCCGAAATGTATAACGCATTAGAAAAATATGTCGAAGAACGTCGACATGAGAATTATTTTAAGTTTTACAAAAAAAAAGGAGAAGAACTATCATAATGTCCAGATTTTAAAACTACGAGAGTTATCAAGAGGAAAAACCTCGATGAAGGGCTATCAGCTGACACTCAATTTGATCGAACTACAGATTTCCGTATAAATACTTTTTACGTCATTATTGATTCACTTTTTGGATGAAAAAACTAAACGGAAATCTGCTTATAACCACATTGCTGCACAATTTGGTTTTATAATGAATATTAAAAAAATCGATAAAATTATTCGGGAAAAGGCGAAAATTTTGTGTACGGAATACTGTCATGATCAATGGATGCCGGAATTTCAAAAATTTGACATTAAAGTATCATTTATTTCAAAGCCTATTTAATTCACATAGTATTTTTATATATATAACTTTAAATTAAACCAAAGCCCAGAGCACTCAAAATTGTAAACACGGCCCAGAACAAATATATAAGTTTATGGTTTTACTTATTGAATTATTAACGAACTTATTGCATGATTTTAGGTAATTTAAATTTTTTAGAAATTGTCTTCATAATTTGGTAGTCAGTCGCGCCATTTATAAAGTTAATAACAAAAGATTATTCAATTTTAATACAAAAAATAGTTACGATAATTTGTCTATTTTATCTCCACCATTAATTAAAAATAAAAGTTTTCATCATTTTGTCGCCATAATATTTCTATTATTTTGTCGTGTCATCTTTATTATAAAAATGTGTGCGTGCTTTTTTAACAAAATAAACAATGATGTCCAATCCGACCAATGTTGGTATTAAAACTTTTGCCCTATACAAAACCAAAAATTATTTTTGAAAATCTGATTTAAAAAATATTTCTTGTTATTTTTTATTCTGTTATTATATTTCATTTTCAATTTATGTTGTGGGTGCTATTATTATTAGTAATAATAAGAAGAAGACGGGCGTTTTTCGTTGATTTATAAAGCTTTTCTTCTGGAAAATTAATAAACAAACAAAAGCAGGACTTCTTGTTCCTTATAATATTTACATAACAAAATTAGTTACATATGTATATATATAAAAAATTTAAATTTTAAGAATAATTATTTGTACATATTTTTATTTGGTGTACGGACAATTCGTAGAAAAATAATTCGTAGAAAAGCAATTCGTAGAAAAATAATTCGTATAGAAAAGCAATTCGTAGAAAAATAATTCGTAGATAAGCTAATTTAGCTAATTCGTAGAAAAGCAATTCGTAGAAATACAATTCATAGAAAACCAATTATCCGGGAAATTCGAATAAAATAATATTAAAAAAATTCTCGTTCTTATAAAATGATAGGTACCCAATCTCAGCGTAACTCAGAGCCAACGGCGGGAACGTGTTGGGAATATGGCTCCATTTTTATTTTTATTTTTTTATTATTTTTTTTAATTTAAAATATAATTTTTGTAAGTAGAAAGAAAATAATTCGAAATAATTAGTAATATCAATTCATTGATAAATAAAGAAATTCGTACGTTTTTTTAAAATTCTATATATTTTTTGTGGTTTTTTTTTATATTTTTTATTTTTCTTTTAAATTTTTTTTTAAAGTTAAAAAATAAAATATAGTTCTTGTAAGTACAAAGAAAATATTTCGAAATAATAAGTAATATCAATTCATAGATAAAAAAGAAATTCGTAATAAATTCATACGTTTCTTAAAATTTTATATATTTTTTGTGGTTTTTTTTATATTTGTTATTTGAAAATATTATATTTTATTTTTAAAATAAAATATAATTTTAATAAAAAGAAAATAAACTAATTCATAATAATTACAAAGAAAATATCAATTCATATATTAAAAAACATAATAAATCCATACTAAATAACAATAAATTCTTTTTTATATACTAATATTATGTGCAACTGATCTTAAGTATGTAATTTTAGTATCAGAATTGTACGTTTTAACAATTTTTGTAGGCGCTCATCATAATCGCGATATTTCTTTTTCTTCGTAGCAGTTTCGCAACCAGCCAAAATTCTTTCTAGTTTTAATTCATTATTATTTTGTTCCAATTTTAGACTGGACAAAAATTTCCAAATTGTTGGATGTGTTCCAACTAATTTGGAAAATGAATTATGCCACCCTTCCATATTATTATTAGTCCGTGGTTCATTGTCAACAACGGCTTTATATTGATTCCAATGCTCTTTACAATATCTTGGTGTTCTTCGTTTACGCAGCCGCAAATCATACCTACCAATATAGGTATCCTCAACGTAATCTATAATAATGTCAAATTCACTTGCAAATTCTCCTTCTACAATTAATAACTCAAAAGCTACGATGACATCTTCAGGTGGTATAAAAGCGAGAGCGGTCAACATTTTAATTTTAAAAGAAAATTCAAGGTCACAATCATAACGTTGCTTTAATCCTTCACTGCAAATCTTCCGGTATATATTTTGCGAAAAATGAAAAAAACAAAACCTTTCTTTAGTTTCAGGAAAAACAGATTTCCAACCATTAACAATTGCTAACTCAAAGTCAGACATAATTGATTGTGGCTTGATATTTGGCTTGCTGATTACAATTTGCATAAAAACAGATGTGTAGGATTCTTGTTTCTTATTTGGAAGTAAAGCAAAAACAACAGGTAGAGAAATACTATCCCTAATGACGTGGATGGAAAATACTTGTTGGAATAACAACGGTGCAGAATGGAAAGTACCATCACAGTACCAATTTTTAGAACTAGCTAGAACTTGCAAATTCGAATCAGTTGTAAAAATTAAAATACGATTTTCTGATGATCCTGAATCAAACAGAAGGAAATTTACGTTATTGCGGGTAATTTTAAATTCGTTTGGTATTATAAGATCAGTCAAATTCTGGGGATTTGTTGGATCACTTTGTTGCCGAACTCTTCGAATCGTCTTTTTTAATGAATTGGATGAGGGCAAATGCGGGGCACCTACGAACGATATACTTGTAGATGTACTTTCAAGCAACTGTTGGGGGGTATCCCGACAAAAAATTGCTGCGTGTTTTAAATTTGTAATAATCTTACGTTTTTCAACATTAATAGCACTACCAGCATGATTATGTTCTTTTCTACAAAATACTATTTCATTTCCAACAGTGTGCAACCGCATTTTGCAACCATGTTCATTTTGAGCACATTTCCTATATATTTTTTCCTTATACTCTTTGTCTTTATAAAATGTATAACCTTGGTACGTTAAACATTGTATATTTTTTTCAGTTAAAAACAATTCTGGTTCCATTTTTCTGTGGTTTAATTTAGGAAAATGTATAAAGCAAAAGTACTAAAGACACAATGAAATTATAATGGCAATATCAAAACTGAAAGTACACAAAATCAACGAGAAGAAAACAAAATAAGACGACCATAAGAAAACAAAAGAGTAGAACACAATATATATTGTAATTGAAAACCCAGTATTGTCATATCAATACTGAAAGTATACAAAGATCAAAGAAGCAAATAAAGACAACAAAATAAGCAAATGAGAATTAAACAAAAGAGTAGAAAAACACAAAATAAATTGTAATTGTAACCGAAAATCAATTCGTAGAAAAAAATAATGGTCGGAGGGTTTTTAAGGCGCGCGCCTTAAAAAACCCTCCGACCATTATTTTTTTCTACGAATAAGTTTTCTACGAATTATTTTTCTACGAATTATTTTTCTACGACTTGCTTTTGTACGAATTATTTTTCTACGAATTATTTTTCTACGAATTGCTTTTCTACGAATTGTCCGTGAATCATTTTATTTATGTAAATAATAATATATTTGAAGATTTTACAATAAAATTTGATTAAATTTATTAATTTGTGAAAAAATATAGAGTTAGACATGATTTATTAAAATTTAAGCTGAATTTGTTATGTACATAAATTTAGGTACAAAATTTAAGCTGAATTTGTTATGTACATAAATTTAGGTACAATGTTAAATCTTTATTTCTGTGGACGTCAAAGCCAAGAAAGTTATACAGTGTGGGCCAACTTGGACTGACTGATTTAAAATGCTTATAATTTTTGTATTTTTAACTTTTTTTATTTTATTTTTTTTGCAGATAATACAGAATTTTATAAAATTTTATAATGTCATCATACTCAGTGCAAGAACGTGTAAAAATTATTGAATTTTATTATGTTTCCGGACGATCAATTGTTACAACGCAAAGAAAATACTTTCAGCATTTTAATACTGCAGAGGCTCCCAGTGTAAACATGATAAGAAGCTTAATTACCCGTGTTGAGAATTTGGGTTCAGTGGGTGATGAACTACGAAGAAATGTTGTTCGTCCTGTTCGCACTGAACAAGCTATAGATGCTGTACGAGAAAGTGTTCGCACGGATCCAACTGTGTCTACTCTTTGACGAGCTACTCAATTGTACATCTCCAGAACATCGCTACGACGTATTCTAAAAGTTGATCTGAAGATGTTTCCAGATAAAATTCAATTGGCCCAAGAATTATTGCCCAGGGATGCACCACAACGGCTACAATATGCCAATAGATTCATTTTGCTAGCGACAGAAAATGCCAATTTTTTGAATAATCTGATTATGAGCGATGAAGCACATTTTCATTTAAATGGATATGTTAATAAACAGAACTGCCGAATTTGGGGTACAGAGAATCCGAGAGCATTGCATCAGCGACAATTACACCCTCTCAGATGCACTGTTTGGTGTGGAATAATGCCTGATAAAGTTATTGGTCCATATTTCTTCGAAAATGAACATAATGACCCAGAAAATGTGGTGTCTTTCACATTTTTGATAATATCCATCCAACACGAGCTCGATAATATCCATGCAACACAGGCAATGTCTTAATTGGCACGCACAAACGAGCTCGTGTTGGATGGATATTATCAAAAGAAGACCCAAATTTATCAATTCGGTGGAATTATCTAAACAACTCAGTATTTGGCCATGTAAAATTTTGAAGAAAGATCTTGGCCTGGAACTAAGTGTAAAATTTTGAAAAAAGATCTGCACCTGTATAAAATTCAATTCGTGCAGGTGCAGGAATTAAAGCCACAACAACATTGTTCACGTCGTTTGTTTTGTGAATGGTTTGTTTGCTGAAATACACTGGAAGTGGATCCAGTCCAGAGTTTTATCGTGATATCATCTTTAGTGATAAGGATCCATATTTAGAGTGAGAACCATACAAAACTCACTATTTGGGACGGATCTGTAGGCATCATTGATTTATAAAAAAAATTTGGCTTAGGGCCGAATTTATAAATCACACTTAAGTGAGTGCTTAAGTAAATACTTGAATAAGTTTGCGATTATTTTTCGTATTAATAAAGCACACTTATATTGTAGCATTTTAATCGTTGTTTAGTTTTGTTGGTAGTATTGACATAATTTTAAATTGAAATGTTTGTAATATGATTTTTCTATTTATGTTGATAACACTAATCTAAATAATAATAAGTCATAACGGAAACAAATTGACAGCAGAAGTGATTAAATTATTTCAGGTAAAAAATATATTTTTTTAAAAATAAACGAATTTAATTTAGAAAAATTTATTTGTTTTTTTTTCCTTGCCATTTTATTTCAAATGAAAAGGAGTTGCTACAAAATATAGTAGTGCAATATGGAGAAATATTAGAATGTAAGAAAACTTACATTAAATAAAAAAAAGCTGCAATGGGGAAAATTTAAATGTGCATTCAATGCAGAAGGGCTGGGTACACCAAGGAACGAAAAGCAATTGAAAGCTGCATATCAAAATATGAAATATATTTTGAAGAAAAAAATAGCAGAGGAGAGAAGAGAATATTTTAAAACTGGTGGTGGAGTTCCAGAACAGAAAATACTTCAATTAATTAAATTGTTAAGTGGACAAATATATCCACTAGTTACTGAATTTGATTCCAATGCCAGCGTGACTGAATCTGACAATTCAGATTCAGTCACTTCCATTGGACAAATACCTACAAGTACAGACACACAATCCACATCAAAACAATTGTTAGAAGAAAGCGTAGAAATTTTAGACGAAACACCAAAAATTACAGAGATTGTGGAAATTACACCACGAAAGAGAAAATTAAAATTAATTAGTAATTGATTAGTAATTGAGTATCTAATCCATAATAGAATCAATCAAAAGCCACGTGTTAACTTGGTCAAAAACGTGGACTCAAGAAAGATACTGATAAATTAATTGGATCAGCGAAGTCAAGCATAAGGGAGATATAGTTAGTATGTCGTCATTAAAATAAGAAACTAGTAATAATTAAAATAAAATTAAACTCATTTGATGAATTTAAGAAATCAAAATTAGCAGAACTTATAGCAAAGAAAGTGGAAACTGAAAATATAAAACAAAATTTATATAAAGAAAAAACTGAATATATTAAATTAAAAATTTTAAAATTGAACAATGAGCTTCGTGTGCAGAACCAAAATGTTACTTAGGTTTAATTGAAATGGTTTCTTGTTTTTAGTATTTTTAGCCAAAGAAATTTAAAAAAAAGGCTGTTTAATTTTATTCGTCTATAGCCAAGTCAATGAAAAGGCTGTATTAGTTATTTAAAAAAAACTGTATTATCTTTAATATATTATTTAATATATATTTAATAAATTAATGAAATAAATTATTATTAATTTTAATCTTTTAAACAAAATTTAAAGTATATTGCTTATTGAGAAAAATAATTATTTATTATAAAATTTTAGTATAAAAATCACTATTGTTATTATGGTTCACTGTTATGGTATCATTAATATTATCTTCTTCTAAATTATCTTCACTATCAGTAGTATGTCAATCATTATTTTCAAGAGCAAAATTATGTAAAACCATAGTGGAAACTATAATAATTAGTGTAGTTTTCAGTTTAGTTCTGCAACCTGTAAAAAGAAAAATATTATTTTTAATTTTTGTACTACATTTGTATTTTAATTTTCTTTAAACATAACATTAACTATAAATAGAAAAATATTTATAAATATACTAGTATTTTTAAATAATATATAATAATACCACTGCTTAACATAACACAGAATATCGTCTTTTAGAGTACACCAAAACAGCGCTCTATTGGATTTCTTGAGGCTATATGTGCTACGTTATATCTTGATTCTGCTGGATTGTGAGGATTTAATATGGGTGTTAACAGGTATGGGGTACATGCATAACCAGAATCACCGACAAGATATCCATTTAGCATATTGTTTTCAGCAGAGGCTTTCAATAGAGAGTTGTCAAAAATTCTACTATAATGGGTAGATCCTGGCCACCTGAATAAATATTTAAAATTAACAAATATAAATTATGGATTTTTTTAAAATATTTACCTTGCTGTAACTTCTCTGATTTTTAAAGTTGTATCACATACTACTTGGGTATTGATTGAAAAATACTATTTCCTGTTACGAAATGTTTCAGCATTTGCACCACCTGGTGAACGTACACGTATGTGTGTGCAATCAATCGCTCCGATGATATTTGGAAACCCAGCAATATCGTAGAAATCTTGCTTTACTTTTGTGATTTCATCTTGTCTTGGCATGTAAATAAAATCTTCTCTTAATTCTGCAATAGCTGCTGAAACTTTGTGAACAATATTACATATTGTAGCTTGGAAAATTCCAAAAATGTCTCCCACAGCCAATTGAAAACTATTTGTAGCGTAGAATCTCAAGCAAATTAAAATTTGATTTATTGAGCTTATAGGACTACCTCTACGACTACGATCTAAAGGATCTAGTTTTACGGCAATTAATGAACACAAAGTTTTTACAGTCTCTTTTTCATACCTAAATCGCTGTTTAAATTCTACTTGAGAATATAAGTCAATAAATCAAAGTCTATCTTTATAAATTTTTGCCTTCCGTATTTCTATTTCATCTTCATCAAACTCAAAAATATCGAATAAATCCTCATCGGGATCAGTAGTTGAAGACGATTACGTTGATGAAGAAGATACATCCATTACAATATATAGGATTTAAAAATCCTATATATTGTAATGGATGGTGTATTTTTAAATTTGACAATTATTAATAATTATTTTATTATTTGATAATTATTTAATTTGACAATTATTAATAATTATTTGATAATTATTTAATTTACAGGTGTCAAATTTTATTATTTAAAACTGACAATACTGCCAATGACATTTAAGAGGCTCTTAAGTGTGCTATGATCATTACTTAAGAGACTCTTAAGAGGCTCTTAAGTATTGTTAATAAATACGCAATCATAAACTTAAGTCCAACTAAATTCAAGTGTGATTTATGAATTCGGCCTTTAGGGCCGAATTAATAAATCAAACTTGAATTTAGTTGGACTTAAGTGTATGATTTCGTATTTATAAACAATACTTAAGAGCCTCTTAAGAGTCACTTAAGTAATGATCATAGCACACTTAAGAGCCTCTTAAATTTCATTGGCAGTATTGTCAGTTTTAAATAATAAAATTTGACACCTGTAAATTGTCAAATTAAATTATTATCAAATAATTATAAATAATTGTCAAATAAGAAAAAAATAAAAATATTTGTCTAAATTAAATTTTTAAAAAAATATATTTTTTATCTGAAATAATTTAATCACTTCTGCTGTCAATTTGTTTCGGTTATGACGGATTATTTTTTAGATTAGTGTTATCAACATAAATAGAAAAATCATATTACCAACATTTCAATTTAAAATTATGTCAATACTACCAACAAAACTGAACAAAAATTCTACAATATAAGTGTGCTTTATTAATACGAAAAATAATCGCAAACTTATTCAAGTATTTACTTAAGTATTCACTTAAGTGTGATTTATTAATTCGGGCCTTAGTCCTGTAATTTCTTACAAAATTTATAAAATTTTGCATATTGATTGATGTAAAAAAAAAATTATATAAAAAATTTTATAATTAAAAACAAAAATATTACTGGCACTATCAGTATTTGAACCACAGTTAAATTGTTTTGAAAGTGACGATCTAACCACTGCACCATACCATATATCGAATTTGTGTCTTAATTATTATAACATAAAATCTTTTAATTCTTCAAATATTCTAAATATATAAACATCAAGTGCTTAGTGTGGTTCTTTTAATGTTTGTAATTTTTTTAAGCCTCAAATATTCCATATGTCCATTAACATAATTCTAGCAATTTTCATTTCTAACCGTTCTAGCTCACGATCTACCGCCAGTTCTATTTTCTACTTTTTAGGGAGCTAGTTTTGTTTTTAAAAAGCATTTTTTAAAAAAACTTTTTTTTTATATATTTTTAAATAGATTTCATTATTAATTTATTCTCTATATTTTTAGTTGGTGTGGTTGGTGGGGTTTTATTTTTTGAGAAAAGAAAATTAATAAAGAACGCGCTGGGCCACAAAGTTCATGATATACGTTTAACCATTCACCCAACGAGTGAGGAGTCCGCAAAGGCTTTTTCAGCAGCCGAAGTCATTTTAAATAAGTTAGGATGTCGACTCGATGACCAAACATTGAATGCTAGCTATTTTTAAGAGCACATTTCGATATATGATAAAAAAAAAAATAAGTTAAATGTTTACTTTTTTTAAATAAAATTTATTCGTCGTGGGGAAAGCTAATTAACGTTGTATCTAGATGTTTTAATTTTTTCAACAATTGTAAACAATCAATAATTCGTAAAGGTCAATCTAATAAAGAAAATTTTTACACAACAATGAAATACAATTTGCCATCAAAAGATTAATTAGGATAGCACAAAAAGAAATGTGTAGTGAAGAAAGGCGTTAAGGAAAATAATTTGTTTCGTTTCGACAAAGATATCTTCTATTTCAAATTTAAATTAAAGTCAAACGCAAAACGCTGATATAAGTTATAGTCAAACGCATCTTGTTATTTTATTGAATTCTTATAAAATTATAACATTAATAATTGAAGATATACACAAAAGTGCAATCCCTTATGCATTTCTTTATTATGCTAACGTACAACTTATGAATAATATAGTTAATTTCAAATATTGTATAATCAGTTGTAAAAAGATAATAAGGAAATGCATAAGGGATTGCACTATTTGTAGACGATATAGAGCAGATGGGGCTCAACAACAAATGGGAAATTTGTCAAGTTATAGACTACAACCTAGTCGGCCATTTACCAATACTGGGACAGATTACGCAGGTCCTTTTCTAACCGCAACATGGAAAGGAAGAGGAGCTAAACTGCTAAAGTGTTATGTGGTAATTTTCATATCTCTAGTGACAAAAGCAATCCATTTTGAATCAGTTTCAGATTTGTCGTCAAGTAAATTTATTGAATCATTTTATCGTTTTGTGTGCAGAAGAGGTATTTGTAAGAATCTATATAGTGCCAAAAAGGGAGAAACTATATTGGAACAGCAAGGAAATTTTCAGAATTGAGCAAATGTTTACATGAAAATGAACAAACAATATCAAACGAATTAAATAAAAATGAGATAACGAGGCATTTCATTCCAGCCTATTCACAAAACTTTATTCAACACGCTACATATACCTACATTAATAAATTCCATAAATTACGTCATGTTATTATAAATTGTCCAAAATTTAATTCAGTCTTATAATACAAGGCATAAATTTAGAGATAAATTAATTTGGAGTTTATAAATAAACCACCACATATAAATGAAACATAACTCAACCTCTATAAATATAATTAATGAATAATTTGGGCGATGTGAATTTAATTCAGTCTTATAATACAAGGCATAAATTTTGAGATAAATTAATTTGGTGTTTATAAATTAACCACCACATATAAATGAAACATAACTCAACCTCTATAAATATAATTAATGAATAATTGGGGCGATTTGAATAACAAATACTAGATAGTCCTATAGCTGGAATTCTATAAATGTGGTATAAAGTTATCGCTCTCTTATATACTAAATATGATTCTTAGATTGAAGTTATCTATTTTAATATATATCAGTAACAAAAAATTAAATATCTCTTTTAGTATATAAAATATTTTTAATATAACCACTTCCTATTTGAAAATATTTAATTTTTTTATATAGTTGAACAAAAACAGTGATTTTAAAATGTTTACATTTTGTTTAATAATTTTGTTTCTAATTGGATTAATTCTCCTATTGGGATATTATTATTTAATATCAAATTTTGGTTATTGGATAAAACGTGGTATTGTAGAATCGAAAGCAAAAGCATTTGTTGGATCACTACCAAATTCGTTTAACCAAAAAAAGCATATGGTTTACGATTTAGAAGATATTTACAAGTAATAGTTAAATATTTATAAATAATTACAAATTAAATATACGCAACTAGATATGTATTACATATGTGAAGTTAATTGAATATGTATTAGATTGGAAACTAGTTAACTATTCGAAAGTTATAAAATAATATAAAATTTAAGTAATATTTTATAAATTTAAAATTTGTTTTATTATTAATTACAAGTCAATACAAGAAAGATGAAAATTTTGTTGGTATTTTTATGATGAGAGATCCGGAATTACTATTATTAGAGCCAAGTTTAGCCCATGAAATATTCGTAAATAAATTTAAAAATTTCCACGCAAATGGTGCAAGTGTTATAGTAAATAGACTTAAAACTATTTATTAGTCTTAGTTTAATTAATAAAAATTTTATTATATTTTACATAAAAAAAGATTAACAAAGATGTCGATAAAATATTAGGAAATAATCCATTCTTTTTAAATGGTGAAGAATGGAAAGAAAAACGTTCTGAATTAACACCAGCATTAACATCAAATAGAGTAATTTTAATAATTTTAGAAAATAATTGTAATACTAAAATATTTATATATATAATAATTATAGATAAAAGCAAGTTTCCCAATTATGCAACAAGTTTGTAACAAGATGACTAACTATATTAAACAGCAATTAATTAAATCTCCAAAACAATATAATATTGATACGAAAGATGTAAATATTTAATTATTAATTAAATTATTTATTAATTTATTTTAATTTTGATATATTTAACAATATTTATTTCAGCTAACAAACCGTTTTACAGTCGAAATAGTTAGTGATTGTATTTTTGGTTTTGATGCTGGTGCTTTTATAAATAAAAATAATGAAATTTTGACACAAGCTAAAAAAATGATTAGTGATATAAGTAATTCATTTCTCATATATTTTCTTATTCTGAATTTTTCATTTTTAAAAAAATTTGTACAACCAAGAATATTTTCTGAATCTACAACAAATTTTTTTATAAAACTTTGTGATGATGCTGTTGAATTACGGGTTAAAAGTAAATCTGAACGTGCTGATTTTTTAAATTATTTATTACAATTAAAAGAAAAGAAAAATATAAGTAATTTTGATATGACCGTACATTGTTTAACATTTTTTCTTGATGGTTATGAAACATCAGCGACATTAATATCACATTGTTTGTTATTATTAGCTAGAAATAAATCAGTACAAGATCGTTTAAGAACTGAAATTGAAAATAATTTAGATGATGATAATACTGTAAATTTTGATAAATTAAATGATATGAAATATTTGGAACAGTGTATCTACGGTATTTATTTGAAAATATTTGCAAAGAAATTTTTTTATTTATTTAACAATATATAATATAGAAAGTTTGAGAATATTTGCACCAGTAGGACTATTATCAAAAATGTGTACTGAACCAACAGAATTGGAAAATACAAAGGGAAGAATATTTAAAGTAAGAGTCGGTGATATTATTAATATACCAATATATTGTTTTCATCATGATGAGGAATATTTTCCGAATCCGGAAGAATTTATACCAGAACGATTTTCAGATGAAAATGGTGGGGCAAAGAAATATAAAGATGAAGGAAAATTTTTACCATTTGGCGATGGTCCAAGAATTTGTTTGGGTAAAAATATAATTTCAAATAAATAATTAGAGTAATATTAAATTTTTTTGGTATATAGGTCAGAAATTTGGTTTGATACAATCAAAAGCTGCAATTTGTGAAATAATTAAAAATTTTGAAATAACACCAAATGAAAGAACAAGGAAAGATAACATTATTGATCCAAAGAGTATGTTTGCATTACTTAATGGTGGAATTTGGTTGAATTATAAAGAAATTAAAAACTAAAATAGTATAAAAATATTTAACTTCACTTTGTTTTAAGAATACATACTTTAAATGAATACTCTTATTTTTTATTAATAAAATTTAAAACACATAATTATATTTTTCCATTGAAATTTTTTCATTTTGTGTAATTTTTTTATTGACGTATGTTGGACACATTTGATTGTGTGAATTTAATTCTACAATTAGTTCTATTTCTGATGCTACTAGAGTTGCGGATTCTTCATACAAAATTTCTTTTTAATTTACCAATTGCTGTATAGTCTAATTTGGGTAAAGTCTCTTCATAAGAGCTTTAGCAAAGCTCTTATGAAGAGACTGTCTCAATCGATTTTGACCATTTGTTGAAGTTGGATAAGTCCGTAACTTTTCTGAGATTTAATCCGTAGTTTTTCTGAGATTATATGTAATTTTGAGTGGACTGGTACAAATTCAGACTTATTTCTGAATTCATTGCTTCCATTTTCTTTAATTCTTTATTGAAAATGCTATTACATACGGGAAAATATCTAAAACAGCACACATAATTTTCATTACTATATAGTTTCAACTGTTCAAAAAAAGCAATATTATCCTCTTCATAATTTTCGATCCTGGGCTCAAAATCATCTTCATAGTCGTCAAGCTCGTACTGTATTTATTTCCAACTATTTTATGTTTTCGAATCATTTTAATCATCTCTGCTTTCTTTACTTCAAAATTATATTGTATCTATTTCCTTACACTAGTTTTGCAATTCGGTATAGAATATCCCAGGTTAGAAATATCCCGAACAAATGCAGAATTCGTTACAGTAAGTATTGAAATATTATCAACTTTTTTTTTTTTTTCTTACTTTATTTTTATTTATTGAATCTTACTATTTATTTAGTAACTAACAATAAGTTTTCACATCTTAAATACTAAACGAAATTTAATGATCGTTACCATTGCTAGTATCATTTAATTATCATAGTTAACAATTTTGAAAATTATGTTATCGATTTATATTCCGTTTATACTAGTTGAGTTATATCTTTCAATTTTTTTAATCTTTGATGTCCTGTGAACTTCTAGAAAGATTATTAGGATGATTTCTGAATTTTACTAAGTAGTCTCTGTATATTTTTGCGATTTCCTCGTGAATTGTTGGCATTTTCAGGTCCTTATGGATATTTTCATTTTTCATGTACCACCGGTTATTATTCTTAATATTTTTGACTGACATCTTCGTATTTTTACTATGTTTGTTGATGTTGCTGTACCCCATAACTGGATCCCACACGTCCACATTGGTTTTATTATTGCCTTATATGGGAGAATTTTGTATACTAGATCTAATTTGGAATTTTTATTTAACAGCCAATACATTTGTTTTGTTTTAATCTTCATTTGATTTTTCTTCGCGTTTATGTGTTCATTTCACGTTAGTCTGCGTTCGAGATGAATGCCAAGATATTAAACTTTCGTGCTTTGTGGTTCTTCTGTATCCTATCCCAGTATTGTATATCCTAAAAGCTGGTCTGGTCATGTTTCAGGCATTTTTTCACAGGCGGAAACCTCAAATGAGGAGTCAGTGGTCATGGACACGACTGCTCCAATCTGAAGTAAATGTCCCTTCCCAACTAGCCAAAGGAACGGGTGTAAGACCGTCCTCCAGACTCAGCAGAATAGATGGAACTCAATTATCAGCTGAAACAGTTGATGCTGTCTGAAAATAGAAAAAGATAAAGCGGCGCAGGCCGAAGAACGTATTCATACCACAGATATAAAGGAAAGACCATAAAAGAAGCGTATAATTTTGCATGCCTCCCTTGCAAGACACCCTATTAAATGCTCCAGTCCCAACGATTCTACGTACACCGTCACAGACACCTCCGGACGTGCAAAATGTTAAGAAAGGCAACGAACCTCGGAAAAACAGGTCATCATAGACCAGCAGCAGAGGCTCAGTCCTCCAGGTCGGGCACTAGCTAAAATGACGTGGTAAAGGGGATAAGGATCGGCATCATCGACGCCGAACATCCACACCAAGTGCTATCCGCTGAGCAACTAGCTGCTAGTAAAACATCCATCCTGGCTGCAATTCCAGCAGCAGCTAAAGAGGGAATAACCCACATCCATCCCGGTTTGTGGCCTTAGCTTCAAACCGGGATGGATGCTGATAACTTGTCTGGATGAGAAAGCATAGCTGGAGCAGATTGCTCCAAAAGTAGCGGACGGATCAACCAACATCAGTGCCGTCCGTGAGGAAATCATCCCGAACGTGGCAGTAATCACTGCTTTCTTTCCAGCAAGAGAGGAGGTCCTCACCCTCATAAATATTCAGAATCATAGTCTCCGCACAGTGAACTGGAAAGCTCTCAACAGTCGTAAAGAAGGTACTTGCTCGGTGATTACTTCCTCAATTGACTTCCAGTCAATGGAGAAACTGAAGTAGATCGGGTTCAGGATCTGCTATAGATTTTCAGGCATCCCACTGCGGCTCAAAATGAAGGACAGAAACAGCGATGAGCCGCCCTCCTCCAGTGATGTCTGCAAATCACAAAAATAATCACCCTCGTGGAGTCTCACCTTGTCGTGGTGAGGGGGCTTGAGTAAGGGCCGGAGATCAATTAAGCGATAGCGTGGGGATAGTAACATTCTCGGCAGGTCTAACTATGCCGCTAAGGTTAATTGATCAATGATGGTACTGAAAACCAAGTAGACTCCGTTAACCCGGAATTAAAATGGAACACGAAAAGGATAATTCGCGTGCTGGGATATCAGCACAACAGTCGGAGGAGGTCTGCGAACTCCGGCTGTGGCACGGGTGTCAAATCTCGTGTCGCCAGTAGCCACACAACAAAACTATCGTCTGTAATGGTTGGAGCAGGTTGCAGCGATAGTACTACTACTGTCTCCATAACTGCTACGACGAGCGAGTCAGGTTGTACAAGTAATCATGCTACTGCCCAATACGCAGCCGGTCGGGTCGTAGACTCAGATCAGGAGAGTGCGAAGTCATCGTTAGCTACGATGGAAGAGGATGAGCTCTTCCGATCCCCAAAGGTTGGCGAGGACACTAGGTGGCGTAAGACCCCTAGGTCCAGACCATCCCGAAAAGGCCGGAAAGCTCTTATGAAATACAAAGCGGCTCTCAAATACGAGGATACGCTTGGCCAAAAATCAGACCTCTCTGCAAAAGAGAGAGAGGATCTTATCTGGGCAAGAGGTATCATAGCCGAAAGCAGGGCCCATTTCGAGAGCAGGAAAGGTTTCGGAGCGTCGGACTCAACCTTCCGCAACAAAATTGAGGAACAAACGAAAGGAGTGCTGCTTGAGAAAAAGAAAAGGCAGAGATCTGTGGACGACCAATCACCTGCAACTCTAAAAAAGCCGCGCAGCACCCTTCCACAAAAGAAAACGGCAAAACCCGTCCCAAGTACTAGCAAGGTACTGCCAAATACCACCATGGTCAAAAAACATCTGCTAGTAGCTCTCATCGACCGCAGTGACCAACTCGGACAGATGTCTCTGGATAGGTGGAAAATCGTGGAGATGAGACTACTGGATCAGATGTTCAACCTCATGGAGACCAGTCCTAACCAAGCCATGCCAACTTTTGATGGAGCGGGCTGGTTAAACGGGGTCAAAATGATAAAATGTAACGGCCAACAAATGCTAGACTTGTGTAAATTGATGGCTCCGAAACTCAAAAACACCTGGGACGGCACAGAACTGGAGATAGTTGACAGGGCGGATATACTTAGTATGCCAAAGGCGAAAGTACTGATCCCACGAGTCGTACAGCCAGAAAATGATCTGAAACTACTCCAAGGACAAAACCCGTCAATACCGATGAGCGACTGGAAGGTGTTGAAGGTGGACAAGTCAGTAACTCCGGATGGTGGGCAGACGTATATCCTACAAATCAACAAGGATGCGGAGGATATACTCTACCCACGGTTTGTAAAGATGGCCTGGGGTTGCGGCAGCGTCTACCTTCGGCTGAAAAAGCGCCGTCTAAATGACGGTAACACCAACACCCTCGAGAAAGGAGAACTCGAGAAAGACCTAGGACTTGCGGTGGAAGCAACTTGTGCTGGACTCTGGAGCAGCGGGCAGTCTGGAAGGCAAGACTGTCGTCAACCCACTGACTCCAGACCTTACTGTACAGACTGCAACACCACAGGATGTTGCGGATGTTGCAGATAAACCTCCGGACATGAAATGCGGAATCTTGTATTTCCTTAATAGTACGATTTCCGTTTTCTGTGGGTTTACTTTAAGGCCACTAGCTTTAGCCCATTGGCTAATCTTTTCCAGAGCCTTTTCTATGAGTTCTGCGATTGTATTAAGAAATTTACCTGTTGCCAAGAAGACTATATCATCAGCGTAGACAACTATTTTTACGCCGCACGAATGCATTTTTTAACATTCAGAACGAGATTCCAAAGCAGGGGTGAGAGCACGCCTCCTTAGGGCGTGCCTCTTACCAGAAGTTTAGTTGCTTCGGCAATACCCCATTCTGCGGTTATTGATCTGTTATTTAACAATTTATTTATCCAGCTACTGATCGTTTTATTGATATTGGCAGATTTCAGAGCCACCACAATTGTCTCCGTTGTGAGAATATTAAAGGCTCCTTCTATGTACAGGAATGCAAAAAAAAAGGCAAAGGCTCTGGAAAAGATTAGCCAATGGGCAAAAGCTAGTGGCCTTAAAGTAAACCCACAGAAAACGGAAATCGTACTATTAAGGAAATACAAGATTCCGCATTTCACTAGTGGATGATGCTTCCAAGCAGAAGCGCTACCTAGTGATCGGTGGAGACATCAACGCTCATCACAGTGTATGGGGCAGCAAAGATATGAATAATAGAGGTGAGTCCTTCTTAAACTTCATACTTAGCTCTAATTTATCTATAGCAAATCGGGGCGATATACCTACATATATCGGCCCGACAAATCAAAATATTCTCGACCTATCACTATACACGGAAACTGATACCTGTGTACTTGACAACTGGCAGGTACTGGAGAAACCGTCTCTGTCAGACCACAGGTATATTAGTTTTGAAATCTCTTTCCATAAAAACAATACTGAGAGCCATACAGAATTCCAACTAGTACAAACTGGGAACTGTATGCGAAAACTCTGGAAGCTGCTGTACGTCTGCTTACAAACGTCCTTACGACAAGCTTTGAAAAAGAATGTCCACTAAGGTTCATCCGCAAAGCACTCCACGGCCTTGGTGGAACAAAGAACTGAAAGTGAAGCGAGACGTTGTTCACAAGTCGTTTACTCGTGCCAAACGTACCAACGATGTAAGTGCGTGGGCTGAGTATAGAGATTACCTCAACACTTTCAAAAAAGAATTAAGAAAGGCGAAAAGAGCTAGCTGGAGGAAATTCTGTGGCGACAAGGAAGAAACCTATGAAACAGCTAGACTCACAAAAATCTTAACCAAATCGCCAACACAACCAACACTCTTACGGAATGCTGATGGCAGCTTGACGGAAGATAGCCAGGAAACTCTGGAGTGGCTTCTGCAAACTCACTTCCCTGGCTGTCTTGATCCGGCGGATCGAGTTCCAACCGCAAATACCGACGGGCAAAATCACAACAAGATAGTTCAGGACCTGGTAACGTGGCAACAACTAAGCTGGGCGTTAAGCTCTTTTGACTCAATCAAATCTCCGGGCCAGACGGCATAATACCGGCGATGCTTCAAAAAGTAGATAAGCTGGTAATCCCCTGGTGGATGCAGATCTACAAAGCGTGTCTTAGACTTAACCACGTACCCGTGTCTTGGAACGAATCTAAGGTGATTTTCATTCCCAAAGCAGGCATGATTAGTCACGTTAACCCGAAAGACTACCGGCCTATCAGTTTAACCTCATTCATGCTTAAACCCATGCAAAGAATCCTAGACGTATACATAAGGGAGAATATCGACCCGACGATACTGTCCAAATCTCAACACGCATACACGAAGGGTAAATCGGTTGAAACAGCGCTCCACGAAGTGGTGTTCGATATTTAAAAGTCCCTTCACTACATGGAATTCACGCTGGGAGCATTCCTGTACATAGAAGGAGCCTTTAATATTCTCACAACGGAGACAATTGTGGTGGCTCTGAAATCTGCCAATATCAATAAAACGATCAGTAGCTGGATAAATAAATTGTTAAATAACAGATCAATAACCGCAGAATGGGGTATTGCCGAAGCAACTAAACTTCTGGTAAGAGGCACGCCCTAAGGAGGCGTGCTCTCACCCCTGCTTTGGAATCTCGTTCTGAATGTTAAAAAATGCATTCGTGCGGCGTAAAAATAGTTGTCTACGCTGATGATATAGTCTTCTTGGCAACAGGTAAATTTCTTAATACAATCGCAGAACTCATAGAAAAGGCTCTGGAAAAGATTAGCCAATGGGCTAAAGCTAGTGGCCTTAAAGTAAACCCACAGAAAACGGAAATCGTACTATTAAGGAAATACAAGATTCCGCATTTCATGGTCCCAAAACTGGACAACGAACAACTCATAATCGCTAAGCAAGCAAAATTTTTAGGGATAATCCTGGATAGCAAGCTATACTGGAAATCCAACGTAGTAGAACGCATACGAAAAGCAAATAATGCATTCTATGCGTGTAAACGTAAGTTTGCTAAGACATGGGGTCTAAAACCCCAACTCACATACTGGATTTACACAGCCATAGTGCGGCCAAACATGCTGTACGGAGTCATGGTATGGTGGACCGCATTAGACAAAAAAACGTGTAGATCAAAGTTGGAAAAGACCCAAAGACTGGCGGGACTGGGGGTTACTGGTGCGCTTAGAACAACCTCCTCAGACTCGCTCAACGCCATACTTTCTCTCCTATCCATTGATATATTCGCCAGAAACGCGGCGGCTAAAAGCGCGCTACGTCTCAATCAGAGTAATCAATTGCAAAACAGGAATTTCGGCCACACCTGAATAGGGCTCTCGCTCTCAGAGAGGTCAGACTACTTGGTACCCCGCCTCTCTCTAAACCACAAATACAAGATCAGCATACCAACCAGGGATTTCTGGGCAAACAAGGAGTCGAATCCTGTGGTTGCGATCGACATATACACTGATGGTTCCAAGATGGACAGAGGAGTAGGTGCTTCAGTCCACTGTCCTGAACTGGATACTAATAACAGCTATAAGCTACCAGATAACTGCAGCATCTTTCAAGCGGAGGTTCTCGCAATTCAGAAAACCGCTGAGAGTGCATGTAGGTGCAACAAAATCAATAAAAACATACACATATATAGTGACAGCCAGGCAGCCATTAACGCTCTAGCCGCTGCTTATATAAAATCTTAGCTAGTACTCAGCTGCTTTACGGCATTACAGAATCTGGCTAGTAACAGAATGCTATGCTGGGTACCTGGACACTCTAATATAGAAGGCAATGAAGCGGCATACAAACTTGCAAAGAGGGGAGTAACCCTCGAAGAAGTAAACTCAGGCGAAATTTTCCCACCACTTCAATCGCTTAAAAGATGTCTCGACAATAAGTCACTCGCCCTTGCAAGACGCCGATGGAGTAATTCCACAAAAAGTGAAAAAACGAAAGTCATGTGGGGCACGTATAACGAAGGGAAAACTGCATTGATTCTCAATCTGGATCGTGCTAGGTGCAGGCTGGCAGTGGGTATATTTACTGGACACTGCCTGATCGGGAGGCACGCGGCCAGACTGGGATTAGTATCTAATAGCACTTGCAGAAACTGCAAGGAACCTGGACAGGAAGAGACTTTATGTGTCACTGACACCTTATGTGTCACTGTCCAGCTCTTATACACAAGAGGCATCTTATTTTGGGACAGCCACTCTTTCCAAACCTCGAAGAGATTTCGAAGTGCAGCAGCAGCAAGCTCATTATGTACGCTGACCGCACGAAATCCTTCGACCTTCTCGAAAATAACTCCACGTACACCCCGGGGGTAGCAGCTTCTGGGGTAGTATAACCATTCCGGGTAGTGGTATCGCTAAGGACCCACTGTGGTCTATGCGAGGCTTTGCCGCCACTCAAACCTAACCTAACCTATCACCTGAAAGTGATCTTAGCGAACCTCCATCGAGCTGCAGCGGCCACGGACGTACTTACATGGAGGTTTGCTAAAGAGGAGTTCCCAGTGGCCCTCCTACAGGAACCTCGTGCTACTAAAGGTTAACTTACCTAGGACTTGAGGAATACTTGAAAGGTTAACTTACTTAGGACTTGAGGAATACTTGATTATGATAAAAATAATAGTAGACCGAGAGCTGCAATTCTTCTTTCATCCAAAATAACTATCTAAATATTCCAATTTTCATCCGTACAGATCTCGTAGCTGTATTGGTGAAACTCCCAACCCCAGGGGGTTTTCAAGAGGTCATGTCATTTTACACATTTATGAGTGAGACAGGGCTTGCAATTGTTAGGTCAAGTACTTCCTGGCCTAATGATATTTTCAAAAGTGGGCAATCACCCCTATTTAATATATCTAGATTGTTAGTAGTAAGATATTCCGAAAGTGATTCACCTCTTTTATTTGTATCACTACTACCCCATACTGTGTGGTGGGCGTTGAGATCACAGCCCAGGATAACTGGTAGTTTATGGCTTTTGCTGTATTCCATAAACTCTATGATGGCATTGGGCAGAGCTTTTAGGTCCTCCCCAGGAAAGTAAGCCGAGGTCGAAACAAATGTTTCGGAGTTCGAAACATTTGTTTCGAACTCCGTACTTCTCACGCTGTGAGCTGTACAACCTTTAGAAATCCCAAGCGAACACACTGGACCCAGTATCAGGAAACTCTTAAGTACGAAATAAACTGTTCATAGGTGGCAATCAGTAGTCCAGACTGCATTGACCTCCACGCCGATCAACTTGTAACAAGCATTACCAATGCTTATCAACTAAGTTGACCTATTTCACAAAAGGCTCATTCTATAGATATACCGTGGTGGAATAAGGAACTAGCGGATAAACGCAAGGAGGCAAGGAAGATGTTCAATACAGCAAAGACATTCGGTAGCTGGGTAGAGTACAAAACCACCCTCACCGAATACAACAACCTTCTAACGAAATCCAAGAGGGAGTCTTGCACGAAACTTTGCGAAGACATCACAGATCTTCCAGCGGCCTCTGGACTACAAAAGGTACTAGCAAAAGATATTCCGGCAGATATTGGTTTGCTAGAAAGACAAGACGGTTCTCTAACAACAAGCAGCTCAGAAACACTAGAAATCTTCCTAGCTACCCACTTTCTGGGCTGCAAACTCATCAATAACTCAGAAGATGGAGGCAGTGGAAGTAGAACAACGTCCTACACCACACAACACAGCAGAAGCCTAGCTGGAAAAATTTTCACTCCGGAAAAGATCAGGGTGGCAATAAACAACTTTAAACCCTACAAATCGGCCGGAGTCGACAAAATTTTCCCTGAACTCTTACAACACGGATTAAAGATTCTATGCCCAGTACCGCCCCATAAGCCTTACCTCCTTCTTCATTAAAACAATGGACCGCCACATTAGGACCAGTGCAAACAAGGTTCGACTTCACTATAAGCAACACGCTTACCAAAAAAGGAAGTCAAGTGAATCAGCCTTTTATGACCTGGTAAAGTCAATAGAACAGGCAATTGAATACAAAGGTACTATGTGCATTCCTGGACATAGAGGATGCTTTTGACAATACAGGGCTTGATGAAAAGGTTAACCTTTCTCAAGCTAACCCAAAAACATGGGAGATTCTAGCTGGAAAAATTGCCTTCCGCTCGTCTACTAAAACCAATAAGGGCATCAACGAACAACAGTTATCAGCTGAGCTGAAACAGTTGACGTTGACAGAAGGCAAAAAAAGGCTTAGCGGCGCAGGACGGCGAAGGTACACATACCACCGCCAAAAAGGTAAAAATATGAAAGAGGCGTATGAACTAGCGTGTCTACCAATGGCAGACAACGGCACAAACGGCGACAAGGCTCAGAACACCTTCCACAGCACCACCGACAGTGCACTATACTAAAAAGCAGTAAACCTCTGCCTGTAATAGCAGCCAACAGAGACCCGCAGCAGAGGCTCAGCCCTCCACGTCGGGTACTAGTTATAAGGATGCACTAAAGGGGACCAAAATCGGTATTATACACGCCGAACATCCCCATAAGTTATTATGAGCAGAGCAGCTAGCTGCATAACAAAAATCCATCCTGGCAGCAATTCCAGCAGCTGCAAAAGAGGGAACTCATCCACAATTTGGTGGATTAAGAATCAAACCAAGATGGATGTTAATTACCTGCCTAGATGATATAACAACAAAGTGGCTTGAAACAATTACCACAAAGCTATCAAATGAGTCAACCAAGATTCAGGCCGTCTGGGTTGTGACGTCAACGCCCACCACATATTATGGGGAAGTAGTAAAATAAATAAAAGAGGTGAGTCACTTTTAAATTATCTTACTTCTAACAATTTAGACATAATAAATCAGGGAAACACCCCTACCTTTGTCAATGCTATTTGGCAGGAAGTTCTAGACTTAACAATAGCTAGCCCCTGCCTTTCTCACAAATTGAGTAACTGGAATGTTTCAAAGGAAGCGTCGCTTTCGGACCATAATCATATATGTTTTGAAGTGCAAACCACTCTAAATACTACCTTAAAATTTAGAAACCCAAAACGTACTAACTGGCAACAATACCAGCACTTCCTTTAGTACGAAATAAATAACTCAGAGGTAGAAATCAGCAGCCCAGGCTGCATAGACCTCCAAGCCAACCAACTTGTAAGTAGCATTATAAATTTTCAGTATCTTTCGATTTCTTTTGCCGACTTTTCATTGAATATATATTTAGCTATATCGACTGCACGGGGATGATTAATGTCTCAGCTATTGGATGAGCTTCTCCTGCCAGTGCAATATGATAACTATCAATATAGGATGCTCTAGTGGACTTCTCATTTCTAGTTTTGAAAGTTGAAACAATTAGATTTTGGAACTTTAACAGTTCATACGAATAAAATAATCAGCTTTCGTATGTTTAAACTCTGGATGTACAGTTTCTAAATGACGGCGCATTTTAGCGAAGACCATAGCACTATTTGGAAAAAGTTTGCTGCAATACATACATTGAGGCACATTATTAACATCTATAAAACCAATGGACAGTTACCTTTCATCCTATATTCGTTTCTTAGTGGCAGAAAGGTAACTGACAGTGGCCGAAGATACCTCTTTTTCTGGATTTATGATTGTGTTCTTTTCAGAATCTTTTGATGTAAACGGTCCAGATGATTGCTGAGATTCGGTATCTTTCGCCGTCCCTTTAATAAATAAAATAAAATTCAGTTAATAATGTGTATTCTTCATTATTACAATTAAGTTTTTTAAACACTTCTATATATATATATATATATATATATATATATATATATATATATATATATATATATGTAGGTGTAGGGCTTGAAACTTATACAGGCCAACCTACGTTTGTCCACGTGCTTTAAAATATGTATTGAAACACTGTATTGTCTTAATGTTATAAAATATTTATTATAATCTAGTTATTATTTCTTTTATATTATTAACATTATTTTTAAGTTCAATAAAAACATTATTTTTAAGTTCAATAAATGTAACAAATTCACGTTACTTATGATTTAATTATTCAATATTTATATTTAATTTGATTTTAACTTTTTTAACACAATTTATTTAATTTTAACTTTTTTTAAACACAATTAATTTAATTTTAACTTTTTTAACACAATTAATTTAATTTTTTATCGATACCATTAACTTAATATTTTGCGGCCAAACTGCTACTCATAACTAATAACTGATAACTGATAAACTATCGAGTTTTGATTCCTCATTTATATATTATTTAATAAATTAGAAAATGCAGTTACTTGTTCTCATTTAATTATATCGTGTGATTAGTGACGTAATTATAATGAGAATACAATTAACTGGAATGAAATATATAATTTGTTTTTTGTTAGAATTTATGACAGGGTGTCACTACATCACCCTCCTCCGAGTGAAACGTTGGTATAAGCGTAATGATAAAACTTCTATTTGTGTAAAATTATCATTCGCTGAGTACAACTCTTCGACTTTTAACGTCCGACAGAATGGTGGAAACTCCAAAAGCCGGCTTTAGCCTGTCGATTGATATTGATCGTTAGTATGATGTATACTTTCCGAAGTCGTCGAATAACTCGGAAGGGTCCGTCATAAGTCGGTGTTAGTGTAGGTTTGATCCTGTCATTTCTGACGAATACGAATTCGCAAGTCGTTAGGTCTTTTGGTATAAAAATGTTGCGTTGATCCGTTTTTCGTGTCGGTGTTGGTACTAAATTCCGCATTGTCTCGCGTAACTTGTTTATGAGTATATTTGAGTCAGGTACGTCAGATTTCGGGTCGATAAAGAACTCGCCGGGTAATGTTAATGTTTGTCCGTAAACCAGTTCTGCGGGCGAGCATTGAATGTCTTCTTTAACCGCGGCACGAACACCAAGAAGAACTAATGGCAACTCTATGGTCCAATTTGGAGTATTACAGCGTGCTTTCAACGCACCTTTCAGCTGGCGATGAAACCGTTCGACCAACCCGTTCGACTGTGGATGGGAGGGAGTGGTTCTGGTTCTAAAAACGCCTAACAGTTTCCTGAGCTCTTGGAAGAGTTTTGCTTCGAACTGAGCGCCTTGGTCTGTAGTTACCGTTACCGGAACACCAAAACGAGAAACGTATTGTATTACAAATGTTTTTGCAATAGTCGCAGCAGTCATGTCTGGTATGGCGTACGCTTCTGGCCATCTGGTAAATCTGTCGACGATCGTAACAATGTATGTGTTTCCTTCTGAAATTGGAAATGGACCAACCAAATCCATATGAATATGTTCGAACCTAGCGTTGGGCATGTTAAAAGTTTCGTGTGTCGATTTTGTATGACGATGAACTTTGGTCTTTTGGCACGGTATGCAGGCCTTAGACCAAGAATTCGAGTCACTATTTATGTTTGGCCAAAAATACCTGGAAACGAGTAATTTTCTAGTTGCACGTATCCCAGTGTGAGCCAAATTGTGAAGTGTATTAAAAACGAGTTTTCGTAGCGGTTCTGGTACGTATGGTCTGTTTTTGTTTGTCGATACTTCGCAAAAAATGTCTAAGTTTGCTAATTGAATTTTATGAAGCTTGAATGAGGAATTGGATTTCTCCAAAAGTTCCTTTAATTCAGCGCCAGTCTTTTGTATTTGTGCTATTTTGTATAAGTCGAAACTGTCTGAGTCTATGGTCATTATTTCTGAGAAACGCGACAGACTGTCTGCTACTACATTGTCCTTTCCAGAAATGTGACAAATGTCCGTAGTGAATTGTGATATGTAGTCAAGGTGTCGGGTCTGTCGAGGGTTGCGTTCCGTTTTTGAACATATTGCGTTGGTTAACGGTTTGTGATCCGTGAAAACCGTGAAAACCCTTCGACTGCATATCGGAAATGCTTAATTGCTACGTAGATCGCGAGCAGCTCACGATCGAACGCTGAGTATTTAGTTTCGGCTGTGGACAATTTGCGCGATGCGAGTGGTTGCCAACCCTGTTTCTGTTTTTGTTGTAAAACAGCCCCCAACGCGATATCTGACGCGTCAGTAACTATCGCTAACTTACTGTCTGGTTCCGGATGTGCCAGCATGGTAGCGTGAGCTAATGCTTCTTTGACTCGTTCAAAAACAGGGTTGAGCTCCTCTGGCCAAGGAAAAGATTTATTTTTACCTTTTGTTTTGCTTACTTGCACCAGAAACCTGTAGATCGGCGCGAGATAATCTGCTAATTTTGGTATAAAGCGGTGGTAGTAATTTACCATTCCGATGAACCTTTGAATTTGTCGGATGGAGGAAGGTGTGGGAAAATTTTTTATGCTTGCCACTTTATCTTCTGACGGTGAAATACCAGCTGACGTAATGTGGTGACTGAGGAACTCCAGCTCAGTAACACCAAAAACGCATTTGGACGGATTTATTGTAATACCGTACTCCGATAAACGTTGAAACAATTGCTTGAGGTGCCCTTTATGCGTTTTTGCATCGGGCGATGAAATGAGGATGTCGTCTATGTAGACGAACACGAAGTCAAGCCCACGACAAATCTCATTTATGAACCTCTGAAATGTTTGGGCTGCATTGCGTAAACCGAAAGGCATTCGTCGGAATTCGTATAACCCAAATGGTGTCGTTATTGCCGTCTTATGTATGTCGTCGTCTGCTACGGGTATTAAGTGATACGCGCTTACAAGATCTATTTTTGAAAATATTTTTGAACCATTTAAATGCATACTGAAGTTTTGTATGTGCGGAATCGGATATGTATCTGTCCGGTATAGTATTTGCGTTTAATTGCCTATAGTCTCCGCAGGGACGCCAGTCGTTGTTCTTTTTACGTACCATATGTAATGGTGAAGAAATAGGTGACGATGATGGCTGACAAATACATTCGACCATGATTTCAAATTCTTTCTTTGCGGCGTCGTGGGGAGTCGGGTCTAGTCGGCGAGGCTTCGCAAAAGGTAATCGGTCTTTTGTGGCTATGTGATGCACTACAGAATGTTGGACATCTTTAAAATAATTCGGAGGCTGAGAAAGTTCAGGAAATTGCGCTAGGAGTTTAGAAAATTCATTTTTAATCATGTCGAGCTTAGGCGTTGGCGTTTCGGAAGTAATGGTTAACGTGTGAACGGAGAGATTGGTAAGCGGATCTATTAATTTTCTGTTTGTTAGATCAACTACAATTCCAAATCTGTTTAAAAAATCTGCGCCGATAATAGCCCGGTCAATATCAGCTAATAAAAACTCGTGCGTAAAATTTCTCCTAAGTCCGATATTTACTTTCAGCATTTTTGTACCGAATGTTTTACTTACAGTCCCATTAGCGGCGGTTAATGAAATATCCGAAGTTGTTTGAGATGATTTTGATTTACACGGTAAAACAGATAAATCTGCGCCCGTGTCAATTAAAAATACAAAGTTATTTGTATCATCTCGAACGCAAAGAGCGGCTAGTGAATTTATTAGCACCGGTAGCCGCGACACTCGGTGTTCCAGTTAGTTTGGGTGGTTAGTTGTTGGTTTATTTGTGCACTGGCATTTCGTCGCTTTATCGCCAAACCTACGATGATACCAACATATTGTTTCTGAAGTAGACTTCATGGACGGAGAACGAAATCTTCTGCCTGAGCTACGCCTTGCACTGCGTTCTCGAAATTGTCGATTACCGCGCGTTTTGAAATGATTATTATTATTCGATCCAAAGTCGAGTCTTGCAATTATTGATTCGATTCGCGCTAAACGTGCGTCGAAGTCGGGTAGGGCCGTTGAATGTGTTGCCGTCCTGTTTGCGTCCGTTGATTGTGTGGTAAGTGCAAAAATGGTTGTGCTCTGTTGCGCCTGGTATATTTTGTCTGCAACGTCGGATAATTCTCCAAGCGGTTTGTCGTCAAACGCCGCTATTGCCACGTGGATTATCTGCGGTAACTTTCTTAACCACAGTTTTTTTACAACGCTATCACTAAATGTGGTACCAGTTAATTGTCGCATTTGTCGTAACAATTCCGAAGGCTTACGGTCACCGATATCAGCTTTTTCGATTAATGTCTCGAGTCGCTTTGATTCCGATATCGTATGTCGTTTAATCAGTTCAGCTTTAATATTTTCATAGCTGATAACGGCTGCCGGATCATTTAAGATATCTATAATTGAGTTACAAGATTCTGGTGGCAGTGAAGAAACAGTCAGGCAGTATTTGGTTTCGTCGTTTGTGATACGGTAAACCCTGAATTGTGCCTCGGCTTGAATAAACCATGTGGTTGGGTTTGAAGGCCAAAATGGTGGTAATCGAACACGGACAGAATCAATATCGAATCAATAATTGTATCGAATAAATAATTGTAGCATTTGGATGATTGTTTGTAGTCGTATTCGCTGTCCCTATGTCCGTCCCTGTACCTTTACTGTCATTCATGTTATTGTGTGACTATGTAATTGTTGTTTTCAGTAAATGATAATTGTATATTAAAATATATAAATGATAATTTCTGACACCCAGTAAATGATAAAAATATTGCCAAAAAAAAATTTTAATTTAATTATTAATTTAATTACTAAAAATTTATTTAAGTGTCAAAACAATTCTAATTATAATAATTGTAATAATTGTATACTACCATTTACACCAAGGAAATAAATTCGCTTGTTAAAACATTACTTGTAAAAATTTAGTAAAATTTTTCGTAATTTATAAATTATAGTCCAAAAGCAAAAATTCTCTGTAATTGGACCACCCTGTTTAATAATATATACGCGAATATTAAAATTTTCTGTGTATATTAAAATATATATAAATATATAAATCGTAGCCAAAAATTTTTGTGTATGTATAATAAAATTAAATTAATTGTGTTGCGGGCAAAAACCAATTTTAATTGAAATTGTAATTTTATTAAATTTTAAAATGTATAATTATTCAAAATGTTACGGGCAAATACAAAATTTTAATTTTACTTTTTATATTGTAGAATTTAGATTTATTTTTATATAAATAAAATTTTGGTATTGAATTTCTTGAAATATAATTTATCAATAATATATCAATAAGCCAATTTCAAAATGTAATTTTATAATTTTAATTATTTTTTTTTTTTTTTTTTAAATGTAATTTAAATTTTAATTATACTCGAAAATCCAATACAAAAATTTTATTTTGAATTTAAATTTGGTTTAATAATTGTATTTTGAAAATTTTACTTTATATTTTAATTCAATTTATACCAATAAAATTTATAATATTATACATATTTAGTTATATATATATATATATATAAAAAAAAAAAATATATAGAAATATGAAATATATATTATGTAATTGTTACTTGGGTTGTTTTTCTTGAATTTTCTTTGATGACTTATGTTTTGCTGACTTACTATTGATGAAAATGGTGAAACAACGAATACTTGATTGATGATTTTATTCAGTGATGATTGTTGATCTTGAGTTTTTCTATTGGCAACAATGTAATAATGATGAATTACTGTTGATGAAACAATATAATAATGGTGTACCGTGTACGATGAATTGATGTTGCCCGTTACTGATGTATAATTGTTAAGTTGATTGTTGCTATGCAGATTTTCTTTTGATGTAATAAAATTTTCGTTTTTTTTAATTGAAAATTTTTCTTGTGTATGAAATTTTTGTGTCACAAAAAATTGCATGACATAATATTTGTATTTTTGTAACTTTTTATATAATTTTTCTAATTTTTTTATTGCATGACATAATATTTGTATTTTTGTAACTTTTTATATAATTTTTGTAATGTTAAAATTTTAAGTTGTATAATTTTAATGCATGTTAAAATAACGTCGGCTCTAATTTTATTTAAAATCAAGTAAATGCACGTTTCTAATGATCACGTCGGGGTCACCAATTGTAGGTGTAGGGCTTGAAACTTATACAGGCCAACCTACGTTTGTCCACGTGCTTTATAAAATATTTATTATAATCTAGTTATTATTTCTTTTATATTATTAACATTATTTTTAAGTTCAATAAATGTAACAAATTCACGTTACTTATGATTTAATTATTCAATATTTATATTTAATTTAATTTTAACTTTTTTTAACACAATTAATTTAATTTTTTATCGATACCATTTAATATTATGCAGTTACTTGTTCTCATTTAATTATATCATGTGATTAGTGACGTAATTATAATGAGAATAGAATTAACTGGAATAAAATAGATAATTGATTTTTTGTTAGAATTTATGACAGGGTGTCACTACATATATATATATATATTATATATATATATATATGTCTTGAACTGTTATAATCATTTGATGTTTATATTTAGAATATTTGAAGAATTAAAAGAATATAAAATGCTTAGTTTGGTAAAAGATCCACACTGTGGAAAGACCAACAGAAAAGTTAATAAAAATATAATAAAAAGGCTTAAAAAAATTACAAACATTATTTTCTCACTTTGTAAATTTTATTTTGCTATTTCTTTTCTTTCGTCTTTCTGCCTAGAAATATTTTCTTATTCCTCTCATAACAGAGATAATGACAATGAAAATATAAAAAACTCCCCTTTGGCACAAAACAAACGACAAAGAAAAATATTGAAGTAAAAAAAAGATACTCAAAAAAAAGAATTTAAGAAAATTTTACTAAGTTATGTTTATAATAATTCTTAACAAACATTTTAATATGTGGTATGGTCCAGTGGTTAGCTCGCCAGCTTCAAAATAATTCAACTGTGGTTCAAATCCTGATGTAAAACTTTTTTTATATAAAAAATTATAAAAATCTTTATATACATTTCTTTTTATATGAATCAATAGGCTAAAATTTTAAATGAATTTTATAAATTTTGTGCGAAATAAATAAAATTGAAGAAATGGGTTTAATAAGTGTTATCACTTATAACTTATTAATAAGTGTTAGTTATCACTTATCACTTATTTGTGCGAAATAAATAAAATTGAAGAAATGGGTTTAATAAGTGTTATTTGACCACTCCAACTTCGTCATGGTGACGAAATTAAATTTTTTGATCTGGTTTCTATAATAACACAATTTAAATTATCTATTTGTAATTTGAATATTATTTTAATCTTGTTGGGCAAAAAAAAACTAAAAATTAACATATGATATAATGTCGTCATATGATATTTACTCGAAATTTTTGAGATTTTATTAATTTTAAAAATTAGTTTTGTACGATCAATAGACCAAAGGACTAGTATGAAAATTGTTTAAATAATTATAAATAATAGTTAAATTATAAAAATTAAAGCAAATTTCAAGTAATATTAGGGTTGAATCAATTTTAAATGATTTTTCAAAATTATTTTAATAATAAATTCTAAATAAAAATGATGATGAATTTAGGTTCTCCAAATATAGCATTTCCTTGATTTAAGCGCGTGCGAATTATACGGGTGTTGTTGCTTAAATCATTCCAACAATTAGTGTAAAATTCTTAACACGTTGACAAATTTTATTTATATCATAGTCAGTTTGACTTATATCTATTTCTATATCGTGATATAAAGACTTATTCTGTTTTAACCATACTAAAGTAATATGCAAACGGTTAACGTTGGCATGCAGAGGCCTCATAACATTTTTATTTTCTAACTGCTCAATAACAAAAATCAATCCGCAGTCTTTTAAATATCGAGGTAGTTCATTTAGCACTCGATTTCCTGAACATCTAGCTAGAGGGAACAAAGTAGCTTGTCCTCGAAAACCATAATGCCCAAATCTACCATTAAATTTTGTTTCTTATATACAGTATGATTCTCGATTATAAACGGAGTTCAAGAATTGATAAATTTTCCAGTTCTTTTGGAATATTTACTGGTTCTAAATTGCTTCAGTATGCTCGAGAAGGCTATTAGTGGTCTGAAGATGTTTCTTGCAGCGATCGCATAAAACTAAATCTGTTTTATTTTTTAATTCATCTGGTGAATAGTGTCTAGTGTGTTCGCTTGATATTGCTTTTCGGACAGTTCTTATTTGCCGGGGATACCCACATTTTTTTACATACTACACAAATCCGATCAGCAAAAACTCAAAACGTTAACTTAATATTATCTATGGTTGCGTATCTGGTTCAGACGATGTCTTCTTTCGTCCTCAGTTTCCTTTCAAATTCATTGTTGCTGAGCTGATCTAAGAAGTGCATACAAACGCTCGTCCTTTTCTAATGTTTCAATTTCTTTCAGTTTTTATTGCTCATATTTCTATATTTGTAGCCGCTTTTATTTAAGTTCAGGTCAGTCGTACGGATTTTTTCAGCTTCTCGCTTTTTTCCCAATTATAACTCTCTTTCTTGAAATAAATAATTTTCATCCTGTTTTGAAGAATTCATGATTATTTTTATAACTCTCTTTCTTGAAATAAATAAGTTTCATCCTGTTTTGAAGAATTCATGATTATAACAATTTTATTTGGTATGTAATTTTTGAATAATTTGTTTATTTGTTATATAATAAATTATCAGGTAAGTAACTTATTGTTTTTATTGTATATTATTATTTTAATTAAATATATAAAAAGAATATGATTTGGTGGCCCAGAAATGGGTCGATGGTTACACTTAATATTTTTCACTTTTTTAATAAAAATATTATAAATTATAGTTGACTATATTTATGATAAGAATAGTTTCATTGACAAATTAATATTGACGCTTTAAACTCATCAGCCTTAAAAAGTAGGCCAAATGATTCTAATTCACACACATTGTAAAAAGTAAAGTACCTGTCGATTACAATTTCACGCAGCTATCTATTTCTATTTTCTTTATGACTTCTATTTATAAACGTAATACGGATTTTACCTAGTTATTTTTATTCTTTATTTATATTATTATGTGTGTATGCGACAAGGAAAGCGTTCACCGTCTATTCACCTGAATATTCCAGCGCCGCAACTCAACACACCTCCTCGTGGTGACCACCAGGCAACTGAACTTAGTTCAGGTTAAGCAATGGACAAAACTGAAATAGGATTTGTTACCCCAGGTGGCAGGCCGAAGAAAAAGAAATCTTAGAGTCTCTAGAATCACCTCACCAAATGTCCCTTCCGCTCAAAAAATTTAAGTAAAATACATCATTACAGACGTGTTAATCCAAAAAATTCAACAGATTAGGAACTAATCACAGGTTAATTGCTTAGAGAACTATCGCACCTAATCATAACATTTGTAGAGTAGGTATAGCATCGATCCAAGTACACGACCATGTGGTACACCCGCATTAATGTTGTGTTCGCTAGTTGTATAAGACTTGTATTTAACTTTGTAAGTTCTATCTAATAGATAAGAAGTTAATACTTAGTGTACTTCAGGGGCCAGCTTGCTCCGAATTTTGTACATTAATCCGTCGGGCCAAACTCTGCCGAAAGCCTGAGCGGCATCTAAGAATATGGCTGAACAGTATTTTTTTTCTTCATAGACTTTTCTGATAAACGCTGCTATCCTATGGACTTGCTCGATGGTGCTATGCTCGGCTTTAAAACCAAATTGGTGCAGTGGTATTAGTTGATTATGTTTGATTTTTGGCATGATTTTGTGTAGCAAAACTTTGTCGAACACTTTGCATAGTACTAGCAGCAGCGTGATTGGTCTTTCACCTTTTTGTTGATATTGATATGAAGTTTCGGATAGTTCATTGTCGTTGTTTATATCATGTGTCGTAAATATTGTTGCTAGTTAAATTCCGAAGTAGTACCGTAAAGTTCTGAATGTAATACCCCACCCAATAAAGTACCCCGGATAAACTAATAGAAACATTTTTCTATTTATAGAACCCCGGATACACTAATTAGATTTTATATTTTTCGAAAATTAATTTCGAACTATTCCGATATTGGATGTTATCTAATACTAAAATCATTTTCATGTTATCTATTACTAAACCAAATATAGATGGTGTGAAATTTCATCTAATAAAATAGATTAATTATTAGTCACTTGTCAACAATTTAAACACTTGTCCATCTATATTGTGTAAATAAACAAGTAGGCCGAAAATAAAAATAATCAGTTTTCAAAGTAAACAAATTGTCATTTACATATATACATAATTATCAATTTAAACAAATAGGTATTTATTTGATTTTTATTATCTAATAATTTTAGAAATATAGTAAATAATTTGTATAATATTTAGATATCTGCCGACCTGTGGTATATTAGCTGTATAATTGAATTAAATTTATATTTTTGGCCTATCATCACATTATAGGTAAAGTGTCATTAGTGTTCCGAAATATTATTTTTTTTATTTAGACTTTTATTTTAATATATCCATGTCATCAAAACGGAAACATATAACAATTCAACAGAAATTTCAAATTGTATCGCGAGTAAAAAATGGCGAATCATTGCATTTTTTAGAAAAAGACACTGGTTACCAAAGATCGCAAATAAGGAAATGGGTACGCCTGGAAAATGATTTTCTTGGAATAATAAATAAAAGAAGGAAAAGTAGGGTTACGTTCCAAGCCAAAATTTGTCGAAATTGAAAATGTTCTAGTGGACTGGTTTACAAAACAGCGATCCAAAAAGCTTGTTGTAAATTATAATGAGCTTCGACGACAAGCAAAAAAAAATAAATGGGTACGTCTGGAAAATGATTTTCTTGGAATAATAAATAAAAGAAGGAAAAGTAGGGTTACGTTCCAAGCCAAAATTTGTCGAAATTGAAAATGTTCTAGTGGACTGGTTTACAAAACAGCGATCCAAAAAGCTTGTTGTAAATTATAATGAGCTTCGACGACAAGCAAAAAAAAATATCAGAAAATATTCCAAACTCACCAGAAACTGGGGTATTTCATTGCAGCAACAAATGGCTTCGAAATGTATGTCGCAGAAACAAGATTACTTGGAGAAAAATAACTCACCAAAATCAACAGTATAATTGTACGGCTAATGAATTATACAACAAAGTTCAAAATTATTTAACAGCCATAAATATGAAAACAATTAACTTTGCCAAAAACTGTATTTACAACATGGATGAAACGCGATGTTATTTTGATATGTCATATAATAGATATAGAACGTTACATTTTCAAGGTGAAAAACAAGTTGATGGCTTAGATAGGGGACATTGCAAAAATCGTTTTACTGTTGTTCTGTGCATCTCTGCTGCAGGAAAATGGGTGCGTACTCTTATTATACTAAAAGGATTAAAAAAAATACCAAGAGTTAATTTGCCAAAAAACATCGATCTTTGCGTTAGTTTGGGTGGTTCAATGACCACAGATTTAATGGTACGTTGGTTGAAAACATGTTTTCATAAAGAAAGCAGTTTTTTTGGTACTGAAAAGTTACTTTTAATAATGGACTCTTATGGTTGTCATTTAATGGATGAAGTGACAAACGAACTAAAGAAGCTATGTAATGCAGAGCCAATTATAATTCCTACAAAAACTACGTCATTTTTACAACCATTGGATGTTTCAATTAACTCTCCATTTAAAATATTTATGAGAGCAGCTTGGAATGATTGGCTTATAAATGGTAAAGAGGAATGTACCAAGAAAGGATACAGGAAAAAACCGACTTATCAAGATCTTGTGAATTTTACAGCTTCAGCTTTAAAACAAATTTCACCAGAAATCATTGAAAGGTCATTTGAATGTTGCGAAATTGGTGAGTTTGGAAAAGCAATCTGTTTGGAAAAACTGAATAATGGACTTCAGACTGTTCTTAAATCTCGCGAGGACGCTCCTGAATTAAATATGTCTGAAAATTTTACTGAACCATATGAAGCAACGAGCTGGTGGGGATTGAATTTTACTGAACCATATGAAGCAACGAGCTTGTGGGAAGCTAATGTAAATTTAACTGATTTTGATGATAACATAGAATCTTTAGATGTAGATTGTGATAGCCAAAGTTCTTCTTCTGATGATGAATATATAAGCCAGACTTCTAGTGAAGTTGATACACAGGAGCTTTTTACATTAGTTCAAATGGTTAAAAAAAATTAACAAAATCTAATCGGACTATGTTCCTAAATGCACCTAGGTAGGTACAGTTTTTTTATGATTAAAGAATTATGATTTTGTTTTTTGAATGGAGAAAAATATAGTTGTTTTTGTTTTTTTTTGTTAAATTGTGTTAATTGGGTTTATTTTAATATTACTAGGTACCTGTGCAGAATCTATCATATGTATGCATAGGTAACAATCATATCTCTGTTGTGTTCCGAATAGTGTACCCGGTTATAAATAACAATTAAAAAACCCTGATATACTAATTGGATTTATTATTTTTTCAGAATATTGGCATTTTCGAATTAGAATACCTGGGTATTATATTTAGAACTTTGCGGTAGTTAATCCAGCTAGGTAATTTGTAAATTTTTCAGTAGCGTTTTTAATTTGAATTCAGCTTGTGCTAGAGTTGCTTTTGCTGAAGGTGATCTGGTATGTTGCCATTTTCTTCTTAGTCGACGGTTTTCCAGTATGACTTCTTCAATGTCAGTAGCGATTGTCAGTATTTGCTCTTTGTTTCTTGGAGACACGATTGGTTTTGCTGCCAATGAAGCTTCATTAATTAGCCCATTGAAGTTAGTTAACGCGTTGTTTATGTTGAATTCAGTATTTAATGGAATGTTCAGTTATATGTGCGACCTGATGAATTTCTTGCGTTTAGTCCAGTATGTAGCTTTGTTTGTTAAGTTGTTTCTCATTATATCAGTCATTATACTCGACATATATTCTATTAATATAGGTGAATGGTCAGAAGAAAGCTCGTCCAATGCGTATGATGTTATTTTGTTTCTGTTGATGTTTTTTGTTATGGCAAAATCCACCAGGAAAGGATTTTTTGTCTATCATTTGGCCAGTAAGTAGCTTGACTACAGCATGCAACGTCATATTATTGTGTAATGTAAGAAATTGGTCTAATTCTAATTTGTGGTGATAAACACCTTTTGGCTTCCAGTAACAAATCTTCAAATAGTTCATATTACAGGTGAACATTTTTGTATTAGCATATTCTGGTTTCTGATGAGTTCTTGCATCATTTGCTGCATTGTGGTTATAAACAGCATCATAGTATGCATAAATGTATTTATTGCTGCTACAAGGCCGCTTTCTTTACTTTGCACGTTGTATTGACTTGTGTTCTCCCCCATAACAACATTCGCATAGGATGTGGACGGATTAACAGCTGCGGAAGTAGTTATTGGAGCTATATTACTGTACGCGGGAGCATTTTTGGCTTTTGGTTGGTTTTTCGCTTCAGTTCAAGGTATACTGCACAACCCCTGTAGTTGGCCGTGTGGTTTTTGCTGCAGTTACTACTCTTTTTCATGTTTGCATCATTTTTAGGTTAACTACATATAGACGTTTAGTGGAGATCACCGCATATGACGCAAACTGCTGGTAATTTGCAATACCCCTTTGTCTGCCCGAACTCCTTGGCAGTTACTGCACTGGATAGGTCCGTTGCGTTTGCGAGGTTCCTCAATGTATATTCTTCTATTCAATAAATATCGAAGGTAGGTCGGACGTATATTTTCTTTTTTTAATACATTGGGTTCTATTTCCACTCCGTATAAAGGTTGTACTTCTTTGAACCCGTTAATCATATTGTGTACACTTTTGATTTCCTTTCTCTTCTAGCGCATATTTTATTTCAGTTGTAGGACAATCTTTTTCAATTCCTTTTATAATTATTATTAGACCTTTGCTGGATTTGAGTTGGTACGTGTAGAAGTTTTTGTTGAGTTCTTCAAATTTTGTGATGTTTCTATAGTTTTCGATTTACTTGTATTTTTGTTTCATAGATATTTCCTTTTTTTACGTTAACTACGTAGATCTTCTTTGCTCCAATTTGATTTGACACAATATCAATAAGAGTGGTGGTATTTTTCTTCCTTAGATAGTTGGCGGTGGTTTGACTATCTTCTGATAACTCTTCACCATCTTTTTTTTCTTCACTGCTCAATGTGTTGAATCTATTTTCACTTCTACTAGTAAAAGCAACACTATGTGTTTTTTTTTCACCGCATTTACAGTTTTGGCCGACATTGGACTTCGTTTACGTTTAACAACGGTAATATATCTGTCTAGCCCAATTTGCTTGGAAGAATTATCAGATACTTCTAATGTTTGCTTCGTAGCGTTTATTTGTTTGTACAACTTTATCAAAAAAAAATCCGTTTGAAGTGATAAGTATGACAAATGAAGACTTCTTATCATCTGAAAGCATGAAATCCAGTATAATGCATCGGAACAAAGATCAAAATCATATTGTTATTAATTAGTTTAAAATAATATAGTTAAGATATAAAATATCTGATCCATTAAAACAAATTTTTAATTATTTAAATTCGGAAGAAAATTTTGCGATTTTAAATGTCAAAAAGAAATCATTTTCACTTCCCGATGTTTTAAGCCGAAATTTAGCCTATGCAATTGGGCGAAAAAAATTAATTGAAAACAAAAGATTTAATGGATTTTATTCCACCTGCACCTACCTGTACATCACAGTTTTCGGCCTACGGAAAATGATGTTGAAAAAATCATTTTTACTGATGCGGAATAAGAATAATTGTTTTTTTATTACTTAATTGTAAAATTATGTTGCAAAACTCATTTTTAGAAATTCGCAATAATAAAAATAGTTGTTTTTTAATTATTTCGTTACATTTCATGAAATACACTTTATTTTTTATATAATTAATTTCATTTCGGCCTAATCCACTCGTTTTTCAATTTTTGTAATGCCAAAGTGGCCTAACGCACATAAAACTTTTTAGGTTTAAAAGTTGACGCACAAAAAAAATATAAGAAATTAAAGACCTCAAAAATTTAAGTAAATAAGTTGTTTGACCTCAATATCATTTTAATAGCTTTTTAACTAACTTGGTCATGTCTGTCTCTTTCTCTGGCACACAAGTTTCTTATATTAAGTTTTAAGATAAACGAATTAGACATGTGGTATGGTGTAGTGGGTAAGCCACCAGCGTCAGAAAAATTTAACGATAATGATTGAAATTTTAAATTATTTTTATAAATTATTAAATAAATTTTTTTCCTATTTCTTTTGCGTTGTATTGCGTCATCTCTTTAACTCAGTTTCAATACCCAGATGCAATAATAATTTTTTTTTAAGTTATGATATTGTTTGAAATTTGTAATAAATTTTATAAATTATATAAGAAATTACTAAATAAATAAATAAATTAAATAAATAAATATAAAAATTTGTTATCAAGTATTATCAAATTTCTTTAATTTTAATTTGATAACATTTACTAACAATATTTCTTCATTTTTATTTATTTAGTAATTTATTACAAAATTTATAAAATTCATTTAAAATTTTAACCTATTGATGTATAAAAAAAAATTTAGATAAAAATTTTTATAATTTAAATATTACTGACACTATCAGGATTTGAACCACAGTTAAATTGTGTTGAAACTGTCGACCTAACCACTACACCATCCCATATATCGAATTTGTGTCTCCTAATACTAATTATAACATAACATAGAAAAATTTTCTTAATTTCTTTTCTTTGAGTATATTTGTTTATTTTAATATTTTTCTTTCAAATTAATCGATTTACGATTTATATATAAATCTATTAATATATTTATTTATAGGGATCTCAGAACCATAATGGCGTATCCCATTTGTGTTTTTTTTTATTATTACTTAGAGAAATTACTGTAGAATCATGTGATATTCATTTGCACTTCTAAAATTCGTTACTTCATTTCTACTTTTTAAGATCTTTATTTTGGCACAATGAAAATTATATAATTTATTAAAATTATATGTTTTTTATTTTAATAATAGAAAACGAACCACAGGGATAAAATGTTTTGTGGCAATTTATAGTACGTACGTTAAAAATTATGTAGAATTAGCTTTGGATCATATAAAAAGATTTATAATAAATGTTTTAACAACATTTGAAAATATCGTATTTTTTAAAATGCGATTTTCTTGATAACTATGACTGTTAATTTTGTTTTGGTGTCAGTTAACGTATAGACTATCTTTCTTTAATTTCCAATTAATAATACTTTTTATTAATTACCAATTAACAATTACTGAAGAATTCCACACAACTATAATTTAACTCCTTTTTATCTTTCGTAATTTATTTTATATTGCTTTATTATGAATTTAATTTAATATTTTAATGATAAAATATCATAAAAATTTTTTTTTAAAAGTTTATTAAAATTAAAGAAAAAGAGTTATTTAGCTAGCAGCTATAGCTATATACATTTTAAATAAATTAAGTACTAAATTAATATAAGTAAGGAGTACATTAAAATTAAAATTTACTTAAATTATAATGTCAATAAAATGGTTTCGTCAAAAACATTCAGTTTGATTAAATTTCATTACACTATTCAATTAAAACCATTCTGAAAAAGAAATTAAATTTGAAACGTGGTCTGTGTATATTTTCTTAGAACTATAAGAATAAAATATATATTATCAATTAAACTTTGAAACGTGATGTTAGCTGAACCCATATCAAAACCAAATAATCAATATAGAATTAAAATTTCTTGAAGCATAATGAAAAGTTAATTAACTTTTTCGCATATTTGATCAATATTTGAACAGATTAATGAATTCAAAAATGGTCAATTATTTTGTGCGCCGATTACAAATAAAATATTTAAAAAACAATTTCGAATTGAATAGTTTTTAAACAGACTTTCGAAATCATTAAATAGGGGGGTAAATTATATGATTTTAATTAATATTTCTTCAATAATTAAGCAATCTTTTAATATAACATTATGTTTCAAAATAAAACAAGCTCTGTGACTTAGTCGCTAAAATCAGCAAAGGTAATTTTTATATTTAATATTAGTGTCTCAATTTTTCATTAATAAATTTTAGTTTAACCTTCAAATATTACTAAATATTTGTTTTTTTCTCAGATATTTTTTATTTATTTTATTTAATATTTTTTTTTTTCAGATATTTTTTGAATTATATTTGCATTATAATTCATAATATTATATCATAAAAAAAATATAAACATGATCATTATTTTAGTTTCATTAATGCAATGCTCCATCACAGGATTCTCTAAATTATTATTTTGTTTTTAATATAATTTGTATTTTAACTTAACATTATTTTATATATTTGTATTAAAAAACGAAATTTTTTGTTTGTTTTATATATCGTCGTCGTTGTGTGAAAACTAACTAAGTCCATTTTTAGGGAAAATGTGTTAAGGGTACCAAAAAATTACTAAAATTTCAAAGTATCATGGATTTAGTCGGTATCACGGATTTAGTATCATGGCTTTTACAAAAAACCGACTATTTTATATTTTTTTTTTCAAACTTACATACTAAAAATTCAAACTTACATACCATTTCTACTGTTGTGTTTCTACTTTTTAATTTTGGAATTGTCCAGCGGAACTCTAAAACCCTTAGTAATAATAACATATGGTTTTTATTATTATAATATTTTATATGCAATTTGTTGTTGTCATACATAATTGCATATGACGATTTACTAATTGTTGTTGTTGTTGTATATTTTTTCATACAAGTCATACTGTGTACTGACCTTGTTATGAAATCTGATACATATAAATATATTGTTATAATTAAAATATTTAACATAATTTAAAAATGCCGATCATGCATATTCAACATATGAAATTATTTTGGTTTAAAGTAAATAAACGTATTTGAGTTCAATGTAATTGCATTACACAACACTACTTAACTAATAAACTAAAACAAAAACTAACTAACTTATGCATTATGCTAAAACATTATTTTTCAGTGAATATTTGATTACCAAAGTTTGTTAAGTATCTAACCAATAGAATTTCTTTTTATTTGAAATAAACTTTATGTCTTTTAGAGGGATGTCAATATTGTATCTGCAGAGTGCTAATGTGTTCAAGTTTGGTTCAAATGTAATTTGTTTTTTGTACTTCTTCTAAATGCATGATAAATTATTGGTATATTATTATGCTCAATATATATATGGGCGTCTAGAAACATAAACGCGGTGGTATGAAACCAGTTTTTAAAGTTTCATAAATGTATCTTTCGTCTGGGTATACTGTGTGTGCTATTAAGCTATTCTCGAGTATAGTTGGTAATTTGACTAAATGTTTACGGATTAAATGTATAATAAATATGCCTTTTCTAGATATTTTTGCTAAATTATAAATCGTTTTATTAAAAACATAATGCGGAATTTCCCAGAGCACGCTCTCAGGTGTTTTCTTTCTCATTTTCTATATGTTTCCATAATTGATGGGAGAATATTATACCATATTTGGCAACCGTATGTCAAAATTGGCCTGATAAGTGCTTGATAAGCTAGAATTTTAACCCTTGCGACTAGGTGTTTTGACTTAAATATTTTTTGTGCTATTGCATATGCTTTCTGGCTCCATCTATTTCATTTTTAAAATGCTCAGCAAAATTTTTATGCTCAGCAAATATTTTACAGTTTTTTTGTTTATTAAGTTAATATTGTCAGGTGTTTTTTTTTTTTTTTTTGTTTGTTTCCTTTTACCCCTCTTGGGTAAATGGAAATCTATCGTTGCCTAGAAACAACGTCCGCCAAATTCTCCTGTGGTGTAGTGGTGAGGAACTTTTACTAGTTTTTAGTTCCTGCTTTTTCCAAGTGGCACTTCCTGGGTTCCACTTTTTTGATGTTTAGAAGGCCCAGGGGGCTCCCATAATGGTTTTTTCTTGGCGGAGGTTGGTTGCCTGTAATTAATAAATCGAATAGTATTTGAAAAGACCTCGATGAAAATTTTCGTCCTTCAACTGGATTCGAACCAGGAACGTTCTGGTTGGTAGATGAGCACTCTAACCACTACACCATGCCACCCCATTGTCAGGTGTACATATATGAAATTTACGCCAATTTTGTCGTACGTCGTTGTCACTTTAATCTAGAGTGTTTCTAAAAAGAATAACTTCACATTTTCTAAAGTTAATTTTCATATTCCAAGAATTAGCATAGACTAACACCTCATTAAATAGTGCTTGTAAATCTTTTTGGATTATTGATACTTTTTTATCAGCAACATAAATTACTAGATCGTCGCAAAAGCTAAATTAAATTTCGATTCTCTATTAAAATCTTGTAAGAACGAACTCATGAATATATTAAACAATGTTGGGGAGTTCACAGTTCCTTGCTCTAATCCGTCTGGTACATAAAATGTTTTATTAGAAGCAGTATTACCCATATTAACCTTGAAACTTTTATCAGAGATCATATCTTGGATTATCCCAACTAAATGCGTCGGATAATTATAATTGATAAGTTTATATATTAATCCAAACAGAATTAAATGCCGTTTGTCCAAACAGAATTAAATGCTGATTCAAAATCCACCAGGCGCGCCCCAACACAATTTTTTTTATTTATTTGCCAACATATGTCTGATGTTAGTTTGTTTATAGCAAGAACAGCAGAATGATTTGAACGGAATCCGAATTGGTTATCAGGAATAATGCTTTTGTTTTCTGTGATATCTACTATATATTTATTTAATATATTTTCAAAAACCTTACTTATATTTGATAGCATACTAATTGGTCTGTAGCTTTTGGGGTCACCAACTTCCTTACCAGGTTTTTTAATTGCAATCACCTTAGATTTCTTCCATGTTATTGGGAAGTAACAATTATTTAATATATTGTTAAATATAGTACAATATTACGCAACAATATTATGAGGTAAATTCTTTAGAATTATGTTTGGAATACCATCTGGCCCTAATGAAATTTTATTATTTAATTTTCTGAAAGTATCTTGAACATTTTCTAGCAAAGCAAAAAAATTATCTTTGGTTTGATTTTTTGCTAGCGAATTTGCTTTCATATTATTATTAAATAATGTTAAATTATTAATCATTTAGCGCTCCGGCTGTTCACACGGCCGGTCTATGAGATATTAAAATATCATTTTTATTTGTTCATAAGTTTTTTTCAGTAATTTATATATGTTATACTCACGATTTTAATTTTAGTTCAGCTACCAAGATTTCTTGCCATAGAAAAGTAAATCATTAAAATTTTTAATAATTTAGTATATTCTTAACAATATTTTTGACTTACTTTTTATAACAAAAAAACTCAATATTTAAGCAACTCTAAAAAATCCACATAATAAAATTAAACTAAATTATTAAAAATATTAATGATTTACTTTTCTATGGGACAACCAAACAACGAAATTTTATTATGAAAAACTGAAATATAATTATACCAATCAAATACGAAATTGTTACGAAATTGTTTTCAGACTGGCTAAAAACCAACAAATTTTGCGGAAAAAAGCGGTTTGTATCCAGTTAAATTTGGATTTGTAAAAAGTTAATTCTTTTTATTGCTTAAAAAAAATGTATTTGAAAAAAAATCTATTTAATAATTTATAAAATTTATTTAAAATTTCAATCATTATAATAATTAAAAAAAGAATGGATACGTCAGGACTTGAAAGGGAATTATATCTCTGATGCTGGTGGCTTACCCACTACACCATACATATCTAATTTGTTTATCTTAAAACTTATTATAAAAAACTTGTGTGACAGAGAAATAGAGTTGAAGTTAATTAAAAAGCATTTACCATATTCACGGACGCATGGAAAATGTGATGATACCCGCTGGGGTCACCTACAATAACTCAACTGTTTGAAGACTTAGAGAAAATTTATAAACACAGTATTTTTTAAAATAGAAAAAGAAAAAACCATGCATACTTGAAATAAAAACTATATTTTGTCGGGTTTACCCGACATGACCTATTAGATATGTTAAACACTACGTTTATGCTATATACGCTTTGCGGTAAAAGCCGAAATGACCTGTGTCATAATATTTTCATATAACTAGGTCAACGCGGCTATCGCCTGTATCTAAGATTCTTATCAAAAATAATTATAACTCATTTACACGAATAATTAAAAGAAAAATAATTATAGAAATCAGAAAAAAGTAAGCCTTTAATTCAGAATAAACAAAATCATAAATATAACAATAAGAAATTCAAAATCATAATAACAAAAAACATAATAATAAGAAACATAATAATAAAAAGTATAATAATAAGAAATATAATAGTTTAATCTGCTTTCTGATTTTTATGACACTTTTCAAAATATGGAACAACACAAAGAGCTGCTTTACCATCACAATCTTTACATTGATAAGACGTTTCTTTCCGTAGATTTTGTTTTGAACAATTTTTACAAGCGTGAAAATATGTTTTTCTTGTATAGTTTGCTCGTGGTGGTATTTTTTCTTGACAATGTTGCAAGCTAGTTGATGAATCTAAAGTAACAGTATGTGATGCTAATATTTGTTGGACATCTTCTTAGGTGATTACCAGATAAATCTTTTTCCACTAGATTTGGGCCAGTTAAATATGGTGAAATGTTTAGGATTGATGTAATAAGTTCTTCACTGAATTTTAAAAATGATGTATTCGAATTTGTAAGTTTTTTGTAAATAAAAGATTAATTTCAAACAGAAATGTCAAGTAAATGAAAAATAACCTTCTTGTACCATCTGATACTTTTTCTGTCAATACCAGACATATTATCTGCGTATAGTTTAATTTCTTTCGGCTATATTTTATTTTGACCAAATTTATTCGTAGTTTCTTCGATTGCTGGATGTTGTGCAGCAGTAATCATTAGTACGGGTCTCTTGTTTTTCCATTTAGAAATGTATATGCTACCCTGACGCCTCCATATAATTCATTTTTTTTTTTTAACTTAAACATATATATTCTGTTGGACCTTAAAGTTCCTGTGGTATATGTTTTATATGTTAGTAGTTTGTTTGCGCTGTTGTAGTAACAGTATGTGATGCTAAGTTGTCCATAAATATATGATGGGCTTTCGATAAATATGGTTGGAATAATCTTAATACCAGGAAATCAATAGCCATCACACGAACATACTTCATAAAATTTTATGCCATATTTGGCTTTCTTACCTTTATTATATTGGCGAAAACAAAGTCTACCTCTATGAAGAAGCAATGATTCGTCCAATGCAATATTTTTCGTTGGAGTGTAAGCTGTTTGAAATGAACCCAACAAAATATTCAGTAAACTTTAAATTTTTTTCAATTTGTGGGATTTCGTAATTCAGCCAACGTAGTAATTGCTCAAAACGTCTACCTGACAGAGTTGCTTGAAAAATAGGTTGATAATAAAGAGGATTATTAGTAAAACATGCCCTTATACTAGGGCTGGGACTTTGACACAAGGAAAAAAATTTCAAAATTTCATCATTCGTTGTCTCTTTAAATTTTTTTAATCTGGAATTTCGTGTGTTTATTTGTGAACTACTTAATTTATTCCCATATGCATGAGTTTGGTCCTCTATTAATTTTATAGCTTCGTCATTAAAAATATGTTTGAAAACATCTATTGGTTTTGAATTCGCTCCATATATATATATATAATTAATAAAATGAATACATATAAATATATATATATATATATATATATATATAAATATATATATATATTTATATATATATATATATATATATAAATATATATATATATATATATATATATATATATATATATATATATATATATATATATTAAAATGCATTAAAATAGATAATGAAATTATATTGCTTGCCAATTTGTATTAATATTTTGAACCAATTATAGGTTGAATTTCCCTCTATGTATACATATAAATTTTCTGTATAAATAAGCAGAAATTATATATAATTTTAATCAAATATAATTTTGAAAAATTTTCTTTTATGTAAATTATATTATTGGCTTAAAATTACTTTATTTAAAAACTAAACTACTTGCAAATATATATAAATTTTATATTATATCAGTTTTATTTATCCAATTAGTAAAATTATACATTATTGGTTCATTATTTAAAATAAAATTTAATGAATACTCAAATATTAAATTTGGTTCTATTCAATATACCAATTATAACATCAGAATTTACTATAAAAGTCAAAACTTACTTTAAAATTCAACAATATTTTGGAAACTTTTGAATTAAATGCAATCAAATTGAAAAATGTCGTACAAACTTTTCTATATTATAATTTCTTTGTCACTTTCTATAAATTTTATTTGTGCTACGAACACATTTATTAATCCAATTAAAGCACTTTTAGGAAATATTCAAAAGCCATTAAAATTAACAGCAATGGTATGTTGGGATTTAGGTATCAAATTGTATTTATACTTTAACTTCAATTATTATAATTAATTTTTTTTGCAGAAGCTCGTCTAGAATTTACAAAAGAATTTTTTAAAACACCATCAACTGAAATTTTTCCTTTTAAATTAGCCATTACTGAATCAATTATTTCAAAATTTCCTAAAGTCTTGGATGAACATAATCAATTAATTGTTTTAGACATAAGTTGCAATCAAACAAAAAAGTTACTTAAGGATGTATTCATTTTATTAATTTTTTTTTGAATTTATATATTAATTTTTTACTAAATTTTTTTTATTAAAGATTGGTCCGAAAATAAGTCATAATTTTAAGTACATATTAATAGATCCAAAAATTGAGGAGACAGAGGAAAATGTAGAACACCAATTTTTCGAAATATTCAATGATATCCATGTGCTATCAAATAGTGAAATATATTGTATACACCAAAAATCAAACAATGTGTTCGTAATTAATCAAGGTTCACAATATTTCTATAAGTTCTTTCATAATATTATAATTTATAGTAATATGCTAATTACAGTCTACCGCAGTTCTGTTGGCAGCAAGTTAAAATTTGACCGTTTTGGAGAGTACAGCAATTATCATTTTTCGAGACAGAATCGAATACGGAACAGGTATAATCTTCAAAGGACAAAATTGAGGGCAACTTTAGTTGTAACTAACAATGCTACACTGTTTCATTTAAATGACTATCAGTAAATTTTATAATCCATTTCTTTTATTATCTTGTAAGTTTATTTTTTTAATTTGTAGTGATCGTCACATTGATACAATTAGTAAGGTTTGCTATTTTCTAACAAACTATCTAGTTGCATATTTGAACGCTGAAATAAATTATACATACGTAAATTCATGGGGTTATAGGGATAATGAAACGGGCCGTTGGAGTGGAATGATTGGTGATTTAACTGAAAATCGTTCTGATATTGGAGCTTCAGCACTTTTTTTTACAACAGATCGAATATCAGTTATTGAATATATTACAATGCCAGCACCAACTAGATCTAAATTTGTTTTTCGATCACCAAAACTTTCTTATACTGATAATGTTTTTTTATTACCATTTGATTCAGTATAATATTTTTTAAATGTAATTCATTTCTGGCATTTATCTATTCAATTTCTAGCTTGTATGGTATTCATTAATTGGATTAATTATTGTTACGGCTATTTCGCTGTTAACGGCATCTTGGTTGGAATGGAAAATGCCATTAGCAGATCCAGTAATTTCACTTATAAAATCTTTTTTCTAATCAGAAAAAATTATGAATAACTTAAATTTTAGGAATATTTTGATGCTGGTAATTTAAGACCATCAATTTTGGACACAAGTTTCTTAGTTTTTGGCGCAACTTGCCAGCAAGGCACATCAGTTACACCGAAAAGTTTTACAGCTAGAATTATTATGATCATAACATTTACTATTTTAATGTTTCTGTACACAAGGTTTGTTTGTTAAAATTATTGCTAAAATATAATAATTTTTTTATTTTAGTTACTCCGCAAATATTGTTGCACTTTTACAATCTCCGTCAAATAAAATTAAAACTTTAGAAGATCTGCTTCAATCTAGATTATCATTGGGAGCTGATGATACTGTTTTCAATCGATATTATTTTACTGTACTATTGTATATTTACAACTTTATGAAAATTTCATAGCATTATTTAACTTTTTTTAGCATACCAACGAAACAACACGAAAAAAAATTTATTTTGAAAAAATTCGTAATCGTAACGGATCTGAGAATTTTTTACCATTAGCTGATGGTGTTCAAAAAATTCGTGAAGGGCTTTATGCTTTTCATATGGAAATAGGTGCTGGTTATAAAGTGGTTAGTGAAACGTTTCGAGAAGATGAAAAATGTGGTTTACAGGAAATTCAATATTTACAAGTAATTGATCCTTGGTATTCTATTCAAAAGAATTCATCGTATAAGGAACTATTTAAAATTGGGTATGATTTTTATGCATATTATAATTAAACAAACGTTGAATAATTAGTGTGAACCCAAAATTAATTTTATAATGGAATTGTGATAATAATTCCAGTGTAAAATATGTATAGGTAGGTCTGTAAAATATCACAATTAATTTTCCTTTTTTTCCAAAAAAAAGTATGATGAAAATCAAGGAGAATGGATTACAAGAACGTGAAAATTCTAAATTGTATACGAAGAAACCAAAATGCGTTGGTGGTGGTAGTAAATTTATAACAGCTAGTTTAGTTGATACTCGTCCTGCAATTTTAGTTTTGATGTGGGGATTCTTCATAGCAATAATTATTTTCCTACTAGAATTGATTATCTCGAAAAGAGAATCCTGGAAATTAGTAGGTAAAAGAAATGGGTAAAAATTAATATAAATTAATTATGAAGTAAAAGTGTTTAATAAATTTTTACTAAATTAATTTTAAAAGGATAAAAAGAGTTTTAATTTTTTCAGGACTATAGAGATATTATACATTTAAAGATTATTTCTGATGTACTTTATGTTTTCGTTTAATTTAAATGCTCTGAAGCTAAAATATTTTGCTTTTCCAATATAAAATTTCGGACCTGCAGGCAGCGGAAGCACCAAACATAGTGCGCCAAAGCCAGCAGGTTCTAAGGGTAGCGGAAGTAGTACCAGCTGTAGTACCTCCTCCACTGCCAAAAAACGCATAGAAACCTCGCATCTACTATCAAGAAGGAATACTAGAACATCAAGTTTATTCTGGGCAAGATCGCTCATAATGAGGCTGAAGGTATTGTAAATGAAAGAGATGCCGACGACAAGATAAGATACACCGATGTTGTGCGCAGGTACGAGTTGCATAACACTGAGAATATTCTAGCTAAAAGGGACAGATTTTAAGATGAGATTAGTCCCGGTGCACATAGATCAAATGTGCCTACAGCGAACATCCATAGTAGCGCAAAGACGGCACCACCTAGGAACTACAACGAGGTTGTAAAAGACAACCTTTGTGTTGCAGTCATGGACGAAAGAGCCAGCAATCGCCAAGTATCGGCCGATTTGTGGGTAAAACTGGAAGCGAAGCTATCAGAGATAGTTATGGAGCACATTCTAGGAGGTACTGGGGGGGCGCTCCCCTGCTTTAATTCATCCGACGTGGTCAGAGGCTACAGGGTAATTAAATGTGAGGATCAGTTCTCTTTGAATTTTCTTAGCAGCAGCGTACCTAGGATTGCTGACGTGTGGGAGGAAGCCAAGATTGGCCTAATCCCAGCTAGTGAAATCCCGAGAAAACCCAGAGCCCAATATCTCTCCTACCAATTTTATCAAAAGTATTTGAAAAAATCCTTCCGAAAAGACTAAAACCAATTATAAATGAAATGGAAATGATTCCGAACCATCAATTTGGTTTTCGAGAAAAACACTCCACCATCGAGCAAGTTCACAGAATAACGAACATAATTGAAAAATCATTAGAAGAAAAAAAAGTGTGTACCACAATCTTTGTTGATATGGCCCAAGCTTTCGATAAAGTGTGGCATCAAGGATTGATATTCAAATTGAAAGCAATCCTTCCGAAACAATTTTCGGAAATCTTGGAATCATACATAACAGATAGATATTACAGAATAAAGCAAGAAGATAGTTATTCTGACATTAAAGAACTTAAAGCTGGAGTTCCGCAAGGGAGTGTATTGGGACCAACCCTGTACTTACTATACACTTATGATCTTCCAGTTTTAGGAGTGAATACAACAGCTACATTTGCAGACGATACGGCAATATCGGCAGTAGGAGAAAACAATACAGAATCCACAGAAAAGGTACAAGAAGCATTACTACATTTAGAAAATTGGGCAAAGAAATGGAGGTTAAAATTCAACGAATCAAAATGTGTACATGTAGATTTCACAAATAAAAAGATAGAGTACAAACCTGTGTATATAAATGGTCAACAGATACCGCACTCAAACAGTGCAAAGTATCTTGGCATGACACTCGACGCCAAGCTACGTTGGAAAGCACATATTAAGATAAAGAGAGAAGAACTCAACATAAAATACAAAAAAATGTACTGGTTAATGGGAAGACAATCATCATTGTCTATATATAACAAGACTATACTCTACAAACAACTTTTAAAACCAATATGGACGTACGGCATACAATTATGGGGCTGTGCCAAGCAAAGTAATATTGAAATTATTCAGAGATTCCAAAATAATGTACTACGGAATATAGTAGGTGCTCCCTGGTATATAAGAAATGACGACCTCCACGATGACCTAAAAATTGAAAAAGTCGTCGAAGAAATCAATAAATACGCAAAAAAACACGAACAAAGACTCATCTACCATGTGAATATTGAAGCTGCTCAGCTAGTTAATAACACAAACATTGTAAGAAGGCGCAAAAGGGTTAAACCTTTTGAACTAATATAATAGTTTTAATTGTATCGTTTGATGTACATTTAAAATAAAGTTTTATACTAAAACTCACAAAATAAAATTGCTCATTGGTCTTAAGACCAGATCGTAATTCTAAATAAGGGTGGTGTTTTTAGTGGGTTAAGATCCCACACTACCAGAACTACATCGCTAGTTCTGGTGTCTTTCGAGATTTTCACCTACCCGGGGGAAAAAAAAATAAAAAATTGTCCGGACATAGACGATCTGGTGGAAACAAGCGAGCAGCTTGAAGATATGTCTCTAGGCACGGAGACGTCTACAGCCCGTGACACAAACGAGAACGATGCGGGTAGTGCAGATTAACCTAAAGTACTCGAAGTGCGCATCGGATAATCTGCTGCAGGGTTGCCAGTGTGTCTGAATGGCATATCGGGATTTTAGAAGAAAAAAAAAAAAAAATTTAACTATATATTTTTTTAAAAAAATCAGTATTTCAATTCAAATTTATAGTCAGCGACACATTCTTTTTTAATTATTTAAATAAATCACATTTAATATTAAAAACATAAACATTTGTTATAATAAAAAAACCATAAATATAATGAAATAGAAATTGCATCGAGTTCTTTGGCAACAAAAAAAAGGAAAATTAAAAAACTAAATAAATTTCATCTGAAAACTAATTAAATTATTAATATTTTTCATTTGAGGCGCTTTTTTTTAATATTCCTTGAGCATTTTCAGTTTTTAAAAAAACTTTAAATTCTCTGCAGCTCATTTTATAGTTCTCCTTCACCATCAATTCGGCTTCTAAATTTTGAATGAGTAATTTATTCCTCTCTTTACGCCAAGCGGTAGTCAAACTGAATATTCTTTCAGATGTGGCATTCGGATGGGGAATTGAAAAAATGAAACTAACGATTTTATATATATTTTCAGTATTATCGTTTAATTTAAAAAATCAATCCATTTTTCGTTAGTAGATAGATTAGCATTTTCGCCAAGTATATAGGAATTTAATTTATGTAATTCTTCAAATAATAAATCTTCATTTACAGAAGCAATATTAAATTCTTTAATTATTTTTGCAATAGTGTTAAATTCTATAGCTTCATTCAAACGCAATGGTTTGAGTAAGGTTAACTTATTATTATCGCCAAAATCAAACCATTTTTCTAGAATACTTATGGCAATATCAAAAAATAAGTTAGCGTCTGCTTGGAATCTGTTTACTGCAGAATCATTATCATATTTCAACAATTCTGTTCTTGCGATCGAACCAAAAAATTGTTCTTTTTTTCTATTAATAAGTGATTGGCGCACTTCGTCCATTATATCATATAAATCCAATACAAGAATGGAATTACTTTGCAATTTTTTAAGCGATGGCTGAAAAATGGTACATGTATTCATAACAAAGCCTAAATAAGCTAATGAGAGGTCGTCGTTGAAAAAATTTTTAAGTACCTGTGATATTGAATTTTGAGATAAAAAGTACGATTTTATCGGTTCAAAATTAGCGATTAGTCTCTCAACAGCTGGAAGAAGACTCTAGTTGGTACGTGGCGTAATATTTCAGTCCATTCGATTTCTGCCCATTCAAAGAATTGTTTCAATATGGTTATTCTCTTTGTAGATGAACTGAACTCATTGTAAATTTTCATCACAATTGAATCTATGTCAATTTTGAGTTGATTTGTCGCCTTTTTACAAGTATTATGCAGGATATGGCTGTTACATCCAACCGGTATTATGTTACTATTTATTTTTTTTAGTTCCGTAAAAACACTTTGGTTTTTCCCAAAATTTACTGCCGCATTATCAGCACAAAACGACGAAACATTTTTCATATTCAGGCCATTCTGTTCAATTTTTATTTTGATTGACTCAGCAATATTCGGAGATAATTCATTATCTAAAGCATAAAATGCAAGTAGTACATTCATTTTGTATTCCTTTTTGCTTAGTAAAGTATCTAAGAATAATAGGAAAAGTTTTAATATTTCCTTTGTTTGAGTCATCAGTACAAATAGAAAATGGAATGTTGCCACTTAAATTTTCTAAAATAAATTTTATTGATTCTGGCGCGAGCACATTAGAAACGATTTTAGACATTTTTGTCCTACCGCATCTATATTTTTGTGCTATATTTAAATCACCGAACATCGAAGGAAATAATGATCCTGCGCAATCACTAGAAATATAACTATGGGAGTGCATAACGGTGTGATATGTAAAAGCAACCTCAGATACGATAACTTGCTCATCATCTTTACTTGTTGTACTGCTGAAGAAGTTTTGTTGAACTAGATGAAGATTGCATATTCGATTTATGGCCAACAGTTCTCATATGTTTTATTAAATCATTTTCACCGCCATGTCCAATTGAAATTTTTAAAATATTGCAAATTGTGCATGTAATGTGATGTTCTCCACATTGTCGCACCCACTCATATTTACTCCATTCCTGATTAAATTTGACCATTTGTTTTACTTTTTTTCTCCTATTACTATTTTCTTCACTTTCATATTCTGACATTGTACACTTAAAATTGAAAAAAATACTTATTTAAAAGGAGTACTCACATAATGTGGCTATATTAAACTTAATTAAATATTTTACAATTATATTAATTAACTTATATATATATATATATATAATATATTTACCTAAAATATTTGCAAGCACCGAAATTTATAAAATATCCCAGTTACAAATTTTAAAAACGAACCGTAAGTGTGTTGAGCAAAAATGTCAATAATTAATAAGAAAAAAACTATTAAGATTTCAATATTAAATTGTTGCGACCACTTTCATATTAATGTCTTAAGCGACAACTGCAATTCACAATAATAAACATTGGAATTAGAATATGTATTCATTTGAGGTTGAAATGAAAAACGATTTTTTTTTATTGGAATTGGAATATGTATTCATTTGAGGTTGAAATGAAAAACGAAACAAAATATTTATAAACATTGGAATTGGAATATGTATTCATTTGAGGTTGAAATGAAAAACGATTTTTTTTTATTATGAAAATAATTTTTTTTTCCGTTAAAAACAAAATAGTGGGTGATTTTTGGACAATCGGGAATTAGCGATTACATATCGGGAATCGGGAATAGAGTTTCAATATCGGGAAATTCCCGCCGAAATCGGGACACCTGGCAACCATAGCTGGTCTTCCTTAGCGAGAAGGACCTCGACATCGCCCTTATTCAAGAGCCATGGGTCAATGCCTCCAGGATAAGAGGGTTGAACAACAGCAATTACAACCTGTTCTACAAGACTGTAGACACAACAATAGGTAAGCCCAGAACTTGTATTCTGGTTAAAAAAACACATTAATGCACATCTCTGTTCTAATTTCAACTATGAAGATTTGACAGTTGTCAAACTAGAGGTGGGTAGTAATGTCACCATGTACATAAGTTCCGTGTATATGGCACATGATGAACCGGCACCACCGACACGATTTCAGCAGATGATACAGGCCACAGGTGGGAAGCTGATTGTCGGTTGTGACGCTAACGCAAGGCATACCCTGTGGAATAGCTCGGAAATAAATGATCGAGGTGAGTCACTTTTTGATTTTATTTTAAATACTAACCTAACTATATGCAATAGGGGTTGCACTCCTACATTCACATTTCCTAGCTCGGCCAGATTTCCTGGCTGGCAAGACGTGTTAGACATTACATGTAATGTAATGACTCACCTCGATCATTTATTTCCGAGCTAATGATGAAGCCTTAAAAATTGAAAAGTGAGGAAAGATCTTTCTATGATCAGAGCTGGATACTTTTCGATATTAACATTAAATCAGATAACTCCAAGCCCTATACAAACCCAAAGTCTACTAACTGGAAGATATTCAGTGCAGTATCTAGGAAAAAATTATCGGTTATAGCCAACACAGATATCGCAAGTGTGACTGAGTTAGAGAGTAGGACTGACACATTCACGAACGCCCTGATGGTCTCCTACAAAGTGTCATGTCCAGTAAAACGTAGCAAAAAATCATTCCCAGTGTGGTGGAACGATAATTTATCCGTCGTAAGGAAAGCTGCTAGAGATGCCTACAACATCTATTACACACAGAATAGTTGACAACTCTACAAAGATAACCTAAGGGAATACAAGAAAGCAATCCGGCTGGCTAAAACCCAGTCATGGCAGGATTACTGTAATTCCATTGAAAATAGCAGGGACTCTGCCAGACTTGTGTAGTGGTTTCAAAACGGTGCTAAAGCGCTAATTGGGGTCATCTCCTAGATTGGCCACATAGTGATCCGCCACTTAAACCAACCAACCGGTTATTAAATTTGAAAATTTTATTTATAAAAATGAGATAAAGCAATATTAAATATAACAACTTTCTTTGTAGACGTTAATGACACAGTTCTTGGTACCACCAAGTAAGAGATTATTGTACTCTCTAACATAATTGTAAATTTTTTTTTGGTTTTATTTTTTTTTTATTCATAGCCAAATGTTGATAAAAATTTTCCCTGAATATACAGTATTCGGCTATGTGGAGAGATATGTAATTTTAAAAAATGGGAAATTTATAGGATAGGAAAGTTTTTTGTCATTAATTTTATCCAAATGACGAATGGTAGCTAAGCTGGTTTTTTTTTTCAAAATTCGCAGAAAAGTTCATAAGCCCTTTGCGTTACGAACTTTTCAGGGAATTTTTTTTTACTTTTTAGTACTTGATAAGGCAATTATTGCAAAAATATTATTTAAATTTATGTAATTTATAGCTTTTTTAGGTGATGGTGCTTTTTAAACCTGCATTCAACAAGAGGCTTTTCAAAAAATCACGCCAAAATTTAAGTTTCATAAACATTACGTAAACATGCACATATTACATATCTAATATATATAAGATATATATTAAATGCATATACCGTAGAGTGCCGATTTTAATACCATGGTACACTATATGGAAAACGCCAAAATTTTGAGTTACTTTTAAATCCAAATAATATACCAGGTACATTATTCGGTTTTATATACCATGGTATACTAATTGATATACGATAAGACTATACCATACCTTAGTAAACTTTTTCGTTACTTTATGATAAAATTCAAATTTATTAAATTAAAAACAATAACAAGTAGTGTATGTAATATAAAATGTATATTTAATTTTCAAAAAAAATTAACAAAAAACAAATTATAATAGGTTTACTACAGTTAAACAAAATATATAATTATACCATGTATATAATTCATTTGGTATCAAGAAACATTATATGTACATATTTAATTAATATTATATGTATACCTAAATAAGTATAAGAGGAACTTTATTTTTATAGTTGACAACCTACAAACAAAAACTAAAATTGTTTAAATAAAAAAATTCTGAGTAGAATTTGGAAGATAACAAATTAAATTTGGTGACATGAATCTGTTTAATCCGACTCACCGTCGGATTCACAGCAGGAATCATCATCAATACTTGATGATGACAATAAAATTTCTTCAGTGTCAGCGCTGGGAAATTCTTCCTCAAATAGCAGTTCACATTGCTCGTCAGGATTTTCTTGATCTTCGTCTTCTTCCAGGACCAGATTCTGTTCAGAAGTTTGTTGAAGTACCTCGTCAAAAGTAACTGCTTCTAACTTTTTATTTAATTTGGATAAGAGAATTTCTTCTCCGCGTTCCCCAATCCCACAACATTCAAAAGATCGCTTTATGATTTCAGGAGAATTTTTTTTCAGCGTTGCAGCAGTAAAATCACCAAATTTTGGTAACTTGGCTTTTTTCGATAACCTTTATTTGTATATTCTTCAGGTGCTTCTGCTAACCAATTGTTCCATTCGGCTCTCAAAGCGTTTTTAAATGGATAATTGATCGACACATTTAGTGGCTGCAAAAAGGATGTGATTTTTGGTGGAATTATCATAACTTCTGTAAAACACTTTTTTTTCTATTATCACGTTTTTCAAGTGACAACCATATAAGTCCATAATCAACAAGGAATTTAGCGTCTAAAAGTATTGTATTGTTGGCTATAACAATTTTGTATCCATTTCATCATTAAGTCAGTTGTCATGGAACCCTCATCACTCACTACTAAAACAATATTTTTTGGCAACATTACCTTTGGAATTTTTTTGAGATCTTTTAAAATAATTTGCGTTCGGATCACAGATCCAGCTGTGGAAATACACAATACGACAGCAAATCTATTTTTACAATGACTTGTATTTAAACCATCTACTGTTTTTTCTCCGTGAAAATGGGAGTTTTATCCATATTAAATATTAAATTTTTGGGAATATTTACAGTTTATTGATTAATTGCTAAAAGATAATTTTTCACTTTATTGCGAATTTCAATTGGTGAAGAATTATCTTGTTGGTTTTGGTGTGTAATGGTGTGTAACGAGAATAATTATTGCCATGAATAATCCCCACATCAAAACTAAAATTGCAGGACGAGTATCAACCAAATTAGCTGTTATAAATTTACCACCACCACCAGTGCATTTTGGTTTCTTCGTATATAATTTAGAATTTTCATGTTCTTGTAATCCATTCACGTTGATTTTCATCATACTTTTTTTTGAAAAAAAGCAAAATTAATTGTATATTTTACAGACCTACCTTATACATATTTAAAATTATCATAATTCCAATGTAGAATTAATTTTGGGTCTATACTAATAATTTACACCAATTATCGTTTTGAATAGAATACTAAGGATCAATTACTTGTAAATATTGTATTTCCTGTAAACCACATTTTTCATCTTCTCGAAACTTTTCACAACTTTATAACCAGCACCTATTTCCATATGAAAATCATAAAGCCCTTCACGATTTTTTTGAACACCATGAGCTACTGCGATCCGTTACGATTAAGAATTTTTTCAAAATAAATTTTTTTCGTGTTGTTTCGTTGGTATGCTAAAAAAAAGTGAAATGATGCTATCAAATTTTCATAAATTTGAAAATATATAATATTACAGTAAAATAATATCCATTAGATTGAAGCGGATCTTCTAAAGTTTTATTTTTTTTTACGGAGATTATAAAAGTGCAACAATATTTGCCGAGTAACTAAAATAAAAAAATTATTATATTTTAGCAATAATTTTAACAAACAAACCTTGTGTACAGAAACATTAAAATTGTAAATATTATGATCATATTAATTCTAGCTGTTAAACTTTTCTGTGTATATATTATGATCATAATAATTCTAGCTATTAAGCTTTTCTGATGAACTTTACTCTGGCAAGTTGCCCCAAAAAATTAATAAACTGGTGTCCAATATTGATGGTCTTAAATTACCAGAATCAAAATATTCCTAAAATCTAACTTTTCAAAAAATATTCCTAAAATCTAAAGTTTCCCTCAATTTTGTCTTTTCAAGATTATGCCTATTGCATAATCGGTTCTGCCTCGAAAAATGATGATTACTGTACACTCCAAAAGGGGCAAATTTTAACTTGCTGCCAACAGAACTGCGGTAGACTGTAAATCTCATATTGTTATAAATTATAATATTATAGAAACATTTTGAACCTTGATTAATTACGAACACATTGTTCCATTTTTGGAGTATACAATACATTTCACTATTTGATACCACATGGATATAATTAAATATTTCGAAAAATTTGTGTTCTACATTTTACTCTCTCTAGTCAACTTAAAATTATGACTTATTTTGGACCAATCTTTAATAATAAAAATTTAATAAAAAATTAATATATAAATTCAAAAGAAAATTAATAAAATTAATACATCTTTAAGTATCTTTTTTGTTTGATTGCAACTTATATCTAAAACAATTAATTGATTATGTGCATTCAAAACGTTAGGAAATTTTGTAATAATTGATTCAGTAATGGCTAATTTAAAATAAAAAATTTCAGTTGATGGTGTTTTAAAAATTCTTTTGTAAATTCAATACGAGTTTCTGCAAAAAAATTAATTATAATAATTGAAGTTAAAATATATATACAATTTGATACCTTAATCCCAACCATTGCTGTTAATTTTAATGATTTTTGAATATTTCCGAAAAGTGCTTTAATTGGATTAATAAAAGTGTTCGTAACACAAATAAAATTTACAGAAATTGACAAAGAAATTATAATATAGAAAAGTTTGTATGACATTTTTTTAATTTGATTGAATTTAATTCAAAAATTTCCAAAATATTGTTGAATTTTAAAGGAAGTTTTGGCTTTTAGAGTAAATTCTGATGTTAAAATTGGTATATAGAATAAAACCAAATTTAATATTTGAGGATTCATTAAATTTTATATTTAAATAATGAACCAATAATGTATAATTTTACTAATTGGATAAATAAAACTGATATAATATAAAATTTATATATATTTGCAAGTAGTTTAGTTTTTAAATAAAGTAATTTTAAGCCAATAATATAATTTACATAAAAGAAAATTTTGCAAAATTATATTTGATTAAAATTATATATAATTTCTGTTTATTTATACAGAAAATTTATATGTATATATAGAGGGAAATTCAACCTATATAGAGGGAAATTTGCAATAAAAACAAGTCGCATTGAAGCACTAAAGCCGATTCGATTGCAATAAAAATGATAAATGCTCTTAATGCATTTTGGTATGAAGCAATGAATGTGACAACTCTAATGTGACTATTTAAAAAAAGTACGGAATATGCCTATTTAAAAAAGTAAGGAACAGATGGTAAGTTTAATGAAGTTAAATTTATCATCTGTTCCGTACATTTTTAAATACTCAATAGTTGGCTCAAATAAAAAATCGTGGGAGGAGAAGCCAATTCGATTATAATCGTGGCAGGAGAAGGCAATTCGATTATTTAAAGTTGGGATATCTTAAAACAAAAATTTAAATGGGCTGTCATTAAAAAGACTTTGTGAAACCAGATTCGATTGCAATAAAAACAAGTCGCATTGAAGCACTAAAGCCGATTCGATTGATTATGAATAAAGAGAAGTGTACTTGTTTAATATGCAGTTTGATAGTAGGTTTGCCGAAAAGAGGTAATATAAACAGGCACTTTGTTACTGCACATGCAAACTACGATCGAGATTTCCCTCCGAAATCTATGACAAGAAAAACTGAAGTATAAAGATTGAAAATATCTTTGAATTTTCAACAATCTATTTTTAAAAAAATTTGCAGTAAATCTAAAATGGCAACTATTGCATCTCTACGTGTGAGTCGACTTTTTATACAGCATAAAAAACCATTTACAGATGTTGAGATATTTAAGGAAGCATTTTGGCTGCTGCGGATAGTTTATTTGAAAACCTTAAAAATAAAAAGGAGATTGCTGACGCCATCAAAGACATGCAGCTTTCAAGACACACTGTAACAAGAGTTGAAACCATAGCAAATGATTTGCGATCTCAACTTAAATTGGATTTTGAAAATTGTGATTGGTTTTCACTTCAATTTGATGAATCTACTGATAATTCCGATATGTCCCAGCTAAGCATATTTGTCCGCTTTGTATTTTCAGATTCAACAGTAAAAGAAGAATACCTCAAAATTCTTCATGTGAAAGAACAAACTAGAGGAGAGGACATCTACAATGTTCTGAAAGAGTTCATAGTATCTGAAAATATTCCACTAAAGAAACTCGTGTCCATTACTACAGATGGAGCTCCTTCTATGGTAGGCCATGAAAGTGGATGTTTAGCATTTTTTAAAAGGGACAATGATTTTCCTGATTTTCTTTCCTACTACTGCATAATACACCAACAATCTTTATGTGGAAAAATATTGAATCTCGATGATGTTATGAAAACAACTATAAAAATAATCAATTCTATTCGAGCGAAAGCTCTACAAAGAAGATTGTTTCAATCCCTTCTTTGATACACAGTATGGAGATTTGCTTCTACATAATGCAGTAAGTTGGTTGAGCAAAGGAGCAATTTTAGAAAAATTTCGGAAATTATTGCCACACATCAAAGATTTTCTGGTTGAAAGAAATGATCCTTATGCTGAACTACTTCAAAATAAGATATGGTTGCAAAAACTAGCATTTTTAACGGATATCACATCAAAATTAAATGGATTAAATCTAGATTTACAAGGAAAAAAAAAAACCTTTGCTGACATTATTACCGCTGTTGATACATTCAAAACAAAATTGGAAATGTGGATAGCTCCATTAGATAAAAAAGATCTAATTTTCAAATCTTAAAGATGAAATTGGCTCAAACATAGAAGTTTATAATCATGACGAATTTGGTAACATGTTAGAAGAAATTTTTGTGCAATTTCAACACAGATTTACAGAATTTGAAAAGCTTCGGCCAATGCTTCTTTTTTTACATCGCCATTAAATAAAATAAATATTGAAAATATGGCTAAACTAATTTCGGAATTATTCAGAATGGACGTATGTTGAAACTAGTTGAGTTGCAAAGCAACTCAACTAGTTGCAAGATACGTCCATTCTGAATAATTGCATGGACGCATGTTGCAACTAGTTGAATTGCAACTAGTTGAGTTGCAAAGCGACATTGCCCTGAAAACGCGAGATCAACTTGATATATGGAAATATATCAGCATTGAAAGATATCCACTTTTGAAAGATGCTTATCTTTCAAAAGTGGATATCTTAAAACATATGGACGACTTCAAAAGTGGATAAAACATATGGACGACTGCTTATGCTTAGCTATTACCAATTACGAACCGAACTACATTAAAATTGCTGAAAATATTCAATGTCAAGCATCTCACTAAAAAATTTAGTTTGAATGTTGACCTAATAATCTTAAAATAAACAATTTACTTTAAATATTATATTATGCCTTTTTTATACATATTTAACTTATTAAAATGAAATTTCATGTAAGGTCGATCGCTATTCATTAAGAGAATGAAAAGTGGATCCTTGGCTTGTTTAGGTTGAGCACACCTGTACTAGAATAACAAATTATGAATGTACACTTGTAACAACGTGTTTTTGTATATGTGTACATTATTTCTATGAAACCTAAATTTTGTTATGAGGGTTTTTTTTTTAATACACGATAAATATAGCATAATAAAACGTATGAAATAAAAGTGTAAAAGTACATACATATATCCCTCTTTTTCTTTATATTTATATATTGTTTTAGTTTGTTTCAAACATATTATTCATCAATAAAAGATTCGCTTTACGTGCATTTTTGTTTTACGTAGACGCTCCTGTCCAAAGTGTACGTAAGTGCGGTGTATTACTGTATATCATATTTCCTGAAGCTTGTTCTTATGCACTTTCTCCACATGCTGAGAAAAAATTTATGATCCGCAGTGGATTTAGCTCTGATGTTACCTTCACCGAAAACAGCAAACAAATACTATAATGAGACACATAACTGCTTAATGCAAACAGTAAAATTTTAAAAATAATTGAAAATCATGCAAGAGCAAGAAGATAATAACTATAATAATAAATTATAAACGTATATATAATCGTTTAAAAAACTTGAATTAACAGGTTACCACTTGCATCAGGATTCAGAGTTCTGAGAAGAACGCTACTACTTCGCTACTACTTCACCTGTTAATTCAAATAAACGTTTTCACTATTGGAAAAAAATAATATATATCCGGCTTAAATATAGATATTTTAAGTTTATTTTTAGAAACCCTAAATTAACAGGCTACCACTTGCATCAGGTTTCACAAGTCTCAAAAAACTGCTACTACTTCCCTCCGCTGTCACCCGCTAATTTAAGGCAAATTTGCAAAAATAAAAATTAATACTTATTTTGTAATCATGCAATGAGCAATCGTCACAAACAAAACACATACTTATTATTTAAGTAATCATGCAACAGCACATAGTCCAGAAAATATGCAAATATTGAAAAATCAAATTTGTCAACGTTAGTGTTAACTTCACGCAACATTCTTGTAATCGGCTCGTTTTGTCCATATTCGGTCCTAAGAAATTTTAAATTAAATAACGGTACGGACCTAAGTGAACGAGCCTAAACTATTATGCAAGAAATATTTAATTATGCAAGAAATATTGGTATTATGCAAGAAATATTTTTAAAAAAACTGATAACATTCAGTAGACATTACAGGGTGTATATAATAGTTCAAAATGTAAAAGTTTTTTCGTGCGATAGACATTCTAACACATATTAATTCAATATTAACTGTGTTAGGAATATTAAAAATAGAAGGTTCATATTTAGAATGAACTGCAATAAGAACCCCACGGCCAGAAGATTTGAATCCATCATGAAAACAGTTATTAAGATTAGTTTCTATTAATGCATAAATATCAAATGCTAGAATTTGAGATTTAAGAAATACATCATTGGTTTTAGTCCGAAGTCCCCTAACGTTTTGATAGTAAGAAAACCAGCATATTAGTTTTTTGGACCCTGAAGTGGTGATTGAAGGGAGGTTCTTGAGCCAAATATTCGAGTTGGCTCAAATTCTTTGAAAAACACTTTACTGTGCCATGTGTCAGTATTCATTAAAACAGTAAAGCACTCTTCGGGAACAATGATCTTGAAAGAAGCAACTTGAGCATTAGGTCTAGTTAGTTTAAAACATTTTATCGAAGATGAATTTATGCGTAAAAAACGATTGATATGAGCTAACACGTCGACTGAAGAAGTATCGGGATAAAAGCGTGAAACAAAAATAGTTTTAAACTTAGGACGTGATATCACACGTAAAGTCGGGGTGGAGCTAAGGTTAGAGGAACAACTAGTTCATGATTTAGCAATAGGAAGAGGAGTAGGAGTTGATATAGGTATATTTCATCCCGATACTTCTTCAGTCGACGTTTTAGCTCATATCAATCGTTTTTTACGCATAAATTCATCTTCGATAAAATGTTTTAAACTAACTAGACCTAATGCTCAAGTTGCTTCTTTCAAGATCATTCGATAAAATGTTTTAAACTAACTAGACCTAATGCTCAAGTTGCTTCTTTCAAGATCATTGTTCCCGAAGAGTGCTTTACTGTTATAATGAATACTGACACATGGCATATGTTGTAGGGCTAGGATGATAACTAGAGTGAGAAGAATGATTTGGATTAGGAGTTGGATGTTGAGTAGTAACAGAGTTCGAAATAGATTTTCGTTTAGAAAGTGATTTAGATTTAGATGAAGAAAGATTCTTCGAAGAAGACGAATTAGAATTAATAGAAGGAAGGTTTAGACAGACGACTTCAGTATTTTCTTTTGGGTGCAAAACATGATCAGATAATTCCACTTGAAGTGAGGTGTTTTGAAAATCTTCACTAATCATTGGTAAAACTAGGTCTATTTGTTGTACTGCATTAACATGCGACCTAAGAGCTGAACTGTTTACACAATGACACACAATATTTTCAATACATGTAATTGAATTAGGAAGACTTTTGCTCTTGTCATCGTGTGATGAGTATAATTTGTCAAAAATTTTCAAAAGTTGATTTACCGATTGAGTTAATTCTTTAGAAATTTTATTAAATTTCTCGTCCAAATTAGTAATAATGGAGTTATTAGAGGCCAGACAGCTGTTAATTAGTTTACCGTCTGCCCAAGTTTTAGCTAGCTCAGATTCGATAACATTAATTTTAATATTGACATCATCAAGAAGTAGAGAGTCAATATTATTAGCAACTTTTCAGTCTTACTAAACTTTCGTTGCGTATTATCGTCAATATTTGTTAAATATTGACGATAACACGCTCAATTTCCGGAATTGGTACAAAACCAATTCCGGAAATTGATTGTTACCGTCAATATATTTATCAATAAGTTCCACCGCGGAACCTACATCTGAAACCCAATTGAATAACATTGTAGTCTTATTCTCAATGTTATAAACCCGTTCACTGACCAAGTCAAGACTGTTTTTTATTGTACCAATGGTAGGCATAAGACACTCAATCAACTCGTTATTATGCTTAAGCATTGTTAATATTTTTTTGCTTTTACAGAGATCACAAATAATAGATACTTTCTTAATGAAGTCTATATTTATACGAAGGGTGGATCTTTCTGAAGAAAGATTTAAAGACATACCGAACCAACAACATTTAGAATCCATAATGAAACCCGAAAATAAGATTAAATAAAAATTTAAAACTTAAAAAAAAAAAATCGTATTAAATTGAAAAATTCGATCAAATTGTCGTTTATCGAACAAATGAACTAAAATTTCTCGAAAAATTGATCGGACCCCATAATTGAAATAAATTAAAATAAATTAAAAAAGAGAAATACATGCAAATAATACTAATCACTGAGAGAGCACATTACATTATTTTTGCGTATTCAATATAAAATTAAATAGACAAAGAAATAATAAATAACAGATAAATGTACTTTTGTCAAAAATAATAATTTATATTAATATAGAAACAAAACTTTGAAATTATTTTAGATTTTAAAAAAAAGTTTTGTTAAAACAAATTAGTAAATTAAATTAAAAGAATAATTCACATAAAAAATAATAAATTAACACTCAAAACATAAATTATATTTAAAAAATAAAAACAGAATTAATAAATTAACACACAGAACCAAAATTATATTTAAAAAATAAAAACACGTCCGACACAACTGAGGAACTTTTCAACTATGAAGGCTCGAAAGATTAGTTTTTAACTCAACAGACTAACAGCAGTGAGTATATCTTTTTAATTAATTTGCCTGGTTACATATATATAAATATATATATGGTGGCTCTGATGGTGGGTGTTCATAGTGGGAGGTCAGGTTTGATGATCACACTGAATGTGAATTTTATTGGGATATGATGGTTAGTGGTAATGGTAAGTGGTGATTACGACTAGTGCTGGTGGTGTTGGTGGGGTAATGGAGATCGTTCAGGTTGGGTGGTGATGTTGGTGATTGTTATAATGGATATGATAGAGGGCGGTTGAGTGGTGAGCTCGGGTCCTGATAGTAGGCGGATATGGTGTGGTTATGGTGTGTACTGATGGTGGGTAGTTTTAGTGGGTTCTATCGGTCGCTGATAATTGTGGGCTGGTGATGATTGTGTGATGATACCGAATGTTTATCTTGTGGATGGGTATATTGTAGTTTGGTGGTGGAGGTTGATGATAATAATGATTGTGGGGGTGATGGTGGGTGGTGATGCTAAGCGGAAATGGCGGGTCGTTTTGGTGGGTGATGATGAACTGCGTTGATGTTGGGTGATAATAATGGTGGTGATGGTGCAGTTGCTAATGATGGCTGGATCTGATGGTCGTTGGTGGCGGTGATAGATAATGGTTGTTAGTGATGCTGCGTGGTGATGATGGGTCATGTTTGTGTGTGTTGATAGTACATGGTGATGATGCCGGCTATTGCTGGTTGGTGTTTGGTGATGGTGGGTGTTAATGGTGTGGATGTGGTTGTTGGGGTTTGGTGATGGTGGTTGATGATAATAATGATGATGGAGGGCGGTGATTGTGGTTGTGATGATGATAGCTGTAGTAGTGAAGATGTGTGGCGTTGGTGGGATAGTAATGGTTGGTCGCACATGGTGGTTACTGATAGTATACGGTTATAGTGGGTAGTGATGGGGGAGACTGCTTATGGCTTGTAATAGCGGGTGTTGATGGTGAGTAATGATGATTGTTGATTATACTGATTAATGTGAATGGTGATCGTACGTGGTAATAGTGGGTGGTGATGAATAGTGCATATGGATGGTGTTAGTAGCTGTTGATTGCGAGTGATGGTCGTGGGTGTTGATCCCAGCTGTAATGGTGGGTAATGACCATTAGAGGTTTAATTGCATGATAATATTTATATATAGACTATATATATATATATGTTTCTTTACATATATATATATATATATATAAAGAAACTATATTTTCTTTAACCTAAATATTTTGTTTGTATAGACCTGTAAAAACAATTAATTCCGCTGTCAAAACAATTGAAACAATTGAAACTGAAATATGAAAAAACAATTGAAACTGATATATGATACAATTGAAAATGATATGACATATGACACATGTGGTATAACTAAATAGTTGTAACGAGGAATTAGAATAGAAAAGAATTGAAAAAGAATTTAATTGTCGTTTCTTTATTTTAGGTAAAATTTGTAAATAGTAATTAATTTAGTTATTAATATTTAAAAAAAAATAAAAAACTTTATTTTAGAGCAACACTCTAAAGTTTTTATTCAAGACTAATTCCTGTAAAAGAAGATTGATCTTATAAAACGACAATCTTAGTCAACAAGGTGAAAAATGGAAAGGTTATATTTTACGTTTACAGTAAAGTCATCAGATGATGGATTTTTATAACCTGAATCACAACTGAAGATGGTAAAAGCTATAAAGTACCAAAAGAACTTCAACCTGTAGCACAACATGCGAGTATTACAGAATCCACAGTTTATTCAAAAATCAAAAATGCATTAAAAAAAGACATCAAACCAGAAATGTCTGGATTAAGGTAACTGAAAATATTAAAAAAGCATACTGGGATGCTGATGGAAATGTGGTGCTTGGAGATACATACGCAGAAGAGATTACGGTTAAAGATGAAAATGAAAATAATACAAGCATGTCAGAAAATTCAATAGCAGACACAACCTAACGGCAAAGAAAAACCAGTGGAATACTTCTCAAAAAAACTTAATGAAGTACAAAAAAAGAAAAAAGCAATATATTTAGAAGGCTTGGCCATCGAAGAAGCAATAAGATATTGGCAATATTGGCTCATAGGTAAATCATTTACAGTTTATTCAGACCATAAACAACTTGAAAATATGAATTTGAAATCAAGAACGGATGAAGAGCTGGGTGATTTGACATATTATCTTTCACAATATGATTTTAAAATAAAATATGCTCCAGGAAAAAATAATTTAGAAGCAGACTGCTTAAGCAGAAATCCAGTATTGAACACGGAAGAAAATAAAGAAGAACAACTAAAAATCGTGAATTTAATAAAATTAAAAGAAATCTTGACAGACCAAGAAAAAAATGAAGAAATACAAAAAAAAAAAAAAAGTTAATTAAAAAATATAAAGTATATTTCAAAAAAGTCAATAAAAAAGAAAAAATTATTTTATCAGAAGAATTTAGTATTAAACTTATAAAAAACATACATGATCACTTTTGCCACATTGGTATCAAACAGTTACAAAAGAAAATAAGTCCACTATACACAGCGAGAAATCTGACAAAAAACATTAGAAGGATCTGTAAAAATTGTGATGTCTAATGTCTCATTTAGATCCAGCCACAAGACCTTTTGAAATAATTTCAATAGATACTATTGGAGGTTTTGGAGGTTCAAGATCAACAAAGAAATATCTACATCTCCTAGTAGACCATTTTACGAGATACGCATTTATTTTAACATCAAAAACCCAGAATGCAAATGATTTTATAAAACTAGTCACTAATATATCAGAAACAGAGGATATGGGCAAGTTACTTCCTGACCAATACCCTGGAATAAACTCAAAAGAATTCAAAAGCTTTTTAAATAAAAAATTAACCGTTCTCAAATGGATTGAATGAAAGACTTAATCAAACTTTGGTAAACAAAATTAGATGTAAAATAAATGAGGAAAATAAAAAGGTAGCTTGAGCCACAATAGTAAAAAACTGTGTTGATAAATACAATGACACCGAACACTCAGTTACTGGTTTTGCACCAAGATATCTATTGTATGGCACGGATGTAACGATTTTAGCGAGTGAACTAAAACATAAAAAAACAGAAGACAATTGGATAAAAGATAAAGAAGATAGCTTTAGAAAATACGACTAAATATCATAATTATAACAAAAGACTTTTTGATAAAAACCGAAAATATTTCGAGTTCGACATTGGAGATTGGGTATAAGTAGAAAATGGAAACAAATTGAACAGGAAAAAATTGGATGAATTAAAAATTGGACCGTACGAAATTGTGGAAAAGATATCAGAATCAATATATAAAATAAACACAGGCCACACAAAGTCAGAGTCTAACATTTTTCATATCACAAAACTCATTCCAGCTCATACACTAGAAATACAAGATGAAGAGACAGAAGAAGAAGAAAATGAACAAACTTAAAAAAAAAAAATAAAAATTTGTGAAATTTCTTCCCTATATATATATATAAGATCAAAAGATCTTATATATATATATAGGGAAGAAATATATATATAAGATCAAAAGAAGATTGATCTTATATATATATATATATATATATATATATATATATATATATATATATATATATATATATATATATATATATATATATATATATATATATATATATATATATATATATATATATATATATATATATATATATATATATATAAGATCAATCTTCTTTTACAGGAATTAGTCTTGAATAAAAACTTCAGAGTGTTGCTCTAAAATAAAGTTTTTTTATTTTTTTTTTAATATTAATAACTAAATTAATTACTATTTACAAATTTTACCTAAAATAAAGAAACGACAATTAAAGCCTTGTGCCGTTGGAATGCCGTTTCATATATATATATATATATATATATATATATATATATATATATATATATATATATATATATATATATATATATATATATATATATATATATATATATATATATATATATATATATATATATATATATATATATATATATATATATATATATATATATATATATATATATATATATATATATATATATATATATATATATATATATATATATATATAAGATCAATCTTCTTTTACAGGAATTAGTCTTGAATAAAAACTTCAGAGTGTTGCTCTAAAATAAAGTTTTTTATTTTTTTTTAAATATTAATAACTAAATTAATTACTATTTACAAATTTTACCTAAAATAAAGAAACGACAATTAAAGCCTTGTGCCGTTGGAATGCCGTTTCAAATATTTATCCATTCTTATAGTGCAATTTCTTTGAAATAAATTAAAAATATTAATAAAAATTACGAAATATTAATAAAAATTATGAAACTTTTTTTAAAATTTTCAAACAATTCTTTGTTTTTTTGCATTTTTTTTTTAACCACAAGTTCTTTAATATAAAATAGCTTTTGTTTTGTCTTATTTATTATTTTTTTCTTCGTAATATTAAAATTTCTTGATAAAATTTATTTGTTTTCTTCTTAGAAAAATTATTTTTGTATAACATAAAAATATCTGCATTCGCCACATTCAAAAAGTCTATTCGCCACATGTGCAGCAATGGCAAATTTTTCTTAATAATTTTTTTTTCCACATAATTTTGTTTTGTAATTAGAATTATATAAAAATAAAATAGCTAAAAAAATGAGGAACTCTAATTACAAGAGTTGTGTGCAACAAAGGCGGACCAGAAAAATTTAAAGTATTTCACTATTATGTTTGTAGAAAACGCTTGAGCCATATTTTTCCTTACATATTTTTCCGTCAATTAATTAAATTAAACCTTTCTCCCCATCTTCGGGTCTATTTCTAGGGAATACAATCGCGAGTATCGAGTACCCGGGTATTTCGAGTAATAAGTAAATTTTCGAGTAACTCGATACCCGGGTATTTTATAAAAAATACCCGATAAACATTATTTCACACATTTTATAATTAAAGTTAAAAAAATTATAAAAATTATCAGCGCAATCTAGTTTTAAATTAGAATGGTTTGTTTTGTGTCAAATTTTAGCAAATATCAAAATCTAGCTGCAATTTTTTTTCTGTGGTGGAGTTTTAGTTTGTAGTTTCTACATTTAACAGCTGATTGATACCAAAGAAAGTGACATATATTATTATTATTTTTACACAAAGATTTTACATCATACAAATATTGATTTTTCATCGAGATTTTTATTGATTTTCTAGAATTTCATCGGTATTTTCTTAATAAATTATTGATTCTACTAACTATTACTTATAATAAAACTATATCTACAATATATTTTCTACACGTTAGTTTTTCCTTTTAATATTATGATGAACTATACATTTTTTATGTTTTTTATACTATATACCCATTTTTTACATAGAATGCCAAATAGATCAAAAACTTGGGATTATTTCACAAAAATTTCTGGCCAAACTACAGCTAAATGTAATAAATGTGGAAGTTTAATACAAAGAAAGGGAGGAAATACCAAAGCAATGATTAATCATTTAAGTAATTTAGTTAAGTAATTTACGTTAAGTAATTTAGTATTTTTAAAATACTATTTTAATGAAACTAAATAAAAAATAACATTAACATTGTCTAATAAAATAAAAAAACATTGACATTTAATTTAATGTACATATAGTAAATAAAAATATAAATTACAAAAAATATGAAGGAATAATAGTGACTTATATTTATTATACATATATATTTTTTAAATATCCGAGTTACCCGGGTAACCCGGGTAGGTAAAAATTGAAACTCGAAAAACCCGGGTAGTATAATTCTCGAGTAATTGTATTCTCTATCTATTTCCCATTTCGAAAGAAATTCTACTAAGCGCGTCAGCATTACTGTTCAGTTTGCCCGGTTTGTACTGAATCGAAAAATATATTTGTATAGTTTGAGTTTCCATTTAATAATTCTTCCTTCCGGGTCTTTTTTGTTATATTCACAGTGGTTTATAATCCGTGAAAATCACAAATCTTCGGCCTAGTAGGTATTTGCCAACACTACTTGCTTATGCTATGGGCTTGTCCTTCCCTACCTCCCTTTATGACAGTATTGCCCCTACGGCATTATTACTTGCATCGGTAGTTATATTAAACGTTTTCGAAAAATCGGGATACGTTAATAACGGCGGATTTAACAAAAGTCTTCTTACCTTTTCAAAATCTTCCTGATGCTCATTGCTCCATTTTTATGATACTACTTCTCTTCTTTAAAATTTGCACTTCTTTGAATGCAGTTTGAAATTATTGAGTTTTGAAATTTGTACTTATCTGATTGCAGTTTGAAATTATTTTCTTTGAATACAAGCCGTAATTTTTCGTGATCAATTACATTTTCCCCCATAAGCCACTATTTCACCGCGGTATACAAAACATTAGAACCCTTATTATAAAATTTTCAATTGAACTTCTTAAGTACGCAATTCATCATTTCTTAAAAAGTGGCGGGAGCTTCTGTTGGACCAAAGGCCATATGTTTGAATTTAAAGTCACCATACGCAGTGTTGAAGACAGTTTTCTCCCCGTCGGGGTTTCATAACCACTCGCCAGATCTAGAGCTATGGAATATTTGGCCTCTCCTAATTGGTCCATAAAATTTTCAATTCCTGTCAATGGCAAGCCGTCTCCTATCGTTACTTCGTTTAGTTTCCGAAAACCATGTTTTATGTTAAATTACTTTTTCGACAAACACCACCACTTCCTACGAACCTATTTTAGAAATCGGTAATCTCCCCGAACCTAACTATGAAACACCATCGAAATAATACAATGTTGTTGAGACAGGACAGTGAAAATTTACAGCAGCATCAAATATCTGTTAGTGAAGAGAGCGGTTACGGAAACTCTTAAAACCTTTGTAGTATACGTGCCTCCAATTTTAATGTCAAGGTACCCATTAGACTTGCAAAAAAAAATTGCTAAATATGAATTGCAGAAAAGCAAATTGCCCGAAGTTTTTACAAATTGAATCAATTTCTTGAAAGAAAAAAAAATTATAGTGTAATTGAGTGTTATGAAAATTTCGCCAATTTGCTTTTCTGCAATTCATACTTAGCAATTTTTTTGTAAATTTCATTTCAAACCAGGATTTTTAAATTTATTTTTTAGATTTCACTGCGCTTAATTAAAAGCACATATTTTGTAAAAACTTTTTTTACTATAATTTTTATTTTTGACTTTTTAGTTTTTATATTTGTTAATTGTTTAATGTCATGGAATTTGTATGGCTTATTCAAAAACTATTATTTCTATAGTGTGATTGTAGTATTATGGAATTGGACCCCCACTTTTATGAACAATGTTTGATATTAAATAATTCATATAACTGCGATTATTTTATGAACAATGTGCGATATTAAATATTTCATATAACTGCGATTATATTATATATATATAATATATATATATAATATATTTTTTTATATATATATATATATATATATATATATATATATATATATATATATATATATATATATATATATATACAGTGGCGTCTTCTCCAGGAGTGCAAGGTGTGCACTGCACACCCTACAAAATTTCAAAAATAAAAAATAATAAAAAAAAAATTTCCTAAAAATTATATTTTAATTTTATATTTTTAATTTTTATGTCTTACTAACTTTTTTATACCTCACGAATTAAGTTATTGCATCATTGTTTAATAATTATACATATTTTAATTATACTCATAAAATAATAAATAAAAAAGTAGACAAATTTCATCGCACATAAAGTAATCATTTTCTCTTATTTATTTACTATAGTAAAAATTGCTCTTATAAAATATTAGAAAAAGCGTATATGGCAATAATCAATAATGGTGTGCATCTTGTGTGGTCGCACATTTTCCATTTTCTAATGCACTAAACTTACTTCTTTCCCCACCCATATTATTAACTAATTACTCCAAAATAATAAATAAAAAAAACAGAAAAGTGTCGTCGCACTTGTGGTTTTGTGGTCTCGGTATTCTCTCACTGAATTGCATAAATTTCTCTTTAAGAAATAATAATAAAAAATGAAGCAATGATGTGCGTGTGCATTTGATATTGTCGTACTTTTCATATTTCTATGTAGAATTATTTTTCGCTATTCTATTGTTTTTTCTAATTTGTGCAATAGCCATAGAAAAGATTCTCTTTAACAAAAATAAAAAAAATGGAAACAATGGTGTGCATCTTATATGGTCGTACTTACATATGACTATGAAAAAAACTTTCTGGTCATTGTATTCTCTCACTGAATTTCATAAATTTCTCTTACAGAAATATTAAGAAAAATTGAAACAATTATGTACGTGTGCATCTTATATGGTCGTACTTTCATATTTCTATGAGACATTTTTTTTAGCTTTTATTTGTATTGTTTTTACTAATTGATTATGTGTTGTCCAGCTTATTCGCAGTTTTCCTTACACATTTTATTAGAAGTTTTTTTTTAACTTTTCATTATTATTTTTAAATGGTAAAAAAAGTTAAAATTATTAATAATAATTATTGTTTGTAATTAGTGCTATTTTAAATTAGAAATATATTTTCGGTTTTATTGTTTTATTAAATTTAAATAATAAATATGAGTGCAAGTGAGGATGTAGTTTTTATGCTTATAGAAAAAAAATTTAGTACGCTTAGTTATGACGAAAAGAAGACAATAATAGACAATGGTAGACCAATTCCAAATTTGAAAGATTTGAAAAGTGTATATAAAAAAAAACGGTAAAGAATATGAACGAAAACTATACTCAATAAATTATTTTGTTGGCCTTGTATTATATTTAAAAATAAGACTGATACAGTGTGGAGTTCTACAGGTTATAATGACATAAATCATGTGCATGAAAAAATACTAAAGCATGCACTTTCAGTAAGCCATATAACAAATGCTCTTGCATTAAATACATTTGGTGAATCTCGCATCGAGTATTTATTTGACCACCAAAGAAAAACTAGTGTACAAAATTTTAACGCAGAAGTCAAAATCATTTTTTTAACTTTTTTGAACAAGTTGTTGAACAATTCACCAAAAAAAGTCGAAGAATTAACTTAATTTATAAAAAGTTGTGAATATTGTAATGATTCTAAACTAATTTTTAAAAATTTCTTATTAATTGTCTTATTAATTGTTAAATTAAAAATGAATTACTATGAGTGTTATATGCATTTTTGAATTAATTATACTTTTTAGTAGTTTCGCACACCCCCACCCTGCGTAAATTGTCACGAAACGCCACTGATATATATATATATATATATATATATATATATATATATATATATATATATATATATATATATATATATATATATATATATATATATATATATATATATATATATATATATATATATATATATATATATATATATATATATATATATATATATATATATATATATATATATATATATATATATATATATATATATATATATATATATATATATATATATATATATATATATATATATATATATATATATATATATATATATATATATTTACTATCCACTGCGGACAGTAAATTTTTTCTCAGCATGTGGAGAAAGTGCATGAGAACAAGCTTAAGAAAATATTATGTAGTATTATTGTTTTGTTTTCGTCGTCTCATGTTGAGATGTTACTATTAACAATATCTACTACTAACAATATCCCTATGCTTGTTTTCACTGATCCAAACAAATCATTGGTTCCTATTTCTAGCGCCTTTTTATGGTTAGAGAATAATTATCGAGCTTGTAATTATATATATATAATTTTATAATTTATACTGGTGCAAACACTGTATACGGTGCAAATTACGCTGATGACTCAATATCCGCCCGAGTAGTTTTAGAGCTGGCGCACCCACTTCTTGATAAAGGCTATTGTATTTTTTTAGATAATTATTACACAAGCGTTGATCTTATCGATTAACTTGCACGACGGTGAACTGATTCCATCGGAACAATGAGAATAAACAGAAAAGGAATCCCCTCAGCAACAAAAATTAAAAAATTGAAAAAAGGTGAAACAATTTCAATGTTTAGAAAAAAGCAAATGATACTAAAATGGCAGGATAAGAAAGAAGTTACAATGATCAGCACTATCCATGATAATAGTATGCAATTGGTGAAAGCTAAGCGAGGAACTATGATAAACAAGCCTACTGTCATTGTAGATTATAACAAGAACATGGGAGGAGTTGATTTGGCAGATAATTATTTACACTTTTATTCATCGGCCCGAAATCGACTAAAGAAATATTATATGAAAATCTTTCGACACTTTCTAGATTTTACGGGATTAAATTATTATCAAATTTACAAAAATCTTGGGGGAAGGAAACGTAGACTCAGTTTTCTTATTCAACTTGGCGAAGAAATGATTGAGAAATATGCCACACCAAGGAATATTGCTGAACGTCGATCCAAAATACCACGGTCTTCTCGACTGTTAGAACGCCATTTTCCTGATTTAGTTCCTCCAACTACAAAAGAAAAGCCAACAAAACGTTGCGCTTTATGTTATGAAACATCGTAAAGAATGAAGATATTGGTGTGCAGAATGTAAAACAGCACTTTTCCCAGCTCCTTGCTTCAAAATATATCACACAAAGAACTAAAACTTGTTTTTTCTGTATATTTTTTATTATTATGTTTACTATATATTTTATATGAATTATTATGAATTTCAATAAAGTTTTTGTGTTAAATAACATTAAATAATTAATCTTATAAAGTTTAAAATCTTATTTATTCTGCTATAACGGTAGTATTTTTTTAGATAATGCACATGACGAATATATCCGCAAGCACAAAAATTTTCCCGCCATTACCGATTACACTTTGCGCTTAAACTCACACCAGTTAAGAGGTTAAGGTGATCTTTTAAAACCGGATCAAATCTAGCAATCAGTTGTAATAATCCTAAAAAGTTGCCAGTGTGCGGTAAATATAGAGTATAACTACTTCCTCGAAAAGCTAAATTATGTTCAGTTCAGATAAATATAAAATTGCTTCGATTATACTTTCAAAAACCTTTTTCCAACGATGTGGTCCAGTACCAGTTATCCGTTCATGAACTTGATCTATTATATTACCAATGTATAGAGTGTATTCAGTTTGAAGGCAAGTCTGCATAGATATTATATGATGCACTGATCGCTCATGCGCTTTAAGCCTTTAACTCAAATGAATCCAATCATTAAAACCATTATTGTATAATGATACATCAGTTTCGGTATCTATAAACAGTATACATGGAAAACACCATACTTTGTCCATAGTTTTCGAATATATTAGCCATCTTCTTTTTAGAGTTTGGCCGTTTGTAAGTTTTCTATTGTAATATTTTATAGAGAAATATCTTTTATTTTTATTTATAGGAAAATCGAAATTATTTATTTCAACAGGACCATGCAATTCTGATATGTTTTAATGCAATTCCGATATGTTTTGATAACTTACTTGGACATATACCAGGGACCTCAAAATTTAATAGATTAGTTTCGGGTTGGGTTCGAAATTCTCGTATTCAAAATCCTGGTTTTCACAATCTTGGATAATGCCTATTTTGAAACAAAAGAAAATATTTTCATTCATTTCGGTACTTCTTTGTTTTTAACAAAATAGGCATTTAACTTTTAAACTAAATGCATATTATCATTATAGTTAATTTATATGCAATTTTAGAAATTTATAATTACATAATTTAATTAATTAAGTCTTATTGAGTAAATAATTAGAAAAAAGTCATAGTATCCTCACATTTATATAAAGAAAGTATATAACTCACGTTACTTTTATACAAAAAACTAAGCAGTTGTCAGATGATACTGCATTTCACTTATTTCAATTAATAAACACACAATTGGTCCTAGTTCGATTCGATTATTGATTTACTTTCATGGATTATTCTTTCTTTTCACAAAAACAATTGATTGCGCCTTCAAATAGATTTTGTATACAAAATAACGCCTTCAAATAGATTTTGTATACAAAATATAGTAGATTGTGAAGACTCACAATATACTATAATTATAATTTTATTAGTAAAACTTTTTTCAGATAGAAGGAACTGTTCACCGTCTAGATATTTTAAATATTCTGGAATATTTATATCAGTTAGATTTCTTGGCTTTTCCAAATTATTAGCTCCACTCGTGAAATAGGCTTTGCCGGACATAGTTACAAATTTCCTTACATATTCCTTAAATATGTAAGGAAAAATATGGCTCAAGCGTTTTCTACAAACATAATAGTGAAGTACTTTAAATTTTTCTGGTCCGCCTTCGTTGCACACAACTCTTGTAATTAGGGTTCCTCATTTTTTTTAGCTATTTTTTCAAAATCATCAAATTTGGCAAATTACTTTTTGTTTTCGGAGTGGCATTTTTGAAAAGTGCATGCGGCACAAGTATACGTATTGCTTGCAAATATATACGTATTGCTTGTCTAATGCTAGGTTAATCCCAGAGATTGTTAGCAGTATATGGATTATAATAATGTTTCTGATTAGTTTGCTGTTCAATAAAATTGTGTTTCATATCAACAAAAATTATAAAATTAATTTTAAATATAATTAAATTAATTTTAAACATCGAAAAACATAATTTTCGATATAATTTTAATTCATTGATATTCCCCTAAAATAAACATTTTGTATATATTATAATTAAAATTAAGTATTTTAAATAATTTTAAATTCATTGCTTATTTTCCTAGATTATAATTCTATGAAAATTTGGTATTATTTTTTGTATTTTTAGGTTTTGTTTCTGTACCCTACATTATTTTTATTTTATTTTTATATAATTCTAATTACAAAACAAAATTATGTGGAAAAAAACATTATTAAGAAAAATCTGCACATGTGGCGAATAGACTTTGTGAATGTGGCGAATGCAGATATTTTTATGTTATACAAAAATAATTTTTCTAAGAAGAAAACAAATAAATTTTATCAAGAAATTTTAATATTACGAAGAAAAAAATAATAAATAAGACAAAACAAAAGCTATTTTATATTAAAGAACTTGTGGTTAAAAAAAAATGCAAAAAAACAAAGAATTGTTTGAAAATTTTAAAAAAAGTTTCATAATTTTTATTAATATTTCGTAATTTTTATTAATATTTTTAATTTATTTCAAAGAAATTGCACTATAAGTAGGATAAATATTTGAAACGACATTCCAATAATCAAGCTGAGAAAGAAGAACGAAGTAGTTCAACTCAATTAGGAAAGAAAAAACGGGATTGGAAAAACTCTGCCGCAAATTTAGTAATAAGTGGCAATTACAATTTGCTGTGATGGAACAAGACCAATAATCTGTATGTATATTGTGTAAAAAGAATTTCAATGACAACCAAGTGGACAGTTTAAAAAAGCATTTTCAACTAATGTACAGTGATTTTGATAGAAGCTTTCCTATTGGTAAATAAATTAGAGCTAACGAAATTATTCTGTTGAAGTCAAAATTAAAAGGTCAGCAAAACTTGTTTAAACGGTTTTTAACAGCATCCGAACTTTAGCCAGTTATAAATCGGCTTGGATTCTAACACAAAAAAAAAAAACGTTTTCGGACGGCGAGTAAATTAATCCTATTCGGTATTTTATTGAAACAAAAGAAATGCTTACAAAATTTTCTATAATCGAAAAAAATGAATGGCAATGCGAGTTTCTCACCATCATATCATTACATATTAATGAGTTAAATTTAAAACTTCAGGGAAAAGAAAAGATAATATATGATCTAGAGCAGTATGTACGAGAATTTATGTCTAAGTTAACACTTTTTGTAATACATATGGAAACTCTTGATTTCACACATTTTGTTAATATGGGAAACTATAAAAAAGATCCTAATTTTAATAGACAGCGTTATGTTGGGTGGCTGCAGGAACTACAAGAAAAATTTGAAGATCGTTTTGTTGATATTGAAAAATTCAGACCAGCTTTCCAACACTTGCAAGATCCTTTCCGTTTTGACACCACCAATTTACAGTTGTCTCAAGATATCGCGATGCTAACTTTGGACCGGCGTAACTTCGAATCAGATATTCTTTTACTTCAAAACCAAAACGATTAGATTATCCGAGAAACGAAGACTCAGTATTTTTAATGACGACTCGCCTATTGAAATCAAATGAATTTTTGTTACTGAACTCAGGTATTGCAAAGGTGTTGAGTATGCTTGGAACAACATGGATATGCAAGTCAACATTTTCAGCTGAAGCTTTCATAAAATCAAAGCATCGATCTAATATTATTGACAAAAATTTGGAGGCAGAACTCAAATGTGCAGTTAACGTGGGTTTTATAACAGATTTTAAGGGCATGGTACAAGAAAAAATATGCCAAACATCACATTAAGAATTTTCGTATTTTTTATATTATTAATAACTTGTGAACTGCAATGATACAATAATATAATGAATTTAATATAAAAAACTTTCATAAAATTGATTTTTTATAGTTATTTTTAATGTGACGAATTAAATTATTTAAAAATATTGAGTAAGTAATAATTATTATTACAATAATATAGCCTTATTCTGCCTATTATTTTTTACTACAAACTCATCATGCCTCATGAAGTAACTTCTGCTCTCCTACGAATCTATTTAATAAAGTGTGAATAAATTATTTCCCCGAACCTAACTATGAAATACGACAAGAAACACCCCATCACACCTAACTATGAAATACGACAAGAAACACCCCACCACACCATCGAAATAATAGAATGTTGTTGAGATAGGACAGTGAAAATTTACAGTAGCATCTGTTAGTGAAGAGGGCTGTTACGGAAACTTTTAAAACCTTTGTGGTATACGTTCCTCTGCTTTAGACTTGCAAAATTTTGGCTGTAACTGAGGATGCTTATTATATATTACAAGAGTCAGGAGGAATGTTTATTTTACAAAACTTTCCCTTACTCAGTACAATAACGAATGTTTATTGTAATAAGTAACGGAAAGGCGAATGATCTATTCCAAAATAAACAAATTTCAGATGTTGATGAATTTAAGTCAATCCAAAGTTATCACTGTTTGCCAAATAAAGATCTATCGCAATTGGCGAGAGAGTTAGAGCAGTCATATCAAGGTCCTTATTATGGCCTTGAAAATTTTGCACTTCTACAAAAACTTGAGGCTTATACAATGATTGTCGATAATATATAGCAAGACAAAGGTAGAGTATTGAATAAACAAATTGTGAAAGTAGCAAAACGCAATTTCGTTAGAGGTTTGCGTTTAAAATATTATGTGTGATCACAGAATTGCTCAAGTTTAACGGTGGCTGTGCAGAAAGCCAGAGACTGCGTAAGGCAAAACGACGCAATGGGTAATGCATCGAAAATAAAACGTGGGATTAGTTTGTTAAAGGAGTTATTGATCCAAATTGGAAATAACGACAAAAAGGAAACAAATTATGGATAAATCAGAAATAGAGAAAACTATCAACCAGCACCACGTCCTTTGCCACGTCAGATAGCACCTACTTCAAACACATAAAGTAGAAACAACAGAAACTCGCCTAATCAAAACTACAGATAGAGCAAATGGAACGATTTTGGAACAATTAATAATAGTAATATTAAATGTTTCGCTTGTAATGAACCAGGCCACATTATTAGTTTTTGGAAAAAAAAGGAATTCGGTTTATTGCACAAGAACGTCGAGACATAGGAGAAAACAATGCATACAAGCAACCTCGATGACTTATATTAATAATATGCGAACTGAGAGTTTGTCACCAAGCTCTCAGTTCGCATATTATTAATCTGGTTAATAATATGCGAACTTACTTCTTGTCAATATCGTATATCGTATTTTACAAGAAGTCAGATCGTAATATTTGACTTCTTTTAAAATATTACAATATTTCTTTAGTATATACTCTAGAAGAGTCTAGAGTCTAGACATTTTATCAGAAAGTTTAACTTAATTTATTTCGCTATATAATTCACTAAATTTAACTGAACTAATAATATTTTATATGGGGGATTATTTTCCGCGGTGTTATTGGCATGGGAGGCTATGTCTACAATTTTTGGATCAAGGAGTTTTTTATTCGGTGGTTTTTTTTCAGGGGCTGTTAATTTACTTATACGGTACGAACTGATCCGTCGCTAATTAGTACGGTTGTGGCTATTTTTCTTACAGGACGAGCTGAATTTTGCCCTTGATCGGTTTCGTATGATAGTGCGAATGGTTGCACTATTTGCTAATCGAGGTTTTCATAATTTGGATCGAATGCTACCAATTATTTTAAAACCTTTAATTATTCGTGCACAAGTGGTTTGTCTAATTTCGTATACCTTCAATGCTATTTCTACAGTTTTCTAACGTTTTGCTTATAAAGCTAAATACTTGTTTAATGTGTGTTCTCCATGATGCAACTCACCAAACTGCAACTGAATGCTGTGTTCGTATAGCTGATTTAATAGGTGGATTCATATCAATTAAAAATAATAATAATATATTAACCTTACAATATCACCTTAAAAATAATAGTCTCAATATATATGGTATAAATGTACATTACGCATCAATGTTTTATATGAATACATATAAAAGGATTAAAATTATTTATTTAGAAATTTTAAACTTGAAAATTATTATTTTTATTATACACTAGGATGGCGATGGTTGCTGAAATTTCCAAAAAAAATTCTAAACATGTATTGCACAAATTGACCGAAATTTTTATAAACACTCATGACCTTGTTTTCGGAAAACGAATCATTTAAGTAAATTTGTAAAAATTTCCATCAATTTGTTTTTCTGCAATTAATAATATCGAATTTTTACATTTTTACCTTTAAAAAAATATTATTTACATAAAATCAAAGAAAATAAGAAAATATTAGTTGGAAATCAAATGGAGTAGTTTTTTTGTAACAAAATATTAAATTTTAATAATTTGTGTTAAGTTAAATTGAGTGAATTATAAGAATAAATTTATAACTTATTTTGTTAGAAAATACTTCGAAAATGCTAAGCTCTTGTAAAACTTTAAAAACGATCCCGAGGTATTCAGTACTTGTCTTGCTCTGCGCGCTTTACGGGTAACAATAAATTACTCATAATTTTAGCAGAAAATGAATTTGGCCTCTCTGCTTCATGTGTATAATACGCCTCTTATCCATGCACCCAATTGTCCATTGGTTTTTCCCTTAAATGTGAACACAGTATTTGGCTATGGGGAGCGATAGATAATTTGTTTAAGTTGGGAAAGTTTTAGGATAGGAAATTTTTGTCATTAATTTTATCAGGGTTTTTAGAAACTCACAGAAAACTTCGTGATTCTTTGATTGGATTTCAACCCGGAACCTTCCGATTGGAAGGCAGGTGCTCTAGCCAATGCTTTTCACCACTTACTTTTTCCCCATCTTCTCTTCCCCATTTTTTATAAAATGGTTGGCTGAACAGTTTTTTATAAATATACATATGTATATACACAATATCATATTCTATTTTCAAAAAATCATATTCTGTGAAAATAAAGTAACTGTTTTAGGTGTACTTTCAGAAAATTTAAAAAGAAAAATGTGCACTTAGTTAAATATCCACCCGAAAATTCAAATAATAATTATTCAATGTTATTTATGATTGTTAATTATTTGCAACGCCGGATCAACAGTTGTGTTGCCTTGTGTACATATATATTTTTCCACCCCATATTATTTCTTAAATATTAACTAATATGGGCGCGGAAAATAATAATAAAATAATAAAAATACTGGGGAAAATGTATGAATATATTTATTTAATATTTAAGAATTCATTAAATCCATTAACAATAAAACCTATAAATAATAAAATCATAATTTAGTAATTTAATCCAAGAAATTTCCAAATCATAAGATATACTAACTGCTGTTAGGCTGTTGAGTTAAAAACTATTCTTTCGAGCCTTCATAGTTGCAAACTTATCAATTAATTCCTCTTCATTTAAATCTTTGGCAATCACGTTCAATTGACAAAGTGGCCAGGGTATCTAAGCGGTTTTGTCTCATCGTAGATCGTATATAGGTTTAAATTGGTTTAATTTTGAAAAGCTCCTTTCAGCGCTGACGATGTCGTAAAAACTAAAAAACTTCTTAAGGCTATTAAAATTTTGGCCAAAGATGATACTAAATTATATGAGCATATATATTCCAATATATTTGAAGGAGTTCGAAGTTCTTTATCACTTATTAAACGAAGTTAAAAAATGTTTTGTTGTGCTCCTGAATCAACGTAAACCTATCATTTGATGACACAATGGCTTGATCAAGGAAGTTATTACAAAAAATATTCTTAAAATTTGTGCTTCATCATTGATTTCTTCATCTGGGTGCATATAACCGGATTACCTTCTACTCCGATGATTTCTTATTTGCTCAAACTCTGGGTCAATTTCTAATTCTAGTGCAATTTTTTTTGCCTCTTCAATAATTTTATTAAACTTATCATCTAGTCAATATTTTTACAAAGCACTGTTGTAGCTTCTCAAACATTAGAATTTTAATTCTGAGGTACTTTACTTGCAATATTTATTTGACTTAAAATATCATACCAGACAATCAGGCTGCAAATAAATTTAAAATTTTAAACTTTTCCTAAAATGGAAATTGCTTCAGATTTATTTTTACACAATAAATTGCTAGCATTTCCTTTTTAATAGTGCCATAATTTTTTTTGCTTTTGCCAACACTACTTGCTTATGCTATTGGCTTGTCCTTGCCTACCTTCCCTTATGACAGTATTGCTCCTACGGCATTATTACTTACATCAGTAGTTAAATTAAAGGTTTTCTAAAAATCGGGATACGTTAATAACGGCGGATTTAACAAAAGTATTCTTACCTTTTCAAAAGCTTCCTGGTGCTCATTGTTCCATTTTGTGATACCACTTCCCTCCTTAAAAATTTCCACTTCTCTGATTGCAGTTTGAAATTATTTTCTTTGAATACAAGCCGTAATTTTTCGTGATCAATTATATTTTCCGCCATAAGCCACTATTTCACCGCGGTATACAAAACATTAGAATCCTTATTATAATATTTTCAATTGAAGTTGTTAAGTACGCAATTCATCATTTTTTAAAAAGTGGCGGGAGCTTCTGTTGGACCAAAGGCCATATGTTTGAATTTAAAGTCACCATACGTAGTGTTGAAGACAGCTTTCTCCCCGTCGGCTGGTTTCATTACAACTCGCCAGATCTAGAGCTATAGAATATTTGGCCTCTCCTAATTGGTCCATAAAATTTTCAATTCCTGTCAATGGAAACGCGTCTCCTATCGTTACTTCGTTTAGTTTCCGAAAACCAGTTTTTTTGTTAAATTACTTTTTCGACAAATACCACCACGAACCTATTTTAGAAAGCGGTAATCTATTATTTCCCGGAACCTAACTATGAAATACCATCGAATGTTGTTGAGACAGGACAGTGAAAATTTTTTTCAATGTCATGGAATTTGTCTGGCTATTATAGAAATAATAGTTATTATTCAATAACTATTATTTCTATAGTGTGATTGTAGTATTATGGAATTGGACCCCCAATTTTATGAACAATGTTTGATATTAAATAATTCATATAACTGCGATTATTTTATGAACAATGTGCGATATTAAATATTTGATATAACTGCGATTATATTATATATATATATATATATATATATATATATATATATATATATATATATATATATATATATATATATATATATATATATGGTCTATATATCTATATATATATATATATATATATATATATATATATATATATATATATGGTCTATATATAAATATACCAAATTTTAGCACCCATCACCCCCCCCCCCTCCCCAGCAGTAACTATCATCAAGTCACTCCTTGGTACTAGTACCACTTAAATCACCACACATCACCAACTGCCATCATCACCCAGCATTACCATGGGATCAACTCTCTAATGGTCATCACCCATTACCAGCTGGGATCAATCACTCGCAATCAACAGCTACTGACACCATCCATATGCAGTATTTATCATCACCCAGTATCACCACGTACGATCACCATTCACATTAATCAGTATAATCAACCATCATCATTACCTACCGTCAACACCCGCTAATACAAGCCACCAGGAGTCCTCACCATCACTACCCACTATAACCGTGTACTATCAGTAACCACGATGGCGACCAACCATTACTATCCCACCATCATCTACCATCGCCACATATCCTCACTACTACAGCTATCATAATTACAACCATAATCACCGCCGTCCATCATCATTATTATCATCAACCACCATCACCAAACGCCAACCAGCAACAGCCAACATCATCACCATCTACTATCAACACACAAACATGACCCATCATCACCACGCAGCATAACTAACAATCATTATCTATCACCGCCACCAACGATCATCAGAATCAACTATCCAGCTGTCATTACCCATGATATACTAACATAAAGATATGATCGCGCGCATATTAATATTAAACGTCATTCACTGTCATTTACAAATACGTAGACTGGTGACAATAATTGTTTTGGTTAGAAAAAATATTTATATAAAAAAATTTTTTATTAAAATGGTTCAATGTGCTGTGTTTGGGTGCAATAAAAACAATAATAAAAAAGTAAAAAAAAGTGAAAATAATATAATAATATAAATGGTGAAGTACACCATTTTTATAGATTTCCTAAAGAGGAAAGTATGTGTCAATTGTGGGTGACAAAGTGTTACCGAAAAGATAAATTTAAAGTGGAAAATGCTCGAATTTGTCAAGAACATTTTCAATCAAACGACTTTCTGCATAATCTAAGGCATGATTTAAATTATCATCCGACAACAGTTCGAAAATTAAAAAAAGAAGCTTTTCCAAATCAGAATTTGCCAAATAAAAATGTTGAAAGTAAAACATCAAAGGAACGTGAAAGTAGAATTGCTGGAAGAAATAAAAAAAATATCGTCACTGATTTAATGTAAATACAAATTTCTATAAATAAGAATATTTTTTACTTAATTACTATTATTTAAATTTGTTATTTGTAGTAAAGAAGCACAATTTGAAGAGGATAATGAGGATCTAAATAAAGAAAACGAATTTTCATTTCAAGACTCTGCTGTCTGTGATACTGAGGCTCAGTCGAAAACTTTGTAATATTTCTTTGTAAATTTTTTTAAATATGTTTATACTCAATTATATGTTTCAGAAATGTTCCTGATGAAATATCTAAAAATAAAGTAAAGTTGATGAAAATGAAAATGAAGATCATGAAGCTAAAAAGGGAGAATAATATTTTAAAATTATCAAACAAAAGTTTTCAAATATCCCATAAAATTGTGAAACACCAGAATAAAAAAATGAATCTAGAAATAAAAAAATTAAAAAAGGAAAATGCTCTTTTTTCGACAGAACAAAGAGAAATTCAAAAAATATTTACAGCTGGGCAAATTAGAAAGATTAAAAATCCTTCGAAAATGATTTCTAAGTGGAGTGGAAATGATATAACTAAAGCTATATCCTCACATGCTGCTGGTGCACGCGCATATAGATTTTTATTAAAAAATAATTACCCATTGCCTGGTAAGATAATACCATTTATTTTGTTTTATAATTGGTTAGAAATCAAATTTAATTTTTCACCAAAATAAATATTTTTTTAATTTACGTTTCCAGCTGAATCCACACTACGAAGATGGGCTGGCAGAATTAAGATTGAACCAGGGATTATAAACGTTGCATTAAAGTTGTTGGGAAATGCTGATTTTACTGATTTCGATAAAGTTTGTGTATTACTTGCTGATGAAATAAAAATTAAAAGTCAATATGAATACGACAAAAAAAATTATGCACTTTTAGCTCCATCCAACTATGTCCAGGTAAAAGTATTATCCGTTTACTATATTTCCGTTTATGTACTTATATTTTTTTCAGGTAATAATGGCAAGAGGATTATTTAGAAATTGGAAACTGCCAATCTACTATGATTATGACCGAAAGCTTTCAAAAATACTTTTGTTCTCTGTAATCAGAAAGTTGGAGGAAATTGGATACCACGTAGTTGCTCTAACAACTGACATGGGTGGTGGAAATAGAGGATTGTGGAAACAGCTGGAGATTACTGAAGAGAAGCCTTTTTTTTTAAATCCATATAACAATAAAAATGTATTTATGTTTGCAGATGCTCCACATTTAATCAAATTGGTTAGAAATCATTTCCTGGATTCCGGTTTTGTAATTAATGGGAAGCATATTACAAAGCAGCCGCTAGTTGAGCTTCTCCAAAAAACGTCTGCGAGTGATCTCAACATAGCTCATAAGTTAAGTAGCCAACATCTTTTGGTGCAAAAAGCTCGTCGACAAAAGGTTAGTTTGGCTACTCAACTTTTTTCCAATACATTATCCTGTGCGTGCAGTTACCAGATTAGGAATTTTAGGAATTTCCCAAAGCGAACATTGGAAGGAATGTGCTGAAATATTGAAAAAAGTAATATTTGTTATTAATTTATATTATTATTATAACTAAAATAACTATTGTATTTTGTATTTTAGGTGAACGATTGGTTTGACGTTTTCAATGCGAGAGTTCCCGCAACTGATTCCCGCGATCGAATGAAGGCGTATGGTCTTTCTAGAATTGTTCAAAATCAAATTTTAGAAGACATGACGATTTAATAAATGGTATTCGAGTTGGTACTAATGGGCTTCCATTTCAAAAAGGAATTCTTTTAAGTACGAATGCGCTTAGTTTGCTTTTCGATTACCTTAAAAAAAACTACCATATTAAGTACCTCTTAACATATCGCCTGAACCAGGACGTGCTGGAATTATTTTTTGGGATCATTCGATCAATTGGAGGACTACATGATCTTCCAACTACGTTGGAATTTAAAAATCGGCTGAGAATCTTTTTATTAAGCAGAAACGAAGTTATAGTTTCGCAATCGCAGTCAGCTAACGTTCAATAGTATTCAGAACCTACTGAGCCAGTCTTCGAAATCGGGATCACAGAGGAAGAGACTTGTACCCCTATTACATCCACCATTTTAGGGAATTTTAATATTGAGAATGATCCATTTACATCGAAAGAACTTGAAAATGAAATTGCTGAGGACTTAAGCGAATTAGAAAATGATGGATTGGAAAATATAGCTGGATTTATTTCCTTTAAGCTTCGAAAAATAGAAAAAAATCTTGGTTTTCCAACAGCTGAACAGAGCGGATCCACTTATAGTTGGGCAAATCATGTGTCGGAAGGCGGTTTTTACAAACCAACAGATTTATTTTTAAGTGAAATAAAAAAATTAGAATATATTTTTAGAACTTATAATGGCGAGAGTTTAAAGACTGGCATTAATTATTTAACATCTCTAATTAGTAATTCCGACCATATAGATTTAAGTAAAGATGTAAAAATGTTATTTTTTAAATGCAAAATGTATTTTAGAATAAGAATGTTAAATAGTAATATTTATGAACAAAAAAGAAGTAAGCAAAGAAAGTTAAATAAAACAATTACATAAAATCTATCATATGTGTTACTTTATTTTTTCTAATAAATTACAAGCAATGAAATTATTATTTTTTATTTAAATTATTATTGTTGGCAGTTTAGTTATTATTTATTTTAATTAAATAAGTTCACTTCTATATAATTCATATACTTCACTCCTATATATTTTTAATATTTTTAAAACGAAATTTACATACTTTTGTCACCAGTCGACGTCATGCGCAGAACTGAACGAATTTGAGTTGACAGGTAATCATATCTTATTAATCAGTATATCATGGTCATTACCAACTGCACCATCACCACCATTATTACCACCCAACATCAACGCAGTTCATCATCACCCACCAACACGACCCACCATATCCGCTTAGCATCACCACCCACCATCACCCCCACATTCATTATTATCATCAACCTCCATCACCAAACTACAATATACCCATCCACAAGATAAACATTCGATATCAACACACAACCATCACCACCCCACCATTATCAGCCACCGCTAGAACCCAATAAAACTACCCACCATCAGTACAAGTCATATATCCTTCAAACGAAGTTCTTAATAGCATTATTGCTACAACTTCCGTTCCCATATAAATAAAATTATTTTTTCAATGACAATTGCATTTCTAAAAGATGTTGTTTGATTTCACTTAATTAATAAGTTTAGTTTTAACTCGCTTGTGAAACCGATAAGATGTTCTAAATCTAAATAAACACTTTGTTATAAATAAATAAATAAAATTTTAAATAAATATTTTGTGTTATAAAAATAAATTAAAGTTTAAATAAATATTTTTTTATAATAAAATTTTATATTCTAAAACTGAGAATTGTGGTTCATATTTATATTTTCTTTTATATGAAATTATGAATAATACTTTTTTTTAATATTAAAAATATTAAGACATAAAACTGGCGCAGTCGGTAGGATACCAAACTAATTCCGCTATTGTAATAAAAGTGAAAGTTTAAAAAAATATTCTTGACTTTATTAACTTTATATTAATAGAAAGTTATTAATAAAGATAATAATAATAAGCTGATTGTTCAAAACTTTAAGTAGTAAATAATATTATAAAGTTATCAAGAACTAATCAGAAGATAAATAAAAATAATCTTTTACTGAAATAGAAATTTAAAAAAAAAAAAAATTTCTAAAAATAGTGCGTGAATTAGTGTTCTTTCAAGAATTAATTGGTGTAGAATATATGAAACCATATCAGAAACCATCTAAAGGTTCACAAAATCTAAAAGCTAAACTTGAATCTATCACCGAAGAAAACTACAACGAAGTTCTTGTGGAAAGTCAACAGAGACTTAACAACATAATGGCATTGAATTTAAATTCCATTACCATCAGAGACCTTATCACTGAGGCTAGATCGGTTCCGGTATTCAGAGGTGATGATACATTTGAATTATCGCAGTTCATCGCAGAAGTGGAAACAATCGTGTGATTAACGCAAGACCAAAATATGAAAGCATATTTATTAAAAATTTTGGTGAACAAGATACAGGGACCAGCAGCTTTATCAATAAGAAGATTAGAAAATGCAACATGGGATCAAATAAAAGAAAAACTGAAGGGATCATTCGGAATTCAACAATCATATTTGAAAATTAAGGAGGAAGCAGACGCTGTCAAATTTATAAATGTAAGTCAATATTATCATGACCTTTCAAAGTTATTAGATAAGTTAAATCTTAAATATAAATTGGATGATAATTCTCCAATTGAATTCAATACTAGTAACAATGAAAGAAGTATTTTAGATAAATTTCTTAACAAACTTCCACGAACGGATAGTATGTATTTAAGAATTAAGAATGTCAGTTCTTTAGAAGAAGCTTTCTTTGAATTATCTCAAACTGGAATTTCTAATAACCCCATATTACAAAAAAATAGTTATCAAATAAAAAATAATAACAATTCAAATTTTAAAAATAATAGGCAATTTAGACCTAATACAAGGTATTCTAATAATTTTAATTATTCTAATAATTCGGGATTCCATAGAAATTATAATAGACCTAGTTATTCAAATTCGCATACCGTTCGGAATAACCAAAATAATCATTTTAACCAAAATCAAAATCGATATCAAAAATCAGGAATGTCTAGTATTAAGAATAATTATAGACATGTCGAACCAATGGAGGTTGATTTAAATACAATAGAACAAAATTTTCATTTACAGCCTCGAAGAACACATTACCAATAGTTGAATTAACAATAAATAATAAAAAAATCAATTGCTTAATAGACACTTCATTAATTAATAATAGTATTTTTCCTAATATAAAACGTCTTAAATTAAAACACCCAATTGAAATTTTTACTCTATTTGGAAAAAACCAAATTAACACCGAAATAATAACTGATGTTCCAATAGAATTTAACCATGATGCTACAATGACCTGGAAAGTTTTAAAATTTAATAATAAAAAATTCGATGCTATACTAGGGCAAAATATACTTAGAGCTATAGGTGCAAAAATTGATTTAGAAAATAGTAGTATCGAAATTATGGGGAAATTAACAAAATTTAAAAATTCTTGCCCTTACAATGACATAAATAATCTGTATTCATTAGATTTTAATAGAAGTAACATCCTTGATTACATCAAAACTGATCACCTTAATGAAGAAGAATATAAATGTTTAAAGAAAATTATTGTTGAAAATAGAGATTTATTTTATCAAGAAGGTCAACAGCTGACCAAAGTTAATCAAATTAAACATAAAATTATTACGCAACATAGTCAACTAATTTATTCGAAAATATATAGATTCCCAAAAATTCACGAAGAAGAGGTAGAGAAACAGGTTTCGGAAATGTTAGCACAGGGAATAATAAAATACAGTAAATCACCCTATAATTCTCCTATTTGGGTTGTACGTAAAAAAATGGATAACTCAGGAGAAAAAAAATGGAGAATCGTTGTCGACTACAGGAAACTCAATGAGATAACTATAGACGATAAATTTCCAATCCCAAATATAGATTCACTTTTCGACAAATTAGGCAAAGCTCAATATTTTACCACGTTAGACCTGGCTAAAGGATTTCACCAAATCCTCGTAGATGAAATGGACCAAGCAAAAACTGCGTTTTCAACTCCCCAAGGTCATTACGAATATGTGAGGATGCCATTTGGATTGAAAAATGCCCCTGCCACATTCCAAAGAATGATAAACTATGTTTTACGTTATTTTATCAATATTATTTGTGTAGTTTACATTGATGACATATTAATTTTTAGTACGTCACTTCAAGAACATATAAATGCCATTTTAAAGATTTTTTCAAGACTACGAGAATTTAATTTAAAAATTCAACTTGACAAATGTTCATTTTTTTCAAAAGAGTCTGAATATCTTGGCCATTTATTAACCGATAAAGGGATTAAACCAAATCCAACTAAAATTCAAGTTATTAAAGAACTTAAACTTCCAAAAACATGTAAAGCTATAAAGAGTTTTTTAGGCATAACAGGCTATTATCGCAAATTCATTAAAGACTATGCTAAAATAGCACAGCCTCTTACAAATTGTTTAAGACAATAAAATTGATATAAATAACCCAAAATATATTGAATCTTTCGAAAAACTTAAAGAAATCATTACAAAAGATCCAATATTGAAATATCCGAATTTTAATCAAAAATTTGGTTTAACTACTGATGCTAGTCAGTATTCTATAGGTGCCGTTTTATCGCAAAATGGACATCCGATATCATTCGCAAGTCGAACTCTTAACGAGCCTGAAAGTCGATATAGTACAATTGAAAAAGAACTTTTGGCCATTATATGGGCTACCAAATATTATAGACCTTATTTATATGGTGTAAAATTCTTAATAAGAACTGATCATCGTCCGTTAGTCTGGTTGAATCCCTTAAAGGAACCAAATTCTAAACTACAACAACGGTGGAAGATAAAATTAAACGAATTCGATTTCGATATAGAATTTGTAAATGGAAAAGATAATAAAGTAGCTGATTTTCTAAGTAGGATTGATACAAATAAAAATGAAATAAATAATATAGAAATCGAAGATGATTTTGATAATAATAGTGACATGGCTACAATTCGGAGTGCTGTCGAAAATTTGGGCAATCACTTTCCAATTGTAGATAATATTGTAAATAAATACTTTACACAAATCCATTTAATTAATCAAAAAACCGAGGAATTATCAGTAAAATTTAAAAAACATAGAATAATATATATAACAGAGGAAGATCTTCAAAACGAAAATTATTTAAATTTACGCCGATTGATAAAAAAGGGTATAACCGGAATTTATTCAGAATTAGAAGATAGCAAATATGCTATACTACAAAATAAACTAATTAATTTATTTAGTAATGACAGAAAAGTTAAGTTTGTTAAATGTACTAAAATTGCAAGAAATGTTGAAAATGAAACTGAATTAATACAAATAATAAAAGAATTTCATGAAAACCCTAACCATAGAGGTATTCTAGAGAATTTTCAGAAATTAAAGATTTATACTACTGCCCAAAACTAAAAGACCTTATATATAAATATATTAATAATTGTGACGTATGTAATTTAGCAAAATATGACAGAAATCCTGTCCAATATAAATATAAAATATCGGAAACCCCGTCTGAACCTAACGAAATAGTTCATGCCGACGTATATTATTTAAAGAAAGAAAAATTTTTAACAACTTTAGATAGATTTACCAAACATTTGTCAGTGTCCAAATTAAACGATAGAAATAGTGTAACGATAGTTCAGGCATTAAAACTTAGAAATTCTTTATTCGGTAAACCGAAGAAATACATATTTGATAATCACTTCGACGGTCTAAATTTAAAAGATTTTTGTAGAACTGAAAATATTGAGGTTCACTTCACCTCTCCGCGAAGTCATACAGGCAATTCTGACATAGAAAGAGCTCATGGAACTATCACCGAACACATTAGAATATTTAACTTAACAGAACCACATTTAGATACAGAAAGTAAAATTTTGAAAGCAGTAGAAAAATATAATAACACAATTCACTCAACGGTTGAAGTGAAACCAATTGAGTTACCTTACCAGTCAATTGGTTTCACTTTTTGAAGTGAAACCAATTGACTGGTAAGGTAACGGATTTTGAAATGATAAAAAATAGAATTCAGAAAAAAAAAGATAAAATTATTACAAATTTGAATAAAAATAGGAAAGATGTTAATTTTCCCAATACTAAAGATATCCTCATAAAAAACCCAATAGCCTTAGGATATAAAGAGTTACCCAGATATAAAAAAATGAAATACCTTAAAACACAAAATAATATAACTGACACTAGACACAAAAATATTCATCCTTCTCGTATTAAACGACATTTTAAAAAATTGTCAGATACATATAATAATTACAATAATGGTACTGATCCTAGTCAGCCCAGCTCAAGCTCTGATTAACATCGAAAAATTGGATACGGAAGCTGGTTACACTATGATTCAACAAGGAAAAATACAAATAATTGAAAGTTATGATAAAATTATTCACATTATTGATCTAGAAGATATAGAAAATATTATAGGTATGATAGAATCACATATACAATTAACATTTAAATTACCAGACGATGAAGCCGCTATTAATACACTAACAGAAAAATTGAAAAAGATAAAACATACATTCAAAACTCTAATACCCTTCAGGCATAAAAGATCTTTGTTGAATATTGGTGGATCCATGTTAAAGTGGATTTTCGGTACAATGGACGAAGATGATAAAGTAGACATAGAAAATCATCTAAAAATATCTGACGAAAATATTCATAAAAACATAATAAATTCTAAGTAAAAATAAATGATGTTATTCAAAAAAATATAAAAAATTTGCAAGAAAACATTAACAAAAATCATTTAGCATTAGATAAACTTGTAAATATTGTTGTTACCGATGATAGAAAAATATTGAAGCAATTGCAATACCTACAAATTATTACGAATCTTAATTTAATAAAAGAAGAAATAGAAAAAATTTAGGAAAATATTATTTTCGCGAAACATCAGATTATGAGTAGATCAATTCTTACACCGGAAGAAATCGATACATATGATATAGATTTGTTTAAAATTCAGGAAATAAAAAGTTCTCTGGCAACCATAAACACTAAGCTAATTTTTATTTTAGAAATTCCAAAATTGAGTCTAACAAATGCTATATTCTTTAAAATTATACCTATTCCAGATACAATAAATGAACAAGTTGATATAGAAATTTCTGACATTCTTCTTTTCGAAAACAATACGTACTATTTCGGTCAGGAAAGATACAAAAATAAGTTAAAACATACTAGTAAATGTCTTTCAAATTTATTTCATAATTCTTACAATAATTGTTCAAAGATCATGAAAATAGAATCAGAAATTGTTGAAATAGATATCGGTTTAATTTTAATAATTAATGGAAAAAACGTAAGCCTAAGTAGTAGTTGTAATAATATCAAATATACATTAAATAAAAATTATATGATTTCTTTAATAATTGTACTACAGAATTAGATAAAGTAAAGTTTTCCAATAAGCAAAGAGAATTCAAGCAAAATATTGTAATACCAAGTTACTCAAAAATGAAACAATTAAATAAAACATTAAATTTAAAAGATTTGCATATCAAACAGATAAAGAATAACGAAGAAATACAAGAAATCATTTATAAAAAAAAAACAAAATAACATTATAGTATATTTTAATACTATTTTTATAATAAATATTGTAGTAATTACTGTAATCATTATTATTTTCAAATTTTATTAAAAAAAAGAGAAATCAAACAATTTCAATAGAAGTAGCTGAAGAAAGAAGTTTTCCACAGGAGTGTGAAAATCTTAAGGATGGGGGAGTCATATATCCTTCAAACGAAGTTCTTAATAGCATTATCGCTACAACTTCCGTTCCCATATAAATTATTTAGGATCATATTTAATATTTTTTTGTTTTCACACGCTTAAAGAAATTTAACTAAGTTTGCATATTTATAAAAATTATTTTCTCACGATTAAAATAATTTTTAAACGAAAAACAAATATATTTTATTACAATTTTATAAGCCTATCAAATTAATTTATTTTACTTAAAAAAATTATATATCGTGTTACAATTTAACAAATTCATAAAATTATTTTTTCAATGACAATTGCATTTCTAAAAGATGTTGTTTGATTTCACTTAATTAATAAGTTTAGTTTTAACTCGCTTGTGAAACCGATAAGATGTTCTAAATCTAAATAAACACTTTGTTATAAATAAATAAATAAAATTTTAAATAAATATTTTGTGTTTTAAAAATAAATTAAAGTTTAAATAAATATTTTTTTATAATAAAATTTTATATTCTAAAACTGAGAATTGTGGTTCATATTTATATTTTCTTTTATATGAAATTATGAATAATATTTTTTTTTAATATTAAAAATATTAAGACATAAAACTTACACACCATAACCACACCATATCCACCTGCTATCAGGACCCAAGCACACCACTCAATCGCCCTCTATCATATCCATTATAACAATAACCAACATCACCCAACCGGAACGATCTCCATTACCCCCACCAACACCACCAGCACTAGTCGTAATCACCACTTACCATTACCAATAACCATCATATCCCAATAAAATTCACATTCAGTGCCATCATCAAACCTCACCTCCCACTATCAACACCCACCATCAGAGCCACCATATATATATTTATTTATATGTAACCAGGCAAATTAATTAAAAAGATATACTCACTGCTGTTAGTCTGTTGAGTTAAAAACTAATCTTTCGAGCCTTCATAGTTGAACAGTTCCTCAGTTGTGTCGGACGTGTTTTTATTTTTAAATATAATTTTGGTTCTGAGTGTTAGTTTATTAATTTTTATGTGAATTATTCTTTTAATTTAATTTACTAATTTATTTTAACAAAACTTTTTTTTTAAATCTAAAATAATTTCAAAGTTTTGTTTCTATATTAATATAAATTATTATTTTTGACAAAAGTACATTTATCTGTTATTTATTATTTCTTTGTCTATTTAATTTTATATTAAATACGCAAAAATAATGTAATGTGCTCTCTCAGTGATTAGTATTATTTGCATGTATTTCTCTTTTTTAATTTATTTTAATTTATTTCAATTTTGGGGTCCGATCAATTTTTCTTTTCTTGGATTACTATTTTCAATTCCGGAAATTGAGCGCGTGTTATCGTCAATATTTAACAAATATTGACGATAAAACGCAACGAAAGTTTAGTAAGACTGAAAAATTGCTAATAATATTAACTCTCTACTTCTTGATGATGTCAATATTAAAATTAATGTTATCGAATCTGAGCGAGGTAAAACTTCGGCAGATGGTAAACTAATTAACAGCTGTCTCCCCTCTAATAACTCCATTATTACTAATTTGGACAAGAAATTTAATAAAATTTCTAAAGAATTAGCTCAATCGGTAAATCAACTTTTGAAAACTTTTGACAAATTATAGTCATCTCACGAATTTATTTTAATTTATTTCAATTTTGGGGTCATTGTGTAAACAGTTCAGCTCTTAGGTCGCATGTTAATGCAGTAGAACAAATAGACCTAGTTTTACCATCGATTAGTGAAGATTTTTAAAACGCTTCACTTCAAGAATGATTTGGATTAGTATTTTAAAATAATTTCAAAGTTTTGTTTCTATATTAATATAAATTATTATTTTTGACAAAAGTACATTTATCTGTTATTTATTATTTCCTTGTCATTGGGTCATTGTGTAAACAGTTCAGCTCTTAGGTCGCATGTTAATGCAGTAGAACAAATAGACCTAGTTTTACCATCGATTAGTGAAGATTTTTAAAACGCTTCACTTCAAGAATGATTTGGATTAGTATTTTCTTTTGGATGCCAAACTAATCATGTTTTGCACCCAAAAGAAAATACTGAAGTCGTCTGTCTAAACCTTCCTTCTATTAATTCTTATTCATCTTCTTCGAAGAATCTTTCTTCATCTAAATCTAAATCACTTTCTAAACGAAAATCTAATTCTAACTCTGTTACATCCAACTCCTAATCCAAATTATTCTTCTCACTCTAGTTTATCCTAGCCCTACAACATATGCCTCTTCTATACCTATATCCACTCCTACTCCTCTTTCTATTGCTGAATCATGCACTAGTTGGTCCTCTAACCTCAGCTCCACCCCGACTTTACGTGTTATATCACGTCCTAAGTTTAAAAGTATTTTTGTTTCACGCTTTCATCCCGATATTTCTTCAGTCGACGTGTTAGCTCATATCAATCGTTGTTTACACATAAATTCATCTTCGATAAAATATTTTAAACTAACTAGACCTAATGCTCAAGTTACTTCTTTCAAGATCATTGTTCCCGAAGAGTGCTTTACTGTTTTAATGAATACTGACACATGGCCAATAAAGTGTTTTTCAAAGAATTTGAGCCAACTCGAATATCTAGCTAGGCTAGTTTGGGCTCAAGAACCTCCGTTCTATTACCCGTTCAGGGTCCAAAAAACTAATATGCTTGTTTCTTTACTATCAAAACGTAAGGGGACTTCGGACTAAAACCAATGATGTATTTCTTAAATCTCAAATTCTAGCATTTGATATTTATGCATTAACAGAAACTAATCTTAATAACTTTTTTTTTTTTTTTTTTTTTTATTATTCTGAGTAATAAAATTTGTGTTACAAGAACAAAAAAAGTATTTTAGAGATTAGGACTTTTATCCTTTACAACTATAATATTTATATTATTTTCAATTTTATTTATTTTAAGGAAGTTTAATTTAATGTTATATAAATATAAGGAAAACCAGTAAAAAAAACCTTATTTTCGAACATTTTGTTTTATAATATCTTTACTTAAAACTAATTACATACTAATCTTAAACTATTCTAACCTAATCTTACTAGGAGATTAATTTTATGTTATAGATTATAAAATTATAAAAGTTCACTGATTCAAGCCATTTATAAGTGGATTTTTTGAAATAATACATTTTTCGAAAAAATATTGGTTTAATAACTGAACTCTATTTCAATTTTTTGTACATTATTTGTTAAGTGTAATTCTGATGTTGAATAAAACCATGGTAGATTAAGCATTAATTTTATTATCTTGTTTTGTTTAGTTTGAAGTGAGTTTCTGTTAGTTATCGCACAGTCCCCCCATACAGGGGAGCCATAAAGTAGCAAACTTTGGAAAATAGATTTAAATATTATTAATTTATTGTCGTTACTTAATTTTGATTTTCGACATATTAAAGGATATAAATTTTTAGTTGCTGCATCACACTTTTTAATACTATAATCAATATTTTGTTTAAAACTTATCTTTTTATCAAATATTATTCCTAAATATTTAATGTTTTACGGAACATATTGATCATCTAGGCATAAGTATTGAAATGGAAGATTTTCAAATTTTCTCTTACGAGTAAAAAACATTGCTTGCGTTTTTTCTACGTTAATTTTTATTTTCCATGAATTAAAATATTTTTTAATTTCGTGAAAACCTGCTTCTACTTTAGTTTTTATCGAAGTTGGCGAATCATCGGAAGTTAAAATGGCTGTATCATCAGCAAATAGCCCTAAATTTGTTTGGTTGGGAAAAGGAATATCAGATGTAAATATATTAAATAGTGATGGACTTAGAGTAGAGCCTTGAGGACCACCTGCCGGTAATTGGTGAAAAATAGATTTAGCATCCTTAATGGCAACACAGAAATATCTGTTATATAAAAATTGTTGAATAATTTTAATTATATATAATGGGAAACCATTGATAGACATTTTATGAAGTAATCCGTCATGCCAAACAGTATCGAACGCCTTTTCTACGTCGAGACTAATCATGCCCACAGATTTTTTATCATTTAAATTATTTAAAATAAAACTTTTAATGCGGCATAACTGATGGTTTGTTGAATGACCAGCTTTAAAACCGAATTGTTCGAACGGTATAATATTATTATTTTCTAGAAATATGTCAATTCTATTTTTGATACATTTCTCAAATATTTTGCCTAAACAACTTAGTAAGCTAATAGGCCTATAACCATCAACTTTTTTATTATTTTTATTTGGTTTTGGTATACAAATTATACGAGCTTCTTTCCACACTTTTGGAAAGTAACTTAATTTAAGGCACGCGTTAAATATATGTGTTAAATAAATTAGCCCTTTTTTAGGTATATTTTTCAATAAAATATTAGATATATTATCTAGCCCTGGGGATTTTCTATTCTTAATTAATTTAAGTATTTTTTTAATTTCTGTTGGATTAACACCTCTATATGCAGATACATTAGAATTATATGTTCAGAAACAATTTGTTCTGTAAAACGATCAGAGAAATTATAGGTTAATTGATGGTTTTTTAGGAAGTATCTACCAAATTCATCAGCTTTTTCCTGATTGGTGATAAGAATATTATTGTCGGTTACTATAGGTGGTATAGTTTTGTTACGTTTTTTAAGAATTTTGGTGATATTCCAAAAAGGTTTACTACATTTATTTAACGATGCCAAGGTCATAGCAAAATGATTATTAGAAATTGTATGAAAACAGTTTTTAATCAATTTATTGATATAATTTAATTCACGTTTAATTGTAAGGTCACGTGTACGTTGCCATAATCGTTTTTTCGAATTTCTATTATTGATTAATAATTGTAAGTTGTAAGGTATAATTATGTTTTTGTATTCTTGTTTGTAAATTTTTGGGACCGCTATTTCTTTCGCCTCATCTAGGATTTCTATAAATTTATTTATGCCTACATCTATTTCTAATGAATTTGTAAAGCTTTCTATATTTATATGCTGTAGGTTAATCTTAGAAGATAAAAAGCTTTTAAAATTATTCCAATTAGCTTTAGAGTAAGCGTAGAAATATGGTTTGGGTTTGTAGGTTGGAACACTTTTAATTTCGAAGTGTACTGGTAGATGGTCTGAGCTAAAGTTTTGAGAGGTTATTGGTGAAGTTTTGAGAGGTTATTAAGACCGACGGTGGCTTAAGTGGTAGTGTGCTAAGCTGTGGTGCATTAGGTACTGGGTTCGACGCCCGTCCGAGACATCGATGTTGGTCTAAGTTTACTCAGCTTTAAATGAGTACCAGTAATAAAATTATAATAAAATGTAATTTAAGACTGGGAAAAATGCTAACGGCAGAGACCATTTGCTAACAACAAATGTCTCACGAATAAAAACCATTAGCTTGTTGCAATTAATAGTTTCTTCACTATAAAGAAATTTATGGTTCGGAATCCATATAAAAAAATTAGTAGGTCCAAATTGCAATACAAAACTGTTACAGAAACTTCAAGTGCAGATAACTCAGTACTTGGAGCCCTATACTCCCTAGGGGAGTGAAAAGGAAAATTTTTTTTTTTTTTTTAAATTGGTGAAGTAATAAATTGTGAGCAGTTTGTCAACAGAATATCAATAGTGGAAGGTGAACCACGTAGAGAGTGAGGAAAATAAGTAGGTTTGGGGGTTGACAAGATTTCATAATCATGAATTGCAAGTTTGTTGTATAAAATTTTGCCCCAAAAGTTATTTCTAAGTCACCTGCCACTATATATTTATATGGTAATCTATTGATAATATTTAAATCATTAATGAAGTGGTTTTTAACATTTTGGTTAGGATTTCTACCAGCAAAATATGCACCAATTATAGTAAAACTACCCGCATTTAAATTTACATTTACAGCTAAAGTTTCTATAGTTAAAGTATTAATAACAGGTAAAACGTTGTGTTTAATGTTTTTGTTTACAATAATTGCTACGCCACCGGCTTTTTTAATTTGTCTTCTGCTCTATAACAGTAGAAATTAGGATTACTAAATGTATCTTTACTTTTTAACCAGGTTTCTGTTATTATACCAATATCGATAAAATTGTTATATAAAAAATTAATAAATTCAATTGATTTTTCTTTTGAACGAATGCTTTGAGCATTCCAAACTATTACTTTGAAATTTAAATAATTGACAATATTAATGTTGTTAGTAATACTAATCATTATATAAATATTTAATTGTAAGTTCAGCTAACACCGAGAATTGTTCTGCTTTTGTATTACAATTTTTTAATTTAGTGAGTATTTCATTAGATATTGAAATTAATTCATTCATGTTGAATAAGTTATTGTTATTATTATTTGTCTTTACAGCATCCGCATATGAATAATTATTATTATTATTTTTAAATGCAAACTGGTTTTGTTGGTTAATTAAATTTTTTGTATTACCTATTTTAATTGAATTATGGTGTGATGTTTGTGTAATATGGCGTGATGTTGTCGGGAATGAATTTGGTGAATAACTGAAAACTGGTGATGAATTGATTTGTCTTTGTCTTTTGTTCTTAATATTATTTCTTAAAGAATTTTGAAGTTCTAGATAAGCAATTCTTTTTGGGCAATCTAAAGAACTGGCAGTATGATTACCTGAACAATTAATGCATTTCAGTAGCGGAGTAATGGACTCACTCTTCGCGATGTATTTATTGAGGTTTGGACATTCAGTAGTTTTATGATTTGCAGCACAAATATTGCATTTGGCTATTAACTGTTTTCATAACGATGAGCTTTTTACTTCTGAATTTAGTGTCTTTCGGGAAGATGGATTCAAATCTTCTGGCCGTGGGGTTCGTATTGCAGTTCATTCTAAATATGAAGCTTTTGTTTTTAATATTCCTAACACAGTTAATATTGAATTAATATGTGTTAGAATATCTATCGCACGAAAAAACCTTTACATTTTGAACTGTTATATACACCCTGTAAGCCCTACTGAATGTTACCAGTTTTTTTTAAATGCTGTATATTTGTTGCATAGTACCATGGAGGCTTGTGATGATTTATTGATTGTTGGTGATTTTAACATTCCTAGGCTAGTTTGGGCTCATTCACACGATGAATTTTATCTTGTTACATCCAATGCAACCTCCTTAACGGAAACATTATTTATTGATACTTTATCAGATTCTAGCCTATTTCAAATTAGTAGCATAAAAAATAATCTTAATAGACAACTTGACCTGGTTTTCTCTACCGACACTCTGAACTGCATTGTAGTTGAAAGCTCCCAGACATTGGGAACTTTCAACTACAATGCAGTGAAAATGTGTATCGGTTTAGTTGACAACACTAAATTAAACCGGTGTATCGGTTTAATTTAGTGTTGTCCACTTCGATTTAATTCTCAATTCATCTGAAAACATAGATTTGACAATTACTAATTTTTATTCTACCATTTTTAAATGTTTAGAACAATCAGTTCCTTTGTCACTCCAAAAAAATGTTTTTTCATCACCCCCATGGTATAACAATGACTTGCGATCTTTAAGAAATGCAAGAAATAAACTATGGCGAAATTTTTTAATTACAAGGTCTGAAATTGCCTACACGGCATACCGGAATGTGTCATGAATATTCTGATTTATCTAGGATACTATATGCTAACTATTTAAGTCAAATGCAATCTGACATTATTTCGGATCGTAAAAGTTTTTGGAAATTTATCAATAGTAAAAGAAAATCTGATGGACTTCCCTCAATTCTGAAATATGGAGGTCATTCTTCAAATGATCCTTCAGTAATTTCCAATTTTTTCGCAATTTTTTTTGTCAAGCCTTTTCAGATAACGATTTTCTGTCTGATGAAAATTATTTTCATATTTACACGACAAAGCTAAGACTTCTTTGGTATCTATTAATATTGATTTTGAAACAGTTGTTGAAAAAATTCGTAATTTGAGAGATGATTATTCATCCGGTCCGGACGGCCTACCGGCAATAATTCTTAAGAAATGCATTGATAGCTTGGCCCGGCCGATGACCATGATTTTCCAAAAGTCCTTGTCTACTGAAATTTTTCCTACCTTCTGGAAGGATTCTTTTATAATTCCCGTACACAAAAAAGGCTGCAAAGCGGAAGTTGAATATTATAGGCCAATTGCTAAACTATCATGTATTCCAAAACTTTTTGAAAGTATTGTCTACGATACTCAGTATTTTCACTCGAAATCCCTGATTTCACCTAGTCAGCATGGATTACTGAAAGGTAGGTCGACGACTACCAATTTAACTAAATTTGTTTCTAGAAGTCTTAATGCAATGGAATGAAGTAGATGCTATTACTACAGATTTTAGTAAAGCTTTTGATAAACGTTCTTATTCTATCATTTTATTCAAATTTCAAGCTCTAGGGTTTCCGCCAATATTCTTACGCTGGTTGGATTCTTATTTGAGAAATCGTCATTATAAAGTGCTATTTCGATCCGCTACATCTACCTCTATTTTGGCCAGGTCTGGTGTGCCTCACTTGGACCATTAATATTTATTTTAGCAATTAATGATGTTTCTTTAATAATTAAACAATCGGCTACTGATATATAAGCAGACGATATGAAAATCTCTAAAATAATTTCATGTCTTTTAGATAGTAATATCCTCCAGGAGGAATTAGTTAACTTTACGCTTTGATGCTCAAAGAACCACCTAGTACTCAATGTTAATAAATGCTAATCCATTACGGTTACTCGCCTTCCACCACGTAATTACTACCTAGATGGCTAGCCAAGTCTGGTCCCCGTATCAAGAGGTGCATATTCACAGGATTGAATCGGTGCAACGTAAATTTAGGTCTGTACCGTTATTTAATTAAAATTTCTTCGGACCGAATATGGACAAAACGAGCCTATTACAAGAATGTTGCGTGAAGTTAACACTAACGTTGACAAATTTGATTTTAATTATATTAAGCTCCAACTAAAGCGTGCTTTGAAATATGGCTGAGCATTTTTCATTTTCTTTTTTATTTCATATTTTCTTGACTATGTGCTGCTGCATGATTAATTAAATAATAAGTATGTTTTTTGTTTGTGACGATTGCTCATTGCGTGATTACAAAATAAGTATTAATTTTTATTTTTGCAAATTTGCTTTAAATTAGCGGGTGACAGCGGAGGGAAGTTCTTAATTTTTTTTAGACTTTTGAAACCTGACGCAAGTGGTAGCCTATTAATTTAGGCTTTCTAAAAATAAACTTAAAATATCTATCTTGACGCCGGATATATATTATTTTTTTCGAATAGTGAAAACTTTTATTTGAATTAACGGGTGACGGCGTAAGGAAGTAGTAGCGTTGTTCTCAAAACTGTGAATCCTAGTGCAAGTGGTAACCTGTTAATTCAAGTTTTTTAAACTATTATAAATATATACGTTTATAATTTATTATTATAATTATTATCTACTTGCTCTTGCATGATTTTCAATTATTTTTAAAATTTTACTGTTTGCATTAAGCAGTTATGTGTCTCATTATGTGTCTCATTATAGGTGTCTCATTATAGGTGCAGGTAACAACAGAGCTAAATCCACTGCGGATAGTAAATTTTTTCTCAGCATGTGGAGAAAGTGCATGAGAACAAGCTTAAGAAAATATTATGTAGTATTATTGTTTTGTTTTCGTATGTAGTATTATTGTTTTGTTTTGAGCTTGTAATTAGGGATTGATGTTGGATTAGATACTCAATCACTAGTAGTTGCAAACTTGTCAATTAATTCCTCTTCATTTAAATCTTTGGTAATATCATGTTAAGTGTCCAGGGCATCTAAGCGCACGTCGTAAAACAGAATTAATTTTAATTTTGAATTAATTTTCATTTTGAGAAGCTCGTTTCAGCGCTAGCCACTGATGTCGTCAAAGAATTAATTTTCATTTTTAATTAATTTTCATTTTGAGAAGCTCGTTTCAGCGCTAGCCACTGATGTCGTCGCTTCCCGGGCCTCTTCCACATCCTTGTACTGGTCTTGATTTAGGTTGCAGCCATTTTGCAAGTCCCAATTCCGGTCCTTGTTCTATTTCCGGTGCTGGTATCTATAACCATCCCGGGACTGCACTCAACAACTTCCCAAAGTTTCTTGGCGATCGGATGAATGGTGTAGCAATGCATAAGGGACACACATACATTCATTTTAATATAAATAAAAGATTAGTCATATTCTTTTAATCTGCGTGTTTCAGATCCCTGTCCCAATCCTGGTCCTGGTCCCGATATTGATCCTGGCGGTGGTCTTGGTCCGATGTTGGTCCTGGTCCATGTCCCGGTCCTATATATGGTCCAGATCCAAGCCTATTTACAGGTAAGAAGCCGTTTTAAGGCCTACGTCGCGGTCCAAGTCTCGGTCCAGGTGCCGGTCCTGGTCTTGGTCTTCTTCTTCATCCTGGTCTTGATCTTGATCGCAAACCTGTCTTTTTTCAGGAGTCTAAGTAGTGGTTCTAGTCCCAGTCCTGGTGCCTATAACTATCCTGGTAGTGCACTCAACAATTTCCCAAAGTTTCATGGTGATGGGATGAATGGTGTAGTAGTGCATAAGGGACAAACCCACATATGTACATTCATTTTTATATAAATAGATTAGTGTGATATTCTTTTAATCGGCGTGTTTCAAATCCCAGTTCCTTCGCTTTTATCAAGTCCCAGGCTTTGTTCAGGCCCACGTCCAGGTCTAGGCCCGGTTCCGGTCCTGCTAATTGCCTTCTTCTTCATCCTGGTGCTGGTCTTGGTCCAGGTCCCAGGACTGCACTGAACAACTTCCCAAAGTTTCAAGATAGAAGAAGATAGATAAAGAAGAAATATATAGATAGATAGATTTTTATAGATATCTAGCCTTATGTATATTTGGTATACAAATTCATATTAAAATTAGCTCAACTATTACAAAATTTTATAATATTAAATATATTTTGATATTATTTTAATAAAATTTTAAAAAACTTAAAAAAATGTCCGTCAATTTTCCGCCCTTTAATTATGCCACCCTATGCATTTGCGATATCTGCATCGCTCCTAAGCCGGCGATGCATGGACCAGGTCCTAGGCTTTTATCAAGTCCCAGGCTTTGTTCAGGTCCCAGTCTATGCCCGGTCCCGGTCCTGGTAATTATCTTCTTCTTCATCCTGGTGCTGGTCCTGGTCTTGGTTCATTCTAAATATGAAGCTTCTGTTTTTAATATTCCTAACACAGTTAATATTGAATTAATATGTGTTAGAATATCTATCGCACGAAAACACCTTTACATTTTGAACTGTATACACCCTGTAAGCCCTACTGAATGTTACCAGTTTTTTTTTAATGCGATGATTTATTGATTGTTGGGGATTTTAACCTTCCTAGGCTAGTTTGGGCTCATTCACACGATGAATCTTATCTTGTTACATCAAATGCAACCTCCTTAACGGAAACATTATTAATTGATACTTTATCAGATTCTAGCCTATTTCAAATTAGTAGCATAAAAAATAATCTTAATAGACAACTTGACCTTGTTTTCTCTACCGACACTCTGAACTGCATTGTAGTTGAAAGCTCCCAGACATTGGGAACTTTCAACTACAATGCAGTGAAAATGTGTATCGGTTTAGTTGACAACACTAAATTAAACCGGTGTATCGGTTTAATTTAGTGTTGTCCACTTCGATTTAATTCTCAATTCATCTGAAAACATAGATTTGACAATTACTAATTTTTATTCTACCATTTTTAAATGTTTAGAACAATCAGTTCCTTTGTCACTCCAAAAAAATGATTTTCATCACCCCCATTGTATAACAATGACTTGCGATCTTTAAGAAATGCAAGAAATAAACTATGGCGAAATTTTTTAATTACAAGGTCTGAAATTGCCTACACGGCATACCGGAATGTGTCATGAATATTCTGATTTATCTAGGATACTATATGCTAACTATTTAAGTCAAATGCAATCTGATATTATTTCGGATCCTAAAAGTTTTTGGAAATTTATCAATAGTAAAAGAAAATCTAATGGACTTCCCTCAATTCTGAAATATGGAGGTCATTCTTCAAATGATCCTTCAGTAATTTCCAATTTTTTCGCAATTTTTTTTGTCAAGCCTTTTCAGATAACGATTTTCTGTCTGATGAAAATTACTTTTCATATTTACACGACAAAGCTAAGACTTCTTTGGTATCTATTAATATTGGTTTTGAAACAGTTGTTGAAAAAATTCGTAATTTGAGAGATGATTATTCATCCGGTCCGGACGGCCTACCGGCAATAATTCTTAAGAAATGCATTGATAGCTTGGCCCAGCCGATGACCATGATTTTCCAAAAGTCCTTGTCTACTGAAATTTTTCCTACCTTCTGAAAGGATTCTTTTATAATTCCCGTACACAAAAAAGGCTGCAAAGCGGAAGTTGAATATTATAGGCCAATTGCTAAACTATCATGTATTCCAAAACTTTTTGAAAGTATTGTCTACGATACTCTGTATTTTCACTCGAAATCCCTGATTTCACCTAGTCAGCATGGATTACTGAAAGGTAGGTCGACGACTACCAATTTAGCTGAATTTGTTTCTAGAAGTCTTAATGCAATGGAATGAAGTAGATGCTATTACTACAGATTTTAGTAAAGCTTTTGATAAACGTTCTTATTCTATCATTTTATTCAAATTTCAAGCTCTAGGGTTTCCGCCAATATTCTTACGCTGGTTGGATTCTTATTTGAGAAATCGTCATTATAAAGTGCTATTTCGATCCGCTATATCTACCTCTATTTTGGCCAGGTCTGGTGTGCCTCACTTGGACCATTAATATTTATTTTAGCAATTAATGATGTTTCTTTAATAATTAAACAATCGGCTACTGATATATAAGCAGACGATATGAAAATCTCTAAAATAATTTCATGTCTTTTAGATAGTAATATCCTCCAGGAGGAATTAGTTAACTTTACGCTTTGATGCTCAAAGAACCACCTAGTACTCAATGTTAATAAATGCTAATCCATTACGGTTACTCGCCTTCCACCACGTAATTACTACCTAGATGGCTAGCCAAGTCTGGTCCCCGTATCAAGAGGTGCATATTCACAGGATTGAATCGGTGCAACGTAAATTTAGGTCTGTACCGTTATTTAATTAAAATTTCTTCGGACCGAATATGGACAAAACGAGCCTATTACAAGAATGTTGCGTGAAGTTAACACTAACGTTGACAAATTTGATTTTAATTATATTAAGCTCCAACTAAAGCGTGCTTTGAAATATGGCTGAGCATTTTTCATTTTCTTTTTTATTTGCATATTTTCTTGACTATGTGCTGCTGCATGATTAATTAAATAATAAGTATGTTTTTTGTTTGTGACGATTGCTCATTGCGTGATTACAAAATAAGTATTAATTTTTATTTTTGCAAATTTGCCTTAAATTAGCGGGTGACAGCGGAGGGAAGTTCTTAATTTTTTTTAGACTTTTGAAACCTGACGCAAGTGGTAGCCTATTAATTTAGGCTTTCTAAAAATAAACTTAAAATATCTATCTTGACGCCGGATATATATTATTTTTAGAGCTAAATCCGCTGCGGATAGTAAATTTTTTCTCAGCATGTGGAGAAAGTGCATGAGAACAAGCTTAAGAAAATATTATGTAGTATTATTGTTTTGTTTTCGTGGTCTCATGTTGAGATGTTACTATTAACAATATCTACTACTAACAATATCCCTATGCTTGTTTTCACTGATCCAAACAAATCATTGGTTCCTATTTCTAGCGCCTTTTTATGGTTAGAGAATAATTATCGAGCTTGTAATTAGGGATTGATTTTGGATTAGATACTCAATCACTAGTAGTTGCAAACTTGTCAATTAATTCCTCTTCATTTAAATCTTTGGTAATATCATGTTAAGTGTCCAGGGCATCTAAGCGCACGTCGTAAAACAGAATTAATTTTAATTTTGAATTAATTTTCATTTTGAGAAGCTCGTTTCAGCGCTAGCCACTGATGTCGTCAAAGTTAAAACAATTCTTAGGGCTATAAAACATTGGCCAGATATGATACTAAATTATTTGAGCATATATATTCCAATATATTTGAAGGAGTTGGAAGTTCTTCATCAGTCATTTCTGTATTTAAACTGTAAATGAAGTTAAAAATTTTTGTTGTGCTCCTGAATCAACGTAAAGCTATCATTTGATGACACAATTGCTTGATCAAGGATCAAGCTATTGATCCTTGATCAAGCAATATTTTCTTGACTATGTGCAGCAGCATATAGTCAAGAAAATATGCAAATAAAAAAGAAAATGAAAAATGCTCAGCCGTATTTCAAAGCACGCGGTGCAAGGTACGGAAAACGCCCTAGAATTTAATGTTAATATTCAGGTTTGCACTCCGCTATGCTTTCCTCGAATATTGGATCCGTTGTCATAACCTTGGCCACTTAAATCAGACAAAGATATTTCGTTTAAAATTTCTAGAATTTACTCAACCATTTCAGCTCCTGTGCTGCTGTAAAAATCCCAGAAAATGCTCGCGGTAATTAACAAAATTACCATTTTTATCGGGAGATGATAAAAATGATACAAAACGTAGGATTAATGTCATTTCTTCTGTGTGCAATACATCCGATGTACAGTCGACAATCAGAGAGTACATTTTACTTTATTTTATTATAGTTAGTATTTCTCTCTATTAGGAAGTTTTCTAAAGTAGTTTTGGATGTACAATCAAAGTATATTCTTGATATTCCGATTTCAGCTGCAGTACTTAGAAATTTTGTTAAACTAACTTTTTGCTTTCTCATGAACAACTGCTTTTGAACGTTTCACTTAAGATATTCTTCAATAAATTTTCAGTTAAAAAACTGAAAAAGTAATGATAGTTGAATTAAATACCTTACGCAAATGTATGTATCATATGCAAAGTATTTATAACTAGCTGACCCGTCGCGCGTTGCTGCGATCTTAGAAGAAAGGAAATTCAAGGAATATCATTATGATAATTTACATTGTGTCATTTAAATAGAATTAGATCTGAAGCACAAATAATTTTGAATACATCAAATTTTGTAATTGTCCTTAGGAACAATTTATTCCTCCTACACAAAGTACTTATTATAGTCTGATATTCTTTTAAATTGCGTTTCTCAGGTTGCAGTCCCGGTCCTGGTCATGATTTCGGGTCTGGTCGCGGTTCTAGTCATGGTCCAGGTCCCAGGCGTTTTTCTGGCCCAAGGTCTTGTTTAGGGCCCTGTCTCGTTCCTGTTCGCTTCCCGGGCCTCTTCCACATCCTTGTACTGGTCTTGATTTAGGTTGCAGCCATTTTGCAAGTCCCAATCCCGGTCCTTGTTCTATTTCCGGTGCTGGTATCTATAACCATCCCGGGACTGCACTCAACAACTTCCCAAAGTTTCTTGGCGATCGGATGAATGGTGTAGCAATGCATAAGGGACACACATACATTCATTTTAATATAAATAGAAGATTAGTCATATTCTTTTAATCTGCGTGTTTCAGATCCCTGTCGCAATCCTGGTCCTGGTCCCGATATTGATCCTGGCGGTGGTCTTGGTCCCATGTTGGTCCTGGTCCATGTCCCGGTCCTAGACATAGTCCAGATCCAAACCTATTTACAGGTAGCAGGCCGTTTTAAGGCCTAAGTCGCGGTCCAAGTCTCGGTCCAGGTGCCGGTCCTGGTCTTGGTCTTCTTCTTCATCCTGGTCTTGATCTTGATCGCACACGTCTTTTTTCAGGAATCTAAGTACTGGTTCTAGTCCCGGTCCTGGTGCCTATAACTATCCCGGTAGTGCACTCAACAATTTTCCAAAGTTTCATGGTGATGGGATGAATGGTGTAGTAGTACAAAAGGGACAAACCCACATATGTACATTCATTTTTATATATATAGATTAGTGTGATATTCTTTTCCCTATGCATTTGCCATATCTGAATCGCTCCGAAGCCGCCGTTGCTTATATCAGGAATACAGTCAAGTAATATAGAATAATACTTGCAGTGCTTTATCAATTCTATTATTTTGTTTTTAACTTTATTTCCCAAAGAATTAATTATTCACTTTGAATTAAATGGGACAAATAACAGTCTTCTTTTTTCTTGCCATTTTGAATGGTAGTACGATTAACTTCTGAAGTGATTATGCAGGGATGAGCTGTAGTCGGTTCGCACCGGTTGTTAAATTTTTAGTAGTTTATAGAACCGGTTGTTAATAAGGAATAAACAAATTAATTTTTGTAATATAGGTGGCACTATATTTAAAAACAACAAATAAATTTAAAATTTAAAAAATGTTTATTGGGAAATTGGTGGTTTGTTAATTTTTTTTTTTTTTTTTTTTTTTCCTTGTTCGTTCCGTTTACGACGTTTCGGTAATCTATTTTTGATTTTTTCGACTATGTAGGTGATTAACCTCCAGTAATCTACACCCAAGTTGATGGGGCTGCCATCTATCGTTCCTTAGGTGAAACGCTGTCATTGGTTGTTGTCTTTGATTTACCCGCATAAGTTTTTTTTTTTAACTTTTTCCTCTTTATTGCCGACAGATGCTGAAGAAAAGCTCTACAGATGTTGATGTTGATTGAAAACCTTTATTTTTTGTTTGTTAATTAGGAATCACCAAATTAATTTTAAATATAGGTGGCACTATATATTAACAAAAAATAAATTTTAAAGGTAAAACAAAGTTCATTTGGAAATTGGCGGTTTTATTATTAAGAATCAAGAAATTTATTTTAAATATAGGTGACATTACGTTTAAAAACTACAATTAAATTTAAAATTTAAAAAAAAAATCAATCCAAAGTTGGCGTTGAGATTTATTTTACCAAAAAGGTTATTTACATGTGTATTAGCAAACAATATTATCTTGTTTTTTATTAAACTTTAGAACTTAGAAGTAACAATTTTGTGCTGCTGAAGAAACTAAATTTTACAAAAAATAAAATAAATTTTAACAGAAAAGCAAAAAGCCATTTATTATATTTATAAACAATTATTATATTGTGAGTATATTTATATTTTCTACTTTATATTCTAAAGAGCTAGTTTAGGAAATAATAATGAAACGCAAAACTAATATTCGTGATTATTTTAATAATAAAAAAAACTGTGAAGTAGAACAGGAAAATATTTCAAATACGGTAAGTGTAACTGCAAGCGTAAGCCAAGAATCAGTAACAGAATTTTGCTCTGCAATTCTACCAGCCAATTTCGAAAAAGATAAATCCGTTGATAACATTTTTCCAGATTGCTGGAATGGTGACCAATTAAAGCTATTTCAAGCTAAATATAATGGTTTGGAGGTCAAAAATAAAAAGCTTGGATGTGTAATAAACTCCTCGTTCGATAACTTGGGTATTTGTAAAGGAGAAAACATTCACATTCCGCAAGAATGGTGAAATTTTGAAATTCAACCATCAGGAACAACTAAAGTTATTCAACAGGCTTCGTTAAGGAAAAAAATGTCTGAACATTTTAAATCAAAAACACATTTAATGATCTTAAAAATGGTTGAACAAAAAAAAATGAACTACCCAGAATTATCGATTCAAATAATGCCAAAAATATGGCTAATACTAATAAAATTTTCAATGTTGCTTACAGCTTAATAAAAAGAAATAGACCGCTTTCAGATATGGAAGCAGAAGCAGAACTTCAGATTAAAAATGGGGGTAGATCTTGCAATTTCGCTTCATTCTAAGCTTAGTGCAATTAGAATTGCTGAACACATAGCAAAACAAATGAAAAAAATAATTGTTGAAAAAATAATTGCAGCCAATTCAAAAATTTGCGTAATTATAGATGAAGCCTCAACTATATCAAGTAAATCGGTGCTAGTAATTTTTTTGAAGTTTGAAATAGAAAGAGAAAACCCAATAGTTTTTTTGGACTTAGTTCATTTAGAATTACCAAACCGGTGAGCATATTTTTAATATTTTAATGCACACTAAAATCAAATGGCTTTTCTACGGATTTTTTGAAAGAAAATTTGTTTGGTTTTTGTTCTGATGGTGCAAGTACAATGCTTGGTCAAAAGTCAGGTGTTGCTACAAGATTGACAAAAGAATTTCCTTATGTAATAGTTTGGCATTGCTTAAACCATCGCCTTCAACTGATTTTGGATGACGCAATAGACGAAATAAAACAAGTGAATCATTTTAAATCATTTATTGATAAAATTGATGTAATTTTTCATCAATCACATAAAAATCAATTGCGCTTACAAAATATATCACGAGATTTGGAATTGGAAATAATTAAAATAGGTCGAGTTTTAGGACCGAGATGGGCAGCATGCAGCTTAAGATCTGCTTTGGCTGTTTGGCGGGCTTATGTACAACTTTACAAATTTTTTAAAGAAGATTCAAAATATCTTGGTATGGCAAACCGACTTGCGAATAAAAATTTTGTAAAGGATTTAGCGCTTATGATCGATATTCTTCAAGAGATGTCCTATTTGTCAATAGGATTGCAAGCTAGGTTTGTTACTATTCAAAAGGCAACAAAATTGATAAAACGAACTGTAAATGTTATGATAAATTTAAAAGACAATTTGGGAACATTTGAAAAAAAAATTGAAGAAATGTTATCGTCACCTGCATTTGCAGATATTCCTTTTGTGGAAAATAGAAAATTTGAAAGTCTACCAAGAAAAAAACTTATTGAAGCAATAATTGATAAAATGAATTCCCGAATGCTAAATTGTGGTCATATCAGAATGACCAAACATGAGAAAAATAACAACATTGCCGAATTGTTTAATTTACTTAAAACAAGTGATTGGAATTTGGAAGAAGTTACTTGTCCGTGGATTTTAGGAGAAGAAAAATTAAAAAACCTATAAATGAAATAATTAGGTATGAAATTCCCATAAATGATTTTAGAGAAAAACTAAAAACAAATTTAATACTATTGCTATAAGTTCATTAGAGGCCGGACGAGGATTCTCATTAATGAATATTATTTGTGAAAAAAAGAGCTATCTTTCAGTAGAACATATTTCTAGCTTAATGAGTGTAAATCTGATTGGACCACCACTTGAATCATGGAATGCTGGGGAATATGTGAAAACTTGGTTAAGAAATCATAATTCAACTGAAGATACGAGGATTAGGATTGCGCAAAAAAAAATATTAATGAAAATAATGAAATAATATGGAAATTATTATAATTTAAAGATATAAAAAAATGAATTCTTAAAATAATTTAAAGTACAATTTTTTTCTTACACAGCAGATAAAATACCAACAAAAATATTATTAAAATAAATTAAAATGAATTTTAAAAAATATATGTGCAATATGAATTTTAAAAAATATATGTGCAAAATATATTTAATTTTAATTATAAATTTAATTAAAAAACCATTTAATAAAAATTATATATTTAATGAAGATAAAAAAATAGAAAATAGTCATATAATTTTTTTTTATTTTTAATTTTTTTTGTTTAATGTTTATAAAATTAATTTAAACTTAATAAATTTTATAATATATATATTTATATATACAACTAAATAAATAACTTTCTATATTTTATTATTTGTAATAAAAATAATTATTATTAAATATATACATAGAATTTCTTTAATAATTTTCAAAAAAAATTGATTTTGTAAAAAGACCAAAAAGGAAGGTTGTTTTTAAAAAATACTAATATTTAAAATCAAGAAGATATTTTTATTTCGTAAATTTCATTTTACGTATTTTTTCTAATTGTTTTTTTTTTAAGTTATATGAATATATAAATATAAAACGATATTTTATTAAAATAAAACGATTTTTGTTTTTTAGTTTTATAGAACCGGTTGTAAAATGTTTGGCAGCTCATGACTGATTATGACGTATATATTCGTCATACGGGTTTGCATTAGGTAACGCTTATGACGGATATATTCGCATAGTAGAAATTTGTATGTAACTTTATAGTTTAGATTAGACGAATATACCTCAAGCTTTTTTATACTAGTTCCGTTATACTATAATACAAAGTGTGTGTAAAGTTGTTTTTGCTTGTTCGTTGTGGGACGCATTTTATAGTGCGGTACTTTACATGAGTCGTTCGGTTATGTGTACATTTTGTGATTTTATGTCTATTAGATAAGTTCTCAGAAATTTTATTTTTATTTTTAGGAAATAGAGGTAATTTTATTTTTAACGCATTTCACTACAGACTCATCAGACAGTGATTAAATTCAGTTTCACTTTGTTTTACTAAGTTCAGTTTCAAATTAGTGTGTTGTGCTTTTTTTAACGTTTTATATATACAAATATTTCAGAATAAGGTAAATAAAATTTTCATATTTTTTTATTCATTACTATTTTTTTTCACTATTCAAGGTCATGGATAAGAGAAATAGACGTATATTAGAAAGTTCTGACACCGATGAATCGGACGATAATTGGAGCTCGATGGAAGAAGTCTGCTCTTGCAACAGCTCAAGTTGTAGTCATTGCAGTGACGACTATGTTTCTGATACAGAAAGTATTGTTTCTGATTTGTCACAGCCATTTGATGTTCCTTGGTGTGACAGTGGCATTCCTCGTCCATCATTTCCATTCACTGGCACTGAAGGTATTCAAATATCAACTCTAAATAAGAACAACATACTTGGTATTTTTGAAAGTTTCTTTACCGATGATCTGATCGCCATTAAACTAACCGTTATGCCAGTCAATTTATTAAAAAAAATAAAAAGAATATGAAGAACTATTCTAGAGTGTAAGAGTGGACAGAAACAAATTGTAGTGAAATAAGAACATTTTTGGGGCTTCTCATATTGCAAAGTATTTGTTCAAAACCTACAATCACAATGTATTTTTCAAGACGCGAAAGTATTGCAACGCCATTCTTTTCTCGTATAATATCTGAAAAACGATTTCTTTTGTTGCAAAAATTTCTTCATTTTACCAATAATGAAGAATTTGATCGGACTACTATGAATGGAAAATTATATAAAGTACACGTGATATTGGATTATCTAAAAGAAAAATGTATGTCAGTATATATACCGAAAAAAAATATAAGTGTCGATGAATCACTGATTGGCTGGAAAGGTAGATTAGGTTGGAAACAACACATTCCTTCTAAGAGAAAAAGATTTGGTATGAAAATGTTTGCTTTGTGTGAAAGTGAAACGGGATATATATATAATTTTATAATTTATACTGGTGCAAACACTGTATACGATACACGTATCGGGCGGATATTGGGTCATTACGCTGATGACCCAATATCCGCCCGAGTAGTTTTAGAGCTGGCGCACTCACTTCTTGATAAAGGCTATTGTATCTTTTTAGATAATTATTACACAAGCGTTGATCTTATCGATAAACTTGCACGACGGTGAACTGATTCCATCGGAACAATGAGAATAAACAGAAAAGGAATCCCCTCAGCAACAAAAATTAAAAAATTGAAAAAAGGTGAAACAATTTCAATGTTTAGAAAAAAGCAAATGATACTAAAATGGCAGGATAAGAAAGAAGTTACAATGATCAGCACTATCCATGATAATAGTATGCAATTGGTGAAATCTAAGGGAGGAACTATGATAAACAAGCCTATTGTCATTGTAGATTATAACAAGAACATGGGAGGAGTTGATTTGGCAGATAATTATTTACAGTTTTATTCATCGACCAGAAATCGACCAAAGAAATATTATATGAAAATCTCTCGACACTTTCTAGATTTCACGGGATTAAATTATTATCAAATTTACAAAAATCTTGGGGAAAGGAAACGTAGGCTCAGTTTTCTTATTCAACTTGGCGAAGAAATGATTGAGAAATATGCCACACCAAGGAATATTGCTGAACGTCGATCCAAAATACCACGGTCTTCTCGACTGTTAGAACGCCATTTTCCTGATTTAATTCCTCCAACTACAAAAGAAAAGCCAACAAAACGTTAAGAATGAAGATATTGGTGTGCAGAATGTAAAACAGCACTTTGCCCAGAATCGTAAAGAATCAAGATATTGGTGTGCAGAATGTAAAACAGCACTTTGCCCAGCTCCTTGCTTCAAAATATATCACACAAAGAACTAAAACTTGTTTTTTCTGTATATTTTTTATTATTATGTTTACTATATATTTTATATGAATTATTATGAATTTCAATAAAGTTTTTGTGTTAAATAACATTAAATAATTAATCTTATAAAGTTTAAAATCTTATTTATTCTGCTATAACGGTAGTATTTTTTTAGATAATGCACATGACGAATATATCCGCAAGCACAAAAATTTTCCCGCCATTACCGATTACACTTTGCGCTTAAACTCACACCAGTTAAGAGGTTAAGGTGATCTTTTAAAACCGAATCAAATCTAGCAATCAGTTGTAATAATCCTAAAAAGTTGCCAGTGTGCGGTAAATATAGAGTATAACTACTTCCTCGAAAAGCTAAATTATGTTCAGTTCAGATAAATATAAAATTGCTCCGATTATACTTTCAAAAACCTTTTTCCAACGATGTGGTCCAGTACCAGTTATCCGTTCATGAACTTGATCTATTATATTACCAATGTATATTGTATATAGTGTATTCAGTTTGAAGGCAAGTCTGCATAGATATTATATGATGCACTGATCGCTCATGCGCTTTAAGCCTTTAACTCAAATGAATCCAATCATTAAAACCATTATTGTATAATGATACATCAGTTTCGGTACCTATAAACAGTATACATGGAAAACACCATACTTTGTCCATAGTTTTCGAATATATTAGCCATCTTCTTTTTAGAGTTTGGCCGTTTGTAAGTTTTCTAATGTAATATTTTATAGAGAAATATCTTTTATTTTTATTTATAGGAAAATCGAAATTATTTATTTCAACAGGACCATGCAATTCTGATATGTTTTAATGCAATTCCGATATGTTTTGATAACTTACTTGGCCATATACCAGGGTCCTCAAAATTTAATAGATTAGTTTCGGGTTGGGTTCGAAATTCTCGTATTCAAAATCCTGGTTTTCACAATCTTGGATAATGCCTATGAAACAAAACAAAATATTTTCATTCATTTCGGTACTTCTTTGTTTTTACATAACTTTTAAACTAAATGCATATTATCATTATAGTTAATTTATATGCAATTTTTGAAATTTATAATTACATAATTTAATTAATTAAGTCTTATTGAGTAAATAATTAGAAAAAAGTCATAGTATCCTCACATTTATATAAAGGAAGTATATAACTCACGTTACTTTTATACAAAAAACTAAGCAGTTGTCAGATGATACTGCATTTCACTTATTTCAATTAATAAACACCCAATTGGTCCTAGTACGATTCGATTATTGATTTACTTTCATGGATTATTCTTTCTTTTCACAAAAACAATTGATTGCAATGTAAAACTACATGTTGTTTTCCTATTACTTTATAATAAAAAAAATTAGGAAAAGTAACGCCTTCAAATAGATTTTGTATACAAAATATAGTAGATTGTGAAGACTCACAATATACTATAATTATAATTTTATTAGTAAAACTTTTTTCAGACAGAATGAACTGTTCACCGTCTAGATATTTTAAATATTCTGGAATATTTATATCAGTTAGATTTCTTGGCTTTTTCAAATTATTAGCTCCACTCGTGAAATAGGCTTTGCCGGACATAGTTACCACCACCAACTCAAGCTCAAAAGCAGAAAATGTGACGAGAGCTTATAATTTGAAAGAGCCAAGTAATCTAACTGATATAAATATTCCCGAATATTTAAAATATCTAGACGGTGAACAGTTCCTACTGTCTAAAAAAAAGTTTTACTAATAAAAAAATAATTTTGCTTGGAAATAATTGTAGTCTACAATTGTTATCCGAAAATTATGGATGGAATCACTTCAAAAGTCCCATCCATTAACCAAAGTGTTGGTAAAGGATGGGACTTTTGAAGTGGTTCCATCCATAATGCGCCAACTCTTTTCGATACATGGCAAAATCGCGCATGAGATCGTTCCATTGGTTTTTTGTGTTATGACCTCTAAATCACAAGCAGAATATTACGAAATGTTTTACCAATTATGTAAATGTGCCTGTGACTAGAATATTACACTAACTTCTGATTTTGAAAAGGCGAGTGTATCTGCTTCCAAACCCGTTTTTGCTGTGCCAGGTTATAATGGTTGTTTGTTCCATTTTGGGCGGCGTAGAGTTCAAGCTTAGGGTTGTGCTGCTAAATATGGCAATAACGAAAACTTTAGCAAGCAAGTGCGCATGATAAACAGTTTAGCATTTGTTCAGCCAGAAGAAGTCGAAATTAACTTTCAGCAATTAAAAAACATAATAAAAAAACATTTGATCCCGCCGCAAAGAAAATTGGGACATGGTTTCAAAAAAACTACATAACAGGGGTCGCATCAAAAAAGAGAAAATCTCGAACATCTTATCACCGATCACCCAAATATTCACCAGAATGAGGCTTTCCAACGTAATTTTAATTTAAGTAAAGTAGTTTGCCGTTCGCAGTAAAGTAGTTAAAAAATGTAAACTTGTTTAATATTTTATGGACGTGCTCTCGGTTAAATTGCTAGTTTACATTTTTTTAAATAATTAAACATTAATAGTTTAAATTTATTTATCTGAGTGCAATATTATTTAAATGCTCCCGGTTGAAATGTTAGGTTCTATTTCCTAATTTCCTCATAACTAACCAAATAACACCTATTCCATCAATTATTGTCAGATCTCGCAGTACTGATAGTAATTCATTTCTTTTATTATATAATTACTGCCACTTAATGAATAAATTAAATAAAAAATAAAAAAAGTAATTTCTTAACTTAAATTATCTCCTACTTTTTTCATCTCGTAATTTAAATTATGTCTTTTTTTCTTTTTTCTCTTAGTTTTCTTTCTAATTCTTTCCATAAATTCGCAACTCCTTCGCCTACGAGAGTGATCTATTAACACAGTTTTTACCACATCCGCGCCTACTAAAACGGTTTCTAGATAGTTTGTTCTGATTGGTCTATATATTGTAATTAGCGATTCCAATACCGAAAGCCTTTCGGTATTTCGGCATTTCGGTATTGAGGAAATCGCGATACCGGTATTACCGGTATTTTCGGTATTATTTATGGAATAAAAATATCTAAATAAAAAGCACCAAGAATAAAACAATTTGTCCCAATATATTACACAATACAATTCACTGTTTATTTAATATAGTTAATAAAAAAACAAACGACAATTCATCATTATTATGGTTATTAAAAAAGAAAAAGAAGAAACAGTTCGATAATAAAATTAAAACAAAACAATTAAAAATTAAACATATACAGTAATTAATACAGTGGGTAAAGTACCTTATTTTTTTAATCTATTCTATACTATTATGTATATAATTAAATTGCACTCTCTCACATCAGAATGTACATATAGATTGACGAGAAAAGAATTTTGGATATTCATAAAAACAAAAAAAAAAAAAGATAAATCATCTTGCTACCATGGCTACATTTCATTTATTATCACGCTTACTAAGATGGATTATAAAAATTGAAAACAACAAACGTAAACGACGTTCAAAAATCTAAAACAACGAACGACGTTTAAAAATTTATTAAAAACGTACATATATATATGATGCATTTTAAATGTTTAAAAAAACTAATACCGGTATTGTTGCATGCGGTATTTCGGTATTTCGGTATTCGATTGAAGCCTGTAATACCGGTATTTCGGTATCGGTAATACCGGTATTGGAATCCCTAATTGTAATTTTATTACATACTTCTTCATTGTTATAAAGTTTCTCTTCTACTATTTCTATATTTATATAAAAAAAATCTTCTTACCAACCAGTTAGTATATTGCTTTCCACTTTATTCGAATCAACGTGCCTTTTTTCCTCAAATATATGCTCATCTGATTTTTTTATTAAAATCTCATTTACTTCTTCTACTTCGATATACATCTTCTACATTATCTATAATTTTTGATTCTTCATTATCCTCTATTTCTTTATTATTTCCTACCAAACTGTTTTAAATCATTTGAATTTTTTTATATCTTCATCATTTGAATTTTTTTATATCTTCATTACAATCTTACTTCAAAACATTAACCAATAATTTTTTTCTTCAGCACTAGAATAATTTAGTGCAAAATTCCTACTATCTTCAGAATATATATTCTCTGTACAATTTTTCAATTTTCAAATTTTATTATCTTTGTTATTTATATCATTTGATTTCTCTCTATCTCACTTTTTGGCGATAAAAGTTTGTTTGTAACCTTGTAACCAGTTCCTGTAAATCTTCAAAATTTATATTATTCATATTTTTTATTAAATCGCCTATGCAACATTTATCTTTTCCTTCTTCCGGCACGTCTTTATTGACGTTTTCTTTTTCTACTTTTTCAGTTACTTTTATTAAAATTTTATTTGTTGCCAAACGATCCATTCGTTTTTTTTTATATGTTTTGTTTTATTTTTTCAAAATTATCAATTCAATGCTTAACAAAACTAAATACATTTCATTTTAACTTAAATACTAACTTAATGATTCACGCAGGAATTACTCTAAGTTATTTTTCCTTTAAATTTTTAGGATTATACCTATATAGTTTTCTTATACAATTTTTTAATTTTTAATTTGTGCATAAAATTAGCTACCATTTTTATTTTGTATTAATTATTGTTTTTTATTCGATTTTTTTGTATTAAAAAAATCGAATAAAAAACGATACAATATTACCAATACTTTTATGTATTATAAAAACTTAACCTATAAACTAAACGCTAACTACAACCTACGTAACACTTATGACTAAAATTATTCTAAAGTAAAAGCAATCTTAAGGCTAGATAAAAGTAAAGATTATTAACATAGTATATGTAAAAAATGTAATGCTTAATTAATTTTTCCACCAATATAGTGGTAATCGCAATTTTTTATTTAAATCTTTATCCGATAGATCTGTTTTATATTTTAAACGAGTTAAGTTTGCAGGAAACTGAATTTTAGCATTGGTTGCTCTACGATCAGCATGATAAATTATCGGAATTTTGGTTTCATTTTGTATTAAATCATTTTTATCTAAATAAAGGAAACCTTCTGGCGGGATAAAGCCTGAATTCATAGTGTTTCTGATGTATCTATCGTCAGGGTAACCAACATGACATATTAAACTATTATCATCTACTATCGATACTCTTGCAAAATGATTTCTGATAAGTTGGTTTATAAAATTGTCTATTCTTATGATTTTAGATAAATTATACATATGTTTGTTTGATACGTAATGTTTATAATCCGTGCTAGCCTTTCTATATATCCCTAAACATGCTCTTAAACATTTCCTTTCATAAGTTCAGAGAACTACTAATATTATACCAAATTGGCGCTCCATATGTTAAAATAGGCCTAATAAGGGCCTGATATGATATTAATTTAACTTTAGGGCAAAGATACTTTGACTGAAATAGTTTTTTAGCTATGAAAAATGCTTTGTTAGCATTTTTAAGTTGCAGTTTAATATGCGTTCCAAAGTTCATATTTGTTTGTAACCAAATACCTAGATATCTTACTATTTGACTATTATTAAATAAGGAGCCATCGTTGGCTCTTATACTAAATTGTTTCCAATTTTTTTTTACAGACGAGTGGCAATATTTCAGAATATTTCTAAATAAAATCGATTCACATTTGCTAAAATTAATTTTTAATCGCCACGAATTAGTGTATTCTTGTATAGCGTCAAGCATAGATTGCAAGTTTATTTTAATTGTGTCATATTTTTTGTCAGTAGTGTAAATTGTTAAATCGTCAGCATATGCTATTGAATGGTTTTTGTGATTATTATCTATTTGTAAAATGTCTAATAATTCATTTATATAAATTAAAAATAGAGTAGGTGATGTAACTGTTCCTTGTTGAAGTCCATTTTTTATTTCAAATACTTTTTGGGTTTGTATACGATTCGTTTGTACAATAAATTTTTTTTTACAGATCATATTGTGAATAATTCTGATAAGGTGATCAGGAAAATTATATTTAATTAGTTTAAAAATTAAACCTTCTGTCCAAACCGTAGTAAACGCGTCAGAAAAATCAACCAACAAACTACCTACACAATCATTTTTATTTAAAGACCAGCAAATATCGGATATTAATTTATTTGCTGCATGAATAGTCGAGTGCTTTGCTCTAAAACCGAATTGAAAATCAGATAGAATTTCATTATTGCTAAGTGTATTTAAAATAGAATTGTTAATAATTTTTTCAAACACTTTACTAATATTAGGCATAAGACTTATAGGACGATAGTTATCTGGATCTGTAGGATCCTTGCCAGGCTTACGAATTGCAATTACTTTAGCTGTTTTCCAACAGCATGGAAAATAGCCATTATTTAAAGCATTATTAAAAATTATTGCATATTTTCGGATCATGTTATCTGATAAATTTTTTAAAATAATATTAGGGGTATTATCGGGGCCCGTCGATTTTTTATTATTAAGGTTGGCAAAAGTATTTTTTAGTTGATGAAAAGTTACGAAATAATTATTAAAAGTTTGACTATCTAATAAAGAGTCCGATTTTAAATTATCTGAAAACTTATGAAGTGGACGAGAATTTTATATGCGTTCATTAAGATTATCTACTTCAATTTTTACCATATTACTCAGTTCAACATCATTGCTATGGTGCAGTACATGCTTTTTTGGAAATTTATTCCCAAAATATTTGCAATATCATTGGTATCATTAATTATATAGCTATTGTTACTATCTTTTTGAATACCATTGGTATTTATTTCAGCCTCAGCTAATAATGAGTTTTGGTTATTTTTAATATGTAAAGAACTAATTTCCAATCTGTTCTTATTGCGAAATATTTTATTTAATGTAGGGAACATGTTTGAATTCGTTGGCGATATACTACTTATTTTGTTTTTCCAATAATTATTAATTGTTAATCTAAAATTTTCTTTCAACAAAGTATTTATATTACCTAAATTATCTTTAAATCTAATTATTTATATTATCTTTAAATCTAATTAATCTCGCGTCATTTTTATTACAATTATTTCGGTAAAGTTTGTGTATAGCACTCAACATACTAGTTTTGTGTTTTTCTAATTTTTTAATAATGGGATTACTATAGTTATTTAAGTACATTTTATGTTTTTTTAATGGAATTGATTGTCTAATTGTTTCTTGAATAATTTTATTGAGATCGCTTGCATATTCATTAATTTCTGTGTTATTTAAGTTACGATCATTTGCTAAATAATCAGAATTATGGTTAAAATATTCAATAAGATTTAAGTCTAATTTTTTTATGAATTTTGCCCACTTTACTTTTTGGAAGTCAAAAGTATGTTTTTGATTACTATCTTGAAAAATAAAATCATTAAGATTGCTCGTTGAAATTTCGAAAACTACTGCGCGATGGTACGTTATTGTTCTAAGTTTTTCCGTCGGTCTGTCCTGATCCACAATTAGTCTGTTATCCGTAATACATATGTCTAAATATGAACCACATCTGGGAAATGTGGGAACTGCACTATAATATAGTTTAGTCTTAAATCTTATATTTTGATTTTGCAACCATGAATTCCCAAAGTTTCCTCTAATATTATTGTCTTTGTTGTTCCAATTTTTATGTTTAGCATTTAGATCACCTGCAAGTACGTAGAAATTATCAATTAAATCTAGTTTCAAGATATCAAATAATTGTTCAAATTCACTATTAAAGTTATCGGGATTCCTTAGCGAAGCATAAGCTGATATTATAAAAATTTTTTTTTTATTTGAAAGTTTTAATGAAACTACTGATGTTTCAAGTGTTGTAAAATTTTTGATAACGTTATTTGTTATTAATTTATATTTAAATTTGCTTTTTACTAAAATTGCGGTACCACCACCATGAAATGCCCCTGGTCTATCATTCCGTATTAAAGAATAATTTTCGATTTCTATAAAATTAGATGGATTAAGTTTAGTTTCGCTAACCATAATAATGTCCGGTTCATTATGTTTTATAAAGTTAAAAAAGAAATGTTGTCTTTCTATAGAAACTATAGAGTTAACATTAATATAAATAATTTTTAAATTATTAATTGGGTTAATATTAGTACTGTCCATGATTAAAAAAATTATTGAATAGAAAGTCAATTCTGGATGAGTTTTCTTTTATTGATTTTTTTAAATTAGTAAATTTATTACAAATAGATTTAAGAGTATCCTTTATTTCATTAAGATCAACCGAATTAGGTTTATCATTTACTTGTTTATCTGTATAATTTGAATTTTTATTTAATTGCAATGCTTCTGCAAATGATTTGTTTGGCGAAATATAATTGTTAATCATGTTCGTACGTTGTTGCATTTTTACTTTGGCTAAATTTTTTTTGTTTTGTAAAGAATTTTTTAATTTTAAGTATTGTGGGCAACCTCTAAATGAAGTTGGGTGACCATAGTTATTACATAAAGTGCAAAAAAGCTGTTGATGGCTATTTTCGGTTTTAGTTAGTGAACATTCACCTGGAAAATGTACCTGGTCACATTTTACACACCTATAATTTAGTTTACAATTAGGTGCAGCATGACCGAATCGTTGGCAACGTTTACACTGTAAAATTTCATGTTTTTGCAACTTTTCCCAGCTTACAACTTGGTTGTTAATACATCTAATCTTAAATATTTGCGATAAATCACTAATTGGAGAAACATTAACTAAATAGATTGGTAGTTTAATATTTTTTGTACTGAATTTCTTGTTATTAATCTTACTACTTTGTTAAATTTAATATTTTCTGAATTATATTCTTTTAAATAATTCAAAATACTATCAACATCTTCATTTTCATCTAGACCTTTTAAAACTAAATTTTTATTTTTTTCATTAAGTGGAGTATAGGTATAATAATTAGCATTTATTACATCTAAAGCTTTTATTGCTGTATAATAATTTTCTATTGTATTAACATAAATAGCATGTTTATCTTTATTTAATTTCTTAATGAAAAAATCATTTTTATTAATTTTAAATTTATCTACCAGTAATTTTACAATTTGGTTAGGATCTTGACCTAAAATGTTAATTGGGGGAATATTTTTATTTTTCCTTTGTGACATACTTGAATTATTCTTTTGTGCATTTAAGCTGCTTTCCAATTCCTTTTTGTTGTTATCACCGGTAGAGCTTTTACCCGTATTTTGATTAGTTGTGATATTGTCAGTTGTGCTGATGTTTTCTATGTTATTGTTCGTAATTTTATTGTTCAAATTTTGTTTTTGGTGATTATTTTGTAATTGTTTTAATTTATTTTGATTTATAATGACAGTGATAAATTCGTCATTTTCAAATTCATTTAAATTAACATCTGATTTATTTATATTAGCGACTTTTAATTGGATTTCATTTGCACTATTTTCACCATCGGAATCAATCATGTCAATGTCATTGAGAAGGTTAAATTGATTTTCAGAAGCACCTTCCGGAACATTTTTCGGTAGACCCTTCACTATTTTTTTTAAATTTAAAATTTCACTTTTTAGATAGTCATTTTCTTTTTGCAAATTTTGTTTTGTATTATTAGATGTTTTTTTTTGCCATTTTATTTTTTGTTTTACTAATTTTATTAAGCTTATTAAATAATGAATATTGAACAGGTGGCAACTTAACCTCTTCAATAAAAATTTTATTTATGATTTCACATTTTTCAATTGGCTTTATTGTTTGTGTAGATACAAGTTCATTCATATTTGTCAGCCACGGCTGACAAAGGTTGAATTTATTATTATGTAATTACACAAATTATGGAATTTTTTTAAAATTTTTTTTTTTTTTTTTTTTGATATTATAAAAAAACAAATGATTAATGCACTATATGTAGAAGTGACACCTATCAAGGTAGGTGTCACTTCTACACTATATGTAGAAGTGACACCTATCTTTATTTTCAGGCTCTTGTTTATTTTGTCAGAATGCATTAGAAAGGCCAATCGCCGCCTCAAAGGATAGTGAGGGTAGCTTTCTAATGCATTGTGACAAAATAAACAAGAACCTGAAAATAAAGTTAATTATGCAGGTCAAAGTAATCAAAACTCTAATGATCGAAAGAAGTTTTATAAACAAAATAACCACAATAGTAACAACAACAGTAATAACAATAGTAGCAGAAGAGAACGAGGAAATTTTAAATGTTTCAATTGTGGAGAACCCGGCCATATAAGTCGGTTCTGCGAAAATAAAAAACAGGAGTCACACACTTTCTGTGCAAACTGCAGAATGCGTGGGCACACTAAAGATCAATGTATACGTCCAACAAACACAGCAGCTGTGAATGTTTTGAATTCGCAGCAGAAAGCAAAACCTGCGCCTTTGAAATTTAAAAATAGATCAATTAATAGAATTGCCACTGGATATATCAGCTAACGGAACAATAACTCTTTCAATAAATACAGGGGCTCATGTCAGTAGAATAAAAAATACTTCACTTCTGAAATGTGTAAAAATTAACTAAAATACTTCACTTCTGAAATGTGTAAAAATTGAAATAAAAAAACACACATCAGAACCTTACATGGACAGAATGAGACACTTGGTAAATGTAACGGTAAATTCTTACTTAATGGAGGATTCAACTGTAATGTTTTTGGTCCACAATTGTAATGTTTTTGGTCCACAAAATCTCCTGAATATAACCAACCAGTGCAATTACAGAAAGAAATCATTAGCACTCATTTGTAAATCATTTATTTGTTGTCAAACGAATGGAAATCATCATTTATTTGTTGCCAAACGAATGGATCATTTGGCAACAAATAAAATTTTAATAAAAGTAACTGAAAAAGTAGAAAAAGAAAACGTCAATAAAGACGTGCCGGAAGAAGGAAAAGATAAATGTTGCATAGGGGATTTAGTAAAAAATATGAATTGTACAGAGAATATATATTCTGAAGATAGTAGGAATTTTGCACTAAATTATTCTAGTGCTGAAGAAAAAATATTATTGGTTAATGTTTTGAAGGAAGATTGTAATGAAGATATAAAAAAATTCAACTGATTTAAAACAGTTTGGTAGGAAATAATAAAGAAATAGAGGATAATGAAGAATCAAAAATTATAGATAATGTAGAAGATGTATATCGAAGTAGAAGAAGTAAATGAGATTTTAATAAAAAATCTGATCAGCATATATTTGAGGAAAAAAGGCACGTTGATTCGAATAAAGTGGGAAGCAATACTAACTGGTTGGTAAGAAGATTTTTTTTTATAAATATAGAAAGAGTAGAAGAGAAACTTTATAACAATGAAGAAGTATGTAATAAAATTACAATATATAGACCAATCAGAACAAACTATCTAGAAACCGTTTTAGTAGGCGCGGATGTGGTAAAAACTGTGTTAATAGATCACTCTCGTAGGCGAAGGAGTTGCGAATTTATGGAAAGAATTAGAAAGAAAACTAAGAGAAAAAAGAAAAAGAAAAAAAGACATAATTTAAATTACGAGATGAAAAAAGTAGGAGATAATTTAAGTTAAGAAATTACTTTTTTTATTTTTTATTTAATTTATTCATTAAGTGGCAGTAATTATATAATAAAAGAAATCAATTACTATCAGTACTGCGAGATCTGACAATAATTGATGGAATAGGTGTTATTTGGTTAGTTATGAGGAAATTAGGAAATAGAACCTAACATTTCAACAGAGAGCATTTAAATAATATTGCACTTAGATAAATAAATTTAAACTATTAATGTTTAATCATTTAAAAAAATGTAAACTAGCAATTTAACCGAGAGCACGTCCGTAAAATATTAAACAAGTTTACATTTTTTAACTACTTTACTGCGAACGGCAAACTACTTTACTTAAATTAAAATTACATTGGCAAGCCTCATTCTGGTGAATATTTGGGTGATCGGTGATGAGATGTTCGAGATTTTCTCTTTTTTGATGCGACCCCTGTTATGTAGTTTTTTTGAAACCATGTCCCAATTTTCTTTGCGGCGGGATCAAATGTTTTTTTATTATGTTTTTTAATTGCTGAAAGTTAATTTCGACTTCTTCTGGCTGAACAAATGCTAAACTGTTTATCATGCGCACTTGCTTGCTAAAGTTTTCGTTATTGCCATATTTAGCAGCACAACCCTAAGCTTGAATTCTACGCCGCCCAAAATGGAACAAACAACCATTATAACCTGGCACAGCAAAAACGGGTTTGGAAGCAGATACACTCGCCTTTTCAAAATCAGAAGTTAGTGTAATATTCTAGTCACAGGCACATTTACATAATTGGTAAAACATTTCGTAATATTCTGCTTGTGATTTAGAGGTCATAACACAAAAAACCAATGGAACGATCTCATGCGCGATTTTGCCATGTATCGAAAAGAGTTGGCGCATTATGGATGGAACCACTTCAAAAGTCCCATCCTTTACCAACACTTTGGTTAATGGATGGGACTTTTGAAGTGATTCCATCCATAATTTTCGGATAACAATTGTAGACTACAAGTATTTCCAAGCAAAATTATTTTTTTATTAGTAAAACTTTTTTTTAGACAGTAGGAACTGTTCACCGTCTAGATATTTTAAATATTCGGGAATATTTATATCAGTTAGATTACTTGGCTCTTTCAAATTATAAGCTCTCGTCATATTTTCTGCTTTTGAGCTTGAGTTGGTGGTGGTAACTATGTCCGGCAAAGCCTATTTCACGAGTGGAGCTAATAATTTGAAAAAGCCAAGAAATCTAACTGATATAAATATTCCAGAATATTTAAAATATCTAGACGGTGAACAGTTCCTTCTCTCTGAAAAAATTTTTACTAATAAAAATATAATTATAGTATATTGTGAGTCTTCACAATCTACTATATTTTGTATACAAAATCTATTTGAAGGCGTTACTTTACCTAATTTTTTTTTATTATAAAGTAATAGGAAAACAACATGTAGTTTTACATTGCAATCAATTGTTTTTGTGAAGTGAAAGAATAATCCATGAAAGTAAATCAATAATCGAATCGTACTAGGACCAATTGTGTGTTTATTAATTGAAATAAGTGAAATGCAGTATCATCTGACAACTGCTTAGTTTTTTGTATAAAAGTAACGTGAGTTATATACTTCCTTTGTATAAATGTGAGGATACTATGACTTTTTTCTAATTATTTACTCAATAAGACTTAATAAATTAAATTATGTAATTATAAATTTCTAAAATTGCATATAAATTAACTATAATGATAATATGCATTTAGTTTAAAAGTTATGTAAAAACAAAGAAGTACCGAAATGAATGAAAATATTTTCTTTTGTTTCAAAATAGGCATTATCCAAGATTGTGAAAACCAGGATTTTGAATACGAGAATTTCGAACCCAACCCGAAACTAATCTATTAAATTTTGAGGACCATGGTATATGGCCAAGTATGTTATCAAAACATATCGGAATTGCATTAAAACATATCAGAATTGCATGGTCCTGTTGAAATAAATAATTTCGATTTTCCAATAAATAAAAATAAAAGATATTTCTCTATAAAATATTACAATAGAAAACTTACAATCTTACAAACGGCCAAACTCTAAAAAGAAGATGGCTAATATATTCGAAAACTATGGACAAAGTATGGTGTTTTCCATGTATACTGTTTATAGGTATGTATACTGTTTATAGGTACCGAAAATGATGTATCATTATACAATAATGGTTTTAATGATTGGATTCATTTGAGTTAAAGGCTTAAAGCGCATGAGCCATCAGTGCATCATATAATATCTATATTATATTAAATTATATATAAATATATATATATATATATATTTATATATATAAAAATAAATCTATTTTTTCTCTTTTTGACTTAAATATTTGATTCAATTCTGTTTACTAATCTCGAAACCAGAATCATCACGGTTATGAAGTAGCTCATCAACAACAACAGACCATAACAGTGGAGATAAGACTCCTCCTTGGGGCAACCCCTATAGGTTTGTACTTTTAATAAATTATTACCAAATTCAGCCGTTGTAGTGCGACTTTGCAGCATGGCATGGATCCACTTAGTCATCGGCAGTTTAATTCCTTTTTTCCTGGCTGCTGCCACAATCGCTATGTGAAGGAGTGTTATCAAAACCACCCTCTATATCCAGGAATGTCCATAGTGCTATTTCTGTGTGTTCAATTACCTTTTCTATTGACTTTCGTGAAGGGCTGATCAGCCTTCAGGTCGTGAAGGGCTGATTCAGTTGATTTCCCTTTTTGGCAAGCTTGTTGCTTATAGTGAAGTCGAAACTTGTTTTTACCGGTTCTAATGTGGGGGTCCACTAGTTTCTCCATTGTTTTAATGAAGAATGAGGTAAGACTTATGGGGCGGTACGATTTAGGATTTTCAATGGGACGGGTCCCTGCCTTTGGTATGAAAGCTACCTTAGCTTTCCTCCAGACTTTGGCGAAATATCGCCGTATAAAACAAAATAAATTGCGGTTCGAAGCTCTGGTCAACATATTATCATGAAGGTGTTTAGTAGCTATTTTCGGATCTGTACTGGAAGCAAGCACTGCTGTGTCAAGTGGACATGTTTGTGTGTCTTCTTGTTAGTATGTCTGCTTTGTATAGAAGATACAAAATGAGACCACGTACGCTCCCTTGAGCCACTCCAGATGTTAGAGGTACGAGTGCTGACGGTTCTTCTTTAAACTTTACTAGAAAGAATCTGCTGGTTAAGTATGATTTAATTATTTTGAAATATGTGTAAGGAAGATTAATTTTTAGTTTATACAAAAGACCATTATGCCAAACTTTATCGAAAGTTTGGCTAATGTCGAGCAAGACAGCTGAAAAATATTTTTTTCCTCAAGACTTTGACGAATTATATTAGATACTCTGTGAATTTGCTCTATGGTTGAATTTTTTTTTGTCGGAAGCCATATTCGTGATTAGGTATCAGGTTCAGTTATTATTGGACACAGCCATTTCAGTAATAGTTTCTCGGATAGCTTTGATAAGGCTTATTGGTCTATAGGATTTGACCTCTTCTGGTGGTTTACCTGGCTTAGATAAGATGATTATGCTTGGGACTTTCCATTGCAAAGGTAAATATACAGTGCGTAGTATTGAGTTGAATAGCATAGTGATAAATTTTAACACTACGTTAGGCACTTCTCTTAGTATTTGTCCACTTATTAGATCATAACCAGGTGACTTTTGAGGATCCATGTTGTGCCTAATGACAGATTTCACTTCTGCTATAGAGAACTTGCTAATAGGAGTAGTCCTTTGAAACGGCGCCTCACGGAATTCTTTTATTTCGTTCTCTTCAGCATCTGACGTCATTTGTGGGTGTGGCTGGTAGACTTCTGATAGCTACTCTACGAATACAGCTACTTTCTCAGCATCGTTACGATTATTTCTTTTACCTATTGGTGGTACTGACGATGTAGGTTTGCTTATACGTTGTGTTACCTTCCACGATGAATAGTCCCTTGCTTCAGATGCACTTAGTTCTCTGAGGTAGTTTTGGATCGAGTCATTTTTCAATTTTTGTAACATTTCTGTGAGTTTTTTCACCACAGTTTGATATTTGTTATCTGTCCGTTGGTTGGCGAGTATTTTGCCAAATTTTTCTTAATTTTCGTTTTTCTATTATTCTTATCTTCACATTTAGAGGTTTTCACATTTCGTTGGCTGCTGATGTTGCGGTGTAGCGTGCCAGGCTGCATTTTGTATACTTTGGGTAATTAGCTCCACAGCTTGATCAATATCATGTTCAGTTTTAAAGGTATATTTGTTCGGAGTTTTTTTGTCATAATTGTGTTGTACAGATTTCTACCTTTTGTAGTTACTATTCTAGATCCCCCCAATTGGTGATTTGCGCTATAATCTCCGCCAGCTAAAAATCTTGTACCAAGCGTTTCGAAAAACTCTGTAAATTCAATTTCAGTAATTATATGTTTTGGAGGGCAGTAAGTTGCACATAAAATGAATGGACCAACCCAATCTTCTATTGATATACTTATTGCTTGAAGATATTCCTTACCATATCCTGGGAGTTCATGATGTTTAATTGTCTCTTTAATTTTCATAAAGCAGGTAAAATGAGTTTCAGGGATCAGTAATATAAGGCAATATTCTTGTTGGTGATGAATGTTTTTAATTCTTGAACATGTTGTGACAAGCCATTAGCGTTCTAGAGAGCAATACGATTTCTTGGAAATCTCCTGTTCCGTATTTCTTGATAAACTTGGCATCCATTATAGTTTGCAGGGTGTTTGCCACTACAAAGAACGCATTCAGCCTAAACAGTTTTAGATTTACTGGAATCGTTTGTTAGATGATTTTGAACGCATTTTACTCATCTGTAAGTTCTATTGCAATACGTTTTGGTATGTCCGTAGCGTTGGCAGCTGCTACATTGGAGAATCGTTTTTTGTATATGGCTCTTCAAACTGGACCTTCATATGCTGCAATAATTTTATGTTATATTATCTTTAGGTTTAAAATCAATGTAGAATAGAGATAAAGGCTCCTTAGTTGCCTTGTCTTTGACGTTATGAATATTTATTATTTCGTGGTCATATTGTTCTTCTGTATTAGTAGAATGATGAATATGCAGAACTGCTCTAAATGCTCTGTTCTGTTTTAGTTGGTATATGTGGAAATTTGTTTTTTTTTTCAGCTAGTGCTTTAGCTTTTCTACCATAATTTTCTATGGACTGAGCCTGGATCTTCACTCCAGAAGATTGGTTTTTACCCATTAATTTTTAGCTCGTATTCGTTTTTAGTGTGGTGTTTCAAAAGTTCAGTTAGTGCTTCGTTGTGGTGAGTTGCAGTTTTGCTAGCAGTTGTGTTCTGGTTCGTTGATAGTTCAGCTTCATCTAGAGCTTGAAATCGGGTTTCCCTGTTAATTTTACCGGAATAATATTCATCCATAGTTATTTGTCTTCTGATCTTCGTAGATTCCAGTGGGCTGGCTTTTCTAGGGTTTTTGGCACTCGCTTAAATCGCCGGTCAATTCAATCTGCTTTTGAGTAATAGATGGTTCGCTCATTGTTCTTGCTTGTTCATTTGGCAACAGTTGTCTATTTATCTCATATAAATTTATTGCGTTTGTTAAAAAATTGACATTCCCCTTAATTTGAGGTGTTTCCAAACTTATATTGATTGAATCTTGTAACTTTTCTTTCAATGTTTTTGAATAAACTTTATCAATATCAATTATTTCAGTTAGTACAGGTAACCCTCGTATAACGCGGTAGTTAGGTTCTACAAAACTTCCGCGTTATACAAATCGCGTTATGCGAGTCTAAGGTAACATATAAAAAATAGAGTTACTTTCCAAAATCATTTATTTTAATTATATATTAATAAAAATGACACAAATATATCTATATATGTATATATGCATTTATTTAATTCAGGTAGTTCAATGTAATTACAACAAATAGAAATAAAAAAAAAAAAATTATACATTAACTTCATTTTACATATTGCAAATATAGATTAAACTATATTTTAATCACTATCACTATCTTCAAAAATAATATTTCGTCTTTCTTTATTTGCAAGTGGCCGGATTCCATCATCACTTGAAATCTCTTGGACATAATTTATATGATTTTCATTGCCAACTTCAGCTGGTTGGGCTATTAAGAAGTTGTAATAAGACCTTGCTTACCACTATGCTGCAATTTTTTTTTTAGTTCATAATATGGAGTGAAACAACTATCAAATTGTCTTGAAAAATTTTCAGAGCGTATCATTGAGGGATCATTATCCGTGAAATAATTTTTTAATTTTCTTGCCAACTCCAAACCTTCTGTTAATTTCGTTAAACCAAAATCTTTTACTGATTCATTACAATCAGAATCTTCTACAGAACTATCCTCTAAATTTGTGTTATGGTCATCTATTAATTGTACCAGTTCTTCCTCATTTAAATCAGTTTCGAAATCAATTAACTCACGAATTTCATTTGCAGCCATATCACAAAAACCCTCCCCACCAAGAGTCTGGGCAACGTTTACTATACGAGTTATCTCGCCATCAATGGGAGGTACGGAATTTTGTTGAAGAACGACCTCAGGCCATATTTTTTTCCAGCACCCATTCAGTGTAGAATATTTTAATTCCGTAACGGACAGCGCAATAATTTGTACACAATTTAATATTGAAAATTCTTTCCACGCTTGAGGCAGTGTCATGTTGGAATTAGATTCTATTTTTTCCAAAATTAATTGGAATGTTCGACGAATATAATAAGCCTTAAACGTTGAAATGATTCCTTGATCTAATGGCTGGATAAGTGAGGTGGTGTTAGGCGGTAGAAAAATTATCTTAATATTGGGATGAGTTATATTTTTTTGGTGACCTGGTGCGTTATCTAAAATTAGTAGAATTTTGAAATCGATCTTCTTTTTTTTTGTATAACTTTCCACATCCGGTACAAAACAGGTGTTAAACCAATTATCAAACATGCTTCCCGTCATCCATGCCTTTTTGTTGGCCCGCCAATAAACTGGTAAAGTGCACTTGTTGAGTCCTTTCATAGCACGCGGATTTAAAGATCGGTTTATGAAAATTGGTTTTGTCATAAAATCACCGGATGCATTACTACAAAACAGCAGAGAAATTCTATCTTTTGATATTTTGAACCCGGCAGCTGATCTCTCTTTTTTTGAAATATATGTGCGTTTTGGCATTTTTTTCCAATTTAACCCGGATTCATCTGCATTGAACACTTGGTCAGCACTATAACCACCGTCGTCAATAATTGTTAAAAGTTCTCCGGGATATTTCCTGGCAGCTTCTACATCTGCTGATGCCGACTCTCCTTGGATTTTAAGGTTATGTAAAGAAAAACGCTTTTTAAAGTTTTCAAACCAACCCTTACTGGTACAAAATTCAAGATGGGAGCACTCTGGTAAAGAATCTTGATCAAGTTCTTTTAAATGTGTATACACTTTAAGAGCTTTTTGTTTAATAATATTTCCATCCAAGGGAATCTTTTTTTGTGTACAATCTTCAATCCAGATCATTACAGATTTCTCCATTTTTTCCATAAGAATATCGCGTACACGGGCGACACGCTTTGAACTTACCGAAGATCCCGCAATAACACTTTCTCGGATTTTACGTTCATTTTGTTTAATTGTTCGAATTGTCGATTCATTTAAATTCAAAGTCTTTGCAATAACTCCTTGTTTTTCTCCACTTTTCAACTGATCCAATATTTTAATTTTTTCTTCTAGAGAAATGAATTTCCTTTTCAACGTTGGTTTCGTACCTTTTATCGCAGTTTGGTTAGCTATCACTATAACAATATTTTTTTCTATAAAAAAGCTTTTAGTTATTGTATGCATGTAACTTACCAGAAAATTCAGCTTTAGGTTTATTATTATTTTCTACTCACTTTCCAAACAGTAACAGGCACAAATTTTAACTTTTAAAAACTTTATGGACGTTTATAAATATTATTTATTATAATCATGCAATAATATAATTTTTTATTATTCTTATAAGATCAGTTTTGTAACTAATAAAAACGATAGACTATCACTATAGACTTCTAAGATTAAATTTGTTTAATATGTATGTACTATGTAGAAAATATTTTTAGGTTGCTATAGTGACGAGATTTCTAAGATTAAACTTTTTAATAAATATTTGAAAATATGTATGTATGTACGTATTTTGAGATTGCATTGGTTTCAAACGAAATTTTAGCACATATATTTTTTTTTTCTGTTTCATAAAAGAAGTAAACTATAAACCGCGTTATATCAAAACCGCCACCGCGTTATATAAGTTTTGCTACAATTTATAAATCGCGTTATATCGAAACCGCGTTGTATAAGTACCGCGTTATACGAGGGTTCCCTGTATTGTCTTCGCCATCATCGAGATCAATTTGATTATCACAATTATTTTGTTCATCAATATAAATTTTAGGCATAATAGATTTTGCTACTTTTATAATTTCAGACTTCGAAGCAGACTTGAAAAAAATTTTTTCTCCAGCATTTATAGAATTTGGATTATTTAAAAATTTAAGTAATGATACTAAAGGTACATTTCTCCTCCTTGAAATTTGTTCTTTAATTTCGGTTAATAATACGGCCTTCAAATGTGTACTATCCTCCGTTAATGTTTCGAAGAAGAATGATAATATTCCTTCTGATGTTAATAAATTTATATCATGCCTTGATAATGCTTCAACAGCAATTTGCACTGGTTTTAACGCCTCTAAAATATTTCTATTTTATTTAAAATTGTTAAATTTACAACAACAAAGACTGGCCTAAACCTCCATCTATTGTAGGGGGTAATGTGAAATCTGTGAGGCAGATACAGACCATGGAGCCGCCTTCCGTAGGACAGACGCTTCTGCATTTGATGCGCATTCATTACTTAGCCTGGAATCAGTCCAGTTACCCGGCGGTCACCACGAGGAGGTGTAATGAATACTCGATGATAGCTGTCATAGTTAGGGTGCTGGAATGTTCCGAAGAGCAGACGATCAGCACTTTCGCTGTCGCCCACACACCCATGACCACCGCTGTAAAAAATATGAAAGCGGAAATAATATCTTTAAAATCTGGCTAGCTCAAAGAAAACCCAATTAAATTTTAAATGGAGCTGCGCTCTTATGTATAGAGCATGTTTGACCATTTAGGTGAAGGTGAGGGATTTAAAGATTTCGTAAAATATTTTTAAACATAGGTGCTGAATATGGGGGTAAACATTGATGTTAATAATCTGTTACCTCACGACACATCACTAAGTATCTTTGGTACCTAAAATAAAAGGTCAACCCATTGCAAACTTTGCTTCTCTAGCACAGTTATCAGAAGATTTTCTAGCACAGTTATCAGACCACAAATAGATTTGTGGTCTGATAACTGTGCTAGAAAATCCTTTTTACAAATTCTTTTACAGAAAATTTTATCTGTAAAAGAATTTGTATCCCTAATCCAATAGCTTTATGGATTTTTCTAATAACGTAACCGAAGGAAATACAAATCTTATCGATTTAATAAAAAAAATTGTTTATGAAATTTAACTTTAGTAACGAATTCAATAATTCTATTTTTATGGACTTTTCTAATAATGCAAACGAAGTAAATACAATAACTATTATTACTATGAGAATTAATATCATGAATTGGTGGGTTGAGCACAAAACCGTTCTTCCCTATCTGTACAAGCAATCATCTTTACTTCTGCAATTTCAGCAGATGATCCTTTTCTCAAGCTGGAATTGTTGGACATTCTCACTTAAACACACTTCCTAAAACTTCAGAATAATAAAAAAAATATTTTAATATCGAAAACAAGATTTTTATTAACAATTAGTTCCAACAATTTAAATTTGTATGATTTTTTTAGTATTTAATTCATCATATGTTTGACATATAAACTGTTAACCATATTTGAATTCAATTTGGATTAACAGCGATCAAAACAAACGATCGGTGAAAACGATCAAACAATTCAAACAATAATGATTACAATTTTTTAATCGCAATCAAACTGATTACGATAATGTTTTTGATCGAAGGTGATTGCTCATGATTGTTTGCAGCACTGTGGACACATCACAATTTTTTATAATATTTACAAATCCACAAATATATCTTAACTTCTCACTTATTTATAATAACAAAAATATAATTACGTTAGCTCTTATAATGACCACCTATTTGTTTTGATACAAAAATTGCAGTCAGTTGTCAAATCTTTTGTTGTCGCATGATGTAGTTACACAGTAGACACCATTTTGGAAACTCTGAACCTGGTTCAGGCGTGTCCAACCCGCGGCCTAGGACGGCTTTGAATTATGGTGGCCAGACGTACTCCAGGCTGGGGTACAATACCCAAATTCAGTCATTAATTTTTGAAAATACCCCTTTTTAGTAAAGTTCATTGGGGTACCCAAAAATACCCCAAAAACTAATTTCGTGAACACCCTCCACAAACAAAAATATAAAAACTACAAAAAAATCTATACTGCGATTAAAAATCGAAAGTTTCATCAAAATTTCGATTTCAGATATATTTTGCTCAAACATTATTGTCAAATGTCAAACATCAATGCCACTTTTAAAAATGTGTCAGTTAATGCAGTCAAGACAATAAAAAATGATAAAAAAAAGTGTGTAAAACTTCAAATATTATATTGAGCATTTTAAGAACCAGGTAATTTTATGAAAGTTTTTGAATGTAAATATATTGCATTATTTTAAAGCCCTTTATTAAAGAATGTCCTCTACTGATGATAATGATGAATATGATTATAATACAGAAGATGAAAATAATTAAAGAACAAACCAAACACCACGGCTAAAACCAAAAAGGAAAAAAAGAAAAAATTATTTCAACGAGCAATGGCAAAAATTTAATAGTTAGGTAAGTAAAGGAAGACATCAGAATGGTCAGAATGCGAAATGTTTAGTGTGCAATAGCGAAATTTCTATAGTAAATGGAGGCGTTTATGATATTAAAAAACACAAGAATGGGGAAAAGCACAAAAAAAATGTTGAGTTATATCATGTTTCAGCTACTACTATAAGAACATTAAATACATTTTTCACTCCGTTATCATCGGCATTATTTCCAAATATTGAAAAAAAAATTGCTGCTGCAGAGGCTACATTTGTGTACCATACTGTAACAACATGGCCACAGTTACAGATCAGCCGATTGTTTCAGTTCATTATTTCGAATTTTATTTAATGATTCCAAAATTGCTTCTAACTTTTACCGTGGACGCACAAAATTATCGAAAATTGTTACGAATATTTTGGCTACAGAATCTGTTGCATCAATTATAACAGATTTAAAAGATAACCACCAATTGGAACCGATGCGTCAAATAAAGGTAACATTAAAATATTTCCCTTAATATGTAGATATTTTTCTAAATCTAAAGGAGGAGTACAAACAAAGCTTTTGAGTTTTTTTAACAGTCAATCCGAGACATCAAAAGATATTACACTTTGCTTAGTGCAGAAGATGACAGAGTTAAACTTAAGTCCTGAAAATGTTATTTGTTATTGTGGCGACAATGCAAGCGTCAATTTAGGTATACATCAGAGCATATACGTTCAATTAAAAAAGCTGAATAACAATTTGATAGATATGGGTCGCCTTTGCCATGTTCTGCATAATCCAACAAAGAAAGGATCGATTTGCTTAAAATTTGATATAGAGTACATTATATTGAAGACATACAAAGAATTTAGCTCACATAGCAAAAGACTTGAGGCTTTAGAAGAGTTCTACGAATTTTGCGATGAATATTCTGATTTATTGCGCCATGTACCAACAAGGTTATCTCTTCTTCCGGCAGTAGACAGATTATACAAAAATTATGAGCCAGTAAATAGCTATTTTATGTCTTTAAAAAATTGCCCACCAATTTTAAAGGAGTTTTTTACAAATGAATTAGCTGAAGCCTATCTTGGTTTCTTTTGTAATGTTACAAATTGTATACAAAATACAATTTTAAAGTTAAGGCCCGTAATAGTCGAGTTATTTGATATAATGTCCGTTTCAAAAAATTCTTTGAAATGTAAACTAAATGGGAATTATTATGGACTTGTTGCGCAGCAAAAATTAATCGCCTGTGATAATGCTATTGAGACAAATTTATTTAAAAAAAGAGCGCGTTCATTTTTAGAAACAATAATTCAATATATCGAAAAGTGCTTTAATTTTGAAAATAATAAGTATGAAAATTTGAATCTATTTAAATTGAGGGAAATAGCTCCTTTTGAAAATTTATTAAATGTTGTGCAGGAATTCAAAATCCCAATACAACTTCAAGATTTTCAACATTTCCAAGATATTTGGATTAAATTTTTGAATTCGGTCCCTGGCCAAATATTGAAAAAATTATAAATTTTGTTTTCGCTTTACCTCACTCGAACGCAATGATTAAACGAGGAATCAGTCTCATGTTTAATGCTTCGAGAAAAGATAGAAATAGACTTGATTTAAAAACGGTTGAGGCCGAACTACTAGCCAAAATTAATTTTAAGCAATCCTGTAATGAATTTTATGGATTTATATTGAAAATGAAAATTTGTTAAGAAAAATACGTAGCAATGATAAATCCGTATAGTAAAAAGGATTCTCAATATATTTTTTTTTTTCAATAATTTTAATTTTAATTTATTTTTGCTATACATTTCATTTTTATTTACATGTATAAATATTATATAATATTGTTTTTTAATTTTTGTTAAGTTTTTATATTATATTATTATTAATAATGGATGGCGAACATCATGAATTTATTTTGTTCACCTAATTAATTAATTAAAACTAATATTGCATTCTAAAAAATAATTATAATTGTCATTTGTTTTATTTAAATTTGTCAAAAATTGTCCATGAAATTTCGAAAAAATTGGTACCCCAATTCCAAACTTATGATCTGGCCACCCTACTTTGAATGCGGCCCAAACAAAATTTATATATTACATACAAACCTTCTGAATTATTTTTATAAAACATTCTCGACATAATAAATGTATAATGGTGGCCGAAGAAAGTTTTCTATGCTCAACTGTAAACGGTCTAGTTGGGAATTAAGAAAGCTTTCAATAACTTAGCTTGAAAAAAATTCTGCATCCACTAATTTCCAAGGTCTGGGAAAGTGTGACCCATCCTACTGATAGAAAACAGGTATGCTAGTCAAAATTCCAAAGAAGCGTAACCTTACGGAATGCGATAATTGGCGAGGTATTTGCGGGCTTCAACAGCATAAGTAAGTATATATTATACTAAATCAGTGGTGTTATCTGGGCGGTACGGTCCGGTACGGCCGTACCAGTTGCTAAAAACGAGTAAGAACTCTGTTCCGGCTACTAAAGCAAGTTTCATTGAATAACAATTACCCGAGTTTCATGTAAGCTTTCATTTTGTATAAGATTTTGGACAATACAATAAAAATGGTTTGTTACCTCTGAAAAAATGAAAATAACTTCGAAACTAAAATATTTTCCTAATAGGAAATTGTAGTATATTTTTTGAAAAAAAATTTAATATAGGGTTAAGTTTTTTATTTTTAAGTTTATTTTCCAAAATACATATCAATATATGTGTTCTCATTCACGAAGTCTCACTAGAATTCAAAATTCACATTAACTGTACTGATTTGTATACTTTTATCAGAAATGATTATTTTTTTTAAAGAATAAGTTAAAATTTAAACTGAAGCGTAGTATACTCATTTTTATTTGAAAAAATTGGTAAATTTTAATCTAGTGTGCAAAATATTAAATAAAATAAAACTATATTGCAGGGCTTGTTTGTTTGTTGTTGCATTTTTGCTGATTCGAAAATGTATTCGTACTCACGGTAAATTAATTTAAGTAATAGTTCTTGTCACTACTTTCATCTTAGTTTTTGAAGAAATATTAAATAATAGTGGTAAAGTTATTAATTCCCATAAAGATATTATGTATTTAAATTTTATAAAATTAGATATTTCGCAATTTATACAAATATGAAGAGACAACAAAATTTGGATGCATTCTTTGGTATTTCTGCATCAAAATGTAGTTAAACTTGAGGCAGAAATGAAACTGTTAAAGCTAACCCTGAACCTGATCAAAATAAAATCATTGAAGCCCAAGCTGTTCTTAATAACATTATTGAATCACAGCCTGCTGCTATCCCCAGGTAACTGAAATTCTCGTACTTCAGCCTGGAAAGTCAAGGGAAAACTTCCAAAATACGAAGGATGTAGAACCAAATAAAACTTTAAATTTTTGGAACTTGAAATTTTCCAAAATACCAAGGATGTAGAACCAAATAAAACTTTAAATTTTTGGAACTTACTTCAAAAGTAACTACGAATGGCTTATTGTTATTAGTGACAAAAAAGTTGGCTGCAAATGGTGTTCAAAACTCAAAAGTTTAACTGTTGAAACTTCTAAGAACTTGTATTTATCCTCTGAGTGGCACATATGTTCTGCCCACGGTTCAAATAATACCAATTTGCAGTCTTCGATGAGAAAAAAATTAAAAGTGCATAATGAATCAAAAGCCCACATCAAAGCATATACAATAATTACTAGTGCCGAAAAAAGGGTTTTGCTAGGAACTATGGATAAAGCTCATGAAACATACTTGCAAAGTACTATAAGAGTTTTTAACACAGTTTATAGCTTAATTAAAAATAATCGTCAGAAAAATATAATCGATATGGGAATATCTTCACACTCCAGATATATGGTTCCGATGATTGCCAAACATATATCGAGAGAATCTCGAAAACAAATTTTTGAAAATCTTCAAACACAACAAAGTAAAATTTCAATTATAATCGACGAGGCTTCAACTGTTTAACGTAAAATTAGTCTAATTATTTTCTTAAAGTGCGGAGTAACAACTTTTGAAAATTTAATTATTTTTGTTGATCTTGTTGAGTTGGAAGGAGTTACATCGGAAATAATTTTCAAAGCTTTATTGTCAACACTAAAAACAAATGGATGTGATGTACTATATTTCCATAACTATCTTATCGGATTTTGCTGGGATGGAGCAAGCCTGATGTTGGGAAGAAAATCTTGGGTTTCAGCAAAGTTTTTGGAACGGTTTCCAAATATATTAATTTGGCACTGTCTCCAGCACCGTATTCAGTTGTCTTTGGATGATTCAATTAAGGATGTGAATCAAGTGAATTACTTTAAACCATTCATTAACAAAATTTTAATATACTTTAAGACGTCGAATAAGCATGAACGAGAATTAAAGAACATATCTGACGACCTGGGTTTAGAAATAATGACAATAGAAAGAATATTTGGTCCAAGAGGGGCAGCTTGTAGTTCGAGAGCCGGAAAAGCAGTATGGAAATCTCATAAGGCTTTGTACATTTATTTTGCTGAACATAGTGAAACGGGAATGAATAAAAAAAAGTTTAGGCGTTAGTGAATGGCAGCGATGTCCGTAGTTTCACAGGAAAGAAATATCTAAATAATTAAAGCAGACCGATTAATTCGACGAACAACTTAAAATTAAAATAGGACATTATGAGATTACGGCAGACGATATTATAAAAATGAAGAAGTCCAATATACCTTTTGACAAAAAGAAGGATAAAGCAGCTATTCCTAGATAAATTTCTTAAATTTCGGTTATTATTCGATGACAAAAATAAAGAATATAATGATCTGTTAAGTTACTTTAACTTACTGAATCCTAGTACCTGGCCTAACAACGTATTGGATTGAGGGTGAGAAAAGTTGAAAAAACTAAACAAATTCATTAAATTTGAAATAGATATAAACCACGGACCTAATTGAAAATAAAAATTTAAAAGACTTCGTAGAGCCTTCAAGTATTACTCGCGCAAATAAAATTCAACGTCATTGCTGTTAGTTCAGGAGACGCAGAAAGAGTATTCAGCATTATGAATAATATTTGTAACGTTAAAAAAAATTCTCTTTTAATTACGAATGTTAGTCATCTTTTGACCATTAATATGCTGGGAAAACCATTCCAACAATTCGATGCCCTTCCATTTCTGAAATCGTGGCTGAAGTTAGGGCATCGTGTAGCAAGCGCTTATTGCATTAAAAAGATAGCTGAAGAAAATAATTCGCGAAAATAAGATATTAATAATTAATTTAGTATATAAAAAAATTCATAACATAACTCTTTATATTTAAAAAACGAATAAACAAAATTAAACTAAATCCAAATGTTCTCGTTAACATAAATAGAAACTAAATTTAACAGGTAACAGGTTATTTTTGATTAGATATAAAAAAATAAATGTTTTTACAACATTATAAAAAATTATAAAATTATAAAAAAAAATCGGTACCGGTCGATAAAACATTTAGATAACTGTATACTTATGGTGACCATTCGTCCTTTTTTTGACACGATGTCCTTTCAGATTTTTTTTTGACACGATGTCCTTTCCAAGAAGAGGACAGTAAATAGTACTTTTTTTCAAAATTGTCCTGTTTTTGTCCTTAACATAACTGCTTTTCCACTAATGCCAAATTTCTAATTAATACTATAAATAAATTTATCGTAATAATCTAGCAATGCTCAAATAATTCAAAACAGATAACACTGAAAAAGCTATGTTGCATGGTTTGAATTTTCCCAGTATAGTTTACTGATTTTGTTTTATATTGTTCCCAAGAATATGATTGCGTAGAACAGCGGATCTCAAACTTATAGAGCTGCGGAGCACTGCCATGGCATATTAATTTACACGGAACCCCAGTGGTTCAGTAATGACTAATTGTGTGTATACGCCAATCGATGATCCCTAACACCATTGTATTTAGAAAAACGAGTGGACTTGTTTCCTATTTTTACATAATTTTTGTATGCCTGGCTTTACAGTTGTAAGTTAAGGCTCATGTCAGCTTCTGCATCGAGTCTGTTGCGATATTTTGTTTTTGTTGCAGCATACGAAGAAAATCCGGACTATCGGGAGAAGTATTTCAACAGCTTTCATAGATAAATCTGCATATTCTCTCTTAAGGTGCACCAAAATTCATTTAAATAGTAAAATTTTTACATGAGGAAAATAACAAACAAGTAAAATGGAAAGATTAAAAATATATCTTTAACACTTATTTTTGTTTAAGAGGTCTTTCTTTTACGTTTCTTAAAATGAGGATTTCGTTCAGAGGAATATTCTGTTCATATCCCCATTGAATTACATCATTTAACCCATTTATGACTAAATTAATATCACAGTGGAATTTGGTTCTTCTTGCGGAATATCATATAATATCGAACTTCATGTATTTGTAAATGATAAACGATTACCACCGTCAGGTTCTCCCGATGCCCAGTTTAATATATCATTCCCATTTAAATTAGATTCAGGATATACTTGTTTTTAAAGGTGGGCAATAGGAATTTCGTCAAGGATATTTTACAAATATCCTTAACTTTTATATTTTCTTTTATCTTCTGTAATATTTATTCCATTTGCTGTTTGAAGATCTACTAAATCCGATAAATCACTAAATGGACGATTCTTCTTTGCAAGATAATAAACAGTTCTAAATATTCGGTATGTACTTTCAAAATGTTGGTTGTGCGTTTGGGCGATTAATGTTTTAATATATATTTAGCTGCTCTGCAATTATTGTTTAGCAATATTTTGTAAATTTCGTAATAAACTAGGGGTTTTCAATAAATTTTTTTAATTTTGTTGGGCTTAATGAGAAGCAAATTTTTTGTAAAAAAAACTTGTTTTTACTATGTTTTTTTAGTTCCATAATTTGGCATTTTGATATGATACATTGACGCCTTTCCTAGTCAATTGTACAACCATATTTCAATAAATTAAGCAAGGACATACGTCTATTAAAAATTATATACTTACATTTATTTTTTTATTTTTGTAAAAGCGTTTTTACGATTCCTTATGTAAAAGGTGGTAATTAGGAAATAAGTATTCAAATTAGTTATATCTAACAATGTATGTAAATTATGCAATTGTTTTTAGTCTTTCTATTCAAATTTTTAATTCCACATTTTTTAAAATTAAGCTTAAATTACCATTAAAATTTCATCATTTCAATCACATAAAAAAAAATGTGGAATAGGCGTACTAAAATAAAGTTAATATTTTAATAGTACTTTACTTAAACATAATTTTGACACAATTTGTAAGATATAGAAATGATAATATATATGTAGTATGTATAATAAAAACCTTTGATTAATTATTCATATTTAAGTATCTAAAACTGTTCATAAAGATGACGTATTTTAATTTTTATCAAGTCATAAACCTAATTATTTTCTTTCCCTTTCACTTAATAATATTTTTAATATGATTTGTTTTGGTTGTTAGAGCGGCTCAGAAGTCAGAAATGATTTGGTCGTGCCACCGAAAAGTTTATCGGAATAAGAAAATTAAAAACAAGGAATAATTATTTATTAAAATAGTGAAAACTGGTTAAAGCATAATTGAATTAAACTTTTGTGTTTTTTATATTTGTGAATGTTTTTAGAATTTTTAAAAAAGTGGAAATGTACTATAATGATAAGCATTGGTAGGTCATTTTATTATGTTACTTTTAATTCCGTACTTTAGTTTAAATTTCTTAATTCATACCAAGCATTTTACAAATACTTATCACTGTTAATTCAAAAACATGTGTTTATAAAATTTATGGAATTACACACTAAAAAATGTTTTCTGAATTAAATAATAATTTTATTTCTAATAGATTTTCAAGGTTACTTCTATAAATATTAAAAAAGGAACATTATCATAATTAGGTCTATTTACCAAATAGTCAAATTATGCTACATTATTTATTAATTTTACTTATAGTAATTTCATTGATTTTAATAATGTGCTAATACGTTTATATATTATATGTTTAATAGAATTTGTTTAAAAATTAATTATGATAATGTTCCTTTTTTAAAGGAACAATAATTATTTTCAACTGCAAAATCTTTAGCAAGAAATTGTTTTACAATGAATCTCTATATATTTTTATTCTCTGTACTTCTATATATTTTTATATGTAAAATTTTTTAATTTACTTAAATAAATTTTTTAATTTACTTATATTGAATTATCGAGGCGGAAGCAAAAAGTATATTCGCACGAATATCGATTATGTGTAAACTCATACGCAATGAAAATAATATATTCAAACTGAATAATGAAACAAACAAAAATAGTAAAACAAAATTTTGAAAGTATTTTCGAAATCAAATAATTATGAAATGTTCAAAATAATTGAACAATTGGAATTAAAAACTAAATTAAATGTAGGAGATAACGAAAATCATCTTAAATTCGAGCGAATAAATTATTTAGCACATTTTAAATAAAGTGATAGGAAAAAACACCGCAAAATCGGATGAAATTGGCACCCTTTCTATTAGCCGCATGTAATTAAATGTCATGTAATTAAATGTACTAAATGTAATTTAGTACATTCATGTAATTAAATGTACCGAATATAGCTCAATCTCCCAGGGGAATACTTTATAAAGTAATAAGCGTGGAATTCGCTTAGTGTTTTCCAACAAACATCTAGATCATGGGTGCACATACTTTTTAAAAGACGAGCCAAATTAAAATAAAACCATTTTACTTCGGGGCACAACCAAATTTTTTTTATTGTTTTTTTTATACATATTAAATTTGATTTTACATATTTTTAATAATTTTAGAAATATTAGGAACTAATTGTGTTGTAGCCAACTTTAAGATTGCTTCCAGGTTTTCGTCCGTAATACGAGATCGTAGCTTGCTTTTATTTAGATTCATTATTGTGCAGGTTTGTTCACAAATATATGTTGAACCAAACAAAGATGCATAACGTGCAGCCGTATCATATAAATTTGGGTACTTCTCCTTATCCAAACATTGATAACATTTTTCCCTATCATCATTGTATTTTTGTCTTATTATTTCGCATGACTGCAGATCAATTAATTCCAATTGTAGATTGGGACTAGCTTCTTCCGGATTTATTGAAAAAGGATTCGAAAATAGTTTAAAATCGAATTTATATTTTTTTAAATCTTCGAATCTTTTCTCGAAAATTTCTATTAATTTAGCAATTTTTGCAGCATAAAGTTGACAATATATTTTATTGTTAATAAACCTGTGGCAATTTGGGAAATGAAAACATTGTCCATTCAAAAATTGTAAATGGAAGAATTTCAATTTAGTTTCGAAAGCGTTCACATGATTAGCCATATCTGCAATCAATTGTTTTTTTCCTTGAAGCTTTAAATTTAACAAGTTTAAATAAGTTTCGATGTCTACTAGGAAAGCTAATTCACTTAGCCTTTTTTCATCATTAAGTTCTGGAACATTGTTTTGTTTATCAGTAATAAATATCTCTATTTCTGTTAATAAATCAAGAAACCGTTTGTGGCAATTTCCTTTACTCAGCCATCGTACTTTGCAGTAATAAATAAGCTCATGATATTGAGCTTCAATTTCTTCAAGAAATGATTTAAATTGGCGATGATTAACTGCTCTCTTTTTAATGAAATTAACTGCTAAAATTACAATTTTCATTACCTGCTCCATTCCAAGGTCTCTTCCACAAAGGTTTTGTTGGTGGATTATGCAGTGAAATCGCAATAATTTTTGTTTTCGTTCACCGAGATCTTTTGCAATCACAGATACCATACCATTATTAACACCAATCATAGCCGGTGCACCATCGGTAGTAATTCCAGCCAACTTATCTAAATTTAAATTGGCATCCTTGCAAGCTTCCATTAAATTAATCTTCAAATCTTCTCCTGTTGTCTGTCCCTTCATTGATTTTATAGCCAGCATTTCCTCAATAACTTGAAAGTTTCCAGTTATACCCCGAATAAAAATCATGAGTTGCGCTGTCGAAGAAATATCGGTAGATTCATCTGCGGCAATAGAAAAATACAAAAACTTTTGTGATTTTTCCTTTATTTGTGAGGAAATATCTTCTGCAAGTTCAAAAATTCGTCTTTGTACTGTCGTTCTGCTACAATGATACATTTTCAAATTTTTTAGTAACATCAGGACACATTTTTTCCAATGCAGTCATTAAATATTTTTGTAAAAATTCACCTTCAGTAAATGGACGTGATGACTTCGCAATCAAAAGTGCAAGATTATAGCTTGTTGCCAGAGACTTCTCAGCCTCTTGGTTGATTTTTTAGAAAAAACTTTGTTGTGAGCACAAACTTCGTTTCAGTGAATCAAGTTTTTCCGAACAAATTGTTCCCTCATATTTATGATACTCATAATGGTTAGTTTTATAATGTCGTTTTATATTAAATTCCTTCATACAAGCGATATTTTTTTGGCAAAGTAACCATATAACATTACTATTTTGCTCAATAACAAAATACCTTTTTGACCAGGAATTGTTGCATTTTCTATTTTCTATTAAAAATTAAAAAATAACTTGAAATTTAAATAAAAAACAACTCACAAATATAGGTGATATTTATATATCACCTATATTTGTGAGTTATTGGTTTTCAAACCAATAACAATATACTTTTATTTAATTTTACAGTAACTTTTTTACCACAATAATTTTTCAGAAATCACAAGTTAAGAATCTTCTCTACACTACTGAATAAAATAAACTGACTGAATAATCTACTACAGATTAAAATTATGGCGAGACTTTTTCTGTATTTGTGCCATGATAAAATTTGAAAATGATTATAATTTTCCCACGTTTTTTTATTTAAAATTAAAGAAACGAAAAAAATAATAAATAGTCGTAAGTAGAAATTATTGATGTCTTCAAAAATAATTTACATTCAAAAAATAAAAACTAAAAATACTATTTGGGTCGCAGGCCGCAAAATATATCTCGGAAGGCCGCATGTGGCGCGCGGGTCGCACTTTTTGCACCCATGTCTAGATAGAGGGTAAAAAAAATTAATAGATTTAAAAAAAATATAAATTTGTGTTTTTCAAAATTATATTGAAATAATTATTTGGCATTTTATTATACTAAGTAATTTTATTTTAAATAGAAGTCTAATCTAAAAATCTTTTATATTATTTATTGCGTGATTATAGCTTTTTGCATAATAACTGAAGTTTCCTTTCTGACTATTTTCCAATATTTTCGTTTATATGTAAATTTGATAACCTATATTTTCACTTTAATATGGTAAGCTGGTATCGAATTAACTTTATTAATAATAATTACTTACAATATTAAATTTATTAAATAAAATTTCCTTAAAAGCTTTATCCTTATTTAGTAATTTTACTTCTTCTCTTCTATTTTAAATATTTACGATATTTACATTTATTTATTTGATCACAAATTGATTTATTATGTTTATGATTTATGTAGAAATTTATTCTAGATTTTGGAATATAAAGATTCTAGTATACGTGTGACCATGTTATTCAGAAAAATTAATCAATTTTATATATAATTTTACTTAATATTTAATTTCCCAATAATAATAATGTAATTGTTTATATTTTATACTAATTATTAAGCTGATATGAATCTTCGTTTAATAAACGGTTATCGATTCAACAAATAATAATTAAATACTAATTTGAAGACAGTTTTCTTCAAATTTCCTTGACAAAATATTTTTGTACTGTAACTAAAAATAATTTAATTTTATAATGTCAATTTTTGTGTTATTACAAAAAATATGTGATTATGAAAGTGTTCTAAATCAAAAATCTTAATAATATTTTTTTTTACTTATTTTGCTTAGTATTCTTTACAATGTCTTTATCTAAAGTAAACTCATAAAAAATTTGTAGAAAGTGAACCAAATTGTTTTTAATTCGATTATCAGAATTTAGTTAGTGTTTATTTTGTAAGTGACCAAATCACTAGATGTTTGTGATTTATTTAAAAATATTAGACTTTTTACTATGATATCATCACTTAGCAGTTGAGGTGAGTATATTTGAGTTAATTATATAAAAAAATATTTGTGGCAAAGTGTTTACGGGAAAAAAGAAAGTTTTTTCTTAATAAACTATAAAATTATAACTGAATTCTCTAGCTTTCTTGTATTATAAAATCAGTTGGTAAATAAAAAAATAGTGAAAAAAGTTTTTTACATAAAATTTGCTTTTAATTAAGCGCACTAAAATGTAAAAAATAATTTAAAAATCCGGGTTTGATATGAAATTTATAAAAAAAATTACTAAATATTAATTGCGGAAAAGAAATTGGCCGAAATTTTTACAAATTTAATCATTTTCCTAGAAAAAAAAATAAAATTATAGTATAATTAAGTGTTATAAAAATATATATATATTGTATATATTAAAGTATATAGATATATATTTTATATAAATCGTGTATTTATATAAAATATATATGTACTATGTACATGTATACGTAATATTTAAGCAAGTTAAAATTTTTGCTTGATTGTTCTTAGTTTTAAAATGCACTATCACCAATCAACAACATCAAACATAGCACGCGCCATAATCCAAACTCCACTGACCTACCATAACGACCGCACTATAACCACCAACCATCACGACTCATCATTACCACCCACCATCACCATCACCGCATACCATCATCAACCTCCATCAACATCCACCATCCACAATAAGTATACAACTTATACACAATCAACAACAGACCCATCACCACCCACCATCACTCCGTGGTATCAGTAATATCCACCATCAGCATACATCATCAACAGCCACCATCTTTGCTCTCCAATTATCATCACCCACCTGGGATTAAAACCCACGACCTTCACTCACCATCACACAATCCCCAATTAATTAGCTACCATCAACACAATCCCCACCACCTACCATCACTATCCGCGGTAGATGATGATGCTGGTTGAATATAATCAACCAGCATCATCATCTACCATCGCCACACATCCTCACCAACCACTACCGCAGCCATCATCACCACTGCAACCTTCACCGCTCTACATAATCACCCACCAACACCATCCAACCTTACCAACCAAATTCATCATTATCACAAGCCACCATTATCACGTACCAACAACGATCACCACATAAAATAATTATTCAGCATCACGAAAACCTAGCAACCCTATCCACACCATTACCAAACACCATCATAACATACCACCCCCCATATACACCAACATCACCAACCCCACTATCCACCATCAACAAATCCCAATAACCCCAACCACACCATCATAACAAACCTATACTACCACATTCACCAACACTTATCACCCGCCATCACCAAATTGCAAAACCTCATCCAAACCATTAACATCTAACATCACCAAACCCCGACAATCCCATCCACACCGTTGCATCCCACCCGCATCGCCTACCTTCACCACCCACTATCATCACATCAGCCAACACCAGCACCACCTACTAACAGCACCCATAAACATGACCCACTATCACTACCAACCATCATCAGTCACCGCCAGCAACAACCATCGCCACCCACTATTCAGCGTTCATTACCAACTCCGCCATCACTACCACAATCATTACCACCCAAAATCAACGCAGTCCATTATCACTCACCAACACGATCCAATATATCTACTCAACATCACAATCCACAAAACTAAAATATCCCCACACCAAATTTTAACGGTGAACGTACTCAATAAACTCTAACAATATTTCGCAATAATATCATAAGGTTTTTATTATTATAATATCAGATACGCAATTGTTTTTGTCACACACAATTGCTTTTCATATGACGCTATTTTCATACAAGTCTTACTGTTTACTGACCCTATTATGAAATATAATACATATGAATTTACTGTTATAATTAAAATATATAACACAATTAAAAATACTGATAATGCATGTATTCAGCATTTGAAAATATTTTGCTTCAAAGTAAATAAAACATATTCGAGTTCAATGTAATTTCATTGCTTCAAAGTAAATAAAACATATTCGAGTTCAATGTAATTTCATTAATTGGTGTTTCGAAATATTCAACTTTATACCTGCAATTCCAGATTGCGTACAAGGCACAATCTGGAACTCCAATTTTCACACACTTTTCGCAGCATTTGCGGCCGAATTTCGCCAATAACTCTTCGAATGTTGATTTCCAGGTGTTCAAATGTCTCTGGTTTATCGGCGTAGTGACTTTACACAACCTCAAAGAAAATAATCCAATAGGGATTATTACGTGAAATTGTTCGTTCATCAAAAGTTTCTTTGAGTAAATCAATTGTAGCGTGCGGTGTGTGACATGTGGTCCTGTTGGAACCACATGTCAGCAAGATTAATGGCAGCTAATTGAGGTACGAAAAAACTTCTAATCATGTCTCTTTCTGTGGATGTAATGGTGTTTCAACACAAGCTTGTGGATTATCTTGACTCCAAGATAATCCACAAGCTTGTGGATTATCTTGACTCGTTATGTATGTACCCATTCAACCAAAAATGAGGTTCATCGCTGAACAAAATTTTGTATGGAACATCAAGATCAATATCAATTTGTGCTTCAGCCCATTCTCCGAATTGGAATCGCGTACGATGGTCTTTAATTCTTTAAATAGGCTTTAATTCCTACACAAGTTAAATCTTAAAGCTTTTAAGCCAAGATCCTTTGTAGAATCTTCCCTAAAGTGGATGGACATAACCCCATTTTCTGAGAACGGAGACGAATTGATTGATTTGGGTCTTCTTCAATGCTTTGCTATACAGCAGCTACAGTTTGTTCGGTGCGCACTGTTCGGCATGTTACGGGAGTTAGCCGCTTTTATGGACGATTATGATTACCATAAAATAGCCGAAGTGCACGATAAGTTTGACGAACAGAACCATTATTTTGATAACAAATTTCAACAATTTGCAAGCGTTGTTCTTGTGTAAGTATATCCATAATGAAATGCCAAAGCAAACTAAATCAAAAGCAACTTTCAGCTGTTAAATCGGTTGTCAAATAAAGCAGTGTTGCTAACTCAAAGTTGTGAACCTCTAAAAAAAACTCAAAGTTGTGCACCTTTAGTATTTATTAAAATCGTTTTAATTAATTAACTATCTTTTAATAATTTCTTGTTAAAATTCTATTTAATAATTTTTTTTTTGTTAAAATAGATCTATTTGATCTGATTTAATTTTTAATATAATATTCAATATAGGTTTTATGAGTACTTTGTTTTAGATTTATAAGTAATATTCATTTAAAATCTTTTTTGTTTATTCTCTATTATTAATTATTTTTGTTGGCAAAATGAATTAGTATTTTTTTTAACATTTTATAATTAATTTCCGTTTTTTTTTAAATATATTTTTTAAAATAGATCTTGTTGATCTTACTTATCTTAAATTTATGTATCTTGTATCTTTATTTAATATAGGTTTTAATTTAGTTTAAATTTAATGAATTATATTTTAATATTCTAATTTTTAATTTGATACAGATTTTCCTTTACTTATAATATAAATTTCAAATTACATAGATTTAAGATACATAAATTTAAGATTCTATAGATTCTCTATAGATCCCTTTCCATTCTTATAAATATATTTATTCCTTAATAGACATAATATTTTGTTTCGCCTCAAAAAAAAATCATTTATTTTACATTCTTAAAATAAAATAATTACTTAATATTTAATTTATGGTTTTTCCCTCTTTTTTAACAGTGTAAACCAAAAAAAAAATTTTTTATTAAAATTCTATATCAAATATAATCAAATCTCAAACATATGGTTTTCCTTTTTTTCTCTTTGGCAATTAATATTACACTTTTACACTAATCTTATTACTGTTGGGTTATATATATAGAAAAATAATAATTACAACCGCAATATTAATTATTAATATTAAGAGTTCTTTATTCAACAGATGTATAACAGGGACTGAAGAAAAATTGTATGTACGAGTAATTGCGTTTGATAAGAGAATTAATTCAGTTATTAATAACAGTAATGATAATATATTCCAACACTCGAAATTTAAACTATCTTATATGAGCAAAAAAAAATGATTATGAATTCATTTTAAGTAATTCTACGCAACCTATATGTTTTATTCTATTGAGTGGTTTCGTAAGTATGTCTGCTTTCATTTCATTTGATGGTATATACTCCAGCTTTATTTGATTTTTGTCTACAGCTTCTCTGGTGAAGTGATACCTAATGTTTTGATCTTTCATGAAATACGTTGTCGTTTACTAATTTAATGGCACTTTGGTTGTCACAGAAAATTACATTCGGTTTTTTCAGGTATTTATTTATTTCTATTTCATTCAGCAATTTCCTATAATAAATGATTACTTTCGAGCATTCAGATAGTGCTATATACTCAGCTTCTATTGTTGAAAGAGCCACAGATTTTTGCTTTTTCGTTTTCAAACATATTGCTGATCCACCTAAAAATATAATATAACCTGAACAAGATTTCCTACCTTTACAATCACCTGCCCAATCAGAGTCTACGTAAGCATGCATATTTTCGAATGTTTTTCTGTATGTTATTTTGTAGTATTTTGTGCTTTTTAAATAACGTACGACTCTTTTTGCTGACTTCCAGTGAATTTTTTTAGGTCGATTATTAAATCTACTTAATAAATTTGAAGCGAAAGCGATGTCTGGTCGCGATGTGCTAGATAGATACATTAATTAGTTCTCTATACTTAGTTCTCTATAAGGTATTTCTTGCATTTCCTCAACTTCTTGATTACCCATTTCGAAAGTATCTTCTGTCATTTTTAGATTTTCATAAAGCGGTGTGTGTTCATCGTGGGCCTTTTCCATTTCAAATTGTTTTAGTAATTTATCTATATATTCAGCTTGGCAAATTTCTATTTATCCACGTTCACCATCACGTTCAATATTTATACCTTGAATGATTTTTTACTTTTCCTAAATTTTTTATATCAAATTCACTTGTAAGTTGAGATTTGACTTCGTTAAGTGAATTTAAATCATTAGATGCGACTAATATGTCATCCACATAAATAACGACAAATAATTTTTGTCCATTCACTGCTTTATGGTAAAAACATGGTTCAGATTTTGAATTTTGCAGTCCAATATTTTTAAGAAAATGTCTAATTTAATGTTCCATTGTCTTCCAGACTGTTTTAGTCCGTACAATGGTCTAATTAATTTACATGCTTCATACCTGTTATTTTCACGATTATGTTGTAGTTCCTTGGGGATTTCCATATAAATTTCCTAATTTAATTCATGCAGTAGTTACATCCATATGATGGAGATACATTTCATATTCAGCTCATAATGCTAGAAGTAGTCTAATAGTATCGTATCTGGCAACAGGAGAAAAAGTGTCAAAATAATTTATACCGTATTTTTGTTGGCACCCTTTTACTACTAGTCTGGCTTTATATCGTTTTTGTGATTCACCATCTTTTCGTTTGATGGAAAATACCCATTTATTTTGCAGAATTTTAACACTTTTAGATGGTTTTACGATTATCCACGTATTATTTTGTTTTAGCGAATTAAGTTCACTTTTTACAGCTAATTTCCATTTATCGCTGCCGGTACTATTCATAGCATCCTCAAAAGAAATAATATTAGTATTGTTAGAAAGGGCCAAATTTACCTGACTTGAATCACGTATTATTCTTGGTCTCCCTGGTTGCCCATTTCGTATTATATTTGGCCTTCCTTTTTTTTTAACTTTAACTTCATGGCAATCTGAATCTGAATAATTTGTATTTGTTTTTGGGCTAGTCAAGAAATTTTTTTCAACGATATTATCTTCATCATTTTCTTTTTCTAAAATTTCAACTTCATCATTTTTTTCAACGATATCTTCTTAATCATTTTCTTTTTCTAAAATTTCAACTTCATCATTTGATTCTGATTCACAGTTTTCAAACTTTTCATTATCTTCATTTTCATCATCTTTTAAGTTCAAATAATCGTGATCATCTATAACAGGTATATTAATTATTTCATCTGTGTAATTATCAAATTCAATTTTTTCGAAAAATTTTATGTCACGTCTTTTTATAATTGTTTTAGTATTTCGTTGCCACAACCGATAAGCTTTCGATTCTGTTGAATAGCCAACGAAAATATATTCCTCTCCTTTAGGGTCGAGTTTTGATCTTCCTGGACGTTTTTCTAAAGCTACAACTTTTGCACCAAACGATTTTAAAAATCCAATTTGAGGTTTTTTTCTAAACCACACTTCGAACGGATTTGTGTTATTTAATGCTTTAGTTGGACATCTATTTCTTATGTATGCTGCGGTATTGATTGCCTTTGCCCATAAAGATTTTGGTAATTTAGAATCAATTAACATACATCTTGCCATATATAATAAGGTTCTATTTGCTCGTTCCGAGATACCATTCTGTTGAGGGCAATATTCAACTGACAACTGATGCAGAATACCAAGTGTATCTAAAAATTTATTAAATTTTAATGAAATATATTCTTTTGCGTTATCTGTTCTAAATCTTTTAATTTTTAAATTTGTTTGTTTTTCAGCATATGCTAAATTCTTCAAAAATCTCACTCTTTTTCTTCAAAAATACAACGTGAATATATCGTGAATTTTCACATATAAATGTTGCAAAATATTTTGCACCTCCTAATGATGTAACACTAAATGGGCCACAGATATCTGAATGTATGGTTCCAATTAATTCAGAATCCCGATTTGTAGCTGGCTTATATGGTAATTGAGTTATTTTACCTTTACTGCATACTAAACATTTTATTTCAGCTCGACTTATATCAGCTGGATTTAAATTTAATCCTTCCACTAAATTTGATTTATACATTTTCTTTAAATCATGGAAATTTATGTGCCCAAATCTTTGATGCCACTTTAATAGATTATTTTCCAGGTTACCTTCTGACGATAACAGTGCTATGTTATTTTTAGTTCTAATTGTGTAAACTTTGTTTTTTCTTAAACAATAAATTTTCAGATTTTTCTGTAACTTCGGCTGAATTATTTCTAAAAAATACTTGAAAACCGTTCTCTGTTATTTTAGATACTGAAATTAGGTTATTTTTTTAATTTTGGTACATAATATACATCTTTTAGTGTAATATTTATCTCAACCATTTTCATTAACAATTTTAATTTTTACATTACCTATCCCACGTGCTTGAATTAACTGATCACCAGCAGTTTGAATTGAGTTCCCAAAATTTTCATTTAAATTTTGAAATTTATTTTTATCGTTGCACATATGGGTACTAGCTCCACTGTCTAAATACCACTCACCTTGATCAAATAAATATGCATTTGTTACCATTGCCAATTCTCTTGGTGAATTACTTTCATATTTCTTTTTAACCTTACAGTCGGCAGCTCTGTGACTTTTTTTGTCACATATAAAACATGTACCGTTAAAATTACCTAATTTTTTATTTCCAGAATTATTAGAATTTCGGTATTTATTCTTATTACTATTGAAATTCTTTTTAAAATTTTTAGCAACAAAAGCATTATTGTTTCTTTGTTCATATGCTTTTAATGGCGTCATGTCCGGTAGTTCATCACGTGTTTCAATAGCCACAATAAAACTTTCATATTCACTTGGTATGGTATTTAACAGCATAATCACACTTAGTTCTTTAGGAATTGTTATGCCTATTTCGCTTAATTCATTTAAATTTTGTTGAAAATTTCTTAAATGTGTGGCCATAGTCTCATCCTTATTTTTTTCCATGCTAAAAAGTCGTTTATATAACATAACTTTTCTTGAAGGTTCCTTTGATGCATAAATTCTTTCCAGTGCTTTCCATGCATCTTTCGACGTACTAGCTTTTTCAATATAAGTTAGTTGCCCTTCTTTAACACTCAAGGTTATAATTGCCAGTGCCTTAGAATCTTTTAATATCCAGTCCGTATCGGCTGTAGTTGGTTTCTTGATTGTACCATCTACATAACCCCATAAATCATTATATATTAATACACTTTTAGCATTAATTTTCCATGTGTTGTAATTTTTATCGTCCAATTTTTCTATATTAAAATGTGCACCACTCATTTTTTTTATTTATTTTTTTATATATATATATTTATATTTTTTTCTCAATTCAGTCAAATCTTTATGCGGACTAAGCAGTGTAGCGTTAATGAAATTTCCTGTCGTTTCTAAATCATATGTATTATCTATATTTGAACGTCGTCCGAATTTGTTTTGCTCCATAAAACCTACTGGATTATTGTCCGCAACTCGTCAGGCAAATCAAATATATCATGGCCCCTAGTGTCATTGTTAGTACGAGGTATCGCACCTTGGAATGTAAATTTAAAATTGTCCATTGTATTTTTATTCCAACTATTGCTACTAAATATTAATTCTGTTATAAATTTCTACCGAATCTTCACAACTAATTTAGCTTCTACTACACATTCTACTACTTCAGCAATTTTAGGGGCAAAAGAAATATATAAGCAAATCAGGCAAATCAAATATATCATGGCCCCTAGTGTCATTGTTAATATATCATGGCCCCTAGTGTCATCTTCTCAAATGTAATTTATCAGTATTGGATGATCTAGGTGTGGATTCTGCTAACCGTAATTCTTTAAACATAAGTTCAGGAAGCAAGAGAGATTGTTCCTTTCTATTAGATTCTTTGTCTAAACACTCAGAAAAGTTTGATTTATCTTGAACTAATTTATTTTTCTCTTGTTACCGGTAATCTCGTTACCGGTACTTAATTTAGGATTCTAAAAAAAAAACTACTTTACATATTCAAAAAAAAAAATCAAAAAACACAAGACTTGAAGCATAAACTGAAATTTCAAAAATTAAAAAAAAATATAAAACTTTATTCAATATTTATCCTTACTAAAACATTATGCTCCTTAAACATATAAAAAATAGATTTTCCTATCTTCCATAATTACTATTAAATCGAGTGTTACAATTATTATACTAAAGTATAACGAACCAAATCCTGCTGTACTATTCATTTTAATATATGTACTAAAAAAAAATCTATTATTATACTAAAAAACAAAAATATGTAGTATAAATCAAGGAAATTTTTTAAAAGGCACAAGAACTATATAAAAAAAAAGAGAGAACTATATAAAAAAAAGAGAGAATAGAACTATATAAAATAAAGAGAGAATATAAATACCAAAACAAAAGAGAAAAAATTTAAAAATTTCGTGCAAAAAAAAATACTATGAAACTTGTACATACAAAATAAATTCGCTACACTGTAAAAAAATATTTACTACCAAATTTTGTACTCATAGAAGGGAATAAAAATTGTATCATTAAGAGACAACAATTATATCATTATGCAGGCCTGGCATGATTTAAAAAAAAAAAAAACTGCTTTTGGTATTTAACAATTTATTTTAATTAGTTCATACATACTCGTAACTCGTACTTAAGTGTAATATTTATCAATGAGATATTTGCTTTTCTTTGCGACTACTAAATGGTGATAAATTTACATCAATTTTCGTAGTTGCACATCGTAGTTTGTTTTCAAGATTTTCGTTAGTTATTGATATGCGAAATTTAGTTTTCTTAAGTTAAGATACTTTTCCGCTGTTATATATGTGTTATAAAAGTCAATTTTTGATGTCGTTGCATGAACTTGCTTCAACTTGCTTCAACTCATTGTTACACTGCAAAGTAATTATCTACATCTGTAAAGCCTCTGGAACACTTATTATATGGTACATTTTGTTTACACTGTTAAAAAAGAATTTTTTTTTTACTAAAAATTCGATCAACCAAACCATCTAAAGAAATGGTCTACCATCAGCGTTTCTCGACCCATTTTTAAATATTTGGATTATATCTTATATCTTAGATAGAAATTCATAGTACTCTCATGTTTAATTTAATAATAAGTTAAAGTTAGTGGAGAAACAATGCATATGTTCAGGCGAAAAAATAGGCTACTCTTTTTTAGATGGAGCTATTCATGAGAGTACTACGAGATTCTATTACAAATATCATATACACAAAATTCTACTATGATTCTATTACAAATATCATATACACAAAATTCAACAAATTATCATTAATTTGCCAAACAAAAAAAAAACATAATATTAGTGTAATGTTTGCTTTTGGATTTTCTAGTTAGCCAACCAAAAAAAATTACAATTAAATACAAATCTATTGTATCTGATTTCCAATTGATTACTCTGTTTTTTACATTAATTAAAAACCTCACATTACCATATGTTTTAGTTCATATTTTTTCATGCATGAGCGCTGAAAAACCCCTACATTATCAGTAGCTTTTTTAATTCATGTTTTTTCGTGAACGAACCAAAAAAAACTTCGAAGTGCATTTTCTTAAATTGTTTAAATGTAAAATTTTAATAGCAGCGGTGTATTTTGAATATAAATTAATTTAGTGCCAGTCATATTTTTGTTTTTTATTAAAGAAATAATACTTTGAAAATTGGTAAGAAATATTCTTTTAGTTTAAATATTTGCTTATTTTCAATTAATTATCTCCCAATTTAGTTTTGAAAATGAGTAAGAGAGGTACACTTTCAAATTTCTTTCAAATCAAAGAAACTCAACATCCAGATACAGAAAATGAAAATTTAGAAAGTTCTAGCACTTCAAGCCAACAAATACCAATACGGGCAAGGATAGATAAAAGTAGTTTTTATAGTTACCAGGATAAATTTCTTAATTACGGTTTTACTTACAAAAAAGAAAATCATATTGATCTACCCCAATGTGTCATTTGTGGAAATATATTGGCAAATGCGTCCTTGAAAGATAATAACCTTTTGAGACATTTAAAGGTTATTATCTTTCAAGGACGAAAACGGGACGAATTAAAGAAAGACAAAACGAATTTAGCCAAGTTTGTAACTTCAGATAAAAAAAATTTAAAGTGCTCTTTTTTGATAGCTTTACACATAGCTAAATCAAAAAAAGCATATATCATTGGAGAAGTGTTGTTAAAACCGTGCATGAAAGATATTTGCACTGAAATGTTTGGTGAAGAATATGCTGCAAAAATTAATAATTTTCTTATGCCGAACGATATAGCAAATAGGCGTATATACTGGCTATTTCCAATGACAAAGAATTACAATTAATTGAGAAATTAAAGCTGACACCATATTATGCAATCCAATTAGATGAATCAACTGATGATTCAAGTAATGTAATATTAATGGTTTATGTTAGGTACATAGATTTTGAGTTCGAAGATATACAGGAAGAAGTTTTATGCATAATAACATTGAAATCTTTCAAAACATCTGAACATATATTTGAAACTATAAGTTCATATTTTGCAAAAATATGCATTCCTCTTAATAAGTGTGTAGGCATTTGTACTGACGGAGCAGCTGCAATGGTAGGAATACATAACGGTGTAGTTAGACGAATACAGCAAATTGCTCATGAAGATATCATAAAAACTCATTGTATGCTTCATCGCGAACAATTGGCTGCTAAAGATATGAATGAAGATTTACAATCAGTTTTAAATCAATGTGTGAAAATAGTTAATGAAACACGAAATAGTGCTGTTACACGTATTTTTTCCCTAATGTGTGCAGAAATGGGATCAGAGCATAAAAATTTATTACTATACTCACATATACGTTGGCTGTCAAGGGGTAAAGTGCTAAAAAGGTTTTTCGACGTCAGGGTAGAAATTGAGATTTTTTTAAATGATCAAAAATTATCATTAACAGAAAACTTTCAAAATAATAAATTAATAGCTAAAATTGCATATTTGGCTGCTATATTCTCGTTACTTAATGAATTAAATTTAGCTATGCAAGGTAATATGACCAATATCTTTGTATGCAATAATAAAATAGAAGCTTTTATAAAAAAATGTATGTCTGGATAAAACGAATTGAAAAAATCAAAATATAAGATGTTTGCATGTTATCATAAATTATTCAAGAGAAAATATTAACTGAAATAGAAATTGCATAATAAAAGGACATTTAACAAAATTAAAAGAAAAACTTCTTTTTTATTTTCCTTCGTCCGATGATATTCGTTTGAATAATATGTGGATCCAAAATCCATTTTTAAAATCTGATACCAACGTTTTATCCTCATTGGAAGAAGAAAAATTAATTGAACTGTCTTGCAATAAAACACTGGAATTGCAGTTCAATAATCGAAAAAATTTAAATAAATATTGGATCCAAATTCGAGGTGAATACAATATTTTGTGTGACAAAGCAATAAAAATACTTCTATCATTTGCAACTACATATTTAGTTGAAAGTGGATTTTAGGCTCTAGTTGGTACCAAAAATAAATATAGAAAGCGAGTTGAAGATGTTGGTGCAATATTAAGAATTTCGTTAAGCAAGTCGATTCACGGAAGACTTAATAGGTTGGTAAATGAATTTCAAAAACAAATTAGCCATTAAAAATAAAATATTTTCAAGATATATTTCTGTATACATTTTTTTTATTATATTCCACTTTCAAATTAAACCTTTGTCCTTTTTTTCAAATTACATTAAATAATTTTTCAATGTTTTTAAAACAAATTTGAAAATTGATAAAGTAATTTATTTAAAAAAAATCCTAAAATATTGTGGAAAACAACCAAATCAATACGAAAATGATACATTTTCAATATCTTTTCAATACATGGGTCGCAGTTTTTTTAATTATATTTTATGGGTCGCAATATAAAAAAGGTTGGGAAACGCTAGTCTACCTTTAAACATTTTTATTAAGGAAATTACAAATTTTTTTAATTAATTTGTTATGTTTCTTTTTACGCTGAACAGCTCGCAGTTCTCGTGTTTGTTTACTGAACAACTGCTCTTGTCATTGCCACATTTGTATCTTTGGCGCCCTTAGGCAATATATATTAACGCGCCCCATTATTCGTATTAAAAATTAAAAAGTACAAATATACAATTAAAACTAATTATCTGTTGTTTTTCGGTAATTTATTGATTTAATAAGAACTAAAAAGGTCAGTGGAGTACGCACTAATTAAGTAAAATTTTGCTTTTCTTACTTCCTTTTAACACATTAAAATTTTCGCCTTGATTTTTTGTCAGTAAAATCATCAATTATATCAGAATAATCTATATTTGATGTAAAATCTGTTTCTATTGATAATATAGCTAATGCGTTTAAGCGTTGTAGATCTTAAATAGGTTTTCAATCTTTTCAATAACGAAAAACTGCGTTCCGCAGAACAATTACTTAAATGCGTGCACAAAAATATTCTTAGGATTATATTTATATTTGGAAAAACAGTTTCTAATTTTTTGCTATATATTAATTTACTGAGCTCTAATATCGAATTTTCAGAAATTTCATTAGCTTTCAAATATGAACCCAAGTGCCCACATTCTTCCATAAAAGATTCATCTAAATCGTTCTTGTATATCTGGAGAAAATTTTATATAAATCACCAAATAGCACTATAAAATATTCTGTACTAAAAAATTATAACAAATTCAAGTTTAAGAAGATAATTATAGAATAATTATGCACATATATTCTGAAAGCTGAACAACCAACTGAACTAATTTCAATTTTTCAAACATGAAATGCAATATTTTGCAATAAGTTAGCCTCCTGCAATGCAATTCAAATTTTTACAAATTTTAACTTCTATAATCTTTTTATTTTACATACAACAAATTTGAAAACCCATCAGTAAAAACCGTCAGTAAAACAACAACACAATAAAATTATACTTGTAGAATTTGGTTGAATGTTTTACGCCCGCACATCGTGCAAAATACTTCTGCAAAGTACTACTTATAAATAATGTTAATGAATATTAATAGTATTATCTTGTTTAATTCTTATTTTCTATTACATAATTTAATTATAATTATCAATAAATATATAAAAATTTTGAAAAAAAAATTACAAAGAAAATCATATTGCAAGCGCCCTTTTCCGGTTAAAATTTAGTGATGTGATTTTTACGACTTCTTTGTTGTGAATAAATAACGTGAAAAACATAAATTTCAAAAACGACTTTTAAAATTTTATTTACGGGAAAAAACCTTTTGTTAAATAAAAATAGTAAATGTTCGAAAAAAATTTCTTTATAAGAAAATTTTGGTGAAAATCGCGTTATAGTAGTACCGCGTTTTGGGAAAATTTTCACAAACCGCGATATAGCGAAATTACGTTATAGAAGTACCGCGTTGTAGGAGGGTTACCTGTACCTCCGTGAGCTCTGCTGCTACAGTGGTTGATGTTGTATATGATATATCCGAAAATTTTTATAAAGTTTTTTGTAGTGAAATGATGTTAGAAGAATATTAATGTTGTTATTGGTGATAAAAGATTTTAATTCGAGTAAATGTATACTGATTTTATACTAACATTGTATAATGATTTTGTTTAGCAATGTTGAGATTACGTTCAGATTAGGTTACACTGACAGTGTATACTGATTTTGGTTAGCAATGTTGAGATTAGGTTCAACATAGCTCTGATGCCCTCGCTCAATTAATTTTGGGTTTCTATTTCTTTTATGAGTAATTGTTCCAACTTAGTATAATAGTTTGTGACATGGTGTGTGGATTTTTTATAGCTATGTTGTATTTGTTGTTCATTTTTTGTTATTTATACATATGTTGGGTGTGTTTGGTGTAGTTGATAATGAGGATGAGGTCGTACTGGTGCTGGTATGGTGATGGTACATTCGATGATGATGCTGGTTGATGTGATATAGGCGGATTATTTCTTTCTCTATTTTTCTGAAATTTTGTTTCTTATTTCCTTCTATGATTTCTAAAACAATAATTTTTTATGTGGCTATAGCGTTGGCATCGTGGAAATTGAGATGCAGTTGTCTTTTTATGTGGTTCCTCAACTTGGACTTTATGTTGTAGGAAATTAATTTGGTATATGTGTACGTTGTTCTCCCTTTGTTTAATGTCGATGAAAAAAAGCGAGAATGGTTCTCTAGTGGATCTATGGTTACTGTTATATATGGAGGACACCTCATGCCCATAATTTTCCAGTTTATCTTTAAAATCGTCTAGGTTTACAGATTGATGTATACGTAGAACTACTCTGAACGTTGAAAATAAATTTTGTATATGTCTCTTTTTAATTGGTAATTACGGCAATTGTCATTTTTGTTTGCTAAGATTTTTCTTACTCTACCGTAGTTCACAATGGAATCTGCCTGGATGCGTATTTGTGAGCGGTTTGATGACTAATACATCTGGAACATAGATTGGTGGAGGTATGCTTTCACTCTTTGGAACGTTTTTTTATTTTTATTGGTTTATCAATTTTATTGTAGGTCAGACGAAGGAAGGTCGTCAAGTGCTTGGAACCTATTTTCACTATTCATTTTTCTATTGTATTCATCAATTTGTTTTGGTTATTCAAGAGCAATAGTTGACGCCCCCAGCATACATGGGGTGAGCCTCAAAAGAGACTGGAGTTAGAAGGTTACTTGGTCTGCCACCTGGGGTATTTAGTCCTACTATAGTTTAACCATTACTAGATTATGTTAAATTAATCATTTACGATTAATTCGCCTTCAGCGTAACTTGAAGCTAGCTCGAGTGTGCTGAGCACTTGGGAATAGAGAGACAGTTGCGGCATTGGAGTGTCATCTTAGTGCTATACAAACGATCTGTCACTTTCTGCCGTTAAAAGACAACTTATATGGTTGTTGATAATTTGATTAGCTTGAGCTGTTGTGAAAAATGCTAAACAACTTTTTCTAATGCCGGAAATTTTTGCACCAAAATGCGTTCAACATCAAATACCGAAACCTTATGTAATTTAGTATTTTAAAAATAGAGTGTATATTTAAAAAAAAGAGTGTATATTCACGATGTGTACATTCCTTATATTAGTCCGTACTTTTCTAAGAAAAAGAACGTGTATAATTCCTTGATCAATGTTAGGAAATCGTGTAAAAAGTCCAGGATTAATTATTCGCATTTTAGAACCAAACCGTTTTTCTGATCATATCGTTTGCAGCGGCAAGTATAAAGTCAGGATTATTGTGTTTAGATTGTGTTGAGTACCGCAAAACAGATAACCCGGCGTCCGTATCGTCGATGAGAAAAACGATACAATCATATAGCACCGGTAGCCTCTATACATGATGCGTGAACTAGTTTGGCTGCAGTTTGAAATGAAACCGCTTTCTCGTAGCCACGACATTTTGTTGCTTTAGCCCCAAATGTTTTATGGTACCAGTTATATGTATGAGAATGGCGGGTTTTTGTTTAACCTGCGTCGACGATTTGATGGATGTCGCGATCTAGACTAGTTTCATTTAATTCGATTTTAATGTTGTCGAAGCGATTCGGTGCAGGTGCATCAGACAAAATATTGATAATTGAATTGTCAAATTCGGGTGGACGCGGTTATTACCAGGCAATATTTATTGTCTTTCTTCTTCGATATGCGTGAAGTTGTACTTTGCCAAAATGTACCAAGTCATGGGATGCCATGGACAAAATTGTAATAACCTTACCAGTACGAAATCCATTTGACCTTCTTCTACTCCTGGCGGATTTTTATTTTATTGACTTTGTGACTGAAACCGATATTGAGTGGATTTGTGTTTTCGTCTTAGTTATTAGGCATAATTCGAATTTTTAAATTTTAACTACAATTACAAAATAAAGCGTTTCCAACAAAATAATTTTCTTGGAAATATTTATTATATAAATAATAACTATCAAAAATAAAACAAATACATACTGTGGGAGTGCACGAAAATGTATGAAAGATGTTATGTGATCTTTGAACTGCCTCAGAATATTTAATATAATATTTTCCATTGTTAATAAAACATTATACTGAGTAAATAAAAGTTAGTGATATAGTAAAGTGATATCATAATGCAATGATATAATTTTAACCACGTTTGTGTGTCAAATATACTTGTTATATAATTGTGTAAGTGAATTTTTTATAATTTTGTATATATAATTTTCATTCTTTATATATATACATAATGTTATTTCTAGAAGGCCTTAGTGCGAATGCCACTACCTCGGGGTTTGTACAAGACCACTGATAAATGAGTAAGTGATAATTAATTAAAATTATAAAAACTGATGATTTTTTAGCAGCAATTGTGTTAAGAATGATTATGGATGTTTTGTACTTCAATGTTTTGTACTTCGTCTGATTTGAAAAAACTTCTAATTGCAAAAGGATTTCAGCAAATTCCAACAGAAAAGAGCAAGATTGAGCCTCTCATTCGATAAGAGGCTCAATTTTTCTCTTTTCTGTTTATAGTGCACTCACTCACATTCTGGAGGACGATTCTGGAATTTAGGTTTCGCCCGAATTGTTGGAAGTTTGGCTGCGGAAAAGTGTTAGGATCTATTTTGCAAAAGTTAAGCATTTTCAACATTTCGATGGGAAAAGATGTGTTTGCGTAACCACAGACGGAGCCGCCGTCATGAAAGAGGTTGGAAGACTAGTTACTGCGTCCCAGCAACTTTGTTTCGCGCATACGATACAGTTAGCAGTCTTAAGTGTTTTGTACCGTAGTGACACCTCTGATGATGCTGAAGTGGAGGTGCTCGCGGATTCTCCAGAAAACGAAGAAGATTTAAGTGATGAAAATTCAGCTGATGAAGATTAAGCTGATGCAAATAGTGACAATCTGAATATGAACTACAATTACATTATTGTCAATTGAGATTGACAATAATGTTATTCCAATTTCGCACCACCGGCTGATGCCGCTGATAGCAAAAGTGCGAAAAATTATAAGATTATTTCGCCTTTCTCCAACTATAAACGAAAGAGCTTGAGAAGAGCTTTTCTGCAGCTCTTTCGTTTCTAGTTGGAGTAAGGTGAAATAATCTGGAGCGTTTCATAAAATTTAAATCAGCTATTCAAAAGGCTTTAATGGATATAAAATCAAGCTATCAGATTTCGATGGATGAAGTCTACCTGCTCTCCGAAACTGCTACGCTTACTCCGATTAAATATGCCCTTGAAGATCTCTGCCGTGAAGAAGCTAATCGATTAACTGCAGATGCAACGTTGAAATTCGTGGTTTTCCCGCTGAAAAATACAAACTGCTTGCAAACGACATGAAAGATGCATTAGAATTGAGAATTAAAGAAAGGCGAACCGATTTATCAGGTTTGTTGCAATACTTGCACAGTAGTTATGCTAATACTTCCTCTTCCACCACTGAACTATTTCCTGCTTATAAACATGGTAAAACTGATATATTTTATCAAGAAAAGTTCCACAAGACAATTTATTTTTAAAATCGATTAAAAAACCATTAATCCGTTTTAGTACAATTAAAAACCGAAAATTCGGTTTTTACTTTTACAATACTTTTTGCAATTACTACCTCATGCCATACTCAATCAACATCACCACCAACAATCACGCCACATTATCATAAGCGACCATCACCAATCACCATCATTACCCACCCCAACCACCCGCCTTCACCGCTCATTACCATCATCAACTGGCGAAGTGTACACTTCATATTTAAGTAATCTGCTGATCTTTTTGAACACCAAATTTTTATTTTAATATTCATAAAATAAATATTTGGTTTTCAACAAGCCATCGATGTCATTGATGAACTATACACTTCATGTTTAAGTAACATGAAGTGGATAAATTCATAAATTCAGCTGAAAAAATTAAAGCAACGGCAAGAAGTTTTTAAACAATTAGAAATTCTATTAATCGCATTGAGGAGAATGATTTGCATCTATTTTAAATATTAAGTGCCTATTGTAATAAAATAATATATTGCGAAAGTATATTTCGAGTCTTAAAGTAGTGTAATAAATAAACTTAATTGTTTTTGTTTATAATTTTCTTTTTGTATTGTTGTTTTTATTTGGCACATAATGACAGTGTGGTAAATTTTATTATATGTAACAGAATTTTTTTTAATTTTTCAGAGTCGAAGTATTTTTTACAAAATTTACAAGCAATGTATACAACAAATTTTCTATAACTCGGTCTAAAGATCTTTTAATTATGCATGTAATGACATATAAACTTACTGACTCATTCTGAAAATATTTACACAATTACGTATCTATTTTTAACATCGCATAAACAGTCACAAGGGTTTCCATGAAAAGGCCTGGTACAATTTTTGATCTCAAGGAATCAAAGAATACCGTAGTATATATCTTGGTTCAAGTATTCCAAAATCTCTCCCTGTCTATATACAGAGTTTGTCCTGTTTGAGATGGTATACCGTAAAGATTATGCCTTGATTAATTTTAACAAAAAAATTATTTGGGAGAGTCATTGAAGGAGATCGTTTGGAAACGTAGTTACATACTTATATTAAAACATAAGTCACAAGAGTTGCGAAATTAAATTCGTTTAATATATTTTCGTGTTACGGTTATTACTTATACTGGTAGGTGTGAGTTAATTGCCTAAAAACTTGGATTACCAATTTTGTAAATATATGACCTATTTTGTAAATTGAAATTCCATTAGAATCCCATCCGTAGAATTCAATAGCGATCTTATTACACTCTGCTGCTTTGCTTTACCTTTTTTTAAATAATGTATACTTAGAAAATAAATATTAGAGAAGTAATCTAAAACTCACTTAAAAGAATGCTAAATTATCACGACAATTCTGAGAATGCATATTAATTGTAACTTTTCAATAAAAATTTATTTATTATTTTCTTTTATTTCAATCTTTAGTTTATTCTGTATTAGTTTAATTTACTTTATATTCTAAAGATTTTAAAAGATTTCTCCGTATACTCCTTTTGCTTTTATATTTTTTTTCCCGGAAATATCAAGAAATATCAAATTAAGAAATATATCGAATTAGATTAAAAGAACGTTGAGAAAAATATTTATTTTAGTTTGCATATTCTTAAAAAGTTGTGTTAGTTTTAACGTTTGAAATTTAATTAGAAAATATTAAAAGCAGTCGACATTTTGAGTTTACAAACTATTCAAAAATTTTAAACATAATTATTAAAATTAAAATTGTATTTTACCTATTATTCCACATAATTTTTTCTTCTATTTTATTCTTACGTAAATTTCATTCTTACTTAAATCATTGATTTTTTGTAAATTACGTACATTATTATTATTCATGTATTTATTTAACTCTTAAATGTATCCTTTAATTGCGTGCCGATAAGCAACAAATACGATTTAATGCTCCTACTATTAAACGAAATTAATTCTAAAAAAGAATACGACTAATATACTTTTAAAGTATATATTATACGTAAATTCCAATTAGTATATAAATTTGGTGATAAATGTTCTATAATATTTTAGTGTTACTTGAGAGAAGTTGGTGTTTTTATTAATAAATGTTGTTTTTGAATGAAATTTATTACATAATTTATATACTAAATTGGAATAGATACCTTAAAAGTATAGTTGAGTGAATTGAATTTCGTTTAATACAAAATAATAGGGGCTTTAATAGTCAAATTCTCCAAGGAGTTGTTTTGGAAAAATATTTTTATATCAAAAAAGGTTTGTTAATTTATATTTTTGTAAATCATAATCAACATTTCAATTATATCTATTAGTTTTCCTAAAAACTGTTCTTATTGCTTTTTTGCAACATTGAATATTTGGAACAATATATCTACTCTTCTTTATTTTAAAGAAAATAAAGAAGATATATTGCTTTTTATTTAACTTGGTCGTGTCTCTGTGTTGCTATTATAATCAACAAATTAGACATAATGTAGTGGGTAGGCCACGTGCGTTCAACTCGGGTTCAAATCACGACGTATCCATATTTTTTTTTTAAAGTTATTATATTAAGTTATTATAGTCATTATATTGACTGAAATTTTAAATTAATATTATAAATTAAATAAAAAATTACTAAATTAATTTGTTTGCTTTTTCTGCTCCGTCGTTTTCCGTCGTCTCTCTACCTAAATAACAAAAAAAAATATAAAAAGTGTAATAAAAAAAATATACTGAAAGAAAATAGCAATAAAGAAAAATTGTCATGCAATCCAAATGATGACCAATCCTGTTAAGAAAAATTTCTCTATGTTATATTTATAATAATTATTAATGTTAAGAAATTTTATGGAAAAATTTTCTTAATTGCTGTTTTTTGGGTATATATTTTTTACTTTAATATTTTTCTTTGTTGTTTGTCTTGTGTCAGTGAGAAAAAAAATTGTCCGTCTTTTGTAACATTTGCAAAAACAAATTGCAAGCAGCCCACCTGGGTCCCAAAACTCTGCCAATCTTTATAATTTCTAGCCCAAGTTCTTCAGAAATATTTTTAAGTTCAAGCTGATTTTTATTTGATTTATGAAAAATTACGTATATTTTATCAATAAATGACTTGAAATGATTTATTTGTTTTATTATGTCAATAGAATCATCTAAAACTAATTGCAGACGATGGCTTAAACAATGCCAAATAATTGTACCAGGGAAATCTTTTAAGAGCCTTGAGCCGACACCTGATTTACGACCAAGCATTACACTTGCACCATCAGAACAAAAAGCAATCAAATTTGATTTCAAATAATTTATATCGAATCCAACGTTATATATACTCTGTAACATAATCGTGTATATGGTTTCAGCATCTTGTGCATCCAATTCAACTAAATCTAAAAATATTGTTGGTGGCACATTAGAATCTTCAACTTTTAAATAAATTATTAGTACAGATTTACTAGATATAGTCGAAGCTTCATCAATTATGATGCAAATTTTCAAATTTTTTGCGATTATTTTGCAAAATATTTCCTTTTTTATTTCTGACGCAATGTGATCAACTATTTTAACAGCAGTTTTGCGGGAATGAAGTCCTACTCCCATGTTCAACCCATTTATAGCTTGTAGTTCAATCTCATTTTGAATATCAGAAACGGTCTGCATCTCTTTGCTATACTGTAAACAGTATTAAAAATTTTACGAGTGGAATCGGCGTATTTTTCATTAACTTGATCGAAACATTTCAAAATTACATCTTCTGAACGATCTTTTAACTGCTGTACACAAACTTGGTAAGCCTTAGATGAAAAGTGTTCATTCATTTTCTTTCGGAGAGAAGCTTGCTGAATGATTTTATTTTTTCCAGATGATTCAATATTGAAATTTTTCCATTCAATCGATACATGAATTTCCTTCGTTTTTGTTGAATCTATTTGTGCACAATAATTACAACCAAATTTCTTATTTCGAACTAATAATCCATCATATTTCTTCTGGAAATCCTAAAATTGCGAAGGCTTCCAGCAATCTGGGAGATTGCTTTTGACTTCACCACTGATTTGCACAGTATTAGGTGAAGGTACTACTTCTACTGTTTGATCACTGATTTGTACAATATTAGCTAAAGGTGGCAATTCTGCTTCTGCTGTTTGAACAATATTAGTTAATTCGCGGTTTGTTATTGGGGTTATATCTTCGCCAGACTTCGGCTTCTTTAGAAAAAAATCGGACAAAACTTGTTGTCCAGAGCGCTTCATGATGGCTGAAACAAATACCGAGAATTTACATAAGAACAACTAATATAATTTACTTTAATGTAAATTTAACGTTGATTATTTTAATATATAATAAATTTTATTTAACAAATTCTTAATATATATATATACTTACAATTTTTATACAATTCGCTGGTTTTTACAAAACTATTTTTATACTATTTTTAAACAAAATTTGTGATTAAGACCACAGTAACGAAAATTTTAGAACTAAATTCAAATCATAAATTGCAAGCATGTTTCTGTAAATTTTTTGAATTTGGTTTGAGATTTTTTTAATTTTTTTTTGGTAATTTTGAGAAGGCATGCTTTGGTAAATTTTTTGAATTTCGTATGCGATTGTTTACTTGCGTTTTATTTCTTTGTTAATAGCCAGTTCTCACGAACTTTTGATAATCACAGCCGGTTCTGCGAACCTAAAATTTTCTAAGAAACGGTTCGCGCGAACCGGCTGAATCCCACCACTGGGTGGATACAATATAAAATATTACAAATACCTAATGTCAAAAAAAAATTATATTCTTTTACAAAAAAAATCTATTATGTAAATTAAATTTTAATAAAAACGTTAAAAATTATGTAAACTTAAAAAAAAAATAATTAAGAATTAAAAATAATAAATTAAAATTTTTAAACAGAAATATTGCCTTTTGATTATTTTCTTTTCTTTCAATTTAAATTTAAAAAAAATTGGCATAAAATCTGAATTTTTATCTTTATATGCGATATTTTGCTAAGCTCCTTATTTATTTTTTGTTGCATTTCTTTTTTGTTCTTTGCTTCTTTGCACTACTCACCAGTGGCGGGTCGTCCTAATGGGCAAGGTGGGGCTCAGCGCAACCTAGAAAACGTATTCAAATCCTTAAATTATTTTATAATTATAACCAATTTTTTTATAATTATATTTTTAATGTAAAAATAAAAACTAAAATATTTTCTTTTCTTCTAACAATTATTGTATAAAAAACAACCCGTTACTGATAAATCAATATTCAATATAGCAAACACATATAATCTCAAATTCATATATGCAACATATGCCAATTAACTTGAAAATTTTTGCAAAATTTTGTGCATATTATTATTTTCCTATACAAATTTAAGTAACAAGAAGGTCCACTGAAATTTTACCCAATTAACGAATATATAAGTAATGAGTAACGTGCTTAGATCAAAAAATAACACAGAAGAATTCTATTCAAATTAGTATACTAAATTTTTCTTAGTATACTATGTATACATAGTTTGACTTTGGTTGGGCTTCTATGCCTGTATTACAAAAGCCTGTATCACAAAATATTTTTTCAAATATTACTATTAATAATTCTTTGAATATTGTTTTTTATACAATTTTTCTTAAAAACAGAAAAGAAAACAAAAATATTACACACAAAAAAATCAGAAAATTATAAAACAATAAAAAAAAATATCTATTAAAAGAAACTAAAAAAGATAAAAATACAGATTTTTGTGATAGGTTTTGTTTCAAAACTTCCAATATCCAAATTTAAAAAGGATCTACAAACGGCATAAGAGTATTCTGGTATCTTTTTTCATACCTAAGAGCTTTAATTATCTCTGCCAAAAAAGAGAAAACCAGTCCCACATGTTTATATCTTTCCCTTTAGTTAGAAAAAGTTCTTCCTGAATTCTGTTATGTTTTATTTCATTTTAATACAACTGCTCGGGCGCCAGGGTTATATTTTATTTCAGGCTTGTCCAACGTGTGGCTCTTGAGCCATATGTGGCTCCTTGGATTTATTTCGTAGCTCCCAACTAAAATCTGGATTAACAAGTTCGTAGCTCTTTTGAAAAAAAAAAAGTAAATTCCATATAAAAAAATCTAAATAAAAAATCTAGAAATGGATTTCATAATTTAAAATGCCCGGAAAGCTTTTTTTACGCAATGAAAGATATATGTCTCTATCTATTACATATATGTATTTCATTGCATAATACATCAAGAAAATGTATGTGCACAAACCATAAATATGCAACATATTATGAAAGTTGTGACTAAAACTATAAATATTATTAGTATGGTTCATCGCCAATTCCAAGAATATCGCAAAGAATTAAATGCCCAATATGGAGATGTAGTTTATTTTAGTAATGTGAGATGGCTCAGTCGGGGTAAGTGTTTAAAAAGATTTCTAGAATTAAAAAATGAAGTTGACTTATTTATGAGCTTACGGAATGAAACTGCTGCAGAATTATCTGATCCTAATTGGTTTGTCTACTTATGCTTTCTCGTGGACATTACTTCTCATTTCAATGAACTAAATTTAAAGCTTCAAGGAGACGATAAACTAATTATTGCTCAGTCGGGGTAAGTGTTTAAAAAGATTTCTAGAATTAAAAAATGAAGTTGACTTATTTATGAGCTTACGGAATGAAACTGTTGCAGAATTATCTGATCCTAATTGGTTTGTCTACTTATGCTTTCTCGTGGACATTACTTCTCATCTCAATGAACTAAATTTAAAGCTTCAAGGAGACGATAAACTAATTATTGATTCTTTTCGAGAAATAACATCTTTCAAGTTAAAATTAAAATTATGAGAACGTCAGCTTCTAAATGACGATGCATCTCATTTTCACGAGTTAAATCATTTTTATTTTCCTGGTAAGAAAAATTATAAAAAATATGCGGATAATATAAATAATATTGCTAAAGCTTTTGAGGCAAGATTCCAAGAAATCACTACATATGGTAATAATTTTAATATATTTTCATCACGATTCAATATTGATGTTAATATAGTACCAAAACGATTACAAATGGAATTAATAAATTTGCAGTGTAATCCTGAGCTTCAAGCAATATTTTCTGAAACTAATAGGATAGATTTTTACCGGAAATTTGTATATAACTGAGGAAAAATATCCAAAATTGACCAATTTTGCAGCAAAAATTGTTAGTGCATTTGGTAGCACTGCATTATGTGAAGTTGTTTTCGAAAATGAAATTCTGTAAAAACAAACATAGACCGTCTATGATAGATTTTAATCTGGAGAACCAATTGAGAATAAGAAGCTCAAAACTTGAAGTTAATTTTGAAGACTTGACTAAAAAAAAATTGAAAAACAAACTTCTCATTAATATTAAATAAATAACTTTCTAAAAATAAATTCGAATAGAAATATGCATTTAATATATAAAAATGCAGAATAAAAAATAAAAATAAAATCACTAGTTTTTTCTTTCATTGTGGCTCTTGCAAATCAGGATAATTTTCAGATTGGCTCATAAGCAGATTTGCGTTGGACAGACCTGTTTTATTTCATACGAACTTTTATTTAATATGACTTTTATTAAATAAGACCTTTAAGGCTTCAAACTTAGAAAACAACTTAATTTGTTTAGTGTCAAAAACAGTCTACCCCGAATTACCAAAATGGAACCCTTTTATACGCAAAAAATGCTCTTTTATCATTAATTGATTTCCGATCAATACGCTGTGTAATTAAAAATACGTATTATATGTGTACAACCCAATTTACTAACAGCACATAAACGTTAATTAGCATTAGTGCTAAATTAACGTACCTGCATTTATTCAATGCAATGCTAATGTTTTTCATTATTCGTGGTTTAAAACAATATCATATTACGTTTTAATAATTTTATTTATTTGTGGCTCATCAGTTATATATGACCGTAATATATATTTTTGTTGTTCATCTTAATACAAATTAATATTACACAACACCTCCCATTCCCAAGTTAACAAAATAGGTACTATTTTTTATTCATTAAGGTGGTTCGTAGTTTCGGTTTTCGAGGCTTCCCATTTTTATGTATTTTATATATTTTTTAAAAACGTTACAAAACCTACATTATTTTTCTTAATCCTAAAATATTAAGTCCTCAAATATTAAGCTGTTTTCATCAGATTATCCAACCTTCACAGCTATACGTCACAACTGGGCGTATGATAGTATTCACTGCCATACGTCACAACTGGGCGGATGATAATCACAACTGGACGGGTGATAGAATCATTTTTCTATTCGCGTAGTAACTCATACTATCGGTTTGTATTCTTTCTTGAATGCTAAGTTTCTTGCTGTTGTCGTTTCGTATTACCGTGCCTAGTTACGTAAACGTAGAAACTCCTTCAAAGTTATATTCATCTATAGTTATATTCTGTGGGCTTCTTCTACGATTATCCCTTAACAGTTTTAAATATTTAGTTTTTCCGTCATTTACTTTTAGTCCAACTTTTCTTACGTCTTTTTCTAGTAATACGAATATTTCAGCCATAGTTCTACAGTTTCTTGCAATAATTGCGATATCATCAGCATATACTATAATCTGGTAAGATTTGTGAAATAGACTGCCTTCTCATATTTTCCTATCGGATGCTGTAGAACCCTGCCTTATACCAGAACTCACACTAAATACGGAGGATAGTTTCCAAGACCGACGGTAGCTTAAGCGGTAGTGTGCTATGCTGCGGTACATTATGTACTGGGTACAACTCCCGTGCTAGACATAAATGTTGGTCTAAGTTTACTCAGCTGTAAATGAGTACCGGGACTAAAATTATAATAAAATGTAATTTAAGACTGGGAAAAATGCTAACGGTTGAGGCTCTTTCCTAACAACAAATGTCTAATAAAGCCATTAGCTTGTTGCAATTAAAAGCTTCTTCACTATAAAGAACTTTATGGTTCGGAATCCATTTAAAATTAGTAGGTCCAAATTGCAATAAAATGTTAGAGGACCCTTTAAGGGAGGCCCAGGCTCTTCACGAGCTGTAGCGACAAAGAGAAGAAGAAGAAGTTTCCATTTAAATCATAGTCCTCATCACCTATCTTACAAGTTCTGTAGGTAATCCACATTGGTATTCATCTAAAAAAACTTTCCGATATTGGTTTTATTCTTTCATATATGTTGTTTGATAGTAACTTATAGGTACAGTTAAGCAGCATGATACCCCTGTAGTTTTCACCCACCATTTTGTCTCCTTTTTTATGAATAGGACATAGAAACCCTGTGTACCATTTCTCCGGCATTTGTTCCTGTGTCTAAATCTTACATATTATTTTATATAATTTTTTATGTAATTCTTCTCCACCTTCTTTTAATAATTCAGCCGGAATGCCGTCTTCGCCTGGCGCTTTACAATTTTTGAGTTTGTGCGTTGTTTCTATTAATACGTCAAAAGACGGTGGTCTGCAGCGGTGTAGTATGTATCTTTATTATCTCGTACTTCATTATGTGGAACGTTCAGTGTATCTGTAAAATATTCTGACCATCTATCTAGTATTTCTCTTTCTTCCGATATTCAATTTCCTAATTTGTCTTTGCATACATTTAATCTTGGTTGTAACCCAATAGCTTCTTTTTTGATGTTTTGGTAGAATCTTTTTATATTTTTGCTGTTATATTCTGTTTGTGAGTTATATTTCGTTTCAGCATTTCTTTCTTCTTATTTCTGCATATATTCGTGTATTTTTTTTGATCATTTTCATTCTTGCATTGTTCTTTAACTTTATTGCTGCTTCACAGTCAAACCAATCCGCTTTTCTTGATTGCGACATTGCTGTCATCATCTTCTACCTGTATAAGTTGTTCTCGAATGCTTCTTTGGAAATGTTCAGTAGTTCTTCGGTCTTTTAATGTTTTGATGTTAAATTTAGCTTTTCGTTTTTTTCTTATTTTTGTTGCATTTGATATTCCTTGATGCAGTATGGTCTTCACAAGGAAAAGAAGACCATTTCTCGCATGCTTCACTAAGGGATTTTTCATTAGCCCTACTGCTATTATTAGGTGTATAAGTGTTAGTATTACCTTTATCTTCTTCATTGGCATCTTCTGTGGGAGCATAGCCGATATGATGGTGATGTTACAGAAGTTCCTTTTATTCTAATATACTACAAAAATCTCAAATTCCATACTTTTCTGATTTTTTGCTTACAATAAATCCTGTGACATAAATTCTAGATATATTGTCATCGCCACTGTAATATAAAGAGTAAGTTGGTTTCATGATCGTGCCTTTACCTTTCCATCTAATTTCTTGCAGAGCTACTAGATCTATTTTGTATCTTTGTATTTCATTCGCAATTTCTTGCATTTTTCCTGTTTATAGCATAGTTTTTTGTTCCAAGTACCAAGTTTCAAATCATTGCCCTTATTTCGTTGCCGGGTTCGTCATAGATTATTCAGGCCTTATCCGAGGGTAATTAGAAGGTCTCCTAACAATATCGTTTTTTACAGTGTTCGGCTGTTAACAGTGTTCGACAAAATGAAGATATATAGATTATATATCCTTATGTTTTTTTTTTTCAAATTCTACCAATTTTATAAAATATTATTAAATATATTTTTTTATTACATAATTAGGTTTAATGTATTATCTGGTAACTCAATATTATTAAAAAAAATGCAATTATATTTTGGAATATTTTCATTTTTTCGTTCTTACGAATCTTTTCATTTTAATAAACATTATTTATTGAAATATTTTACTTTTGGTTTCTATTTACTCTCCAGTCCGTTACCCTCTTTTCATTCGAAAGTAATCTTTTAACATGGTTTTAACCCCATCCACTTCTAATCTTATTATTCCTACCTTTACAGTTTTTTTATCAATAATCAATCTAACTTCAAATTTATTGTAAAGCTTATTATAAGGTAATACTTCAAATTTATTGTAAAGCTTATTATCAACTAATACGGTATTTTCTTCTTCCTCAATAAATTTCTTTAACCTCTGCAACTTTTTCCTTACACTCAACTCCCTCCGTAGGTTTGTTGTATATTTAATAGCTTTTATAACTTCGTCATTCTGTACTACGTCATAACTATATTTTAATCCTCTATCACCTACTATTTATTTCATCAATAACTTTTACTTTATCAATAACTTCTATGTTAACGCTATTATCAACGTCACCTTTAATAATATTAGACGTTTCTGCTACAATATTCTTAATTTCCAAACTACTCTCCACTAACTTTTCTAACTTAATCTCTCTATCCTCATTATAATATGCTCCAATAGAATTTCCTGTTAATATTTTATTCTCAACACAAAAATAATACACTTTAAAATTTATACTACATTGATTATCGGAACTATCTATACAATTTACCAATTTAATATCTCAAATATTAACATCTTCATCACCTTTTTCGATCTCACTTTCAGTATCTTCATAACTATCACTTTTTATCTAATTTATGGTACTCTTTTCTTTTACACTATTTCGATATCTTATTATTTTCTTAGTTTTTAAATCTATCCTACTTTTCCCTATTAGTTTTTTTAATTTCTTTTTTATCCTGTTCTTACTCAAATGATCATATCTAATTTTCTTAAATACGTTTTTGAAGCTTTGTATTTTCTTCGTTATTCTATTACCTATACTTTTATTTTCAGTATTATTACCCCTTTCCCTCTAATGTAAAGTGACGAGACGTCCCGGATTTGCGGGACTTTCCCGGATTTAAATCGTATGTCCTGCATTGAAAATGGTCCCGGGAAGTATCTCGTATGTACATCTTACCTTATTATTGCTATGTATTTGTAAAGTAACTTTTCCAATTATATAACATTGCTTTGGTTTAACTGGCAACAATTATTTAAATTCCAAAATTCGACTGTTTCAATTCAAGTATGTCATGAGTTTTTAGCGAATTCACATTGCTTAAGTATTTAAAAAATCTATTTCTATAATTGCTATTTCAGTTTAAAAAGTTGAAGTGTACAAAACAAAAGTGAAAAGTTTAAATTTTTTTATAATTATATCCACGAAAAGGTTTGTAATTTATATTTCCATTAATTTTTAATCTGCATATTACTTCTAATATAAATTCTAAATAAAAAAATTAATCTCAAATTCCAGAGAATTATGTCCAAAATTGAAAATAGTGTTCGCTGTGATATATGTAACAGCGACTTCTCGATTGGCTCGTGTGGTAAAATTGATATAACCAGGCATGTTTGTCGGATATACTCAAACGAGCATTATTAGCTTCAGCTTCTTCAACAAAATGAAGTGGTTATTTTCGAAAAGTTGAATTTGGTTCCAAAGAAAAGGAATTAGCTAGCGCCGAAGAAGTTTTTGCATATCACAATGATGCATAATCAAACATTCCGATCAGTGGACTGTACATCTAAGCTAATTCGTACATTATTCGAGCCAAAGTTTACTTGCGCTTGCACAAAAACGGAAGCGATTATCAAAAATGTATTTTTACCTTATACAATTATACTTTGAAGCTACGAGTTTTCGTGTTGCCCGAATGCCAGGGTGCGCTAAACCATGAAGAATATCAAAAAGAAATTTCTAAGTATTTTGGGGACGAAGAGGTGATATCGACCGGTCGACACGTCGCACCAAACTTTGTCGCCGCAGTCTGGTAATTTAATTAATTTCAACTGCATTCTCGACTCGTTAGACGGATTTTGAATTAACTGTTTAATTTCTTCATCTTGATTTTGGATGTTCGGTAAGTCCTTTAACGGCACTGCTGACAGTTCGTGGTCTTTTTCATTGTATCTTGAAAGGCAGTCGGTCACTACGTTATCTTTTCCTTGTATGTGGCGTATGTCGTTTGTGAACTACGCTGTATAGTCTAAGTGGCGTAATTGTTGTGGGCTACGTTCTGTCTTGGAAGTTATAGCGGTACATAGGGGTTTGTGGTCAGTAAAAATTGAGAACTCCCTGCCTTCAATGAAATATCTAAAATGTTTAATGGCCAGGTAAATGGCTAGCAGCTGCCTGTCAAATGCTGAGTACTTGGATTCAGTAGGCGAGCGTTTTTTTGAAAAGAAGCCGAGGGGTTCCCAGTGCTCTGCATTGTATTGTGGAAGTACGACCCCAACAGCTGTAGTGGACGCGTCGGTCGTTATGTTATATTTTGTTTGCTCAAGCGGATGAGCGAGGCAGTGGCAAGAGAATTTTTTATTTCGTCAAATCTAACGTAGCAATTCTCAGACCACGAAAAATGCCGTTTGGTTTCGCCTTTTTTATTAAAGTTGCCAAGTAAGTATAAATTGGACCTAAAGATTCCGCTAATCGCGGTATGAAGCGATGGTAATAATTAACCATGCCGACAAATCTCTGTACTTGTCGGATTGTTGTCGGTTCCGGGAAATTCTATAAGGCATCGACCTTGTCTTATAAAGGAAGAATGCCATTTTGTGAAATGTTATGGCTTAAGAAGTTCAGTGATTGTACACCAAAAACACACTTAGACGTTTTGATGTTTATGCCAAATTCAGCAAGACGCGTGAACAACAGTCTTAAACGGTCTCTATGCTCTTCTTCTGATTTGCTGGATATCAGAATATCGTCGATATAGCAGAATACGAAATCTAGGCCGCGAGTTACTTCGTTCAGGAACCTTTGGAAGGTCTGAGCTGAATTTCTTAGTTCGTAGGGCATACGAGTAAATTCATATAGGCCGAATAGTGTAGTGATTGCGGTCTTGTTTACGTCTTCCTCCGCCATAGGGATTTGGTGATATACCCACACTAAATCTAATTTCGAAAAAAATTTGCATCCGGCTAACTGTGTCGTAAAACTTTGAATGTATGGTATAGGGTCCCTGTCAGGAACGGTTATGGCGTTTAAACGACGGCCAGTCATTGTCCTTCTTTTTCACCATGTGCAGTGGCTATGTAAACCTTGAATTGGAAGGACGACATATGCCTAAATCCACCATATGTTGAAATTGCGCTATACCTTGGGTGTCAATATAATGTCGGACATTGTGTTTTACCGGGTGGTTGTAGTTAGGTAACTCAGTAATTGACGGAAATTCTTTAAGAATATACCTGTATTCACTTCGGATGCAGAAAATCTTTGGAGTAGGTGTGCATACGTTAGCAATAATTGCGTTAACTTGCAAGGAAGTGGAATTGTCAATGAGTCTTCTGTTTTTCACGTCGATAAGTAAATTCTGTTTTGATATACAGTCTGCTCCGATGATCGGCTTGTTTACTGCTGCCAGTATGAACAAGTGTGTGAATGCACGCCATAACCCGAGGTTTAATTTAAGAAGTTTTGTTCCGTAAGTTGGTATTTCGGTAACATTGGTGGCGGATAGCGAACATACCGGATCCGTGGGGAAATAATTTATACGGAACTACTGAAATAAATATATTATGTATATACCGAGTCAATTATATAATGCTCTATAAGTTTATAATATAATATATAGTTTATAATGAGTTTATAATGTAATGCAATTTTGTATGTATATAAAAAAAAATTATGTTATGTACAATAATATTTATATTATGTACAATAATGGAAGCAAATACATATATATATATATATCCAATTTATTCGATTTATAGTTTACACCATTAAATTTTTTTATATTTTCTGTTTTTTTTATTGATTGTTTTATTTACTTTAATTACAAATTTTTTTTTTTTATTTAGGGTTTATCTATTTTATTTTAAAAAATTTAAAGAAACCACGATTTTTTTATTTTTAATGATTATTCTAATAATCTGTATGTATTTAATCAAGTTGATTTTAAATATATTAATTTTTAATAATTAATTACTTATTTTATGAAATATAATCAGAAGCAAAAATAAAAATTGAAATTTTATAAGTATAAATATATATATATAAAAATATGGTACTTAAGGTTTTTTCTTTTTTTTTTGTGTAATGATGTGATGTTGAATCTATTCTGGAACACGTGGTTTTCTTCTTTTTTTGTGTGTGAATCTTTTGTTGCTGATCTTGATGCGTATTTAATGTTGATTCTTGCTATGCAGTCTCGATTTTATATAGTTGTGTTGTTTGCTGTTTGATTTTCTTTTTTTTTAATTTAGTGTAATTTTTTATTTTATTTCAATATTTTTATTTTATAAAAAAAAATTTTTAAGAAAATTTTGCACAGCACAATAATTTTACTAGAATTTAAGATTGTGTTTTTTTACTTTTTTAGACTGTACAGCACAATAATTTTAGTAGAATTTAAGGTTTTTTTTCACATTTATTTTTAGACTGTATAGCACAATAATTTTAAATTAATTGTTTTACCAACGTCGGGGTCACTAATTTGGTTACCGGATTAATTTATGGTAACCACTTTTATTTTTGTCTTTTTTTAGAATTAAAACAACAAGTACTGATTTTAATATATTTATCACAAAATAATTCGTTATTCATATTTAATATTTTACTTTTGTTTATGAGTTCGACTGTACAATTTTAATTATAACTTTGATTTTAAATGTTGACTTATTGAGCATCGATAAGTGACTAAGCATTTTGGACGAGATTACCATGCGTTTATATTCGGGTAATCGTTATCATTCAATATATAAGATAAGCATTGTTATAATTGTTAGGGAGCCAATTTTGATCTCTCCACAATTGCAATTGGTAGTTGCAATCGTTCGATATTTTATATAATGAGTATATAACAGGATTATTTAGGTTGAAGATGGACGATATTGTACCACTCTAGTATTGTACCACTCTGTACCCAACAGATTCACAATACAAAATATGTACTTAATTGAATTACAAAGTCCTTAGTTAGTAATTATAAATACTTCATTGAAGTAACAATAATTCAAAATACTCCAAAGTAATTCACGAAAAAAAACTTTAACTTACTGGATTGCAATAAATTTGTGCATTACTTTTGAAGTATGTATACGATCTAATGAATTACGAAGTACCAATATAGTATTTATGTACTCCAAATTTTTAAGTGCGACAGTACCAGTAATGAAGTAAAGTAATTCAATTTGAAGTATCTGTATTGGTGGAATGATAACATAACTATGGAACAATCACCTTTTTAATTTTTTTACAAAAACTTAATGTTTGTTTTGTTTAAAATTTTTATATAAAAAGGTTGATGTTTTTTTATGCACAGTAGCGTAATATTTTTTAATATAACTTAAAATCAGAGTTTGTTAAATACTGCATTATATGTATATCTGTAATGAATTAATGCTAAATGACAAATTTGCTAAAATAAAATTTGGAGACATTTTTTTTTTTAATATTTCGACTTATAATTTATTTTCAAATGTAATTTACAAACCCCGTAGTTTTTGTCAACAAAAATATTTTTTTTGATAATTATGTATTATACATATGTATAAAAAAATTAAATGACTGTGTTGTTTGTTGTCGTTGTTGCTGTTGTTGCTTTTGTTATGGTTGCTGTTGTTGTTGTTGATTTAGTTGCATTGTTTTAGCTTTCCATGACTCTTTCGGTCCTGCTTCTTTTATCTGTCTTGCTATTTGTAGTCGTCTTGTAATCATTTGTCAGATATATTTTTTATTCTTAGAGTCTCAATTAGGTAGGCGTAATAAAAACTGGTAAACCAGCTTATTAGGCAAATCATGAAAGGTTTAGAGATGTCTACTAAAAATACTGACGAAAATTTATCAGTGTTCTTCTTTCAAAACCTAGTTTTTAAATTTGCTTGAGCGCCAGTGTTTTTTGCGTATAACAAGGGTATTTAATACGTCCAGTGTTATATTATTTAATACAACTATTTTATTTAAAAGGAGTTTTATTAAATACGGCCTTTATGGCTTCACTTAAAATTCCATTTATTAAGGGAACCAAAAAATATATAATTATATTTAAATAAAAGCAACTTAATTTGTTTAGTGTCAGAATTAGTCTGCCCCGAGTTACCAAAATGGAACCCTTGTTATACGCAAAAAATGCCCTTTCATCATTAATCGATTTCCAATTAATATGCTCTGTAATGTATTATAGGTGAACAACCCAACTTACTAACAGCACATGAAGGCTAATTACCATTAGTGCTAATTTAGCATAACTGCATTTATTCTATGTTTTTTATTATTCGCAGTTTTAATAATGCTTAATTGGTATTATTACTTAAAGTACATAATTTTGAAAATATTTAATAACAATATCATACTTCGTTTTAATAATTTTGTTTATTTACTTAAATAATTTGTGGCAGGTCAGTTAAATATGACCGCAATATATATTTTTGTTGTTGTTCACCTTAATACAAATTATTATTATACAACTTATCCACTTAATAAGAGAAAACCAGCCCCACATGTTTATCTCCCAGTTAGAAAAAGTTCTTCCTGATTTTTGCAAAATCACTTGAAATATACGATAAAAAATTTCTTACCGAACTATTAAACTTATCATAGTTATTTATACTCGTGCTTAAAATAAATGCTAAAAATGTCAACATTAGTCTGACTGAAACAGTCGTAAATACATGTAAAATTAAAGAGACAGCGACTTGAATTCTCAAAAAACATTTTTAGTGTAAAAAAAATACAAATATTTAAAGGAAGTTTTTGACAGAAATGGATTTATTACTACATGGATTTATAACAATACTAGCGACATTACTACAAATTGAAAAATATCTTAAATTTTTTGACATTCAAGATTTTTTTCAAAGTACCAGGTCACACGCCCTTCTGTAAATTTTCATAAGAAATTTTAGCTCTCAATCCAAGTACATATTTTTTTTGAAAAATATCTAATTTTGAAGCCAGTATCACACCGGTATAACAGAAAATTGGCAATAAAAGTTATAACGAAACAGAGTGCAGAAGAAAAAATTTACGAAAGAAGCAATATGCTTTAAAGCAGCGCTGTCCAACTGGCGGCTCATGGGCCGCATGCGGCCCATCTCATCATATTCTGTGGCCCATTAACAAAATAAAAATAATCATATTCTGTGGCCTAAAAAATATCTGTATAATGGAATTTTTTTTTTTAAACTTTTGTCAATTTTAAATATGACCAGCATTATATCAGTAATATTTATTTGTCTTATTTTTCTTTCTAATCTAGTTTTTGTCATGAAACTTTACTGATCTATATTTAATTCCGCAACTATAGGACACACGCAAAGCCTATTTTGTATTATTTTGTATTACTTTTTTCCAGTCTAGTATGCCATGAAACTATACCCACAAGTGCTATAGTTTATTTAAAATTGTAAACGTTGTTTAATTTTATTCATGTGAAATTATTTATGCTTAACGTACAATGAAATACATATGAATTTAAAATTTGTAAACGCGTGTTTGATTGTTTTTATTGTGAAATTATTTTTGCTTAACATACACATAAAATTAGGTAAGTGCATTTAAAAAATTTGGTATTTAATTTTTTTTTTTTTAATTTTTTCGTTTTTTATTATTTCAAGCGAACTTATTTTATTATTCAAATTTACAGATATTAATATTTACTACCGTCATAAAATGAGTGCAAAAAAAATACGAAAAATTACGAGTGAGAATCGGGAATTTAAAGAACGATGAGAAATTGATTATATGTTTGTGAAGCAGAAAGAAATTTATGTGTGTTTGATATGCCGGATGAATACTACTATATGTAAAGAATATAATTTGAAGCGTCATTATCAATCACAGCATGCAGACAAATATTCGCAATATAATGGTGAGTCGAGAATCGTCATACTTGAAAATTTAAAAAAACAATTTAAGCAGCAAACATCAATTATCACCTTCGCATGTAAGGCTCAGGATGCATCTGTTTATGCTTCTTATGCAGTTGCAAAAGAAATTGCCAAAGCCAAAAAGCCATTTACTGATGGTGAAATTATTAAGAAGTGGCTCAAGCATTTGGAGATGATAAAATGGCAAAACAATTCGAGTCAATTTCTCTTTCCGTTGCAAGACGAATCTTAAATATGGACACCTTCTTAGTTGAAAAATTAGCCGACATAGTAAAAAATTGTATATATTTTTCAATTGCGCTTGATGAAAGCACCGACATATCCCATACCAGTCAAATGCTGATTTTTGTACGAACAGTGGATGTAGATTTTAATGTTTCGGAGGAGTTACTGAAATTGGCTTCCTTACATTCAACAACAAAAGGTGTAGATATTTATTTATGAGGAACTCAAAAATGTTGTTTGCATGTATGGTGGTTTTGAAAAATGCACTGCCATTGTAACTGATGGAGCAAAATCAATGGTTGGGAAAAATATAGGACTCGCTGGACTGCTAAAACAAAATGGTATTAATTGTCAAATGTTGCATTGCATTATTCACCAGCAAGCTTTATGTGGAAACATTATGGGATTAAGTTGCACGATGAATACAGTTATTAAAATAACAAATGCAATAAGAGGCGGAAACCGTGCACTCACCCATCGTAAATTTAAACAATTTCTTGAAGAACTTGATGCCAAATATGGTGATCTACTTTTGCATAGCCAAGTTCGCTGGTTAAGTGCAGGGAAATGCCTTAAAAGATTTTTTCAACTTCGTAAAGAAATTAAACTTTTTCTTATGGAAACAGAATTGGATTCGTCATTTATAGCCAGTTTTAATGAAAAAACATTTTTTATTTCATTAGCATTTTTAGCAGATATTACCGAATATTTGAATGTTTTGAACAAAAACTTGCAAGGCAAAGACCAAAACATAAGTCATCTGGTAAGCCATATCATCGGATTCCGCAATAAGTTACGTTTGCTTCGGTCGCATTTGATCAACAACAATTTGGTGCACTTCGAGTGTTGTAAAGAACTTGCTATCGAAATACAAGAAATCGGTCAACAATTAAACTTGAAAGATCATGTACCCATGTTGGACAAATTGGTTGAAGATTTTGATGCCAGATTTTCTGATTTTGATGCAATTAAACCAGAACTAAAATTATTTAATAATCCGACTACCATCGACGTTGAAGAAACCGATATTAAATATCAAATGGAATTATGTGAATTGCAAGCTGACGAATTTTTTAAATCAAGGCTGGAGACTGGGGTAAATTTATTCAAAATGTTTCCAAACGACAAATATCCAAAATTGCGCGATTTGGGCTTAAAATTAATTTCTATGTTTGGTAGTACATATATTTGTGAACGAGCATTTTCTGACATGAAATATATCAAATCTAAATATAGAAATTCAATGGCCGACAAAACACTAGAAGAAATTTTAAGAATTTCTTCAACTAAAATTGATATAAATATCGAAGTTCTTGTAGCTGCCCATATAAATAAGCAGTTTTCACATTAATAATAATTATGTTAATATTTTTTTTTTCTTTATTTTCTTGAACTATGAACTAATAAAATACTAAAAAAAATTATAAATGACTTTTAATTAAAATTTAAAGTATACTGGCCCACCAAACCTACAAAAAGATAAAATTGGCACACATGTGCCGAAAATTTGAACAGCGCTGCTTTAAAGATACGTTTTATTTACGATTGCATAAGCTATAATATGTCTATTATGGTTCAGCCAAAAGGTTTGATAACCGTTTTAGCCGTTAAAAGTCTTTTATATCCGAAAGTAACCAAAATGGGCTTGAACCTAAAATTTACATATTTAAAGTAAACTACTGCAAGCAAAAATCCCTGAATTATTTAAAATAATTTGATCAATTAGTTGATCAATTTTTGGAATTTATATGTTTTTGAAGCTTGCTTCAAAAAATGTATTAATTAATGATGTCAAATGTTTTAAATGTATTAATTAATGATGTCAAATGGTTTAAAAAATATTTTTTTTAATCAGTGTACAATGCACGAAAGAAAGGCACAGATTAAAAATATATAATAACGAAAAATATATCATAAGTTTCCAGTTTGGTTATTAGCCAAAAATATATAATAAGTTTCCAGTTTGGTTATTAGCCAAAAGCCAATCTTATTTGCGGTCTACGCATTAATCGACGGACTCACAATGTCGAATTGTTCTATCGTCCATATCGCATTTCAGTTTTACCCTTCGTTCATAGGAGTATATGAGAGAAGCATATTTGCTCTATCTCTTCGTTGCCACCGTGAGGAAGTAGAGCAAATATGATAACATAACAGTTGCACCATTCAGTCAGCGAGTAGTCAATGTACCCTGCTACTTCCAATACAGACAACAACAAAAAATTGTTATTTATATTAGAATTGTTAATTAAATTAGTCATTATATAAATATGTTATTGTTAGTTCGGCTTAGACCGAGAATTGCTCTTCTTTTGCCTTACAAGTTTTTAATCTTTTCGATAATTTGCTAGATAATTTTAGTAATTCGTTCATGTTGAATAAATTATTCGTTGTATTTGTGTTTGCTGACTTTGCATATTGTGTTGTTTTTTTACAAAGTAATCATTTTCATATTTTTGATTTTGTTCATCTATTTATATTAAATTGTTTCTATTATGAAGTCATGTTTGTGGAAATGATGTTGATATGTGTTTTAAAACTGTGTGTACGTTGTGAGCTTCCTTTCGTTTCTTAGTGAATGATTGCCTGAAGAATTTGTAGAAATAATTGTTTAATTAACTCATTTTTTGTAATGTATAATATTTGTTACAGTACAATGTTTTTCAAGTTCTTTTTTAATGTTTTTCAAGTTCTTTTTTAATAATAACTGTGTGCAATCCATATAATACAATTTGAAATTTTTTTCAGAGATTCAAACTCATGCCCATAAAAGTTGATATCATGTTTTTGTAGTTTTTCGAATATTTTATTGTAAGCTACCGCAGAATTTCACAGGAACTGAGATCCACTCAGTTCCTGTGAGATTTATTGACAATAATCCCTTTTATATAATTTTTGAGTAAATATGAAATATGAACTTAAAATGCTAAATTATTAAAACCCAAAAATATAAAAAGTTTGAGAACTTAATTTTAATAATTTTAAATGCTAAATTAACAAAAATCTAAGGTAAAAATTGTGGGAATATTTAATTATTCTAAATGTAATCTAATACTATTGAAAATATTATTTGATTAATATTATTTGAAAATATTATTTGATTATGGAATTTTTTGTAGATGCGCGTGTAATATAAAATATTTGTTATTGCTACTTTTAGTGGATAATGTTAATTCGTCCCTCCTTAAAGATCTACGTCTCGTAGACGAGGACCTTGAGTTGCAAATAGTTCTCCTGGGAACAATACAATTTTCTTTTTTTCCTTTTTTAATTTGATTAGTGTCATGATTGAAATAAGGATGCTGATTGTTAGAATGATGCCTATATCCAAAACAGTTGAGAAATTGTGATTTGTAAATAGTTGTTGCAGCTTTTTAATATTATCCGAGTGTAGACTGTGTAAATATCCAAACGAGTGTCATGCCTTTCTCGGTCAATTAAATATCCAATGTCGAGATTCATGCCTTTCTCGATTGCAATATTGGTGGTAGAATTTGTGCTTTCTTTATTGCTTTATTTGTGAATGTTCTGTTGTTGATTTTTATCGTTTCATTGTAGTACTGTATTAAAAAACTGCCATGTAAATATTTGCTTGAATTGGTTAGGGTTAGGTTTCCATTAAAATTACTCAGGAAAATGGTGTTATCATTCAATGCCTCAATAATTTTATTATTACTAAATTCATATTCACATCCAGCGTCTAAGCCCTTTAATAACTGGTTGGTGCAATGTCCTTCTTCTAAGTGTTGTACCTGGCTGGGTTTACATATGATGACGTCTCTTAACAGGTTACATTTGTCAGTTATTCCTAATACTTCGTTTTGATTTATTAACAATTCCTTATGCTCCAAGTAGACTTCTTATTGTTTTTCACAGTAGATCTTATTAAAACATGATGCTATTCGTTTCCGTTTGTTTTTTGGATTGACATCACACATACTATTGTTGAATCTTTTACGGTCATACTTGGTTCTGCGTATTCGAGTGCTTGAATTTCTTTAGAATATGGTAGTGTCTCGATTTCCGTTATTAGGCGTCGAATTTCTTTATCTAGTTTCTTCTTTATCAGTTGCGCTGCTCGTACAGATTCTTTATTCGCCTCTTTAACTATGCTGAGTCTGTTACAAATGATTTGTTGAGATTCTTCGATTGACACTTCATCTATATGACTTATAATTCTATTACATTCGTCAAGGATACGATTTGCTGTGGTTGTTAAAGCGTTGTTAATTTTATATTGCTCGTTCTTGTTCGTAATAATTTTGTTTTGACTTTTCAAAATTGTATCCCAATCGGTAGCATCTGGGATCTGCCTATCCATTTCCTTGCTGTTCCAATCCAGTTAATTAATCGTTTACTTCTAGTAGGTCGCCTTTCAGGTCAGTTATTATTAATTTTACTATTTCGTTCAGCTGGTGATTTATTTAATGCTTTTGTTATTAGTTTGACTGATTAAAGATAACATTCTTGTTACAATTTCTTCATAATCTGTTAAGTTTTTGACATGTACTAAATTGAAGCTTCCACTTATAATTTGTCCACTTCCTTGTTTGATAGTTACTACAGGTGTTGTATATTTGTGTATGTTGAGTGACTCAGTCATCGGCTACATAATTAAGCTAAAAAATGAAAGATTTTATTAGTTTTTTATATTTTTTATTTGTCTTTTATGAATTCGTCTTCCTGAAGTAGTAGTACTTACTTTTTTGTTTTTCTTTAAATTGTCTCTTGTTATTTTATTTTTTGATTTTTTCTAATTCGTTCTATTAGGTTTGTTTAGTTTCTGAAGTCAATTAAATTTTGCTAGTTGATTCGTTGTATTCTCCCAAAAAATACATCGCTAGGTTTTTTCTCAGTGACTGAGTGTATGGTGTTGTTGTATCTATCCACTGCTATATTTATTAATTGTTTTTGAGTCAAATTCTTAAATTCTTCCTGTAGACATCTCATGATTTCAAAAATGTTTGGATGAAACTTTTTCGTTGTCCATTACTATCATTCTAGGTGCAGTAAAGTAGTGCCATATTTTTGTTATTTTATCTCTCCAGTGTAAAACTGATTTATCTTTCTTACTGAAGAATTTAGCAAATTTTGAAAATTTATCAACACATGTGATAAACTTTTCGTTTTTCATTTCTATAATGTCAATATGTAAGATTTGTGAATTGTAAGTTGGAATAGGAGTCTTCTGTTGTTCTGGTTTATTTGGATGACGATCATATTTATTAACATTACAGATGAGGTTCTTCCTGGGCACAGAGATTTTTGATGAGCACAGATTGCCTAATGATTAGTTGATTTCTAAACACGTCTATTGGTGCTTCGGTGTGTGGTATAAGGTCTGTGCTATCTTCTTCTGCAGTTTGTATTGTTTCGGTTGTTGACGAAGTAAGTGTATTTCATGCTAGTTCCAGCCTTGATAGAGCATCTCCTACTTTATTAGCGCATCCAGGTTTGTAAATTAGTTCATAGTTGTAATCTTCGATTCGAGCTTTCCATCTTTTTAGCTTAGCATTGTTATTTCTGTTACTTAGTGAGAATGTTAATAGCTGATGATCGGTAAGAATCTTAATTTTCTTGGCTCCATACAAGTAATTTCGAAGGTTATCCAGTGCCCAAAAAATTCCGGGTCATTGGTGGCATAGTTTTCTTAAAGAACGATGGGAAATTGATTATATGTTTGTGAAGCAGAAAGAAATTTAACCCACAATTACTCAGTAACATTTGATTATTTTAGATATTCCCAGAATTATTATCTTATTATTCTGTAATTTTAAAAACCGATAATTGGGTAGATTTTTTATCCTGTAATATTTATTTAATAATAATCGGTAATTAATAAACAATAAAATGTTTACCTCTTTAGTAAAACAAAATTCATTGTTATTTACAAACACAATAACAATGAATTTTGAACCCAAGGATTCCGCGGAACACAGGTGGAAGAACACTGATGTATTGTATCGTATAGTAGCAAAGCGATCTTAATTATTTTAAATATAAAAATGATTTTAAATTGTAAAATTTGTAAATTTATTGTTGATACATTTTAATATTTTATTTTAAATCACTAATAGATTATCTCCTAGATAGAATATAATTTTTGATTTTTTCTCTATTTATTTTAATTTAATTTTTATATTTAAAATAATTTTCTATGTGGGCATTATTCTGTGTGGGCATTTTTCGTGTGGGCAATAATCCGATCACGACAAAAAATATATAAAAAAAATTGAGAATGAGCATAACTAAACCAAAGATAAAAATTTTCATACACAAAAACAACAAATAATTTCGATACCAATATTGTGTATAACAAAATAATTTCGATACACTGTAAAATTAGTATAAAATTTGGAATTAAAAAAATTTTAATTCCAAATTTTACACTAAATGAAAAGAATAAAAATTATATCATTATTATATATTTATACATTTTACTGTACACTGTTAAAAACATTTTATTTTATTTACACTGTACACTGTTAAAAACATTTAATAATAATAAAAACTACTACTGTACACTGTTAAAAACGTTTAATAATAATAAAAACTACTAATTTTAGACATTTTATATATACGAGGGAGGAAAATATAAAATAATTTTAATTTTAATTGTTTCTGCTAGTTTAGATTACTATTTTTGTGGAACGACGTCCTATTATTTTTATTGACTTCTTCGAGCCGACATTCTAAGTCATATGATGACTAAAGCAAATTTCACAAATCAATCCAAAGCTAGGCTAAATGCTCTTTACTATACCTCCTAGCAAATGCCTGAAGGTTTGGATAGATTGATCACCCAAAACAAATTTGGAGTATTCTTCTTACCCAGAATATTAGATTAGAGAACGTAGCTCTAATCCTGGTCACGGCACCAATGTTGTGTTTTTACTTTATAAATTTTGGAATTGTCCAGCGTTTTTCCTTTGGCCTCGGTGATCGACTAAGGTTTTAATTATTTAAATAAAACAACTTTTACTTGTTAAGACACCTCTTGCTTTGAGGTATCAAGTCGAATACCCAGAACCACCAAATTACTAAGTCTTTTATACGCTAAAAATGCTCCTTTAGCATTTTTAGCCATTGGGCATGTATTGTGATTACCTAATTTAATAGTGAACGAACCCAATGAACTCTAAAAGTTTTCGTAACAATATCATATGTTTTTTATTATTATAATATTATATATGCAATTGTTGTTGTCATACACAATTGCTTTCCATATGACGATTTATTAATTGTTGTTGTTATGAAATTTAATCATATGAATTTATTGTTAAAATTAAAATATAGAACAAATAATTAAAAATGCCGATAATGCATATTCAGCAATCGAAAATATTTCGTTCAAATAAAATACAAATATATATATTGATAAACATACAAATATATATATTTGTATCGTGCACAACAAGCACTAAGTACTCCACCCCCTCCAGATTTGCCTGTGGCAAATCGGCCTATTCTGTTAGTTTATTTTTTCATTTTGGAAGCAATCTATTTGCTACATAGCAAAAACACATGAAAATGTACCATTTTCTGATATATCTTTTTAATCAATTTTAGCGAACGGAAAAGGAAACATTTTTGGATTATAATTTCAGTCTGTCAAATAAAAATTGTTTCAATTTAAGCTCATTTTGGAATTAGAAATTCTGTGACCAGCTTTGCATAAAGGGTAGTTTTAGTTTTAGGCCAACATTTTAATGACTTGTGTAGTTTAGTTGAAAGAAAATTAGTTGAATTTATAAAATTCCCAGCGCCCTAAGTGTACAAAATTGTCCCGCTTTCAATCTTGTTTGTGTTTTTCTAACATTTGTTCTGTCATACTCATACAATTTTCTTTTCTAAGGTAAAATTACTATAATTTTGATTGAACATTTGGTTTTTGTAATTTCTGTACAAAACATATTTAGAGACAATTTACTTGGTTGTGGTTCAAATGGTTTATTTTTGTAACCTCCTAAAATGAGCAAATTAAATTTCTATAAAAAATTGTGGTTTGGGATAAATAAAAGTTCTGGATGCATATAATTGCTTCTCCACATCTGAAGACAGAAATTTATGCTTCAATATCTGAACGCTTAACCACTATGCCAGATTGCACTTCTTCAACAATAATTTGTCTACCTAAAATTTTTTATTTTTGACATGCATCATATTTTTGCAAAATATTATGTTGGTTTAATATTGTAGCATTATTTATGTTTTAATTGATTAACCAATAAACATTAAACTTATTTAAAAATATTTAATTTACCATTTATGTAATATATGGAATACTAACAATTTGTCAGTTTCATATATTTTTCTCAAAAAAAAATGTACAATTATCCGCTCCTAGAAAATGTCGAATAGGAAAACTGTTCAGGCCACATCTACATCTATTGCAAAAAAATAGAAATAAAACACCACTTCCCAATTATCATTTATTCAACAAATAAGACAAAATAATTATACCCGTTGACTACAGTCTCGTATAATTTAGTAACATATGTAGTTATTGTGTTGATTAATTTTATATGTTAATTTTTTATTTATTCCATTTCTTAATTATGTCACATCAATGTTAATGTTAATTTTATCTATTATATTCTTTAATTATTTTAACGTCACATCAATGTTAGCGATCATTTTTCCTTTTATATTAATTTCTTTCTTAACTACTTAACACACAATTTTTACTTATGTGTTAAGTATGAAATACCACCACAAGCGATTAGTAATATCATTACAAGTGATTTAGCAATGGCATATTAATGAATTTTGCAAATAGTTCACATTTTTTTTGTTACAAATTTGGATCAGCAAAGAAAATACAATATTATAACATAAGCAAAATCTAAGCAGAGTAATAAGATTTAATTAATTATTAATATATATCAAAATACAAATTATATCGGGGGCAGTATGTTCATTCGTTTTTCATACATCATACATTTTCACTCCAATGTTTTTAACATTACATGTTTTAACATGCTTAAGTGTCTTGTTTTTTGTATTAAAAATTATTTAAATCAAAGGGTTAATAAACAAAATTACGACATATCTTTTATAAATATATATATCAACTAGTCCATATATTAAAAAACCAAAGTTTTTTTAATTCGCTTATTTTCTTTTTTTATTTAAATGTTTTATTCAATATTTTTCTAATAACCAAAACAAGAAGAATTTATTGTTCGATATTCTGCCACCTATAAACATCATGAAAAAGGTGGTGGTACTGCTAAATAACATAAAAAGATGCCACAGTGCATGTTTTTTTTTACTTAAATTCTGTTATTGTGGAGTAACAAATCAAACCGCTCTTAACGAAGGTTTTCTTTTATTCATTGGAAATATTCGGAATATTCTGAAAATTACATAAAGCGTTCTTTTACACATTCTGTTTATTCCTCCTGTTCTGTGTTCTTTTATTTTTCAGAATATCCAAAACGTATTCTCTTTATTCTACATCCCAAGGTAAAATAAAAAGAATATTCTGTTCGAAACGTCATTTTGTCATTTAAGTTTTTAAATATTTTTATTAAATTAAGATTGGGAAAATGAAAGTTATTAAATTAAAGTAAAAAATGGATTTGACAAAAATATTATTTTAACAAATACTAACCTGAAATTATGATATTTTAAAATAATATTTTGATATTTTTTTAAACCATTCAGAACTACTTGCTATAAAAAATATTATAATAACAAAATATTACTTCTAAAATTACGGTCGTGCTGATAAATTGTCATATCAGACGGCATTCGTTAAAAAATTAATCTGCCAGGCGCCAAAGCGACTATTGAGCTTATTATAGACAGAGATTGCGGGTCACTCAGTATTTCGTTTGAGACGCTATTTATTTGTCTCCAAAATAGAAAACTTCACCATTACCCTGTTCAAGTCAACCTAAAATATCTTATATAATATATACTCTTGAAATGAGTGAGTGTTTCTTTTTATTCATTCTACAGAATATTCCAGAATAAAAGAACACAATAGAATAAGCAGAATATACTTCATATAATTTGTTTTTTGATAATTAAGTGTAGTAATTATTTTAATTAGAAAATAGAATATTTCTGGCACATAAATTTGGGATCATTTTGGTGATGTAAAAAAGATACGTTTCTAGATATCTTTTTGAGTTAGTTTTAACGATTTCAAATTGAGCCCTTTATGAGATGGAAAATAGAACGTTTCTGAAACATGAATTTGGAATAATTTTGGTGATGTAAAATCGTATCTGAAATATCTTTTTGAGTTAGTTTTAACGAATCTAAATTGAGAAATTTTTTTTTTTTTTTTTTTTTTTTTCCTGTTCACTCCGCTAGGGAGTATAGGGCTCCAAGTACTGAGTTATCTGCACTTGAAGTTTCTAACAGTTTTTGTATTGCAATTTTTGGACCTACTAATTTTTTTATATGGATTCCGAACCATAAATTTCTTTATAGTGAAGAAACTATTAATTGCAACAAGCTAATGGTTTTTATTCGTGAGACATTTGTTGTTAGCAAATGGTCTCTGCCGTTAAAATTGAGAAATTTATGAGATGAAAAATAGAACATTCTGAAACATAAATTTGGTATCATTTGGTTAAGTTCTGAGACATCTAGTGATTCACTTTTACCGAAATAAAAATGAAACGTCAAATAAACCTTGTTTCAAGTTTACACGATTTTGAAATCAGATTGCTGAGCTGGTTTTAGCAGATAGGGTTGTTACGCCAATTTTTATTTATTTTTATCAGCTGTCAAAGTACTTGTTAAGTTGCTTATTCTGATCAGGACTATAAGTCTATTTTTATATGAGAAATAATGAAAATCGGTAAAACCTTATTAAAACTTATATTCTATAAATTTTACTGGGATTTATGTTATTTGTAAGACGACTCAGCCCAGCGAAATAGTAATAAATAAAGAGAGTTTTTTTAGAATGAAAGAACTTTCGATAGTGATAACTGTGATTTGACAGCAGATAGAGAGATTATGATAAATTGACATAGAAATTAATAAAATTCATATCCTTTGCAAAATGTTACGTCCTCTGCAAAATTATGCCATGGAGTTACATTAAAAACATAAATTAATATGGCCCTCCTTTTCCTAAATTAAATTCTGGGTTATTATCGGAATCTGTAATCGAAATTAGTTAATACAAAATGATGCATTTGTTAACTTTATTTACATACCTGGATGAATATTTTATCAGAATAAATATTTTATCTGGATACATATTATATGTGGTCAATTTTTTAATTAATATTTAATTTAATATTTTAATTTAATTTTTCTTACGTGTTAATTATTTGTCCGAAAATAAGTTATATACACTACTTTGTAGTAACGTTTAACTAAATATCCGCACTCAAAAACTTACTTGTGACTAAAATTAACAGCTCATCCAAACTGTGACTAAAATGACCATCGCAATTGAAAAAATTGCAGGAAAATAAACGAATTACGCATAAAAAATTATTTCCGTACATTACACTTTCATAGAGAATTCGTCTAGTATCTAGTTCATAGAGGAATTCTTCAACCATTATTTCAAACCAGGAGTTCTCCCGATTATCGACTTTATAATTCTAATTCTTTATAATTTCCTATAATTTATAGTTCTATCGACTTTATAATTGAAGAATTCTGTGATATTTTTTCGCGAAATGACGTAAAGCATATTTTATTGAAAATTATATTTTAAAATATTAATAAAATGCTACCATAAAAATAATATTCTGAATTATTTTTTTCAACCAATCACTTACTATCAATAATATCAAACTAAGTAGTATTTCAAAAAGTTACGGTCGTGAAGAGGAATAAATTATTAGTTTATGTATTTTTCAACAAATTATGAGGCACGTCATATCGCGAAAAAGTATCAAAATTTATTTCAAGTAAGTGCGGTCGTGAAGAGGGCTAAGAATTTTGTATTTAGATGAATTAACCAGAAACAGCTGATTTTACCTATTTTGATTGTGTTGCAAAGTGCGGGATGCTAATTAGTTTAGTGTAAAGTGTTTTTTTTCTTCTAAAAATAAGAAAACTAAATATTTCATAAGGATTTTCAAATCATTTTTGGTTAATTAATTACCGTACTAATAATTGTGTTGTTACTAAAATTCCAAAATATCATGACATTCATTAAATCCGCAAAATGATGATGCAAATTAATAGATTAGGAAAACGAAAGCGAAATTGATTTGTCGCAATGTTTATTGTTTACTTAATATGTTATAAAATGGATAAGGTGAATGTAGTAATTTTTTCAATAAAATAAATATAGAAATTATTTCCATTTCAAGTAAATAAATTATTAAATATTTTTAAGATAATCAAAATTTCCTCGGTATATATGTATGTGGATGTGTAAAGTATAAAATTGATTAGATCATTTCTCATGCAAACTAATACTCGCGATAAAATTTTTAAAATTTAAGGTTAAACATTAAACCTCAAATGTTTGAATTATGTAAATTTTATTTAAAAAATTTACATAATTCAAACATGGTTTAAAAAAAGCAGTAAAACTTAATTAATTATAAAATTTTAATACCTGGTTCCAATTAGATTTAAGGCAATCACTATGCATGTCGTTAAATAGTTATGTTGGGAATCTTAATTGTGAATTAATAAACTAAATACTATAGTCAGTAGAATTCCAGGTTCGTGCTATATATGATGTTTTGTACTTGAAAATCCATAACATAAGTAACAAAAATAATATAAAACGAAAACGACGCATTATTGGAATGATAACAAATTGATGCATATCTATTTTCTGCCTCAAGTGCGTTGCATATATTTCCTTGTTCACTAGCTCACTTCGCTGGTGAGCATAGGCCTCAATTCCAGTGTTATTTGTAAGCGAAGTTTCTTAACATTTTTTATTAATTTTTTATATGGATTCCGAACCATTCTGTATAGTGAAGAAACCTTTTAATTGCAACAACCTAATGGGTTTTCTTTGTGTTATGTTATTAGCAGATGGACTGAACCAATTTTTCTATTTTACTGTCATTTTTTATAATTGGTACTCGTTTAAAACGGAGTAAACATCAATAAGAACAGCTTAATTAATTCACTACTATTAAGCAACCGCCGGGACACTACCACTATGTAAGCGCCGCGTTGATTTCGAAAGTATGGTAAATTTGCAAAAAAGTTAAGTTAACGATAAGGAAACAATCTTTAGTAACTCAAAAAAACCTAAAATTTTAACACTTGTTCAAAATTCTCGGAGTAACAAAAATGGACCAACTTTCAAAATAAACGACGCATATTGTTTTAATTTTAAACCTTGATCTGACAATTTCATAGTACAACATGTGCTTAATTTATTTTAGGTTTACTTGCTTCTTATAGTGTATGCATATAATTGTATTTCTGCAAATTTTATAAGCACTTACTAATCAGCATTGTTTAATTAGTAATTTATAATAATATATATGTATTAACATGATTATAAATACATATTATATATATATATACATATATAAATCATCATCATAGCTGACTCAGCTATCCAAGGTAAATTTTGGCCTCCCATTAAAGCGTCTCATAATATTCTATTGCAATTTAGACCTACGAGTTTTATATGGATTCCGAACTATAAATTGCTTTAGTGAAGAAACTTTAATTGGAACAAGCTAATGGCTTAATTAGTGAGACATTTGTTGCTAGCATTTTTCCCAGTCTGAAATTAAATTTTATTATAATTTTATTACTCATTTATAGCTGAGTAAACTTATACCAACATCGATGTCTCGGACGGGAGTTGAACCCAGTACATACTACCCATCAGCTTAGGCCACAGTCGGTCTATATACCGTATATATAAATACTACATATAAATATTAAAAATACAGAAAAAGTATTATTTAATATTTATATAATATTATCGACCGACGGTGGCTTAAGTGGTAGTGTGCTAAGCTGTCGTGCATTAGGTACTGGGTTCGACGCCCGTCCGAGACATCGATGTTGGTCTAAGTTTACTCAGCTTTAAATGAGTACCAGTAATAAAATTATAATAAAATGTAATTTAAGACTGGAAAAAATGCTAACGGCATAGACCATTTGCTAACAACAAATGTCTCACGAATAAAAACCATTAGCTTGTTGCAATTAATAGTTTTCTTCACTATAAAGAAATTTATGGTTCGGAATCCATATAAAAAAGTAGTAGGTCCAAATTGCAATACAAAACTGTTACAGAAACTTCAAGTGCAGATAACTCAGTACTTGGAGCCCTATACTCCCTAGCGGAGTGAACAGGAAAATAAAAAATATAATATTATCAATGAAAAACTTCAAATTACAATTTGGAAATAATTTTTATGTCATATCAAATACATATCCAGTTAATCCATTCATACAACTTTTTATGCCAATTTAAGGGTAGCTTATTATCAAATAAAAATAACTGATATAGCAATTTTATGAAATTTGCTGTTACGGATTTGTAATAAATTTAGTGTCATCGTTTAACGAACATTTGTTAGTGTCACCTCAGCGAACACTGCATTGTTGATTAAAATATGGAAAGTTCTAACTAACAAACCCCAATCAATTAATAAATTCGATGCATAATAATTCTGTTACAAAAAATTAAGTTTTGCTTACAAATACATATAATTTTTCTTAATGAATTCCCTACAAAATTATTAAAACGGAAGCATACAATTTAATTTAAAGGTTCAGTAATTAACTTTAAAAAAATTACAGAAATTGAATTCTAGATTGTTTAAAACATATGTTTATTGTTCCTATTATATTGTGTACAAATGTCACAATTACATTTAATTAAAACTTATTTTAGTAGTTCATCTTGTAATGTTGGAGATCTTCTTGTAATGTTGATGATTTCTTAATATTTTACTGCAATCTAGACACTGCAGTGCAGATTTTGAGCTGCTGGAATTCTGAAGTCTTTAATTTGTGATGCTTAAATGTAAAAAAAAACTCCACCTAAGCAAAGAAAAATATTTAGTTCTAAAAACAGTTTTTAATAAAAGATAAAGTTACAGTAAATTAAAAAAACGCAGTAAAAACATCATTTTAATTAAAGTTTACCTCAGTAATAATTTATATTAACCAAATATGGGTTTTATTGGTAAATATAATTTAATTAGTTATTTGTTTTTGTTTTACGAGTTAATTTTTATATATTAATTATTGAATGGATTTCATGTCAAGAAGTTATTATGAAGCAATTGTTTCAAAATCAAACACTAATTTATTAATTACTATTAATTTGAGAATTCGTATGTCAAAATAAAATTATTGTCGGAAGACCAAGTTTTTAACTTTTAAATATGCATACAACACTATGAACCAGTTTCATAGGGGGAGTTTAAACTCTCGTCACAGTTTAAACTTCAGTTGAAAGTGTTTCTCTGTTTGTCAGTTTAAAGTCTCAGGGGGAGTTTAAACTCTCGTCACAGTTTAAACTTCAGTTGAAAGTGTTTCTCTGTTTGTCAGTTTAACTGGCTTTAACTTAAGCATAAATAAAGCGGCAGATGACTTGAGTTTAAATAAATAAACCCCAAATTTAATGTAAAATTTATACAAAATTGATATAAAATTTTGAAAATTAACTTATACGTACTTAGGTTCACACTGTATGTAAGATCAAACATTGTTAATTTCTATAAAATATTAATTATGTTTATGTCAAATGAATTTTCACTTCATAATTTTTACAATAATTTCTGGAATAGTTGCAGTTCTAAGCCGCCCAGAACGTTATGTGTCATAGCTTTGTGCATACAAATCATTTTAAAAATTGTGCGGATAGATGATTCAGTGTCGCTATAATGTTTATTATTTTCTTATATCTGCAGCTGTAGTATTTTCAAAAAATAATGTGTAATCACAATCACTGCACGAAATTCGTTTTTTTTTTGTAACTTTTAAAAATTCCATTAAATTTTCAAAAAACCGAAAATATATTTACAACCGCAACACAATAATCATAAGCCGCGGTAAATTCATAAGCCGCGGTAAGGTTCATGCTACAGCGGAACATTCGATACGCGTCGAATACTATTATTTTATATGTGCGGTGCGCGGATTTCGTTCATGGTGAGGCTACATATTTATTTATTTTTTCTTGCTTTGTGTTACGGTTGTGGTTATAAATATATTTTTGGTTTTTTTTTGATAATTTAATGAGCGATTATATTTATGTTTCAAATATACTTTTTTTGTTGTTTTTTTTGTTGTCACTTGTTATGGATATTTTTGTTTAACATAATCAGCTGATGTTAGTGGAAATGCGCCAAATAAAACCATAATGCGTCGATGAAAATGAAAATATGCCAATATTTTTTTATAATAGTGTCTAGGATAAATGTCAAATTTAATATGAAATCTTGCAGTTTAAATTAAGCTTCGATTTAGAGTATATATCAGGAGATGCTATAGTGATTAAAAACAATCGTATGTTTAAAGCGGTGGGGAAAGAGATATTTTTGTAAGTTACGGCTTAAGAGGACAAGGCCGAAAGCTTTTTTTTTTAATTAAAAAAATGTTCTTAAAGTAATTATAACTAAATAACTAAAATATGAAAGATATTTATTTTTAATAATAATTTATATTTTAATTTTTTCATAAATTATATATATAAAATATAATTCCATAAAATATAATAATAAGCCTCATTATAAAATATCCTGACTACAACACTAACGAATGAAATTTCAAAGACAGCGCAAAAAAAATGTTTGACAATGTGATTGAGTTTGTAGGGGTAAGATTATACTACAGCATCGCCTGCTATTATATATTCTAAGTTTAATAGTAGTGTAATTCGACGCAAAATATTCGATATGAGCGGCGGTCGAATGGTTTCATGGTAGACCCCTCGTAGTTTTATACGCGGTCGAATATAAATATTCCACTGTGCATAAAATGCGCAGGCGCGGAAATTGAGGTTCTTAGTAGAGGGGATCAGCTTATCCGCGTCGAATACTATTATTTCATAGCACCAAAATTCGATATCCGAGGTTTCGTTCATGGTAGATCCCTTTAATATCTTTTTCACAGAACAACGAATATTTCGTTGTTCTGTGAAAAAGAATTATTCTCAGGCAATTCTTCTCGAATAATTCTTCCCAACACAATTCTGCTCGCACAAGTTTTCTTAAGTTCTTCTCAAATTCTTATAATTACGGTAAAATGATATCTCTACGCAATGTAAATCAATACTTTTTTCTATACAATTTACTTTGGACAAGTTTGGTTCCAAAAACGTTGAATTTAACCAGAAAATGGCATATACATTATATAATTAGATATACAACATATAATACAGATATATGATAAATTCAATATATATTATATATGTGTGTATATATTATATGTTTTTTTTTTAAATTTATATACACCCAACTCTTTTTTTACACGGTCTTTTTTTACACGATTTTGAAATAACACGATCCACAAAAAAAGAACAAACCTTTTTTTATACGAAATATTTGGTTTAACACGATTTTCAAAAACAAAAAAAATTCTTATTAATTTTTTTTATGTACTACTCGGGGAATACCCAAATTTTATTATATGATGTATAATCAAGAAACTGAAGTCGCATTTTCTATTTTTCTATTTAAATTTTATTGTTGTGTTCAGTTCGTGGAAAAATTATGTTTTAAATATTTATTCTTTTTTTGCACGGTTTTTTAGAACAACTTATGGTTAATTTTTCTATTTTACACGGTTTTTTAAAATTGTTGAACACATCCTCAATTTTAGTATGGTTAGCATGTCTTTTTTTACACGATTTTAGTTCGAACGTATCTACCGTGTAAAAAAAGAGTTGGGTGTATATAATATATATTATATATATAAATTTAAAAAAAAAACATATAAGACACACATATATTATATATATGTTATTTATCATATATGTGTATTATATGTGTATATCTAATTATATGTATATAATCATGAATAAATTTGATTGAGAAGAATTGTCTGAGAATAATTGTTGAGTTAAGCAGAATTGTGCTTGAAGAATCAGCCTACAACGATGTATTAGAGAGAAAATTAATTATTATATTTAGTGAATTACAACAGCTTGCGCTAGGAAATTTTTTTTATTCTAATTTTTATAAATATTTTTCAAGAGTTTTATGGTAGTGGATCCCCTTATATTCTAAATTTAGAAATTAGACTCTAAATTCTAACTCTAAATCGAAAATCCACTGCATTTTTATTAAAATTGCCATATAATAATACGTTGAGGGTTACTCGTAAGCAAATTGTTTTGTGAAAATTGTGAACCATGCGACGAATACATCGCAATCAAAATTAGACAATTTTGATTGCTTTGTAATTCATCAAAAACATATTTCTTGCTTATGCATCTTTTCTGAGTTGATTTGAAAACTTCTTTATTTTTAACACTATTTTATATATGGGTGAATTTTTCAGAAGGCTGATTTTTCATGCATCATAAAGGCAAAGCGCTATATTGCTTAAATTGTTCTTTAAGCAATATAGCGCTTTGCCTTTATGATGCATTTATGATGGAAATGATAAATTAGATGGAACTGACATTCTCTTCATTGTAAAACAAACAAAGGACTACAACTTCATTGGAAAATTATTTTATTGAAAAAATTAATGAAAAATACCGTATATCTTCTATATTTATAAAAAAATAATGTATGTGTGTTTGTCCCTTATGCATTACTACACCATTCATCCGATCGGCATGAACCCTTTGGGAGTGCACTCCCGGGATGGTTATAGGTTTTAGGATCCGGACTAGAACCAGGACTGGGACATGAAGAAGGTCTGGGACCTGGATCAAACCATGACCAGGACCTGGTCCAGGACTAGAATAGGGAGAAAGACCAAAACCGTGATTGGGGCGTGACAAAAACCTGGGACCTAAACCATGACTAGAATCGGGACCAAGAATAGGACCAGGACCAACATCGGGATCAGGAAAAGAATATCAGACTAAAATAATATTACATTTTGTACTTTGTGTTGGAGGACTAAATTATTTTAAGGACAATTATAAAAGCTGACACAATGTAAATTGAATGGTATCATAATGATTTTCCGTGAATTTCCTTTCTTCTAAGATCGCAGCAACGTGCGGCGGGTTGGCTAGTATTATATACAATCTTATCTTATAAAAAAAAAATGATATAAATTATTATAATTACTTCTGCTAATTTGTAAAAATCCCGAAATTCATTTTGTTAATAAACAATTTTTCGAGGTGATAATATTTCCATAATTTATTTAATATTGACATAAAAGCGTTCCTCTTGATTTAAACTAAAAATCAGCTTCTCCTTGCCTTTATTGGAAGTATTAAAATATATAACTTTAACTTATAATTTAATCACATGTAATATTTCTTACAGCTTGTATTCATAATTTGTTTGAACATTTTACGCGTTGGTTTGAACATTTCCATTAGCCGCCCTGTAATAAAAATTTGAGAATAATTCGCATATTTTTAATACATGGCGGCTATTGAAGGTAATATTTGATTATTTATTTCAATAGAAAGCAGATTTTTCTATTGCTGGCAACGTAAAAGTTATAATAGGTTTATACCATTTCAGTTTCAAAATGAGAATAGTAAACTTCAAAGTGGAATAGTAAACTTCAATATAAGAATACCAAATTTCAATTTGAGAATAATAAAATTCAATATAACAATAGTAAATTTCAATTGGAGAAATTTTATTTTGATTTAAAACAATCAATTTTGATACAAAATATTTAAAATTCAATTTATTAATATTGCATATTTTCTAAGTTAAGAGCTGCAGAGCATTTTCTTTAAATGCTTGCGATGCAATTGGCTCATATTGTTGGTGTAATTGTCTGCAGACCTTCTTCCATAAGGCTTTCTATACAAACACATATTAACAATTGCAATTCTGCTGTTTAATTTAAACAATTTGTAGAAAATCAGACTTACAATTCTTATTGAAATTTACTATTCTCATATTCAAATTTACTATTTTAATATTGAAGTTTACTATTCCACTTTGAAGTTTACTATTCTCATTTTGAGGGTTACTATTCTCATTTTGAAACTAAAACGATGAAAAAGCAATATTTGCATTGTCACCTTAAAACTCAGTTGTATCTTCACACCCAGTTGATGTTGATCTTGACGTTGGCAAATCCATAAATTCACTACAGACAGCGTGATCTACATATAAAATTACAAAAACCTAAATAAAGTTTTTCTGTTTAAGTAGAAACGTTACCTTCTGAGTTGCACAAATTTCCTTAAAAATATCAAATTTTCTGTAGCTTTGGCTATCTAGTTCTAATCTGCACCACTGCTGCCATTTACCCTGATGTTGCCATTTATCCTGTCTTTCTCCAAGATGAAATAACTGCAGAAACTAATTAATTGTAGGTATAAACTTTAAATATTTTACGGTACCTGTTTTTTTTTCATTTTATTACCTATATTTTGCTAAATATTTTGCTTGAATATAATGGAGTTTATGCTTTTAATTTTCTACAATTATTATTTAACTAAAATTAGTTTACATTAAAAATAATTTCAATTCCTTCCATACACTAACGGAATTTCACGTTTCTCAATTTCAAAGTTTGATATTTGTCATTTGTAATTTCTTAATTTTTCATAAGTTCATCATATAAAAATTTTTGACAGCGAATTTCGTTAACTACAAAAATTTCAAAAGTTTTCTTAATTTCCATTAAACTCATTATGGTTAGGCTTATATTATACATATTTCAATATGATATTAATACAGAGTTTGGTGATTAAGGATTTATTTAATATTGAAAAGTTTTTAGAAAATTAATAAATAAAATAGACAAATTAATACAAAAAACGTATAATTTGGTGCGACGTGTTTTATATTGTACACTATTTATTGAACTCAGCGATATTGTAGTACATATTTGATATATCGCATATGATACAATTTTTCAAATAAAAAAATATTTTCCACAACATTCAATTAACCCCAAATACAAAATAATGTCAAATAGGATTTTCTAGAAAGTAAATAAAAATTTATTGCGCAATATAAACTAAGCACACGTATTATAACCATACAGATACTGAACAAAATACAAAAATTAAATTATAAGATCATTAAATTTTTAGCAATATATAAAAAAATTGCGGATAAAAAATTTATGGACAGAGTTAAAAAAACAGATAAAATTTATTACTTACCAGTATTTCTCGTAGATACCATAAAGGTAAAAGGATTATTATCCTCTTTTCGAGTATACACAGAAAAAAAGGGAAAGAGGTCTTAAACAGAGATGAAAGTAATCGCAAGAACAAAAAGAGTTGAATAATATGTTTTATTCTCGAGTAGTCATCCACATGAAAAATAAAGAAAATAGAGATGAAAACATCTTATTTGAGTTCTAGACTAAAAAGCGACAATGAATCGTCTGTATAAGGTCATTAGTTTGTGGTAGAATATAGAAATATAATCGAAATTTTGAATAACTTTTTCTCTTTCACGAGAAGTATAAATGTAATCTAGTTTACTTAATAAATATATTTGAAAAGTTAAACTTTCTTTTTTCTGTAATATGGGCCCCAAAATACAGTCTGATTTTAAAAAAATAGTTAATATCTATTTTTCTACAAACATATATATATATATATATATATATATATATATATATATATATATATATATATATATATATATATATATATATATATATATATATATATATATATATATCTTTGTAGAGTATAAAGTCTAAAATAAATCTATTATTGCTCAATCGTTTTTCCGATTATTCCCATTATCATTGGAAAAATTAATAGAATTTGAACTAAACAGAAAAGTTGTTTTACTGGGAATAATTTCTTTCAAAAATTATTTACAATAAACCAATTTTTCAGTCACATTTTAACAAGCAATATTCACCACTTCTATTTTTAGGAAATTCAGCTTTTTTATGCTTCCTTGTTACGCGTTATTTATTTTTTTAACAACTGTCAAAGCACTTGGTAAGTTGTTAATCTCTGAATAGGGCTATAAAAAAATGTAACTGGACTCCAAATGTTGCCGGAGTTTTTAATTAAATCTTAAAACACGCATTGTAATTTGTTAATTAAATCTTAAAACACGCATTTTTTCAAAAATAATTGTAGGTCGTGTTTGTATCCAATTTATTTATTTGTTACGATATATAAAATATTATATTCTTGCAACTTTGTGCATCTTTTCAGTTTTAACGTAGCAATCAATCTATACTTCTAAATATAGTGGTAAAATTTATATTATAATATAATCTCTTTTCTTTAAGTAATATCATAGATATAAGAATATAGTTTTTCAAATATAATTGTAGGTAAATAATTGTAAGTAATACCATAGATATAAGAATATATTTTTTTAAAAATTATAAGATATGTCACGCAGAACATCGCTTTTTTTACCTTTCATCCACCAAAGAGATCCACGCTTCGACAAATAATGTATTCATTTTTGTTGTTATTGTCCTCAATAAAATTTGAAAAGAAATGCACAATCTCATTAAAGCCAATTATTAATGTATATGAACAATATACACCCATACCTCAATTTCAACTGTATTATATTAACATGGCTTCGGTTTCTAAATTTGCAGAAAAAAACAAATTATTGAAAACACTCGTTTCATAAACTCGTATAAATTTTTTTTTGTTTTTATTTCGCACGGTACAGTATTATTTTGTGTTTATAATTTTATTAAATGAATTTTTTTTTTTATTTCGTATGAAATATTTTTATTTTATGTTTATGTTTATAATTTTATTAAATCAATTTATTTAGAACCAATCGCCGTTTTTTTCATTAAATGTTTGCCGCTTTTTACACGGTTATTCTGAACATATCTAAGACTTTTTTCATATTCTTTGTTTCGATTTACACGGTTTAAAGGAAAGAACCAATGGATTCTGTAATAAATTTTGGCTAGCCAGTGCGATTGGTGACAAAATTGAAATGGAGCTAGCCAGTGCGATTGGTGACAAAATTGAAATTTTGATCTTGCTGTACCAAAAGCATTCTTCCGCGTACTCTTGATAATTAAATTTTAAAAATTATATATACTCGAAATAATTCGAGTGGCAACAAATTAAAGTATCCTCTGTCATATTTGCAAATTATCAGGGAAGCAGATTTTATGTTACTTCTCCAAATGCATGAGAATGCTAGTATTAGCATTTGGAGAAGTAACATTACGTTACTTCTCCAAATGCATGAGAATGCTCCAAATGCATGAGAATGCTAGTATTAGCATTTCTTCAGTTTTTGGTCGTTCCTAATACGGATTACGGTAAATTAAAGCGGAAAAATCTAGAAAAATATAGTGATAAAAACTAAATTTTAGTTTATGTGAATATTAGCTACTTTAATTTATTGGCCCAAGATTTATGCAAATTATACAGGATTTCCCGGGAAAATTATACAGGGTTGGGATGCTACCTATTTAGAAGTCATTCCTTGATTAATGTTGAAAAATTTTATAGGATTGGGAAGGGTCTATTTAAAACACCGACTGAGCTACGGCATGTTTTTGAAAAATCCTTAAGATAGGTAAGCTTAAGCTACATACAAATATTAAATCATAACTCCTATAATTGATTTACTTTTATTTTGGTATTAGCGCTATTTCCATCTATGCTGAGTTAATTGCTTTTAAATTCATTAAGTTTTTTATTTGGATTTTGGAAAATGCCCCTTTTCCTAAATTTTGCGGGATAAAAATTTTAGTTTGTATTTCAATTTTATTATTAATTTTATGCCATTAATATTATCAATTAACCATTAATCTTGCTAAAAATTAAAATTTAATATTAAAACCAATGAAAAAACCATATATGAAGCGATTTTTCTTAACACAGTTCGTAAATAAAGAGCGCTAAATGATTCTTCATCGTATTTTTATTAATAGATATTATTTTAAATTTGGTGAAACTTTTCAGTAGTTGATGAACATTTAGGACAGAATATGGTTCCTGAACCATATTCTGTCCTGTTCTTCAACTACTGAAAAGTTTCACCAAATTTAATCAAAAAATCGTTACAAAATTTATCGAAACCAGTTCAGTTCAAGAACAATAATTTTTTTTTAAAAATACGTGTTCCTGAAGACCCAAACACATCAATTCGTCTTCTTTCGCAATAATTGCACATTAAACCAATCAATATTTTGCATGAGTATCTTCATCTAAAGGCTTACAAGAACCAGTTAAGTCAAGAATTGAATCCAAGTGACCATAAATTACAATGCGAGTTTTTCAATTGCAAAAGAAGAAGAAATTGAAGATTTTTTTGACAAAATCAGGTTTATCAACTGAAAGCTATGCAACCTAAAAGTGAACTGCTTGGTGTGGTTTATGGGCTGGAGTAGTGAAAGTGGTCCATCCTTCTTTGAAAAACCAGCTGGAAATATTACAGTGAATGGAGACCGTTATTCAATGCGGATTAATAACTTTTTATGGCAGGAATTCCAATCTATTAATGATACGTTATTTGGTAATCGAATAATTTCATGAAGAACAGAAGTAAGTTGGCCGCCTATTAATGATACGTTATTTGGTAATCAAATAATTTCATGAAGAACAGAAGTAAGTTGGTCGTTATTTGACTCCATTGGACCTTTTCCTATTAGTTTTTTTGAAGAGTTAAATTTGAGGTAACGATTCTCAAAAAAATCAGCAGCCTAAAGACACCATAAGCGACCACTTAAACTATGCCTCAAGTATTCAAAAATGTTATTGAAAATTTTACTAAGAGAATGCTGACTTGCTTTTCATTGTTTTTCATTATTAACTGCAACATATCTACTTTCCATAAAGAGTATCGAAAGAATTCCAATAATGTATGTGTTTTATTAAGAAATTCGTTCTTCTTTAATAGTTAATTGCCTTGGACGATTAACTATTAAAGAAGAACGAATTTCTTTAATAATTAATTGCCTTGGACGCCCAAGGTAATTAACTGTTAAAGAAGAAAGAATTTCTTAATACAACACATAATTCTTTATTGTCAATGAACAAATATTATTAGAGTCCGTAATCAATTTTAACTTAATTAGACTGAAAATTGAAAAATAACTGCAGTCCCGAAATGTTTTGAACATAATTTTAGGTATTAAAAGTATGAACCTATATTTTACCTAAGTTAAAATTATACAATTTTTTATAATGATATACGTATTTACATAACAAATATATCTTTAATGTAATTATTACATTATTTTTATGTGTTCCCTTATCTGATGATTTTTCATATTTCTTTGAAAATATTACAAGTGTCCGAATATTTTTGTAAAAACAATATATAGATTTTTTTTTACTCTTTACACAAAGTTCCGCAGTGACAAGAAGAGAAATAGTTTCAATAATATTTCACTGGACTATTAGGCGTGAAAAAGTTGTAAAATCTGTGAGTGCATGCTTGGAAAAAATTATTTACAGAAAATTTCTAATAAAAAAATGTTTATCTAGGAATTTAAAACAAGTAAGCATTTCTATTGGAACTTTTATTGCATTATACCTACCTAAATAAAGTTTCTCATTTTAAAAATGATAAATAAACAAATCGTTGTAAATCTACTTTAACCCTTAATCTTGGACCTTGAACCACTTATCAACCCTTTAATCTGTAGCGCAAAGTTTTATTTTATACTTTCTGTTGTACGTAGAGTTGGGTATTTCCCGACAAAATCTCATTCTCGAGATTCGGGATTTCTCGAAATGATGAAAATTTTAATTCTCGAGATTCGGGATTTCCCGAAACGAATTTTCGAGAATTCTCAAGAATTCGGGAAAATTTAAAAAACCTGTAAAAAATCCTAAAATCAGTTTAAATAAAGAAATTAGAAAAAAATATGATTCTTTTTATTTAACGCGTTGACGACCATAGGACACATATATGTTTTCTCCATAAACCGCAGGACGCACATATGCGTCGGTGTAAAAGAAAATTTAAAAGGTAGAAAATACAATGTATTTCTTGCATGGAAAAATAGAACTTTGTTCTATAAACCGACGACGCATATATGCGTCATACTATCTCTAACGTCACAACCCCCACAAAACACATAATTAAATCATTTATTCTACCATTGAACTTCTATAAACTTATTTCGTGGAAATTTGTCATCTGGTTTGTGGCCAACCCTAGCCTAAGCACCTCGGTCGTGAACGTGTTAATTAGTAAAACAAAAATAGTTCAAAACATTATTATTAAAATAGAATATAGTATTAAAACAAAAATAATACATATTAAATTTTTAAAAAATAGTTTTTTCAATGAATACTTGATGAAAAAACTCCAAGTAAGAAAAGTCAAATCTTATACCTATTTATTTCAAAAAAATTATCATTGAATTTGTAAAAAAAAAAGTTTTTTCAATGAGTACTTGATTTAAAATATTTAAAAAACAAAAACTCGATTTCTCGAGAATTTTAAAAAAATTCTCGAGATTCGGGATTTCCCGAAATGTTAAAAATTTAAATTCTCGAGATTCGGGATGGAAAATCTCGAAAATTTCCCGAGAATTCCCGTCGGGTAATTCTCGAAGCCCAACTCTAGTTGTACGGTATTAATCGTAGCCGACTAATTAACTGTACACAATTCAGTGTGGATAATTCACTGTACACAATTCAGTGTGGAAGTTGAGTGTGGGCAATTCACTTTGTTAAAAAATTCGCGAATGCGAAATATCCATTGTGGCTGGCCCAGAGTGAATTATCCCTATAGTGAATTGTCGCTACAGTGAATTGTCACCACAGTGAATTGTCCCCACAATGAAATGTCTCCACAATGAATTGTTCCCACAGTGAATTTTCATCACAGTAACCACAGTGAATTGTACACAGTGAAATGTTCACATTTAATTAGCCTAGCTACACCCTGCAAATATATGTACAGTAGCAAATTAATAGATAAATAATTTAAAAGAAAATACTAAAAGTACAAACAATTTCTTCTCCCTTTTTAATTCATTTGGAAAACATTGCCAGTTCAGTTTAAAAAATCATTTATCATTGCTGTAACGCAAAATATAATAAAAATTGTATTGAAATAATATTACTTCTAATATAAAATATATCAACAAATTTAAGGATACTATAGTCCTTAAATTTGTTTGGTATATAAAAAATTATTCTTACAATGAGTGAGAATCAGATGCTTAAATATTAAACCAATTATTTCCGAAAATTTACAAAAAAAGTTGAAAGTGATTGAATTGGAATGAAAGTAAAACTTAAAAGGTGTTTGAAAATTAGTGGTAACGATTTTTTTTATTTAATCTGTAATAGTGCCAGCATACTATTTTGAATTTTGTGATTAGAACTGTATCTATCTTCTGTCATAAAGTTAAGGGTTTTCTTAAAATTATTATTCAACTGTTTGTCTATTCTTTATATAACATAAAATTGAAACAAAAAATTAATATTAATTCAACTCAAAAAACCAAAAATGGGATTGTTTGAGTTGAACTTTGTGTTTGTCTGACCATATGAACATCTATATTATTTTAACTCAGATTAGAGGACTAATTATATCCGGACCTAGATTCTAGTAATTTTCTATAATAAGAATATTTAAATTAATCAAGATCGTGTGTAAGATAAATTAAATCAGAATAAAGGAAACTGTTTCAAATTGAAAAAACCAAATTATTTTTAGAGATTTCACTTAGCAACCCCATTAATTTTCGCCAAGCTTGCTTAATTTTCGCCAAGCTTGTTAATTTGAATTTTTTAATTGTTTTTTAAAAAATCATTATAAAAATCAAAATTATAAATTAAAAAAATATGTAAGAAAGTTTTTTAAAAAAATGCTTTTTCAAAATAAAACTAGCCCCCTAGAAAGTAGATAATAAAATTGGTGGTAAATCTTGAGCATCTAGAACTGTTATAAAATAAATGAAAATTGCCACAATATTGTTGATGGAAATCTGGAATATTTGAGGCTTAAAAAAATGGCAAACAATAAAAGAACCACGCTAAACATTTGATTGTCTATATTTAGAATATTTGAGAGAGTAAAAGAACAAGAAATGCTTCGCGTGATTCCTTGTTAATACAAAATTATTTTGAAAGTGTTTAAATCGACTTAATGACAAACATATAAGTCCATATTTAAAATTCACTATTTTTTTAATAGAAAATTTTTTATAGTAATATGGAATTTTCATAAATATAAAACGCAATAACCTTAAATATATCTGACTCATTTTATCTTTTTCCTTGGAAATTGAACCCGAACCCGAACCGCCAAAATATATTCTTCAGAACCCGAACCGCCAAAATATATTCTTTTGAACCCGATCCTGAACTTGAACCCAAAATTTTTCAGATTCGCATCCTTGATTTCAATTTAAAAAATATATGTAATATTTTATTTATTTACCTTTTTTCATTCATTTTGTTGGTTCTGCATCACGCTAAGAGTGAGGTAAAATGATAAGAGCCTACATTTTCACTAAAATTTAATCCGTTTTAGTTGGGAAATAATGTTGATTATATTATTTTCATACTACGAAATTCTTAAACGGTTGCCTTAAAAGAAAATTCCTAATTAAATTTTCAATTATAGTAAGAATTGAAAAATAAATTTTGCCAGATTTATTTATTTCATATTTCCTAAATTTCACAAATAAAAAGCCTTTTATGTACACAGAAAATTTTGTATATTCTTTATTTGTGTTTATTTATTAGAAATATATCGCCGAGCACGCTACGAGCATTTCCGAGCATATAGAAAATAAATATAAAACGCAATAATTATGAGCAAATGCATTTTTCAATGTTTTCTTTTTCTCTATAAAGGCTACATTTCAGAATCAAAATTCTCTGTGAAAAGACTACATAGAAAATGGAGCTGGGCTAAGCTAAGCCAAAAAATTTTAAGTAAAAAATATATTTGTTGCCAAAATTATATTCAAATATAAATCTTTGTATAGTGCATTAGTTTGTGATGAAACACGTAATTTTATTTTGGTTGTCTCACAATTGGTTATAAACGTTTACACAAAATTAACAAGAGTTAATTTTAATAGAAACCAGTGTTTCACCAAAAATTAGTTAAATATTTTACGGCTAAATTAAAACTTCCTAGAAAAAATAGATTACTTAAAGTAATATTTTCCTATAATATTAACAGTATTATTAAAACATTTGGAAATATTTTGGTTGCACTGGTATATTACCATTTTGAAATATGTATAAGTATTATGTTGTAAATTAAATTAAATTTTTACTAAAATAATTCTACATTTGACTTAATAATAAAATCTGAGCGCGGGAGCCAAAAATTTTAAACCAAGACAACAGCTTTTAGATACTCTTTCGTTTAGTTTATAGTTCTGATCGTAAATCGGTTAAACACAGTTCAAGTCTGAACTATGTGCATAAAATATTTATAAAACAAAAGCCTCGCATAAAACAAAAGAAAAAAAATGAAAATGAAAAGTGAAAATATTCTAAAGAAAAATTTAACTTAAAATATATTATTTTTCATTGTAATGGACGAGTGAACTCTTATATTTTTTATACAAATTTAGAAAAGTATAGTTCTTTCCCTACCAAAAAGTAAATTAAAAAATATTTTTTAACTTACAGTTTGTATGTTATAAATTTGATTAAATGACTTATGTTATATTGTTGTTTTTAATTTAAAAAAATTAAAAAAAAGATCATTTGCAAAATTGTATATAAACTAAAAATCACAAAATATGAATGAGTTCAATATGTTAGGCAAAGAAAATTGTCGAATGCAGAATTGAAATTGTATTCATATGTAAATATTGTACATTTTTATTGATTTAAATTTCATTTGTACATTTAATAATTTACGTTTTCTTAAAATTATTCAAATTTAATATACACATAAAAACAAATTTTTTGCTTGAATTGTGTTTTAATTAATAAAGAGTGTGGTAAAAATATTAATAAGAAAACCATTAGATATTTTTTATAGTATTATAGTATGCAAAATCTGCATCTTGTTGCTTTTGGTTTTGTTTATTTTCTAATTTGAGATTAGTGTGATATTTTAATATTTTTCCACAAATCGGAACTTCGTGTCAAAAAATATCGATACTTTACCGGCAAAATGTATGTATTATCAAAATTTATCTTTCAGTATTTTATTCTATTATTATGTATCCCAATAAATTCCTTATTTCTGTATAATAACTTGATTACTTTTTTGATAGCACCATGAAAAGTGGACCAAAACATAGCGCTAAATCCAAGTTAGTCTAAGTTTTTACTTTATTTCTATTCCAGGTATTTTTTATTAAAAGTATTTGCCAGTATTTTACCTAATTATGTATAAGTTAAAATTCCAAATTATTTCAAAATTATTTTTACCTAATAAATACTTCTTTAAAAGTAATCATTGCTTTCTTTTACGTTGAAATTTATCTGTTGGTTTTTCATATTTCTTTGAAAATATTACAATCGTCCCATTACTTTCTTGGCTAACTGTATTAGGATATAAATATAGCACAGCACTTGTAAAAGTCTGATTGATTAATGCGTAATTTAAATTGATTTTAAACAGATAAGTTTTAAAGATAAGAAGTAAAAATTCTATCTAGGCTATCTTAAAAAATATTGAAGACCGGTTTTTGACAAGGAACTTATTGCACGTTAATAAAATATAATCTTTACATGTATTATATTATTATATATATAATATTACTACATTTACCTATACATATCTTAAAAACTATTGTTAGTATATTTAGTACTGATAAGAAACATCTGAGGGATCTACAGATTTAAAGAAATACAGCTTAAATCTTATTCAATTTTATTTTTCTTGAAAATTTGTAGTATTTGCAAATAAATAGGAATTACTAACATATTAAGTAAAATGAAACCAAAGTAATAATTACATTTAATACATAATACGTAATTCAATTGGTGCAATACATAATCAGTCCTGGAACTAAGGCGTACTAAAATTTAATCATATTTAGTTTTGTATTATAATAAATTGCTACGTAATTACGATGTCGACTTATCGGTGAGAATAATCGTCTTAAGAGTTGACCAAGTATACTGTTGCAGTAAGAAATTTTAAATAAACAACCAACTTTTGTTAATAATTTTATCGTTACACATTAAGTACATATATGCTTTTTTTGAAATGGAAATAATTTATTTTTATAAAGTTGAATAATGAACATGAATTTATTCAACTCTTTATCTATCAATTTGTCACATATATATTACATTAAAATTTGTGTTTATTTTTAACACTTCATGAAAAGTTAATACAATTTTAATACAAAAAAAAGAGAAATAATGTTAATTGATAAGGATATCAAAATCGCGATAAAAATTAAACAAATACATTATAAAAGCATGTTATTGAACATAAACAGACTTAGTAAAAATTTATTAATTCTTGAAATCAGTTGAATAAAAAAATTTTTTTGAACGGAATTCTGTAAATTAGTTAAAAAAAATTATAGAATTATACTGCTATTCGTAAATCAGTAATTTATCAAAATTGGTGCTGTTTATTCTGGTAAGAAAATTTTATTCATTTTATATTCAAATTAATCCTATTTATATAGCCTTTTTCCAAAATTTTATTAAGTTATAATTAAGAAAAACATAGTTGTTTAAAAGCCTTTTACTCAAGTTCATATTCAATTCATTTCGAATTGAAAATGAACAGCGAAGGTAAACTGCCAATTACTCTGAGGTTTTTAGCTACAGAAAAATGTTACATGGAGCTGGACTACAATTCCAAATTGTTAGAATCATTTCTGTCCATAGCTATTAGATTAGGTTGATGCAAAAATTCTGTCGTACTTTGATACCTGCAGATAATTTCACCTCTCAGGTCAATGGTAAAAGGTAGAATGTATTATGTGGGGTCTTATTATTTGCAATACCAATTGTGCGATATAAAAGAATTACTTTCAACCATCAATGAGAACACCTACAATAATCAACTTAATAAATTGAATGCAGCTATCACGGAAAAGCGGCCAGTATTAGTAAACAGAAAAGGAATTGTGTTCCACCAAGATAATTCAAGACCACACACTGCACTATTGACGCAACAAAAATTGAATGAGCTTGGATGGGAAGTTCTAAGTCACCCACCATATTCACCTATATGGTTTTATATAGGTGAATATATGGACATATATGGACTATATGGACATTGCACCGTCAGTTCACTATCTATTCAGATCCTTGCAGAACTCTCTCACAGGAAAAAAATTTACTTCTTTCGAAGCTGTCTCCAAGGCAGTTGCTGAATATTTTGTGTCGAAAGATGAGGATTTCTACGCTAGTGGAACCGACAAGTAGCTTGAAAGATGGCAACGAGGGGTTACCAATAATGGAAATTATATAATTGATTAATATATAAATAAACCTTTTGAAAACTGATTCAAATATTTTCTTAAAAATACGACAGAATTTTTGCATCAACTAGAAGAGTCAAGTGTCAGGCTATTTATAAAAATTTAAAAAATACGATTTTAAAAGTAAATTTCAATATTAATTTTTAAATTAAAATGTTTTTTATAAAACATAACAAAAAATGTAAGTCAATACATAATTGATCCTTCCCTTATGTAATCAACTATACTGTGCACGGCTACCTCCAAAGTATCTTTTAATGTATAGACTATGGACAGTTTTTTTTTCTAAATTTTTTGTTTGTCTTATTTTCACATCCAATATTTCAACATTTTTTTTACACTAAAATATCGCAATTGACAATGACGATGATGAAATTGGTCACTGATTGTGGATTTCTATTTGAAAAAATAGATCTTCTATCAATTGTGTTTTCTATTAGTTGAGATTGAAAATATTCTGTTTCAGTAATATGTTTTTCTTCTTTTATTTTTTGGCTAAAGGTATCCTCCAAACTTTTTCAACAATTCGTGCTTCACTTAAAATTCTGTTTGCCACACAAATATGCCCTCCATAAAATTAGTTTATAGATGAGGATGTAAAACAAAGCCTACAAAGTTCTGCATAAATACAAGTTGAACACACATAGCATAATGTATTTCTGAACAGACGAAGTTATATTTGCTATGCAAAAAGTTCTTTCACATGAGAATAAGTAATTACTTCGAAAAACTGCAAATGTATTATGAATTGCTCTTGCTGCAAATGTATTTTAGAGAAATCTTTCGTTTGCGGCAAATGTATTACACTTACACATTACAATTTATTAAATAATATAAGCCTTTCTATAATGTTAGCGTAAAACTAAAATTATTTTATAGTTAAGAGTTGTAGTCGATTAGTTACGAGTTGTAGGGGATTTTTTATTAAACTCATATTATTTCTTTATAAAATTTATTAAAACAGCCAATATGGGATTTTTTGATGATCCTATTGATTATAAATTATTAAATTTTATTTTATAGAAAAGAAAAATATCGATTTTCTTAGTAAAATGCCCATTGCCAGTTGCAACGAGGGCAGATTGATAATTACGTGTAAAATTTTATGTATGCAAATATTTTTTACAACTAACAGTAACTCTTTATTAGTTTTTTTTATATACATATATTATAAAAAATAAAAAAAATTAATGACTACAATGAGCCTGATTAGCTGCAACTCGAAGCTCAAATCCCGCTTAATGGTGCTGCAAGCTAAAATTAATTAATTTTCAGCACACAACCTATTTCGTATTTTATTTTTTAACTCTGTTAAAACCGAAAAACTAGCCTCACACACAACTTCTTCCATTTTCATTGTGGAATCCACAGAAAGCTCTATTTTTTTTAATTTAATATTTATGCTAACAAAATGAAAGGTCTGTAATAACTACTCACAGTGATCAATTGTTTACAAATAGTAAAGGCTTGCTGCGCAAATTACAAACATTTTCTATGCCAAATTTCAAATTTTGTATAGTAGCAGAAGCAGTAGAATCTCTAAACCTAGATATAGGTCGGACTTCGACTTATGCAATAATTTACAATTTGTCATAAAGACCAAGTGTCTGAAAGGCCAGTAAATCATCTAAAAAGTGAACTCGAATGAAAAGTTTATTTCATTTATGTCAACTAAACAAGAATTCACTCTTAATGAAGATAAAGTTGCCAAAAATTTAATGTAAATTTTAAGCCACATTATTCAATTGGTGGTTGGATTTTAAATGTTTTTGACACAATCTCCTTCCATCCACAAAACTTTTACACTAATTTTTCTGGAAGAAGCCTGAAACGATGCTAAGTTAATAAAAGTTTTATTTATTAATATTTGTATCTTTTGTTGTAGCTTTGTGTTTAGCATGACACTTGAACTAATAAACAATAAACTTTCGATTTTCCTTTTTATTATTTATTATTGTCTTCACCAGCAATAAATTTTTGTTTTGGTTGGTTGTTTATTTAAAATTTGTTGCAGTAACAAGTTTTAAATAAACAACCAACTTTTGTTAATAATTTTATCGTTACACATTAAGTACATAATATGCTTTTTTTGAAATGGAAATAATTTATTTTTATAAAGTTGAATAATGAACATGAATTTATTCAACTCTTTATCTATCAATTTGTCACATATATATTACATTAAAATTTGTGTTTATTTTTAACACTTCTTGAAAAGTTAATACAATTTTAATACAAAAAAATGAGAAATAATGTTAATTGATAGGGATATCAATATCGCACAGAAAGCTCTATTAGTTTTAACTTAATATTTATGCTAACAAAATGAAAGGTCTGTAATAACTACTCGACGTGATCAATTGTTTACAAATAATAAAGGCTTGCAGCGCAAATTAAAAACATTTTCTATGCTAAATTTTAAGTTTTGTACAGTAGCAGTAGAATCTCTAAACCTAGATATAGGTCGGCCTTCGACTTATGCAATAATTTACAATTTGTCATAAAGACCAAGTCTCTGAAAGGCCAGTAAATCATCTAAAAAGTGAACTCTAATGAAAAGTTTATTTCATTTATGTCAACTAAACAAGAATTCACTCTTAATGAAGATAAAGTTGCCAAAAATTTAATGTAAATTTCAAGCCACATTATTCAATTGGCGGTTGGGTTTTAAATGTTTTTGACACAATCTCCTTCCATCCACAAAACTTTTACACTAATTTTTTTGGAAGAAGCCTGAAACGATGCTAAGTTAATAAAAGTTTTATTTAATAATATTTGTATCTTTTGCTGTAGCTTTGTGTTTAGCATGACACTTGAACTGATAAACAATAAACTTTCGATTTTCCTTTTTATTATTCATTCTTGTCATCACCAGCAATAAATTTTTGTTTTGGTTGGTTGTTTATTTAAAATTTGTTGCAGTAACAAGTTTTAAATAAACAACCAACTTTTGTTAATAATTTTATCGTTACACATTAAGTACATATGTATATGCTTTTTTTTGAAATGGAAATAAATTATTTTTATAAAGTTGAATAATGAACATGAATTTATTCAAATCTTTATCTATCAATTTGTCACATATATATTACATTAAAATTTGTGTTTATTTTTAACACTTCTTGAAAAGCTAATACAATTTTAATACAAAAAAAAAGAGAAATAATGTTAATTGATAAGGATATCAAAATCGCGATTAAAATTAAACAAATACATTATAAAAGCATGTAATTGAACATAAACAGACTTAGTAAAAATTTATTAATTCTTGAAATCAGTTGAATAAAAAAATTCTTTTGAACGGAATTTTGTAAATTAGTTAAAAAAAATTATAGAATTATACTGCTATTCGTAAATCAGTAATTTATCAAAATTGGTGCTGTTTATTCTGGTAAGAAAATTTTATTCATTTTATATTCAAATTAATCCTATTTATATAGCTTTTTTCCAAAATTTTATTAAGTTATAATTAACAAAAACATAGTTGTTTAAAAGCCTTTTACTCAAGTTCATATTCAATCCATTTCGAATTGAAAATGAACAGCGAAGGTAAACTGCCAATTATTCTGAGGTTTTTAGCTACAGAAAAATGTTAGATGGAGCTGGACTACAATTCCAAATTGTTAGAATCATTTCTGTCCATAGCTATTAGATTAGGTTGATGCAAAAATTCTGTCGTACTTTGATACCTGCAGATAATTTCACCTCTCAGGTCAATGGTAAAAGGTAGAATGTATTATGTGGGGTCTTATTATTTGCAATACCAATTGTGTGATATGAAAGAATTACTTTCAACCATCAATGAGAACACCTACTATAAACAACTTAATAAATTGAATGCAGCTATCACGGCAAAGCGGCCAGTATTAGTAAACAGAAAAGGAATTGTGTTCCCACCATATTCACCTAACATTGCACCGTCAGTTCACTATCTATTCAGATCCTTGCAGAACTCTCTCAAAGGAAAAAAATTTACTTCTTTCGAAGCTGTCTCCAAGGCAGTTGCTGAATATTTTGTGTCCAAAGATGAGGATTCTACGCTAGTGGAACCGACAAGTAGCTTGAAAGATGGCAACGAGGGGTTACCAATAATGGAAATTATATAATTGATTAATATATAAATAAACCTTTTGAAAACTGATTCAAATATTTTCTTAAAAATACGACACAATTTTTGCATCAACTAGAAGAGTCAAGTGTCAGGCTATTTATAAAAATTTAAAGAATACGATTTTAAAAGTAAATTTCAATATTAATTTTTAAATTAAAATGTTTTTTATAAAACATAACAAAAAATGTAAGTCAATACATAATTGATCCTTCCCTTATGTAATCAAATATACTGTGCACGGCTACCTCCAAAGTATCTTTTAATGTATAGACTATGGACAGTTTTTTTTTCTAAATTTTTTGTTTGTCTTATTTTCACATCCAATATTTCAACATTTTTTTTACACTAAAATATCGCAATTGACAATGACGATGATGAAATTGGTCACTGATTGTGGATTTCTATTTGAAAAAATAGATCTTCTATCAATTGTGTTTTCTATTAGTTGAGATTGAAAATATTCTGTTTCAGTAATATGTTTTTCTTCTTTTATTTTTTGGCTAAAGGTATCCTCCAAACTTTTTCAACAATTCGTGCTTCACTTAAAATTCTGTTTGCCACACAAATATGCCCTGCATAAAATTAGTTTATAGATGAGGATGTAAAACAAAGCCTACAAAGTTCTGCATAAATACAAGTTGAACACACATAGCATAATGTATTTCTGAACAGACGAAGTTATATTTGCTATGCAAAAAGTTCTTTCACATGAGAATAAGTAATTACTTCGAAAAACTGCAAATGTATTATGAATTGCTCTTGCTGCAAATGTATTTTAGAGAAATCTTTCGTTTGCGGCAAATGTATTACACTTACACATTACAATTTATTAAATAATATAAGCCTTTCTATAATGTTAGCGTAAAACTAAAATTATTTTATAGTTAAGAGTTGTAGTCGATTAGTTACGAGTTGTAGGGGATTTTTTATTAAACTCATATTATTTCTTTATAAAATTTATTAAAACAGCCAATATGGGATTTTTTGATGATCCTATTGATTATAAATTATTAAATTTTATTTTATAGAAAAGAAAAATATCGATTTTCTTAGTAAAATGCCCATTGCCAGTTGCAACGAGGGCAGATTGATAATTACGTGTAAAATTTTATGTATGCAAATATTTTTTACAACTAACAGTAACTCTTTATTAGTTTTTTTTATATACATATATTATAAAAAATAAAAAAAATTAATGACTACAATGAGCCTGATTAGCTGCAACTCGAAGCTCAAATCCCGCTTAATGGTGCTGCAAGCTAAAATTAATTAATTTTCAGCACACAACCTATTTCGTATTTTATTTTTTAACTCTGTTAAAACCGAAAAACTAGCCTCACACACAACTTCTTCCATTTTCATTGTGGAATCCACAGAAAGCTCTATTTTTTTTAATTTAATATTTATGCTAACAAAATGAAAGGTCTGTAATAACTACTCACAGTGATCAATTGTTTACAAATAGTAAAGGCTTGCTGCGCAAATTACAAACATTTTCTATGCCAAATTTCAAATTTTGTATAGTAGCAGAAGCAGTAGAATCTCTAAACCTAGATATAGGTCGGACTTCGACTTATGCAATAATTTACAATTTGTCATAAAGACCAAGTGTCTGAAAGGCCAGTAAATCATCTAAAAAGTGAACTCGAATGAAAAGTTTATTTCATTTATGTCAACTAAACAAGAATTCACTCTTAATGAAGATAAAGTTGCCAAAAATTTAATGTAAATTTTAAGCCACATTATTCAATTGGTGGTTGGATTTTAAATGTTTTTGACACAATCTCCTTCCATCCACAAAACTTTTACACTAATTTTTCTGGAAGAAGCCTGAAACGATGCTAAGTTAATAAAAGTTTTATTTATTAATATTTGTATCTTTTGTTGTAGCTTTGTGTTTAGCATGACACTTGAACTAATAAACAATAAACTTTCGATTTTCCTTTTTATTATTTATTATTGTCTTCACCAGCAATAAATTTTTGTTTTGGTTGGTTGTTTATTTAAAATTTGTTGCAGTAACAAGTTTTAAATAAACAACCAACTTTTGTTAATAATTTTATCGTTACACATTAAGTACATAATATGCTTTTTTTGAAATGGAAATAATTTATTTTTATAAAGTTGAATAATGAACATGAATTTATTCAACTCTTTATCTATCAATTTGTCACATATATATTACATTAAAATTTGTGTTTATTTTTAACACTTCTTGAAAAGTTAATACAATTTTAATACAAAAAAATGAGAAATAATGTTAATTGATAGGGATATCAATATCGCACAGAAAGCTCTATTAGTTTTAACTTAATATTTATGCTAACAAAATGAAAGGTCTGTAATAACTACTCGACGTGATCAATTGTTTACAAATAATAAAGGCTTGCAGCGCAAATTAAAAACATTTTCTATGCTAAATTTTAAGTTTTGTACAGTAGCAGTAGAATCTCTAAACCTAGATATAGGTCGGCCTTCGACTTATGCAATAATTTACAATTTGTCATAAAGACCAAGTCTCTGAAAGGCCAGTAAATCATCTAAAAAGTGAACTCTAATGAAAAGTTTATTTCATTTATGTCAACTAAACAAGAATTCACTCTTAATGAAGATAAAGTTGCCAAAAATTTAATGTAAATTTCAAGCCACATTATTCAATTGGCGGTTGGGTTTTAAATGTTTTTGACACAATCTCCTTCCATCCACAAAACTTTTACACTAATTTTTTTGGAAGAAGCCTGAAACGATGCTAAGTTAATAAAAGTTTTATTTAATAATATTTGTATCTTTTGCTGTAGCTTTGTGTTTAGCATGACACTTGAACTGATAAACAATAAACTTTCGATTTTCCTTTTTATTATTCATTCTTGTCATCACCAGCAATAAATTTTTGTTTTGGTTGGTTGTTTATTTAAAATTTGTTGCAGTAACAAGTTTTAAATAAACAACCAACTTTTGTTAATAATTTTATCGTTACACATTAAGTACATATGTATATGCTTTTTTTTGAAATGGAAATAAATTATTTTTATAAAGTTGAATAATGAACATGAATTTATTCAAATCTTTATCTATCAATTTGTCACATATATATTACATTAAAATTTGTGTTTATTTTTAACACTTCTTGAAAAGCTAATACAATTTTAATACAAAAAAAAAGAGAAATAATGTTAATTGATAAGGATATCAAAATCGCGATTAAAATTAAACAAATACATTATAAAAGCATGTAATTGAACATAAACAGACTTAGTAAAAATTTATTAATTCTTGAAATCAGTTGAATAAAAAAATTCTTTTGAACGGAATTTTGTAAATTAGTTAAAAAAAATTATAGAATTATACTGCTATTCGTAAATCAGTAATTTATCAAAATTGGTGCTGTTTATTCTGGTAAGAAAATTTTATTCATTTTATATTCAAATTAATCCTATTTATATAGCTTTTTTCCAAAATTTTATTAAGTTATAATTAACAAAAACATAGTTGTTTAAAAGCCTTTTACTCAAGTTCATATTCAATCCATTTCGAATTGAAAATGAACAGCGAAGGTAAACTGCCAATTATTCTGAGGTTTTTAGCTACAGAAAAATGTTAGATGGAGCTGGACTACAATTCCAAATTGTTAGAATCATTTCTGTCCATAGCTATTAGATTAGGTTGATGCAAAAATTCTGTCGTACTTTGATACCTGCAGATAATTTCACCTCTCAGGTCAATGGTAAAAGGTAGAATGTATTATGTGGGGTCTTATTATTTGCAATACCAATTGTGTGATATGAAAGAATTACTTTCAACCATCAATGAGAACACCTACTATAAACAACTTAATAAATTGAATGCAGCTATCACGGCAAAGCGGCCAGTATTAGTAAACAGAAAAGGAATTGTGTTCCCACCATATTCACCTAACATTGCACCGTCAGTTCACTATCTATTCAGATCCTTGCAGAACTCTCTCAAAGGAAAAAAATTTACTTCTTTCGAAGCTGTCTCCAAGGCAGTTGCTGAATATTTTGTGTCCAAAGATGAGGATTCTACGCTAGTGGAACCGACAAGTAGCTTGAAAGATGGCAACGAGGGGTTACCAATAATGGAAATTATATAATTGATTAATATATAAATAAACCTTTTGAAAACTGATTCAAATATTTTCTTAAAAATACGACACAATTTTTGCATCAACTAGAAGAGTCAAGTGTCAGGCTATTTATAAAAATTTAAAGAATACGATTTTAAAAGTAAATTTCAATATTAATTTTTAAATTAAAATGTTTTTTATAAAACATTACAAAAAATGTAAGTCAATACATAATTGATCCTTCCCTTATGTAATCAAATATACTGTGCACGGCTACCTCCAAAGTATCTTTTAATGTATAGACTATGGACAGTTTTTTTTCTAAATTTTTTGTTTGTCTTATTTTCACATCCAATATTTCAACATTTTTTTTACACTATTGTAAAATATCGCAATTGACAATGACGATGATGAAATTGGTCACTGATTGTGGATTTCTATTTGAAAAAATGGATCTTCTATCAATTGTGTTTTCTATTAGTTGAGATTGAAAATATTCTGTTTCAGTAATATGTTTTTCTTCTTTTATTTTTTGGCTAAAGGTATCCTCCAAACTTTTTCAACAATTCGTGCTTCACTGAAAATTCTGTTTGCCACACAAATATGCCCTCCATAAAATTAGTTTATAGATGAGGATGTAAAACAAAGCCTACAAAGTTCTGCATAAATACAAGTTGAACACACATAGCATAATGTATTTCTGAACAGACGAAGTTATATTTGCTATGCAAAAAGTTCTTTCACATGAGAATAAGTAATTACTTCGAAAAACTGCAAATGTATTATGAATTGCTCTTGCTGCAAATGTATTTTAGAGAAATCTTTCGTTTGCGGCAAATGTATTACACTTACACATTACAATTTATTAAATAATATAAGCCTTTCTATAATGTTAGCGTAAAACTAAAATTATTTTATAGTTAAGAGTTGTAGTCGATTAGTTACGAGTTGTAGGGGATTTTTTATTAAACTCATATTATTTCTTTATAAAATTTATTAAAACAGCCAATATGGGATTTTTTGATGATCCTATTGATTATAAATTATTAAATTTTATTTTATAGAAAAGAAAAATATCGATTTTCTTAGTAAAATGCCCATTGCCAGTTGCAACGAGGGCAGATTGATAATTACGTGTAAAATTTTATGTATGCAAATATAACTAAAACAATAATTTTTACAACTAACAGTAACTCTTTATTAGTTTTTTTTATATACATATATTATAAAAAATAAAAAAAATTAATGACTACAATGAGCCTGATTGGCTGCAACTCGAAGCTCAAATCCCGCTTAATGGTGCTGCAAGCTAAAATTAATTAATTTTCAGCACACAACCTATTTCGTATTTTATTTTTTAACTCTGTTAAAACCGAAAAACTAGCCTCACACACAACTTCTTCCATTTTCATTGTGGAATCCACAGAAAGCTCTATTTTTTTTAATTTAATATTTATGCTAACAAAATGAAAGGTCTGTAATAACTACTCACAGTGATCAATTGTTTACAAATAGTAAAGGCTTGCTGCGCAAATTACAAACATTTTCTATGCCAAATTTCATGTTTTGTACAGTAGCAGTAGAATCTCTAAACCTAGATATAGGTCGGACTTCGACTTATGCAATAATTTACAATTTGTCATAAAGACCAAGTCTCTGAAAGGCCAGTAAATCATCTAAAAAGTGAACTCGAATGAAAAGTTTATTTCATTTATGTCAACTAAACAAGAATTCACTCTTAATGAAGATAAAGTTGCCAAAAATTTAATGTAAATTTTAAGCCACATTATTCAATTGGCGGTTAGGTTTTAAATGTTTTTGACACAATCTCCTTCCATCCACAAAATTTTTACACTAAAGTTTCTTTAAAAAGTACTTTTAAGAGCAATAAATTACACTTCTTGGAAATACAAGTTGTTTACTTCTCATAAATTTCGTTGAATGCCGCATTTATAGAAAAAAATTATTACTGTATGTACATCTGTGACTAATTATAAATTATCCCATTTTACGCTCGCGTTGTGTTATCGCAATATTTTTAATAAAATATTTATGATGTTTCAAATTAATTGTATATTTAGATTTTTAAAACACTGCATAATTGAAACGCCATTTAAATTGGATTCTTTCATTTGTGAGCGAAGATAAATTTTTATTCTTTTCAAACAAGAAAACGATCGTTCAGCAGAACAATTTGTTACTGCTAGTGGCAAACAAATTGTGAAGATGATTTCCACATTTCGATACACGTTATTATATTTTTTTTAAATAAAAAGTTGAACTGGCTTGCGATACTTCTTTCAGATTCGGATATCTCACTTTTCTGTAAAAGCTGTTTAAAATGAAGAATTTCTTCCATTACTTCCTCACGGTCTAAATCCTTTTCATAAAATTTATACAGATCTTTTTTTTTTTTTTTATAATATCATAGGTATCAATGTGACAAATATTTTCGAGATATGCAAATTTTTCAAACTTTTTATCAAATACATTCTTTTTAAATAATTCATTTGGACTATCTATTCTTTGGATTCATCAAAATGCATTTTCCTCTTTCTATTTCTTTTCTGTTAATAACTACAGCTAACCAAAATTGTCACAGCTTTTTCATCAAATCTAAAAAAATTGTTCTTCATTTCCAACAAGTAGTTTAATAATCAAATCTAAAAAAATTGTTCTTCATTTCCAACAAGTAGTTTAATAATCAAATAGCTGAACAACAGTAAGTAGATTCGTATTAGCGGCTTGTAATTTTTTATTTACACTGTCAAAACGTTCTAAAATAGTTTGCCGAATTGTGAGGAGCAGTGGCATTTTTTTAATAATTATCTAGCTTCAATACGAGTCAATACTTTTTCCAAGTTGTCACCTTCAATTTCTTTAAGTACACCAATTATCTCTTTATAATTTTGAAACAAGGGTGTGTATCTGATCTAGCTGACCACCTAGTGTCAGATAAGGCATTTGGTAGTTTTTTGGTTGGCCCTAATTTTTGCTTTTATTACAGCCCACGGCTTTGTTGACACACTAAAAAAAGAATAAATTTTTTTGAATTAGTATGAAAAAATGCACAGCTTCTATGCAGCACTCACATTGACTAACTAAATTTATAGAATGGCAAGCACATGGAACAAAAATAGCACGTGAATTTATTCCTAAAATTTTGGCGATTAAGCCGTTGTAGATTCCGGACATATTACTTGCATTGTCATATGATTGTACCTTGCAATCTGCCAAATTTAATTTGTGTTTATCCAAAAACTTCAAGGTTACTTCACATTTCGTCCGTTTTATGACCAACATTGTCGAAAAAATTTAAAAATCGTTCCACTGTTTTGTTTTTGACACGTATGAAGTTTTCCAGAACCACAATTTCCATACTTTAGTATGTGCTCTTTCAAAAAGGAACCATATTCTGCAATAATTTCTAGTGACATAATAAAATTTCCATTGTGATTGTCATAAAATTTTTCACTATGTCCTCGAAGAGGTAAGACATAGCTTCTTTATGACAAAGACAACTCTATTTAAAACATTTTTCCAGTATTTCCAGTAATCTACTTCGTTTTTAAAAATTTTATATCACAACGGAGATGTGAAAAAGAATTTTCGTGGAATTCTAAAAATTGTGAAATATTTTTCCAATCTAAGAATCCACGCTTTTTAGAAAAAGAACTATTATTTTTAAATAAATAACAGGGAATACAATATAGAGCCTTATCAGACTCTGAATATGAAAAATAATCTCTTTCATGAGTTTCTCCATTTTGAAACAACGATATTGGTCATCAAATAATTTTTTCGATGTATTGAAATCTAGATTCTTATTGGATTTGAAACCAAACTTTACAACAAAATCAATCAAGGATTCGTCAATATTTCATTTACCAGGATCATTATTTTATAGATATCATTGTACCGATGTTCGTGTTTTCAATGTTTGTGGCGGTTTCAGTAACATGCGTTCTTTTATTTAAACTAGAATTGGAAATAATGCTGTGTCCCCAAAAAGAAATACTATAAAATATAATAATAAACTGGCTGAACAGTATTAATGAAAATACGGAATTCTTAATATGATGTTTCAAAAATGTAAACTGATAACTAAATATTTAAGCTGGCTTGTCATAATACGTATATACTAACTATATAATTTTTCTATTTTCTACTTTTATTTTGATATATAATTTAATTTATCTAAAAAAAAGAAATATGTATATATTTTAAATATTTGACCAAATTTGTGCCCGACAAATTTGGTGAAATAGTGGTATTTTCTGTGGATGAAACTGGTACAATAACGGTATTTTCTGTGGATGAAATTGCTACACTAACGGTATTTTCTGTGGACAAAGCTGGTACATTTTCTATTAAATTTAGATCTGATATATTTTTACCAGTATCACCTGAGCATACGTTAAAGTATGACTGTATTTTCGTAGATTTTTCAATAATTTTCTTTTGTTTTGCCAATTTTTCTCTGGCCTCCTGGCGATACTTTGCACCACTTAATCTCTTCCTTCCGTCACTTATTTCAATAGATGAATAAAAACTATATTTTAATTAAATAAGATTTAAAAAAAATTTCAAATAGAATTTGAAAACTTTTATTTAAAGAAAGAAAGCAAACTTACGCAAATATAACCGCTAGAAAACGAATATCAATCAGCAATAATTGACGAAATAGTAGTTTTTTATTAACAAACAAAAAGGTTTAATAATTATTTCATCAATTTCTTGAATCCAATAACAACTTATGAATGAATTACACAACGCATAAAATAATTTTTTTATTATGCACCTACAATAACGCAACAAATATACCAATTTCTATGCCTACTAGAACTAAAAATATTTGAATTTATTTTTTCAATTTTATATGTTGTTTTATTCATTTAAGCATAAATTTTTTAAATGAATATATATCCATACAAAGCGATGAATATGGCATATATAAACTTTTTCTGTATGTTAATTTTTACATATTCATCCTAGAGAACAGAAAAATTAATTTTTTAAAAATCTTTTTTTTATGCTAATTTTTTGCCGCTTTAGCCAGGTGCCTATTCGTAAATCCAGGGCTACCTTTCGCTTATTTTTTGTTCGCATATTCTTGTATATGCTCGGTATTGCTTACAGGCTAATTTAGTCAAATCGTTCGCTAACCCTAAAAAACTTAAATCCTAAATGATAGCTTAAAGTTAAATTTTATTTCCAAAGCCTTGATAAGGCTGATCGAGGTGTTAGGGTTAGCGAACGATTTGACTAAATTTCGGAAAACAATAATATTTTCAAGTTTTTGTATAATATCTCTATATGTAGTTTCATTACATGCCTCTGATCTTTTAGCTGATTGTCTTTCCCTAGAAAAGCATTTAACTTTCAAATCACATTCCGATGGAATGTGATTTGAAAGTTAAATGTAGGATTAGAACTATTAGACGAAATTCAAATATTTCAAAGTACAGTCTTAAGAACTTTTTGAAGCCCTAGAGAATCTTAGATTTTATAATTAAAAAGAAATTGAACTCAATATTACCAAATCTAGTTGTAGCACTTGACCGATGGTGACTTAAGTGATAGTGTTGTTTTCCGAAATTTAAGCTGTGGTGCATTAGGTACTTAATTGCAATAAAATGTTAGAGGACTCTTTAGGAAGGCCCAGGCTCTGCACGAGCTGTAGCGTCAAAAAGAAGAAGACGATTACAAATTGTCAGCTGTTGAAGGAACTTGAGCTTTTCACAGATTAAAATATCATTACAGTCATAAGTCTACGGTTTGTGCAAACAAACTGCTGGCAGAAATGTTCGATGATTCAGAAGTAGCTAAACTGATTTCATCTGGAAAGACAAAAACAAGATGCTTAGCAAATAACGTCATCGCTCCATATTATATAGAAAATATAATGCAATCATTATCACAAATATCATTCTTATCAGTTTCACCAGATGGTAGTATTCATTTTGCAATTAAAATGTATCCAGTTATCATACAGTTTTTTGTCAAAAAAAAGTGGCATATTAACAAAAATGATCGATTTCTTTGCCAAACGAAACAGCAGAAACAATAAGTGAACATTTAAATACGTGCTTAAAAAAGTACAATATTGTAGAAAAATGTTTTGCATATTCTGCAGATAACTGCAATACTCATTTTGTAGGATTGAAATGAACTGGCAAAAATAATGTGTATAGTCATTTAAAAAAAATTTTATAGGCATTGGTTGCCCTTCTCATATTGTTCATAGTTCCACACAGCATGGATTTGATTCAATGACAATCGACTTGAATTAATAATTGTAAAACTGTATCACTATTTTTCTATTTATACTATAAGGACTGAATCGTTGAAAAGTTTCTGCGAATTTGTAGACATTTAGTATAAACGTTATTAAAACACTCAAAACGCGTTGGTTATCACTTTATGCTGCTGTAAAGAGGGTTTTGGAATTTAATTAAAAGCATATTTTTTATCTTTCGACAACGCTCCACATCTTTTAAAATTTTAGAAATAGAAGCTAAGCAGTTTGAAGTAATGGCTACAATAAATTCATTAACAGAAACATTGAGTCATAGATATAGCGAATAATTTTTACCAATCAAAGTGAAATCTATTTTGTCTGAAATTGAAGAAAGGGAATTGCAAAGTGAAATGAATAAATTCAATTTAAATGACATGAATTGCAATAAAAAATAATTAGAATATGGATAGACTTCCAACATGGGATGAAGTTGAAAAATTGGATAGCAACCAAAAATATCATAGGAGATGATGCCAGGTGTTTTGATTAATTTTGTAATTTAAAATTATTTGTTGAAAAAAACCTGAAAATTTTAGAATTTTGATTTCTTGTCTGAAAGGGAAAGAATATTTTAAAGAAAATACTATTGAAAATCATTCGGAATTTTTAAAAATGTGTGAATTTTTTTTGCAATACCAGGTCAAAATGCCAATGTCGAAAGAATATTTTCAATGATCAGCGGACAGTGGACTAAGGAAAGAAATAACTTAAAAATTTCAACAGTTGGAGTAATTTGACCGTTGTTTACAATTATAAAGATATTTCATTCGCTTACAAGTGCAATTTTTATATTTTTAAATTTATATATTATATTACAATTTAAAAAAAAATCTAATATGAAGAAACATTTTTAAATTATGTTCTCTTTGTTTATTCTTGACACCTGACAACCCTGCAGTGTTAAAAAAACGAATTATATATCCTACCTCATGGGTGATGTTGATGTGGGAACGGATTATTTATGGCAAATAACTTGTTTAGGGCGGCATTTTTGAAGAGTGCCAGGGGCATTTTCTAATATTAATTTAATTTTAGATATTTGCTGAACATTAAAATTATTCTTATGTGAATACGACTAAAATTAAATTTTAATATTGCACTGTATATTTCTAAGTGAAATGCTCTTTTGACACGAGCGAAAAATATCTTTTTGCTTTCAATATAAAAAGTGTAAATTTTGCTTTTAATCAATTATTTTATACTGATATTCTTTTTAGTTATTGTTAGACGAAATATTAAATAAATTAATTTGAAATCAATGTTATCAGTTGACAAAAAATTCAATATCATAAAATGAAAATATACATAATTATTTAAGACAAATACATTTTTTAAAGTTTTTAGGACTATGTCAAAGAAACAATATGATTTAATTTCTGATTAATTTTAATAATCTAGTTTTGTTATTATATATAATATGCATACTATATATCAGGGGTGCTCAAAGGTTTATGTATGGGGAGCCATTTTCGAAAATCGTAAAATACTGTTGAGCCGCAAATTATCAATGCAAACTTAAATTTAAATTTAATTATCATAATTAATTAATAACTAAAAGCATTTGTTTTAAAACTATTTAAACTTTTTTGAAATTTTAGAACTTAACTCAAGGAATAAAATATATTTTTAAAAAAGCAAAATTTTACAACTTAACGTAAAAAAGTTGATAAGTGAAATAAGGAAAAATTTATGTTTACTTACATAAACTTAAAGTAGAATGAAAAAAAATTTCAGCCTACTTTAATTTAATTTTTTCAAATATCAGTTATATTAAAAAAATTTCAGTTACAACTTAATAATTTATTGAGCCACAAAAAAAATGACAAAGAGCCGCATGCTTTTTATCTGCTATATATTGTACTATCATTCTTTCAAATTTATAATTGAACGGTTTTAGAGAATAAAGGTGCTAAAGAGTCTCTTTCATTTTGAGTAAATCACGATTAAAGTTATCACTTTGCTATAAATACATAACGATTATTTAACACCTAAATTTAAAAATATTTTATTTCTAAAGCAACAATATCTCATTTTATTAAAATTTCATTTAACACCATTATTCTCAAGCTCATCAATTTTATTTTAAAACTCTCTTTTTCACTAATATTTAAATATAATTTTCATTTGACAACATTTTTAAATTGAATTGGAGGCGTATGAAAGATATTAAAGATAAAAAATTAAGTTTAGTCAATGATTTTATACTTTAAAAAATGAAAAAGTTTTTAGCATTTAATTTTTAGATGTGTTAAGTTTTTCAATTATGCCAATCTCCTTATTGCTTCAAGTCATTAGTTAACTATTAGTGGTCACGGTCTCAAAGATAATATCTAAAATTATTGAATCGTTTTAAAGATATTAAAATTTAAAATAGAAATAACACGTTTTATTTTAAAATTATATATATATTTGTGAATGTGCCTCTAAGTGACAGTGTACTAAGGTGTGGTGCAGTAGGTACTGGGTGGAACTTCCGTCCGAGACATCGAGGTTGGTCTAAATTTACTCAGCTTTAAATGAGTACCAACGTCGATATATGAATATCAAGATATGTCACGCAGAACATAGATTATGTTCTTTTTTTTACCTTGTATCCCGCGAGAGATCCTCGCATCCACCAAATAATGCTAATAATAATAATAATGGTTATTGTCTTCACTCAAATTTGAAAAGAAATGGACAACCTCATTAAATGCAAATATGAATGTATATGAAAAATGTATTTGCACTTGATTCATGTTCTGTGTGACATATTTTGAAATTTTAATATCTGCGGTACCAGTAATAAAATTACAATAAAATGTAATTTAAGGCTGGTAATAATGCCAAAGGTATTTTTACCAGCCTTAAATTACGTTTTATTTAAGGCTGGTAAAAATACCATTTGCAACAGCTAGCTCACTCGCCAAAACAGGAGAAGCATAATATATCTTAAATTATATAAATACTTTTAAAAAAATCTACAAATACGAAAAGTTAGAAAGTTTAATACCTACAAAATGCATGAATATAATGAAACACTTACAGATTAATAGAAACATAAAATGAAAACGATCAAAACTTCTTTTATATTACATTAATATCACCATAAAATAAACGATATTTCTAATTCACCTTAAGGCTGTTGACCAAATTTCTTATTTCAACATACGCAACTCTTTATAATAAAAACAATATGAATTCCATACTAATTACAATAAAAAAAATTTTTAGGAGATTAACAAAAACTTGTTTTTAAAACTAATTAAATCGTCCATAAAAACATGGATTGACCTTGAAGAAGAATTGCTATTATTATATCTTCACTATCAGCCATATTTATTTATAAATAATAAAATAGATTGATTTAAATTTTTTTTTTGTTTTTTTGGTGTTTGTTACTTTGTTATGTAGTAAAACTGGTCACTTAGATCAGTGATGTCCAACAGAAATTGGTTACGGGCCAAAATAAAAAAATAAAAATATACTGTGGGCCGCATATATTTATTTATTATAAAACATTACAAAATACATTATTTTCTACATTACTTAATGTGAAACTTGAAACTTTTTTTTCAATTTTTTCAGTTAATTTTTTTATGTCCACATGTATTTTCGACGTTGCACACCGTAATTGGTTTTTTAAATTTTCATCAGTTAATCTATTACGACTTTTACATTTAACAATCTTTAGTTTTGAAAAGAAAGATTCACAAAGATAGGTGGTTCCCATTGCAGCTGTAACGCTCATTGCTAGTTTTCTTAGGTTAGGAAATTTATTATTACAGACGTATTAAATATATTAAATATATTTTCATAATTCTTCAAATATGAAAATCTCTCCTGAAATTCTCGTAGCAAATTAGTAATTTCTTGTGCATATTTAGAAAATTTTTTATTGTCACTATTAAATTTATGTAATAATGGAAAGTGGACCGAATTTTTTGATATTAATGGACTTTCATATAGTTTCAGTTTTGTTATGAATGCTTTTATATTTTGATAACAGTCAAAAATATAATTTATTTTCACCTTGAAGTTGCTTATTAAGTTCGTTTAATTTCATAGTTATATCTGTAAGGAAACATAAATCCAAAAGCCACTGTTCATCACATGATTCAGCAACATTCTGGTCATTTTCATTCATAAAAATTTTGATTTCTTCCCTCAGGTTCCAAAATCTGCCTAAGCATTTACAACGACTTAACCATCGAATTTTCGCATAAAAAAGCAAATCGCTGTACTCAGATTCCAGTTCTTGAAGATAATCTTGGAACTGACGATGTTTCAAGGAATTATTTTTTATTGCGTTAAATGTTTTAATAACGACTGACATCACATGGTTCATATCAAATACTTGGGCACATAAATTTTCAAGACGTAAAAAACAGTGACAAATAAAAAGCTCCGAAGATTTTGAACTTTTTTCCCATGACATCTCTATGATCAAGAATTAATTTAACGGCTCCAATATTTTTACCGATGAGAAATAAACAAACTCTTTAGAAACCATGTCCAGCGAAGAACAAATTTCATTTGAAATGTTATCAATTCTGCGTGCTACAGTTCATCGTCAACTTTTCTTCTTTTCTGCTTATTAGACATAATGTAAAGAAGGACCTTAATAAAAAATTAAAATTAAAATAAATTACAAATGCAGCTAAAAATATTTTACTCAATGATATTTGATTCAGTTGTATATGTTTCACTTACTGTATATGTTTCACTTAAATTTGTATGCCAGTACAAGTGCTGGGTAATTATAAATGATATAATAATAAACTTCTTTACTTTATAAAATCTAAACACACAATGATTAAAAAAACAACATAACAAAACGCAAATTTAATTCTTTGGAAAATTTTCGCTTGTAATCATAGCAACCATTTTATCCATGGGAACTATGAACAAAAATTTAAAAACTTTAAAAGTAACGATTTTTTTTGCATAAAAAAAGTAAAGTAATGAAAAAAAAATTCTCAGCAGTTAACTTAACTAGACAAATGATATTTCACTGCAAGAAAAATTTATACGAGAGTAAAAGTACAAATTGGGGCGCACAAGATTATTGATTACAAGCGAAAATTTTCCAAAGAATTAAATAAGTCAGTTATGTCCATTAAATAAGTCTAAGTCAGTTAACTGACTTAGACCAACCATCAGCTTTATTTTGAGTTCTTAGCCTAAATGTTTGTATTACGTAGTTCACCCAATGGCTTCCTAAGTGTGTAGTTTGTCATTTTACTTCATGACATTTACTTCCATTAAAGTAAATTATATGGTCTCTTACGTTTAGGTCTTCTGTTGTAGTTTGTAGTAATTGCAAGCGACATTGCTTCTTCATTGATATGATTAACTAGGTTTTCATAAAGCTTTTTGGCGACTTTCCTGATTTCATCACTAACATATGGTATATTTAGGTCTCTATGTAAGTCTATGTTCCTGACATACCAAGGGCTTTTACCATGTTACGAATAACTTTGTTTTGGAATCTTTGCACTTTGCTTATGCTTGCACATCCCCATAGCTGGATGCCGTACATCCCCATAGCTGGATGCTGGATGTAGTACATTTTGTTTTAATTCACAATTTGTTTTACCCTATCTTAGATTAGAATTTAATTTGTTTTACCCTATCTTAGATTGGAATATTTTTTACTGAACGTAGAACTTATAACTTTACTTACATCATCACATAGGCATGGCCGTATTAACAAGTTTGAGCGCCCTGGGCTAAATAAAATTTTGCACCCCTACATACTTTTATTATAAAAATTCAATTTTATTTTCAAAAATTCAAAACTTAAATATGTATTTACGCAAAACAAAATTTAAAAAATTTATATAAATATATGAATTAAATATTAATTTTTAATTTAAATATGTCTTTTGCGGCATTTATTGTTAGCAAATATATCTATAATCCGATTCTATTGACAAAATACTTAAATTATTTAATTTGTATTGTCCTAAAGATGATCTTAGATGATTTTTTATTCTCTTGAGAGTTGAAAACGACCTTTCTCCGCTACAATTTGTACAGGCGATACTTAAATATATTCGTAGAGCAAGAGCTGTTGTTATATTCGGAAAAGTGCATTCAATTTGCGATTCAATTATTGTTCTTAAAATTTGCTCAGATTTAGATAATGCAGTGAAGTTATCCGATATTAAATTTACATATTACATGTTTAAAATGTAAACATTCCTCGATTAGACCATTTTCAAGATCATCTGGGTATTCTTTATAAAAAATAGTTGCTTTTTCTCGTATCATATTTTCGTCGAAATGTTTTAAATTCATTAAAATTCCAAATTTAGTGGCAATGCGATCATATGCAGATTTCCGTTTTTTTATTTCTGCCAAAAGTTTATCAATAATTACATAAAAAATATTTATACGGAAATTACTATTTTTATCAAATTGTGTGTCGGCTGATGTCCTGATGTGATTAAATAATTATGTATAAAGTATTTTTTTTTCTTTGGTAATTTTTATAAGAATTTTAATAAAAGTTTGTGATACTTTAAAATGTTTTCAAAGTCGAATTTAATCTTTATAGAAGTTAGGTCATTAGCATACATGGTTTATATGGATGAGAAAAAATATAACATTGAACACATTACTAACTTAAATCACAGATATGCTAAATATAAAGAAAATTACTTTTTTTTTTTTTTAAATTAAAAAAAAGCAATTAAATTTCACCATCTTGTTTTCTTAGCGCCCTCGGATCGATGGCGCCCCTGGGCTGTAGCCCTATGGTTAATGGGGCCATGCACATAGGTACACGAACCTTAGAAAATATGTACAATTTTTAGATATATTCGCCTAGAGATAACTACCTAAATGTTGTTAATGAAAAACGTATATTTACGTGCAAATTTCTAATCAGGAGTGGTTAATTTCTAATCAAGAGTTTACTTGTATTTGTACATTTATTTGTACTCACTTTAGAATACAGTCCATGTACATATTTGCAAGCAAATGCTAAAGTAGTTTTCTGAAAATAACAAAAATATATATTAAAAGAACCATTTTCATATAAAATATATATGTAGGTACTACAAGTATACCTCATCTACTCTAAATATGTTGTTTTTTTCTTTCTATTTATTATATTAATTCTTGTTTTAGAAGATTAACAAAAATGTACTAATAATTGGTTTTTAAAAATCTAATTTAAGCTTTTTCGTTAATTGTTATGGGCGCTGTAGCATATGTCATTCATTTTGGATTAGGTCTAATGATATTCAATACCGAAATATCAGTCAGCGAGGGTCTTTTGTATCCCATTGAATCAGAGACGCGTGAACTACGCCATTTAGATGGAATATGGAATTTTTTAAAATCTGACGAAGATAATCCTACACAAGGTGTAAGAGATAAATGGTACATAGATGATTTAAGTAAAGTATGTTTCAAAAAACAATTGATTTCACATATTCAAATATACTAATTTAATCATATTTTTATATTTTTTTTCTTAGATCAAACCGACAATATCAATGCCAGTGCCAGCAAGCTATAACGATATAACAACAAAACGGGAAATTCGTGACCATGTCGGTACGGTTTGGTATGATCGCAAATTTTTTATACCAAAATCTTGGTCAAAAGATCAATTCATATGGGTTCGATTTGGAAGCGTCCATTATGAAGCATATGTTGTAAGTTGAATTATTTAATTAAAATTTTTTACCAATATTATATTGAAGTTTATTTGGTAGTGGATAAATGGAATTAAAGTTGTACAACACGAAATGGGTCATTTGCCATTTGAAGCCGAAATTAGTGAATTTGTTAAATTTGGTGCAGAAAATCGTATTACAGTATTATGTGATAATGCCTTAATTCAAACAACAGTGCCTCAAGGAAAAATTGAAGAAATTTCAAAGTAAAAAAGTACAGTTTGTATTTGTTAGAATTTTGAAATTAACTTTTATATTAATTTTAGGGATAATGGCGTAGCAATTGTTCAAACTTATACATTTGATTTTTTTAATTATGCTGGTATACATCGATCTGTACATTTATATACAACACCAAAAACATATATTTCGGATATTGATATTACCACCGATTTATCTAAAACTACTGGTATAAAATACATTGAATTTATTGTGTGACCTAATTTCAAAACTCTCAAACTTACTGTTACTGTTTTTATTTTATTTATTTATTTATTTATAATATCACTAATATATTAGACTTTGTTATAAATAGGCTGTTACTAATATATTTTGAAAGTTGGAAATGAATCTTCACTTTTGATTTCTGATTACTTTGAAATTTAGTTCAAGCAGTTCTTAATTCAGAAATTGCTTAAGATATTTTTTAAGCAATTATTGGGTTGATGTAAATGTTTGTCCAGTTTTTAAGGCTGGATGGCAATGCATTGTAAAACTGAAATGTTATCTACTTCATACGTGTAAAATTTGGATGTTATTTGATAGAGAGAATTCCAGCGAGTACTTGTTAAAAATTTTATATATTGGTTTTTTAAATTTTATTAAGCATTAAAAATGGCAAAAAATAAGGAACATTTTCGACATATGCGTTTTTACTTCCGAAAATGCGAGAATATTTTGCAGACGCAAAAAAAGATATGTGCTCCGTACGGTATGGACGCCATTGATAACTCGCAGTAATTAGTTCAAATGCACCACGTTCTGGTGTTGATACACTACGACCGGCTGAAACTGATTGCAACGAAATATTGGCGTGATCGACATAGAACAACTTAAGAGATCAAAGGAACTCTTGTAATCAAGCAGTTAGCAGATTACAACAGCTTAATGGTTAGCAAGACCGATATGGGTGCCGCATGAGTTAACAGAAAAATTTTTAATAGATCGAATTTCTGCCTGCAATTCTCCATTGAAGCGCAACGAAATCGATTCGTATTTAAATTGGATAGTTAATAATAAAGTTAAGCGTAAGGCAAAGGGATTCGGTGCAAACATGACTCGGTGCAAACATAACCCTTCAACCAGTGCAAGAGCAATTTCACATCATAAAAAGGTTATGCTATTCATTTGGTGGGACTGGAAGAGAATCATTTATTATGAAGTGTTACCGGAGAATCAGACTATTAATTCGAAAAAATACTGTTAGAAACTAAGTGAATTAAAGCGCAATCGACCAGAAGCGGCCTGAATAGGCTAACAGAAAGGGCATTGTATTCAAAACAATGCTGGACCATAGGTACCTTTGTTCACCCGACACAAAATTTTACAGCTTGACTGGGATGCTTTGGTCATCCCAGTCAAGCTGTAAATCCACTATTTGTTCTTCATAGAGCTTAGACGGTAAAAACTTTACGCCCTTAGAAGAAAAATCAAATGTATCACTATTTTCGCGAGAAAACTCAGAACTTAGATGAACACGGGATTATGCAGCTAACAGAGAAACGGAGAAAGGTCATGGCACATACTATATTCACATACTATCATGGCACATACTATATTTATTAAATGTAATTTTTAGTAAATAAATTTTTTATTCAATTTTCGTTAAAAAATGGAACGAAGTTTTGCATCAACCCCATATTTTCATGAAATCCGCGATTTAGCAAATTCTTAATTATTTTAGTATTATTTTACTTTAAATTTAAATTCTTAATTATTTTAGTATTATTTTTACTTTAAATTTGAAAAATATTTGTTACAGGATTTATTTATTACAAAGTAACTAGTAAAGGTAATATTAGTACTGAAAATTTAAATGTTTCTGTTCAATTACGAAGTAAGGAAGGTGATATCGTTTCGAACGGAACAGCTGGGGAAGATTTAAAAGGCGTTTTAGAAATAACAAATGCAATACCATGGTGGCCTTATTTAATGAATGAAAATTTCGGATATCTTTATAAAATGGAAATATTCTTATATGATAGTGAAGAAAAGTTAATTGATGTATATCGATTAAATGTCGGCATTCGAACGCTTACATGGAACGAAAAATCTTTGTTAATTAATAGCAAACCAATTTATTTCCGAGGTTTTGGACGACATGAAGATTCCGATGTAACGTTTTTTTTCTTATTAAAATTATCATAATAAGTTCAAAAACAATTCTTTGTTGTAGATTCGTGGCAAGGGGTTGGATTTAGCTTTAATTGCACGTGATTTTAATTTACTGAAATGGGTTGGTGCGAATTCTTACCGTACATCACATTATCCTTACTCAGAGGAATCAATGCAATTTGCTGATGAAAATGGTATTATGATAATTGATGAATGTCCTAGTGTCGATACTGAGTAAGACAAAAACAATAATTATTTACAAGTAAAAAGACTTATGCTTTACATATTTTGTTCTAGAAATTATAGTCAAGCATTACTTGATAAACACAAATCTTCTATAGAACAATTAATCCATCGGGATAAAAATCATCCAAGTGTTATAATATGGTCAATAGCTAATGAACCTAGAACAAACCATTTCCATGCTGATTCATATTTTGGGTAAAATACCAATATTTTAGAGGAAACAACAATATTAGAAAATTCTTTTTAATGTTTCAAATCTTAGATTTATTGCCAATTTTACAAAATCAATGGATAAAACTAGACCAATTACAGCTGCAATTGCTGTAGGATCTGCAGACGACAAAGCCGTAAATAATATATTTCAATTCATGCTGTAATAATACGTTTAATTTTATATTATTTAACAGGGCCAATATTTAGATATTATTAGTTTTAATCGTTATAACGGTTGGTATAGTAATACAGGTAAATTAGACATGATTACAAAACGTGTCATTGACGAAGCAGTTGGTTGGAATAAAAAACATAATAAACCAGTATTAATGTCCGAATATGGAGCAGATACACTTGAGGGATTACATTTAGTATTTTATTACTGTTAATTTAATTTGAATTCCAAAAAATAATATAAACCTTTTAGTTACCGTCATTCGTGTTTACTGAAGACTATCAAGTTGAATTATTTTCACGGCATTTTAAAGCATTTGATGAACTACGTAAAAAAAAGTGGTTTATTGGTGAATTTGTTTGGAATTTTGCGGATTTCAAAACGGCTCAATGTAATTATAAATATTAAATTGATTATTCATTTAAAATTATTTCCATATTGATGCAAATTAATTTTTTTTATTAATAATTCTTTAAGTACCAAAGAAAATTAATATTTTTTCGAAATATTTTAGCTGTAACTCGTGTTGGCGGCAATAAAAAAGGAATTTTCTCTAGAAATCGCCAACCAAAAGCCGCAGCTCATTTTTTACGGTCACGTTACTTTTCACTAGGACATCAAGTAGATAAATGTCAATTTCCTGAAGATTTATTCGTTTATATAGCTGATAATAATTCACCAGCACGTCGAGATAAAACCGACTTGTAAAACGAAACATTAATTATAACAAATTTATAAAAGTTCAAATAAGGCTGCCTTTAGATTGTTTAGTTAAGATTTTAAGTAAAAAATTGACAAATGTCTACATAATGAACAAATTTGACAGATTTGCTGTAAAATTCTGTAGTTATTCTATACAATAATTTTTGTACATATATACGGAAAATTAAGTAAAAACAAATTATATATTTGTTATCATTAAATATAAATATTTTACAAAAAAAATATATATAAAAATAAATTTTTAAAAGATTCTATTCTTTCTGCAATAATGAAATTTAAATTTTTAAAAAAAAATTTGATCAGTCAATATTTTCTGGTTCAACTATTTTTAAGCATTCGTTAGCAAATTCAAGAAATAATGGTTCTTGCATAGCAACTTTCATTGCATTCCAAGCGCTTGGAGCTTCATCAATTTCTTTTAATAAATTTCGTAAATGAGGGTTGTAAAGAAGATTTTTTAATGGATCACTATTTCCTACAAAAAAAATTTATTAAGGATAAAAAATATGTATATTTAAAAGAAATTAAGCGTTCATTTGAAAGAAAACTTTCCGGAATTTAAAATTTTTGTGATATGATTTCAGAAAATATTTTCACCTAAATGTTCCAATAATCGAGTTTCGACAGTGTCTCCTGTTTTAAATGGCATCTGAATTGAAATTTCTTTTGTATTTATGTTATTTTGTGGTTCTTTAGGTGCACATCCAATTTTTTTATGATCTTTCCAACAAAATAGGGAACAGCTGAAATAGTGACATATGGATATGACAATTAAAATTTACTGTAAACTAAACAATTACTTACTAAAAACTATTACATTTTGGACATTTGTACTTATTTGTCTCACATTTACAGATTATACAAGCCATTTAGAAATAAAATATTTTTTGATCTTCAGGCACAATCACAATAGGCATATGTTGGTTTCCGCCAAAGAGTAAGTATTAATGGAGAGTGCATAAGTCTTATAACTCCTTTTAAATCATTAAAAATTTCATTCGTCCAAAAGGAGTTTATGAAGCCACGTTTTGAGGTAGTTATCTTTCTAGGAATACCAAGTAGTCAAAATTGAATTGTCATTTGATATCAAATAATTGAAGTATTTGGTTATTCGTTTACAATTTAAATTCTTGAACGCAGGGTTGGCTTTTTTTGAAGAGCTTCAAGTATTGGGGCTCTTAAAAAAATATGGTTACTATTATATTGAAAATTATTTAATGTGATAAATTCTATAAGTACCACAGATTGGCTGCCACTATTAAAAGCAAATAGCGGAATATGTTCAAATATTGTTTTTAAATTTTATTTCAATAAAACTACTTATTTAACATAAATATTTTCTTTCTTTTTACCTTTATCTTTTAATTTTACCTAAATAACATTATTTTTCCAGCAAATTAACCAAAATTAATTATTTTACATGTTGTATGTTTTCCCTTAAATTTCATTTTTACATAAATTAATTTTTTTCATTTAAATTTAATTTTTGCCTAATTTAATTATATCCTAAATTACAGTTTTTTCCATAAATTTTATTATACCAAGATTTTGTTGTTACCCACATTAATTATTTTACCTAAATTACATTAGTTGTAACAAAATTATTTATGGTATCTAAAACATCAATTAAAAAACAATACCGGGATTAAAATAAACCTAGTCCGCCTGAAATAGTTTTAGTTTTACGACAACATTGTAGAAAGGCAATAACAACCTATGCCTTTGATGGCTAGCTACTTCTCTAACTTTTTCCTCTCACAATGATTACATAATTTATAATTGATTGTCAAATTTGCGTAACTAAAGCAGGAGCTACATTAAATACGTTGGATTTACACCAGTTCACTGTCTTGTTTAAAGCCGATTGCAATCTACTTGATATGAAGCTGTCATATTTACCAATGATTATGATGACTAGATCGTCGGCATATCTAATTATCTCCAAACCAGAATTATCAAGGTTGTGAAGTAGCTCATCAACAACAATATACCATAACAGTGGAGATAAGACTCCTCCTTGGGGTCAACCCCTATAGGTTTGTGCTGTTAATGAATTATTACCAAGTTCCGCCATTGTCGTGCGACTTTGCAGCATGGCATGAGTCCATTTAGTCGTCGGCAGTTCTATTCCCTTATTCCTGGCTGCTGCCACAATAGCTTCGTGAGGAGTGTTGTCAAAAGCACCCTCTATGTCCAGGAATGCACATAGTGTCACTTCTTTGTATTTAATTGCCTTTTTTATTGACTTTACAAGGTTGTGAAGGGCTGATTCATTTGAATTCCCTATTTGGTAAGCGTGTTGCTTATTGTGAAGTTGAACCTTATTTATACCGGGCCTAATGTGGTGGTCCACTAGTTTCTTCATTGTTTTAATGAAGAGGGAAGTAAGAAAACCACCTTTGGTATGAAAACACCTTAGCTTCCTTCCAGACCTTGGGGATATATCCCCATATAAAACTGGTTTTGAAGATTCTTAACCTACTGTGAATGAGAATCTCCAATCCCTGTTGTAGGAGTGCAGAGAAAATTTGGCTAACTTCGGCCGATTTGTAGGTCTTAAAATTTTTATTGCCCATCTGATATTTTCAGGGGTGAAGATTTTTCCAGCGATGCTTCTGCTGTGTGGTATAGGAAGTTGTCCTACTGCAACTACCTCTTCATCTTCTGAGTTATGGATGAGTTTGCAGCGCGGAAACTGGGTATCTAGTAAGACTTCTAGTGTTTCTGAGCTGCTTGTTGTTAGAGAACCGTCTTGTCTCTCCAGAAAACCGATATCTACTGGAATATCTTTTGCTAGTACCTTTGTTGTCGGGAGGCCGCTGGGAGATCTGTGATCGCTTCGCACAGTTTCCTCCATGACTGCCTCTTGGTTTTCCTTAGAAGGTTATTGCATTCGGGAAGGGTGGTTTTGTACCGAAGGTTTTTGCTCTGTTGAACATCTCCCTTACCTTCGTGGTGAAATAAGGAACTAGCGGGCGTTTGTCCGCTAGTTCCTTATTTCAAGACGGTACATCTTTAGAATGAGTCTTTTGTGAAATAGGACAACTTAGTTAATAAGCATTGATAATGCTTGTAACAAGTTGATTGCTTGGAGGTCAATGCAGTCTGGGTTGCTGATTATCACCTCTGAACAGTTTATTTGTTCAGAGGTACTAAGTCCAGTTAGTAAACTTGCGACTTCTGAACGTTGTACAGTTCACAGCGTGAGAAGTACGGAGTTCGAAACAAATATGCTTATGGTAAGATAGGTATCTACCTTAGAGACATGCCAGTTTACACATTTATGGGATAAACAGGGGCTTACAATTGTTAGGTCAAGTACTTCCTGCCTAATGATATTTTCAAAACTTTTAGTATACTAACAATCTAGATATATTAAACTTTTAGTATACTAACAATCTCGATATGGATGTTGACAACTTGCTTGGATCAGAAAACATCCAAATGGCTGGAGCAGATTGCTCCAAAAGTAGCGGACAATTTTTGTAAATGACCAAAAACTTTTGCTACCTTTTACCTTTTGCTAACCTTTTAAATAATAAAAAAGAAAAATGACGGAAAAGAGTACATAATAAAACAAGCGTTTTTTACCCTACATCAAAACAATGAAAGCATCTTATTACACAATGGAAAAGGTGGCACCGATATGGACAACCCTTAAAGTGTTGCCAGCGAGGACCAAACCCCGTAAAGTGTGCGCGGAATTATCTAACTGTAGAATGGAAACGAGAGATAACCTTTATCCCAACTTATTGACCAGCGAAATTTTATTCCGTCTTAGAGACCATCAAATTTTTGGTAATATAAGGCTCTAGTTTCACGGTCAATGAGATACAGTATTGATGGTAAAACTTATGTATTGCCGGTAATTATAACTTCTGTATTGATGATAATTATATTTATAAACAAGAGGGGAGGGACTAAGCACTGAGTATAACGCTTTTGGAGAAATTTTAGCCTTTTGCGTGATGATTTTGTAATTAGTCCCTCTGATGTATCAAAATATTTAGCATCATATGATTCACTCATTCGATCCAGGAAAATTTCATATCTCCAAAAAGCTCGAGAAGATACTTTCGACCTTTACCACAGCCCAAAAAATCTCCATTCTGGTAATTCCAAATTTTCTGGCACCATGTACTTTTTCTATCATAATTACAGAGGTATAAGGGGCAAATTAAAAGATCTGTTTATAGATGCTAACTATAAACAGATCATTTGACATAAAGGGGGATAATGGGGTAGTAATGCGTAATATAGTTGATGGGTTCCTGTTACATCAACCGAGCCTCTTCTACTCAACGCCAATTCTCACCTTCTCGTGGTTCCTCCTGTCAAGCTGAGCAACCTTTACGAAAGAACTGGTAACCAACCCAGTTGGTGTAGTTTAGGTCAGTGAGCTAACGAGACTGGCGGATCAAACCCAGAAGCGTCTGTTCCACATTGGGCGGCTTCTGGTCTGCGTCTGATCCCAGTGGGGCGGCAGTCAAAATTACCTGGTAGTAGGTATAAAATACATAGTACTAAAAAATGGAATCAACTACAAATAACAAAACGGCAGGGATATCTGCCACAGTGTCGCTGGAATCCACGGCTAGCGGCGAGGGCTTGGAAATCCTTGAAAACAAGGTTTCTAAGTCGCCAGTGGAAAAAAAATCAAAAAATCATAATACAACGTTAAATCAAAACAAACAACAAGTTCATACGGGTGCAAATCCATTCACACGTAGTCAAAGAATTAGGAGATCGCTAATGAAAAGTAATTCATTGATAGACCTGGTTTCAATAACACCTGAACAAACACAGGAAAAACTAAATATCCACCAGCGTTCAATTGTTAACCTGTTATGTAGCAACGATAACACACAAGATCGCTCACCTAAGAGAAAAAAAACACAATCGGATGGAAATTTAACAGGAATGAACGAAAAAATTATGTATCACAGTGAGTATGAAACTAAAATAAAGTGTTTGGAGGATGAGCTTAAAGAAGCTAATAAAAAGATTAATGAACTACACGATATTATTTTAGCGATACAGAACAACAAAACACAAACAATCGATCAACAAGAGATAAACAGTGAAGTAGTTGCTAAGGAAACGGAATGGTTACTACAAAAAAACAAAAAAAGAAAAATTTCAACTAGAAGCAAAGTACAAACAAACAAATTAATAAGTAATGGAGCAAAGAAAAACTTACCAAAAAGTAAAACAAAATTCAACTTCAGCGAGTTCTCGTCAAGCGCGCATGAGAAATTTGTATTTCCTGTAATACAACGAGGAAATTTTAACTCGAAATTAGAACCAAGGCACAACTTGAGTGTACCGATAAGCAACAACAGATTTCAAATTCTGTCGCCTAGCGTACAATCTGAAAATAGTGAAATTTTATCTGACATAAATCTTGGTACACCTAGCGAGTGCAGTGATAAAGCTAACTTTTTACATGATCGTTCGACAGCTACAAAACAAAAAAGGGATCTAAGACCACCACCAATAATATTTAGTAACGTTAAAAGTTACTCAGAATTAAACAAAGCATTGAATAGCAAAAGTATAAATTATACATCTAATATGCTAAACAACAATCAGATTAAAAGAAACGTAGCAACAGTAACTGATTACAGAGAATTAACCAGCTATGCAAATACATCTAAATTAGAATGGCACTCATTTGAGAACAAACAGACGAGACCAATAAGAGTAATGGCTAGGCATCTACATCCAACATGCAATCCAGACGACATTAAAAGTGAACTTCAAGAAAGAAAATTTAAAATCCTAAATGTAGTTAATAAATTCAGTAAAAAGAAAATAAATGGTAAGGAATATATCACCAAACTACCACTATTTATGTTAACCTTTGAAAACTCGGAAGACATAAAAAATATATTTAACATAAAACATATTAACCACATGAAGGTGAAAATTGAATCTATTAGAACTAATAATCAAATACCACAATGCAAACGCTGTCAAAGACACGGTCATACACATAAATACTGTAACAGAGAACCATGTTGTGTGAAATGCGCAGGAAATCATTTAACAACTACCTGTACCAAAAGTAAAGATACACCAGCCAAATGCTCAAATTGTGCGGAAGCTCATCCTGCGAACTACAGGGGTTGTACAATCGCCAAAGAATTACAAAAACGAAGAAACATACAAGTAAATTCTAAAAATGTCACAATAACTCACGCCAAAGATATGAACAAATTTAATAACTTTAAAAATAGTAAAGTCACAAAAGAAGTATCATTTGCGCAAGTAGCTAGGGAGAACACAATCTCTAACACAGATACAGATTTAAACGATAAAAATCCTGATAGAAATCAAACAACAATACTAACCAATATCTATGAATTAATTAGTACACTATCTCATAGACTGGATAGAATAGAAAATAACATTCCAAGTACATCTAAGACTATTTTTTCATAATGTCTAGACAGCAATTAAGAATAGCAACGTGGAACGCCAACGGAATAAAAAATAAGATTCATGAACTGGAAGTATTCCTTAACATACAAAATATTGACATTTGTCTACTAACAGAAACTCACCTCACTAACCAAATGTACTTGAAAATCAAAAAATACAACACTCACAATAGTATACATCCAGATAACCAAGCTAAGGGTGGAAGTGCTATTCTAATTAAAGAAAATTTAAATTATTATGTTGAAAATGGCATACAAACACCAGAATGTCAACTTACCATGATAGTTATTAAATCAACAAAACAGAAACTCACCATTGGAGCAGCTTATATTCCTCCAAGATATAATCTAAAAAAAGTCGATTACATAAATATATTTCACAAGCTAGGTGACAGATTCATCATTGGAGGTGATCTAAATGCCAAGCACGTCAGCTGGGGTTCGAGGCTATCAACAACCAAAGGTAAAGAACTTAATGCCGCTATCATTAATCACGGTTGCAACATCCACTCAGCTGGAAATCCAACTTACTGGCCCACTGATATGAACAAGTTACCGGACGTTTTGGATATATTTATATCTAGGAAAGTCTCAACAGAATTCATTAGTCTAGAGAATAACTATGACCTAAATTCGGATCACTCTGCTGTCATAATCAATCTGAATGAAACAACAGTTCAAAAACAAACTAAACCAGTACTGACAAACGCAACTACAGACTGGAATAGTTTTAAAATAGATCTAGAAAACTCGATCGATCTTAAAATCAAATTAAGAACAGTTAACCAGCTAGAGGATTAGGCAGAAAAATTTACGAAACTAATACAATCAGCTGCATGGTCTAACACTAAACAACACATAGTCAAAACAGTCGCCAACAGGTATCCAAACGAAATCAAAAATTTAATTGATACAAAAAGAAGAGCCAGAAGAAGGTGGCAAAATTCCAGAGATCCTGCGGATAAAAACATTTTGAACAGGACTACTCAACATATTAAAAGGGAAATACAGAAATTTAAAAACTTAAACATGGAAACTTACTTAAGCAAACTAACACCAGACGAAAAAACTGATTATTCACTATGGAAGGCAACAAAAAAAATAAAGAAGCCAATAGTTCATATCCCACCAATAAGGACTAAAAATAACACATGGGCAAGAAGCAATGAAGAGAAAGCATATGTTTTCGCGGATTATCTAGAAGGAGTTTTCAAACCTCACGACACCCAAAGTAGCAACCAAACAAATGCAAGTTTGCTGCCAGAACAAAACATCGAGCAGCATATACCGCTGGTTTCACCACGGGTAGTCTTGAATGAAATAAAGAAAGGATTCAGGAAGAAAAAAGCACCAGGACACGATCTTATTACAGCTGAAATACTGTTACAGCTACCAAAAAAAGGTATATTAATGCTAACAAATTTAATTAACGCTTGTTTTAGGCTGAAGCATATGCCAATGATATGGAAAGTGGCGGAAATGATTATGTTGTTAAAACCTGGTAAACAACCAAATGAAACTAAGTCATATCGACCGATATCATTATTACCAATACTATCAAAACTGGTCGAAAAATTATTCCTTAAAAATATGAAAATTATTATTGAGAATAATAACATTATACCAAACTACCAGTTTGTTTTCAGAACTAATCATTCAACCATTGACCAGATTCACCGCATTACAGATATTATAGAACATGCATTAGAAGAAAGAAAAATATGCTCTGCGGTTTTCCTAGATATTGCGCAGGCATTCGATAGGGTATGGCACGAAGGCTTAATAAAAAAAATAAAAAACATTCTACCACCATCGTACGTTGAATTTGTTACATCATACCTAAAAAACAGGCTGTTCAGAGTAAAGCAAGTAGATCAATATTCTAAACTTTCGGAAATCAAGGCAGGTGTCCCACAAGGGAGTATCCTAGGTCCATTCCTGTATTTACTGTACACATGCGATCTACCATCACTAGATGAAGTAAATATTGCAACATTTGCAGACGATACAGCGCTATTAATAACAGATGAAAATCTAAATAGATCAACGTATAAACTACAAATAGCAAATAACAAAATACAAGAATGGACTGAAAAATGGAAGATGAAAGTAAATGAATTGAAGTCAGTGCACATAAACTTTACATACAAACACATAGACAATAACTTACCAGTCTACCTGAACGGGAAAATAACTCGTCAAGAAACATCAGTTAAGTACCTGGGTATGACATTGGATAAAAAATTGCTATGGAAAGAGCACCTGAACAAAAAATTAAATGAACTAAACATAAAATATAGAAAACTTCAATGGTTAATTGGATACCGCTCAAAACTTCACATAAACAATAAGTTAGTAATATACAATCAAATCATAAAACCTGTCTGGTTGTATGGAATTCAATTATGGGGATGCGCTAGCAATTGTAATATACAATCAATTCAGAGATTCCAAAATAAAGTACTACGAAATATGGTTAGAGCTCCATGGTACGTGAGAAATAAAGACTTACATAGGGACCTAAAAGTTAAAACAGTTGAAGATGAAATCAAGCGTTATGCAGACAAACATCATAACAGACTTTCAACACATCCTAATAACGAAGCTTCAATCCTTAGCGTACCAGCACACAATGTTAGAAGATTAAAAAGAAAAAAACCATTAGACCTCGTAACATAACATCATAGTTTTTCATACAACTAGTATAGAAATCGCAAAAATAATTTCAAAGTTTCATATATCATTTAAAGCAGAATTAATGTTGACGAATCATTGGACGAATCAACAAAAATAACCATTAAGTAATTTTTAAGATCTCAGAAACAAACTGATGGTTGGTCAATTGGACCAGTTTTAGTTGTTATTACAGAGTCTAGATAACTCAATGAAAAAAAAAAAAAAAAAAAAAAAAAATTTGACATAATCGTTATTAGTGAAACTTAGTTAAATGACTCTTACACTAATGCTTAGTAATGTCTGGACACTATATAAATGCGATCTTCACCATGTATCTAGTCTTTCCAGAGGGGGTGGTGTATCAATTGCCATGTGTAATAATTTGGCCCCTGAAATTGTCTATACCTCTCATGCAAAAACATTTGAGCATACTTTTACCAAATTAAGAATTGATAATATATTTATATTTGTTGGGGTAGTTTACTTCCCTCCTAAGTCTGGCGACACTCTGGACAGAAAATATGTCCTCTCTATTTATTCAGTAGAAAACATGTTCGTGTTTGGTGATTTCAATCGGCATAAATTATGTGTGTGCAAGTTGAATCAGATCGCTACTTGTTTCCTCTCCTCGAAGTATTACATTAAAGTTTATTCTATATCTAACAGAAATATCTTGTAACATTTTACTGGCAATAACGCAATATGCTTTGAAAGTAAAAATATCCCAAACAAAACTAAACTTCTAACAACTAAGTTAGCATCTCTGCGAATTGTTTTGAACGCTATAAATTTATAGATTTTGTAGCTTTGCTTCTTGCCAGTTAAATTGGCCAGCGCAAAAAGCTTTACGCTGGCTCTTTCATGCTTTCTCTCTAATTCCATCTCTATTTTCTATAGTTCTTGTATAGACTCTATTTTCTTTTGAATGAATATCCGAAAATATAAAAACAAATTATTTAACACTATTTATTTACTTTTTTCCCTTTTTTTTCTTTGCATACATACCCGAGAAAAGAATAAGAATATTTTTACTTTTAGTTCTATGGGAAAAATTCTAAAATAGCTAAACTCAAAAAAGAAAAAAAAATATATATTTCCAAATTTTGAATTCAGAAAATTATTAAAGAAAAATTATACAAAAACACATAATATTTATGATCTTGCTATACAAAAACACATCTACTATACAAATACACATAATATTTATGATCTTGCAGTATATGTTATAGAGCTGAAAGGTAAAAGCATTGTTCTTCTCTTTTCGGGACAAAAACTATACAAAATAGAGAAAGAAAAAACTACAAATACAATAAATTCAATTGCAAGGAGCGAAAATAATACAATTATAAGAAAATATGTTGAATTTTATGATGACAAAATAAAATGAAATCGAGCTAATGTATATATTTTATTTGGAAAAAAAGAAAACACTAAACAAAGGTTATACTGATAACTATGTGTTCCGAAGTCTTGAACGTATCAGTTTACACTAATATTTTACAGAAAGAGAGTAACTTCAAGAATAAGAATTTTATATATTTTTCATATATGAAAATATAATATTGTGGAGGATGAAAAAGGGCATAATGAAATAGCTTTTTGAAATAACAAAACTTTTTAAATAATATATTTTAAAATAATTGGTTTCATACTACGTTGTTTTGTTCTAAGGTTCGTCATCTAGAAGTATTATCTCTGGTTATATTAAAAATCCAAAAAAAATTTTGCAAATTGTATTAGTTGATGATGTTTTTAAATATTCACATTAATGATTTTCACTATTATTAGCAAAATAAAATATTCAATTAAAAGTTCAAATGGGTGGTTAAAATTGTAGACCCAGTTATCAACAACAGTACTGGCAGCTCAGCATAGTGCTGGTAGTAATAATTATATTAACCATTGAACTTCAATTATTATATAATTTCTTAAAAGATTTTTTGTCAAAAAAAATATAGGGTTTCTGAAAACTCGGGTTTTTAAGACTCGACGAGTGCGAGTCTAAAATTTTAAAAACTCTTCGAGTCCGAGTCCGTTGTCTTTAACAAAAAATATTACAAGAATGTAATAAAATAATATTATTTGATTTTCAATTCAACTGAAATTTGTGATTTAATGGTCGTGCCAAGAAATTAAAAAGAAAATGTACTAAAATTTATTAATTAATTCATTTATTTTCAAAACTTTTTTTGTGACATCGTTTCTAAGCTGAAAAGATAAATAAATTAAAAATTTATAATAAATTAATTTCAATAATTAGTAATTACTTTTTTTCATACATTAAACAGATTCGTCAATTATAATAATTGACACAACACAAAAACAAAATAATATTGAATTATTTTTTGAAATTAATTTTATTTTTACTGACTTACTAACCTACACTAACTACACTCTTACTACGTATGAAATAGATTTGATTTTGATTTTCATTTAATATTGAGTTTTAAAGTCTTCTGATTTTTTTACGTTGAAAAATAAAAGTGCCGTTGTTCTGCGAATTCGTACAAAGAAAATTGTCGCTAAACCAACATTGTAGAATGAATATTAATATAGGCGTAACGACAATGAATTAGAGTCAAGTCCAGAGCCCGCGTAACTACCCAAATACTCGACGTGTCCGAGTCGAGTCCACAAACCCTAAAAAAATAGCTAAAGTACTAACTAGAAATAATATGCAAAACTTTAACTATTTTTTATTTTAAAAACTATATACCTACTGTATATATTTACAAACAAACAAAAGTTTATATATGTTAAATATTAAATAAACAAATAATCGTTTAAAATATACATAAAGAATATACGGTTTTATATCTCAATATCTTTATATCAAGATATATTGAAAAATAGCAAAGAATAGCAAAAATTTATATCAAGATATATTGAAAAATTCCAAAACATTCTAATAATTATTCTTAAACAATTCTCGATAAATCAATTGAATCTAAACGCCGTTCATTTTAACTCCAGTTTTTAAAAAAAAAGTCATAATTTTTTAATTTATTTCACAAACACAAACTTTTAAATTATGATTTAATTTCTGACATTAAACATATGATTTCAAAATATCATTTGACGCCGTTAAAAGTAGAAATAAATTCAACTTTTTTAAAAGGCCTGTTACCGCCGTTTAGTTTATATGATTCTATATAATTTCATATATTTGAACTTTTTTTTAACAGTTCACAGAATGAACCCCGTCTAAACGTGGACGAGTTTAACTCCACTAATAGGCTAATCATTTGCTTTTAAAAATTTTGTTTGGTTTATAATATTTTTGATTTTTTAGGGGCTTATCATTTTTTTTGGGGGCAATAATAGATTTTTTGTATATTAAAATGAAGAGTATAGGTATAGCCGGATATAGTTATTTGTACTTTAGTTTTTAGTATAATAACTGTAACACCGGATTTAATAGTAATTATGGAGCCTAGGAAAGTCTATTTTTTACATGTTTAAGGAGCATAATGTTTTATTAAGGATAAATATTGAATAAAGTTTTACAATTAATTTTTTTATTATTAAAATATCAGTTTTTGTTATGATTCAGGTCTTGTGTTTTTTGATTGCTTCTTTTTTTTGAATATGTAAAGTAGTTTTTTTTTAGAATCCTAAATTAAGTACCGGTAACGAGATAACGAAATCACAAGAGAAAAATACATTATTTCAAGAAATAAATTTTTTTTTAGTGGTTAGACAAAGAATCTAATAGAAAGGAACAATCTCTATTGCTTCCTCAGCTTATGTTTAAAGAATTAGCGTTAGTAGAATCTACAAATAGATCATCTAATACATACTGATATATTACATTTGAGAAGATCGGTTTATAACAAAATTAATAGTAGCAATAGTTCGAATAAAAATACATCGTACCTTGGGATGTACATTTAAAAATGGATAATTTTAAATGTACATCGCAAGGTACAATACCTCGTATTGACAATGAGACTAGGGGGGTCTTGATATTTTTGATTTGCCTAAACGAGTTTCGGACAATAATTCAGCAAGTTCTACGGAACAAAACCAATTTGGACGACGATCCAATATTTTAAATATAGATACATATGATTTAGGAACGTCAGGAAATTTCATTAACGTTACAGTGCCTTTAGAAAAAACATATAGAGCATTTTTTCAGGGAATACCATCCTTTTCAGAAGAAGGGGATAGATTGTTATTAGAATTACAAAATTTTGTAGCTCTAGCACATGACGCATACTTCAAAACAGACCGTCAGAATAGGAATTCTGCTCTAAATCAAATAATTAGAGGTAAAATAAAGGGTAAGGCGTCAGATATTTTCCAAGAGCGGGCCGTGACAAATTTTCGAGCATTCGAATGTATTTTGGAAAATGCGTTTATTCCGCATAAATATTGGGCTCAATTGAGAAGAGAAATTGAAGAATGTGTCCGAATTCCTGACGTCAGTAGAACAATTTCCTTATCGAGTTGAGAAAAAATTAGTTGTTTTAAAATTTCAGCTACAAATAACTATCCAAGCGGATCACTCGGTATTGTACAAGATCCTGAAGAAATGGCGCGAAAAACATTTCTTAAAGGACTTTAGTCAGAAACAGTCAATCAATACATACTTGCTCAAAATTGTATGCATTTTCAAGAAACAATTTTAAAATCTGGTAAATTTGCTAGAGAGTCCTTAGAACTTCTTCGACCGATTGAACGCATAGCAAAAATGACAAACCAATCTAATAAGGATACAAATCAATTAATAATCGAAATATTAGAAAAATTGTCCACTCGACAAGTAAATGAAAGTTTAGGGTCAACTTTTCAGAATAATTTTTCACAAAATAATAATAAAAGCTATATGCCAAATATTGTCAGGTCAAACAACAATAATTCTATTAGACCAAATGCGCGAGAACATGTTTTAATTGCGGTAGATTAGACATTACAGTAGGGATTGTAGAGCTCCACGTAGTACGACAACAGCTCGACCGAACACGAACGTATATAAGAACCAATTTGGTCACGAAATGGATGCCAGTTGTGTAAAATTTCAGGCATGTAGCAGCAGATTGTCCTTTCAATAAATATGAATCCCAAAGTATGGTCTTCTACTTCCACAGGTGAAGACGGTCGGAATCAGAATAGTACAAAAATTCTGCGAATAGTGCTAAAGAGAGGGCCATTCTATGTTGATCTGTCCTGGCCGGCAACATTACCAGGTTAATCAGGGAAATGGCAGAAGGATGAGTTAAAATCATTATTCTGATGCCAGGATGAAAAGGAGAAGCGTAGACCAATAAGTAGTACCAAAGAGACAATTACCTTATTAATAGATACGGGGACTCAAATTAGTTTATTAAAAAAAGACAAAATAAACACAGAAACACAACATATTAACAAATGAAAATACTATTATACAAACAACACATGCTCAAAATTATCTGCTACTACTTGGAATTGGTCTAAGCACCAATTCCAAGTAGTAGCAGACCAATTCCAAGTAGTAGCAGATAATTTTTTAATGAAAATTATCATATATTGACTTTTTGATGAAAATTATCATATATTGAGACCTCAAATAAAAATGCGTTTTTCAAATAAAAAACAAAATCAGATTGAATTTTCAATTCCAAGTCAAGATAATTAATTACAATAATAAATATAAAAACAAAATGAATAGTAAAATGGGGTTTAATGAGACGAATAAAATAGTAAATAATAATATAAGAAATAATGAGAAAATAGATGAAGATGCGTTTAAGATGAGTAATAATAAAGATAATAAATTTGAGTTTAAAGTCAATGAGAAATCGGATAAAGTGAAATTGAAGGTGAGGAAATGTTGTCAATTTGCAAGAAATGCATTGAAAAATGCTCACCATTATATAATTACCAAAATTCAGGAGACGACAATAATAAAACTAATTCAGCAATTGTAAACGACAATAATGATAGTTTTCTGGAATACTATGAACCACAGTAACCAACAGCTAATCATCCAAAATTAGCTATCTAAACATTCCAATTTTCATCCGAACAGATCTCGTAGCTGTACTGGTGAAACTACCAACCCCAGGGGGTTTTCAAGAGGTCATTATCGCCTACGCCTACTTCCCTGGAGACGAGCTAGAAGCTCCACCGAATGACATCATAGAGTTAGTGGAATACAGCAACAGCCATAAGCTACCAGTCATCCTGGGCTCTGGTGTCAACGCCCACCATATAGTATGGGGTAGCAGAGATATTAACAAAAGAGGTGAGTCACTTTCTACTAACAACCTAGATATATTAAATAGGGGTAATTCCCCCACTTTCGTAAACAGTATAAGGCAGAAAGTACTTGACTTAACTATTGCAAGTCCCTGTCTCACCCATAAATGTGTTAATTGGCATGTCTCAAAGGCAGCTTCCCTATCCGACCATAAGCACAATTGTTTTGAACTGCGTACTTCTCACGCTGTGAGCTGTGCAACGTTCAGAAATCCCAAGCGTACCAACTGGACTCAGTACCAAGAGACTTAGGTACGAAATAAACTATTCAGAGGCGACAATGAACAGCCCAGACTGCATTGACCTCCACGCCAACCAACTTGTCTCAAGCATCATCAATGCTTTTGAACTAAGTTGTCCTATTTCACAAAAGACTCACTCTAAAGATGCACCATGGTGGAATAAGGAACTAGCGGACAAACGCAAAGAAACAAGGAAGATGTTCAACAGAGCAAAAACCTTCGGTAACTGCGAAGAGTATAAATCCACCCTTACCGAATACAATAACCTTCTTAGGAAGTCTAAGAGGGAGTCATGGAGGAAGTTGTGTGAAGAGATCACAGATCTCCCAGCGGCCTCCCGTTTACAAAACGTACTAGCAAAAGATACTCTCGTAGATATCGGTTTGCTAGAGAGACAAGATGGTTCTCTAACAACAAGCAGCTCTGAAACACTAGAAGTCTTACTAGATACTCACTTTCCGGGCTTTTTCACTTTCCGGGCTGCAAACTCATAAACAACCCAGAAGATGAAGAAGCAGTAGCAGTAGGACTGCGTCTTACACCACGCAATAGAAGCCTCGCAAATAAAATCTTCACTCCGGAAAAGATCAGGTGGGCAATAAACAACTTTAAACCCTACAAATCGGCCGGAGTTGACAACATTTTCCCTGCACTCCTACAACAGGGATTATGCCCAATATGCTAAAAATCTTCAGAGCTAGTTTTATATGGGGATATATCCCAACAGTTTGGAGGAAAGCCAATGTGGTTTTCATACCAAAGGCAGGAAACCGTCCCATTGAAAACCCTAAATCATACCGCCCCATAAATCTTACCTCCTTCTTCATTAAAACAATGGAGAAACTAGTGGATCACCACATTAGGACCGGTGCAAACAAGGTTCGACTTCACTATAAGCAACACGCTTACCAAAAAGGGAAGTCTACTGAATCAGCCCTTCACGACCTTGTAAAGTCAATAGAAAAGGCAACTGAATACAAAGAAGTGGCACTATGTGCATTCCTGGACATAGAGAGTGCTTTTGATAACACTCCTCACGAAGCCATTGTGGCAGCAGCCAGGAATAAGGGAATAGAACTGCCGACGACCAAATGGATTCATGCCATGCTTAAAAGTCGAACGACAACGGCGGAACTTAGTACTAACTGTTTAACAGCACAAACCTATAGGGGTTGCCCCCAAGGAGGAGTCCTATCTCCACTGTTATGGTCTATTGTTGTTGATGAGCTACTTCAGAACCTTCAAGATTCTGGTTTCGAGGTAATAGGATATGCCGACGACCTAGTCATCATAATCAGGGGTAAATATGAAAATATCATATCTAGTAGACTCCAATTGGCTTTAAACAGGACAAAGAACTGGTGCAAATCCAAAAACCTACAGATAAACCCAAACAAAACGATAATTATACCATTTACCAAGAGGAAAGTGATCAACATTACTGCACCCTCAATAAGTGGTATAACCATACCCTGTTCCAATCAAGTAAAATACCTAGGTATCATACTAGACAGTAAACTTAATTGGAACAACCACATTGAAAAGACTCATGCTAAGGCAATAAAGGCGATGTGGGCCTGCAAAAGTATGTTTGGTAGGAAATGGGGGATACATCCCAAAATGATCTACTGAAGCTACAAAACGATCATCCTACCTATTATAACATACGGATGCACAGTATGGTGGTCTAAAACACTTCAACACAAAGCACAGGCGAAACTAGGAAAGATCCAAAGACTGGCCTGTCTAGGTATAACAGGTGCTATGAAAACCTGTCCCACAGCAGCAATGGAAATGTTTCTAAACCTTCCGCCAATACACCTCCTTGTTAAGAAAGAGGCAGCGAGAGGTCTGCTGCGCATTCAGAAGGGAAAGAATTATTACTCAGGACACCTCAGAGGACATCTGCAGCTCCTGAATAATCCCAAAATAAAGGAACTGACCTCAATTGTATCGGATGTAATGCCGACCACTTACAACTTTGACTTTCCTTTCAAAGTCGTTATCAGTGAACGCAGTGACTGGCAATCAAGGCTTCCTGAATTAGAATCGGATGCGTCCGTCTGGTTCACAGACGGTTCCCGAACCACAGAGGGTACGGATGCCGGGATCAAAGGGCCAAACTTCTCTGCATCCCTACCACTCGGCAAAGAAGCCACAATCTTTCAAGCCGAACTGATCGCGGTAGATCTGTGTTTCCAAGAGAATCTTAGGATAGCGCAACGTAATAAAACAATCTACATTCTTTAAGACAGTCAAGCTGTTCTCAAAGCTCTAGTCTCCCACAGGCAGGAGTCAATACTGGTCTGGGAATGTCTCCAAAAACTCATTACACTGGCAAAGAGGAACTGTGTTACCTTAATGGGGGTTCCAGGGCACATAGGAGTCGCTGGAAATGAGGAAATGAAGAGGCAGACCGCCTTGCCAAAAATGGTTCAAAAACAAAACTAATTGGCCCAGAACCATTCTGCGGCAAACCAAGAGGACACTCCAAATTAGTACTCAACAGATGGATAGAGCAAGAGCATAGGCTCTACTGGGGCAAACTCCCTAAACTCACGATATCCAAGAAATTTATCACACCAAATAGAATCAAGGTGGATAAACTATTAAACCTCAGCAAAAAGGACATTCGTACCTTAATAGGTCTCATGACTGGGCATAGTCCAGTACTCTACCACCTCAAGAAAATGGGACTGGCTGAGGAGGACAGTTGTCGCCTCTGTTTCAATGACAGGGAAACAACGGAACACCTTCTATGCTACTGCGAAGCAGCTGCAAGAAGAAGACTCAATCATCTAGGAAAGGGTATTCTCACCACAGATGAACTCGCCAATATGGCTCCCGAATCCATATTAAGGTTCTATCGTTCTCTTAATATGGGATAGGGAGAAAGGGGCAGTTGCGTTCCCCCCCAAAAAAAAAAAAAACACCAACAGCTACAATATTACAATAGAACTTGGTATGTTTCAAATTTATGATGACATAAATTTGAGACATACCAAGTTCCATTGTAATATGCCTGACTTTATAGATCTGTAGCGGTCATGCACTGTACTTTCTCTTAATGTCAAAATAATATTTCTATTTCTTTCCGTTAATAAACCTGTTGGAGTCATACTCTCATTTCTTATTCTTTTGACTGTTTTCTAATCACGCCACTCACACACACATACACAGTTGTTATCAATTGGTAACAACTGCATGATTTAAATTAATTAAAAATTAATTTTTTCATCATAAGTCAAGTTTTCAATCAGTTCGGTCGTAGTCAAAGCAAAATCAATTTAATAAAAGTCGAAAGGTGCAGTCGCGTCAATTTAATTAGTCGAGTCAAATATGATCATAAAATATAATTAAAATCTACTTTAATAACAATTATAATAATAAATAATAGTAATAGACAATAGTAATAAATTAACTTAATTAATCTTAATATTAGTAATAAATAATAATTATAATATAAGATTAATCCTAAGAAGAAAAATAAGAATAGTTTTAGCGCTAGTTAAGTGTAATCATAATAATAGTTAAGTTTAGTTAATTAATAGTTTAATAAAGTGTAGGTTAAGGTAAAAACTAAATAACATTGTTTTATTTCAACTACATTACACCCACATACTGGTGACCCCGAAATTTAAAAAAAAAAAGGCAATTATTAACTAAATTAACAATTAAAAGTGACAATCATATAGCGCCTAAAATAAAAAACATATTAAAATTCAAAAAACTTTAATAGCTTATTTAAAACAAATAATGAAAAGTGTTTAAAACAATTAAAATCACATAATAATGATAATTTTAAACCTACAAACTTTGAAATACTTTTCAAACGTCTTGCCGATTACGGAATCAACATCAATTTGTCGAAATGTGTTTTTGGAGTCGATTCAATCGATTTCCTCAGCCACACGATCAATTCTTCCGGCATTTTTCCATCACACGACAGAATCAGATAATCGGAGACTTCCCGAAGCCTGATTCAATAAAATCGATTCAACGATTTATCGGAATGATAAACTATTATCATCGATTTTTACCACATCTTGCTGAACTTTTAGTACCAATTCACTCACACCTCACGCTGTTGCTTCAAAAGCCAAAATCTCCAAAAAAAATTTTTACTGGCCATCAGAGCTAGACCAGCATTTCGATAAGGTCAAGGAAGCTCTGGCTAACGCTACGATTTTGGCACACCCTGTACTCGACGGGCAATACAGCATAGCGACTGATGCTTCCGACATCGCCGTAGGAGCAGTCCTACAACAATTCAAAACAATTCAAATTTTTTATATTAAGTCAAAAACTGAACGAAGCCCAAGACAAACGAGACACCTTGATTTCATCGCTCAATTCACGACAGACATCGTTCATGTGAAAGGCTCAGAAAATTTAGTCGCGGACAGCCTTTCTCGTATTTCGGACATTTCCTCCTTACACAACGATTTTAATATCATAAAAATAGCAAAATACCAGCAAGAAGACAACGATTTAAAGACGATATTAAAGAAACCAAAAGATCCCTCAACGAAATTTAATTAACAACGTTTTGAATTCCCGGACGCAACGATTTACTGTGACACATCTCCTGGCAAAAACAGACCTGTGTGAGCAATTCTGCCTGAGCAATTGCGCAGAACCGTTTTCGATGTGTTGCACAATTTTTCCCATCCTGGAATGGGTACCACAAGTAAATTAATAGCGGCACGTTATTTCTGACCCGGCCTAAATAAAGATATCGCCCGCTGGACTAAAAATTGTGTACAATGTCAAAAATGCAAAGTACACAGACATACAATTAGTCAGTAGGGTACATTTTCCCTCCCGAACACCAGATTTGAACAAATCCATATGGACATTGTAGGCCCCTTACCAACATCCGAAGATTTCAGCTACCTGCTAACCATTGTGGATCGTTTCACAAGGTGGCCCGAAGCATATCCGATTAAAGATATGACAGCCGTCACAGTAGCGAAAACTTTCGTCCAAAACTACATTTCCAGATTCGGAGTACCTGCCATCATTACCACCGATCAAGGCAGGCAATTCGAATCGAAACTCTTCACTGAACTCACTAAACTACTTGGCTGTCATACATAGGATTCGAACTTCGCCGTACCATCCACAATCCAACGGCCTTGTGGAACGATTCCACAGGCAGCTGAAATCTTCTTTAAAAGCATGCTGCAATACAGCAAACTGGACGATCGAGCTTCCCATCATCTTGCTCTCGATCCGTGCTTCAGTCAAAGATGACCTGAAAGTTTCACCAGCCGAATTAGTCTACGGGCAGTGCCTTAAACTGCCAGGCGAATTTTTCATCGACAAGGACAAGACTCCACCTACGAACCAGGAGACGTTGACCGCAAGTAAAAACGATAATGAACAACCTGACACCTACACCGCCACGAACGCCGACAAGGAAAGTTCATTTTCCACAGGACCTGAAGACTTGTGATTTTGTTTTATTACGAACGGACGCAATTAAATCAGGACTGACAAAACCGTACACCGGACCACACAAAATCATACGCAGACTTCGACATAACTACATCATCGACCTTAACAACAAACAAGTTTCTGTTTCAGTCGATCGACTTAAACCAGCCTACGTCGATCAGACTTGAAGGGGGTGATGTAGCGGTCATGCACTGTACTTTCTCTTACTTTACTATCAAAATAATATTTCTATTTCTTTCCGTTAATAAACCTGTTGGAGTCATACTCTCATTTCTTATTCTTTTGACTGTTTTCCAATCACGCCACTCACACACACATACACATACACAGTTGTTATCAATTGGTAACAACTGCATGATTTAAATTAATTAAAAATTAATTTTTTCATCATAAGTCAAGTTTTCAATCAGTTCGGTCGTAGTCAAAGCAAAATCAATTTAATAAAAGTCGAAAGGTGCAGTCGCGTCAATTTAATTAGTCGAGTCAAATATTATCATAAAATATAATTAAAATCTACTTTAATAACAATTATAATAATAAATAATAGTAATAGACAATAGTAATAAATTAACTTAATTAATCTTAATATTAGTAATAAATAATGATTATAATATAAGATTAATCCTAAGAAGAAAAATAAGAATAGTTTTAGCGCTAGTTAAGTGTAATCATAATAATAGTTAAGTTTAGTTAATTAATAGTTTAATAAAGTGTAGGTTAAGGTAAAAACTAAATAACATTGTTTTATTTCAACTACCTTACACCCACAGATCTTTGGACAGAATTACCCATAAAACAATTAATACAATATCAGTTATAACAGAGAACACTTATGAATCACAAATAGATATATTAGGTGAAGAGACGAATTCGGTAAGGGTGGTTTTGTACTCTTCCCAGCAACCGCAGGTTTTTGCTCTGTTGAACATCTTCCTTGTTTCCTTGCGTTTATCCGCTAGTTCTTCCAATTGTAAAATGTGTCTAATAACGAAATTTTCATAGTTTAGTTCTTAGAATAAAACAGCATAAGAATTTACGTGTCAGGAATTTTAGGGTATAAAATTTGAAAATAAAGCTCACTTTTAATTCAAAAGTCCAACAGGCTTTTTGCGATAACGCAACACGCTTTGAAAGTACAAATATTTTGGAACATTTTACAGGCAATAACGCAATACGCTTTGAAAGTAAAAATATTCAAAACAAAACTGAACTTCTAACAACTATGTTGGTATATTGTTTTGAACGTGGCATTGGTGCCACCTACTACCACTCAGCGGAAGCAGATCCATAGGATAAACTTATCAAATCCTTGACATGACGATCTTTCACAAAATGTTCAAATACTCACATGAACTGTAGAGGTGTCATTAGAGTTAAAGAAATACATAAAAGAAGATTAAACCAAGTAAATAATAAGAAAAGTACTTCTGACATTACAACTCAATCAGTTGCATTTTGACCGCATTCAAGTCTAATCAAATGATAGATAACTTTTATACTGCAAATTATTCTAAAAGTCAGTAAAATTTTATACTGCAAATTATTCTAAAAGTCAGTGAATTTGCAAATATAATGGATAGAATTGAAGCTTACTTCCAAGTAGAATGGATAGAATGGAAAGATATGCTGGCTACAAAAGATCTATTTGGAGTACCTATTTGGAATGCTAATATGGAATTAAAAACAAATTTAAAGAATAAGATATATTTCTTAATATACTAAATATTGACATATGTCTTTTTTCCGAAGCTCATAAAACGAGCCACATGTTCCCAAATTTAAAAGGTTACAACAAATACTTAACAAATCATCCACGGAAACAAGAAAAAGGTAGATGTTCTTCTTGACTTGTACCATACAAGTCAAGGAGAACATAAAATATTGACTAGAACTGTATTTGTTCAGATAAAATTGTCTTAACATCTTAACAAAGGCGGTGTTTAACAGCAGAAACTGGCGATTGTCGCAGCGTATTGTCTTCGGAGGTTCAACGTTAACCAGCAAGACTAAGCAAACATGTTCAAGCATGTGGTAAAACATACATTATTGGCGAATAATTTAATGCCAGACATTTAGATTACGTTCAAGAGTTTCAGCAACAAAGCAACTGAGAACTTCAATTAATCAAAGTCACAGCAACTATTAATCAAATCTGCAGCAACTTATTAGTCTTCAGACTCTAAGAAGACTCTAAAAAAGTTCCGGATCTACTTGATTTCTTCATAAAAACAAAAGTTTTAGGGTTCAATAAACTCAGATCACTATCCAACAGATTAGTTAAGTTCTCAAATTCAGTAAGAAAATACAATTGATGTATTTTCTTACTGAATTTTCTTACTGAAATTGATCTACAAAAAAAGAGGACTTATAACAAAAAAAGAGGACTTAGAAGAAGAAAGTATGAAATATTCAGAGCAGAGTCAACAAGCAGCTTGGAACAACGATAAAAATATTATCCTACGATCTAAACTTTATAAAAAATCATCCTTCTTTATACAGGTGATAAAATACAGATTATGCACTTCTCTCACGCAACTATATTTTCAATCTACCTTGGATTCTTGATCCCTTTACCTTCTAAAGGGATCAACAATCCAAGGGAAATGGAAAATATAGTTGCGTAAGAGAAGAGCGAGAAGAAGATGTCACAGCACCCGCGAACCGTGGGACATATTGAACTACAAAATACAACAACTAAAAAAAGAAATAAAGAGACTAAAGAATCAGCATTGAGCGAATCTTAAGTAACCTCTCTGCAGCTATAAATAAAAATTTCTCTCTTTGGAAAGCAGTGAGAAATCACAATATGCAGATTCCGTATTCTCCACCGATAAATACGCGAAACGGTACATGGGTAAGAGACAGCCCGCAAAAGCAAAATATTTTCAGCGCATATAGAAGACATCTTTAAATCAAATGATGAAAATACTGTGGACACAGTTCTTCAAAGCATAAATCATGTGACAACCAAATTAGTTATGGTTGAAATTGAAATTTTGCAAAGAAAAACGTTATAATCTGATAACGATAGCAGTACTTGCTCAGTTTGCAATAAAAGGGATAGTAGTCCTGACAGAGTTGATAAATCCAAACTTCCGACTACGTCATGTTCTGAGCATAAGCATACGGAAAGTAGCTGCAATAGTAATGGTACAGAAACCTGTAAAACTACCGATCAAAATCATAACGACCATATCGTTTCTGGCAGTTATTTCCAAATTTATGAAGATCTGGGAAGCCTATAACGAATAAAAAAATCAAACTCCATAGTTTCCGTCAATGGCCTCCATATGGATATGTGCAAGCCAAAGCAGTAATAGTATCACTCAATGCTTTCATAACAAACTAGTCAGCAGTATGATAGGTTCATCAGAAATCGATATCTTCACAGAGATTTAAATATCAATTATTTGGATTACGAAATAAGACAAGTAGGTAACAAACATCTCACTGGGAAACCGAAGAAACAGCAGCAATGGTACAAGAAGCAATGACAAGTAGAAGACTTAAAAGAAATAGGCCAGATGACTTACTCTTAAAACCCTTGAAAAAGTATTATTTCCAATAAACAATAGCGAAAATTTTAGTGAACTATTGGGTGCTCGAAAAACTTAAAAAATTGATGACAAGTTCAAACTCAAATTGATGGATGCCATTAGACCAGTTTTAGTATAAACAGTCACACTTGACAAAAAAAAATTCTCAAAAGAAAAATATTTTAGTATAAGTTTTTTTATAATTGGTGGTAATTGTGTTAATGTAATTACGTATTCTGCAATCTTCTTCGTCAGAATAATTTTTATTTTAAAAAAAAGTAAAAGTTTACTATAATATATATTCTTATATCAATGGAATCATTTGCCCTGAATAATATTATTATGAAATATAAAAAGAATATTTTAGTTCTGTATAATTTATATCGATATATATATATTTTTTATTTTAATATATCTATATTCATATCAACCATTTATTAGCATCATCGACTTTCCCTTCGACTAACATATATAACGTTGCTCCTTTATCAGTTTAAAACTACTGAAAAAAGTTGACGACAGTTTAAAAATTTTAGAAAATTTCCTTCACGCCTGAAACCCCGTCGAACAAATAAAAAAAAGGCCACTCAACCGTTTTCGCACTAGTGTAAACTACTAGTAGAAACTGAAATCGCTTTTGAGTATATTATTAGTATAAAGGGCAAATACAAAAGTTTTTATTTTCATGAACTATTCAGTCTTCAGTTAAGACTATGAAACCAATCAGTATTTTTTATATATAAGCATAGTAATTTTAAGGCAAAATATCTGTTTATAATTTATTAAATAAATACTAACCTAAGTGGAAAATGTATAAGTGTAAAATTTCTATTACAAAATTAAGATAAATTTGATAACAATATCTTGCGTACATATACAAAAGATGGCTCAATTCATTGTTAGTTTAAGTGCAACAAATATACATATTCTATGTTTATTTTCATTATTTAAAATAATATCAACAATTTCTACATCAAGCACAATGTTTCTACAGTCATTAAATGATGATTATTATGATGACCGTGGTTATTGTGCGCCTTATAATGGTAAGGTTTGTAAAGCACATATAACAGGACAAGTTTGGTATAGCCCTAATGGTGGTTGGCAAAATGAACAAATCACAACTGCACTGTATGAAGAGCTAATCAATGATTTAACTGGCCTTTGCAGGATTGCAGCAGAGGTAAATAAATGAAAACTTAACTAAAAGTTAATTATTAATATACATCTTATGCAAAATGAAAAAAATATAAATTTTCTAAAGATTCTACTATGGTTAATTGAAAAATCTTAATTGTTAAAGATTGTTAATTAGGTTATAAATAATAAAGAAATTAACTATTTTTAATCAAAATTATTTTGTTCATATTTTGGTTTACTTCACATTTATTACAGTATAATGTCTAATGTGTTTTTTATTTGGTGATAGCCAATTATATGTGTATATATTTATCTAAATATTTTAGAAAATGTTATGTGCCTATGCATTTCCGCAATGTATAATTGAAGATGGTGCAACAGTTCGATTGCCCCTTTGTTATGAAGATTGTTTTGCAACTCATCTACAGTTTTGTTATAATGATTGGGTTTTAATCGAAGAAAAAAAAGAACGTAATATATTTATTAAAAATCGGGGACATTTTCGATTACCGAATTGTCAGGAATTACCAAAATATAATTCTAGTTTAATTCGGCCCACATGCTCACATGTTGGGCTCACAAATATAATTGAGGATGAAGTCACATGTAAATATAATAATATTCGACTTAATATTTTATTTTTTACTTCTAATATATGTACTTGTTTTATAGATGATTGTCGAATGGGTAAGGGTCAATATTATTTAGGAAATGTGAATGTGTCTAAAACTGGTATGCCGTGTCAACGTTGGGATAATCAATTTCCGCATAAACATATTCAACCGCCATTAGTTTTCCCACAAATTTCTGCAGGTGAAAATTATTGCCGAAATGCTGGTGGTGAAGAACCTTACCCTTGGTGTTATACAACAAATGAATCAATTAGATGGCAACATTGTGATATTCCACTTTGTCGTATGTTTTTTTTTTTCGTCATATAAAATTTTGATTATTTTTTTTTTTAGCAAATTCATCAGATATTATAACGCAAATCGGCCATCCAATATCAATGGAAACATTTTTTACACCATCAATGATATTCTTATTAGCCAGCATTGGCTTTGTAAGTATTGTGGCATGTCATTTATTCATTTTACTTATATATAGAATAAGTCGACATAAACATGTACGTCAACAACATTCTGGTGGTTACAATATTGCCGCAACTCAAGATAGTATTGATATAAATAAATTACCAAGTAATTCAGCTTATCATGAAACTGGTGCCCAATTAAATCCAAGATTAGAGAAACTTGAATATCCACGTAATAATATAATTTATATAAAAGATTTAGGACAAGGTGCATTTGGACGTGTATTTCAAGCAAAAGCACCGGGTTTGTGTGCCGATGAAGATTTTACATTGGTTGCTGTCAAAATGCTAAAAGATGATGCTAGTCTAGATATGCAAAAAGATTTCGAACGTGAAGCATGTTTATTAGCTGAATTTGATAATGCACATATTGTTAAACTATTGGGTGTATGTGCAATTGGTAGACCAATGTGTTTATTATTTGAATTTATGTCACGTGGTGATTTAAATGAATTTTTACGTTCATGCTCACCATATTTAAGTCATACCCGACCTACAATAACACCTGATGGAAATCAAATACCAAATTCAGACTTATCTTATGGTGATTTATTAAATATTTCTTATCAAATATCATCTGGTATGGTTTATTTATCGGAACGTAAATTTGTACACCGTGATTTAGCGACAAGAAATTGTTTAATTGATAATCATATGATTGTTAAAATTGCGGACTTCGGATTATCACATAAAATTTATTTGCAAGATTATTATAAAGGTGATGAACATGATGCCATACCAATTAGGTGGATGCCATTAGAAAGTATATTATATAATAAATATACAATTGAAACCGATATTTGGGCATTTGGTGTTTGTTTGTGGGAAATATTTTCATTTGCTTTACAACCATACTATGGTATGACACATGAGGAAGTAGTAAAATATGTTAAGGAGGGCAATGTTTTGAATTGCCCAGAAAATACACCTTTGCCTATATATTCGCTAATGCGTAAATGTTGGAATCGTAAACCTAGTGATAGACCAAATTTTTCAATTATTAATCAAACCTTGGCACAAATTATTGCTGAATATGAAACTCGCATGAATATGTGTTAAAAATAACAAAATGAAATTGTATTTTAACATTTCCTTAAAAAGAATCTCTTTAATTTTTATAAGCACTATCATTATTAGATTTATTTAATTTTTACTTTTTATTAGTATTTAAGTATTTGTGTTCTAAATTTGTGTAGTCATATCTAATAATTATTGTACAAAATTTATATTAATATATAATTTTTTTTTAAAGAAACATAGTATTAAGACATTTTATAATTTATAAGTTTTCATTTTCAATTTTTTGTCCGTCCACATTTCGACGAAATATCCAAACAAATGTTAAAAATTAACAGAGCTTTAATTTTTTTTATATATTACGTTGCAAATCCTGAACTAATATAAGACAGCAATTTTTTTGTATTAACTGCTGTCTTATATTAGTTCAGTTTCCGCAAGACTATCTTTTCTACATACCTAGAAAACGATTTGGTATACAAGTCACTAGAAGCATTGTGGTAGTCATAAAATTTCTAACTTGCAGGCAATATCTGCTTAATTTTTTTTCTTCTTTTATTTATTTAGCAGATTTCTGCTACTTTCAAATTCAAAATTTTAAATATATTTTTTACATAAGTTACAATATTATTTTTAAATTGCACAAATTTTTTTATTTTTCTTTTTTGTTGGAAAATCATTAAATATTTTAACCCCTTACACATGTGGGGTTTTGAATGAATAAAACACAATTGATTGAGATATTTTTTGTAGTTTTATTGAAGTATACTATGATGTTTTTCCTTAACATATCTTCTAATAATTTCGAAATTGTATTATTCGAACCCGTAATAAATTAAACCAGTTATTCAAGTTACTCGAAGTAATTAAATTCAAAAGGAATAAGTATTTAATTTACAAAATGAAAGAATTTTCAGATTGCTTTTTAAATAAGGATTTAACAGCGTAACAACCTAACAAGTTAATTTTTTTTCCTTTTCACTCCCCTAGGGAGTATAGGGCTCCAAGTACTGAGTTATCTGCACTTGAAGTTTCTGTAACAGTTTTGTATTGCAATTTGGACCTACTAATTTTTTTTATATGGATTCCGAACCATAAATTTCTTTATAGTGAAGAAACTATTAATTGCAACAAGCTAATGGTTTTTATTCGTGAGACATTTGTTGTTAGCAAATGGTCTCTGCCGTTAGCATTTTTCCCAGTCTTAAATTACATTTTATTATAATTTTATTACTGGTACTCATTTAAAGCTGAGTAAACTTAGACCAACATCGATGTCTCGGACGGGCGTCGAACCCAGTACCTAATGCACCACAGCTTAGCACACTACCACTTAAGCCACCGTCGGTCTACCTAACAAGTTAATAAGTCTATAAATCTAGTTTTAAGGAATTTAAAAAGCCATATGTGCATACGGTCATTAGATAGAATGTTAGAATTAGAATGCTCGTTGCATTTATTTAAACTGTCATATTTATTGTGTGTGGCAATTTGTTGGTTGTGTCATATGAGGCATAGTCATGGTAAGTCTTCTACCAGAAACGGCTATCCTAATAGGGTTTTCGTCTTCGAACATATGTTGGTATCTTGAAATTTAACTACATTTTTCTGAAATTGTTTAATAGCGTGCACACATCTTTTTGCTCATCTTTGTCAAGGGCATTTTGAATTTTTTTTTAACTTTTTATATTTAAACATCTTTAATTTTTTATACATATTTAAAGTATTTCCAGATTTTTGAACATCTTGCTATTTTGGACATCATTAATTTTTTTTTAAACTTATATTTACATCTTTAATAAAAAAAAATATTTTTTTAGACATATCTAGTTCGTATTTCATGTATTATTGTCTGATAAATTTCTAGTTGAAAATCTTCGGAGTTTTTTGTTCACGTCTTTTATTTCTTAACATTTTGAAACTTGATAAATTTTTGTTGATAAACCTCTAAATCTAAAATTTGAAATTTGGTATGCTCTTAGGAGAGAGTTTTAAATTGCTTAAAAGGAGTTTTACACATTTAAAGGTTTAAATATCTAGTCTTAAATAATTAAAAGGAGTTTTAGTGGAGTTTATGAAAGAAAAAAACAAAATTGTTGAAGTTTTCTTAATTTTTTATACCAATGAAAATTCTTTTGAAAATTAAATTAACTAAAAATATTCTTTGAAATATTATTAAATATATGCATGAATAATAATAATAATATAGTTAAAATAAAATCAATGATATAGGTAAACATAAAAATTGGGTAATAATGAATGATATTTATGTAAAAGTTATGTAGAATAAATAGTAAAATTGGGATGCTATTTTAATTTTTATAATATATTTTAACTTTTCAGAAATATTTTGTAAACTATTTGCATAAATATTTTGTAAACTACACCTGTTCCAAGTGTAATTCATAAAGTATCAATAATTTAAAAAGTATCAATTGTAATTCATATTAGTCAATTTTAATTCAGAAAGCGTCATTTGTAATTCAGATTAATCAGTTTTAATTCAGTAATTAATCAGTTTTAATTAAAATCAGTTTTAATTCAGTAATTAATCAGTTTTAATTAAAACTGATTAATCAGGTTGGAGAATATTATAGATAATGGTAAAAAACACTTTTCCTGGGGGGTGATTCTGCTTGTGCTGTGCAACACTGTACAGTACAGCAAGCTACAGCTTTGATATGCCTGTCGGTTGGTAACTCCAATTTAATGTATGCTGAAAGTCTGAATGTCTTAATTTAATAATTTACTGCATATTTCATTCATAGGATAATATTAATATTCTGTGTAAATTTTTAATATTGTTTATTTTTTATTAATGTTTAGGAATGGGTTAATTTTAATTTAAAAAGAAAACAAAAACCCCGACGAAAAATAAACAATTTTTAATATTTTTCGTTAGTGTTCTTTGTTTTATCTATTTTTCGTTACGGTTCTTTGTTTTATCTAAATTAAAGATTAATAAAATTAAAATAATTTAATAAATATTGTCGTTTTTTAACTAGCTTTAAGGATTTATGAATTTCGATTGATACTTGCTGAATTAAAATTGACAATCTGAATTACAATTGACGCTTTCTGAACTAAAATTGATTAATCTGAATTACACTTGGAAAAGGTGCAATCTTTTCTTATTGATTATTGTCTGAATATATTTCAAACGTAACACTCAACTTTTGAAAAATATATGTATACATAAAATAACGTAAAATAAATATTTGTCTCAATGTTTTTTTTTTCTCTAATCTAATTTGACAATCCTGGCAACAAAAAGAATAACTAAGGTTGCGAAAAATCGGAATTTTAACTATTATATTCGACGGATTTTCGACGTTTCAGATTACTCGGGTATTTCCCACCTTAGTTCTCATTTTAACTTATTCGCTCTATTATATTTGATGTGTATAGGAAATGTTGCACAGGTCTGTCAAAATTTCTTTTAACTACATCTAATTTTAAGGAATTTAAAAGGCGAGATGAGTATCTAAAGCTTAGTATCCGTTGTGAAATGAAATTTTCATACAAATTTAACATCTCTTGATAAATTACCCTAGCGATTTCATTTTGTGGTACGCTGTTCCATCGTGAAATAATTTACTTTGCAAAGATAAAACTTAAGAATATTTTTAGTGCTATAGTTCCAAATATTATTTCACGGCAGAATTTTGACATTTGAACATTTTGTTTGGTTGGTATGGTTGTTCGGCTCTAAAAAAATCGTCAATTTGTCGTCAACCGAATATTGGTTTGGTCCATACGCCATTTACCTAGTTTCGAGTAAATTGACTTTTAAGTATATGAAAGTTAATAAAATTAAAACTGGCCGATAAATTTTTTTTAGATTTTTATTATATAATCTTTAAATATTTATTAACTTAAATTCAGTTTTATATACACTTGTTGGCAATACGTAATGAGATAGTGTCGTTTTTCTGAAACTGAAAATTAACGGTTTATTTCATATCCAGACATATTTTACAAATTTGTACACATTGTAGGATTTGTGTATGGAACAAACTGATTTGTGTATTGAACAATCTAGTTTAAATAAAATTAATAAATTTTTGTATATTAAATAATTCTGGTACCTAATTAACTTTTTTAAAATAAAACGCAATTCAGTTTTTATATTAACTACTTTTATTTGAACAAAAAACAAAGTAATTGATAATAGCTTTTATTCATAGCTTTACAGTCTTATAAATTATAAATTCAATCGTTCATTATAAATTAATTAATACTTTAATACTAATACGTATACATATTATATAGGTAGTTTTTTATAAAAAAAAAAATTGAACAGTGTTCGATCACAGCTGTGACATCGCACTTTTCTACCAATGGCAACCTGTCAGAAAAATTATCGAAACAATAGTAAATTCTTCTTTTTGTGATGCTTAAAGTGTTCAGAAAGAACACTCTACAAACACGAATAATATTATCATTAACTTGCAAGTAAAATTTAAATGAATACTTTTTTGCTTCAGATTATACTCGGCGCCGTTTAACAGCCTCACGTTTTACAAATTTGAAATAAAATTTAATTTGGCATCTTCAGAAAGACTCCAAAAATTTTCAAATATTTTTAGTCTGTCAGCTCCAGAAAAAATGTTTGTACATAGAAAAAAGAAAGTGTGTTTGCAACCACATTTCATTTTTCTTGCTGGCATCGGTTGGTTTTTCCAATTTATGTATTCCTTTTCAGATTACCTCAGCTTTTTGTTTATATTGCTTTTCCAAAGATTGCTACTTTTCTGTCTTTTCCTTGTTAATTTCGGCGTTGAATTTTCAGAATCTGTAAAAAAATTCCTTAGAATTATTATAAAGTGAATAAAATAACAAACTCTTACCGTTAAAACTAGAATTAGATGGCAATTCTCTCCAGTTTTCGCTTTCATCATTATTTCTAGACATTCTTGTAGCTTGATGTACATTGGAATCTTTTGAATTTTAATAAATAAACTATTACAATAAAACCAAATTAAATAGTCTTTAAATAATTACCGCTAAAGCTTTTATGTTGAGCGATATTTTCCTCTGGCATGTAATTCGGGTCTTTATCGGTATCATCATCTGTTATAAAAATCAAAATAAAAAATCAAAATTCACATACATACAATATATTTATACTTGAAAAGTCTAAATTCGAAGATGAGCTTGATGAATTTTGTGGTTCTTCGTCATCAGTATCTGGTATGACTGATTGTCAAATTCGTCATCAGTATCTGGTATGACTGAATTCATCATCCTATTTTAAAGATAATGAAGTTGATGAACAGAGTGAAAATTTTGTCATAAGTTTACCTTAACGTTCGCGGAGATATTTCAGGACTCGGCGATTCCATCTAATGCAGGTCTGATTACTTCGACGTTCGAATTAAGACTAATGAATGAAATTGATACTGCGTCCCTTATATACTTTTTGTGACCGTATGTATTGTCTCTATGGTAGTAGAACAAACTTCATTAAAAAATAATAATTTCACTTTGTACCATATTCATTGTTTTTATTGTATTATAATTAATTTTATATGCACGTGGAACGAACTAGATATAATTATTTGAAAAAAATATTGTTCCAAGTATATTAATAATGGTTATGGACCAAATTAATTGCCAGAATATTTTTTTAAAAAAATCTATGAAATTTATGGTCCATACGCCAACAAATTGGATATGGCCCAAAACCTAATTACAAATCATTAAAAAAATGGATGTGGAACAAATTTACCATTAAAAATCTAAGCAACCAATAACATAGTTATAACAACTGGTAACAGATTCTGAAAGAGCGCACTTTATTACCATATTCTACATACTCAAGTAATGAAACACGAAAATGGCGTATGGACCAAACTAATTTTCAACCGACGTTGTGTTTTTATACTTTTTCAATACTTCTTAATGTTTTCTTCTCCATACAACTCTTTCACAACATTTTCACTATAGTTTTCACGAGCGCGGAAAATTTCATTTCACGGCGGTACGATACTAACCTTAAGACTGCTTTTCAAATATATGTTTAGTTTAACTAAAACCTTTTAAAATATTTAATTGTATTTTGATGAATACCACATTTACATTTTGGGCATTTTTTTACGTGCTATATGTTCTCATCAACAGATTCATAACTTTATATGGACCTCCAAGTCGTGGTGCATTTTTGGTATTTTGTTGTAGGTTTTTTATTTTTGTTGCAATATTTGCAATTTTCGTCTTGATTTTTTTCTATGATTTTGTGAGCTAGTTGTCTTGTTTCTTTCCGATTTTCATGAAAGGCTTTCTTGAATTTTTCTATAATTTGTGATAATGAGGTTATATTTTCGTTGTTCCTCATATTTACATTGCGAACGGTGATAATTCTTTGATAAGTAAAGTTCGTTCATGGATAATTTCGTAAGGACTGGTATGACTATTGTGTTAATTCTTTTTACTTGTTCATTGCATCTTGCAATATTCTTTGAATTCGTTGGATGTAAAGAAGTTCTTCTATCAGTAATGATTCTGCCTGAATATTTTTTATGATTTACTTTTTGAACCGATGGTGGCTTAAGTGGTAGTGTGCTAAGCTGTGGTGCATTAGGTACAACTCCAGTCCGAGACATCGATGTTGGTCTAAGTTTACTCAGCTTTAAATGAGTACAAGTAATATAATTATAATAAAATCTAATTTAAGACTGGGATAAATGCTAACGGCCGAGACCATTTGCTAACAACAAATGTCTCACTAATAAAAAACCATTAGCTTGTTGCAATTAATAGTTTCTTCACTATAAAGAAATGTTAGAAGACCCTTTAAGGGAGCCCCAGGCTCTTCACGAGCTGTAGCGCCAAAGAGAAAAAAAATGTTAAACTACTTCTGCTGATCCACACCAATGTTTTCTTTTTCTCCATCCAGCAACATTTTGATAAGGATGTTGTACTATTCTAATAATATATAGGAATATTTTTTTTGTTCTGCTTGTAATTGTATTTTTTTTGTTTTGCTTGTAATTGTACCACAAACTGATGAATTATACAGAGAATTAGTCCAGCTCCATTTTCTGGTATTGGTATTTTGTATTTCAGATGGTATGTTTTTGAAGCAAAATTTTGAAAACTTACAGTCTGTAGAGAGAAAAACAAAACATTGAATTTTGCATTTCCTGATAATAAATAAAATAAAATAATAAAGTAAAAAATAGTAAAATTTTATAGAAATTGTGCCTATGTGTCTTTAAATTATCTATCATATAATATGAATTATATTAAAAAAACATTTACTTCTATTGCTTTACTTTTATTCTAAATTTTTTGGGATTTCATATGGATGAAAAAATTTAAATTTTCACTTTTGCGCTAATTATATGTCAAAATCCAATTGCAACCACAAGAAATAGAATAATATGATCAACATGTTAACATATATTTGTAATCTTTAGGTTTAAAAAATAGTTTTTTTAAATTTTAAAATTTTTTGAAAAGTTATTTAAAATTTGAAAATAAAAAAATTTGAAATATATTTATAGAAATGTCTGCTACAAAAAACAACCAGTTTAATGAAACTTGTTTTTTTGGGAAATGAATTATAATTTGGAATATTATGGAAAATAATTTCCTCTTTTGTATGTGAATTTGTCGATTTTCCATTTGCAGCTGCAGAGCAATACATAACACAAACCTAATGCTTTTGGGGGGTTCGGCAATTACTAATAATACACCAATAAATAATCAAGCCAGCTCGGGTAGTGGAGAGTAGTTTTGATGACAACTGAGTTAATAAAAAACTTGATACACATTTTAGCCATCAAAATGCACAAGCCAATAGAAACTTTACTATAAATTGAATAATAATTATACTAACACTAATAATAATCTAAATAATAGTAACAATAATAGTACTAGCAATAAATTAGGGAATGCTCCAAATAAAAATTAAATGTGAAAAATTTGGTCATATAACTCGCGATTGAAGTGGCAGGATAAATGAAGGAAATAGCCACAGTCTAAGAATTTGTTCAATTTGTGTAATGAATGAGGACACATGATTATACGCAATGTAGGGGTTCGCAGGTTCGCGGGGAAAAACGGGGGAACAACGCTCCGAACCAGTAGATACGATAGAAAAAAGAAATACATAAAAAAATTATAAAAAGGACCTAAACGGATTTGGTATGGTATGCAAATGGTTCGTATAAAATTTTGAGGCTTGCGTTTTGATGTTATAAAATGAAAACGGAATGAATTAAATCATCCCAATTTATTCCGAAATCAAGAGCAGCGCGTAACAATGATTATCACTGAAAAGGACTTTGTATGATTGTCGGTAGGCAAGCAGAATAATAAATTCGGTATTAGAAGATATAAAAAGAAGGAAGGATTTAGAATGCAGAGGGAAAGGGGTAATAATAGCAAAAATAAAAGTATAGGTAATAAAATAACAAAGAAAAAACAGAAATTTAAAAACGTATTTAAGAAATTTAGACATGAACAGTTGAGTAAGAAAAGTTTAAAAAAGAAATTGAAAAAACTGATACGGAAAAGTAGGATAGATTTAAAAATTAAGAAAATATTGAGAAATCGATATAGTGCAGAAGAACACAAGAACATAAATGAGATAAAGAGTAATAGTTGTGCAGATACTGAAGTAGGCGTAGAAAATATAGAAGAATTTGTTAAAAGTAGTGAAATTGAGATAGAAAATATTGAAAAAGATGATGAAAATGTTAATATTAATTTCTGATATAAAATTTGTAAATTGTACAGATAGTTCAGATGGCCAATGTTATAGAAGTTATAATATGTTTTATTTTAGTATTGAGAATGAAAATAAAATAAACAATTTAACTAACCAGGAAGGACGCAGCGCCGAGCTTGTTCTCAACGCGCACTTTTATAACAACAAACGGTACTGTTAAGCGGAGACGGAAACTATGTTGTTAAATGGCCTGTCCCTCCGGGTTATACTAACCTTACTCTTTAAAACAAAAGAATAGTTATAGCTGCTTGCAATGTACAAAAGAAAAGAAGTATTTCCCAAGCTGGCAGACCAGGTATACTGGAAATTATCTCTCTGGGTGTGGGTAGGTTGGTCCTACGGATTCTGGGAAGGATCGTTTTTTTTTTACTTTACAGCGTAGTGTGCGGAGTGGCAAAAGAAACCGCATAAACAACTTAGCTGGGCAAGCAGAGGAAGCCCCAAGTAGAGGCGACAGTAGCACCATCTACAGGATAACACTCTTCTTTTTTTCAGTTAATGTATATTTAATCGTTCCATATCCGAATTACCTGGCTGTATGCCTATTGGGTTTAACAAAATAACTTCAATTATTTTTTTTTCTATAGAGTTGTTTTACATCTATTGTATTAAATTCGTTATCACTTACTAACTTTTTCATTTTTAGTTTAATTGCTATAAATTGTTCAATTTGATCTATAATAGTTCTACTATTCCTATCCTCTAACTAAAAACAAACTGCATGTTTAGAAACTTTATCTATAAAAATTATAAAGGATTGTTTACTATTTACGTAAACATCTACGTGAATAATTTCCTTAATATTTGAAGGTGCTTTTGTAAACTTTAATTTTCTTCTAAATGGATTCCTGCCATAATTCTGAACTGTAAAATGTCGCAATTAGTTACTGCCTTGTTAATTAAAATTTTAAGAAATTAGATAATATATTTTGTTTTTCATTCCTTCATAGTTCGCTACCATACCTGATTCCCTTTTATGAAATAATGAAATTTGTTTTATGGCTTCCTGTTTATTTTCCATAACCATGTATAGGAATTTCCTATAACTACATTTTAAAAATTGTATAAAATAACTACATTTTAGAAATTGCATAATTTTATCGTTTAAAAAAAGTTCTATTAACTTTAATTAATAGAACTTTTTTAAAGGAAAAAAAAAAGTTCTATTAATTAAAGTTAATTGAGACTACAAAAGTAACTGAGACTACTTTATAGTCTCAGTTACTTTTGCATATATTCCTACTCTACCTTTTGTTATTTACATTCTAAGTAAATCTGTTAAATTTTGTTGTATATGTTTCTTATTTACAGAAAATTTTTCTTTTGTTAAATTTTTCCTTATTTTCATTTTCTTTACTATTTACTAATAGAACTTGGATTTTAAACGGATTTACTATTGTTTCTTATAATATTGATTTATAATTATTTAAATTTTCTTCCTGTGAAGGTACTGTTTATACGTCAAGTGATTCATTATTATTTTCATTTCCTAATAATTTATTTTCATCAAAAAGTTCCCCCAAATTTATTTCGTTATTATCCTTCTTTATTCTACTATGAAAATCGGCCACTTTATTATCTTTACCTTTGAGATAACCAATTTTTATTTCATATTCCTCTTTATGAGCCGTCATTGTAGCTTAGGATGAATATGTTTTCCTGTATATTTTGCTTGTACCCTTTTAACTGGTTGGGAATCAGTTCGTGGATTAAATTTTTTTTCCAAAAAGATAAGGCCTAAAGTATTTGGTTCCCCAAATACTTTAATTCCCCAAATTATCGTGAAAGATTATAGAAAAGTATTTGGTTCCCCAAATTATCATTTATCATTTATTTTAGTATTTTTATTTAAGCATTTGGTAATAGAATGTGTAACTTTAGCTGGTTATTTCAATGTTAATCTTTAGCATACTCTTTCACGAATTTCCTATTCTATAACCTTTCACGAATTTCCTGTTATACCAAGAAAGGAATTTTTTTTTTGATTAGTAGGTAATTTTAAATTACTTCTATTTTATCCGGATTAGGTTTAACTCCCTCAGAAGTTAATATATGCCCGAAATATTCAGTTTCTTTGTTTCTTTTAACGTTTTGCCTATAGCAAAAGTATATATTTTATCAAAATCAATTGGGTACTATGTTTCCTTAAACAAAATTTTATTTTGTTTCACTACGTTGTATTTATTTTCTAAATCTATTTCAGCTTTAATGGTTTTTTTTTTAATTTGTTTTATTTAACTCATTATATTATATTTATTTTTGTACAAAACAGCTAAAACAAATTATACTATTGAAATTCTTATCTTATTGACTCACAATACGAGTATTCTAAGTTTTTATGTTTTTCAATTAATTTTTCTTAGTTTTTATTTTTTAATTATTAATTTAATATTAGCTTTTAATGGTGTTAATAAATTTTTACAGAATTTATTAACACCATTAAAAGCTAATATTAAATTAATAATTAAAAAATAAAAATTATTTACAGAATTATTATTGTTATTCTCATTATTTAAAAAAGGTTGAAAATTTTTAATTTCCATTGGTTGTGCAAATTATTATTATTTTGATAATTATTATTGTTTTGGTAATTATTATTATTTTGATAATTAAATTTTTCATTGTTTTCCTAAATTTTTCATTATTTTGTTTAACATTAATGAATTTTTTATGACATCAATAGTTCTATCATCATCTAATCATTTGAATTAGGTATATTTAATATATATTGTTGTCATACCAGCATTTTCCGGTATATGAGCTCTAATATTACCATAACTTTTTTCAATTTATACTTCAACTAAATCCCTACTAATATTTTCTATGTATTTCCGTTGTCAATTTTTAAAAAATCAATTATTAAAAAGAAATATTGAAGAAAAACTGAATATCATATGTTATTTACATTAAAAATATATACTTCAGCCACATATTACCTTGCTCTAATTTCAAATTTTTTAATATTTGTTATATTATTTTACAAATATTTATAAATTATTTTGTGAGTCGCAAATTATCTTGGAATGAGCCGCGGGTTGGCCTAAAAAAAATAAAATATCTCAAATTATATTATGTCAAATTTGGTTAGTTTTGGAGCGTTTGGTATAGTTAATAGAAAAAAAATTTAATTTCAGCAAAATTCGCCGTCTGGACCATGATTATTTTGTTATTTTGGAGTAGTACTACCAGCTTCAATTTTTTATTTTGTCATATCATTTTGTTTAATTTTGCTTGAGTTTTTACATGTGTATTGAATAAAATTTTTAAAAAAATATTATTTAATTGAAAAAAAAATTTTTTTAAAAACAAATTTAAAGTATTTTTATTTATTGCCAACTCAATGAAAAAATAAATACTACTATATTAAACTAAATAACAAAATATGCAAAAAATATATTTGACGTCTAAAATAACCAAATTTGAGAAACTTCAAAAATATCAGAATATTTAGGTTGACTTGAACAGGATTACTTTTTTTGTATTAGGTATCTACTATGCACAGTATCTGCATTAGAGAATACATATATGATTATTGTCTTCACTGTTTTCCGAAAGCTATTCCCATGAATGTTGTTTTTCTGAAGGATATTCTGATGCGTAAATGTATGCTATGTAAATAATTGTTGTTGTAATATGTATTTTACCAAAAAATTGCTGGCATGGGTCTTTTTATGCACTAATTTCAATATTTAAAAAAAACCCCTACAATCAAATTACAAAAGACAACGGTTACAATTTTTTTTGTAGTATTCTCAGGAAAATGTACTTTATAAACATAATATTTGGGTATTATTGTATTTTTAAAATTGATATAAAAGTTCTTAAATTTAAAAATATTTACTTAAAGTATGTTCTTTTATTATATATTTACTAAAAGCGTGTAATAATATTTACTAAAATTTCGTATGTTCCCCCTTAACTGCATCCCACGAGTGAATATCGTGGGATGTAGTTAAGGGGGAACATACAGTTAAGGGGGAACTTCTAGTTGTCTAACACATTTTTCTCCTTCTGCTTAGATTTTGTGATTATAAGTTAGTTGGTGACAATATTCTAGGAGATGAAGATGCCATGATATAATGTTGATGCACTTTCAATAGATTTTATATATGATATTAAACTATATTCGTCATTACCTTTGTATAGTTTTAATTGACTAAATTAATTAATTATGTTGTGAATACTAAGTTCAAATTCTGGTGCCATTCCTAGTTGCCTGGGTGCTTGTTTCCGATAGTTGTTAATTGTGATTCTTGTTCGTGAATAATTATTGTTAATTGTTACAATTGTTCAGTTAGAGTTGATTGTTGCCATATTTACTTTTTATTTGGTTTTTTAAAATAATTTATATTATTTCGTTCGATCACTATGTTCTCGTTCTTTGGAAGAGCATCTTACCGATTGGGACAGTTATATTATTATTATACTCTTATTTTAAATAAAAACAAGTAATTTATTTTAAAAATAAGAATTTATTTTGTTACAATATTTTCAAAGTATTGTTTATTCTGATTATGTCAAATAATGGAATTTATTACTATATACTGTAACGGTGGCCTGAAGACCGAATTCAATTTTTAATTTTACTTAAAATTACAGTTATTATATTCTTAATCATATAAGAATGATAAGATAACCATTTCCGGTATCAATATATATTAAATTCATAAAACATTTGATTCTTAAATATCTATTACAAAATATGTTTGGTCATGATTTAAATTTCAGTTATTTCTCCTAGATAAAAATTTAATTTATGATCGATTGCTTATTTAACGTTAAAGTTTAATTTTTATATTTTTCCTTTATTTCCTCAATTTCAAACAAAGGAAATTCTAAAGTTGTTAACGGAAATTCTATCATTTTAGTTTCGGATATAATTCGCGCACGTTATTATCTTGAACAGTGGGATATGATTTTTAACAGTGGGATTTAATTTGATCAAATAACAGAGTTTTTTTAATTTCTATTTGACATCCGGAGGTCAAATTCCCTGTTCATTTCCAGGAATTGGTGATGTAAAAATTACCAGTCTGGCAGGTAGGAGTTCTGAGGTTTGTTCCAAAGTTCGTGTGAAGAAAATTCGAGGGTGATGTATTAAGAATTACCTGTTCAAAAGTCGAAACTACTTCCTTCTTAAAAATCATATAAATATGTGAGAACAGCTATGGTGGGTATGCTGGTGGTGGCGAGACTAGCCAGGGTTACACTCTGGGGATGAAGCTGGAAAGCTGTTTTACGCCTCCAGAGGAGTAACGATTAATCTTACAAAACCAGAGGGCGAACATGAAACTAAACCAAACAAAGACTGGGACCTAGAATCTTTGCAATCAAATTCATTAATAGTGAATGAGGAAAAATTAAAGTTAATATGCTCATGAAGAGATGATAAATGGAAAAAAATACTAATTATTTTCTTAGAACACTAGTAGGAATCGTGTTTAATAAACAATGTACATATGAAAATAACTATTGTATCTCTTGTGAGACACATTTATAATATGTTCTCTTATATTTTAAAAATCTCACGACACACCTTCAAATACTTGCCGATGCAAGTGTGTCGCGGTGCATAGTTTAGTAATCCCTGCTTAAAGCCACCGAAAATGGTATTTTGCTGTTCTCAACGGAAGAAAATATGAAGTTTTTGGGCAATGCAAAGAATTGGTTTGTGGACGGCACACTTTGTTCGGCACAGTGCCTTTGATTTTCACTCAATTGTTTACAATAAAAGAAATTGTATCATTACGACATAAAAGAAAATGTATCGTTACTACTTGTACATGAACTACTTCCACATAAGACAACATAAGACAACAGAAATTTATAAGGAATTATTTGAGCAGTTGAAAATTTTCTCACCCGGTTTAAAACCTATTATGTCAGATTTTGAACAAACTTGTAGTTTTCTTTAGCTGATGATAGACAACATAATTGTCTCTTTAATTTTTCCCAAAATTTGTATCGTAAATTATGTAAAATTGGGTTCAAAAAAGAATACAATGAAGATGCTGTGTTTAACAACCCCGAAAATTTAAGGGTTCCCATAGGTGCGGCTAAGTAATATATTCCAGAAACCTTAAGTTTGGGTGATTTGGCGAATATTTCTCCGGCGGCGAGTAGTTAGATAGTGTTAGGAGATCTGGTTTTAACCTTCTTGACAAATCTGATGAAAAAACTTGGAACGTAAAATACCCCTAATCCACAGGCAAATAATATAAATAATAATAATAGAATTAGTAATAACGAATATGTAAATAGTAATAATAAATAATCCGAATAACAAATCTAAAAACAATTATAACAGCAATAATTACGGAAATAATAATAACAATTATAAATATTTAATTAAACTTGAATAATTACTTATGGACCAAGAAGCAAATCTTAATGGAAAATTAATTCAGCAATTATGTAAAGTTACATATCATCCTCAGACTAACGGCTCGTTGGAAAGGCGTAATGGACCTCTAGTTAAGTATTTGAAGATTTTCGTGAATAAACAAGTACAAACGTGACTGGATAGCAAACCCAGTTTTTGTGCATAATCACACTCCACGCACTGGAAGCAAGTTTTTCCCGTTATAAGTATGGGTTTAGCGAACCTTTACCTAGTAATTAGATAAGAAATCCGGGACCTTTATATTATTTGGGTAAGTATTTTTTGGCAATGCAGAAAATTCATCAGACAGCAAGACGTAATTTAATAGGAAATAAAGAGAATTATATTATGTTCAGATGGAAACGGGAAGGAGTTTAATATAGGAGATCAAGTAATACTGTCGAATCCCATAAAGTTACATAAGTTAAGTATCCCGTGGTTAGGTCCGTATGAGGTGGTAGATACATAGGGGATTAAAATAGGCAGGAAAAGAAAAAGGGTCTATCATAATATATAAAAAAATGGAAAACTAAACGAGAAATATTGCATATCAATTTTTGTCATACATTAGAATAGGGGGATAATAATTTTTATTATTTTTTTAGGCATCATGTGGAGTTTGGTTATGGATAGTATATTTCATTGGAACGGTGTAGAACCAGATCTAAATAGAACATTTTCAAGTCCAGAAGAAAGAGTAACGATAGCTACTAACGTACTGGAAAAAGGGATTAAAGCTAAATAAAAAAGTTTCAATTGGAGATGGATCTCCAATTGAAACTAAAATTAATTGCGATAACACAATCTTGTTTCATTTAACTTCGAAATTTAGTAAAGGAGCATGGGGACACTCTTAGTACATTGCAATATCACAAACTACATCGTACATTGCAATATCACTACATAGTACATTGCAGTATCACAAACTACTGTTAGGGAGACAGACAGAACTTACTACATTCAATTCAAATGCTCAACCAAATTACACGTATAGATATGAGCTACAATGATGGGCAGGTAGGAATTATAATTACCATACGAAAGGAATAGGATTAGAAGGATTTGAATATTTAAACAATTTAGGTGGTTTAGGTAAAACTTCAACTTTCTTTCTAACTCCTCGCTTAGTGGTTCCATGTAAAGTTCTTCCGTCGCGTTTCCTAAAATTGGTCGCAAAATTGCCTTTCTTCTGTTACTTTTATTAGTCGTTGCCCTACAAAATTTACGTAGTAACACGTAGCTTAAATCACAAACTAATGAACTATACAGACAATTATAAAGGGTTTTTCAATAAGAACATAACAATTTTGCATTTAAATAAAACACAGAATAATTGAGATATCGAGCTGAAATTTATTTCATATACAATACACATGTTACATTTAAGAATGGAATTCGATTTCGGCCATATGACCACCGCAAGCAGGCGTGAAGGCGTTGGTTTATGCCAACAAGCCAACAACGTTAGAGGAGCTTAGGAACAATATCGAAAGCGAAATTGCTAACATTTCGGCCGATGCTCATTTGCAGTGATCGATTCTTTGAATACAATTTTTCATCAATCTTTCACACAAATCGGCCGAAATGTTGGCATTTTGCTTGTTGACAAAGCCATTTAACCAGAAATGAGCTTCATTGCTGAAGATGAGTTTTCGATGAAATTCTTTATTTTCTTCACACTTTTGCTGAGCCCAATCGGAGAAGTTTCGGCGCTTCAAATGGTCAAGAGGCTTCAGTTCTTGAGTTAATTTGATCCTGGAAGGGTGTAGGCCAATATCTTTACGTAAAATGCTCCACAATGTGGTTTGAGGGATTCCCAATTCCAGTGAACGGCGTGAAATCGACTGATTTGACACATTTTCAACTGAAGCTCGCACGGCTGCGATATTTTCGGTACTTCGACCGGTGCGTTGTCTCATTGGCACAGGAACATGCAATAGTGAATATGTTGACTCGAATTTATCTACTATAGCACGCACAGCCCGTCTGGTGGGACGATTATTACGACAGAAAATTGGAGAAGCGCCCTTAAAGTTGTGACCGCCGAGTGAGACATTTTTAATGATAAAAACCATTAAAAAATACCACCAAAATGGTATTTTTTAATGATTCTTCACCATGATAAAAATGTAAACTTTGACTAATGTTTTGACATTGACAGATCATAAAAAAAATTTAAGAGTGCGTTCGTATTAAAATACAAAATTGTTATGTCCCTATTGAAAAACCCTTTATTTGAATATAAGTTTTGTCACCAAATTTATATTTTACTTAAATTTTTTTGGGTTAGGCCAGCTCCATTTTCTATGTATTAGTATTTTCAAAGAGTAGAGAATTATCTTGATATATAGCCAGTACAGAGAAAAAGAAAACATTAAAAATTGCATTTGCTCATAATTCTTCAATATGCTCGGAAATGCTCTCAACGTGCTCGGTTATTTAATATATTCCTAATAAAGAATATACAAAATTCATGCACATACATGGCTTTTTATTTGGATTTGTAACATTGATAAAATATGAAATAAATAAATTTGAAAAAATTTATTTTTCAATTCTTAAGTGAAAATGTAAGGTCTTATTAAGGTCTCCATTTTACCTCACTCTTAGTGTGACCAGTGATATGGACGTGGTGGCGTAATAATGGCTCGGGTTTTTGGTTTTTTAAGCATTTTTTTTGATTTTATTTTAGATTTTTTTTTTAATTCAAAAATAGATTTTTTGATGCAATTTAGGTTTCATGACGTTATATTGCTAAGAAGAAATTGTAATCAAAAAGTTAACTCTAAATCTTTACAAATAACTAAATTTGTGGTTGCAGTAATGTTGGTTGGTTTTGTGTACAAATTAAACTTTCCCTATTCCTCGTCGGTAACCGCTTGACATGTGTTCAGAAGCTCTTTCAATGAAAAATGTAAGTTTGTTGGTCGCCAAATAATGCCACTCTAAAGCTAAATGGTAATTTTTACTAAAAGGGATAAACCTTAAATACGTTGAACTGGCCCTTTTCGAGCCATGGTATGGTAATTAATATTGCAGAGCACTAAGAGTGCCCCCTAATCCTTTTTGTGCTATCGCAATTAATTAATTTTACTAAAAACATGGTATGGTAATTATAAGTCTTAACCCATCATTGTAGATTATGTCTATACGTGTAACTTGGTTTAGCATCTGAATTGAATGTAGTAAGTTGTGTCCTTCTCCATATGTAATGTTCTGAATTAATTCGACGAGTATTTTGGAGTCAAAAATGGAAGGATGTAGTTTGTGATATTGCAATGCACTAACAGTGCCCCCCTGCTCCCTTACTAAATTTCGAATTTGATTGAAACGAGATTGTGCTATCGTAATTAATTGATCGATCTTCAATTGAAACTTTTTTATTTAGCCTTAATTCCTTCCCCCACTATGTTAGTAGCTATCATTATTCTTCTAGACTTGAAATTTTTCTATTTACATCTGTCGTATGTTCGAACAAACTTAAAACATTATTTGACAAGAATTAAAAATTTAAAGTTACAACTGCCGCATGTTTAGAAAATATTTCTAAACGGCGTTCAACGTCCTTTTGAAATTTGTGTAATAATGAAGTAAATGGGAACTGCGTCTTCGTAAAATTTGTCTTACGTGAAAAAAATTATTGTTTTTAACTATCTCGTGCCGTCCGTTGTTTGAGTATTGGACTAAGTTCTTTAGCAGTTACCCTCAGCGTGCATGTTGAATTTTGATAACAAAGTGCAGGCTCCTTTTAGTAAAATTTATATGCTCTCGGTAAATAAATCGAACTCAATAGTTGGAATTAACTTAAACTTTGTAAATACCTGTATACTACTTTTATACGTTATTGCTTCACCTTGATTTTTGAACAACACACCATTCCAATTAAACTATCCAGAACAAACATGATATCGAAAAAAATACAAAATATTATTATCCCCGTAGTCAATGTATGACAAAACTTAATATGTAATATTTATCGTTCTTCCAGCTTTCCAATTTCTTAATATATTATTATGAACCCTTCTTTTCCTGCCTATTTTAATTACGGAACTTACCCCCTCCGTATCTACCACCTATTCAAATTATGTAATTTTGTGGGATTCGATAGTAGTGCTTGATCCCGTATATTAAATACCTCGCCTGTTTCCATCTGTACATAATTTAATTTTGAATTCTCTTTAATTACGTCTTGCTGTCTGATGAACTTTCTGCATTCAAACCTTTAAAGCTAAACAGTAATTATCAAAATTATATAAAGTTTCCGGATTTCTTATCAAATTACTAGATAGACAATGCTGGTTCCTGTGTGTGGGGTGTAATTATGCACAAAAACTGGCTCAGCTATCCAGTCGTTCCAATGCACAATTAGTCTGAGGATGATATGCAGTTGTTTGTAGCTTCTTGATTTTCAAAATTTTTCTTAATTGCTGCATTAATTTTCCTGGAAATTTTGCCCCTTGGTCCATAAGTAATTTTCTGAGTATCATTGAATATTTATTATTATTATTATTTTCGTAATTATTACTATTATAACAGTTTTTCGATTTCTTATTCGGGTTAGACCTACTAAAATTATTATTATAATTATTGGTACTACTAGAATTATTATTATTGCTATTATTATATTAAATCTATTATTATTATTTATATTTATATTATTTGCCTGTGGATAAGGCGGATTTTCCCAGGGTATCAAACATTTTTTTATTTTGATATTTGATATAATAAGAATTCAGATATTTTTTTTTAGATTTAAAAGTACATGAAATTTTCAATACATATGATTATTAAACATTAATTTAAATTTTTTATTTCACCGTTTTTTTTTAAAAACTTTTTTTGTAGTTTTGAGTATATAGATTCTCAAAAAAAATTTAAATTATTGTATTTCACTAAATTTTAAAATTTACAAAAAAAAAAAATTCCACTTCTAATAGTAATATGTATAATTTTTTAATGTTGTTCACTACTATTTGTCTATTTTTTTTTTATAATTTTGTACAAAAAAAAATTATTTTAATGATAAATTACACTGTAGAGTGAGTGTACAGTGAATTGTAATTTATATTTATTTACATGTAATTTATTTTTAATAATTACGTTGAATTCACACAATTTACTAATTTGTATTTATATAATTAAATATTTTATACAACTAAAATTACGTTTTATTATTTTTGTAATTTTGTATAAATATAATTTTTCTTCTTCACTGTATATTATAAAAAAACAAATCTATAATGTTTTCACTGTTTGTTTCATATTATCTAACTTGGCTTTAAACTATTTTGAATAGTTTAATGTTTTTAAACAAAAAAAGAAAAAACATTAATCAATGTTTTTTCTATTTCACTTTAAAAATGTTTTAATTAATTAAAAAAATTTTTGTTGTCAATTTTTTTTTTATTATTATTTATTCACTCTTGTCTTACTATAACTATAAGTTTTCCCGAATTTTGTCTATTTTTCTCCCCAATTTTCAAAACATTTTACTATTTAAACAAAAATAATATTTTTTGTTATTTCTCAGTCATTCTTTTTTCAATTTTATTATAATTTTTTCTTTCGTTTTACCCGAAAACTACGCCCAAAAACGGCAATTTTGGATTTGTCCGCAATGCCATTTTTTGTATTATACAATATTTCTTATTAGATAAATAAAACGTACTTTTCAAAATAAAATATTATTATAAAAATTATTTATTAATTTAATTTATTGTTTGAAATACTTAAAGTTTATCAATTATACTTTTATTTATTTAAACTTAAATATTAATAACCGATTAAAACTTATTTAGATACCGACTCTCATTATTATTTTAAATTCTAGACCTCTGGAAATTTTTTTGGAACCGATGTTCTTCCTTTAAACTTTTACAATCAACTTAACTTTCCGCCGATTCACTTCATAGGCAGATAATTAATAAGTGATTCGGAGCAAAGTTAAGTTGATTGTAAAAATTTCCCCCATTGTAAAAATTTCCCCCAAATAACTGAACCTGAAGGTGCACTTTAGATTAGATAGACGATCTTTCAGGCCAAAATTGCAGGTATAAAAGCTGCAGAGAAATCAATAATAAAAACCGGTTTATGGTACAATAAATTAGTTATTTGCTCGGATAGCCAAGCAGATATCAAAGATGTAACTAGTACATAAATTACTTCCAAATTGGTACTTAAATGTCGCATTAGCTTAAGCAAATAATAACACTTTTCTAATTATCTAGTGCCCAGGACAGTAGGTTATGAACAGGCAGATAGACACCAATTTCCCAACTCGTCGGTTATCAAATAAGTTTGATTAAAAGACAGCTAAAACTGTGGTTAGAGAAACGAAATAGGTTAAAATAGCTCACGGTACACAGCTACCTTCACACAAAGCTGTTCTGGAATATCCCAAATGCTAAACAATCTGGGAGATTCTGAACATGGCTGGAACCATGCTCAGAGTACACTCGGTAATTGTTACGGGTCATTTACTTCTACATAGACACCTCGCTAAACTAATACTAGCAATGGAAACCCTTTGTAGAGGCTGCTCAGAAGATGAGAGACGATCAAAAATCTATTTTGTCACTGTCCCATTCTGTGTAGTAAAAGGATCAAACATTTTGGTTTTGATATTGCAGATGACTTATCAGAAGTAAGTAAGAAAAAGCCTACTAAACTAATTAATTTTGTAAAAGAAGTGGGATTGCATGACTCGTGGAGAACAAAGTAGATTAAAGGAGGGGGTACCACAGACCTTATGATCTAGGTACCAGCTCTATTCCCTCTTCTTCAAAAAAACCAACCAACCAATTTACATTTGCCGTTTTTCCTATTATTATACTGTTTATCATTTTTGCAATACTCTCAGCAAGTTTAAAGTAACAAAAAGTAATTTCCCTTGTACCCAAAACAGCGTGTGGGCGTGGCATCGCCACTTGAAAGTTATAATAGGGATGCATAGTAGCGGACCCTACTATTATATCGCATGTAGGACAGCAATTACTGGTTTTGATTAAGAAAAAATTAATGCTGGTCATAAGAAGAAACAAAGTGTATTCGCAAATATAAAAATATTAGGCAAGTGATTAAAACGCGAATCTCGACTTCGAAACTCCAATATTTAAAAAATAAAATTATAATTTTGAAATTTTGAACATTGTTTATTTGTGTTGTTAAGAGTTTATTGGTTTTTCAAAGTGTGGTTTAGTAATTTGGGATTTTGATTATAGGGTTTTTGATTTTTTAGTTTGCGATTTTGTAATCGGTATTTTCAATTTGTGATTTTGTACTTAGGATTATGTACCCAACCCGTAGTGATGTAACAAAAAAAAATTCCATAGATAAAAATCCTCAATTAGAAAATAAATCCCATAAAAAACAAACCCAAAACAAAATATCCTAAAAGAAATCCCACATTGGTAAGTCCCTTTAAGCTTTGTTTATTTGTTTTTTTAAATTTAAAAAACTACTAAACTCTCAACAAAACAAATAAACAAAGCTTAAAGTTTAATTTTTCTATTCAAAGATAATTATTGTGAGCATTATTTTTTAAATATTGGAGTTTCGAAGTGTTTTAATCACTCGTTTAATATGTTTTGTCTTCTTAGGAAACCTTTGAACAGCATTAACTTTTTCTATAATCGATTTAGAAACAACTAATTCCTTTCCTAGGAGCAATATAACATTGTAGAGTCCACTATTTTACTTCTTTACAGTAACCTTCAAGCGGAAACAGACCACAATCTTGGTTATAACTTAGCTTTTATATATTTGGCAGTTATTTTCGCCTATATAATTTTTTTAGACTTAAAGCTGGATTTTTTTGCATATTGAGCATTTTGGATTTGGCGCCAAATAATTTGCTCAAAATAAAAAAGATATTTTTTTTAATTCGCAGTACCAAAATACACGTAAATTAGATAAAAAAAACTACAAAACTACATTTTACTTCTTCTTCTTTGCGGCTTTACAGTTCTCCATGAACCATTGCCTCTGCCACCACTTCCTTCCACTTTGACCTGTGCAAGGTTTAATCAATTTCTAATACTCATTTTTCTTACGTCTGTTTCTACACCATCTCTTACGCGGTTACCTTCGTGTCCTGGTTTCCTTCAGGATAATTTTTGAAAATTTTATACGGCATTCTATCTTTCTGCATTCCTATTATGTGACCTAGCTAGCCATCTTAATCTTTGCGCTTTAATAAATCTTATTATGTTTTAATGCTCTATTAGATTTTCAAGTTTGTGATTATACCTTATTCTATAACTTCTATCTGGATTTTGTACCGGTCTGTATATTCTGCGCATGATTTTCCTCTCAAATGAAGCAAATTGGACTATGTCTGATGCCTTTAACGTCCATACTGCGCAACCATATGTAAGGACTGGTCTAATTAATGTTCTGTACATTCTTACTTTTTGATTTTTAGAGAGTAATCTGGATTTTGTTTGCAGACTAAATTCTATCTTGTATAGCAATGGACGTATTTTTATTGCTACTAAGAATCATTCCTAGAAATCTGAATTCATCTTCTCCTTCAAACCTTTCATTATTAATTATTTTATTTGTGCGCTACGTTCTGTGCGAGATCTTAACATGTATTTAGTTTTGTTGTTATTGTTATATATTGTACCACCACGGTCGATTTCTTTTATTATTGAGTCTAATATTAAATTAAAAATTAATGATGTTAGAGCAGGGATGGCGAAACTTTTTTATTCGCGTGTCAAAACTTGAAAAATATTTGTAACAGCGTTGCTGACGTGCCATGCCACATAATTTTTATAAGAAAAAGTAAACTTATAAATTAATCAAAATTAACATAGTTTTTTATTCCTTTTAATTAATAAAAAATATAAAGTAACATTCCACAATAAAAAAATAACATTAGCATTTCCAAAATATATAAATAATTAGAATATATTTAAAAATAAAAACAAGAACCATACAAATTAAATTTATTTTTTATTAATTTGATAGATTTTTTATTAATTTGATAGTTGTATATTAGATGCCAAAAGCTTTATACCCGGCTTATATTTTGTCACTTTTAATAACAGGCAAGCTGCACTAGTTTCATCTGTCAATCTGTTCCTGAATTTGTTTTTTACAAAATTCATTTCCGAAAATAAGGATTCGCAAGCATATGTTGATGAAAAAATTGTTAATAAAGCCGTCGCCAATTTTTAAAACAGCTGAAAGTTTCGGGAATGGCATTCCAAGTTTGCCTGATTATGACTGATGATGACTGATTATTTGTATTTTTAATTGTTTGAGAAATTAATTCTTTTTGTTCGGTTTGGCTTTTCTCAGAAAATGAGTTATGCACTGTCTCATAATGTCTTTTTATTGAAGACGTTATACACACTACTGTATCGGAACATAAAACACAAACTGCTTTTTCGCCCTTATTAAGCATTCCATACTTTTCAGTCCACCAACTTTGAAATTCTCTGCTGCTTGATTCTGATAATTATGATTTTTTATTTTCATTAGCCATATTAACTGCAAATTTTTCAATAAATTAAAATTCCTGTTTTATAATTTCAGAACAAAACTCCCAATATTATTTTACGTATTTAATGTAGAAATAAATTATTTCTAAATTACATACCTTAATTCAGAAAAACTGCAAAAGCTTGAAAATAGAAATTAAAAAAATTGTGTCCGTTTTTTCTTGATAAAACTTAAAACACGCAAAAAAATAAAGTCCCGAAATTTTTTGAAAAAACTTACTATTCCTTTGAAATAATTCAAAAATAAAAAAAAAATAAAAAAATTATTCACAAAAAAATTCTTATTACATTACTACGGGCTACGCACTTCGTGCGAATTTAAACAAATAGTTTTTGAAGACAATTTTTCTTAGAAAATAGTTTTTTGAATTTTTTTATGTTTTAAATTTTACTTGTAGACAGACCTAAGTACTACGCACTTAAACAAATAGATATTAAAGACAATTTTTCTTAGAAAAGTTTTTTGAAATATTTTATGTTTTCAATTTTACTTGTAGACAGACCTAAAATATTTCTGAACCGAACATTTTCTTTTCAAAAATTAAAAAAAAAATGTATGAATACACATAATATTGAGGTTTTACTTAATTTTTTCGTGGCTGATACGTGTCGTCGAAAATTTCGTGCGTGCCATATTTTTGCCATCGCTGTGATAGAGCATCCCCTTGTTTTACTCAAAGATATGATTAAGAAAGTGTTAGTCGTTTCTTTAGCTTTACTTTAGCTTTTGTACAATTAGTGTTATTTTTACCAAGTCTAATAATTTTTTAGGAATCCCAGCATTCAAAAGGATATTATCTATTTTTGATCTATTTATGCTCTCCAGTGCCGGCTTGAAGTACACGAATATACAATGCATATCCATTGAGTATTCATATGACTTTTCAAAAATTTGCTTTATTATCAAACATTAGTCAATTGTGGATCTATTTCTTCTGAATCCACATTGGTAAACACCAATTATTTCTTTAGCATATTTCTTCAGCACATTTTTACTTATCTTTTTAAAATAACAATTTCCGCTTTAAAAAAAATTCTTCACTAACATTCGAGCCGAGTTTCAAATTAAGAATGATTTTGTTGAAAAAAAAATATTCTGGTTTAATAAGAACCCTAATTTTTTTTATGTTAGCATTAGTGCATAGTAGTGTTTCTGATTTCCCACGTTTTTTGGATTCTCGGGATGAGAAAAATATTTTTAATTACCCGGGAATTCCCGGCAAAAATATATAACAGGAAACAGTTAAAATAGGTGTAATAATATGCAATAGGTAATTTTGGTGCAATAAATAAATTAATAATATTTATAACAGGATATATAACAGGAAACAGTTAAAATAGGTATAATAATATGCAATAGGTAATTTTGGTGCAATAAATAAATTAATAATATTTTCAATTTATAAATAAATTAATAATATTTTCAAACAACAATGTAAGTTGTCATTTTTCAATGTCACACCATATTTTAAATGAAATTAATATGCAAATTAATGAAATAAAAACTTAAATTTGTTATTTATGTCGATTTTATTTCATTAGTGTAGTAAAATATTTTAGGAAAACCTTTAAAACAAAGAGGTAAATAACATACCTGTGTAAAAAAATCTTGTTTTCTGAATCAACATGAGATTCACAGTTTGGAACGACGCACTGCTTTTTCCTCACACAAAATTTAGTTCATTATCCATTATTAGATCCCTTAATCTTATTCATTAAGGGACCTAGTAATGGTCCCTTTATGAATAAGATTAAGGGACCAAAATTCAAAATAATTTTGTGATAAATAATAAAATATTATTTATCACAAAATTATTTTGATTTAATAATAATTACGTATAATCGCTTTAAAAAAATCTGCTTACTAAACATAACCTTATATTTTAATTGCCTGACATCAAATGACATTCTGATTTTGACAACATGAACACTTTTTGGGTAAAAAATTTTTAATACTCTTTGTTCACGACGCAATGCAAATGGTTTTCTTAGAAAGAGAACTACTAGAAAAAGAAAGTGTTTATAGGCTGATTTACAAGAGAATGTTGTTTATATGCTGATTTTATATCAATGCAATATCACTTATTGTTCACATTTGTATTAGCGAACTGTTGTCAGTATTGTATGTATGCGTAAAATATTCAATTTATTACCAATACGAATTGTATATTCAAAAAGATAAATTTAAACCCAATATGTTTTTTATTCTTTTTTTATGTTGGGATTAGAGCGTAACAGCTCGTGCATTACTTAAAATTTCTGTTACATAAATATCCCCACCATAATATTAGTTTATAGTCAACAGGGTGTGAAAGGAGACTACAAAGGAAAACTGTGATAGTGATTGTTATATTTTTACATATCTTATGACAATTTTAATGTTAACATTTGTCTTATGACAATTTTAATGTTAACAGCAAGTTAACATTTATCGTTTATAATTTTTTTGTAAGGTTTATTTGTTAATTTTATCGCAGATACTTTTTTTGAAAGAGAAATTAAATTTTATCTGTGATAATACTGGGAGTATTACAAAAAAATACCGCAATTAACATATTAACATGCAAGCACGTTTTTATTGCTATTTCGTAAAAATATTTAATTAGAAATCAATAAAAATGTTAATTGAGAATTCTTTAGTTTATGTTGTTATATTATTGTATAAATAAAATTTAGTGAAATGGATTTTAATTAATATAAGCAGTAATCCTTTGTAGTTTTAACAACATTAATACAGTTTTGATTTAAAATGTGTATTTATAGTGACATTTGACAAATTTCTATATCATTTTGCACATATGATATATTACCCTGCCAAATACATATAATTTCCCCATGGCACTCATAAATTTTTTTCTAATACATATAATACATATTATAATATTTATATACACTATGTATTTCTGCTTTCACGACCCAGTGGAAGACTATTAAAAGCGGGCCGAAGACAACGAAAGTTCGCACTTTTGATCATGTTCACACTTATATTGATTGCAGTGATGCCAACAACACACTATGGTGCTAGTTCTAGTAAAATACTAGAAAAGTGCAATTTGAAAAAATAAGTTCTTAGCACTATTTTTTCAAATTGCACTTAACACAACTCCTTAATTTTAGCAGAAAGCTTAGCACTTTCCTCTAAAACGAAATATAACCTAATTTCATTTGAATTTATAAAAGGATTTCATTAACATTTTTATCAGGATTTCTGAAATTAATTAACTGATATTTAAAGAAATTGGCTTTGTATGAATCTGTTTTTTTAAATAGAAAAATCAATATCAAATTCCAAATTAACAGTTAAAGTTATTGTAATTTCTGATTAGTAATTTAAATTTTATATATATTAATTAAATGAATGTAGGAGCGACGGAAATAAAAATGGATAGGTAAGAAAATATTTTCTTTACAAACAATTATTGATTTATTTTATTAATATATTTTACTTATTGTTTACAAAATTTGTTAGAAAAATACATCAAACGGTGCCTGAAGAAGGAGATTTTGTTGAAGCGTTAGTGTTAATATAACTTCAAATATTCCATATTATATATTTAGAGTGGTCATTAAAAAATTGTTAATTTGAAGGACCATATATAATGCAATTGATTCTGAAAGTAAAGGAAATAAAGATTGTGATTTTCGCTGAAATTGTGAAATAGAAAGGGTATTTAGCCAAATAAATGTTGTGAAAAATAAGCTTAGAAATATGACGTAATCAATATTTTGTATAAGAAAATAAAATATGTCTATAAGAAAATATTGATTTCAGGGAATAAATAGATGCTGTGATAGTTACGAACTATCACCTTTTATTATACCAGATATTGGTACCATGAATTCTTCAAAACTCTACATAATGATAACAGCGAAGATGGATCTCAGTATTATCAATTTTGATAACATTTTTTTTGAATTTTATTACAATTTTTTATTATTATTTTTGTTATGTTCTCCTTTCTTTTTTGTTAAAGTTTTTAATTTGACGTAGATGATATCAAATAAATTGAATTATTTTTATTCTTTTTAACTATTATTTTTAATAATTTCTTATTTTATTAATGTGTTTTTAAAGGATTGTTTCAATTAATGCGTTCCAGTAATTAACACTTAATTTTTCAATTTAGCACTGCCTAGGTTTCATTCTGGCACTGTAAAGATTTCTGATTTGGCATCACTCACTGTCTCTTGACAACACAAAAAATTTGTTTGAGTGATATAAACTAAAATATATTTCTAATGAGTATGGGAAAAATATGCATGATTTGTGTAATTAAATCACATCTTAATTGAAAATAAAAATTAATTTTTATATGTTCTAATATATATTCTAATAATTCAAATTTTAAATAAAAATATGAATTGTGAAAAATGACTCGTTGTAAAAAGGTAAATTATATTGAACAAACACCATTAATTCGTTACTCTGAAAATGTTACTAAACCGATTATACATTATGGTGAAAAAAAGCCAGAATATGGAGATTGTGAAAATTTTCCCAAAACTAGTGAATGCCATGATAAATATTCTACACCATTACAAAAAAAACGAGGTGGTTAGTATATATCTTTTAAAATAATAAATTAATTATTCATTTTTTATTTTCAATTATTTTATAGTAACTAGAGAATCATTATTAGAAAACTTTTGGTGGCATGAATTTTATGAAGAATATTTACGTGAACTTTATAGAAAAGTTGATATTCCAAAAATTCCAAAAACTGAATATGTAGATAATTACGGAAAAGATGCTCCAATTACAGAAAATATTGATGAAATAATTAATCGATATCCAATTTATGGATCAAATGCAATTACTTGTTACAATCATTCAGGTGATAAGTCACAAAATTTTGGAAAAAAATGCAGTATTACAAGACCAGTTTCAGAACAATTTGACACACAATTCGGATAAAATAAATTACAATCTTTAATTTCTGTGATGCCAAAATAAGTAATTAAATTTTGTTTGCCGGCTTTATATATCTATACTTAAATTTTTCAATAAAGTTTTGGATCATAGATGTAGTATTCAGCTTATTACCACACAATCCTCTAGCTTTTCTCAATAATTCTGATTTTTTTTTTTTTTTTTAATATACCATGTTATATTAAAAAAAAAGAAAAACCATATTAAATTAGATCTATCTAATGACTTTACGCTGTAGTCTTCTAGTTAGATTTTCATTATCACAAAGTTTGAATTCCTCTATGTTGACATGATTTAGTAATCCATTCTTGTGTTTAGTAGTAAATCGTTTGATTTCATCTGTTACTTGATTTATTTTAAGGTCCCTATGTAAGTCGTTATTACAAATGTACCATGGTGCGTTGATCATGTTACGAATTACTTTATTTTGAAATTGCTAGATTTTTTGAATATGGCATTGATTGGCACATCGCCAGAGCTGCACCCAGTACATGTTGAATATTCCGATGATCGTGGATTTTTAAGTCTGCTATCAAAACCAGAGAAAGAGAATGTTCCACGTTTTATTACCTTTATTAGACTAATAAGCAAAAATTTTGTAAAGTCTAACGACATCTGAGATGGGATGCGTTCAGAAACTACTATATAATATTAAGCTATATTTACATGTTTGATAAATAAGGTTACGTTATGTTAACCAAAAAATAAATTCAGCTTCAGTCGTAGATAATGATACTGATGTTGAGAAGGGGTGTTAGTTTTTACAACCTTTTGTAAAATTAATTACGACTCGTCCAATCTATCAGTGCTCCATTGAAAACAAAACAATATCCGGTATTTGATTTTCTATCTATCTGGTCTCCAGCCCAATCAGCATCTATATAACAATAAAAATTTCCATCATTATCATAATTTTAATTTGTACGATTTTGTAGCTTTCAAATATCTGAACACTCTTTTCACTTCGTTCCAGTCGCTTTGTTTTGGATCGCTTACACGTCTAGCTAATATTGATGTTGCAATAGCGATGTCTGGTCTTGTATTTGTTGATAAGTATAACAACGATCCAATTGCATTTCGATAAACCTCGTGTGATGCGAATGGTTCTTCATTCATTTCTTGTGTTAAATAACCAATATTCATTGGTGTAGTTGAGTCCTTGGCATTGTCTAATTTAAATTCATATAATTTGTTTAAAATATATTTTTAATAGTTTGAAATAAATTATCTTTATCCCTTTCGAATTGAATTCCAAGATAATATTGTAAAGTGCCGGGATTTTTAATGGTAAATTCAGTATTCATCAATATTTCAAAATCATCAACAAGTTTTATATCTGTTGATGCTACTACAACTACAATATCATCTACATGATTTGAAATATAAATGAATTGTTGGTTGATTTTCTTTGCATACCCCTTCTGGATCATTATTGACTGTTATAGTTTCTTGATTGATATCTGTTTCATGTTGAACTGGTTCATCTACTGGATTAGAATTTAATATTTCGACTTCATGATTTGGTTCTTCTTGTATTTCATTTTGTATTTCTTCTTTTTCAGCTTCAATAAATTTTAACTTTTATGTTATTACTTGAATTAAAGTCGTCATTTGGTACTCTAATGTTCCTAAATCTCTTTTGTTTGCATAATTCAGGGTAAGACATTTAGATATTTTTTCCCAACTTTAGAAGAGTGTTATATGATTCCAATGCAATATCTGCAGAACCTGTAATCTTATTTCGAATAACACTAAGGATACCGTTATATTTTCAAGTGCCTTTTAAATGTTCATAAACTTTTATAATTCTCTCTACAGTTTTTTTTCTCCAAGAATTGAATTCTCTGGCTTGACCAGAAAATTCTCTTAAACTTTTAACTACATCTGGAATTTTATGCATTTCAGATAAGACTTGCAAAGATCCTTTCATCTATATCATAATTTACTTCAGTTTGTGTGTTAGCAAGTCAATCTAAGAATTGTTCAGTTCCTGTTCTAACTACTTGTGAGATAATTTGCGTAAGAATTAAAAATATTATTGATATTTTGAATAGCCGCACCAATACCAGTACCAAACGACAGGACAGATGGTTTGATAATATTTTCTTTAGACATTTTTGTATTTGATTATTATTTCGTATTATCACTTTAGATATGGAAATTCGTTTTATTTAATTTATTTTTTATACGACTTAAATTAGCTTATTTTAATTGAAGATAAAGAAAAATTTATTGATCAATTGGTTTTTCTGATTTTAACAATTTCAAGATATTTTTTCTTTAAATTTGTATTAGCAAAATTAGTTCGTTCTGTGGTTATTGTATTTTAGTTTGTTCGTTCTGTGGTTATTGTATTTTAGTTTGTTTTGTGGTTAATGTATTTTTAAGCTCAGATTTAAAGTACCGTAGTACTTGATCGAAGTTGATTATATTTTTTTGTTTCGCATTATGGTTGCAACAATATGGCGAAAATTCTGAATGAAACTTCTAAAAATCTCTTATGCATTATCTGGATTCTTCTTCAAAGTAGTAAAATGTCGTGAAACCAAATTGTTTCGGTTTTTGAAGCGTTAAAACTCATGCTGCTGATGCTTCAAATTTTTTCAGCTTCCCATTATTGTTACATAATCTAATTTTGATTTTCCTTTTACACGGATTCCCTTCTCGTTTTGAAGCAAAATCCACTGCAGAACATTTTTTTCAATTTCTTCATATGTAATTAGGTTCCCACCTAGAAGTACACATCCAGATGCTTTAATTATTTTTGTTTGTGAACGACGACAAATTGATGTCCTTGTCTCTTCAGCAACACTTGTGCTAAGAGTTGCAATATTTTCACTTGAACAAATACTATGATAATAAATTCTGCTTCTCTAATCTTGAACTGAACCAGTTTCTTCAAATTTATCAATGCACGGTTTGTAGTTTAAACGAAAGTTTCTTCCAACTTCTGAATAACTTTCACTATGTTTAATACAAGTTTTAATAATGAAAACACGTTGTTCACTCGTGTAGCGACCCATTTAACTAACCGGAATGTCTTTACTGTATACATAAAAAACATGTGTGTAATATAGTACTTGTCAAAAAATGACGGCAATTTCAAAAAGATACATAAAATTTGAACAGCCTTGCTTGTACATTTTTTCCGAAACATACACCCGCTACTGATAAATATCAACAATATAGCGCAAACGAAAAAAAACCTGTGAAGTAAAAAAGGTATGGATGGCTAATTATAATCTTAGTTCAGCGTGACATATCTTTATATCGGCACCTGTATTCAAAGCCTTAACTGGAATTCTACTGCACTTTCAGTTAAGGCTGCACAGTACAAGAGAACCTTAACTGCGAGTGCAGTAGAATTCCAGTTAAGGCTTTGAATGCAGGTATAGATATATATATATATATATATATATATATATATATATATATATATATATATATATATATATATATATATATATATATATATATATATATATATATATATATATATATATATATATATATATATATATATATATATATATATATATATATATATATATATATATATATATATATATATATATATATATATATATATATATATATATATATATATATATATATATATATATATATATATATATATATATATATATATATATATATATATATATATATATATATATATATATATATAGGACGAATGCTTCATATGTTGAACGTATTGAGTGCTTCCGTAGACAATTGTAATACATATTAAACTATAAAAAATTCATTTCATAAAGTAATGCATTCAGTACGTGCATTCTATAGGAATTACTCCCATATTTTATTTTATGTACATATATATTAACATATTTCTTTTCTTTCTTGCTTGCATAAGAATGAATATTCAATACTCAATACTAAAATTCTCTTAAAATTTAAAATGGTTAAATCTTTGAAATCATTATTTTTCGTATGGAATTTTCATTAACTTTTGCATTTTATAGCAGGCGTTGAATTGAATTTCAGTTAAGTAAATAATGATTTTAAATATGCATTCTGAAACTGAATATTCTTATGCAAGCAAGAAAAAAATTGTGTAGAAGTAGAAAGAAGAGAAGGAAAAATAAGAGAATTTATGATGAGGGAATGTAGTATATGTATATGATTTCATGTGGAATGTGGGTAGATCAAAATTATGCATAAGAAAAGAATAAGAATAATGAGCGAAGTAAATTCATTATTTGCGAAATATTCTTATTTCAATTTTGTTTTGTTATTTCTTGTGTTCAGGCGCATACGATTACGATATAAAATATTCCAATTTAAAAAAAGTTTTTTTCAAAACTATTCAATATACAGTACGCATTAATATAATCAATATTTTAACGTAGTATATTAAAAATTAATATGTATATTTATCTTAAAATTTTCCATTTTTAAAAAGCCCCAAAATTTTTGAAAATGAATCCTTGCAATTGTATCCTAGAAGAAGTTTTGGGAAAGTGTTTTTCTTCAAGAGTATTTGATGATAAAAAAAGTATTATAGATGGTGGTAGACCAATTCCGTTTTTAGATATAAATACTGTTATCAAGCGATGTATGAGACACTTTTCAATGCAATTTTATGAAACTTTTCCCTGGTTAACAGGTTGCAAAAAAACAAATAGATTATATGGCTGGCCATGTCTTTTATTTTCAAAAGAAAAAACTGTTGGGAATAGCACTGGAGTCTGCGATATAATATATGAACCATTTAAGTAAGGCCGGAAAAAGGCATGGAAAAGAATGTAGTTCGCATTTAACTGCAATAATTTCAATTAAAATGTTTGGTCGAGTTCGCATTAAAAATTTAATTGATTCCACTCGTTCATTATCCATTAGAAATTATAATGGAAAAGTCAACAAAAATCGGGAAATAATTAAATGTCTTATTGATGTGACTTGTTTTGTGGCATGTCAAGAACTAGCTTTCAGAGGTGATAATGAGTCTCAAAATTCGCTAAATAGAGGGAATTATATAGAAACAATTAATTTATTGGCGATGTATAACCCACTTTTAAGAACTCTTTTAGATAATTCTACTGTTTTTTCTCGAATGTCGAGCGACATCCAAAATGATATAATTTCCTCTATTGCGTTCGTTTTATTAGAAGGAATTCCTAATGAACACAAAAATTCTGATTATGTGGGATTATTATTAGATGAAACAACCGATGTATCCAATAAATCGCAAAGTTATTTTTATATATGTTAAGGAAGATGTTCTTCTTGTTGAAAGATTGCTTTGTTTCGCTGATGTTTCTCTTGGTAGATCAGGATTTGTTTGATTTTATTATTCCTTTTTGGAAAAAAGAAAATGTATTTGATAAATTAATTTGTCAAAGTTATGATGGAGCCGCTGTTATGTCTGGAAATTCGAATGGTTTGCAAATAAAAATTAAAGAAGTGATTCTAAATGCTCATTATATTCATTGTTTTGCCCACAAATTAAACCTTGTTGTTTCTCAATCTGTCTCAAAAATAAAGAAATGCGCAGGTTTTTTTAAAAGTTTACAGAGTTTTGTTACCTTCTTTAGTCATTCTTCAAAAAGATTGGGTGCATTTAATCAAATTGGACAAAAAAAAAAAAAATACCTACAGCTGCCCTAACTCGATGGGAATATAATGGACGAGTTGTTCAAACAATATTTGAATTGAAAGAACATTTGATAATTTTTTTCGAAAGTATAATTGACAATGAAAGCAATTCGAATAATGAAGCTATTCTACAATCTAAAGGTTTATTATATATCTTGAATGATAAAATATTCATAGTTCTGCTTTACTTTTTTAATGAATTTTTTCCTCATACAGATGTTTTATTTAAAATACTCCAAACTGAAGGCTTTTCCGAAATACTCCAAACTGAAGGCCGATGTGCAATTTTGCTTAAAACAAATAAGTAATTTCAGAAATAATATAATTCAGATAACTGAAGCTTTTTGGATTAACGTCGGATAAAAGGAAAATTTGCAAAGTTTTGATAACCACAGGCGGTCCGATTCGAATTTATCAAGCAAAGAAGAAATTCAAGATCTATTAATAGTCATTGTGAGACAAAATATTTCAGAATTAGATAACAGATTCACTTCTTTACCAAATTTTGAATTTTTAAAGCTCTCTGATAAATAGGTTTTCTGGGAATAAATTCCCAGAAAACCTATTTATATATCTGCAAAATTCCTATCCTGGGTTCGCTGATATACCGGAATTAAAAACTGAACTAAAAGTCTTGTTCAGGGACGATAATTTTAAAAACAAAAAAGATATTCAAGAAATACTACTATTTTTAATAGAAACTGAGTTAGATAACTGTTTTATTGAATACTTCAAATTATGCAAATTAATGTTAACATTTCCTGTAACAACTGTTGTAATATCCTTTTCTAGTTTAAAGAGGATTAAAACTTTTTTAAGAAATAGATGTGCACAATTGAGATTTTCTAATTTAGCCCTAATATCAATTGAAAAGTCTTTATTATAGGACATGATAAGTAAAACCGATTTTTATGATAAAATAATAGACAAATTTTCTTTAATTTTATCAAATTTCTTTAATTTTATCAAATTAAAATTGCAGAAATTTGATAATACTTGATAAAACACGTCTATATTTATTTAGTAATTTCTTATATAATTTATAAAAATCATTAAAAACTATATATTTAGTAATTTCTTATATAATTTATAAAAATCATTAAAAATATAATAATTTAAAAAAAAAAAATTATTATTGCATCAGGATTCTACTAGTCTGTCTTAAGCCATTGCAGTCCTTAAATAATTTTAAATAATTTTTAATTTAGAAAAGCTACGTTCCCCGGAAGCTACTGTTACAGGTATTGTCAAGAAAATTCTCAAAGCAATTGCAAGATTTGGTAACATTGATTCTAGTTTTTTTTGAAAAATGAAATCCAATGACTCAATAGGAGTTGAAGGTAAATTCCCTGAAATTAATGTACGAAAGATTTTAATTCCCTCAAATAATTCTAATCCACTAATATCAGAATTGGTATTATAGGTCAGATATTTTTCTAAAGACTTTCAACTGTTTAAAAGAAGTTCTTGATCAAGTACAGGTGATGAAACCAAAGAAATTTCATGCAAAAATTTAAAAATATTATTGTGTTCAGAAATTTGGTCAAAACGTTCTGTAACAGATTGAAGAGCTTGATCAAGAACTTTAAAATAAAATTCTACTTTAAACCTATGTTCTGGGTCTAAGATAACTTCATCTCTACCTTCGTACGAAAAAAGTGGAGTTTTTCGACGAGACCGTAGTAGGATGAGGGAAAGATATTGGAACATCTAATTTTAATGCAATTTCTTTAGCCTGTAAGATAAAATTTTTGAATTTTTCATCAGTTCGTAAGTCTATTAAAAATTGTTTGGTTCCCTGTAAAATATTTATAGCGGTTGTTAAGCAGATTGCAGGACTTTGTAAATATTTACTAAATATATTTATTTTATCTAAAACCTTATACCAAATTAGGAGAGAACAAATAAAATCAAATTTCAAAATTTTGTTTCCTAAAACTTCTGCAGTATGTCTCGTTACCGCGTCCTTGTCGTTAGTCAATTCTACTAAAGCCTCATATATATATTCTAAATTATACATTAATGGTTTTAAAGCATCTATACGACTTTCCCATTTTGACGTACAGAGTGGCTTGAGAGTCAGGGTCTTTACGTTCTTTTTGAAAATTTCCCATCTTGATACAGAACTAGAAAAGAAAACGTACGTTTTGGACAGTATCAAAAAATTTCACAGCTTGAGCTGAACATTGAACAGAATCTGAAAGGACTAAATGCAAGCCTGTCTAAAACTAAATCAGTTAATCCTTTACCTGTTGTGTCTGAGGCTATTTGAAAACCCAAAAACAATTCCTTAATTTCGAATTTATCTTTATTTCTATTTACAATTCTAATAATAAGTGATAACTGTTCCTTGCGGCTCTGATCTGGAGTACAGTCAACAATTATTGAATAATATTTAGCCCCTTTTATCATTTCAATAATTTTTTTTTATTACATTAGAAATTATTAGAATAAGCTCATTTTAGATGTCTTTGCTTAAATATTTATTTTGAGTCTCATTATTACTAATACGACGTAAATGTTCGGAAAGTACAGGGTCAAATTTTGCTATGGCTTCAACTAATTGAAGAAAATTACCATTATTTTTTTCATATAATCTATCTGACCCACCCCTAAATGCCAAAGATTGAATCGCCACAAGAAGTACAAGTCTTTTCAATACATCCCTGCAATGTTGTACTTCTTCAGACATGTTTTTGAAAACAAAAATCAATTGTGGAATTTTTAGAAAGTCTTTGCTCGAATTCCATCCACTTTTTAAAATTTTCTACATGAACTGGACTTTGTTCATGTTCTGGAAGTAATCTAGTTAAATGAGCCCACCCTTTAAAGCCAGAGCAAGAAATTGCGATAGAAGAATTTTTTGTAAATAACTTACAATAGAAACAGAAAATTGAGTTTTTTGAAACTGAATAAACTAACCAAGATTTTCGGAACTTTATCCCCATTCGATAAAACCCTTGTATAATATTTGGGATTAAATTTTCTACCTGAACTAATTGGAAAACAAATATTGTCGATTTGTTTGGGACCTTTCTCTACCAAGTGAGTTAAAATTCTATCATTTAACTCAGGCCACATACCCGGATCCTCAAAATCTAAAGTAACTAAACTATTGTCCGAACACGGAGGATTACCTACCACAGGAATGATTTCTTGAAAACTTGAACTATTTTGTGGTATCTCAACAATAACATTGTTATTGTCAGTGTTTGGCTCGGTATTTTGGTAATTTACAGTACAAAATGAATCCAATGCATTTCTTTGTTTGCTTTCTGAAATTAATACTTGCTTCCTTTTTTGTCTATATTCGTGACCAGATAATTTCCGTTTTGACGACATATTAATGTTATAATTATTATATATATATGTATATATAAAAATAGAAATAGAAAAATGTATATATAATAAAATGACGAAATTCAAAATGATTACTTACTACAGCAAATATTATAGTAGATGCAAAAAAACACAAATAAAGTAACAAACAGTTCAGAAAACAATTAAGAAATTGAAAAAACGTTTATACATTAAAATTAAATGATTAAATAATATCAAAATAAATTAATTAATATCACCAAAAGCACATAAAACATCACCATGTAGGTTGCTATTACATGAAAGACCCACTAAAAGAACACAAAATATTCATTTAATTTATTAAATTATATTTATATTTTAACAAATAAAATATTTTGCTTTTATTTTATGTACTTTCAGAAAAAATAAACAAGTTTGCGAAACTGTTATAAGGATCCCTTCGTGTTAATTTAAGTACAATATTGTTCAAACAAAAAATTATATGTATTAAAAAAAGTTCTCCTCCATACCCAATACCTAAATCCCGCACAAAAAGATTTTTCTCTATACTGTTCTTGTAACTTATAACACAAATAAGAAGAAGTATGAAAATATAGAAAAAAAATTAAAGAGTCGACGGGGAAAATACATTTTTCTCATTATTTTATTTATTTAATATGTAAACGAAAAGAAAATCAAAGAAATTTTCAAACGAATATATTGGTGCATTCCAAAATATTTGCACCATATAGAATAGAAATTATAAAACCCAAACCTAAAAATATTTATACAAAAAAAATATTCTATGAGGAGAAATTTGAATAATGAGGAGAAATTTGAATAAACAGAAAAAAAGGGAGTCTTATATGGATTTCCACTTTCCATACACAAAACACAAAAATAATAAGAACAAGAAAATATGGATAAAGTAAAATGAGAAAAAATTTAAAGAGCTGGCGGGGAAATAAATTATTTCAAATAATAAACGAAGTCAAGCAAATAAACGAATATGCACGGGGCAATCCGACAAAAGTGCTCCAGGCCAAAATAATTTTTCATACGATTTAACAAAAGTGCCGTCAGCTAAATATTTTGGTTTCATATAAAATTCCAATTGTTTGGTGCACTTTTTTAAGTTTGCGCCATCATATAGAATTTTCATATAGAAATAATTATTTAGCCGTCATATATTGTTCTATTGAACAATTGTATGTATTGTATTTGATTTGTATATGCCGGCGGGGAAATAAATTATTTCATATTGGATTATGTGTATGAATGAAAGCATATATATATTTTGTGATGTTCACTATGAAATGTTTGTACAATTGAAATTATTTAAATGTACTTATTATTTTATTTTTGAATTTATTTCAGAAGAATTTTTTTAATATGAAAAAAAAAATTTTTTTTCTAAGAAAATTTTTTTTATGAAATTTTTTTTTTTCTATATATTTTGTAAAATTTATTTAATTTTTGGGCCCTTCTATTTCGGCGCCCTGGCAAACTGCTCCAAATGCCCTTAGGAAGCGCCGGCCTTGATATCCACTACACCATATCCCACAAACAAATTCTTTGTCTTAATAATTATTATGAAATTCATAGACATTTTTCTTCAAAGTATTGGACTCATCATTTGAATTGCATAACAATTTTTCGTTATTGCTATTTTGTCTCAGTATATTTTTTTTTACTTTTTATGATTTTTTTGTGTCGTTTTGTTGGATCATAATAAAATGTAATTTAAGACTGGGAAAAATTATAACGGCCGAGACCAATTGCTAACTACAATTGTCTCACTAATAAACCATTGGCTTGTTGCAATTACTAAATAGTTTCTTCACTATAAAGAAATTTATGGTTCGGTATCCATATAAAAATTAGTAGGTCCAAATTGCAATAAAATGTTGGGACCCTTTAAGGGAGGCCCAGGCTCTTCACGAGCTGTAGCGCCAAAGAGAAGAAAAAGGTGTTGGTTCTGAGAGCAATAAAAAAATGTTTTGGTAGAGAGACGACGTCATACGACGGAAAAGAAATAGGAGAAAAATTTATTTAATAATTCATAAAATTAATTTAAAATTTAAATCACTATAATAATTTAAAAAAAAAAATGAATACGTCAGGATTTGAACCTGAGGTACATTTTTCTGACGCTGTTGGCTTACCCACTATACCATACCACATATCTAATTTGTTTATCTTAAAACTTATAATAAGAAACTTATGTGCCAGAGAAATAGACAGACAAGTTAATTAAAAAGCATTTAATAATAATATAATTTTACATATCGTAAAAAAAAATATTTTAGTTTTCACATTAACAAATTAATGTTTATAATTATAAAATAATTTAGAAATTTGGATAGATTTTTCTAGGTTGTGCTGAGCCCAAAGTACGAGCCGCCACTGGTTTAATTAGTTCTCTACATTGTACATCGCAATTTCGATGAAAAGCAATTTATTTTCTCGCCGTTTCGCTTATTTTGCAAAAAATGATATTTTTTTTGAATAATTTTATCAAAATCTACAGACAGCATATTTAATGCACGTTTTAAACAGTTCGTTTGTGTTAGCCACACTGAAAGCTGAAATATTTTCTAATGATAAACCTAAAGTGTTCATCGACTTTTTTATTCCATCAAACATACCACCTGCTGTTACTTTGGAATTCTAAAAAAAATCTATGAGTTTAATTTCAATGCCATTTTCTATTGTATAATATTGCAAAGTCGGAAAAATTTTCTATTTTTATGATTTGAAGCGTCAACTTGTAAGGAAAAGATATTAATATTACACAAAATTTTCTCTATTTCTTTAGGAGCTAATACTTCCATAACAATTCCTTGGCTGCTCATTATCAATTTTTTTAGTTCATTCGACATGGGCCCCTAAAAATGTAATAATATTAAAGCTACTATTTCTAAAAAGAAGTTTTGAACTTCAATTAATTTTACAAAGCATACAATTTGGTTGTAATACAGTAATACAAATGAAAATTGAGAGCATAAACAAATAAAAGTACAACTCAATTTGACATTATCGTCCAGTATTTAAAAAAAATGTCTGGTATTCAGTTTTGAAAAATATTTTCTAAATATTATATGCGGGCCGCCGTAGATCCGGCAAATAGTTTAAACTTTAAAACATTAATTAGTGGAGTGAAAAACTATGGATACAAAGAATTCGATAGTTTTAATTATGTCAAATATCCTACAACAATTATTTGAATATAATTTACTTTATTTTTTATTTTGAATTATCTGTTTTCTTTTAAATAAACGTCAAATTTTCTTTTAACCCTTTCGTGGTAAAATATTTTTCAAAGGACATAGGATTAATTTTTTTTTCTAAATACAGACACTTTGACGGCATAATGAAATTTCAGAAAAATAATTAATTTTTTTTGTTGTGGTTTGAAAATTACCGTTGGTGGGAGGTAAACTTCCCACCGCCCAACAAAAAACTCAATATTTGTTAACAATATTTTTTATTTACCATGAAATTGGTTGAAACATTTAGTGATACATTATGGGACCTTACAAGTAGTACACATATATCTTGTCCTTTTTTCATTAGCTTTAGTACTACAAAACCTGCAACGCTTGTAAGTGCTTATTATAGGCATATGATTACCAACTTATTGGTTTCGTCTACTATTAATTCCATCATGTCTTTATCAAAAAGTTTAGTTAGAAATTCGTACTCATTAGCCGTTACAGGTATAGATTCAGAAGATGATGCTGTAAAATTAAATACTGGCTGCTCATTATCAAAATAAGTGGTATCTTCGCCCCAATATTTTTTCAACATCCTTAGGATTATTTATATCATAGCGAGCCATTAAGTTTACTTTCTAAAAATACCAAAATAAAACTCATATATATTTATACCTTCACATTTGGGCGCTGGGAAAATAGCTTCCCACCACATGTATAATCCTAAGGGCGGAGGGAAGATACTTTCCCACCTAGTAAATCCAAATTTTACGCTTAAATATTTGTCCAAATTATATAAATTCTTGTTTTTGAGTTATATAATAATATAATACTTACCTAATATTAGTTTGATCACTATTAATTTACACAAATTAAATTTATTATAAAAATAATAAAATATTACTACTTTTCACAATTTCAAAGTAAAATTTTACTATGAGACGAAAGAAATGCCGTTAGAATGTCAAGAAATATTCTTCATATTTTGCGGAATGTATTTTATTAAGTTAAAAATATTCAAAGAGATGGCACTGCCTATCAGAAAATTATAGTTTCCTAGCTTCAAATCTTTGGTTTAACAATTTGAAATTGGTGGGAATTATACTTCCCACCGGCTACGAAAGGGTTAAATAAACGAGGAATTTTCGCAAATTAAAAAAATATTAAACAAGGACAATCCGCCCGAGGTGAGGTTGGTTAGGAACCCAGATATATATATATACATGTATATATATATCTGACTTGATTTCACTTTTGATGCCAAAAAAATTCCGAATCAGAAATATTTTTATATACTTTATAGTTGATATATTCAATTGTAAACTGTTTCAAATAAGTACATTTTCATAGTTTTAGTTATAAGTTATATATAACAACTCGCGGATATTAAAAAGTTACGTGTAAGCAATATTAGGGTATAAAAGATCCGTATAAGTAGAAAATAAACATCACTTTTAATTCTAAAGTCAACCAGATATTTTTATCTTTGAAAGCTTTTAGCAAGAAAGCAGGCATACTCTGTCTGTTGCTCTCGAAAGTGGTATTGCTACCACCTAAAAGATGTTCCTATTCTATGAAATAAGATTCATATGAACAGTAAGTAGAAGATATTACATGGCGTTCCTGTCCAACGAATTACAGACGGAACTGGAAAAGAATAAGAATGCTGGTTAAAACCCCATTAGCTAACACAACTATAGGAAAAGGAACAGTTCCAGACCATTATCATCATCATTAACAACAGAGAAATCTCAACCGGAAAAATCTAGAAGAGGAACAACAGCAAAACACAAAGTAATTCAAAATCTATACAGACTAGTAGAGTGCTATAACTAAAGAAGAAAAAATTATTTTACATAACAATTCGCGGAGATTAAAGAACGACAGCCGAAAGAACGTTGAAATAAAAAAAATATAAAACCAAATAATACATATTTTGATACACTATTTAATAATGTTATTACTGACCAAGAACAATGAATGACAAATAAATAATTTTGTATGTTTCATTTCCTAAATATATTATTCATTATATAAAAAGAAAATTTTGTCGTGGTATATAAAATTATATACATACTTATATTTAAAATTCAATAAACATATTATATTAGATTCAAAATAAATTACAAGTTTTAAATTAAATTGTCCATTAAAATTCAAATGGGTGGTGAAAATTCAAAACCCACAGTAGAAGTTATTATAAACAATAGGGCTCAACATCTGTTAATGCCAAACAAGATAAAAATCATCTAGCACTGAACTTATAAAAATGATAATTATATGAATTATGGTGTTAATTTATTAAAAAGTCACGAGCAGCCACAATTATTTAAAAGTAACTCTCTGCTCGTGACTTTTTAATAAATTTTGTGAAAAAATTTTTTTGTTTGTTTGTAAACATTATATAGTTTTAAAAGAGAGTTATGCTTTAAAAGAGAGTTATTTCTTAATATAAGTTGAGTTAAAATTCTGCAGCAATTTTCAATTGCTTTTAGTAAAGTAAGAACTTTAAATTCCTAATCTACACAAAATGAAAGTGTCTTTTAACACCTTCATCCTCCCTACTGTTCATAGTAAAACAAACCAATAAATGATCAATTTTGCATAAGAAATAATAAAAATCGATAGAAATTCTAATAAGAAAACTAGTTTTAATGTTCATAATGCTCTGCTTAAAAATAGGAAACTTTAAACATTATTTTTAATATAAACTATATTTTTTTATTGTAATATGTAACGTTTATAAATATTTATGATATAAATTTCATCGTGAAAGTGAACTTTTGTAAACAATTTTATAATTTGTATTGATAACATTTATGTAACAATTTTATACTCTTAACTTATACACCTGATATAAAAGCACTTCTATATTTTTATATTTAAAGTTTTTTATTTATAAAATTTTGATTTTTAGAAATCTGTGTTTAATATTTTGCTTTTCAATATTGAGCACAGTGCACTTATATTTCTATATGAATCACTTGGGTTTTGCATATATCACCTAATTTTTTTAAATTTATATAATTTAAATTTGAAACAATTAATTTAATATTGTAAATCAAGTTATAAATTATTTTTTCTATAGATTTTATTTTTTTAATTGATCACGTAACAACTGAGCTTCCTCGTCTTGTTTTTGAAGTTTAGCTTCTTCATGTTCTCTCTGTTTTTGTAAATGACGTAATTCAGTTGGTGTTAACATACCCCTTAAAATTGTGTCATAAGAAACAGAAACACCTTTGTTAGACATTTTTTGAAATAGTTTCCAACATTCACGTTCTTTAATTGTTCGTGCATATTCTGGAAATTGATTATCAAGTGAATTATCTTCATCATTACAATCTTTTGCATCACTCTGATGTGTTAAATTTTTTGTAGTTGAAAGATCTTCTTTGCTAGAACTTTTTATTTTTTCAGACATTTTTGTATGACTGTTGAGAGAGTAAAAATTATATAATAATATTATAATTATTGATTATATTATGTAATTAAAACCTGTTTTCAAAGTCAGCTATAAATATTGATACTGGTGGAGCTGTTGGTGGTCGATTAGCACGTATTCGGGCAGCTAATGGAGCTACTGAACCTCGACGTAACATATGAGGAAAGTCTTTTGTAACTGTTGTAAAATTTGGTACATCATGTTCTTGAAATGAAACTTTAATTATATATAAATTTAATTATTTTAAATAATAACTAAGTAATTAATTGATTATTATTTTCAAAACTATTCTAAAAATATTATTTCTTACCAGATTTACCACTTTTTCGGAGATTTGGTGCTCTTTTAACTGGTGATTTGATAATATTTCTTGCTGGTAAAATTTCTTCTTTTTCTGAATCACTTTCTTCGGAACTAATTAGAGATACTAATGTGACAACATCACAACCCAATTCAGGACGTGGTCGACTAAATGATTTATTATATTGTTTACCACGATTTTTATCATTTAAATTTTCATTATTATCTTCACCAATTAATGAATTATTATTATTAATTGAATTATTATTTGTTGGTGATGTTTTGTCACAAGTCGATTGACGTCCAAGAATTTTACGACGTCTTGATTTACGTTTGTTAGCAAGAATGTATTTGGAATTTTCATCTAGTGTGCGAACTGGTGCTGACATAGCACGAACTAATGGGGGCCGACTGGAAATGGTCAGAGATGGTGCAGCACTAATAACAGATGCTTTACTTAAATTTATTGTATTTTCTCGATTTGTTTGAAATTGAGCGCGTCTCGATGCAGCTGAAAATGGTTTCCGTACTGGTGGTTTTGTTACAATTGCTGATGCTAGCAGTTCCTTTCCTGCGCTTTTTGATTTTGGATTCGATTGCTTATTTAGACGAAAAAAAATTGTACTTTGTATTTGTATATAAATTAGTAAATTTTAATTATGTGTTATTTTTCAAATCTATTTAATTATCCATATTCAATATATTTTTATAATGAATATTTGAATTGATACTATTTTCTATATTAATTTTTTCCTTACAATTATATCGGTTTGAGCTTCCGGAGAACTATCTACATCTGAACTACCTACATCATCACTACCATATTCTGAAGTTTCTATACTTTGTCTCAAAAATATATCTAAATTTACTTTATCTTCAACAACTTTAGATGATTTTCTACTTAAGCGATCTCTTCCAGCCTTCCTTCTGTAAAGTAAATATTAACAATGTTATCTGATAGTTTTTCGGAAAAAGTTAAGCAAATATAATAAAAAATATATTTAGCAATAATGTTTTTTATCATATTAATATACACAATTAAAAGATAATGAAAATATACATAATAAATATTCTTTGCAATATACACGATTTTATTTACTCAAATCCAGAAAAGAAAATTTCATTCTAAAGTTTGTATTAAAAAATGTAGCTATAACTTTAAATAAAAACATTCCGATAAATGTTTAATTAATAGCTTTTATATTAAATATCAGTTTAAAAATTCTTATACAAATTATTTATGTATATTAACAATAAAAAATCACTTCTTACTATAGACCTTGCAAAATTAATAATGACGAAATAAATACTATAAGTTAATATACACATTTTTTTTGTAAAGCCATTTTTATCCAATCTGAAATCAATCAACAATAATAATCTAAATAATTTTTAGTTCATCCGGAACATAACAAAACATAAGTACATAAAGATTGAGTAGGTTCAAAAAACAAGTTGAAGAATATTTGGTTATGTTATATGTATATAAATATCCAAATTAATAACAAAATAACAAAAATTCAAATATATCACAATAAAATATAAGTTTAGGATCTATATTTGAATATAACAGTAAACGAAAGGAAAAATTTGTGCCATAAAATCCACTTACATACAAATATACCAAATAAAGAATTAAATTACTACAATTTATTTTATTGATTTATTTGGTTTTGTACGTTTTACTAAGTTCATTTGACCTTGAAATTTCGTTATCAATCAATTAATTTTCTTTGTCGTTTATTAAAATTATTAACTATTAAGTTTATGAAAATGATAATTAACTTTCTTAATAGTTTAATACTGCGTAGCACAAATTCAAAACTTTTATTAAGAAAAATTCTTATGTATTTTGAAAAATTTAGTAAAGAAAATTGTTTCAAATTCAAAACTTAATATAATATAAGTATAAACAATTTGAATCTTAAATAAAAGATAAAAGAAAAAAGGGTGTTTATCATGCATAAAATTATTTGTCTAATCGCGGTATGCAAATGTCGCTTTTTCAATTCCATAAAACTAGAAAACGGAGTTTAAAATTTTACAGTGCTGTTAAGAATTTCTCACGCTTAGTTGATAGTTTTCGATTGTTTTTAATATAATTTATTTTATATTGCCTAATTGAATAAATGATATATGTACATACATATATCATTTTAACATAAAAAAATTTTTTTTTTTTAGTTCCGTTGAATTAATTACAAATAATTAATTCTTAGTTCCGTTGAATTAAAACAAATATTTTCTTAAATTGCATTTATTTTTACCTATAAATTACATTATTTTTACGAAAATTTTGTTTTTACATAAATCATTTATTTTACCTAAGTTATATAATTTTTATTTACAAATTTAATTAATAAAACTTGAAAAGAAATTTTTTTAATTAATTTGAATTTTAAAATATATTTTAATTAATCCAAAAATTTATGAAAACTACTTTTCATAGTTCAATATTAAGGATCATACAACAGGAGAGGATCATATAACACTTAATTTAAATTTTTAAAACTGCTTTTAAATAGATGAGCCATTTTGCTTTACTAACTTTTGTATGGGTTGGAAATCAACGCAAATGAACTAAATAAATCCGAACATTTTTATTTTCAATACCAAAATTTAATCTTCTTCAACATATCTTAAACTAATTTGATTTTGATGTCACGTTGAATAAAATTTGCAATTTCACATAATATAGAAAATTATTAATTTAAAACATTTTACGACAGTTGAAGAATATTTTGAATTTGAATTAAGAAACCACGAGTTTTTTAATTCAAATTCAAAATGTTCATAAAATTGTATTAAAAAGGTAAAATAATTTCAACTTTTGATCAGTATAGAAAAGTTATAATGCATCTTGTATTTGGACTTTAAAGTTTAGAGTGTCAATAACCTATTTATATTTACATCATATTATATATATGTTTATTCTGTGTCGTATTTATTATATGAACAGCTAATATGAAATGTTTTCATTCCTTTATTCATTTATTTAGGTCGTATACTTTTATTATTACCTTGGATCCAAATTAGAGGAAACAAGATAATCAGTTCATCATGTGGTTTGATTTAAAGTGGGCAAATTTCAAAATGAATAATTTGAACATTTTCCTTTACAATTTTCAGTTTTATTATTTTCATTATTTTTTTTAAAGCGCCTTAGAAGAAAGAAAATTAATTCGGCAAATTAATTCGAGCAAAATGCTCAGACTCGCAAAAAATAGTGCTAAGCTGGTTCGGTTGTTTGGAATTGAAAACTAATTTTTATATTAGTTTATGTTGAATTCATATTAGTTTATGTTGAAAACTAATTTTTATCATTTCTTCATTAAATGATTGACGTGTGATATTTTTCTACACAGACGCCAATAGCTATGATTACAATACTGTTTTAATATAAAGATATATTTATATTTTAAATTTAACGCAAATTATTTATTCATCCTCTGCACTCCACTTCTTATTTTATGGCTCCTTCTATAACGTATGCTTATGCTTCATAGAACTTCATAAAGATTTGAAAATCTTACTCTTCACTAATAACTAAATATTCTATATGGAGCATTTAAATTTCATGCTATTTTTTTGATCATTTTGTCGTACAATTTAAAAAAAAAACCCTCAATAACTAGCATATATATATACATTACACTAACAGTAATGCTTAACTTGAATGGTTCAAATTATTTGTTCCTCAACGCTCAACCTAAACTATGTTGCTAGTTATAAACATAAAAGAATTATATTTAATAATGCAAAGGTACAAACGAATTGAAATTGAAGTACTCTGGTGCACTCCAAAATATATTGAAAAAAGAAATTATATTCTTGAAATATGATGTTATTTTATTATGTCATTTGAAATATAAAAGAATCCGAAAAATTGGATTTCTTGACTATATATTTTCAAAAATTTTTTTTTATTTATATCCATAAACACCATAAATAAATTTATAAATCACGCACATATTTCTGATGTATCCATATTTCTTATGTATACATATTTCTTTGTATAGATATTTCATAAGTAAAATTTTATTCTCATCAAAAAAAATTAAGCTTACATAATTTATGTATAGTATTGCAAAATGATAATTTATGCGCATGGTACAATATTATCTGATATAAACATATTTAATATTAGAAAAAAACCAACTATTTGTTTCTGGCTGTTTAGGTAAAATACAGATTTACATTATTATTTGCCAAAATCAAAGGATATAACATTTTGTAGGTTATGGTGACCTCATTTATTATATTTATGTATTATAAACTTACACAATAATATTTATTTCATGTTTTTGATATATACATAATTTTTTTAATGAATCTTTTTTTGGTTAAAGATTGAATGCAAAGTTTTTATTTAATTTTTGTTGAAGAGAAATAACATTTTTTTAATGAAATTAAATTGTTGAATAATTTCGTACAGCATGATTTTTTAGAGTACAAACTTTTTTTTTTGATTTTTTTATTCATTGCATTGAGAATATTTTCCCTTAAATCAGGCCCGTTCCTGGCGGGGGTACACGTGAGCGGCCAAGTCGAAGGGCGGCCGCCGAATAACTATTATTATATTTAAAAAAAATAAAATTTAAGAAAAAAAAAATGATTTTAATTTGGAGTACTAAACTGTAAAAAAAAATTAAACTTGGTCGAATTAAGTAGAAGACAAGTTTTCATAAAAACATCTATTTTTTTTAATGTTTTTCCAATTTACTTATATATTTTTTTTAAATTCAAAAAACTTTAAATTTTGCTATTAAATATTTGTAAGTATGCCATGACTTTTTAACATTGCCATGACTTATATGTTATATATATTAACATATTAGTGAAATAGAATTATTTACACATGATAGTTATTACACGTGAATTATTTACATATGATAATTATTTACACGTGAATTATTTACACGTGATTTACACGTGATATACCGACGGTGGCTTAAGTGGTGGTGTGGTAAGCTGTGGTGCATTAGGTACTGGGTTCGACGCCCGTCCGAGACATCGATGTTGGTCTAAGTTTACTCAGCTTTAAATGAGTACCAGTAATAAAATTATAATAAAATGTAATTTAAGACTGGGAAAAATGCTAACGGCAGAGACTATTTGCTAACAACAAATGTCTCACTAATAAAAACCATTAGCTTGTTGCAATTAATAGTTTCTTCGCTATAAAGAAATTTATGGTTCGGAATCCATATAAAATTAGTAGGTCCAAATTGCAATAAAATGTTACAGAAACCCTTTAAGGGAGGCCCAGGCTCGCATCGAGCTGTAGCGCCAAAGAGTAAGTAAGTAAGTTGTGTATTACATTTGTGTTATTAGTTGCTTCATATCAATTATTATAGGTGTTTATCAGTTTATCTAACAAATAAAGTATAATTAATAAAGGTAAGTTTTACTATTTAGAAATGTTATTATGAATAAGAAAATATCACACCTTCTTAGATGTCAGAAAGAAAAACAAAAAGGCAATCTGGTGCTTATTATCGAAAAAAAAGAAATAAAATTAAAAGAAATAGAGAAATTAAGTGGATCTTTAATACAGTTTTTGGAATCTTCTGGCAAGTACGTCAGGAAAGTCTACTACAGAAATTTATACTGAAGAGCCTGATACATTTCTCGATCTGCTAGATTCGTCTACGTCCTACAAAAAAGCCAGTGCAGTCGCAAGATGACTCATCACCTTCAACATTAGAGTCAGAAAAGCCCGAAGAAGAGTTTTCTTATGAAACAGAATCAGTAAGTTCGCCTTTAGTGCTGGCAGATCCAGGAACATGGCCTGAATCGATAAATATACAACTTTTAGAAATTTTAGTGAAGAAAGAACCAGTGTAACTTCGTGGTAATGTTCATTTCCCATCAGATAAGACAAACCGCCAGTAGGAGCGTTCGAAGGAGAGGAGTGGTGACAGGCTCATCCGTGCGTAACGAAGCAACTGAAAATCTACTTGACACAGATGAAGAACTACGAGCATTGTCGCAGACATCTTCATTTGGGTTATCGGAAGGGGACCTGGACATACTGAAAGGTAAGTCAGATTTAGGAAGCTCAGATCAGTCAGATTCTGGCTCCGACATGGAGGTTGACGGTAATACCACCGTCATCAACATGGCTGATCTGAGGTCCGATTTAGATAATATAGGAAAAAGCTATTTATCTTCCACAGGTACACCAAAGGGATTCGGTAAGGTTAACCCCCACTCTGGTGCAGTATCAACCAATCTGCGTTGAGACGCGATTAAAAAGATGCGCAGCGCCAGAAGAAGGATTGAGAAGCTCCTGGTGATCGATCCGAAGGAACTCTGCGCCTGGGACAAGGAAAAGCTTGTCGAAGCCAGAGCTGTAGTGAATTCGACGGAGCTTCAGAAGATTATTGCGGCGAAAGCGGAGCCACAGCCGTCTTCATCCGGTGGGTCTGTAAAACAGACTAGGGATAAAGACAGGAAGCTGTGCTCCAAAATAGGTTCCTCCAGTGCGTCTGGGTGTCAGACTAGGGAGGAATACGAAGCCAGCAGAAGGAAGAAGGGCACTTCAGGCAGAGCTGAAGAGGCCAAAAAAGGGTTCGCGAAGAAGAGAGGCAGATCGGATGATAACATCCAACCTAAGGGCGCTAAAAAAGCCAAGAGCGCGACTACTTCCGGCAAAGCGAAGATAGTCGATGATCTGCAGGTGGCCATCGTTGATTAGAATGGCCCCGAAGGCAAATTCAACCAGGAGAAGTGGGACTCGGTTGAAGAAAAAATCCAGGATGCGCTCATCGATGCTTTTGCTTCCGGCTTAGCGGAGGACATAAAGTTCGATGGCGCAGCCTGGGAAAGGGGGTACAAAGTGGTAGCGTGCCACCTTGAACACGCTAGACGGTATCTGGGAGGGAGCAAGACTTAGAGCTATCCCTAGAGCCGAAACCTGTCACTACCAAAGGCCCAAGGCGTGGGTTTGGATACCTAAACCGTATCAAACGCCACAAAAGATTCTGAGTCTGCTAGCGGACTCCTCAGCATGTATTCCCAGAACAAGGGAATATGCTGAGGAGTGGAAGATCCTGAAGGAGGATGCTCGTAAGGAACGTGGCCAGCACTTCCTTATGAGCATCAGTAGGGACTCACTCCCCTTCCTCGAAAAGAGTAGAGGAATGGTAGCCTTCAGCATGGCAAAGGTATTCGTGAGAATAATGGGCAGCAGCGGAGCCACTGATGATGGAGATTATGCAGATCAACCTCCACCACAGTAGGGCTGTTACCAGCAACCTGATGGGGTACATGGGCAGCAATAACATCTATGCTGCCCTGGATAGACGACCAAGGTAGAATTCAAGGCTTGAAGTGCAAAGAGTACACCTTGTTTCATAAAAACGGAGTGAGTAAAATTAGGTCATGTATTTTGGTTAAAAACAAATTTAATGTTTTTCTTCTGGAAAATTTTAGCAATGATGATACAACAGTTGTCAAATGGGAAAGGAGTAAGAAGGAAAAGCCTCCAATCCTAGTCTCAGCTTATATGCTTTACGAAAGCGCGGAAGAGCCGCCGTCCCCAGCAATAAGAGACGCTGTAAACAGCTGAAATCAAGATATGTTGATAGGATGTGATGCAAACGCTTATCATACGCAGTGGGGTAGCTCTAACATTAATAGTAGAGGTGAGTCTTTATTAGAGTATATTGATAAAACTAACCTTAGTATATGTAATAGGGGGACAGTCCCGACATTTATAGTTAGAAATAGGAGGGAGGTAATAGACCTAACATTGGCTACTAACTCTAGATCGCTCGGCATAAGGAATTGGAGGGTATCTGAGAGAGCCTCTTTCTCAGATCACTGTTGGATTCTTTTCGAAATCGAAGGAAATCGGGAAGATAGGGTATCCTTTAGGAACCCCAGAAAAACGAATTGGGCTAAATACACGGAATTGCTAAGTGACTCTCCAAGGCTCTTAACTGGAGAGTGCTTAACAAAACGTAAGCTTATCGACAAGGCAGTAGATGTCATTAGCACCGAAATGAACAGTGCTTTTGAAGCCTGCTGCCCCTTGAGTCGGACATCGGGCAGCAAAAAACCACCTTGGTGGAATAAAGAGGTAGAAGAGTGTAGGAACAGTGCGAGAACTCTGCACAATAAAGCAAAGTGGAGTAACTGCCACTCAGACTGGGAAAGATATAAAGAGGAACTCAGGAAGTTTAAGAACATAACAAGGAGGGCAAAAAGGCAATCCTGGGGGGTTTTCTGTGAATCGATAGAAAATACCTCGGAGCTAGCAAGGCTAAGAAAGATGTTGGCTAAGGAACCGACGGTTCCCAACTACATCATGAAGAGTGATGGCACATGGACAGACTCTTGCCAAGGCACTCTGGATGCATTAATGGAAGCTCACTTCCCTGGCTCAGAGCCGGAGGGAACCGAACAGAAAGAAAGGTTAAGAAAGGGCTCCCAAGAGCTCTGGGAAATAACAAAGGAAATTGTTACGGAGGAAAAGGTAAGATGGGTGAGTAGCTCGTTTAGTGGCTACAAATCGCCAGGACCGGACGGCATACGCCCGATAATGCTACGGAAAGCACCTTGTACACTAACTAGGAAACTAGTGGTGATCTTCAGGAGCTGCCTGTATATGGGATACGTTCCCAGAAAATGGAAGGAAGCAAAGGTAATATTCATACCCAAACCAGGTAAGAATGGACACACGGTAGCAATGGACTACAGACCAATATGTCTGTCGTCATCGTCATTTATGCTAAAAACAATGGAGAAAATGCTGGAGGTCTATATAAGAAGCTCCTGCCAAGAGGGCCAGCTAGCGACCAAGCAGCATGTATACTGCAAAGGGAAATCGGTAGAAACTGCTCTACATGCAGCATTCACTCAAATTGAGGAATCATTACAGTATAAGGAATACACAATGGCAGCTTTTCTAGACATAGAAGGCGCATTTAACAACGTTAGGACGGAGGCGATCGAAAGATCGCTGGAAGAATTAGGACTCCACAGTGGAATTGTGAACTTGGTGGGCCGGCTATTGAACACACGGCAGATAACTTCTAACTGGGGAAGCTGTGAGAATAAAGTAAAGGTTACGAGAGGCACTCCGCAGGGAGGAGTTCTATCTCCCCTCCTATGGGTGCTGGTAATGAATAGGGTTCTAATGAAACTAGAGAGAGAAGGCTTCAGCGTCATTGCATATGCGGATGACCTAGCAATACTCATCACAGGGAAGTTCTTAGAAACAATCAGTATGCTGATGGAGAAAGCCTTCGACATACGGACGAAGTGGACAATGAATTGGGTCTATCGGTAAATCCATCAAAGACGGAAATGGTCTTATTCACAAAACGAAGGAAAATATCGGCATTTAAGATGCCCGTACTCAAAGGCAAGACGATGTACTTTCAAAGAGTGCAAAGTACTTAGGGATCATTCTTGATTCCAAACTTAGTTGGAACAAAAATGTGGAGGAAAGAACAAGGAAAGCCACGAACGCATTATTTGCGTGTGAGCGGTTCTCAGGCACAAAGTGGGGCATCAGCCCAAAGATGGGTCACTGGCTGTACACCAGTGTAGTACGACCAATACTCACGTACGGTGCTACAGTATGGTGGCCAGCAGTAAATAGGAAGACAAATGTCAAAAAACTTGAAAAGGTGCAAAGGCTGGCGTGAATAAGCATCACTGGTGCACTGCGCACGACACCAACCTTAGCCATGGAAATCATTCTAAATCTGCATCTACTGGAAGAGCATATAAAAAACAACTAAGAGAGTCAGGTGCACTTAGATATAGGAGGTACACACATAGCAGGATCTTGGAAGAATTCAATCTGGGCACCAGGGGAGTGCATACAGACTACCTGACTCCATATTTTGACTTTCGCAGAGACTTCGACATTCGTATCCCAACAAGAAACGAATGGGAGGAGGGAACAGTGAACACAGAAATTGGAATATCCATTTTCACAGACGGGTCTAAAACAGCTGAAGGTGCAGGATCGGGTATATACTCCGAATTCCTAGGGTCAAATAACATCAAGTCCAGCCTGGTAAAAAGCTGCCGAGAGGTACTTCAGGTACTTTGTAGGCATTGCATCGTTGAACTGTGCTGGGTCCCCGGCCACAACATTGAAGGTAATGAAATAGCTGATGAGCTCGCTAGATCAGGATCTGAGGCAGACATTGGAACAGCCGATATATCTGTACTCAGTCCACTAGGGGTGGAAAAAGGTAAGGTGGACACTATCACGGTGAGAAGGATTGCTCACATGTGGGAAACTACGAACACATGCCACATAGCAAAAACTATGTGGCCTCGAAGGAACCTAAGGAACACGGGAATCCTACTAAATATGAGCAGGACAAGCCTCAGACTTGCCATTGGTGTTCTGACAGGCCACTGCCTGCTAGGAAAAATGGCTAAGAGGATAGGATTAGCTACGGCTGATCTGTGCAGGGGCTGCCAGGACTTAGCAATAACGGAGAATATAGCTCACATGCTCTGCGACTGTCCTAGTCTCAGCAGAAGGAGGCTAAACATTCTAGGGAGGTATAGATACGGGGGACTACATGAACTAGTAGGTACCCCGATAAAGGTAATCCTTAATTTTGTTAGGGGAGTAGCTTGGATCTAACGAGGGTAAGTAGCCGGGTGGGTGTTGTAATTAAAAAAGGGATACCAATGCCTAGGTCGGGGTTCTGTTCAGGCATCAGCAGACAGTTAACCCCTCTTATAAAACATAAAACATAATATGTTCTTCAAAAAATTTGCACATAATTTAATTTTAAAAAGAATCATTATGCTATCATACTATTGAACATAATCCAATTTATGCTTGGATTATGTTCAATAGTATAATAGCATAATGATGCTTTGTTTTTGTTCGTCGATATTCTCTTAAGCATTCTTACCGGCCTTCTTATGGTTTGTCACCCCGATTTGTTTTTATGGTGTATATTTTCAGTTTTTTTTTGGTGTATATTTTTTTGTATCCCCTTTTTTTTGTGCTGGTCCATCTGCTTTGTCAATTTAATTTTATCAGATCCAATAAAAAATGTCTTGTAAAAGTTTTTTTGTTCCTGTCTTCTTGCTAACAACATTTCAAAAAAAGAAGCAAAAAGCATTAAAAATGTCTGTAATTTAAAACCATCTAGGTAAGTGACTATGGCCCGAATTAATAAATCACACTTAAGTGAATACTTAAGTAAATACTTGAATAAGTTTGCGATTATTTTTCGTATTAATAAAGCACACTTATATTGTAGAATTTTTGTTCAGTTTTGTTGGTAGTATTGACATAATTTTAAATTGAAATGTTGGTAATATGATTTTTCTATTTATGTTGATAACACTAATCTAAAAAATAATCCGTCATAACCGAAACAAATTGACAGCAGAAGTGATTAAATTATTTCAGATAAAAAATATATTTTTTTTTAAAAAATTTAATTTAGACAAATATTTTTTTTTTTTTTATTTGACAATTATTTATAATTATTTGATAATTATTTAATTTGACAATTTACAGGTGTCAAATTTTATTATTTAAAGCTGACAATACTGCCAATGAAATTTAAGAGGCTCTTAAGTGTGCTATGATCATTACTTAAATAAAGGGCTCTTAAGTATTGTTTATAAATACGAAATCATACACTTAAGTCCAACTAAATTCAACTGTGATATATTAATTCGGCCCTAAGAGTTGTTGTTTTTTTTTTTTTTTTTAAAAACACTTGTTGTTAATGTTGAAATTTTTATTTTTTTATTTATTATAAACTCTATCATAGCTAAGATCATTACACATATACTAGAGATAGATGAATCTGACAATCATTTTATAGGGTTTTTGTCACACATTGCTGTAGCCACGTTAACTAGTACTGAACGTGGTGAACTAGATAATTTTAAATACGATATATGCCTATGCTAATGTGAGCTATAGTATTAATTACGAGTATAAATTCTTTTTCCTTTCGTATGCGTCCGCATATTGTTTATTTTTGTTCAATTTTAGTACTTTCGCTTTCAATATTTGCAAAAGATCATAAGTATAACTTCTTGCTACTATCGGAAAATCGTCAGTATAAGCAATTCTTTGTTAGCTTTTGGAAAACATATTTCGAAATCTTTATCAAATTTTCCAAATTAGGCTAGCCGCCTAGCATAAATTATATTAGATAATTATATTGTATAGAAATAATGAATTTATCAAACATTCTGTAATATTCAAGAGACACTATGTAGTAGACCATAGTCTTTGTTTTTGCTGTATATGCTGTGTAGTCACAAAATTTCATAATGGAATTATTATTGAATATTTGTTACAAAATATATGTGTAATAATATTAGGAAAATAAAAATTTCAATAATTTGAATTATTTTCAAATTATTAAAATGCGGAAGAAACATCAAGCAAACTTAATATGGGATTACCGATTAATTGTTGTACTATGAAATTAAAATATTTCATATTTAATCTAGCATTTACCTTGTCAGATTAAATATGAAATATTTTAATTTAATAGTACAACAATTAATCGGTAGTCGCATTATCAAAAACCTTTGGCACGTTTTGTTTTCATTAACGCATCTTGATATTCATTGATTTTCCACTAACATTATCGGCTGATTATTTAAAACTGATTTTTTTTACTCAAGAAATTACCTGTGAAATATAAATATTCACCCATAAAATTTAAAATGTTATTTTGTCTTAATGAAAAAAAAATTATTCTTAAGCATAAAAAAATAATAACAAATATCTGCAATTAATATTATTGAATCTGGCAGAGCTCTTTCGTTTATTTTCTTACTACGCCGCATTTCATAATTTTGTTGCATCTGGCAACACATTTTTATTTAATTCGGTTATTGTCCTAGATGCTAAATGTTTGTGAGATTTATTAGTGGTTTTTTATTTATTAGCAAGTCGCTATAGTATCAAAAACTGTAAAAGTGGTTTTATTGGTCTAATTGGCTGTTTTTTCTTTCTGAGATTGGGCGGCAAGTGCAAGAATGTACTGTTTCTAAATTTGGCCAATAGCTCAATTGAACTAAAGCCCAATATTGTGGACCTTAATTCCAAATTAGTTAATTTTTTATATCGTTATTTCATATAAGTTAAAACCCAAAAATTTTTGGTTTTGTTAATTTTGTCAAAATATTCGCTTTGAGGAAAAAGTTCATTTTAGTTCAAAATATTCGCTTTGACAAAAAATGGGCAGAAGCTTAGGCCCAAAATCAAAAATAAACGCAAGGCCGAAAATATGTTTTGGGCTCTGGTTCATTTACTTTGGGCTTTAGTTCTTTACTAAATTTTCGCAAACTCACATAATGAGATTTGGGAGAGTTCAGACTGAAGCTAATATGGAGCTGCACTGAATAAAGCCAAGAGCTGCGCTGAAAGTGAATGAAGCCAATATGAGCTGTCCACAAACTGAAGTAATTGGAAATTCTGAACACACTGAACAAAAAAGTCTGTCTCGGATAAGCATTAGTCCTCCCACCGACAGGCTGCACTGAATAAAAGGTGAGCTGCACTGAATAAAACCAAGAGCTGCACTGAAACTGAATGAAGCCAATACAACCTGTCCACATAGAGAACTAATTGGAAAAAAAACTGGTATCATGGTGCAGTTCTGAGCTCACTGAACAAAAAACTCTGGTTTGGATAAGCATTGGTCCTCCCACCGACAGACTAGGTGAGACTACAAAACTGCAATCAGAATAGGTCTTGGACAAGACCTTGGACCGCACGGAAACCGCACGGATTCCTTGGACCGCACGGAAACCTTATCATTAAAAAAGGGAGCGCTGGGTTTACTTGAACACTTATTTTTTTATCATGAAAGCATGCATCACTGTAGGATATACAGCAAGAATATGGAGGCATAATAGAACGGTGTTCATACCGAAGTAAGGAAGAGGGTCATGCATAAAAGTTTTAGGAGAACCAGCCTGCCATCAATCTGCCTCAAAACCTTAGAAGAGTTAGTTTATATGCATTTGCAGCAATCCATTTGGCGACCTATCTAATTTTCAAAAAGGAAAATCCATGGATATTGCGTTAAAGCTTGTGAGCCTATAGAACAGTCACTCAAGAAAAGAAAAGTTGGACCTACTCTGACTAAGTAGATCATGTAGATGTTAAAGAGCAGACTGACAACAGAAAAATGTAGCGCTGAGGAAGTTTAAAGGCATTGCAAAGAGGGCAGTATTATCAGCACTCCTTTAGAAATTATTGTTAGACCCACTTTGTGCACACTTAACCGAACCGCCATCGGGTTTGCTGATCAATTTAACTTGGTTATTTGAGGAAGATACATACCAGCCATATGCAAAGCGATAACAGCCCTTCGCATATTAAAACTATGGTGTGAAATCCAGATTCTTTCGGTTAATCCAGGCAAAACCCAGATGATGCTTTTCACGGGGAGCGGAGAATACCAAGTAAGGTGGTTGTCCTTTTACGGAAATGAAATGCGGCGTTCGCAGGATGTCAAGTATTTGGGTATCATCACGCATTGACCCTTAGATTATAGAAATCGTAAAGCTACAAGTATAATGTAGCAATTCCGATGAACCTTTGGTAAAATCTGGAGACTTAGTCGTAAAATGGTACATTGGTCCTACGTAAGCATTATACGTCCCTTTTAGCTTTACGGAGTAACTAGGTGCCAGAAGAGAACAGAACTTCCAAATTGTTAAGAAGTTATCAAAACTTCACCGATTAGCAAGAGTGATTAATACTGGTGCCATGAGAACAAGGCCGACCGCGTCGTTTGGCATCGTCCGGCAACCTGTAGATGCTTTTATTGCATTAGTGCCATACTAAATATAAAGATGGAGCGCAGCATAATTACGGAAAGAAACAGTGATGGCATTTTCTAGTCAGTGATGTGTGAAACTGTTTCAGAGTCGATGTGTCAAATTGACACATCGACTCCGGAACTTTAAAGTTTTGATGGGACATACCGCTGAAAACCATTTGGTACGAAAATAACATTACTTAAAGTTGCCGTACGAGTAAAAATGTTTGCCAGTATGGCTCCATAGTAGAGGGTAAGTCCGGAACTGAAGTTTTTCTAGAATGCTCCACAGAAGAAGAGAACTATTCTCTCGACAAATATACTTTTGTGTTTTAGACAGAAGTATATGTACAAGCTATTTGTATAGCGCAACAGATTGGACAGAGTACGAAGCAGCTTTTCCTCCTTACTGGTAGAGGACACAATTCTAAGAGTCAACGGTTTATGTAAAGAATTAGTAGTTGCGAGGGTACCCAGTCATAGTGCAATTGCATGCAAAGAAAATGCTGACTTTCTTGCAAGAGAGCATATGCAAATCCTATGGTGTTGTTAAAAGCGACCTGATCCACTATAAATAAATCAAAATGTTTATACAAGGATCTGAACAAAGAACGGCCTATACATGGACCTGAACAAAGAACCAAAGGCACGTAGATCTCATAAATGTGGTGGCGGTCCTTTCTGGACACTGTTCACTTATGGAACTCCTCCACAGATTAGGGATCAACACGTCACCCACACTAGCTATTCACCTGCCCAGCATATATTCTAACTCTTGTCGATCTTCAAACATTTTACCGAACCTACTAGTAATATAATTATGTGGAGAATCGATTCGAAGCTGAATCCAGCTTACCCGCCTGCACAAAAACCCAGAGAACCTACCTAGAGGAACTAATGGTGGTGACAGCAGATACTCATACTGCGGTGTAAACCGGAACAGGGAACTTGGCGGTTAACGGATATGCATTGGCTTTGCGAACACCCCCGCCTAGTTCAATTCAATATTGTCCTGAAAAGTAGAAATATCTAATATCTTTAAAATAAATATATGTATGTTAAAAACTTCTGTTACATTTTGAATATATTTATAACAATTTATATTAACTTAACATTATTATTAACTAAAGTTATTTAAAATCATATAAAAATTGAATGACATCACATTTTATTTTTTGTTTTGTGTTGGCTTCTCACAAAAGAATAACATCCCTTTAAGAAAAGCGAAATGTAAACGTACCGCCAATGAAGACAATTGTTCATACAAGAGTTCGCAAACAAAACGCTTTTGGGAGCCGTAAATATTAGAGTTCGCTAAAAGTACTTAGTTATTTTTATCCATTGAAAAAAAACGTTTTTATTGAAATGAAAAAAAAATATTTTATGATTGAATTTATTTACTATCAATATATTTTTTTATATCGTCATAATTTTATATTTTGAAAAAATTAATATCAATTAATATCACGAATATAATTTTAATACAGCCACCATGTGCTTGTATATTTTCAGGAACACCTGCTTTATTACTCTCTGAAATATAAACTAAATTATTAACATTTTAAATAATTTAGTATATGCTTAAAAATATTATTCACTTTACTTACTTTTTATTACTGTTATAACTAATAAAACATAATTAAGAAAGTAACAAACTTTGGTGAAAAGCGGCACATATCCGGTTCAATTTGGACTCGTAAAAAGTGAATTTATTTTTTTAGAGTTTTGTGATTAAAAACTATCTAATTTCGGATTAAATTAAAGGTAAAATTTAAATTAGATATACCTAGAGAAAACAGAATGCATTCCGCGTCGAATCGCTCCACTATTATTTTAAAATATCTCATATTAAATTTGACATTTATCCAAGACGCTATTATCAAAAAACATTGGCGAACTTTGACGCATTTTCATTTACAGTGATGAATTTCCAACAATGTTAACAGTTGATTGTGTTAAAAATATTATTTTTTTATAACGATTATAAGAAGAATGTCCTTAAGAAATAACAACAATAAAATAGAAATTGTCAAAAAACTACCCGTGGAAAATAAATATTAGACATCTAATAAAATGTAATTTTGTGTTCATACAATAAACAGATAATCATAACCTTACCTTACTAACCTAAGTTAGAACTAATCTAGGAATACAGTTCAGGAATATCTCAATTACAATTTTAACAACAATATACTTGGAATATACTATATATTGGCTTGTTTACTAATATAATATACTATTGCATTTCTCCTTTGTCAGTGGCCTAAATGAATTTTTTTGTACATTTAAATCAGACCTTACAACAAGAGAACTGGATCCAAATATATTTTTATTCAGGGTGTGAAAAAATTTTATGGGTGGTGGAAGCTCTCATTTTCAATCCTACTAAGTACATTTAAAAAAATTAGTTCAGCATTTAAATTTCAAACAATTATTCAATCAAAATTTATAATTATAAAATTCAGTTACCTAGATTAACCAATAGATCAGTTACCTAGACTAATCATAATTGGCTTGTTTGACATGCAATTGATTTCAAGCATGAACATTATTGAGAGCCGGATTTTGTGCTTACAGTTATTTGTATTAAATATGTGAATAAAAGTTATTCTTAATAACAATTTTTTAACTAATTTAACTAACATAATATCTTATCCAATCGTAAAATTTTTAAAAATTTTTTATTCAGTTTGACCAGGTATTGTGGTTTCACAAATAGTTCTTAAGGTGAAAAATCAGGTTGCACGGAAACTCTGTAAATTATTTTCATATTTTTTTAATATTTTACAACGCCTAATACATTATCCTATTATTTTAAACTGTTACTTTATTAAAAAGTGATTAGATATGTATTGTAGTAAATCTTAATTGTTGTAGTTGCCAAACTAGATCGCTCTGTATTAACAATATTTCTATATTGTGCAATTAAGGTATACATAGAAAATACATTAAATGAGTAATACGAATTAGGAAACCAGTTTCATAAACTGTACCATTTCAAATATTTTTTTTTTCGGATAATATGGAAATAGCTACTATTCTTTTCTTCCAGTAAAAATACTTTTTCTAAGTTTCTAAACCATTAAAATTTAAGTTTTTTACAAAAAAAAAATCTATTTCTATACCAAAATACCGAAATACTGAAAATTGATATCTGATATGGTTTAGGCAACTCTCCCTTGCAGCAGCGATTGCTAACTGGTTTAACACTATTGAATTTTAGTTAATGTTTTTTTTCAAAACTAATGCGATAAATAATAAATAAGTTATTGAATTTAAATAATTTTTATACTAAATCGACTGAAGTGAATAAAATTTTTTAATTGTTACAATTAACTCAAATTTAAAATTTTTATTTATGAGGAATAAATATATAAAAATACTTACTCTTTTTTATCGCCATTTGTAATTTGAACAGTTTTTTTTTTACTTGTCAAAAATATGCTTAATTCTGAATCTTTTACACCACAAAATAATGATTGTCCAGCACTATTAGTTCTATTCAAATTATTTGATAATCTATTAGCAGTATTTCCACTACCATGGACAATATCATAACGTCCTTGATGATGATCTTGTCTAGTTAAACTACGACCATTAACAACACTATTACTATTATTATTAAAACGATTATAATTATTATAAATTTTATCAACTGAAAATTGTTTTTGAAATAATGAAAATTTTGTACGTTGTGAGTTTAATAAATTGCCATTTATTATTGTACTACTATTTAAATATCTTCCATTATTATCTATTAAGGATTTTTGCTTCCTTAATGGATGCTGGTTTGACCATATCTGTCGTCGACTTGTGATTGACATTGAAGACATCCTTTTGACTATAAAATATTTCCCTTGATTAATAATAAACAAAATATAATACTTTTGATTTTTTTTTAGAATAAATTATTATTATTTTTATTATAAAAACAACAAAATTTAATAGCCCTTTTTTCTGATTACACGCAATAATATTTGGATTGTTCGTTTATAAATTTGATTATTAGACATTGAAACGAGAAATAATTTTTTTTATAGATTTGACATTGACACTCTTAGAATAAAGTGGTTATTTACGAAATACCATTTTTTTATATCAAGTGATTTATATTAATTTTACATGTACAAGTGTTATATTTTTATATTAACACTATTAATATTTAGGAGAAAAAATATAAAATAATCAAAAACCGTATCAAAATGTTCACCACAAAAAAAAAATTAAAAGTGGTTGTGTTTAACTAAAAACTAAACAAAATCTATTTTAATGATTATTAAAGGAAAAGAAATCTATAAGCTCGTTCAATGCCCTCACGTGCTATTCTCCTGACTAAAAAAAATTTTAACCGATATTATACTTAACCTAGTAAACAAAAAGATATATAGCGGAATTCATGAAAATTGAAATACAATAAAGAAAAATTACCATGGATTTTTATGTTTATGTATTAACCCTGAAACATAAAAATTACTGTGAACAATTATTATTTGTATTAAGAATTGAATATGACAGAACAGATTGGAACAAAAAATTGGGAAAATTTAATTGTCAAACAGTGTACCAAAATTTAGAATTGAAAAATTAATGACAGCTCCTCCAAGCTTGTCTACTCTGGATTTCGCCCTTAATTGAGGGATTAAAATGTATAGTATACTTCTGACAAATATGAAAACCAAACCGTTTTGCCAGGTTCTATCTACCAAAAACAAGCGGGTTAGCTAGAATATCTAGTAGAATATTATTTAACCGAATATGGTAATCCTTTTTATTCCTGAACTTCTGAAAATAAAAAAAAATAAAAAAATTGGTTATATTATTTTTAAAGGTTAAAATTCGGAAAATTTGACATGAAATGTAATATTATAAATAATAACTTTTCTATTCTGATTAATATTCAAGAAAGTAATGGTGCAGCTGTACTGTACTACTTGAAATGATTAATGTCGATTGTCATTTACAATAATCCATTTTCATTATATATAATCTATAAAACGATTTAATTTAATTTCTGTTTTTTTTAATATATGTTTTTCACAATTCTAATAATAAATTTCATAACTAAATATTCGAATAAAATCCTGTCTAAATTAATATTACTAAGTAAATTGCGAATTTGAATTGAGAAATCTTGTTATTTTTGTGTATTTAAACTTTGTACTGTGTAGCCAATAACAAATATTGTTGAACTCGTATTTTCATTATATTTTTGTTATAAATTATTTTTTGTAGGAGTATACTGGTATATAGAGATATATGTATAAAGGATTAATGATTGTACTAAATTTTAAAGCAATACGATCATATAAGTTTCTATAATATAAATGAATTGAAACAGGGTGACTATGATTTTTTAATGAAATATATACTTATTTACAAAAGTTAGAACAAAATAGCTTACTTCTTATTACACTGCACTTTTAAACTTTTTTGGAAATTCGTATAATGATGTCACCGTTCCTTTAACAAATCTAATGGGTATAAATTTTTTACATAATTTTTTTAATTATTTAAGCTTAGTATGCTGCTTAAATAATAAATAATATTATGTAATTTTAGTTATTATTTAAGTTAGTAATGACGGCTATTCCAAAAAAGTTGTGAAAAGGTCGTGAAAATGTATTATTGAAAACAAAACATTAATTAGTATTGAAAAAATATAAAAAACATATTGAGGAACTTTTTGAAAGTAAAGAAAAACAATATGATTAAATGCCATAATTCTGCCGTGAAAAAATGGTGAACATTAAGAAAAAAATGTCGGTGTAAAATTGTTGACTGTTGAAATAATGTTCAACGTTTAAGTTAAGAAAAAAATGTCGGTGTAAAATTTTTCATTATTGAAGTAATGTTCAGCCGTTTTTTCACGGCAGAATTATGGTATTTAATCATTTTCCCTTTGCAGAGTAAATCATTTCCAGATGGAACTGCATACCACAAATATATACAATATAGAGGATTTAACATTAGGATCGTTTAGAAAAATAATCTTAAAACTTAGTATTAAAAAAGGCTTTTTTTATAAGTAAACAATCTAATAAATACCTAAAACCTATATTTAAAATCTAAGCTAGATTTGACTCCACTTCTGCTTTTTTTGTATTGATCGAATATCCGTAATGCGAATTAATTACTATATGAAAATCATATAAGAATTTTGTACTTTCATATAAGAAATTTTTTACATTACTTGAACGATTATATATACAAAACACTTCAATAAAATTTTAAAATCACTCATATTGATTATCTTTTACATAGTATTTTGGATTTTGGTTTAATGTTTTTTTCATGATTAGATTTTCTTGGCGGCAACCTATACTTTTATTTTCTGGTATAAAATATGTAAATATTTTGGGCACGACATATTCTGAAACAAAAAAATCATATTCTTGAAATCTTAGTATGCAATCGCGGTAAAATTAAATTTAAACCCTCGCGAAAACTATCGTGAAAGAGTTTGAAACTATAGTAAAAAAGTTTTATGGAGAACAAAACATTAAATAGTATTAAAAAAGTATAAAACAAAAATTGATGAACCAAAGAAAATGATCAAATGTCATAATTCCGCGGAACAAGGAGCAGTTCTGACACTAAAAAATTCTTACACTGAAAAATTGTTGCACTGAATTTTTCTAACCTTTGCGATATAAATCATTTTATGATGGAATTACGTACCACAAAGTTAAATCATCAGCGTAGTTTTATTTACGACGTATTAAATATATATAAAGTTTTTATTTCAATCGGATTGCATAATAAGCTTTAAAGCACACAACATATAATATATATACACTGCTAAGAACTGTTTTTTTCTATATTAAACAAATAAGTAGTACAAAAATATGTATTTAAGATTTAAAAAATTTTAAAGTTAACGAATTTAGTAATAAGAAACTAAATATAGTTTTTTAAATGTACAAACTATTTCTGTTGTATTCAATTCGATTGTATTCATATATTATAGCTTTTATACAAGCGAAACATAATATTTTTATATTAAAATCGTTGCTGACTGACAAAAATAACTCAACATATTTGAGATTTGACTAATTTGTCTACTTATTATTATGAAAAATATTCTAATGATATGAAAAATATTCTAATCGTATTGGAATAATGCAGTTACAGATATTCTCAGATTGTTTACAACTGGATTATTTATAATCAATCAATTATTTATTTACAATTCTTTTAAATTAGATCTGAAACAGATTGGTTTTTGTTCTAGATTTGAATAACAGAAATTAACTTACCGAAAATAATCTCTATAAAATATTTTGTGAGAAATTGGAAGGAAAGGAGTTTTGCCTAAAAATAAATATATGTACTTATATTTATAAATACAGGTATATTTTCTTTTTAGTTTGATTTAATCATTAAATAAATTTTCTAATTATAAATTGTATTCTGTAAATCACTGTGTAGCGCCAAAAATTGATCGAATTTTATAAATTGTTTTTTTTTTTTACAAATGAATAAATCGAATATCACCGATATCACTGATTGCCATTCTAGAATTAATATAATATAAGCTTTAATGGCAAAATAATATTTATTTAATTTGAATGTTGTATTTTGTTCGTTCAAAAGGATTATTTAATTTCAATGTCGTTTTTTCCTTCTAATGGATTATTTAGAAATTATGAATAAATAATCTATTTGTTTGTAGGACTTTTGAATATATATATACAGTCATTTTAATAAAAAAACAAATAGCAACAGTATAAATAAATTTTAGATTCTTCGTACACCAAGCCAAATAATAATTAACAGTATGTAAGATATTACAAATAAATAATACTAATTATATATAAAATGTAAATAAAATTTATAATTTTATTTATCTTTTATATAATAAAATTTAATAAAATTTAAGGGCTTAACCCAGTATTTCAATATCGTTTGCTGCGGTTAACAGTATTGATTACAACATTACAAAATTATGTCGTTTACACAGGGCCGGCTCTAGCATTAGGAGCGCCCCGATGCAAAACTCATTTTAGACGCCCATTTGATAGGAGTATTATTTTATTGGTTTTTTGGACGTAATTCAATTGGCAATGTTAAATTTGTAATAAAAACACATTAAAAAATTAATAATTCTTTTTCAACTGAAATACATGTTTTGTTTTGTTCATATATTTTTTATTTTATTGAAACAATATTATTCAGTAACAATATACAATGAATAAAAGTTGTATAAAACAGACAAAACTATTATTCTAGATATTTACTTTTCTAGCTTTTAAACTTGCAAATTCATCAATAACATTATGTATTAATTTGTCGCATATATCACTTTCAATCGATATCATTGCTAAACTAACTAATCGTTCTTTTGAAATGGTTGGCCTTAAATAATTTTTAATTATTTTAAGCTTCGAAAAAGGTCGTTCTCCGCTTGCAACTGATACTGGTAAAGTTAATAATATTTTAATAGCAATTATAAAATTGGGAAAAATTGAATCCAGAAAATTTGTATATATATATTGCAAGATGTTTAGTGGGTTTTCATGGTCTTTCAAAATTTCTTTTGCTATTTTGATTTCATTAAATAATTCTATTGATGATATATCTTTTTTCTCGCGATAGGTAAGCATTATTTCTAAATCAGTACAATGTTTTTTTAATGTATTATCATCCATTTTGTAAATTTCTTTTATATTATGTAAAAATTCAAATTTTTCATAACATTTTGTGAATAGATTGAGTTGATACAAATATCTAAAATTGGTAGAAAAAATGATATTTTATAATTAAGTATCGGATCAACTGGCGTTTCGTCTACTGATTCATAATCAAAAATTTTTTTCTTTCTTCTTCGTAATGTATTATCTTTGAACTTTGCAGGTATTTCCAAATCAGCTGCTATATTTTCTGCCGTTTGAAGAACAAGACTAAAATTTTCATCGGATCTATATTCTTCAATAAATTGAATAAGATTACTTAACGCAACTCAACAAGCATTTAAGTTTTGATTTGGATTTTGAAGCAGTTTACTAACAACATTAACTTTACTTAAAATATCATACCAAATAACAACGGAACATATAAATTCATATTCTTTTATTTTGAAGGCAACAGGTTTTCGTAAATGTCAACTAAAGCATCTAAAAGTTCAGCTATTTCAAATCTAAGTGGACGAAGGGCATCGACTCTTGATTCCCATCTAGTGGCAGATAAAGGCTTTACTGTAATTTTAGTGTTTTTTGTTAAGAACTCCCATCGTTTTGTTGCAGCGCCTTAAAAATTTATAAATTGTTTGAATAGTGGAAAAGAAACAAATTGATTCTGTGTTAATTTTGGCTGCATCATTCACTACTAAATCAAGTGTATGTGCAGCACACGGAACGAAAAATGCCCGAGAATTCAAATTTAAAATATGTTTTTGGACGCCATTATTTTTTCCACGCATATTTGCGCCATTATCGTAACCTTGTCCACGTAGATCATTAATATTTAAATCTAAATCTTTAATTTTATCAATAAGATAAGTTGCTAAACCTTTTCCTGTGGAGTCAGATACTTTTAAAAATCCCAAAAAATTTTCGTTTATTGTAACTTCATTATTTTCATATTTATGGACAAATCTAGCTATAAAAGTAATTTGTTCGTTATGACTAATTTCAGGGGTACAATCTAATATTAGAGAAAAATATTTCGCATTATTTATCATTTGAATAATATTTTGCAAAATTTTTGAAGAGATCAATGATATTATTTCATTTTGTACATTTTTGCCTAAATAATGAACTGTTTGTTTCTCCTGTTTTTGTATCTTTGCTAAATGATTTGCCATTACGATGTGAAATTTAGAAAAAAATTCTACCAATTTTAAAAAGTTACCATTATTTTGTGTATAAATAATATCTGACGAGCCACGAAGAGACAGGCATGTCTGGCAAGATATTTTATGATTTCGACAATCCTCTCTAAAACTGCGTACCAATGTTTCTTTTCAACTGTATATACTTTTTCGAGTTCAGCATCTATTGTAGTAAAGTTGTTAATTTTCTGTTTTAATTGAGTCCACTTTAAAAAGCAATTAACATGTAATGTACTAACTTCATGACTTGCAAGTGTTTTTGATAAATTTCTCCAGCAACTAAAACCATTTATAATCAAATGCTGGGTTCCTTCATTTTGATTTATAAACAATTTACAACAAAAACAGAAAACACGGTTCGTTGAACTTGAATAAACCAACCATGATCTTGGAATAATTTCATTATTTGGTAATTTACGATTGTAATAATGATTAGTAAAACATCGTCCATCATCATCACGGGGATAAACATCTTTCCTTATCTGCATTGGCCCTTGTTCAATAATAATTTTTCGAATTTTATCGTTAATATATTTAGGCCAAGTTGCGGGATCCTTTGAATGGAAATCAGCAGCATTGCTTATACTTTCAATTAAATGTATGGAAAAAATATTCGAGTAATCGAATACTCGAATAATTTATCAAAAGTATAAAAACATATTAACAAAATCATCTGCATCAGATGAAGAAGAGGTAGAATCACTATTAATATGCTCTTCTATGAACATTTGTGGATATATTTGTTCCATAATTTTCACAGCGAATGAAATTGCTGCATTTTTTGATAAATGATTAGTAGGTAAATGATTAGTGTCATTAAAGCTGGATCTCTTTTTTCATCCATCCTTTTTTGGATAGCATATATGAGTTTTTTTGCTATATCTGTTTGCATTGGTTGCAACTTTTCAAACAAAAATTTGTAAACTCCTTCAGCTGTTATGAGATTTGCATCATTTTTACTCAATACAGTAACAGCAGTTTCAACTGGTGCGAGAACGTCAACAAGGTTTTGTAGCGCACAAATATCATTTTCAGCAATTGGATCAAAATTCAATTCGATTAAGGATTTGTTAATACATTCTGATAGAATTAAAAAACGTCGAATCATTATACTCAAAGAACTCCATCGAGTTTTTATGTCTAATTTTAACTTGAGTTTTTTTCCCATTTTTTGAGCTATATTTTGTTGCAAAATAGAATGCTTTGTAGCCGATTTTTTAAACATTCTTATAACACCTCTTAACCTGTTAATAATTTGGTCAAAATCAATATCCAATGTCATTACATATTCATTTTCGTTCATAAACTCCAAATTGTAATCAGAGCACTGATCTTCTATGGAATCTTCTTCTTCCATATTTTCATCAGCAAACTCTTCGATATCGTCAAACACTTCATTGGGAATAACATTTTTTGTTATATAAAAACAATCCATGACAGCTAAATGGAGCGCGTGATTATGGCAAAGTTGATTTAATACACCTAATATATTACCATATTTTTTCATTACGGCTGCTGGGTCGTTAGTTGATGCAATAACATCATTTTTTAAGATAATCCCAAAGTCTGCCAACTTAGCGTCAACTAAATGTTTAATTGTTTCAGCATTTCCCTGCTTAATTATTTCCGTCAAACCCAGAACATGGCATTCAATTGTATGAGCTGTTAAGTACATGAAACAATTAAACATTTAGTTGAAGCTAAGTTGGCAGACTTTGGGTTTATATTAAAAAATGATGTTATTGCATCAACTAACGACGCAGCAGCCGTAATGAAAAAATATGGCAATATATTAGGTGTATTAAATCAAGTACATGAGCTGTTACGTTTACATAACGTAAAATAGTGCAATCTGTCCATTCATCCACTGTAATAGCAAATTTAGGATTTGCTGTTTTTAATAATTTAAAATTTGTCCCGCAGTTCAATACATTTTTCTTTATAAAAGCTGTTGATGCATTTTGAAATAGTTGTCGGACTTTTTGGCATTTTATAACCTTTTTGTTGCACGTAATCAGCTATAGCTTGAGATTTACTAATTGCCGTGATCGCCATTCCATCAATAGCTGCGACTTTTGACAATATTTCATTTAAAGATTCTTTTTTTACAAATTGCCAAATAGTACTTTTTTCAGTTTTTTGTTTTTTCTTAGGAATATTATTTTCTCCATCAATTTCACTTGATACCGATTTAGATATCAATATGTTGTGTCATAGCTTTAAATGGTTAATCATAGCAGTGGTTGAACTTCTCCATCCAATGTTCGTGTTGCACGTACCACATGTGGCTTCACCAATTTTTTTTTAATCTTTCTTAAAAAACTTCCATACCTCGGATTTTTTTGACATGGCTAAAAAAACCAAAGATGTAAATATGTATGTAAGAAAATCTAACAAATTTTAATTTACCTGAAGTATGCAAGCACAAATTGTATTATTAAAAATTTTTGATTATTTTGTTTTTATTATTTTAAATGAAATGATTTTTTTTATGATTATGAATAATGTAACATTTATACATACAATCAAATTTACGAATATTAAATTTACGAATTTTTGCTGAGCAATTTAAATAACCGACTGCTTTCTAATAATTAACAAAAATAATGTCGCACAAAATTAAAACCATACAAAATTGCAATTTTCCCACGTCAAGGCTATATAAAAATTCTTAAATTTGTTTTTTATTTCGGGGTTTATTTGTTTTTTCTTGTAAGAAGAGAGAAATTCACCGTACTTTTTTCAAAGCTTACTCTGATTTACATTTTTGAAATTATTCGAATATTGGGAAAAAATATTCGAATATCAAATAGTCAAAAAACATGCAAATATATTCGAATATCAAGTATTCGAATAGTCAAGTTGGATGGTCTAGGACTGATGCTCTTGGTTAGACGTTAGATGAAAACGTTTGTTCTGTTTGTAAATTTAAAGACTGTTGATCATTAGTGGCATTATTAATTACTTCACCATTTGTTGTATCCTCTGAAATTATCTGATCATCGGTCAGCGTTACTGTATGTATTGTCAAATTTGCCTTTTTAAAATATTGGTTGAGGTTTCTCTGATTTCTTTGTTCCTCCAATTCTCTCTTCGCTTTTCGTTTCCGATTTTCACATCCAGATAATTTTGTCTTTGAATTCATATTAGGTAAGCTAATATAAATTTTTATAATTTAAAAAATCTAAATTTTAGAAGTAAAGATAGAAATAATTAAATAATATGTACCGTAAAATGATTAAATTCCGCTAAATAACTAAACATGTACTGAACACTTTTTTACTAAGAATTTTAATATTAATTTGTTTTTTTTTTTTCTAGTAGCGAAATATATTTGCACTTGTTGAACAGATTGAAAACTGAATACAACTGGTAGACGTTTAAAATATTTTTTTTTGCGAAATAACTAAACAATTCTTAAACAGTATGAAAATAGTATGCGCGTAGTTTTTCAAGGAAACTGTTTTTTAAAATAAATTTGTTTTAAAAAAATTCCTTTAAACTTTTTTTGTTTTTGCGAAATAACTAAACAATTCTTAAACACTATGAAAATAGTAGGCGCGTAGTTTTTCAAGGAAATATAATTTAAAATAATTTGATTTTAAAAAAATTGCTTTAAAAATAAAAAAAAAAATTTTATGGTTTTTTTGACATATTAATAGTAAAATTCTATTTTTTAAGCGCCCTTTACAAGAGGCGCCCCGATGCTTTGCATCCACCGCTTCCGGCTAAAGCCGGCCCTGCTTTACACGATAAGAACCTTACGCATAAAAATTCAAAATAAATAAAAATTAAAATTTGACATTGGAGGCTATGTGTGAGACTGGGAAACTTAATGTTGATCGTTAATGGCCCTGGCAACATTTAATGGCCTCAAACGCATTACATTACAGACTTGTATTCGTTATTGAGTTCTCATCATGGATACCTTCCAGCTTAAAATACCTACAATATTTTTATACATTGCATTCAATATATATTTACATTGTATTCAAGACCAATCAGTTTTTTCAACAACTTAAGTAAGTTGCATGAAAAAATCATTAATAAAATATTAATTAAATATATAAAAGAAAATAATATTTTCCCAATGAGCAATCCATAGTAACCATAACACATCACGGACATTTTGTCGCATCAAAAACGACATAAATAGTCGTTCCAATTCAAGAAATTTTACTGGAATGGTAATCTTATATATTCATGCGACGTTTGACTTACTTTGGCACGATGCTTCAATTTACAAACTATTCATTTTAAGCCATCCCATTAATAAAAATAATTCAAAGTTTTCGAACTCCCCGAACATTTCTGTTGTCATTAGGAACATCTTTATCAAATACATGTGATATTAAAGCGGGCTGCCGTCAAGGCTCTTGTTTATCACCAAGCGTCTATATAATATATATTTTTGAAGGGCTAGGCAAAAAATATAAAAATTTGTTTTAAAGATAATGTGAAACCGGTAGTTGAACCGGCACGTCGGCTAGCTTTTGCATTAAAACAACCTGTAAGAAAGGCATTAGATAATTTGCTATCACGGGAAATTATTAAAAAAGTAGAGGGACCCATTGAATGGGCATCAAATTTAGTTATTGTCGAAAAATTAAATAAAGATTTAAGATTATGTATAGATCCGAGAAAGTTAAATCAATCAACCAAGAGTGAAAATTATATGATTCCAACGTTAGAGGAAATTTTCAGTAAAATAAATAATAAGCCCGCATTATCCAAGATCAAATGGGTTAACTGAGCAAGCCGTTCAAACAGCAAAAAATTTATTAAAAAAATGTAAGGAAAATGGAACAGAATTATGGTTGGCATTATTAGAAATGCGAAATGTCCCAATAAGGTTTATATTTATCACCAGTAGAAATGGTAAAGAACAGAAAAATAAGAACGCAAGTTCCAGTAAAAGATTCGTTGTATAAATCCCAATGTGTACCAAATATGTATAATAATTTAAGAAGTATTAAAAAACAAAATGAAAAATTGTATAATATTCATGCTAAATTGAGAAGATATTTTAAAAAGGGGGAGAAAATATGGTATATGATTTTTAACGACCGACACCTCACAACATTCTTCGTTAGAATTAGGTATTTGAATGCTTTTTAACTCAACTTTTGATTTCGTTATATCTAGAAAGACAATCGTCTACTACGTTATGGATACCTTTTTTATGCTATATATCGCTCGTGAATTGAGCAATATAATGTAAGTATCGTAGTTATCGCGGACTACGTTCGAAATATATATAGAAAATTGTCTGCTCTCTATCAAAAGCTGAATACTTGCATTCCGTGGGCGTTAATTTCTTGAAGAAGAAAGCGATAGGTTCCCACCCTTCATTATTCTATTGTTGAAGTACAGCTCCGAGCGCTATGTTCGATGCATCAGTTGTGAACACGGCTGTCAGACCTCCTGATTTCGTCGGGAGTCTCCCATTAGGAAAGTATATTTTCAGACTACATAACAAAAGCTCCCGAAACTGCTCGCGTTTTCTAAATTAAGTTTTATCTGAACTTGGCATGACTTAATATTTTGAAGTGATGCCAATTGGGTGAAAATGGTGAACTTTATTTGACATTTTGCGCATAAAAATGGTGAACTTTATTTGACATTTTGCGCATGTCTTTTGCCTATAAGTATTGTTCCGACATCTAAATTTACTTACTGATGTACTTCAAGACGCTGAATCAATTAAAATGGTCGCTAAGTAACAAAATATTAAATAAATAAAGTGATACAACTAGAATCTCAATATATAATATAGTGAATTAATATAATTAAAAATGATATCATATATAAAGTAAACATAAGCTACAAAAACTTAATATATTAATATTGAGTTTTGTAATAGCTTTCGGTTTTTAATAACACATACTAAGTATACCCCAAAAATGAATCATTCGGATTTGGAATACATTGATTCTGACGAAAATAGAGAAAATATGAAAAAGGTGAAGTATCCAGTAAAATTCAATCAGAAATGGACAAAATCATATGGATGGATTCGTCAATACGGTGAACATTACATTACTTATTCATTATGTAAAAATTCAAAAATTTCTATATAACATTGTGGTGAAAATGACATCAAAAGGCACATTAAAACGGTTGGCCATCGTCCAATATAGCAGCATCCGCAAATTCAAAAAAATTTACTACGTTATTTTGTCTAAAAAAAAGCAGCAAAGAGGAAAACTTGTTACATCTGCAGAAGGGACTTTTTGCTACCATACAATCATGTATTCACATAGCTTTTTATCCAGCGATTGTGCTGGTTCAATATCTTCGGGGTTGTTTTCTGATTCGAATATAGCAAGAACGTACAGATGTGGAAGAACCAAAGCATCCAAAATTGTTTGTAATGTTTAGGCCCAGAATCGGAAAGAAAATTTTTAGAACAGTTGAAAGGTGATATTCCATTTTCTGTGAGTACGGATACTTCGAATAAAGGAAATGTTTTAACATTTCCTATAGTCTTGCGATATTTTACCAAAGAAAAAGGTACGCAAAATGTTCTGCTCTCTTTTTATTCACTGTGAACGTTCAGTTGACATAGCAGATTCTATAAAGAATAAATTGGAATGCAACAATTTAAATATAAAAAATTTATCATCTCTTTGTGCGGATAATGCAGCTGTGAATTTCGGAAAAAATCAGAGTGTTTTACGGAATTGAAAAAAGCTAATTCTGAAATTATTCCGATTGGATGTAATAGTAATATTCTACACAACAGTTGCAACCCAACTGAAAATTGATATTGACTCAATAGTCATAAAAATTTATAACGAGTTTAGCTCGTCAACAAAAAAAATTACTATTCAACTTGTGCCGAAGTAGAATGGTCGGAAATCTTACGTCCCGTTCCAACTCGATGGCTTAGTCTCCTACCGGCTGTTGAAAGGTTATTGAAAATTTTTGAGCCAATACATGTTCAATATTTCACCCCTCTTTAAAAAAGCTACAAACCAACAACGTTCTTAGTAGGTATATACGATAACGATAAAATGGATGAAGTCAGAAAATCGTTAACCAACAGAAAAAAGCAACAATTTTACGGTTCAATCGTAAGAACAACATTACAAAAATGTGAAAATGATTCTGCCATAAAAATATTTGAATTAGAAGCCAATAAATTTTTTAATGTGACTTATTTACAAAAATGGTTCAATTTCGAAAATAATAAATTCGATATTTGGAAACTACTAAGCTCAAAAGAACGATTAAATATTTGCAATATTGATAAAGATATTTTATTCGAAGAAATTCTTTTGAATTATTTTATCAATACAGAAAAACTAAATACATTATTAGATGATGAAAAATGGGTAAAATTCTTTAAACTTCATGAAAACTCAGCAAATTTATATAAATTAGTAACTTTATTTTTTCTATTCCTCATACCAATGCAACATCCGAAAGGAACTTCATGACAACCGCTTGGCGTACGGAACGAAATAAATTGTTGTGACAAAACCTTGAAACAGAAAGAAAATTTTAATTGTGAAAGAAAATTTTAAAATGTTCTATAAAGAATTTATTGAATTTCTCAAAACAGAAAATACATAACTGATTTTAAAAAACGCTGCCAGATCTGAAAAATATTAAAAGTCTGAAAAATATTCTTGTGTAATGAAATTACATCGAACTCTAATATGTTTTATTTAATTTGAACCAAAATATTTTCGAATGCTGAATATGCATTATCGGCATATTTAATAATGTTATATATTTTAATTATAATGATAAATTAATATGTATTAGATTTTATAACAAGGTCAGTAACTAGTATGACTTGTATGAAAATATACAACAGCATATATATATCGTTATGTGCAAAGCAATCGTGTATGACAACAACAATTACGTATACGATATTATAATAATAAAAGCATATGATATTATTACTAATGGTTCTAGAGTTCATTGCGTACGTTCACTGTTAAAAATTGGTGATCACGCAACACGTGATGGCTAAAAATGCTAAACAGAATTTTTTAGCGTATAAAAGACTTAGAAATTTGGTAGTTCTTATCCGATTTGATATCTCAAAGCAGTGGAATTGTAGCAAATTAAACAAAAAGTAGTTTTATTTAAATAATTGAAATTAGTCCTGACAATCACCGAGGCCAACAAGCTAAAAGAAGGGCGCTGGACAACATCCACATAGACACATAAGGTAGAAACACAACATTGGTGCCGTGACCAGGATTAGAGCTTCGTTCTCTAATGTAAAAATTCTGGGTAAGAAGAAAGAAGAATACTTCAACCTTTTTTGGTGACCAAAATCTTTCCAAAAGCTTCAGCCATTTGCTATGACGTGTAACGGGCACAAAGCATTAGCATTTGGAATTGATTATAACGAACTTAGACAGGATCACATAACGTCGAACTCCGTATTCCCGATCGCAGAAGCAATAAAAAACAACAAAAACGCCGGTCCGAAACCTAAAAGTTTAGAAGAATACCGTAAAAGGTATCAAGGTTCACGAGTACCAGTCCAACTCAAACCAGAAACGACAAAACGACCAGCAGGAGGGGTAGCGGCAAAAAGGCGTCAATAGATAAAAGATCTATCTTCAACAGCTATTGCGGTTTGGTTGTACGAAAGAATAAGAGCAGTTGTTCCGTAAACAAATACGAGAACTGAGAGCTGTTAAGCGTAAAAAGAAGCAGCAAAATAATAAAAAAAAATTTTTTTTTTAATTTGGAATTTCCCTAATAAAAATGTTTTAAAGTAGACAATTCTTTAGATGTTTTGGTTGACAGAATTTTTAGTAAAAAAAAATTTTTTTTAACAGTGTACACAAAATGTACCATATAATGATATAATTCTTTTTTCTTAATGACACAATTTTTATTCTCTTCTATTAGTATAAAATTTGGTAGTAAATATTTTTTTACAGTGTAGGGTATTTATTTGATGGTGTGCAGTGTTCGAAGTAAGGCGAGATGGGGTGGGATGTCGTTCCGGTACTTCTAAATAATTGTAAACACCACTTCTTAGGATAGAAAAATGCGTCCCGGAACATATTTTTTAAGTTTTAAATAATTTTTTTTATGAATTTTTAATACGAAAAAATAAAAATAATTTAAACTGAGTTTTAAATTCCAAATAGTACGTGTGAATATAAAAAAATTGCAAATGAAATTTTCGTTACTAAGTAGGCCATGTACTTATTTTGTGACAATTTCCGCAGTTTTTCGTAAATTACAAATTTTAGTTGATTTAGTTTTGAATTTGAATATATATTCAAATCGCGTTAGCTTCCAGGGTGTGTTAAATTTTCATTAAAAAAGAAAAATTCTAAAAAAATGGATAAATTTTTGATAAAAAAAAGAAAAAATCTTCTTGAAGAAGAACATGTGGAAAAAAGGGCGCGGGAAGAGTAGGCTTGTAATGTACCTATTACTGCCTACAGCTTGTCCTTGGTTAAAACGAGGATTATTATTTTGTGAAAAATTATTCTGAAAAGTTGAACCTAAACGTGGGTTTCTTTTATTAAGTTGTCCAGTGTACATTTTTTCTAATATTTCGATTAGTAATTGATTTGTATCCTTATTAGTTTGGTTTGCATTTTCGCTGTGCGTTCAATAGGTCGAAGAAGTTCTATGAACTTTCTAGCAAATTTACATGATTTTAAAATTGTTTCTCGAAAATTCATACAATTTTGAACAAGTATGTATTGGTTTACGGTTTCTGACTGAAGTCTTCTGATAAATGTCTTGCGCGCCCTTTCTTCAGCATCTTGTACAATAACCAGTGAACCGTCTGGATATTTCTTTCAAGCTGAAATTTTAAAACAATCTAATTTTTTCTCAACCCGATCAGGAAGCTATTCTATTGACTCGTCAGGAATTTTGACACTTTCTTCAATTTCCCTTCTCAATTGAGTCAAATCTTTATGCGGAATAAACCCATTTTCTAAAATACTTGAATTCTTGAAAATTTTCACGGCCCGCTCTTGAAAAATATCCCCCGCCTTACCATTAAGTTTACTTCTAAATATTTGATTTAGAGCAGCATTTTTATCCTGTGGGTCTGTCCTGAATCGTCATGTGCTGGAGCTACGAAATTTTGCAATTCTAATAACAATCTATACCCTTCTCCTGAAAAGGTTGGTATTCCTTGAGGAAATGTTCTTTATGGCTTTTCTAAAGGCAATGTGGCGTTAATGAAATTTCCTGACATTCCTAAATCATATGTGTTATCTATATTTAAAATATTTGATGGTCGCATAAATTCGTTATGTTCCCTAAAACCTCCTGGATTATTGTCCGAAACTCGTTCAGGCAAATCAAAAATATCAAGACCCCTAGTCTCATTGTCAATACGGGGTATTGTACCTTGGGATGTAAATTTAAAATTGTCTATTGTATTTTTATTCGAACTATTGCTACTAAATATTAATTTTGTTATAAATTTCTACCGAATCTTCACAACTAATTTAGCTATTACTACTTGATGAACTACTATTACCTCATACAGCACATTATTACGACCCCTAGTGTCATTGTTAGTACGAGGTATCGCACCTTGGGATGTAAATTTAAAATTGTCCATTGTATTTTTATTCGAACTATTGCTACTAAATATTAATTTTGTTATAAATTTCTACCGAATCTTCACAACTAATTTAGCTATTACTACTTGATGAACTACTATTACCTCATACAGCACATTCTTCAGCAATTTTAGGGGCAAAAGAAACCGATCTTCTCAAATGCTATTTATCAGTATTGGATGATCTAGGTGTGGATTCTGCTAACGGTAATTCTTTAAACATAAGTTCAGCAAGCATTGTTCCTTTCTATTAGATTCTTTGTCTAACCACTCAGAAAAATTTTATATATGTTCAACTAATTTATTTTTCTCTTGTGATGTCGTTTGTTTTCAAATCCTAAATTAAATATGTATGTATATTTAATTTAGGATTTGAAAAAAACTACTGTACATATTCAAAAAAACAAAAGAAGAAACAATCAAAAAACACAAGACTTGAATCATAAAAAAAAACTGATATTTCAATAATAAAAAAATTAATTATAACATTATGCTCCTTAAACATATAAAAAAATAGATTTTCCTATCCTCCATAATTACTATTACAATTATTATACTAAAGTATAAAGAACCATATGAGGCTATACTCATCGTTTTAATACAAAAAAAAATCTACTATTTCCCAAAAAAAGGTATAAACCAAAGAAATATTTTTTAAAAAGGCAAATGATAACCAAGCCCCTTAAATACAAAAAAATTACTAATATTGTACATATTTTACAAATTGTGTATCCTACACACAAAATTTCTAAATGTGTGTAAGAAGAAAATTTTTTGCACAAGAAATATGAATCGCAAAACAAAGCAGCAAAAATTAAAATTTTTCATACAAAAACAAATACATACCTCAAATAAATTCGCTACACTGTAAAAAAATATTTACTACCAAATTTTATACTAATAGAAGAGAATAAAAATTGTGTCATTAAGAAAAAAGAATTATATCATTATATGGTACATTTTGTGTACACTGTTAAAAAAAATTTTTTTTTACTAAAAATTCTGTCAACCAAAACATCTAAAGAATTGTCTACTTTAAAACATTTTTATTAGGGAAATTCCAAATTTAAAAATTTTTTTTTTTTATTATTTTGCTGCTTCTTTTTAAGCTTAACAGCTCTCAGTTCTCGTATTTGTTTACGGAACAACTGCTCTTATTCTTTCGTACAACCAAACCGCAGTAGCTGTTGAAGATCTTTTATCTATTGACGCCTTTTTGCCGCTACCCCTCCTGCTGGTCGTTTTGTCGTTTCTGGTTTTAGTTGGACTGGTACTCGTGAACCTTGATACCTTTTACGGTATTCTTCTAAACTTTTAGGTTTCGGACCGGCGTTTTTGTTGTTTTTTATTGCTTCTGCGATCGGGAATACGGAGTTCGACGTTATGTGATCCTGTCTAAGTTCGTTATAATCAATTCCAAATGCTAAGGCTATGTGACCGTTACACCTCATAGCAAATGCCTGAAGCTTTTGGAAAGATTTTGATCACCAAAAAAGGTTGGAGTATTGTTCTTACCCAGAATTTTTACATTAGAGAACGAACCTCTAATCCTGGTCACGCACCAATGTTGTGTTTCTACCTTATGTTTGTATGTGGATGTTGTCCAGCGCCCTTCTTTTAGCTTGTTGGCCTCTGTGATCGTCTGGAATAATTTCAATTATTTAAATAAAACTATGTTGTTGTATATTTTCATACAAGTCATATTGACCTTGTTATAAAATCTAATACATATTAATTCATCGTTATAATTAAAATATAAAACATTATTAAAAATGCCGATAATGCATATTCAGCATTCGAAAATATTTTGGTTCAAAGTAAATAAAACATATTAGAGTTCGATGTAATTTCATTACACAACAATATTTTTCAGACTTTTAATATTTTTCAGATCTGGCAGCGTTTCTTAAAATCAGTTGTGTAGTTTCTGTTTTGAGAAATTCAATAAATTCTTTATAGAACATTTTAAAATTTTCTTTCACCATTAAAATTTTCTTTCTGCTTCAAGGTTTTGTCACACCAATTTATTTCGTTCATTGCGCCAAGCGGGTGTCATGAAGTTGAATATCCTTTCGGATGTATTTTATATAAATTTGCTGAGTTTTCATGAAGTTTAAAGAATTTTACCTATTTTTCATCATCTAGTAATATGTTTAGTTTTTCTGTATTGATAAAATAATTCACAAGAATTTCTTCGAATAAAATATCTTTATCAATATTGCAAATATTGAATCGTTCTTTTGAACTTAGTTTTGAAATTTCGAATTTCTTATTTTCAAATAAGACACATTAAAAAATTAATTGGCTTCTAATTCAAATATTTTTATGGCAGAATCATTTTCACGATTGAGCCATAAAATTGTTCTTACGATTGAGCCGTAAAATTGTTGCTCTTTTCTGTTGATTAACGATTTTCTGACTTCATCCATTTTATAGTATATACCAACTATAAGAACGTTGTTGGTTTGTAGCTTTTTTAAAGCGGGGTGAAATATTGAACATGTATTCAAAATAAATTCTAGGTAAGCTATAGAAAACTGATCTTCAAGAAAGAATCGTATGCCAACAGATATTGAATTTTAAGACAAAAATTATGACTTAATTGGTTCAAAAATTTCCAATAACCTTTCAACAGGCGGTAAGAGGCTAAGCCATCGAGTTGGAACGTGACGTAAGATTTCCGACCATTCTACTTCGGCCCATCCAAAAAATTATTTTAAGTTAGTAATTTTTTTTGTTGACGAGCTAAACTCGTTATAAATATTTATGACTATTGAGTCAATATCAATTTTCAGTTGGGTTGCAACTGTTATGTAGAATATTACTATTACATCCAATCGGAATAATTTCAGAATTAGCTTTTTTCAATTCCGTAAAACACTCTGATTTTTTCCGAAATTCACAGCTGCATTATCCGCACAAAGAGATGATAAATTTTTTATATTTAAATTGTTGCATTCCAATTTATTCTTTATAGAATCTGCTATGTCAACTGAACGTTCACAGTGAATAAAAAGAGAGCAGAACATTTTGCGTACCTTTTTCTTTGGTAAAATATCGCAAGACTATAGGAAATGTTTTAACATTTCCTTTATTCGAAGTATCCGTACTCACAGAAAATGGAATATCACCTTTCAACTGTTCTAAAAATTTTCTTTCCGATTCTGGGCCTAAACATTACAAACAATTTTGGATGCTTTGGTTCTTCCACATCTGTACGTTCTTGCTATATTCGAATCAGAAAACAACCCCGAAGATATTGAACCAGCACAATCGCTGGATAAAAAGCTATGTGAATACGTGATTGTATGGTAGCAAAAAGTCCCTTCTGCAGATGTAACAAGTTTTCCTCTTTGCTGCTTTTTTTTAGACAAAATAACGTAGTAAATTTTTTTGAATTTGCGGATGCTGCTATATTGGACGATGGCCAACCGTTTTAATGTGCCTTTTGATGTCATTTTCACCACAATGTTATATAGAAATTTTGGAATGTCAGAATCAATGTATTCCTAATCCGAATGATATATTTTTGGGGTATTATTAAAAAACGAAAACCATTACAAAACTCAATATTAATATATTAAGTTTTTGTAGCTTATGCTTACTTTATATATGATATCGTTTTTAATTATATTAATTCACTATATTATATATTGAGATTCTAGTTGTATCACTTTATTTATTTAATATTTTGTTACTTAGCGACCATTTTAATTGATTCAGCGTCTTGGAGTACATCAGTAAGTAAATTTAGACGTCGGAACAACACTTATAGACAAAAAACAATGCGCAAAATGTCAAATAAAGTTCACCATTTTCACCCAATTGGCATCACTTCAAAATATTAAGTCATGCCAAGTTCAGATAAAACTTAATTTAGAAAACGCGAGCAGTTTCGGGAGCTTTTGCTATGTAGTCTGAAAATATACTTTCCTAATGGGAGACTCCCGACGAAATCAGGAGGTCTGACAGCCGTGTTCACAACTGATGCATCGAACATAGCGCTCGGAGCTGTACTTTAACAATACTATAATGCAGGGTGGGAACCTCTCGGTTTCTTCTTCAAGAAATTAACGCCCACGGAATGCAAGTATTCAGCTTTTGATAGAGAGCAGACAATTTTCTATATATACTGACCACAAACAGTTTACCTTCTTTAATGAAACTTCTTATGCAGTTTCATTAGAAGTTTCGATAAAGAAACTTCTAATGAAACAGCTATCGTTTCAAAGTCCGAACGTAGTCCGCGATAACTACGATACGTAGATTATATCGCTCAATTCTCGAGCGATATATAGCATAAAAAAGGTATCCATAACGTAGTAGGCGATTGTATTTCTAGATATAACGAAATCAAAAGTTGAGTTAAAAAGCATTCAAATACCGAATTCTAACGAAGAATGTTGTGAGGTGTCGGTCGTTAAAAATCAATGCATTCGAAAAATTCTGAGAAAACAAATCTTTAATTGTCTGCATGGTTTATCACCATGTAGGGAGGCAATTCCAATTAATATATCAAGGAGTTTAATTTCAATCGAAATTACTTACGAAACTAGGAGAACTTTTCGGAATGAGTAGAATCGGGACTAGTTCCTAGAACTCAAAAACAAACGGCATGGTTGAACGATTTCACAGTCAACTAAAACCGACATTCCGTTCCAATACTTAGATTCAAGTTTGCTAACGTCTTACTAGGCATTTCGTTAAAGAAGATTTAAACTGTACACCCGCAGAACTAATATACGGTCAACCCATAAGCATTCCTGGCAAATTTTTCGTACCGAAATCAAAAGTTTATTATTAAGTAATTATTAAATCATAAAATTTTAAAAAAATGGCATAGCTTTAGTAAAATTTAAGTAAATGAGCTGATTTTGATTTCCATATAAAGAGGAGAGAAATGAAAATTTTTTCATAAAATTATGGACAACAATTTTAATAAGATTATTGTAAGAATTTAATATTAATTGTATACATATACGATACACTGTTAAAAAAAATGGGAAAACCATAAATTAAATATTAATTATTTTATTTTAAGAATGTAAAATAAAATATTCACCAACTAGATCTACATATACACCAGCTTCACATAATTATTCACCGACAAGTCCTCTATATTCACCGTCAGCGTCACAAGGATATAGTCCGACTAGCCCACCTAGTAGTCCATCATTTGATGAACCTGAAGAATGACATCAACAGGATTCCAAATAAACTATTTTATAATTATCTCTTTTTTATATTGAAACAGATAATTATAAAATAATATTTCTTTTTTATATTGAGACAATATATTAAGTCTATTAAGAAAAAAAAAATGAGAATTTTCTATAGATGGGATCTATAGAAAATCTATAGAATCTTAAATTTTGAAATCCATAAAATTTTAAATTTATGAAATCCATAAAATTTTACATTTATGTAATCCATAAAATTTTAAATCTAAATAATTTTAAATATATATTATTAAATTTAAAATAAATTAAAACTGTTATTAAATAAAAAATAAATAAGTCCAACAAGATTTATTTCAAAAAATATATTTTCTAAAAAATAATAATAAAAAAGGGACAATTAATTATTAAAAATTTAAAAAAATACTAATTGATTTTATTGATTTTGCTAAAAAAATTAATAATAAAGAATAATAAGAAACAAAAGAGATTTTAAAGGAATATTACTTATAAATCTAAAACAAAGTAAAACCTATATTGAATATTATATTAAAAATTAAATATGTATGATGAAATACATAGTTGAATATTTCGAAACACCAATTGGTAAAAAATATAAGTCTATTTTTTAACTGGAAAAAGGGAGTTGTTGTGTAATGAAATTACATTGAACTCCAATATATTTTATTTACTTTGAACCGAAATATTTTCGAATCCTGAATACGCATGATCGTATCGGCATTTTTAATAATGTTATATATTTTAATTATAACGATAAATTCATATGTAACAATATATATAAATCGTTATGTGGAAAGCAATTGTGTATGACAACAACAATTACGTATATGATATTATAATAATAAAAGCATATGATATTATTATTAAGGGTTCTAGAGTTCATTGAGTACGTTCACTGTTAAAATTTGGTGATCACGCAACACGTGCTGGGATTCGATTTGATACCTCGAAACAGTGGTATCGTAGCAAAAAAAGTTATTTTTTTTAAATAATTGAAATTAGTCCTGACAATCACCGAGGCCAACTAGCTAAGAGAAGAACGCTGGACAACATCCACAAACAAACATAAGGTAGAAACACAACAATATTATAATATTTTGTTTTTGAATAATTTATTTTTTATTTTATTTTGTTATTTTTTTTATTTTGTTAATTTTTTTTTATATTTGGTTATTTTATTTTCTTGATTGAGTTTTTCTTTTTTGTGCAATAGTATTTAAATTATGTATCTTTGTAATTTAACCCTGATTGTGAGACTGTATTTCGTGTGTTCGAGTGGTTGAGTGAGCAGGGTTACAGTGGCCAGTTAATTTTTGGATTCGTTAAATTTAACGTTACATTCATCTAGCCATGAAAATGTTTTCTTATTTTTTCCATTTTAAAGGTCTTGCTAGATCGTGTATTCGGGATCGTGTAACTATGGTAGTAATTAACCATGCCAAGAAATCGTCCAAATTAGCCATGCCAAGAATATGTAGAACTGTCGCTGGTCCCGGAATTTTTTTTATCGCAGTTACTTTTTCTTGCGGCGGTAGTATGCCATGATTGCTTAATAATTCAAGAGATTTTATTTACTCCAAACACGTATTTCGATACTTTTATGCTTAGACCATATTCGGTTAGACGTTTGAATAGCAGTCTTAAATGTTGTTTATGTTCTGCTTTGTTTTTACTCGCGATAAGTATGTCGTTTATATAACAAAACAACAAATCAAGATCGCTATATTTTTTTTTACAGTTTTTTTAGTATCTTATAAGAAGACAGAGAGATTTTAACTGCAGTTATCTATGTCGAGCTTCGTTAAAAGTTTCTTTATTTAACTTAACTTTTGCGTGAGTTCTTGTTCCGCCGTATTCAGGACTGATAATGTCTTGTTTCGATATGAAGTTGAGAATCTTGTTGTCGATGGCTGCCGAAGGTTGAGAAACTTCCCGTATAATTGTTGTTTTATATACAATGAATATATTAATTTGATTATATGTGTATGTGTGTAATCATATATATTTTGAAATAATTAATATAATACTTTAATTAGCTAAATATATAAAAAAATCTTATAAATCCAATGTTTTAGCTTTTCCTTCGCATATCATATATTTTATATGAATCCAATATTACTATCCATCTACACAATATTTTAAGTTTTTATTTTGATTTGAATGTTATATATTTTTTTAGATAAAACTAATACATATATGTATTTTAAAAATGCACACAAATTGTATATATAATTTTTTAAAATTTAAAATTAGAGGACTTTATAAAAATTAATAAATTTTTAATACAAAAATAATAATAATAATAATAATAAAGATATTTTAAGAATTTGGTATTTGTTAGATTCCTGAAATTGTCCGATGTCTGGATGGCGTAGTTTTTGATATACTTGATGTTTATAAGTAGTTTTGTTTTGATTCTAGTTGAAATTTTTTATATAATATTTTGAATTTTTACAGGTAAGAATTTTGTATTTATCTGTAGCGCAACACTATTTTTGTATTAACTGTGGCGCACTCACTGTTACTATTTTTTTAACCTATTGTATTTTACGCCACTACGAAATATGTTTGCTACTTGTATATTAAAACTAATTTTTGCACTTTTTAGTTTGTTAGATTTTTACAATTAATTTTGTTGAAGTGATTTTATCATAATTATTTTATTATATAGCGTTTTAAATAAAGCGCGTTACTTATATCGGGGTCAGCAATTTTGGGGTTATACTTCAGAATAAGCAGCAGCACGAAATTCTGTTGCAGCAACGAATTAATGATTCAACGACGAAATTGTGTGTGCCGCCAACAAATTTCAGTAAAACTAACGAATTGTGGCATAGAATGAATAAATTAAAAACGGCAACGAACTTAATTTTCAAATTTATACTTTTTTTTTTTGTTAACGAAATTATAATATGTTTCAATGATGATTCCAAATGTTCTTTCAGAATTTTAAATAAAATGTTACCTTTATAATGATGATTCCAAATGTTCCAAATGTTCTTTTTCAATGATGATTCCAAATGTTGTTTCAGAATTTTAGATAAATATGTTACCTTTATAAAATATATTTCCAATACTTGCTGTTGATCTTGATAGAATCTTCAAAACGGAAGAAAATTATATTTGAGAAAAATTTAATTTCTATAGAAAGACAAATTCTTCTTTTACTGTGGAATTATTACATTACAATTAAAGCTCAAAGCTGTGGAATTATTACATTACAATTAAAGATTTATTTGAGATATTTTTATTTTTATAAAAATATTAAAATTCTTCAATAAATTAAACACATTTATTGTAAAAAATTGATTAGTAAGTTTGAAATAACTTCCATTGTTTCCATTGTTATGACAGTGCTTCCATTGTTATGACATTCCTTGCGTTATAACAATTATATGCACTTCATGTAAATGTAGAATCACCTAAAAGATATAATACTATCAAAAATTAATCAGTGGTTCCCTCGAAAATATACACTGAGGTAATTTTTCTAAACATATGACATTTGTAGAAAATGCGATTCATTAGTATTACAAACTATATTTGCGAAAACGTTCACTGAGAAAAATTTTCTAAACAAACGCCATTTGCCGAAAATAACATTCATTAGCATTAAACAAACTCCATTTGCAAGCATTGTAGTGTACTTCTTTCAAAAGTGTGCTTTTAACAAAACTTTATCTTTGATTTCTCATAAAACATTTGCAGTAAAAATAGTAAAATGTTATTTTGCAGTAAATATAAATTACATTTGCGTACAAAGAATATGTATTTGTTAAAAGAAACGTAAATTATATTTGAGTCAAAAGAATATTCGAAAATTACATTTCAAAACAATATTCGCTTAAAGTAAATAATAAACATGTAATATATATATATATATACATATATACCAAATGTATGATTTTCATTTAAAGTATTGTTCACAGATTATTTTTAAATATTCAATTGAGTTATATATCGGAATTAACTTTTTTTTTTAGAAACTAATTCATGAAATCTATACAGGTCGTAGCATGGAATATCACAAGGACACCTACATCTAAATCAACAGCTTGTGGAGAAAAAAAGAAGCGCTAGAAGAAAATGGCAGCATACTAGAGATCCCACGAACGAAAACACGCGCCACAGTTTTAATACTGTATTAAAACTATGGCGCGTGTTTTCATGAACTAGGAGTTTAATCCATAGTTATGTTTGACAGTTTATTAGTGTTATTTACTTTATTTCGACAATTACCTGGTGAAACTTGAATAGCTTCAGAAGAATTCACATTATTTCGCATGTGTTGAGAATCTTTAGCATTATTTTGAAGTACTAAAATGACTTTTTTGTAACCAATTTATTTATTTAGTACTTTTTATTATTATTTGCTCTTTATTATAGAAGATACCTAATTATATGTACAAAAAAATTATTTAAATTTTCATTCAATTTGTAGTAATTTACAAAAAATACAAATTGATCATTATGTTATGTACTTGTTAAATATTGTGTTCTAGGGTCACAAAAAAATTTAGGTGCGATCTATTGTCAGAAAAATTATAAATATTAAATGGTATTTTACAAATTGACTTTAATTTTTTTAGTAATGCTGTTCTAAAAAATAATTAAACGGAACTTTTCAAAATGAAAGGGCCAAACAGAATACGTCGCTATAGTCTGTGGACGAGCCAATGATCATGTCGTTGTCATTTTATTGCCTAGAACAAACAAAATACATCCTCAAGAATCCGGAGACAAATACCACAAATTTTTATTTTGCATTTTAGGTACTTTGCAAATTCAATTAATTTTTCTTTGATAATTTTCATTTTACATGGGTTTAGAATCTATTTATTTATAGTGCTATAATTTTGATGTTAAACATTATTCCCTTTTTGTTCATTTCAGTTAGTGAAAGAAAAAAAATGGTAACGAATAAATAGCAAGAGCAAGAAAATGTTCGTAGAATTTTTTATTTTGCATTCGATAATTTTGAAAAACTATCAATATCGAATTCCAAATATTCAAATTAGGGTTTATGTATATGTACTTAGGTTTGTAACAATAAATATGGTTTTTTTCTGCACAATATTTTTTCCGTATATGAAAGCATTAGGTGGTCTTGGATGTAAAACGACAGGAAAACCATTGACAGCGCCGGCGCTAACCTTTTTGGCGCCTGGTGCACTTTTCAAAAACGCCGCCCTAAAAAAATCCGTTTCCACATCACCCAAGAGGTAGGATCTACTAGTCGGTCTTGAGCCATTGTAGTCCTTAAATAATTTTTAATTTAGAAAAGCTACGTTCCCCGGAAGCTACTGTTACAGGTATTGTCAATAAAATTCCCAAAGCAATTGCAAGATTTGGTAACATTGATTCTAGTTTTTTCTGAAAAATGAAATCCAATGACTCAATAGGAGTTGAAGGTAAATTCCCTGAAATTAATGTAGGAAAGATTTTAATTTCCTCAAATAATTCTAATCCACTTATATCAGAATTGGTATTATAGGTCAGATATTTTTCTAAAGACTTTCAACTGTTTAAAAGAAGTTCTTGATCAAGTACAGGTCATGAAACCAAAGAAATTTCATGCAAAAATTTAAAAATATTATTGTGTTCAGAAATTTGGTCAAAACGTTCTGTAACAGATTGAAGAGCTTGATCAAGAACTTTAAAATAAAATTCTACTTTAAACCTATGTTCTGGGTCTAAGATAACTTCATCTCTACCTTCGTACGAAAAAAGTGGAGTTTTTCGACGAGACCGTAGTATTGAAGGATGAGGGAAAGATATTGGAACATCTAATTTTAATGCAATTTCTTTAGCCTGTAAGATAATATTTTTGAATTTTTCATCAGTTCGTAAGTCTATTAAAAATTGTTTGGTTCCCTGTAAAATATTTATAGCGGTTGTTAAGCAAATTGCAGGACTTTGTAAATATTTACTAAATATATTTATTTTATCTAAAACCTTATACCAAATTAGAAGAGAACAAATAAAATAAAATTTCAAAATTTTGTTTCCTAAAACTTCTGCAGTATGTCTCGTTACCGAGTCCTTGTCGTTAGTCAATTCTACTAAAGCCTCATATATATATTCTAAATTATACATTAATGGTTTTAAAGCATCTATACGACTTTCCCATCTTGTCGTACAGAGTGGCTTGAGAGTCAGGGTATTTACGTTCTTTTTGAAAATTTCCCATCTTGATACAGAACTAGAAAAGAAAACGTACAAGTTTTGGACAGTATCAAAAAATTTCACACCTTGAGCTGAACATTGAACAGAATCTGAAAGGACTAAATTAGCAGAATGAGATGCACATGGCACAAAAAATGCTCTTGGTTCTAAGTTTTTTATTTGAGCTTGCATTCCTATATTTTTTCCTTTCATATTTGAACCATTATCATACCCTTGCCCCCTGCAAGCACTGATTAAAATTCCCAAAAATGCAAGCCTGTCTAAAACTAAATCAGTTAATCCTTTACCTGTTGTGTCTGAGGCTATTAGAAAACCCAAAAACAATTCCTTAATTTCGAATTTATCTTTATTTCTATTTACAATTCTAATAATAAGTGATAACTGTTTCTTGCGGCTCTGATCTGGAGTACAATCAACAATTATTGAATAATATTTTGCCCCTTTTATCATTTCAATAATTTTTTTTTTATTACATTAGAAATTATTAGAATAAACTCATTTTGGATGTCTTTGCTTAAATATTTATTTTGAGTCTCATTATTACTAATACGACGTAAATGTTCGGAAAGTACAGGGTCAAATTTTGCTATGGCTTCAACTAATTGAAGAAAATTACCATTATTTTTTTCATATAATCTATTTGACCCACCCCTAAATGCCAAAGATTGAACCGCAAGGAATTCCACAAGAAGTACAAGTCTTTTCAATACATCCCTGCAATGTTGTACTTCTTTAGACGTGTTTTTTGAAAACAAAAATCAATTGTGGAATTTTAAGAAAGTCTTTGCTCGAATTCCATCCACTTTTTAAAATTTTCTACATGAACTGGACTTTGTTCATGTTCTGGAAGTAATCTAGTTAAATGAGCCCACCCTTTAAAGCCAGAGCTAGAAATTGCGATAGAAGAATTTTTTGTAAATAACTTACAACAGAAACAGAAAATTGAGTTTTTTGAAACTGAATAAACTAACCAAGATCTTCGAACTTTATCCCCATTCGATAAAACCCTTGTATAATATTTAGGATTAAATTTTCTACCTGAACTAATTGGAAAACAAATATTGTCGATTTGTTTGGGACCTTTCTCTACCAAGTGAGTTAAAATTCTATCAGTTAACTCAGGCCACATACCCGGATCCTCAAAATCTAAAGTAACTAAACTATTGTCCGAACACGGAGGATTACCTACCACAGGAATGATTTCTTGAAAATTTGAACTATTTTGTGGTATCTCAACAATAACATTGTTATTGTCAGTGTTTGGCTCGGTATTTTGGTTATTTACAGTAAAAAATGAATCCAATGCATTTCTTTGCTTGCTTTCTGAAATTAATACTTGCTTCCTTTTTTGTCTATATTCATGACCAGATAATTTCCGTTTTGACGACATATTAATGTTATAATTATTATATATATATGTATATATAAAAATATAAATAGAAAAATGTATATATTATAATAAAATGACGAAATTCAAAATGATTACTTACTACAGCAAATATTTTAGTAGATGCAAAAAAACACAAATAAAGTAACAAACAGTTCAGAAAACAATTAAGAAATTAAAAAAACGTTTATACATTAAAATTAAATGATTAAATAATATCCAAATAAATTAATTAATATCACCAAAAGCACATAAAACATCACCATCTTCTATTACATGGAAGACCCACTAAAAGAACACAAAATATTCATTTAATTTATTAAATTATATTTATATTTTAACAAATAAAATATTTTGCTTTTATTTTATGCACTTTCAGAAAAAATAAACAAGTTTGCGAAACTGTTATAAGGATCCCTTCGTGTTAATTTAAGTACAATATTGTTCAAACAAAAAATTATATTAAAAAAAAGTTCTCCTCCATACCCAATACCTAAATCCCGCACAAAAAGATTTTTCTCTATACTAAGATTTTTCTCTTTTCTCTATATTTATTTAATACACCCATCTCTCGCTTAACGGAAGGGTTCCGTTCCAGAAAATTTGTCCGTAAATTGAAATTCCGTAAATCGATTTTTTTTTAACATAACAAAGATAATGTTGTATACGGTACATATGCGTAAAAATAACGTAATGTGTATACTAAAAGTTATATGAATTATACATTTTATGAAAAAAGGAAAAATATCCATTAACAAAATAATTTAAAAATTCTATTATGTATGTGTACTTGCTCATTTACTTCAAGACAATAAGATAATTACATAATGTACATAGTTGAATATAAATACAATAAGATAATGCGTACATAAAATTGTTGCAATACCTACTATTTGAAATTTAAAATTTTCGCCTTTATTACATATTTCACATATAAAAAATATGAGATGTACACAAAAAACAAAAATTTATGTGGACTAGAACTAATTTGTGTGCACTTCTATGTTTTATTTTTTTTTTCGTAAATTTTTTGTACGTTAACAGAGACCGTGGAATAATTTTTTTATGCCGTCATAGCGAAATTCCGTAAAAAGAGTTTCCGTTAAGCGAGGGATGGGTGTAAACGAAAAGAAAATCAAAGAAATTTTCAAACGAATATATTGGTGCATTCCTAAATATTTGCACCATATAGAATAGAAATTATAAAACCCAACCTATACAAAAAAAATATTCTATACTGAATACTGTATATGAAAATGAGGAGAAATTTGAATAAACAGAAAAAAAGAGAGTCTTATATGGATTTCCACTTTCCATACACAAAACACAAAAATAATAAGAACAAGAAAATATGGATAAAGTAAATTGAGAAAAAATTTAAAGAGCTGGCGGGGAAATAAATTATTTCATATAATAAACGAAGTCAAACAAATAAACGAATATGCACGGGGCAATCCGACAAAAGTGCTCCAGGCCAAAATAATTTTTCATACGATTTAACAAAAGTGACGTCAGCTAAATATTTTGGTTTCATATAAAATTCCAATTGTTTGGTGCACTTTTTTAAGTTTGCACCATCATATAGAATTTTCATATAGAAATAATTATTTAGCCGTCATATATTGTTCTATTGAACAATTATATGTATTGTATTTGTTTTGTATATGCCGGCGGGGAAATAAATTACACTCATCCCTCGCTTTACGGAAACAATCCGTTCCTGAAAAGTTGTCCGTAAATCGAAATTCCGTAAATCGAGTTTTTTTTAAATGTTTGAAACTATGTACAAATGTGTATGCAAATTTTTTATTTTCCGTAAATCGGTCGTTGTTTGTTTATTTATCATTCTGGAAATCCAAAAAAAAAAAAAAAACTGAAATATTGTAAAATGCAAGGCCTACTAGGTCAGCTTAATATTTTCCGTAAATCGAAATTTCTTTCCGTAAACAGAAACCAAGAATTAATTTTTCAATTCCGTTATAGCGAAATTCCGTAAATCGAGTTTCCGTAAAGCGAGGGATGAGTGTATTTCATATTGGATTATGTGTATGAATGCAAGCATATATATTTTGTGATGGTCACTATGAAATGTTTGTACAATTGAAATTATTTAAATGTACTTATTATTTTATTTTTGAATTTATTTCAGAAGAATTTTTTTAATATAGAAAATAGGGATAAAGTAAAATGAGAAAAAATTTAAAGAGCTGGCGGGGAAATAAATTATTTCATATAATAAACGAAGTCAAACAAATAAACGAATATGCACGGGGCAATCCGACAAAAGTGCTCCAGGCCAAAATAATTTTTCATACGATTTAACAAAAGTGACGTCAACTAAATATTTTGGTTTCATATAAAATTCCAATTGTTTGGTGCACTTTTTTAAGTTTGCACCATCATATAGAATTTTCATATAGAAATAATTATTTAGCCGTCATATATTGTTCTATTGAACAATTATATGTATTGTATTTGTTTTGTATATGCCGGCGGGGAAATAAATTATTTCATATTGGATTATGTGTATGAATGAAAGCATATATATTTTGTGATGTTCACTATGAAATGTTTGTACAATTGAAATTATTTAAATGTATGTACTTATTATTTTATTTTTTGAATTTATTTCAGAAGAATTTTTTTAATATGAAAAAAAAAAATTTTTTTGTAAGAAAATTTATTTTATGAAATTTTTTTTTTCTATATATTTTGTAAAATTTATTTAATTTTTGGCGCCCTTCTATTTCGGCGCCCTGGCAAACTGCTCCAACTGCCCTTAGGAAGCGCCGGCCTTGACCATTGACCGACTGTTTCGTCGATACTTTGCAGCACCGCAACTGTGTCAGTTGCCACCAAGTCTTCATTACATCTCCACTTGGTGAGCACTGGCCAAGTGATCTGAATTCAGGCCAAGTAATGAATGCGCCCAAATCCAGGAGCGACTGTCTTATAGTAGGCGGCTTCCTGGTCTGCGTAGGTAGTTACATCACCTGGCAGAAGGTATGAACTGTTACATATAGCAATATGAGTAGTTCCAATGGAAAAAAAAATCACGATAGCAAAGTCAGACAAGTCGCCAGTGGTGTTAAATCTGGCGCTCTAGCAAAGTCAGACAAGTCGCCAGTGGTGTTAAATTTAAATCAAAATACTAATTATAATGAACCGAATGCAGCAAACAGTATAAATCCGTTCGGCAAAAATTAAAGTAGTCCAAAGGTCTCCACCAGCAGAACCAATATGAACAGTACAGCCAATAGTTCGGATAATGAACAATTAAACGCAGAGCAGGACCTAAAATGTGTGAACACATGCAAAAATGTTTACAGCAAAAATGTTTCTTCAAGAACAATCAGATTAGAACAGTACCAAAACTCGAGTATGGTCATGATCAACATTTTACCAAAACACTGAAAAGAAAAAAAAATCGACCTTTTTGTTAAATAAGAAAATACTAACTTCAGGTTTACCCACAACCCATGCAACAATCGCCCGTGTGGTCGAAGCGACGGGTTACAATCTGAGTATGACAAATGACTACCTTCCCAATATCTCAGTATTTGCAGAAGGTGTCGATACAAGCATACCATCTATGGGAGAATGAGCAAATGGTTTACCCATTCCCAGAAATAGCATCGTCCTCTACAAGGATGGATCCAATATGAAAATAGGTTATGCCGCGGGAATTTCCTCCGAACATCTAGATCTGAATGTCAGTATCAGACCAGATGAGCACACCACGATTTTCCAAGCGGAAATTGCAGCCGTTAAAGCGGCTGCGGAATTGATATTAGAGAACAATCTTAGTAATAAGAGAATAGTAATTTGTTCGGACAGCCAAGTAGCTATTAAAGCGCTGGAATCCAAATCTATTACCTCTAAATTGGTATTCAACTGCTGTGCCCTCCTAGGCCAAGTAGCTATTAACAATAATAAATTGTTGATTATTTGGTCCCTGGGATACCGAGACATAGAAGGAACGGAGAAGGCACATGAGTTGGCCAGCAACAGTGTAACAGACACTCACTTGCCAATTTGTCAGCCTGTTAACGGCATTAGCTAGCAGCACACGATAAATCGAGATGGGTTGCGCTGGATATCTGTCTGCATATGAAGCTGTTCTGGGCTAACCCTAACGCAGAATTATCAAGAACTATTTTCAACATGAATAAACCCACGCTTAGGCTATACACAGGTATAGTCACGGGGCATTTACTTTTGCGTAAACATGCCTCGAGGTTAGGATTAACAGCGGAAACCGTTTGTAGGTGCTGGGCAGAGGATGATGAACCAGTAGTGCATCTCCTCTGTTATTGTGCAGCTTTTTATAATAAAAGAATGAAATTCTTTGGTGTTTACTTCACAGAATGCTTAAACGAAATATGCAGGGATAAACCTGCCTAAATTGTTAAATTCGTTAAAGAAGTGGGATGGCACGATTCGTAGGGAACTAGAATAATTCTTGTATCAATAAAATTAATATTTTGTAACTTTTAAATATAAAAAGCAATTTAAGTAAATCAATTTATTGATTATAAATATATTGTAGTTGATTTTTCTACAATCTGTCTGCATATTGGACACAATATTGGATTATTACGTTCAATATAACGTTTTTTTATGTTTTCAAAACAATCAAAGCATAATTTGTAATGATTGCATGGCACCAATAAAATTGATCTTCTGTTTTCGGTACAGATTTCGGATATTAATTGATCTTTAAGCTCGTTTACATGTACATTATTTTGATCACCGTTAACATAATCATCATCATCATCTATATCTATATCATTACTTTTAATTCGGACTTCTTCTGCTGTAGTATTATCATCAGATATTATTAAATTTTTATAACTAGTTAATTGTTGTAAACTATCATTTAATGATATTATATTATTATCAATTTTTTTTACAACTTTTTCGATAAATTCATTACGAAATTTGTTTTTTCGTTGCTGATACAGAAATACTTGACCATTAATAGCTTTTATTAAATCGGATGATTTACTATAATCTTGGTCTAATATTAAATCCAATAATTTAAAAAAATTTCTATTTTTCGCTAATTTTGAAGATAATTTACAATTATAACCCTAATCTGGACTTTTCGTTCTACTACTGAGTTTGTAAACTGTCATATTTTCTGGCCCAATCTATAATTACAAAAATATATATTACAAAAGTTACAAATATCATTCTACGATAAATGTTAATCACTTTTGAAATCCATTGTCGTTCGAAATATGTGATAAATGGTTGGAAAAACCTACAGCATCTTCATGAATTGCGAATTTTGAGCTTAACGCTTTTTCCTTTAAAACTTCAAATGCAGTAATTATACCTGTTGGTTTTAATAATGGTAAAACCAAAATTTTTTGAAAATGTCTTATTGCCTCAGCATTTCTATTTAAATATTTTCTTAAATTTGGAATTTTATTCGCATTACGTCTTACTGCTTGGGTATAATGAAACCAAAATGGTTTCACTCTGACTTCTGGATATACTGTTTTTATTGCTCTTATTAATCCTGATTCAAAATCAGTTTGAACCGATGTTGGTTTTAAATCAAACAAATTTGTTTTAATAAATCCGCGAGCGGGGACACAAGAACGTCGGATCTGCGAGCGCGCCGGAGCGCGGGCTGGTTCACGGGCGCAGGGGGCGTCCTAATTTTTTATTTAAACATATTGAAATTTATAATAAATATTAACAATAATTATATATATAGTAAATATATAATTATTATTATTATAATAATAATAATTATAGTTATTATAATAATAATTATATATTTACATAATCAGAATGAGCAATATGTATAATAATAATCTGTTTAAAAATATTTCCTAATGGTGTAATAGAAAAGGTACCATCCATTAAAAAATTGCATGGTTGAGAATATTCCCAACCGTCTATTATACTACATATTGTTGGTGATATAAATACGGAATAAGCAAAATTATTTTCAATAATTGTATGGTTGTAAAATTTTTCATTATTTTCAAAACGGACATACCAAACTCTTTTAAAATTTAATTTTTTTTAAACATAACATCCATAACATCCTGGAAATTTCGTGAGGATTTTGGGAAAACTTTGTTTTTAATAAAATGTAAATGCCTTCTCATTTTACCAATTCTATTGATGTACTAGTACTATGTTGAAATTTTTTTGCATATTTCATCAAATTCTCTTATATTAATTCCTTTTTAAAGAAACATTTTCACATTTTTCTTTTATTGTATTTATTAATTGCCTGTTTTTTTCGAAATCCCGCAATTATTTCAAATTTTAACAATGAGCTATTATTTTCACCATCAGCCATTTTTACTATTTTATTTTTGTTTATAATTTTTCAAATTTTATAAATATTTTTTAAAATTTCGAATTTCCCATACGTTTTATTATCACTAAAGTTTAATAAAAACTAATAAGAAAGTAAAGTAATAATAAAGTAAAGTCAATACAATATTAAAATTTTTGAAAAGCAGCAAGCAATTACTATATGGATTTATCTCTCAAAATGATAATAAAACTTTATGGCTTTATCACATACTTGAATGAGTGAAATAAATAAACCCACTTTTTAAGATTTTTGTTATTATTTATTAATTTAAAATCGTTATTTTAATTTAAACTATTATTTAAACTATTTAACTTTTAAAATTTAAAAATATTATATTTTATACTTAAACAAATTATAATTATTTTTACTTAATAATTTACTGACTCTTATTATATTTACATGACTTTCAGAAGAACTTCCCGAACCGATGTTCTTCCTTTAAACTTTTACTATCAACTCATATTGTTTTAATCAATTAATTAATTATATACTCATGGCTTTTTCCAAAATATCGCATGCGATATTTGGAAAAACCAATCAGCGATCAAAATTATTTTTATTTAACACATCAACATAAGTAATATTTAATTACTTAAGTTGAGTGACTCTGCGTGTCCCTGAAAGTATCCGTAATCGGACACCGCAGGTAATGTCTTTTGAATTTAAAAAATAATTTTGGTCGCTTAAGCTTAATAATCATATTTTAATTTAATTTAATTAACAAAATTAGGAATTGCATTTTGCAATTTCCGTTGTAAATAAAATAAAAAATATAAAAATAAACAGGGTGACCTGTTTTATTCACAACATCTCCCCTTTTCGAAGAAAGAGTTACAAGACACAAATAATTTTGGGTCTCGTAACTCTTTTCTCCACAGGTTTGTTTATTTACTTTTTACTTAAAAAATCTATGTGAAGAAAAAAAAAAAATTTACGTTTTAAACAAATTTACGTTAAAAAATTATTTCGAATAATAAGTGCCGGTATTACAATTGTTATATAAAAACTCAAAATTTATGAACATATAAAATCTTATAAAAACAAATTTTTCATGCTTAAGGTTAATATATAATTGTAAGAAAAATCCAATTTTGGCAGTTAATTGAATATATATATTTTGTTCTTTATAATTGTTTATCTTAAATGTATCAAATTTCTAAATTCTTTTACTTAACTATAAACTTAGAAACAAAAACAAATCTCTATTATTAATATTCTTTACTTACTTAAAAATTACCCCATTTAATTAATTTACATTTAGTATTTTAAATACTTTCGTTGTAAGAAGTGCATCAGTAAAAATCCTCTTTTTTTTTCTTTTTGTTTTTTTTTTAAAAAATAAACAACAACAAAATAAAAGAATCAAATCAACCAAATGTTTTTTTTTTTATATTTAGTATGGGGGATATAGAGTACCTGTAGATCGGTTTGTATGCGAAAAAATTCTCTTAGAGTCCAGTGACGTCATCGAAAGTTTGGGATTGAATGGAAGAGGATTAGAAGGATTAGGATATTTAAATAAAGTTGGTGGTTTGAGTAAAACTTGAACTTTCTTTGGTTCCAACTGCTCGTTTAGTGGTTCCATGTAAATTTCTTCAGTCGGTTTCTCTATTACTGGTCTCCCAATTTCCTTCCTAGGTTTACTTTCTTTTGCTGTCGTTCTACAAAGTTTGCGTATTATTACGTAGGTAAAATATATTGTACAAAACATTAAAATTCCTCCTATTCCTCCGGTGTGCCAATTCTTTACGTAATTAGCATGTGCTTCCGTTTCCGTACGTTTTTTTTCCTCCTCCCAGTCTTTTTTTAAATCTTTAAACTCTTTTCCCCTTCCCTTAAATTCTTTTGTCAGTTCATCTTTATCGGAAATTTGTACCTCTTTGGTCGTTTCAATGGGTTGCGTCCAATTTAGTAGTGTATTATTTAAATCTCCCAAAAATGCGATATTTGGTGGAACCCACAGTTTAGTCCTAGAAGTGTTGAACTGTCTCTCAAAAATGTGTTTATATGGTAACTCTAAATTTCCAATAATATAAGTGCAATTTTCCTTCAATTTTAGAGTACCTATTCCCCCTAATTCTGTCTTGTACGTACTTGGTTTACAGTAACTAGTCAATTATTGTTCATGTATAAACATATACAGCCAAGTATTGACTGTGTTTAGAGGCATTATATGATTTTTCAATTCTTTTACCAATTGCAGTGTTTAAAGGTGGAATTAACACCTTCCCGGGATTTATTTAGAAAAATTTCTAAAATGCAATTATTTTCCGGTGGTTGTAGTAATTTCGGTTGTTTCTGTTCACAAATTAATAACTCCCCCTGCTCCCCGTCATTAGCCTTTTGGCATGTATTTCTAAACTCTGTTACTGAAAAATTAAGTAATTTCCTAAGTTGTTGCTTGCTAAATAATCCCATTTTAAAGTAATTAAAGCAAAATTGTCAAATTTTACTAAAAAAGGTAGGGGGTAAATCTTAAATACGTTGAATTGTTCCCTTTCGAGCCAAGGTATGGTAATTTTAATTCCCACCTGCCCGTCATTGTACGTTGTGTCTATATGAGTAATTTGGTTTAACATCTGAATTGAGTGTAATAAATGATGTCCGCCTCCCTCTGTAATGTTCTGAACTAAATCAACAAATACCTTAGAGTCTAAAATGGAAGGATGTAGTTTGTGATTTTGTAATGCACTAATAGTATCTCCCTGCTCCTTTACTAAATTTTGTATTTGATTGAAATGTGATTGCGCTATCGCAATTAATTGATCCATTTCTAATTGGTAAGTATTAGCCTTTATCCCTTCCCCAATACATTAGTAGCTATTGTTACTCTTTCTTCTAAACTTGAAACTTTTCTATTTAGGTCTGTCATATTTTCGGTCAAATTTAAAATATTTTTTGACAACAATTCAAAATTAGAAGTTACCACCACGGCCGCATGTTTAGAAAAAATTTCCAAACGTCGTTCACCGGTTTTTTTAAGTATTTCTAATAACGTATAAATATGTGTCGCGTCTTCGTCGTCCATGGTGCCGAAAAGTGATTTGGATACTGTACCGATTACATTAACCAGTCCTCTTTTCTCCCTTCGTGATTTTTCCCTACGCACAAAAAAATGGTTTGTTCTAACTATCTCATCCCGTACGTCGTTTCAGTAACGGTCTAAGTTCGGTAACCACCAATAGCAGTTATCTTCTGCTTGAATGTTGAATTTTGATAACAAGGTACAAGCTTTTTTAAGTAAAGTTTTAATTTTCTCCGTAAATGAATCTAACTCTATAGTAGGAATTAACTTAAATTTTGTAAATACCTGTATACTACTTTTTTAAGTTATTGCTTCACCTTGGTTTTCGAACAATATACCGGACAATTCAATTTTTTGTATCTCAATGGGTTCTGCACCAATCATTCCAATAAAATATACTATCCAGAACAAACGCCACATAATGTCTAAAAAAAAATAAAGAATTTTATTATCCCCCTATTCTAGTGTAAGACAAAACTTAAAGTAATAATTCCCGTTCAGTTATTCCATTTTTTTAACCTATTATTATGAACCCTTCTTCTTTTCCTCCCTATTTTAATTACAGAATTTACCCCTTCCGTATCTATCACCATATACGGACCTAACCAAGGGCTACTCAATTTATGTAACTTGATGGGATTTGACAGAAGCACTTGATGCCCTACATTAAACTCCCCTTTTTCCTTTTGATCGTAATATAATTTTGATTTTTCTTCGTATTAAGTTCCGTCTTGCTGTCTGGTAAACCTTTTGCATACGTGCCTTTAAAGCCAAACAGTAATCATCAAAATTATATAAAGGTTCCGGATTTTTTGTCAAATTGCTGGTACTTTTTGGTATTGGATAGCTTCTCACACACGCAGTTTTTTCCGGGTTTGGTAAAATTCCTTCTGTAGTAATGCGATAACCTAAATACAATACCTCCTTCCTCAGGAAATTGCACTTTTCCGGTTGCAACTTCAAATTATTTTCTCGTAGTCTAGAAAAAACTGCTCTTAATTTTTCATCGTGATTCTTCAAAGTTTTTCCATAGATCACGATGTCATCCAAATACACGAAGCATTTGAATCCTGGTAATGGCCAGCTTTTTTGGGAACCACCAATAGCGGTGAGTTCCAAGGGCTTCTACTTGGTTGTATAATATCCTCATTCAGTAATTTTTTAATTTCGCCATTTATCACCTTTTTGTGATAATCCGGTAGTCAATACTGGCGTCTGTTTATCGGTATTTGATAAGGTAACGTTCGTATTTTATGAGTTATTACATCTGTGTATGTTAGGTGATCTCCCGGAAGATGAAAGATGTCATGACATTCTTCACATATCTTGTCTATTGCTCTTTCCTCTTTCATTGTAAAATCGGATGTTTTCTTTAAAATTTCTTTCAATAGTTGAACTCTATATTCTTCTTCTCCCTCGTTTGAATTAAATGTATCGGGTTGTTCTTTTCCTTCAAATAACCAATCTGCTTATGCTTCTAATGCCGATAGCTCATTTCTGGTCTTAGTGGATTGTCTCAATTCTCGTTTCCCCCTTGGTTTCTTATACCTTTCCTTTTTAACAGGCATCTTGCTTGCTTCCTCCTTCATTGCAATTAACGTGAATTCTTCCAACGGCACCATTTTTAGTTCCCCAATTGCACATCTACACAATTAATATTAACTATACTGACTGTAACACTATTGTTCGTCGATTTTACAATGCTGTTGCTTAAAAATACCCCTTGTTGTAGTTCCTGTGCTTTACACAGATATTCTCCGCGTTTTTGGGTTTTCAATGTAATAAATTTCTCCGTACGAGCTGGTATAACAACCTTAACTTCGCCTGCTATTCTGCTGTCATTATCCAATGCACTTACTCCTACTTTCAACGGTGAATCAATTTCTCTTCCCTTGACAATCTGATTATCTTCTTTACATTTTTCCTCCTCTACCGCCCTTTTAATTGTGCTATTACTATTTTTACAATTCTTCTCCAAAACCTCAACTACATCTAATTCTGAATGTACTCCAACACCCTTACAATCTCAACTTTCCTTTACTACTCCTGAAAATCTCTCCCTATTCTTCTCACCCTCCAATAAACACTTATAACCTACTTTATTTTTTCTACTTAACTCACCTTCACACTCCTTTACTATTAACTGTTTCACCCCAAAAAAAGTATTTCTCCCTGTACATATCTTTTTTAACCTCTCTATTTTAATTCTCCTCAACTCTTTGTGTTTTCTTATAAAATCCTTCCTCTTAATTTGATTCACACCCTTCAATCTCACTCTATTATTCTCTCTTATTGACATTGGAATAAAAAACTCGTACTCATTCTCGGAGGTGACTGGAAACTGTAATTGCTGCTCTGGTCCCATAACATTGCAATGCCGAGATAAAAAATCATTTCCCAGAATTCCATCTCCGGGTAATTTCACGTTACTATCAGTTACTTGGAACTGACAACTAAACCTATTTTTAAGTAAAAACTCTCCTTCACACGTACCTAATGTTGAACTTTGACTGTTTACAGTTTATATATTTATCTTGCTAGCTTCATTTATCATTATACCTTCTTTTAATGTAGAATTATTAATCAAACTAACTTGTGCTCCTGTATCCACTAAAAGTTCTACTTCATCTCCCTTAGCGATATTCAATGGCAATTTAACAATTGGCTTTGGTATAATTGACTGTTCGCCCTCCCCTTCGTGCCGGAATGAATTGGGCTTATTTAATTCATTCCTACTGTGTTTTCCGATTGCTTTAATTTAGTTGCTTCAAAGTTATGACGATAAGGGCATTTAAATAACTCATGTCCCTCTATCCCACACCATACACAATTACTATTCGCATTATCTTCAAGCGAATGCACTGTACCTTGCTTTGTAGCTGGTGCATGAATTTGTTGGCATTGTGTTGAGTCATGCCCCCTCATACCGCAGATTGAACAGATTTTGACATTTATTATATTTTGTTCATTTCTCGATTCCCTACATTCTCTACTTATGTGGCCCAACCTTCCACATTTATAACAATTAATGTTACCATTACGATTTGGCGCATTCTCTCTAAATCCAAAATTTGTCCTGTTGTTATTATAGCTATTATTATTATTATTATTATTATTATTATTATTATTATTATTACGATTAGTATTGTTAATTTGGTTATGGCTATTATTATTATTTCCGCAATTATTAGATCTCCTAAAATTGTTATTATGATTATTATTACTATTATAATTATTATTATTATTATTTATATTTTCGTTATTGTTAAATCTTTTATTATCATTTATATTATTATTCCGTTGTGGATTAGGGGTATTTTGCATTCCTAGTTTTTTCATCAGGTCTGTCAGGAGATTTAAAACCTGATCTCCTGGAACTGTCTGACTATTTACCGCCGAACTAGTATTCGCCAAACCCCCCACACTCAAAGTTTCTCGAATATATTGTTTAGCCGCGCCTATGGCAACCCTTAAATTTTCTGGATTTTTGAACAACAGGTACTGTTTTATCTGTTCTGATCTTAAACCCCCTAAAAATACTCTTTTGGCCGTTAATTCCATTTCGTTAACTAAAGCCCTACTTTCGTTTGGGTACCTTTCATTAACCCTTGGTTTATATGCAGCCAATTTTGCTGCAATTCTTTCACCAAACAATTCCACGGATTCATCTTCAAATTGGTAAATCCCCAACATCTCCGAAGCCAAAGTAGCCATATCTTTGCTTTCCAAAAATCTATTACGTAGAATATCCCTAAATTGTTCAAAATTTTCGTTAGTCAGATTGAGAACATTCATAGGATGGGGTTGTTGATAGGATGTTAACAAAGGATTGTCATTAACTAATCTTAACTCAGGATTAATATTATTAGGGATAACATTTGTAGGCATTTTGAAAGGTTGAGGATTAAATGCAGGTGACGGGTTTGGTGTAGAGTTTATCCTACTCGTAGCTTGAGTTAATCTTGATGTTCCTGGCATCTCTAACTTCCTATTAAGCGTTGTTGTATTTGTTGTAGGAAAATTGCATAATTTTGAACTGGATGATGGCTCCATTATCCTGATCGATTTAGTTTTCCTTTCTTTAGATTTGAACTTCCTACAACTCTTTGTTTTTACTGGTCCTATCTTGTTGTATTTAACCCCTGATCTTACTGTACGAAAACTTCTGGCTGGTTTGGTCGGTTCTTCCTCGTCTTGAAGTTGATGTAAAAAGTCGGCAAAATTATTCCTATCTAAAACCCCTAAATTAAATTTTTCCCCACTCTCACTGTCCTTGTTCGTCGGTAATATACTATTTGTAGTAGAATCCCCCAAATCTGGACTAGTATTTATGAATGAAATGTACCTATTTTTTTGGCAAATTTGTTAAAAGATTGGGCAATCCCTGATGTCGATGGTCTAGATTTATCCTCCGACATTAAAGTAGAAACGAATTCAAATACAAAAATCAAACTTCAAATAAACAAAGTCAAGTGAATAAGAGAGGGGTTAATTATAAGTCAGTAATTAAAAATTAGAAAAACTAAAATAAACCACAAATTTCAATCAAATTCATCGATTTTTATATAAAAAAAATTCTAATTTATTTTTTTTTATAATTGTACCAAAATGAATCAAAATATTAAAAATTTCTTTTTTAATATCCTTCTTTAAAAAAAAATGTTATAAAAAATTCGTAACGATAAAGAGAAAAACAATTTGATTTATTGATTCCTTTATTTATTTTTGTCAAAAAAAAAAATTTGTTATTTCGTATTTTCCAAAAAAAACTAATAATTACGTTATTCGTATCTTAAACAAAATAACTTTATAAGAATATATTGGGTTTTTTTTTGTTTCATTTTCTTTCCCGCTTTTTTTTTTACATAAATATATAATTAAAAATACAAAAACAAATAATTCTGCCTAATCTCTATTATTTTATTAAAATATATTTATTTATTTAAATTTATTAAAAAAAAAGCCACTTCTTAATTTATTTTAATATTTTTAAAAATAATTATTTATTTTGGAAATATTTACTTTTATATTTTATAATTTTAAAAATCAAAAATTCCTTTTCCTTTTATTTTTTTAAATTTGTTTATACAAAAAAAAATTAAACCATTAACAAAAATAAAAAATTTATGTCTTACTTTACTATAATTATTTTTTTTATTATTTCAAAACATACGACTCACCAAAAGTATTTTTTTTTTCAATAAAAAAATGTGCCGCTACTGGCTGCTATACAAATTTCGTATTCTTCAAAAGTATATCTTCGTACAAATCCCTTCTACTGCTACACTGCTGCTCCTTTTTTTGGTCTGCCACTGCTTTCCTCGTTCTCTGTTTTGTATATTTTTTTTTTAACAAAAACAAAAAAAATTATTTTCGTACACAATAATATTTATGTTGTTACAAAACAATTTCTGTGATACACCCATCTCTCGCTTAACGGAAGGGTTCCGTTCCAGAAAAGTTGTCCGTAAATCGAAATTCCGTAAATCGATTTTTTTTTAACATAACAAACATAATGTTGTATACGGTACATATGCGTAAAAATAACGTAATGGGTATACTAAAAGTTATATGAATTTTACATTTTATGAAAAAAGGAAAAATATCCATTAACAAAATAATTTAAAAATTCTATTATGTATGTGTACTTGCTCATTTACTTCAAGACACTAAGATAATTACATAATGTACATAGTTGAATATAAATACAATAAGATAATGCGTACATAAAATTGTTGCTGGGCAATACCTACTATTTGAAATTTAAAATTTTCGCCTTTATTACATATTTTACATATAAAAAATATGTGGACACAAAAAACAAAAATTTATGTGGACTAGAACTAATTTGTGTGCACTTCTATGTTTTATTTTTTTTTTCCGTAAATCGAATTTTTTGTACGTTAAGAGAGACCGTGGAATAATTTTTCTATTCCGTTATAGCGAAATTCCGTATAAAGAGTTTCCGTTAAGCGAGAGATGGGTGTATTTGATATTTTATTATTTTTTTTTAAGAATTTAGGTATGTATGTATTTTAATTACTGAATAAAAAAAACTTAAAGATTTTTCAATTGTATTAAATGTCATTTACCACATAGATTTTATTATTATTTTTTTTTTAGTTAAATGTATAAAAATGTGTTAACTTTAAATATATACATATGTATGTACTATTTATATAGATTTATATTTATTTCTCAAAAAATTAATTTAATTGCAAATTTTTTTTTTTTGCTTAAAAATTTTATCTAAAAACATTAATATTTCATCAGTTATAAATTTAATATAAATGTATATATAGTATGTAATTTTAAATTTGTCCACATTTTCAATATTTAATATTTTTTCTCCAATATATACATATTACAACTATAATTATTTCGCTGTTTATAAATTTTCTTCACTGTATATAAAAAAAATGATGTCTTTACTGTATTTTATTTTATTATAAAATTGTCTTTAAAGTATTTTGAGTTTGTTTATTCTATCACTATTTTCACTAATTCGATTTTAAAAATGTTTTAATTTACAATCTTTCTAAACTTTAAATTATTATTTACACTGTATATTATTTTTTTTTTCACTGTTGTCCATTTACTACGAATTTTGTATGGTTTTTTTTCACTTTTCACAAATTTTAGTTGTTCAAAAATTTTGTATTTTTTATATTTTCAAATTTAACTTTCCCGTTTTACTCGAAAAGTTCGTCCCAAAAGCGTAATTTTGGGTTTGTCCGCAGCGTCATTTGTTGTATAATTATATCGAATTATACAATTGTTCATTTGGTGTATCTTCTATAATTATCTTATTAATTATATAAGATTTACCGTCAATAAAATAAACGCACTTTTAAAGATTTTTGTTATTATTTATTAATTTAAAATCGTTATTTTAATTTAAACTATTATTTAAACTATTTAACTTTTAAAATTTTAAAATATTATATTTTATACTTAAACAAATTATAATTATTTTTACTTAATAATTTACTGACTCTTATTATATTGACATGACTTTCAGAAGAACTTCCCGAACCGATGTTCTTCCTTTAAACTTTTACTATCAACTCTCCTTGTTTTAATCAATTAATTAATTATATATGTACCTATGGCTTTTTCCAAAATATCGCATGCGATATTTGGGAAAACCAATCAGCGATCAAAATTATTTTTATTTAACACATCAGCATAAGTAATATTTAATTACTTAAGTTGAGTGACTCTGCGTGTCCCTGAAAGTATCCGTAATCGGACACCGCAGGTAATGACTTTTGAATTTAAAAAATAATTTTGGTCGCTTAAGCTTAATAATCATATTTTAATTTAATTTAATTAACAAAATTAGGAATTGCATTTTGCAATTTCCGTTGTGAATAAAATAAATAATATAAAAAAAAAAAATTAACAGGGTGACCTGTTTTATTCACAACATATGGCTTAATCGCACTTTCAATTGTGTGATAAAGCCATTATGGTGTTATCACATATGATCTTATAGCACGCCGCCCATTAAAGCATTAATATCGGTGGAAAAATGGAATGATATCTCTGTAAGAGAAGCTAATGGTCTTTTAAGATTGTAGAAGGACGATCAGATTAATTATTTTCTCAATTTATTTTCTAACATTTTTGGAAAAGTATTTTATAATGTTTTGCAGTGTCGTATCTGTACAGGCGGTTATGTTCACGATAAAATTAATAATTTCACCACTTCAATAAATTCAATTCGTAATAATATACATATTGCATATAGAAATGACATAATATACGTATAAAAATGACATAAATCCAGCAAGAAGAATTCGTTCTTCCCACCAGTCTATTGATATTGTTTCAATTGAAATTTGTGATATTATTATTAACTTAATCAAATTAACGTACGCTTTTCTAAATATAAGTTAATTACGGTATTTGAAGTTATTAATCCTAAAAAAATCCTGGATTACAACAACAATTTTACTTCTGAAAGTTTTACCGTTATAGTTAGTTCATTTCTTAATTTAGAACTTTTAAAACGCGTATTAGTAATACATATTGTATTGATTTATTTCAAAAATTAATTTCGGTTTCGGAAATTAATTTTTGAAATAAATCAATATCTGAATTCGATCAGACAATACAACTAGTTGATATAGTTCACTCCTGTAACGAGTGCAGAATCAGAAAGATGTTTTAGCACACATAAAAATATTAAAACTTACAAATCTAGCAAAATTGTGCAAAATCACCTAAATTCATTAGTAGTTTTATGAATTAAAAAAGAGTTTATTCCACAAACTTCAAATTTTAACGAATTAGTCATAAACTTGTTCAAGAGTCAAAAAAATCGCCGCTAAATATTTAAATAAAAATTTTCTTTTTAAAATTATGTACATAAACGTATATATGTACATAAACTACTATTGAGAATAAATTGTTATTTGTTTTTGAATATATATAAATTATTAATGAAATATTATAAGTTTTTGTTTTCTTTGAAACATATTATTAACTTTTCCAGTAATACAGTTAACGCTGTAGAAACAGGCGATCAACACTTTTATTTTGCAATCAGATTTGCCCATCCAGAATTTTGTATCACGAGCCGCCACTGGTTGTCGGGTTTATTTAACTTTTTCTTTATTGTTGGTATGGCAAAGAATGATCCAACACAGTGCGCTAGAACGCTAACGTCGTATATAATCAAATCAATTTGTGGCAATTACAAAGAAATAGTTCGATTATTTCCACTCATTCGTTCTACAGAAGAGGTGAAAAAATTCACATATTTGTTCCGTTATTCAATTTGTACAGTCAATTGCTTTCCGCGTTAGAGTAATAATTACTGATAATAATTGAATAAATCAAAATATATATAAATTATTTAGTCCCGATAACCATTTTCTTCCTGATTTTTTGGAAAAAATCCTGATTCTCTGGAAAGTAGCAGTTATAAACCATTGGATACGGTTCATTTATTTAAAAATATTAGAAATAATAGGTTAAATCTCGGTACTTTACAAAAACCATTTTCCAAATTTTGAAACTTTTGTAATTCAAAATGCTCCTTTTAATAATTTCCAAAATTTATCAGTCAGAAAAGCATTTCCTTATAAAAAAATTTTACAAATTGAATCACAAAACAATATTTCGGTAAAACTTTGAGAGTAGTGATGGGATAATATCGATAGGACTATCGATACTATCGATAGTTAACAAATATCGAAAATATCGATATAAAAAAAAAATATCGATACCCTAAATTAAAAAGAATTATATGGCATCAAAATCACAGTAAGCGTTGTTATTGGATATACAATTTAGTTTGGTGATTTCCCAAAAATTTAAAATTTACTGTTTAAGTGTAGTGTATATTTTATTTTGAGTACATATTTCAAATTATTTATTTGATAAAAAAATAATTGGTAGATACCACTAAATTAGGTAAACAAAAATATTATAAAAACATATTTAATTGGTTACCAATAACTTATTATTTTTTATTTTGAAAAATATTTTTTAAATTACCCTAGGTTTAAGAATGGCAACAACATCATTACTTGGTAAATCTAAAGTATGGTTTTTTTTTTACAAAAAGTGCTGGTGGAAAACCTATAGCTAAATGCAACATTTGCAATAAAGAATGCAAAACTAGTGGTAATACTAGTAATCTTATAGATCACATGCGAAGGTTGCACAGATCTGAGTGGGACAAAGCAATTCAAAATGAGCCTTCAACATCGTCTGGTCAAAGACCATTGCAATTATATTTTGCATCTAAAGAATCATATGATGTGAACAGTCCTAGAAATAAATTACTTTTACATAAATTAATGGGTTTTATAACTAAAGATTTTCAACCTTTCAGTATTGTAGAAGCTACTGGGTTTAAAGAATTTGTAGCTGAATTGGACAGCAAATTTGTACTGCCATCTCGTAGACATATAAGTGATGTTATGTTACCAAATCTATATGAAAACGCACGAAAAAAATTGAAGGATATGTTAAAAAATGTAGAATTATGTTCCTTAACTACCGACACCTGGACGTCATCCATTACAGAAGGATATATTACTGTAACATGTCATTTTATAGATTGCAAAAAATTAATGTCAGCAGTTATATCAACTAAAAAGATTGAAGGTAGTCACACAGCTGACCATTTAAAAAATATATTATCTGAAATTATGATAGATTGGGAAATTTCGGACAAAGTTCAACTATTGTCACAGATAATGCTGCAAATATTGTTGCAGCTATCAATTTATTAAAAATAAAACACATGCCGTGCTTCGCACATACTTTGAATTTGGTTGCAAAAGATGCTTTATCAAAAAACGGTGAATTGAAACGTTTGATAAAAAGAATAAAAGATATAATAACTTTTTTCAAATCTAGTACAATCGCTAGTGACAAGTTACGAAATTTACAACAAGAAAGAAATATGACGGAATTTAGACTTATACAATCAGTGAGCACCAGATGGAATAGCGAAGTGGCAATGATAAGAAGATTTTTAAAATTAAGAGAAATTATAACAATTATAATAATATCATTAAAGAATGGACCACCTGCCACTATTGTTATTACATCAAATGAAGCCGATATTTTATCGGAAATAATTGATATACTGGAGCCTTTCGAAAATGCAACAACAGAAATTTCTGGAGATCAGTATGTCACTATCTCTTTGGTAATTCCATTAATTCACGGTATTATTTTAAAGCTCGACCATTTAAATTCTACCATTATGACAGATGTTGGAAAACAAATTTTAATAGAATTGAAAGAATCAATTGTAAAAAGATTATTTCCTTATGAAAAAAGAACAACCGCAATGGTGGCAACTCTAGTTGACCCTCGCTTTAAGAAAAGTGCATTTAGAGTTGTGGAAAATGCTGATAATGCTCAAAAAATTTTAACAAGCGAAGTATCTTCATATATTGCAACTCAACCTGATGACCCAGTGGAATATCACACTGATTCAGATGACGAGCCATTAGAAAAGAGGAATCGGATAAATTCTGTAGCTGGAGGTCATGGATTATTGTCCTTTATGCAAGAAAAAAGAGCACCTATCTTCCGAACTTCTACTTCTGATGCAATTATAACCATACGGCAATACGTTGAGAGGCCTGTAAATAATCAATTATCTGATCCGATTTCTTTCTGGGTAGAAAATAAAAATCAATTTCCTGCCCTCTCAAGCATTGGTTTAAAATATCTAATAGTCCCTGCTACTTCAGTACCTTCTGAGAGGAGTTTTTCAGCAGCGGGGGAAATTTTAAATGATAAACGTAGCCGCCTTAAACCATACAAGGTGGACATGTTAGTGTTTTTGCAAAAAAATCAATCATTTTTAAATGAATGATTTTTTTTTTTTTTAATATTTAATGAATTTATTATGTTTTGGTTATTTTTATTTCTTATTTTTTATAAATAAAATGAAAGTTCTTTTTTTGTTGTATTTTTTGTTCAATTTTCAAATATAATACGATCGATATTAATATCGATAATATCGATAGTTAAACACAAACAATCGATAACTATCGATTGTTGGCATTATCGATATTATCCCATCACTATTTGAGAGACAAAACGTGACCTTAATTGATAACATATTCCATTCTATTATAGCAGCCAATAATATCATTGAAACTGCGGAATTTTGCGAAATAATATGGAAAGGTTATGGCATTGTTAATACGAAAAAATACTTAAAGATATTAAACAAAAAAAAATAGTAGAGTAGTTAAATTTGATTCGGAAATCACCATTCAGTTTTTACAAAATTTTATTATATGGGTAGAAATTTGGAATAACAGTATTATTGAAAAATTGTAACTTCAAAATAAATAAAATACTTGTCATTTAGTTTTATAAAATATATATTTATATATTTTTTATTTTTAATGTCACGAGCACTATTTTTATTTACTATTTATTTTAGCATTATTTTTAATGATTTTATGACTTATTATGTACCAATAGCTTATGTCAGTTGTACCTTAAATAAGGTCGAAGGAAATTACTCAACCATTGAAAAGGAAGCTCTAGCAGTAGTTTGGGCAACTGCATATTTTCGCCATATCTCTACGGTAGAGAATTTACAGTTGTACGCTTATTGTGTTCTCCACAAAACGGGTCACTTCAATTGCACTCTTGATTACATTCGCCATATATTTCGCAGACAAATCATGAACATCGAAAAAACTCAAAAATCTTTCCACTGGTAATGTACGAGGGTAGATTGATTTTTCCTGATAAACTTAGTGCGCAATTGATATATATATGAACACTCAAAATATTTTATTTAAAAACGAAGCTAGCTATGAAAATTTTTCATAATGTACGTAAAAGATTTATGTATGCATGTGTAAACAAAACATAAATAAATAGTCTATTGGCTATTTATTAATGTTTTGTTTATGTTATTTACATGTGGATTTTTTAATTTCAATAAAATACGAGGAAATAGTATTTTCAGCAATTTTCCATAATTTTTCAGGATAATTCTTACTTTTTTTATGCGCTTTTTGATACATTGTAAATTGTAAGTCATTATTTAGGTTTTATGCGGAACGTATCTATCATTTTGTATATAAATATATGTTTTTTTTGTGCGATTTTTGATGTGCGAATTTCCATGGAACGCATGTACCGCATAAAAAGAAAATCTAGTGCAGGGGTTCTCAAACTTTTTAATTTTTGTACCAGCTCGTAAAAATTTGAAAGTTTGGCGTACCACAAAAAAAAATTACATCAACCATGTGAAAAATAAAAGATTTGTAATATACATTTTTACTGAACTAAAACTTTTTTAGTTCATTTATTAAAAATTTAAAATAATATTTGGCACATTTCATATTTTTGAATAATATTAAAGTAGGAAGAATTCATTTTATTATTGTTTTTAAAAATAATTGTTACAACTTACTATAACTCAATGAGAAAGATGAATTTGTTTATTTGAAATAATTTTTTGAATATTAGGATCAATTTTAGTTAATTTTAATCGCAAGTTAGGTTCAAGATTAAGTCGTGTTCTATATTTATTTTTTATGCTGAGCATAAGTTCATTTAATTTCCCGAAAATATCTGCTAAATATGCTAATCTTTCTAACCATAATTCTTCCAAAAAACAATCAGACAAACTAAATTTAGAATTGGTAAGAAAAATGTGAACTTCCTGTCGCAACTCAAACAGTCGAACTAAAACCTTGCCTCTTGACAACCATCGGACTTCACTATGTAAAAGAAGCTTATTATGTTCACTGCCCATTTCATTGCATAGAATCGTGAACATTCGTGAATTAAGTGCTCGAGTTTTAATAAAATTTATTATTTTTACCGATTGTTCCAATACAGTTTTTAATTCGCTGGGTATTTCCTTGGCAGCTAATGCTTTACGGTGTATACTACAATGCGTAAATTCAGCATGAGGTGCAACTTCTCTAATTTTGGTTATTACTCCACTATGTTTTCCCGTCATTGCACGAGCACCATCAGAACAAATGCCAACACAGTTTTGCCAGTTTATTTGATTTATTGTTACAAATTCTTGAATTTTATTAAATAATTCACTCGCTGTTGTATGACTGCTAAGTGGCTCACAAAATAGAAACTCTTCCTGTATCGATTGTTCTGCTTCATAACCGACATAAGCCATCAATTGAGCAAACTTAGTTATATCCGTACTTTCATCTATTTGCAATGAAAAATAAGTGCTTTGTTTTATCTTTTTAATAAGTTCTTCTTTCACATCATTTGCCATTTCATCTATACGCCTAGAAACAGTATCATTGGATAAAGACACAGTATCAAGTTTTGTAGCAGCTGCAGGTCCAAGAATAGATGCAACGATGTCTTTAACACAAACGATGTCTGTAACAAATAACAAATAACACAAATAGGCTTGGGCTTTTCATCATTAGTACATGTAAATCCGAATGATAAATAACTTTCATCATATTTTCTATTAATATTTTGTTTTGTAGTATTTTGAGTATCTCCAACATCAATATTTCTATTCTTCTTATGCGTTAATTCCACTGATTCGCTTTCAGTTATCGGTTCTTTTGAATTACTTAATTTTAACCACTTCTTCATTTTACTTATTAGTGATGTATATTTCTAATTAAATTCTAAATTAATATATTGTGTATCATGGATAATTTTAAATAACTTACCACCAACAGGTACAATATTTACCAACAAGTACAATATCAGGTACAATTTTGTTTAAATAATTTATCAACAGGTACAACACAGATACAATATTTTTTTAAATAGTTTACCAACAGGTACAACACAGATACAATATTTTTTTAAATAGTTTACCAACAAGTACAACACAGACACAATATTTTTTTAAATAAAGGTACAATAACATTAGTTAATAATATGTAATTAAATTAATGAAGAAAAGCTGATTAAAATAAAATAACTTTAATAATACTAGAAACACTTTGAATATATACATTAAAATAATTGATTCAATTATAATCATAAAATAGACAGCAAACAGCTGGTCTCCGTTTTCAAATTTTCAATGCCCGTTTTCAAATTTATTGCTATGTTTGCTAATTGCTACCAGATGTCAATGCGCTTGTAAAACGTTATTACCAACCGAATTCAATTGAGTGAGCCTCTCCTATTTCTAATTTAGCAGAGGCTCGCACTATATTCCATATAGCAGAAGCTCTTCTCTATGAATTGCTTAAATAATTGAACATATTTTTAGGGGTTGGTTAAAAATTTTAAAATATTACTTCTTAAAAAAATATTAGATTTAGGTAAAAATATAATTATTATTCATTTTCGATTTTTGTTCAGATTTCTTTTCTATTATGAATAGAAACAGTTACTATTTTTCTATATATTTGCGTACCACCTGGAAAAGTGAAGTGTACCATTTGTGGTATGCGTACCACACTTTGAGAACCACTGATCTAGTGTATACGATAAGAATACATATACGTATTTTAGATATTGACGTAGGAGATAAAGTATTATTACTTGATATGAATAGGGTAAATAAAAAATGAACGTCTTATTAATTTTTTATGTTAATCTTTTAAAAATATTTACTGACTAAAACAATTAAAAATTTATTTTCATTGCTTAAGTTTATAAAAAAATAAACGTTTTGTTAATAACTAAAATGGCTCATATCATAACAATCTTTTAAAAATATTTTCTGACTAACATAAATAACATTTTAATTTTATTGCTTAAGTTTATATAAAGATATTAGAATTTCTATCATTCAGTATTCAGTATAATACAAGTACAAACGAAAAACTTATACAATATAGTAAAAGTCTAAGAGACGTAGAATCTGAAATTCAATATCAGGATAATAAATTAAAAGACAAAACTCATAAAACAAATTTTGTAAAGAAAATAATTACTATAACTTCAAGGTCATTTTTTTTATTACTTATTGCACATAAGTACTCTTATCTAACTTATTGCACATAAGTACTCTTATCTTATTGCAGATAAGTTCTCTTATCTAAAAAAAATTTATTCCAAACAAAAAAACGAGAAAGCTATAATTGAATATCCACAGCTCATAAAATAATAATATAAAAAAAAGGTTTTATTTTTAATTATATTAAATTTCCAAAAAAAAAAAAATATTATGGATTGAATAACAAAATTTTTTTCATCTTATCAAAAATGTATATATAAGTGCCTATGATAGATACAAACAATATTAATATAATAATTTCTCAATAATTATATTAACATATATTTATACTTAACATATTTTTATGTAGTAATATACAATTCGGGTATGGTATATTAATAATAATTTCTCAATAATCCTTCCAGATTTGGGCTCCATCTTTCTTTAATCCGTGTTGTCATAGAAGTGTAAAATGTATGTGCTAAAATACTTGCTAGAGCTTGTTCCTTTAATTTAGTCAACATAAATTCAAAAATTTTAGTTCCTTGTATTACCTATAGTTGAAATTACTTTGAGTAATTACTTTAATACATTCAGAAATTAATTTGAGTTCATGAATCGCAGGGAAAGTGATAAATCTTGTAAAACTACTTTAATAACATCATACATTTCCGTGAATCTTTTTAATATAAGCATAGAATTTTATCTAGTGATGGTATCTATTGTTATATTCAGCTCTTTGCCCATTTTAACCCTTTAGGCTTTCCGTAATACAACGTTTTAGACGGGAGACTTCATTGTGTTAAAAGAATTGCATTTTCTACCTGCTGCCAGGTATTAAGAAAGACTAGCATGGGTACATGCGCCTAACTGTATAGAGACTGACTGTACTGTGTCACTCGGTGACAACCGAGTGGTATAACTAGTAATATCACACTTCCAGGAGGCCGCACGTGGAGGTGGTAATAGTAGGAATAAATACTAATAATTACACTCAAAAAAATACTTATCTATTGTAAAGAAAAATAGCGCATGTTTCAAAGAAAATTGGGAATGATTTAGCTCCATAGAAATCTTTCCTTAATTTTAAAACAATTTTTTATTCAAAACATGAAAATAAATTAAGCTATATATTGAAGAATAATTACTTGAAAGAAGAAAATATTTCTTTCATACAGCGTTAAGTTTTAAAGGGTATGGTTTAAATATTAAGATATTTGTTTTTATTTTGAAATCAATATGCATCTAGATCAGAGAATATTTTCTTTAATTTTAAGTTATGATATCATAGAAAGGTGTAATCTTTACTTACGAACAAATTTTTTCTTCTTTGTTTTGAAGGCAGGTTTTGAATGAAACAAAAAATCTTTTCTTCAGTATTAAGAAGCTTTCCTTTGATTGTAGAAAAAAAATCTTCTTAAGTAAGTTATGTATCTTTGTTTCTAAGAATATTTTTCTATATTCAAAAGACGTGGTGTAGTTATTTTATAGGTATGTAGGTAATGAAAAACTGGGTTTTCTTTAAAAGAATTTTTTTTTTAATAAAAACAATAAAAAAAATTTTTTAAACATTTCAAATTTAATTGTAATCTTAAATTTATTTTATAAAATATTATCAATGGATTTGACAATATTTTCAAATTTATAAAAAATATCGGCAAAATAAACAAAATATTCTTTGAGCTCAAATATATCATTTCCTATTGCACATATAATTGGTTGAATAGTACCTTTATCGCTGTAATAGTTATCAACCATTAACTTTAATTTTGAGTGTAGTTCACTGTGTGTACAAGTCACTAATATCTAAAAATAATAAAATATCATTAAAAACAAGTATTTTTAATAGTTAAAATAAATTACCGAATCCAAAATCTTCACTTTTAAATCTTTTTAAAATTTCAATGCTACTGAAATCTTTGATGCGCTCCTGCATTAAGGTTAAAATAGCTCCACAGAAACCTTCCCAATTTTGTACAAGTAAATTTTCTTTTTCTGGATATATTTTTTTGAAATCAAGTTCCACCTTTAATATATTACAAATATAAGTATAATATTTGGATATTTTATACATAACCAATCAAAAATATCGATATTACTCACCAAAGAATAACCAAAACGTTGTTTAAACAGGGGCCAATCTTCTAGTATTTGGTTCAAATCCGATGCTTTTTTTAAACCTTTATGCCTTATTTGGAAAGTGGATTCCCATTTGGTTTTTACTTCTTCGAATGGTTCTATATTATATTTTAACCAATTTTGATCCTTACTTTCACTGCTGCTATCTGAAAATAGTTAATATACATTTTTATTTTAATGTTTAATTTGTTATTTCGAAAATTAACTATGAAAATATTAAAATTGGAGGATTATATTTATATACCCGGTAAAAAATCCTCTTTCGGTTCTATTACTACGATGTCACAATTCTTGGTTTTGCTATTTAAAATACCGTCCGATTTGAGTTTAAATATGGTGCTGTGGTATTTTGAATAAAGGCTTCCGCCAGGTTTTTTACCTTTGATATATATTTAATAAGTTTCCTGAAAAAAAAACCTGAAACTATTTCAAAATTAATTTCAATAATAATTCTTACCTTTACTTCTGTGGTAAAATAATCAACTATTTTATCTGCTAATTTTTTAAAAGTTTTTGGTCCCGGTGTTGAATTATTACTGATTAAATATTCAGTAATAGTGTTGGCAAGCTGTTTCCTATATTTTAGGTTTAAATTTTTATTGTCTTCGTAATATTTTAAAAGTTGTTTTCCTTTCACTGATCTGTTTAAAATTGCTTGAATGGGCTAAAATCCTGTACATATTGTAAACAGTATATTATTATATAACCTAAATAAGCCACACTACCTCATTTAAATTGTCCACGGCTTCATTAAAACTGGACGTAATGGATAAAGTAGATCCTAAACTCGGAGTACCTGATAATGATTTTTCCAAAATATTTATTCCCTCAAATTATTTAAAAACGTAAATAGTAATAAGAAACAGATTATTTTAATGAAAGTAAAATATTATTACTTGATTTTTTTGCCAATTTCCAAGATTATATCAAAAATTACACGAAGCCTAAAGAGAGATTTTGGAATTATTTCGTTCAAATGGCTAGGCTTCAAATATATTAAGCTTTCTGTTGTAAAACCGTGTTCTAAAATCATAGAACAATTTTATATACATATATATTGCTTTAAATTAAAATAAAATAGATAATTTAATTTAAATACATAAAACTTATTCTTGTTATTTTTCTGTAATATGTACAAATGTATGTATATTTCAGACAAAAACGTGAAATAAAAGAATAACTTATCATGCAATCAAATTAAATTTGATTTAATCTATTTTATAAATTATGAAAAAATAATAAATTTTATGTATAAAATAATTATAAGGAATTGTAAATTATTGGTAAATTAATTAAAATATTGATACTCACCTTTTAATAAACTGTAAAATATTTCACTATTTAAATCTTTTAATATTTCTAATAAATCTGTATCTACAGGTGAATTTAATATTTCTCAACTAGGGCTTCCAATTACTCGACAAATTCAATAACCGAGTACTCGTTTAATTTTCAGGAAAAAATAATCGAGTACTCGAGTAACTCGATTAAATATAATAAAACATAATTTTAATTTAAAAAACTAAAAAACAAATTTTATTTCTAACATGAAATTAAACTTTAACATTAAATTCATTATATTACAAATTTGCAAAAACAATTTTAATTTTATTACAAATTCAAATTACAATACAAAATAATAATTAAATAAGAGTAATTCATTTTATTGCAAATTATATCAATATCACTTCTTCGATTTTATTACAAAATAATAATTAAATAAGAGTAATTCATTTTATTGCAAATTATATCAATATCACTTCTTCGATTTTATTACAATAAAAAAATTTAATAATTAAGTGATTACAAAACATTCAATATGAACTTTATATTTTTTTATTTATGAAGTAGTATTTTAGAAATACGAGCGAATTCAATGATTTAAAACTTAAACTGCATCTAATTTTAGTTACAAAATTTCCAGTAATAGAAAAAACTCTTTCCGTTGCAGTTGATGTAGGTTTTATTGTAATTAGTGATTGGAATAACATTTCCAAATTTTTAGTTAGCTTACCTGTCCCTTCAAAAAATTTGAAATCTTTTTTCAAATCATTTATTGGATCAACTGACGTGGTATTAGAAATTAAAGTTGAAATTGTCTTTTTCAATTGGATATTCAAATCATTAGATTCTATTATTATATCAGGCTCGAGGTCGTCTATTTCAATTGCACTTTTATATGAATTGGGAAAAAGTCTTTTCATTATTTTTTCTGCATAAGCATATGTTGCAGCTTTAGAAGAATATTCAAGATCTTTAGTGCTGCTGCTGCGAGGAAATTTATTACTTTGTAGGTAAAGCAGTAAAGTTATAAGTGGAATATTTCTTCTTTCTATAATACGCCTTTGCAATGCTGTTATCAAATCCATACTTAGATCGGAATTAATTTAATTTAATTTTGTAAATAAAAATTTGAAAACGCCCTCGCATGTTAATAAATTTGCTTCTTCCTTGCTGAGTTCCTTAACAGCAATTTCTGTAGGCTTTAAGACTTTTAATATATTTTCTAATATTGCTTCATTTCTCTCGTCATACATACTAGAACTACTAAAATCATGTAACGCCTTTTTAATACACTCTTTCAATTTTAAAAATCGTTCTATCATTGGCACCAGCGAATTCCATCTTGTTTTACAATCTAGTATTAAATTCAATTTTTTCTTTTCTTGTAGTAATACATAATCTTGTAATATTGAATTTTTTACTGATGAACTTTTAAATTTTTTGACAATAGCTTTAGTTTGTGATAAAACTTTTCCGATATTTGGTTTTGCAGTTACAATAACAGAGGAATTTCTACCATTTGTTTCATTTTCAAAACATATGTTTCCGTCGAAATCTTCACAATCAGAACTCTCTCCTGCACATGAAAATGAACTATCACTATCGTCGTTTTCATTTGCTGTAACAACATTTTTTGCATAGAAAACATCTAACACTGCCAAATGTATGCAATGATTAAAACACAGTTGGTTTTCTGCTTCAAGTTCCCTGCCATATTTTTGCATTACTGCTGCTCCATCATGGGTGGAAGCAACTATATCATCGGAAATAGTCAATCCAAAATCTTTTAGTTTCTCCTCTACCAATTTTTCCGTTTTTATTGAATCGCAAGAACCTTCAATTTTCATCAAACCTAGGACATATGGTTTTTTTTCGCTGTGAACTGTTACATTAAGATACCTTCTCATATTTCTATCTGTCCATTCGTCAACGGTCATACTAAATTTTTTTTCTTCTTTCTTACATTTTAAAAAATATTCAGACAATTCGTTTTTTTTTTTAAGATAAAATGAGTAAATATTATTCATAATGGTACTTCCGCTTTTGGGCATTGTGTATCCACGACTTTGTACAAATCCTTTTATTGCTGCTGAAGTTTTCATTGCATAAATTGAAAAACCATCTTCAGCAGCACATTTTGCTAATATTTCTTCCAGAGAGTCACGTTCAATATATTTTAAAATAGAATTTTCATTAGATTTCATTTTCTTTACCGAAGGTTCTTGCTCTTCAACCTCATCATACTTGCTATTTTTCTCTAAAATTATTTCATGTACCTTTAAATGGTTAATCATTCCGGTTGTTGTAGAACCTTTGCAACTGATATAATTTCCACATTTTAAACACTTAGCAGAATTATTACTTCCATTCTTCTCATAAAAGTTCCAAACAGCTGATTTTTTGGATAACATTTTAAAGGGTAACTAAAAATATTAAAATATTTCTTACATTCACCATAAAACCATATTAAATTAAACTTACTATTGAATATGAATCCAAATGCTTTAAATTTAGAAAGTAGTATTTATAAAATAAAATAAAGCAAAAGCTTAAAAAATTCAGCACTATTTAGAAGAAAAAAAAAACTGATTATGATGAACGTCAAATTTGAAAAAATATATTTACGTCAAGTCAAGTTTGAAAGATAATGACTAGAGAAAGATAATTGGCTAAGAAAAACATAAAAGTACTTCACGAAGAGAAGATATTCAGCAAGAAACTTTTTGTTTTATATCCAGGAGAGCACAAATTTTGAAAATAAATATAACCGATTAATCGAATAAATTAACCGAGTTTCGAATAGTTGCAAAATATGGAAATTACTCGGTTACTCGATTGTCGAGTAACCGAGTTTGGAAGCCCTATTCTCAACACTACCGGTATTGTTCATTACGGTAAAAATAGGAATATTTATAATATTTGCACTGCACTGTGCAAAGTTTCCACTTAAATTTGGTACTGAAAAATTAAGTAAGTTATTTTCACTATTTTCTTTATCACTGCTATAAAAATTTTCACTGTTTTCAGTAACTATTTCCGAATTTAAAACATTTATATTATTTTCTTTATTTTCAATAATAAGAAACTCATTAATTGCATTTTCCATTATAATTATATGTAACGATTTATATATAACACGATTTACATAGCTGCGCAACTGATTGAAAATGTTACTGACAGATTAAAACTTGAAAATAATTTCCTACGCAATATAATTTTCCAACGCTGGGTAAAAAAAATTTCCGATACTTTTGAAATTACACTTTAAATATTTATTTTTACAAATCAAAGAAACTTTTCTTTGATTTACAGAAAAAACAAATGCATGTATATATGAAACGAAGAAATTTTTCTTCCTAACAGAGAAATACATATTTCATTTTCGTTAATATTATATTTAAATAATAAAGAAAATGTTTTTTTTGATACATAAAAAGCCATAGTTAAAACGTATATATAGTGGGTTAAGAACAAAAAAAAAACTAACTAAAATTTTGTTAAACAATTATTTGAAATATAGAAAACAGTAGCTTTGAATTGAAAATGAAGTTTATTTCAGTGCTTTTGGAACGAAGAAATAATTCTTTATATCATAGTAAATTCCAAATATTGTAGAAAAATGTATATGATTAGAGGAGGGATACTTAACTTCGAAATAAAGGAAACATTTATTTGATATAAAATCTATTATTTTTTGAAATGTGAATAATTTCACTATACATATAAAAAAAAACTGTAAAGCAACAAGAATTTTCACTTAAGGAAATATTTTATATGAAAAATCCTAAGCTTTACGAAAAAATTACAGTAAATCTTTTATGCGGTTATCCCTACATGTAAATTTTCAGTATTTTGCATGTTGCTTCAAAAAAAATTGATTATTGCTTTGTGTTTTTTTTTAATATAAAAACTAAAATTTATCTAACAAAAAGATTAAATCGGGTATTACCCAAAAAATAAATTCCAAAAATATTGAGATGAGTGAAAAGTGAGCAAACTACGTTTCTAATATATTAATATATTATATACACACATTTGTATATCACGCATATTACACAACACATCCTATAGTACTGAATGGTTTCTCTTATTGGAAAATACTGAACGTAGAAGGTTGAAGAAATTTAGAAATATTTATATAAATTATTTGAAAAATATTAATTCATTTTCCATCAGTTCTCTCATAACCAAAGATAAAATCATATACATACATATTTGTTTAGCTTGGCGTAAGAATTGATTTCAATACATATAGGTACATAAATAATACTCAGAACTTGTGTATTATCTTATGTTTGTTTTCGCATGCAAAAGTATTTTGTGACTCAGAGCTTCTTCATACTATAAACTATAATACTATAAATTTGGTGGTAGTTAATTAACTTCAGGCCAGGTTTTAATGATCAAAAAATGTCGTTTATACGAGAAAGACATAGTATACATATTATAATTTTACATTAGAAAAAAAATGTATTATTGCCGTCGGGAAATTTAATGTATTTGGTAGGAAAAAATATCATTTTAGGAAAATATATTATATGTCGAAAATCATATGGAAAATTTTCAAATGTCGCACTATAAATGCATATCATAAATTAAAATGACATTACTGTTGATAAAATTACAAACTAGCGTTTTAAAATTACGGTTTAAAAAATTATCTGCTAAAATTAGCAAAATTTCCCTTTGAAAAAAATTACCGACGATAAATAATAATTTTCTGCTGTTTTCTGATATATTAAAATTACCATAAGAATATGTAAGAATATAACTATTTCTTTCTCGGTTCGCGACATAAACGACATCTTTTGAAAATTAAAACCCGGCCTAATGCTCAACCATATAGGAGGCATATGCTAGCAAACAGTATGTGTCGTACGATTATATATAATCGTATCTTTAAACCATATATACATATGGCTCCTTTCATTAAATTTGCCCTCCTATTTTGTTATAATTTTGATTTCCAATTTTCTGTAACTAACTACGTGATTTTCATAGTTCCGTACAGACATTTCACACATATCAAATTTTTTTTTATTTTTGATAAGTTGAAATCGACAAGTATGCACGAACAAGTATGCACGAAGAATTTTATTAATAGTTCTACGTTTCTTTTCTATTTACAAGAATTTAATATGTCAATAAAAAACATGAAGTTTCGTATCATTGGGCATTAACGTATGTAATGTTTGACAGTGCATTAAAATATGTAATGTTTGTCATTTTGTATAGCCATGCATATCACGATTATGATTTGGCCTTTAATTTTGTAAAAGAAATCTTAAACGATTTAAAACGATTTGTATAAACTATTCGTTTACGATGTTTTGTATGACAATATTGATCGTTTTTGATTCGAAAACCAAACCATTTGTTTATAATTAGAAAAATATCAAATAAATAAAAATACAGAAATAATAATTTCTTATGTGTATGTAGTTAAGAGACGCCATAAGTACAATTAAAATTAACTATTTCCCCAGAAAATTACAATCTTGTTTCAGATAAAGCTGTTTATAGTATACTAATTGATTCCCGAAATGATGAAAATTTTATTTCTCGAGATTCGGGATTTCCCGAAAAGAATTCTTGAAATATCGGAACAATTAAATAAAACCGTGTGGATGATCTGCAGATGACGGTGAAGCCCTGATGTTGATGATAATTTGCATTTAATGATTTTGTTACATTTGAAACATGTCGCTTCGTCTTCAAATCGTTTCCACACTTGGTTGTATTCATTTTGTGAACTCACGATTTTTAATCTCGAAAATTTAACCTTTATTAAGTTGTTCTTAAAAATCATTTACTTTAACCAGAAACTAATGATCTTATTATATATGATTATAATTTTTGTCGCTTAATTTATAATTAATTATCTCACTTAATTAATAATTAAATCAGAAATTTGAAGTGATAAAATATGAATTGAAATTAGCTGCAGATGTTATACGTAATGTGTCGTTCATTGTCTAGTAAGAAAACACTCATCGTATATCTATTTATAGAACTAAAATCGCACGTATCAGTAAAGCTGTTTATACTAATTTTGTATCAGTAAAGCTGTTTATACTAATTTATTTTAATTAATATTTGAAAAAAAAAAACTTATAAAAAAACGTGAATTCTCGAGCAATTTTGAAAAATTCTCGCGATTCAGGATTTCCCGAAATGTTAAAAATATCAATTCTCGAGATTCGGGATGGAAAATCTCGAAATTTCGGGAGAATTCCTGTCGGGAAATTTCCGCAACCCACTCTAAGCACAATAAAAATAAAATATATAAATATGAAATTACTCTGCATATTTTTTAAAGCATGGTTGAATTTAAATAAATCAGTGCTTTACAAACTTGTTTGATCCCAAAACTTTTCAAGAAAGTTACAAGGCTCTCAAAAAAAAACTAATACCAATAAGAAAGTAACTTCTTTAAGAATTTTGAAAGTATAACACAACACTAAATAGAGATATAAAATTATTTTTCAAAATTCTTTAAAATTGTACTGCTAAATACCTAACTTTACTGCACATTAAATTTTTAAAAAAACGCAACGCCGAATGTATAAAAAATTACATTTAAAAATATAAATTCTCTAAAATTGTCTTGCTAAGTAACTAAGCCAATTAAAAATTAAATTTACAAAAAATTAATGTATTTTTTAAAAATTATATAACTTCCTAAGGGACCGCAATGGTTTCAGGACCACTGGTTTAAATGAACATGCTAAATCTTTTGGCTGAAAGAGTGAAAAAACCCGTTTAGTTATAGGAAGTTTGTATCAAATATTTGACTTTCCGAAAAATATTAACATTATAGAAAAACATTATAGAATAACAATTATAAAATGGATTTTAGTAAAGAAGAATTAATTGCTATAAAAGAGGTAAAAAATTATATTTTAATTTTATAAAAAAAAAAATTTGTAATATCAGATTGAGATGTTTGCATTAAATTTTAAAATCATGTTAACATAATATTTGTTTCCCAAAATTGTACTGAATAAATTTGACAACTCGCTCTACGCAATTATGTAGCAAAAATTCATAATGAAGGTTATTCATAATTCAATTGAATTAACCACTTCACAATATAAAAAAACAAAAAAAAAACTTAAAACATTTTTTAATTTAAGAAAATTTGATGGTAACTCTTTATATGGATAATATATGGATAATATAAAGAGTTACCATAAAATTCGGATAGTAGACGTAATTCGGATAGGCGACGTAAAAAAAATAGGGAAAGAATTGATTATTGCTCTCTCTATAATACCTATGCAATAAAACAAATGCGTATCATTTTCTATGTTTGTGTGTTGAAACTACTCATATTTCTGTGTTGAAACTACTCATAATATAAACCAGGGTAAACATTCTTAGCCTAATCAATGATGATTTGTTCAATTTTTTAGTATAAGAAAATTATATTTTAACTGCAATCATATAAATGTGTCCAATTTAATACAATCATATAAATTTTTGTCCGGCATATAAATAGTTGTCCAATTAGCTCTCTCATAATACAAATGCAATTCGTTCGTTTGGAGAATTTAGAAAATATAAAACCATGAATATTTTGATAAGAAGTTTCAGTTGATCGTTCAATTCCAAAAAAATTTTGTCTGGAAAGCTATTTAAAATTTTACTCTACGAATTTATATACATAATCTGATTTTTTTTTTTGTAAGTTTTGCTTAATTAATATTTTAATACTACAGAATTAATATCAAATCAAAATTATATATAAAAACTAAATCTTTATTTATGATATTTATTTTTACTTGATATAAATGTGAATGAAAGTTCGATTAAGTACAATCATCGCTTGTTATTTAATATATGTAATAGTTTAGTAAAAGTGTATTAAACCATTTTGGCTCGCGTTGCGCTATTGGATCATTTAAAAAAAAATGATTTTTAAAATACTATTTGTGTCATTTTAAAATATTGCTTCTTTATTTAATATAAATTTATAAACAGTTTTTCATGATTCTAAAATAGTGTTTTATGAATTCTAACTGCTTATTTCTTATTTTGTCGAGAATAAAAACTAAATATTCATTATACTTATATAATTCGGAAAAAAATCAACATAACTATGTTTATTGGGGGCTTATCACGTGACTAAATTAAGTGTTTCAAAAACGTATCCACAGAGTAACGCACCATTAAAATAATAAGCGATATATAACGCTTATTATTTTAATGTGTCCTAAATTTGAACTAAATCTTAAAAAACTACTATCATCAAAGACACTCTTCAAAAGTTTCCCAATAATGTTAGTCTAAGATATTTGTGGTCTTATCACTGCAAAAATTGAGAAAAAAAAGTTGTTTTGATATTTAAAATTTTTTTAATGGTACCTTATATACTACGGTGAAAAATGGGTTAATTGTAGAAAATTTGGAACTTTGAATACATTTTAAATTACTTTTAAAATGTATGTCAAAGTTCCAAACTAACTAACCACCTTTTTACAATAAATATTTTTGTAATTTGCAATTTTAAGCTGAACATCAGCTTAAAATTGCAAATTACAAAAATATTTATTGTAAAAATGTGGTTAATTAATTTGTAATAACCGCACAACGTTGTGCATTACTTCCATTTTATGGCATTTCTTGCGTTGTAATAATTATATGCACTTCATATAATAAATGTAAAATCATATGAAAGATATTGCACTATATTATAAGTTAAAATATTAAACAGTGCTTTTCGCGAAAACATATATGTACTGAGAATGTTTTTCTAAAAATACGACATTTGCAGAGAATGAGATTCATTAGCATTAAATAAACTCTATTTGCGAACACTGTAGAATACTTGACAACTTTCTTGAGAGCTCTCTTTTAAAATAACTCTTTACCACAGACCAGACATTTTCAATTGGATTAAACATTGCACTATAGGGTCCAAGTCTGAGTATCTTGTTTTCACGAAATTCCTGCTCCTGCAAAACTTCTTCAATTTTACTGTGGCAAGGTGCAATTACCATAACAACTGGTCTAACCATTGATTGACGAAGGCAGGTTTTCATCCATGCTTTTGCATTTTCTTTCTTGAATGAACCTCTTCTTATTTTATAATGAATAAATCCAACCGTACTTATGCAGCCTATTACATGAACATTAGCACTTTTTGAACCACCTGCTATAGTGGTGCATCATGTTCCCTTCAATGATCTGCCCTGTGTTCTTGAAATATGAATGTTTAAATTCGTTTCATCCATAAACATAATAGGTTTATTTTGGGGCTAAAATTCCAAAATACATTCTACAAACTCCTTTCACTTTTGTTGGTTCTCAGGGGAATTTCCCTTTTCAGGTTGATATCTTAAATATTTTAGCGAATAACAGAGAGTATCTAAATGTTTTGAAATTGTTGTTTTTGAAATACTAAAGTTAAATTTTTCTTCCGTTGGTACATACTATTCTTAAGCTATCGGCTGATGCTACTTGCACTTTTTGTTGATCCATTATTTTCTGTAGGTATGCATCAATAATTCTTCATAAGCTTGATTTTATCATCTGTAATAGTAAATTATTTTCTTTGTAACTTCCATTAAATGATGGAATTTCAATAGGTTGTAACTTTAGTTGTTGATTATGCTCTACAGCCGTTGCTGCTTCATTACTGTTTCTAACTGTATTACTTAATTGATTATCATTTACTGTTGAGTTTGGCAGTCTATTAATTAAATCAGGTAATGATGTCTGATGCCTGATCAATGACTGAATTGCTGTGTTAAGTTCCTGTGTTATGAACTTTCAGTCATTATACAATCACTTTCTAAACGTTTTTGCATAAAAATATTTTGTTTCCATCGATTCTCTTTGAGCTTCCTGAGCTGCTAATTCAATCTCTTCAATTAGCTTCAATATACGTTCGTATCTTATCATAATCTTCATAAATTTTATCTAGTTTTTCTAGAAATTCTGCAATTTGATCTATATCTGCGTCTTCCAATTGTAAATCTTTAAATTTTAAAATAAGTTTCCATCCTTGTAATTTTCCCTTCAAATGTTGCTCGCCTTTTAGTGTAATTTTCCATGTTTACCATTGGTGTATTAAAACTAAAAAATAATATATCTAAATTATTTAATAAAATCATTACCCCAATTTTATTTCTTATATAATAATCCATTTATTTTATTAGAAAGCTCCATAGAAATCTTTCCTTAATTTTAAAACAATTTTTTATTCAAAACATGAAAATAAATTAAGCTATATATTGAAGAATAATTACTTGAAAGAAGAAAATATTTCTTTCATACAGCGTTAAGTTTTAAAGGGTATGGTTTAAATATTAAGATATTTGTTTTTATTTTGAAATCAATATGCATCTAGATCAGAGAATATTTTCTTTAATTTTAAGTTATGATATCATAGAAAGGTGTAATCTTTACTTACGAACAAATTTTTTCTTCTTTGTTTTGAAGGCAGGTTTTGAATGAAACAAAAAATCTTTTCTTCAGTATTAAGAAGCTTTCCTTTGATTGTAGAAAAAAAATCTTCTTAATTAAGTTATGTATCTTTGTTTCTAATAATATTTTTCTATATTCAAAAGACGTGGTGTAGTTATTTTATAGGTATGTAGGTAATGAAAAACTGGGTTTTCTTTAAAAGAATTTTTTTTTTTAATAAAAACAATAAAAAAAATTTTTTAAACATTTCAAATTTAATTGTAATCTTAAATTTATTTTATAAAATATTATCAATGGATTTGACAATATTTTCAAATTTATAAAAAATATCGGCAAAATAAACAAAATATTCTTTGAGCTCAAATATATCATTTCCTATTGCACATATAATTGGTTGAATAGTACCTTTATCGCTGTAATAGTTATCAACCATTAACTTTAATTTTGAGTGTAGTTCACTGTGTGTACAAGTCACTAATATCTAAAAATAATAAAATATCATTAAAAACAAGTATTTTTAATAGTTAAAATAAATTACCGAATCCAAAATCTTCACTTTTAAATCTTTTTAAAATTTCAATGCTACTGAAATCTTTGATGCGCTCCTGCATTAAGGTTAAAATAGCTCCACAGAAACCTTCCCAATTTTGTACAAGTAAATTTTCTTTTTCTGGATATATTTTTTTGAAATCAAGTTCCACCTTTAATATATTACAAATATAAGTATAATATTTGGATATTTTATACATAACCAATCAAAAATATCGATATTACTCACCAAAGAATAACCAAAACGTTGTTTAAACAGGGGCCAATCTTCTAGTATTTGGTTCAAATCTGATGCTTTATTTAAACCTTTATGCCTTATTTGGAAAGTGGATTCCCATTTGGTTTTTACTTCTTCGAATGGTTCTATATTATATTTTAACCAATTTTGATCCTTACTTTCACTGCTGCTATCTGAAAATAGTTAATATACATTTTTATTTTAATGTTTAATTTGTTATTTCGAAAATTAACTATGAAAATATTAAAATTGGAGGATTTTATTTATATACCCGGTAAAAAATCCTCTTTCGGTTCTATTACTACGATGTCACAATTCTTGGTTTTGCTATTTAAAATACCGTCCGATTTGAGTTTAAATATGGTGCTGTGGTATTTTGAATAAAGGCTTCCGCCAGGTTTTTTACCTTTGATATATATATATAATAAGTTTCCTGAAAAAAAAACCTGAAACTATTTCAAAATTAATTTCAATAATAATTCTTACCTTTACTTCTGTGGTAAAATAATCAACTATTTTATCTGCTAATTTTTTAAAAGTTTTTGGTCCCGGTGTTGAATTATTACTGATTAAATATTCAGTAATAGTGTTGGCAAGCTGTTTCCTATATTTTAGGTTTAAATTTTTATTGTCTTCGTAATATTTTAAAAGTTGTTTTCCTTTCACTGATCTGTTTAAAATTGCTTGAATGGGCTAAAATCCTGTACATATTGTAAACAGTATATTATTATATAACCTAAATAAGCCACACTACCTCATTTAAATTGTCCACGGCTTCATTAAAACTGGACGTAATGGATAAAGTAGATCCTAAACTCGGAGTACCTGATAATGATTTTTCCAAAATATGTATTCCCTCAAATTATTTAAAAACGTAAATAGTAATAAGAAACAGATTATTTTAATGAAAGTAAAATATTATTACTTGATTTTTTTGCCAATTTCCAAGATTATACTCAAAAATTACACGAGGCCCAAAGAGAGATTTTGGAATTAATTCGTTCAAATGGCTAGGCTTCAAATATTTTAAGCTTTCTGTTGTAAAACCGTGTTCTAAAATCATACAACAATTTTATATACATATATATTGCTTTAAATTAAAATAAAATAGATAATTTAATTTAAATACATAAAACTTATTCTTGTTATTTTTCTGTAATATGTACAAATGTATGTATATTTCAGACAAAAACGTGAAATAAAAGAATAACTTATCATGCAATCAAATTAAATTTGATTTAATCTATTTTATAAATTATGAAAAAATAATAAATTTTATGTATAAAATAATTATAAGGAATTGTAAATTATTGGTAAATTAATCAAAATATTGATACTCACCTTTTAATAAACTGTAAAATATTTCACTATTTAAATCTTTTAATATTTCTAATAAATCTGTATCTACAGGTGAATTTAATATTTCTCAACACTACCGGTATTGTTCATTACGGTAAAAATAGGAATATTTATAATATTTGCACTGCACTGTGCAAAGTTTCCACTTAAATTTGGTACTGAAAAATTAAGTAAGTTATTTTCACTATTTTCTTTATCACTGCTATAAAAATTTTCACTGTTTTCAGTAACTATTTCCGAATTTAAAACATTTATATTATTTTCTTTATTTTCAATAATAAGAAACTCATTAATTGTATTTTCCATTATAATTATATGTAACGATTTATATATAACACGATTTACATAGCTGCGCAACTGATTGAAAATGTTACTGACAGATTAAAACTTGAAAATAATTTCCTACGCAATATAATTTTCCAACGCTGGGTAAAAAAAATTTCCGATACTTTTGAAATTACACTTTAAATATTTATTTTTACAAATCAAAGAAAAGTTTCTTTGATTTACAGAAAAAACAAATGCATGTATATATGAAACGAAGAAATTTTTCTTCCTAACAGAGAAATACATATTTCATTTTCGTTAATATTATATTTAAATAATAAAGAAAATGTTTTTTTTTGATACATAAAAAGCCATAGTTAAAACGTATATATAGTGGGTTAAGAACAAAAAAAAAACTAACTAAAATTTTGTTAAACAATTATTTGAAATATAGAAAACAGTAGCTTTGAATTGAAAATGAAGTTTATTTCAGTGCTTTTGGAACGAAGAAATAATTCTTTATATCATAGTAAATTCCAAATATTGTAGAAAAATGTATATGATTAGAGGAGGGATACTTAACTTCGAAATAAAGGAAACATTTATTTGATATAAAATCTATTATTTTTTTAAATGTGAATAATTTCACTATACATATAAAAAAAAACTGTAAAGCAACAAGAATTTTCACTTAAGGAAATATTTTATATGAAAAATCCTAAGCTTTACGAAAAAATTACAGTAAATCTTTTATGCGGTTATCCCTACATGTAAATTTTCAGTATTTTGCATGTTGCTTCAAAAAAAATTGATTATTGCTTTGTGTTTTTTTTTAATATAAAAACTAAAATTTATCTAACAAAAAGATTAAATCGGGTATTACCCAAAAAATAAATTTCAAAAATATTGAGATGAGTGAAAAGTGAGCAAACTACGTTTCTAATATATTAATATATTATATACACACATTTGTATATCACGCATATTACACAACACATCCTATAGTACTGCATGGTTTCTCTTATTGGAAAATACTGAACGTAGAAGGTTGAAGAAATTTAGAAATATTTATATAAATTATTTGAAAAATATTAATTCATTTTCCATCAGTTCTCTCATAACCAAAGATAAAATCATATACATACATATTTGTTTAGCTTGGCGTAAGAATTGATTTCAATACATATAGGTACATAAATAATACTCAGAACTTGTGTATTATCTTATGTTTGTTTTCGCATGCAAAAGTATTTTGTGACTCAGAGCTTCTTCATACTATAAACTATAATACTATAAATTTGGTGGTAGTTAATTAACTTCAGGCCAGGTTTTAATGATCAAAAAATGTCGTTTATACGAGAAAGACATAGTATACATATTATAATTTTACATTAGAAAAAAAATGTATTATTGCCGTCGGGAAATTTAATGTATTTGGTAGGAAAAAATATCATTTTAGGAAAATATATTATATGTCGAAAATCATATGGAAAATTTTCAAATGTCGCACTATAAATGCATATCATAAATTAAAATGACATTACTGTTGATAAAATTACAAACTAGCGTTTTAAAATTACGGTTTAAAAAATTATCTGCTAAAATTAGCAAAATTTTACTTTGAAAAAAATTACCGACGATAAATAATAATTTTCTGCTGTTTTCTGATATATTAAAATTACCATAAGAATATGTAAGAATATAACTATTTCTTTCTCGGTTCGCGACATAAACGACATCTTTTGAAAATTAAAACCCGGCCTAATGCTCAACCATATAGGAGGCATATGCTAGCAAACAGTATGTGTCGTACGATTATATATAATCGTATCTTTAAACCATATATACATATGGCTCCTTTCATTAAATTTGCCCTCCTATTTTGTTATAATTTTGATTTCCAATTTTCTGTAACTAACTACGTGATTTTCATAGTTCCGTACAGACATTTCACACATATCAAATTTTTTTTTATTTTTGATAAGTTGAAATCGACAAGTATGCACGAACAAGTATGCACGAAGAATTTTATTAATAGTTCTACGTTTCTTTTCTATTTACAAGAATTTAATATGTCAATAAAAAACATGAAGTTTCGTATCATTGGGCATTAACGTATGTAATGTTTGACAGTGCATTAAAATATGTAATGTTTGTCATTTTGTATAGCCATGCATATCACGATTATGATTTGGCCTTTAATTTTGTAAAAGAAATCTTAAACGATTTAAAACGATTTGTATAAACTATTCGTTTACGATGTTTTGTATGACAATATTGATCGTTTTTGATTCGAAAACCAAACCATTTGTTTATAATTAGAAAAATATCAAATAAATAAAAATACAGAAATAATAATTTCTTATGTGTATGTAGTTAAGAGACGCCATAAGTACAATTAAAATTAACTATTTCCCCAGAAAATTACAATCTTGTTTCAGATAAAGCTGTTTATAGTATACTAATTGATTCCCGAAATGATGAAAATTTTATTTCTCGAGATTCGGGATTTCCCGAAAAGAATTCTTGAAATATCGGAACAATTAAATAAAACCGTGTGGATGATCTGCAGATGACGGTGAAGCCCTGATGTTGATGATAATTTGCATTTAATGATTTTGTTACATTTGAAACATGTCGCTTCGTCTTCAAATCGTTTCCACACTTGGTTGTATTCATTTTGTGAACTCACGATTTTTAATCTCGAAAATTTAACCTTTATAGTTGTTCTTAAAAATCATTTACTTTAACCAGAAACTAATGATCTTATTATATATGATTATAATTTTTGTCGCTTAATTTATAATTAATTATCTCACTTAATTAATAATTAAATCAGAAATTTGAAGTGGTAAAATATGAATTGAAATTAGCTGCAGATGTTATACGTAATGTGTCGTTCATTGTCTAGTAAGAAAACACTCATCGTATATCTATTTATAGAACTAAAATCGCACGGTTGCGTTGCAAGTTCGCAACACTCGAACTCAAATTTTGTATCAGTAAAGCTGTTTATACTAATTTATTTTAATTAATATTTGAAAAAAAAAAAACTTATAAAAAAACGTGAATTCTCGAGCAATTTTGAAAAATTCTCGCGATTCAGGATTTCCCGAAATGTTAAAAATATCAATTCTCGAGATTCGGGATGGAAAATCTCGAAATTTCGGGAGAATTCCTGTCGGGAAATTTCCGCAACCCACTCTAAGCACAATAAAAATAAAATATATAAATATGAAATTACTCTGCATATTTTTTAAAGCATGGTTGAATTTAAATAAATCAGTGCTTTACAAACTTGTTTGATCCCAAAACTTTTCAAGAAAGTTACAAGGCTCTCAAAAAAAAACTAATACCAATAAGAAAGTAACTTCTTTAAGAATTTTGAAAGTATAACACAACACTAAATAGAGATATAAAATTATTTTTCAAAATTCTTTAAAATTGTACTGCTAAATACCTAACTTTACTGCACATTAAATTTTAAAAAAAACGCAACGGCGAATGTATAAAAAATTACATTTAAAAATATAAATTCTCTAAAATTGTCTTGCTAAGTAACTAAGCCAATTAAAAATTAAATTTACAAAAAATTAATGTATTTTTTAAAAATTATATAACTTCCTAAGGGACCGCAATGGTTTCAGGACCACTGGTTTAAATGAACATGCTAAATCTTTTGGCTGAAAGAGTGAAAAAACCCGTTTAGTTATAGGAAGTTTGTATCAAATATTTGACTTTCCGAAAAATATTAACATTATAGAAAAACATTATAGAATAACAATTATAAAATGGATTTTAGTAAAGAAGAATTAATTGCTATAAAAGAGGTAAAAAATTATATTTTAATTTTATAAAAAAAAAAATTTGTAATATCAGATTGAGATGTTTGCATTAAATTTTAAAATCATGTTAACATAATATTTGTTTCCCAAAATTGTACTGAATAAATTTGACAAATCGCTCTACGCAATTATGTAGCAAAAATTCATAATGAAGGTTATTTATAATTCAATTGAATTAACCACTTCACAATATAAAAAAACAAAAAAAAAACTTAAAACATTTTTAAATTTAAGAAAATTTGATGGTAACTCTTTATATGGATAATATATGGATAATATAAAGAGTTACCATAAAATTCGGATAGTAGACGTAATTCGGATAGGCGACGTAAAAAAAAATAGGGAAAGAATTGATTATTGCTCTCTCTATAATACCTATGCAATAAAACAAATGCGTATCATTTTCTATGTTTGTGTGTTGAAACTACTCATATTTCTGTGTTGAAACTACTCATAATATAAACCAGGGTAAACATTCTTAGCCTAATCAATGATGATTTGTTCAATTTTTTAGTATAAGAAAATTATATTTTAACTGCAATCATATAAATGTGTCCAATTTAATACAATCATATAAATTTTTGTCCGGCATATAAATAGTTGTCCAATTAGCTCTCTCATAATACAAATGCAATTCGTTCGTTTGGAGAATTTAGAAAATATAAAACCATGAATATTTTGATAAGAAGTTTCAGTTGATCGTTCAATTCCAAAAAAATTTTGTCTGGAAAGCTATTTAAAATTTTACTCTACGAATTTATATACATAATCTGATTTTTTTTTTTGTAAGTTTTGCTTAATTAATATTTTAATACTACAGAATTAATATCAAATCAAAATTATATATAAAAACTAAATCTTTATTTATGATATTTATTTTTACTTGATATAAATGTGAATGAAAGTTCGATTAAGTACAATCATCGCTTGTTATTTAATATATGTAATAGTTTAGTAAAAGTGTATTAAACCATTTTGGCTCGCGTTGCGCTATTGGATCATTTAAAAAAAAATGATTTTTAAAATACTATTTGTGTCATTTTAAAATATTGCTTCTTTATTTAATATAAATTTATAAACAGTTTTTCATGATTCTAAAATAGTGTTTTATGAATTCTAACTGCTTATTTCTTATTTTGTCGAGAATAAAAACTAAATATTCATTATACTTATATAATTCGGAAAAAAATCAACATAACTATGTTTATTGGGGGCTTATCACGTGACTAAATTAAGTGTTTCAAAAACGTATCCACAGAGTAACGCACCATTAAAATAATAAGCGATATATAACGCTTATTATTTTAATGTGTCCTAAATTTGAACTAAATCTTAAAAAACTACTATCATCAAAGACACTCTTCAAAAGTTTCCCAATAATGTTAGTCTAAGATATTTGTGGTCTTATCACTGCAAAAATTGAGAAAAAAAAGTTGTTTTGATATTTAAAATTTTTTTAATGGTACCTTATATACTACGGTGAAAAATGGGTTAATTGTAGAAAATTTGGAACTTTGAATACATTTTAAATTACTTTTAAAATGTATGTCAAAGTTCCAAACTAACTAACCACCTTTTTACAATAAATATTTTTGTAATTTGCAATTTTAAGCTGAACATCAGCTTAAAATTGCAAATTACAAAAATATTTATTGTAAAAATGTGGTTAATTAATTTGTAATAACCGCACAACGTTGTGCATTACTTCCATTTTATGGCATTTCTTGCGTTGTAATAATTATATGCACTTCATATAATAAATGTAAAATCATATGAAAGATATTGCACTATATTATAAGTTAAAATATTAAACAGTGCTTTTCGCGAAAACATATATGTACTGAGAATGTTTTTCTAAAAATACGACATTTGCAGAGAATGAGATTCATTAGCATTAAATAAACTCTATTTGCGAACACTGTAGAATACTTGACAACTTTCTTGAGAGCTCTCTTTTAAAATAACTCTTTACCACAGACCAGACATTTTCAATTGTATTAAACATTGCACTATAGGGTCCAAGTCTGAGTATCTTGTTTTCACGAAATTCCTGCTCCTGCAAAACTTCTTCAATTTTACTGTGGCAAGGTGCAATTACCATAACAACTGGTCTAACCATTGATTGACGAAGGCAGGTTTTCATCCATGCTTTTGCATTTTCTTTCTTGAATGAACCTCTTCTTATTTTATAATGAATAAATCCAACCGTACTTATGCAGCCTATTACATGAACATTAGCACTTTTTGAACCACCTGCTATAGTGGTGCATCATGTTCCCTTCAATGATCTGCCCTGTGTTCTTGAAATATGAATGTTTAAATTCGTTTCATCCATAAACATAATAGGTTTATTTTGGGACTAAAATTCCAAAATACATTCTACAAACTCCTTTCACTTTTGTTGGTTCTCAGGGGAATTTCCCTTTTCAGGTTGATATCTTAAATATTTTAGCGAATAACAGAGAGTATCTAAATGTTTTGAAATTGTTGTTTTTGAAATACTAAAGTTAAATTTTTCTTCCGTTGGTACATACTATTCTTAAGCTATCGGCTGATGCTACTTGCACTTTTTGTTGATCCATTATTTTCTGTAGGTATGCATCAATAATTCTTCATAAGCTTGATTTTATCATCTGTAATAGTAAATTATTTTCTTTGTAACTTCCATTAAATGATGGAATTTCAATAGGTTGTAACTTTAGTTGTTGATTATGCTCTACAGCCGTTGCTGCTTCATTACTGTTTCTAACTGTATTACTTAATTGATTATCATTTACTGTTGAGTTTGGCAGTCTATTAATTAAATCAGGTAATGATGTCTGATGCCTGATCAATGACTGAATTGCTGTGTTAAGTTCCTGTGTTATGAACTTTCAGTCATTATACAATCACTTTCTAAACGTTTTTGCATAAAAATATTTTGTTTCCATCGATTCTCTTTGAGCTTCCTGAGCTGCTAATTCAATCTCTTCAATTAGCTTCAATATACGTTCGTATCTTATCATAATCTTCATAAATTTTATCTAGTTTTTCTAGAAATTCTGTAATTTGATCTATATCTGCGTCTTCCAATTGTAAATCTTTAAATTTTAAAATAAGTTTCCATCCTTGTAATTTTCCCTTCAAATGTTGCTCGCCTTTTAGTGTAATTTTCCATGTTTACCATTGGTGTATTAAAACTAAAAAATAATATATCTAAATTATTTAATAAAATCATTACCCCAATTTTATTTCTTATATAATAATCCATTTATTTTATTAGAAAGCTCCATAGAAATCTTTCCTTAATTTTAAAACAATTTTTTATTCAAAACATGAAAATAAATTAAGCTATATATTGAAGAATAATTACTTGAAAGAAGAAAATATTTCTTTCATACAGCGTTAAGTTTTAAAGGGTATGGTTTAAATATTAAGATATTTGTTTTTATTTTGAAATCAATATGCATCTAGATCAGAGAATATTTTCTTTAATTTTAAGTTATGATATCATAGAAAGGTGTAATCTTTACTTACGAACAAATTTTTTCTTCTTTGTTTTGAAGGCAGGTTTTGAATGAAACAAAAAATCTTTTCTTCAGTATTAAGAAGCTTTCCTTTGATTGTAGAAAAAAAATCTTCTTAAGTAAGTTATGTATCTTTGTTTCTAAGAATATTTTTCTATATTCAAAAGACGTGGTGTAGTTATTTTATAGGTATGTAGGTAATGAAAAACTGGGTTTTCTTTAAAAGAATTTTTTTTTTTAATAAAAACAATAAAAAAAATTTTTTAAACATTTCAAATTTAATTGTAATCTTAAATTTATTTTATAAAATATTATCAATGGATTTGACAATATTTTCAAATTTATAAAAAATATCGGCAAAATAAACAAAATATTCTTTGAGCTCAAATATATCATTTCCTATTGCACATATAATTGGTTGAATAGTACCTTTATCGCTGTAATAGTTATCAACCATTAACTTTAATTTTGAGTGTAGTTCACTGTGTGTACAAGTCACTAATATCTAAAAATAATAAAATATCATTAAAAACAAGTATTTTTAATAGTTAAAATAAATTACCGAATCCAAAATTTTCACTTTTAAATCTTTTTAAAATTTCAATGCTACTGAAATCTTTGATGCGCTCTTGCATTAAGGTTAAAATAGCTCCACAGAAACCTTCCCAATTTTGTACAAGTAAATTTTCTTTTTCTGGATATATTTTTTTGAAATCAAGTTCCACCTTTAATATATTACAAATATAAGTATAATATTTGGATATTTTATACATAACCAATCAAAAATATCGATATTACTCACCAAAGAATAACCAAAACGTTGTTTAAACAGGGGCCAATCTTCTAGTATTTGGTTCAAATCTGATGCTTTATTTAAACCTTTATGCCTTATTTGGAAAGTGGATTCCCATTTGGTTGTTACTTCTTCGAATGGTTCTATATTATATTTTAACCAATTTTGATCCTTACTTTCACTGCTGCTATCTGAAAATAGTTAATATACATTTTTATTTTAATGTTTAATTTGTTATTTCGAAAATTTACTATGAAAATATTAAAATTGGAGGATTTTATTTATATACCCGGTAAAAAATCCTCTTTCGGTTCTATTACTACGATGTCACAATTCTTGGTTTTGCTATTTAAAATACCGTCCGATTTGAGTTTAAATATGGTGCTGTGGTATTTTGAATAAAGGCTTCCGCCAGGTTTTTTACCTTTGATATATGTATATATAATAAGTTTCCTGAAAAAAAAACCTGAAACTATTTCAAAATTAATTTCAATAATAATTCTTACCTTTACTTCTGTGGTAAAATAATCAACTATTTTATCTGCTAATTTTTTGAAAGTTTTTGGTCCCGGTGTTGAATTATTACTGATTAAATATTCAGTAATAGTGTTGGCAAGCTGTTTCCTATATTTTAGGTTTAAATTTTTATTGTCTTCGTAATATTTTAAAAGTTGTTTTCCTTTCACTGATCTGTTTAAAATTGCTTGAATGGGCTAAAATCCTGTACATATTGTAAACAGTATATTATTATATAACCTAAATAAGCCACACTACCTCATTTAAATTGTCCACGGCTTCATTAAAACTGGACGTAATGGATAAAGTAGATCCTAAACTCGGAGTACCTGATAATGATTTTTCCAAAATATTTATTCCCTCAAATTATTTAAAAACGTAAATAGTAATAAGAAACAGATTATTTTAATGAAAGTAAAATATTATTACTTGATTTTTTTGCCAATTTCCAAGATTATATCAAAAATTACACGAAGCCTAAAGAGAGATTTTGGAATTATTTCGTTCAAATGGCTAGGCTTCAAATATATTAAGCTTTCTGTTGTAAAACCGTGTTCTAAAATCATAGAACAATTTTATATACATATATATTGCTTTAAATTAAAATAAAATAGATAATTTAATTTAAATACATAAAACTTATTCTTGTTATTTTTCTGTAATATGTACAAATGTATGTATATTTCAGACAAAAACGTGAAATAAAAGAATAACTTATCATGCAATCAAATTAAATTTGATTTAATCTATTTTATAAATTATGAAAAAATAATAAATTTTATGTATAAAATAATTATAAGGAATTGTAAATTATTGGTAAATTAATCAAAATATTGATACTCACCTTTTAATAAACTGTAAAATATTTCACTATTTAAATCTTTTAATATTTCTAATAAATCTGTATCTAATTTTCACTGTTTTCAGTAACTATTTCCGAATTTAAAACATTTATATTATTTTCTTTATTTTCAATAATAAGAAACTCATTAATTGTATTTTCCATTATAATTATATGTAACGATTTATATATAACACGATTTACATAGCTGCGCAACTGATTGAAAATGTTACTGACAGATTAAAACTTGAAAATAATTTCCTACGCAATATAATTTTCCAACGCTGGGTAAAAAAAATTTCCGATACTTTTGAAATTACACTTTAAATATTTATTTTTACAATCAAAGAAAAGTTTCTTTGATTTACAGAAAAAACAAATGCATGTATATATGAAACGAAGAAATTTTTCTTCCTAACAGAGAAATACATATTTCATTTTCGTTAATATTATATTTAAATAATAAAGAAAATGTTTTTTTTGATACATAAAAAGCCATAGTTAAAACGTATATATAGTGGGTTAAGAACAAAAAAAAAACTAACTAAAATTTTGTTAAACAATTATTTGAAATATAGAAAACAGTAGCTTTGAATTGAAAATGAAGTTTATTTCAGTGCTTTTGGAACGAAGAAATAATTCTTTATATCATAGTAAATTCCAAATATTGTAGAAAAATGTATATGATTAGAGGATACTTAACTTCGAAATAAAGGAAACATTTATTTGATATAAAATCTATTATTTTTTTAAATGTGAATAATTTCACTATACATATAAAAAAAAACTGTAAAGCAACAAGAATTTTCACTTAAGGAAATATTTTATATGAAAAATCCTAAGCTTTACGAAAAAATTACAGTAAATCTTTTATGCGGTTATCCCTACATGTAAATTTTCAGTATTTTGCATGTTGCTTCAAAAAAAATTGATTATTGCTTTGTGTTTTTTTTTAATATAAAAACTAAAATTTATCTAACAAAAAGATTAAATCGGGTATTACCCAAAAAATAAATTCCAAAAATATTGAGATGAGTGAAAAGTGAGCAAACTACGTTTCTAATATATTAATATATTATATACAGACATTTGTATATCACGCATATTACACAACACATCCTATAGTACTGCATGGTTTCTCTTATTGGAAAATACTGAACGTAGAAGGTTGAAGAAATTTAGAAATATTTATATAAATTATTTGAAAAATATTAATTCATTTTCCATCAGTTCTCTCATAACCAAAGATAAAATCATATACATACATATTTGTTTAGCTTGGCGTAAGAATTGATTTCAATACATATAGGTACATAAATAATACTCAGAACTTGTGTATTATCTTATGTTTGTTTTCGCATGCAAAAGTATTTTGTGACTCAGAGCTTCTTCATACTATAAACTATAATACTATAAATTTGGTGGTAGTTAATTAACTTCAGGCCAGGTTTTAATGATCAAAAAATGTCGTTTATACGAGAAAGACATAGTATACATATTATAATTTTACATTAGAAAAAAAATGTATTATTGCCGTCGGGAAATTTAATGTATTTGGTAGGAAAAAATATCATTTTAGGAAAATATATTATATGTCGAAAATCATATGGAAAATTTTCAAATGTCGCACTATAAATGCATATCATAAATTAAAATGACATTACTGTTGATAAAATTACAAACTAGCGTTTTAAAATTACGGTTTAAAAAATTATCTGCTAAAATTAGCAAAATTTCCCTTTGAAAAAAATTACCGACGATAAATAATAATTTTCTGCTGTTTTCTGATATATTAAAATTACCATAACAATATGTAAGAATATAACTATTTCTTTCTCGGTTCGCGACATAAACGACATCTTTTGAAAATTAAAACCCGGCCTAATGCTCAACCATATAGGAGGCATATGCTAGCAAACAGTATGTGTCGTACGATTATATATAATCGTATCTTTAAATCATATATACATATGGCTCCTTTCATTAAATTTGCCCTCCTATTTTGTTATAATTTTGATTTCCAATTTTCTGTAACTAACTACGTGATTTTCATAGTTCCGTACAGACATTTCACACATATCAAATTTTTTTTTATTTTTGATAAGTTGAAATCGACAAGTATGCACGAACAAGTATGCACGAAGAATTTTATTAATAGTTCTACGTTTCTTTTCTATTTACAAGAATTTAATATGTCAATAAAAAACATGAAGTTTCGTATCATTGGGCATTAACGTATGTAATGTTTGACAGTGCATTAAAATATGTAATGTTTGTCATTTTGTATAGCCATGCATATCACGATTATGATTTGGCCTTTAATTTTGTAAAAGAAATCTTAAACGATTTAAAACGATTTGTATAAACTATTCGTTTACGATGTTTTGTATGACAATATTGATCGTTTTTGATTCGAAAACCAAACCATTTGTTTATAATTAGAAAAATATCAAATAAATAAAAATACAGAAATAATAATTTCTTATGTGTATGTAGTTAAGAGACGCCATAAGTACAATTAAAATTAACTATTTCCCCAGAAAATTACAATCTTGTTTCAGATAAAGCTGTTTATAGTATACTAATTGATTCCCGAAATGATGAAAATTTTATTTCTCGAGATTCGGGATTTCCCGAAAAGAATTCTTGAAATATCGGAACAATTAAATAAAACCGTGTGGATGATCTGCAGATGACGGTGAAGCCCTGATGTTGATGATAATTTGCATTTAATGATTTTGTTACATTTGAAACATGTCGCTTCGTCTTCAAATCGTTTCCACACTTGGTTGTATTCATTTTGTGAACTCACGATTTTTAATCTCGAAAATTTAACCTTTATTAAGTTGTTCTTAAAAATCATTTACTTTAACCAGAAACTAATGATCTTATTATATATGATTATAATTTTTGTCGCTTAATTTATAATTAATTATCTCACTTAATTAATAATTAAATCAGAAATTTGAAGTGGTAAAATATGAATTGAAATTAGCTGCAGATGTTATACGTAATGTGTCGTTCATTGTCTAGTAAGAAAACACTCATCGTATATCTATTTATAGAACTAAAATCGCACGGTTGCGTTGCAAGTTCGCAACACTCGAACTCAAATTTTGTATCAGTAAAGCTGTTTATACTAATTTATTTTAATTAATATTTGAAAAAAAAAAAACTTATAAAAAAACGTGAATTCTCGAGAAATTTTGAAAAATTCTCGCGATTCAGGATTTCCCGAAATGTTAAAAATATCAATTATCGAGATTCGGGATGGAAAATCTCGAAATTTCGGGAGAATTCCTGTCGGGAAATTTCCGCAACCCACTCTAAGCACAATAAAAATAAAATATATAAATATGAAATTACTCTGCATATTTTTTAAAGCATGGTTGAATTTAAATAAATCAGTGCTTTACAAACTTGTTTGATCCCAAAACTTTTCAAGAAAGTTAAAAAAAAACTAATACCAATAAGAAAGTAACTCTCAAAAAAAAACTAATACCAATAAGAAAGTAACTTCTTTAAGAATTTTGAAAGTATAACACAACACTAAATAGAGATATAAAATTATTTTTCAAAATTCTTTAAAATTGTACTGCTAAATACCTAACTTTACTGCACATTAAATTTTTAAAAAAACGCAACGGCGAATGTATAAAAAATTACATTTAAAAATATAAATTCTCTAAAATTGTCTTGCTAAGTAACTAAGCCAATTAAAAATTAAATTTACAAAAAATTAATGTATTTTTTAAAAATTATATAACTTCCTAAGGGACCGCAATGGTTTCAGGACCACTGGTTTAAATGAACATGCTAAATCTTTTGGCTGAAAGAGTGAAAAAACCCGTTTAGTTATAGGAAGTTTGTATCAAATATTTGACTTTCCGAAAAATATTAACATTATAGAAAAACATTATAGAATAACAATTATAAAATGGATTTTAGTAAAGAAGAATTAATTGCTATAAAAGAGGTAAAAAATTATATTTTAATTTTATAAAAAAAAAAATTTGTAATATCAGATTGAGATGTTTGCATTAAATTTTAAAATCATGTTAACATAATATTTGTTTCCCAAAATTGTACTGAATAAATTTGACAAATCGCTCTACGCAATTATGTAGCAAAAATTCATAATGAAGGTTATTTATAATTCAATTGAATTAACCACTTCACAATATAAAAAAACAAAAAAAAAACTTAAAACATTTTTAAATTTAAGAAAATTTGATGGTAACTCTTTATATGGATAATATATGGATAATATAAAGAGTTACCATAAAATTCGGATAGTAGACGTAATTCGGATAGGCGACGTAAAAAAAAATAGGGAAAGAATTGATTATTGCTCTCTCTATAATACCTATGCAATAAAACAAATGCGTATCATTTTCTATGTTTGTGTGTTGAAACTACTCATATTTCTGTGTTGAAACTACTCATAATGTAAACCAGGGTAAACATTCTTAGCCTAATCAATGATGATTTGTTCAATTTTTTAGTATAAGAAAATTATATTTTAACTGCAATCATATAAATGTGTCCAATTTAATACAATCATATAAATTTTTGTCCGGCATATAAATAGTTGTCCAATTAGCTCTCTCATAATACAAATGCAATTCGTTCGTTTGGAGAATTTAGAAAATATAAAACCATGAATATTTTGATAAGAAGTTTCAGTTGATCGTTCAATTCCAAAAAAATTTTGTCTGGAAAGCTATTTAAAATTTTACTCTACGAATTTATATACATAATCTGATTTTTTTTTTTGTAAGTTTTGCTTAATTAATATTTTAATACTACAGAATTAATATCAAATCAAAATTATATATAAAAACTAAATCTTTATTTATGATATTTATTTTTACTTGATATAAATGTGAATGAAAGTTCGATTAAGTACAATCATCGCTTGTTATTTAATATATGTAATAGTTTAGTAAAAGTGTATTAAACCATTTTGGCTCGCGTTGCGCTATTGGACCATTTAAAAAAAAATGATTTTTAAAATACTATTTGTGTCATTTTAAAATATTGCTTCTTTATTTAATATAAATTTATACACAGTGCTTCATGATTCTAAAATAGTGTTCTAACTGCTTATTTCTTATTTTGTCGAGAATAAAAACTAATTTCTTATTTTGTCGAGAATAAAAACTAAATATTCATTATACTTATATAATTCGGAAAAAAATCAACATAACTATGTTTATTGGGGGCTTATCACGTGACTAAATTAAGTGTTTCAAAAACGTATCCACAGAGTAACGCACCATTACAATAAGCGTTATATATAGCGATATATAACGCTTATTATTTTAATGTGTCCTAAATTTGAACTAAATCTTAAAAAACTACTATCATCAAAGACACTCTTCAAAAGTTTCCCAATAATGTTAGTCTAAGATATTTGTGGTCTTATCACTGCAAAAATTGAGAAAAAAAAGTTGTTTTGATATTTAAAATTTTTTTAATGGTACCTTATATACTACGGTGAAAAATGGGTTAATTGTAGAAAATTTGGAACTTTGAATACATTTTAAATTACTTTTAAAATGTATGTCAAAGTTCCAAACTAACTAACCACCTTTTTACAATAAATATTTTTGTAATTTGCAATTTTAAGCTGAACATCAGCTTAAAATTGCAAATTACAAAAATATTTATTGTAAAAATGTGGTTAATTAATTTGTAATAACCGCACAACGTTGTGTATTACTTCCATTTTATGGCATTTCTTGCGTTGTAATAATTATATGCACTTCATATAATAAATGTAAAATCATATGAAAGATATTGCACTATATTATAAGTTAAAATATTAAACAGTGCTTTTCGCGAAAACATATATGTACTGAGAATGTTTTTCTAAAAATACGACATTTGCAGAGAATGAGATTCATTAGCATTAAATAAACTCTATTTGCGAACACTGTAGAATACTTGACAACTTTCTTGAGAGCTCTCTTTTAAAATAACTCTTTACCACAGACCAGACATTTTCAATTGGATTAAACATTGCACTATAGGGTCCAAGTCTGAGTATCTTGTTTTCACGAAATTCCTGCTCCTGCAAAACTTCTTCAATTTTACTGTGGCAAGGTGCAATTACCATAACAACTGGTCTAACCATTGATTGACGAAGGCAGGTTTTCATCCATGCTTTTGCATTTTCTTTCTTGAATGAACCTCTTCTTATTTTATAATGAATAAATCCAACCGTACTTATGCAGCCTATTACATGAACATTAGCACTTTTTGAACCACCTGCTATAGTGGTGCATCATGTTCCCTTCAATGATCTGCCCTGTGTTCTTGAAATATGAATGTTTAAATTCGTTTCATCCATAAACATAATAGGTTTATTTTGGGACTAAAATTCCAAAATACATTCTACAAACTCCTTTCACTTTTGTTGGTTCTCAGGGGAATTTCCCTTTTCAGGTTGATATCTTAAATATTTTAGCGAATAACAGAGAGTATCTAAATGTTTTGAAATTGTTGTTTTTGAAATACTAAAGTTAAATTTTTCTTCCGTTGGTACATACTATTCTTAAGCTATCGGCTGATGCTACTTGCACTTTTTGTTGATCCATTATTTTCTGTAGGTATGCATCAATAATTCTTCATAAGCTTGATTTTATCATCTGTAATAGTAAATTATTTTCTTTGTAACTTCCATTAAATGATGGAATTTCAATAGGTTGTAACTTTAGTTGTTGATTATGCTCTACAGCCGTTGCTGCTTCATTACTGTTTCTAACTGTATTACTTAATTGATTATCATTTACTGTTGAGTTTGGCAGTCTATTAATTAAATCAGGTAATCATGTCTGATGCCTGATCAATGACTGAATTGCTGTGTTAAGTTCCTGTGTTATGAACTTTCAGTCATTATACAATCACTTTCTAAACGCTTTTGCATAAAAATATTTTGTTTCCATCGATTCTCTTTCAGCTTCCTGAGCTGCTAATTCAATCTCTTCAATTAGCTTCAATATACGTTCGTATCTTATCATAATCTTCATAAATTTTATCTAGCTTTTCTAGACATTCTGTAATTTGATCTATATCTGCGTCTTCCAATTGTAAATCTTTAAAATAAGTTATCCTTGTAATTTGCCCTTCAAATGTTGCTCGCCTTTTAGTGTAATTTTCCATGTTTACCATTGGTGTATTATAACTAAAAAATAATATATCTAAATTATTTAATAAAATCATTACCCCAATTTTATTTCTTATATAATAATCCATTTATTTTATTTTATTTAAATTAATTTTATATAATACAGTAAATTAAAAGAAATCCATTTGTTTTAGTTTATTGAAAATAATTTTATAATTCACTAAATTAAATAATCCATTTGTTTTATTATATTACTAAATTTTATAATTCACTTGTTTTGTGTTCTATCCAATATAAATTGTTTTTATATATACTGACAGACCGACAGTTTAAATTTTTGTTACTATGAAAAAAATTTTATAATCTTAACAAACCCCTTTAATTTTTAATTATATATGAGAAGTTATTTTGAACTATACTTCAATTATTATTTCTCCTTAATATAGAAAAGCTTTTTTTTTATATACATAGGTGCGTAAATTACTTTAACTATGCGAGAGAGCTTTTTCTCAATATTTTTAGTATGTGAGACACCTAGACTTTTTTTTATTTCGCGCATGGGTTAGCAACATGAACAACTTTAATATAGTATGTACCTTCCTTTTTTAACACTTGTTAAAATTTTTGAATTTAAATTTTTTGTTCATTTAAGAATTTTTAATCGCGGCGTTTTCAACAACTTTTTTTTATATTTAAAATTTTTTTTTTTTTTAGCAAAATTTATTTTCTTTCTTTTCAGCACTACATATTCTATATTAATTTAATTTTATAATTTTTAGGACAACTTTGATTGGAAATATTTTAAAACATTTCACTTTTACATGTTGATTGAAGCTTGATGTTATTGTTTTTCTTTTATATATTCTATTAACCGACGTTTTATAGAACCGATTTATAACAACCAATAACAACCAATAATCAATATTTTATTAATCACTCTTAATAAAATCCTTAAATACAATCATTTGATTCGGCTCGAAGAACCAAAAAATGTTTCGGTATGGTTGTTATAAATTTTTTGTTGTAACTCATAAATAAAATAAATAAAACGATTTGTTTATTTTTACTGACATTAGTGGACTGTGTGTATTTTCAATCAAATTTTCTTTTTATAGTTTATTTACAAAATAGAGTAACTGACGTTCAATAAAATACAGTTTAAAAACTTTAAAGAAAATATAAATATAACGTCATAAGTAATATTAAACAATACAACGTCATAAGCAGTAATTGTGAATAATTGAACTATTTTAAAAATAACTATAGAAATTCGATAAGTAAAACAATTTTTGTTTAAATCACTGACTATCAACCAGAAATAAGAAAGTAAACTTTTATTTTGATGCTTTTTTGATATTTTGACAGCATTCTAATTATTTCATTCCAAAAACGCGTGCACAAAATAATTTGATTCATTGGCGATTTTGGAATCATTTTTGTGATGTAAAAATAATACGTTCCTGGGATAGCTTTAGAGGTCGGTTTAGCGATTCCAAATTGAGATATTTATGAGATGGGAAATAGAAAAATAGATCATTTCTAAAACATAAATTTGGAATAATTTTGGTGAAGGAAAATGATACTTTTCAAAGATATCTTTTTTAGCGATTCCAAATTCAGATGTTTATGATATGGAAAATAGATCATTTCTGAAACATAAATTTGAAATCATTTTGGTGATGTAAAATGATACGATTTTGAGATATCTTTTTGAATCAGTGGTAGTGAACTACAAATGAAACCTTTTTGAAGTATTATTTTGATCTGTCAAATAAAAGTTGTTTCAAGTTTCATCATTTTGGAATCAGAAATTCTGACTTGGTATTGCATTAAGAGCATATATCGCACTTCCAAATTAATTCCAAATTGATTCTTAATTGATTCAGAATCAATTTAGAATCAATGTGGAATCAGCTTGCCCAAAAGGAAATAAACATTCTGAAAACGTTAACTGAACTACTAAACTCAGAAACTTATAAGTTTTGACGAAATATTAATAATATCATTATATAAAAAACTGTTTAAAATTTTGACTTAAAGAAAAATTTATGTACATTAAAAATCCTAAGCTTTACAAAACAAAATACAGTAGAAAGTTCTTTCTTTGTCTTTTATGCCTTTATGCTTAAATGTTAGTTTACATTACTTTTTATGTTACATCATAATATATTGATTATTCCTTTGTGTGTATATTTATGAAAGATAAAATATATATATGAAGTTTAATTAAATAAAATTAAAATTTCTCCTAATTATAAAACTTTAAAATTTACAAAAATATAAAGTTAAACATTTTTTTAACTTTTTTCTAAAGTTAAAAAAATGTTTAACTTTACGTTGAAATATTAATGACTAATTAAAGATAAGCACAATAAATAGAAATATGAAAACAAATGATAAGAATTTTTAAAAAGCTAACTCAGAAAATATTTTCTTATAATCAATTGTTTGTAGTTAATTCTTTTTTTTGGAACGAAGTTGGAAATCTAACAAATCAAAAATATCAAACATGAATTACGATCGAGCACTGAGTAAAATAAATGGTGCTATTTCATTGCCTCAAATGGATAGATCAACTTATGCAAATGATTTTGAAACGATACGTAATGAAATCATTAACAAACTTAAAGCTGCTGATAGCCTTTTTGACCAATTATATAGCGGAACATGTATTGCAGGTAAATAATCTATAAAAAAACCAAAATGTTTTGTATAAAAATTAAATTAAATACTTTCAAATGAAACAATATATTAATAAATTTTTGATAATTGATTACTACATCATCCCTCTAGTTATGAAATGGTGTAAACGCAAAACTATAGTTTCGAGTAAATTGCATTTTAAACTTTTGTGAAAATCCCTTTTTAAGTAAAATGTGATAATTAGCACAGAACTAACTAAAGTTAAAAGATATCGTTTAGTGGTTTATCACTCTGGTCAGTTACTTTGACTTTGTTAAATTTGGGTAATTTTCCACATTTAATGTTAGATTGCGGATTAAACACTATTTCATTTTGGTCTAGAAAAAGTAAACTCTAATTAAAAATGAAATAATGTATAATTGTGATACCTGGTTAAATGAATTCAATTTAGTGTGAAAGTATTAAGAATTTAAATTAAACCGCAAATACGTTACTTCAAATTGCTCTTAAATTTTTTTTAACTACCAATATTTGGTTTTAAAATGCTAAAATGCCATATTTAATTGAAAACCCATTTCATTTATTAATAAAAGGCATTACGTGAATATATAGAATTAAATGCGTAGCTTTACATGTCAAGGACCTCAAACATGATGTAAATATAGGTATAAAGGAGAAAAAAAGTTGAAAATTCATCTAAAAAAGTAGGTTAAATCATCTAATTTTGTGTTTGAAAGTAAACCATAGAAATCGATTTATTGCCCCAATTAAATTGAAGTCATTGATTCAAAGATGAAATCACTGGTTTAATAATTTTTGTTATTGAATTAAATATTTATAGTGACTGTGTCAACCACTTATTTAATACAGTCATATAAAAAAAATATATTTCAAGTATATGAGTCTGTCCAATTTAATTAAATTCTTTTTTGTTTTGAAACTCTTTTAGTTTATAAAACAACTACTAGTGTTATATATAATAAATATAAATGTTAGATAATTCAAATAACATTTCTGTGTAACTCATATAAAGAAAATAGATACTTCATCTACATATGTTTCGCCAAATTACTTAATTGTTTCGCCAAATTACTTATTTAATTTAAAACTTTTTTCTAGATAAAATAACTATATATAATTAAATAAAAACAATATTGATAATTGCTATTATATTTTAAATTTATTTTATAAATAAAATAAAATAAATTTAAAACATAGAAAAAATTTTTTCTATTTTGATAATAGAAAAAATCTTTACATTAATATTAATTGACATTCAAATACGTAAAATGAAAAAAATATGCATCACTTATGTATACTTACCAAAGTAATACCAATCTTTTGCTTCAGTATTGGCCATTCGTGTAAAATATTTATTGCCTTTTTAAACTGCTCCTTCCGACATTCAAATGTTGTATATTCCACTTTTCGATGACAATGGCTTCTGGCCCGTTGTTCGCCTTAAGCCACTCTATATCATTTATTAAATGTAGCAATGCTGAATCATCTAAAAATATTTAATATTAAAATATTTTTTTTAATATTAATCATTTAATCGTTTAATTTACCCAATTCAAAATTACAACTAGAAGTTTCGGTTTGTTTCACATGACGTTTGTTCTTGACAAAAACGAAACTTGATTGATTAAATTTTTTAGTCAAACTATAATATTTTTGAATTAGTTTACCTCTTTTATTTCCAATCCCAATATAGGTGATCTATAAATTAAAATTAGGAGAAAAATATAATTTATATCATATAGATAGTATAGTAATAAAAATTATATCATATAGATAATATAGTAATAAAAATTACTTCTGTTTCAGTGGGAAATATTTTTTTTATTTGCTTTGCCGCTTCCGTGTAATTTATACGAGTAGGTTTACAGGATGTTATTATCCAAAATTCAGCAATTAAAGTTGCTATAATATTTCTGTGATTTTTTGATAGAATATTAGTTTTGGAATAAAATTCCAAAATGTTTTTGCCTTAGTTATTTAACATTTTTTTAATAGAATTTCGACTTAAATAACATTTTGAAATATGTTATTTAAGTCGAAATTCTATTAAAAAAATGTTAAATAACTATAAAGAACAAAACCAAAAACAAATGTTACCAATAAAGGTGTTGATTCTTCATTACCACTACTTAGTGTGGTACAAGTTACAGTACTAGTTAGTGTTTCGTCAATTCCCTAAACACAAAATTCAGAAAAAAACAATATAAAATTACATATAAATAAAAAAAAATATTAGATTTTATAATTTTTTAAATTTTTATAATAAAAATTGAGTTATAAATTAATTTGACAGATACTAAAATAAATTAATTAGATATCTTTTAAAAGAATATAAAACTGACATTTTCAATGCGCAACTGTTGTCTAAATTTAACACTCAAACCAAATTTTTCATCACGAATCAACTTATTTAAATAATTTTCTGTTAATAGCTTTAACGCTTCCAAGTCAATATCTTTATCTACAAAAACTTGATTTTAAAAGATATCTTTTAATTTAAATACGTATATTTACTGGCCAAATATTCATACAGTTCACTGAGGCCCCATGATAAAAGAAGTGCTGGCACCTCACTACTTTTTAAATCATCCCACTGTATCACAATTAAATTTGGATCAGTTAATTCCATATTTGTTACAAAATTCGTATAACTAAAAGTATTTTTTTTAAAGTAAATTAATTGTAACATTAATTGTGTAGAGTACTAAGAAAATGCAATAAGAGAGAAGAGTTAAGAGAAGAAAGTTTTAGTCTATTGTCGTCCGTCGTATGAAATAGATGTGTTTTGATTGTTTTGTAAAAGTAAAGTAAATGTAAATTAAAAAGAATATAAATATTGTTAATGCAATGAAGTTGTTTTATTTTGAAGTGCAAATAAATATTAAAAAAGTTAAATAAGATAACTTTACAGTTCAGAAGTGGGATTTGAACCCACGCCCTCAAAAGTGGACTGCGAGGTTATGGTTCGATGGTCAGTTGATAGCGTCGTTTGATGATTTTAAAAGGGGTATTTCTGAAAATTTTGCTTCGATTGTCAATGCTGCTGAAATCCACGAGTTATTGAGGAATCGGCGTCGGAAATTTAATGAGGAAATCGGAGAATATCTACTTGAGATGAGAATTATTGGTGGACGAGGTAATGTTGATGATGGTTCGTTGGTAACATATATTGTCAAAGGAATAAACGACAAAGAATGTGAGGATGCTTTTAAAGCATGTGGACCAAAATCAACAAAAGAAATTTTAGATCGAGTGCGGTGGATTAATAATTTTCGAAAGTCCAGCCATAACTCTTCAAATAGATTTTATGAAAAAACTGAAAATAAGTTCGAAAATAAGTCAAGTAGTAATAATAACATTAAATCAAAAATTAAATGTTATAAGTGTAATCTGCTAGGTCATTTTAAACGTGATTGTCCTGTAGTTAAAAGGAATGAGAAACAGTCCTCTGAACAGAATTCTCGAGTGAATTTAGTCAAGGATACTGATCAATTATACACCATGGAAATTAAAATTAATGATGTTCGTTTTAATAGATTTGGGAAGCGACGTTGTAACATTGCGTAAATCCGATGCATGTAATGCTGGGTTTAAATATTTATTAAACCAACGAGTATTAGATGGATTCGCGGGTGGGAGGTGCTCAACGGAAGGTCAATTCTATGGTAAAATTAAAGTTGATGCATTGGAATCCTGGTGTGAGATATTGGTGGTACCAGATGATGTACAAATATATTCTGTTATAGTTGGACGAAGTTTGTTAGACCAACCTCAAGTGCGATTGTTGAAAAGTTTTAAAATTCTGATTATTGAAGAAGATGCTAATTACTGTATAAACCAGGATATGAATCATGTTAAGCATAAATCTGCTAATGATGATACTGGTAATAGTATTGGTGAGTGTCCAAATGTTGTGATTGGTAACGTTATTCCGAGTACAGCTATAGTTATCTCTGGTGATTTAGCGACAAATGTTGGTGTTGGCACAGGTTATAATATTGGTTATATTTCGAAAAATAATAGCAACTATTTTGAAAATGGAAATATTGAAGATGACACCGATTCAGAAGTTGATGAAAATGTTCAGAATTCTGGTACCAAAGAAAATATTGTGGTTGAAGAACTTGATATTGGTAACATTTCCGCAGTAACAGAGAGATAGTTGACTTGGTGAACGAGTTTCGAAATTGTTTTGCCAAAAATATAAGTGAACTTGGTGAATATATATTTGGTGAATCTACAATTAGTTTAACAACAAATCAACCAGTTTGTGTCCAACATTACTCTGATAGTTCAGAATATAACCAGTTGGAAAAGGAGTATAATTAAACGTTCATTTCCAATGCCTATTGTTGAGGAGGTATTGTCTTCGTTGGCAGGATTTCGTTATTTTACGGTGTTAGATTTGGCATCGGGATATCACCAGATTAAATTAGCCGAAAATAGTAAACCATATACTGCGTTTAATACATCAAATGGTTTATTTGAGTTCTTCCGTTTGGGCTGGTAAATGCACCTGCCGATTTTCAGTCAACAATGAATGATGTTAAAGCAAGAATGAATAACAATGTTGCAACGATTTATCTAGATGATACCATTAGTGGAAGCAAAACAGTCGAAGAAGGTTTAATTAAACTCCGGGAATTTTTATCAGTATTAGCGGATGTTGGATTAACATTAAATCTAAAGAAGTGCTCATTTTTTAAAGAACAAATTGAATTTCTTTGTTACGCAATCAGTCAACATGGAATGAAACCAGGACAACGGAAAACGGATGCGGTTGTACAGTTTCCGGTTCCTTCAAACGTACATGAAATTCGACAATTCCTTGGTTTAATTGGCTTCTTTAGAAAATGTATCGAGAAATGTGCTGAAATTGCAAAACCATTATCAGATCTTACCAAAAAGGATGTAATTTTCCAATGGAATGAAAAAGAACAGGCTGCTTTTGAAAAATTTAAATGTATTTTGTCAAATCCACCTCTTCTGGTATTGTATGATCCGGATTGTGAACATGAAGTGCATACTGATGCGTCATCGATTGGTATTGCCGGGATTTTATTGCAAAAAGGTAAAATTGATAATTGCTTAAAACCAGTTTCTTTTTATAGTCGTAAACTGACGTCTAGTGAATCTAAGTACCACTCTTATGAGCTAGAAGTGTTGGCAATTGTGGAAACACTTGAGCGTTTTCGAATTTATTTGTTGGCCGCACAGTTTAAGGTGGTAACTGATTGCGAAGCGATAGTGGCTACCAGTAATAAAAAGAAGATGCTACCACGAGTTGGTCGGTGGTGGTTGAAATTACAGGAGTATCAGTATACATTCCAGACAGTACACCAGCCGGGACGGAAATCTGCTCATATAGATGCCCTAAGTCGAAATCCAGTGGAGCCAGTTAAGGAAACATCAGAAGCTTCGGTAACTGTAATGAAAATTCATATTTCAAATGACGATTGGTTGACTACCATGCAGCTTCAAGACTAAAAGTTGGGTAGGATTATAGATATTTTGAAAAATGAAATCGATAGTTCAGAATATAACCAGTTGGAAAAGGAGTATAACCTGGAAGGAGGTAGATTGTTTCGAATAGTTGAAGAAAGAAAAAAATGGGTTGTCCCGAAAGCAGTTCGATGGAGAATTCTTAAAGCATCTCATGATGACGCTGGTCACTTGGCGGATGAGAAAACGTATCAACGTATAAAAGAAAAGTTTTGGTTTCCGAGGATGAGGAGTTTTGTTCGGTCTTACATTCAAGCCTGTGTGGAGTGTGCGTATGCCAAAAAGAAGGTGGAACTATTGAAGGTGAACTACATCCAGCGGAACGTGTATCAATCCCGTTCCATACGGTGCACTTAGACCATCTAGGGCGATTCACCAGAGGTAAAGTGGTACGCGGTATGTGTTGGCATTGAATGATAATTTTACCAAATATTGTGTTTTGGTGGCTGTGCGAACTACCAACACTAGAGCTGTTCTAAAAGCGTTGTACAATATTACAGGGTATTTCGGAATACCTCATCGAATAATTACTGACCGCGGTTCTGCCTTTATTTCAAAGATGTTCGAAGATTATTGTACCAGAAATGATATAAAACACGTCAGAAATGCTGTTAAAGCACCCAGAGTAAATGGACAGGTGGAACGACTGAATCGGACTACATTCTGGAGCACGTGGATTTGATTGGGCTAGTCATCTCAAGTCGGTTCAGTGGAGTATAAATACTGCTAAACATGCTGTAACACATGCTAGTCCTCACGATTTACTTTTCAGTTTTACACCACGAGATATTGCTGGTAATAAGTTGTTGTTAGCATTGCATCAAGATGAAATGGTAGATCAGGATGAAATAGCAGAACGTCGTGATAAAGCTATGGACAGAATTAAGTTGAATCAACAGTACCAGGTAAAGAGATATAATTTGCGTCATCGTAAACCAGATAAATATGTTATCGGAGATCTGGTGTTAATTGAAAATGAACCAGTATCAACAGGCGACTCTCGGAAGTTGGAACCAAATTGGCGTGGCCCATATGTGGTTGCTGAGGTTTTACCACATGATCGGTACGTTATACAAGATGTTCCCAATATGCAACGAACTCAACGAAAGTCCAGTTCTGTATTTTCTTCTGAACGCATGAAACGTTGGTGTCAATTACCTAAAGATGATGATGATGACAGTGGTGCTTCGGAATCTGATCGCGAGGACGCGATTACGTCAGGGCCGACTGTAGAGTACTAAGAAAATGCAATAAGAGAGAAGAGTTAATAGAAGAAAGTTTTAGTCTATTGTCGTCCGTCGTATGAAATAGATGTGTTTTGGAGTTTTGTTTTGGTTATTGTTTTGTAAAAGTAAAGTAAATGTAAATTAAAAAGAATATAAATATTGTTAATGCAATGAAGTTGTTTTATTTTGAAGTGCAAATAAATATTATAAAAGTTAAATAAGATAACTTTACAATTGTTTGTTTTATCAAATAGCAAAACTTAGAATATATAATAGTTTTCTGTAGAAATAGTTTTTAGACACTTTAAATAACAATTAAATAATTATTAGACTCTTGAAATAACAATTAAATAATTATTAAAAATAAAATATTAATAATAATTAAGTTTTCCAAAATTACTTACTTCAACCGTTTTTGTTTTTATTATAATTACACAGCTTTACAAAAAAAATACATAAAATTTCACAACACCACCGATATCGCTTAAAATTGAAAACTTAATGAACTAATATTTTGCAAACACTTGTTAACTTTACTCCTCCTAACTGTACTCCTATTGTCTTTTCTATTTTCATTGGAAATAATATGCCCAAAACAAATATTTTAAAAAATTCCATTAGAAAAACGAATTTATTTTCTCTTTACTCCAAAAATGAATTCTAGGAATTTATTTGTTTACTCATATTTTGTAAAATTTATCTAAATTTTCTCCATAAAACAATAAAAAAATGTAGATAATGTATTGACAAATTGTGGTTGTTTTTACTACATAGTGATTTAACTAAATCACTGAAAATACTTATTGAAACATTAATGATTTATTTCTAACTTCTTAATTTTTTTTCTACAAAAGTAATATAAATTGTAGATAATCTATTGAAAAGTTTTGGATAATTTTATGATATAGTCTCTTTATAAAATTAGACAAAATAATTATATGAATTACTAATAAATTTTAATAAAATAAATAAATTAGTGGATGAACTAAATAAAAATTGGAAAAAGCTAATTCATATATTTTAATTTCAGTCATTTATGTAATTCAGTTCAATCCATAATTTAGATGCTTCAACGAAAAAAATAGAAAAATCAAAGAATTTTCTTTTTAACTACTTCAAAGTAGTTAAAAAATCTACTTTCATTTTTTCTGTGTAAACGTGACTTAAACATAACCTACACATAACTATAAATTACCTAAACATACTTAAACATAGCCTAAAAATGTCGTAAACATACTAAAACATCATGTAAACATACTTAAACATGACGGATTATACTAACTGAACATAATTAAACTTAACGTAAACATACTTAAACATACACATATTTAAACATACTAACGTACTTAAACATAACGTACTCAAATATGGCGTAAACATTCGAAAAGTATATGCTTTTCGAATGTTTACGCCATATATAAACATATTTAAACATGAGCTACCTTACTTTACCTTGTTTCATTAATCAGACGTTTAGGATGTAGAACAAGCATGCAAACTTGGGGCCCACAGGCCACAACATATAACTTTCCGGTTCACTCGTTATAACAGTACAAAAACTAAAATTTAAATTTCATAGCAACCATAGCATTTTTACATTGGCTATTTCTTTGATGGGAATAAAATGCAAAATTAAAAATTATTTCAAAAAAATTATAGAGAGTGTGATAATTTTTTTTGTCACTACAATTTTTCTGTGGAATCATTTTTTATAACTGTTACATTTATTAGAATTATTAGATTGTTAGAAAAAAACTATATTTAAGTATCGTTTTTAACAATTTGTGCAATTATTTTGTGTATTGTAGGTTAATGTTCAAGAAAAAATATTAATTTTTTATAAAAATCTTTTATTATTTTTAATTATTGGTCATTGAAGGGCTATATCTGTTGCTAATATTATAAGTGCTAATTTGCTAATTTGCTATCATATTACTTCAGAATTTGTTATTGTTTATATTTAAATTTTGTTTCTTTACTATTTTTAAATTATTTTTTTCTTTGTTTTTATCATAGTTAATGTTGTGGCATATTGGGGGGTTTTGGCCGTGATTTCCCACTGTGGCTAGCAGTGGGAAATCACGGCCAGAAATCACGGGTTGGGAGATTTCCGTCTTTATTCTTCTAGTGTTATATGTCGTAGAGTCATATTCATAACCATTTTCATGAGCATATTTTTCATCTTTTATGTAGTTCATATGTTTTTTATGGTCTAATTATGGTCTAATTTTCATGAGCATATTTTTTATGGTTGATAGTGTTATTTCGTGTTTTCGAGATTGGCGAATTTTTACTTTTTACATCAAAAGCTAAGAAATTGAATGACTTTTGCTTTTGTTTCCTTTGTACGATTTTCTTCGATGGATCTATTTCTCTTATTATCAATATTGTTTACTGTCTTCATTTGTTGGATTTCTGATAGGTTTTTTTTCTCTTATCTTTGTTTATTTCTGCTATTTCTTTCGGTAAGCCATCGACGAAGAATTTTTTATGCGGTAAATCTCTTAGACCAGCGGTTTCCAATGAAAATTGGTTTGTAGCTACAATCGCTATTTTTAAATATTTTCATTCGTCACATTAAAAATAATTATAAAAAATCAATTCTATGAATTTTTTTTTTATTAAATTCATTACATTATTGTATCATTGCAGATCAAAAGTTATTAATAACAAAAAATACGAAAATTCTTAACTGCGCATTTTAGTTCTGCCTCCAAATTGTTGTCAATAATATTGGATCGTTACGGTACCTTGATTTTATAAAAGTTACAGCTAAAAATGTTGACTCGCAGTATGTTTGTTCTTCCAAACATAAACAACAGCTTTGCAATACCTAAGTCCAGAACCAAAAATTCATTTGATTTAAAAATACTGACTCTTCGTTTCTCGGATAATCGTTGTGGTTTTGCAGCAAAAGCATATCTGATTCGAAGTTACGCCGGTCCAAACTTCGCGATAGCTTGAGACAAGTGTAAATTGATGATGTCAAAATGGATAATCTCAGCTTGATTATTGGAATGCCGGTTCAAATATTTATCCATTTGCAACTTCTTTGAAATAAATTAATTTATTAGTTTTTTCTTCGTAAAACTAAAATTTCTTGATAAAAAATTTTTTTTTGTTTTTCGAAAAAAATTTATTTATTTTCTTAGAAAAATTTTTGTAATTGAGATTTTTTCGTTTGTTAGATTGAATATTGATGATATTTATCAGAAGCGAGTGTGTTTTTTATACAATAATAGTGGGAATAAAATATCTGCATTCGCCACATTTATCTACATTCGCCGAATCATTGATTAATTATTAACAGATAATACCACTTGAAAATAATTCAAAAAATTCGATTTTTTTTTTCAGTCTTACATACGTAAGAAAAAAAGGTACACAATATAAACTGAAAAATTATGAAAATAGAGACAAAAAACATTTAACTAAATTGATAAAAACGAGAGAAAAAATACGTATAGAAAATAAATACACACCCGCTGGCATAAAAATAATTTTTAACACAAATAGTACACACACTCTATCATAAAAAATATAAAACGTTTTTGTATGCAAGAATTCGAATTATTTTATTTTCAAATTAGATATTAGATGTTTTATTTTTCTTTGACCTATTATAAGAGTTTGTCCATATGTAAAAATATTAACAAAAATTAATTGTACATATTTATTGATGTTAGTATAATCTCACCTTTCCTAAAAAAGAATTAAAACATGTTTTAAAATTCGTTTATCTATTTCTATAAATTTCTATTTTTAAGTTTTTTTTAGATTAATTTACATTACACAAAAATTCTTTCAAATTTCCATTAAAATAATATCTAGTTTAACGAGAAAGGAATGTTTAAGGCCATTTTAGTGAAACAAAATCATTTTGTTACTATTTTGCTGTGCGTCTGTCTGCCTCACTATAAATGTTATTAAATTAATATTTAACATATTTAACATAAATTGTTGTTAAATAATTTATATTATGAAACACATTGAAACATTTCTAGTACGAAACAGATTGAAACATCAGATAAATGTTAAAAAAATTAAAACCCGGTTATTCGCTGCTGTTCAGAAATTTATGTTTTAATGAAAAAAAAAATACAATTTAACATTGTAAATATTCTTCAAAATATTTACAATGTTAATTAGATCCTAAATTGGAAAGCCAATTAAGAGTAGAAGATATTCGTTAATTAGAACTTTCCACAGAGACATTAATTCCAAAATACACATTAATGTAATTTGAGACATTAATTCCTAAAATATATTTTTATTAATCTTGTAATATTTAATAAACTTTTTAATCTATTTTATATTTACATAAAGTGCATATTTTGGTATACAAAAAAGCCTATCAGTTTGAAACTCCTGCACAGTAGTTGTGCTGTAGGGTATGTATTTATTTTTTTGGTAATGTAAATTATTTTTTTATGCGATTTAATGTTAAATTTCATTATAACGTAATCGTGTAACGTAATAATACATTACTTTCAGTTCGTTTCTTTTTTTTTGTGATTAATAACGCCCAATATTGAAGCTTGTTAGGAAACGATTGATCACACGCACATAATTCATAAATATGTATACATATAATAAAATTTATGAAATATTGAAAATAATTTATCAGTTTATAATCTATCAATATTCATTTTTTTAATTTAAAATTTAATAGTCAATTTATTTATAAAAATCTTAAAATAAGTTCCCATTATTCACAAAAATTTTGTCTGTCCTAAAAATTATTTTATTTTAAGATTCCAGGCTATAAGCTATCTAAAATAGCTTATAGGATATTCAATTAGATTTTGAAATTACTAATTTTGGGATAAGTACCATAAATTATCGAGAAATTTCCTTGTTTATTAGTTTATTTTAAAATCATATCATACTCGAAATAGATTTGGTGAAACTGAAAGGATTCAATTATCGAATTAAAAATTCAAATTCACAATCTTTAATATATTTGTAAAGCATAGTTCAATATTTAATCAAATACAATATTTAAGGTAATTAAATTCAAATATGTACATTAATATTACATGCCTGGAAAGATATACTATTTCAAGCTTTTCATTGTAAGGATTTCGACAAAGCACACAGTATAGTTTCTTCAAATGAATATGATAAAATTCACCTTACAATTCAGTGTAATCTTAATCCTTATTTTAATCTTAATCTTAATCCTTATAAATCATATTTAAGTTATTAAAATAAAACTAATAGTCTTTTATTATTTTTCCATTTTTTTATAAGAAATTATTTGTAAATAGGTCAAATAACTAATTTTATTATTTTTTTTTTTCAAAATCCAAAAACATGTGAAATCAAATATATTTAAAAAAGATATAAAAAATGCATTATTTCACAAACCCCATATAATCATCGTTTATTTCATTAGTTTTCATATTTCTAATTTTATTTTAAATTTAAAAATAAAAGTATTATTAGTTACACAAACAAAAGCATAAATTTTTATTTTTCACAACACATATTTATTTTTCACAAACACAAACGAAAAATTAAACTGTCTCTTTCGTTTTTACTGAATATCTGTCTCTTTCGTTTTTACTATCTGATATTTTGGCGATTGCACCGAAATTGCTCAATCGTAGCGGCAGAATTATCGATGGTATTGTCTCTTAATGTTTAGTCAATGGCCGAATGCAGATAAATATATCTGCATTCGCCACATACACAAAGTCTATTCGCCACATGTGGCGAGTGGCGATTGTGTTGGACACGGCTGTCTTAGACTATACTTGTTTTTCATTATTAGTGCTGTTTTCTTATACGTAGTTATACATAATGGAATAGGGCGAAGTTTTGTAGTTCGCCGTGTTCTGTTCATAATAGAACAGGGCGAACTTCTTTCCCTAATCTGTAAATAAAGTCGACCTATTTACAGATTTCTCTAATCTGTAAATAAAGGTCTAGCTTTATTCCGATTGTATTAGTTTCTATTCAGTTGGTGGTCATTAATAATAGATGGCGTGTTTTAATAATATTGTTAGGGAATATAATACTGGAGGAAATCTCTATACCGGTATTTCGGTATTGTAAAATGATAAAACCGCATCCCGGTATTAAATCCGGTTTTCAAAGAAATTATTTGTGTTAAAACTTCTTTGTTAAATTATTCAGTGAATATTTATTGTAAATTGAACATAAAAAATATATTACATAATTCAATAAAATTGTATTATAAAATAACAAACTAAACAAACATGAAATAAAAATAATATAACATAAAAATCACAATTCTGGTTAGACGAATAGTTAAAAGTAGATCATAAATTTGTTGTAAATATTTTCCCTGTACGCCTTCAACCTCATATAGGCTTATTTCTTGTTTTAAACACTGAAAAAAGCTAGTACGTGCTGGTGATCAACAAAGGACAAACTTTACACATTGTTTTATCGTGCTCGGTTTGCTATACCTTTTCATTTTAAAATTTTTAATGATTATTTCCAATTTTTAAAGTTTATTTCCTCTTTGAAAATGATTATTTTCAATTTGAAAATGATTATTTCCAATTTGATATGGCTTATTTTCAATTTGACATTGCTTCTTTCTAATTTGATATTGCTTATTTCTAATTTGATATTCCTTATTTCCAATTTGAAGTTGAAAAGGTATAGTCCAATTCTAAATTATGTCAAATTTGCAAATTATCAAAACATTGACTTTTAACTTTGAACGTGCCTTTTAAATTTATTCAAGAAATTTTAATTTCTAGTACAATTACAAAGGTGCTTGAGTTACGTATCTCCAATGTATATTTAGTAGAACTTTCTAAAGATTCTACACTCACTAAAATTATTTTGTAATTTTCTATTCTTTAATCTCCGAATTAACAAAGATATATAGCGTTGTTAATCTTTGAATAGGCTAGTTACGGTGACCATTCGTCCCTTTTTACAAGTAACAGTCCCTTGTTTGCATATGGCATTTCTTAAAGTTAATTTATTAATTTTTTTTAAAGGGACGCGAAATGTCCCTTGTTCCGTCATATTTTCCTTAAAATCCCATATTTCGGTCCCGCATGGTTCAAAAAACTTAAGTTCATTTCTAAGAAATCGGAATGTTGACGAGACCGATCAGAATTTGGCTCTTATCGAAGGTATCTCGGCATATCGCACAGTTCAACATAACCATTCATTTCGTTCCACTGATTGTACGACAAAATTGTTTCAATGAAAAATGAGAAATTTTCATTGTTTCAATGAAAAATTCGCTTCTGCCAGAACAAAATCAGAGGCAATTATTTGCAATATTTTCACACAATTGTCCTTGAAATCAATTGCAAATGATGTGTCTTCTGTGAGTTTTAACTATGTATTCCGACTGTTCGAATCATGGTGGCATTAAACTCTAAATATTTCAAAATAATCTAATTTAGAGTAATAATTTAAATATTATAAGTTTTTTTTAACAATTTCTGAATATGAATTAAAAGACTGTTTATGTTTTAAATTTGGAAACTGTTTTATGTATTTTCAAAAGAGTTTTGTCCCTTATTTTTGTCGTTGAAAAATGGTCACCGTAGCTATAGTTAACAGATTTACCTTATGAAACAAATTTAACTTATGAAATACAATTTGCTAATTAAAAATATAAATTATTTGCATATTATAAAAATATAAATTATTTGCATAAATCATATAATATAAAAAATAAATACTAATTTTACTTCACAGGAAGTTATGCAGATAATTTAAAAATATCAAAACCCGATGAATTTGATTTATTAATATGTTTAAAATTACGTGAAAATTCTAAAGTAATTATATCCCGTTCGCCAAATATGCCAGGTTATGTACGCATTAATATGTTGCCAGCATTAGAAAAAATGAAATTTGAAAAACAAAACAAATTATTTTGGGAGCGTTTTCAAAAATATATAAACAGTGACGGATATTTAATACAAGATAAAATTCATAGTTGGGTAGAAAGCCTAATGACTAAAATTCTGCAAGATTGTAATAATTATATAAAAAATGGCAATAAAATATATAATATAAAATATACAAAAGCTGGACCAGCACATACATTGAATGTTAATAATAAAAATTTTTCCATTGATTTTGTCCCAGCATTTGTATTCACTAAAAAACAATGGGCAGCTGAAAGATTATGTCCTATTAATATTACTAGTGATGATGCAGAATGGTTTGCTGTACCAAAACCACTGAAAGGACAACAAAAATTAAATTCAAATGGCCAAAATTTAAATTTTATTGCTTCGTTTAATAAGATTGAACGACGTTTAATTGCTAAAAAAGATAATTTGAAAAATACATTGAAAATGTTAAAAAAAATTCGAGATCGTTTAAATATACAGAATTTAAAAAGTTATTTTATAAAAACAATTTATTTATGGGAAAATGAAAAACAATCATCAGATTTTTGGCAACAATCCACAACTTTAGTACTAATGCATGTAAGTTTTGTTTAGGAGATAAATGCATTTTGCATGATTCTCCCTGATTTTGTCTTGAATAAACAAGTAGTATGGCAGCGGAAGGAAACATAAACTATCTTTTCAGAATTGTTACAGAGGCTTTCGAGCTGCGAGAAAACTCGCACATTTCCCTTCATTTTTGAAAATGTGATATTTGTCGTTTTAATCAGGTAACTAATTCTAACACCGGGAACTCGTATTAATCAGAAAAACCTGGCCATAGAAAAGTTTGTGTTTTTAAAGATACTTAAAATTTGTTTTTGATAAGATTCCGATATACACGGATCATTTCCGTGTCAATCGAACTAATAGCTTTTTTTATAAAAACTCGTATAAAAAACAAAAACTAATGCAACCCTCTATTAACGTGGCACTCCAATTGCGCGGTTTCGGTTTTACGCGGAAATATATTTGCAACTTATTTTAAATAACGTGGGTATTCTAAAAAATTTCATTTTTTTTTTATGCGAAAAAAAAATTATTTTAAATAACGCGGGCAAATAATTCGGTTTTACGCGGAAATTTTTCCGCGTAACATACGTTTTTTTTTGGTTTCGAAAAAAATATAAACGGGAATACCCCGTTACGAAAGTGTACATAAGAAAGTCGAAATGTACATCATTTTTGTGCTAGGTTTTGTTGCATAAAGTGTTGAAAATTAATTAAAGCTTTTTAAAAAGCATTGAATAAAAATTTATTACATACATTTAGTAAAGACAGTAAAGATAATTTAAGTAAGCCTTATTACATAAGAATAAGAGTGTTAAAAACATTTAATGGTAGCTGTAGCCGCAGGATCCTCGTTGAAAAGATAATTGAAGGATATGTTGGTGATCAGGTTTTCAATGCTGACGAGACAGGAATTTTTTGGATAAAAATGCCTGGTCGTACATATGTACTTATCAAAGGATGAAAAAAACGGCAAAAGGATTTAAAGCTGCAAAAGACGGTGTTTCACGCCTTCTATGCAACAATGCATTGGGATATTTTATGACAAAGCCACTAGTAATTCACTGCCCTTTAAATCCTCGGGCTTTTAAAGGTATAGATAAGACAAAATTACCCGTTTATTGGAGAGTTAATAAAAAAGCTTGGATGGCGGCTGTCTTGTTCAAAGATTGGTTTTATAATTTATTTGTACCAGAAGTTGAGGCTTACATGAAAAAAAAAACTTTGACTTCAAGGTTCTGCTATTAATTGACAATGCTCCAAGCCATCCATTAGAACTTAGTCATCCAAACATAAAAATCATTTTCTTACCACCAAACACAACATCGTTATTATAGCCACAAGATCAGGGCGTTATTGCGACTTTTAGAGCATTTTTCATACGAAAAACCTTCGACTTCATTCTCGACAAAGTAGATGCAAATTCCGAATTGACGGTTAGTGATGCATGGCAGAGTTACACAATGATTAATTGCATTTCATTGATTGATCATTCTATTAAAGAGTTGAAACCATCAACTCTAAATGGGTGTTGGAAGAAGTTGTGGCCTGATGTTGTGGCTTTAACCCAAGATACAGACACTGAAATATTTTAACCCAAGATACAGACACTGAAATAAAGAAGATTGTTGAGCTTGGACATGCACTGGGGCGTGAAGGTTTTGATATCGACTCATATTACTAAGGATAAAGACTTAACTGAAGAAGATTTAGTCCTTATGATAGACGAAAACCGTTCAAACACATTTAAAGGCGAAGTAGAAGAAGAGCCACATGACTGAATTTGAGCGAAGGGTTAGGACTAGCACTTAAAGTTGGGACTTTTTTTTATTGAACATGATCCAGATATGTCTAGGAGCTTAAACTTCCAACGAAAGCTTAAAGATGTGTTATCCCTGTATATTGAGATTCCAAAGGAACTAGATAAATCCAAGAAGCCAATGCGTATCACCGATTTTTTAACCGTGATGCGAGTTTTAGATGATAGCTCAACAAGCAAATTTGGGCGATGAAAGCTTAGTTCTCCCTCTAAAACGACAACTCCTAATGACGAATTTTGCAAGGGGCAGAAAAATTGATGAAGTAGATGAAGGTTCTGATTAATTTTTATTTCATTAATGTTTCTATTCTGGTTTTTTTTTTTTTTAATATATATTTTATTTGCAATGGATATTTCTTTTTATTTTATAATATGAATTTATAATTTTTAATATTTTGTTGAATTTATATAATAAATGCTTATTAAAAAATGTTTTAAAACCAATAATTTTTTCGATTAACACGGTTTCGTTTTAAGCGCTGGCTTTTAAGAACCAATCTACCGCGTTAATTGAGGGTTACCTGTATGTATAGAACTTACTCTACTATTTAAATATCCCATTTAAAAATTTTCAAAAATAAAAATTTTATACAAATTACGACTTTTTGTTATGAGTTTCGAATTAAATTATTTTACTCATCATTACAAAAAATATTTTTTTATATTAATTTAGTTCTTTTGTCCTTTTGTCCATAGTTTTAAAAAATTTAAATTTTTCGTTTATTGATGTCTCGTTTATAACGAGATATTGATGTCTCGTTTATAATTATAATATTGCAATTACAACCACAATAATTAGAATGAATGATCTACTATTACCTATTTTAAATGCTTTTTAATAATTATTTTTAAATTTAAAATTCAAGGCCTACTTGTTTGTAAAAATTCATAAATAAATTTTAAATTTATTTTTCCCCCAGGAATTTTTTTTTTGATATGAAATTTGAAATTTTTTTCAAGGCCTCTTGTTTTTAGTATGAAATTCGAAATTTTTGTCAAGGCTTACTTGGCTATATCTAAATAGAATTTTTTTGAACTAAAAGAAAAAATGGTTTCTTATTCAAATTTATGGAAAAAAGTTTTTTTTTGCTTGTCGTTTGCTTTGTGTCGAGAGAGTGTTTTTTATATTTTAATATACATTACCTCTGACATGAGAGTAATAAGAAAATATGTCTAGGCAGAAAGACAACGGAAAAGATTGCTATTTCAGTGAGAAAAAGAATTTTTTTCCAAAAAAAAAATTTGGCCTTTTGTAACTTGCAAAAAAGTGGAGAAACCAACAAAACAGGTAAAATTAAATGAAAATAATACCTACTTTTTTTTGGAATGCTTTTTTAAAAACAAAACTAGAAAAATATCTTATAACAGTTCTAGATGCTCAACATAGTAGGTTTTGTTTAACTAAAAACAAAATCTACTATGTTGAGCATCTAGAACTGTTATAAGATAAATGAAAATTTGTTAATGGACAACTGGAATATATGAGGCTTAAAAAATGACAAACATTTGGAAGGTAGGTGAGTGGTAATGGTGTGGATCGGCTTGTTGGGGTTTGGAGATGGCGGGGTGGTGAGTGGTAGTTATGTTGGTAAATGTGAGGTGGTGGTAATGGTTTGTTATGATGGTGGGTGGTGATGGTGTTGTTGAGGCTATTGAGATTTGTTGATGGGGAATAGTGGCTGTTGGTGGTGGTAGTGATGGTGGTAATGGTGTGGATGGGGTTGTTGGGCTTTGCTGATGGTGAATAATGATTTTATGTGGTGCTCGTTGTTGTTGACTCCCGTCAACACCCACCATAGTGAATGAAGGGTGTTGAAGATAGTTATTGATGGTGGGTGGTGATGGGTGTTGAAGGTTGGTATTGCGTGTGTATAAATATGCAGTTATATGAAATATATAATATTATAGCATATCAAACGTTGTTCACACCATAGAAATAAATAATAATTGAGTAAACAGAACTAATTTCATGAATTTAAACAATTAACAAATAGAAAAACTGAAAAATTAAAAAATAGTAAAAAAGGTTTTTACAAAAAATTTGCTTTTAATTAACTGCACTAAAATGTAAAAACTAAATTTAAAAATCCTGGTTTGATATGCAATTTACAAAAAAATTATGAAAACCAGTTTTTTTATCAAAACTATTTTATTAGCCTATCATCTGTTAAAAAAATTTATTTACATATTCCTTTCATAAAATAAGAGTTGTTTGTTTTCTATTTTAAACGAGGTTTTATGTTATGGTTTAAGTTTAAGAAATATATCCGCAATTGAAACTTATGAACTTGGCAAATTGACATTGTTATCTTATTAATTATTAATTTTAAACATATAAGTTTCAAATGTGTCAAAACAAAATTATGTGATCCCATTCAGAAAAATATACAATATAATATGTAAGTACTTAATAGTGATATCGATAATTAATTAAATGCTCATAATAAAAAGTCGTAATTTGTATAATAATTTTATTTTTAGTTTACATTGAAATAATTGAATTATCTTATTTAAATAATTGAGTAAGTTCTACACATATAAACTAGAACTAAATCAAACTAAAGCTATAGGAAAAAGAATAATTAAAAATCAAAAATTTTTTTGATATACATACTATAAAATAAAACATATTATAACTACCAATTAAAAAAACAAAAGATAATAAAATTAAAGCTACACTTACTTTTTTGCTCTATCTTATTGAAATTGTTTCATAATATTTGAAAATATACTAAGGACTAACGGCATGTAAAATAATTATTGAGTAAACCGAACTGAAACAATCGTTGGTGTCCTAGAATACCCATTTTCTGAACTCGATAGGCATTAATGGGCATTAGTTCCTAAATATTAATAAATTGTAATGTTGATACTTTTTGTTTACTTGTGAAAGCGGGATCTAAAAGTCACTTCGATCACCTCTTATAGACAATTGTTTTAGTTATTTCTAGCTGCGAAAAATTTAATTCTAAATTATAGATATTATGTTAATATTAAAATCTATAATTTTATAGATGTTTGAAATACTTTGCAATTCCGTAAAAAATGGAGAAATACTTTTTTTCTGGGATAAAGGACATAACATGTTACAGCCATTAGGCCAGAATCAATTAAACAATATGCATGGACAATTGAGGAAAGTCTTTGATGATTTAAATAAATCTAAAGAATTAAATCCGGATATAATCTATAACGTTTTCCGTAATACAATAAATATCATTTACTAAAATTTTTGAAAATCATTTATATAATTTTATTTTACTTTTTATAGTAACTGATGAAGAAAAATTTAACTTATCAATAAATATCTTTGAAGACGATGTAGTAGACGATATTGATCGACATATGAAAACAATCAAAATTACAGCAACAGACAAATGTAATTTTGGCGGAGGGAAAGAAAAGAATAATTTATTAAGTAATAATTTGCAAACAAATTGTAATAATATAATAATATTATGCTAGGTATTAACCAATTAGGTGCGACAACTAAAACAAGCAGTCCGAGTGAAGAACATGCTACTGAGATTTTAAAAGAAATTCAAAAATTCATTAATGATTCTACACTATCAAATGTTGAGAAAATCAAAGAAATACAAAATAAATGCAAGACAATGGATTCAAACAGCCACAAAACAGGATTTTTTAGTTATTTTTTTTAATGTTGATACTTTTTGTTTACAATTTTTAATTGGTAAATGTATATTTAATACATCACAAAATAAATTATTTTTATAATTTTCAAATATATTATTTCATATACGTAGGATTTTGAAACGGGGATTTTATTCCCAATCCAGATGATCGAAATGAGAAATATTTTACATTGATTTATAGTTAATGCAATCCCTCTCCTTCTCCTTACATATTGTTCTGACGAATATGTAATGAATTTTTCCTACGAGTAACAAAATTTTGGATCATCAACTGCCACCAAGCTCTCCAAACATTTTATGCCACTAATTTTTAATGGATTTCGAACACTAATATTTTGAACCGGACACAACATAACAAAAAGAAAATCATATAAAAAATAATTATTAATTCAAATGGTTATTAATTTTAAGTTATGCAGGCAATTTAAAAATATCAAAATCTGATAAATTTTATGTTTAAAATTACGTGAAGATTCTAAAATAATTATATCCCGTTCGCCAAATATGCTAGGTTTTAGGTTATATAGTATGTAGGTATGTTGGTAGAGGTAGAGTGTAATTGTTACTGCGAACCAGTGTGGACGTATAATTAACTTGAAAATTAATGCGAATTTAATTTTGTAATAATTTATTCTAAAATGTAAGAATTATAGAAAGTAAATGGATATGTTAAAGAAAAAAATATAAATAGTAATAATTTAGTTAATACAAAAAAAAACGACAAACAGTGTTTATCACACTGTTTATCGTTTTTTTTTGTATTATGTATTCACCAGTAAAGTTAAAGTTTAAAAATAAGCTTAAAGTATAAAAGTCAACCATCGGTTATATCTCAACGCTTAGAGTACGTAGCAAGTAATTGAAATATGGATTAGCGATGTCTAAAATGCGATAAAAATCACGAAATTGGAAAATGTAAAATCCAAGAAAATAGGGACAACTACAGTGCATAATAGAGTATATTATGCACTGTGCATTACTATTGCACAGTGCATAATATACTTTATTATGTAGCAAGTATATTATGCACTGTGCATTACTATTGCACAGTGCATAATATACTCTATTATGTACTGTGCAATAGTAATGGTCACCCAGTAAATTACAGAGGATGCCCGGAGTATGTAAAAAAGATTAAAAACTTAGAATTCAGAGAAAATTTAAATAATGGTAGATTCGAAGCTAGTATTAAAATGGTAAATAATTACCAACAACCACAAAGGTCATATGCAAAAATTAGTACATAAGTGCATAATATAGAAAAAGTGAACGGCGCATGGAAAAAAAATATATTATCTCTATGAATACTTACCTACAAATAATTATTATTACTAATTCGATAATATCCAATAATAAAAGAGCATACCTTATACATTTCCTAGAAAATTATGATCCAGATATAGTAATGTTAACTGAAACAAAACTAAATTCTAAACATAAAATATTATTTGAAAATTACAATTTTATTAGAAACGACAGAATAAATGCCACACAAGAGTTAGGAACGGCTATATTAATAAAAAATAAATTAAAATACTCAATAGAAAGTAATTATATAATTAATATTTTTTAGTGCATAATAGAACTAAAAATATCACAAAACAAAAATTAAAAATTATATTTCTTTATACACAGGACAAAAATATGACCACAGATTTGAATACAAATTAAAAAAATTATATGAAACTTTAAAATTAAATAGAATATATAACTATTATATAATAGGAGGTGCCCTTAACGCAAAAAATAGAAACTGGTCAAATATTACTAATATAATACTACAGGTAATATATCAAAAATTTGGATAAGTAATAATGAATTTCTATATAGAACACAACTTTATAGTTCAAAATATGCAACCTATCCAAGAACAAATTCATTTTTAGATATTAGTATAATAGATTAGAAATTAGTGTAAGTAGTAATAATAAGCTAGATACAATTTCATACGATAGTCACCACACCACACCGCTCTAGTGATAAACATAAAATTAGAAGGAAATGATCAAATTATAACACACGAAAAAATTACTAATACAAAATTTAATTATAAAATGACTAAATGGGAGATATTCAGAGAAATTATAAACAATAAAATTAATGACATTGAAATTTATCCCTAATAACAAAAATTTAGATAACAGTGAAATAGACAATTATTTGAATAAAATTGATAACAGAATAAAATTCACAATAGATAAATGTGTTCCAAAAATTAAAAAAGAACACAAAATAGATAAATACATAAATAAAAAAGTACAAAAACATACAATTTTGATATAAAATATACCTACAGAAAAAATGAAAACCAAAATATTAATAAAGAGAAAATAATGTTAAATTAGCATCTTTTAACGATAATTGTAAAGCTAATAAGTTAAAAAAATCAAACAATTAACAATTATTTTATAACAATCAGGAAGTTAAAAAATATTCAAAAATTTAAATAATAAAATTTCTATAATATTCCTAACATAATATAATATTAAAAAATTTACCTGATAGTATAATATCATTATATTATACACCCAACTGAAAATAACACGATCCACAAAAAAAGAACAAATCTTCTTTTTTTATACGAAATATTTGGTTTAACACGATTTCCAAAAAAAAAAAAATTCTTATTAATTTTTTTTATGTACTACTCGGGGAATACCCAAATTTTATTATATGATGTATAATCAAGAAACTGAAGTCGCATTTTATATTTTTCTATTTAAATTTTATTGTTGTGTTGATTTCGTGGAAAAATTATGTTTTAAATTTTTTTTGTGGTCATTTCGTGCAAATATTTTTTTAAGAAGTTCTACTTACATAAGGAAATTTTAATCAAATGGTAATTTCCAGCAAAAATTATTATTTTTTAGAAGTTTGACTTACATGAACTAAAATTTTATTTGTTTTTTTATTTGTTTTTTTTTTTTTTTTAAAATATGTATGAATTATATTTTCTAAAATTTATATAATATGTTTTAAATATTTATTCTTTTTTTGCACGGTTTTTTAGAACAACTAATGGTTAATTTTTCTATTTTACACGGTTTTTTACAATTGTTGAACACATTCTCAATTTTAGTATGGTTAGCATGTCTTTTTTTTTGTTGACGTTGACAGAAGGCAAAAAAAGGCTTAGCGGCGCAGGACGGCGAAGGTACACATACCACCGCCAAAAAGGTAAAAATATAAAAGAGGCTTATGAACTAGCGTGTCTACCAATGGCAGACACGAACACAACGGCACAAACGGCAAAAAGGCTCAGAACACCTTCTACAACACCACCGACAGTGCACTATACGAAAAAGCAGAAAATTTCTTCCTGTAAAAGCAGCCAACATAGACCCGCAGCAGAGGCTCAGCCCTCCACGTCGAGTATTAGTTATAAGGATGCACTAAAGGGGACCAAAATCGGTATTATACACGCCGAACATCCTCATAAGTTATTATCGGCAGAGCAGCTAGCTGTATACCAAAAATCCATCCTGGCAGCAATTCCAGCAGCTGCAAAAGAGGGAACGCATCCACAATTTGGTGTATTAAGCCTCAAACCAGGATGGATGTTAATTACCTGCCTGGATGATATAACCTCAAAGTGGCTGGAAACAATTACCACAAGGCTATCAAATGAGTCAACCAAGATTCAGGGAGGACAAAATTCCAAAAGTGGAGATAGTGACGGGATTTTTCCCCCACGAGGAAGACGGAACAGAGGAAATCCTCACCCTCATCGACTCCCAGAACCCAGAATTACGTGCGGCGAATTGGAAGGTTCTGGGCAGACGCAAAGAGGGCACATGCGCCGTAATCACATTCTCCATCGACGGCCAATCGATGGAGAAACTAAAGCAGAAGGGATTTAGAATCTGCTTTAAATTCGCTGGCATCACTCTTCGGCCAAAAAGTAGAGAAGTAAATAGCGGCCAGCCGCATCTCACAAGCCAAAGGATCAAGTTAAGGTAATCCAGGCGAATTTCCATCGTGCAGCAGCGGCTATGGGCGTACTCACTTGGAGATTCGCTAAAGAGGAATTTCAGGTGGCCCTCCTACAAGAACCTAGAACCACAACAGGTAAAATCCTGGGAATTCCTCAATCCATTGGTAAGTTAATCTTTGATAAAAGTAATAGCAGACCTAGAACTGCTATCCTCTTATCAACTAAAATTAATTATCTAAATATTCCTAGTTTTATCCGTACAGAACTAGTGGCTTTACTGGTGAAACTACCCACAGCAGGGAGCTTCCAAGAGGTCATGATCGCCTCGGCGTATTTCCCCGGAGAGGAGATAGAAGCTCCACCTAAGGACGTCATAGAACTAGTGGAGTATAGCAAAACACACAATCTACCAGTCATTCTTGGTTGTTACGTCAACGCCCACCACATAGTATGGGGAAGTAGGAAAATAAATAAAAGAGGTGAGTCACTTTTAAATTATCTTACTTCTAACAATTTAGACATAATAAATCAGGGAAACACCCCTACCTTTGTCAATGCTATTCGGCAGGAAGTTATAGACTTAACGATAGCTAGCCCCTGCCTTTCTCACAAATTGAGTAACTGGCATATTTCAAAGGAAGCGTCGCTTTCGGACCATAATCATATATGTTTTGAACTGCAAACCACTCTAAATACTACCTTAAAATTTAGAAACCCAAAACGTACTAACTGGCAACAATACCAGCACTTCCTTCAGTACGAAATAAATAACTCAGAGGTAGAAATCAGCAGCCCAGACTGCATAGACCTCCAAGCCAACCAACTTGTAAGTAGCATTATAGATGCATACGAACAAAGTTGTCCCATTTTCCAAAACAAAGGGAAAAAACAAGTTCCTTGGTGGAATGACGAACTAGCGGTAAAACGCAAGGAAACCAGGAAACTTTTCAACAGAGCGAAAGCCCTCGGTAACTGGGAAGCATATAGAACTTCCCTTACCGAATACAATAACTTACTTAAAAAGTCCAAAAGAGACTCATGGAAAAAATTCTGTGAAGAGATTAATGATCTTCCAGCGGCCTCCAGACCCCAGAAAGCCCTGGCTAAAGGTACAGCCGCAGACATTGAACTGTTAGAAAAACCAGACGTATCTCTAACAACCAGCAGCTCAGAAACTCTTGACGTGTTATTGGCAACACACTTTTCGGGTTGCAAAATAAAAAACCCTGAAGATATAGAGGAAGAGGAAAGGATTCAACGTCCTACCCCAAATAGCAGAAGCCTCGCTAACAAAATCTTCACTCCAGAAAAAATTAAATGGGCAATAAACAACTTTAAACCCTACAAATCTGCTGGAGTAGATAAAGTATTCCCTGCACTACTTCAACAGGGATTAGAGATTCTAATGCCAAAAATGATAAGAATCTTTAAAGCAAGCTTTATATGGGGGTATATCCCAAAAATCTGGAGAAAAGCAAGGGTGGTTTTTATTCCAAAGGCAGGGAACCGTCCCTCTTCGAAGCCTAAATCATACCGCCCCATAAGTCTTACCTCCTTCTTCATTAAAACCATGGAAAAACTAGTGGACCTCCACATTAGAACAGGACCGAATAAGGTCCGACTGCACCCTAGGCAATATGCCTACCAAAAAGGGAAGTCAACAGAAACAGCGCTTCATGACCTTGTAAGATCAATTGAAAAGGCAATAGAATACAAGGAAATAGCGCTATGTGCATTTCTGGATATAGAAGGGGCGTTTGACAATACCCCCCATGAAGCAATAATATCAGCAGTCAGAAAAAAATGTCTAGAACCGGCAACAACCAAATGGATACCCGCCATGCTAAGAAGTCGCTTGACAACAGCCGACCTAGGAAATAGCTCAAAAACGGCACAAACCTACAGGGGCTGCCACCAAGGAGGAGTCTTATCTCCACTACTCTGGTCTGTCGTGGTTGATGAGTTATTACAACTACTAGTGAAACTCGGTTACGAAACCATAGGCTATGCTGATGACATAGTCATAATAATAAGGGGTAAATATGACAATGTCATATCAGAAAGGTTACAATTAGCCCTAAACGGGATAATCAATTGGTGTAAATCCAAAAACCGTAGTATAAACCCAGAAAAAACAGAAATAATACCATTCACAAACAGAAGGAAAGTTAAAATTACACCACCTTCACTAAATGGTATTACAATACCCTGCTCCAATGAGGTTAAATATCTAGGCGTTACACTGGATAGGAAACTAAGTTGGAACAGACACATTTATAAGACTCACGCTAAGGCAACCAAGGCCTTTTGGGCATGCAAAAGTATGTTCGGCAAGAAATGGGAGTTACATCCCAGAATGATCTATTGGTGTTATAGAACCATAATCTTACCGATAATAACATACGGATGCACAATGTGGTGGACAAAAACACATACGGATGCACAATGTGGTGGACAGGGTAAGACCAATTGTTACATATATATCCAATATGGTACCCTATAAAAACCAGGTTTTACTGGGTAAAATCCAAAGACTAGCTTGTCTTGGAATAACAGGCGACATGAGAACCTGTCCTACTGCGGCAATGGAAATGTTCCTAAACCTCCCACCGATACATCTCCATATAAAAAAAGAAGCGGCAAGAGGTATGCTAAGAATTCAGAGGGAAAACACTACCTCCCAGGAGATCTTAGGGGTCACCTTCAACTGTTAAATAACCCAAAATTAGAGGCCATTGCCTCACATCTATCGGACATTATGCCGACCCTTTATAACTTTGACATACCGTTCAAAATTATAATCAGCGAACGCAAAGACTGGCAATCTAAGCGTCCTGAACAATATACGGGTGCAGCAATATGGTATACAGATGGCTCCCGTAAGAGGGCACAGGAAGAGAAGCAACTATCTTCCAAGCAGAAATGATTGCGATGGAAATGTGCATACAGGAAAACCTGAAAAGAGCATACCGCAATAAAACTATCACAATTTTATCGGACAGTCAAGCTGTACTCAAATCTCTATCTTCCCACAAACATGAGGCAAAACTTGTCTGGGACTGTCTCCAGAAGCTCATAATATTGGCCAAAAGGAATAATGTAACCTTAATTTGGGTACCAGGTCATATTGGAGTAGAAGGAAATGAAGAGGCCGGTAGCCTTGCAAAAAATGGTGCAAGCACCAGGTTTATTGGACCTGAACCTTTCTGTGGAAAACCTAAAGGTCACTAAGCTTATTTTAAAAAGGTGGATAGAACAAGAGCACAGAATCTATTGGAACTCAATTTCAAAACTCGTACTATCCAAAAAATTTATTAAACCACAAACCATAAAAGTGGAGGAAATACTAAAATTCAGCAAAAAGGATATAAGAACCTTAATAGGTCTCCTGACAGGCCACAGCCCTGTACGCTATCATCTAGAAAAAATGGGACTAGCTGAAGATAACAAATGTCGCCTCTGTCTATCTGACAAAGAGGATACAGAACATCTGCTATGCTACTGTGAAGCAGCGGCACGTAGAAGATTAAATCATCTGGGAAAAGGCACCCTTACCCCAGATGAACTAGCCTATTCGGCTCCTGAGAACATATTAAGTTTCTTCAGATCTCTTAATATTGGCTAGGGAAAGGCGCAATAAATGCACAATAGATCTTTTAGGTCGCAGTGCTCTCTCGTGCTCCCCTAAAAAAAAAAAAAAAAAGTCTAATTTTACACGTTTTTTTTACACGATTTTAGTTCGACCGTATGTACTGTGGAAAAAAAGTGTTGGGTGTACATTCCTTAATAATTTGTTAAATAATAGTCATTTCCAAAAAAGCTAGGAATTAGCAAAAGTTGTACCAGTACAAAAACTATTAAATGAAAACAAAGTCCTAGAAATTATAGACCCATTAATTTGTTGCCTAATATTAGTAAAATATTGGAAAAATTATTAATAAACAAATATTAAAAATAGTAAAAATTAATAATATCATTCCTGAAAATCATTTTGGGCATAGAGCAAAACATATAGTATATCTGTTTGGCAATCAATAAAAAAGAATGTGTAGGCGCTTGTTTAGTTTATTTAATAGAATCTTTTAATTCAGTTTGGAACGAAGGATTAATTTACAAATTATTAGGATATAAGTTCCCAAAACATATAGTTAAACTTATTAAAGAAATGATATCGAACAAGGAATTTGTTGTTGAAGATGGAATAATACAAAAAATATTTAAAGTAAGAAAAGGTTCAAAACGGTTCAAGGAATTGTAAATGGAATTGTAAGGTCGAAAAGCTTTTATGGCTTCAAAAAAACTTTTCCATACAAAAGGAATATCAAATAGAGTAAAGGTCATAGGGTAAGACCAATTGTTACATATATATCCAATATGGTACCCTATAAGTCCATTTTATATGGGACTTTTAAGAAAATTTGAGAGGAAATGTATTAGAAATTGCATTTTAGAAAAATTTTATTATAGAATTAATAAGAAAACATTTTTCCAGAGTAGATCTATAGTAAAACAATATTTTAATATCATATTCTATATAACCTGATGATAATTATATTAAAAATGCAATGAAGAATTTATTTAATTTGATAAGAATAATTATACCATCAGAAGAATTTATTTAATTTGATAAGAATCAGAAGAATTTATTTAATTTGATAAGAATAATTATATACAAAATAAAGATAACTTAATTATAATATATTAGATATATAGATGATCTACAAATAAGAAAATTGAATATCAGCCGAATTTACGATATGATAACAATATACAGTTATTTAGATATGATAGATATATACCTAAAAGAAATGAATTAAAAGAAATGAATAAATTTTAGTAGTTTTAAAAGAAGTTCATAAGTTTTATTAATTATAAGTTTCATTTAAAGAATAAATACAATATTGGTTTTAGAAAATTTTCCAATGTAAATAAATAATATCAATATTAAATATAGATAATCTGGATTTTTTTTGGTAAAAAAATATTGTACGGAATGCTAAGAAATTACGTTTTTCAATAATTCGATTTGCGTGCATATGAATTCTTAAGTTACAGATATTATTTTGAATTTGTATTAAAAAATTTTCATATCTTAAATTAAGTTAAGTTATTTTTACAAATTTTAAAATAACGAACTATACAACAAAATTTTTTTATATTTATTTTTTAATTTTAATTATATATTTTAATCATAATAATTATAGTTAGTACAAGTTATAATAATTTAAATAAAAACTAACAATTCATAGAGTAGAAAACTTAAAAATTATTATTTTATAACTATAATTATTATTATTTAATTATAAAACATTCTAGAAAATGAAAATTCTTGAATTTACTCTTCGTCAACTTCCGTTAAGTAAGCATGAAAATCTGGCATGTCTTCAGAGTTCAATATTAAGAAAAAAGATGATTTGCTGCCTCTTATTGGTAGCATTCACCAATAAGAGGCAGCAAATCATCTTTTTTCTTAATATTATTTTTCAAAGGATCAGATTAATAGTTATTTAAGTCAGTTTTATGAACCTATTAAATCCAAGCCGTTTTATGTTTAGAGTTTTAAAAGGCTCACTTTCATCAAGGGAAGTTTTGTACAAACAAAACTGATCCGAAATTTTTGGTACACTATATTTTAACCATTTAAAAATTTGGCAAATAAAGTTATTTCCAGCATCATCAATCTTACGCCACAAAAAATTCTCCTTAGCTAAAGATACGAAATTCAAAAATTCGCCAGTTTTCATCTCGTGAACGACAAATTCCGTGTTAACGCCTACTATACGAATAAATTGATACCAGTCTCGAGGATGGTGAATTTTTGTAAAGGTTTTTTCTTCTTCTTTTCGATCAAAGCGTGATCGCTCACATTCTAAATGCGTATGGCCAGGTTCCATAAATTTGTGATCAATTATATCAATATTAGTTTCCATTTGCATAATTGTTTCAAACATCGTACCCATGAATAAATTTTTGCTTTATCCGGCGCAGGAATCACTATAGAAAATAGCATTAGTTGTAACAGGTAAAATTTGAAGGTGATGAAAGTCGCGCAATGAAATTTCGATTCCCCTCGGTTGGCCATAGCCCCATGTCACATATAACATATTGGTTGATTGGTTACACAATCATGGATAGTACGATTAAATGTCCTTCTGCGTTCATCAGTGTCTTTTTTGTAAAAACACACTGATGAACGCAGAAGTGGTTTTGTTAACCATTGTTACAGATCAAAAGTAAAAACTTTAACCAATGAATATAGAGATGCTTTTTCTTTATCTTTAGTTCTAGTTTGATATGCCAATGCAGATTTATCTTGCTGTTCTATTTGCTGTTGTTTTAAAACAATTTTTGCTTCCTTACTTCCGATGTCAATTATCATTTGAAATACTTCACATTTGTGTCATGTGTCCAACTTTTTAAACTTTAAATTCAACGTTTTAAACATATTTGAAAATTTAAGCGCGCAGAACAAACGAATTTATCAAAGTATAATCTGTAAATTTCCGCAATTGATAAGGTGGTAAATATTTTTTTTAAATATCTCTTCTTGTATAATGTGATTCGTATGAGCGGAAACTGGTAATAAAACTAATAATTTATATTTCTTTTTCCTCGGAAATGTTTTAGGACCCTCGAGACGTCCTCGTTTATCACCTTCAATTACAAATTCCGGTGATTCAATTTTTTTTCTAACAACTGTTTTAATAAATTGTTCACCTTCACAGAGTGTCTGTATGCCAAAAAACATTTTTGGCATAAGATAATCTTCGGCCATGAAGTTACAAAAAATAGTTATTGGTATGAAACCTTTTCCGAGGATTTGTTATACTTTTATTTTTTCTTTCGAATTTTTTATCCTCCATAATTATCAAACAACAAGCCAAAGATAGAAACTTTAAAGTATCGGTCAAAAATCGACTAATCATGAAATGATATTTTGTCCTTTTTACGACATGATTCTGATTTCTTAACCATTGTTTCATTAGCAGTTTTTCCTGTATTAGTTACATACCTTTTTCCATTGTTTCTTTTGTCTTTTCTGGATTTACTAGTTTCTGTATTTTCTTTAGTAACGTGCTCAGAAGTGTTGGGTTCAGCAAATAATATTCTTTCTTCTAACTGTTTTCCTGTTTATCTCGTATTTTTCGAATACTTGCTTTTATAATCTGAATTCTGTCTCCAAAGTTGCCGGAAAAATATGTTTTTTGGTTGATCTATAAATTTTTTAAAAAAAAACTAAATAATAATTTTTTCTTTTGATGTTAAGCTTATTGTTACCTTCAGTTATTGTACTGTACTTCTCACTGAGAAAAGTATATTTAATTTTTATTGTTGGTCCTTATCTAAAATTTTGTTTTGAGCCATAGGATGACGTTGAGACGTAAAACTTTTATGATTGACTAAAAATTTTCTCCTCAAGATGTAGTTTTGTAGCAGCTTGTGTAGGTAAGCAATTTTTAATTTTGTATACAACACCTTCATGCCACATCATATCAAAGACCTGTGCGCTATCTAGGAAAATAGCTGAACAGAATTTTTTTTGCGCCTTCTACCTCTGGAGCCGGTAACGCTCGGACGGAATGTCCGAGTAAAAAGCAGAATTGGTCAGAGGAGGAAGGGTATCCTGTCGCCAAAAAAGGGAAGGTTATAGGTGACAGACAGTCGGCATTGGGAGATGGCGCTGTTTGCAATGCCGATAACCATCTGAAAATTGCGATAATCGATAGGAAACATCCGGAGGGAAAAATTCTCCTGGGAAACCAAAAGATCCTGAAGGATAGCTTCGAATTCTGGCAGGTCGATGCTCTGTTGCCAGTGCCGGAAGGCTTTATACTCCACTTTGAGTGGAGTCGGTTTTCTGGTGACGTTTTCAGGGTGACATGTGAGGATGAAGAGTCGGTGTGTTTCGTAAAGGAAATGGTCAAAGAAAAAGGCAACCTATGGCAGAATTCGGACCTGCAGGTTGTCGGAATGAACGAGGTTCCGAAACTAAATAAGGCTTTTTTGTGGCTCCCCAAAGAGGGTCCAGAACCGCACGAAGTGCTCAAGTTTATAAACCTCTTAAATAAGAAGTTGAACTTGAAGTTGAACGCAGTCCTGTATTCTATACCATCGGGAGGTCAAAAAGGAAGGTCAACTCCTGATTTTGGGAATCCCAGACGAGTCTCTGATGACTCAAAAGGGCAAAAGGGTTTTTCTGGATGGGTTTACTACCTATCCAGGAAGATCCAAATAACCTTCCCAAAATCAGAGGAGTCCAAGGTTGACCAGAGGGAAAAGGAGACCAACCCCAGTAAGAAAGATGAAGATCTTGACTCTCTATTGGGGGTGGTCGATAAACTCGGAGTGTTAGGATCGGAGGTGGGTTCAGACCTCGACAGTTATACTGACGAGGAAAACCTAACCTACGATTTAAATAAAACGGTTATTTTTATAGATGATGTAGAGTCTCCGCAGGTAGACAACACAGTCAAGGAGAAAAGTAGCGAAAGCCCAGCAACATGAAGGTAATACCTCTATCGTAGCTGGGTGGCTACAAATAAATTAAAGGAACACCAACTTAGAGGAGCTGTGGAGATAGCACTAGTCCAAGAACCCATGACTAAGGATAACAGGGTTCTAGGGTGGAGTGCTAAAGATTTCCAGGTATTTTACCATAAAGGTGAAGGTAGGCCAAGAACTTGTATAATCTCAAAGAAAAATACAAAATTGATTTTTATTCCACAGATACGTAGCAATGACTGTATCGCAGTTCTGGGGAATCTCAGTAATGAGATGCAATCGTCAGTAATGAGATGCAATCATGCTATTTACCGTATGACTCGTCATATCCACCACCAACGCAGGATATGAGGAATATAGTGGAGTTTTCCAGGAACAAGAAAAGGGAACTAATAATAGGATGCGACTCCAATGAAAGAGGTAAGTCACTACTTGAATATTTATTAAGCAGTGAGCTCTTTTTGGCTAACAAAGGATCGAAACCAACCTTTAGAAATAAAAATAGAAGTCAGGTAATTGATACTACTTTAGCCACAAAGGATATCCTTGATAACGTTATGAACTGGCACGTCTCGGACGAGCTCTCTTTCTCTGACCATGCATGGATATCCTTTGAGGTAGAATCTGAAAATAATTTTGGGAATAGATTTAGAAACCCCTTAAAGACAAACTGGCAAATATATAAGGAAAATTTAGACAGTAGGTTGCTGAATTGTTCAGCACCCAGAACTCTAACTAATATATATGATATTGAATCTGAGGTCACATACCTCACGGAATCAATAATAGGAGCTTTCGAGGTAGCTTGCCCCTTCAAAAAAGAGGGGCAAACAACCTTGGATGAATAGTCCAATTCTTAACCTAAGAAAAGAGGTAAGAAGGCTATTCAACCTGGCGAAAAATTACAACACGGAGACTGATTGGGCAAACTACAGGAATACTCTGAAGGAGTATAAAAAACAATGTAGGAAAGCCCAAAGAGAATCTTGGAAAAACTTTAACGAACAAGTCTACAGTGTCCGAAAGAGTCTACACGATCGCAAAACGCCTATTGTAAGGGTAGATTCATACCCAAACCTGGGAAAAGTAGTTATGTCTCAGCGAATGCATACAGGCCAATTAGCTTGACCTCGTTTTTACTGAAAACCTTAGAAAGGATAGTGGAAATAGAACTGAGATCCTCGATACCGATCTCAGTGCTGTCACGATCCCAACACATTGTAAGGGTAGATCGGTTGACTCGGCCCTTTATAGCGCGGCGGTTGTAATAGAAAAATCATTACTACAGAAGGACGTAACCCTGAGAATGTTCATAGACATTGAAGGGGCTTTCAACAATATAAAACGTGAATCAATAACAGGAAGTCTCATAAACAAAGGGGCTGACAGTAGAATTGTAAACTGGATAGCGTCCATGTTGAGATATAGGAAATTACAGGCTAATTTCGGTAACTCTGAAAAGCTCGGATACGCCAGAAACGGTACCCCACAAAGAGGAATTTTATCCCCCTTTCTATGGCTCATTGTCATGGATGGCCTTTTAAAAAAGTTGACGGAAGCGGGATACCATATTTTCTGTTATGCAGACGAGTTAGCTATTTTCGTAACAGGAAAATTCGAGTCAACACTAACCGAGTGCGATACACCTTGTCGTCGGCTGGGCGACGAGGAACGGACTCAGAGTTAAGACTGAGCTTTGTCTCTTCTCATGAAGAAGGAGGAATTACAGTGTAACCTTCCCCAAGATACAGGACACCCCTCTGATCTTGGAAAATACAGTCAGATTCCTTGGAATAAGCTTCGATAGTAAGATGCGTTGGAAACAGCACTTAGAACAAAAAACCGATAAAGCAATTCGGCCTTTTTGGATCTGTAGGAGTGCTATCGGGAAAAGGTATCCCCAAAGATAATCCATTGGATATACACTAGTGTAGTAACACCCATTCTTACGCACGGTGATAAATAAGGCAGCTTACGTTTTAATTGGCAGACAAAACACATAATAGGAATATTCTTATATGCTCGGACAGCCAAGCTGCTCTTAAAGTATTGAATAGTATCTCCACCAATTCCAAGCTAGTTAAGGAATGCAAACTAAATCTTAATATACTAGCGAGGAACAATCAGGTTAAATTACTATGGTGTCCAGGCCATAGCGGTATTGCCGGAAATGAAAAAGCTGATGAGTTGGCAAGGAACGGGCCAGCGCCAATTCCCCGCCATGCCAAACAGTTGGACTTCCACTAAGGACGGTTAAGAATACACTAGTGGAATGGGCGTCTAAAGTACAGGGAAGTAGATGGGAGAACTCAATGGGGTGTAGAGTGACAAAACTCTTTTGGGGTCCCCCAAACACAGTTAAGACCAAATCCATCCTAAGCATGAACAAGCAATCATGTAGCTTAATCATCAATGTCGCTACTGGGCATATTCTTCTGAGAAAACATGCTTCACTGCTACATTTATCAGAAGAGTCCATCTGTAGAGGCTGTGGTGAAGAAGATGAAACCGTGGAACACCTGTTATGTAGGTGTCCAGCGGTTAGATGTAGGAGGTTAAGACATATGGGTTACCATTTCTGACAGATCTTTCGGAGGCTGGTACCTTTAAGCTGGCAAGGACGATCTCTTTCATGAAAGATGTAGGGTGGGCCTACATCTTTCATGAAAGAGATATGTTGGGTAGTGGCCAGTGCCTAGAATCGCGTTGAAAATTTGCATGAGTTGCTTGGTAGGAATTTTTCGTAATTCCTTAATAATTTTTGGTGTTATTAGATCATGACCTGGTGATTTTTTAGGGTTCAGATCAGCTCCCATAGTTGCGGTTATTTTCTTCATTATAAATTTTAGTGGCATATGAGTTGATACTGGTGTAAGTATTGGAATATTGTTTTCTATTGTAGGTTGATGTGTAAATACTTATTTTAAATGCATAACTGCCTTTCCTTTTTCAGCGTCGCTTCATTCCCATTTGCCACCTGGTAGACGGATAGGTGCTTCCTTACAGGGTGGGACACTTTAGTTTTTTTTTTGCCATAGTGAGTAGTCAGACGATTCTGTTGGTGTGAAGCTTTCGAGATAATGCTGGAATTCAGTTAAATTTTTTTCTTTTATTATCTCCTGCAACAATCTGCTAACTTTATTTTAAAATTTGGAGATCTATTCGTCTGCCATTGTCTTCTCAGTTTTCTCTGAAGTTTAACTAGTGCATCAACATTATTTGGAGTATGTACATTGAAATTAATATTCTTCTCTTGATATTTTTGCAGCTTCAGTTATGAACTGAGTGAATTTTTGCACTCCTATCTCTACATCTTGCTTTTCTTTGAGTGGAATTTTTTGTATGGTGTGAGAACTTATATATTTTCGGTATTTTAGCCAGTTGGTATTCTTATTGGTTAATTTTTCTGATAATTCTTCATTGTCACAGTCCCTGCAAATTATATTAATTATTGTTGGTGAGTGATCTGATGAGACGTCAAAAGAAGATACAGCGGATAGTTGATTCCTTTTTAAATTTTTCGTTACTCCGAAGTCAATTTTTCTACATACCGTAGGCCCATAAGTTGGTTGACCAGCTGATATTATGTCCAAGCCGATGTTGTTAACTGCCTTCCAAAGTTTTTTACCCATATAAGTTATGAGTCTGGAGCCCAGTAACCATACTTTTGTTCCCAAATTTGTGTCCAAGTGTGTTAAAGAAGTCTGTATATTGCTGTTCTGTTATATTGAATTTCGGGGGACAATAGCTGCCGGAGATTGTTAAGTTTTCTATAAATTCGTCTAATCTAATTGATGTAGCTTTCAAGTATTCTTTGGAATTGTTTTCTATACTTTTAATTAGAATTGCTGTATCTCCACACGGTTTGTTACCGGGTTTTGTGTCATAAAAATTTGGCATTTCAGTGACATATTTTAATAGTCGTCATGGTCTTGATAGTAGGGTTTGAAGTAGCTGTGTTTGATTTCACATTATTTATTGCATCATGCGGGATTTTAACTGGTTCATGTTATTAGCAAGGTTGTGGTCAACTTTTGAGTATGACAGTAATACCTCAACTACTTTTTAGTTGGTAAGTGTAGTAGTTTCTACATTTCTTGTTGAATTCATAAATTACTTTACGATAATTGTTTTCACTGTAAACTTGAATTTTAGTTTCTTTGATATTACCTAAAGATGTTACGTAGAAATTATTTTGTCCTATTAACTGCGTTAACTCATTTATTAATGCTGAGCTTGTTTGCTCTATAAAATAGATTGGAGCTGGCTTGTACGTTTTATTAATGAGATTTCTATTGCCTTCTGTACCTATGCATCAGCAAGTAATTCAAAACGATTTTGAGATATAGTTTTTTCTTTTTGATAGCGCTAGCTATTTTTTCCGACTTCGGACCTGTTATTAATATGATTAACTTCCATTTGTTTTGGATCTAGTAGAGGAGTTGTTAATATTGGCTGTATCGACTGTGACGTTGACGCTACTATGGCCGCTGGTGTCAGCTTCATGCTTTTACATTTATCCGTTGACGGCGGCGTTCGCTGCATGATGTAATTAGTAGTTTAGCTTCTTGTGGCAATGAAATCGATAGATTTCACGGGTATCAGTGTGAACACTAACTGTAAATTTGTTTTAATGCGTATGTTATAGTGGCACTTTTAATTTATTTATAATTTTCTGTTTTTCTTTTTAATTTTTAATATTTTAATAATAAAATTTTCCGCTAGTAACTTTTCTTCCTGGTAACAACCTTTCACAAATCATGTTCAGTAAAGATTTCCTAGAATTCTTTTTTGTAACACTTCTTCCAACTGTTGAACTGTGTTTAGCTGAATTTTGAAAATAGATAGCAAACTTCAGCTAAATATTATGGAACACATTTGCAGTCCAATTGAATAAGCATTGCAGTCCTATTGAATGTGAGGAGCACCAATAAATAAGAGAGTTGATCGAAGAGGAAAGCTCACCTTCTGATTATACTCAAGAAGTATTTCTGGAACTGCAAGACTACGTTGAAGAAATAGTTATATACTTAGTCGAAGAAACAAGTAAATTGTCTCCCAGTAAATTCGAGAGGTGCTGACAAAATTCAATGCAATATATTTCGAAACTGTAAAACAGCAAATTGGGAATGCCCAAAAAAAGTGATGTTGGAAAAATAACTTAATTGGCAAGCTGTAAAATAGCAAATTGGAAATGTGCAAATAAAGTGATGTTGGAACAAAAAATTTAATTGAAGAATTATTTGCCTGGTAAACGATAAGAGCTCGGTATGATAACAACCGACTTATTGTAATATCAATACTAGAAATAATATAACTTCAACAACCTACTCAGCAAGTAGATTCAGTAGCAGTTTTAAATATTATTCACGAAATCGTAAAAAAGTACTTGGCTTGATACGACAACAAATTAATATTGCACATTTAAATGATATATTAACGAAACCAAATTAAATCATTTGCGGAAGAGACTATACATCAAGCATAGTCTTTATTGCACCAAGCAGCCGCACCTCAAAGGAGACATGACTCACATCACAATTCAAGTTCACTTTCTTTTTATTTTATTACGTTTCCGATTTTAAAAATACCTTTAAATGCCCGATAGCCTCGATTTGGCTGAAAAAATATATTATGTACTTCGGAAGTTTCTACCTTTTTTGTTGTCTGGATAGCTACCAATTCTTCTCCAAAGGACCTCTTCTTGGCAAATAGACTTGCGGACATTCAGAGCACAATGAAGTCATGTACCAACCAAAAAAAATCCTGCGGATCTAGTTTCCGGGGGAGTCCCGGGGAGAATTGCTCAACTATACCGTATGTTTCACAGTCCCATAATTCCTACGTAAAAGCAAGAATGGCTTTTAAAGAAGAAAATCGTAATTACTTTAATATCCACCATAGGAAAATACAAATTCACAAAGTTCTTCGAAGAATAGATCATCGAAATAATTATGGGAAAAATCATAGCTTATTTTCTTCGTTATGGTTATAGCTGCAAAGAAAAAATAGCAAAAATATCTGGGTGTAACTGACTTGGTGCACCAGTACTACGCATATAAATATCTCAACAGGAACAATCTTGCAATGAGTTCGCACAGTTAAAACAACGAAAATAAGTACCAAATACAAGTGAAGTTAAAACTGCCACCGAGGACTAAAATGTAATTACGGGCGGTGGCAATTATATAATTTAGCACCAGATGCAAAGCATCACCTTATACTTTGTAACAAACATCAACGAAACTATTTGTTGATCAACTTCATTAGGATAATTTATATGCCGATCTACAGGCACTGTTAGTAGTAACACATCGATTCTAACCCATTCAAAAAAGCACTTAAACACGATTTCTTTGCAAAAGACCTATCAATTTTGGTTTATTTTACAACGAAACCGTTGAGTACAACAAAAGCGTTGTTGGGTTAAAGAAAATAGGATTCAAATATGCAAAATGTCATTAACAAATATAGTTATTAATGCCCCGCACAAGAAAATAAGAATATGTATTTGACACTCGTACCAAGATAGATAAAGAAGACATGTGCAAAAAACAAGAATGCAAAACCACCTGCATCTACGTATACTATCCAAAGCCATCACAATGCTTAACCTTTAAAAAATGCTTAACCTTTAAAAACAATGCTTAACCTTTAAAAAATACATTATGTTGGAAATGACTCATGTATTCACAGTTCTTGCACAACCTCTGAATTTTGAGTTGTTCATTTATGGTTATATTATAGTTATATTTTCTGGAATGAAAAAAATTATATAAATAACTATTTTTGGAATCCAATAACTATTTTTCAAGAAGAATTTGCTAATACAATTTTATTACATATGTGAAACACAAATTTTTTTTAAAATTGCAGTAGATTGATTTCAAAATACTCCGAAAAATGCAGTTTATTTTAGAGAACAAATTATGCGATAAACTTTGAAGCCTAATTTAAGCTGTTCAAAAAAACTCCCTACTAAAAGTATGTCAATAGAGAAAATTAAATATATCGAGTCCTATAGGAACTCTACGGCAGGGTTAACCTACCCTGCCGTAGAGTTCCTATAGGACTCGATATATTTAATCTTCTCTATTAACGTGAGAGGAAAATATAGTCACAGCTAATTTGCACTTCTGGAAACACATCGGTGTAAAACTGAATCAAAAACAATTAACAAAATTTAACAATCAGACAAGATTTTACTACGTTATTCATCGAAATCAATCTAACGATAAATGACTACAAGCGTATGTAGGATACTTTAAAGGCTTGTTATTTGATACTCATTACGGCAAACTAAGTGTATTCCTTTTGAAACTCACATAGAATCGGAAGCACCGTACATCAAATACCAAACTGATATTTGAAAGCAACAAGCTAAACGATTTATATCAACTTATAAAGGGTGGCACATAAGTAACGTTATGATTTAATTAGTCAATAAATTTTTTGTTTAAGTACTTTTTTCTTTTTTTTTCAGAATTAACTTTGAAAAAGTTGGGAAATTTATGATGGAAATTTATGACTTTAAATTTTATTTTGAAAGTCAGCATTCGATTATTCAGACACAAAGATCATATCGAAATTTCTTTCATGTTCGTAATGCACATAGCGCTCCAACAATTTACCCACTGGTTCAGCGTGTTGGGCAACAAGGGGCTGTCTGTGATCTTCCGCGTGTTGGAAGACCTCGTGCAGTTCGAAATGATGTGAAAATAGTTTGGATGCAAGCAAGTATTGAGGAAAACCCCGAAAGTTCCACCAGGCGAGTTCTCCAGCAGTTGGTGATATCTAGGCGGTCTTTGCAAAGAATTTGACATGAGTTACACCTTTTCCCCATATAAGATTAAATTGGTGCATCAGGTAAAAGCAAATGATGCACGAATACGCATTCAATATAGTCGACGTTTTCAAGAAATGTGTCTAGAAAACAACGAGTTTATTCACAAACTCATAATGAGCAATTAGGCCCATTTTCACCTCAATGGTCACGTGAATAAACAAAATTGCACAATATGGGTCACCCAAAATCCAAGAATAATTGTTGAAGATCAAATGCACCCACTTAGATGCACAGTATGGTGTAGAATAAGTTCAGAAAGGATCATTGGACCATATATTTTCGAAAACAACGAACAAGTTGCGGTTAATGTAAATTGCAGTCAATACCGGGCAATGATTGAAAATTTTTTAAGGCCAGAGGTAGATCCAGAATTGTGGTTCCAACAAGATAGAGCTCACACAGCTCGTCCAACTATGGCACTCTTGCGCGAAATTTTTTGCGATCGAATAATATCGCGATTTTCTAATTTTAACTGGCCATCGGGTTCGCCCGATTTAACGGCACCCGGTTTTTTTTTAGGCTACCTAAAGGGTAAGGTGTATCCTAATAAGCCAACAGCTTAAGTCCAATATCCGAGAAGGAGCGAGGGCGCTGGGACCTGAAATTCTAAGAAAAGGTATACAAAATGCTCTGGAAAGAGCATGTCTGGTCGAAGCAAACAATGGGCACCATTTGAAACATATTATCTTCAAAACATAATGTAAGCATTTTCCAAACTATAATCTATATTCTAATAAATGCCAATGTTAAATAAAATCAGAAAGAAAAAAGTTATTCATAAAATAAATCATAACGTTACTTATGCGCCACGCTATATGACTCGTTTAGGTTGTTGGGCAATCAGATACCACTATATCAATCATGATACTTATATCGAGTAATGTCAAAGGTCTTACCACAGGAGAGGATATTATTAAGACAATCATGATACCACTTGTGTCAACTGAATGGTACGAACTTTGCAAAATCATTCCCACACCATTAACAATAAAAAAATACTGATCATACACACAACTATTACGTATCTCATTACCCACTTAGACGGCAATCACTTATTTAAATGCTTTTTAATTAACTTGGTCTCTTAGTCTGTCACACAAGTTTCTTATATTAAGTTTTAAGATAGACCAATTATATATGTGGTATGGTGTAGTATCCTGACTTAACCATTTTTAATATTCATTTAAAATTTTAGCTTATTGATTGATATAAAAAAAAAGTTTATAAAAATTTTTTTATATTTTAAAAAAAAGCTATTACTGACACTATCAGGATTCGATCCACAGTTGAATTATTTTGAAACAGGCGATCTAACAACTGCGCCATACTATATTTTAATTTGTGTTTCTTAATAATTATTATAATATAACAGAAAAATTTGCTGAATTTGTTTTCTTTGAGTATATGTATTTTTTTTACTTTAATATATTTCTTTGCCTCTAGTTTTGTGTCGAGAGAGTATTATTATTCATTTTCATTACCTCTGATATGAGAGCAATAAGAAAATATTTCTAGGCAGAAAGACGACGGAAAAGAAATCGCAAAAAAAAATTTACACAGTGAGAAAAAAACTTGTTGGTCGGTAACATTTGCAAAAAAGGGGAAAAATCAACAGATTCAGCGAAAATTAAATAAAAAAGAAATTAGGTAAATTTACAACAAAACAAATAATAAAAATATTAATTAGCCATTTATTATGTAAATTTACCAAAAAAAAAAATAGATAAAAATAATCATTACATATTTGTTAGGTAAATTTAACTAGAAACAAATTTAGATTTTTTTTATATAGATAACATAAAAAATTAGATAATTTACTCAAACAACTAAAATGATTGCAAAAAATCTTTTATAAATGTTATCAAACTAAAATTAAAAAAATTTGATAACACTTGATAAAATTCCTTTTTATATTTATTTATTCAGTAATTTTTTACATAATTTATAATATTCATTTAAAATTTTGATCAATATAATAAAGTATAAAAAGAAATATTGATACATCACGATTTAGACCAGGGTAATTTCTCTTTGATATTTTATAAGAATTATTAACATAAGAAAAAATGAATATCGAAAAATTTTTTCATACTTTTCAACATTTGCAAAAGAAAGTAGATACAAGTGAAAATAATTAAATGAAAATAATAATTAGGCATTTAGTATGTAAATTTACCTTAAAAAAATTAATAAAAATAATAATTAGGTAAATTTACGTAAACTTTACCCATTGAAATATATCGCTTTTATGTATACGGATTTGAATAATACTTGGCCAAACCGCGGCTCTCCTACTTCTTCAATGCGGCCGAGGCAGTAAAATATGGTTAAATTTTCGGCGTGCTTTAAAATGAAACTAAATAAAACAATGAGTGTAACTACTGCCGCTTTATAGTGATTTTATTGTTTTTTTAATGCTTTTTAATTAACTTGGTCGTGTTTGTCTCTTTCTCTGGCACACAAGCTTCTTAAATTAAGTTTTAAGATAAACAAATTAGATATACATATGTGGTGTGGTGTAGTGGGTAAGCCACCAGCGTGAGAGAAATTCAACTCGCGTTGAAATCCTGACGTATCCATTTTATTTTTTTTTTATTATAATAATGAATGAAATTTTAAATTAATTTTATATATTATTAAATAACTTTTTTTTCTTTTCCGTCGTGTTGTGGCGTCTTTCTACCTTAATATTTTTTATTTCTTCATTTTTATTTATTTAGTAATTTCTTACAAAATTTATAAATTTGATTTAAAATTTTAGCATATTAATTGATATAAAAAAAAATTATATAAAAAAAATTATAATTTAAAAAACAAAAAATATTACTAACGCTATCAGGATTTGAACCACAATTAATAAATTGTTTTGAAACTGACGACCTAACCACTGCACCATACCATATATCGAATTTGTGTCTTCTAATAATTATTATAACATATAACATAGACAAATTTTCTTAATTTATTTTCTTTGAGTTTATTTTTTTAAAATATTTTTCTTTGCGTCGCGAGAGTATTTTATTTTTTCATTTTGATTACCTCTGATTTTGTCGTGTGCTTTGTGTCGAGAGAGTTTTTTATATTTTCATTTTTATTACCTTCTTTTAATTCTTCAAATATTGTAAATATGTGTATATAAACATCAAATGCATATTGTGGTTCTTTTAATCTTTGTTATTTTTTAAGCTTCAAATATTCCAGATTTCCATTAACAATATGCTAGCAATTTTCATTTATAACAGTTCTAGATGCTCAAGATCTACCACCAATTTTATTTTCTACTTTTTAAGGGGCTAGTTTGGTTTTTAAAAAGCATTTTTTTAAAAAACTTTTTCAGTGATAGAGTTTGAATTAATTAGATATCATGAATCCCAATTGCACGGTACATGTGCCATCCAAACTATCCGGTGTTCACAAGAAATTCAGCGTTTCAGTGTGAAATATCTCTTTTTCATCAAAACATTGATAAATTACAATTATGCAAATTAACACACGCATCACTATACAAAACACTTTGGTAGTGCCATTGCTCGCAAATCGGTGGCTATTTTTTGCGAAAGTCTCCGCAGATATTACGTGACAAAACACCGGAATCCAAATAAGAATTACACGGAAATTCACGATTATTGCACTATTAACAAGAAGCTTTAATTATGAAATCCTATACATGAAAGAAAGCAATTCTGAACTTTCTCTCAGAGTTGAAATGATCAATACTGCATTCACTACATATACATCGCATTTGACTAATTTGCCATATCAGGAGGAACAACATTATACTGCGCACGATGTCCACTGTAAGCTAGATGTTACATCAATTATTATTGGGATTATAATCTTTAACATATACTGGACAAGATTTCAAAGGACGCCAGCCACCGTCAACAATCCCAAATTTCATGCTAGTTTACAAAAAAACCAGAAATATTTCGCTTCGAAAGGGAGAATATTTATTAACAATTTCTGTATTATTCTTAATAATTAATTATTAAGAATAATACAGAAAAAAGTTATTACTTAATTAAGGAATAATAAATTAACAATTAAAAAGGTGTCTTATTTGTTTAATAATTTATATTAAAATGCAATTGTTGTTTATATGGCTTATGATAGTCAAAATGCAATTGTTTATATTAAAATGCAATTTAAAAATGCATGGCATCCTATTTCGAAATACAATATCCGCATTCTATTTCGAAAGCATTCTATTACGAAATACAATATCCGAAATTGTTTCCCAAGCTAGAAACAGTATAAATGGGATCGTAATATAGGAAATAAAAAGATCTTTTATTAAATAGTCAAATAGCTTTTCGGGTGCACCAAATTTGATAGGACCTACCCAAATCTACCTATCTACTCGCACCAAACTTTAACGACAGCGGTTGAACAAAGGAGTTTACTATCTTTGACAAAATAAGTACTTAATTTTTATTCTTTACATTCACTCTTGTTACATACATCTCACTCCAGTTATATAAGTTGTGCATAAGTGTATATAGTATACTGGTACACTACACAGTAGCAGCTTGTTCTGCAAAATTTTGGGTATAATTGAAAAAATAAAAAAAGTTACAGATTTTCATTTTACTCTGAGGTACTGCACTCAAAAATGTTAACTGAAATTTAATGTCCAGTTTCCCCAACTTTAACCTCTATTCAGTAATTGCTTTAACATATACTGGACAAGATTTTTGATGGCATAAAATTTTTACACAAAATTGTTATTTTGTGTGTGAACAAAATTATTGTTCACACACAATATGTATGAAGCTTTTCTCTTTCCTCTTGACACATTTTTGTTACACCAAAGATAAATTTCATTTACACCTAATGGGGGTAAAAGGTTGGTATTGGTCCTACTCAAGGGGTTTGCTAGTACCTCTAATCTAAAACTAGTGATAATATGAAAAATGGAATCAAATAAGAATTCAACTCGAGTTGGGATATCAACTCAAATGTCAGGAGTAGTAGCCGCGGTTCCTGGCGGGCTTGGTCTTACGAACCCCCATACTAGTAACACTAAGGCGCCAGTGGGACAATCTGGAATTAGACATGGAACGAATTTGGTTAATGAAATCACAACTGAAATAAAAACTACACAAAACCAGGATCATAACGATCCAAAAAATACTACCCAAATCATAAATCCATTTTGTAAAGGAGGTAGAATTGAGAGGTCACCACCAATAAAGAAAGCTCAACATAAGGAGCAAAAACAGAACATAGTTGAACACGTACAAGCTCAAGGTCACGGTAACAAGAAAAACAAATAGTTGCCAATAGAGTAAAAGTTCTAATTGAGGAATTACAAAAAGCAAATCACAGAAACGATCTGCTGAATGAGGTAATCAATAGAATGAGCGAACAAATAGCCGAACTAAAAACAGAAACAGAAACACAATGGATCCTACAAACCAAGAGACCTAGTAAAAAAAGGAGAGCAGAATCATCACCGGAATTACAAATAGTTAATAAGGTAAAGATTACGCAAAATAAGGAAGATAAAAAAGAGGAACAGGTTAGTACAAAGGAGAAAGTTGGAAGGAATATAAAACCACCACCAGTAATATTAAGTAATGTTACTCACTAGTAAATGGTATATTAAAGGAAGGTAAAATTAAATACAAAGTTAATATGCTAAACAACAACCAGTTGAAGGTAAATGTGGAAACCGATACGGAATATAGAGAACTAACTAAAACCATAACCAACTCTAACGTAGAATGGCATACGTATGAAAATAAATTAACAAGACCGCTAAAGGTGATGGTGAGAAATCTACATCCTACATGCAACCCAGCAGAAATAAAATCGGAGCTAACAGAAAAAGGTTTTAAAATAATAGATGTCATAAATAAATATAAAAAAGGGGAACCAAATTGAGAAGTAATTAAACTCCCACTATTTATGCTAACTTTCGACAACACGGAAGATATTAAAAGAATATATGCAATTCAATTCATTCAGAACATGAAAATTAAGATTGAAGCAGTGAGAAACAGTAAAATAATACCACAATGCAAAAGATGCCAGAGATTTGGTCACACTCAAAAAATTTTCCAAAGAGGGCCAATATGTGTTAAGTGTGCAGGTAATCACCTAACAATTGAGTGTGTAAAAGATAGATCATCCAAAGCTAAATGTGCGAATTGCGAAGAAGATCACCCTGCTAGCTACAGAGGATGCCTAATTGCTAAGGAGTTACAAAAAAGAAGATACGCAGCAAAGAAAAAAACTAAGGAAACGATCAGAGAAACAAATAAAACAGAAGAAATTGCAACATCAAAAGTAACTAAAGGTATGCCATACGCTCAAGCTGCACGTATGAACATCATGGATAAAAAGCAAACGGATGTACCGAAACAAGATACGACAGATACAACTAATAATACTTATGCTACAAAATATGCAAAATAGGATGGATGAAATATCTACTAGACTTACAAAGCTTGAATCCGGACAAGGTAAATTATACACGCCTAGAAAACAACATGACAAGTACTACAGGTAACAAGGAATTAAGAATAGCTACATGGAACGCCAATGGCATCAACAACAAGAAGACAGAACTAGAATTATTCTTGATAGTACAAAATATTGATATATGCCTTATCACAGAAACACATCTATCAACAACAACAAGTATAAAGATAAGACACTATAAAACGTACAGTACAAATCATCCATCCGATAGAGCTAGAGGTGGCTCAGCTATTTTAGTCAAGGACAATTACAAGCATCATGAAGTTGGTTTTTTACAAACGGATGAAATACAACTCATAATAATAAAATTCGAATCTACAAAGCAGCACATCAACTTTGGAGTATTAGCAGTATCAACATGCAGGTGAAGCAATGATAAATGAAATGGAAATTACTGCAAAACGCGTTTTTTAGGGGGAATACGCTCAGAGAAAGTTAAGCAATGTCTGCTTTTTACGAACCCCTCAAATTTAAGAGTTGCTGCAAGACAATATAGAAGACAGACCTTATGTTTAGGGGGTCAGCAATTGGTAATAATACATCGATAAATAATCAAGCCAGATCAAATTATGTTAATGGTGACTGAATTAATGAAAAAATTGAAATACATTTTAACCATCAAAATTCACAAGCCAATAGAAACGTTAATCATAATAATAATTATAATACTACGACTTATACATCTAATCATAACAGTACAGCTTATGAAAATAGGGGTATAGAGCGGAACTCGATTATAAAATATTTTAAATGTGGAAAAGTTGGTCACATCAGTCGGGATTGCAGTACCAGGACAAATTAAGGAAATAACAACGGTATAAGAATTTGCTCTATTTATGGAATGAGGGGATATGATTATGCACAATGTAGGCATTACAGTAGAAAAATTGCTATTTGTCTGTCTATATAGGCAGAATTTTGAGGCCGCAAGTGCATTACGATCGGGAAACGAGGAAGGAATGAAGTAAATCAGCTCAATTAATTCCGAACTCAAGACAATGGCGTAAAGTCGAATCGAAAGTTGCCTCAATTTGAAGTAAGTTTGTATAAACGAAAGGTAAAAGGGGTAATAAAACCGAAAATAAAAGTATAGCTAATAGAATAACGAAGAAAAAACAAACCTTTAAAAACATATTTAAGAAATTTAGATATGAACAATTGAGTAAAAAAAGGATAAAAAAGAAATTAAAAAACCTGATAGAGAAAAGTATGAAAATAAGTAAATGCAATGATGTCAATTAAGCATTAGTTATAAAAACACTTGAATCCGTATGATAAAATTCCAAGCAATTATATTTCTTATATTTTTGAACACATATATTTATGCTGTCAAATGAAAGTATATGATGGTAGTATGATCTGGAAAATTAGTTTCTACTTTAAGTAAATACTTATATTTCCCAGTAAATACTCTTAAGCAAAAGTTTTTTTTTTATTCACACTATTTTAAGCAAATACTTTTAGAACAAACTTTTACTTCGAGTAAATGCTTTTCCAAATACTATATACATCTAGCACAGTGGTCGCCAAAGTTTTTGAACGAAGGGCCAAATAGAGTTTTAAAAAATATGAACTGGGCCAAAAATAAAAGCACTAATATAGAAGAAAAAAAGTTTTTGTATGCAAGATTTTTTAAATAAATTTATAACACTAATAAGTTATATTTTTTTTTTATTTTTATTGAAAAAGTAATTAAAAAAAGGCATTAATGAGTATTATGCAACTGGAATTTAGTTGCATTTACAATATCATTAATGTTTATATTTTCTTGAGAAACTGATATCCTCAGAATTTCCGCCAAATGAGAATCAGTCAATCTTTCACGAAATTGATTTTTAATATATTTCATACGAGAAAATGTTTGTTCACAAATATAAGTGCTTCCAAATATTGATATGTGTTCACTTGCAAATTTTTTAATATTTGGAAATATAGTGGCATCTAAATTTTGGTAGAATTCAGTCAAATTTCCTTCCTTATGTACATCCTTCAGAATGTCGTTACTCTGCAAATCAATCAATTCTAGTTGCATATTTTCTTCAACAGTATTCACCTCTACGCAAAAACAAACTTCACTATTTACGATTTAACAAGGGCTAACATACGAAAAAAAAACTAAACATAGTTCATAGTAATTAACTTCATGGCCTACTTAAATTACTATGAGATTTTCACGAATAATGGTATTTTATATTTTTTTTGATAGGATGAGTTTTAATAAGGTTTTTAGTGTCGTTATATACATATGCAGGATTTACAATTTAAATTTTTTATAGACAGTCGAAATATGTAATATGGAAGTATAAAAATTTTTAATATTAGAAAATTTAATAATAATATTACAAAAAATTAAATTTGGATTTAGTAATGCTTTAACAATTTTTTTAAAAATATTTGTATTACTTTCCGATTTTCACTCGGGGGCTGATGGATTGCTATAACGGGCCGGATTTGGCCCGCGGGCCGTACTTTGGCGACCTCTGCTAGCATATACTTCGTTTTTATTCACTCGACCTCATAAACTATTATGATTTATACGTTTTTATTAAAAATAAATATGAAATGTAATTAAAAATAAAAAAATAAATTGCTTTAGTTGAAGATATAAATACATTTACAGTAATCCCCCGATTTACGAACAGGATACGTTCTGTGAAAATGTTCGTATATCGAATATTCGTATATCGAGCCCAATATTAGTATGGTATTCTATTTAAAATAAATAGATACGTTCCAGCGATCGAAAATATTCGTAAAACGAGATCTATTTTAGTATAAGTTTGTGTTAAAACTACGTAGATGCGTACCCAAAATTTTCGTTAAACGAAATCCTATTTTTAGAAATATTTGAAACAAAGTGATTAGAAAAGAAAAGAAAAAAGAGTTTACTCATTTCAAAAATATAATAAATATTACACAAATTGCGCACTAAATAAAATTACACAAATTGCATTACACTAAAGAAATTTTTAATGAATGAGAGAACTTAATTTATTGTTTTCGGGGAGTTCCAAATTGAATTAAATTGTTCGTAATAGCGAATTTTTCATTCGTATAACGAATTTTATAACATTATGAAATTGTTCGAAATAGCGAATTTTTCATTCGTATAACGAATTTTATAACATTATGAAATTGTTCGTAATAGCGAATTTTTCATTCGTATAACGAATTTTATAACATTATGAAATTGTTCGTAATAGCGAAATTTCGTAAACCGAGCCTTCGTAAATCGGGGGATTACTGTATATATCTCTTAAAGCAGCACTTATTCTACACAAAATTCCATTTATTAAAAAATCATGTTTACCCTATATTTCCGTAAGTACTTCTTAAATTTCCTGTAATTTTACCTATTTTAATAAAATAAATTTACACTTAAATCTGTCTAAACTTTTACATATTCAAGTTTTATTTTTTCATCTAATACGCCAAAATTTTAGCCAGTTTATTTTTACTTTTAATGTAAAGAGATGCCTACTTTACTAATTGTAAATTATACATACATTAAAAAAATTTATAGTGTAGGTTATTTTTACACACATTAAAATAATTTTCTAATATATTGAACATACTAAAAACTAAATGTAAGATTTGTGTTTATAATGTAGTTCACATATTATTTTTACATATTCAATTGTATAACAATTAACCCTTTTTAATAGCTGGCGGTTTATAAATAAAAGTGTTTGTGGTTATTATATTTATTTTCAAACAGTATTTATAATTCCAAATTTAAAAATATCCAATAAAAGAAAAATCTAATAATTTCAAAAATAATTTCATATTTTCAGTAATTGGTACGTAATTTTAAATATCTAAATTTTTTTAATTAAAATTTTTGGATTTTTTAATCTTAGATCCTGATGTCAATCAGCAAAAAACAAATGCTGAATGAAGCAAATACATCAAGATTGTATCAAGAAGAGTGGTTTTACAAATTTGGAGTTATTGAAAGAAATAAGAAAATACTTTGCATTATGTGCGAAGAGAATATCACAACTCGTAGTTATAATGTAAAACATTCACAAAAACATTCACAAAAATCTTGTTGCATTAATGAATGAAGAGAAAAATGAATACTTTTGCCTAGAGTTAAAAAAATATCAAATTCAATCCTTTGTTGTGCCCAAAATTAATATAACATCAGCTAGTTATCAACTGGCATATTCTATTGCAAAACGTGGAAAACAAATTTCAGACGGGGAGTTTTTTAAAAAAGCTCTTTGAAATTGTAGTGAATCGTTGTTTTCCGATTTTAAAGAAAAAGATCTAATTACAAAACGAATAAAAGAATTGCCAATTAGTCGTAATATAGTAAAGGATCGAATTTTAACTATGGGCGAAAATACTTCTATGCAGGTAATTTGTGATTTAAAAAATACTGAAATGATTTCGGTGTCTTTGGATGAAAGTACGGATATTACTGGTCAAGTTGCAAATATTGGCAAATATAAATCTGGAAATATTATGAGAGAAGAATTAATTTTTTTTTTTTTTTTAACTTATTTATTTATTTATTGGATCTTTCTTTAAAGAAAATAACAATAAATTTGCACAACAACTATGACTTTACTTACATAAATAATACAATTCTTATAACTAAACATAAATAAGTCTAATCCAATGATTAGAGGCTAAATTTTGTCGCTTGTTCTAGACAGCTAGACTTTTCTTTTTCAACCTGCTTTCACTTGGTGTATTTAACAGGATTCTTCCCAGTGGGTTCGGGTGGTCTGTTAATCTATTTATATAGTTTCTAGTAGATCTTTGAAGTTCTTCTTTTACCGTTGCAATGTTAAGATCTTTATGTATCTGACGGTTTTTAACGAACCAAGGAGCATTAGTGATTAGTCTTAATATTTTTGATTGCGCTCTTTGAATTATCTCGATGCTACTGTTCGAAGCTGTTCTCCATAGCTGGCATCCATATGACCAAACGGGTTTTAAAATGGATTTGTACAAAACAACTTTATGTTCCAAATGTAGTTCCGATTTTTTGCCGACCAACCAATACAAGCTGTTAATTTATAGTTTCAATTGATTTCTTTTGGTTTCGATATGTTTTTTTCCAAATTAACCTGCGATCAATGTGTACTCCTAGGTATTTAACGTTATCGGCTTGTGGTATGGTGACATTATTCAGAGTTATGGGTGGACACGTTCCTTAAGAGTAAAGGTGACGTGAACACTTTTTGCTTCATTCACTTTGATTTTCCATTTTTTCAAACAGTTGTCTACTTCATTAAGGTGGTCTTGAAGATGATTGGATGCGACGATTGCATTTGAATGAGCACTTTAGATGGCAGTATCATCTGCGAACGTGGACGTTAGAACCTGTTGATTTCCCAGTAGATCTGCTATGTACAAAATTTGTACATAGATACAAAATTTGTCCAAGCACACTACCCTGCGGGACACCTCCTTTAATGTAATGTTCGTTGGTTGTGTATGACTTATATCCAACCTTGAAACGTCTTGCTGATAAATACGATTTTAGAAGTTGATGATTCAAGCGGAAGTTTGCTCTGTATCTTGTATATTAGGCCATTGTGCCAGACTTTATCGCAAGCCTGTGCGATGTCTAAGAATAAAGCGGAACAAAACTTTTTTTTTCAAATACTTTCCTGATATAAGCTGCTATTCTATGCACTTGTTCAATTGTACTGTGTTCGGCTTGAGAACCAAATTGATGTAGTAATAAGCTGTTTGGTCTGTAAGAACTAACTTTTGTTGGATCTTTGCCAGGTTTAGGAATCATCGTTATTGCGGACAGTTTCCAAGATTCGGGGACACTGCCTGTTCGAAATATGGCGTTGAAGATATAAAAAATATGTTTAAACGCTATTCCTGGAAGTTCTTTCAGCATTTTACCTGTGATGTTATCATATCTTGAAGATTTCTTACATTCAATTTTATGTTTTATTATAGCTTTCACAAGTTTGCGTGTGATTCTTATTGACCTAACCCTTGGATACTGGCGTGAGAGAGGTGGAAATTCGCTATCATGGCCGATGTTGTGCGGTGTAAGACTTCTTCTAGGTGGTTCGCAAAAATTTCAGCTTTTTCACTATCAGTTCTTGCCCATTCGCCGTCATTCAATCTGATAGGTGGCTCATGTTGTTGCCACCTTTTAAGAGATTTTGTAGGTTTCCACAATGAAAAATATGTATCTTTAGATGCAGATAGACTTGATATATAGTTTTTGAATTTTTTTCCTGCTGAATCCTTCAATAACTCTTTTAATTTAATCACTGCGTGAACAAGAAGTGCTTTTGCTGTAGGAGATCTATCTTTTTGCCACTTTCTTCTCAGCCTTCGTTTTTCCAATATAGCTTCTTCCAGCTCAGACGCTGTCGTTGCTATCCGTTCATAACTTTTAGTGGATACTGGAGTTGCTACTAATGATGCTTGTGTCAATAATTCGTTGAAATCTTTGATCGCACTATTTATATCGGATTGAAATTTTAATGGAATTTGCAGTTCTAGATGTGAGCTGATATATTTCCTATATTTGATCCAGTTTGTAGCTTTGCTCGTTAAGTTATTAACACAATTATCAAAAGTAACTTCCGATACATATTCCAATATAACCGGAGAGTGATCAAATGAAAGATCATGCACTGAAGACGTCGTTATTTTGCTTCTATTGATGTTTTTTGTCACCACAAAGTCAATTAAGTCAGGTAATTTTCTTCTGTCACTTGGCCAGTCAGTTGGTTGACCACATGATGCAACATCGTAACCATTGTTCATAATGATATTGTACAATTTTCTGCCTTGTGGAGTTATTAATCTTGAACCTTAGAATGAATGTTTGGCATTGAAGTTACCAGCAGCTATGAACCTTTGACCTAGACTGACCAGAAACCTGCTTAATTCTTCACCTATTAGTTGATGATTCGGTGGACAGTAGACTGATGAAGTAACAAAATCTTTAAGCTCGATGAATACTGATGTGGCTTGTACGCTAAGCGAGCAGTGACTTTGGAGCACGTAGTGGCGATTTTTTTGTCTAATTAGAATGCCTGTTGTATCATAGAAGTTGTATCCATATATTTTAAAATTGTATTTATCAGTATGATACAATAGGCATTCTAATTTTGTCTAATTAGAATGCCTATTGTAATTTTGTCTAATTAGAATGCCTATTGTATCATAGAAGTTGTATCTATATATTTTAAAATTGTATTTATCAGTATGGTGAGTTTCAGAAATAAGCATAATGTCAACTTTATTTGAGTTTAGAAATTGTTCCAATTCTAGCTTGTGGTGATGAACACCGTTTTCATTCCAATGAAAAATTTTTAGATAATTCATACTAGAGGTGCATGTTTCTGAATTAGCATTTTTTGTTTTTTGATTAGCTCTTGCATCATATTTTGCATAGATAACATAAATTACATCATGGTTTGAATAAAGGTGTTCATCATTCCTTCGATGCCATTATCTTTATTTTGCATATTGTGTTCGGCTGAGTTTTTTTCTCTGACAACATTGGCGTAAGATGTGGAAGGATTTACTTTAGCGGAATTATTTACGCTGAACACAGCATTGTTTTTAGGTGTTGTAGTTATCACTGTTGGGTGAATCCTTCCACATCTTACGCCAATGTTTTCAGAGGAGAAAACTCAGCCGAACACGTATAAACTACACAACCTCTATAATTAGCTTTCTTCTCTTCATTTCCGACTAAACTACACAACCTCTATAATTAGCTGTATGTGTTTCACCGCAGTTGCTGCATTTTTTCATATTTGCATCATTTTTTTTTTAGTGCATTCAGCTGTTGAAGATCACCACATATGACACAAACTGCTGGCAGTTTGCAATAACTCTTTGTATGTCCAAATTCCTGACAGTTGCTACATTGTATTGGCCCATTGCGTTTGCGTGGTTCCTCTACATTTATTCTTCGATGCATAAGGTAACGAAGATTGTAGATTGGATGCACATCTCCTTTTTTTAAATTTCTAGGATGAAGTTCAACTTTGTGTAGCGGTTGTGGTTCCTTATACCTATTTATTACGTTTGCACGTTTTTTACTTCAAAACCTTCAGCTTCAAGCGCATTTTTAATTTCCTCTGTATCGCAATTTTTTTCGATTCCCTTGATGATGACTATTAGCCATTTACTAGATTTCAGCTGATAAGTATAAAAATTCTTGTTCAGTTCCTCAAATTTTGTGATGACGTTTCTGTAATTTTGTTCGCTGTTTATTTGTATTTTTGTTTCTTCGATGTTTTCCTTTTTCAAATTGACTACATAAAAGTTGTTTTGCCCAATTAATGTTGTTAGGAAATTTATTAATTTTGTAAGGTTTTTTTCCCGCAGAAAAATTGGTGGTGGTTTAACTGACTTTTCTTTCTGCTTTTCAGATTCCTCATCTTCAGTACTTAATATGCTAAACCTGTTGTCGTTTCTGTTTACAATGGTACTCAAATTTGTTTTTATTTGTTGTTAGATGTTTTTCGTAACTGTAATATATCTGTCCATCCCGATTTGCTTAGCTGTCTCTTCAGAGATTTCGAAGTCTATTAACGCTGTCGAGTTTGCTACAACCTGATAGTTTGTACTTTGCGGTGTGTTTTGTAATAAATTTTGCGTTTTTAATGTACTTGAGTTATTTTTGTTCATTTGTATGTTGTTGTTATTGACTAATTTGTCATTTAGCACATTTTTCGGTGTCGGCGACCCTAAAATTTTTCTTTATTCTCGTTTTACGTTGCGTATGGAGACGCGACGCTGTCGATATTGAGATTATTGCCTAAGAATAATTTGTGGCGCTGTTTTTAAACATTAAAAATAATATTCAAACATGTAGTTATATTGATTCTGAATAAAGAATACCTTGTAGGAATAAATTTACAGCAATTATATTCAGCGTACAAACATAATTATCACAGAAAAAATAATTCACAGTTAAATTAATTTTATTTAAAAATTAAAATTCGAATTAGTAATTATTCTAAATTATAATGAATTCAATAACTGATTTATAATAAATATTTTTAAACAATCATTTATTGATGAAACAATTGAAGAAAAAACAATAGGGAAAAAACAATAATAAAATTAACAGAGTTAGGAGAAACACAGAGTTAGGTCTTTTCTGTTTGACTTTCAAAATTGAAATCGGGTTTATTGTTTATAAATTATTAAATTTTATTTTATGGACGGTAGATAAAAATGTGGATTATGGTAGAGAAATACGGCCATAATTGCCACCTGGATCTGCTGTGCTTATTTACGTTCTTTTAAATTTTAAGCACTACTAAAAATGGATCCGGGGTTAATTTACAGAGAAGCTTTTCACAGAAAACAAAATATTTCACAGACAAGCAATTTACAGAAAAGCAATTTACAGAAACATAATTAACAGAAGAACAAATCACAGAAACTGATTTTGCGAAAAAAAACTAAGCTTCTGTGAATTGTGCTTCTTCGTGATCAGAAAATATTTACAAAATAAAAACAAAAAATGAAATAATTTGTTAATATTTCAATAGCTAAATATTTATTTATATTATAATTGATAATTTGAATTGTTTAAATTATTATATTATGCGCAACAGCATTTAAAAAATCAGATATGGCCATTCTTTAATAAGAGGATACAATTTCTTGCTTTCTTTGATTATAATCATGATATTTTTTCTTTTCTGGTGGCATAAACATGCCATCAAAAATTTACCGTAATTGCTCCAATTGCAATTTTCCAAAGCCATATTGAAAGATGCTCTGAGGCAGCGCTGTCCAACTGGCGGCCCATCTCATCATATTCTGTGGCCCATTAACAAAATAAAAATAATCATATTCTGTGGCCTATTAACAAAATAAAAATATCTGTATAATGGAATTTTTTTTTTTAAACTTTTGTCAATTTTAAATATGTCCAGCATTATATCAGTAATATTTATTTGTCTTATTTTTCTTTCTAATCTAGTTTTTGTCATGAAACTTTACTGATCTATATTTAATTCCGCAACTATAGGACACACGCAAAGCCTATTTTGTACTATTTTGTATTACTTTTTTCCAGTCTAGATGCAAGATGCCATGAAACTATACCCACAAGTGCTATAGTTTATTTAAAATTGTAAACGTTGTTTAATTTTATTCATGTGAAATTATTTATGCTTAACGTACAATGAAATACATATGAATTTAAAATTTGTAAACGCGTGTTTGATTGTTTTTATTGTGAAATTATTTTTGCTTAACATACACATAAAATTAGGTAAGTGCATTTAAAAAATTTGGTATTTAATTTTTTCGTTTTTTATTATTTCAAGCGAACTTATTTTATTATTCAAATTTACAGATATTAATATTTACTACCGTCATAATGCAAAAAAAATACGAAAAATTACGAGTGAGAATCGGGAATTTAAAGAACGATGGGAAATTGATTATATGTTTGTGAAGCAGAAAGAAATTTATGTGTGTTTGATAAGCCGGATGAATACTACTGTAAAGAATATAATCTGAAGCGTCATTATCAATCACAGCATGCAGACAAATATTCGCAATATAATGGTGAGTCGAGAATCGTCATACTTGAAAATTTAAAAAAACAATTTAAGCAGCAAACATCAATTATCACCTTCGCATGTAAGGCTCAGGATGCATCTGTTTATGCTTCTTATACAGTTGCAAAAGAAATTGCCAAAGCCAAAAAGCCATTTACTGATGGTGAAATTATTAAGAAGTGTGCAATCAAAATGGCTCAAGCATTTGGAGATGATAAAATGGCAAAACAATTCGAGTCAATTTCTCTTTCTCACCAAACCGTTGCAAGACGAATCTTAAATATGGACACCTTCTTAGTTGAAAAATTAGCCGACATAGTAAAAAATTGTATATATTTTTCAATTGCGCTTGATGAAAGCACCGACATATCCCATACCAGTCAAATGCTGATTTTTGTACGAACAGTGGATGTAGATTTTAATGTTTCGGAGGAGTTACTGAAATTGGCTTCCCTACATTCAACAACAAAAGGTGTAGATATTTATGAGGAACTCAAAAATGATGTTTGCATGTATGGTGGTTTTGAAAAATGCACTGCCATTGTAACTGATGGAGCAAAATCAATGGTTGGGAAAAATATAGGACTCGCTGGACTGCTAAAACAAAATGGTATTAATTGTCAAATGTTGCATTGCATTATTCACCAGCAAGCTTTATGGGATTAAGTTGCACGATGAGTACAGTTATTAAAATAACAAATGCAATAAGAGGCGGAAACCGTGCACTCACCCATCGTAAATTTAAACAATTTCTTGAAGAACTTGATGCCGAATACGGTGATCTACTTTTGCATAGCCAAGTTCGCTGGTTAAGTGCAGGGAAATGCCTTAAAAGATTTTTTCAACTTCGTAAAGAAATTAAACTTTTTCTTATGGAAACAGAATTGGATTCGTCATTTATAGCCAGTTTTAATGAAAAAACATTTTTAATTGCATTAGCATTTTTAGCAGATATTACCGAATATTTGAATGTTTTGAACAAAAACTTGCAAGGAAAAGACCAAAACATAAGTCATCTGGTAAGCCACATCATAGGATTCCGCAATAAGTTACGTTTGCTTCGGTCGCATTTGATCAACAACAATTTGGTGCACTTCGAGTGTTGTAAAGAACTAGCCATCGAAATACAAGAAATCGGTCAAGAATTAAACTTGAAAGATCATGTACCCATGTTGGACAAATTGGTTGAAGATTTTTATGCCAGATTTTCTGATTTTGATGCAATTAAACCAGAACTAAAATTATTTAATAATCCGACTACCATCGACGTTGAAGAAACCGATATTAAATATCAAATGGAATTATGTGAATTGCAAGCTGACGAATTTTTTAAATCAAGGCTGGAGACTGGGGTAAATTTATTCAAAATGTTTCCAAACGACAAATATCCAAAATTGCGCGATTTGGGTTTAAAATTAATTTCTATGTTTGGTAGTACATATATTTGTGAACGAGCATTTTCTGACATGAAATATATCAAATCTAAATATAGAAATTCAATGGCCGACAAAACACTAGAAGAAATTTTAAGAATTTCTTCAACTAAAATTGATATAAATATGGAAGTTCTTGTAGCTGCCCATATAAATAAGCAGTTTTCACATTAATAGTAATTATGTTAATTTTTTTTTCTTTATTTGCTTGAACTATGAACTAATAAAATACTAAAAAAAAATTATAAATGACTTTTAATTAAAATTTAAAGTATTTGGAAGTAAGTAGTGCATATACAAGTGGGAACATTTTCTTTTATGCCGTGAATTGTAAACAATTGAGTGATAGTCAAAGGCACTGCCCAAAAACTTTAAATTTTCTTCCGTTGAGAATATCAAAATACGATTTTCTTTGAGCTTTATAGTCATATAATAGAAATGGCTTACTCTATGCAGTTACTTTGTATTGCTCCAATACACATAATTCCCTTTTAAGGGAATTATGTGTATTGCGTTCGTTATTTTAGTTGAACGATTACCAATTACAAATTGAGTAGAATCGTGAGCCAACTGTGCTTTAAATCAGCAATACTTATTTTTACAACTACATTATTTGCGTTGGCAGCATTGTTATGAACACCAATTATTTTTATTATTTCTCCATTAATTTTATTGGTATGAATTCTTGCTTTACAATTTTCTGTGATTTGCGTATCTATTTTCTGTGAATTGCTTCTCTGTGAATTATTTTTCTGTTGCTTTTCTGTAAAATATTTCTCTTTAACTAATTTTTTTGTGAATTTATATTCAGTTATTGCATTAATTTTAATTCAATGATTAGAGTAAAATGAATTTTGTCAACATTTTGTTTAAAAAGCAAAATTTTTGATTGATATTATGAGATTTACACAATCCTAACGGGCAAATATTGTTTTCATTTTCATTTCAAGTAATATATTTGTAATGAAAGGACGCAGTGAATTAATTTAATGCTAAAATTATTTTTTTCTATATTTAATATTTATTAACACTTTTTTCTTGTGGAATTTTCCAAAAGAAAAAAGTGTAAATAAATATTAAATTAAGAAATATTTAACATTTAAACAAAAAATATATATTATTTGATTTAAATTATATGAAAAGTGTAAGTATATATTTGGATATAGTATTCAATACTTCAATTAAATTTCTTAAAATATTTCCAACAAAATTCATTTTGAACAACCATTTTGTTGAAAATTCAATATTATGTTGATCTTTCTTGATATTTGTTGCTTTTTGTAAATTTCTTAATGCTATTGTAACTTTTTAGCTTGATGCTTGAGGTGTGGAAACAAACTTTCTTGTTGAAGCATTAGTATACTTATTATATCGAATTTTCATTTTCAAACCCAAATACAGAATATTTTATCTATTCATTTTAACTAAAAAAAATTATTAATTTTTTCTAAATTTTAGTAATGTAATAACACAATTGCAATAAAATGGTTTATTTCTGTAATTTGAAGCAGAAATTTTAATGATTTATCACAAATTTATTTACTTACAGAGACCAAAAATAAATATGGATTTTAATTGTTTGTGGTAATTATTGAAAGTATCAAAAATGTTTGTATGTCGTTTATAAATACAATATAATTCAATCTACTACTGAATACTAGATGTAAATTTACTATGCGAAGAATTCATTGTAAATTAAAAATATAAATTTATATGGAAATAGCTAAGAGTCTTAGCTATTTCCATCTAAATTTATTTTTTTAACTTACAATGAATTCTATATTTTTAACTTACAATTTTGTAACCATCTATAAATAAAATAGTCTTAGCCTAAGACTATTTTATTTACAGATGGTTACAAAATTGGATGAAATTGAAGGGCAATTCTAAACAGCTCTATTTTAAGCTTTTTTAAAATAACATATGTAGTTATTTTAAAAAGTATAATAATAATCATCATATTTTTAATTAAAAAAAAAACGAAAATGTTAAAATTTCATTTACAAAAGTGCGTTTATCTCTAAAATATATGACATAAACTTTTATATTTTCTGTCACAATGCCATTTTCAGCTTATTTTATTTATTATTATTGTTTTTTTTTCTTACATAAATTTTATAATTTTTTGAATGTAGTAAGTATATTCGGTCCAATCCAGTGCCTTGCTCCAACGTTGTGCGTATTTGTGGGCAAGTAACCACCAGATAAAACATCATGTAAGTCATTAAGATATAATGAAAACAGTGTGGAGCTAAGGTTGTACCCTTCCTTGAAACTTTGAAGGACTTCAAAATAATGAGATAAAACATAACCATTCCAAACTGCTCATTCTGTACTTGAGTAAGTTAAGTTTTTTAGTATTTTTGACGAAATACCAAGGCTTATACACTCACTCATTTCTACTGAGTGTTTGCATTGTATATTTTAAACTGCCGATTTAAAATGTACAAATGGGCGCTTTTACTAATAGGCAAACCTAGGCAACTGCCTAGGGGCGCCAACCGAAAAAGGGCGCTTGCAATATAATTTTCTTTGTAATTTTTTTTTTTCAAAATTTTTATATATTTATTGATAATTATAATTAAATTATGTAATGGAAAATAAGAATTAAACAAGATAATATGTACTATTAATATACATTAACATTATTTATAAGTAGTACTTTGCAGAAGTATTTTGCGCGATGTGCGGGCGTAAGACATTCAACAAAATTCTACAAGTATAATTTTATTGTGTTTTTGTTTTACTGACGGTTTTTACTGATGGGTTTTCAAATTTGTTGTATGTAAAATAAAAAGATTATAAAAGTTAAAATTTTTAAAAATTTGATTTGCAGTAGGCTAACTTATTGCAAAATATTGCATTTCAAGTTTGGAAAATTGAAATTAGTTTAGTTGGTTGTTCAGCTTTCAGAATATATGTGTATAATTATTCTATAATTTATTATCTTATTAAACTTGAATTTGTTATAATTTTTTAGTACAGAATATTTTATAGTGCTATTTGGTGATTTATATAAAATTTTCTCTAAGTTATAATTTTATGGTAAGCGATTTTTACATATTTATAGTTTATTTCTTTTACAGAGGTATTGTTTTAAAATTTAGGTAAAATAAATTAAATGGAAGGGCGTAAAAAAATAGTGGTTACCAAAATAGAAAATTAGCAAAAGAAAAACAAAGAAAGTTCGATAAAATCATTGAAAAAACAACTAAACTAGATGGATTTTTAATTAAAAAACCCGAAACCGTAGTTCAAGAACATTTAAGTAGTTCAAGAACATTTAAACCAAAACATTTAATGTTATAATTTCATGTCTTAGTGAAGAACTGAAAAAGAAGCTTGAATCATATGAAAAAATTTACAAAAATTTTGAATTTTTAAAAAATTTAACGAACTACCAACCTAAATTAATATTAGAAAATGAAGAAAATTTATACCAGATATACAAGAACGATTTAGATGAAACTTTTATGGAAGAATGTGTGCATTGGGTTCGTATTTGAAAGCTAATGAAATTTCTGAAAATTCTATATTAGAGCTCAGTAAATTAATATATAGCAAAAAATTAGAAACTGTTTTTCCAAATATAAATATAATCTTAAGAATATTTTTGTGTACGCATTTAAGTAATTCTTCTGCGGAACGCAGTTTTTCGTTATTTAAAAGATTGAAAACCTATATAAGATCTACTATAAAGGAACAACGCTTAAACGCATTAGCTATATTATCAATAGAAACAGATTTTACATCAAATATAGATTATTCTGATATAATTGATGATTTTTCTCACAAAAAATCAAGGCGAAAATTTTAATGTGTTAAAAGGAAGTAAGAAAGGAAAATTTTACTTATTAGTGCGTACTCCACTGAATTTTTTAGTTCTTATTAAATCAATAAATTACCAAAAAACAACAGATAATTAGTTTTAATTGTATATTTACTTTTTAATTTTTAATTCGAATAATGGGGCGCGTTAATATATATTGCCTAAGGGCGCCAAAGATACAAATGCGGCAATGTAAGTACAATGCAAACATACCTTTTTTTTATTCTTTATTAGATGGAGACTGATATTAAAATTAGATGGAGACTGATATTAAAATATTATCAACTGTAGATATGCTCTGCGAAATCTCGCTTGGTATTCATTTAAAATCTTGTCACAATCTTTCCACGTATTTAATCTATTTAATATTATTCCTGTATATATTTTATATATGGTATCTAGAACTCTAGAAGGGATATTCCTCTATAATAATGGCATTATAATTAATTTCCTGAATGATTCTGGTAAATCTTTCATATCGAAAATTGATTTTAAAACATGCTATAAATCTGCAATTAATTGTCAGATTAATTGCAGATTTATAGATTTCGTAACTGATTCGATATAATTTACTACTCTTTGTAATCCAATACTGGGTGGGAAACTAAAGGCTCCGCAAAATAAATAACTGTTTCATCAATTGGTGAGTTTAATCACAAACTGATGAACTATACAGACAATCATAGTTGAATAAAATTTTTGTCGCTTTTTTGCGTAGAACAAAAGTGAAAAAATCTCTAACTCCGCATTTCAAATATAAAAATATTACAAATCCATATAAACCCGTTTTTCTATTGTGAGAACCTTGCATTTCAGAAAAATTAGCGAAATTTCTTTGAAGAAGGCCATGATTTCTAAAAAAAAATTTTTAGGTTTTTTTTTAATTTTTTTAATTTGATTTTTTAATGCAATTTGCAAATTAAGTTTTTAGGACAAATTTAGTTGTTATATAGATTTAGAGTTAACTTTCTAAATCAGCAATTCTTAACCGGGGGTCCGTGACCCAAAATTGGGTCGCAAGATATTTTAAGTTGGGTCGTGAAAAAGTATACAAATCAATATAATTTATTATTTATTTAAGTACACAAAAATTTTATAAACTATATTTTAACACAAAAAAAATCCATCAGATAGGTTTTTGTAAGCGTTAATGGTTAATAAATATACTAATTTTTGTCATAGATTTTCAATGTGGCGGTACCTATATTTGGAGTTTTTCTATATAAAATTAATTAAAAGTTAAAGTCTTAACTACACCCTTTACTTTTGTTAACAAGAGGTGACGCGCAATGCAATCGTAAAAACAATAGATGACCGGCAAACAAAAATTGCTATGAAATTTTAAATTTGTGAACTGCATTACTTCCATCCATGTTTTTTAGCAGAGACTTTCTCTTGTTTTTGTATGATTTTTGTGTAAAAAAGTGTGTACATGTTTTATTCTTATAAGATAAATAATAAATAAATTAATTTAAAAATATATGTGAAATTAATAAATACAATTAATTTGAAAATTTAAAAAGTGTACATTACATAGAAATATTTGTAAGTAATCTGTAAGCATCAAAATAAGACTTTTCTTTGATTTTGGTTTTTGAAAATATTTATATACATATATATTTATATTTATTTTAGAAATAATATAATTACGAAGAAATAGTATAATTTTTATTATGGATAAGTGGCTTATTAAAACAACAAAACCATCAAATACAAATGAAAATGATACATTACAACCAAGTTCCACCGCTTACATAACACAAACCGATATAAATGTTATCTCCAATGATACTGGTAATAATGCAACAGCAACAGCAGAAACTGAAAAAGATGTTAAAACTTTCGCTGCTGAAAATTTAAGTGGAAAAAAAGAAAATACGAAGAAACATATCTAGAATATGGATTTTCCAGTTGCATTATTAATGGCGAGCAGCGACCACAATGTGTAATATGCTATGAAGTCTTAGCAAATGAGAGCATGAAACCAGCCAAGCTAAAAAGACATATAGGTATGATACTTCATCTTTGGAAGTATCATACCTAATTGCCAAAGACAAAAAGCCATATACAATTGGTGAGACGGTTATAAAGCCAGCAGCTATAAAAATGTGTGAAATAGTACTTGGTGAAAACTTTTTACAAAAGATAAAACTTATTCCTCTTTCAAATGCTCCCGTTGCCAAGCGCATTAGTGAAATAAATACAGATTTATATATACAGTTGTTAGACAGAATTCATAAAAGTTCCAAATTTGCTATTCAACTCGATGAAACAACTGATGTTACAAATTTTACACAACTTCTTTTGTATGTGCGGTATTATTTTTAAAAACGAGTAGTTGTAGGGCTTGCAATACCGGACCAAATTTTCAAAACCGGTATTTCGGTATTTCATTATATTAATACCGGGATCCCAGTATTAATACCGGTATTTAAAAAAAAAAACAAAGAAAAGCGAAACTACACTGCAAAAATAGAAAAAAAAAATTAATAAACAAAATAAAATATTTAATTCAATAACGTATAATTCAATACAATAAACTTTTTTCCTCTTATATGTTCTACTTCGACGTATGCTAGTTCCTGTTTTATAACTTTATAAAGTACTTTAGAATTCATCGTTTTTGAAATTCCACTCGCAGTCTTCATCACATTAACTTTCTTGGAAATTGCCATTTCTGGTTTTTCTTTCATTGTCATCGAAATTAGAATTTCTGGCTCAGAATCAGCAGATGACCCAGAAATGTCGATGGAAGAGGCTTCTATGTTTTCAATATCGTTATCATCGATATTATATAAGCGTTCCAATAAATTTATAATTATTTTTATAATTGTCGCCTTGTTAATTCGATTAAAAATTTCATCTTCGTCGTCATCTTCTGATTCAGTAGGATTGTGCAGGTATTGCAGTAGACTCGATAAATCAGTACGCCTTTGTTTTATACGAATAATTAGCTCTTCCTTGAATTCTTTACTTAAAGCAGTATTCTGTTCTGTCAATTGATTAAACATAAATAGTAAAGCTGCAACTGCGCTAAGAAGAGTAGCATCTTGACGACAACAAGCTTCAACAGTTAATTTGATTGGAAGAAGAACTGAAATAACTATAACTAATGATGCTAAAGAAAAATCAATTTCCGAAAATGATATTTCGGCATTTAAATTTAAATCAATCAAAGCCTTTTGTATGCAGTTCTTTGACTGGACAAATCTTTCTAGCATGGCAAGTAAGCTATTCCAACGTGTTTTAGAATCTAGAATTAAATTCAGTTCCTTTCCAAATTGTTCTTTTACATGTTTCTGTAAAGCTTTATCATTTTTCATTGGCGAACGTCTGAATAGGTTCACAACTTTTCTTATTTTTTTAATCAATGGACCTTCTGTTCATGGATAATTAAACAGTCAATTGCATTGTTTTCTTGAAGTATGGCTAAACTATTATCGTCAAGATCACTATTATTTTCATCACTTGTATACTGGTTATCATCTTCGTTAGAATTAGAATGTTCTGCATCAGACTTATCTGTGGTGTTCAGTTCATCTTCATTTTCTAAATTTTGATGTATCATATTTATATATAAAACCTTAATGACAGCCAATTGAATTCCGTGAACTAAGCAAAGTTGTTGCCTTGCACAAATCAATTTTCCAACTTTGGTCATGACAGATGCACCATCGGTTGTAATGCACACAATGTATTTATTTAAGGAAACTTGGAATAATTTAAGCTTTTCTTCAACGAGGGCAACACACTTTTCTGCAGGCAATGATCCTTGCCCGCGAACTAATCCTAGGTTCCAGAATTTCTTGATGCCAGCATGAACATTTATATTTAAATAACGTCGGTTTTTGACCGATGTCTATCAAATGTAAGACTAAATCTTTGTCCTAAAAGAATTTGAGATTCTAACTCTTTAATCATATTTCCACGAAGTTTTTCACTGTGCTGCACAACTAAATTTTTTATAGAGTTTATAGATTTTGGTATATTTTCATACACTCTGCCAGCTAAACCTTTTCTGATATCCATAGAAGTGCAAAATATGTTAAACGACAAACCATCACATGCCGTCATGCGAGCTAAAACTGCAGACAAAGAATTGTCCGTTTCAGAAACGAAAAATGTTGTTATTTTCCCGCTAGAAACTTTCTTCACTTTAGAAGTTAATGGTTCTGGCTCAATTTCAATCAAAACGTTGGAGCTCGGAGCATTCCTTTTTTTTTTAAATTAATTTGGTGGAGTGTCTTTAGGTGGGTATGCAAACCCCTTGTACTATCTCCTTGCGTCTTTAGTACCTTGTTACACTTCTTACATTTTGAAATTTGTCCCTTTTCTCATACAACCATAAGGAATTTTCATTAGCTGATTTTTCCCCAAAAACATAATTTTCCATGCCTAAAAAAAAGATAGCGCTTTAACTTCAAGTAAATTACAGAAATTTTTTAATATTTGTACCCACTTATTAAAACGGCAGAAATCTTGTTGTTATTTATTATTAAAAACAGCAGAGGACTTGCTATTATTATATTTAAAAAAACCCGCACCGCTGCGCTATATAAATATATAGGAAATAAAAATTTTACTTATACATACACAAACAGTTAATTTTCTCACTTTTCACTTACCTATCTGCTATTTATCAATTGAAATCAACTCTTATGTGATATGTGATTATTTATTATAATTATGATTTAAAAATTTTTTTTCACTTTAATATTGTACACAAACACAATTCTCTAAATTTTCTAAAACTTTACAACAAACTATGCGTACATAACTTCTCTATAAAATAAAAAACATGGCTTCAATATTGAAAATTTGGAAAAATCAAAAGAATAATTTTCCAAAGCAACGGCTTGCTATGTGAATTTCTGTCTTTTTTAATATTTTTTATGCAAACACCCTCTGAACTGAAGGAAAATTAAAAAAAAAAGAAGCAAAAAAGCTCTTTCTTTTTCTTAATGTACGAAAAACAAATTATTTCAGTAGGGCCACTCCACCTGTACGTAAATTTTAAAATTAGATTTAATCCTTAAACATGACAACACCTAAAAATATGCTAATTACTTATTAAAAATAAAATAGTTAAATAAAAATGATATGAATGTTAACTTACAGCAAAAAAATTTAATACCGGATACCGGTATTAAGTGGTCATTAATACCGGTATTGAACGGTATTAAAAAATGTCGGTAATGCCGGGATCCCGGTATTGCAAGCCCTTAGTAGTTGAAGATTTGCTATTTTGTCAGCATCTTGAAGAAAAAATAACAAGTGAAGATATTTATTATAAAATTGATAATTTCTTTATAGCTCATAAGTTAAAGTGGAGTAATTGCGTTGGCGTCTGCACAGACGGTGCAGCGTCAATGACAGAAAAAATAAAGGCTTATTAGCACTCATACAAAAATTGAATAACGCATCACACATTAAATATACACATTGCATGATTCACAAAGAAGCATTAGCTTCTAAAAAATTATCACCAGATCTCGACAAAGTTTTACGGGATGCTGTAGCAGTTATTAATTTTATCAAAAACCGGGCGTTGAACAGCAGATTATTTGCAAAACTTTGCCAAAATTCAAATTCACAATTTGACAAACTAATAAACCATACTGAAGTAAGGTGGCTGTCCAAAGGCAAATCGTTGAGAAGATTTAAGTGAAGAAGTTAGAATTTTTTTATTAGTAGAAAATCCATCAATGGCAGATTTTTTTCAAAATGATCAGTGGCTGTGTACTTTCGCTTATTTAACGGATATTTTTGAAAAACTTAATGAACTTAATAAAAGCCTTCAAGGAAAAGGTTGTGATAATATTTTATTTGCTTATGATAAAATTTTGGCATTTATAAAAAAATTATCACTATGGAAACAAAAAATTAAGAATGGAAATATAGACATGTTTCCCTGTTTTTGTGATTTCATTGAAAAAAAAGAGTTAAATGTAACAGTTTTCAAAAACATAATATTGGTTCATCTGTCTAGCCTTGAAAATAATTTTGAAAAATATTACTCCTATGATTGGGACATTACAAAATATGACTGGATCAGGAATCCATTTACCAAGAATATGTAGCGGTCATACGATCGTTTATATAAAACCTATTTCTCACACATACATTTGTCTCTAATGGTCGCAATTACAACAATGGAATTTTGTATTGTTGTAACTGCAACCAGAGAAAATTCTCATTATCACCTCATCGATTATTTTCAATTTACCACTCTTTATCAGTCAGTCAAACTAATCGGTCAATACTTAATTTAATCAGTCAATGTGAAGAACAAAAAATAACAATCGAAAGTACAGTCTCTCGAATTAACTTTAATTATTCTTTAATAAAATTGATTTTAACAATAACTAAATTAAAAAATTAATTTACGAACTAAATTAGAATAAGTTAAATAAATAGACCTTAGAATAAGCTTAATAAATAAATAAGTTTAAGTGTGGCACATGTGTTTTAATTGATCATAAGGAACAATATTAAGGACACGTGCCCCACAATTGGTGACCCCGATTTAAAAATATTAACTATAAAAAAAAAAAAAAAAAATTAGATAATTCCTAAAAGTACATAAAAATAAAATTTAAAAAGTGTACAACAGTGAACAAAATAGTTTTTTTTTTCCAAAAAACATACAAAAATCTATTAGTTTTTTCAAAAAACATACAAAAATCTATTACAATTATTTTTTTTTACTATTAAGAGTTTATTTTATAACATTATTTTAACCCCCCTGTGGGTCCTCACCTTGACGTGGTGGGGGGGCTTGAGTAAGGACCGGAGATCTTCTGAGCTATGGTGGGGGGAATGGCAACATTCTCGGTAGGTCCAACCATGCCACAAAGGTCAGAAGATTGATGAAGGTACTGAAACCAAGAGGACCCTGAAAACGGAATGAACATGGACAACGATAAAGATAAAAAGCGTACTGGGATATCAGTACAACTGTCGGAGGAGGTCGTGGCTGCGAACTTCGGCAGTGGCATGGGGGTAAAACCTCATGTCGCCAGTAGCCTCACAGGTAACCCTTCTAACACGATGATTGGAGCAGGTCGTGTTAGTAGTATAACTACTGACTCCACAACTAGTACGGCGAGCTTGTCAGGCTGTACTAGTGGTCTAGATACTGGCATACATTTACTAACGGACACTGCCGATCACTCTGATCAGGAAAGTGCCAAATCATCTCTTTTCAGCCACGACGAAGAGGAGCTGCTTCGCTCACCAAGGGTTGGTATGGATACCGGAAGGCCTAGTACCTCCAGACCCAGACCAACACGGGTGGGCAGGCAAGCTCTTGCTAAATACAGGGCGGCGCTGAAGCTTGAAGCTAATCTTGGTCATAAGTCGGACCTCACGACCAAAGAGTCGGTGGATTTGACGTGGGCAAGAGGAGTGATTGCTGAAAGCAGAGCTCACTTTGAAAAGAAGAAAGGTTGCAGTGCAAAGGACCCAGCCTTCTTCAACATAGTAGAGGAGATCACCAGTGGTAAGCTGTCTGAGAAGAAGCGTCTGAGATCTGCTGAGGAAACATCACCAGCGACTCAGAAAAAGCCGCGCAGCAGCATTCCACAAGGTGGTCCCTCTGCTCTCAGAACCAACACCAGCAAGACGGCATCTTCAATGGCGGACTTGCCGAAGAAACAAAAACAAAATACCGGCAAGACGGCACCTACGATGGCGGACATGCTGAAGAATCAACTTCTGGTGGCTTTAATTGACCGCAGTGATCCCCTTGGACGTATGTCCTTGGAAAGGTGGAAAATTGTGGAGATGAAGCTACTGGAAGAGATGATCAACTTAACCGAGACTGACCAAGTTATGCCAACGTTTGATGGAGCAGGCTGGCTCAGAGACGTTAAGATGATCAAATGCAAAGATCTCTACACTCTCGAATGGTGCAAGAGGACGGTTCCGCTCCTCAAAGGCACCTGGAATAACGCGGAATTAGCCATAGTGGATAGATCGGAGATTCCATCAATTCCGAATGCTAAAGTGCTAATCCCAAGAGTACTCCCACCTGAAAGCACCCTCAGACTACTGCAGAGGCAAAATCCGGATGTACCCTCCAGCGACTGGAAGATACTGAAGGTTTGTGAACCGGTAGCTGTGGATGGTGGACAACAATTTATCCTCCAAATCAATAAAGAAGCGGAAGATATATTGTACCCTAGGTTTGGTAAGATGGTTTGGGGATGTGGAAGTGTTTTTCTGCGTCTCAAGAAGCGTCGACCAAACGATGAAAACCACAACACGCTGGAGAATCTGGAGGTGGAGAAAGACCTAGGTCTGATCTCCGCAGCCACAGCCAACATCACTCTGGGGCCGGAAGTGGACAGTCTAAGTGCTAGCATGGAACTAGACGTCGCTCCGGTCCCCACTGATCAGATTGCAGCACCACTGGATGTTGCGAGTGATTCAGAACAACTTACACCACAGTAGCTCAGCTTCGGCTGAACTACTCCTAACCCTCGAAGAAGGGAACTATGACGTGGCGCTTATACAGGAGCCGTGGATCTCCGGCAAAGGAGATATCAAGGGACTAGCGTCACGCAAATACAAACTACTACACTCACAACAAGAAGGTAAGAAACGTTCAGCCATATTGGCCAAAAAGAACCTTAATATCTTTCTAAAGTCTAATTACAGCACGACCGACTTAACGGTGGCCCTGTGTGAAGGCAGTGACGGTCAAAAACCACTCCTCATCGCATCAGCTTACATGGCGCATGACAGGGAATCACCGCCGTCGGAACTTCAAACACTAGTGGATGATGCTTCGACAAAAAAGCACAACCTTGTGGTTGGAGGTGACGCAAACGCTCATCACAAGATCTGGGGCAGTAAAGATGTCAATACAAGGGGTGAGTTACTACTTAATTACATTTTATGCTCCAACTTATCAATAGCCAATCGGGGTAATGTATCAACGTATATAGGCCCGACCAGTGAAAATGTTCTGGACATCACCCTCTACTCAGACAATGATACCTGTATCCTTGACAATTGGATGGTGTTAGAGAAACCATCAATGTCAGACCACAGGTACATAAGGTTTGATATAAACTTTAAATCTAATAGTACTCCCAAACCATTCAGAAATCCGGTTAAAACAAACTGGGATCTGTATGTGGAACTGGTTGAGCTAAAACTCGCAAACAATTGTCCTGTAGCTATCTGGAATGTACAAACTCTGGAAGCTACTGTCCAATTTCTCACCAAAACTCTGAGAGCAAGTTTTGAACAAGCCTGCCCTCTTAGTAAACCCTCTAGTAACACCTCTCCACCCTGGTGGAATAAAAACCTGAAAAACGTACGCGACAAGGTCCACAAATCGTTTGCTCAGGCAAAACGCAGTAACGATCCGGGTTTATGGGTTGAGTACAAGGCCAACCTAAAATCCTTTAAGAAAGAACTCAGAATCGCGAAGAGAATGAGCTGGAGGACATTCTGCAATGATATGGAGAATACCTCTGAGACAGCCAGGCTCAGCAAGATTCTAAAAAAAGCACCTACTCAATCGGCACTTCTGAAAAGATCGAACGGATCCTGGACAGAGGACAGTAAAGAAACGTTGGAGGTTCTTCTGGAAGCTCACTTTCCGGGCTGTACCAATCTGTCTGGACAAATGGTCGATCCAAAAACCACGAAAACAAATCGGATAAAACTCGATCCCAACTTACTTACTAGGAACCGTTTATGCTGGGCGGTAAGCACTTTCGACCCTTACAAGTCACCGGGTCCGGACGGAATAATACCGGCCATGCTGCAGAAAGCAGCTGCTCTGGTGATCCCATGGATGATGGTGATTTTTAAGGGATGCCTAAGGCTTAACCATGTGCCTAAGTCATGGAACGATGCCACTGTTATCTTCATACCAAAAGCGGGCAAGATAAGTCATGCTGACCCAAAAGACTATCGGCCAATCAGCTTAACCTCTTTCATGCTAAAAAGTATGGAAAGAGTCCTTGATGCGTACATAAAAGAGAGCATAGACCCTCGTGTACTATCCAAGGCTCAACACGCGTACACAAAAGGTAGATCTGTCGAGACGGCTCTTCACGAGACAGTCTCAGTCATTGAAAAAAGCCTTCACTACAAAGAATACACCTTGGGAGCCTTTCTAGATATAGAGGGGGCTTTCAATAATGTCACGATAGAGTCGATTGTCAGGGCCCTCAATTCGGCACGCATAAACAAAGTTGTTAGCGGTTGGATAGAGGAACTCCTGAAAAATAGATCAATTACGTCACAATGGGGGGGCACTACCGCTACCATCAGGGTTACCTGTGGCACACCACAAGGCGGGGTCCTATCACCACTTCTCTGGAACCTGGTTCTAAACGAAATCCTAAAAACACTGCAAACTAGCGGCGTTAAACTAATTGCTTACGCGGATGATGTGGTGGTACTTGCCGTAGGTAAATACCTAAACACACTCAGCGAACTAATTGAAGGTGCCCTGGATAAGCTCAGCAAATGGGCAAAGGCCAGTGGACTCAAAGTTAACCCGCAGAAAACTGAACTTGTGCTCTTTTCAAGGAGATACAGGATTCCGGAATTCCGTGTTCCTAAGGTGAACAACACTACTCTAACGCTCTCCAAAAAGGCTAAATTTCTTGGTCTTATTTTGGACAGCAAACTAAGCTGGAATTTAACCATAGAAGAACGCGTGCTCAAAGCGAACAATGCGTTCTACGCTTGCAAATGTATGTTTGGAAAAACCTGGGGTCTAAGACCTGAGTTAACTCACTGGATCTACACAGCCATAGTCAGACCAATAATGCTATACGGGGTCCTAGTATGGTGGCCGGCCATGGAGAAAAAAGTGTACAGATCTAAACTCGAAAATACGCAAAGGCTAGCGGGACTGGGGATTACTGGCGCGTTGAAAACCACATCCTCGGACGCACTAAACACAATACTCTATCTCGAACCGGTTGACATATTTGCTAAGTGTGTGGCGGCTAAAGGCGCGCTCCGTTTGAAGCAATCAGGTCAGCTTAACTCTAGAGAGTTCGGACACTCAAGGATCGGTCTAACCCTAAAAGGTGAAACCGATTACATGATTCCCCTCCTCTCACTACGTCGCAAATACGGGATCGATCTTTCAAGCAGGGAATATTGGGCAAATAGAGGCCCAGATCCCGATGACTCGACCAACATCTACACGGATGGATCCAAGATGGACACTGGAGTGGGTGCGGCAGTACACTCTCCGGAACTTGAGATCAACCTAAGTTACAGACTACCAGACCACTGCAGCATCTTCCAAGCGGAAATTTTGGCTATCCAAAAAGCTGCGGAAGCTGCTCGTAGTTGCGTCAACACTCGCAAGAACGTTTACCTCTACATAGATAGTCAAGCCGCCATTAAGGCTCTGGCTAGCGCGTACATTAAATCTAAACTGGTGCTCGAATGTCATCTAGCTCTTCAGTCACTAAGTACTAACAAGAACGTAGTGCTGTGCTGGGTGCCCGGGCACTGTGATATTGTAGGCAATGAAACAGCGGACAAGCTTGCCAAGAGAGGCGCAAACCTCTTGGGGGCCACGCATGAACGTGTTCTACCTTCTCTACAATCGCAGAAAAGAAATCTCGAAAGCAAGGCCTTAGGTCAGGCTAGGTTGCGCTGGAATAAAATAACAACGTGCCGGTTAACAAAAATCATGTGGGGCACGTACGACGCAAGAAAAACCGCTACAATCCTCAACCTATCACGCGCACATTGTAGAAAAGCAGTAGGTATCTCTACCGGCCACTGCATGATCGGCAAGCACGCACATAGAATGGGTCTCATAAACACAAGCCTCTGCAGGTACTGTAACGTTACGGGGCAAGAAGAAACCTTAGAGCATCTTCTGTGCTACTGCCCGGCCCTAGCACGCAGAAGATTGCAACTCCTTGGCACCGCATTCCTCACAGGTCTGGAGGAGGCGGCCAAATGTGGATTGAGAGTTCTTCTCAAATTCGCGGAGGCCACCAACTTCCTGGACCTGATGGGTGACAACTCGTCAAATGTTTAATAACCGTACACAGTGGTATCGCTAAGGACCCGTAGTGGTCTATGCGTGGTCATCTGACCGCCACTCCTAACCTAACCTAACCTAACATTATTTTAAAATACACCAAAATATTTAAAAAAAATTGAAATAACGCAAAACTTTTCTTTTGCAATAAACGACATTCACGTGACATTGAAAAATAAAAAGTGCACGTGCTCTAATTACATAAAATTACATATAACAAAAGTGTATTACAAAATAAAATAAAGTATCACCGGTTAATCAAGAAACAAATACAGACGATATTTCATCAAACTAGTGCAGAAAATTCCAAAAAAATCCAAAAAAATCAACCCAGGTTTTTCACTTCAAAATTAATGTAAAATTCAAAATTTTTATATAAAAAACATATTTTAAATAGAATTTATTTTTAAAATATACAAAATTATATTAAAGTCTAATACAAATAGATGAAGTTTTTTGACAAAATATCAAATTTAACATTTTATATAAATTAATGTATTTGCCCGCAACATTTTAAAACTTTTGTGCATTCAAATTAACAAATACAATTTTTGAAAATTTACGGCATACATTCATACACAATTAAATAAAATTTTTTTTCTTTTCACTCAATAAAATTAGTTTACATAGGGCCGTCCAAAATTACATATGAATTTTACTTTTGGACGGGATATTACAAAATTAAGTTATAATTATTAAAATTTTCTTTTTCAAATTAAAAATATTTTTTTTTTTTTTTTTAAAAAATTACAAAATTTAAACAATATTTGTATTATTTTTATATACTAAATACAAATACAATATACATATTACAACTAATTTTACAAAATTTTTTTCTACAATTTTACAAAATTTTTATGTACTAAATACAAATAAAATATACATATTACAACTAATTTTACAAAATTTTTTTGTACAATTTTACAAAAGTTTTATATATATATTTTATATTATTTTTTTTTTCTCATTATAAAATCCTCTGTAAAATTATTCACTATAAAATCAATTTTATTTGTCTCGCTTGCAACGAATATTGTACCTTGTAATTACTGTACTTTCGCATCATACATTGTCGATCAAAATTAGTAGCATCCTTTCATTTTTTACTCTCGTGCCTTTCTTTACTTTCGCAATTTTATTATAGACTCCTTTTCAATTCTGATTGAAGATGCCGGATACAAAAGACGAAACGGAACAAGACCCAACGCCAACAGACCCAAACACAGGAACCTCCAATACACGAACGGACGCAATTGCTAAAGTGCGACAACCAATTTTTTGGCCAAACAACACGACGACTTGGTTCATTCAGACAGAAGCACAATTTTCAATTTTTAGAATAAGTAAGGACGAGACAAAATTCTGCTTGACAATTTCTGCTCTTCCCGCCGAAATATGCGATTCGGTTATAGACGTCATCGCTGATCCGCCACAAATCAACACGTTAAAAGAAACGCGTATTGCTCGACATTCTGCCTCAGAAAGCAAGCGACTTGAAGAATTGTTGGAGAAAGTAGAACTTGGTGATCAAAAACCATCAGCACTGTATCGATCTATGAAACAGACAGCTGATAGAACTTTCGAATCAAGTATCATCAAAAAACTCTGGTTGTGTCGTCTTCCACAAGCGCTGAATGTTGCTTTAGTAGCTGTGGGCGACAAACCAACAGATGAACTTCTAGCAATCGCCGATAAAATTTTCGAAGCTACGCTGGTTTCAACAACAATAAATACTGTTTCCAACAATTTTTCAAACCAAGCGCAACAACAACAATCAAGCAGCGAGCTAGAACGAAGACTTTCTAGCCTAGAAAACATACTTTCAAAATTAGATACCAAGGAATACGGCAGCAGACAAAACAGACATTTTTCAAACAACAGATCACGACCAAAATCACGCACACGATCAAACAGTAGACCACGAGACTCACACGACGGCTTATGCTATTATCACAAAAGATTCGGTGATATAGCCCGAAAATGCCCGTGTACTAAGATCTTAAAAACAACAGAAAACGCTACATCAAACAATCAAAAAAACTAGAAAAAGCTGTGGCTGGTACGGCGCAGTCACAGAATAACAAAACTAGCCGGTTATTCATAAAGGACACTAATTCAGGACTGACCTTTTTAAGGCGCTGATTGACTCCGGCGCTGACTTATCAATCATATCAAAAAATCTATCTACCGGTAATACATACCTTCGGCACGAAATTGTTAGTATTAAATCTGGGCCTTCGAAAATATTTCTCGAACCCTTTTATAGTTGCCAACGTTCAGCACCCTATAATTGGCGCAGATCTTCTACAAAAATTTGGGCTGCTAGTTGACGTGAAGCGAAAACGTTTGGTCGATTCACAAACCCTCATCCAACGTTTCCACTATTTCACACACTGATCCTTCTTTAGCATCAACAAACATCTCCTTGTCCATTAAACAATATTCCTCTCCTAGTAAATTTAATTATTTACTAGCAAAATTTCCTACACTAACACAACCTACCAACTATTTTTTTCCTGTCAAGCACAGTGTTGTGCACCATATTGAAACCAAATGCAATCTACCGTTCGCTAGACCACGACGTCTCGACGCAACGCGTCACAAAATTGCCCAGACAGAATTTCACCACATGGCTGATATTGGTATTTGACAGTACTAGAGTTCAGGCGAAGTCTATTTGACAATACTAGAGTTCAGGCGAAGTCTATTTGACAATACTAGAGTTCAGACGAAGTCTATGGCGGCTCCAAAAAACTAGATTGTTTGTCCCTTTACTATCAAAATGTAAGGGGACTTCGTACGAAATCGGCCGATGTATTTCATAAATCACAGGTACTTCCATTTGACGTATTTGCTTTGACTGAAACAAATCTGAATGACAGTTTTTATGATAATGAACTTTTTACGGCGGAATTCAACATTTTTCGTGGTGATGGTGTTTCTTCTGTGGGGCGTGGGGTTCTTATTGCGCTTCATTCTAAATATGACGCTTCCCTCATCAATATTCCTGGTACTGTTAATATTGAAGTTATATGTGTTAGGTTATCTTGTGAGCGCCGGAATATTTATGTTCTGAACTGTTATATACACCCCGTTAGCTCCATTGAGTCTTACCAGCTCTTCTTAAGCGCCGTCGATTTCGTACATTGCGCTATGGATACGAGTGATGATTTATTGATTGTCGGTGATTTTAATTTACCAAGGCTGGTTTGGGTCGGATCAGATGACGAAACATATTTTGTTGCATCTAATGTTTGTTCTTCAACTGAGACATTATTTGTTGATCATTTATCTGATAGTAGCCTATTTCAGATTAGTAATATTAAAAATAATCTTAATAGACAACTTGATCTTGTCTTTTCGACCGACAATCAAAACTGTGTTGTTGAAGAGAGTTTCCAATGTCTGTCAGTCATTGATGCTTCTCACCCTCCCTTATCAATTACTTTGTTTTATGGGAATAATTCTATCCAAAACGCGTACGAAAATGTCTTCCGCTTCAATTTTCGTAAAGCTAACTTCGGTAAGTTAAACGACTTACTTCGCAATATAAATTTTGATTTAATCCTAAGTACAGGAGATAATTTTGATTTAACAATCACGAATTTTTACCATGTAATTTTTAAATATATTGAACAATCTGTTCCTGTATCTGGTTTTAGTAGCTCATCGATTTCGCCTCCTTGGTATAATAATGAACTTCGTTCATTAAGAAATCAAAGAAATAAGTTATGGCGTAAATTTTTAATCACCAGATCCGAATCTGCTTTTCAGGCTTATTCTGAGTCATCTGACTTATTCTCGGACTTATCTAGGAGACTTTACGATAGATACATTAATCAAATGCCATTTGATATTATTGCGAACCCAAAAAATGTTTGGAAGTTCATTAATTCAAAAAAGAAAACAGATGGTTATCCAGCAACTCTTAAATTTAAGGATCAAGCATCTAATGATCCAAAATCTATTTCGATTTTTTTTGCTGGTTACTTCAGAGAAGCTTTTACCGATGTTGGTCAAGTACCTGACGTTTCTTATTTTTCTTATTTGAGCAACACTGCTCAGACTTCTTTTTCTTCCATTAGTATTGAATATCATACTGTTGTTGACAAAATCTGTAAATTGAAAGAAGATTGTTCTTCTGGTCCTGATGGCTTGCCTGCTATAGTTCTAAAGCGGTGCATAGATTCATTTGTTATCCCAGTACATATCAACGTCGGAAATCGAGAATTATAGGCCTATTGCTAAGTTATCTTGCATTCCCAAACTTTTCGAGAGTATAGTTTACGATACCCTCTACTTTCACTGTAAATCCCTGATTTCACCTAAACAACACGGGTTTTTGAAAGGCAGGTCCACGACTACAAACTTAACGGAATTTGTCTCCAACAGCTTAAACGCTATGGAAGTTGGTTATGAAGTAGATGCTATTACTACTGACTTTAGTAAGGCATTTGATAAGTTATCACATAATCTTATTATCTTTAAATTTCAAACTCTTGGTTTTCCACCTTGCTTTTTACATTGGTTGAAGTCGTATCTTATTAATAGGAAATACAAGGTTCTATTTAGGTCCGCTCAATCTGATTCATTTGCGGCTATGTCTGGTGTGCCGCAGGGTAGCCACCTTGGCCCAATAATTTTTATTTTAACAACGAATATTGTACCTTGTAATTACTGTACTTTCGCATCATACATTGTCGATCAAAATTAGTAGCATCCTTTCATTTTTTACTCTCGTGCCTTTCTTTACTTTCGCAATTTTATTATAGACTCCTTTTCAATTCTGATTGAAGATGCCGGATACAAAAGACGAAACGGAACAAGACCCAACGCCAACAGACCCAAACACAGGAACCTCCAATACACGAACGGACGCAATTGCTAAAGTGCGACAACCAATTTTTTGGCCAAACAACACGACGACTTGGTTCATTCAGACAGAAGCACAATTTTCAATTTTTAGAATAAGTAAGGACGAGACAAAATTCTGCTTGACAATTTCTGCTCTTCCCGCCGAAATATGCGATTCGGTTATAGACGTCATCGCTGATCCGCCACAAATCAACACGTTAAAAGAAACGCGTATTGCTCGACATTCTGCCTGAGAAAGCAAGCGACTTGAAGAATTGTTGGAGAAAGTAGAACTTGGTGATCAAAAACCATCAGCACTGTATCGATCTATGAAACAGACAGCTGATAGAACTTTCGAATCAAGTATCATCAAAAAACTCTGGTTGTGTCGTCTTCCACAAGCGCTGAATGTTGCTTTAGTAGCTGTGGGCGACAAACCAACAGATGAACTTCTAGCAATCGCCGATAAAATTTTCGAAGCTACGCTGGTTTCAACAACAATAAATACTGTTTCCAACAATTTTTCAAACCAAGCGCAACAACAACAATCAAGCAGCGAGCTAGAACGAAGACTTTCTAGACTAGAAAACATACTTTCAAAATTAGATACCAAGGAATACGGCAGCAGACAAAACAGACATTTTTCAAACAACAGATCACGACCAAAATCACGCACACGATCAAACAGTAGACCACGAGACTCACACGACGGCTTATGCTATTATCACAAAAGATTCGGTGATATAGCCCGAAAATGCCCGTGTACTAAGATCTTAAAAACAACAGAAAACGCTACATCAAACAATCAAAACAACTAGAAAAAGCTGTGGCTGGTACGGCGCAGTCACAGAATAACAAAACTAGCCGGTTATTCATAAAGGACACTAATTCAGGACTGACCTTTTTAAGGCGCTGATTGACTCCGGCGCTGACTTATCAATCATACCAAAAAATCTATCTACCGGTAATACATACCTTCGGCACGAAATTGTTAGTATTAAATCTGGGCCTTCGAAAATATTTCTCGCACCCTTTTATAGTTGCCAACGTTCAGCACCCTATAATTGGCGCAGATCTTCTACAAAAATTTGGGCTGCTAGTTGACGTGAAGCGAAAACGTTTGGTCGATTCACAAACCCTCATCCAACGTTTCCACTATTTCACACACTGATCCTTCTTTAGCATCAACAAACATCTCCTTGTCCATTAAACAATATTCCTCTCCTAGTAAATTTAATTATTTACTAGCAAAATTTCCTACACTAACACAACCTACCAACTATTTTTTTCCTGTCAAGCACAGTGTTGTGCACCATATTGAAACCAAATGCAATCTACCGTTCGCTAGACCACGACGTCTCGACGCAACGCGTCACAAAATTGCCCAGACAGAATTTCACCACATGGCTGATATTGGTATTTGACAGTACTAGAGTTCAGGCGAAGTCTATTTGACAATACTAGAGTTCAGGCGAAGTCTATTTGACAATACTAGAGTTCAGACGAAGTCTATGGCGGCTCCAAAAAACTAGATTGTTTGTCCCTTTACTATCAAAATGTAAGGGGACTTCGTACGAAATCGGCCGATGTATTTCATAAATCACAGGTACTTCCATTTGACGTATTTGCTTTGACTGAAACAAATCTGAATGACAGTTTTTATGATAATGAACTTTTTACGGCGGAATTCAACATTTTTCGTGGTGATGGTGTTTCTTCTGTGGGGCGTGGGGTTCTTATTGCGCTTCATTCTAAATATGACGCTTCTCTCATCAATATTCCTGGTACTGTTAATATTGAAGTTATATGTGTTAGGTTATCTTGTGAGCGCCGGAATATTTATGTTCTGAACTGTTATATACACCCCGTTAGCTCCATTGAGTCTTACCAGCTCTTCTTAAGCGCCGTCGATTTCGTACATTGCGCTATGGATACGAGTGATGATTTATTGATTGTCGGTGATTTTAATTTACCAAGGCTGGTTTGGGTCGGATCAGATGACGAAACATATTTTGTTGCATCTAATGTTTGTTCTTCAACTGAGACATTATTTGTTGATCATTTATCTGATAGTAGCCTATTTCAGATTAGTAATATTAAAAATAATCTTAATAGACAACTTGATCTTGTCTTTTCGACCGACAATCAAAACTGTGTTGTTGAAGAGAGTTTCCAATGTCTGTCAGTCATTGATGCTTCTCACCCTCCCTTATCAATTACTTTGTTTTATGGGAATAATTCTATCCAAAACGCGTACGAAAATGTCTTCCGCTTCAATTTTCGTAAAGCTAACTTCGGTAAGTTAAACGACTTACTTCGCAATATAAATTTTGATTTAATCCTAAGTACAGGAGATAATTTTGATTTAACAATCACGAATTTTTACCATGTAATTTTTAAATGTATTGAACAATCTGTTCCTGTATCTGGTTTTAGTAGCTCATCGATTTCGCCTCCTTGGTATAATAATGAACTTCGTTCATTAAGAAATCAAAGAAATAAGTTATGGCGTAAATTTTTAATCACCAGATCCGAATCTGCTTTTCAGGCTTATTCTGAGTCATCTGACTTATTCTCGGACTTATCTAGGAGACTTTACGATAGATACATTAATCAAATGCCATTTGATATTATTGCGAACCCAAAAAATGTTTGGAAGTTCATTAATTCAAAAAAGAAAACAGATGGTTATCCAGCAACTCTTAAATTTAAGGATCAAGCATCTAATGATCCAAAATCTATTTCGATTTTTTTTGCTGGTTACTTCAGAGAAGCTTTTACCGATGTTGGTCAAGTACCTGACGTTTCTTATTTTTCTTATTTGAGCAACACTGCTCAGACTTCTTTTTCTTCCATTAGTATTGAATATCATACTGTTGTTGACAAAATCTGTAAATTGAAAGAAGATTGTTCTTCTGGTCCTGATGGCTTGCCTGCTATAGTTCTAAAGCGGTGCATAGATTCATTTGTTATCCCAGTACATATCAACGTCGGAAATCGAGAATTATAGGCCTATTGCTAAGTTATCTTGCATTCCCAAACTTTTCGAGAGTATAGTTTACGATACCCTCTACTTTCACTGTAAATCCCTGATTTCACCTAAACAACACGGGTTTTTGAAAGGCAGGTCCACGACTACAAACTTAACGGAATTTGTCTCCAACAGCTTAAACGCTATGGAAGTTGGTTATGAAGTAGATGCTATTACTACTGACTTTAGTAAGGCATTTGATAAGTTATCACATAATCTTATTATCTTTAAATTTCAAACTCTTGGTTTTCCACCTTGCTTTTTACATTGGTTGAAGTCGTATCTTATTAATAGGAAATACAAGGTTCTATTTAGGTCCGCTCAATCTGATTCATTTGCGGCTATGTCTGGTGTGCCGCAGGGTAGCCACCTTGGCCCAATAATTTTTATTTTAACAATAAACGATGTTTCGTCAATAATTAAGCTTTCAGAAACTAATATATTTGCTGACGATATGAAAATATAGAGGATAATTAAGACCTTATCTGACAGTACTATCCTTCAAGAAGATTTAAACAACTTTTCGCTATGGTGCTCAAAAAACTTCCTTGAACTTAATGTCGGCAAATGCCAGAGTATTACTTTTAGTCGCAAACGTAATTCCTTTGCAGCACGTAATCATTATCTTAATGGTGAGTCTGTCCAGAGAGTTACGACCATTCGTGACCTTGGTATTCTTTGCCACAGTCAATTAAACTTTTACGCCCATTTTGATAATATTGTGAATAGGGCCAACTCTACGCTTGGATTTGTCAAACGTTGGTCTAAGGAGTTTTTTGACCCATACGTCACTAGAGCTCTCTACATGACTTTTGTTAGACCGATTCTCGAGTATGCTCGCCAAGTTTGGTCCCCGTATCAACAAGTACATATTAGTAGAATTGAATCAGTTCAACGTAGGTTCATCAGGTTTGCTCTTCGGTGGATATCTTTGGTTGACTCATTCAACCTTCCCCCCTATGAAGATCGTCTTAAACTACTGGATCTTCAATCTCTACATAGGCGCCGTGAAATAGCTGATATTATTTTCATACACCAAGTCATTTCGGGATCTGTAGAATCTCTTTTCCTTCTTGAACGGTTAAATTTTAATATCAATGCTCGTTCTCTTAGATCGGTCTCACTTTTCCAGATACGTTTCCATCGTACTGATTACGGAATGAATGAGCCGGTTTCTAGGATGTTGCGGGCAGTAAACAACAGTTCTTCAAAATTTGACATTAGTGTCAGCAAACTCGTGCAGAAACGTGCTTTAAAATGTCCATAATACTTGTCTCTTCAATACCTGGCTTTTTCTATTACATTAACTCCTTCTGCATGATTACTTACTTACTTAATTAATAAGTATTTTTGTCCTGCAATTTTTTATGTTTGACGATTGCACTATTCATGATTCCCAACATAAATTACATTCTTAAATTTCTTTATTTATTTATTTTTATATTTTATGTATTATTTTTTTGTTTGAATTAACTGGTGACAGCGGAAGGAAGTAGTAGCATTCTTCACTGAATTGTGAAACCTGATGCATGTGGTAGCCAGTTCATTCAAGCATTACTTGTATCTTTTATTATTATTTAATTAAAAAAAAAAATTTTTTTTTTTTTTTCTGACTATGGAACTTATATTTCTATTGTTCCTATTTTTTTTTTTTACTCGGAGATCGACGCGGTTTCTCAGACTTTTAGAACTACCTTTAGTTCTATCTAGATTACCTTTTGACTAACTTGAATTAGCTGGTGACGGCGAAGGGAAGTAGAAGCGTTCTTTTTAGAATTGTGAACCCCGATGCAAGTGGTAACTTACCACTTGCGGTAACCTGCTAATTCATGTTTAATTTTTATAGTTTTAACTATTGTAAGGTGATTGATTTAAAAAAAAAAAATATCGAAATTTATTTTTCAATTTTCTAACCAATATTCAATAAATTATTTATTGTTTACTATTTTATGTTATTTATTTACTTATCTTTTTAACTGCTTGTACTAAGCAGTTGTATCTAATTCGTATTTGTACTTGATTGTTTCTTTTGGTGTAGGTAACATCAGAGCTTAATCCAATGCGGATAGTAAAATTTTTCTCAGCATGTGGAGAAAGTGCAAGAAGTCAAGCTTAAGGGTTAAGATATTTTGTTCTTTTTTATTCTGTTTGTATGTGTCTGTTTATTCTTTACTAGTTTCTTATTTTAATGACGACATACTAACTATATCTCCCTTATGCTTGACTTCGCTGATCCAATTAATTTATCAGTATCTTTCTTGAGTCCACGTTTTTGACCAAGTTAACATATGGCTTTTGATTGATTCTGTTATGGATTAGATACTCAATTACTAATTGAAAACAGTCCGACTCTTCAGTGTCTTCTCCACTTCACATCGTCAAAAAGAAGAATAATTCTGATTGGCGACCATGTGGAGATTACAGACGATTAAACGACGCGACGATCCCAGATAGGTACCCAATACCCCACATACAGAACTTCTTTATGAACTTGCAGGGTGTACCATCTTTTCAAAAGTAGATTTGGTCAGCGCATACCACCTTATACCGGTGGCTCCGGATGATATTCACAAAACAGCAATAACTACACCTTTCGGTCTTTTTGAGTTTTTGCGGATGCCGTTCGGATTACGAAACGCTGCTCAAACATTCCAACGTTTCATCAATGAAGTCTGTAGAGACTTAGATTTCGTCTTCGCGTACATCGATGATATTCTCATCGCGAGTAAAACAGAAGACGAACATCTACAGCACCTAGAAAAACTTTTCAAGCGACTCTCAGAGTATGGAATCACTCTTAACTCGCCAAAATGTGTATTTGGAGTCGAGTCAATCGATTTCCTCAGCCACACAATCAATTCTTCTGGCATTTTTCGATCACATGACAGAATAAAGATTATCAAAGAATTCCCAAAACCTGAATCAGTAAAATCGATTCAGCGTTTCATCGGCATGATAAATTATTATCACCGATTTTTTCCAAATCTCGCTACTTTATTAGCACCAATTTACTCGCATCTAACGCTGTTACTTCAAATCGCAAAAACTCAAAAACATTTCTACTGGCCTGCAGAGCTAGACCAGCATTTCGATAAGGTCAAGGAAGATCTGCCCAATGCTACGATTTTGGCACACCCGCTACTAGACGGGCAATACAGCATCGCGACTGATGCATCCGACATCGCCGTAGGATCAGTCCTACAACAGCTCAACGACGGTCACTGGGAACCTATCTCCTTCTTTTCGAAAAAACTTTCACCTGCAGAACGCAAATACTCTGCCTTTGACCGCGAACTTTTAGCTATTTACTTAGCCATAAAACACTTCCGATATTTCGTTGATGGAAGACAATTCAGAATCTTCACAGATCACAAACCTCTAACTTTTGCTTTGAAATCAAAAACCGAACGAAGCCCACGACAAACGATACATTTAGAGTATATAGCTCAATTCACGACAGACATCGTTCACGTAAAAGGTTCTGAAAATTCAGTCGCGGACAGCCTTTCACGTATTTCGGACATTTCCTCCATACAAAGTGAGTTCAATCTCATCAAGATAGCAAAAGACCAGCAAGAAGACCAAAATTTAAAAGAACTTTTAACTAACAAGAAAGATCCCTCAACGAAATTTAACTTACAATGCTTTGAATTTCCAGACGCGACAATTTATTGCGACACATCTACTGGTAAAAATAGACCATATGTACCCGAAACTTTGCGCAGAACTGTTTTCAATTTGTTGCACAACATGTCCCATCCCGGTATTCGCACCACTCGTAAACTTATAGTCTTACGTTATTTCTTGCCCGGCCTAAATCAAGACATCGCCCGGTGGACAAAAGTTGTGTTGAGTGCCAAAAATGCAAAGTACACCGACACACATGTAGTCAACCGGGTACATTTTCACTGTTATTACAGAAAAAGCAAATTGGCTGAAGTTTTAATCTAATGAAAACTTGTCTTCTTTTATGAAATTAGGACAATTTGTTTTTTTTTGTAATTAACATTTAACAAATTGTTTTTCACATTTTGTTCAAAATGTTTAATTTAAAATAGAAAACGTTCAATTTGAAATTGAAAAAAAATACACCTGACACTACCGTAATATAGCATTAATATTGTTAATATTGTTTTGATATTACTTGTAAGCACCTAAAAATATGCAAAAAAACGCCAGAAACAGAAATAAACCAATAAGTTAGTAAACAAATAAATTATTACAGGCATCAAGTTTATTAAAATCAAATTAAAATACTAATATGCAATTAAAAATAAAAAGATATACTTGAAAATGCTATATACAAAAAACGGTCGCGTTTATTATTTTTTTTTATTGGGGGGTCGCGGACGAAAAAGGTTAAGAATCCCTGTTCTAAATGATAATAAGAGTTTACAAATTCACTAAAATTTAATTCGTTTTATTTTTTCTATTGTAGGAAGAAATGAAAAACAAATTTTTCCAAATTTATTTATATGATATTTCCTAACTTTCTCAAATCCAAATAAAATGCCTGTATGTACACAGAAAATTTTGTACTTCCTTTATTTGTATTTATTTATTACAAAATTATTGTCGCCCACGCTGGGGGCATTTCCGAGCATATAGAAGAATTATGAGCAATGCATTTTTTAATATTTTCATTTCAGAAATCTTTTTAAAAAATACAAAATACCCAACATTGAAAATGGTGCTAGGCTAAACCTATATGTTTTAAGAAATAAATGAGGGTATCAGAACCATAGTGACTTAAAAATAAGTTATAGCATTTTAAAAAATACGATATTTTCAAATGTTGTTAAAATATTTATTATAAAGCTTTCGATATGATACAGCAGCTAATTCTACATCATTTTTAACTTATTATAATTTTATCCCTGTGGTCCGTTTTCTATTATTAAAAGAACTTTTGGTGGGTTAAGCCACTTTGGAATTAAAAATTTGTAAAAAAAAAGTTTTCTTAAAAAATTAGTTTTAAAAACAAAAGTAGCCCCTTAAAAAGTAGAAAATAAAATCTCACTTACCTAGGCAGTATGTCCATAATTGCCTCTTATAATAACAAATATTGGTAGTAAGAATAAGTGATGGAAGAGTTTTCATTAAATCTAAAACAATCACTGTTAAATCGTTGCTAGAAATTTTAGCTAATTCAGCATTAAGCTTCAAATTTTTTCTAGCATTTTCAACTTTTGCTAAATGCTCATCTTTTTGAAATTTAATTTCCTCATTTTCTTCAACACTGGATATTTTAATTAAATATTGTAAGAATCGCAGGAATCACTCGCACTACGAAAATACAAATTAAATTTTATATTAAATGTGTGAGTAAAAACAAATTTCGAAACTTAATTTTCGTGAACTGATTTATAAAGATCATAAATGTTGCTGATTTATGATCTTTATATATCAGCTCACGAAAATTGTGCGGACAAATATTTTTTATTAGCATTATCATTTCTACTATAATTCGATTGGTAAGCTGGCATCTTGTTAAAAAATCAACTATTTCCATTATTTTATATTCGGGCGTTTTATTAGCAGGTCGTTGTTTTGCGCTTTTATCGGTTGGTGCTAGGGTTTCTTTGTCGGCTTAAACCGGTTTGAAAAAACCGCTTTTTTGTTTATTTTCTCAATAAACAAAAAATCGGTTTTTTTGTTTATTTCCAAGGTTTTTACTGAAAAAAACCACTTTATAAATACAGAAAAATTTTGACTTTTCCATATGGCAATTTTATTATTGTGAATTTATTGCGCTGTGTGTGCGATGATCCAAAGCGAGTTCGCTAAATGGTTTATAGGGTATTTGTTTTTATATTACTGTTTACTGTCTCTATTTTGTTTTGACTTTTGACAATTTGACGTTCAAGCTTAATTAATTTGTTGTTTATGTTTATTGTTTTAAACTGGTAAAAAAAACTTACTGTTGCTTATAATTTGTTTTAAAATATTATTATTTAAAGATTTCCAGAACCCATTTACGTTATGTCCAAGAACGTTATGTCCACCTCCGAGTTTTAAAAAGAATAAAAAATCAGGATTCGTACCCATTGGAAGGGGGCGCCAATAAGTGTAAAAGATCTTTATTTTTTATTTATTTTTATTTCATTATTATTATTTAAGAAATTTAACATAAAAAAGTTTTTAAAAACCAGTTTGCTTTATTCTTTTTTCGGCTAAAAGCGAAAAATCGAAAACCGGTATAATTTTTAGATTTTATCAAAACCGAAAACCGGTTTCCAGGAAACCCCGGTTTTTGTTAAACCCTAGTTGGTGCTACACTTCCACCATCGATTTGCTGCTTAGCTAAATCCGATTAATTCTACCATCGCTTATTTTTAATAGATTTGTCATAAAAATTGATATTGACACCAAAATATAACACAATTAAAATATAAAAAAAAAAATTATATCACAATTTTAACTATTACTTCAATTAATAAACTTTTGCTTCAACTGATAGGTGCAAAATAATTATAATATGTACTTAAAAACTCTTAATTATATTTTTGTTAATTAGTTAACACAAAAGAAATGCAATTGTTGTTTATCCTATTATTTAAATAAAACATTGAATTTTTATTTATCTTTAGTTTCTTTATATGGCAGGATTATTCTAGTACAGAAATCTTCTTCACTTCAGGCTATGTCTTCTAAGTTTGGAAGTTCAGTTTAGAATACCCTGAAATATCAAATTTGCCGGCTTTCATACTTAAACACACGCATTCTTTGCTTATCGCATCAATATAACTTAGTACCTGTGTACTAACTTATATTGATGCGATAAGCAAAGAATGCTTATCGCATCAATATAACTTAGTACACAGGTATTTTTCATACAAGAATTTCGTCACAAAAATTCTTGTATGAATAAATATTTTTCAACAACATAAAAATATTTCAATAATTTGTTGTTACACAACAACTCCCATTCCCGAGACAAAAATTTAGCCCTATTTCTTGGTACTTTGTATTTCACAGTTTTCTAATTTACAAAAAAGAAATTATTATGTATTATACAATTTTATCTGCTAATCTACTATACAATTTCTTAATATTAGTTACCTAACTATCTTAAAAAAAATTAACAAAATTATATTGTAAAAAAAGTTTTCTTTTCATACTGAATTTTAAACAAGATTTTACAGATTATTCATCGTGTTAACAATTTTAGAGTTATTTATGCTTTTTTACATATGATGTGTCAATTATTCATTCAACTTTTATATACACTCATCCCTCGCTTTACGGAAACATTCCGTTCCTGAAAAGTTGTCCGTAAATCGAAATTCCGTAAATCGAGTTTTTTTAAAATGTTTGAAACTATGTACAACTGTGTATGCAAATTTTTTATTTTCCGTAAATCGGTCGTTGTTTGTTTAGTTATCATTCTGGAAATCCAAAAAAAAAAAAAAAACTGAAATATTGTAAAATGCAAGGCCTACTAGGTGAGCTTAATATTTTCCGTAAATCGAAATTTCTTTCCGTAAACAGAAACCAAGAATTAATTTTTCAATTCCGTTATAGCGAAATTCCGTAAAAAGAGTTTCCGTAAAGCGATGAGTGTACTAAGTACATTGAACATTTTATAAAAATATACAATTCTTTCTTTATAATTCTTTCTTAATATTTCAAGTATATACTATTCAATTCTTTCTTCAATCTTTCCTTTAACAATTTTTGTTACAACATAATTCTTTCTTAATATTTCAAATATACATTTCAATTCTTTCTACAATTTTTGTTTTAAATTATTTTACAGTTTTTCAATTATATAACATTTAAATTCCAATTGTACAATATTTTTAAATTCTTTTACAATATTTCAATTGTAACATCTAGATTGTAATTATACAATTCTGTTTTTTTACACAATAGTATACAATATTTCAATTAACATTAAATTATACAATTCTCTCCTTTATACATCCATTACATCATTTTATTATTACAATAACTTGTAATAATAAAATGATATTCCTTCAACTAATTCCGTAACAATCATTTTGTTTTCTAACAACTTCTTATTTTCATTTATCTCAACAACTTTTACTTTTATTTTATCTGTACTAATTAATAATGTTACACTTGCAACAATATATTACGCTTAAATAATTAAATTTGAATTCGAATTTAGGGAGATAATGTGGTGTTTGAATTTGGTGTAAATGATTACACCAAAAACCACACATCCCCTTCGCAAGAATAAATTTATCTAAACTTCTTCTTGTGATTAAAACCAGTAATTATTTTTTTTTTTTAATATATGATGAAACTATTATTTATTTTTAATATATGATGAAACTATTCATGGATTCAGCTTCATCTTACACTTGAGTTAATTATTATATGCCCCAATTTAACATTATGAAATAGTTTGATCATTATTTTTTCTTTATCTTAATTCTAATTTCGTAGTACATTCTTAAATTCATTCATAACTCTTAATCAAATCAATAGGTATTTCAAAACGTCAGGATAAGTAAACTTGAATATCATTACAAAAAATACAACCTTGATTAGTATTACAAAATTATACAAATAAAATCTTGTTAAAAAAAATAAATTATTCCTGTGCTTATACTGTCAGGATGTCGGGAATTAAGAATATTCACTTTAGATCGGCGCCTTAATATTTATTTCTTAACGCGGAGTTTGCAAAAACAAAATTCTAATAGTTGTGAATCGGTGCATAAAATAATTTAAATTGCAAATTAAAAACAGAATTCATGAAATGAACATCAAAAAGTAAGTGGAAATAAAAAATCTTTATTAATTATTTTAATAAATAAAAATAATAATTCGAAACTCCAAACCCTAGGGTTTCAGGCTGTTATTTGACAATCTCAATCCTATTTTAAACAATGTAAACGCTATTTTTGACAACATAAAGTCTATTTTTACAACGTAAAGTTAATTTTTGACAACATAAACTCTTTTTTTGACAAATAAAAATGAGCTTTATTAATCTTCAATAATTTCATTGTTTACATTCTCGATTGAATTCATTAATTCTTCTTCATTATTTGGTAGTTGTCGTTTTGTGAATTCTTTCCACTTTGAAAACATATTTTACATATTTAAGAAATGGAGAATATGGAGGTAAATACTCCAATTGAAATCCCTTTTTCAAAATATGATTTTTAACGGCCAGTGTTTTATGAAATTTGACATTGTCCATAATTAAAACAACTTCTTCGAGATTCACTCCTTCAATGTTGTCGTCGAAATAGAGACATCAAATTCAGACATGCATTTTTGTGATAATTTTTTCAAGGAAATGGTACAGTCTTCGTCGCTCCAGTCCCTAATCTTTTTTGATTTTTTCATCTTTTTTTGACTGTTTCAGTTCTTACAGCTCCTAGCCTATTTTCCAAAATGTCCCGAATTCTTTCCAATTTATCCTCGAAGGTTTGTGCCTGCACTGTTATATTGCCTGTAACTTGCTTACAGCATTGTACCTCCGGTTTTCTCCAATTCTTCTATTGCGTGATAAATTTGTTCTGAATCCTATTCATCCATGGTGCCAATCAAAGCTTTTGCCACCGAGCCCTTGAATTTAACTGCCCCTCTTTTTTGTGTACTGAAGAAATGATTAATTCCTTTCACCGTACGTCGCACCTTATTATACCATAATACTGGAGTTAAACTCGACGGCGATAAAAATGAACGCCGTCTGAACTTCGGCGAGTTTAACCCCACTCTCTATTTTTTTAAACCAGAACTGACAGTTTTTTGTAGCTTTAACGTTTAACCTTTGTGATTGTTCTACAACTTGTATTAAGATTTTCTAAAGTATCAGTTATTTCTTCCTCCGAAGTTATTTTTAATTTTGTATAAATGTTATAGGTTGTTTTCAATATTTCTTCTAAATTTTCAAAGAGAACTCCTACAGATTCCACTTCCGTTATTTCATATGGTGTCCCTTGCGCTCACGTCTTCAACATCATTATTAAAATTACTATTCAAAGTTTTGTAGTTATCTTACTTACTATATATATATAAAAAAAACACTGCTTAACCTATAGTCATAACCTTGTATTTGTTATTAATTAATAATATACAAAAAAACAATCGTAACCATTAAAACTAAATAAAAAAATAGCCTTCCCTTGCGTTAAACTTGCCGTTAATATATTTTCGTCGTTTGCGTTAAGATGATCGCGCATGTAGCAGAATGGTGACGCTGTCAACACTGAAAAGCTTGTGCTTTTTGTTATTATTGGTCAACATTATTAATGTTGTTTGTAGTAAATATTTCTCTTTTTTTTTAGGTGGCAAGTTGTGCTGCTGTTGTTTTGTTGTAGTAAATTAGATTTAAATTTAATAATGAATTCTTTGTGGTTTTTTTATATTATTTTAGGCGTGATTTCAAATAAATGGATTTCGGGTTTTGAAACTTCATTTCTTGGTTTACATAAAAAAAATTTACTAATAAATTTTATTTTTTAAGTTTTTATTTATTCTCAAGTTGACAACAAAATGGGTCCTCCTGAAGAATCTTCTGAAGGATTTTGTTATAAATTATCTAATTTTATATATATTATTTAATACGATATTATTTTTAAGTTGGTGAAGATGAATGGTATAAAAGGACTTGACCGAGAAGAAATATACGGTAAGCGGAAATGCACCAAAAATATTTTACCGCAATCCTCGGTTGTTCGTGAGATTTTTAAAGATAAAAAAAAATTAAACCTACTAAAAGAAAATTATTAAACTAAATTTTTTTGTTTAAACAAAAAAAGGTAAAGTAGTAATTTTAATTTATGTAAAGTAGTTTGCCGTTAAAATAAAATGTAAAAGTAGTTAAAATCAAATGTAAGCCTGTTTAATATTTAGCACGTGCTCTCGATTGAATTGTTGGGTAAATATCTAAAACTGGCAATTCTTAACATGTTACTAATTTTCTTATAACTAACCGAATAACCTCTATCCCATAAATTATTCTCACATTATTCCCAATCTCACATTACTGATAGTAATTGACTTCTTTTATTGTATAATTACTGCCACTTAATGAATAATAAAAAAAAAGTAAGTTCTTAATTTAAATTATCTCTTTCTTTTTTCATCTCTTATTTTAAATGATCGCTTTCTTAGTTTTCTTTCCATTCTTTCCATAAATTCGCAAACTCCTTCGCCTACGACAGTGATCTATTAACGTAATTTTGACCGCATCCGCGCCTAAAATCTGTTCTGATTGGTGTATATATTGTAATTTTATTACATACTTCTTCATTGTTATAAACTTTCTATTCTAAATTTGCTCTATAAACTTCTACTCTTCCTATATTTATAAAAAAATCCTTCTTACCAACCAATACTTGGTTAGCGTCGCTCTCCATCAACGTGACTTTTTTCTTCAAATATATGCTGATCTGATTTTTTTATTAAAATCTCATTTACTTCTTTTACTTTGATATTTTCTACATCTTCTACATTATCTATAAATTCTGATTCTTCATTATCCTCAATTTCTTCACTATTTGGTACCAAACTTTTTTCCGCTAAATCATCTGAATTTTTTATATCTTGATTACAATCTTCCTTCAAACATTAATCAATAATTTCTCTTCAGCACTAGAATAACTTACTGCAGAATTCCTAGTATCTTCAGCATCTATACTCTCTATATAATTTGTCAATTTTGAATTTTTTATCTTAATTATTTATCTCATTCAATTTTAAAGTTTTATTTCTATATTATTTATCTCATTTCTCTCTATCTCAATTTTATTCCCAGTAAATTTTCAAAATTTATATTATTAATATTTTTTACTAACGCCTATGCAACATTTATCTTTTCCGGTAAAAAACGATAATAATATTGACGTTTGTTTTTCTACTTTTTAGTTACTTCTGTTAAAATTTTATTTGTTGACAAGTGATCCTTTGTATTAATCTTGATTTGGCATATTGATAACTTTCAAAAGAATGCAAGATTGGCTCAACACGGTTTGCTTCATGCAAACCGTGTTGAGCCAATAAACGATAATAATATTGACGTTTTGTTTTTCTACTTTTTAGTTACTTCTGTTAAAATTTTATTTGTTGACAAGTGATCCTTTGTGTTAATATAGATTTGGCATATTCCGTTAATTGATAACTTTCAAAAGAATACAAGATTGCCTCAACATGGTTTGCTTCATGCTTCTAGTGCCATTTTACAAATGGCACTAGAATTTCGGTTTTATTTTCCAAAGTTTTTGGGAATTGTAGATTTTGTGGACCAAAAACATTACAATTTTTTACCCAAATTTTTTTTACCCTTGGTCGAAAAAATACCAGAAGATGGTATTCTTGGTTACGATTTTATCACACCATTCGCAATTGACTGTTTCTTGTAATTGCCTCTGCAAAAGCGCAGGTTTTGCATTCTGCTGCGAATTCAAAACATTCACAGCTGCTGTGTTTGTTGGACATGGACATTGATCTTTAGTGTGCCCACGCATTCTGCAGTTGTACAGAAAGTATGTTTTGCTTTTGAGAACCAACTTGTATGCCGGGTTCTCCACAGTTAAAACATTTAAAATTTCCTCGTTGTATTCTGCTACTATTGTTATTACTGTTGTTGTTGCTACTGTTGTTATTTTAATTATAAAACTTCTTATGACCATTAGAGTTTTGATTACTTTGACCTGCATAATTAACTCTATTTTCAGGCTCTTGTTTAGTTTGTTCCTTTCCGCTGTCCATTTTTAATCACAACGCTATTAAAAGCGCGTTGTTATTAAAAATGCTATTCGTCGATTAGCCCTTCTGTTGCATTGCCCATGACATAATCCTCTCTAGCATAATCGCGTCCTTTTTGCATTGCAATTTTCAAACTTGAGCAACCTAATAGAATGTTTTAAAGATTCCGAAAGAAGTCCTCTGATGAAAGTTCCTTTATATGTCTTCCATCTCCTCTACCAAAACTCTCCCTTCAGCTTCCAAAGCTCTCTACCTCTTCTTGCATTCTTCGATTTCTCTCGCTAACTGGGTATGGTAGCAAATGACCTTTAAGAACAACCCTTAATTTATCGACTTCAAATAAGTTACGATTTAAAAATAATTATTTGAGGAGCTTCTTGGGTATATGTTCTTTGATCTATGTATTCTAAATGCTTTACATATATATACTTATTGAAAATAAAGCATTTAGAATACATATATCAAACAAACTATACCCAAGAAGCTCCTCAAATAATTATGACGTTTAAGGTTTTTTGTTTAAGGTTTTTTCTTGTACTTTGGATACTCCTAAATTAAGAATTCTGTATAAATCCTTAATTTGTTCTCTTCGTCTTCTTACTTCACCGCGTCTAACTGATTTTTTCTACACGTTTTGGTGTTCTTAAACAATATTCCTTTTCTCTGCTCGTCGTCTGTATTCTTCTATATTTATTACCTTTGGTCCAGCCCCCGATTTTTGCACTATGGCTTCATTAAGTTTTAGATACGACATCCGCAGACAATATTTTTTGTTGGTAATGTTTTCTTATTTTAAATAAAAACTTTACAGAAAAAGCCAGGGCCCATGCCGTTTTCCGACAATTAGGCAATGCCTTTTGGCTTCAATACAATTAATTTAAAATACGTAGATTATTTTTTCAACACATATAGTAATCTGTGTTGCACCGGCAAAACTTCATCTGTGTTGCCGGTGCAACACATATTACTATATGTATTTCTCTGACTCTGTTACTTAAATGAACCTCAGTATTTTTATTTAATTACCTTTAGCTTCTTTATTTGGGAGGAAAAATACTTATTCTAGTACAGAAATGAGATCCTCGCATCCATCAAATAATGCTTTCATTTTTGTGGTTATTGTCTTCACTAAAATATGAAAAAAAAATGGACAGCCTCATTAAATGTAAGTAACTATTAATGTAAAGGGTCCGCCAAATAACTTTTTTTTTTTTGAAAATGCTTTTTTTTTTTTTTTGAAAAGATGATTTTTTTGGCAGAATCGGCATCTTCTGTAAGTCGATCGCAGGCCCACTCAGCGAAGCGAAAACGCATTGGATGGTCAGTTGGCTTCAATTCCTGAACCAATTGGACTTTGTATGGCGTCTTTATGCAAAATTCGTCTCAATGATGTCTCCGAAATGTTCAATTGTTGAGAACGACGGTGAATTGATGTTGATGGCGCATCACGCACACTTTCTGCCACAGCATCAATATTCTCGGGTGTACTCACTAGTTTTGGCTTTTCACGCTTTGGTTTATCGATGAGGATGCCAGTTTCTTTCACTTTTTTCACAAGATAACGAACATACGGAGCTGACAGTGCTTCTCTTCTTCCAAAATCCATACGCAATTTTCGCACACATTCTGCAACATTACCATGATTTTCAAAGTAATGTCGCAATATTTCCCAGCGTTGTTCAAGCGTATACACAACCATATTCGTTCAGCGGAAGGATAAAACTAATTATCTGTCAAATCAGACATGAGCTAAGTGTTACCATTCACGAAATAAGCACTAGTTGAAAAAAAAACTTTAGATGGCGGACCCTTTACCTGAAAAATGTATTTGCATTTCTTTTTTGTTGTTGTTTTCATATAAATGTTCGGAACATCAAAGTTAGTTAGAGTCTCTGTGTAATACTCAAACTATAAAACATCGTCGTGAGATTAAATAATTAAACAATTACACAAACAATAATTTAACTTTAAATTTCATTTTAATCCATCTTTAGTTCCACCCATATTGCGTGATGTCGTTGTTATCGCGTGATATTATTGTTATGCCATGTTCATGAACATTCATGAACATTGATAACAAAAGACGTTCAGATGCTTTAGCTGAAGATAATGAAGATTTTTTAGTTATTAATAAGCCGGAAATTAAGACAAAATTGTGACATAAATTATCCATCAAATAATAATATAATGGGGCGTAATAAAGCCATTAAAAGTGACACGAATGCCAATAACCGCAAAAGCATTTATATAATGGAGGGTCCGAATCAAATTAATGTAAGCTTTTGGAATGCTCAAAACATCTCCATTAAAAGTAAAATAATTAAGTATTGCCCTTCACAGGTTATTGCCCTGCTTGGACGCCCTAGCACGGCAATAACCGATGAAAACGTTGAAGCAGTGCAGAAAATTGCTATTGAGTCGATTCACTATTAGAAAAGTTGCTGAGGAAGTCGGCATATCAGTAGGCATGGTGTAGCATGAGTTCTTGCCAGAAGCTCGTACGGTCAATAAGGAATACTACCTTGAAGTTATGCGCCGTTTGCGTGAAGCAATTCGAAGAAAACACTTGGATTTGTGGGAAACCATTCATGGTTTTTGCATCACGATAATGCACCTGCTGACACATCGTTGCTTGTTCATGCTTGAACACCGTAATCATATCACCGTATTCAGTGGATTTGGTCCCCTGCAACTTTTTCCTCTTTCCAAAAAGACCCATCAAAGGACGGAGGTTTACCACGATTGAGGAGATAAAGACCGTATCGCTGAAAGAACTCAAGGCCATACCAACCAGCGGGTATCAGAACTGCTTCAAAGATTGGAAAAAGCGCTGGCACAAGTGTATGTAGTGACACCCTGTGTAAAATAATAATTTGGGCAAAAGAAAAAAAAAAAAACAAGTTATATTGATAATAACGATAACAATAATTGATCGTACGATGAACAAATCGAATGATGAAATTCGCATTTTTGATTGGCTAATTGAACTCCTAAAATCTACAATTGAGAGTTTCAATTGTAGGCCTTAGAAGTGCAGTTACAAAAAGAAAAAAAGAAATTGAAAAATTAATTCGAACTCACTTAAAAGTTATAGATCAAGCGAATAAGTCGATTAAAAGTAAAACAGAGTGAAATATAAGAATAAAAATTAATTGTCCTAGACTTAATTTAAAATAAATAAAAATTATATTATTGGATAAAAATTATATTACATAAAGACTAAATAAAATAAATATTAAATAGTTAAAAATAAAATAAATAGATTATAAATAAATATTTTAACGTTGAACTTACAAACAAAGTGTTTCATTTATTAAAAGACTATTTAAAAATAAAAAGGAAACAGGAATGTAGGACAGTGCCAGCCGACACTGCTATTAAACCTACAATTGGTGACCCCGACGTGATCAAATAAACATTATCGGCATATAAAAATGATAAAAATTCTAAAAATTTGATAAAAAAAATTAACAAGCAAAATTTAAAAATTGTAATCCAAAAAACAATCAAACATTTTTTTTGTTATACAAATTTAAAACACCGGTACATAAAAAACAATCAAACAATATTTTTTGGTACAAATTTAAAATATCGGTACATTTAAAACAAAAAAATCAAAATTTTTTTGGTATAAATCAAAGTGTTTTATCGACTGCATACCAAAAATTATTTTTTTTTTTTGGTGTTACACAAAAACAGTTATTATTAATACAATACAATAACCACATGTAATAAATTCGTCGAACAGCAACATCAAAAAGCCAACAATCAACCACGAATCATCATCATCATCTTCAGCATCAATTGGTCCAGCAATTTCACCAATATAAAAATTCATCAAAATTCAAGATTTACCAAGTAACAATTTTCATTACATTTTTTTATTAAATATAAAAGTTAATTGAATTAAAAACTTATTTTAATAATTTGAATATCTCTTGGTATAATTAATTAGTAGCATTTTAAAAAAATAAAGCAATTTTGATTTCAATATTTTTTTTATATAATAAAATTTAATAATAAAATTTACATATACAGTATTCAAAAATTTACTAAAAAAAATAAAATTATCAGGCATAAATGTTGAATACCTACATATATAAAAATTAGTATTTATGCATAATTAAGTTTAATACAAATAATTTTTTTACATGCAATTAAAATTTTCATATTATTATATATAAATTTGATTATATTTATCATATATTAAAAACATTTCTTATTTTACAAAATATTTCATATATAATTAATTATCAATATATACAACAAAATTTATATGCAATACAATACAAACAATTAATTTTATTTTGTTCGACATATTTCACTCTACATACACAAAATTTATTTGCTCATAAAATTCACTCAATTCTCAAAATAAGTGCGATTTCACTCATTTTTTTCTCACTCAATTACTCTCAAATATTTTTCGATTAGATCAAATTATTTTTATTTCGAAAAGACAGGGTGATCCAAAATATTTATAAATTTTTTTTTTCAAAAATCTGGAACCAACGAAATTTAGGCATTTTTTTAAAAATTATCAATAAAAATTAAAATATTTTTATTATTTTAATAAAATTTCGATAATTTTATTGAATAATACAAATTATTATCAATTAAACTACAATTTAACATTAAAAAACAAAAAAAAAAAAAAAAATAATTTTTTTTTTTCCCTAAATTTTTTTACGAAACTGGATTTGAAACATTTTTTTTACATAATGAATACAGATACTGTTGAGAATGATTCAGGAAATCCGTCCATACAGACAGAGGGAAAAATCGATTCAGTTCGCGTCCGTTTACCACCGTTTTGGCCTACGAACCCCGCCACGTGGTTCATACAAGCCGAAGCACAATTTCAAGCTTATCGAATAACAAATGAAGACACAAAATACTGTCTAATTGTGGCCGCGCTTCCTTCAGAATCATGCGACTCAATAATCGACATTCTCTCGAACCCTCCTGAAATTGATCGATATCAAAGCGTAAAATCAGCGCTCATAAAACGACACTCAATATCGGAAACAAAACGGCTCGAAACCTTAATAGCCAAAGCCGATATCGGTGACCGAAGTCCGTCTGAGTTATTAAGGTCCATGAAACAATTATCCGCTCAAACATTCGGCGACGACATAATAAAAAACTTATGGTTGCGTAAATTACCTCAGGTTATTCATGTCGCACTAGCTGCAGCCGGCGACAAGCCGCTTAGCGAATTGGCTGAAGTGGCCGATAAAATACATGAAGCTCAACAAAACACGTCTATTTTCGCGATCACCGGTACGTCCACAAATTCAAACGCAAATACGACGCAACTGAACCCTACATCCGAATTCGATGCGCGATTATCCCGAATTGAGGCAATAATCGCTAAACTCGATATAAAAAATAACCGGTTCAGACCCCAAGAGAGTAACCGCGCACATAAGGCACGTAGCACGAGCCGACACGCAAAAAGATTTCGTTCTCCGTCCGTTACGTCAACCTCGCAAACATTGTGTTGGTACCACAGGAAATTCGGAGACAAAGCAATGAAGTGTCAATGCTCTCCTAAACAACCTACGAATCACCCAAACTAGTTGAGGCACCGCGTGTAGCGGCTACCGGTGCCAACAAATACGCTAGCCGCCTCTTTGTCCGTGACGACGCTAACAATATAGTATTTTTAATCGACACGGGCGCCGATTTATCGGTTTTACCATGCAAATCACATGGTACAAAAACAAAATCCGACATTACATTATCCGCTGCAAATGGTTCTCCGATAAAAACCTTCGGTACCAAAATGCTTAGATTAAATCTGGGACTGCGGAGAAGTTTCGTTCATGAGTTCATGCTAGCAGACATCGATCGTGCTATTATCGGTGCTGACTTTTTGAACAGACACGGTCTGATAGTCGATATAAAAAATAAAAGAATTATCGATCCATTGACCAACATCTCAATTAATACGTTAACCATTGCGTCCGATACGCCAACGCCTAAACTTAACGTAATAAAAAACGAGTTCTCGGAACTTTTGTCGGAATTTCCTAATCTCAGTCAGCCGTCTGATTACTTTAAAGAAGTACAACATACAGTGGTACATCACATTGTGACCAAAAATCAATTACCTTTCGCAAGACCGCGTCGTCTAGATCCGACTAGACATGAAGCAGCGAAAAAAGAATTCCAGCTTATGGTCGAACTTGGCATTTGCCAAACCTCGTCTTCACCCGCTTCTTCTCCATTACACATGGTACGGAAGAAAAACAGCGGCGACTGGCGTCCATGTGGTGATTATAGACAACTGAACGCATCAACAATACCAGATCGATACCCAATTCCGCACATTCAAAATTTTACGATGAACTTGAATGGAGCTAAAATTTTCTCTAAAATTGATCTAGTACGGGCATATCACCTAATTCCCGTTGTGGACAGTGATATTCATAAAACCGCAATAACAACACCATTCGGATTATTCGAATTTCGTCGAATGCCTTTCGGTTTGCGCAACGCTGCGCAAACATTTCAGCGTTTCATGAATGAGGTTTGTCGTGGACTAGACTTTGTCTTTGTCTACATAGATGACATCCTCATATCATCGCCCGATGCAAAAACGCACAAGAAACACCTTCGACAACTATTCCAGCGCCTATCCGAATACGGAATCACAATAAATCCGTCAAAATGTGTTTTCGGTGTAACTGAACTTAGTTTTCTTAGTCATCACATAACAACAGAAGGCATTTCTCCATCAAGTGAGAAAGTGGAATGCATTAATAACTTTCCAACACCTTCATCCATTCGTCAGATCCAACGTTTCGTCGGGATGGTAAATTATTACCACCGTTTCGTTCCCAATCTTGCAAAAAATCTCGCTCCAATCTACGAGTACCTCGCCCAAGTTGTCAAAAACAAGGGTAAAAACAAAATTCTGATCTGGCCCGCAGAGCTCAATACCGCGTTTAATCAGGTGAAAACGGCTTTATCCGAAGCCACCATGCTTGCACACCCGCAACCGGATGGAAAGATCGTGTTATCCACTGATGCGTCGGAAACCGCATTGGGATCGGTATTACAACAGACAACAAAACAAGGGTTACAACCCCTCGCGTTTTTCTCACGAAAACTTACTCCGGCCGAAACAAAATACTCAGCGTTTGATCGTGAACTTCTCGCGATCTACGTTTCTATTAAACATTTTCGTTATGCGGTCGAAGGACGGGAGTTCACGGTCATCACTGATCACAAGCCGCTGGTAAACGCAATTTGTTCGAAGACGGAACGAAACCCGCGACAGACCCGTCACCTGGACTTAATTGCACAATTCACCACCGACATTAGACACATTAGTGGTAAAGACAATGTAGTAGCAGACGGTCTATCGCGTTTCGCAGATATTTCAACATTAGATTTAGATAGTTTCGATTTAAATAAAATAGCGCAACTCCAAAAACACGACAAAGAGTTAAAGGAACTTTTGTCAAAATCCAAACCTTCATTCAAACTGGTTAATGTTAAATTGCCCGAATTAGAAATTTATTGCGAAGTGTCCACTAATAAAAACCGACCGTACGTACCAGAACCACTACGACGAATTGTGTTTAACACACTACATAATTTGGCTCACCCTGGCATCCGGGCAACCAGAAAATTGCTCGCGTCCAGATACTTTTGGCCAAACATTAATCGTGACACGAATTTGTGGTCCAAGGTTTGCATTCCCTGCCAAAAGACCAAAATTCAACGTCATACAAAATCAACAAATGAGACTTTTAACATGCCTGACAATAGATTTGAACATATACACATGGATTTGGTTGGTCCTTTTCCGATTTCTGACGGCAACTCATACATACTAACTGTCGTTGACCGTTTCACTAGATGGCCCGAAGCATATGCTATCCCGGATATGACCGCCGCAACCATAGCTAAAACTTTTGTAATACAATATATGTCACGGTTTGGTGTTCCTGCAACCATAACTACTGATCAGGGCACACAATTTGAATCCAAACTTTTTCAGGAATTAAGAAAACTTTTAGGTATTTTTCGAACCAGAACCACTCCTTACCATCCCCAATCGAACGGTCTGGTTGAGAGATTCCATCGACAGCTGAAAGATACTCTAAAAGCTAGGGCAAATATCACTAATTGGCATATCGAGCTACCATTACTTCTTCTTGGCATCCGCGCTGCAGTCAAAGAAGACTTGCAATGTTCACCAGCAGAACTGGTATATGGGCAAACTCTTAAATTACCAGGTGAATTTCTAACCAATGCAAAATTAGATTCACCAGACTCAAATACTTTCATAAAACAATTACGGGAATCTATGCAGTCGTTAATTCCAACGCCGACAAGAAGATCGGAACAACGCACAATTTTCATACCTAAAAATTTAGATTCTTGCGATTTCGTGTTTGTCAGAAATGACAAGATAAAACCAACGTTAGCACCGACGTATGACGGTCCCTTCCGCGTAACACGGCGGCTTAGAAAAGTTTTTATAGTTTTAGTCAACGGTAAAGAAAAATCGATATCCATCGACAGACTTAAACCGGCCTACGGAATTTCCGCCGTTCAGAATCCGAGATAATGTCAGTAATTTATTTAAAAAAAAAAAAACTCAAAATATTCTATTTTTACAATTACATTTCAAAAATTTAATATTTTTAAAATTACATTTCAAAATTTTTTTTTTTTTTTTTTTTCATTTCTCAATTACATTTTAAATATTTATACAAAATTTTTACCTTGTGGGATATAAATGCAAATTTAGAATCATCCTCATTTCTTACCTAACGTTCTCTTCACATTTGTTTCATATTCTTGAAATATTACGTTTCACTCGGAGGAGGGTGATGTAGTGACACCCTGTGTAAAATAATAATTTGGGCAAAAGAAAAAAAAAAAAACAAGTTATATTGATAATAACGATAACAATAATTGATCGTACGATGAACAAATCGAATGATGAAATTCGCATTTTTGATTGGCTAATTGAACTCCTAAAATCTACAATTGAGAGTTTCAATTGTAGGCCTTAGAAGTGCAGTTACAAAAAGAAAAAAAGAAATTGAAAAATTAATTCGAACTCACTTAAAAGTTATAGATCAAGCGAATAAGTCGATTAAAAGTAAAACAGAGTGAAATATAAGAATAAAAATTAATTGTCCTAGACTTAATTTAAAATAAATAAAAATTATATTATTGGATAAAAATTATATTACATAAAGACTAAATAAAATAAATATTAAATAGTTAAAAATAAAATAAATAGATTATAAATAAATATTTTAACGTTGAACTTACAAACAAAGTGTTTCATTTATTAAAAGACTATTTAAAAATAAAAAGGAAACAGGAATGTAGGACAGTGCCAGCCGACACTGCTATTAAACCTACATGTATTATATCTGAGGGGGATTACTTTGAAGGGGACAAAATAGATATTGATGCATAAATAAATATTTTTCGGGCAAAATAAAAAGTCACCTTAGTTTTTGAACAAACCTCGTATACTATACTATATGCATATGTCTAATTTAATATTTTTACTCGAGCTAAAATATTTCTGTTATTAAAAAGAATTATTGATGCCATAAAGGCACTATTGTTTTCTGTATATATGTAGCTTACTCCAAATTTTGTTGTAATATCACCGATATTTTACTGTGTTTTGACCATTTAAGATACATTCTAGTGTTGTAAGATACATTCTACTTTAATTTTTTCTAATTTTTCTTAATATCAGTATTTGTCATTTTTTTAAGGGAGCTCGCAACAATATTCACTCACATTTATTAAAATTAATTCGTTTTCTTTTATTTTTACCTGATTTGTAAATAGTAAGGTCAGCTGCAAATGCTTGGTTTTCTAAATGTTGCTTTATAAATTTTTTATAGTTTATCACTTAAGAAAACTTAAATATTCACTGTGCATTAACCGTACCCTGATGTAACCCATTTTTTACCTTAAATTTACTTTTAGAGGTTTCTTTACCATTTAGCATAATGTTTTGATTTTTATCATAGTACATATGATTTTAATTAAATAATTGGGAAGTTCATAATTAATTAACTTGAAGATTAACCCTTCTAGCGTCTAGCCAAACTGAATTAAATGTTTCTTAAAGGTCTATTAAACAAGCATCTACGCAATCTCTTCTAATTAAATTTTCATATGTTGGAAAATTCCAGCATATATCCCCAGTTATTTTGTTAATTGCATGAATACTTGAGTGATTCTTTTTACAGCCAAACTGGTTTTCTGGAATTACATTTTGCCTTGTAGATAATGAAACAATATTTTCGTTTTTTAAGATTTCTAATATTTTGTTATTATTTGGTTTTTAATATACACAGTTTTTGCATTTTTTCAGTTCTTGAGGAAACCCATTGTTTTTTAGCCAATTATTAAAAATAATACAATATATTTGAATCAATTGATGTGGCAGGTTTTTCATATTACATTTGGAATTTTGTCTATCCCTGTTAAAGTCTTATTTCTTTATTTACTAATAATACCACATATTTTTTCCATTGTAGCAAGATACTCTCCGTTTCAATGCTTTTCACTTAATTGGTTATATTTTTTAGAGTTTGTAAATTCTGTAATATATTTGTTGATATGTAAACAGAAGTTATCTACTGTACTCATTATGTTGTGTAATGAAATTACATTGAACCCAAATATGTTTAAACCAAAATAATTCATATGCTCTAAACCAAAATAATTTCATATGCTGAATATGCATTATCGGCATTTTTTAAATTATATTAAATATTTTAATTGTTACAATATATTTATACATATGTATCAGATTTCATAACAAGGTCAGTAAACAGTATGACTTGTATGAAAATATACAACAACAACAATTAGTAAATCGTTATATGCAATTATGTATGACAACAAATTGCATATAAAATATTATAATAATGAAAAACATATGATATTATTACTAAGGGTTTTAGAGCTCATTGAGTTCGTTCACTGTTAAATTTGGTAATTACACAACACGTGCCGGATGGCTAAAAATACTAAAGGAGCATTTTTAGCGTATAAAAGACTTAGAAATTTGGTGGTTCTGGGTATTCGACTTGATACCGCAAACCAAGAGGTGTCTTAACAAGTAAAAATTGTTTTATTAAAATAATTAAAAACCCTAGTCGATCACCGAGGCCAAGAAGTCCAGAAGAACGCTAGAAATTCCAAAATAAAAAAGGAGAAACACAACATTGGTGCCATGACCAGGATTAGAGCTACGTTTCTCTAATCTAAAATTCTGGGTAAGAAGAATACTCCAAATTTTGGGGGACCAATCTAGCCTAGCTTTGGATTGATTTATAACAAACTTAATTAACGTGACGTTGAACGCCGTCGACTTCATCAATGAAGAAATTAAGAAGAACAAAAACGCCGTTCCAAAACCCATCAGTTTAGAAGAATACCGTAAACGGTGTCAAGCTTCTCGAGTACCAGCACAAGTAAAACCAGAACCGACAAAACGACAAAGAGGAGGGGCAGCAGCAAAAAGACGCCAACAAATAAAAGACCTGCAACAGCTATTACGGTTGTGTTGTACAAAAGAGCTGGAACAGCTCTTCCGTAAACAAATTCGGGAACTGCGAGTTGTTCAGCGAAAAAAGAAGCAGCAACAATCTCAGAAAATTTAATTTTTTAAAAAAAAATTTTGTAATTCAGAAATGTATAAATTTCTTTAGATTTTGGGTAGTTCGAATTTTTTTTAATTAATTTTTTTAACAGTGTACACAAAACGCATAATATGGTATAAATTGTATTTTTAATGTAACATTTTTGTTATTTTTTTATTGTATTCGGTAGTAAACAATTATTTACAGTGTAGAAAATTTAATTCATAGTTTTGGTTTAGTATAAAAAATTTGAATTTTTTCTCTTTTGTTTTAGATTTTCATTTGGATTTGGATCCAAATGAAAATCTAAAAATTTTTTTTTAATTCTCTCTATTTGTTTTTTCTTACACACATTTAGAAATTTTGTGTGTAGTATAAAAAAATTCGCAAGGTTTATTATTAGTAATTCAAGTTTTGTTCTTTAAGGGGCTTATCATACCTTTTTTTTCATATTACATTATTAATTTTTTTTTTGGGTTTTTAATATTTTTGATTTTTTAGGGGTTTATCATTTCTTTATATGGCATATTAGATGTTTTTTTTTTTAAAATGAATAGTATGATAGGATTTGGTTCATTATATTTTAGTATAATAATTGTAACACCGGATTTAATAGTAATTATGGAAGATAGGAAAATTAATTTTTACATGTTTAAAGCGCATGATGTAAATTTTAAATAAAGTTTTTTCTTTTAAAAAATCAGTTTGTTTTTATTCAGGTCTTGTGTTATTTGATTATTTCTTCTATTATTTTTAATTGTTGGATATGAAAATAGTTTTTTTTTTATTCTTAAATTAAAAGTACATGGCACCGGTAAAGAGATCGCAAGAAAAAAATAAATTAGTTCAAGATAAAGCAAATTTTTCTGAGTGGTTGGACAAAGAGTCTAATAGAAAGGAACAATCTCTATTGCTTCCTGAGCTTAGGTTTAAATAATTACCATTAGTAGAATCAACACCTAGATCAGCTAACACTGATAAGTTAAATTTTGGAAGATCGGTTTCCTTTGCCCCTATAATTACAGAACAAATAGAAAGTGCTGTAGGAGGTATAAGTAGTTCATCAAGTAGTAATAGCTCAATTAGTAGTGAAGATTCAGTAGAAATTTATAATAGTACGAATAAAAATATTATGGACAATAACAAATTTGCATCTCAAGGTGCAATACCTCAAACTAACAATGACACTAGGGGCCGTGATATTTTTGACTTGCCTGAACAAGCTGTGGACAATCCAACCAGTCTTAACGAATTCGGACGACGATCGAATATTTTAATTATAGACCATACGTATGACTTAGGGATATCCGGAAATTTCATTAATGCTACACTGCCTTTAGAGAAACCCTATAGAACATTCTTTCAGGGAATACCAACCTTTTCAGGGGAAGGGGATAGATTGTTGTTAGAATTACAAAATTTCGTAGCTCTAGCACATGACGCGTACTTTAGAACCGTCCCTCTGGACAGAACTTCAGCTCTAAATCAAATAATTAGATGTAAACTTAAGGGTAAAGCGGCAGATATTTTTCAAGAGCGGGTCGTGACAAATTTTCGGGAATTCAAATGTATTTTGGAAAATGCGTTTATTTCGCATAAAGATTTGACGCAATTGAGAAGGGAAATTGAAGAATGCGTGCAAATTCCTGACGAATCAGTAGAACAATTTGCTGACCGGGTTGAGAAAAAATTAGGTTGCTTTAAAATTTCAGCTAGAAATAAATATCCGAGCGGATCTCTGGGTATTGTACAAGATGCTGAAGAAACGGCGCGAAAGACTTTTATTAGAGGACTACAGTCGGAAACCATAAAGCAATACATACTTGCTCAAAATTGTATGAATTTTCAAGATACAATTTTAAAATCATGTAAATTTGCTAGAGAGTCCTTAGAACTTCTTCGACCTATTGACCGTACAACAAAAATGGCTAACCGAACAAATAATGATACGAACCAATTATTAATTGAAATCTTAGAAAAAATATCCACGGACAAATGAATAAAGGCAACCCGAGTTTTGGGTCGACCGTTCAGAACACTTTTTCGCAAAATAATAATTCACGTTTCAATCAAGGAAAAGCTGTAGACAGTAATAGCAATTTTAGACCAAATATTGAAAGGCCAAACAATACTATTAGACCAAATACGCGAGACTACTCAAAAATAACATGTTTCAACTGCGGTAGATTAGGACATTACAGTAGGGATTGTAGAGCTCCACGTAGTACGAAAACATTTAGACCAAACACGAACACGAATAATGGACCAATTTGGCCACGAACTGAGTGCCAGTTGTGTAGAAATTCGGGACATATAGCAACAGATTGTCCTTTTAATAAATACGGAGTGCAAAGTAAAGAACCACTGTCGCAGGGGAAACGGTTGGAATCGGTGTGGTGCAAAAAATCTGTGAATGGTGCCAAAGAGAGGGCCATTCTGAGTTGACTTGTCCAGCCCGACAACATTACCAAGCTAACCAGGGAAACGCCAGAGGGATGTGTTAAAATCCCTATTCTCATTCCAAGACGATAAGGAGAAGGGTAGACCAGTAAATAGTTTCCAACCTGAGCCTTTAGTAACTATTCCTTTAGATATAGCAAAAATAGAGACAGTTACTTTATTAATAGATACTGGGGCTCAAATTAGTTTATTAAAGAAAGACAAGATAAATCCAGACACACCAATTTTATCGGGGGAATTTACAAATATACAGACCATAAATGCTCATAGTAAGACGTTAGGCAAATGTTCAGGCACATTTCTTACTCCTCAAGAATTTCGATGCGATTTCCAAGTGGTAGGTGAAAATTGTCGGCTACCAGCAGATGGTATTTTAGGTAACGATTTCTTGGCAAAAAACTGCAACATATGAGGACCAAACAAACAATGCAATCACAAAGAATAATAAAACAGAGTTTTTAATTCCCATAAGGGGAGAATTTTTTAACGTTCACAATAATAATAATAATGATGAAGTCACGAAGACTAGTATAATAGAAATAGAAGAAAATGAAGTTGAATTGAAATGATGAATAGTAATGTAAGATTTAATAATGAAATTAATGAAGTAGTGAACGTTGAAAAAAGAAGCCACAAAATAGGTGAAGATAATATTTTAAATTCATGCAAAGACAATGAAGATAAGGACCGCGTAATAAATACTGCAGAACTATGCCAAAACTCAGGATTAGAGGAAATTCTAGTTAAAACTGAGATAACACAGGACCTCATTGATTTGTTTACAGAGATAACGAATAATCCAATAAGAATGGAGGAAATTGTTAATATTTTCGAGAAAGAAGAGGAGAATATATTGAGTTTTAGGAAAGATTTTAAAAATGAAGTATTTTGCAGAAATAGTTTGAACACTGTCAAACAAGGAGAAATTTTGGTACCAATTAATAATAAAACAAAGTATGACAAGGTCATGCCTGATTTCGTTCAGGATTTATCGTCACCAACTGAAAGTAATACAAAGGAGGATACTGTAATATGTATATGTAAAACATTTGTTCGAAACGGAAGGCCATAATCCCGAGGTTCAACAAAGAATCGAAGCTTTAAAGGATACGTTATGTATACAGGGGGATTTCGCACAAAAGGAAATGGAAGCTTTAGAGAAAATTTGTGAGGAATGTCATGATATTTTTCATTTACCAGGAGACAAATTAAGTTCGGTTATAGATATCACACATTCGATTGCAATAAAACCCAATACACAGCCAATTAACAGCCGACAATACCGTCTGGCGGAATGTCATAAGGAAATAATAAATGAAGAAGTCAAGATATTATTATATGAGGATATAATTCAGCCCAGATATAGTCCTTGGACCGCACCACTACTAGTTTTTCCGAAAAAGGCTGGTGCGGATGGTAAAAGGAAACATCGAGTTGTCATAGATTTTCGGAAACTAAAGGAAGTAACGATTGGGAACGCCTTGCCACTACCACGAATTGCGGAAATTTTGGACCAGTTAGGAGGATCCAAATATTTTACGACGCTAGATCTGGCAAATGGGTATCACCAAATTCATATGGAACCATCCGACCGGGAAAAAACAGCTTTTAGTACTGCGTATGGGCACTTTGAATTCAAACGAATGCCTTTTGTTTTGACAGGAGCTCCTGCTACCTTCCAAAGAATGATGAACTGCGTACTTACAGGACTTCAAGGGTTAAAATGTTTTGTGTACCACGACGATATAGTGGTTTATGGGGAAAATTTAATGGATCATGACGAAAAATTACGGCTTGTATTCCAGAGGTTCAGAGAAAATAATTTAAAACTACAACCAGAGAAATGCAAATTTTTAAGAAGAGAAGTAGTATACCTAGGTCATAAGATAACCTCGGAAGGTGTAAAACCGGATCCTGAGAAAACAAGATATATTCAGGAACATCCCATCCGTCGAACTACGAAGGAGTTACAATCATTTTTGGGGTTGATAAACTATTACCGACCATGTATGCCAAATCTAACAGAAACAGGTGCAATTCTCTACAAAATGCCAACAAAAAATCAACCATATAAATGGACCAAGGAACATCAGGAAGTCCCTTTGTGGTTGGACAAAGAGTCTAATAGAAAGGAACAATCTCTATTGCTTCCTGAGCTTAGGTTTAAATAATTACCATTAGTAGAATCAACACCTAGATCAGCTAACACTGATAAGTTAAATTTTGGAAGATCGGTTTCCTTTGCCCCTATAATTACAGAACAAATAGAAAGTGCTGTAGGAGGTATAAGTAGTTCATCAAGTAGTAATAGCTCAATTAGTAGTGAAGATTCAGTAGAAATTTATAATAGTACGAATAAAAATATTATGGACAATAACAAATTTGCATCTCAAGGTGCAATACCTCAAACTAACAATGACACTAGGGGCCGTGATATTTTTGACTTGCCTGAACAAGCTGTGGACAATCCAACCAGTCTTAACGAATTCGGACGACGATCGAATATTTTAATTATAGACCATACGTATGACTTAGGGATATCCGGAAATTTCATTAATGCTACATTGCCTTTAGAGAAACCCTATAGAACATTCTTTCAGGGAATACCAACCTTTTCAGGGGAAGGGGATAGATTGTTGTTAGAATTACAAAATTTCGTAGCTCAAGCACATGACGCGTACTTTATAACAGTCCCTCTGGACAGAACTTCAGCTCTAAATCAAATAATTAGATGTAAACTTAAGGGTAAAGCGGCAGATATTTTTCAAGAGCGGGTCGTGACAAATTTTCGGGAATTCAAATGTATTTTGGAAAATGCGTTTATTTCGCATAAAGATTTGACGCAATTGAGAAGGGAAATTGAAGAATGCGTGCAAATTCCTGACGAATCAGTAGAACAATTTGCTGACCGGGTTGAGAAAAAATTAGGTTGCTTTAAAATTTCAGCTAGAAATAAATATCCGAGCGGATCTCTGGGTATTGTACAAGATGCTGAAGAAACGGCGCGAAAGACTTTTATTAGAGGACTACAGTCGGAAACCATAAAGAAATACATACTTGCTCAAAATTGTATGAATTTTCAAGATACAATTTTAAAATCATGTAAATTTGCTAGAGAGTCCTTAGAACTTCTTCGACCTATTGACCGTACAACAAAAATGGCTAACCGAACAAATAATGATACGAACCAATTATTAATTGAAATCTTAGAAAAAATATCCACGGACAAATGAATAAAGGCAACCCGCGTTTTGGGTCGACCGTTCAGAACACTTTTTCGCAAAATAATAATTCACGTTTCAATCAAGGAAAAGCTGTAGACAGTAATAGCAATTTTAGACCAAATATTGAAAGGCCAAACAATACTATTAGACCAAATACGCGAGACTACTCAAAAATAACATGTTTCAACTGCGGTAGATTAGGACATTACAGTAGGGATTGTAGAGCTCCACGTAGTACGAAAACATTTAGACCAAACACGAACACGAATAATGGACCAATTTGGCCACGAACTGAGTGCCAGTTGTGTAGAAATTCGGGACATATAGCAACAGATTGTCCTTTTAATAAATACGGAGCGCAAAGTAAAGAACCACTGTCGCAGGGGAAACGGTTGGAATCGGTGTGGTGCAAAAAATCTGTGAATGGTGCCAAAGAGAGGGCCATTCTGAGTTGACTTGTCCAGCCCGACAACATTACCAAGCTAACCAGGGAAACGCCAGAGGGATGTGTTAAAATCCCTATTCTCATTCCAAGACGATAAGGAGAAGGGTAGACCAGTAAATAGTTTCCAACCTGAGCCTTTAGTAACTATTCCTTTAGATAGTTACTAAAGGCTCAGGTTTCCAACCTGAGCCTTTAGTAACTATTCCTTTAGATATTCCTATAGAGACAGTTACTTTATTAATAGATACTGGGGCTCAAATTAGTTTATTAAAGAAAGACAAGATAAATCCAGACACACCAATTTTATCGGGGGAATTTACAAATATACAGACCATAAATGCTCATAGTAAGACGTTAGGCAAATGTTCAGGCACATTTCTTACTCCTCAAGAATTTCGATGCGATTTCCAAGTGGTAGGTGAAAATTGTCGGCTACCAGCAGATGGTATTTTAGGTAACGATTTCTTGGCAAAAAACTGCAACATATGAGGACCAAACAAACAATGCAATCACAAAGAATAATAAAACAGAGTTTTTAATTCCCATAAGGGGAGAATTTTTTAACGTTCACAATAATAATAATAATGATGAAGTCACGAAGACTAGTATAATAGAAATAGAAGAAAATGAAGTTGAATTGAAATGATGAATAGTAATGTAAGATTTAATAATGAAATTAATGAAGTAGTGAACGTTGAAAAAAGAAGCCACAAAATAGGTGAAGATAATATTTTAAATTCATGCAAAGACAATGAAGATAAGGACCGCGTAATAAATACTGCAGAACTATGCCAAAACTCAGGATTAGAGGAAATTCTAGTTAAAACTGAGATAACACAGGACCTCATTGATTTGTTTACAGAGATAACGAATAATCCAATAAGAATGGAGGAAATTGTTAATATTTTCGAGAAAGAAGAGGAGAATATATTGAGTTTTAGGAAAGATTTTAAAAATGAAGTATTTTGCAGAAATAGTTTGAACACTGTCAAACAAGGAGAAATTTTGGTACCAATTAATAATAAAACAAAGTATGACAAGGTCATGCCTGATTTCGTTCAGGATTTATCGTCACCAACTGAAAGTAATACAAAGGAGGATACTGTAATATGTATATGTAAAACATTTGTTCGAAACGGAAGGCCATAATCCCGAGGTTCAACAAAGAATCGAAGCTTTAAAGGATACGTTATGTATACAGGGGGATTTCGCACAAAAGGAAATGGAAGCTTTAGAGAAAATTTGTGAGGAATGTCATGATATTTTTCATTTACCAGGAGACAAATTAAGTTCGGTTATAGATATCACACATTCGATTGCAAAAAACCCAATACACAGCCAATTAACAGCCGACAATACCGTCTGGCGGAATGTCATAAGGAAATAATAAATGAAGAAGTCAAGATATTATTATATGAGGATATAATTCAGCCCAGATATAGTCCTTGGACCGCACCACTACTAGTTTTTCCGAAAAAGGCTGGTGCGGATGGTAAAAGGAAACATCGAGTTGTCATAGATTTTCGGAAACTAAAGGAAGTAACGATTGGGAACGCCTTGCCACTACCACGAATTGCGGAAATTTTGGACCAGTTAGGAGGATCCAAATATTTTACGACGCTAGATCTGGCAAATGGGTATCACCAGATTCATATGGAACCATCCGACCGGGAAAAAACAGCTTTTAGTACTGCGTATGGGCACTTTGAATTCAAACGAATGCCTTTTGGTTTGACAGGAGCTCCTGCTACCTTCCAAAGAATGATGAACTGCGTACTTACAGGACTTCAAGGCTTAAAATGTTTTGTGTACCACGACGATATAGTGGTTTATGGGGAAAATTTAATGGACCATGACGAAAAATTACGGCTTGTATTCCAGAGGCTCAGAGAAAATAATTTAAAACTACAACCAGAGAAATGCAAATTTTTAAGAAGAGAAGTAGTATACCTAGGTCATAAGATAACCTCGGAAGGTGTAAAACCGGATCCTGAGAAAACAAGATATATTCAGGAACATCCCATCCGTCGAACTACGAAGGAGTTACAATCATTTTTGGGGTTGATAAACTATTACCGACCATGTATGCCAAATCTAACAGAAACAGGTGCAATTCTCTACAAAATGCCAACAAAAAATCAACCATATAAATGGACCAAGGAACATCAGGAAGCATTCGAAAAGGTAAAAGGTCTTTTGGTAAATCCACCGTTATTAACATATCCCGATTTTTCGAAAACGTTTAATCTAACCACTGACGCGAGTAATAATGCAGTAGCAGCAGTACTATCACAAGGGGAGGTAGGAAGGGACAAACCAATAGCGTATAATAGAGTAGAGTATTGGCCAAAGCAGAGAGAAATTATGCTCCTATTGATAAAGAAATGTTAGCAATTTATTGGACCGTGAAACATTTCAGAGCATACCTGCTGGGGCGAAACTTCGTAGTCTTCACGGATCATAAAGCACGAATTAGTGAATATAACAAAAGGGACCCCGAAGGACGAATTATTATATGGAAAATCAGACTTTCCGAATATACTTTTTCGATACAATACAAGCCAGGGAAATTAAATAGTAATGCTGACGCACTTAGTAGAATTCCTTTTGAAAATAAATTGTCCGAAAATGGGGAGGAAGGCTTAGCCCAACCTCAGCCTGAGTGATGCAATCACTCGTAGCCAGACGACAAAACACTTAACGGAAAAAGAAGATGGTGAACCAACCAGTTTAGAAGACGATGAATATAAAGAGGAAGAGGGAGAAGTTACGGAAAATTCGACAATCAAAATCGAAATAATTTACAAGACAGAAATAAGGGATATAATAAAACAATATCACCACACACCAATGGGTGGTCATGTAGGCATAATGAAAACTTATACAAAATTAAGAAGACATTATTTTTGGAAAAATATGTTCATAACTATTCGAAGATATATAGAAGCCTGTCCTAAATGTCAGAGAACCAAAAGGGGAAGTCACGGATACGGCGGCACGTCCTTTCGATAAAGTATATTTAGATATTGTGGGTCCATTTCCTATAACGGCCAGTGGGAATAAGTATATACTAAGTTTCCAGGATGATCTTACGAAAATGTTAGATTGTATATCATTACCAAATATGGAAGCAAAAACTGTGGCTCAGGCATTTTATACACACATAATATTGAAATAAACGACTAATTACAGACCAAGGTACCAATTTTACTAGCCAAATTTTCAAGGATCTTTGTAAAATTCTAAAAATTCATAAGGTAGTAACCACCGCTTATCATCCTCAGTCAAATGGTTCATTAGAGCGTCGTCATGGACCGCTAGTAGAATACTTAAAAATTATGGCAGAAAGAAATAGCCAAGGTTGGGACCAATGGCTTGCAGAAGCAGTTTTTGCTCACAACCATACGCCCCATGAAAGTACTAAGTACTCCCCAATTTTTATATTATATGGACCCGCTATACAATCATGACGATCTGAGTGGACCCGCTATACAATCATGACGATCTGAGTAAAACTGTAAAATTTAAACTTCAAACAATTCATAAATTAGCTCACGAAAATTTGATGAAAGGTAAACTAATTACGATAAGAAAGCCAGAATGACCGTGTATAAAAGGTGTGACCAAGTATTATTACTCAATCCCACTAAGGAAAACAAGTTGAGTTTGATGTGGGCAGGACCATATGAAGTATTGGAATGCCCAAACGAATTAAATACTAAAATTAGGATTAAGGGCAAGGTTCGAAACGTCCATAACAATCGACTTAAAATTTGGAAAAAATAAAACTTTGACCAAATGGACGGATTTTTTTTATATAATTGGTATTAACACGTTTCAATTGGATTTTCTTTTTTTTTTTTTTTTTGCAGAAGAAATGTTGCAACGCATAACCATTTGCATAATCCTTGGTGTATGCTCAGGAATGCCTTGGAGTAATATACAAACTGACAATATGGACATCGTTTTTGAAAATGTAGGCAATATGATAGAATATAAAGATGAAGTTAGAATATATTCAAAATTTTCGGTCAGCAGTGAGGAAGATATAGAGGGATTTATTTTTAGGTTAGATAATAAATTAAATAAAACTTGTAATAGAATACAGGAGTTCAATAGTAATAGAAATTGTAGTTTATGAAATAACGAAATAGATATTTGGAGAACGAAAATACTTAATTTAGCTCAGGGTATAAATCATTTCTTTAAAAGACAAAAACGCGGAGCTATTGACTTTATAGGGTCACTTTCTAAGGGACTTTTTGATACAATGGACCAAACTGACTCCGACCGAATTTACAAAACTCTAGATAAATTAGCTTCGAATTTTGAATTTCTAAGACAGGTAGCTGGAAATCTATCCGCGCAAGTTTTAGAGATGGAGGAAAAGGTAGACAAATTAAACACCACATTATACAATAACTTAGCAATTTTGCAAACTGACAACAGGGCTATTTGGGCAGAATTAGACGTCAATAGAATAGTAGTGTTCGCTTTAGCAGAATTAGAAAGACTGTATGATTATCTGTATGAACAAGAATCAATAATCACGTCACTACAACAGCATAGAATACATCCATTACTAATAGATTCCGAGTTATTAACTATATTATTAAAAAACATAACAACCGAAACTGGACATCATTTGCTCTATTCTCCAGTTGTCATTAATCAACTGGCCACTGTTAATTTAAAATATGGTAAGGGCGAGTTGGGAGTTATAATTCGAATCAACATTTTACACAAAACAGAGTATACGCTTAGTAAAATATATGCTCTAACCCGAATATACAAGAAAGGTTGGGTTATATTGTCACCGGAATGGGATTACTTAGCCAATAATTCAGCAGGCCATTTTTTGCATTACACCAACGAAGAATATGTTAGGGCCTGTCGTAAAATTAGTACAGAGCAGAACAAACTGCTGCAAGTATGCGAACAAGTGCATCCAAAAGTTTGAGAAACATTTCCACAACAATGTCTTATTATACATTTTTTGAAAAGGATATTGATAAACAAAGAAGAACACCAAGGATATTGGTAAACAAAGAAGAACACCAATTATGTAAATATCGAGTAATTACGGATTTACCTAACCACATCGTACCAATGAAAACTCGGAACTCATGGTTATACATGTTCCCACACAAGAATACTCTAGTTACCATATGCACCACATAAACGCGAAAAACTACCCTAGTAGGAAATGGTATTGTAACATTGCAGGAAAAATGTATTTTCTTACTTGAACATTTGGAATTACCATATGAGGCGATTAGTAATACTGAGATCCACAGCGAGAGCATATTCCAGTTCTCCAATTTTAGCGAAATACTAGGCAACTCAGAGAAGAACTGGCCAAAACTAACTCCAGTAACTACTAAGACTAAAATGATCAGAACTATTAATCCAGAAGACTTAAATAAGGAATTTAATAAAAGAAGCCAGTCTTTGTCACAACTTTCTGAAGAAGTAAGGAGGGCTAGAGAAAGTCAAGGCGAAGTAAGTTCGCTTAAAGTTGTTTCTACTTCCAATACAATAATCATAGGGGTGCTTATATTAATCACAATTACGTATACGATAGTAAAAGTTTGCAGAACAAAGACCAAAAGGGATCAGAAAGGGGAAGCCGATATAGAAAGGGGACCGAGGAGGCCTTATGTTTGTTTTTTCTAAATAAGGTTAGAAAAAACAAACATAAAAATTTACATACCAGTTGGACTGACGAATATGTATCCCTGACGTTTTGTCTTTTAGGGAATAATTTTTTTTATATAGTTACGTTTTTATTTTTATTTTATTTTTACAGTTAGGAATTGTTAGCTACTAGGGTATTTAGTCGAGGCAATATTAGATTCTAAGTTTTTTTTTTTTTCGCGAAATCCAAGAGGTATGCAAATTTGTTAACAAATTAATAGTGAAAACTTAGATTAACCTTTTGTTTGCAACGGGAAAATAGTTGTCACCCTCGAAAATAGATCATAAGGTTTGGATTTTGGGTTTACGGTTGATTTTTTTTTATATAAACGACATCTACATGTCAGCAGGTATTACCAATTACTTTATAATTGAGGTTTTAAAGTTTTAGAGCACATTAGATTCGAAAATTAAAAATGGGCATAGGATAAATGAGGAAGTTAGAATAGGATGCGGTGCAGGGTTTGTTTGTTAAAGAAAAAAAAAAAAACATTTCATTTTAGAGTTATTTAAAAAAAAAAAAAAATTTTTTCTTTTTAAAAAAAAAAAAGGTAGATAATATTTTTATTTTTACTTTTTTTTATTGTGCCCTGGGTGGGTACACCCATACCTCTATCGTAAAATATGGGCATCGGCCATGGTTCCCGGCGTATGGTGTTCCAATCCGTTAATGGGGGGAAAACGGTAAATTTGAACTATCCTATGGGGAATCCCGACGTTCGGGGGAGTATTCAGCTCCGTGGGAAACTCCTCCATGGTTCGTCTTCTCCGGAGTGGCCTCCTTCAATTATTTGATAATTATTAGACTTTTTTTATTTATTTTTTAATCTCTCTGAAAATTGGTAATTAAATAATTAGTTAATTTCTTCTTTTCATAATATACCAATGATTATTTGACTTACCAATAGATCCTTAGTGTTACTTAGTCGACAATAAAATGACTTTGATACATTTTTTCTTTAAATTCTAAGTCATTTTATTTCTATTTATTTTTGCAATAATAGCATTTTTTGTAATTTAATAACAATTTTTTTTTACGTTTATGCAATATTTTCTTTTTTCTCTATGTACTTTTATCATAAGGAAAACACAATCTTATAATTGTAATATTATACACGGGTTTTTTTTATTTTTTCAAAAACTCTTCATTTAATTACACAATTAATAAAACTTTTTTTGTTTATACTGTTAAAAAATAGGGGGAAAACCATAAAACTATAAATATTAATTATTTTATTTGAGAATATAAATAAATGATTTCTTTTTTATATTGAGATAATATAAAATATTAAGTCTATTAAAATTATATAAGAATGGAAAGGGATCTATAGATTTTTTATAGAAAACCTATAGAAAATCTATAGAATCTCAAATTTATAAAATCCATTGAATATCAAATTTATAATATCTTAAAATCTTAAATCTATATTATAAGAACAATAAAATCTATATCAAACTTAATATTAGCAATATTGATATATGTTACATAAAATTCATAAAATTTAAAATAAATTAAAAACCTATAAATAAGGAAGATCAATAAGATCTGTTTAAAAAAATTATTAAAATTTTTAAAAGAATATTAAAAAATAACATGTATTATAAAATAATAAGAAACAAAAGGAATATTACTTAAAAAAAGGTAAAACCTATACTGAATATAATGTTAAAAATTAAATAAGATCAAATAGATCTATTTTATTTTAAAAATATTAAATAGAATTTCAATAAGAAATTAGTAAAAGATAATTAATTATTTTAAATGATTTTAAATACTATATGATAAGAAATTTAAGAATTATAAAGAATATTACTTAAATTGAAATTAATTAGATTAAGTTTTATTTTTGGGTTCACGAACATGTATTAAATTAAACTACTATACACAGATATAAGTAATTTTTTTTGTTATTATTGTAAGAAAAACGGAAATCAATATTAGAAGAATTAAGAAAATTATTAAGTTTTATAACGTTTTTTTTCTGGTAAAATAAAGATATTTGCATTACAGGTATTAGGTTGAATGTTTCGAAACACCAATTTGTAAAAAATAAGTCTATTTTTTAACTTGGGAAAGGGAGGTGTTGTGTAATGAAATTACATTGAACCCAAATATGTTTAAACCAAAATAATTCATATGCTCTAAACCAAAATAATTTCATATGCTGAATATGCATTATCGGCATTTTTTAAATTATATTAAATATTTTAATTGTTACAATATATTTATATGTATCAGATTTCATAACAAGGTCAGTAAACAGTATGACTTGTATGAAAATATACAACAACAACAATTAGTAAATCGTTATATGCAATTATGTATGACAACAAATTGCATATAAAATATTATAATAATGAAAAACATATGATATTATTACTAAGGGTTTTAGAATTCATTGAGTTCGTTCACTGTCGTTCAAATTTGGTAATTACACAACACGTGCCGGATGGCTAAAAATGCTAAAGGAACATTTTTAGCGTATAAAAGACTTAGAAATTTGGTGGTTCTGGGTATTCGACTTGATACCGCAAAGCTAGAGGTGTCTTAACAAGTAAAAATTGTTTTATTAAAATAATTAAAAACCCTAGTCGATCACCGAGGCCAAGAAGTCCAGAAGAACGCTGGAAATTCCAAAATAAAAAAGGAGAAACAGAACAATTATTACATCATCGTTTTCATTAGTAATTTGTTCCAAAACATGTGGCTCGCAATATATGCACTTAATAAATTCAATATGTTAAATGCTTAATTAACTTGGTCGTGTGTGTCACTTGCTCTGACACACAAGTTTCTTATATTAAGTCTTAAGATAAACAAATTAGATATGTGGTATGGTGTTGTGGGTAAGCCACCAGCGTCAGAGAAATTTCAACTCGGGTTCAAATCCTGACGTATCCATTTTTTTTAAAATTATTATAATGATTGAAATTTTAAATTAATTTTATAAAGTATTAAATAAATTTTTTTCCTATTTCTTTTCCGTCGTGTTGCTCGTCTCTATATCTAAATATTTTTTTATTGCTCTCAGAACAGTCAACAAACGACACAAAAAAACATAAAAAGCAAAAAAAATGTACTGAAAGAAAATAGCAACAAAGAAAAATTATTACGCAATCCAAATGATGATTAACCAATACGTTTAAGAAAAATGTCTGTATGAATTTTATAATAATTTTTAAGACAATGATTTTATTTGTGGGATATGGCGCAGTGGATATGTAACTAGCTTAAGAATTATTTAACTCAGGTTTAATCCCGATGCAATAATAATATTATTTTTTTTAAAATTATTATATTGTTTGAAATTTTTAATAAATTTTTTAAATTATATAAGAAATTAATAAATAAATAAATAAATAAAATAAATAAATATAGACGTGTTTTATCAAGTATTATCAAATTTATTTAATTTTAATTTGATAACATTTAATAACAATCATTTTTATTTATTTAGTAGTTTATTACAAAATTTATAAAATTGATATAAAAAAAAAGTTTATATAAAAATTTTTATAATTTAAAAAAAAAAATATTACTGACACTCTCAGGATTTGAACCACAGTTAAATTGTTTTGAAACTGGCGATCTAACCATACCATCTATCGAATCTGAGTCTCCTAATAATGATTAAAACATAACATAGATAAATTTTCCCAATTTCTTTTCTTTGAGTATATTTTTTTATTTAAATATTTTTCTTTGTGTCGAGAGAGAGTTTTTTATATTTTCATTTTCATTACCTATGATAACAAAATAGTTCTAGACAGAAAGACGAAGGAAAAGAAATAGCAAAAAAATTTGCACAGTGAGAAAAAATATGGCTGGTCTGTAACATTTGCAAAAACGTGGAAAAATCAACAGATTCAGCGAAAATTAAACGATAAAAGTAATTACGTAAATTTACAAAAACAAAATAATAAAAATATTAAATAGCCATTTATTACGTAAATTTACCAAAAAGAAAAATTGATAAAAATAATCATTTGTTAGGTAAATTTAACTAGAAAAAAGTTTGGGTTTTTCTTATATGGATAACTAGAGATTTCAAATTAATCGATTTTAGAATAATCGGTTAATCAACTAATCGATTATATAGAAATATTCACAAATTTACAAAAGTTCTATTCAAAAAAATAAAGTCTCAAAATAAGTAAGTACTACAATAATAGAATAATTTTACACCACAATTCAAATTTATTCTTTATTGAAGTAGAATTTAAAAAAAACAAGAGCATTTAACATATCCGTATTTAAACGACTTCTAACTTCTAATTTGGTCATAAAATTTGGAGAAACAGAACAGGGTCTTTTACTTTTTGTTCAAGTTGGTTTTGGAACCATCAACAAGAATCAATAGTTTTTTTGCGTTTTTATAAAGTCAGATTCAAGTCCAGATTCACCAGATTCTTCTTCAACATTTAATACTTCTAGTTGAATTATTAAATAAATGAAAATTGCTAGAATATTGTTAATGAAAATCTGGAATATTTGAGGCTTAAAAAAATGACAAACATTAAAAGAACCACACTAATCATTTAATGTTCTTTTAACTCTTCAAATATTCTAAATATATATATATATATATACTGGATCTTATAATTTTTTCGCCAACTTACTATGAAAGTTCCGGACCTGATTAACTTTCTTGTTATCAAAGGAATAAATGGAAACAACATATGTATTCAAAGTAGTGATGACCTATCATCAGAACATACTCATTAGATACTTCAGTGAAATGCTTATACTTAACGAAGCTCTTCCCAGGCTAAGCAACAAATGATCAAATTGGGATAAATTTAGGAAAAAACTCGAGCTCTTTATTGATCTAAGATCTCCACTGGAAACAATAAATCAAATTGACGCGGAAGCTGAACAATTTGTTGCTGATGTACAACAAGAAGCAGAATCTAGCACACCAGCAAAAAACAAAAGCGCACAAGTCATATTAAAACACCCGAGAGAAATTAGAGAAATGATCATTAAAAAAAACCGAAAAAAATGGCAGTTGACAAGATACCTAGGTGATAAACCGACTGAGTAATCAATTAAAGAACCTATCACAGAAGTAAAGAACGAGTCATTCACTAGATTTCTGGACAGCAGACAAAAATACTAACTTCGCGCTTTGGAAAGCAGCCAAAAAGTTAAAACGACCACAAATGCAAGCACTACCATTAAAGACAGACGATGGTAAATGGATTGGAAATCCAAAGCAGAAACCAGCCCTGTTCGCGGAGCAACTGTAGAATATTTTTCAAGCATTTCCTTGAAAACTTGAAAATGTAACTTTCATTGAAAAGTTACATCCTACATCGGTTTATATCACTCTTGTCTGTGCTGTCGAAAATTTTGAGAAACTGCGTAAAACCTATCTGGACTTACGGCATTCAAATATGGGGATGCGCAAAAAAAAACAAATGCTCAAATAACACAAACATTTCAGAATAAAGTTTTAGGTGGATTAGAATGCTCACATGGTATGTACGAAACAACGATTAACACCGCGATTTGCGAATTGATTTAGTTACAGACGAAAGCAAGAAATATGCAGTAAATGTAAAGCTAATCAACGTCTGCAAACACATGCAAGTACAGAGATGAAACTTTATTGCATATCGACAACATCCGTCGGCTTATTATTAATCGACAACAACATCCGTCAGAATTTCATTATTAATATAATAATATTCCCACCCACTCCATTTTAAAATAATATAAGCAAATCAGTAGTCGATCATTTAATTGGTTGCGATCAAGGCAGGTTTTTTTAATAGGTAAAAGTCCCACACTACTACGAGGACCAAACCCGCTCCTTCTAATTGTGCCTTTCGAGATTTTCACCTTACCCTTAATTTTTTAAAAAATTTCAGCTTACTTGATTAGAATGTTAATATAAACAAAAACAAACCAAGTAGGAAATAAATTAAAGAATGTTTTAAATATTTCGTCCGGCGGAGCACCTGGGACAAGGTTGTGGAGCACAAATGCTCCGCGGAGCACCGGTCAAGAACCACTGCTCTTACTTTTAAGAGTTCAACTTCTTTATCTGCTAAGCTTTCCAATTCTTATTTAATATCTAATTCATCATCATTTTCGTACAATCCTTTAAAGACCTAAAGTCTGTATTTTTCCGATCTTGGTGTATATGTATGAAATTTAGTTGTCTCACCTTTTTGGTTAAGGTTTCCAGTTTTACAATTACTTTAAAACTTATAAAAAATTAAAAGTTGCCGCTTCTATACTAGCAAAGGCCCTTACCTATAAACATAAAAATCTTATACATAATTAGAAAAACATTTTTGCTTATAAACAATAAAGTAAAAAATAAAACAAAGTAATAAAAGTTTTTTTTTTACAAAAAATTTGTTTTTAATTAAAAATACTAAAATGTAAAAAATATATTTGAAAATCCTTACATAGCAACAGAGAAAATTAAAGTTTAAATAAACATTAAAGCCAATTAAAGATCATTTTTAAATTTGGTTTAAAAGTTTTGATTATTTATTTGTTAACAAAACTTTAATTGACTACAGAGAGTTGACTATTAATTAACTACAAAGAGTTCAGAAAATTTACAAATAATCTGATATTCTTTATTTTCATGATATAATAATATTTTATTTGCCTCTATGTTGTTATTTTTGTTTTACATAATTTAGCTTACATAATTATAATAATTGAAAAGTTTACAAATATGTATTTCTAATGATATTATTATGGTTTACAATAACAAAATAAATATTTGTCAAATTTAATAAACTAATGTTATTTAATTTTATTTTTTCAAACAAATGTTAATAATATTCTTAAATTGAATTGGTCTATCTCTAACTAGATAAAAATTTAAATAAATTAAATAAATTGTAGTTATTGAATTAAATTAAAAACAAAGTCTTTTTTTTTGCTTACCTAAAGATTTACATACCCAGTAAAAATAAAAAACAACGCAAAGATTAAATTTGGGATTTTGTTTTATTTTAAACAAGTATTTGAGGCATCGATACAATTAAATACTACAAATTTATTAATTTAATTAAATAGAAAAAGTGACAACATTTTCAACTTTCATACCAGGTTTTTTTCATCCAAGCATTTTTCTTACATGGTTCATCAAGGACAACAAAAGGATCATCAATAATTGTACTACTATCATCAGTTTTATTATATTTTGCATTACCTTCAACTATTGAAGACTTCCCGCGAATTAATTTTGTATTTCTTGAAACTGATGCACGTCTACCATACTTTGGTGTTGTTTTTGGTAGTATTTCACCTAAATGTTCAATATTTTCTAAATTTCCTTTAATACTACTACTGCCAGTAACAGACTGTCTTCTACTGCGTGGGCTATGTTTATTTAAATTTTCCAAATGTGTAACATTTAATACATCAGAAAATTTATCCTTTTTTAATGGTTGGACAGTGCCTTGAACTTCAGCAATTTGGCGTGTTGTTGGTGTTCTTTCACGAATTTGATAAATATATTTAGCTTTACGATATTCTGGTTGCTTTGTTAAAGGCAAATCTTGATTAGGATCACAAAATTTTAATGGGGAAGTTGATTGGAAACGTTTACGCGGTGAACCAAATGGACTTTTTGATTTCGTTCCCGCAATCTTAAAAGATGAAGTAGATTTTTTACAAATTGGTCTCGATCTTGGATAATCTAAGTATGTACTTCGATATTCAGGATTAAATTCAATTTTACCCTTTAATCTTAAATATGGTTCACGACATTTTCCTTTTTCAGGCATTTGATAGCGAACCTGAGGATCTTTAAAGCTTTCAAAATATTCGGGTACATCTTTACCAAAATCTCCTTCCGGTTTTAGATGATCTTCAGTTTTTAATGATTCAGTTTTTTGTCGGCAAGATTTATCAGGACCTTTAAATTGTTCTTTATATTCTGGAAAAGATTCAATTTGACCGTTTAATACTAAATGATCAGCTTTTTTTATTGGTGCACTTTTTGAATAACTATCATAAAATTTATAATTTTCCCGATATTCTGGTATCCCAGTAAATGTTCCATTAAAATGTATGTTACTAAGTTGAGGTATTAAATGAGATTTTTCAACATCAAATGGTATAAATTGACTACGATATTCAGGTAAATAACTCATTTCACCTTCCAATTTTAAGTGACATTTTTGTGCTTCAGTTTTAAACTCAGCGGGAAGGGAAACAGAAATAGTATTTGCTTTATCGATGGTAGTTGGGGGTTGTTCTGAGTGTTGCAGATCAACAGAAGACATTGATAATGGTTTTTTGGTTACTTCAATATTACCATGAATTTGAAATGTTTCAATAGGTGAATAAATTTTTTGCCTTTCACTTATTGGATGACGTACAAATGATGATTTATATTCAGGATTATGTTCTAAATCACCCACCAATATTAAATTTTCTGGATTACGAATTGCCGGTGGTCTACCCCTAAATATAATATTTTAAATAAATTTAGTTGCTTCAAAACATTTTTTTATATGTATTTTGTTACCTGATTACTCATATGTGCAATGTATTTAATTATAAATTAGCAAAAATCAAGAAATTAACTCAACCATAAGAAATTAACTCAACCATAAAAGAATTTTTAAAAATGGATAAAAACGAATTTAGTGTGTAGATACGAATTATTTTCAACATAGTTTTATCAACACACGAAATTCGTTTTTATCCATTTTTAAAAATGGTTTTATGGTTGAGATTGACTTGTTTAAAAGACTGTTACAAATAAGATATCAACATGAAATTTTATATAAATAATTTTAGTAAATAATTTTAGAGGTAAAAAATACCTACTTCATACCTGTGCCTTACCTGTATCACAAGTAGTCCACGTAATTATTAATCTGCCCTCGTAATATATACAAATGTATATATCTATCAACTATGACTATACAATACATGATATAAATTTTTCTGTATGCAAACTATGGACTACTTCTACTACTATCATTAATAGGTTTACCACAAGAAGTTATTATATGTATTACAAAATATTTATTTTATAAAGAAAAAACCGTAAATAAAAACGTACATATTTTAGAGTTAACATACATATTTTTATTTCCACTTAAAATCTCATTTATCATTAGGCACTTTTCATTTTCAATAATATTTAAGATTAAATGTGGTAAACGGCGGAAGTTTAATTTAGGAGAACTGCTTATAACAAATTTAAAATTATACCAGTATATCCTTAATAATATTTTGAAAGATTGTCTAGATATATCTGGGTCAACATTTTTTATCATTTGCTTTATTGATTTTCAACACGAAGCATCAAATATGATAGCAATAAATTTACATATGATACAGTAAACCCTCCAATTGCGCGGGGTTTCATTATACGGCTTTGCAATTGCACGGCCAAGTCTTAAATACTTAAATTTCTATCTGGGCGGTAAAATTTCGTAGCTGCGCGGCTTTTTTTTGCTGTTTTTGACCAAAAAAAATCATGTTAATTGATATTGTTGAAAAATACATATGTTTGAAACGGAAAATAGTGATGCATATATACTTTTTATTTCCAAAAAAATATTGACAGTTTCATTTTTCTAGTGGTCGCGGTAGGATGAGGATGTAAAATTACATAATTTTAATTTATGTTCAATTTTTATTAATGTTTATAGTACATGTTCATTATGTGTAAGTAGTTTTTATGATTTACATAGTTTTTATGTTTATATTAATGTAAATATGTATATTATTCGTTGAATAAAGACTTTTTATTATATTTTTTGCAATTTTCAAATATCTGGAACCAAACCCCATAATTACATATAAAATCGGGTTCACAGAGCGCGGTTTCGGTTTACGCGTTGTTTTTGTGGAACGTATATACCGCGCAGTTGGAGGGTTTACTGTATTATATTGAATCTTGAATGAAATATTATTTATTACTAATGAACACAGAGGTAGTCAGGTAATATGATTATTTTGATATACAAAAACCTTGATATTTGTTCCTTGTTATATTGTATATACTTAGCCTTATGTTCAGTCTCAATATCCATGTATCCTTCTAATTTTAATGAAGTTGCTTTACGTGTTAATCCTGATTTAAGGAACGATAATGGTTCCTTATATCGCCATCTATACTCAGATTTTATTACTGAAAATGGAAGCACCGGTTTGTCCTTATCATATAAACAAATATTGCTTTTTGTGTGACAATCTGCAAAAATAATGTTTGTGATTTGTCGCCAATTTTTATTTTTACATAAAAATTTTGTGAATAATTTTTGTAAGAAAATGATAAAATAAATAGAATAAAGTTAGTAGGGAAACAGAAATATATGTAATTATTATTAAGTATACCAGTGTAAATACCTGTAGGTTTTTTTCTTCGAAAATAATGTAACTGATCTATAGATATATATTCAGAAGGATTTTTTATAGCAAATCTCTGATTCACAATGAAAGGATCTAAAAATGAAAAAAAAATAAAATAAAAATATATAGATTATTTCTTCATATGACTTGCCTGTCAAATCAGGTTCCGATAATGATTTTTCCCAGTTACGTTTCTTAATAAATCGATCACTTCTAAAATAACAAAATTGAGATTTAAAATATTATCAAATTATTTAATTCATTTTAAATTTTCGAAATTTGAAACTATTTTTTTTTGTTTGCTTTACGATAACAATTATATTTACTCTATAATCAGTTTAATACTGTACCATCTTTCATCTTTCGAAGGTCGAGGAGTGAAGTTTAGGTTGGAGAAAACTATGCATTTGAGAAACATTTTAAAATTGGAAAACTTTCATACAACAAGCAGGATTACAGCAAGGAAAATATAAAAAAATAGGTTCGGTATAAGCCAGCTTAGAATAGAAAACTTGTGCCTGAACATTTTTAATCAAATTTATAACAATAGTGATAAGTGCAATGTCGAAAATTAAAAATGGTTTCAAATTTAATGCTTCGTTTTGAAATATGCAAACATATCTAATAAAATTTAGGTTGAATTAAATCTGGTTTTAAAGAAGCAAAATTATGGTTTCAAAAAGTGAGGCTGATTTACGAATAATCTATTGGATTTATTCTTAACATAATCCATGATTCATGGATTATGTTAAGAATAAATCATGGGATGATAGTTCAAATAAATAAGGTATAAAGACATTAAAACGGTTGAATAGCTTCCCCATCACATTTTAATTTTCAAAACTGAAAAATGCGGACGGATATTCCTTATTGATGGTACACATTTTTTCTAGGCTAAGCTGGCTAAAGCATAGCTAGTTGTGTGAAAGTTTTCTAATTTTAAAAATTTAAAAATTCATAGCTTTTTTCAACCTAAAGTTTACTCTAAATTGCATAAAACATTTTGCAATTTTAAGCGTTTTGGAGGATAGATAAATCGGTTCAATTTTAAGCGTTTTGGAGGATAGATAAATCGGTTAGTTCTATTTGACAAATGGTAAAAGAGCCCAATTTGTTTTATAAAAATAATAATTTCTAGAATTTTAGAATTATTAAGAAAAATGTAAATATCAATTTTGCGTGGTTCTTTTATAGCTCGTTCTCAAAGGCACTTCATTACCAATTTAATCAAAAAAAAACCATACTTCTTTATTGATCCATTCTGAAGCCATGAACCAAAATATGTTACTAATTTTTTGTTAAGCATCGAATCGTAAAACAAGGGGAAACGCCACAAGGGCTCCGCTTCAAAAATTATTCTTGTATAAATCAGAATGAATCAAATATATTAAAATCACCTTTTTTATGCACTTCGTTTTCAGGAGCCAAGGAATATTTTGCTAATTTCAGTACATGGTAAATAGTATATTTTAAATATGTACTATTTATTTCGCTTAATACAAGCGATACAATTATAGGACTTATATTAGAAATATAACAATTTTAAATTGTTAAGTAGATAAAAGAAACTAAAAGAGGTAGTTATATTCAAACATTACAATAATATTCACATATAACTTTTGTACAAATATACTATAATTAGGTAACATACATAGGAATAAGTATAGTCAGGAAAAAAATAGGATGGAATAGTAAATAGATCAAAATACCAATGCATAATGGAAATTGGTCAATTTAAAATATCAAATGAGTTATGGTTATGGAGTAAATCGATTTTCTGCAGTTAAAGTCGAGAGTTTTCGTTAACTGTACGCAGAAATCTATTGATTGGCTCATGCTGGTCATAGTTAGTGCATTGATGGGCGAGGTGGAAAAGAGGAATGGATTACGGTGGTTAGAGTTGAGGAAAATTTTCTCAAGATGTCAATCGATGTTACCCCTCACTAGTTCATGTGCAAAAATTATATCAATAACTGCGCGCGTTTAAACAGTGTTTGTAGGTTGTTAAGCTGGAGACAGTCTTCATATGGTGGGAGCTTGTAGACGTCTATTCAGCCCAGGTCACGCAGAGTAAAGAAAAAAAGAGCATACTTAAAGTATAATAAACATTATAATATTTTTTTTTTTACATTTTTTATTTGTAACTATCTTAAATAAAAGCCAGATATGGGGAATGAAAGGGGAAGGATTGTCGATTCTATGCATTCGTTTCGTCTTCTGAGGTAAACAATCTTTCCTCAATTCCTACTTTCACCTCCACGTGGTGTCCCCTGGATGCCTGATATTACCTAGTAAACCATTTGGTTTTCACCGAATGACGTAACAGTAGTATAAACAGGTAGACCAATTTGGTCTCTACCTTATTGGGAAGCTTGGTCAAGTCTACAAATGATAGAGGGGGGAAATCCTTATACTGAACTGACAGTCAGTCACTATACAAGCAGCAGGTATAAAACGCACTTCACTTAATCTATGGTTTTAAAGAATGAAGAAGTTCGGGTAGGGATATCTACCTAAACGTCGGCAGTCGCTGCGCCTGTCGGCAGGCTTCTCCCCATAAGGGATAGGATGCGAGTTGCCTTAAAGAAAAACGGTAAAACGGACACGGACGTGAACAAAGGACAAGAGACGGACAAGGTACTGTTTCCTATTATCCGCGGGTCGGATAAGAAATGGTACCTTAGATGGAAAAAACAAGGGAAAAGAACGAGGAAATTAGAGTCCTTTTGAAGGCTCGACGGGAGCGGTTGGATGCCACAGCGGGACAAGCTTCTTCCTGGGGCGATCGGGCTTATTCTCGAACAGATGATGTTTCGGGTAAAAACCTACCTTTCAGAACAAAACCCGTAAACAACTAATTGATTTAAGCACAGAGACAAAGAATATCCATGAACTGGTTTCGAACTGCCTATTTAACCTTTTCCTCTTTAATTAAAATCCCTAACCCACGTTTCGATTCGTGTGTATAGTGGTAATAGGCAATGGATTCATTTAAACCATTTAAATCTTCGGGAACCTCGCCCTTCTGCAAGAGCCTAATGTAGCTTGCATTCGTAGATTTCATAGGTTATACTTAGGTTGTCTCAACCTAGGGTATATCCCGAAGCTATGGCAGGAATCGAGATTAGTTTTTATCCCCAAGCCGGGAAAAACAGCTATGCGTCTCTCAAATCGTTTAGGGCTATCAGCTTAACTTCTTTCCTATTGATGGTTAGGAAAGAAGTTAAGCTGGGTTAGAGAACATGACATAAAGACGGTCATCGGAATACCGGGTTGTGCACCGTCTTTTGCAGCATGCTTACTGTAAAAGTAAATCAGTTGAATCCACACTGCACCAAGCGTTGCCAGTGATCGAAAAAGGTATCGGTAACAAAAACATGACCTTATGTCTGTTTATTGACATCGAGGGGCCTTCAATAATGTCAAAGTTGATTCAATTGTCAAATTCTTGATGAATAGGCGGATAAATTTATCATTAGATGGATTTCCATGTATCATTAGATGCATTTCTTTCATGCTTAGGAATAGAACTTTGATTGCGGAATTTTGGGGCTCGTCACAACGGTACACCACAGGGGGAATCCCTTCACCCTTGCTGTGGTTACTTGTTGTGGACGAGCTTCTGCAGGATCTTTCAAATGCCGGTTACTTTATCATCTGTTTTGCAGATGATCTAGCTATACTGATTACAGCTAGATTTGAGTCAACTCTTGCCGGGCTTATGCAGAGAGCTCAAGGTAAACCAGGAAAAAACTCAGACTTGCGTCTCTACGAATTAACGTAGTAAACCCAGCTTTATACTACGAAAAATTGGTACGAATGTCGTTACTTTAGTGGACAGGGTTAAATTCTTGGGTGTAATTTTAGATGGAAAACTGAACTAGAAATACCACCTCGAAAGTAAGGCTGAAAAGACCACTAGGGCTTTTTGGGCATGTAGGGGTGCCATTGGCAAAAAATGGGGATTATCACCTAAGATTATACACTGGCTTTACACCGGCGTAATAATATCTACTATCATCTACGGATCATTAGTCTGGTGGAAATCTTTAGAAATCGGATCGAACTTAAAGGTTCTAGAAAAAATCCAGCGACAATGTTGATTAGGTATTACTGGTGCATGTATTACAACACCTATTAGTGCGTTAGAGATTATGATGGTATACCGAGAATTGACTTTTTTGTTAAAAGTGCGGCTGCTAAATTGATATTCAATTGTCGTACCCTCCTAGGCTTTGCGGCTAAGGTTGAATAAGAATATTCTAACTTCAGGTTCACTCACACCCGATGCGACAATCACTAGTGTGATCGAAGCCGCGGGTCAAAATCTGAACACGATAAATGACTACCTTCACCATATCACAGTATTCGCGGAATGTATCGGAACAAGAATACCGTCCAGGGGAGAATGTGAGAATGGCTCACCCATTCCTAGAAACAGCATCTTCCTCTACACGCATGTATCAAAGATGGAAACAGGTTGTGGCGCGGGAATTTTCTCCGAACATATTGATCTGATGGTCAGTATTAGACTTAATAATCACGCCACGATCTTCCAAGCGAAAATTACAGCCGATAAGCAGCTGCGGAATTGATAGTAGAGAATAATCTTAATAATAAGAGCGTAGTAATTTGTTCGGACAGCCAAGCAGCTATTAAAGCGCTGGCATCCAAATCTATAACCTCTAAATTTTTTATTTTTTTTATTTATTTATTTTTATTCCAATTCAATATAATTCCAATTATAAAACAAAATAAAAATCAAAATTTAAAAATATAGAAGTTCAAATATAAATCAGCAAAAATTAATGAAAAACAAAATTTCGCAAATTTCAATGTATACTACAATTTTACTCTGCACCAGAAAAATTGAATAATAGCAATAAATGTTTTTCAAAAACAAACCACAGTAATGGAATAAAAATAGATTCAAACATTCTGTGAAAACAAGTTTCAGTGTCGAATGTGGTTTACTAGGAGTAACCAGCTTATAATAATAAATGAAAACGGTGTGAATAACACATTAAATTAATAAGATACCACATAAGTAATTATTTTTAAAATATGAACAAGTAGAAAATGAAAATTTGAAAAAATACAATTATAACGTTATCAAATCATAATACGAATTAAATTAAATATTTCATCGTGATTGAAATTAAAAAGCCATGACTTTATTTCCTTAAGAAGCCTGGGGCAAAAATCCAAATTACTAATTTCCCTTGGCAACACATTAAAGAGCCTAGGAGCAAGATTCAAAAAAGAGCTTGGACATAATGCGGAGGTATACAAGCTAATCTTGAGTTATTACTTCGAAGATTGTAAAGAGTTGAATTTCTAAAGAGCATATAACCACTTCTACGGGAAAATTCTTTGAGAACCTTAAAATAAAATAGATGCTTTAAGAAGAATTCCTAAATTCCTTAATAAATCAAATGTATGAAATCTACTAATTTTGTTCGAAATAATTCTTATGATACATTTCTGCTTAGATAGCAAAGGCTGTATGTAATACATTATTATGAGTACTACCCCAATTCACTATTCCATATTGCAATTGGGAATTAAACAAACCATAATAAATCATAGTGAGCAATTTGGATGAACAGAAGTGTTTGAGATGAAAAAAATGTCTTATCAAAGTTTTAAAATAAATATTCAGATACTTTGTATGTAAAGCCCAATCAAATTTAACATCAAGAGTGAGTCCCAAATATTTAAACGATTTCACACACTCAATAATAAAACAGCCAGACGAACAATTATTCGAATTCTTGAAACGAGGATTTAAATTATTTAAACTAAGTTTTGTACAATTAGCACAGTGATAAACAATGTTGTCAACTAACGGAACTGAACCACTTAGATTGAAAAACATTACTTTAGTTTTGTCACTTAATACAAGTTTATGGGTACAAAACCATTTTCTTATTAAATCCAGATCAAAATTAATATTACACACAATCTCAAACACTGAAACATTATAATACGAGCAGCCAACATCATCTGCAAATGCAGTTAACTTGCCCTTGAACTTTTGTAAAAAGATTGAATTGAAAAAAACCAGGAAAAAAATTGGGCCAAGAACCGAACCTTGAGGTACGCCGACAGTAATATCTGCAAGATTACTAAAGATTTCATCAATTTTCACATTTTGCATCCTGTTCGTGAGATACGAACGAAAAAATTTGTAAATACTACCACGAAATCCAGCTTTATATAATTTAGTTAATAAAATATCGTGATTCACCGAATCAAAAGCCTTCTTTATATCAATAAATAAAGCACCATTTTTTAGCTTATTATTTAAACCTTCATAAATATCTGAGCAAAAATTAAGAAGTGCATCCAATGTTGATTTACCATTCCTAAAGCCATATTGCATATTACTAAAAAAATTTGTTTTTTTCAAAAAACATAACATTCTTGATTTTACCGCCTTCTCCAAAATCTTTGAAAACGCACTCAGCATAGAAATCGGACGATAATTGTCAACATTACTTTTATCACCTTTTTTAAAAAGAGGTAACACTACCGCTTTTTTCAAAGCATCTGGGAAAAATCCATTTTCAACACAACGGTTATAAATGACGGCAAGAATATCAACACTATTAAGAGCAACTTTTTTTTAGAATAAAATTAGAAAAACCTAACTGACATTTCGAAATCGAATTATTAAGATTCATAATTATTCTATAAAGTTCGAACGAAGTGAACGGTTCAAAATAGAAACTTTGACATTGATCCGAATCAATAACTAAATCAGTAGAAGTGGAAGTCATCGAATTAAATTCTTCAGAAAGTCTACAAGTCTATAAGTATTCAAATGTCGTACCCTCCTAGGCCAGGTAGTTATTAACAATAATAAATTGTTGATTATCTGGTCCCCGAGACACCGAGAAATAGTAGGAAATGACAAAGCAGATGAATTGGCCAGGAACGGTGCCACAGACACACACATAAAACTTAGATGAAATAAGCAGGCAAAAACTTGCCAATTTGGTGAAATTCATGAAAGAAGTGGGGTGGCACGATTCGTGGGAATATACGTTTCGTAAGGGGGTACAACGGAGTATCCCCGCCTTTTCAAACCAACCAAACAACCAAAACCAGATATTCAATAAATATTTTACACTGAAAGTGTAAAATATTTATTTTACATATACTATTTTACTATTTTACATTCATGAAGTTGACCTGTAGGCAAAAATACTATAATAATTGCCCGTTTACGTTGTTAGTGATTATGACACCCTAAAGGAAAATTTACATCAAGTTAATTTATAAATCTTGGTTTAAAATCAGATGGGTTAAATCTTTTAAGTCTTCTTGGAGTATTGTCGCAGATAGGCATGTGGGGAGTGCATTTGGATTATTTTCCAACCTACAATGATATTTGGTGCTGATGTTACTAATCTTCTTTTACTGATTTTGTGTTTAAGTCATTCCGAATTGTGCTGTTTTTCACAAACCAGGGTGCGTTTTCAATCGTTTTTAGTGTTTTTGACTTGCTGGTTGTGCCCCACAGTTCGATACCGTAAGTCCAGATAGGTTTAATGATTCATTTATAAACAATTATTTTATTTGCAAGTGTTAGTTGAGATCTTTTACCTATGAGCCAGTACATGGTGCTTAACTTGTGTCTGAGGTGCTTAATTTTGTTGAAAATATGAGTTCTCTATAGTAATTTTCGGTGCAGGTGCATTTGGCAGAGTCTGATTGCGGTACTATAGTGCTGTTGAGATAAACTGGTGGGCATGTTGCTTTTCTTGCAGTAAACGGTACTTGAACTGATTAAGGTTGTTTTGCAAATTTAATGAGGCAATTTCTGGGCTGGAGTTAGATGACATAATAACTGTGTCGTCGGCAAATGTAGCTGTTGAAGTATGAGTGTCCAGAGGTAAGTCTGGACTTACCTCTGGACACTCATACTTCAGTGGTGAAAAGAAGGTAGGGTACCGGTCCGAGCACACTTCCTTGGGGAACTCTTGACTTAATATTATACAGATTTGTACAAACTGCGTTGTGTTTAACCATAAATTTTCTGTTGGATAAATACGAAAGGAGAACTTGATACATATGATGCAAATTTGATACATTGTTTATATAACAAACCAGTATGCCAAACCTTATCGAATGCTTGGGTAATATCTATGAACGCTGCGGAGCAATAGTTTTTTTGTTGAAGTGTAGAGTTGATGTTTTTAACCAACCTGTGAATTTGTTCAGTTGTAGCATGCTTGTTTCTGAAGCCAAATTGATGCTTGGGTATGTAGGGACACCCTGTACATGTGTATATATATATACAAATTATATAATTCTAATTCAATTATATAACTCTCAATGATATTTCTTAATAATTAATAACGCTTAATTGCTCGATTTGAGAAAGGCAATTTGGAGAGATTAACAATTGAATTTGCATCTCAAATAAGTTTACCATCTTCATATTTGATAAAAAAGAAAAGAGATCATTAAGTTAGCAAGCCTTACGACAGTTAGTAGCAAATATTTTATATCCCAACGTGAATAAATGATTTTATATATATTAATCATAATTTAAAGTTGTTAAATTGGATTAAATAAGTTAGTAGTGTTAAACTAATAAAATAGATAAATAATAAACTAAAAATAAAATAAAGGTTTTTTATAATATAAAAATAAAAGAAACGGAGTTTTCATTCAAATTAAATATTCGACCTTTATATTGGTGACCCCGTGAATAAAAAAAAAAAAACCGAACACGTGCATAAAAAAAAAAATACAATTTTAACTAAACACTGGAATTTTCATTCCAACAATTATAAAAAAAAAAACATAGAAACTAGAAAAGTTTATTATTATTACTAACAATTTCTTAAATTTCATTTAATAAAAAATAAAAATATATTTAAAAATTGTTACACGTAACACGTGTTTTCCGTGCCCGATTATATGGTACAGCACACATTCTTCTTTTGATAAGAAATAATAGTAAATTTCTTATGAAAGAATCATCAAATATTTTCATTAAGAAAATATAAATAATTTTCATTAAGAAAAATTAACCAGTTTCAACAAGAAAGCTGAAAATTCATCATTTTCCAGAAAAAATTTTGCAACAATCATACAATCAATCATCAATCATCAATCAACAGGTGTCATATAATAAAATCAGCATTCAAGAAACCATCTTGAAAATTTTACATTGGCTGATGCATTTTTGTTTCAAGAAACCATCTTGAAAATTTCAGCATTCAAGAAACCATCTTGAAAATTTTTACATCGGCTGATGCATTTTTGTTTCAAAAATATAAAAAAAAAAATACACCAAGTTGGTACAATTTAAAATATATTACACTCATCCCTCGCTTTACGGAAACTCGATTTACGGAATTTCGCTATAACGGAATTGAAAAATTAATTCTTGGTTTCTGTTTACGGAAAGAAATTTCGATTTACGGAAAATATTAAGCTGACCTAGTAGGCCTTGCATTTTACAATATTTCAGTTTTTTTTTTTTTTTTGGATTTCCAGAATGATAACTAAACAAACAACGACCGATTTACGGAAAATAAAAAATTTGCATACACATTTGTACATAGTTTCAAACATTTTAAAAAAACTCGATTTACGGAATTTCGATTTACGGACAACTTTTCAGGAACGGATTGTTTCCGTAAAGCGAGGGATGAGTGTATTTTTATAAAATTTTTCATTTATAATTTATATATTATATTGTTTATTGTATCTATAACATTAAATATTAAAACCAAAGGTTTATTTTTACATTGAATTGGAATATATCGGTAATGAATACAAATTTAATATATTCCTAGTTTATTTCATGATAAATATATTTACATATATTTTTGAATAAATATATGTAACAATATATTTCAAATTGAATATTCATATATGTAATATATGTAAATTGATTTAAATTACATATTTTTCTTTATTACGAAAAAAAAAAAAAATTAAAATAAAATCAGCAATAATAAATAGTATATTTCTTATTGTCAGATTATTGAAAATTATTAAAAATTTCCAAAATAATATTAAATATTAAATAATTATTAAATAATTATAAAATCAATTTACTTACAAATATAAAAAAATATAAATATTTCACAAAATATTCAATTATAACAATTACCTATATATATATATAAAATTCGCATTAAAATCATTGAATCACCTTGTACAAAATATTCTCACTCAACAAAATTTTAATACATTTTGGTGAGAGCATTTCGTAATTATAACAATTTTTCTGTTTGGTCTAAATTTAATTGTCAAATTATAGAGTAAAAACAAAAATTTTTTAATGACGTTTGAATTTAAATTTTATTAACCCACAGGGTCCTAATGTAATAAAAATTTTTTTTCTTGTGGGTAATAATTTTTAATTATTGTAAATAATAACAATTCAATAATTATAATAATTATCATCCAATTTAATCAAACAGTTTATAGTTACATTGATATAATTAGATTTTGGTATTCATCATTGTATAATATCAATAAAAAATTAAACAATCTTGGAAAATAAAATAATTTTGTACAAAATTATTGTTCACATTATATTGATATATAAAAATTAAATTAACTATATTGAATTAAAATTATTTACATTTGATTTTATTGATTTACATTTGATTTTATTTATTGCATAAAATTAATAAAAAAAAAAAACAATTAATCAATTAATAAATTAAAATTGTAAATAATATATTTGCTTCTCAACTGTCATCCAAGTGGCAATCAGACACTTAATTCTCTGTAGTAAAATAAAAAAAAATCCATTTTCTTAATACTATACACAGTTTTGTTAGAATTATTATTTTTGCTGTAGCATTCAATTTCTTTGGTTAAATAACTCGTGTTTAGAATCAATTCAAATTATTAAATTATTTCAAACTTACGTTTCTTCTAAAAATCGCATCACATAATTTTTAAATATGAGCAAAGACGAAGGGAACGCAAAAACTTCAGATAATGGAAGCAATTCTACGGAAAAACATTCTCAAATAAATGCTACGCAAATCAGGCTTCCTCCTTATTTTCCCAACTCGTTAAATACGTGGTTCATTCAAGTTGAATCACAATTCAATTTAGGTCGAATTAAAAACGACTTAACGCGGTATAATTATTTAGTTTCAGCGTTACCACAAGATGTTGCGGAATCACTATTAGACGTGTTAGAAAATCCTCCTATCATAAATTTATATGATAATTTAAAAAATATAATCATTAGTCGTCATTCACTAAGTATTGAACGACGTATTAAAAAAATTATTTCTGATGAAGAAATTGGCGATAGTAGACCTAGCCAATTTTACAGACGCTTAAAAGTCTTAGCAGGTAATTCTGGAACGGTAGGGGACGAACTTATTAAAAATCTTTGGCTTGCTCGTTTACCGAATTTAATCAACATTGCGTTAATTCCACAAATCGATGCTGACATCAATAAAATATTAGAAACTGCTGATAAAATTTTCGATACAATGAGCACTAGCTCCAATGTCTCAGTCATTAAAAACTCGTTGAGTCGAGATAACCTTTCAACGAATAGCAGTAATAATAATAATAATAATCATGTGCAAGAGTTACGTAAAGAGATTTCTGAATTGAAAAGAATGTTTCAATCACTTAATTCAAACAGATCGCGATCATTTTCTCGACCTAGAAGATCCAGATCTCGCAGTAATTCTTCGAAATATCAAAATTGCTGGTATCACCGCAAATTTGGTGTCAAAGCTACAAAATGCACTGAACCTTGCAATTTTAAAACACCATCAGACAATCAGCATAACAACAGTTCAAAAAACTGAATTATTCTGCTGTTCCAGCGGCAAACAGTAGTATTCATAATGTAAATAGCCGCCTTTTTATCAAAGATAAAAACAATAAATTTCACTTTTTAGTTGATACCGGTGCTGATGTGTCATGTATTCCCGCCGATAACTCATATAATCTTAAAAATAACAATAATTTCTGCTTATCAGCTGCCAATGGTACAAAAATCCATACATATGGCAACAAATTACTAGAGTTAGATCTAGGCCTAAGACGTACATTCAAACATGATTTTTTAGTAGCTGATGTTAATAAGCCAATTATTGGTGCAGATTTTTTATCCAAATTCAATTTATCGGTTGATCTTAAAGCAAAACGTTTAGTTGACAATTTAACGTCTCTTTCAATAAACGCTTGTTCAATCAATTCAACTGATACTCCAACACCTATTTTGTTTATGGTAGAAGACAGTTATGACAAATTGTTGAAACAATTCAGCACTATCACAGCTCCTCCATCTTTTAATGCTCCGTCAAAACATTCCGTCGTACATCATATCATAACCACTGGTCATCTACCGTTTTGTAAACCTCGTCGTCTTGATTCAAAAAGACATAAATCAGCAAAACTAGAATTTGACCATATGCTGGAATTAGGTATTTGCAGGCCCTCATCTTCTCCAGTCTCTTCACCTTTACACTTGGTGGCAAAGAAAGACTGCGATGATTGGCGTCCTTGCGGCGATTATAGGCGACTTAACGCTGCTACGATTCCAGATAGATTTCCTATTCCGCACATTCAGGACTTCACAATGAAACTTGCTGAATGCGAAATATTTTCAAAAATCGATCTATTGAGAGCTTACCATCAAATTCCTGTTGCTGTTGAAGATATTCATAAAACAGCCATAACCACACCATTCGGTTTATTCGAGTTTCCCCGAATGAGTTTCGGCTTGCGAAATGCAAGTCAAACATTTCAACGCTTCATGAATGAAGTAACCGCAGGTTTAGATTTCACATTCGTCTACATTGACGATATTCTAATAGCTAGTCGCAATGAAATTGAACATGTAGAACATTTGAAGTTTCTTTTTGAACGACTGCAACAGTATGGTTTAACAATAAAACCGGCCAAATGTGTGTTTGGTGTAAAAACCCTAAATTTTTTAGGGCACACTATTTCAAAGGATGGTATTCTCCCATCCACGGACAAAGTTAAAGCTATTGTAGATTTTCCAAAACCTAGCTCCATCAAACAAGCCCAACGCTTTATCGGTATGGTAAATTATTACCATCGTTTTCTACCGAATTTAGCCCAAAATTTAACGCCGATTTATACTTACATAACGCAACTACAAAAATTACCAAAATCTAAATCAATTTTCGAATGGCCAATCGAATGCGACACTAGCTTTAATAAAATTATAAAAACATTAGCGGACGCAACGCTGTTGACTCACCCAGTAGAAGGTGCAGTCTTAAATATAACGACTGACGCATCAAATGTAGCAGTTGGGGCAGTGTTGCAACAATTTCATAATCATTGTTGGCAGCCTTTATCATTCTTTTCTAGAAAATTATCGTCGACTGAAATGAAATATTCAGCATTCGATCGCGAATTATTAGCGATTTATTTATCAATTAAACATTACAGATTTTTCGTTGAAGGTCGTTCTTTTATCGTGTACACTGATCACAAACCGCTCACGCGAGCGATTGAATCCAAGACGGAACGTAGTCCGAGACAGACGCGTCATCTCGAATACATTGCGCAATTCACCAGTGACATCAGACATGTTAGCGGAAAAAGCAATGTAGTCGCAGATTTCCTATCACGACCATTAGAAACTTCTTCAATATATTCAATTCTGGACTATAACAATTTCATGAAAGAACAAAAATCAGATTTATCAATTCAAAAATTTGTTGACAACAATTCAAATTCAAAAAATTTCATTTTTGATTATATTAACGGTCCAGCTTCGGACTGGAAAATATTATGCGAGACAAAAACTGGCACAAACAGACCATTTGTTCCACAATCGCTACGGAAAATCGTTTTCGACAAACTACATATTTTGTCACATCCGGGTGTTAGGGCGTCACGCAAGCTTGTAGCTGAAAGATATTTCTGGCCAAGCATGAACAAAGATGTCGGAAATTGGGCAAAATCTTGTTTTTCTTGCCAAAAATCTAAAGTACACAGACATACACGTACGGAATTTCAAAAATTTAACATACCAAACGATAGATTTGAGCACATTCATTTAGACCTGGTAGGCCCACTTCCGTGTTCAGCTGGTAATCGATATATTCTGACAATCGTTGATCGTTTTTCAAGATGGCCAGAAGCCTATCCAATTAAAGAAATATCAACTGAAACAGTAGCTAAAACATTCGTTGCTCAATATTTAGCAAGATTTGGTGTACCATCAATTTTGACAACAGATCGTGGATCACAATTCGTTTCACGCATATTTTCTGCTGTCACAAAATTAATTGGCACGCACCACATACGTACCACTGCTTACCATCCACAATCGAATGGTCTTGTGGAAAGATTTCACAGACATGTGAAATCGGCACTTATGGCAAGGTGCAATACCGTAAACTGGAGTGAAGAGTTACCCTTTGTACTCCTAGGAATCCGCGTCGCTTACAAAGAGGACTTAAAATGCTCGCCAGCGGAAATGGTGTACGGACAAACCTTGAAAGTGCCTGGTGAAATCTTTACAAAAAACCCAATCTCTGAATCTGACTCTTTTACCTTAGTCAACAAACTTAGAGAATTTATGCAAAATTTAAAGACGTCAGAACCAAAGTGTAAAAAGCAAAACGATATTTTTATTCCAAAATCTCTAAAGAATTGCTCACAAGTTTTTATCAGAGTTGATAAAGTTAAAAAATCTCTGCAACATCCATATGACGGTCCATTTCAAGTCGTAAGAAAATTAAGAAAACATTTTGTGGTAAACGTAAAAGGAAAAAACATTTCAGTTTCTATTGATCGGTTGAAGCCAGCATTTAGTATTTTAAGTGGAGACAACCACAACCATAAAAAACACGTAAAATTTACATAGTATGTTATTTCTACTGTCAATTAAATTTGTTACATATTATAAACAAATAGTATCTTACTAGTTTTAATAATTTTTTTTTTTAAACACAATTGAATTGCTGTTACTAAGTATATTAAATATTGCAACGTGTCGTATTAAGAGATATGATTAAATTTATTTTAGGAATTTTTAAATGGTAATCCTACTGAAAGGAGGGTGATGTAGGGACACCCTGTACATGTGTATATATATATGCAAATTATATAATTCTAATTCAATTATATAACTCTCAATGATATTTCTTAATAATTAATAACGCTTAATTGCTCGATTTGAGAAAGGCAATTTGGAGAGATTAACAATTGAATTTGCATCTCAAATAAGTTTACCATCTTCATATTTGATAAAAAAGAAAAGAGATCATTAAGTTAGCAAGCCTTACGACAGTTAGTAGCAAATATTTTATATCCCAACGTGAATAAATGATTTTATATATATTAATCATAATTTAAAGTTGTTAAATTGGATTAAATAAGTTAGTAGTGTTAAACTAATAAAATAGATAAATAATAAACTAAAAATAAAATAAAGGTTTTTTATAATATAAAAATAAAAGAAACGGAGTTTTCATTCAAATTAAATATTCGACCTTTATAGGTATAAAATGGTTTTCATTAGTACAGGGTGTCCCAAATAAGACTGAAGGGTTAAAAGTAACTGTATCTTTTTTGTTTTAATTTTATTTTTTTTTCATTTCTTTAAATAATCAATTCATGTAAATTTTTTGCAACTAAGTATGAAATATGACATCTAGCAAATTGTTTCCCTTTTGTTGCTGACAAATATTGGCTCTTTCAAGAGCATTTTTCAGTACTGACCGTAAAGTTGCTGGCTCCAAGTTTCCTATTTTAGCATGAATGTTCTGCTTAAGCTGTTGAATTGTTTGAGGTTTATTGACTACACCAGCCATTTCAAATAGCCCCATAAAACAAAGTCAGGAGCAGGTAAATCCGGTGAACGAGGAGGCCAATCAAAATCGGAATTAATTTAAATTATTCGTTCACCAAAAATGTTATGAAGAAGTTTCATTGTCGCTCTTACTGTGTGCGCAGTGGCTACATCTTGCTGGAACCATATGTTCGGATTATTCTCAACTTTCGGACGCAAAAAATTTTCAATCATTGTCCTATACAGAGCCTCGTTAACGGTTTCTGGTTGAGCCTCCTCAGTTTCAAAAAAATATGGACCGATAACTTGATAACATAACACCACACCAAATAGTACATCTGGAAGGGTGTAATTGACGCTCATTTAATGCCCTAGGTTTCTGAGTGCCCCAAAATCTACAATTCTGTTTGTTTATATAGCCATTTAAGTGAAAATGAGCTTTATCGCTCATTATAAGGTTGTTTTAAAAGTTATTATTTTCTCTGGCTATTTGTGCAAAAGAAATAGGATATTGCAGGCGTGCCTGATGATATCGGGGAAGCAGTTGCTGTACCATTTGAATTTTATACGGAAATATTCTAAGATCCAGTTTCAAAATTCTTTGTAAGGATGTTCTGGAGACTCCCAATTGGCTAGAACGATGACGAGTAGAGACAGATGAATCTTCGTTTACACTCTGCCGTACAAATTTCAATTTTATTCGGAAATATTTTAAGATCCACTTTCAGAATTCTTTGTAAGGATGTTCTCGAGACTCCCAATTTGCTAGAACGACGGCGAGTAGAGCCGGATGGATCTTCGTTTACACTCTGCCGTACAGCTTCCACATTTGCTTCAATGCACACAGACCGATAGGTACCTCTTCCTGGAAGATCTGATTCTGATCCCTGTTCCTCAAAACGGGAGACTAGGTTCCTAATCATGTTGTTACTGAGTGATGTTCTGACATTAAGATGACGACGATAATTTCGTTATGAAGGAAGTTGAGATAATAGACCTGCCAAAAGAATAAAAATTTCAATAATTTTGACGCGTTGCTGTATATCATATGTAGCGATCATATGTCTCAAAAAATAACTAAATAACAAAAAAAAAGAAAATTACTAAAAACAAAAAAGTTTGAATATTTTTAACCCTTCAGTCTTATTTGGGCCACCTTGTATAATCAAGTAGACGTTTCAGATATAATTTTTCGAATATTTTGGAGAGTATTGGAAGAAGACTTATACGTCGGTAAGAACTAAGGGGTAATGTGGACACCTGCGACAAAAATTGGAGGTGGGAGGCATATTATTGTCAACAGATAGTTATTCTTCATTTCGTTTTAGTATGTCGTATTTATTTTGAGAGCTAGTAGGAGCAGCCAACCAATCTGAGATTTTTTGTTATTTTCTTGTGGTTTTTTATCAGGACTTTCCATCGTTCTTTTGCTTCTAACTACAATGAAGTCATTGTTAGTGTTTTTACTAATGATAGGTGATTCCTCTGGTTGATTGGTAGTGCCAATTGAGCGGCGATCATGAAGAAAAACTTTTAATTGCCGATTTCCATTTTTTAGGACTTCTAATTCATTTATTAATGAGGTAAGATCATATTGTGAAACTGTGGCATCAATAGTTTGTGTTGGTTGGGATACTTCCTGTGTTTTTTTTGCTGGGTGTAAATTTGTGGTTGAGTAGTAGTAGACACACTACCCACCACTTTTTCACAAGCGACAACTTTTGACGGACAGTTAATTTGACAGAATTAATAATTGTCAAATTATGATGATTTACAAAAATTATTGCTTTGTTGAAATTGGAGCAGTAATATTTTTAGGTTGCTCCGCTCCCACTCCAGAACAGATTTTAGTGCGTGCACCAGCTGTGGTCCGAGCTGCATCTTAGTTTTTTTATTGTTCAACTACATGAATAAAAAACAAATTAATTGCAATACTGAATGTAACCTTTCATTAATAGATTTATAGTTACAAACTTAAAACTAAATACCTATGAAAAATGCATTGACTTCCGCTTACGTTTTCCTTGTATATCCAACTCTATTTCGAATTCATCTTTTTCCGAACAAGAGAACTATCTTCAAGCATAACTTGTAATGAATTTGAGTTATATAAGAAATTGGTATTTGATATGGAACCTACAGAACGTCCTGCAAGATATAAGAAATTGGTATTTGATATGGAACCTACAGAACGTCTTGCAAGGTTTCCTGTGATCGCAAAATCACAAGTTTGGTAACTATATTGAAAAGTCCGTCTTTTGCTCTTGACAATTCTCTTACAGTCAGAAGGATCTGATAACGTGGACCAACATATACTCCTGCAAGAAAATGAAAATTTTCAAAAAGCTTTTATTGTCGTGTTTCCATAGGTGATACTATTGCTTGCGCAATCTGCCCACCATTTGCTCGCAAAAATTTCAGAAGTTAATCCATTTCTTCATAAAAATTCCAAGGTTGGCATCGAAGCTTGAAGATTCACTGTTGTTTGTTTGGGTTGTCTCAGAAGATCTCGCAAGTTCTTCACTTTATCCCTTTCAGCTATTGTTAATTTTAGTTCATTTGTTCCAGCAACAGCCACAAGAATGGAAATGCAGAAGACGATCTATCATCACAAACGTTGAACCCCAGCGTGTTACGGTATCTAAAGACTGGGTTAAACCATGTTAAGCAAGCAGAACACTGCTAATATTTGTGGTTCATAGCTTAACGACGATGTTTCGAACCTTTGTCAAAAAATTATTAACTTATTCTTGTTTTAAACCATCCCATATTGCTAACTGGAGAGTATGAATTCCGTATCTCATTAGTTGAACTTTTGAATAACACTCATGTAGCCAAGATGAAATAATAAGGCGAGTATAATGAATTGACTGTAATCATTTTCAGTCAATTCATTATATTCGTCACTCGTCATAGCTTCTTCAGCTACAAATTTTTCAATATTATCAGAAAATTTGGTAATAGTATATGTCATGATTGTCAACACATATAATCAACAGTTGCATTTCATTAATACCAAACTTTTGTAAAACAGCTTTAACTTCACATTTCACGTAAGATGAAATGTGAAATCCGTTAGGGTCGATGATATTTTTCGGATAGTTTTATCATTGCTTTCGTCAAATTGCTGAACATTAATAGGGTGAAAATTTCTGTTTCCATGGGTTGCCGTATGCATATTCAAATAGTACAACTTACAATTCAAATTTTTCTTAAGCTCTGGACGCATATTTTGAGATGTACTTAAAACCAAATGTTATATTGCATCATGATCCGTTGAAACCCCAACCTGTCGGCCAATTTCACCAGCAATTTTTTAAAATCCTCTTTCACTTAGTGGAAAAGTAGTATGGTGTTGAGCACAAACAAACCATTTCCATCAATCCTTCACAAAAAGTATTAGCATCCATAGTAGTAGTAATCATAGAAGTCTTGAAATATTTGTCAAGTTTCGTTTGTGCAATTCTTTGTTGTTTATTTTGTGGTGAAGCATTTTCTATGGGAAAAGTTGCCTTGGGGTGAAAACAGGCGATATTTGTGCGAAAAATCGCTACAGAAATTTTGCTTCGCTGCCGCTGCGAGAAAACGCCTTGATCTGGGGGATTAAATTTCTGTACACTTACAAAAACCAAAAAAGAGTTAAATGACATAATACACATTAAATAACGTACACTTTAATGAACATGAAGTAAACATAACGGTCTTCGGAATGAGCTAGAAATTAAATTTCCTGCACGGAGATACCAAATATATGGCGATTGCTTCAGTTTTAAGCTTTTTAAATATTTTGCGAAAAATGCTGATGGTTTGTATTGATTGTCATTAAATTTTCGTATTTTACCGATTTTTCTGACATATTTGAATATTTTTCGAAAAGGTCTTCGGAAATGAGCTAGAAATTAAATTTCCTGGATTGAGATATTAAATATGTGGGTATTGCTACAGTTTTAAGGTTTTTCAATTTTTGGCGAATAATTCTGATGGTTTGTATTGATTTTCATTGAATTTTCGTATTTTACCGATTTCTCGGGCAATTTTGATGATTTTTCGAAACGGTCTTCGGAATAAGCTCGATAATAAATTTCCTACACGGAGATATCAAATATGTGGTAATTGCTTCAGTTTTAAGGTTTTTTAATTTTTTTGCGAAAAATTCTGATGGTTTGTATTGATTTTCATTAAATTTTCGTATTTTACCGATTTCTCGGGCAATTTTGAATTTTAAATTTGGGAAGTAGTATGTTTACGTAAAGACGTGAACATGCTAAATTATGTGAACATGGTGTACATGCTGGTAAGCAAGACATAAACATGCTATAAACTTATTATATAAACATGTTATGACCTTAAGTCAACATATGAGCATATGTAGATATAAGTTATGTGATCATAAGTATAGTAAGTATGAAAATATGCCGTAAACACATGTAAACATATAAAGTATGAAAATGTGCCATAAAGATGTTAAATTTAAGTAATAAGTCAAAAATAAGAAATAGTAAACAAATAATGTTTGCCAAATATTTGCGTTTCATATAATCATCCTCATTTTTAAACACGCAATTCATATGAAATTTCGGAAGCGCTTGACGCGTTCGGATTTCTTCTATCTGAATCTGGTTCGGATTTCTGCTATCTTCGTCTTTCAGTATAAGAGATATAACATTTATAGGCTTCTTCGAAGTTTTATTTCTTGTCGTACAGGCAACCAAGTGATTTTCTTTGCTTTTATTTTATACCGAAAGACCAAGATGAGTCCGCAAACCTAAGATTGTTAAATCATCCATAGCCCGCCAATAATTACTGGAAGGTGCATATATTTTTTTACAAATATATATGTTTTACAAAGCTTAATGACAGAATTTAGGTTTGTTCTACGAAGAAACATTTACATTTTATGGCTCAGTGTGATGTGTTATTCAGATGCCAATTGGAAAGAAAGTATGATTTCGATCAAATTATGATTCACAAAAAATGAAAATGCTCGTGTAATTTAGTCTTCGTAGCTTCAGACAGATGATGTGGATGAAATATTTTGTTTTTTATTGATGACTTTCCTGATATTGCAGAAGGTTTTCTGCACTACTTTAGCAATCAGGTTATCGGATATTCATATACTGATTTTACAAGTAAGAAAAATTCTATATTTGGCAATGGAACCTATTCAATTACAAAAAAAAAAAAAACCAGAAGGCTGGCTTTGTTCTTTTAGTGAATTGGTTAATCAATAAATCTTTTCAGTTATAAATTTATAATTTTTTGCATCCGTTGTTGGCAGAACAGGGCCCATTAAAAAAAAAATTATGTTGCTACGTGGAATTTCAAGAACTGTAGAAAAATGTAACAATATGGATCGCAAACAAATTTTGTGGCCAATTGCTCACAATATAATCATGTAACTTAAACCGATCTAAAAATAAACCGATTTTATATTAAGAAAAAATATGTATACATATTTAATTGTCCTTTACATTCTCTCTATGCTCATGCTCATCCTCTCTATGAAAATTCTGTTTCTATTGGCTTTTAATTCATTTCTCTGGTTTTGAAATTTGTGGTTTGTCCTTCCGAGCAGATTTTACTTTATTTTTTTTTAAATACATGGCGGGGGTGTTGATGGTGGGTAGTAATAGTGTATCATATTGGGGTTTGGTGTCCGTGAATGATGGTTGATAATAGGGACGAATGTTTATGATGATGATAACAGGGTGGTTGATGTTGGTGGATGGTGTTGGTATGGATGATGGAGAGCATTGTGGATGGTGGTGATTGTTATAATGGATAAGATAGTGGGTGGTGAAGCTGAGTGGTGTGGTAGGTGGCACGCGGGTGCTGGTGAGTACTGATGGTTACTGATGGTGGGTGCTGTTAGTAGGTGGTGATGATGGCCGATGATGGAGCTGAATGTGATTGGTGGTGTTGAGTGATGATACCGCATGTTTATACTGTGGATGAGGATGGGGTTTGGTGATGGTGGATGGTAATGCTGGTTGATGATAATAATGACTGTGGGTGGTGATGCTGAATGGATATTGTGGGTTTTGTTGATGGGTGATGTTGGACTGCGTTGAGGATGCTGATGGTGATGGTGGGGTTGGTAATGATAGCTGAATGCTGGGTGCGGATCGTCGTGTGTGGCGGTGCTGATCGTCGTGTGTGGCGATGATGGTTGTTAGGGTTGGTGGGTGTCGGCTGATGCTGGGTGATGAAGTAGTTGGTGCAAGTAGGTGATGATGGTGGTATGAGGTTCTTGGGTTTTGGTGATGTGTGTTGGTGATTATATTGGTGAGTGTTTGTAGTGATAATGGTTTGTATGTACATGTATACATAAGAAATAGTGATAATGGTTTGTATGTACATGTATACATAAGAATAGTTTTTAGAAATTTAGGTAAAATCATTGATTTGCATTACAATAAAAAACAAGTAAAAATATTGTAATTTTTGGGTAAAAAAATTAATTTATGAAAAATTGAAAAGTTATTTAACAGAAATTTAAAAAACATTTATTATTATGTGAAATATTTAACTTATTTTATTTAATAACAAGTAAAGAAATAGAAATTAATACAATAATATTGAAAACTATTATTAACTTTATTTTTTAACAAATGCATAATTTTTGTAATGCCACTGAACAAAACACTAAACAATAATACTGTAAGTTTCGAAAAATTTAAATCACATCGATTACTATAATATAATCTAAATACATATGGCGATTTTACACATTACTGGGTTATATTTCATATTCTTAATATTGTAAGCGCTATATTTCCTATTCGTAAGGTGTTTGGTATATAATTTAATTACATTGAACAATTAATTTAAATAAATCACCTTTTAATTTTTGAGATGCATACGAAATTTTCAGTTTCTGTATTAAAACAAACCTTTTAATTAAATCAACTTTTAATCAACTGATTACAATCTCTATGTAGTATTTCTCCTTTCCAATTATGTCATTATTTAATCAGACTTCGTATATTACCATAAGGAAACAGTCTTTAAGTTACATTCAAGCGCTTAAGTCAATTTTTAAAAGTAAATTCATTATTATTTTCGCTAAAACTCCATTGTATAGTTTACCTTGTAATAATACCGAGCGTATTTTACTTATTTATTTTTGTATATTGTGTAGTGATTATTATATAATAAGTATTGATAACAAAAGATAATTAGAGGTTAAAACATCAGCCAAGCATAACATCAATGAAGTGCATAGCAGCAATCGACAATTGAACGAATAACAAATCGTTACTTATGTCAATCCATTTGCCCCACTTAGCCAACTCAATGAAGCAATTGAAACAATTATAGACAATGATATGGACACAAGTGTACAAACCAAAAATTAAAAAATAAATACCACTAGTTTATATTATTATTTTATCCAGTGAAATTATTCACAATTTACTACAGTCATTAAAAATAATTAATTATAACATAAAAAATATTAGTATTGATGCAAAAAAATTTTGTGATAATATTGATGATTTTAATAAGTTATTTGCAGAACTTAAAAATTAAATTTTTTTGTTATGATTCTAATTAAGAAAAGGCACTGAAAATTGTGCTCTATGGTCTACACAAAATGGCTATTTCAGATATCACCAATGGATTTAAATAACATTATTCCTACTGACGTTAAAGTTATGAATGTTTACAAGCAAAGATATGCAAACCTGCTATATTTCGAAAGAGGTTCTGTTAAAGTAAACGAATTGAAACTCAATATTCGTTCAAAATTCGTTCATTATTCCACACCATTGTTCACTGGAATTTCTATAGATCCTCCAAAATAGGCCCGACACGCTGCTACAACTGCCAGACATTTGGACACAGCTCAATAATGCAAAATAATATGCTATACCCAAAATAAAATTAAAAAACTCACCCAAACCCTACATCGAGTTAAATGAATTAAGCATCTTTAGAAACACTCTTAGACGTGATTGGCAAAGATGAAGATATGTGTTAAAACAAAATCTTAATTATGTTAACAAATTCATTTCCAATGAAATAAACTCTTTGGAGCTGGTCTACGAAATTACAATCTTAGGTAAATGCAGCAAACTTGTTTTGGAAAATAACCAAACTGTTAAAAAAAGAAATAGAAATCTACCACCTATTAACGAATCCCAAACCCTTTTAACAAATAATAGAGGAAAAAGTAGAGGAATGTGCGAAGCAACTACTGCTTCTTACAGTAACCAATCCACAAAATATGCTGTTGCCAACAGCATTGACTCCATAAACTCTATGAATATTGTTAATTATAATAAAATTACACCATATAAAATTTAAAAAATTTCAATTATACATAGCAAAACCAATAAATCACCCGATCTGGATGGTGTAAAAACTATATTACGCAAAAACCTAGCGAAAATGGCTATAATATATTTAACCTTCATATTCAATAGTTGCTTAAAATTAGGATACTTTCCAGCCGACTGGAAAATAGCAAAAGTTATTGTTATACCAAAACAAAATTTTAATATATCCAATTTGGAAGAATACAGACTAATTAGCTTATTGAAAATATTAGGCAAAACACTTGAAAATGGCTTAATAATAGATTAAACAATTTTTATAGATAACAATTTGTTCGATTAAATGATTAACAATCTGAACCCCATTTCCTTGAGTATGATGTTATTGTTCACAAACGGTTTAAGTAGTGATTACCAACTAAATAGAATCAAAAACATATTCAACTCCAGCTTCAATCAAAAACATTCAGTCGGCATGATAGTACTAGATGTTGAAAAGCGTTTGATTCCGTCTGGCACGTTGGTCTAGTCCACAAAATGTTTATTCTAAATTTTTCTGTATATTTAATAAAAATAATTCATAGTTTCTTATCCAACAGTTTTTCTTGTCCGGCAGGTGTACATCAAGGTTCATCAATAAGTCCAACTTTATACAACATATTTACACATGATATCCCTATCCCTAACCTAACTCATCTAGGACTTTACGCTGATGACACGTCAATTTTATCTCCATCAAAATCTATGCAAAATAAATTTAATAATTTAACCTCAACATATAATGAAATCACTCAACATATAATAAATCACTTAAATTTCAAACCAATTATAATAAGCTAAGAATTGATTGATCGATGATACCGTTGTTCTCCTTTTAGTATTAGCTTTAGTATAAGTAGTTTAGGTAAATTTTTCATAATTAAGGTTTTTTTTTATTATTCAATATTTTCCTTAAGTTTAAACATTAATTATTCTTAATAAATAAACTCTTCTGTTGATAAGAAATATTAGACTAAGTTGCAAAGCTTCTAAAACCTAATATCTAGCTCATAAGCATAAAAAATTAATTTTTTATATACTGAATTACTCAATGAATAAATAAATGAATGCATGAACCATAAGGAAATAATATATAACATTCAATAAAAGACTGGCTGAAAACCACAATAATTTGTCCATTTGTCAACAAATTGCATTTTTAACTATATATTGGAATTATTTTATATATATGCGATAAATACAATATTATAAAATCAAAATTTTGTATACGAGTCTTTATACTCACTTATATATATCTCAAAAAAAATAACATAAATTTCAAATATAAAAGTAATTAATTAGACATAATTTATTATGGTAATTAATTATAATTTGAATTTTGTTTTACACTATTATATATGGGTCACCAATTAAATATTTTTTAACTACATCATTATAATTTACCTTTAAAATAAATAGTTTTATAAATAACTAAAATAATACACACGAATATAACAAGATTTTAATACCAACTGAATGGATAAATACTCTTGTACATTTTTCTAATATTTGCCCCACGTTATGGATATTATTTTTTTATATGTTCGATAAAATAAGTGAAAAAAAATTTTTGCATGATATGTTTGGCAATTGCTGCAATGTATACCTGTATAAAAAAAAATAATGATATATGTAGGTATGTATATATATTATTTGATATACTTGATGGTACGTAAATAAAGGATATGTTGCTATTGCCAACTTGTATTTTTATAAGTGTTTACTAAAGAATTAGATAATTCTTAAAGCTTTTTTGAAAAAATGAAATTGTCTTATTTTAGCATTTCGCCATTTGTCCGTCTGTTCGTGGGTAAAATTTTTAAAGCTGTAACATAGTAAATGTAGATAGAAAATGTTGTTAAAGCTGCAATTGAAAAGATTATTCTATCATCTAATAATGAAAAATATAAGAATTGTTTACTAAGCAGAATTTTATGTTGTTACCAGAAAAATTATAGCTTAAGTTATCATTGTAAATATCTATTAAATTGATCATAAAATTATCATTGTAAATATTTATTGAATATGAATTGATCATAAATCTCGCACTCGAAAGATAAGAAGGGGTTTTAATTGTTCAATATTTGAATTAAATCCCTTTTAATCTCTCTTTTTATCTTTCTCGCAATCGTAACATAAACAGGGAAATTAAAAGGGGATATAATTAAAATGTTCAGCTATTCAAGTATTGTTGTTTGATTTTATTTTCGTTTTTATTTCCGAATAAAAATTATATTAAATTTATTAGTTAAACTTTAACTAAGAAAAATAACACCCAATGTTTCCAAAACCTAATAGATTATTAGGGTCAAACAAAACCTAATAGATTATTTAATATTCCAAACATGGACAATCAAAACTCAATTTTTTACGAAAACAATCATATTATTAAGAACCTTGAGCAATTAGGATTATCATTTTTTTAAATTCAAAATTTTCAGCTATCGTGTTATATAAAAAATTAAATCCTGAAAGATAGCAGAAGTCTAATAGCGTCTCTTTAGAACAGCTTAATTGAGAAAATTTATTAAATCATAATCTTCATCTAAATAGCTTTATGATAAAGCTTGACCAACACTTGTGAATACAAACCGTTAAAATTTTTTAAATTTTATGTTTCTTTTATATTGATATCACATAAATACATATTATTAGTCTTAATTATAGCTATATAAATAACTCGGATACAATAATTGAATTTTGAAGATCAGTTCATTTAACTTCCGGTTTTGAACAAACTTTTTAATCTGGGTACCTTTGAAATGTTTATGAAAATTCAATGAAATAGATTAATATAATTTATGAATTTATAAACAGACATCTGTCAGTCGCTCTACAAAAGTAACAAAAGAAATCCCAATATCCATGATAATCAATAAATTCCTATAGAAACGATGTTTTTTTGTGTTTTCACATAAATTGAAACAAATTTATAAAACTAAGTTATATTCGGCAATTCCGACTAAACGGAATTTCAGTTATGTAAATGTATAAATAATTGGTATTTTTTTAGGATTCCCTCGTATATAATAAAAAACTTACCTTTCACATTTAACAATTTTGTTCCATTAGTTTCTTAGTAAGCGAATATTAAGGGCAAATTAGAACATATTTTGTATATACATACATATATGTATAAAGTTAATTTTTGTTTTCTCCACATATTAAAATCATAAAATACAAAAATTTACAATCGTTTTGGATAAATTATTTTTATATCGCTTAAAATGAGGGTAAGACTTAATAAATAATTTTTTTTACTATACTTAGTACTTGTTGCAGGTAATATTTGAATAAATTTATTTTACTCAGTATTTTAACATCCTTATATATAACATCAATTAAAATTTGATTAAAATATAAATTGTAAATTGATAATTACCCGATAGCTGATTTTAAATAATTTACGGACATATACATACTTATATAGTTCTCCTTTCATCATTAGGCAACAAAAATTACCACAAAGTGCTATATAATATTTAATTTCCTAATTTAACTTAAAACAGCTACTTATAATTATTTTTATTAATTTTCAAAAAATTGCTATAAAATAATCTTGAATTTAAATCAATACAAACATATATGTACATATTTCTGTTAAACAAAAATTTTTAATAATCAAATATGTATATAATTAATTCCCACAAGTAGACAAATTCTAGAAAACAAATGATTGTAGGACTCTTCCAAAATAAATTTTAATGGTATATGTATACATTTTTCATTGACCTAAAAATTGATATGCAGTACCAGTTCGTACCTGGTAGAAATTTATAATATTTTGTGTTTTCATGGTTATGAGGTACATCATTATACTTTGGTAAACAAAAGGAGTTTTTGTAAATTCGGGAGTAAACACAGCGCCGACGCTGACTCTTTTTTGGCCCAGCGCACTTTACGAAAAACCTGCCCTTGTAAATCCGATTCCACATCACCTCGCATTTTCGATGAATTTTTTTAACGAGGTGACCCGTGGAGCTAGACTCTGGAAACAATAAAATTCATTTAAAAATTTAAAATAAAAAATATTGTTTATAAAATGTTAATGTACATTAGTAACAAATAAAAATAAAGTAATAAAAGTTATATCTAAATTGAACTAAACTTTACACATGCAATTTTAATTTTCAATATGAATAAATATGTAGAAATAAATTTTAAAATTTTTTATTCAAAGCCGGCTATCCAATGACTATAGTCTAAAAATTTTAGAAACTAGCTTTCTATAGATCAGAGGTCCCCAATGTTTTTAAGAAGAGGGCCACATTAAAAAATATCATGAGTTAAGCGAGCCGTATCAAAGTTTTCATTATTTTATATGTTACTATAATATTATAATATAAAGATATATACATCAATTTAAGAAAAATTATGTTTTATTTAAAATATTCACAACAAATAAACTATAAAAAAAGTCAAGACATATATTAAAAAAATGAAATTAATGTGAGCAATGTGCCTGGTTGTTTGATCTTTCAATGACCTTCTTCATATTTGGTTTGAAACTAGATACACTTATCTCTACAAATCAGACATATACAATTATTATTAACCATTGTGAAAAAATAATCAATTGACCACTGCTCATTAAACACGCGGCGTTCATTATCTACTTTTCTTTTCTTCGACATAATGATATAGCCGTTAATACTATTTTAATGTAATTAAATTTTAATAATTCTCACAATAAATTAACAAATAATGAAACAGTACTATATTCTTAAAAAAATTAACACTAACTGATCTATCAGTTTCAGTAATTACTTAATTTGTTCATGAAAATATATTTGATAAATTCTCGCTAAATATACGGATTCGCGCAAAATATAGACTACTTAGTTGTTATTATAATTATAGGAAAATAATGTTTTATTTTCAAAAAAAAATCAACCAAAAAAAAAGTTCTTTCCAAAACAAAAGTTCTGAGAAATATTTTTTGCGAGTTTGGCAAGAAATAAATCTTATGTTATCGTAGAAAAATTAACAGACGCCTAGATTTAAAATTTTAAATGGAATAGTAATATATAATATAGTAGTTAAAATTGTAATGTTTTTAAATAAATTTTTTAAAAAAATGTAAAAATTTTTTTAATTTTTTTAACTTTAGTTATTTGTATTTGAGTGGGCCATAAAAAACTATCGCGCGGGCCGGATGTGGCCTGCGGGCCTTTGTTTGGAGACCCCTGCTATAGATAATATAGCTAGTAGTATGCTATTGTCTTGCGTTTTTGTAGTTCGTAAATAATTTTTATTTACGAACTACATAAACGAAAAAAATATAATTTTTAATTTAGAAAAGATACAATCCCTGGAACATACAGTTCAGTATTGTCTGTAAATTTTTAATCCTATAATTAGATTAGGACATAATAATTCCAATTTTCTCTTATATGTATAAAAATTAACATTTCAATGGGTTCTGTGAAACTAAACTTGAAAAAAAAAAATTAAATTCTTGGGATAATTCTAAAGGGTGTTGAATGTTTCTCTAAATGTAGACAATTCTCTAATATAATATTTTAGAGTCCATGACGAAATCATAAAAATTTCGTGTGAAAACTATAAAATATAGTTTTATTCGGGAATTTTTTCAAACAATTCCGTGACAGATTGAAGGGTTTAATCAAGAATTTTAAACTATGATTAATTATAGTATAAACTATGCAGTAAATTTATAATAAAATTCTACTTTAAACCTATATTCCGGATTTAAGATAACCTTATCCTTAAGGTAACAAAGAGTTTCTCGTCGAGTTCTAAAGAAACTTTTTTAACTTTAGAGATAAATCCAATAAAATTTACATCCGTTTTTAAAGCACCTAAAAATTATTTGGTTTCCCGTAAATATTTTGATATGACATTTTTCTCTTTTTTTCCCCCAAGTGTTTTTTGAATATGAATAATGATTTAAAATTATCTTAACCATAAGTTTTACGGATAATTTAAATATTTTGGTTTCAATGAAAAAATATCTATTTATTTATTAAATTGATAAATTTAAAAATAAGTCTAACAAATTTTGTTATTTTTTTCAAATTTTGCTATTTAATTTATTAAATTACTTATAAATAGATTCATCAACTCCAATATACATATATATATTTTTATCGTTTTAAAATGAAATAAAGCTTTCAAAAATAAAATGGCAAAAACAAAATGCATTTATTTGAATAATAAGCAAAAACTGAGTATATATTACATATAACTGAGTATTACATATGTGTATGATAAACATAAAACGAATTTTATATGATATACTAATTCCAGTACAAAAATCATGTAAGTGCAAAAGATTTCATATTCCAGATAAAAATATTTTTATTAAGAAATAATATGAATTTTATGTGTTAGCGCAATATGACAATACATAATAAAATATGTTTCAATACTTTCCATACTATTAATAAAAAATTTTTCCATACTATTAATAAAATAATTTTAAACGTGTTTTGTATCTGAATTGTATCAATCAACCCCGCAATTTTTTATATCAATATGATAATTTTCTTCTTTGTTTTTGGTAGTGAAACACATACAATTTCAATTTAAAAGATGTAATATTTTTTTTATTTACAAATACATTTTTTGTTAATTTGATAAGACTTATAAACATTTTTTTGCATTCATTTTAGGTATTTGAATAAATTACCTAATTTTTTATATTATCCATATAAAAAAACCTAAATTTTTTTCTAGGTAAATTTACCTAATAAATGGCTAATAATTGTTTTTATTAATTATTATTTTCATTTAATTTTACCTGAATCTCTTGGTTTTTCCACCTTTTTCAAAATGTTACAAAAGAATAACGTTTTTTTTTCATTGTGTAAATTTTTTTCCCCATTTCTTTTCCACCGTCTGTCTGCCTAGAAATATTATCTTATTGCTCTCATATCAGAGGTAATGGAAATTAAAATATAAAAAATTCTCTAGCGACACAAAACAAACAACAAAGAAAAATATTAAAGTAAAAAAAATATACTCAAAGAAAAGAAATTAAGAAAATTTATGTTATAATAAAAAATTTAATATGTGGTATGGTGTAGTGGTTAAGCTCACCAGCTTCAAAATAATTCAAGTGTGTTTCAAATGCTGAGCTGATGTTGTTAGTAATATTTTTTTTTTATATAAATTATATAAATGTTTTTTATATCAATCAATCGGCTAAAATTTTAAATGAATTTTATAAATTTTGTAAGAAATTACTAAATAAATAAAAATGGAGAAATGTTGCTATGAAATGTAATCAAATTAAAATTAAAGAAATTGGATAACACTTGATAAAACACGTTTATATTTATTTTATTTATTTATTTATTTGGTAATTTCTTACAAAATTTATTAAAAATTTCAAACAATATAATAATTTAAAAAAAATATTATTATTCATCAGGATTCGAGAGAGAGTTTTTTATCTTTTCATTACATTTTGGTTGATATGAGAGCAATAAAAAAATATTTAGGTAGCGAGACGACGGAAAAGATTTTGCCAAAAAATTATTTAGTAAGTTTTTATATAAATTTATAAAATTAATTTAAAATTTCAATTAATATAATAATTTAAAATATATATATATATATATGGGTACGTCAGGATTTGAACCCCTGTTGAATTCCTCTGACGTTGGCAACCTACACACTACATCATACCATATATCTAATTTGTTTATCTTTTTGATTATTATAAGAAACTTGTGACAGAGCACGACAGAGTGAGACACGACCAATTTAATTAAAAAACACTTAAAAATTGAGTATTATTTGTTTTTCCCCAAGCAGGTATAGGATTTTTGTATTGTCTTTTAATTTGTTAATTTGTTGAAATCATATATTTCTCCTGAGAACAAAAAAAAATTAAAAGAAAGAGAAAATTTATCATATGAAATATTATAATTAAATTATCTGTAGCGATCACACCATCAATTTAATTGTTTTCTCTACTACCATTTTTGAATTCTAATGATGCAGCGATCACGCCACCACTTTAAATGTTTTCTCTACTACCATTGTTTAATTCTATTTTCTATAAAATTCTCTCTGTTTACCAAACACACACGATAATAATTTTGATCAATAATTGCATTTAATTATTAAAAGTAATAATCAAAATTAATATTAAATACAGTTCTTATCAGTCGCTCAGAGAATTCAGTTGTCGTGACATTTGAAAAGAGTTCTATAGAAACAAATAAAGGCTTCTTAAAATTCTGCAACTGTGGGACATTATACAACAGTGTGTTAACATTAAATCCAAGTTTTGCTACTAATTTTAGCTTTATTATAAACTCAAATAATAGAAGAGGCATATACAATTAAAAAAACTATAATTAATAATCACATTACTATCAATTAGCTATTCACATCTCATATTAAATAAGAGCACATACTGAAGAAGTTAGACACATCTTTAATAGTGTTATAGCAAAGTATAATAGGCAAATTGGCAATGGATGAACAATCAGCTACGATATCGGATGCGCTAAAACACATTAAATTCGAATCATCTGAAGATGCACCCCAGAAATGGACTGTTTCAGCACAATCATCTGGTGAGGTGTTATCTTACATGCTAGTAAAATTTTGGGTACTATGTGGGATTACTCCTCAAGATTTTATCAAATTACATGGTGGTGATGATTTTGATGTTAAAGGTTTATATAGAGAATTCAACAAGTTTTGTAGGGACTTTACTAATGAGTTAACTGAAAATGTCCCTTCAATAGCAGTTGCATTCTGTTCAAAAGTTATGTACAATATTGGGCCTGAATCTAGAAGATTTAAAAAAGCTGATGGTGATAAATTATGGAAGTGTCGATTCCCATATAATGAAAAGGGTATAATGGTTATAATTATTGTTTTTATTGCAATCTACAAAGCACAACAAAATAGTTACAAAAAAGCAGTTATGGATAAAAAAAATGATACTAACTGTTAAGCAGGCAAGTTTATATCTATGCACACTTTTGACACCACTAGCAGGTGCAATATTTTCAAGGACTGAAATGAACAACATGGCAAAAGAGTTAGGACTAACATTAACTGAATTATTAGTTAATAACAGTTGTCAGTCAGGTGGCCCCAACCTACCTAATTCATTAACTTATATAGCAGTTTCAGCTGGTGTGTGCTACAAGAAACTTAAAAGATGCCAATATCAGGAAAAGTATTATCACTAAAACGATTGACCAATATAACCTTCAGAAAAAATTGATAACGTTAGATAAAAACAAATATGCTATAGTGGTTAAATATGCTAATGGCGGTTTACCAATAGGTTATAGTGCTGAGGATTTTATTAAGCTTTTTGGTAATATTGAGAAAATGGAAACCACTAAATTTTCTGGGAGAGCAATGGGTAACGCTATTAAAGAATCTCAAATACAAAGTCCATCAGCAGCAGTTATTTTTGATAATAATTATGGTGAGCCGCTAGTTCAGATTTATAATAATTTTTTTTTAAATATTTACTTAAAATCAAAATTTGCGTATTTGACCGAACACACAATTTTATTTTCTATAACAATATTAACAAGAAAAAATCACAAAAACAAAATATAGTACACAAGAAAAAAAAAGTTTTTTCAATTAATTTTCTCAGAGAATTTGTTAAAGAAGGCCGTCCAAAAATAACATATAACTTTCAATAAATTGACGGGTACTTTTATAAAATTACGTTAGATTTTTCTCGGGTACTTTAAAAAAATTACGTTAGTAGTTAAACAAGGCCGCCCAAAAATAACATATAACTTTCAATAAATGGACGGGTACTTTTAAAAAATTACGTTAGTAGAAAATTTAAAATTAAAAAAATATTTTTTTTTTTTAACAACAATATAATTTTTTTTTTGTGATTTTTTTTAAATTTTAAAACGATATTTGGAAAACTTTTTTTAAAATTAAATGAAAATAAATTTAAATTATATTATATTAAATAAGCTAAAGTCAATATATTTAAGACATAAAATTAAAAAAAAAATTCACTTTTATATATTTTTTAATTAAATATTTTTAATGAAACAAACAGCTGGTAGCACTTAATGAAACAAACAGCTGGTAGCACTTTCGAGCCAAGCATAATCAAAAACTTCTGGTTACGTCGTCTTCCACAAGCATTAAATATTCCTTTAGTTTGGGCGACAAACCAACAGATGAGCTCATCGAAATTGCTGACAAAATTTTCGAGGCAACATAGGCTTCATCAACAGCTGCTAAGCTGTTAATAATAAGCAAAACAGCCTTGTTATTAATAGCTTAGCAGCTGTTAATAATAAGTCTGTTTTCTTTGTTTTTGGACCGAAGGTTTTTTTGGAATGACTGACAGGTCGGCGCCGGTGTCGATTAGAAAGCTGTGCTTCGAGTGATGAAACGTTGGAAAGTTCATCATCCGAAAATGTGCTTCGAGTGATGAAACGTATGGCTCACTAATAAACACTTATGGTTCTATATTACTTGTTCTCAATATAGGTCTTCCGAAAAATTTCTCGCATCCAGTTATAGTTGCTGACGTTCAACATCCTATAATTGGCGTAGATTTCCTAACAAAATTTGGCCTGCTAGTTGACGTGAAACGAAAACGGTCGATTCCCACACAAGCATCTAAGTTTCCACACTATCCTATCCAAACATGTTCGTGACAAACAGTAAAATGTCATTGTCAATTAAATAATATACCAGTCCTAACAGGTGCAACGATTTACTAAACAAATATCCAAACCTGACACAAACCACAAATTATTTCCTTGCTGTTAAATACAGTGTTGTGCACCATATTGAAACCAAAGGTTGTCTACCTTTCGCCAGACCACGACGTCTTGACGCAACGCGTCACAAAATCGCCTTGACAGAATTTCAGCATATGACTGAAATCGGTATTTGCAACCCGTGGGACTCTTCAGTATCATCTGCACTTCCCATGGTCAAAAACAAGAATAACTCTGATTGGAGACCATGTGGCGACTACATGTGGTTAAACAACGCTACTGCTCCAGCTATGTATCCCATCCCACATATACAGAACTTCTCAATGAACTTACAAGGTTGCACCATTTTTTTCAAAAGTAGATCTGGTTGCACCAATTTTGTAAAAAGTAGATCAAAACAGCATTAACAATCTAACCTTCGGGCTATATGAGTTTTTGTGGATACCTTTCGGATTACGAAACGCTGCTCAAACTTTCCAACGTTTCGTCCATGAAGTCTGTAGGGACTTAGATTTCGTCTTTGCGTACATCGATGATATCCTCATCGCAAGTAAAACAGAAGACGGACACCTACAGCACCTAGAACCACTTTTCAAGCGACTCTTAGAGTACGGAATCACTCTAAATTCGTCTAAATGTGTATTTGGAGCCGAGCAATCGATTTCCTCAGCCACAGTATCAATTCTTCTGGCATTTTTCCATCACATGACAGAATAAAAATAATAAAAGAATTCCCGAAACCTGAATCAGTAAAAGCGATTCAATGATTCATCAGGATCATAAATTGTTATCATCGTTTCTTGCCAAATCTCGCTACTCTGTTAGCACCAATCAACTCACATCTAACCTATCTGATTCTTTTCCAAAAAACTCACTCCTGCAGAACGCAAATACTCTGCATTCGACCGCGAACTTCTAGTTATCAAACATTTCCGATATTTGGTCGAGGGAAGACAATTCAGAATCTTCACAGATTATGATCTGTGAAGATTCTGAATTGTTCTTTGATTCTGAGAGGTTTATGAACCTCTCACTTTTCCTATTAAATCTAAAACAGAACAAAGTCCACGACACACGCGACACTTAGACTTCATAGCACAATTCACGACAGACATTGTTCACGTCAAAGGCTCTGAAAATTCAGTTGCGGACAGCCTTTCACGTATTTCGGACATTTCCTCCAAACAGAACGAGTCTCAGTGAAATTGAAGATTTAATAGCAAAAGTGAAAGTTTTATGATCTCTGAAGATTCCAAAGTGAGAGGTTTATGATCTGTGAAGATTAATCTCAGTAAAATAGCAAATGACCAGCAATTGAAGAAACTATTGGAATCAACAAAAGATCCTTCATCTAAATATAATTTAGAACGTTTCGAATTCCCAGAAAGAACCATCTACTGCGACACCTCTACTGGTAAAAATACACACCTGAATCCCTGCGAAAGACTGTTTTCAATTTGCTGCAGAACCTTTCCCATCCTGGAATTGGAACCACTCGTAAACTCATTGCTTCACGTTATTTCTGGCCCGGCCTAAATCAAGATATCGCCCGCTGGACTAGAAGTTGTGTCGAGTGCCAAAAATGCAAAGTACAGAGACACACTCATAGCCAACAGGGTACATTTCCTCTACCGAACCACGGATGACTTAAAAGCATCACCCGACGAACTGGTATACGGACAATGCCTTAACACTACCTGGAGAATTTTTCGTCGACAACAACAAAACAACAAACATGGATCAAGAAACACTAACGACACAACTCAAAGACATTATGAACAAGTTAACACAAACATCACCACGAATTTCACCACAAAAAGTATATTTTCCACAAGCCTTGTCTATGCGACTTTGCTTTCTTACGGACGGACACAATAAAATCAGGACTTACAAAACCATACACTGGACCACACAAAGTACTACGAAGACTGCGGAACACTTACATCATAGATGTTAATAACAAAAACGTGACAGTTTCAGTGCACAGACTAAAACGATTTGAGGGGGGGGGGGGGGTAACATAGCGATCACGCCACCAATTTAATTGTTTTCTCTACTACCATTTTGCAATTCTAGTGATGTAGCGATCACGCCCCCAATTTAATTGTTTTCTCTACTACCATTTTTTAATTCTATTTTCTATAAAATTCTTTTTCTTTACCAGACACACACGATAATAATTTTGATCAATAATTGCATTTAATTATTAAAAGTAATAATCAAAATTAATATTCAATACAGTTCTTATCAGTCGGTCATAGAATCCAGTTGTCGTGCGAAATGATAAAAAAAATATTAAATGTGCAGTGGCGTGTGTTATACGAAAATTCATTTTAAATAAAATAAATTATAAGACTTGTAATAGTTTAAAAAATATAAAAAATTAAATTAAATAAAAAGACTTATGTATAATAGTTTAAATTATAGAGAATTAAATAAATAAAATTAAGTTAAGAATAAATACTTGAATGAAAATAAGTTAAGAATAAATACTTAAATTAAAATAAGTTTTAGTAATAAATACTTAAATTAAAATAAATATTCGGAATAAATAAATAAAAATGTGGACTGTAAACAGAATATTTTTATTTATACATAAAAACTATTTACAGCACTCCACGTATGTATTATAAGGAGCAGCGCAAATTTTTAAGACTGCGTCAAAAATTATATGAATCCCGTAATCCAAATATTTCTTCATATAAAATTTTTTTTAAAAAATACTCCATTTTGGCGCAGTTGTTCTTAGTTGAAATAACATAAGCTCTTTTGCTCTGAGGTGAAATAAAATTCTGTATAATTCATAAGATATTTTTTATGTAGAAAATTTTGTTCATAGAAAATTATTTAATATAAAATATTTTCAGAAAAAAAATTATAATTTGAATATGTTCGATACTATATGTTAATTAGAAATAAATCTTTTTTCAATGTTTGTATTTTTTTTCGCCCTTAGAACTTGGCATAACTGCAACCAACTCAGTGGCGGGCCTAAAAAAAATCAAAATTGGGACACAGTTGTATTTACGAAAACCGATTTCTGAAAATGTATCGTACCTAAGTAAGTTTTTGGTATCCCGTTTAATTGTAATTTGCATTATAAAAAAAATAGTAAACAAAAGTAAGTTTTTTACAAAACAATTGCTTTTAATTAAGCGGACTAAATAAATTTAAAAAACTTGGTTCAATAAGAAATTTATAAAAAAATTGGTAAATATTATTGTAATTGCATAAAAATAAATAGGCCGAAACTTTTATGCAATTACAATAATATGGTAAATATGATTGTAATTGCATAAAAGTAAATTGGCCGAAAATTCCACGACATCAAAATCATCCTACGATGATTTTGATGTCGTGGCGAGGACAGTCGTTATAAGCTTCATCAAGCTTATCGTAGAAAGCGTCTTTGTCCTCGTTCATACATTCTTCCGTAGGAGCGTGGCATACAACGCTGATATGAAAGGTTTGTGCTCTAATTCGGATGCGACATACGCGCTTGTTGATGCGGTACTAGCCTATGACTTTTAATCTCGACCCCACCACAAAGCCGCATCCAATTTTCTTATTCTCTCCTGGCAGCTGAAATATATGGTCCATGTTCTTCTTTGATATTCTATGTTGACATTTCCTGTCCAATTCATTTTCTGAATTGCTGATAGGTATGCCTTGTATACTTTAAGAATGTTTATTAGTTCTTTAAATGCACCTGATGTGAAGAGACGGTACATTCCAGGTGCAAATTCTTAAATCTTTGTCCTTTATACGTTTGCCGGGTTTGTCATTGGTAAGTCCTCCGTTTTTTCCTTCTTTCCATTTCCTAATATTTATATATAAATATCACCACCCATCCAGTTAGTGATGGTGGGTACACGAATCCAAAATCGGTAACTTTCATCAACAACTATGATCCGGGCGTTGGGTGGTAAGCGACAGGGAGAGTGTTGATTGTCTGTGCAATGGAACATTCCAGCAATACAACTCTGCTAGCTGCCGCCAAGTGCTCATCATACCTCCAAGTGGTAACCGTCGGGCAACAGATGTGACAATCTGGCTAAATGATGAGTGCGAATCAAACCCAGAAACGTCTGTCTCATATTGAGCGGCTTGCTGGGCTGTGTCTGTTCCCAGAGGGATACTACATATCACAAAGTGCAGATTGTACATAAATATAAATATGGATAGCACAAATTACAAAACAAATCCGGTAGGGATATCTACCAAAGTCTCGGCAGAGGCCAGGGTGCCGGTGAGGGCTCGGTTAATCTCACTAGAGGGTTAGAGTCGCGATTGGTAATGAATAATAGTCGTGCAAAGGATCCTTTCACACGAAGCAACAAGTTGGCTAGATCACCACCAACAATATCTGTAGACATTCAAAACCTAGTGAGCGATAACGAAATACTGAGAAACAAAATTAAGGAAATGTCACTATGTTTTCAACTGAGAAGTGAAATCGTAAAAAAAGAAACCGAAAATATCAAAAATACTCCGAAGGCTAGTACGTCAACCTCACAAAATAATAAATTAACAAAACAAAATTTAGAACGCACATATGATAACATCAACAAAAACAACAACACTGACAAAAATAAAAACACTGATAAAGTAAACATTAATGATAGTAACATTAGCAAAAGAAAAAGAAACAGTCCGCAAAAAACGCCAAAACCTAAACAGCTTAAAATAAACAACCGAAGCAATCAAAACTAATTTAAAGACCTTGAAGGAAAAGATTCTGAAAGTGAACCTCCGGAAAGAATAATAAAATCTCCGCCAATCTTTATATCGGGAGTGCAAAATATGACACCAAGACGAGGTTAAAGTACAAACAACCGAAGCTGAAGACTACAGAAACTTAGTTAAAAGCTTAACAGAAAGAAATACACAATTCCAGACTTACCAGACAAAACAATCAAAAATTCTCAGGGTAGTATTAAGAGGACTTCATCCATCTACCGAAACCTTTGATATTAAAACAGAATTAGAAGCGTTAAATCACGAAATAACAAATACTTACAACATCAAACAAAGAAAAGGGAAATCTCCGTACCACTACCACTTTTTTATATTGACTTAAAACAAAAAGAAAACAATCAATAAATATATAAAGTTAAGACAATACTACATACTCGCGTTAGTTTTGAAGCACCAAACAAAAAAAAGATAATCCCGCAATGAACCAAATGTCAACTTATCACTAATGCTCCGTGGTTCGTTAAAAACCGTCAGATACATAAAGATCTTAACATTGCAACGGTAAAAGAAGAACTTCAAAGATCTACAAGAAACTGTGTAAATAGATTAACAGACCACTCGAACCCACTGGCAAGAATTCTGTTAAATACACCAAGTGAAAGCAGGTTGAAAAAGAAAAGTCTAGCTGTCTCGAACAAGCGACAAAAACAAGCCTCTAATCATTCGATTAGACCTATTTATGTTTAGTTATAAGAATTGTATAATTTATGTAAGTAAAGTCATAGTTGTTGTGCAAATTTATTGTTATTTTCTTTCCAATAAATAAATAAATAAGTTAAAAAAAAAAAAAAAAATTTCTAAATGTTCATTATATTCAGTCTGATTTTAGATTCCAAATACAATAGTTAAAAAAAAATAAAACACTTTCGAGTTTTCTTTTATTTTTAGAGGGTCTGAGATCGGAACAGGTAGGACAATACCTCTTGTTTAAAAACCCCGAAAATTTAAGGGTTGATATAGTTTCTATATATTCGAGGCACCCTAAGTTTAGGGATTTGACGAATACTAGTGCCGCTGGGAATATTCAGGCAGTTTCAGGTCAGATTTTAAATCTGAATTTACGATTGATAGTTGTGAAGAGACTCAAGTAATCTTAGAAGATTTAGAAGAATTGGTTATAAGTAGTGAAAATGACATAGAAAGTGTAGGGTACACAAAATTGCAACCGTGTACACGCTGCACAATAATAATCGCAAATTATAATTTCACTCATTCTTAAATCAACTTGACGAAAGAAGAAAAAAAAAATTATATTATACTCTTATAAATTCTAGTATTATAGAATATAGTTAAAAAGGCATGAAATTTAATATATAGCCCAGTAAATGATTTTAGAGGTAAAAATTATCTACTTTATACCTGTGCATTAGCTGCATCACAGATAGTCCACGTAAGACTATTAAATAGATCGCGGCGAGTACGATGTTTTTTAAATAAATCCGGTATTAACATATTTATATTATGTTTTATATTTAATAATACAGTAATCCCCCGCTTTACGGACAGGATGTGTTCTACGGAAACTGTCCGTATATCGAAAATCCGTAAAACGAAACCTATTTTAGTATGAGATTGTACTGCAAATAAATAGATGTGTTCCAATCAATAGAAATATCCGTGAAACGAAACCTATTTTAGTATAAGATCGTATTAAAAATACGATCTTATACGGATTTCGTATTACGGATTTTTTTTGCGTACCAAAAAAATCCGTAATACGAAACAGATTAGTATAATATATTAAAATAATTATTTAACCACTAGAATAATGAGAAAACTATAGAATTATAGAAAACAAATATTTATTTTAAATAAAAATAAGTTCATTTTAATTTAAACTATAAATCATTTCAAATTAAATATTATAAATAAATAATAATTTTAGATTAAATTACATATTCATCAGGTTTTTAATTATAAAATAAAAGCAAATTAAAAATTATAAATAAAAAAACAACGTTAAATAAAATTAAATCAGAAATTCATCGGGTTTTAAATTATAAAATATTGCAAATTCAATATTAAATCATTTTAAATTGTTAGTCATCTGTGACGTCGCATGAGCTGTCATCTGAATCTGAATTAATAACTGATTGTTCATCTGAGCTGATATACGTAGCATTTTCTGGATGATCTTGTACATTAGCAACTGATGCAACATTTTTTTTTGAAAAATAAGAAACCAGTGATGTTTGTTTTGCTGACTTTTTTTTTTATCGTTGTACAGTTCTATTTAGCAAACAAGAGCATTTTCAATTTGTCTGGAGACCTTAAGGCTTCTTTCTACCGTTGGATCATTTTCAGAAAATATGTCCATAGCTTCTTGGATGAGCGAAAAAGCCTTTGACATATTTTGTGTCGTCAAAATGCGAGAACTTTCTTGCGTACAGCTTTCTGCATATTCCGTATCGCGATTTTCAAGCAACAACATCAACTCTTCATTTGCAATTTCTTCTTCACCACATGCAATAAGCTCAACCACATTTTCTGAGTCTACTTCATCCATTCCTACTTGATGTGCAATAGTGACAATCGAGTGTTTAATTTCTTCATGGCTTTAAGAGATCCCACAATAATGAACACACTCTGGGCATAATTTTTTCCACACTCCATTCATAGCTGTTTTCTGTACTTCATCCCAAGATTTTGAAATATAATCAACAGCATTCATTATATTAAATTGTTTCCAAAATTCTCTAATTGTTGGCTCGGTTGGACCATCAACGGTGTGAATAAGATTCTGGAAGACTCGAGCTTTAAAATTGGAGATTACACCCTGGTCCATTGGCTGCAATAAAGAAGTGGTATTTGGAGGTAGAAAAATCACTTTTTTGTTGTCAGGTATGTTTGTAAGTTTATGGCTGGGTGCATTGTCAATAATTAGTAATGCCTTATTTGAAATATTCTGTTCAGAATTAAATTTTGTAACCTCAATCGAAAAAATTTTATTCAGCCATTCATCAAAAACATTTGCTGTCATCCAACCCTTTTTATTTGACCTCCAGATAACAGGAAGATTTGATTTATTATGTCTTTTGAAGGCCCGTGGATTTTCTGAGTGATAAACAAGTACAGGTTGTAATTTATGATCACCTGCAGAATTTCCTCCAAGCAAAACTGTAATTCGATCATTGGCTGCCTTAAAACCTGACGCAGACTTTTCTTCTTTTGAAAGAAATGTTCTGGCTGGCATTTTTTTCCAAAGCAGACCGGTTTCGTCTACAATGTAATTCATCAGGATAAAGTTGTGCTGCTTCAACATCCGCACTGGCAACTGCGCCAGTTGTTTCTATATTGTGCAGTGAATGTCGTTTTTTAAAACGATCAAACCAACCGTTTTTAAAACAATCAAACCGACCGTTTTTTAAAACGATCAAACCAACCAGTGTATAGTTCTATTATAAGTTGTTAAAATTTTAAATATTTTGTCATCTATGTTGTCTAAAATATTATTTTTCTTGTATACTTCTACAATTTTTATATGTTCGTTTAATGTTCCGTGCAGTCTTTCTACGTTTCCAGTTTTACTTCCTGCTGTTATTGAGTGAATTTCGAGTTTTACTTCCTGCTGTTGTTGAGTGAAATTCTATGTAATTTTCTTTCAAAAATTGTTCAATTGTACGATGTACCGAAATATAATAATCTTTCTTTAATCCCTTTTAGAAGAGAAATCCAAGTTCTATCTTCTAATTTGTGTATTGCAGCGTGTTTTGAAAATTTATCTAACATTGTTAAATACATGACATTTCTATATTCTATAAGGATACTGCGATGATATTCAACTTTATTTAAAATTAAATAGAGTTGAATATCATCGCAAAATATTGCGATAATATTCAACTTTATTTAAAATTAAGATATTTGAATATGATCTAGATAAATTAGGGTTTCGAAGTCACGATTGCGAATATTCATTATTATATTATATAGACAATTATTATTAAATCTAAAACATAATATAAATACGTTAATAATCTTTAACAGTCTTACGTTGACTACCTGTGATGCAGGTAATGCACAGGTATGAAGTAGATATTTTTACCTCTAAAATCCTTTACTGAGCTATATATAAAATTTCATGCCTTTTTAACTATATTCTATAATACTAGAATTTATAAGAGTATAATATAATTTTTCTTCTTTCCTTAAGTTTACTTAAGAACGAGTGAAATTATAATTTGGGATAATTATTGTGCAGCGTGTACACGGTTGGAATTTTGTGAACCCTACACTTTCTATCTCATTTTCACTACTTATAACCAATTCTTCTAAATCTTCTAAGATTACTTCAGTCTCTTCACAACTATCAATCGTAAATTCAGATTTTAAATCTGACCTGAAACTACTTGATTATTCCCAGCGGCACTAGTATTCGTCAAATCCCTAAACTTAGGGTTCCTCGAATATATAAAAACTATAGCAACCCTTAAATTTTAAATAACAGGTATTGTTCTACCTGTTCCGCTTTTAAATAACAGGTATTGTTCCGATCTCAGACCCTCTAAAAATAAAAGAAAACTCAAAAGTGTTTTTTTTTTTTTTTAACTATTGTATTTGGAATCTAAAATCATACTGAATATCAATACCCAATAAAGTTATCTGAACAAATTATTAAAAAATATTACCACAGCAATAATTTAAAATTCATTCTACGAAAGTATGCTGTAGAAGAACTGTTAACAGACATATTGAAAAACTACAAGACATAATTTTATTAAGCCAATTAAATACGAGGGCAGATTGATAATTACGTGGGCTACCTGTGATGCAGGTAATGCACAGGTCTGAAGTAGGTATTTTTTACCTCTAAAATCATTTACTGGGCCATATATAAAATTTCAAGTCGATATCTTATTTAGTTTACGTGTAACAGTCTTTTAAACAAGTCAATCTCAGTGAATTTTTAAAAATGGATAGAAACGAATTTCGTGTGTTGATAAAACTATGTTGAAATAATAAATAAAACTAAAATACTGTGTTTTATGTGTCAGTTTACGTAATTATCAATCAACCCTCGTATCAACACACGAAATTCATTTTTATCCACACGAAATTCGGTTTTATACAGTTTTAAAAATTCACTGAGATTGACTTGTTTAAAAGACTGTTACACGTAAACTACGTTGAAAATAATATAATAATAATCTTATCATTTTCGTAGTTTCACTACCAAATTGTACAATCGAAAAATATTTCAACACATTGATCTACCATTCCCAAATGACAAACATGAAGAACTAGAGACAGATATTAAAGAAGTAATCGGAAAATATAATGAAATATTTCAATATAGTGTTCAAATAAAGCAGAAAATATTACGCTAGTAAAGGAAAATATAATTTTAACAAAAAATTTACCAATTATTAAAATATTGCAAAATTGTATTGATCATAATATTATGATTTTTGGTAACAACATTATTAAATTCAGTAATTGTGAAAAATACGAAGAAACTGTTATAATACAGAGAGATGCCTGATTATTCCCAGAATATATATTGAATTTAAAAATAACACTAAGGCCCGAATTAATAAATCACACTTAAGTGAATACTTAAGTAAATACTTGAATAAGTTTGCGATTATTTTTCGTATTAATAAAGCACACTTATATTGTAGAATTTTTGTTCAGTTTTGTTGGTAGTATTGACATAATTTTAAATTGAAATGTTGGTAATATGATTTTTCTATTTATGTTGACAACACTAATCTAAAAAATAATCCGTCATAACCGAAACAAATTGACAGCAGAAGTGATTAAATTATTTCAGATAAAAAATATATTTTTTTAAAAATTTAATTTAGACAAATATTTTTATTTTTTTTTTATTTGACAATTATTTATAATGATTTGATAATTATTTAATTTGACAATTTACAGGTGTCAAATTTTATTATTTAAAGCTGACAATACTGCCAATGAAATTTAAGAGGCTCTTAAGTGTGCTATGATCATTACTTAAGTGGCTCTTAAGTATTGTTTATAAATACGAAATCATACACTTAAGTCCAACTAAATTTAAGTTTGATTTATTAATTCGGCCCTAAATTATAAATCTTTTAGCACAATCATTTTTATTGTAATTTTAATAATAATAATATGGATATCATGTAAGAAAAGAAAGAATAATTTAAATCTAATTACTAAAATTGATATATAAAAGAAGAAAACAAATGATGAAAACATGGATCCATTTTCTAACTAATATAATTTTTGATCAATAATTTTTGATCAATAGATCAATAATAGTTATGTGAGAATACTATATTACTATATTTTAGTAATGGGATATTCTGAGAAACATTGCATGAGAATAAATAAAAATCATAGTTCACAAGCTTTAGTGTCATTTGTCATACGAGACTCATATTTAAAATTCATAATAATTGTATAATCATAAAAATGTTTAACAAATTTTTATGTACGTAACATCGTTTTTTAAATAAATATATCGCTTTAAACGAGTAAATTGTGTTTTTAAATAAATAATAGCTAAATTGTACTAAATAAGTTTTTATTAAATAATAAGCTAAAACTATATTATGTCTTTTAATACCGAATTTTATTGAAATTTTCTTACCTTTACTAATTTTATAATATAGTATATGTTCAAAATTCTATATGTTAATCTTTTATAGTATGTTTTAAGTTGTAATTTTGTTTTTTTATTTTTTAATATATTATTGGTTTTTCTTCATTTTATTAAAAAAATGATAAATTTATAAATTTTTATTAAGTTTTCTATTACCGTATTCTTTTATTGAAATTGAATAAACAATTTTGATACTTAAGGTTTTTTATTTTTTGTTGAATCTTGCTGAATCGATGGTCGGGATGGTGAATATGATGATGTTGAGAAAGATGATAATAATAATGCTCCTCGTGAACATTTTTGCACGCCGTCCGCAACAGAGAAACAAACTATTTGTTTTTGGTTTTTTTTGCAGGCTTTTTTTTTCAAGAAAATTATGCGCTTTTGTTTTTTAGGCACCAAAAAACGTGCCAGTATTGTTTTAGCAATCGTGATTTTAATTTTCTTTCTTTTTTTACAATGTTCCATATTATCACGTCCGGGTCACCAATTGTGAGTTTGTTACTATTTAACTATAATAAGAATTTGATTATTACAATGATTATTACAAGAAATCCAAGTTCTATCTTCTAATTTGTGTATTGCAGCGTGTTTTGAAAATTTATCTAACATTGTTAAATACATGACATTTCTATATTCTATATGGATACTGCGATGATATTCAACTTTATTTAATTTTAAATAAAGTTGAATATCATCGCAATAAACACACACACTAAACCGTTAGGAAAAACACACCTTTTCATCATATCTAATAATTTACTAGCTTTAGTAACATAGAAAGTGTTTTGGCATTTTTTCTTTATTAATGCTTTTAACTGAATATTTTTCTTTATTAGAAGGATAAAGATATATTTGATTTTTATAAATATTTATTGGTTTCTCTGATATTTTTATGTGTTGTGAGTCGTCTTCAGATGCACTATGTATTGTTGCATTAGTGGACAAGACGTCATTGTCATTGCAATTACTGCAAATCTGATTATTATTAGTTTCACACTCGTTAAAAATATTGAACATCATCATATCAAGGTCAGTTTTTGCATTATTATTATCATCAACATTTTAAATAACCGTGGGAATATTTGATTTAACAATAATATTCTCATTGATTTCAACATCAATATTATTATTTTTATTATCAGACTTTTCTCTTCCTCATCAATTTCTTCATTTTGTTCATTGTTGAGCCCTACACTATCATCAACATATGAGTTATAATAATAGAATTCTTCGTAACTATTAAGAAAGAACGGTATTTTTGTATTTTGTGTACACCTAATTACGCGAACTTTTTTACGCGAATTTGATTTAACGCGAGTTAACAAAAATATTACGTTCTTTTTTTACGCGATTTGATTTGATTTAACGCGATTCAAAAAAATTAAAATGTAAATTTTTTTGCAAGAAAAGACATGTATATACATGCATGTATGTAAATAATAGCGTGACCGGTAGATGGCAGTGAACGTGACAAGTTTCATGTTATAAAAACAAATTGTGTGGAAATCTACGACACATAACTTCAGGGTATTTCCCTAATTTTATTTCACAATGGTTGGTTGGTTGGTTTGAAAGGGGGGAGAAACAGGTCCACCACGCACCAAGACCTTAAGAGGTCCGTTGTGCACCCCCACCGGCGGCTGAATACTATGTCTCCCTACAGCGCGTCGGCCCACCCTACATCTTTCATGAAAGAGATCGTCCTTGCCAGCTTAAAGGTACCAGCCTCCGGAAGATCTGTCAAGAAATGGTAAAATGGTAATATGTCTTAACCTCCTACATCTAACCGCTGGACACCTACATAGCAGGTGTTCCACGGTTTGATCTTCTTCACCACAGCCTCTACAGATGGACTCTTCTGATAAATTTAGCTGTGAAGCATGTTTTCTCCGAAGAATACGCCCAGTAGCGACTCTGATGATTAAGCTACATGATTGCTTGTTCATGCTTAAGATGGATTTGGTCTTAACTGTGTTTGGGCCACCCCAAAAGAGCTTTGTCCCTCTTCACCCCATTAAGTTCTCCCATCTACTTCCCTGTACTTTAGACGCCCATTCCACTAGTGTATTCTTAATCGTCCTTAGTAGAAGTCCAACTGTTTGGCATAGCGGAGCGGGTAATTGGCGCTGGCCCCGTTCCTTGCCAACTCATCAGCTTTTTCATTTCCGGGAATACCGCTATGGCCTGGACACCATAGTAATTTAACCTGATTGTTCCTCGCTAGTATATTAAGATTTAGTTTGCATTCCTTAACTAGCTTGGAATTGGTGGAGATGCTATACAATGCTTTAAGAGCAGCTTGGCTGTCCGAGCATATAAGAATATTCCTACTTTGTGTTTCTCTGCCAATTAAGACATCAGCTGCCTTATTAATGGCAGCAATTTCCGCCTGAAAAATCGAGACGTGAGTTTCAAGGCACATGCTTATTGATAAATCAAAGTCTACCGAAGCTATTCCTGCTCCACTACCCGTTTCCATTTTTGAACCATCGGTATAAATGGTCGAACCGTTTAGAGGGATAGGGTTACCGTTTTCCCATTCCATTCTGGTCGGTATACGAATTTTATACCTCCTTTCAAAACAATACTCCACCAGCTGGTAATCATATTCTTGTTCAGGGTCTATGCCTGCTTCCCTGACTGTGTGAAAAATACCACAGTGTGGCAGGTGAGAATTGTAACCTTTAAAGAGACCGTTTAACTTCAGGCGTATGGCTGCATTTGCCGCCATTTTCTTAACATGTAGCTCGATTGGTTCTATGCAAATTATTGTTTCCAGAGCTCTGGTAGGTGTGCTTCTCAGAGCTCCTGAAATACCTATACAGCACTGTCTTTGCACCTTTTCGAGGATTTTCAGATTAGTGCCTACTTCTAAAGCCTTCCACCAGATAATCGCACCGTGCGTAAGAATGGGTCTTGCTACACTAGTATATATCCAATGGATTATCTTTGGGGATACCTTTTCCCGATAGCACTCCTACAGATCCAAAAAGTCCAAATTGCCTTATAGGCTTTTTGTTCTAAGTGCTGTTTCCAACGCATCTTACTATAGAAGCTTATTCCAAGGAATCTGACTGTATTTACCAAGATCAGAGGGGTGTCCTGTATCTTGGGGAGGGTTAAACTGGAATTCCTCCTTCTTCGTGAGAAGAGACAAAGCTCAGTCTTTGCCGGGTTAACTCTTAGTCCGTTCCACGTCGCCCAGCCGACGACAAGATGTATCGCACTTTGCATTAACTCGGTTAGCGTTGACTCGAATTTTCCTGTTACGAAAATAGCTAAATCGTCTGCATAACAGACAATATGCTATCCCGCTTCCGTCAACTCTTTTAAAAGGCCATCAATGACAATGAGCCATAGAAATTCTTTCTTGTGGGGTACCTTTTCTGGCGTATCCGAGCCTTTCAGATTTACCAAAATTAGCCTGTAATTTCCTATATCTCAACATGGACGCTATCCAGTTTACAATTTTACTGTCAGCCTCTTTGTTGATGAGACTTCCTGTTATTGATTCACGTTTTATATTGTTAAAAGCCCCTTCAATGTCTATGAACATTCCCAGGATTACGTCCCTCTGTACCAATGATTTTTCTATTACAACCGCCGCGCTATGAAGGGCCCAGAGAACCGATCTACCCTTACAATAGGCGTGTTGGGATCGTGACAGCACTGAGATCGGTATCGAGGATCTCAGTTCTATTTCTATTATCCTTTCTAAGGTTTTCAGTAAAAACGAGGTCAAGCTAATTGGCCTGTATGCATTCGCTGAGGCATAACTACTTTTCCCAGGTTTCGGTATGAATATCACCTTAGATTCTCGCCATTTTTCCGGTATGTAACTTAATTCAAGACAAGCTCTGTATAAAGGATATAGTCTATCTAACAACATTCCATTAGCGTTTTGTAGAAGTGCAGGGTAGATTCCATCTGTACCCGAAGATTTATAGGGCTTAAAGGAATCCACCGACCACCTCACCTTTGCTAATGTAATAGTCTCCGGTGCATCCAGTAATGATTGCATACCATCAATCAAACCTATATCTTCCCTCAAAACTTCCTCGGAGTCTAGGAAACCCGGGAAGTTGGTTTCGAGTAAGATTTTTAACGATTCTTCGGCAGAGCCGGATTTACTTCCGTCTCCATATTCTATTAACTCCGGCTGAGTGTGTGTTTTGGACAGGATTTTCTTTAATCTAGCGCCTTCGGTCACACTGCAGACTTGTTCGGTAAAGTTTTTCCAAGATTCTCTTTGGGCTTTCCTACATTGTTATCTTATAACTATTATTTCACAATAGTTTTTTTGTTTCATTAAAATGAATTTTTTTAGTTAAATTTTGATTTTTTTTTGTTAAATTAGTTTTTTGAATTATGTTTTTTTTTTGTTATCCTAAAAATATCTAATATGTATTTAAATGAAATAAATGAAAAATTTATAAAGTATATAAAAACCACCTTGATTTTGTATCTATCTAATCACATTATTTTAGTTGATTTTTCAAATGTAGATCCAATCATCTACTTTTATATGGATACCGTATCTTTTTTTACGCGATTTTTTTTTACGCGAGTTTTCTGGGAACGTATCTATCGCGTAAACACAGAACTTAATACGTATTCGCTTTTATAATATCTGTAACTGAATTTAGAAAAACTAAAATAGTATAATACCATCAAAATTATCATGAAATAGGAGTTCTAGAAATTCTACATCTCTTCTATCTAAAATATCGAACAAGGGAAATTTACAAACTACTGTTGATTGAATAATTCTATTTAGAACTTTTAAATTTTTTGGTGAACTAATTGTTTTCAAGTTTGGTTGGCATAAATTTGTATTTATTATTCTGAATTCCGCGCCAGTATCTACCATAAATTGTAACTTTTTTAATTTTGTTTCGATTATTATATAGGGTAGTTTCTTAATACGTCCTGATGAAAATTTTGAATTTCAGGACATTGAGAATTAGTAGAAATATCCATTGGTCTCACCATGGAAAAACTAGTGGACCTCCACATTAGAACAGGACCGAATAAGGTCCGACTGCACCCCAGGCAATATGCCTACCAAAAAGGGAAGTCAACAGAAACAGCGCTTCATGACCTTGTAAGATCAATTGAAAAGGCAATAGAATACAAGGAAATAGCGCTATGTGCATTTCTGGATATAGAATGGGCGTTTGACAATACCCCCCATGAAGCAATATATCAGCAGCCAGGAAAAAAGGTCTAGAACCGGCAACAACCAAATGGATACACGCCATGCTAAGAAGCCGTTTGACAACAGCCGACCTTGGAAATAGCTCAAAAACGGCACAAACCTACAGGGGCTGCCCCCAAGGAGGAGTCTTATCTCCACTACTCTGGTCTGTCGTGGTTGATGAGTTATTACAACTACTAGTGGATCTCGGCTACGAAACCATAGGCTATGCTGATGACATAGTCATAATAATAAGGGGTAAATATGACAATGTCATATCAGAAAGGTTACAATTAGCCCTAAACGGGATAATCAATTGGTGTAAATCCAAAAACCTTAGTATAAACCCAGAAAAAACAGAAATAATACCATTCAAAAACAGAAGGAAAGTTAAAATTACACCACCTTCACTAAATGGTATTACAATACCCTGCTCCAATGAGGTTAAATATCTAGGCGTCACACTGGATAGGAAACTAAGTTGGAACACACACATTTATAAGACTCACGCTAAGGCAACCAAGGCCTTTTGGGCATGCAAAAGTATGTTCGGCAAGAAATGGGGGTTACATCCCAGAATGATCTATTGGGGTTATAGAACCATAATCTTACCGATAATAACATACGGATGCACAATGTGGTGGACAAAAACACTACATCATAAAAACCAGGTCTTACTGGGTACAATCCAAAGACTTGCTTGTCTTGGTATAACAGGCGCCATGAGAACCTGTCCTACTGCGGCAATGGAAATGTTCCTAAACCTCCCACCGCTACATCTCTATATAAAAAAAGAAGCGGCAAGAGGTATGCTAAGAATTCAGAGGGAAAGAAACTACCTCCCAGGAGATCTTAGGGATCACCTTCAACTGTTAAATAACCCCAAATTAGAGGCCATTGCCTCACATCTATCGGACACTATGCCGACCCTTTATAACTTTGACATACCGTTCAAAATTATAATCAGCGAACGCAAAGACTGGCAATCTAAGCTTCCTGAACAATATACGGGTGCAGCAATATGGTACACAGATGGCTTCCGTACCAAAGAGGGCACAGGTGCCGGAGTCAAAGGCCCAAACTTCTCGGCATCAGTATCACTCGGAAGTGAAGCAACTATCTTCCAAGCAGAAATGATTGCGATGGAAATGTGCATACAGGAAAACCTGAAAAGAGCATACCGCAATAAAACTATCACAATTTTATCGGACAGTCAAGCTGTACTCAAATCTCTATCTTCCCACAAACATGAGTCAAAACTTGTCTGGGACTGTCTCCAGAAGCTCATAATATTGGCCAAAAGGAATAATGTAACCTTAATTTGGGTACCAGGTCATATTGGAGTAGAAGGAAATGAAGAGGCCGATAGCCTTGCAAAAAATGGTGCAAGCACCAGGTTTATTGGACCTGAACCTTTCTGTGGAAAACCTAAAGGTCACTCTAAGCTTATTTTAAAAAGGTGGATAGAACAAGAGCACAGAATCTATTGGAACTCACTTTCAAAAATCGTACTATCCAAAAAATTTATTAAACCACAAACCATAAAAGTGGAGGAAATACTAAAATTCAGCAAAAAGGATATTAGAACCTTAATAGGTCTCCTGACAGGCCACAGCCCTGTACGATATCATCTAGAAAAAATGGGACTAGCTGAAGATAACAAATGTCGCCTCTGTCTATCTGACAAAGAGGATACAGAACATCTACTATGCTACTGTGAAGCAGCGGCACGTAGAAGATTAAATCATCTGGGAAAAGGCACCCTTACCCCAGATGAACTAGCCTATTCGGCTCCCGAAAACATATTAAGTTTCTTCAGATCTCTTAATATTGGTTAGGGAAAGGGGCAATAAATGCACAATAGATCTTTTAGGTCGCAGTGCTCTCTCGTGCTCCCCTCTAAAAAAAAAAAAAAAATCCATTGGTCTCTACCGATCATTTCTGTTAAAAGAGGAATTTGTGTGTTGAGTTTGTTCAATGCTTGGTACAGAATTTCTTTGATTACTGTTATGTTTATATATATTTAGAATATTTGAAGAATTAAAAGAACATCAAAAGCTTAGTGGGATTCTTTTAATGTTTGTCATTTTTTAAGCTTCAAATATTCCAGATTTCCATTAACATAATTCTAGAAATTTTCATTTATAAGCATTCTAGATGCTCAAGATCTACCACCAATTTTATTTTCTACTTTTTAGGGGGATAGTTTTGGTTTTAAAAAGCATTTTTAAAAAACATTTTTTTACATCTTTTTTCTTTTATACTTTTTAGTTTTAAATGTTAAGTGAAACACATACAATTTTAATTTAAAAAATATGTAATATTTTGTTTATTTACAAATACATTTTTTTCATATAAATCTTATAAAGAGCTTAAATGATTCAGTTGGGTTCTGTCTCGATAATTTTCAAATTGAATTCAATTCAGGAAGTAAAAAGAATTATAAAAAAATTGTTACATTCATTTTAGTTGTTTGAATAAATTACTTATTTTTTTATGTTATCCGATAATCGATATTTTTCCTATGTTTTCGATTAATCGATTAATGGTAAAAATTTTCACAATTATCTACGATTATCTCTTTATCGAAATTTTTTTATGCAATGTTTAAAAAAAAATAAAAATTCTCGATAAATTTAGTAAATACTAAACTTATGTTTTGTATGTTTTACTTATCCCAAATCGAATGAATTTTTGTCATATACTTCGAATGCTGATATACGTGTATTAGCCAGTAAAATATACAAAAGATTATTTACATTTCAAGAAAATAATATAATACAACAAGAAATATTAAATGTTGAAGAAGAATCTGGACTTGAATCTGAATTTATAAAAATGTAAAAAAACTATTGATTCTTTTTTGATGGTTCCAAAACCAACTTCAACAAAAAGTGCACAAGCCTTTTCTGTTTCTGGAAATTTTATGACTAAAATTAGAAGTCGTTTAAATACGGATATAAATATAAAAAGCTCCTGTGATTTTAAAATTCTACTTCAATAAAGATTTAATTTGAATTGTGGTATAAAATTATTCTATTGTTTTAGTACTTACCATTTTGAGACTTCACTCTTTTGAATAGAACAATTGTAAATATTTGAATATTTCAATATAATCGATTAGCCGATTGACCGATTATTCCAAAATCGGTTAATTTGAAATCTCTAGTTACCCATATAAAAAACCCCAAATTTTTTTCTAGTTAAATTTACCTAAGAAATGTCTAATGATTTTTTTATCAAATTTTTTGTGTGGTAAATTTACGTAATAAATGGCTAATTAATATTTTTATTATTTTGTTTTTGTAGATTTACCTAATTACTTTTTTGATTCAATTTTCGTCGAATCTGATTTTTTTTCTGAAATACATATACTCAATACATATTTGAATATAACATAAACATCAAACATATAAATTGAACAATAAAATTATAAAAAAAACAGTCTTTAACTCAATGAATGAGCTTCACGCTGATCATATTCGTAATTTTAGCGATTCATAAAAATATCATGTCGAAACATGATTTTTTTCTTACAAAAAAAATTTAAAAAAAAACGCGCAGCTCCGAATTTTTGACCTCGCATTTCGAAAATTTGGTACTAAAATTTTGGGCGCACTATTGTGAAATCCCGCAATTGAAAACCGCGCAATTGAAGGGATTACTGTACACTTGTAATTTTCTAATTCGAATTACTATCTTCTACCTCTAACTAAAAAAATTTTTTTTTTCATACAAATTGAAAGCTGTTCCGGTTAAACCATATTACACAAAATTTTAATATAAAATTAGTTTAGTTTTCCTTGATACGCAATTTTTTTTTATTTATTTCTTTTTACAAAATCTTTTCACGAGAACCGTATTTCAATACAGCTGTTATCCACCTAGCTTAGATTAAAGCATTGTTAAATTTTTACCAAAGCTTTGTTTTTATATACAATTTTTTTTTCCTGTCTGTATTCCTTTTCCAATTTTAGCCGCCAGCAAACTGAATTACATCTATCATTCACTCCTACCGAACGAAAACTAACTAGAGAGTTGAGTGAAATTAAAAAACCGTTATCAAGATTAGAATTTCGCAACCGCGGCCGCAGTAACCATAGATTCTCATCCCCTTTTAGATATAAATCAGTCAATCGATCGAAAAGTAATATAAATTTATCTTACTTTCATAATAAATTTGGGTCCGGTGAAAACCATGTGATTTTAACACAAGTCAAAGTATGATTCGAAAAATTAAAACAGTAACACCCACTGTTAACGGGGCAAACAGTCGAATAATAAAATCGCGCCGCTTTTTAATAAGACACCGGGAGAACGCATTACTACTTTTGGTAAATTCAGGAGCTGAAATCTTAGTTATTCCTCATAAATTATTTCCCCGCGGAAACAAAGGTCAGTTATGTTCACTTTCTGCTGCCAATGGTAGCGAAATAGCAACATATGGGATAAAACTTTGAAAACCTAACGTCGGACTTCGACCCGTATTTACTCACGCAGTTATACTGGCAAATGTCAATAAACTAATTATTGGTATCCACTTTTTGGCTAAAACTAATTTATAGATCGATTTAAACAATCGCAGAATAATGGACAACACAACATCGTTGCAAGTAAAATCAATTTTTTACAACGTAGATACGCTTACACCAAAAATTTTTAGTATCCAAAAAATCGATCTAGTGCGGGCATATCACCAAATCCTGATGGCAAACGAAGATATAGAAAAACAGCCATTACTACACCTTTCGGCCTATATGAATTTACGCGAATGCTATACGGACTACGAAATTCAGCACAAACTTTTGACTGATTTTTACATTAAGTGACCAACGGACTAAGTTTCCTATTGTGTTATATCGACGATATATTTAGTACAAGTAAATCCGAGATTGAACACAAACAACACTTAAAACTGTTATTTAAGCGTCTTACTAGGTACGGGTTGAGCATTAAAGTATACAAATGTATCGCTGGTGAAAAATCTTTAGAATTTTTGAGTCACAATATTACAGAAAAATGTATCTTACCATCAGAAGAAAAGGTTACGGCTATTAAAAACTTTCCGCAAACAACAACGATTCGTCAAATACAACGATTCGTAGGTATGGTTAACTACTATCAATGTTTCATACTAAAATTAGCGGAAGTATTATCTCGAATCTATACTTAACTGACAACACTAATAAAAAAGGCAATAAGCAAAAGAATTTTTCGTGACCGGACTGATGCGACCTTAAATTGAGGAAAGTAAAAACTTTGCTCCCTTGTGCTACTTTACTCGTAAAATCTCGCCAAAACACGAAATACAGCCTCACCACGAATGCAGTTATTGGAGTGGTACTACAGAAATACAATGGTTGCGAATCCCTCGGTTTCTTCTCTAAAAGCTGACAAAATAGGTTACTTCAGTTTGCCATAGCTATTTAGAGAAGAAAGCGAGGGATTCCCAACTATTTTTGTTGTATTGCTGCAGCATTTGTTATTTACGCTAACCACAAATTCTTAAGTACTGCTCTTAGTTACAAATCCGAACAAAGCCCAAGACAGTTCCGTCATCTAGATTATATCTCGCCATTTACGAACGAAATACAACACATCAAAGCAACCAATGTACACTAGATTGTATTTTTATGCGGTTTTTTTTATGCGATTTTGAAATAATGCGGTGCAACAAAAAAAATTTGTTCTACTAAACTTAATGCGTAATTTTTGTCTAATAAACTTAGTGCGCAATTGATATATGTGTGCACATTCAAAAAATTTTATTTAAAAACGAAGCAAGCTATGAATATTTTTCATAATGTACGTAAAATATTTATGTATGCATTTCAGTATTGGCTATACACAGTGTTTAATTACCGACGATCTTGTCAAAGAAAAAAATGCAACCGAAATTTCTGAAGAAGCGTTACCATGCAGATCTGACGAGGTGATTATATCTTCTACTGATGAAAGTGATTTTGCACCAATCCACAAACGAATTCGCACATTATCAGACAGCGAGGAATGATATATACAAAAATATATACATATGTACTATTTTTTATGTTATTTTAAATGAAGTTTAGCTTATGTTATTTACGTTTTCAATAAAATCTTTTGTTTGTTATTTACATGTCTATTTTTTAATTTCAATAAAATACGAGGAAAAAAGTTTGGATCGATTTACATCTACTTATGTTGTCTAATATTTTCAGCAATTTTCCATAATTTTTCAGGATATTTCTTACTTTTTTTATGCGGTTTTTGATGCATTTTAAGTCATTATTTAGGTTTTATGCGATTTTTTGAGTAAATGGAACGTATCTATCATTTTGTATATAAATATATGTTTTTTTGTGGGATTTTTTTATGTGCGAATTTCCATATAACGCATGTACCGCATAAAAAGAGAATCTAGTGTAGTCAGCGACTGTTGATCTCGATTTAACGAACAAAAAATACAAGTACCATCGTCCTCAATAAAAGACTAGCTCAACTCACAGACAAACGATGCCGAACTTCGAAATTTGATAAAAGAACTAAATTCGTCTTCAAAAATTAAATTAAATCTGATTCGAGTACCAGACTCTAGCAACGAAATTTGGTGTAACGTATCAAACGGGCGAAATAGTTTTTTCATTCCAAAATAACTACTATACAAAATGCTCGAAAGTCTTCACGGCTTATTTATTACACCCGGACGTGCGAACAACGCGTAACCTCGTCAGTACGAAGTATTTTTGACCCCAGATGAATGCAGACGTAGGCTCCTGTGTGAAATCGTGCCTAGGCTAGGCTGCCAACTAGCAAAGAGTTAAACAACCGCAGAATAATTGATACGCTTACATCAATAATTTTTAGTTCCAAAAAATCGATCTAGTTCGGCGCGTATTACCAAATCCCGATGGCAACACTAATAAGAAAAGGAAATAAGAAAAAGAATTTTTCGTGGCCGGACAATAAGAAAACGAATTTTTCATGGCCGGACGAATGCGACCTTAAATTCAGGGAAGTAAAAACTTCCCTGAATTTAAGGTCGCATGATAGAGACTTAGAATATAATTAGGAAGTTGTAGAGAATGATGAAGTTATTAACGATTTTGAAGTATAAAACAAAATAAAGGAGGAAGTTGAATATGAGGAAAAATTAGAAGAAGATAAAGTATGTGATAATCAAGAAGTGGGAAGAGCTGGTTGATAGGGAAGGTAATGAAAAAATAGTTGTTATGACGGTTAATTTTTGTAAAAATGAAATCAATAAGAAACTTAAAATAAAGATAAATAATTTCAAGACAAAAAATAGTGGATTATATTTCCATAGTTATTCACTCCGAGAAAAATTTGAAATTAAATTATTAAAAATTCAAATAAAAAAGATAGGGGGAAGGATTAAGTATTTGAATAGGGTTAAAATCTTGTTAATAGGTTAGTCCCACAGCTTGTTGCGGACTGTAAAGTAAATGATAACCAAAATTAAAATATATATATAAAATGGAACAAAAATGTCTTGATGATTTATTCTCGACATTAAATACTAACAATATTTTTTTAATATTTGTGTTTTTTTTCGGCCTGGAACATGAAATAAAGAAAAAGAAATTAAATTACTTTTATTTTGTTATTTATTTAAATTTAAATTTTTTTATTAGTTTTTTAAAAAATAATTTAATATTAGTATAATTTATTTTAATATTTTATAAGAAACTTTTAAAAAAATAATAAAATTGTTATGTTTATATAAAAAAAATAAAGTTTGTAACAAAAATAGTTTTACCTTTATAATTTTGTATTTGGAATATAGTTATTAAATTTATCAAAAATAATTGTTTTTTTTTTTTTTTAATAAACAAATTTAGTTTTCAATACGATTGTATTACAGTAATTTACGATGTCATTCATTTTTTTTTAATTTATTAAAATTTTAATAAACTATATTTTTTATATAGATGATAAGATTTTATTTGTTAATAAATTTAGTTTTTTAAATATATTTATATTAATTGTAATACCGGCAGTTTTATTCGATTTAAATATAATTTTGATTAAAATTATATTTTAAGTTAAAACCATTTACCCGTGGTGTCCGATGACTGATATTTTCAGGGACACGCAAAATTATATTTTAAGTTAAAACCATTTACTCGCGTTGTTCTATTACTGATATTTTCAGGGACACAGTCAACGCCGTAACTAGGCAGGTGCAACAGGTGCACAAGCACAGGGCCCAGAGATAAAGAGGCCGTGAAATAGGACTTAAAACCAACAAAAAATTATCCCAAAATTTTAATTTTTTCTAAAAAAAAAATTTCTTCTAGTATAGGCAAATTTTTCTATTCATATTTTATATTATATACACTGTATTGTATTTCATATTCAATCCCAAATTTTATACTATACCGCTCAATTTCAATTCCAAATTGATAATATTATGTACGATATCAAGTGAGCAATAGAAAATAACGTATTGTGGCTTGTGGGAGCTGAATTTAAAAAATGTGCGGCGAACTTTAAGTGTTAGCTGCCACCTACATTTATTTGTGTTTAGTCATTAGCAGCATAAAAAAGTGAAAGCAGCATTAAAAATTTTATTGTCAATTGTTTTGTCTTGTCAATTTAAATATCATTATTTTACAATTGGAATTTAAAATATACTGGTATTTAAAAAATTCGTAAGTGTGTTTTATTTAGATTAGTTTGGTTAAAATAGCTATTGATAACTACAAAACAATCCAATTGTTTTTTATTAATCAAATTCACATTAAACCAATTATTAAATAAGCAGCCAGAACCCAGAAGGTAAGCTTTCTTAAATAATACAAAATTAAAAATAAAATTAAAAAGCACATTCACATATTTCAATTTATTGATAAATTTTTTTTTATTTAAAATTTTTTTTTTCGATATATATTTAGTTTCAGAGATAAATCATAAATTTATGTTTAATTTTATTATTTTTATCAAATAAGAAAATTTCTCTATATATATTAGATATACTTAACAAGCACCTATAAATATTCAATTCGAATAAGAATTCCAATTCGTTGATATTATTTTCAGATTTCATTAAAAATATTTTCAAAATACAACGTAAAAATAAAATATAAAAACAATGTAAAAACAACTCTCTGGTGCTCAAAAAAGAAAAATTAATAAGCTAAAACAGGAAGAATGCAAATCAATGTCGCAGCAATTTGCTAAATGACTGAAAAAAGCACCAGAAGTTGAGGAAACTAATAAATCTACATCTACACCAAGTTCTGCTTTAGAAAATGAAGATGCCGTGCTACAATTGCAACCCATAAGTTTAAGTTATCAAAATGATATTATTACAAATGTCGAAAATACATCTAAAAATGTCGAAAATACTTCTACCAATGTCGAAAATATGTCTAAAAATGTCGAAAATACTTCTACCAATGTCGAAAATACATCTACCGATGTCGAAAATACAGATACTACTAATGTCGAAAGTGAAAATTTTCCATCTATTGCAACAAACGACAATGATATTCTAAAAGAAATACTGCTAAATTACAACGACCCACATTCTTGGCCTATTATTACAAATAAAGTAATATATTCCCTTGTGAAACATGGTCCAGATCAAGGTGATGACGTTAATACCATTGTATCAGCAGACAATCCAGGGCGAAAATTTACAAACGATTGGTTTTATGTGAAACATATTAATGGAGAAACGGTTAAAAGAAAGTGGATGTTATATTCTATTAATCAAAATGCATTATTTTGTTTTCCGTGTATGCTTTTTGGACACAAAGGGCATAATATTTCAGATCACCATAAAGGATTCCGTGATTGGCGACATCTTCATCCTGTTATTCCACAACAAGAAAATTCGTCTGAGCACAGAAACAATTATGTAAAATGGAAAGTGATGGAAACTAATATAAGATCAGGCAACACGCTCGATGATTATTTAATTCATTCAATTAACGAAGAAAAAATGATATGGCGTGAGATATTAAAAATAATTGTAGATGCTATTCTATTCTGTGCTAAAAATAATATTGCTCTTAGAGGTTCAAATGAAAATATTGGAGATCCAAATTGTGGAATTTTTTTTAATTTGATAGAATTTGCTAGCCATTATAATAGTACGTTGAAAGAGCGTATTGAAAAACATAAAAAAGGTTCTGTTTCATATTTTTCACCCATTATTCAAAATCAAATAATAAAATTAATTGGTGATAAAACTAGAAAAGAAATCATATCCAGAATTAAGAAAACAAAATACTACACAATTTTATTTGACTGCACTCCAGATATATCAAAAAAAGAACAAATGAGTCAGATGATACGATACGTCCATGTCCATGTTGATTCTAATGGTAAAGCTGAGGTAATGATCGAAGAAAGCTTCATCGACTTCATTCACTCACATGAAAAAACAGGAGAAGGTTTAACGACTGAAATTTTAAATAAACTAGAAGACGATAATCTGGATATTCATGATGCCAGAGGACAAGGATATGACAACGGTGCCAATATGGCTGGTAAGTACAAAGGAGTAAGAGCGCGTATTTTAGAAATTAATAGTTTAGCAATATTTGTACCTTGTGCAGCTCACAACTTAAATTTAGCTGGTGTCCATGCTAGCTCTACAACACCAGGAATGATCACTGTTTTTGGTACTGTGCAAAGATTATTCAATTTTTTTTCGTCATCAAAAACACGATGGGAAATTTTGATGGGGTCTTTAAAATTGACTCTTAAAAGTTCGTCGGACACAAGATGGTCATCAAAAGCCAATACAATAAAATCTCTAAGTTTACATCTATCTGAAGTAAAGAAAGCATTGGAAATGATTGCAAATGATTGATCAAATGCAGAAGCAGTATCAAATGCTAAAAGTTTGTTGTTACTAAAATTCTACAATGCATTGACAGAACTAATAAAGCATTACAACGTAAAGATATATCTATAGACCATGCAGCAAAATTAATTAATTCACTACGTTGTACATTACAAGGATTTCGAGAAGAAAATTTCGAACAACATTTCGTGAGATAGAAAGCTTTAAATTTCAAGCATCAACACTCATACATAATATTAAAACTGCAACTCCAATTGATATTTTGCATGCTCTTCACGACTTTGGCTTAATTGAGTCGTATCCGAACATAAATGTTGCTCTCCGGATATTTCTCACTCTTCCAGTTACTACTGCATCGTGTGAGAGAAGTTTTAGTAAGTTGAAATTGATTAAAAATTATATAAGATCTACTATAGGACAAGAGAGGCTATCTAATCTTTCAATAATATCTATTGAATATAACATTGTAAAAGATATTAATTATGACGATGTTATAAATGAATTCGCGCAAATGAAAGCAAGAAGAGTGCAATTTTAATTAAATTTATAAAAATAATAAATAAATTATAATACTCATTGCCAATAATAAATTATAATACTCAGTACCATATTCATTTTTTATGATTAATTTTTCCAAAAAATTTTTAGGTTAGGGGCCCAAATTTGAAATCTTGCACAGGGCACTGGAAAAGCTAGTTACGGCACTGGACACAGTAATAATTAAATATTACTGTGTTACATAAAAATAGTTTTAATCGCTTATTGGTTTTTCGAAATATTGGTGAAAATTAAGTTGATGGTAAAAGTTTAAAGGAACAACATCGGTCCTAAAAGTTGTTTCAGAAGAGTCGGTAAAGTGAAGTAAAATGTCAATAAGAGTCTGAATATTTTTGCTTAATATTATTTAAAATAATTACGAAATAATAGATTTACGTTAATGAGTATAATTAGTATAAGTTTATAAATACGATTTCTTTTAAATAAAATTAATTAATGTTAAAGGTCAATAGAACTGAAATTATTATACTATTACAAAAATATTATCCTATAATATTCTTTTTAAATTTTATTTTAATAAAACTGTTTTTTTTTATTTAACATAATTTTTTTTTTAATTTTTTAATTCATGATGCTGTAGTCTGTTTCTGATTAAAATTGCTGTATCTCCATAAGCTTTACCATATGGATGTTTTGTGTCGTATAGTACATAGCCTTTAATTTTAAAGAAATTTTTAGATGAGAAGTTACCAGTTTCGTGATTACTGACATAATATCAGATTTGTTTTGTTTTGGTGATAAGTGCTTTAAACCAATTTTTTAGTTCAAGAAAGTTTTTTGAGCACTATAGCGAAAAGTTATTCAGATCTTCTTGAAGGACAGCACTGTCTGATAAGGTATTAATTATCCTGTATATTTTCATATCGTCAGCGAATATATTAGTTTCTGAAAACTTAATTATTCACGAAACATCGTTAATCGTTAAAATAAAAATTAATGGGGAACGGTGGCTACCCTGCGGTACACCAGACTTGGCCCAAATGAATCAGATTGAGCGGACCTAAATAGAACCTTGTATTTCCTATTAATAAGATACGACTTCAACCAGTTCCAATTGAACCTTGATAGGTGTCACTTCTACATATAGTACATTAAGCATTTGTTTTTTTATTATCATATCAAAGAAAAAAAAAAAAAAAAAAAAAAAAAAAAAAAAATATTCCATAATTTGTGTAATTACTTAAATAAATTCAACCTTTGTCATATGAATGAACTTATATCTACACAAACAATAAAGCCAATTGAAAAATGTGAAATCATAAATAAAACTTTTATTGAAGAGGTTAAGTTGGCCACCTGTTAAATATTCATTATGTAATAAGCTTAATAAAATTAGTAAAACAAAAAATAAAATGGCAAAGAAAAAAACATCTAATAATACAAAACAAAATTTGCAAAAAGAAAATGACTATCTAAAAAGTGAAATTTTAAAATTAAAAAAAATAGTGAAGGGTTTAACGAAAAATGTTCCGGAAGGTGCTTCTGAAAATCAATTTAACCTTTTCAATGACATTGACATGATTGATTCCGATGGTGAAAATAGTGCAAATGAAATCCAATCAAAAGTCGCTAATATAAATAAATCAGATGTTAATTTAAATGAATTTGAAAATGACGAATTTATCACTGTCATTAGAAATCAAAATAAATTAAAACAATTACAAAATAATCACCAAAAACATAAGTTTGAACAATAAAATTACGAACAATAACATAAAACATCAGCACAACTGACAATATCATAACTAATCAAAATACGGGTAAAAGCTCTACCGGTGATAACAACAAAAAGGAATTGGAAAGCAGCTTAAATGCACAAAAGAATAATTCAAGTATGTCACAAAGGAAAAATAAAAATATTCCCCCAATTAACATTTTAGGTCCAGATCCTAACCAAATTGTAAAATTACTGATAGATAAATTTAAAATTAATAAAAATGATTTTTTCATTAAGAAATTAAATAAAGATAAACATGCTATTTATGTTAATACAATAGAAAATTATTATACAGCAAAAAAAGCTTTAGATGTAATAAATGCTAATTATTATACCTACACTCCACTTAATGAAAAAAATAAAAATTTAGTTTTAAAAGGTCTAGATGAAAATGAAGATGTTGATAGTATTTTGAATTATTTAAAAGAATATAATTCAGAAAATATTAAATTTAACAAAGTAGTAAGATTAATAACAAGAAATTCAGTACAAAAAAATATTAAACTACCAATCTATTTAGTTAATGTTTCTCCAATTAGTGATCTATCGCAAATATTTAAGATTAGATATATTAACAACCAAATTGTAAGCTGGGAAAAGTTGCAAAAACATGAAATTTTACAGTGTAAACGTTGCCAACGATTCGGTCATGCTGCACCTAATTGTAAACTAAATTATAGGTGTGTAAAATGTGACCAGGTACATTTACCAGGTGAATGTTCACTAACTAAAACCGAAAATAGCCATCAACAGCTTTTTTGCACTTTATGTAATAACTATGGTCACCCAGCTTCATTTAGAGGTTGCCCACAATACTTAAAATTAAAAAATTCTTTACAAAACAAAAAAAATTTAGCCAAAGTAAAAATGCAACAACGTACGAACATGATTAACAATTATATTTCGCCAAACAAATCATTTGCAGAAGCATTACAATTAAATAAAAATTCAAATTATACAGATAAACAAGTAAATGATAAACCTAATTCGATCTGTAAAAAAAAATTTATTGTACATACGAATCGTATACAAACCCAAAAAGTATTTGAAATAAAAAATGGTCTTCAACAAGGAACAGTTACATCACCTACTCTATTTTTAATTTATTTAAATGAATTGTTAGACATTTTACAAAAAGATAATAATCACAAAAACCATTCAATAGCATATGCTGACGATTTAACAATTTACACTACTGACAAAAAATATGACACAATTAAAATTAACTTGCAATCTATGTTTGACACTATACAAGAATACACTAATTCGTGGCGATTAAAAATTAATTTTAGCAAATGTGAATCGATTTTATTTAGAAATATTCTGAAATATTGTCACTCGTCTGTAAAAAGAAATTGGAAACAATTTAGCATAAGAGCCAACGATGGCTCCTTATGTAATAATAGTCAAATAGTAAGATATCTAGGTATTTGGTTACAAACAAATATGAACTTTGGAACGCATATTAAACTGCAACTTAAAAAAGCTAACAAAGCATTTTTCATAGCTAAAAAACTATGCCAGTCAAAATATCTTTGCCCTAAAGCTAAATTAATAGCATATCAGGCCCTTATTAGGCCTATTTTAACATATGGAGCGCCAATTTGGTATAATATTAGTAGTTCTCTGATGGAAAAATATAGAACTTATGAAAGGAAATGTTTAAGAGCATGTTTAGGGATATATAGAAAGGCTAGCACGGATTATAAACATTACGTATCAAACAAACATATATATAATTTATCTAAAATCATAAGAATAGACAATTTTATAATCCAACTTATCAGAAATCATTTTGCAAGAGTATCGATAGTAGATGATAATAGTTTAATATGTCATGTTGGTTACCCTGACGATCGATACATCAGAAACACTATGAATTCAGGCTTTATCCCGCCAGAAGGTTTCCTTTATTTAGATAAAAATGATTTATTACAAAATGTAACCAAAATTCCGATAATTTATCATGCTGATCGTAGAGCAACCAATACTAAAATTCAGTTTCCTGCAAACTTAACTCGTTTAAAATATAAAACAGATCTATCGGATAAAGATTTAAATAAAAAATTGTGATTACCACTATATTGGTGGAAAAATTAACTAAGCATTACATTTTTTACATATACTATGTTAATAATCTTTACTTTTATCTAGCCTTAAGATTGCTTTTACTTTAGAATAATTTTAGTCATAAGTGTTACGTAGGTTGTAGTTAGCGTTTAGTTTATAGGTTAAGTTTTTATAATACATAAAAGTATTGGTAATATTGTATCGTTTTTTATTCGATTTTTTTTTCAATTAATACAAAATAAAAATGGTAGCTAATTTTATGCACAAATTAAAAATTAAAAAATTGTATAAGAAAACTATATAGGTATAATCCTAAAAATTGAAAAGAAAAATAACTTAGAGTAATTCCTGCGTGAATCATTAAGTTAGTACACTCATCCCTCGCTTTACGGAAACATTCCGTTCCTGAAAAGTTGTCCGTAAATCGAAATTCCGTAAATCGATTTTTTTTTAAATGTTTGAAACTATGTACAAATGTGTATGCAAATTTTTTATTTTCCGTAAATCGGTCGTTGTTTGTTTAGTTATCATTCTGGAAATCCAAAAAAAAAAAAAACTGAAATATTGTAAAATGCAAGGCCTACTAGGTGAGCTTAATATTTTCCGTAAATCGAAATTTCTTTCCGTAAACAGAAACCAAGAATTAATTTTTCAATTCCGTTATAGCGAAATTCCGTAAAAAGAGTTTCCGTAAAGCGAGGGATGAGTGTATTTAAGTTAAAATGAAATGTATTTAGCTTTGTTAAGCATTGAATTGGTAATTTTGAAAAAATAAAACAAAACATATAAAAAAATAATAAAAAATAATAAGTGATAACTTATCAAATGCCTTACTAAAGTCAGTAGTAATAGCATCTACTTCATAACCAACTTCCATTGCGTTTAAGCCGTATTGTTTAGGTGAAATCAGGGATTTACAGTGAAAGTAGAAGGTATCGTAAACTACACTCTCGAAAAGTTTGGGAATACAAGATAACTTAGCAATAGGCCTATAATTCTCGATTTCGGACGTAGACCCTTTTTTATGTACTGGGATAACAAATGAATCTTTCCAGAGACTTGGCAAAATTCCAGCCGACAGTGATTTTTGAAAAGAAGTGGTAAGGGGTTTCCCGGGATGCTGAATATGACCGGGAAATGGAAGTTCTACTACCACCCCCACCAATACTAAGCCTGGAAAGTTGGTTTGTTGGTTTCAGAACGTGGGACCGGACCATCCAGTTCGCGTACCTAGACCCTATGGTTCATTGTACCTGGCAAGTTAATTAAAAGCAAATATAATAAAATAAAAATAAACCATAAAATAGACACAATTGTCCTGCTTCATCCTGGTCTCGTACATAAATAAATTTATATTTATTTGAGGAGCATCAGTTTTGTTAAAGGAAAATATAATACACAAATATCAACTGCCACGTGCATATTGATTTTTCCCTTAGTAATCAGGCCAGCTTTTTGTGTCTTCTTCAATCTTCTGCTGTTTCCCTTTTTGGTTTCGAACTGTCATATGGGGAAATCGTGGCTCGTTTTGTTTGATATAAGGTGAAATTTAGATCCGAATGAACATTCCATTGAAGAATCAAAATAGAACTGTATAAAGCCATCATCAGACCATATTAACATATGGATGTGAAACCTGGACCCTGTGAGAAAGGCAGATAACTGTCAATTCAGTATAATCAAAGTTGGAAGTTAAATGCTTTTTTAGGCCACAATCTAAAAGATCAGAAGCATTTAATGAAACTACAGCAATATTATGCAAAACTTTTAAAATATTATTATTTTCCGAAATTTGATCAAATCATTATCTAGCAATTTGAAGAGCCCTATATTTTTGGCGTCGTCTCTGGCGTCGTTCAAAAAAGCTATGGAAATGTGTTGGAATATCTAATTTTAAAGGTATTTCTTTATCTTGAAGAATAATTCCCTGAAATTTTTCCAGTGCCATCCCACTTCTTTTATGAAAATAATTAGTTTAGCACGCTTTTTCTTAATCATGTCTAATTTCCTAGGTTCGTCAAAACTGTGGCTGTAGGAACAAAATAGGTTTGAAGTGATCACGCAATACAGCTGTCTTCACACAAAGCAGTTCTGCAATAACCCAAATGCAAAACCATATAGAAAGTTTCTGAACCCGAGGAAACCGATGCTCAGACTGTACTCAGGAATAGTTACGACTCATTTACATGTCGCTAGACTAATAGACTAAGACTGGCAAAGGAAATCTTTTGTACAGGTTGCACAGAAGATGATGAGACAATTGAACATCTTTTTTGTCATTGTCCCATTCTGTGTAGTAAAAGATTCAAATATTTTGGCAAAAGCTAAACTGGTTAATTTCATAAAAGAAGTGGGATGGCAGGATTCGTGGTGAACAGTGAGAACTATACGTTTCGAGAAGGGGGTCAACGGTCTAGATTTATGATGGCCGCTTCATGCCCACTTTTTCAAACCAACCAACCACCCATAGCTTAATATAAAAATTAAGAAAAAAAACTACAAAAAGCAAAATAAATATGAAAATATTATTTTCATATTCAAAAAAACTTCATTTTGCAAAATTATTTTGTTTTGGCACAATAAATGGTACATTTATATACATCTGATCTGTAGTAGAAATTTTAAGATTTATATAAGCAACACATTGGATTTAAAAACTTATAAATATAAAAGATTACAGTAATAAAATCTTCGTTAAATTAAATATTTACTATAAAAATAAAAATTTAGTTCTTTAGTGCCATTCAAATTTAATACTGTTTCAAAATAAAATTTACTAAACAAATAAATTCAATACACAATCCAAAAACTTTAGCTTATTTTTATTTTTTTTTATTTTTATATTACCTGATGAAAAACTAAACAAAAAATAAAAAAATGTATATGACAATCCAAAGGATAAAGACCCTAATTACATATTTAGGACTAAAAATATTGCCGACAAGTTTCCGGTCACGCAATTCTGTTCACATACACATGTAGTTAGAAATTTTCCCTGTACTTTACCTATACTTTAAAACAAGGTCATATACGAATAGTAAACCAATTTTCATCCTCAAAATATATATAAACCAGAGTAATTGGTAAGGTCAAAAGGTATAACAATTGACTGACACTTTGACCCAAATTTTGAACTTCCGGTTAAGAATTTACCCTTCAAACCGCAAAGCAATTGTTAATTTAACGCTCTCAAAAAATACTATTATAGTTTATTACATAAATATGAATAAATATTTCTTTTAATTCAAATTACAATATGTTTCGTCTATGAGTTTCTTTATAATATAAAAATGCTAACACGGATTTATATTTTACTCATAAATTATTATTATATTTATGCTTCAGATACTAATGAATGGAAGTCATCAAAATAAAGTTCGCACTTGACCTGTTCCTATTTTTTACAATTGAAAAATTTTAAAACAGAAAAATTATAGGCCGGAAACGGTATATTCATGGGTAAGAGGATAGAGGTAATAGTATTATTTTTTACTGCTGGTAATTGTACTATTTTCTACTACTGAATTTTTCGTGACAAAACCATTTTTTTGTTGAAATCTTTACTGCTATTTTTTCAGGTATTAATAACATTTTATCTGGGTTTAAAATTATTTATTTCAATGTTTAAATTCGTTATAAAACGCTAATGTTTTTCTTAGAATTGATTAAATTTTTGTTTTCAGTGTTGCCATAAAAATAAATAACTGTGTTTATAAATGCGTGTGACCTAAAGACTATTACTAAATTAAGAACCTTTAAATTTAATTGAACATACAAATTTGACTTAGATTCTTTTAAATTGTATTGTTTATTTATAAAACCATATTTTTTGGCATAAAATTAATTAACTACGCATAGATGACGTAGTTTAATCAATTGTTCAGCCTATCTGATATACGATATAGAATTCTTCAACTTCAATGAGTCCTTTTCATGGGTCAATTCATACTTTAAAATATAATTTTTTAATTTTACAAATTCACGAAGAGATGGACGAAAGGCATAGTGTTATTTTATTTTTTTATTGCTTAATTCTTAAGTCCGAAATATATTTATGATAAATATGCTAATTAAAAATTACATCCATCACAATAAATTGAATGATTTTTAAAATGATCTGCTTTAACTTTTTTAATTTGTTTATATTTGCCATAATGGAAATAGATAGCAAGATAAAATTATTAAGGAGATAGGACACTAAATTTTTAAGAATTCTGTCTTAAATATAGAAAGTATCTTTAATATTTAAAAAAAAATAACAAAATAATTAATATTTAAAAAAAGCAGTTTCCATTTCTGTCTGTCTGCAACTATAATGAGTTTTCAATCAAAAATAGCATCAATCAAATTAATAAAATTGAATGATTAACGAATTCTCGTTTTCTACCTTTTATAATATATTAGCCATAATGGAAAGAGGCAGCAAAATAAAGTTATGAAGGAGAGAGGACACTAAATTTTTAACATAACGAAAAGAGACAGCTAGAAAAAGTTACGAAGGGGATAGGACACTGAATTTTTATGAATTACCCCTTAATTATAGAAAGTTTCTTAAATCTTCTTTAAACTATTTTTTTTTTAAATCCGTTGTGTTCGCATTTTGCCCTCAGAGTGATGGAAAATAAAATAAATGAGGACTACAACTATAGAGAAAAGATGCAAATAAATGGAAATAATCTAGAATTATTTGCTTTGGAACAACGTATTCTAAATATGATTTCAGAAGCAGGTTTAAGAACGCCAAAAGAAACAAAAAAAGATGCAAATAATAACTTAAATTTTGAAAAATACTTATCCTAAAAGCTAGAGCTTATTAAAGTACTAAAAATTACAAAGCCAACACCGTTCGACACTATTTGCAGAATAATAAAAGAATTAAATAGAAATGGCATGTGATGCGGAGTAAAATTACTTCTGTCGGTTTATATGCTGTTTTAATGAGTGTAGAGATACTGAAGAACCTCCTGAAGATATTGAAAAACCCCCTAACTATTCGCTTTATTTCACCAAGGAGTAGATCTTTAAAATATCAAAAAAAGTATGAAAATATTAGTAGCAAAAGTAGTTCTTAGTAAATGTAAATTAAAATATGACAAAACAATATTCGTTTAAAGTAAATTAACAAATAGTAGATACCTAATATACATATATTGCAATGTCGTAATATATGCGCCAAATATGAACTTATACGTTTACATGTGCAATTCACAGTTAATTTATAAACAATTAGTTGATTTGGAGATAAATTAGTCTACCATGGCTATAATAGCATGTTTTACAATAGTTCCGAATTCGATTCACGTTGACGCAAACGATTTCAGTTTGAAATGGAAATATCAATAATAAAATTATGTGCTAAGTATCAATAGTAAACTGATCGTCAAATGTTGCATTTGAACGCCTGGAAAAATTGTCCTAATAAAAAAAAGATTTAAATAAATTTCAATAAATTAAAATCTGCCGCTGCTGGAATGGATAATCATATTTGGCATTCATTTTCACCCAAAAGAAATTCAATATTACTGCAAATTCTTTGCATCAAAAGCAATGAATTTCCAGTAATATTTTCTCCGTTCTTCTAAGTATTTACCTCTTTTACTCAAAAAGAAGTTTTTTGTGGTAAATAAAATTTCAGCTAACTTTAACAATAATTATATTACTGTACAGTGAGTTTAGTAAGTTACACCAAACTCAATCAAAAAGACATTTCTTAACAATTAATACTAAACTCAATCAAAAGACACTTTTTAACAATTAATAATAAATATTTAAGCATTTAATATTACATAGTAGTGTTTAATTTATGTCCAACATTAATAACAAATCAATGGAATCCTCCATCCAGCTTTATTTATTTACATTAATTTTTTTTTGTAAAACAAATTAAATTATAAAATAGTTTTGTACTGGTAGCAACAATGTACAATTGTATTCTACTATTAAAAATAGATTAAATTATTGATTCCTTAGAAACTTAGATAACAGTAAAGGTTTTAATGAACATTCATGATAGAGAAAAAATTTTTTTTCAGAGGTATAAATTTTTTTTCAGAGATATAAATACATTATTAACTTACTTTCCAAAATCATATTCATCATTCCAAACATCCATCATTAATGAAACCTGAATCTTTTACTCGAAAATACCTTTAGCTTATTAAAACTTTATATTTCGTCATATTAAAAATATTTCAATAATAATTAATAACAAATCTAACATAAATTATTTTTATTTCTTATATATCACATTTTAAATAGACTTTATGCCATTAATTTTATTTTTAAACTGTTACACTTATTCGTTCAGATTTTATACTAACAACATTTGGTAACATTTTCATTAATATTAATTACGGTTATCTGATTTAGAAAAAAGGTGCAACTAAAAAAAGCTCGCGTGTGCCTGGCAAAAACCAAAATAAGACTGACTCACAATACAATTTTTGTTAGATTTCGTAGTTTAATACAAAATATTAATTTTTCAATGTAAAATTTTCCCTTTCGTGCTGAAGAGCTTTAGAATAGTGACAAACAAACAAGCCAAAAATGTTAATTTATTAAAATTGAAATTTTTGAATCACATTTAGTTTAAATTTTAAAAGAATGTGCTCATAATTTAAAAGTTGTGCTATATTCTAAAAGTTTTGTTCTATTTAAATTAATTATATTACGACACAAGTCATAGTTTATTACCTCTTTCCTTTCATTACATTTCATAAAAAAAATCCAATTTTTACAATGTTTACGTAATTCAACTCAAAAATGATAAATAAAGATAGCAAAAAAAACGTAATTTAGCTTTAAGCTTTATATTTTTACAAGTTAACCTAGATTTACAAGGAATTTTTTTAATTGGATTCACCACATTTAATGTAAGATAAGTAGATAATTTTATGTCAGTTAACCTAGAAAATAAAAATCAAACCTTAATCGTGCAGATATACCAGTATATATAAATTCGTGTTCTGTTTACTAGGAAAGATATTTCAGTGAGAATTTCTTTTAAAGTTAAAGTTAAAGGTTTTGAAGTAATTTTTGTTGTCTCTATCAAAATAGTTTTGCTAACATAAAAGGAATGAAAATAAGATTATTATCTGTTCTTTATTTCTAAGTTAAAAATATAAACTTGTATGTTAAAGTAAAAAGTGATATAGAACATTTATTTTCGTTTTTTATTATAGTTGGGTCCTTGGACCCAATTTCATTTTGCTTCCTTCGTTTTGTTGCTTTTTGTTAATGTTTTATTATTTCCATTTGTTATTTTGGCATATTGTTATATTATTAATTTAAATAAATTAAAGAGGCAAAATATATGAATTATGCTCATTTGTTTTAAGATATTTAATATACAAAATTAACCCAGAAAAAATTGAGTTAGGCGTAAGGATAAAAGTACAAAAACTTGGGTGCGATGACGAAAGCGCTGCTGAAAATCAGAGCGCTGTCGTAAAAGTTTTAAACTAATATTCAAAATCTACTTAAAGTATAAGCAAAATCAGAAGTATATATGTAAGTATTATAATATGGGTGCTGGGTGGTATTTTATTGCTTTCCTTTAAATATAATAATTCCATTTATAATCACTTAATGCGTAGTAGCGATAGCACACCCAAGTTACATAGACATAGATTTTTTTTTTTTGGAACGCGAGAGAGCACTGCGACCTAAAGATTTATTGTGCGTTTAATGCCTCTATCCCTAGCCCATATTAAGAGAGCAATAGAACCTTAATACGGATTCGGAATCCTTTGACCAGAGGTCAGAATACCCTTTCTTAGATGATTGAGTCTTCTTCTTGAAGCTGATTCACAGTAGCATAGAAGATGTTCCGTTGTTTCCCTGTCGTTTTGACAGAGACGACAACTGTCCAAAGACGACAACTGGATTACATGGCAAGACAGAGATGACAACTGCATTACATTGCAAGATTTCAAAAATTCTTAGAAAATGTATAAAATAAAATACAACAACATGTCCTCTTCATTTTATTGAGGTGGTGGAGTACAGGGCTATGACCTGTCATTAAACCTATTAAGGTTGTTATATTTTATTTTATATAAAATATACATTTTCTAAGAATTTTATACTTAAACGCACGCGTTTTTTGCTTATCGCATCAATATAACTTAGTACCGGTAAGTTAAAATGCTGTGCAACGAAAATTCGGTTCAATCAACTTCCGTTAATTGAACGCCAAATTACAATTTGAATATTGCTTGTTTTGCAATTTTTGTTCCTACTTAAATATATCTCATACAAGAATTTCGGCACCAAAATTCATGTATGAATAAATATTTTTGAACACCTAAAAAATATTACAATAATTTGTTGTTACACAACAGAGTTCTAATGTTCTTTTTGCTGAGGTTAATTAGTTTATCAACCATAAAGGTATGATAATTTTTTTGGATATCGTGAGTCTTGAGAGCTTTTCCCAGTAGAGACTGTGCTCTTGCTCTATTCACCTGTTAAATGCTCTTGGTTTGCGGCAGAATGATTCTGGCCCAATGAGTTTATACAATTAAGTTAGAATTTACAATTAAGTACACCCAACTCTTTTTTTACACGGTCTTTTTTACACAATTTTGAAATAACACGATCCACAAAAACAGAACAAATCTTCTTTTTTTATACGAAATATTTGGTTTAACACGATTTCAAAAAAAAAAAATTGTTATTAATTTTTTTTATGTACTACTCGTGAATACCCAAATTTTATTATATGATGTATAATCAAGAAACTGAAGTCGCTATTTTTCTATTTAAATTTTATTGTTGTGTTCAGTTCGTGGAAAAATTATATTTTAAATTTTTTTTTTTTTACTTATAGACTAAAATTACTATTATTATCTATTTTTAATAAAAATATGTATGAATTATATTTTCTAAACTTTATATAATATGTTTTAAATATTTATTCTTTTTTTGCACGGTTTTTTAGAACAATGAAGAACTTATGGTTAATTTTTCTATTTTAGACGGTTTTTTACAATTGTTGAACACATTCTCAATTTTAGTATGGTTAGCATATCTTTTTTTACACGATTTTGTATACACGATTTTAGTTCGAACGTATCTACCATGTAAAAAAAGAAATGGGTGTATATTATAGGATTTTATATGCAAAACACAAAGATTGGTTTAATAATAAAAATAATACTAAAGGTACGTCTCTCTCTAATTTTATTGAAAAAACGAGTTTATTTATAAAATCAAATTATATGGTACAAACAACCCGACATACAAACCGAAGAATTCATATTTAGATATCTGTATAGCTGACAGTAGATTAAATATCTTCCATAATCCTAATTTAAATACTCTTCTATATGACAGTGACCATGATGCAGTTGTAATTATTGTTTCACCGTATTTATCAGATTCATTTATTTTTAAACATAAAGAAATTGAACATAAACTAAATTTCAATAAAATAAACTGGAATAAATTTGAAAAAACAATTAAAACACATGGACTACCTAATTTGATACCAAACAACAAAAATTTAACTAATGAAGAAATTGACAACTATTTAAATCAATTGGAAGATATTATTCTAAAAGCAATAGCCGCAAGTGTTCCTAATAAAATTATTGAAAATAATACAGATAAACATATGACACCGATATTAAAAAAACTACACAAAGAAAAAATTTTAATATTAACTACGTTAAACAACTCATACAGAAAAAATAAAAATAGAAACGATCGTACATATATTCGCTTAAAATCGCTTTTAAATAATATTAATACTTTAATAAAAGAGAATTTTAGAATTTCAATTAGTAAGAAATGGGAAAACACGATTAAAAACATAATTCCATCGCAAAATATGTTTCCACAAATTAATAGAGTATTTAAAAACAAAAGTAACACAAACATTGAAATCTTAAAACTTAGTCCGGATAGAAAACAGTTATTGCAATCAGCTAATATATGTACGTCAAATATTCACCAAGATGCTTATAACAATTATATAATTAATAATAAAAATGATATATTATAAATATAATCGGTACAGAAATACAAAACAGTCACATAGAAAATACAACAACAAATAACAAAACTTTTTTCAACATGGTAGAAAAAAAAGTATCGGAATTTATTACAGAAAAAAGATAGATACACAAAACAACATCACCATAGTAAAATTTAACAATAATCTACTAGCAAATTCAATGCACTCGAAAGATACTTTAAATAATTATTTTACCACACTTAAAAATGTTAAAAATATATTTAAAAATTTGAACAATAAATTATCATTTGGTCTAGATAAAATACCAAATATTATATTAAAAAATCTACCCGATTATATAATTCCAGAATATTGTACAATATTTAATAACGCTCTTAATAATACATATTGCCCATCAAATTGGAAAAAAGCAAAAGTGATAGTATTAAAAAAAAACCAGGCAGGGATCCAAGCGATCCCAAAAACTATAGACCAATCAGTATGTTACCCAATATAAGTAAGGTTTTTGAAAAAATTGTTAAGAATTATTTGCTACAATTAATAAAAGATAAAAATGTGATACCTGAAAATCAATTCGGTTTCAGAGAAAAACATTTTGCCATTCATGCAATAAATAAGATTACGTCAGATATATGCTGGTATATAAATAAAAAAAAATGTGTTGGTGCCTATCTTGTTGACTTCGAATAAGCATTTAATTCTGTTTGGTCAAACGGCTTAATATATAAGTTGATTAATTATAATTATCCTAAACATTTAATTAGACTAATACAAGAAATGATAAGTGAAAATTCTTTTTTAATAAGTATGGGTGACACTATGTCAACACAAATATTTTATATTCAAAATGGACTTCAGCAAGGAACGGTCCTTTCGCCAATTTTATTTAATATATTTCTGAGTGCGTTGCTGGAAGAATTTAATATGTACAAGTAATGAATTGAAATTTAGCATTGCTTTCGCGGATGATCTGGTAATATACGTTACGGGCAAAAAAATACAATATAAGTTACAAAAAATGTGTGACCAAGTAACTATATATGCTGATTCTTGGAAATTATAAATTAATTTTAAGAAATGTGATGTTATACTCTTTCCACCATCGTTGGATAAAACAAACCTGGACGTTCGGCAAAATTGGAAAAAATTTCATATCCGTACACCAAATAACACCAAACTGATTAATCAGAAAGTTGTTAAATATCTAGGAGTTTATTTACAACACAATTTGAATTATATGACACACATTAAAACCAAAATACAAACAGCACGAAAAGCATTTGCAGCGAGCCAAAAGTTGTTCTATTCAAAATACTTGCTACAAAGAGTTAAGGTTTTAGCATACCAAGCTATTATCAGACCAATTTTAACATACGGTTGTCAAGTATGGTACAATATAAGTTCTTCCATAATGGAAAAATATCGTAAATTCGAAAGGAAATGTCTAAGAGCATGTACTGCAGAATATCGAAAACCAGAAACAAATTAGATTCATTTTATATCAAACAAAAAGCTGTATGATTTTGCTAAAGTTTCAAGAATTGATATGTTTATATTAAGCCCAACAAGAAAGCATTTCAACAAATTACCGGAAATAGAAGAAAATAGTTTAATTTCACATGTAGTTTATCCAAATAATGAATATATAAAAGAAACGCTTAATTCAGGATTTGTTCCACCTGAGGCATTTCCATTCTTAGATAAAAATAAATATATTCAAAACGATGCTAAAATACCTATAATTTTTAGAAGAAGTACATCAAAACAAATTAATTACCCACCAAATTTGCACACAGATAATGCACCTGATATTTGGAGATACAATATGGATTATGGAACCACCAAAAAGAGATCTACAAACTGAATTAAACCTAGATAGATTTTGGTGGAATCGAAGTTGAGAAATCAAAAATTAATAATTTGAATGAAATAACAGAGTTTAATTATACAGAATAGATGTAAAATAATAATATTTAAAGTAAAGTAATATCTTAATTATTTTTATCCTTTAGTTTTGTAAGTTTTTAATTATAGATTGTAAGTTTCGGATTTTATTTATTTGTAAAGTAGTAAGATATAAAATTATCTATTGGGGGTTTTTATACCTTTCCCGAAGGAAATCACTAAAAGAAGTTAAATTATAAAAATTAAAATAATGTTCAAATACAAACACAGTAAGGGCAAATTTAAAACTTAGAGAATTCTTGAAAGGATCAGTAAGTTTGTTATGTTGTTACCTAATCATTTTTTTTTTGAATATTTTTTTTTTTTTTGTATGAATATTATGTTAATTTTATACTGGCAATAAAATAAACAAAAAAAAAAAAAAAATCGTATGTACAAAGAAAATAAATACAACTAGAAGAAGCAAAAATACTATCATAAGAGATTATATGGCCCATAAAATCAAAACGTAGCAAAATAAGTAGGTCACGAAAATAGGTCTTGAGGTATAGGCAATATGTACATATGTAATTCATGATAGGATCATGAAGTACATATGTTCATATCTAATATATACTATATATAAGTACGCACTATTTATGCAAGTTACAATTTTAGCTAGATTATTTTTTTTAATACGGTTGAGAACTCTCTTGTTCCACTCACCAACCATCAGGACCCAAATCATGACCCATTTTTTTAAATACGGTTGAAAACTCTCTTGTTTCACTCACCTACCATCAGAACCCAAATCAAAAAACACAATAAATACCAACCATCACGACTTATCTTCACCACCCACCATCACCGCACACCATCAACATCACCATCCTCCATCACTTACCTTCATCCACAGTATATATATATATATATATATATATATATATATATATATATATATATATATATATATATATGTATATATATATATATATACATATATATATATATATATATATATATATATATATATATATATATATATATATATATATATGTATATATATATATATACATATATATATATATATATATATATATATATATATATATATATATATATGTATATATATATATATATATATATATATATATATATATATATATATATATATATATATATATATATATATATATATGTATATATATATATATATATATAAGTAACTACCATCAACGATCACCACACCATTATCAAACACACCATTACCAACACCATCATAGCACAACATCACCATCACCACACCCACATTAACCGCTGTTACCATCATCACCAACACCCACAATCCACCATCACCAAACCCCAACGACCCCAACCGCACCATCAGCATCATAACAATCACCAACACTCACCAACAATCATCACCGAACCCCAAGAACCTCTTCCACAATGACAACACCCACAATAATCCAATAGCACCCATTATCGCAGGCATCGTTACTACAGCCCCCCCCCCCATCATCCCGCCGATCTTTCCGCTGAGCTAGTCAAAAATCTATCCTAACTGCAATTCTAACAACATCTAAAGAGGGCATTAACCCACAATTTAGTGGCCTTAGCCTCAAACCGGGGTAGATGCTGATAACGTGTCTGGGTGAGAAAACATCCAAATGGCTGGGGCAGATTGCTCCAAAAGTAGTGGACGGATCCACCAACTTGGAACTAATCACGGGCTTCTTTCTAGCAGAAGAGGGCGCAACAGAGGATATCCTCACTGTCATAGGTACTTAATTGAGTGCCAATCAATGGAGAAATTGAAGTAGATCGATTTCAGGATCTGCTATAAATTTTCAGACATCACACTCCGGCCAAAAATGAAGGGGAGAAACAGCAGCAAGCCAGTGATGTCTCCAAATCACAAAAATAATCCAAGCGTATCTTCATCGAGGCCACCGACGTACTTACATAGAGGTTCGCTAAAGAGGAGTTCCAAGTGGCCTTCCTACAGGAACCTTCTGCTACCAAAGGTAAGGTATTTGATATTCCTCTAGTCTTAGGTAAGTTAATCTTTGACGAAAATAGTAGCAGATCATTCTTCTATCATCCAAAATTAACTAATTAAATATTCCAATTTTCATCTGAACAGATCTCGTAGCTGTACTGGTGTAACTACCAACCCCAGGGGGTTTTCAAGTGGTCATTATCGCCTCGGCTTACTTGCCTGGAGAGGAGCTAGAAGCTCCATCCAATGTTAATGGAATACAACAAAAGCCATAAACTACCAGTCTTCCTGGGCTTTGATGAAAACGCCCACCACATAGTATACAAATAAAAGAGGTGAGTCACTTTTAGAATATCTTACTACTAACAATCTAGATATATTAAATAGGGGTAGCTCCCTCACTTTTCATTAGGCTGATTGATAATTAGGTGTACTACCTGTTAATGCACAGGTAAGAAGTAAGTAGTTTTTACCTCCAATATCATTAACTAGGATATATATAAAATTTCAAATCGATATCTTATTTAGTTTACGTGTAATAGTCAATCTCAGTGAATTTTTAAAAATGGATAAAAACGAATTTCGTGAGTTGATAAAACATTATTTTTTGAGGAAGAAAACAGCAAAGGAAACCAAAGAAAAGTTGGATAAATATGCACCAACGAACAACAGTTATCAGCTGAGCTGAAACAGTTGACGTTGACAGAAGGAAAAAAAAGGCTTAGCGGCGCAGGAAGGCGAAGGTATACATACCACCGCCAAAAAGGTAAACATATAAAAGAGGCATATGAACTAGCGTGTCTAGCAATGGCAGACACGAAGACAACGGCACAAACGGCAAAAAGGCTCAGAACACCTTCTACAACACCACCGACAGTGCACAATACGAAAAAGCAGAAAACCTCTGCCTGTAAAAGCAGCCAACATAGACCCGCAGCAGAGGCTCAGCCCTTCACGTCGGGTACTAGTTATAAGGATGCACTAAAGGGGACCAAAATCGGTATTATAGACGCCGAACATCCCCATAAATTATTATTAGCAGAGCAGCTCTCTGCATACCAAAAATCCATCCTGGCAGCAATTTCAGCAGCTGCAAAAGAGGGAACACATCCACAATTTGGTGGATTAAGCCTCAAACCAGAATGGATGTTAATTACCTGCCTAGATGATAAAACATCAACGTGGCTGGAGACAATTACCACAAAAATATCAAATGAGTCCACCAAGATTCAGGCCGTCCGGGAGGACAAAATTCCAAAGGTGGAAATAGTGACGGGATTTTTTCCCCCGAGGAAGACGGAATATAGGATATCCTCACCCTCATCGACCCCCAGAACCCAGAATTACGTGCGGCGAATTGGAAGGTTCTGGGCAAACGCAAATGGCTTCACTCTTCGGCCAAAAAGTAAAGAAGTAAATAGCAGCCAGCCGCATCTCACAAGTGATGTCAGCGAACAAGCCAAAGGATCAAGTTAAGATGATCCAGGCGAATCTCCATCGTGCAGAAGCGGCTAAGGACGTACTTACTTGGAGATTCGCTAAAGAGGAATTTCAGGTGCCCCGTCTACAAGAGCCTAGAGCCACAACAGGTAAAATCCTGGGTATTCCTCATTCTATGGGGTAGTTAATCTTTGATAAAAATAATAGCAGACCTAGAACTGCTATCCTCTTATCAACTAAAATTAATTATCTAAATATTCCTAGTTTCATCCGTACAGATCTACTAGCTATACTGGTGAAACTACCCACCACAGGGGGCTTCCAAGAGGCCATCATCGCCTCGGCGTATTTCCCGGAGAGGAGACAGAAGCTCCACCTTTATTTTACTACTTTCCCATACCACATAGTATGGGGAAGTAGTAAAATAAATAAAAGAGGTGAGTCACTTTTAAATTATCTTACTTCTAACAATTCAGACATAATAAATCAGGGCCACTGCTACCTTTGTCAATGCTGTTCGGCAGGAAGTTATAGACTTAACAATAGCTAGCCCCTGCCTTTCTCACAAATTGATTAACGGCATGTTTCAAAAGAAGCGTCGCTTTCGGACCATAATCATATATGTTTTGAACTGCAAACCACTCTAAATATTACCATAAAATGTAGAAACCCAAAACGCAACAATACCAGCACTTCCTTCAGTACAAAATAAATAACTCAGAGGTAGAAATCAGCAGCCCACACTGCATAGACCTCCAAGCCAACCAACTTGTAAGTAGCATTATTGATGCATACGAACAAAGTTGTCCCATTTCCCAAAACAAAGGAAAAAAACCAGTTCCTTGGTGGAATGACGAAATAGCGGTAAAACGCAAGGAAACCAGGAAACTTTTCAACAGAGCGAAAGTCCTCGGTAACTGGGAAGCATATAGAACTTCCCTCACCGAATACAACAACTTACTTAAAAAGTCCAAAAGAGATTCATGGAAGAAATTCTGTGAAGAGATTAATGATCTCCCAGCGGCCTCCAGACTCCAGAAAGCCCTGGCTAAACGTAAAGCCGCAGACATTGGACTATTAGAAAAACGAGACAGATTTCTAACAACCAGCAGCTCACAAACTCTTGACGTGTTATTGGCAACACACTTTCCGGGTTGCAAAATAAAAAACCCTGAAGACATAGAGGAAGAGGAAAGAATTCAACGTCCTACCCCAAATATCAGAAGCCTCGCTAATAAAATCTTCACTCCAGAAAAAATTAAGTGGGCAATAAACAACTTTAAACCCTACAAATCTGCTGGAGTAGATAAAGTATTCCCTGCACTACTTCAACAGGGATTAGAGATTCTAATGCCAAAAATGATAAGAATCTTTAAAGCCAGCTTTATATGGGGGTATATCCCAAAATTCTGGAGAAAAGCAAGGGTGGTTTTTATTCCAAAGGCAGGGAACCGTCGCTCTGAAAAGCCTAAATCATACCGCTCCATAAGTCTTACCTCCTTCTTCATTAAAACAATGCAAAAACTAGTGGACCTCCACATTATAACAGGACCGAATAAGGTCCGACTGCACCCTAGACAACATCCCTACCAAAAAGGGAAGTCAACAGAAACAGCGCTTCATGAGCTTGTAAGATCAATTGAAAAGGCAATAGAATACAAGGAAATAGCGCTATGTGCATTTCTGGATATAGAAGGGGCGTTTGACAATACCCCCCACGAAGCAATAATATTAGCAGCCAGAAATAAAAGTCTAGAACCGGCGACAACCAAATGGATACACCCCATGCTAAAAAGTCGCTTGACAAAAGCCGACCTAGGAAAGCAACAGGGGTTGCTTGCCATCAGAACCTGTCCTACTGCGGCAATGCAAATGTTCCTAAACGTCCCACCGCTACTTCTCCATATAAAAAAAGAAGCGGCAAGAGGTATGCTAAGAATTCAGAAGGAAAGAAAATACCTCCCAGGAGATCTTAGCGGTCATCTTCAACTGTTAAATAACCCTAAATTAGAGGCCATTGCCTCACATCTATCGGACACTATGCCGACCCTTTATAACTTTGACATACCGTTCAAAATTATAATTAGCGAACCCAAAGACTGGCAATCTAAGCTTTCTGAACAAAATACGGGTGCAGCAATATGGTATACAGATGGCTCCCGTACCAAAGAGAACACAGGTGCTTGAGTCAAAGGCCCAAACTTCTCGGCATCTATCACTCGGAAGAGAAGCAACTATCTTCCAAGCAGAAATGATTGCAATGGAAATGTGCATACAGGAAAACCTGAAAAAAGCATATCGCAATAAAACTATTATAATTTTATCGGACAGTCAAGCTGTACTCAAATCCCTATCCTCCTACAAACATGAGTCAAAACTTGTCTGGGACTGTCTCTAAAAGCTCATAATACTGGCCAAAAGGAATAATGTAACCTTAATGTGAGTACCAGGTCATATTGGGGTAGAAGGCAATGAAGAGGCAGATAGCCTTGCAAAAAATGGTGCAAGCACCAGGTTTATTGGACCTGAACCTTTCTGTGGAAAACCTAAAGGTAACTCTAAACTTATTTTAAAAATATGGATAGACCAAGAGCACAGGGGCAATAAATGCACAATAGATCTTTTAGGTCGCAGTGCTCGCCTCAAAAAAAAAGAAAGTATTTTTCTAAGTTTAAAAATGGGCGTACCAGCACAATTGATGAACCACGTTCTGAAAGTTCAAATGAAGTGACTACTCCAGAGATGGTCGATAAAATCCATGATATCGTACTAGATGATCAAAGAGTAAAATTGCGTCAAATAGTTGACATCTTAAACATCATTGGAACGTGTTTTTAACATTTTACATCAATATTTGGATATGAAAATGGTATCTGCAAGGTGGGTGCCGTGTTTGCTTACAATTGATCAAAAACGCAATCGTGTGAGAACAACAAAGCAAGTTTTGGAACTATTACAACGTAATTTAGTTGCTTTTTGGCGTTCATTCATAACCGTTGATGAAACGTGGATACACTACTACACACCAGAGACTAAAGAATAATCAAAACAGTGGATTTCTACAGGTGAAACGGCTCAAAAGAAGGCAAAAACAGTTCCATCAGCTAGCAAGATTATGGCCACAGTTTTTGGGATGTTCATGGTATAATCCATATCGATTTTTAGAAAAAGGAAAAACAATAACAGGGCAATATTATGCATCATAATATTGTCCAGTTATTGACAATATTATGATGCATAATATTGTCCTGTTATTGTAAGGAGGAGGCAAACCCTATAGGCTTGTGCTGTTAAAGAATTAATACCAAGTTCCGCCGTTGTTGTGCGACTTATCACCACTGTTATGGTCTGTTGTTGTTGATGAGCTACTTCACAACATTGATGATTCTAGTTTCAAGATAATAGGATATGCCGACGATTTAGTCATCATAATCGGGGGTAAATATGAAATTGTCATAGTAGATTGCAATTGGCTTAAAACAGAACATTGAACTGGTATAAATCCAAAAACGTACTGATCAACCCAAACAAGACTGTAATTATACCATTTATGAAAACTAAAGTGATTAACATTACTGCACCCTAATTAAGTGGTATAACCATACCCTGTTCCAACGAAGTAAAGTTCCTAAGTGTTACACTAGACAGTAAACTTAACTGGAACAGTCACATTGATAAGACTCATGCTAAGACAATAAAGGCTATGTTGTACATCCCAAAATAATGTACTGAGGCTACATCCCAAAATGATCTACTGGACTTACAGAACGATCATCCTACCAATTATCACAAACGGATGCACAGTCTGGTGGACTAAAGCACTACAACACAAAGTACAGGCAAAACTGGGTAAGATCCAGAGACTGGCCAGCCTGGGCATAACAGGTGCCATAAAAACCTGTCCTACAGTAGCAATGGAAATGTTCCTGAACCTTCCGCCAATACACCTCCTTGTTAAGAACGAAGCAGCGAGAGGTTTGCTGCGCATTCAAAAGGAGAATAATTATTACTCAGGGGACTTGCGGTAACAGATCGCGGTAGATCTGTGTATTCAAGAGAATCTTAGGACGTAATGAAACAATTTACATTCTTTCAGACAGCCAAGCTGTTCTTAAGGCTCTAATCTCCCACAAGCAGGAGTGAAAACTGGTCTGGGAATGCCCCAAAAACTCATCACTCTAGCAAAAAGGAACAATGTTACCTTAATGTGGGTGCCAGGGCACATAGGAGTCGATGGGCAAACCAAGAGGTCACTCAAAACTAGTACTCAAAAGATCGATAGAGCAAGAGCACAGGCTCTACTAGAGTAAACTCCCAACACTCACGATATCCAAAAAATGTATCATACGACAAACGATTAAAGTGGATAAACTAATAAACCTCAGCAAAAAGGACATTCGAACCTTATTAGGTCTCATGACTAGGCAAAGCCCCCACTACTCTATTCGCTCATGAAAATGGGACTGACTGAAGAGGACAGTTGTCGCCTTTGCCATAAAGAGAGAGAAACAACGGAACTTCTTCTATGCTACAATTCTAATTCATTGGATATTCATGCCAAGATTTGTGATATTCTGTTCGTTTTGGAGCTTGTTGGTTTTCTGGTAGAACTTACAAAAATTTCAGACATATTTTCGCTCTGTGAAATATTTTTTTTTGGGTCTATGTAATTCACTGTACAAAATTAAGTGTACACTGTGCGCGCGAGTTGTAGAACGCAATTCGCGCGCACACTATGCGAATATATTTTAAATAATTCATTTGAAAATTAAAAAAAGAATTTTTAATTAAAATTACAAGACCCTGCAAAATTATATTTTTGTAATGTTTCATTTATTTCAAAGCAGCGAATTTAAGTAGATTTAATTTCCCCCACATTAAATTTTTTCTCCAGTGTATTGTCTCCACAATGAGTTGCCCCACAGTGAATTGTTCCCACAGTGAGTTATTCCCATAGCGAATTGTACTTACAGTGAATTGTCCCAACAGTGAGTTGCTCACAGTGAATTATCGCCACAGGCAATTGTCGTCACAGTGAATTGTAGCGCCACAGAGAATTGCCGGCTATGATTGTTTTCGTATTTTGCAGTACACCACCCTTTAATTTTTTTTTCCAATTTATGTAGAATATTAATTGTACGAAGATAAATTGTGTAGTAAACGCGTAAGAGTGATATAGAGTAGGTCGTTGTCTCCTGTCGTCTATCGTCAAGTTCGTCGGGAACAACCTGTCGTTCGTCGCTGTAGAATAAACACAATACATCGCCAGGAATATGGCGACAAATGCCACAATATTTTATTCTGAATATTCTTATTTTATATTTTATTGTGCTTTGGAAATTCAACTAATTTTTCTTTGATTCTAGACCCATTTTACATTGTATATTAATTTACATTTACATTTACATTGCTATAATTTTGACTGCAATTTTTTATTTTGGTTTTGATAATTTTGACGGAGTGGCAATATCAAATACCAAATATTTAAAATAGGTATATATGTGTTTAATTAAATTTGTATAACTGGAGAAGATTTTCCACACATGTTTTTTTTTAAATCATTTTTTTTTATTTAAAGTGTGAGGATGGAAAATATTAAATATTTAAGCTTCGTATGCTATCCGTCGTGAAATAAAATTTTTATACAAATTTATAATCTCTTGAAAAAATACGATACCTATTTCATTTTGTGGAACGTACGCATGTTGAAATAACTTATTTTACAAAGATAAAAGTTAAAAAAATATTTCAATGTAAATTTTTGCTAGTGAATTAATGCTCAAAACATTATTTCACGGCAGAATTTTGAAATTTTATCATTTTGTTTGTTCGGTGTGGTTGTTCAGTTCTAAAAAATTCGTCCATTTTCTTTTTTATACTTTTTAAATATTACTTAATGTTTTATTCTCCAAAAAACTTCTTCACAACATTTTCATAACTTTTTCACGATAGTTTTCATGAGCGTGGAAAATTTCATTTTACGACGGTACGATACTAAGCTTTAGGCTTTGCGATAACGACAACGCCAGGCCACAACGTTGTAGTCGAATAATATGAAATACCAAGTTTTGATTTTTTGTTCTCAATTTTTAAGGCAACACACGACAAACAACAACGACATATTCTGTGTCACCCTTTACTCTGACCATATTGACTTGAACTGCAGAAAATTAACCCTCAGAAACGAACTACTCAATTTCCTTAACTACGTTACAAATTAACCAATTTGTCCAATTTTTTTCTTACAACCCTCATTCTCTTGTTCGCACTATATTTAATTATAGTATATTTGTGCAAAAGCTATATGTATATTAAAAGTTAATAATATTGAAATTAAACAAATTTATAGTTTTACGTCAGATAACGGGGCTAATATAATTAAAACAAGTAAACTATTAACAAAATTTCAATTATATTCATCAACGTCTATGTTCTCAAATTTACAAGACAGTTCAGATTTAAATATTGAAATCGATATTGATAATGATAATAGTAATGCTAATAGTACTATTAGTGATTTTGATATCGAACTCAAGAAGAAATGAATGCAGTTGGTTTGTCTTTGTATAATTATGATTTTGAAAATTTAGAAATAGAGATTCATAATAAAGAATTTATTGTTTCAATACGGTGTGCTGCTCACACTCTGCAACTAGCTATCGGGGATTTTATGAAAAAGGTAAATTTACAGAATTTGATTACTATTCGTGTTGGTGTTGTTAAGAAATTAAGAAATCCCTCAATATTCATAATAATAAAAAGACTTACATTAAGAAAACCAGTTTTACATTGCCCAACCCGTTGGGATTCTACATTAAAACAGACCAGAAGTTTAATTAATCTAAAATCATTTTGAACAACTCATTATGAGTGACACAGTGCAAATTAAAAATTAAAAAAATAAAAAGTCCATTTTCGGACATTTTTCAGAATTCCTTCGAGACAAGATTTGTCAATCTACCAAAATTTGGACCCACGCTACCAAATATTACTACTAACGATCATAAGATTTCAGCTAAAGCTCATGTATGTTAAATTCATAATTATATTATAAATTATAATCAAGATTCAACACAACAATTCATCTGATAGAGATTATAATTGTTCTGCAAATGATTTTAATGAGGTAGATGAGCTAAGTTTAAGTAAAGAAAAAGAATTGGAAAATATAATCAAAACACCTATACCAAAAAAAACATTTAAAATGATTGTAGACGATTTTGACAACGTTAGACCGTAGAAAGTATTGCCAAAATAATGAAACACAGAAAGAATTGTCTAAAGTAGCCAAAACATTATTTTCTATCCCTGCAACTCAAGTATCGGTGGAACAAGCATTTTCAACATTGAAATTTATTTTAGCAGACAACAGGGATAGTTTGACAGAATATATGCTAGAAAATATTTTATTTATAAAATTAAATTTAAATTCATTTAATTAATATTATTTATGTTACATTTTCATTTTGTTTATTATTGTTTAAATGTTTTGTTTTTTATAATTTTATTTTTGTTGATTTTCTTTATGTTTGGAGATAATACAATTTTGTTTTGTTAAAAAAATTTGAATAGTATTTTCTGCATTTTTTCTTGACAGTTTTATAAAACCAGAACCAAAACGAAAACAAATCTTAATTTTTATAAAACCAAAAACCAAAACTAAAACCAAAACAAAAATCATGATTTAAAAACTTATGAAACCAAAACCAAAACCAAATGTTATCCGCTAGAGATACTAAAAACCAAACCAAGCTAAAATATATATTGGTATCCAACCGTGATTAAAACTAACATTATTATAATTTTAAATATAATTAGATCTTTATTTTTGATATAAATATTCTGTCACAAAAAAACTTTTTTACTGTAAAAAAATTTCCAACCTATTTTCCTATAATTTAAGGGTTCATAATATTCATTAATTCATTTTTTATACAAATCGAAATATTTGAGTTCACCACTGTTTAAATTTTTTAATTTAAATATAAAATCAATTGATTTCTTAAAACCGAAAACTTATCAGACTAAAAAAGTTTTTTATCAGACGATCCGTTATATATTTAACGTAACAATTTAATATTGTGATATTTTTAATTTAAGTGATTCCTATTATTGTATCGCTAGAATTAAGCCAAATAAATAAATGATAGCTTTGAAAAGATTAAAAAAATTATACCTCTAAATTGTGGCTAAACAATTAATTGAATATATATAAAAAGGGAAAAACAAAGCAATTCAATTATAATTAATATGGTTGCACTTTCTATTGATATATGATTTTATATTGATATATTATTGTTGAAGATTGGAAAAATTTCACCAGAACTTATTTTTATAATTTATTTTTATGTCAAAATACAAGAAAATTTAAATTTAAAAATTAACTATACTTGAAAATTTTAAAAACTTTACAATAATTGCAAAAAAAAAGCCAAAGAACACATTTGTCGTATATATAAGTTCAGAAACAATGTTCTTATTTTACTAAATAAACTATTATATATTTAATCTTCACCGTGGTTTATTATTTGTTAGGCATATTTATATAAGTAAGATTTAAGTCATATTTTTTTCTAAATGTATAATATGCAAAAAATTATAACTTTATCTTAAAATTACTTAAAATTTTATTTTTTGTATTGTTTATAATTAAGTTGTATTTTATTTTATTTTTTGAAATGTTACTTATTTATTTTACTTTCACTAAAATATTATTATCGTTGTTAATCATACTCAAACTTTAATTTTTATAATTATGTATATTTTTTTTCTGTATCACATATGTGCAGTTTATTAAGATAAAATCACATTTTCAAGCTATTTGTTTTTTATTTTTAATATTATAGAATTTTAAGTATGTACTAAATAATTTCATTTTGTGTTAAATTTGTTAGAATGAGAAATTTTAAATTAGAATTTTGAAGATATGTAACAATATAGTTAGAGTAATTTTATTTCTTGTTAGTGTATTTTATCTACTTGTAATTATTAAATTGTTTTTGTATATAATTTTTAATTACTAGCTGTTACATAATTTTTTAATAAACATTATTTCATAATATCAGATTATCTCCTTATATTTTAAAGCTATAACTAAAACTATTTTTTTCTGAATTTATCTCCTTTAGAGATACTAAATATCGAGGTACAATTAATATTAAAGTTTTTTAATTGTATATTACGCGGAATTGATAATTAAATGTAGATTATAATCTTTTATTTATGTTTTTTTAATTCATCTAAATTGATTCACAAATACATATTTAAATTTTATTGGTCTAAAAAAATATTGCTTTCAATACAGAATATCTAGTACATATTATTTTAAAAATAAATACGTACTAATAAAAATTATTAATTAGTTAACTTTTGTTGTATCTATAAAATTTTTAATCATTACATTTGATGTAAATTCAAATTGTTTATCTATATCGAATAAGGCAACCGAAAAAAATTGACTGAATAATCGACCCATATATTGATCCTTACTTGAAGGCCACCATCCTTCTAGAAATCCAATATGCCCACCGCGTGCTGTAACAACAATAGCGACATGTGATGATTCTTCAGCAGCTTTCATTGGAATGGCTAAAAAATGGTTAACAAACAAAACAGATTTATAAAAATTTGCTATTTGCATGAAATAAATGTACCATCTAATGGTTGAAATGGATCATCAGCAGCACTTAAACAAAGTAAAGGCACTGAAATTTTATGTAATTTTGTATGTAATGTCGCAGCTTTATAATAATCTTCAACAGTTTCATAACCAAATTGTTTTGATGTAAATAAAGAATCAAATTCTTTAATTGTTTTTGACTAAAATCATGTTTATATAAAAAATAATTTAAAATAATTTTATTTTATGAAATATAATTCATTACTGCTAAAATTTTTTCTAGATCAATATCTGATTCATTTTCACGAAATATTGTTTCCCATTTACTAAGTGTTGAACATAGACTTCCAGCTAAATGACGTCCAAGTAAACTATTTAAGACTGGTTTTTCAATACTAGCAGTACCTAAATATTATACAAAAACACTTGTTTTTTTGTGTACTTTGAGTTTAATCTTTTATAACTTTACCCTTATGTACATTCCATGGAACTGATATTATTTTCGCAGCTGTTAAAAGTTGCCGGGATTCTGCACTATGCTGTGATAAATAATTTCCTTTGTATTAAAACATAAAATTAATGTATAAAGTTTTAAAACGGTATTAAATTTAAATTTACCTAAAATAAGTCCACCCATTGAAATACCAGTAGCACCTAATTTTGCATTTGGATTAGTTTTCTTAACATGATTAACAACTTCAGATAAATCTTCACAATTAGATGCACAATATAATCTTGGTGTCTGGATAAAAAAAAGATTTTTCAATTAGTTAAGAATGATCATACATAAAATTTTGAAATTACTTTAAGTGGAATACCGCCTAATCCTCTATTATTGAATACAACTGTTCGTATTCCAGTACAATTTGCAGCCGTTACTAAACATTTAATATATTCTGCTTGAGATTCTCCTGAAATATTTTTACATATCAATTCAAATATGAAATTTTTAAGAAAGAAAATATTACCTGTCAGACCGGGTAATATTATTATAATTGGAGAATCATCTTTACAATTATTTTCTAACCAATCTAAGGCAACATCGCCACCATCTTTTAATGTTAATATTTCTCTTCTATAGTTGATTTTTGGTATAATTTGGGACCGTAAAATACTGGCAAATACTGTTTGGGCACGACTTTCAACACACCAAAATGTTGGCCAAAATTTCATTTCCAATGTTGGTACATTTTTCATCAAAAATTCTTTAAAGGCTCCATCGGAAACAGCTAATATTGGTCGCTTAATATAAATCATTGATTAATAATAGAAAGTTTACTTTTTCTTCCAAAAATAAGGGTATTATTCCAAAAATAAGGGAACAAATTGATAATTAAATGTAGATTATAATCTTTTATTTATGTTTTTTTAATTCATCTAAATTGATACACAAATACATATTTAAATTTTATTGGACTAAAAAAATATTGCTTTCAATACAGAATATCTAGTACATATTATTTTAAAAATAAATACGTACTAATAAAAATTATTAATTAGTTAACTTTTGTTGTATCTATAAAATTTTTAATCATTACATTTGATGTAAATTCAAATTGTTCATCTATATCGAATAAGGCAACCGAAAAAATTGACTGAAGAAAAAACAGATATGAAAAACATCACATGAACAAATAGAGTTATAAACTATAATTTGTTTTTCAACATTCATCTAAAGGACAATGAAGAAAAAAATAAAGAAAATAGAGATCAAAACATCTTATGTACAAAGAAAATAAATACAAATAGAAGAAGCAAAAATACTATCATAAGAGATGATGTCCTATACAATCAAAACGTAGCAAGATAAGTAGGTCACGACAATCGGTCCTGAGGTATAAGCAAATGATAGGATCATGAAATACATACTTCTACTATATACGATATATGAGTACGTACTATTTATGCAACTTAACATAGGTTATTTTTTTAAATACGGTTGAAAACTCTCTTGTTCCACTCACTCACCATCACCCACTATCAGGATATATATAGATATATATATATATATATTTATACAGAATTAACACCTATCACCACCCACCATCAGTAACTACCATCAACGATCACCACATACCATTCACCACACCATTACCAAACATACCATTACCAAACACCATCATAGCACATCATCACCATCACCCACATTAACCGCTGTCACCATCATCACCAACACCCACAATCTACCATCACCGAACCCCAACGACCCCAACCACACCATCACCATTACCACTACTAACATTCACCAATGTAACCATCAACACTCACCACCCACCATCACCGAACCCCAAGAATCTCTTCTCCAACACGTAGATACCAAATATGTGGAGATTGTTTTTGTTTTAAACGTTTTTACTTTCTTTGGGAAAAATCATGATGGTTTGTATGGATTTTGACAAAGCTTATGTTTTTGGGAAATTTCTTCGGCAGTTTTAAATATTTTTGAAAAAGGACTTCGGTAATGAACTGGAAATTTGTTTGTATATTTGCAGAGGTGCGTGCGTCAAATAAGCTATAGGGAAAGCATCGGTTCTTTGTTCATTATAGATTCATTATATTATTGAAGTACTAACCTCCACGAGGTGGTCACAAGGCAACTGAAGTGATTTCACGCCAATTAATGAATGTGCAAACCCAGAAGATCCTACATTAGGCGGCTCCCGTGTCTATTCCCAGATGGGTGGCAATTAAAACAGGTAACACTGGAAAATTCAACCTCGCTAGAGGTCGGTTTTATGGATTGTGCCGGGAACCATATATTGCTTGATAGGGAACAGCAAGTAAGAAGAAGCTCAATTAAACCCAAAAAGTTGTCCGAAAAATATGATAAATACTAAATGTAGTGGAGAACAACAGAAAACACGATTACAGAAATATTGTATGAAGATCCGCAATATCAGGCCAAATAATGAATGTACAATGAAAATAAAGAGCTTCAAAAAAGACTTATGGCCTGATGATCATCTCGCCCTTTTACAATCTTTAAAACCAAATTTAGTTAAAAGTAGTATTAAAATTTCATAGGCCTGTTAAAAATTTCATATGCTCATCAAGAATTATAGACCGATTTAGTTAAACTGCGAATTATTGATCGGATATAGCCAAATAATATGAAATATCGAAAATCCTCGATTATAATTAATAAACCACAACAAAAAATATTTGATAATTTCGAATTAATAATTTTTAATTTCTATTTGCAAATTTTTAAATGATTTAAACAATCTTTTCCGTTTTCAGAGCTTAGTAATACATATTTCTCGCCCCTTGGCACAAAAGTGAATTGAGTTAATTAAGAAATCAAGGGAATAAATTATGGCGCAAATTATAAATTACTAAATCCGATTACTCTTTTATATTCAACCAAAAAAACATCAGAAACATTATATGTGATATAATGTTTGATATTTTTTTGGTTGAATATAAAAGACTAAGCCAAAAATGCTTAATCGGAGTTAGTAATTGCAATTTGATATCTTTGTTGATCCCAAAGCCTTTTGGAAATTTATTAACATAAAAAGTAAATCAGATGGGTCATGATGGCTGGTATGGATTTTGACAAACCTTGAACTACGCTGTTCTGCTTCTGTTAATATTAATTATGAGACTGTATTGCATTAAATAGTCAAATTAAAAGACGATTATTGTTCGGGTCCTGATGGCCTCCCTGCAATAGTACTAAACAAATGTTTTCATAACAGCACAAGCACTTTACCAATCTTTTCTCAGATAACTGCTAGTGAGGATTTTTCCTAGTTTCTGGAAAGATTCTTTCATTGAGGATAATCGCCGTTAATCGAAAGTTATAGGCCTATTGCTAAGTTATCATGTATTCCTAACCTTTTCGAGAGCTTTGTTTACGATACTCTTTACTTTCACTGGAAATCCCTGAATTTAACAGAATTCATGTTATGATCAGGTTCCATTGCCTTAATGCAATGGAACCTGGTCATAACATGAATATCAGAAACTAAACACGCTACTACTGACTTTAGCACAGCATATGATAAAGTTCCTCTTTCTACTATTCTTTTTAAATTTGAAGCTCTGGGTCTGGGCTGCCCATCATCTTTATAACGTTGTTTTAAGTCTTATATGGTCAATCATCAATACAAGTGCTTTTTTACTTTTTAAAAATATTTTTAGACTGGTTTGTTCGATTCTTTTAAATCTGGCATACCACAAGGCAGCTACTTTGGCCCACTAATTTTTATTTTAACTATTAACTATGTTTCCTTAATTATTCAACATTTGGAAACTAATATTTAAGCTGACGCAGTGGCTGCTCGGCCTACTGGGCCAAGTGTGCTCAGCCCAACCGAGAAAAACCTATCCAAATCTCTAAATTATTTTATAATTATAACCATGAAAAACTATTATAAGATATGTAAAATTATATAAAACTATTGATGATCTGTGTTTTTGACGGTATGTAAATGTACATTATTATTTGCATATTTTTTCCAATAATTATTTTATTACAAACACACCCGCTACAACAATCATCAATTTACAATATGTAGCAAACAAAATAAATCTCAATTACGTATATGCAACTAACCTAGGCCAATTAACTTTTTAAACAAATCTAAATAACAAAGGAGATTCACTTAAATTTGATCCAATTAAGTAACGAGTGACGTGCTTAGAACAAAAAGAGAAGAATAAAGAATGTAGAGAATAAAAATTTAGAATATGTACTAAATTTTTCTTAGTACACCTAATTCTGTTTTTACGCGATAGATACGTTCCCAGAAAACTCGCGTAAAAAAACATCGCGTAAAAAGAGATACGGTATCCATATAAAAGTAGATGATTGGTCTACATTTGAAAAATCAACTAAAATAATAGATATATACAAAATCAAGGTTTTTATATACTTTATAAATTTTTCATTTGTTTCATTTAAATACATATTAGATATTTTTAGGATAACATAAAAAACATAATTAAAAAAACTAAATTAACAAAAAAAATTATAATTTAACGCAATTGATACCCAATTTCGATTGGTTTTCTGAACCAAAATACGAATATGTCTATTTTTTCGAATGACTTAAAAATATGTACAAAAAATTGAAATACATGTTTTTCTTGCAAAAAAAATTTAAATTTTCATTTTTTTAAATCACATTAAATCAAATCAAATCGCTTAAAAAAAGAACGTAATATTTTTGTTAAATCGTTGGCGTAAAAACAGAATTAGGTGTATAATACTATATAAATAGTTTGATTTATTGATTTCGAACGTAAGGGTAAAGAGTAATAAATATTTAATACCGAAAAAAATTCTGTATCAGAATATGTACTTTGTCTTAGGATATGATAAACTAAATATAAAATGAATTTTAAGCATAGCCAAAAATATGGGAAAATACAGAAAAAAATTTCATACATATTTTGTGTGAAACTATAAAAATTAATTTTGTACTGAAAAATTTTGCGTGCACAAAGCGGTTCGAAATTTATGTTTATTTTTTAAACTTTAAAGATGTGCATGTGCATATTTATCCATATGAAAATAAGTAGAATTTTGAATCACATTAAATCAAATCAAATCGCTTAAAAAAAGAACGTAATATTTTTGTTAAATCGTTGGCGTAAAAACAGAATTAGGTGTATAATACTATATAAATAGTTTGATTTGTTGATTTCGAACGTAAGGGTAAAGAGTAATAAATATTTAATACCGAAAAAAATTCTGTATCAGAATATGTACTTTGTCTTAGGATATGATAAACTAAATATAAAATGAATTTTAAGCATAGCCAAAAATATGGGAAAATACAGAAAAAAATTTCATACATATTTTGTGTGAAACTATAAAAATTAATTTTGTACTGAAAAATTTTGCGTGCACAAAGCGGTTCGAAATTTATGTTTATTTTTTAAACTTTAAAGATGTGCATGTGCATATTTATCCATATGAAAATAAGTAGAATTTTGAATCGCTAGGGGGTTTTTCTTTTTTTTTAAATTAAAAAAACTTTTAACATAAAAGTAAAAATTTTGGAGTTCTTAAGCCTACTATTTCAAGTATCGTGCTGACATTTTTTATATTAATTTAGAAATAATAAACAATTTACAGGATATCTAATTTTATAGTTGAAAATAACTCCTACAGATATAATTTTAATTTTTTTTTGTTTATAATTATATCCACAGGGTTAAAAGGTTTATGCTTGCTGGCTTAAAATATCGGCTAGAAATGTCAATTGTGTACTAATTAATTTAAAATATAACCCTCGTATAACGCGGTAGTTAGGTTCCACAAAACTTCCGCGTTATACAAATCGCGTTATGCGAGTCTTAGGTAACATATAAAAAATAGAGTTACTTTCCAAAATCATTTATTTTAATTATATATTATATTAATGTATACATATATGCATTTATTTAATTCAGGTAGTTCAATGTAATTACAATAATATAATTTTTTATTATTATTATAAGATCAGTTTTGTAACTAATAAAAACGATAGACTATCACTATAGACTTGTCAGATTAAATTTGTTTAATATGTATGTACTATGTAGAAAATATTTTTAGGTTGCTATAGTGACGAGATTTCTAAGATTAAACTTTTTAATAAATATTTGAAAATATGTATGTATGTACGTATTTTGAGATTGCATTGGTTTCAAACGAAATTTTAGTACATATATTTTTTTTTTCTGTTTCATAAAAGAAGTAAACTATAAACCGCGTTATATCAAAACCGCCACCGCGTTGTATAAGTTTTGCTACAATTTATAAATCGCGTTATATCGAAACCGCGTTGTATAAGTACCGCGTTATACGAGGGTTCCCTGTAATTAAATTTTTGATCATTTTAAGTCTTGTGATAGGTTTATAAATATTTATACATTGTTTTTCTAATTAATTACACATTGTTTTATGTACACATTATTTTTATTTACGCATTGTTTTTATGTTTACATATTGTTTTATTAGAACTTGAAGTAGCTGACAACATATACCTTTTTTTTATTATTAAGGTTTAAATTTTTAATACAGTTGTTAGAAGTTCTAATCAAATAAAATATGCCTAAAAATTATTATTTATTATATTTAGATGAATGAACTTCTTCAGGTTTAGAAACTGACTTTCAGTGTTTAGATTTTTAATCTGAATTATTTAAAATTGATTTAATGTTTCAACCATAGAGGTTGAAAAAAAATATCTCCGAAACTATATTTCTAAAATCAGAATAATTGGATAAAATTGAAAAATTAAACTTTAATTCGAACCGTGTACTGAATAGTTCTTAAAGTTGGCACTAAATTCCAGTTAACGTTTTGTGCGCAGTACCTTAGGGAAAGTGGAAATCTGGACATTTCTTTTTTTGTTGCAATCACTTTGTCCACGAAGAATATTGCACCGCGAGCCGCCACTACGCTGACGATATGAAAATATCAAAGGTTATTGTAACATCTTAGACAGAACTGCGTCAAGATGATTCAGACAAATTTACGGTTTTTAGCTTCTAAAACTTCATCACGTTTTTCCGTAAACGTATTCCTCTTCTACGGCGTGATTATTATCTTTAAATGGTGAGTTTGTCATTCGAGTTGCGGCCATTGGTGACTTTGGCATATTATGTGACAGTGAATTAAATTTCCACTCATTATGATAATATAGATGGTGAGCTAACTCTATGCTTGGCTCGGTTAATCGTTGGTCTATGGAGTTAGTCGGTCTCTATTTACTATTCCAGGAATATCTGTTTATTTCACTTTTTTCACGCCATTACTGGAAATATGTTACTCTACGTTTGGCTCCGTATCAGCAAGTACATATTCGTAGAATAGAGTTGGTTCAAAGCAGATCCGTCAGGTTTGCCTTTCGTGAGTTTGCTTGGGTTGACAAGTACAACTTTCCGCTTTATGTGGATCATATTAAACTGTAAACTTCCCATAGACGTTTGGAAATACCTCATATTGTATTTATTGATGGATTTTGGATTTATTCGAATAAAAATTCATTGTTGAATGGATAAATTTTAACACTAATATTGGCTCACTTTAGTTTTTAGCGCTTTTTAAGTTATGTTTACATCGCAGAACAATAAAGATGGTTGGGTGGTTATATATAGGGCAGGTGGTTATATATATATAGGGTATCTGATTGACATCAAAATGGCACAAAGATTTAAGAATTTGCACCTGGAATTTAAGATCACTTTCCACTCCAGATGCATCTAACGAATTTATCAGGAACCTAAAGGATTATAAAGAAGACCTAACGGCGATCCAGGTAATGAACTGGACAGGAAAAGTCTTACTAGAATATCTAAGGAGAACATGGGCGATTTACAGCTGTCAGGACAAAGTAAGAAAATTCGCAAGCGGCTTTGTGATGGGACCGAGATTAAAAAATAAAATAATAGGCTGGTATCCCCTATGAGCCCCTATGTCGCATCAGCATAAAGGCGCTTGATACTCCTGGCAGCGATGAAGAATATAGTTATAAGTACCAAGTTCCCTCATCGTAATAATCATAGGCTCACCTGGCGGTCCCCAGATCAAAGAAGATTAAATTAGATTCACTACTTTGTGATAGATATCGGCACGCTTCTAGCGTCATGAACGTAACTACCCTCAGACGAGCAAACATAGACTCGGACAATTTCCTAGTAATGGCCAAAGTCCGAGTGCAGGTCTCAGTCCAACGCAGACATCGAAATAGAACAACACCCAGAATAGATGTCGAAGCGTTCAAATCACAAAGTAGTGCCTGTCAGTATGCCGACACTGTAACTCGTATGGTACGTGAGCGCAGCGTATGCCCCGATCTCCCAGTTGAAGAACAATGGAAGCAGTACGCCAATGGCAGCAGAACAAACCATTGGTTACGCAGCACCACCAGCAAGAAACCAATGGTTTGACGAGTGTAAAACCTTAATAAAAATAAAGAACATATCGTACAGGTTGAGTAATAGAAGAACAAGAGGGGCATACGATGATTACCAACAGGCACCTACAGCACCGTATCATGCGACCGAAAAAAAAGCTTATGAAAACTAGCAGTTCTCTGACCTGGAAGGGATAGAAGCGAGGCCCACTTTGCTGGTGATACTTCACTAGTGGAGTGAAGTATCACCAGCAAAGTGTCAAGCCCAGCACAATCGCTTGTAAAGATAATCAGGGGAACCTTATAACCGACCCCGTTTATCTTCTAGAGAGATGGTCAGCCCACTTTTGGGAGCTTCTATGTAGTCAGGCAAGTGCACAACCTAACCCTACAGCTGTGCTTGCCATTCAACGTCCACTCAATTCCCAGAGCGAACCACCCTTCCCTCTTGAAGAAATTCAACTTGCCATCAAGAGACTGAAGAACAACAAATCTGGCCAGGGTGGCATTCCTGCTGCACCATATAAATAAGCTGGTGATGATTTGGTAGGGTATATTGACCAAATCCTGGTAAAAATTTGGAAAGAGGAAAGAATGCAAACTGAGTGGAACGTCGGCCTAATTTGTTCTATATTCAAGAAAGGTGATAGATTTGATTACTCTAACTATCGAGGTATAAGCATCTTGAACGTAGCGTACAAAATCCTGGCCTTCGGTGATCTATTTGCGTATGAAGCAAACAGATCACCGAGGACAGGAATATAACATCGGACGATATCAATGTGGTTTCAGATCTGGTAAGTCTATCAGGTTTTCACACTGCGACAAGTTCTGATGAAATGCAAGAAATTCAATGTAAGTACTCGCCACCTCTTCATTGATTTCAAGGCTGGTTACGACTCGGTAAAGAGGCCCAAACTCCTACAGGCAATAGTAGATTTCGGGTTTCCAGCAAAACTCGTCAATCTATGCAGTATCACCCTAGCCTGTACATTATGCGCAGTTCGATATGAAAACAGCATATCCAGAATTTTTGAAACACACAGAAGCTCCAGGCAAGGCGACGTATTTAACATTGCACTTGAAAAGGTCAATTGACCCAGATCCTTGCCTACGCTGTCGATCTGGATATCATCTGACAAGTTGACCCAGATCCTTGCCTACAGAGAAAACGCTAGTAGATTAGGTTTGCAAATAAACGGGACGTGAACCAAATACATGGTGGCTTCATCCAACAATACCCTCAGCGACCGATTACGTCAAAATGTTGCCATGGAGAATACAACTTTGAGACGGTCAAAGAGTTTATGTATCTCGGTTGTATGGTAACGGCTGAAGGGAATAACACCAGCCTGCAGATAAAACGAAGAATTGTATTTGCCAACCGGTATTTTTATGGCTTGAGTAAGCAAATGAGATCAAAATCGTTTACCCGAAAGACCAATATCACATAGACACTTATCGTACCGGTGCTACAATTTGGAGATGAGGCTTGGACAATTTTTTGTCTCTCCAGGGGAAAATTCTTCGTTGCATCTTTGGCGCCGTCAACGTTAATGGGGTTTGGAGCATTCGCTTTAATCACGAACTATGTGTGCTGTACCGGGATGCTGACCTAGTCAAAAGATGCCACATACAAAGACTGCGCTATGTAGGTCATGTGGTTAGAATGGAAGATAAAGCTCAGCCAAAGCTAGCTTTGACTCCAAACCTGAGGGTAAGCGAGGAAGGGGACGACCAAGACTCCGGTGGAAGGATGATGTCACATACAAAGACTGCGCTATGTAGGTCATGTGGTTAGGATGGAAGATAAAGCTCAGCCAAAGCTGGCTTTGACTCCAAACCTGAGGGTAAGCGAGGAAGGGGACGACCAAGACTCCGGTGGAAGGATGATGTGGAAGCGGACGTCAGTATGCTGAATATATCCGGAACCTAGAGAAATGCTGCGCAGGACAGTCCTACGGAATATCTCTCTTTTCTCGGCATTCGCTCCCTATGGCTGCTGTTCCGAGTGAGTAAGTAAGTAAGTAAACACACCAACAAAATGAATCTGTCACCTAATTGTTCTTATTTCCTAATTATTTGTTCCTAATTGTTCTTATTTCTTATATAAATATTTTTTTTAATGTTTTAGCTTCAAGTAATTGGTGATATGTTGGTTTACCAATTCGATTTCGTATCGCTGACTATTAGTGAAGCGAAAATATTGATAAATGGTATGTTGGACAATTATCGCTTCGCTGAATTTTTTTTGTTTTGGCACCACAAATAAATGGATTTCGCAATAAATTTCAAATTACAAAAAGTTGTATTTTTGATTTAATAAAATAATAGTGACTTTTGATTATAATAGCAAAAATATTTATACAGAAAAATTTTTTATTACTAATTTGCATTCAAGTTTGAAATATAGTAAATATTAAGTTGTCAATAGTTTGCAATAACTTCCTAAATATTTTTAGTATATAAAACTTCAAAATAAGGGTTTAGTATGATTTTATTTTTTTGCTTTTTCTTAACATATAAGTTATTAGACAGATAGCAGCTCCATAAAACTTCAATATTTTAAAATAAAAAATCGAGTAACATAGTCTTCTTTTGTAAATATTCTTCTAAATTATGATTTTATAATGTAATACAACGTTTCACTTCTATGATGTAAACCGTCTTTTATTTAAATTTTTATTATTAAATTATATCAAGTTACTTTTGTTTTAAATAATAATATAAACTTCAAACCAATCTACAGGATCGTGCAAAAACACAAAAGACTTTGAGACGTCTTATTTTTCACGTTTCAATTAAATAACTTTTCTAGCAGTGTATTAAAAATAAAATTAATTGAGTTGACTCTGAAATAAAGAAACTATAGACTTTCTTCCGTCGAAAAGTGAAAAATAAGGTCGAAAAGTGAAAAATATTATCGAAATTAATTTGGTATGTTGTATATTTGTGTTTAAATTCGTGTACCTTAACAAGATTTGTTACAGGAAAATACTACAATATCAATAAATAGTGTTTTTTTCCTCAAAATCATTTTTCAGTATCAGGTAAGCTGTAAGCGTAATACATTTTATTAAAATTTAAAATATTTTTTTCCTATAAAATTGAAAATGTCGGTAACAACGTCGTTGAGTATTACGACTGCCATCATTAGAACCTAAAACTACTTAAAATTCGAAAGCAGAGATAACCCTCATATAACGCGGTACTTATACAACACGGTTTCGATATAACGATATCTACAAATTGTACCAAAACGTATACAACGCGTTTGTGGTTTTGATATTTCTACAAAAAAATTAAAATAATATGTCTACATAAAATATAATGTATGGTACTAAAATTTGACAATCTCAAAATATATTTACAGATGTGCGTTTTTTCTAAGAATGCAAAAATTTTAATGTCAATTTTCTCGTAAGTTATCATTTTTGTTTATATATAATGAAAAAAACTTTGATAACGTAAACTCATATTTCACATGTAAGCCGGTCTCGCATAACTTGATATGTATTTATAACGCAGCACTTCTGTGGAACAAAAATTGCACTAAAAAGTTATTTATTTTTGTAATTCTTGTGAAAGAAAACTTTATTTTGTTTAAAGTGTTTCAATTATTAGCGTCGCGTTGAACGAGTTAATATGGAAAATTTAAATATCTAGGTAATACAGCGACAACGAAACGACGGGCGATAAGTAGTCTGTGCCGCCCTTAAGTTTTTCTCGATAGTATGGACCGACTTATACGATTGGTGCCGGTCCCTGACTACAAGTTTATGTCAACAAGACATCATTTCGTGTTCACACTTGTTACGAACTGTTGGCACTTTTGTTTGAATGCGTAAGATATTCCATTTATTATCATTACAAAATGTGTATTCAAAAAAATAATTCTTATCCCATGCTTTTTATATTTTTGTATGTTTGGGTTGGTGCGTACCAACTCTTGCATCACTTAAAATTTCTGTTTCTCGAAGCAATACAACTATCCCCTCCATAAAATTAGTTTATACACCAGAAAGCGTGAAAGGAAGACTACAGAAGGCAACATAAATACAGGTTTTGCACCCCAAATTCAACCTTTTGCAAATCAAATTCAACCTTTTGCAAATCAAATTCAACCTTTTGCAAATCAAATTCAACCTTTTGCAAATCAAATTCAACTTTTTGCAAATCAAATTCAACCTTTTATAAAAAACTTTCAAAAAATTAATTTTTATCATAATTTAAACAATTAATAATTGTTTAAATTATGATATTATTAATTGTTTAATAATTGTTTAAATCATTAAACAATTAATAATTGTTTAAATTATTAATTGAATTTGATTTGCAAAAGGTTGAATTTGATTTGCAAAAGGTTGAATTTGGAGTGCAAAACCTGCAAGTTTGAACACACCGAAGTAGTTATTACCAGATAAATCAAATGTTCGAAATTATATTTTTTTATTATTACATTTCAAAATCTGATGTTTATTTCAAATATTTTTATTATAATCTATCAAAAAAAATTCAGAACTAAAATAAAAAATTTTTATGATAATTTATATTAATAACCTATATTCGACTAAAAAATTCTAAATGAACAAATTTGTCATTAAATTCCCACTCACTCGAAAACTAGAACACAAAAAAATTTCGAAAAGGATGATTTTCTATTTTCGGAATATATTTTTCTATTCCCTCGAAAACTGGAATACCAAAAATCTCTTACTCGTAAAAATTCCGTATATTTTCAGTTCCTACAAAAACTAGAATAGGGCAGTTTAATTTTTTTTCTTGAATTAATTATTGAGAGTTATCGTTATTGACATAATTGGCATAAGAATAATTGTGTTATTTTCTTAGATCCTTCTAAGCAAATAACAGAAATTCGCTTTTTACGAATATAAATTGAACCGTATAGAATCGCCTTTCCTCTGCAATTTGTTGTTGCTTAATCTTTCAGAAAAGCGTTTCGCAACTGTGCCGTTTATGCAACTTCTAGGTAATTGACTGAAAATTATATTCGTGATATTATGCTTTTAAAAATAAAATTATGAAGATCTAAAAACAATATATTGATAATAAATAAATTCAAACATATTAAATAAATTTTTTTTTATTTCAATAAAAATATGCAAATATTTCGATTGGAAAAATCAGTTCGTAAGCGTACCGTATTTTAGTACTAAAGCGAATCGCTTCAAGCTTTCGAAAACGATCCACATTTAGCGTAACGCTTTTTTTCGACTGTTCTTATTCCAACATTTACGGTTACGGCTCATTTACGATTCGCAAAAGTGTTGCACAATGTCTGCGCTGGCGGTACGTTTACAAATAACTTTTCTTAAAGGTTATTCTTTTTATTCTAGGTTTGGATGTAGAATCTATTTGTATCTATTTGTACCATTTTTGATTTGTTTAAATTTTCCAAATGTTTTCTTAGATATTACTTTGTCCACATCCTGATCCTCTTTGTTAGGAGAGTTACATTCAATTTTAAAATCCAAGTCAAATAAACTGTCTTAGATTTTCAAGTGCACCACACCAATTACGTAATTCATGCTCCGCAATGATACATCGTCCCTACGCTTCAGTTCTTAATGGTCTAACTGCAAACATATTTTTTTTCTAAGTGTACCTATTCAATTGATTCTTCATTTTTAAATAAATATTTTTGCAATTGTTATATAATCGTCGAAGGAGGGTAACTATGGTAATGGTGGTTTTTTGTTGAATAGTTTTGTACTCATTGCAGAAAATTATACGACAAATATAGTGCGAAAAGGAAATGCAGTGCGGCAGAGCACTGCCAAAATGAAGAATTTAAGGAAATATATTTTAATATTTGCAACTTGAATATCAAAGTAACGAATTTGTATGTTTGTATTTGCCCAACATATTTAAAAAAGTTTTAAATAAAAACGTGCGCTGGGATTAACAACTAGAATAAATCAGTTTAGGGGGAAATTGGAAATGAGATAAATCTTCCAAAGCCATAAAAGCTCAAATTGTTCAGCAATAATGTATCTTTTTATTTTATATTATACGAAATATTCGAATTAATACTTTATTAAATTATTATTGTTTAATTATACTTAACTTTATCATCTTTATCTTTAAGTGAACCATAACTCTTTTTCTTAAAAGTATTTGAGAAACTTTTGACTTTTTTATGAAGACTGTAATGATTATTTCGTTTTTCCAGATCTTCAATCTCTTTACATTCTTGTTCCCAGAAATTCAACTTTGGAATTCTGATCTTACTTTTAATTAATTAATTAATTTCTTTATATTTTCGCTGGTTATTTGACTTCCATTTTCCACGTTCATACTTCAACAGTATTATTTCGTTAGTCATCCATTCTTCATTAGCCACGATTTCACCGGTTTTTGAAAATTCTTCGCACGCTTCAACCAGGGGTTTTTTGAATTTACTCCAATGTTTATAAATGTCTATTTCTTCACCACTTTCCCAATCTCAATTTTTCAGTTTATTGTTCATATTCATTGATAATCTATGGTTCGCTTGAGGTAAGTTTAATAATTGTGGATTAATTCTCATAACTTTTTTTTCCTTTTTACAGGTTTTTTAAGCTTGATCTCTATATTAGCTACTACTGGGTATGATTGACCATCAGCACCAGGATACGTTTTGACACTTTTGATTGAATTTCTGAATCTGTGGCTAACTAAAATACGATCAATTTGGTTTCTCTTATCCTTTCATTGTGATGTCCAAATATATAATCGTCTAGTGGGTAATTAGCACCAGGTATTTGATATTACTAATTTGTTTTCTATTGAAACTCAATCAGCCTGTCTCCTCTTTTATTCCGCCAACCTAATCCATAGTTTCCCTCCGCATCTTCAACAGCTAAGTTACCAACTTTGGCATTAAAATCACCTAGAATTAAAGTAATTCTTTGTTAAACTTATTAATTCATCTAGATTAGTATAAAATTTTTCATATATGTAATTACAGTCAACTGTTGATGCATATATTTGGATGAGATTAACGAAACCTACTTTTGTCTTCATTTGGATTAATAACATTTTTTCTGATTTCATGATGATTGTTCTCGGTACTTATTTCACCATATCCCCTCCACTGCACTTCACAAATGCCAACAATATCTAAGTTGAGTCTTCTTTTTTCCATTTCTAGATTTTTTAGTTTACCAGACTGTAGCAAAGATCTAACATTCCATGTAGCTATTTTCATATTACGTATTTTTTTTAATTTGAATCCTGCTTCCTTTTATTGTTAAACATATTCGTATTATTAAACGATGATGTTTTGCTAGAGTACCGGTTCATGAGGTGGTTTCCCGTTGTCTTCCTCATGCATACAATTACTTATCACTAAATTTTACTCGAAACCGTTGCCGTTCCTGTCCGTTACCAGTATGACCAAAATATAAATATAATTATTGAACTTATAACTTACCAAAATATAAATATAATTATTTAACTTATAACTAGCTCCAAGGATTCTTCATCTGTGTACAATCTGTATATTGCCTATTGAATTTTTTCTAGTGCACGTTTGACTATTATTTCCTTGTTTTGAGGCACTATTTTTAATTATTTTCTTTCTATCAGTAATTTCATCTTCAGGTGATCTAATCCTTTTGGCTTTTATCCGTTTGATTGGATATGTCTTCACCCCTATTTATTTCAACAATTTTTCGTTATTTTGAATAATTATAAATATTTTATTGCCCATATTTTCTTGATTTTTATGAAGGATATTTATTGCTTCGCCTCCCAAACAAATTTGTTTACTTCGCTTCCCAGACAAATTTATTTGCATCGCTTCCCAAACAAATTTGTTTGGAAAACGAAGCCATAAAATTGTCAACACCTAAAATAGATTGAAGCTCAACTCAATTTTTGGGTGGCGTTAGACTTAAAATTGCTTCTATTTTTTAACCAATTTTTTTTAAACCAATTTTCATCCATAATATGACCTAGATACTGAATGGTTTTTTGAAAGAAAACGCATTTATTTTTGGTAACTTTCTCTAATTACTACAACATCCATGAAAACAGTTATTGTCAAATCTAATTATTTCATCATCCATGAAAACATTTTTTTTCTAATTGCTGGTAAGCCATTGAGCTTACCAGCAATTAGTAATTGCTGGTAAGCTCAATGGTAATTCTAGAAATTTCGATTCAAAATAGTAGACAATAATACAATGAACGTACCTTACAAAAATCTTAAAAAATTATTGAAATTTTTTAACATAATATGTAAACATACTAATAATAATCATAAGTATTTTTCAGCTGAATGAATTTTTTCCATGAAATTCTTTATTTAATTTTCTTCTCAAAAATTTTCGCATGAATCTACTAAATTATATTTACCAATAATAATTGAATAATTAAACTTTTATTTTGAAAGTTTTGTTAACCTGTGATATTTAAGGTTTAAGATTTCAATATCAATAAAATTTGTATCGGAGATTTTTAATAACTTTTCAAATTTTACTGTTTCTCTACAGATATCAAGATGGACTTGGCCAACGTTCAAAATGAAGGGATTAATAAAAAAATTTCAGCGGTACATATTTTATTTACTAAAGAAATTACGCATTCATAAACCACATTTGTACAAGTAAACATAAAGCAAATTCAATTTTTTAATATTCTTCTAAGTTACGTTACTTTTTTCGAAATCTGCAAACATTTCCACCCATGTCACGTCAGTAGGAATCTAGTTTACATTCATTCCATTCTGTAATTTTATTATTAGCAAATATTTTTGCATATGTGATTTAAAAAGGTTACATTCTTCTGACCATGATTTTCTGAGAAATTATTAATTGTAAAGATGTTTGTACTTCAGTTAGAACAAAAATTCGTAACATGAAATTTGATATATCCCATGTTATGATTGTTAATTTGTCCATTATCCTCCAGGATATTATATTTTATTATATTAATCATATTGTATTTTGCCCTATTCTAGTTTTCACGTGGAATTTTGTTAGAATTGAATTTTTTGCTCTTTCAGAAATTTATTTGGTATTTTATTTCTTTCGAATCGAGTTATAAAATCAATCGATTCGATTAATAAACGATAAGTTTTTAATTATAAATCGAAACGTTTTCAGCGATGCCAAAATGACACTTTCGTGTCGTTTTTCAAAAGTTAGGAATTCCCCAATACACGCCCAGATTAATCAAAGTTTTGAAGTTATATTTTATATGAAATCTATTTCAAAATCAGCTGTTTATTGCAAATATTTTTATTGTTATCATTAAATTTTCTATCAAAAATTTCTATTAAAAAAAAACTTTTACAGATAATAACAAAAATGTTCATTGAATATGTATTTATATGTATTTATGAATACATATTTATATACATATTTGATATATTTTTTAAAATGCATATAAATTATAATAATGTAATTTTAAAAAATATTAAATAAAAATCATATATATATATATAATATACCTACGATAGGTATATTATATATATTTGTATATTCAATTTTTAAGAAAAATTAATATAAAAAAATTAAATATATTATGTATATTTCAAAATCTCCTCTTTTTTTAAAATAATATTATAATAGAATAATCGATAATGATAGAATAGTAAAATAATCCGAATATGAGTGTCAAAGTACTTGGTAAGCTGTTAATTTCTGAATAGGGCAATAAGTTAACTAAAAACAATAGCTTTGATTTTCTATTTCTAAATGGTAGAAAAATTTTTGCAATGTCGTTTTCTTCTTTTGGCGCTACAGCTCATGAAGAGCCTAGCCCTCCCTTAATAGCTCCTGAAGAGCCTAGCCCTCCCTTAAATTACCATAAGGGAGGGGCCTAGCCCTCCCTTATGGTAATTTGGACCTACTAATTTATACGGATTCCAAACTATGAATTTCTTTATACTGAAGAAACTTTTATACTGAAGCAACAAACTATGTTTTTTATTAGTGAAACATTTATTGTTAGCAAATGGTCTCTACCGTCAGCATTTTTCCCAGTCTTAAATTACATTTTATTATAATTTTATTACTGGTACTCATTTAAAGCTCAGTAAACTTAGACCAACATCGATTTCTCGGTCGGGAGTTAAACCCAATACCTATTGCACCACAGCTTAGCACACTACCACTTAAACCACCGTCGGTCGCAACGTCGTTTTATTTAGTTTTAAAATTAATCTGTATATTTTAATTAGAATTTATTTACTATAGTATTTGAGTCAAAATAATTTGAAATAAAAATAAAATTTATTAGAAAAATATAGATGTGCTTACCTTAGCCACTTGAATAAAATAATAGAATATATAGCCGATTGCAGCTATTGATAATACATGCCAAGTTGGTAGATTTGATAGGTAATTATAAAGGCAGTCTATCATTATGTTATTTAGTTAGGTAATTGTTGATTTATTAATAATAAACCTGTACTGAAAAAATAAATTATTAGTTTTGTAGGTATATTTACAATGATACATATAAAATATAGCGAAAAAAAAATAATATAAAAATATATACATATATGTATATATATATTTGAAATAATTAAATTATTAAATACAATTTTGTTTCAACCCAAGCTTAAAAAATAACCACCATAAAAAAATAACCATCAGTTCATCCAGTTCAATATAATCCTAGATAATAATTCCGAAATGGTCATTAGAGCATTTATCAAAGCAAGTATAAAATAGCAAATGTATATGCGCTTCATAAAAGTTCAGTACATAGAAAGCTAAATGGTAAGGCTTTCCGCCAAAATTAATTCTCTAGAAATGTTTTCAATAGTAAAATGATGACCAGGGGAATTATGTATGTGCAGATTGAAAACTGTCACAATAAAATATATGATAATCCGTGTGAATGTCACAAATTTCTGCTAGTTTTATTGTGTTAGCAAATTTGTTGTAAATTTTTATAATTTTAATTTCAGTTGACAATGTTTTTTTTTGTTGTTGTTTGTTTGATATTTTCAGTAAAAATAAATAATATTGTTTCATTTTTTTCTATTTGTTTAAGTTTTTATTTTTCATATAAAAATATACAAACATAATCATTTATGAATATAATAACAAGATTTCCATTAAAAAACCCTTACTTATTTTATATATGACTGTATACTTACACCCAAAAGTAGAACTAATCAAAATTTTAACTGAAGAAACTAAAGTGAATTTATTGTGATATCATTTTATTACACAGTTTATTTTCCATTGTATGTGTCATATTGGTTGTAATAATAGCAATAAACAGGGTTCTGAAGCATGACTGGCTTTTTCCATATACACCATGATGGAATTGATTCAGTTCAAAAATATTTTGTGTATTTGTATACAGAAAAATATTCTTTGTGCACAGAAAAAAATTAAGTAAGGTGGACAGATTTCAGAATAAACAGAACGAGTGATATGATTAAAACAAAGAATAATAGAAAATGCAAAATATAATAATACAAAATAATTCTAAATATAAATTTTTTGTGTGCGTTAATCTTTTTGAAAATTTTGAAAATGCTGCTTTTTTTTATTATTTTAATCTTCTTATGATGAAATAATGTAGTTTTATTCAAATATCCGTCAGTTTTTTGGGAAAACAATTTTTTGGGAAAACAATAAAAATAAACTGTCCTTTTCTGAAACTATTAACTTTTTTTTTGAGAATTTATTTTAATTAATAATTACTGAATGTTTTTTCGGTTGTATTTTTTAGATGGTCTGTAGTTTATTTTTAAATTCGCTAAACAAATCTAAAACATCTACTACTTCCAGTTTTAGTAAATCTTTACAAAAAATTCCCAAAAAAATAGGTACTTTTTCCTTCCTTAATAAAAGTCCAGCTTGGAATAGTACGCGGGAAGACTTTGTAGGAGAAAATAAAAATAAATTTGAAAATAGGCAAACTTTGAACGATTTAGAAGTTTTAAATAAAAATAATTTTGCAGATTTTCTACACCAAATAAAGTAGAAAAAATATCAAAGAAAGAGAGTGGCACACATTTAAGGGTAGGACCGACTATGACAAAAAAAATTAGGAGACGAAAGTTCAAACAATCTCGATTATTAAAAGCAAATACGACAATGCTCCAACTCTTAAGCCACCATTTTGTAATTTCAACTTGCTGGACCTGGTCTCAATAATAATGACAAAGTGAACTCTACACAAAATTTCAACATCCACTTAATTTTACAACGACGAATCCAATTTACAATTTATGACAAGCCCACAAGTACCACATGTTCCAACACTTCAAAAACATTTCAGTCAGGATGAATCTTATAATTTCGATACAATGTTGCTGTCGATAGAAAAAATTTTGAAAACATTTTTGACGCAAATACCGATATTTTCTGGTAACGGGGTAAATATAGAAAATGATTTAATAAGTTTTCTTGAATTAGCCAAACAAGCTCATGACATGACGAAACAAGACCAGTGTGATATACTAATAAAAATAATAATTAATAGTAAGTTAACAGGCCGAGCTAATACGTTATTCAGAAACATTTCGGTTACTTCTTCCGCACAATTTAGGGGGATTCTAAGCAATCGTTTCTTAGAGAGTAAAGATATTGCTGAATTAGCTTCTGAAATGTTAAATACGTATCAATTCGAAGATGAAACAGTAGAATTATTCGGCGAAAGGATAGCGGAGAAGTTAGCTGCGTAAAGCGCTGATAAATAAAATGGAAATTACTGTGAAGCGTGTATTTTTAGGGCTACAAGACAGTATATAAGAGAGACGAAATGATATTAATGATGACCGAATTATACAGCTAATAATAACAGTACGGTTTATGAAAATAGGGGGATAAATCGGAACTCGAGTATAAAAAGTTTTAAATGTGGAAAAGTTGGTCACATTAGTCGGGATTGCCGGAACAGGACAAATTATGGTAATAGCAAGAGTGTAAAAATATGCTCAATCTGTGAAATGAAGGGACATGATTATACGCAATGTAGACATTCGCAAGTTACAAACGGAGAGCAACGCTCCGAACCAGTTCATGCAATTGAAAAAGGAACTAACAATTATACACTAGTGGAATGGGCGTCTAAAGTACCGGGAAGTAGAAGGGAGAACTCAATTGGGTATAGAGGGACAAAACTCTTTTGGGGTGCCCCAAACACAGTTAAGACTAAATCTATACTAAGCGTGAACAAGCAATCATGCAGTTTATTCATCAGAGTCGCTACTGGGCATATTCTTCTGAGAAAACATGCTTCACAGCTCAATTTATCGGAAGAGCCCATCTGTAGAGGCTGTTGAAACGGTGGAACACCTGCTATGTAGGTGTCCAGCGGTTAGATGTAGCAGCTTAAGACATATGGGTTACCATTTCTTGACAGATTTTTCGGAGGCTGGTACCTTTAAGCCGGCAAGGACGATCTCTTTCATGAAAGATGTAGGGTGGGCCGACGCTCTGTAGGGAGACACAGTATTCAGCCATCGGTGTGGGGTGCACAACGGATCGCTTTAGGTCTTGGTGCGTGGTTGACTTGTTTCTCCCCCCCCCCCCCTTTCAAACCAACCAACCATCCAACAATTATAAAAAACATAAAATATTAACATGTCCATATACACAGAATTTTGAGGCCACAAGTACATTCCAATCGGGAAACGAAGAGTGAATGAATTAAATCAGCCCAATTCATTCCAAATTCAAAGCAAGGGCGTACAGTCGTTTCGAAAGTTGCCTCGGGCGGAAGTAAGTTTAAATAAAGCAAAGTTAGGCTTACTAAAACTACGAATAGTAATACCTACACAAACTAAAGGTAGCGCATTTAAAAATTCGACAGTAGAACATAAAAAAAGGAGAAAGTATTTAGCATGGAGAGGGAAAGGGGTAATAATACCGAATATAAAAGTATAGGTAATAGAAAAACAAAGAAAAAAAAAGATTCAAAAAAATAATTAAGAAATTTAGAAATGAACAGTTGAGTAAGAAAAGGATAAAAAAAGAAATAAAAAAATTGATAGGGAAAAGTCTTCAATGGAGCAACAGCCCAAATCGGGCCTAGACCACCCATTAAGGGTTTCTAAACATTCTATTGCAATTCGGACCTAGTAATTTTATATGAATTCCGAACCATAAATTTCTTTATAGGGAAGAAATTATATAATTGCAACAAGGTAATGGCTTTTATTAGTGACAGTTGCTAGCAAATGGCCTCGAGCCTTAGCATTTTCCCAGTCTTAAATTACATTTTATTGTAATTTTATTACTGGTACTCATTTAAAGCTGAGTAAACTTAGACCAACATCGATGTATCGGAGGGGAGTTGAACCCAGTACCTAATGCACCACAGCTTAGTACACTACCACTTAAGCCACCGGATAGGGAAAAGTAGGATAGATTTAAAAACTAAGAAAATAATTAGATATCAAAATAGTGTAAAAGAGAAGAGTAACATAAATGAGATAAAAAGTGATAGTTATGAAGATACTGGAATTGAGATAGAAAATATTGATAAAGGTTATGAAGATATCAATATTTCAGTTATTAAATTGGTAAGTTGTATAGATAGTTCAGATAATCACTGAAACTCCTAAAGATATAAAAGAAATTGTTCATATGGACATTTACACTAACTCAAAAACTAATTTTCTAACTTTCATAAATAGATTTTCCAAATTTGCCACAACATTCTCTCTCATAGATAGAAATAACCAAACCATTATAGAAAGATTCGGGAATATAAATCCCAAAGAGGACATTTTAAAAAATTGATAACTGACAATTAATTCAAGAGTATTAATATATTAAAGATTACCTAAGAAACGAAGGTATAGAACTGCATTTAGTAAAATCAAATAATCACACTGAAAACATTGAACGTCTCCATAATATGAAACTCTGACATTGAACGTCTCCATAATTCTAAGTGAAAAAATTAGAACTTTAGGTCTGGAATATAAAAATCTTAATATCTTAGAAAAAATGAGTAAAGCTATTGAATGGTATAATAACAGCTACCATACTAGTACAAAAGAAAAACCTATTAATATACAGGAAGGAAATTGTGACAAAAATATAATTTATAACTGTATTTATAAAAGTAAATCTAAATGTATAGATAAATTGAATATCACTCGAGAAAACTATTCCGACGATAGGGAAGAGGGATATGTAAAAAACTATAAAAGTGTTAGGCACAAAGAACAACCCAAATTTATTAAAACTCAACTTCAAAATATACATTCGTCCAATATTAAGAGAAAAAATAAATTTTCAGGTAAACTGGATCACAAAACTATTTTTGATAATGGGACTAATAACAACCACCAAGGCACATCTAGTAATGGAGAAAATTAACACAAACTACGGTTACTCCAAGATTAATTTAGACAAAGTAAACATTATAAAAAATTATGATACTGGCCTTCATATAATCAATTCTATGGATTAATATTTTAAATAACTTAGAATACAATATAAAAAATTCAAGATTAGAAGATAAGGCTATTGCCCTAAACCATTAAGTGATAACCATTAGGAATACAATTAAGACACTAATACCACACGCATATAGGAACAAAGGAGGACTGGAGGACTGTGAACGAGGACGACCGACAGGAAATCGAAGAACACTTAAATATAATTGACAAAAATAATTATAATGCAATAACAATTTTAAATTCACAAGTAAAAATTAATAGCAATTTTAATGACACCTTTGTTAAGCTAAAAGAAATAGTAGAAAAACATAGGTCCTTAATATCAAAACTATTAAATGCAATTGCCAAGCAAAGAAGGGAATTCGTATTTAAATTGATAAATTGAAATGTACCGATACGGAAACAAAGAAGGGAATTCAGATGTGAAGTAGGAAATATGCAAGAACAACGAAGGGTGGTAAACAAACCTTGGATTAAAGAAACAAGGTTTGGTCATGGAATGTGAAATAATTCGTACAATAAATGTCGTTTTGATAAATTTTCAGTTGAGAATCGATACGAAAACGTATCGATTCTCAACCGAAAGCGTTTCTTGTATTTTTTGGAACATGTGGTTGCCCCTTTCTTTGTGGATAACTACCTTCTACAACAAAACTAAGGGTAGAAGGAAATAACCCCAAGAAGATAATCTTTGTACCCTGTTATAATCTTTGTACCCTATTATAACTCATAATATATTGCACTCTCTCGGGATATAACGAAACTTGAGTTATGTTACAACATAACGATCCTGACCCTTCACATCCGCAACATTTTATAAAATTAAAATGTTGAAATAGGAATCTTCGGAAAACATATAAAATATTTTAGGCTAATGTTTTTAAGTTAATGGGAAAATTTGAATTAATAAATTCTCATAAGAAAAGCACAATCAGTACTTTCCATAGACAGAGAAATAAGCTTAATAATAATATTCAAATTAGTGTTTAAGGCAGTTTGTAATTAATTCGCAAGCAATAAAGTACAGATTCATTAAACATATATTTTATGTGTTTTTATATTTTTTTTATATTACCTAAGTAGAAATAGTTAATTGGCGCAGTCGGTAGGATCCTTTTCTAAAGCATTAGTATCCAGTGATAAAGAATCGAAAATCTATAAAATTAAATAGTGAAACTAATAAATATTTAGACTACAAATAATTAAACTAAAATTAAATAATAAAACTAATAAATATTTAAACTATAAATAATTAAACTAAAATTAAATAGTTAAATTAATAAATAATTAAAACTCTACTTTGTCAAACAAAACAAGAAGTTTTTATTGTATATGCCTAAAATTAGTAAAAAGGCGGACAAAAAAAGAAGTGAAAGCCAATATCATAGAAAAATAAATAAATAAATCATAGTGAAATAAAACTAGTTGTTAAATCTATATAAAAAAAATAACAAGATGACAAATCCAACACCAACATATCCAATCACAATCAACGACCTCATCAAAGATGCTCGGAGAATCCACGAATTCAGAAGCAACAATGAATCTGCACTAACATCTTTTATCAGAGAAGTAGATACCATACTACCTCTCTTAGATAACCACCCCGATGCTAAAGCATACATATAGCAGCGAATTATAATAAATAAGATACAAGGTACAGCATTAGACGTCAGCAGAACACTAGGTCCTGCAACAAAGTGGGATAAAATGAAAACAACTTTAGTTTATAGCTTTGGAGTTCAAGAATCATACCATCAACTATGTCAGCAAGTACTGTCAACACAAAACACATCTTCTGCAAGTGAATATTTTATTAAATTAAGAAATATATTAGCAAAATTAAATGAAAAATATGAATATGATGTAGAAAAACCGATTGAATTTAAACCGTCGGTAAATGAATCTATAATATTAAAAACATTTGTAAATAATATTGACGCAAATATAGCCGCAGTTATTATAAGTCGAGATATAAAAAATTTAAGAGAAGCTTATCAGTTATTGGAAATATCAGGTTTAATTAGATATAGGAAAAATAAAGCAAATTATAATAGGGACAATAAAAATTTCAGACAAAATAATTTATTTAGTTCTCCAGGAAATTTAAGACCAAATAATTCAACACATAGAAAAGCGCAATTAAGGAGCTCTAAAACTCTTAATTATAAAGAGAAAAAAGAGTTAGAAAAGTTATTAAAATCATATAAAGATCTCTTCTTTAAAGAAGGACACCATCTAACTAACACCATAGATATAGAACACCAAATCTTAACAAACACGAATAAACCAATTTATTCTAAAATATATAGGTAGCCCCAGATCCATGAACAAGAAATTACGAATCAAATGAATGACATGCTTAAGCAGGGTATAATTAAAGAAAGTAATTCTCCTTATAACAGTTCATTATGAATCGTACCCAAGAAAATAGATAACTCAGATAAAAGAAAATGGAGGATTGTCATTGATTATCGGAAACTCAATAAAGTTACCATTGACGATAAGTTTCCCATCCCTAATATTGAAACAATATTAGACAAATTCGGCAGGGCACAATATTTCACGACCCTAGACTTAGCAAAAGGCTTCCAGCAAATCTTGGTAAAAGAAGAGGACAGGAAGAAAACAGCCTTTTCTACGCCTCTAGGACACTATGAACATGTGAGAATGCCTTTCGGTTTAAAGAATGCACCGGCTACATTCCAACGTCTGATGAACTCAATCCTAATATATAAATAAAATGTGTAGTTTACTTAGATGATATTTTGATTTTGAGTACTACGTTAGAAGAGCACATAAGTAATATAAAGAAAATATTTATTAAACTTCGCAAACAATATATAACCAAACTCGAAATACCAAATACCCAAAAACAAATTAAATCCTTTTAAGGTAGGACAGGGTAGTATAGAAAAATCATTCTTGACTATGCTAAAGTAGCTCAATCAATGACAACATACTTTAAAAAAATGCTAAAATTTACTTAAATGATCAGAATTATGTAAGTGCCTTTGAAAAACTAAAGAGAATTATAACCGAAACACCCATCTTAAAATATCATAATTTTAATAAAAAATTTAAACTAATAACAGACGCCAGTAACTTTGCAATAGGAGCTATTCTTCAATAGGATAACCATCCTGTTTGCTATGCTAGCCGAACATTAAACGAACACGAACGGAATTACTCAACAACAGAAAAAGAACAAATTATTTCAAATTATTTCAGAGCTTACCTTTACGGTTACAAATTTGACCTCTTGACAGATCACCAACCTCTTAAATAGTTATATAGTAAAACTAGAAGAAAAGATGTCAATCCACGTCTTTATAGATGGTTGCTAAAATTAGAAGAATACAAAATGAATATTGATTACATTAAAGGAAAGGAAAATAAAATTGCTGATTTCCTTAGTCGAATTAACCGACAGAGAAAATGAAATAAATATGGTGGAAACAGAGAAGCCAAATTTAGAACGAAATGATGATAATGTTTCTGATCTTTCTATACTTAATAATATAACGAAGACGAAAATCGTAGTATTGAAATAATCCATTCTCAAAGAGAAGATCTAAATAATCACATTCCAATCCTAGATACGGTAGTAAATAGATTCAAAACTCAAATAATATTAACCAATAATAAAAATAAAGAAGTTGACATAGTACACAATAATAGAAAAATATATATTGACTCTTCAGACTTAGAAACAAACTTATCTGATATCTTACGAAGGAATATCAAGCCAGGGAAAATCGGTATATTCGGAATTAACTGATATGGAATACACCAAACTTCAACAAGAAATCATAGAACTCTTCGATAATATTCCCTGTATAAAATTTGTTAAATGTTCATATAATGCTACAGACATGATTAATGAAGACAAAACATTTAGAAAAATAAAACAATACCATAAATACGAAACTGGACATACAGGTATTAACGAGAATTGTGAACGTTTAAAGAGACAGATATACTACCGCAATCTAAAAGATCTGATACAAAAATTCATTAATAACTGTGACATATGTAACCGAGTAAAATACGATAGGAACCCTATAAAACAAAAATTTTCATTTACCGAAACTCTTAAAGATATAAAAGAAATTGTTCATATGGACATTTACACTAGCTCAAAAACTAATTTTCTAACATTCATAGATAGATTTTCCAAATTTGCCACAACATTCTCTCTCACAGATAGAAATAACCAAACCATTATAGAAAGATTCGGGAATATAAATCACAAAGACGACATTTTAAAAAATTGATAACTGACAATTAATTCAAGAGTATTAATATTAAAGATTACCTAAGAAACGAAGGTATAGAACTGCATTTAGTAAAATCAAATAATCACACTGGAAACTCTGACATTGAACGTCTCCATAATATGAAACTCTCACATTGAACGTCTCCATAATTTTAAGTGAAAAAATTCGAAATTTAGGTCTGGAATATAAAAATCTTAATATCTTAGAAAAAATGAGTAAAGCTATTGAATAGTTTAATAACAGCTACCATACTAGTACAAAAGAAAAACCTATTAATATACAGGAAGGAAATTGTGACAAAAATATAATTTATAACTGTATTTATAAAAGTAAATCTAAAGACACCAAAGAATAATCACCTCAAAGTGAATCAAGCGAACCTCCATCGAGCGGCCACGGACGTACTTACATGGAGGTTCGCTAAAGAGGAGTTCCAAGTGGCCCTCCTACAGGAACCTCGAGCTACCACAGGTAAGGTACTTGATATTCGTCAAATCTTAGGTAAGTTATTTTTTGACAAAAATAATAGCAGACCTAGAACTGCAATTCTTCTATCATCCAAAATTAGCTATCAGTTTTCTTTGCTATATATTAACGCAAAGAAAACTGCATTTAGTAAAATCAAATAATCACACTGGAAACTCTGACATTGAACGTCTCCATAATATGAAACTCTCATATTGAACGTCTCCATAATTTTAAGTGAAAAAATTCGAAATTTAGGTCTGGAATATAAAAATCTTAATATCTTAGAAAAAATGAGTAAAGCTATTGAATAGTTTAATAACAGCTACCATACTAGTACAAAAGAAAAACCTATTAATATACAGGAAGGAAATTGTGACAAAAATATAATTTATAACTGTATTTATAAAAGTAAATCTAAAGACACCAAAGAATAATCACCTCAAAGTGAATCAAGCGAACCTCCATCGAGCGGCCACGGACGTACTTACATGGAGGTTCGCTAAAGAGGAGTTCCAAGTGGCCCTCCTACAGGAACCTCGAGCTACCACAGGTAAGGTACTTGATATTCGTCAAATCTTAGGTAAGTTATTTTTTGACAAAAATAATAGCAGACCTAGAACTGCAATTCTTCTATCATCCAAAATTAGCTATCTAAACATTCCAATTTTCATCCGAACAGATCTCGTAGCTGTACTGGTGAAACTACCAACCCCAGAGGATTTTCAAGAGGTCATTTTCGCCTCGGCCTACTTCCCTGGAGGCGAGCTAGAAGCTCTACCCAATGACATCATAGAGTTAGTGGAATACAGCAAAAGGTATAAGCTACCAGTCATCCTGGGCTGTGATGTCAACGCCCACCATATACTATGGGGTAGCAGAGATATTAATAAAAGAGGTGAGTCACTTTTAGAATATCTTTCTACTAACAACCTAGATATATTAAATAGGGGTAATTCCCCCACTTTCGAAAACAGTATTAGGCAGGAAGTACTTGACTTAACTATTGCAAGCCCCTGTCTCACCCATAAATGTGTTAATTGGCATGTCTCAAAGGCAGCTTCCTTATCCGACCATAAGCACATTTGTTTTGAACTGCGTACTTCTCACGTTGTGAGCTGTGCAACGTTCAGAAATCCCAAGCGTACCAACTGGACTCAGTACCAAGAAACTCTTAGGTACGAAATAAACTATTCAGAGGCGACAATCAACAGCCCAGACTACATTGACCTCCACGCCAACCAACTTGTCACAAGCATCATCAATGCTTTTGAACTAAGTTGTCCTATTTCACAAAAGACTCACTCTAAAGATGCACCATGGTGGAATAAGGAACTAGCGGACAAACGCAAAGAAACAGGGAAGATGTTCAACAGAGCAAAAACCTTCGGTAACTGGGAAGAGTATAAATCCACCCTTACCGAATACAATAACCTTCTTAGGAAGTCTAAGAGGGAGTCATGGAGGAAGTTGTGTGAAGAGATCACAGATCTCCCAGCGGCCTCCAGTTTACAAAAGGTACTAGCGAAAGATACTCCCGTAGATATCGGTTTGCTAGAGAGACAAGATGATTCTCTAACAACAAGCAGCTTTGAAACACTAGAAGTCTTACTAGATACTCACTTTCCGGGCTGCACTCTCATAAATAACCCAGAAGATCAAGAGGCAGTAGCAGTAGGACTGCGTCCTACACCACGCAGTAGAAGCCTCGCTAATAAAATCTTCACTCCGGAAAAGATCAGATGGGCAATAAACAACTTTAAACCCTACAAATCGGCCGGAGATGACAAAATTTTCCCTGCACTCCTACAACAGCGATTGGAGATTCTTATGCCCAATATGGTAAAAATCTTCAAGTTTTATATGGGGATATATCCCAACAGTCTGGAGGAAAGCTAAGGTGGTTTTCATACCAAAGGCAGGGAACCGTCCCATTGAAACCCCTAAATCATACCGCCCCATAAGTCTTACCTCCTTCTTCATTAAAACAATGGAGAAACTAGTGGATCACCACATTAGCACCGGTGCAAACAAGGTTCGACTTCACTATAAGCAACACGCTTATCAAAAAGGGAAGTCTACTGAATCAGCCCTTCACGACCTTGTAAAGTCAATAGAAAAGGCAACTGAATACAAAGAAGTGGCACTATGTGCATTCCTGGACATCATGGGTGCTTTTGATAACACTCCTCACGAAGCCACTGTGGCAGCAGCCAGGAATAAGGGAATAGAACTGCCGACGACCAAATGGATTCATGCCATGCTTAAAAGTCGAACGACAACGGCGGAACTTGGTAGTAACTCTTTAACAGCACAAACCTATAGGGGTTGCACCCAAGGAGGAGTCCTATCTCCACTGTTATGGTCTATTGTTGTTGATGAGCTACTTCAGAACCTTCATGATTTTTGTTTCGAGTTAATAGGATATGCCGACGACCTAGTCATTATAATCAGGGGTAAATATGAAAATATCATATCTAGTAGACTCCAATTGGCTTTAAACAGGACAATGAACTGGTGCAAATCCAAAAACCTTCAGATAAACTCAAACAAAACGATAATTATACCATTTACCAAAAGGAAAGTGATCAACATTACTGCACCCTCAATAAGTGGTATAACCATACCCTGTTCCAATGAAGTAAAATACCTAGGTATAGGTATCACACTAGACAGTAAACTTAATTGGAACAACCACATTGAAAAGACTCATGCTAAGGCAATAAAGGCGATATGGGCCTGCAAAAATATGTTTGGTAGGAAATGGGGGCTACATCCCAAAATGATCTACTGGAGCTACAGAACGATCATCTTACCTATTATAACAATCGGATGCACAGTATGGTGGACTAAAACACTTCAACACAAAGCACAGGCGAAACTAGGAAAGATCCAAAGACTGGCCTGTCTAAATATAACAGGTGCGATGAAAACCTGTCCCACAGCAGCAATGGAAATGTTTCTAAACCTTCCGCCAATACACCTCCTTGTTAAGAAAGAGGCAGCGAGAGGTCTGCTGCGCATTCATAAGGGAAAGAATTATTACTCAGGAGACCTCAGAGAGAGAGCTGCTGAAGAAGTAATAGGTTTTGCTACACGGACAAGAAGAAATGATTGGTATGATGAGCAATGCAAGATGGCAATTGAAGAAAGGAATAAGAGTCATAGGGAGTACGTCGCAAGACCAACACGAGCAAAAAGAGAAGTTTTTAGAGCAAAAAGAAGAATTGCTGACAAACTTACTAGGAAAAAGAAAAGAGAAGATCTCAACAACCGAATAAAAAACATAGAACTAGATGTGCAGAGAAAAAATATCAGAAAAGCGTACCAGAACGTGAAGATAGTCAGTGGCGGTTTTAAGCCCAGGACCAATCTATGCAGAGATGAACATGGGGGTATAGCAGCTGAAACAACAGACGTTTTGAATAACTGGAAATCCTTTTTTGAAAAGCTGTTAAATCCAAACGCAAATACTGTGATTCCAAATTTTGAGATGGTAGATGATGGTATATCAATACCTCCCCCATCAATGCAAGAGGTCCGAGATAGTGTACGCAAGCTAAAGAACAATAAATCGCCTGGTATTGATGGAATATCTAGTGAGTTGCTAAAGCAAGGAGGTGACACAGTCATTCAACAACTACATAGACTGTTTAGCAACATATGGGTAACTGAAGAGATGCCAACTGAATGGACAAGGTCAATAATATGCCCAGTTTATAAAAAGGGAGATAAATTATGCTGCAGCAATTATAGAGGAATCTCACTTTTATGCGCCGCCTATAAAGTATTCACGAACATCCTGCGTGATAAAATGGAACTTTTTGCAGAAAGTTTAATTGGAGAATATCAAGCTGGTTTCCGAAGAGGAAGATCAACGTCGGATCAGCTTTTTGTCGTTAAACAAATTTTAGAGAAAAGTTGGGAAATGAATATAGACATATACCAGATCTTTGTTGATTTTAAACAGGCATACGACTCTATACAAAGAAATAAGCTGTACCAAATTCTACAAGATCTAGGAATACCAAGCAAACTAATTAAACTAGTAATAGCCTCAATGAAAGACACTAGTGCTCAAGTCAGAATACAAAACGATCTCACAGATGCATTTGATGTTAACCAAGGCCTGAAACAAGGAGATGGATTGGCACCCATGTTGTTCAACTTGGCGCTGGAGTCGGTCATCCGGAAGATGTCAATAACGAGAAATGCGACACTGAATATTAAATCAACACAAATAGCAGGATACGCGGATGATTTAAATATTATGGGCCGGTCACTCTTAGCTGTTAAAGAATGCTATCTTGAGCTAAACACTTCAGCTAAAGACATTGGACTCATAATTAATGAAGACAAGACAAAAGCTATGGTACAAACAAGACGAAATAGAACACGAATAGGCTGTAACATGTCAGTGGGTGAACATAATATAGAAGTTGTAAATAAGTTTAAATATTTAGGATCTACAATAACTAACAAAAACGAAGAATTAGAAGAGATAAACACACGCATTATACAGGCTAATAAGGCATTCTATTCAATCAAGAGTATACTAAGATCGCGAAATGTCCACAGAAAAACAAAAATAATACTATACAAAACCATGATACGCCCGGTTATATGCTATGGTAGTGAAAACTGGACATTTACACAAACTGCAGAAGAAAGAATAAATATCTTTGAAAGAAAGATCCTTAGATGTATCCTAGGCCCGGTAAATGAAAATGGAGAATGGAGAATTAGATACAATAATGAATTGTACCAAATTTATGACGATCCAGAACTCTCCAAACTCATAAAATTACAAAGACTTCGTTGGGCAGGACACATAGAACGAATGCCAGAGCATCGAATTACTAGAAGGATATTGTATGCGCATTTTGAAGGCAATCGGCCCATTGGTAGACCGCGAGCTAGATGGGTAGATGCGATAACAACTGACTCAACGTCTATGCTCAGGACAACGAACTGGAAAGTCGCAGCTAGGTGCAGAGATACCTGGAGGAGGAAAATAGAGGAGGCCAAGGCTCGATTTGGGCTGTAGCGCCATTGCAAGAAGAAGAAGAAGACCTCAGAGCATCTTCAGCTCCTGAATAATCCCAAAATAAAGGAACTGACCTCAATTGTATCGGATGTAATGCCGACCACTTACAACTTTGACTTCCCTTTCAAAGTCGTAATCAGTGAACGCAGGATGCGTCCGTCTGGTTCACAGACGGTTCCCGAACCACAGAGGGTACGGGTGCCGCGATGAAAGGTCCAACCTTCTCTGCATCCCTACCACTCGGCAAAGAAGCCACAATCTTTCAAGCCGAACTGATCGCGGTAGATCTGTGTGTCCAAGAGAATCTTAGGATAGCGCAACGTAATAAAACAATTTACATTCTTTCAGACAGTCAAGCTGTTCTCAAAGCTCTAGTCTCCCACAGGCAGGAGTCAATACTGGTCTGGGAATGTCTCCAAAAACTCATTACACTGGCAAAGAGGAACTGTGTTACCTAATGTGGGTACCAGGGCACATAGGAGTCGCTGGAAATGAAGAGGCAGACCGTCTTGCCAAAAATGGTTCAAAAACAAAACTAATTGGGCCAGAACCATTCTGCGGCAAACCAAGAGGACACTCCAAATTAGTACTCAACAGATGGATAGAGCAAGAGCATAGGCTCTACTGGGGCAAACTCCCTAAACTCACGATATCCAAGAAATTTATCACACCAAATAGGATCAAGGTGGATAAACTATTAAACCTCAGCAAAGAGAACATTCGTACCTTCATAGGTCTCATGACTGGGCATAGCCCAGTACTCTACCACCTCAAGAAAATGGGATTGGCTTGACAACGGAACACCTTCTATGCTACTGCGAAGCAGCCAATATGGCTCCCGAATCCATATTAAGGTTCTATCGTTCTCTTAATATGGGCTAGGGAGAAAGGGGCAGTAAACGCACAATAGATCTGAAGGTCGCAATGCTCTCTTGCGTTCCCCAAAAAAAAAAAATAAAAAAAAAAATCTAAATATATATATAAATTGAATATCAATCGAGAAAACTATTCAGACGATAGGGAAGAGGGATACGTAAAAAACTATAAAAGTGTTAGGCACAAAGAACACCCCAAATTTATTAAAACTCAACTTCAAAATATACATTCGTCCAATATTAAGAGAAAAAATAAATTTTCAGGTAAACCGGATCACAAAACTATTTCTGATAATGGGACTAATAACAACCACCAAGGCACATCTAGTAATCGAGAAAATTAACACAAACTACAGTTACTCCGAAATTAATTTAGACAAAGAAAACATTATAAAAAATTATGACTGTCCTTCATATAATCAATCAATCCTATGGAAATAATTAATATTTTATATAACTTGTATTCTAAGTACAAGTTATATAAAAGTACAAGTTATATAAAATATTAAATAAAAAATTCAGGATTAGAAGATAAGGCTATTGCCCTAAACCAATTACAAAAAAAAATGTGATAATCTGATTTTTATTCGCCTGTCACTGTTATATGGGATAAATAGAAGGAAATAACCCCAAGACGATAATCTTTGCACCCTATTATAACTCATAATATATTGCACTCTCTCGGGATATAACGAAACATGAGTTACGTTACAACATAACGATTCTGGCCCTTCACATCCGCAACATTTTATAAAATTAAAATGTTGAAATAGGAATCTACGGAAAACATAAAAAATATTTTAAGCTAATGTTTTTAAGTTAATGGGAAAATTTGAATTAATAAATTCTCATAAGAAAAGCACAATCAGTACTTTCCATAGACAGAGAAATAAGCTTAATAATAATATTCAAATTAGTGTTTAAGGCAGTTTGTAATTAATTCGCAAGCAATAAAGTACAGATTCATTAAACATATATTTTATGTATTTTTATATTTTTTATTTCCTACCTAAGTAGAAATAGTTAATTGGCGCAGTCGGTAGAATACTTTTCTAAAGCATTAGTATCCAGTGATAAAGAATCGAAAATCTATAAAATTAAATAGTGAAACTAATAAATATTTAGACTATAAATAATTAAACTAAAATTAAATAGTTAAATTAATAAACAAATTAAAACTCTACTTTGTCAAATAAAACAAGAAGTTTTTATTGTATATGCCTAAAATTACTAAAAAGGCGGACAAAAAAAAAAGGTGAAAGCCAATATCATAGAAAAATAAATAAATAATTCATAGTGAAATAAAACTTATTGTTAAATCTATAAAAAAAAATAACAAGATGACAAATCCAACAACAACATATCCAATCACAATCAACGACCTCATCAAAGATGTTTGGAGAATCCACGAATTCAGAAGCAACAATGAATCTGCACTAACATCTTTTATCAGAGAAGTAGATACCATACTACCTCTCTTAGATAAACACCCCGATGCTAAAGCATACATATATACCAGCGAATTATAATAAATAAGATACAAGGTGCAGCATTAGCCGTCATCAGAATACTAGGTCCTGTAACAAAGTGCGATAAAATCAAAACAACTTTAGTTTATAGCTTTTGAGTTCAAGAATCATACCATCAACTATATCAGCAAGCACTCTCAACACGAAACACATCTTCTGGAAGTGAATATTTGATTAAATTAAGAAATATATTAGGAAAATTAAATGGAAAATATGAATATGATGTAGAAAAACCGGTTGAATTTAATCCGTAGGTAAATGAATCTATAATATTAAAAACATTTGTAAATAATATTAACGCAAATCTAGCCGCAGTTATTATAGTCAAGATATAAAACATTTAAGAGAAGCTTATCAGTTATTGGAAATATCACGTTTAAGTAGATATAGGTATAAAGCAAATTATAATAGGGACAATAAAAATTTCAGACAAAATAATTTATTTAGTTCTCCAGGAAATTTAAGACCAAATAATTCAACACATAGAAAAGCGCAATTAAGGAGCTCTAAAACTCTTAATTATAAAGAGAAAAAAGAGTTAGAAAAGTTATTAAAATCATATAAAGATCTCTTCTTTAAAGAAGGACACCATCTAACTAACACCATAGATATAGAACACCAAATCTTAACAAACACGGATAAACCAATTTATTCTAAAATATATAGGTAGCCCCAGATCCATGAACAAGAAATTACGAATCAAATGAATGACATGCTTAAGCAGGGTATAATTAAAGAAAGTAATTCTCCTTATAACAGTTCATTATGAATCGTACCCAAGAAAATAGATAACTCAGATAAAAGAAAATGGAGGATTGTCATTGATTATCGGAAACTCAATAAAGTTACCATTGACGATAAGTTTCCCATCCCTAATATTGATACAATATTAGACAAATTGGGCAGGGCACAATATTTCACAACACTAGACTTAGCAAAAGGTTTCCACCAAATCTTGGTAAAACAAGAGGACAGGAAGAAAACAGCGTTTTCTACGCCTCTAGGACACTACGAATATGTGAGAATGCCTTTCGGTCTAAAGAATGCACCGGCTACATTCCAACGTCTGATGAACGCAATCCTAAAAGAATATATAAATAAAATATGTGTAGTTTACTTAGATGACATTTTGATTTTCAGTACTACGTTAGAAGAGCACATATGTAATATATAGAAAATATTTAATAAACTGCGCAAACATATCCTAATTTTAATAAAAAATATCTTAATTTTAATAAAAAATTTAAACTTATAACAGACGCTAGTAACTTTTCAATAGGAGCTATTCTTCAATAGCATAACCATCCTGTTTGCTATGATAGCCGAACATCAAACGAACACGAACGGAATTACTCAACAACAGAAAAAGAAGAAATTATTTCAAATTATTTCAGAGCTTACCTTTACGGTTCCAAATTTGACCTCTTGACAGATCACCAACCTCTCAAATGGTTATATAGTAAAACTAGAGGAAAAGATGTCAATCCACGTCTTTATAGAAGATTGCTAAAATTAAGAGAATACAAAATGAATATTGACTACATTAAAGGAAAGGAAAATAAAATTGCCGATTTCCTTAGTCGAATTAATACCGACTGCAATGAAATAAATATGGTGGAAAAAAAGAAACCAAATTTAGAAAGAAATGATGATAATGTTTCTGATCTTTCTATACTTAATAATATACACGAAGACGAAAATCGTAGTATTGAAACAATCCACTCTCAAAGAGAGGATCTAAATAATCACATTCCAATACTAGATACGGTAGCATATAGATTCAAAACTCAAATAATATTAACCAATAATAAAAATAAAGAAGTTGACATAGTACACAAACACAATAATAGGAAAATATATATTGACTCTTCAGACTTAGAAACAAACTAATCTGATATCTTACGAAGTAATATCAAGCCAGGGAAAATAGGTATATATTCGGAATTAACTCATAGGGATTACACCAAACTTCAACAGAAATCATAGAATTCTTCGATAATATTCCCTGTATAAAATTTGTTAAATGTTCATATAATGCTACAGACATGATTAATGAAAACAAAACATTTAGAAAAATAAAACAATACCATAAATACGAAACTGGACATACAGGTATTAACGAGAATTATGAACGTTTAAAGAGACAGATATACTACCCCAATCTAAAAGATCTGATACAAAAATTCATTAATAACTGTGACATAATGTAACCGAGTAAAATACGATAAGAACCCTATTAAACAAACATTTTCATTTACCGAAACTCCTAACAATATAAAAGAAATTGTTCATATGAACATTTAAACTAACTCAAATACTAATTTAAAAAGAAATAAGATTGTGTTTTAAGAAGAAGACTCAGAAGATTCTTCAGTTAAAGGACGGAGGAATTACGTTACAACATAACGAACCTGACCCTTCACATCCACAACATTTTATAAAATTAAAATGTTGAAATAGATACTTTTGACGTGGCCTGCCCACTAAAGGGTACAAATAAATTGTAAAAACACTGAATAACAGGACATATTCTAAACCAAAAGAAAAAGGTTAGAAGTTTGCTTAACAGAGTTAGAATAATACTTCAGGTTACTAGAAGACTTAAAATCGTATGAATCGTAGTAGATTTTACAAATATTTGTTTGTCGTTAGAAGTAGAAATAAAATTAATACAAAGTAATTATAAATAAATATAAAACTAGTTTAAATGGCTAACTGACTATTACTCTTTTCATCATCATCTAATGATAGTGAAACGAATATTTCTGCACAAACTTTAAAAAAGAGGCATTAAAGAGATTTAAGTAATATATTGATTTTATATACAAGCGAAATGTGATTATCTATCGAGTAATATCATAGCAAATAGTAAAAATTTCGATATCGTATACTCTATTCCGAATATTCGACTTCTGAACTAATTGAATCCCAAATACAGTAGAAAACCGAATTCCGCCGGGGAATCCCTCGAAATTTTATTCAAAACAAAATTTCTTGAATGTTTCGATACAAATCACCAAATCGTCTGAGTGGAAACTAAATATAACAAAAATAATAACGAAAGAAAAGCACGTATATCGGGGAATTCGTAAGATCGGGATCGCTGAACATTTGTCGATTTATTATTAAAAACGTATCGATAATTAATCGAATCGATTGATTTTTACCCATTTTTTTGACGTTCAATTGAATTTTTTATCGTTCATTAATTTACTATCGTTTAATACGATTATTTCAAGTTTAGCATTATTTGAATTTTTGTGTGTTTCAGTTGTACTGAATATCAAATAATTTTAGTTAATTTTATGAATTTCTAATGAAAGGTTTTTGTAATCCATAATTAATTTTATAACCTAAGAAAATGGTTTGTAGTTACTTATTTTTATATTAAAAATATCTATTACTTATTTTTATATTTTAAGTAACTATATTAAAAGTAACTATACTATATCAATAAAATATATACTTATTTTTATATTATAAGTATGTATGTACTTATAATTTTTATATACTTATAATTATTATAAGTATATAAAAAGACATTTATACTTATTTTTATATTATTAATAATGACTTATTTTTATATTAAATAACATATAATAATGAATAAATTAAGTATTTTATTGTCAATAATGTGAAATTTTGTTGTTAAGTTAAAATAATTAAGCTATTGTTTCTGAAACTTCTTTCGCTATATTTTGTAAATCTTTATTTACACTGTTATCGTCGGGTTTATCTATATCATCTGGTGCACTTTCGAAATATAATTCTAGAACTTTATAATAAATACAAATGTTAAATCGGAATAACTATAGGTATAAATCGGAATACTTATTTTGACATTTAATTTAATTTTTGAATATTTTTGAAAATTATTTAAAAATAACATATACCAGCTGGTTTATTTATATGTAAAGATATCAATTTATTAGAGCTGCGATGGCAACATAGTTAACGTTTACGTTTGTTTTCGCTGATAGATGCTTATTGATGAAACGTATTATAACTCTAATTCAAAACGTTTTTAAAAACGTTACCAGCTTCATGGAAGAATATATATACACCAATACCTCGCTTTGCGTCGTAGATACGTTCCAAAAAATCGCGACTCAAATCGAAACGACGCAAAGTGAATTGCTATTTTCTATTGGAAATCATATAAACATCAAAGATAGGTTACCGTAATTTTCTTTCAGTCCTTAAATGTTAAAAAAAGAAGAATATTTAAATTACAAAACAAAAGTAAAACTTTATTAATTCATTTAAAAACATAAAAATGACTTGTAATTCAATCAAAAATTAAAAATATGTACACAAAATAAAGAAATAAATTATGAAATTATTCAGACTCTGTAGCTTATGGCCATTGGAGTCTCTTTTTCAAAAAAATTTGTCCAAAGTTTGCTGAACAGCTTTTTTTCGGATGTTAAGGTAAAGTTCCTTGTAACAATTACTATCATTTGCTACCGCTCGAGAAACTTTTACACTTCTTCCGAATAATAATAAAAAAACAACGAAATTCAAAAAATAATGAAAAAAAAGCAACGCAATACGAAAAAACAACGACTCATAGCGAAAATGAGTCTTAGGGCCGAATTAATAAATCACACTTGAGTTTAGTTGGACTTAAGTGTATGATTTCGTATTTATAAACAATACTTAAGAGCCACTTAAGAGCCATTTTTAAGTAATGATCATAGCACACTTAAGAGCCTCTTAAATTTCATTGGCAGTATTGTCAGCTTTAAATAATAAAATTTGACACCTGTAAATTGTCAAATTAAATAATTATTAAATAATTATAAATAATTGTCAAATAAAAAAAAAATAAAAATATTTGTCTAAATTAAATTTTAAAAAAAATATATTTTTTATCTGAAATAATTTAATCACTTCTGCTGTCAATTTGTTTCGGTTATGACGGATTATTTTTTAGATTAGTGTTATCAACATAAATAGAAAAATCATATTACCAACATTTCAATTTAAAATTATGTCAATACTACCAACAAAACTGAACAAAAATTCTACAATATAAGTGTGCTTTATTAATACGAAAAATAATCGCAAACTTATTCAAGTATTTACTTAAGTATTCACTTAAGTGTGATTTATTAAGTCGGGCCTTAATTCAGTAACGACGCAACTTCGAAAAAACGCAAAACGAAACGACGCAAAGCGAGGTATTGGTGTACACAAAAAATATTGCACAGGGCACTGGAAAAGCTAGTTACGGCATTATCATATATATATATGATTATATCATATATATATATATATATATACATATATATATGATATAATTATGATATAAAAATGGTAATAAAAAATGAAACTGATAAGATATCATGGCAATCCATAGACGTTTAACGTGACAAAAAATTCTGAAATCAAAATTGCTAATATATATTATGCTTATTTAGTATGTTGAATTTAGATTTAAAATAATTACACATAGGACCAATTGTATTTCTGAAACATTTTCAGGTAGTATTAATAAAATAAAATATTAAAATCCTTATTGTATCTTCAATAAATGCTAGCGTATCAAAGTTATTATATACGAGTATATAGTAGTAAATAATGGTAACCGAAAACGAGTTCATCGAATGCAAGTTCATCGAAAACGAGTTCATCGAAAACGAGTTCATCGAATGATCAATTCATCGAATGATCAATTCATCGAATTACAAGTTCATCGAAAAAATATTATTTTTAACTATATTATTTTTTTCTGATTACAGATAATGAAAAATAAAAAAGACTAAACAGAAAATGATATAACAAAACCTAGTAAGTTTTACTTGAAATTTATTTGAAATTCAATTACTAAATAGGTAAACTGAAACTCCTTCTGATCTAAGAAGGAGTTTCCGCCGCCGCAAAATTTATAAATAAAATAAATAGGTAAAAGAAGGTAATAAATTGTCAGTAATAAGTGTGAAAAATTTATTATTTTCACTAATAAAGTAAAAAATCAGGAAAAACCCTACGAAAAGAATCAAAAATAAAAAGGCAGAATTATACAAATTCCAAGTAAAACTTTCTAGGTTTTGTTATATCATTTTCTGTTTACTCTTTTTTATTTTTCATTATCTGTAATCAGAAAAAAATAATATAGTTAAAAATAATATTTTTTCGATGAACTTGTAATTCGATGAATTGATCATTCGATGAATTGATCATTCGATGAATTGATCATTCGATGAACTCGTTTTCGATGAACTCGTTTTCGATGAACTCGTTTTCGATGAACTCGACGGGAATCGTAAATAATTACTAATATATTCGAATAAAATTTATTAATTTTAATATTTTAGACAACTATTTGTATGTAGTCTAAATTAATTATATTTAAGAAATAAATAATTTCATAATAAATATATACTCATTACCTGAAAGCTTTGATAAACCATTATTAAAAATTCTATAAATATTTTATGGAACTAATAAAACTGTCTTTTTCAATTACATATATGTATGTAATTACATGTAAGTTATAATAATAATATATAAATTCTAGTTATAAAGTTAATAAAATAAAAACTTGAATTTTTTATTTCGATCAATCGCAAGTTGATATTTTAATAAAGAAATTGAACCATTATTAAAAATTTCAATAAGGAACGGAAAAAAAATCTTAGTTAATAACTTATCTCTAATATTTAATATGCATTACACTTAAATTTAAATTAATCGCAGATTAACTACTCAAATATATTTTTCATTCATTAATATTGTTTGATTGTGACCTACATTAATAAAAATAAATTGAGATTTACAATACAAAATAAATAATAATGTAATATATTTTGTGCTTCTTCAGAAATATTTTATAACATATTTAGAAGAGCTTTACTGCAACCATAAAAAGCACCAGCAAAAGTTCAAGTTCACGAGCATAAAATATCAAAACAAATATATGGTAGCTAAATATTATAAACATTATAACTAAATTTATTTTTGGTGTAATGATATATTTTAATAAGATTGAGAATATTTCCAATATTCAGTTTAGATTTTAACTAGATGTATAAAGAATACTATTAAATATATAAAAAAGTAAAATTCTAAATTGGAATATTATTTTTAGCAAAATTGAAAATCATAAGTATTAACAAAACCATTTTCTTGTAATGATTTAACTGAACTTTTGCAAAAGTTCAGATATTTAATTTTAATTGTATTATAATTTAATTTACTTGTTCATTAACTATTAAAGTTCCATCAGCAGCGAATCGTGACTTTTTAACATGGGCGTTCAAATTAAATAATTCGAAATATTTTTTTTTGATACTTCACTCTTTTATATGAGAAAACCTCGCAGTTTATTTGTTCAATTTAATATTTAATGTTTTTGATTCAAAATCATTATTAGAAAGCAAATCATATTTTTTTCACATATAGTATTAAATTCCAACATTCGTTATCAATACCAAAAAATAGTTTTTATTTTAGAATTTCAATACATGGGGTTCAAAATAAGACTAAAATATTTAAAGTAAAAAAATTGCAAATAAATATTAGCTTTTGTACTAAAAGATAAGAAAAAAGGTCGCAGCTTAAAAATTTACAAGAAACAGTTGTCACAAACTTAATTATATATGTATATATACCGGCTTAATAGTTAAAAGCAAATATATGAAAAGTATAAGATAAAAATTTACTCTTTTGATTTACTCTTTCGTACATTAAACAACTAAATAAAAAACAACTACAGGCAACTACAATTTTGTTTTGAAAATCTTTTCTCAGAGCTTAAATTGTGGTTAAAGTCTGTACTAAATATAACTAACTTTATTTTCGGTGTAAAGGCTGAACAATTTTAATATTGTAAACACCTAGGAATATACAAAAGAAAAAGTATATGTAAATATGATTTCTAAATGGGAAACGTACGTTTTCTATTTGAACGAAATCGCCAACCGGCAGAAGAATTGTCCCAGAAGATTGGGCGAGAAGAATCAGCCTACAACCAACGAAGTCACCATTTTTGTTTATTCAAGTTTGGTTATTTTATTGTGTTTCCCCCAAATTTAATTTACCGCGGACAATAACAAAAAGAATTGCAATTTACTAAATGAATTTTATTTTCGCATTATACGTTCGGACCCTCGAGCATCAATGAAGGATGCCGTGACTGAAGCTATATTGTTTCATTTTGAACGAATTCATTTTGAATTTTCATGGTAAATTGTTATTATCTATCATATTATCTCAATGTTTTTATGAATAATTTTTTTTTAAATATTATATGTAAAAATACTATGAATTACTCTATACAAATACTGTGAATTACTTAATTTAATTAAATCTAAAATACTTAATTTTTATAAATTTAAGTTTTAAGTTTGATTATTTTATTTTTTTCTGGAAATAAATAAAAAAGTCCAAAATTGAATTCGTATTATAGGAGCCGGACCCACATTTGAAAAATTAGCTCCGGGGTCGAGGCTGCAGCTAAGTCAATATTACACCGGCTCCTGATTTAAAGTAAAAGGATATAATGAAATAATACGAATTCAATATTGGGCTACTTAGTGATCTAACATTAATTTAAAATAGGTTTCGAAATTTTTTTATATATAATTTTTTTTGCAAAATGTTTCAGAAATAATTTATTTACATTCTGTTCCAATATATAATATATACTATCCAGTCAAAGACCTGAAAGTGAGCAAATGAAAGACGAAATGATATACACATATTACGATTTATATGCATTATAACATAAATTAACATTTTCAACTAAGTTGAGCCTGACAACTTCAAAAACACTATCGTAAAAGAATGTTGAATTGTACAAATTATAATTTTATTTTAAGTAATACTTTACTAATTATTGGATCCCGATATTCCGAATGTTTGGAAATATAAAAACTGTTCGTAAGTTAAATCTTCATATCATAATTATAACAATCGCTTTTTATGACTAATAGATATTTCCTAGTATTTGAAAACAAAACACACAAAGTTGTGTCTTTTGTATTATAAATCTCAACTTAACCAGTTTAAGCTTTTTGAATCTAGAATAGAATTTTTTCGAAACCAACAATACCTCTCAGATAGTACTTTTTTTTAGAAACTGTCTGATCAATATAATTTTCACAGCTAATAAACAAAGCATAAACTTTAGCTTTTAAATAATATTAATTTGGTAAAAAGCCCGACATTTGCGAACTTTATGTTTTCTTTTAATTATTTGGGTAAAATTTATTTCATTATATCCTTTTGTGTTTATATGACGTATTCTTATTATTAAACTTTCGAGAAAATGATATGATAATATTATATAACTGAATTAAATTTTCTAAAATCTATACCATTAATTTTATCTAAAAATTAAAACACACACTTTTCAAAGAGCTTACCGCATTTTTCCCCAAGTAACTTCTTTGATAAAAAATAAAATTATAGTGACCTACATTTTTATTTTAGATTATGTATCTATGCAATTTTTGTAAATGTATACACTAAAAATCAATATATTTTATACAATTATTGTGACGACTTTATTCCGAAATAGGTGAATAAAAAAGTGGCAATGAAAAATATGTGTCTTGTTTATATGATAAATTAATTTATCTAATTTATAATATCATACCTTAACGATTTATTACTAACCGAATTGTTAAACTAAAATACAATAAATTCTAGAATAGGGCAATTATCTATATTTTTTATTTGAGAACCTAATTCTACAATGAACAGTTTAGAATTTAATTTGATTTAAATCCTTGATTCATTGAAATATTATTGACATATAGACTGACAACAAACCCACAAAAAATATATGTGTTTAAGATTATATCTGCACTTTAGACTAATTGATATGTATTTTTAACATAAATTTTTATATTGAGATTCAAATAGCAAAAAAAATTATTTTATGTTATAGCTTTTAGTACAATATATTTTTAATGTTTAATAATCCATAACAGAAAATCATAAAACAAAATATATTTAATTGCTGAAACAAATTTATTTATATATTCTTAAATCAGTAAAATTATCTCTAGAAAATCCAATAATTTAAAGTTCAAATCAGTGCAGACTATAGACAAAGGTTTATCTGAATAAATTAAATTTAAATTTATGTATTTTATAAAAATTATATTTAATATTTAATAAAACAATTATTAAATATTACACTAGATAAAGTCTATAATAATACAAGCACAAATTGTAAAAAATTGCGGATATTTGAAATTAAATATTATATTGGGTTTATATTATGTACTTAATTTAAAAAAATATTGCACTTTGAATTTTGTGTAGTAATCTGTTTCCGTTTTTTTTTTTTGCTACAATAGCAATTGAATCATTTGCAAAATATTTTTTACCTGAATAAGTATATTATTTTCTTAAATCTTTAAAATTGTTATGTTTTATATTATTTTATTCGTTTAAATTGGACATTTCAATTAAAAGCTTTGGGTTTAATATAAATGTGCACGAGACTTTTATGATTAAAATTTAATTAAAAAAATATTTGTTATACTTAAAGACCGATTGAATTTCTCAGTACGAAACCGGCACTCTACTAGATCGTTACACAGTGACTGAGTTATATATATATTTAAAATGACAGCAAGTATGTAAAGCTAAAACCGGTGAAATAAAAGCATATTAAAGCTCTTCCATATACAGTTGCATGTGTACCAGTGTAGGATATTTAAAATACTGAATGAGAATTTATCATCAAAATACATACGTATTTTGATGATAATATATACCTATTATACATATGGATATGAAATATAGAAAGCTTTTGGTATTTCTTATGGTTATATAATAAATTTTTATATTGATAGCTCATGCGTTTGACAAGTTAAACCAAATCTCTATTCGGTTGCGTTTGACGTATTACTCGTCGAGTGAAATAGAAAATTACCGTTTACTACAAAAACAAACCAATTACTAAGAAGTAATATAAATGTCATTTAGTAATATTTTCCTTATATTGCCACAAAAATTATGTATTTTATTAAAATAGGTTTGATTATTTTCTGTTTTTTATTATAAAACAATTATCTTGTTGCAATTAAAGTTTCTGTACTATAAAGAATTTTATGGCTAGGAATCCATTTTTGTTGATTCAAATTGCAATAGAAAATTAAGAAGTCCTTAGTAGGAGGCCTAAGCTCGATATGGGCGGTTGCTTTACTATTGCACCCATAATTAATATGTGAAGACGATCACATATTAATTATGGGTGCAATAGTTATCTTAGCAAAAACAAAAATAAATGTTCATAACCTTTGCAACACAATTTTGAAATATTTAATAGGAACAATTTGTACCCCAACAATCAATTGTCAATTTTGTCGAATAATAATAATCCTTTTTCATTTTGCATTACTTTTCTCGTAAAATTGATAAGAACATTTGCCCTTCATTAGATGTATATATTATACATTACTTGATTTTAATTATAAAAAAATCCCTTAGAATATTTTAAAAATAAGTTAAAAGTTCAAAACAGTTGCATAAAACCAGAGATAATAAAACGTATTGTTTTTGGTAAAACGTTTATATAACGAAATCACGAAATTAATTGCCGTAATCTATCATTGTATACGAAATTAAAAAAAAATTAATGCAATGAGTAACGTGTTTGATGTATACAACAACCCTCAATTTATAAAATAGGAAGAGAAGTAATATTAGAGGCATAATATTAAACTCGGCTAAAACTGTGACACGACTAATACCGCGATAGTCAACCAAAAGAGAACGCTGAAAGTTTACATTTCCGCAAATCTTCTTGTATCTTGTGTTGAGTATTTTATACTGAAATTTAAAAATGAACTACAAATATTTTTTTACAATTTTTTTTTTGGTTTTATGTTAACAACAATTTTATCTTACATAAACTTTTTTTTTGTTGATTTTTAATACATTTTTAATTGTTGAACTCTTAATTGATTATTTCTTTTTTATATTGTTTAAATACAACTTTTAATAGGCCCAATCAGAAATATGAGTCGATGAAATGATTGGTTCTAAAATATTGAGTCGAAAAAAAAAACATTTAAGAGCCACTGCTGTAAAGCCTCCCCAAACCGAGGCGTTTATTCGCAGCGGCAGCGAAGGAATTTATTCGTACTATTATCGTTTATGTGTTTATAACGAGAGTATTTATTCGTATTATGGTTATCAATCAACTAATATTTTGAAAATTATTATTATAATTTCATAAATTATAATTTCATAATTTTTATTTCCTTGTTCACTCCCTTGGGGGCCATAGGGTTTGAAGCGCAGATTTTCCTATACTTGAAGTTTCTTAACATCTTTTTTAATTACAATTGAACCTAAAGTTCTTTATACTATAATAGTAATGAAATTTTAATTATTTTTAAACTTCATTATCGAAAATACTTATAAGAAAAAAATGTTTACAGAAAAATATTCATATTAAATAATTTTCTATGAACAAAATTTTCTATATAAAAAAATTCGAATATGAATTACATCCGATAGCACAGTTTGTCATTTAGTTCACTTGAGAACAAAAAAGATTTTTAAAAGAAAGAAAAATTTGCCATGTGAAATAATTGACTTATATATAGCAGCTTCGCAATTTTTTAAGACTGCCCCAAAATAGAGTAATTAAAAATTTGTATGAAGAAATATGTGGATTACGTCATTGATATAACTTTTGGCGAGGTATTACAAATTTGCAGGTTACTATATGCTATATTTCAAGTACTTAGATATATAATAAAGTTGGGATAAATTTTCTCTTTCTTTTAATTTTTTTAAGGGCAAATATATGATACAAACAAGAAACGATTCAAATATGCATACAATACAAAAATCGTATAACTGAAGAGGAGAAAAGAGAAATATTTTTACAAAAATTCCGCCGATATATAAAAGTCATATTATTATTTCTTTACATATTATCAAAAATTATATTTTTTTTGCAATCTTTTTTGTATTCCTCGCCATTTTTTGTTTCTGCGCTGACACTGAAAGATAAAATTCATATTCCTAGTTCTTGATACAAATATTTTATATGAAATATTAATATATTTTTATTTTTTTTAATCTTCTTTCGCTTTTTCGTAGAAATCTTTTGCATTATTTATGTATTATTTGTGAATTATTTATGTACATATGCAGTCTAGGCAAAATTTATTTATGTTATAATATTTTTATTTGTTAGTAAGAAAATATAAATCATTATTTCTTATAGAAAATACTTTACCTGATTGCAAGGTAGCAAATATTCTAGTGTGTTAAGAAAATTAATTACTATTGTGGGTTTGCAGTATTCCAGCTAAGTAAACTGAAATATGCAATACGTAGTAATAATTATATTTTATTGCAAATATATATTACTACATAATTAAGTAGTATATATTGCAAAAATATTTTTTCTATACAAACGATTTCAAAAAATAACATCAATATATACAGTCATGTTCGGTAAAATAGGTAAATTGAATGTCGAAATAAAAATCCATTATTTTCTTCTTATGGAAGTGTTTCCATCTGTAAGTGACAATTATAATTATTCCATATTAAGGTTTGCCAACTTACAGGATGAAAAAATTAATTACATTCCTTGATAAAAATCGGGGATTCCCTAAAAAATATGCATACACTATAAGAAAACTGTGTTCGATGAAATAGGTAAAACGTAAAATAGTGATTTGTTTTATTGCTATTTTAGTTATTAACATTAATTTTGTGAGACCAACTGAAACGGTAAGGCTTAATAAAGTATTAATATACAAATTTGAAGAAAATTTATATTATTAGGATAAAATTATTAGGATAAAATTTAGGATAAAAGAAGTGGACACTGTACAGATGCTGAAAGGAATATGATAAAAACATTACGAAAAACTGGCAAAACTTATAAAGAAATAAGCCAGGTTGTCAAATGCTCTATAAATATGGTATCTAACGCACTACGGTACCAACATAAAAAGGAAAATAGAGGCAATAAAAGAAAAACAACACCAGCAGATGATCGCAATATTATAAAAATATCAAAAAAAGATCCGTTTTTGTCTTCAAAAGATATTGTAAAAGAACTTGGTCTAAATATTTCTTCTAGTACGGTCCGGAAGCGATTAATAGATAAAAATTTACATGGTAGAGTCGCTAGGAAGGTTCCATTTTATTCCAAGAAACACATAAAAGCTAGAATGAGTGTCATTATTATCCATAGTAGATAGTACCAAAAAGCCATTTATTTAGAGTCCCTACGATATTTACAACACTTCTTTTTACTCTGAATTTATTTGGCATTATTAATTTAATTTTTGTTCTCATACTTTTGATTTCGTATTCAATTAAATTTTTATTATCTATTTGTAGTTTTTTTTAAATTATCTTCAATTTTTAAAAGTATGTCATTAATATTGTAACATCTGTATTATCTTTTGCTTCTTGTGGTGTACATTTTAATGTTGTATGATATCGATCGTTATAGTTTCCTATAGCAATTTGTATTTTCATTGAATCTGAAAAGTCTTTATCTTCAATTCCTATTAATTTTTCTAACAGGGTTGAATGTAATCTTTCAATATCTGCTTTTCCTGTGTGGTTGTTCGGTTTTGTGATATGTAATTCTACGTATTGTTGTTTTAAATATTCTACTATTTGTTCTGTTTTAAATTCATTTTCCATTATTATTATTTTTTTTGGTTTTCCAAGTTTTGCGAATAATAACACTTTTTCTCCAATTTCGATCTTTTATATCTTATACTGATGCAAATTTTGTTAATTTATCTATTAGACTTACAAAAGATTGCTTATTAAAATGAAATAAATAATATATCTAAATGAATTATACCATTTTTTCATCTGGAGATTCTGTTAATGTAAATTTTTTCGTGTCATATTTAATTTCTACACATTTGGTACAATTATTTATAAGTAGTCTAATATGATCTTGTAATTTTGGAAAATATATATTGTATCTTTGAAGCTATGGTAACATTCATTTATACCACTATGCATTGATTCTTTTGTATGAGACATCGAAATTTGTCTGTGTAATTCAAATTTAGAAGGGAAAGGAGTTACATTAAAGGACGGGGGGTTAACAGGGAATGGTTTACATGCCTCTTAAACACATGCAGACAATAGTTTGATGGAAACATATATGATGGTAGTTGGTTCCATAGTTTTGTGGTTCAGAAACTCATTTATAATATGGAACCATAGTGGTTCTGGCAATAAACGACTTTCTGAACTTGACTGTACGGTAAAAATTCGTCTCAAGTACATATTTGTCAATATACACTTATATTTTGGTAATATACACTTAATATCCTCGAAGCACTTACCCAGCAGATACTTGTAAAACAGACTAATATTACGTCGGTGGCTTAGATATGTAAGCTTGCATGTGACACTGGCATCATTTAAAATTTTGATGGCCAGCCGTTGTATTCTTACTTCTCCACAAAAATCCTAGACATCAGAGTTATCGATATTTACACTTTAGAAGAGGATAGGAGATAAAAAAGGATAAGAGATAAATTGCGTTTTGCTGACAAAACAGTTTTGGGTTTTAGTGACATTAAAATCTACCCTGTTAGTGCTATTCCACATACATATTTCTTTTAAATCACGATTTAGCGAATAAGAGATATTAAGAGATATCAACAGAAGCTTGGGATGCTTCGGCTAAGGTCGCGAAAGAATATGAAGAATCCAGAGTACTGTCGTCAGCAAAGCTATGGATTTCATTCGAAGGCGTGGAGAGAAGGTCATTTATAAAAACTATAAATAACGAAGGCGACAAAACAGAGCCTTGAGGGACACCAATATTAATGTCGAAGAGGTCACAGGTGAAGCTATCCAATACAACCTGTATTGAACGATTCGACAGAAAGCTTTTAATCCACATATTGAAAGTGTCTCCGATAGCTTTAAGTTTATTAAGTAAACCAGCGTGTCAGACTTAATAGAACACTTTTGAAATGTCGAGAGCAATGACATTTGCTTTACCAAAATTATGAATATAATGATTCTGTTTCTCTGACAAGTACGTCATGAGATCACCAGTTGATCTACGAGGCCTAAGGCCAGACTGGCGATCATTTATGAAATTATTGCATTCAAGGTACCCTCTAAGATGTTGGTTGATGATCGTTTCAATTACTTTAGAGATTACTAAGGTTACCCTTTTTAGGAATTGGTTGCACATTCGCTGTTTTCCATAGAGTGGGGTAGATTCGTGAAGAGTAGGAAAGATGGAAAAGCTTATTTAATGGACCACTTAGGTTTTGCTTCAAGTTATGATCATGCAAACAAACTTTGCTTTTTGGTTACTCGGTTATTTATCAGGAATCTCCAACGGAAGCCAATCTCATTATTTCCAAATAATGAGATTGGCTTCCGTTGGAGATTCCTGATAAATCTGGAAAACCTTTTCTTTCTTTAACACTGCGTCTCTGCAAGTATTATTGAACCAACTGTTGGTATTAGCTGGTTTTTTTTATTTTAGTAATTGAGTATCTAATCCATAACAGAATCAATCAAAAACCACGGATTAACTTGGTCAAGAAACGTGGACTGAAGAAAGATACTGATAAATTAATTGGATCAGCGAAGTCAAGCATAAGGGAGATATAGTTAGTATGTCGTCATTACAATAAGAAACTAGTAATGAATAAACAGATACATACAAACAGAATAACATAGAACAAAATATCTTAACCCTTAAGCTTGACTTCTTGCACTTTCTCCATATGCTGAGAAAAATTTTACTATCCGCTGATGTTACCTATACCAAAAGAAACAATCAAGTACAAATACGAATTAGACACAACTGCTTAGTACAAGCAGTTAAAAAGATAAATAAATAAATAACATAAAATAGTAAACAATAAATAATTTATTAAATGTTAAATATTGGTTAGAATATTGAAAAATTAATTTCGATATTTTACAATAGTTAAAGCTATAAAAATTAAACATGAATTAGCAGGTTACCACTTGCATCGGGGTTCACAATTCTACAAAGAACGCTACTACTTCCCTTCGCCGTCACCAGCTAATTCAAGTTAGTCAAAAGGTAATTTAGATAGAACTAAAGGCAGTTAGTTCTAAAAGTCTGAGAAACCGCGTCGATCTCCGAGTCAAAAAAATAGGAACAATAGAAATATAATTTCCATAGCCAGAACAAAAAAACAAAAAAAAATTTAACTTAAATAATAATAAAAGATACAAGTAATGCTTGAATGAACTGGCTACCACATGCATCAGGGTTCACAATTCGGTGAAAAATGCTACTACTTCCTTCCGCTGTCACCAGTTAATTCAAACAAAAAATAATACATAAAATAAAAAAATAAATAAATATAGAAATTTAAAAATTTAATTTATGTTGGGAATCATGCATAGTGCAATCGTCAAACATAAAAAATTGCAGGACAAAAATACTTATTAATTAAGTAAGTAACTGGACAAAAATACTTATTAATTAAGTAAGAAGGAGTTAATGTAATAGAAAAAGCCTGGTATTGAAGAGACAAGTATTATGGACATTTTAAAGCACGTTTCTGGTGAAGTTTGCTGACACCAATGTCAAATTTTGATGAAGTGTTGTTTACTGCACGCTGCATCCTAGAACCGTTCAAGAATGGAAGCAGACTACGAATTCCGAAATTACTTGGTGTATGAAAATAATGTCAGCTATTTCACGGCGCCTTTGTAGGGGGAAGGTTGAAAGAGTCAACCCAAGATAGCCCCCGAAGAGCACACCTTACGAATCTACGTTGAACTGATTCAATTCTACTAATATGTACTTGGTGATACGGGGACCAAACTTGGCTAAGAATTATATATATATATATATATATATATATATATATATATATATATATATATATATATATATATATATATAAATATATATATTTATATATATATATATATATATATATAAATATATATATATATATATATATATATATATATATATATATATATATATATATATAAATATATATATATATATATAAATATATATATATATATATATATATATATATATATATATATATATATATATATATATATATATATATAAATATAGATATATATATATATATATATATATATATATAAATATATATATATATATATATATATATATATATATATATATATATTTACATATATATATATATATATATATATATATATATATATGTAAATATATATATATATATATATATATATATATATATATATATATATACCATTTTGATGGCGAGATGGAGAACCCTAAACTCTTTACTGGTTGAGGAAGCGATCTCAAGACTGAACAAATTGAGTCCTTGCAACGAGGTAGTGCGCTCCTGGGTTCCAGATTACAATGCAATACTACAAAACGAAATAAGTAACTCTCGCTAGAAATTGATCCAGTTCACTCTTCTGCGGTTCCGAACCATATATAGAAATATCCTTGGCAATGCAAACATGAGATTGTACAATAAGCAAAAGTGCGCCTAAGTGCGGGCACGCATGATTCCGTTTCATTAATTCATTATACCGTATCTATAAACAGAGGAATAAAAAATATGACATGACGCTTTCAGTTTGTTTACTCAAACTTCACGAGTGTCATCAGCATCATTTAACAATGAAGGTATCAGGCGGCAAGTGCGTCAAAACGGAGAGAGTATCTCTAGCATTACGTCACCAAAATGATTCCAAATTTGTTTCAGAAATGTTCTTTTTCTCATTTGATGAATATCTCCATTTGGGATTGTAAAAACTGACTCAAAAAGCTATCTCAGAAAAGTATCAAATGGTTTATATGTATTATTAAAGTTTATATTCAATTAACCGTAAAAAAACTAGGTCAGAAAAATATAAGAAAAATTATAAATCCGCTGAATTTGTGTTTGGTATAAAATATTTTTATTTGTAATCAGAATAATAATATATTTGCAGAATTTTTATTCTAAAGCTATACATCATCGTTCTGACTTCTGAAGATCATGAATATTCCCGATTAGTTGATGATTCGGATGATTGAGAACTAAATTTAGTATTCAAACAAATATTAAGTAAATATAAAAACATATTTTCAAAATAAACCAAAAAAATTATTTCTAAAAAATTTTTTATAGATTTATAGAAAATTCGCATCCAGAAATATGTTGTAACATCCAGAAATATGTTGTAATTACACGTTTATATACACAAATGTCAATATTAAAATAAATTAGTAAAAATAGAGAAAAATCTTAAGTTTTGTAATTGATTTTTGTGTACTCAAATTCCAGTAATTCAGAGAGCGAAAGTGCTAAAAATCTTCTAATAAGTGCCAATAAAGAAGTCTACTAGATGATAACAAAGTTTAATGGTAGTACAACGACAACAATTGTAAACAATTGTACTACTGTCAAACTAAATTTTGTAAAAAGAATAAATGTTCATGCCATAAAAAATACATATTTTTTATAGGAAGTATGTATGCCGAGATACTTGCCAGAAATCGGCGTGTTCATGCAGCATACCGTTAGAAGAAGATGTCGAATTTAGCGCAAAATAAAGATATCACGGATTATGAATGCAGCGCAAAATAAAGATATGTCACGGAAATATGGATTGTATTCCTTTTTTTTACCTCGCATCCGTTTTTTTTTGTTCGCATACACCAAATGACGTTTTCATTTTTGTGGTTATTGTTTCACTAAAATTTGAAAAGAAATGGACAACCTCATTAAATGCAAAATTAATGTATGTATGAAAACATGCAAACAACAAAATATGAAAGCATTATTTAGTGCATGCGATGATCTCTTCGGTGGATTCGAGGTAAAAAAAAGGAACATAATCTATGTTCTGCGTGACATGTTTATATTGTTATATTTACGCTATTACTCAACAAGAGAATGTACCTACGTATTTTATTTTATTAGGTCTAACGGAAGTAAACTAAAATTCATGGGTATATTTTTTTTGTCTATTCAACAACAAAATGGCTTATTGACAAAATTAAAGATTTTAAAATTATAAAGGTTATCTTTGAAACTAACTGCATTCAATTAATTGTTATAAAAATAAATTAGTAAAAATAGAGAAAAATCTTAAGTTTTGTAATTACACGTTTATATACACAAATGTCAATTACAAAACTTAAGATTTTTCTCTATTTTTACTAATTTATTTTAATATTGACATTTGTGTATATAAACGTGTAATTACAAAACTTAAGATTTTTCTCTATTTTTACTAATTTATTTTTATAACAATTATGCGGAATTATTTATTGATTTAAATATACACATTTTCCTATTACAGGTCTTTCATTTAATTTAATTTTTTTTAAATTAAAATCTTTTATAACATCTAAAACCAGAAAAACGGTATGTTGTGTCGATTAGTTAAGTAATTTATTTAATTGATTTTATTGCTAATTGTAGATTGTAGTGATACATTACGATTTATCGGAGGCTTTGTATGGATATATGTAGTTGTATGATATATGTATAGAGTAAATGGCATTATTAGTATGACCAATTTCTAAGATAAATTATAGAAAAATCATAAGTAAATTGAACACCAACATTATTAATTTACTTAACCTCTTAAGTATTATGACGTATATATTCGTCATACGGGTTTGCATTTGTTAACGCTTATGATGGATATATTCGCATAGTAGAAATTTGTATGTAACTTTATAGTTTAGTAGACGAATATATCCTCAAACTTTTTTATTAGTTCCGTTATACTATAATACAAAGTGTGTGTAAAGTTGTTTTTGCTTGTTCGTTGTGTGACGCATTTTATAGTGCGGTACTTTACATGAGTCGTTCGTTATGACGGTATTATTTTTTTTAGATAATGCACATGACGAATATATCCGCAAGCACCCACCATTACCGATTACACTTTGAACTTAAGCTCACAGCAGTTAAGAGGTTAAAAATACAAAAAATATATATTATTTTATAATACATAATATTCTCCAATTACTATATTATATACATTATATAAATAACAATTATTTTATACACACCTGATTCTCAATATGTTGAGTTTAATTGTTCCAGAAATATAATTGTCATTCCATAATAGTTTTAAATAAATTAAAAAATTAATATACCAAAATTTACACCCAAAACTGAAGAAAGTAAATTGAATTAAATTTTCATTACAGAGAATAACAATTTGTAAATGTCAAATGTCAAAAATTTGATTTGCTCAATTTAAAAAACTTACTATTTTGTCAATTTTTTTACTTGAAACGTTTATGAATAAATATTCAATTTGCCACAATAATTTATTCCAAATGCTGTAAAATTTCATACTTCACAGAAACACTTTAGCATTATGCCTACTCTAACTTTACTATTTCTACTATATCTTCGTTATTTTTTTACTTTCCTGCCCTATAACAGTGAAGTGTAGTGGAAATACTTTCTATAATATAATGCAAAAACAAATTTTAAATTTGTATGGGTCAAGTAAATTTGAACGAAATTCTTAATTATTTATTTATTTATAAATTTAATCTATAAAAGTTATAAATTTATTATTCTCTTGAATTTCGCTATTTTTAACATCTATTTTCTTTTATTAAAATTTTAAAATAAACTAAAAGGACTGTTTTCCAATATACGTATAGAATACAATAAAAATACATAAAATATATATAACAAAATACAATAGAAATAGAAAATATATAATGAAAATATTACTTGTTATTTGTGACAAACTTAAACCTATCTGATATTTTTCTTAATTATAATCTCGAGAAATAGTATTAAAAATCAGCATCTAGTGTAAAAACATTGTCCAAAGGATTTGCTGTAACCCCCCATTTTTGATATTCACCAACTTTTTTCTCAAAGAAATTCGTTTTTCCGTCTAATGATATCAATTCCATAAAACTGAATGGATTTGGTGTATTATAAATCTAATTTGGAAGAAACAAAAGAAAGTACAGACAATATTTATTTATAATTTATTTATACCTTGCTAACACCTAACTCCCTTAGTAATCTATCCGCAACAAATTCAATATATTGTGACATTAATTCACAATTCATTCCAATTAAATTAACTGGTAAGGCATCTGTTAAAAATTCTTGTTCAATTTTTACAGCTTCAGATATAATTTCAATAATACGTTCTTTTGGTGGTTTTTGTATAAGATGTTTAAACATTAAACAAGCAAAGTCACAATGTAAACCCTCATCTCGTGATATTAATTCATTGGAAAATGTTAAACCCGGCATAAGACCTCGCTTTTTCAACCAAAATATTGATGCGAAACTACCGCTGAAGAAAATACCTTCTACAGCAGCAAATGCAATTATTCTTTCACCAAAATTTGCTGTTTTACTTGATATCCAATCTAATGCCCAATCAGCTTTTTTTTTAACACATGGTAATGTTTCAATAGCATTAAATAGAAAATCTCTTTTTTTTGGATCTTTAATATATGTATCAATTAATATACTATACATTTCCGAATGAACATTTTCCATAGCGATTTGAAATCCATAAAAACATCTTGCCTCTGTTACTTGTACTTCTTGACTAAATCGTTCAACCAAATTTTCATTAACAATTCCATCTGAGGCAGCAAAAAATGCTAAAACATGTGAAATAAAATGCTTTTCACCCGATTGTAATTTTTCCCAATCAGCCATATCTTTTGATAAATCCACTTCCTCAACAGTCCAGAAAGAAGCTTCCGCCTAAAAATAACAATAATGGAAAAAGGCCAATCAAAAGTAATGTTATAAATAAACAACGCAATTAATGAATTATAAATTCATATAACAACCAGTTGAAGTTTGCCAGTAATAATATTTACATCGGAAAATTAATTGAACATGCATTAAATCTTTAGATTAGATTTTATAAAAATATGATATGTGCATGTATTAATACTAGAACTACGAACCGGTAAAAATGACCGGTTGCCCCAATTATTTAAAACATTTCCTCTTTAAGTCTTATTTAATATTTTATGATAATATCATGATTTTTATTAAATTTGTGTATACAATAATATCATAAATTATTTTGTTCGTATGTTTCGAATTTTCAGAGATATGTGGCGTAACGTTGAATCAACGTTAAGCCACATGTCCTTTTTTCCAGGCGCAAAAACGTTGATTCCGCAGGAGGCCGAATCTACGTTTAACCATGATTTTTATTAAATTTGTGTATACAATAATATTATATATTAAATGAATGATATTTCTTTTCTTTAAAATTAAATTATCTTTTGAATTTATAATTTAATTTCTTGAATTCTAATAATTTGTTTAATTAAACAAACTAACCTGTCATTTTGACCGTTTAGTTGAAATAGGTATACGGTCAATGTTCGTAGTTCTAGAGTTAAAAATAATATTTAAGATTCATAGGGAAATGTTCACGCAATTGTTCTTATATTGAATTACAGAAACAACGATTTGCTTATGCTGAGAATTTCTGTATTGCAAAAATTTATTTATGTACTTATCTATAAAAATTCTACTTCCAGTTATATGTATTTCATTGCACATTGCACACATTTATAATTTTTTACCAAAACAGTAAACTTAATTTGGGTAAAAATGTCACTTAAAATCCCGAAATGGCGATGAAGAACCAGACTGACTTTTATGCTTACATGTTTTGGATTTTGTTTTCCCGCCATTTTACTTTCATTTGCCGCCAAGAAACAATTGGCATAATTAAAATGTTAACTCACTTTTTTGTACATTTCCCAAATATCTTGAAATTTGATTGGGAAAATCACAAATCTGCGGGGATTCTCCATTAATAATGGTTCTATTTTTGGATCAAATGGTGCCATCGATTCAATAGATACAGGTTGAATACAGTCGCTAGTAGTTTTCATTGAGTCGTTGTTAAAAGGAATTTTACGAACATTATGAGTGTTCTCCGTCAAAACTTTTCTTGGACTCTAAATTGAAATTAATAAAATATTTTAAAAGAACCTCATAAATATAAAACCAAAATTACTTTTAATGAAAATATTTCCATATCTTCAGTAATATTTTCTTTTCCTTGATTATTTTCTCCCATTGAATTGTACATTACTATTTTAAAAAAAATTATAGTCAGCAAATTACTATAGATTATATATTACAAATCAGACGGATATATTTTCACACTTCCAAATTCTTCAAAAGAGAAGCTATAAATGGCGCAAATTAATAAGAACTTTAAAGTGCAAAAATGCAAATTCAAATAGAAAAAAACCTGTGTGCAGATAGCTATTTTATAAGTCAAACCACAACATTGTCGCCCTGCAATATTGTCGCGTAAGAAAAGTTATCTGGAATGTACTCCATGCTCTGTTATTAACTTTAATTTGACATCTTCGATTTTTATTTAATGAAACGTCATATATTTCGTTAAGAACACTACCCATACATAGAAATTTTCAAAAACTTCGGTGGCGGATTTTGCATTTCCATACATATTTAGAAAAAGGTGTGACAGTTGACTTTTTAGTATTTTTTTTAAATAAAATTATTCGACACAGCCCTAAAACTGCATCCCCAAAAATTGAGAAAAAACTTAGCTTTCATTCGTAGAAAGAAGTAAATGAAACCGAATTAAATTAAGTGAATAATCTTAGATTTAAAATTTCCATATAAATAACATTTTTATTTTGTTGGTCAGCAAAATAATCAATAAAAATTATTATAAAATTAGATAAAATTAATTCATTTATGTGATAATTCCTCCATATTTGAGTATCCGCTGAAGTTTTAGTGTCTTAATAAATTCTGGGAAGTACAAATTACACCATCCGCCAACAAGACGAAAAACGGTAGATATGCTATATTTTTAAACAAATAAAGCAATATGTATTTGTTTTTTTTTTTGGCAATATGTAATCTACAAGACATACTAAATCGAAATATTGTAATAAAATTATAACTTTATATCACTTTAAGAAAAATAAAACCAATTCAAGGTTTTTTCAAAGGGCAAATAAAAATATTCAGCTCTCTTTCATAGCCAGTCTGGGACAAAACCGAAATCTTAGATTAAACCAATATAAAACTCTTTGCCAAATATCATTAACTTTGGATGAGGATATCAAACGATACAGATCTAGCGCCTTCTCAGAATTTCCAATTTTAATGGTTACACGCCTTCTCAGAATTTCCAATTTTAATGGTTACACTAAATATGCTAAAACTCACAATCTAATTGAAAAATTCTAAGAACACAAATAAATTTATTTTATATAAATTTTCTCAACTGATAAGGGTGCTTGATGGATATGTACCCAAGACCTGCGAGGGCCAGTTTGAGACTTATCTCAAAAGTTAGGTATAACATCAATGTAACTAATTTCTAAATATCATTAACTTTGGATGGGGATTTCACACGCAACTGACCCAGCGACTTTTCAGAAAATATAATTAAATAAAATATCAGATTAAATATAATTTAATAATTATATTTACTCCACTTACACTTGTAACAATTTTTTAACTTTTTCACTATAATTAAATACTTGTATTTTTTTTCTGTTTACAAAAATTTAATGTCAGTTTGTCCAAAAAAAAACATTATTTCCTTATGCCTATTATGGTTAGGTGTATGCAATGACAGTGCAAACGAAGAATATATTTGCATTCGTTTAGTTTTGACATTTTGCATAGGCTTGCATCATGACACAATTATACAAGATATGGCATTCCCGCGTTTCATTTTGACACTGTTCTGCGCATGACGTCACAATATATTGAAAATATGTATATGCCATAGTATTTATATGAAATTTATTCGTTTTTCAATTTCAAAAACTCTATCTATATAGGAATATATTTATTAAAAGACAATTGTTACCGGAAATTTACTTATATTTATTTAAATTTTCAACTAATAATTTTTTTGTATTTTCTTTTTTTGATTTTAAGTGTTGGCTGGATATTTTGTGAGTGATTGACAGTTCGGTGTTGGTGCAATTTAACAATTTAATGATTAATTCTTTTTTAATCAGTTTACCATTTAATATATAACCATTATCAAGAAAATGATTTCTTAATAATTTTATTAAATGGGGAACATCCGCAAAAACATAAATTATATTAGTGCCGCAGCAAAACCTGAAAAAATATATATGTATAAATAATATATTTCGATACCCATAATTAATTTTTTTTTTTTTTACCATGGTTTATCGATTTCAATGTTTAAATCTTTATAAAGCCCTCGATTTCCACCACCTAGATCACTAGTAATACCTACAACACTGTATTACAGTGTTGTAGGTATTACTAGTGATACAATAGTAATAATAGAAACAGTCTTTTACTGTTTCTATTATTATAAATAATATTTCTTTGGTGATTTTGCAGTCAAATTCATAAAATATTGGCTGTTTCCATTTATAAACTAATCCTAAAATAAGCATGTATTAATTTATATAATATATATTAATTAACTGTGTAAATTTTTTCAGACCTCTTAGCATCGCAACTTGAACATATTTTGCTGGCTTATAAACTGTGTCCGATGATTTGTCATAACAAAATGTTTCTCGAATTTTCATTTCATCGAAACTAAGAATACACACCTTTTGTGCTTCTGTTAGCTGGGTTGCTGCAGCCATTATTTTGGTGACAGGATCAATAATTCCAGTTGAGATATCAATTTTGTGGGCCCAATTATTTAGTGTTCGTACACAAGGTAATGGAAACTGCTTTTGCCTTAATAATTTATAAGCATGCGGACTGGCCGCATAAAGTGTGATTGATCTTGCCACATCAGCTTCTGTCCACTTCAATCTTTGTGAACCAACTTTTATTTTTTTAATTTGGCCAACCGTAAATATTTCTAACAATTTATTTTCTAAGTTTTCTCTATGGAATTCACTTATAGTTAGTTCTTTTTTTAAATTATCAATGTCAAGATTGTTAGATATTTCGCCTTCTAGCAAACGAACATTTTCTGATTTCAAATTTTTCCTAAAATAACAAGAACTAAAATAATTAGACATACAAAAATAAATATTTAATATACAATTCCGTATTTAGATGTTCAATTTCCAGTTGAATTTTATAATTTATACTGGGCATTTCATTATATTTTAATTTCCAGTCTTCTTCAGGTTCAACATCAGCTGGCACTTCAAATTGAGTTGTTTCATTTTCAAGAACATTTGTTTGTTCTAATAAATTGCAAACCATGTTTTTATTTTTTCGTATGTTCATCCTTTCAGCACGTTCAGATTCTTTAATTTCATCCTCACAAATTATATAAATTTTAGGTACAGATCCCGGTTTCAACTGCAATCTATCTGCTAATCCTTAAAAAAATTATTAATAAAATTCTATATGTAAAAAATATTGTATATTTACCCATTTCATATTGTAAATAATTTACAAAATCTTCTTTCACAAAATGTTTAAAGCAAATTTTTGAGGTTTTCCAATTAAATTTGTCTTTACGTTTGCAAAACAGAATCCATTGTTTTAGCAAACTTTGATTTTTCGGAAACGTAAAAAAACTATGAACACTTTCTGAATTTAAAGGCTTATTATTATTGTTATTACAATTACATACTGAGCACCACATATTATTTAATAATTATTTTTAATATTCCAAATTTTATATAACACAACACAATTGTTTACAATTTTAATATATTGTTACGTCACACAGAAACTTCAAACAACAGAGTGAAGTTGGCAGATAAGCGCAATGCCATATCTTGTATAATTGTATCATGGGCTTGCATAGTATATTATCATGATACAATTATACAAGATATGGCATTGCGCTTATCTGCCAACTTCACTCTGTTGTTTGAAGTTTCTGTGTGACGTAATAATATCTTAAAATTGTAAACAATTGTGTTGTGTTATATGAAATTTGGAATATTAAAAATAATTATTAAATAATATGTGGTGCACAGTATGTAATTGTAATAACAATAATAATAAGCCTTTAAATTCAGAAAGTGTTGGTAGTTTTTTTACGTTTCCGAAAATCAAAGTTTGCTAAAACAATGGATTCTGTTTTGCAAACGTAAAGACAAATTTAATTGGAAAACTGCAAAAATTTGCTGTAAACATTTTGTGAAAGAAGATTTCGTAAATTATTTACAATATGAAATGGGTCATTTAAGTGAAGGCGGATTGTCGAAACCAACCGAACTAATGATGGGATATATGATGGAACTTGAAACGATATTTAATGAAGCCAACGGGGAAGAATTATTAATAATTAAAAATTTTATAAGTCACATGTTAAATTTAGTTGAACATGTTGACTGCAGTAATAAAATAAAAAAACTTTTTATGCGAGCTAGAACGTATTTTCGCATAAGAAACTTAAACCGGCAAATTTTAGAAAACTTTATATAAAAAAAAAAGAAAATACAAAAAAATTATTACTTAAATATTTTAATAAATATGATTAAATTTCCGGTAACAATTGTCTTTTAATAAATTTTTTCCTATAGATAGATTTTTTGATATTGAAAAACGAATAAATTTCATATAAATACTACGGCTGTATACGATCTGCATATTTTATAGATATTGTGACGTCATGCGCAGAACAGTGTCAAAATGAAATGCCCATTTATGTTGTAATGTGTTTGGTTTGGGTTCGCTTTTATATTAAACTGTGTGCAAAGGGCGTATTCATTTTAAAATGTGTGACAATGAAAAAGTTACAATAAAAACTTGTATAGAAATATTCCAAAAACGAATAAACAATCTATTTGATACTTTGGGATGGACGGAAGAAAATACGTTAAAAGAACATAAATCAAATACACTATTATATCAAATTCGGAAGGAAAAATATGATAAAAATGATCCATTATATCCTGATACTATAGTAGCCAAAAATTTTGTTAAATTTGGTAATTAAAATAAAGTTAGTTATAAACTGACTAATTACTCATATTTTTTACTTTAAGTTTAGAAACAGTTCAACAAATTTTGAATTCGTCAAATAATAGGGATTTACCTCAGAAGTTTTCAGATTTTCAAACCAAATTTAACCACCACGAAAAACTTTCTTTGTATGAACATGTAATTAATAAAACAGACAATTTGACCGAACCTGCATTTCCTATATTGTAAATTTTCCTTAATATAAACAATTAAGTATTTATAATTTTTTGTTATGTAGACATTTCAACATTAATGGTGTTAATAGTTCTTCAAATAAACAAATGACTTTTAGCGAAATTGTTGCAATGCGTCGAGATGAAAAACGCCGTCGCTTAAAATTTCGGACAACGAAGACTACATTATCCGTAACAGAAGAGGTTAGGCAAGTAATTGCAATCCAAATGCAAGCTTTTGATCAATATACAACAAAAACAAATCAATCTGAAGAAAAAAAATCAAGTGGTGAATATTTATCAATAAAACATAAAAGTAATGAAGACAACCAGGATGAGACAAGTGCAAGTCACCGTAAACATAAAAAAAAGAAAAGAAATAGAAAATAATTTTAAAGATTTGAAGAATACTTATAAAATAAAATAATTAATTTAGTTTTATTTTGTTTATTAATAACAAAAACAAGATTTATATAAATAAAATTATTACTGCTGTAAAAATAAAATATATTTTTATATAATTTCCATTAAAGTCCAACGACTCGCTTAATAACATTTAAAACACCATTAATCCATTTTAATCCAATTTCAGCTTTAGTCAATTCACGGCGCTTATGTCTCGTAAAAATTGGCAATGAAGAAGAATATCGAAAAAATATTTTTGCAAGATCTTGTGGTATATTCATTTTGAAAACAACCGAAAGGAACCAACATAGTATAATAACGAATAAAAACATTGAACAAATTTTATTTAGATAACCTTTAAAATTAATTAAATTAAATCTATGTTTTTGGAAGAAATTTTAAAAATTGTTTAAATTACCAATTTTTTTAATATTTTTATTTTTTCCTACGATTTTAAATTTCGGAAAAACTTCTCCTTCTGAACTTTGTGCCATAAGCAAATTTGTAGGCTTATTTGCTTCACTCATATTTTCGTTTATGATTTTTGTTTCAATATCTTTTATTGCATGTTCTACTTTTTCTTGTTTCTCTTCAAGATTTTCTGGTATTATTGTTAATTTTTTTTTATTTTGCGATTCGTCATAATTACTCTTTGTTGGTATTTCCATAATGTACGTTTTTGTATTATTTACTTCTTTATTAGGATATTGTATTTTTTCTGAACTACGAGTAAGTCCCAAATGTTTCTTATCATCTATAGAATATTTAAAATTTTTTGGGTCAGTTTGAGTTTGTGCTGATCTATGTTCATGATCGGTATTTGAAAGTAAATTTTTAGATAGGGCAGTTTTTAATTTCTTTTCAGAACTTAGTAAATTTTTAATTTGTTTTTTATTTCGTCGACATTTTTTAGTCGATGTTAATTTTTTTCGAAGTTCCTAGAAAATTTTTTAATTTATCATATTGAGCTAAACATACATATATTTATTATTAAGTTACATTAATGTCAACTAAATTATTTTTCTCATTCGATTTGGAACTATAAATAAAATTTTGATTACTTGTAATAAAATATTATCTTAAAAAAAGAACACAAATATTCTTTACTTCTTTTTATCTTGATCTGAATGCTTACAGACCAATGTACGAGTCCATTGATTTTTTAATGTATGTTCTTGAGAATGATTTGTCGCAATATTTCCTTTACTTATAAATTGGCCATCATTAGATAAAGATATTGATGAATCCATAATAGTTTTTTTAACTGATCCATCCTTATTAACAATTGCCAAAATATTTGATTGTGTTGATGGTACAGTGCCACTATATAAAATAATTTCAATATACAAGTACATTTTAAATAAAAATAAATACAAAATACTCATTTGTATTGACAAAATCAGGATTTAAAGTAGAAAATTGATGTTTTTTATATCTATTATATCGTGGTGTAACTCTATCCGGTTTTTTATAAAAACTATCTTTATTATAAGTTTCTACGGATGTCTTTGACGACATGTTATAAATTTTTAGAAATCCGTATTACTTACAATGAAAAAAGTTTGTTTTTAATTAGTGATTTTTTTTTTTGACAAAATAAAAAAATCATTTTAGAAATTAAAATATTTTTATCAAATAAAGAAAAGATTACTAGAACTTTCCAAATTATTTATCTGCATAATAGACAACTCCACCTTGCTGTGCCTTGTCGAATGTAATTTAGGCAAATAAAATACTATGTGGATGACCAGATGGTTCATTTCATACTTGCTTCAGCTTTATAACATAATGCAAAAGAATTAGTAAAGTTTCTGCTAATGGTCCTTGAATTTTTTATTTTATTTAAAACTTCTGTTTATATTTTGGTTAAACTTCAGTTAAACTACGGGGTGGCCGAAAAGTGTTTTTACTTACAATTTGCTTTGCTTATAAAAATTCAAATCAAAAATTATTAAATACGAAATCTATTAATTTGAATTTATTTCTTTTTAAATCATACTAACACAAAAATTTTTGTTTTTATTTTCACATGGCTTAAAATCAAATGGATAAATTTTCTGACCTTCCTCTATTTTTTCCACTTTTTTCAAGTTCTCACCGCAAATAGAAGCTTTGGAGTTTTTTTTTTAAACTTATGGGTATGATTTTCTACCTCATTCTGTAATTTTAGTCAGATTTTGCTGCTGTTTTACCAGTGGCTAGTAATAGTAACATCAGAAGTTCTGGGCAATTTGGCATATTTTCTTTCGATAGAAATTTGTAGCTTGCTTTCTCAACTCAGTTCAAGGAAGTTTTAGTATAGCAAGCAGCAGCAAAATCTGACTAAAATTACACAATGAAGTAGAAAATTATGCCCATATTTATTCAGTGCATAGCGAGAGAAAGATTTTTGAAATCAATATGCATTTGACCATGAGGCCACCAAACCGTGCTACCGTATTCAATTACACTTCTTACAAATGAAAAATACAATGTTTCTATGGCACTTAAATCACTGAAATCTCTGGAATTTCCAATATAGAAAACCCAACATAGAACAGGATTTAGAACATATATAACATAATGATGAACAAAAACAACTTAACATCTAAAATTACAGTTTAATTTTATGAACCAGATTTTGTAGTGAATGCCCAATAGTATCATTAAAGATGATAGGAATATTACAACGATAAAAAGATTTGACTAAACATTTAGACAGATTTAGAAAAAAATCATTAGTTGATGCAGGTCCATTTGAAGTTTAAGATAATTGTAAATACAATTAAATCTTGCGTAGAGTTTAAGATCATCCGCATATACAAGAATAAAGTAAAAACGAAGGACGAGCGGCAAATCATTTATCATAAAAATAAATAATAACGGTGCTAAATAGCTACCCTACGGAACGCTTGAAATTACTTTAAATTTTTTAGATTTACACGAATCGAATTTATTTTTCCTTATTGGAACCTATTAGTCAAATAAGATTTAATCCTTTGAAGTAGTGAAGAATGAAAGCCAAGAGAAGATAGTTTGTTTAATAAATATTTTAAAAGAGACTTTGTCAAATGCTTTAGAGTTTAGAGAAGTCAATGTAGAGAGAGTCGGTTTGAAACCCATCTTCATATTAAACAGCTGATGAACGAATAAAAATATGTAAGTTTTTAGATAAAACAATGTTGAAATGGACTGATCGATATTTTTACAATTTTTTTTACAAATTTCTATTGCCATTAATGCACTTGGATCATATACCTGATCCCGAAAATATTAGTATTATATTTTTAAAAAACTGATGTTAGTCTCTTATACCAGCTTTATATAAGATTTTTACCGAATCCCTAAATGCTGGTATTTTTGTGATAAATTTTCGTTGTAACTATTGATTCACAAGTAATTTCGCTATATATACCCCTGTAGTTTTCAATTAAGTTTTTAGCGCTAGATTTATAAATTGGACTTATTGAAGGTAACTTCCATCTATGCAGAAAAATACCAGCATTTAGGGATTCGGTAAAAATCTTATATAAAGCTGGTATAAGAGACTAACATCAGTTTTTTAAAAATATATTAATAATATTTTCGGGATCAGGTATATGATCCAAGTGCATTAATGGCAATAGAAATTTGTGATTCAGTCACAGAGAAATGATCCAAATCAGTAATCTGGTCAAGACCAGTAAAAGTATTTTTTCAGTGATTATTGTAATTCAGTCACAGAGAAATGATCCAAATCAGTAATCTGGTCAAGCCCAGTAAAAGGTTTTTTCAGTGATTATTGTAAGTATTGTGAAAACGACCGATTTAGGGTACCATATGACAAATCTCCTTTCCATTAGTGCTACCACCTCATCAACGAGCCAAATCTAGAAAATCAACAAAATGCAAAGGAATTTCTCTTCATAATTTTTTTTATTATTATTTTTATTGCGATATAATTATCACATTATATTTAAGATAATAATTCTTCTTGTAACTTATATGTTTGGTTTTTTCCTTGTATATTTTATCATAATATTAAAAATTGAAATATACCTCAATTCATAAAAACATATGGTTGACCTAGAATAATCATAAAATGGTAAATAGACAATAACCAGCAGTTCGATTTATTTTGCAAAGTCGTCTATCAAATTTTGCAAAGTCGTCTATCAAGTCACTATAATGCAAGTTGTTCAGAAATTCAGTTTCTATAGATATTCTAGCTAAATCTACTAGTCTATCTTGTGCTATTGTAGTACGTAAATAATTTTTAATAATTTTTAATTTAGAAAAGCTACGTTCCCCGGAAGCTACTGTGACTGGTATTGTCAATAAAATTCTAAGAGCTACAACTAGACTTGGTAATATCGGGTCTAATTTCTTTTCAAATATAAAATCTAATGATTCTATAGGGCTTAAAGTTCTTGAAACTATACTTTGGAACATTTTAATTTCGTCCGATAAATCTAATCCTACTATATAAGAATTTGAATTGGAAGTTAAATGCTTTTCTAGGGAAAGCCAACTATTTAAAAGATCAGAAGCATCTAATGAAACCACAGAAATATTATGCAAAAATTTGTAAATATTATTGTGCCGAAATTTGGTCAAATCTTTCACTAACAGATTGAATAGCCCAAATAGGATTTAGTCAAATAGGATTTGAAAATAAAATTCTACTTTAAACTTTTGTTCAGGATTGGATATAACTTCATCTCTACCTTCTTACGAAAAAAGTTGAGGTCTTCGACTAGGGCGTCTTGGAGCGTCAGAGAAACTTGGTTCAACATCTAATTTTAAAGCTTGAATGATAAACCCCTTTAGCTTGAATGATAAACCCCTGAATTTTATCGTCATTTCTTAAGTCCGTCAAAAACTGTTTTGTACCCTCTAAGAAATTTACTGCCGTTGTTAAACAAATAGCAGGACTTTGCAAATATTTACTAAATATATTAATTTTATCTAAAATATTATGCTAAATAATTAATGAACAAATGAATTCAAATTGAATAATTTTGAGAGAAACTATTCGCGTTATTTCTAGTTATTCCGTCCTTATCCTTGTCATCTCCTATTTCAACTAAACCGTCATAAATATTACCTACACTACACATTAAGGGTTTCTATACGGCTTTCCCATCTTGAAACAGAACTAGAAAAAAATACATATAAACATTGGACAGTATCAAAAAAATTTAAAAAATGTTCGGGGTTCTAAATGTTTAATCTGAGCTTGCATTCCAATGTTTTTTCCCTTCATATTTGAGCCATTATCACAGCCTTGCTTCCTGCAATCACCAATTGAAAATCCTAGGGAAGTTAGTCGGTCTAAAACCAAATCCTTTAAGTTCTTACCCATCGTATCTGTAGCTTTTAAAAAATCCATAAAAAGCTCCTTAATTTCATGTTTGTTTTTATTTCTATGAAAAACTCTAACAATAAGTGATAATTGTTCATTGTGGCTCTGATCTGGAGGACAATCAAAATTATCGAAAAATATTTTACTCTTTTTATAATATCATTGATTTTATTTTAAATTACTTTAGAAACGATTGAAATTAGCTCATTCTGAATGCTGTTATGTAAATATTTGTTTTGCGTCTCATTATTAGTAATACGCCGTAGGTGTTCTGAAAGAACATAGTCAAATTCAGCAATGGCTTCTAGTAATTTGAGAAAATTATCATTATTTTTCTTGTATAACCTGCCTGACCCACCCCTGAATGCCAAAGATTGCACTGAAAGAAATTTTACAAGAAAAATAAGTCGTTTCAACACATCTCGCCAATGTTGAACTTCTTTAGACATTGTATTTTGAAGAATGTAAGCAATTTTGGAATTTTTGGGAAGTCTTAATTCAACTTCCTACTACTTTTTAAAACAGTCTACGTGAGCGGCCTCCTTTTCATGTTCCATAAGAACCCTACCTATATGATTCCAATTGTTAAATCTTATACTGCTAATTGGAATTTGAGAATTTTGCCAGACTCTCTGACTCTGTCTCTGTCTCTGTCTCTGTCTCTGTCTCTGTCTCTGTCTCTGTCTCTGTCTCTGTCTCTGTCTCTGTCTCTGTCTCTGTCTCTGTCTCTGTCTCTGTCTCTGTCTCTGTCTCTGTCTCTGTCTCTGTCTCTGTCTCTGTCTCTGTCTCTGTCTCTGTCTCTGTCTCTGTCTCTGTCTCTGTCTCTGTCTCTGTCTCTGTCTCTGTCTCTGTCTCTGTCTCTGTCTCTGTCTCTGTCTCTGTCTCTGTCTCTGTCTCTGTCTCTGTCTCTGTCTCTGTCTCTGTCTCTGTCTCTGTCTCTGTCTCTGTCTCTGTCTCTGTCTCTGTCTCTGTCTCTGTCTCTGTCTCTGTCTCTGTCTCTGTCTCTGTCTCTGTCTCTGTCTCTGTCTCTGTCTCTGTCTCTGTCTCTGTCTCTGTCTCTGTCTCTGTCTCTGTCTCTGTCTCTGTCTCTGTCTCTGTCTCTGTCTCTGTCTCTGTCTCTGTCTCTGTCTCTGTCTCTGTCTCTGTCTCTGTCTCTGTCTCTGTCTCTGTCTCTGTCTCTGTCTCTGTCTCTGTCTCTGTCTCTGTCTCTGTCTCTGTCTCTGTCTCTGTCTCTGTCTCTGTCTCTGTCTCTGTCTCTGTCTCTGTCTCTGTCTCTGTCTCTGTCTCTGTCTCTGTCTCTGTCTCTGTCTCTGTCTCTGTCTCTGTCTCTGTCTCTGTCTCTGTCTCTGTCTCTGTCTCTGTCTCTGTCTCTGTCTCTGTCTCTGTCTCTGTCTCTGTCTCTGTCTCTGTCTCTGTCTCTGTCTCTGTCTCTGTCTCTGTCTCTGTCTCTGTCTCTGTCTCTGTCTCTGTCTCTGTCTCTGTCTCTGTCTCTGTCTCTGTCTCTGTCTCTGTCTCTGTCTCTGTCTCTGTCTCTGTCTCTGTCTCTGTCTCTGTCTCTGTCTCTGTCTCTGTCTCTGTCTCTGTCTCTGTCTCTGTCTCTGTCTCTGTCTCTGTCTCTGTCTCTGTCTCTGTCTCTGTCTCTGTCTCTGTCTCTGTCTCTGTCTCTGTCTCTGTCTCTGTCTCTGTCTCTGTCTCTGTCTCTGTCTCTGTCTCTGTCTCTGTCTCTGTCTCTGTCTCTGTCTCTGTCTCTGTCTCTGTCTCTGTCTCTGTCTCTGTCTCTGTCTCTGTCTCTGTCTCTGTCTCTGTCTCTGTCTCTGTCTCTGTCTCTGTCTCTGTCTCTGTCTCTGTCTCTGTCTCTGTCTCTGTCTCTGTCTCTGTCTCTGTCTCTGTCTCTGTCTCTGTCTCTGTCTCTGTCTCTGTCTCTGTCTCTGTCTCTGTCTCTGTCTCTGTCTCTGTCTCTGTCTCTGTCTCTGTCTCTGTCTCTGTCTCTGTCTCTGTCTCTGTCTCTGTCTCTGTCTCTGTCTCTGTCTCTGTCTCTGTCTCTGTCTCTGTCTCTGTCTCTGTCTCTGTCTCTGTCTCTGTCTCTGTCTCTGTCTCTGTCTCTGTCTCTGTCTCTGTCTCTGTCTCTGTCTCTGTCTCTGTCTCTGTCTCTGTCTCTGTCTCTGTCTCTGTCTCTGTCTCTGTCTCTGTCTCTGTCTCTGTCTCTGTCTCTGTCTCTGTCTCTGTCTCTGTCTCTGTCTCTGTCTCTGTCTCTGTCTCTGTCTCTGTCTCTGTCTCTGTCTCTGTCTCTGTCTCTGTCTCTGTCTCTGTCTCTGTCTCTGTCTCTGTCTCTGTCTCTGTCTCTGTCTCTGTCTCTGTCTCTGTCTCTGTCTCTGTCTCTGTCTCTGTCTCTGTCTCTGTCTCTGTCTCTGTCTCTAGACATCTAAATCTAAAACTAATTGGAATAGTTTCTGAAATCGTTTCAGAAAATGAAACCCCAGCCTGCGCAGATCCACCTAACACAGATGTGTTTTCATCACAACCTGGATGATTTTGTGGTGGTGTATCATCAATAACATTGATACTTTCAATGTTATTGGAAATGTTGATTTGGTTGGTTATGGTTTGTTGTTGTTGGTTTACGTTTTCACCAATAATAAAACTTGTGCAAAGCATTTTGTTGTTTTTTGGCAGAAAGCAACATTTGCTTTCTTTTTTGTCTGAAAGCGTGACGAGACAATTTTCGCTTTGGCGACATTATATTAATTTAGGTATAAAATATAACTAATTTAATTTAATTATTTAAATAAAATGTATATAAAATATAATATAATATAATTGCTATGTTGAAATTTTTATTATATATTATATATTTACTATTACAACGAAAAATTTCGTCGAAAAAGAAATCAAAAACAAATATTATCAAATATAAATTAAAATAAATTTTATTTTTAAGCAGCAAAAAAAAGCAAAAAACACAACAAAAACAGTTCAAAGTTTTAAAATTAATAAGTCTTTAATTAGAAATTAAAAATCAAATATTTAAAGTTAAATCAAAAACTATTTATTTTATAACTTTTTAACTACCAAAAAAACACATAAATTGCACTTGCACTACACTACTGAAAGTTCTTATTAGACAAAAAATTTTATCGAAAATTTAGACAAAAATATATTTTCATTTCATTCTGTTTCTTGTATGACAAAAAAAACCTCTCAATCACAGATTTTTCTGGTCATAGCAATACAAACATACATTAAGATTCGCATAAAGGAAAAAATTACGTACATTACATTAGCATACGAAGCAAAGCAAATATAGTACATTGCATCCCCGTGCATATGTATACATACAAAATTCTTTTTTGCGGGGAGGAACAGAACAAAACTGCACTTGGGAGTTTTTTTCACGTAAGAAACGGAATGGAAATTTGTATGAAGAAACAGTATAAAGCAATGATGGCATATCGACGGTACGTGTACCAGGCACGGCTACACAATTTTTGCTGGCACACTCGAGTTTTAATATTTAATTTTATCTATTAACCTTTTAATTAAAGTTCAACAAGTTTTCTGATTTATTTTAGCTTCCTTTAATATTATTTTATCTTTAAAATATATATTTTTCATTTGCTGACACCATTTATTGAATATTATCGCTTTTCTTCAGATGATCACAAAATATGTTTTGAAAAATTATTTCAGATATTTTCAAATTCAAATCTTATTTTTCACTTTTTTATAATAAGTTTATATTGAATAAAAAAAATAAATAGTTCTTGTGCAATTTTATATAATTTTATACTGAATAAATAGTTTTGGTTTTTTGTTTTATGAAAAATATAAAAAAATTTTATTATGATTTCAATATCTTTTTCTAATTTTCAAAATATTTATATTTGTATAATTTTGGCACGCGAAATATTTTGGATTTGCCATCACTGGTATAAAGCCAAATTTCTTTATGAACAAAAAAAATATACTGTTCTTGAGGGGTTTTTTTCCTATAAGAAACGGAAAGGGGGATACCGATATTTTTGTTTTCTATATTAACTATGCACAGTGTTCAAATACTGTGCAACGACAAAATTTTTTATATTTTTCCTTTTTAAGAGAAACTTTTTATATTAAGTTATTTTATTTTGGTGAGAAATTTGTACGAAGAAAGAGTATAAAGACAAATTTATATTTTTATATCAGCGATGTTGAAGAATTCTTTATGAACAGAAAAAATATCTGTACTTGAGGGGTTCTTTTTTCATATAAGAAACGTAAGAGGGTGATATCGATATTTTTATTTTCGATATTAACTATGCACTGCACAGTGTTCAAATACTGTGCAACTACAAAAACTTTTATATTTTTACACAGTGAAAAAAATATTTGTTCAAAATTACAGTAAAAAAAATTTAAAAAAAAAAAAATATTTTAGTTTTTTAAATTTATTTTTATTGATTTAACGCCCCTTCAAGCTGTTCATACTGTTCCAAGGAATAAATAAATTTATTTTTATTGATTTAGCGCCCCGTTTATTTTTATTGATTTAACGTCAAGCTGCTCATACTGTTCCATGAAAATACATATACAATACTAAAAAAAATTATTCTATTTTTGATTTTTCTTAATTTTTAATAAAGACATATACAATACTAAGAAAATTTACAATATGTACTAAATACATATACAATACTAAAAAAAACAATACAATATAAGGAATGGACCTTCTATTCGAAAGCTCTTATATTTGACATTATTGTATCAACTTTCTTAAAACATCAAAATGACGGTTCATTCGAGTAGAAGGATCGGTTCCTATGTTCGGGGGAAGACAGTAGTCTCAACTTCGCATAGGTTATAAATAAATTATAGGAGATTTAAAAGCCTTCCGTTTCTTTTGCGCCGCCCTATAAATTGATTTGAAACGTTTCGTTTTTTTGCGCCGCCCTATACATTGATTTGAAGTTATTATATAAAACAAAAAAGTAAATTGATATGATAAAAGTTTCAATAAAAGAATATTTTAAAATATTTATATTTTTGAAGCTAGTACGAGTTATATTTTAGGAAAAAGCAAAAAATAAAATCATATTAAACCATTATTTTGTATCTTTATGTATAAAAATATTTAGAAAATTATTGCAAACTATTGACAATTTAATATTTATTATAACTAATTTCAAACTTGAATGCAAATTCATTATTAAATTAATTTTTTATTAAATATAAATATTTAATAAAAAATAAAAAATTAAATATTTATATTTAATAAAAAATTAATTTAATAGTTAGTTTTGGAAAAGAAATAAACGGATTTCGAACGTCGAAACTTTTTGACATTCGAAATTCATTTATTTGTGTATCTAAAACAAAACAATTTTATCGAAGCGATAATTGTCTAATATACCATTTATCGATATTTCCGCCTCGTTAATAGTCGTAACGAAAACGAATTCTTCAATTCGCAATACTACGTATTTTCTGGGTTCAATGACAATGATATATTAAATAATTTGGTTACTATATCAGCTATTATCTCTTCACGACCGTAATATTTTGGTATTTTTCCCTAAAATGATCTGAAAGCATTTGTTTATGAAAATAATATTTTCATATTTGTTGGCAGTACCAGTGATATATAAAATAAATTTACAGAATTTTTGAAACATGAAAACAGTTTATTAATTTTTTAATGATAAATCTATTAAGATCCAGAATAATAATAAAAATATTTAATTTAAGTAAAAGATGTATTTGAAAGCAGCAGCGCATCAAAAATTTGAAATCGATTGAACTTTTTGGGGCAATCGTGTTATCAGCATCATGGAAACGGCGAGTTTGTAAACTTTCATATATTTTTATATATTTAAATTTTTTTTTACTTTTCTAAAGTTCTGCGGCGCAAGCGTCACCGGGATGAGTGTTGAGAGTATCTCAGGCACTACAGCCTTTTCGTTTCTCGACTAAAAATTCTGTATTTAAAAATGCAGATTATTTTTTGTCGGTTTATATTCGACATCAACATTTTTTTATGTTGCCAAACATTACAAGGAAAAATTTCTTGCACAGTCCAAAATGACGGTGCAGAAAATTTTATATTTAAAGGCATAATTTATAAGCTATTCTTAATCGTATTGAAATTTTTGATGTTGAGTTTTGCTGAGATATTTGGGAAAGGTAAATAAATTTGACTTATTTTATTATACTTAATGTTCCACAAAATTTTTGGAAACACTAAACTCGAAATTCAAAATTTATTTGCAATAGACAATTAAGATTGGACTTCCAATCTTCAAATTCGACTGCCTTACCTTTGCGGTAACGATGTTGGGACGGTACGAAACTTGAAGGGGTGATAAACTTCCTGTTTTTTTTATTCACAGCAAAGTATTGAGGATATTTTCTCTCTGTGACCAGAACACATAGTATTTGGTTATGGGGAGGGTTTTTGGCTATGGGGAAGGGATAGGAATTCTTTATGTCATTAATTTTATCCCAATGACGAATGGTACCGAAGCCGTGTTTTTTCAAAATTCGATTGGCAGCCAGGTGCTCTGCACCACTTAGCTGTTTAAATAGTCAATTACTGTTTCATACAATAATTGAGTAAATACGGTTTCATACTCAATTACTGTTTCTACCGCCTTCTGTAGGAAGGAAGTTAAACCAGTTGGTCTATATGCCTTACAGCAGTGGTTCTTAACCTTTTTAGCTACCGGCACCCCTAAAATTTTCAAACAATATTCTCGCACCCCTTACCCGAAATTATTGAATTATATAAATTGAAATACAAACATTATGAATAAAATATTTTTTATTAATTTTATGTGCATAACAAATTTTTTATAAATTTTAATTGTTAGCTGAAATAATAAATTATCAATTATGCATTATCAAAATTTATATTAATGGCTTTTTTGTTGTTGCTTTTCCTCAATTATTGTTGAAAACCGGTGAATATTTTTTGAAATAGCCACACGCATATCATTACTAGCATTAAGTCTATTTCTAGCTTTTGTTTTTATATGTATAAGTGACGAAAACCTCATTTCACATCTAGTTCCGTTTGCCACAAGCGTTGTGGCAAACGCAACAAGATGCTGAAGCGCTATTTGAGCTAAACGTGGATATGGCATTACTTGAGCAATTTTCCAAACTCGCTGTTTCATATTCCATTTGATTACGTCCATTTGTCCGTAGTTCCACAAGATCATCTTTTAATAAATTACTGTCATCCATTAAGGATCGGTTAAAAAGAATCTAATATCCATTTTTCTGATATATCAATATCTCCAGTAGCAAAATATCCATCAAAAGATTCGCTCAACTTTTGCAAATGATCTTTAATTTCTGTGGCCATAGTGTTTCTTTCATCATCCGAAACAAGAACTTCTTCAAGCAAAGGAAAGTTAGCAAAATTTATCTTGTCAACACGGTTAATCCAAATTAAAAGTTTTCGCCTAAACGCAGTCAACTTCTCTTTCGCTGTTATAGTGTTCACTCCAAATCCTTGCATTGAAATATTTAATTCGTCTAGGGGCGTGAATATGTCTGCAAAATACGCTAGCTGAATTATAGCCTCTTTATTGCTGAATTCATCAGCTAAATTACTGCCTTGATTATTGGATTATTTCACTTCACGATCCACGCGATAGAAGGACAGTAAGCTCGGCGCCAAGTTCTTCCCATAAAGCACGGAAGAGACGATGATTTAAAGCTCGACCTCTGATAAAATTTACAACTTTTACTGAAGAGAATAATGTTTTCTTTAATTTTTCAGGCAACGTCTTTGCAGCTAGTGGATGTCGGTGCAAAATACAATGGGTAATTGTGACGTGTTTTTTAAATGCAAATTACTTTTTCGACTAAACTTGTAAAATTAACTTGTATTAATTGTTTTATTATTAATATTTAAGTTTTAATATTCAACAAAAAATTCAAACTTGTATTATTATTAATATTTGATTTGTAATATTCAGCACTAAAATTCAATTATTTTTAAATCTTTATTGCATGTGCGCAACCAACAGTATTTATATTTCTAAAAATAATCGCAACAATCAACTAAAATTTGGAGGAAATATAAAAATCACTGTGGAAACGTATTTGAATTTTCGAAATAGTAGAAAAAATACAAAAATTCGTTTCTTTCTATGGTTACTTGGAATTATAATTTTACGAACATATTTAAAAAATGTTTAGTGAATAAAAAATTTACTAACCAAAATGAATTTTTAGGTTTATTTTTTTAATTTTTTTAGCTACACGAGAATTTGTAAAATTACAACTTCGCACCCCAGATATTCTAGCTCGCATCCCTAAGGGGTGCGTGCACCACCGGTTAAGAACCACTGCCTTAGAGGAAGCGTTGTTATCTTTGCCCCATTTAGGAATGAAAAGTAATTTTGATTCCTGGCACCATTCTGGGATATAACCGAGGTTAAGACAACCTATGTATAGCATCTAAGTCTTTTAATTAAAACTTTTTTTGTATTCTGCAGAAAGACGGGATATATATCGTCAGTTTGCAGAAATTTAAATGGATTGAATGAATCATTTGCCCATTCAATCTTTTCTTGAGTTATTACATCATCTATCATACGAGTCAACTCATTTGATACCACTATCGTGTTAGCCTCATCTATTGCAGGATTTGCCGTCAAGCATTCCAGAAAATTTGTGGACATAATATACGTCTAGACTTTTAACTTGTTTTGTTACCGTGTTTGTCTTCTATTATTCCAGTTGGGTATGCGATTTAACCAGGATCTTTTTGATCCTAGCTTCCTCACTCACGCCTTGCAATTGCAGCGTGAAATTTACCCTGAGATTTCCGAAAATTCTTTTTAAACATTTACAGTGCATCACTAAATTGCAGAAACCAAGATGGACTGGTCACATCGTCAAAATGGATGAGTCAAGATCGTTGTATAAAATATACTTATATTTATTGGAAATATATTGCCAAACACGCTTCGAGCATATAGAAGAATTATGAGCAAAGCAAATGCAATTTTCAATGTTTTCTTTTTCACTCTACAGGCTATATTTCAGAATCAGAAATTTCTTGGAAAAAACTGCAAAGTACCAATGCATAGAAAATGGAGCTGGGCTAAGCCTAAATTTTTTAAGTAAAAATTACTTTGGTGACAAAAATTGTATTCAAATACAGTTCATTAGTCTGAATAGTTCATTAGTTTGTGGTATAATGAATGGATTTTTTTAATATATTTGCCACCCATATTATAAAAATATCCCACTTTTAACTGTCAGTGCCACTCCAAGTCTATAACTATAAATATTTACGCCAACATTGTAGAAACGCTTTAGACACAAGAGACACAAACCGACCTCCGCATAGTTTGGTGAAAGCATAATAACGGCATCTAAAACTTTGGAGTTCTGCTGCCACAAATATGTTTTAAGCGAATTTTATGCGGAGCTTGGGTTGTGTCTACTGTGTCTAAAAGCTTTTCTACGATGTTGACGTATAGTTATAGTTATACGCCAGCTATTTTATAGTTATAATTATACCCACCTGAAATATCCAGCCATTCTCCAATTTCAGCTCAGACTAAAGGCTAAAAAACACAAATGGTATTGCCAACATTGTAGAAAGGCTTAAAGGTTGGTGAAATTACTTTACGTTTAAGTAAATTTGTTTACATAATTTTATAAAACCAAAAAAAAAATTCACATATTTTATCTAAAACGTTATAAAACATTAATTTATTTTTATATTTTTAATTTTTACTTCAAATAATCAATTGTCTTAAGAATAAAGTATTTTTTTAAAATAAAATTTTTAAACTGGCCTTGAAAATTATACAAAAGAATAAATTATTTTATAAAACTGGCCTTAAAAATTATACAAAAAAAACTTATAAAATTTCAGCTAAATGACTTAACGATCGCACAATTAATGAAGAAAAATTGAAATTTTAATTATATAAATTACAATTAAAGATAGAAGCTTCAAGTATGTTATTTTAAAGAGAGAGTTTAAATTTAATTTATTACAAAAAGATTTTTTGTTAGTGTTGAGGAGAGACTTGATTATAGTTGGACCATGCTGTATTTTGGTGTTTATGGTTGGACCATGCTGTAATATTAAACGCCTTTGAATGTATCTGCGAATAAAAAATAAAACAAAATTAATTTGTAGCTACTTCAATTAGTAGTGGTGCTAAAGAGTGAATTCGACGTCGAACTATTTTTTGCCTTGGGCGTATGTCAGCTACTCGAACTTTGTTATCACTTTCAGGAAAAATGGCCGTTATTCTACCTAAAGGCCATTGCTTAGCGGGTGTGTTGTCTTCGGCGATTAGCACATGCGTACCAACAGCTTGTGCTAATCGCCGAAGACAAGCGCACGAGTTTTCCATTTGTATCTTTGCTGAAGATTTAACAGATAACGTTTCCAAAAATGCTGTTGGAGAAAAGCAATGCGATAAATTTTTTGTATTTGTGTTAAGTTTAAATCAAATTGAGGCTAAGGAAGTGCATTCATAAGCGAACCAATAAGGAAATGCTCTGGATAATAGTGGATTGGATAATAGGCCTAGAGTTTAATATGGCTTCAATTTGTGTTGGCAAAGTACTTATTTCTTCGAGAGTCATGAGCGTATTTTGAAGCGAACGATTTAAGTGTTTTTTTAGTAGATTTAACGGCTTTCTCCCAATGACCACCGAAGTGTGAGGAGCGTGCGTGAATATGAGGAAAGTGTATTACTTGATTTGTGCACCAACTAAATATCATATTTTGATACTGTTGGTCTTGATTTTTTTTCCGAAGATCCTCGAGTTTTGAATGTGATCTCACAAAATTAGTAGCGTTATCATAATGTAATTGATAACAAAGACCACGTGGAGCAATAAATCTCTTTAACGCAGTAATAAACCCATTAGTATTAGCCTTATAACCCAATATAAAGCCTTATATACTTGTTTCCACGAAATCCTGGAGATATTATAACGGGACACCAAAAATCAACACCTGTGACGTGAAATAGTAGAGAAGGTTGCACCCGATTTTCGGAAAGGTTATCTACTTTCATCTACTTTCATTTGTAATGAAAACAGTGAATATAATGATTACCAACCCTAAGTTTGTATTATTTTCTTGTTCTATAAAAGGATTAAGCCCTTTTTGTAACTTATTGACTAAATTTGCAGCTTTTTCACCAAGCATGAAATTCGTCTTAAAATTCAAGTATTTGTTCAACGACTTCAACGAAATAAAACATAATTCAACGAAATTTGTTCAACGAAATAAAGCATAATTCAATTCTTCAAGCCAGATAATACCAACATTATAACTTTAAGCAGCCTGATGTTTGCAATTTTTACAAAATGTTATAATGTACGCAAATATGTTAACTATTTTTAGATAGTTACTAAAACAATTTATTAGATGGTAAAGGATGGTATATGTTGGATTAAAGTTGAATAATGAACGAAGCGTTTCAATTCGTGTTTCTGAATTAAAATTCTTTTTTTTAGTTACTGGCCAAAATTCAGGACATTCCTTTAAAAAATTAGCGCCAGAATACCATGTTGATTTTAATAACTCTTCAACACTAGCACCACGGGAAAATAGATCACGGGAAAATAGATCAGTAGCATTATCCTTTAAGGTTACATGCCTCCATTTGATATCTTTGGTCAATTCTCGAATTTTGGCCACAAATATATTCCATGAATGAGCAGCTAACCAATCAACTCGAATTTTGGCCATTTCTGAATCTATCCATAGAAAAATTTCTTCATAATTCATATTAATGCTTTGGCGAACTTTATGCAACAAATTCGACAATAACAACGCGGCACATAATTCCAGACGAGGAATTGTCTGGGTGCTTGACGGTGCAACTCGAGACTTGGGTGTAAAGAGATTTAAATAAATATGTCCGGCAGAATTTATACATCTCAAATAGATGCAGCAACCATAGGCCCCCAAACTGTCGACGGAAAAATCATGAATTCCAAACCTTTTATAATCTTGGCATAGTGCATAACGAAGCAAAGATATTTTATTAAAATGATGAAATTCCTGGTTAAACCTTTCCCATTCAGTATGTAATCTAATTGGAAGTGATGCATCAAAATCCAATTTTAGCAGCCCCAGTTTTTGCATGAATATCTTAGGCTTAACCATCAAAGTATTTTGTCAATCCTATCGTATCAAAATGCATCGCCAAACCAGGTGATACAATAAATTTGAAGTCATCTGAACAGGGTTGCCATGATGTACCCAAAGTGTTAATAATGGGAACCATCTATAGAAATGAGTTTTTCATGATCTGCTATAGGTATACTATCCAAAAAAACTGTGTTGTTTGAATATCATTTTTTAAATTTTATCTCATCAATGCCTTCATACGAATTGCCACCTGTTAGCAAATATTCTACGTAAAAATCTTTAAATATTACTTGCGATTCTATTAAAAACTCTGGTGAGTACATTGAAGCTAGATGAGATTTTTTAGCCAGATATGAAGCAGAGGCCGTTCCATAGGTAACAGTTTTTAGTCTGCAAGCACGTATTTCTTGAGCAGGATCATCTATCATAAATAGAATACTTGATAATGAGCGTCACAATCATTTACCAAAGCTGCCTATACATTTTGCAAATATCCGCGTTGAGTGCAACGAAATCTAAGTAAAATAGAAAAAAGTTCATCTTGAACGATTGGACCAATCATCATTGCATTATTCAAGGAAATATTAGTGGTGGTTTTACAGCTGACATCATATATAACTCCTAATTTTGATGAATCAAGCTTTATAACACATTGTGGTAAATAATACTTTATAAGATGCTCTTTTTCTCTTGGAACAAGTTCCATATGACCAAGAGATACCTACTCCTTCAAAAACTCTCCATACATATTCTTGATAATAGAATCCCTTTCAATTTGCGGTCAAGATTTTAAAATCTTTCAGGAATAGATTGGGAATTTCCTAAATCGCTAATAGAATCCTTAAAGGGCAGCTTGACATTACTCAACCTTCAGCTAGTGTAAATGTAAACTTTTCATATCATTTTACCCCGAGGTCCTAGGCCTAGAACCAACGCCGTGGACGTGGGTTCTCTTTTTAGGCTTCTTCGATTTTTTTAAGAATTCTTAAATTGAAATAATTATTTATAAATTAAATTGATTTTTTTTGCTTAAGCTAATATGCTAACCGTCTTGAAATGAAATTTTCATACATATTTAACATCTCGTGAAAAATTACGCTAACGATTTCATTTTGTGGTACGCTGTTACATCGTGAAATAATTTAATTTGCAAAGATAAAAGGTAAGAAATTTTTGCAGTGTAAAAATTTTTCGCTTGTGAAAAATTTTCAAAACATTATTTCATGCCAGAATTTTGACATTTGACCATTTTGTTTTTTGTTTGTTTTCAATACTACTTAATGTTTTCTTTGCCATAAAAATTTTTTACAACATTTTCGCAACTTTTTCATGATAGTTTTCACGAACGTGGAAAATATCATTTGATGTCGGTACCATACTTTACAAAAAATTTAAATCATGAATCCTCTTATTTCACGGCAGAATTTTGACATTTGACCATTTTGTTTAGTTGGTTTGGTTGTTCTGCTCTAAAAAAATCGTCAATTTGCTTTTTTATACTTTTTCAATACTACTTAACGTTTTCTTTGCCATAAAACTTTTTTACAACATTTTCACAACTTTTTCATGATAGTTTTCACGAACGAGGAAAATATCATTTGATGTCGGTACCATACTTTACAAAAAATTTAAATCATGAATCCTCTTCAATTATATTAGCAAATATATCGCAATTGACAATGAAGATGTGGTTATTGTCAAGTTCCGCAATTGACAATGATGATGTGGATATTGATAAGTAGTTGTAGATGTCTATATCCAAAAATCGTTTCTCATCAAATGTGTTTGGTATTGGTAGTGATAGAGAATATTCTGTCTGCTTCAGTACATGTTTTTCTTCTTTTATTTTTTGATTAACTATGTTTAAGACGTTCGCGTGAATTGCGGCATAAGACATTGTTGTAGTTTCTATCCATAAGCAAATTACGTCTAGAGACGTCAAAAAGTTAATAAAATTTAACCCTATGAAAAAATAATTGCGTTTATGAGAGGAATTATAAAATAGTTCAAAAGCAAAGAAAAAATGCAATAAAAACACCTTCTGTTTCTTATATGAAAAAACCCTACGCAAACACAGTCTTTTTTATTCTGTGCAATCACAAAATTTTCATATGCAGTAAAACAAAAGCACAAAATGGTATGACAATATTGTCAGCCTTGCAGTAGAACAAAATATACAATTTTAAGGCCACAGTTTAAAAGGTTCATAATATGAAAATAATATGTTTAACATCCATAATTAAACAAATTAAATTATAGTGTAAATGTAAACTTTTCTTATCATTTTACCCCGAGGTTCGAGGTCTAGAACCAACGCCGTGGACGTGGGTCCTCTTTTTAGGGTTCTTCGATTTTTTTAAGAATTCTTAAATTTAAATATTTATTTTTAAATTAAATTGATTTTTTTTTTGCTTAAGCTAATATGCTATCCGTCTTGAAATGAAATTACCAGACATATTTAACATCTTGTGAAAAATTACGCTAACGATTTCATTTTGTGGTACGCTTATACATCGTGAAATAATTTAATTTGCAAAGATAAAAGGTAAGAAATTTTTGCAGTGTAAAAATTTTTCGCTAGTGAAAAATTTTCAAAACATTATTTCACGGCAGTATTTTGACATTTGACCATTTTGTTTAGTTGGTTTTCAATACTACTTAATGTTTTCTTTGCCATAAAACTTTTTTACAACATTTTCACAACTTTTTCATGATAGTTTTCACGAACGTGGAAAATATCATTTGATGTCGGTACCATACTTTACAAAAAATTTAAATCATGAATCCTCTTCAATTATATTAGCAAATATATCGCAATTGACAATGAAGATGTGGTTATTGTCAAGTTCCGCAATTGACAATGATGATGTGGATATTGATAAGTAGTTGTAGATGTCTATATCCAAAAATCGTTTCTCATCAAATGTGTTTGGTATTGGTAGTGATAGAGAATATTCTGTCTGCTTCAGTACATGTTTTTCTTCTTTTATTTTTTGATTAACTATGTTTAAGACGTTCGCGTGAATTGCGGCATAAGACATTGTTGTAGTTTCTATCCATAAGCAAATTACGTCTAGAGACGTCAAAAAGTTAATAAAATTTAACCCTATGAAAAAATAATTGCGTTTATGAGAGGAATTATAAAATAGTTCAAAAGCAAAGAAAAAATGCAATAAAAAACACTTTCTGTTTCTTATATGAAAAAACCCTACGCAAACACAGTCTTTTTATTCTGTGCAATCACAAAATTTTCATATGCAGTAAAACAAAAGCACAAAATGGTATGACAATATTGTCAGCCTTGCAGTAGAACAAAATATACAATTTTAAGGCCACAGTTTAAAAGGTTCATAATATGAAAATAATATGTTTAACATCCCAAATTAAACAAATTAAATTATAGTGTAAATGTAAACTTTTCTTATCATCTTACCCCGAGGTCCGAGGTCTTGAACCAACGCCGTGGACGTGGGTCCTCTTTTTAGGGTTCTTCGATTTTTTGAAGAATTCTTAAATTGAAATAATTATTTTTAAATTAAATTGATTTTTTTTTTGCTTAAGCTAATATGCTATCCGTCTTGAAATGAAATTTCATACATATTTAACATCTCGTGAACAATTACGCTAACCATTTCATTTTGTGGTACCCTGTTACATCGTGAAATAATTTAATTTGCAAAGATAAAAGGTAAGAAATTTTTGCAGTGTAAAAATTTTTCGCTAGTGAAAAATGTTCAAATGTTGGTTTGGTTGTTCTGCTCTAAAAAATGTCTATATCGATAAATCGATTCTCTATCAAATGTGTTTGGTATTGGTAGTGATAAGAGAATATTCTGTCTGCTTCAGTACATGTTTTTCTTCTTTTATTTTTTGACTAACTATGTTTAACGCGTGTATTGCGGCATAAGACATCGTTGTAGTTTCTATCCATAAGCAAATTACGTCTGGAGACGTCAAAATGTTAATAAAATTTAACCCTATGAACAAATAATTGCGTTTATGAGAGGAATTATAAAATTTGAACGCGAACATTTTAAATAATCTATTTACAAATCATCAAATGTATCCAATAAATAAATAAATAAACTTGAATACCTAATTTACTTAGAACTGTGAATACTTAATTTACTTAGAACTGTATTTTTCCTCACATTTTCAAAATATCAAACAGTTTCAAGTAAAATGGAAAATTCTATAGTAACAGAATTAAAAATGCTTAAAAATTCTTTAGTTACAGCCGAGTCGAGTCTTAAATTAAGAATGATTTTGTGTATTAAAAAAATAATTCTGCACCCAAATCTTGTTCTTTTTTTTATATTTGAATTAATGCGTAACAACTCGGGCATCACTTAAAATTCCTGTTTCTGTATGCAACACAAATATCCCCTTTCTAAAATTATTTTTTAGACGAGATGGTTTGAAAGAAAACTACAAAATGGGGCATAAATACAAATTTGAACCCATAGGTATTGAGTTTAAATGGAATGAGATGAAATTAACAAAAGTAGAAAAATATCAATTGAACCCCTGTTCAATTCGAGTAGAACTCATCATGTAAACACAAAGTAATAAATGTATTGACATTTTGACAGCTCCAAGTTCTGAACGTAAAGTGATATACCTTAATTAAATTTGAAAATATATTACTAAATCGAAATCTTAAATAAATAGAAATGAATGTGCAATAAAAATTATTATGAAAATACCTAGTTCCTGTTGAAAAACCTGTACATTGTAAATAAAAATTTTACGTTTACAGTTTTCTACTCTTCTACAGAACATGAAAAGACAGAAGTACGTGTCATTTCTCTGTTTGATTTACTGCTATATTTTACACCAATATTTAAAATTGTATTTTCTTAATTAGATATGCAATTCTTGATGATCAAGATATTGTAGTGTCAATGCAAAAACTTCCCCAAGCAAAATTGGAAAAAACTTTAGAAGCCCAGGTCCAAGATGGTGATACATTACAGGCGCTTTCATTAAGATATTACTGCACGGTACAATTTAGTATATTTCTTACAATAATTTTTATATATTGTTTCATATATTTAATATTATTTGTAGGTAGCAGAAATAAAAAGATTAAATAAAATTGATAAAGATAATGAAATTTTTGCAAGAAAAATAATAAAAGTGCCGATAACTCCCCATTCAATTTTACTTGAAACTGCACATAAAAGTGGGGATACCAGTTCTGATGACGGTAATAGTATTGACGATGATCATTTAAAAGTAAATAAAATATATGAAAATTCACAAGTAGCATCCACAGACGATTTAATTCAGAATCAACAAAATTCCATAAATAATATTATATTAAATTCAAAGTTAAAATATAATAATTATATAGATGATCATGGGGGAGGTAATAATAGATTTGAAGATTTGTCTGAACCTTTTATTAATGGCGTTCTTGATGAAACAATACCACAACCTCGAATGTTAAAGGGACCGTCAACGTCAGATGTATTTGATTGTTCTGGATCAGATTGTGATATGTCATGGATTTGTCTTTTTGTATTTATATTAGCGTTATGTTTTGCAATTCCTTTAATTTATGTGCTCTATATAGCAGAACATTTGGAAAAATATCATCATAACTCTCTGTAAAACAATATACATGAAAAGCAAAAGCTAATTAACAAGCTGTATTATGAAAAACAAATTTTAATTTAAACGTTCAAGGATAAAGAAATGCGATAACTAGATCGTAAAACAAACATTTATCTTATATATAGAATCCAAAATAATATATATTGATTTTATTATTTTATTTATATGTATATAGTGATTTTTACATAAAATATTTGTCACTGAATTATTAGATTGTATATTCTTTAAACTGCTTCTTATTTAACACTAGATATGACATTTTTTAAAATTTGAAATCGCTCTCCCTGGCAGTTATAAAGATATCACTCGATTATCGAGTATCAATTGTAAGCGAAGCTCAAGATATTGTTAAAATTGGTGAACCATTTACATTTGTTTATCGTATTACAAATACAACTGATCGTCAAATGGATTTAAGTGCTAAATTAGAAATACCAAGTGTTTAATGTGATTATACAGGTTCAATTTCGAATTGGTATTGCTGAACATGATAAAGTTAAAAAATTTCAATTAACTATTGTACTCGCTAAATTGGACCTAGTTAAAATATCAAATTTAATATTAACTAATTTCTTACAAAAAAAAACATCACTTATGATTTTGTACAAGTTTTTGTGGTTGATTCTGATTAACCACAAACTGAACAGATTTATAATTTCTGTTAATTTTTCTGACCCAGTTTTTGTAATCTGGACGTCTACCGCCTACTCCGAGTTTCGGAAAGTAAGATTCGGATTCGAATAATTCGTACCATGTAAGACGAAACTCGAAAGAGATCCGAATTCGAAAATTGATGACAGTTTCACTTTCGAATATCCCGCTACTGTATATTCCTAATTTCGTATCAAATCTCATAAATTCCATTCGATAACTAATTTGTTTTCGAATGTGCTTTGTTTATTGTTTTTTTTTCTTTTTCCTATGTTTTTTCGTTTTATTTTTGTTAATTTAAAAAAATATAATTTAATTTTGTTGTATATATTTAAATTAATAATAGAAATAGTGTTTTTTGTAGTTTTAATTTAATAATAAAAATAGTGTTTTCTTATAGTTTAATATGTAAGTAATGTATTAATGAAATGTATTTATATATAAAATAATTAAAATATTTTTTTGTTGTTTTAGGACAAAAGTAAGTACGAAACCGTCGCAATTTGATGTGATGGTGGAATTTATGGAACATCATAAAGAAATGGCTCAGGGCTATTTAAAGTCTGCAGACGCTAGGGTCAATTTGATGTGATGGTGGAATTTATGGAACATCTAGGTTGTGGGATAGGTTAAGCATCCAGTTGAATGCAGAAGGACCTCCAGTACGCACAGCAATCCAATGGAAAAAAGTAACTAAAATATAAATATTTATATTTCAATATTGAACTATTTTGTTTTAATAGGTATGGGCTGATTATAAAATACATATAAAATCCAAAATGCGCAGAAATAAACAATCAATGTCTGGAACTGGTGGTGGTCCGAATAGATGTCTATCGTTTACATCAACTGAAGAACGCGTCATCGAGTTAATTAATTTAACGGAAGCAACATTTGGAAGTATTCAAACTAAGAGTTTTGGACCAACTTCTGTATCAGCTACTTGTACGGGTGAAATAAACTTGGAGGAGACGAATGAGCTTCAATCTAATTATCAGTGTGTTGATGGTGAAAGTGAATCAATACTTAATTACACTGGAAATGAATTTGATGTTGAACTACCAGCAAGCACCATAACAAATAGTATACCATCAATTTCCACCGAACCATCAATGTCCACTAGACCATCAACTTCCACCAGACCATCAACTTCCACCAGACCATCAACTTCTAAAAATTCATTGATTGAAATGCAGTTAAAAAATCAAAAGGATTGATTTTCAGCATTTCGGAATCACTATCACTATCACTAAAATAAACTTCAATTGAACAATCCATTTTAATTTAATTTTATAAAACAAAACCAAATAATATTTAAATAAATAAAACAACTCGATTTGTATACAAAATAATTATTTGTAAACGAAAAAAATTTTTTGCTGTCAAAATTGAATTTCGCAATTGGCAAAACTATTCTTCATTCGAATCTCTTACGCGGTACTGATGGATGCGAAATTCGGATCTGCCTGATACGAAACTCGAACGATTCGAATTTCTTAGACGGTAGAGGGCCTGAACACTTTCAAATAACCTTTTATTTTTTAAATTAAAAATAACCTAAGAAATTATATAATGAAAACAATTTCTAATTAAATTCCGACACTTTCTACGATTACTAGTGAGAAAGTCAACTTTCCTTCTGATGACTGATGGTTTGTTTTTTGAAGTTTTGATATTCTAATCATTCCATTCCAAAAACGTGCCAAAACAGTCATATACAAACGCACATCCTGTATAAAGTCACTTAACTTAGGCGATTATATTGAGATATTTTTTAAATAAAAAAAGAATATTTTTGAAACATAAATTTGGAATCATTTTAGTGATGTAAAAATAATATGTTTCTGAGATTTCTTTTTGAGTCAGTTTTAACGATTTTAAATGGAGATATTTATGCGATGGCAAATAGAGAATTCTGAAACATAAATTTGGAATCATTTATTGATGTAAGAATGATACGTTTATGCGACATCTTTTTGAACCACTTTTAGCGAACTAAAAATGAAACGTTTTTTAATTAAAATTTCGGTCTGTCAAATAAAAGTTGTTTCAATTTTACATCATTTTCGAATCAGAAATTTTTGTAATAGAAGTTTTTGTTAGCGTTCCCGTAAACATTTTATGTTATCACATTTTATTAAGGGAGAGTCTAAAATGATACAATTTGACGTATAGTAAATGATCCAATTTGACGTACCGTAAGCATAAATGTTAGGATAAGAATAATAGAACAAGAGGTACGCCAAGAACACGCTAAATCACTTCGTTTACACGCGCCGATACGTTATTTAATTTGTTTGAATTTATTTACTATCAATATATTTTTTATATCATCATAATTTTATTTTTGAAAAAATAATATCATGAAATTTTAATACAGGTGCCATGTACTTGTATACTTTTTCAGAAACTTCTGTTATATTTTTCAAGATTTCTCTATGAAATATAAGAACAAATTATTAACATTTGATCTATGAAAAAGATTTTACATATTGTATTTTTTCTTCGGCAAAAATCATAAACCTGCATACAGATTATTTTGATGAAAAAGTAAGTATTAATTAACAAATTGCGAGGAAAGAGGATTCATATCCGATCGACTTGGATTTATTAAAAGCGAATTCGTTTCATTTAGTTAGAGGGCATTAAAAATTCATTGTTGAACTAATTATTTGTAAGTCGTTTACAAGTTAAAGGAGAATACATTTGATAACTTGAAAATAGATATTTTAAACTTAGTTAATCAGAAAGTAGAAGCAGAAAAGCAGACAGAATTTTTTCCAATCTTAACAAATACAAAACACATTTGATTGAAAATAAATTTTTTGAATCAATCAAATAGAAATCCACAATCAGTAATCAATATCATCATCTTCATTGTCAATTGCAGACAATACTTTACTAAAAAATGTTCAAATATTGGATATGAAAATAGTACAAACAAAAAGTTTAGAAAAAAATATACACGATACTTCGGAGATAGCCATGCGTATGTTTGAAGATGATCCATTATTTAACTTTTTTGTAATAGAAACTGTAGTCACATAAAAGTGACTACAGTTTGTAAAGCGGGCTATTTGTGTTAAAAATAAAGAATTTGACATATGGACTGTTTTTTACAAGATGAAATGAAGAAATAAATTATAGACAAGTCCATTTTTATCAAAGGGCTACAATGTTTTGCCACGAAAAAAGTAATTTCTCAAGTTAACAGATTTTATTCAATAACTTCTAACAAAAATTATTAATTTTCAGATTCAAAGAATCAGTTCGTGTATCTAAAGATTTATTTTAATACTTGTTAGAAGAACTTGAAAATGAACTGATCACAGTGGAACAAAAAACCGTGACAAATTATTTTATTGTCATCACGTAGAATATAATCAGGGCTATTCTGAACTATTTAAAAATGAAATACATTACATTACATATTATTTTTATTTTTATATATAATTTATATTATTATGCTATAAATAGCATAATAATATAAATTATATATAAATTATGCTATAAATAGCATAATATAAATTATATATAAATATATTTTTATTTCTATTACAACTATTAACATTTTCTTTATAAAAACAATTCATGGTTAATATTTAAGAAATCCCAATTACTTACGAAATATGAATATATACATAATAGAACATTGAGGTACTAAAATACTGAGATAACTAAAAAAAAATACAGTCTGTTTTGCTTTTTTTTAATTATAGGAAAAATATAAAGTTTTTGCTTTTTATTTTAATTATTTAATTCTTCAGCAGTATCGGATATTCGTGTTTGAATTTCATTATTTTCTTTTAGTAATCTGAAACACTCAGTTATTTGGTATTTTTGGTATTTTTTTATATTATTCCTAAAGTTGGGTTATAAAATAATTATTTTGTTTAATACAATTTTTAAAGTATAATTAAATATATACAAAGCGATAAGCATGTTATACTCTAGATTTACAATACTTAATTCTGAAGAAAACATTTACTTGGCGAATATTTTTATTAAATAAGAGAAATTAAACATTTTGCATATTTTTATTTTTATATTTCTTTATTATAAAATATTATATTTTATAAGATATATAATTTAGAAAATATAATAAAAATAAAAAACTCATGAATATTTTTTTTTCTGTGTATTTATTATTTTTTCTGTACATTAATTTAAATGTCTAATTATTACTAATATTATTTTTAATTTTTTTTATTATTTATAGTTAACTGATTTGCTTAAATAGATACCCATTCTCCAATGTCAGCGGATGCTATAGGCTCAAAAACTATAAATAGTATTATCAACAATATAAAATAAAACCTAAATAAGCATATGTATCCGGCAATGGTTGCATTTTACTAAGAAAATTGACATTTTTATTTTCTATAAAATAAAATTTAATAATTTATAATCAATAGATCCGCCAAAAAATCTCATTTTCGTTGTTTTAATAAATTTAATAAAGAACTAATATCAATTTAATAAAACAATATCTATCTAGTACATTGCTTTCAACACAAAATTCTAAAAAAAAAAATTACGATTGGCAGTTCTGTAATTAAACCTATTTTTTTGAACAGCGATTAGAAACACTTTCCGAAAATTTTCTTTGCGAGTTTCCCCATTTTTTTTGCCGTTTGAACGTATTCTTTCGAAAATATGAATCGGAACGCATAACTTCGTTTTGACAAATTTCAAATTTATATTTATAAATAAGAATAAGATAACAATGTTTCATATTCAAAATTTTGAAATAAGCATTTATAAAAAAAAAATTTTTTTTTACATTTTTTTTATTGTATACTTTTTAGTTTTAAGTGAAACACATACAATTTGAATGTAAAAGTTATGTAATATTTTGTTATTCAGTTGTGTTCTATCTATCTCGATAATTTTCAAATTGAATTCAATTCAGGAAAAGTAAAAAGACTTATAAAAATTTTTTGGCATTCACTTTAGTTGTTTGAGTAAATTACTTAATTTTTATGTTATCCATAGATATTTCATTCCTATGTAAACCGATAAACGGTATTTTTCCTACGTTTACGATTAATCGATTACTCGTAAAAATTTTCAAGATTATCTCCGATTATCTCTTTATCGTAATTTTTTTATCGAATGTTTTCAAAAAATAAAAATCTCCACATATATGTACATATTTTACTAAATACTAAACTTATGTTTTGTTGTTTTACTTATCCCAAAGTGTATGAATTTTTGTCATACACTTCGAATGCTGATATAAGCTTATTGCCCAGTGAAAAATAAACTATTGATTCTTTTTTGATGGTTCCAAAACTAACTTTGACAAATAGTGAACGAGTCTTTTCTATTTCTGCAAATTCTATGACCAAAATTAGAAGTCGTTTGAATTCGGATACGTTAAATGGTCTTGTGTTTTTTTAAATTCTACTTCAATAAAGATTAAATTTGAATTGTGCTATAAAATTTTTCTATTGTTTTAGTACTTACTCATTTGGCGACTTCACTTTTTTGAATAGAACATTTTTAAATTTTTGAATATTTCAATATAATCGATTAGCCGAATTGTTAGTAAAATAACTAATCGACTCACCGACTATTCTAAAATCGATTTATTTCAAATCTCTATAAAACAATAACTCAAATTTTTTTTTAGTAGAATTTACCTAATAAATGGCTAATGATTTTTAACAACGTTTTCAAAATCCGGGATATCGCTGGTGTACAGTAGATACAGTATTGGTCCAAGGATACTTCCCTGAGGCACTCCAGCTTTAATTTCTCTAAGTGAAGAATATTCGTCCTCTTGCATACTCTGAAAAAGACTGTGTTAGGTATGATGTTATTAGCTCAACATATTTTTTTGGTAACATGTGGTTAATTTTGTGAATTAACTCCTCGTGCTAGACCGTATCAAAGGCTTGCGCTACTTCTAGGAAGATTGCAGAACATATATGTTTTTCTTCTAGCGCTTTTTCGATGATTGTTGTAATTCTATGAACTTGATCAATGGTTGAGTGTTTTTCTCTAAATCCAAATTGGAATTTAGGTATCATTTCTTTTCTTTCGAAGATAGTCCTTAGTCTTTTCAACAATAGTTTTTCGAACACTTTTGATATTGTCGGTAGTAGCGCGATAGGTCTGTACGACTTTGTTTCCGTTAGATCTCTACCAGGTTTTTTCAACATGATTATTTCGGCGACTTTCCATATGCTAGGAACCCATCTTAAATTGAATATTGCATTGATGATCTGAGTTACTTTGCTGAATCCTTCACCTAGTAGGTGTTGGAGGATTTATCCTGTTATTAGGTCGAACCCTGGTGCTTTCTTCGCTTTGATAACTGGTTTAATTAATTGTTCTGTTTCTCGTGATGTTCTAGGTCTGTCTCTGTTTCGATGTCGTTAGCTTTGAAAATTTCCTCTAAGTGGTCAGCGAATGTTTCTGTTTTTTCCCTGTTGTTTCTAGCTCATGATCCATTTGGCTTTTTAATTGGTCCTATGTGCATAATCGGTCTTCTTATCTTTTTGGTAGCTTCCCATAATGAGTAATTGGTCTCCTTAGTAGCCGTCAAATTACTAACGTATTTGTTGATAGAGTCTCATTTAAGTTCTTGTATAGCTCTTTTTATTTGTCGTGATCTGTTATTCAGTATTGTCTTGTCCGTTGGGTCTCTTCTGAGCTGCCATCTTCTTCTGTCTTTCCTTTTCTGTTTTACCATGTTTACTATTGCCGCCGCATATTTTAAGCTTTTCTTTTTTTTATCTAATAGTTTGTGTTGTTCCATGCAGCTTCTTGTATGATATTGTTAAATTCTTCAGCTTTTTCTTCTAGTTCGTCCACATTATTTATGTTAATTTCCATGTCTATTTTGTTCTGTATTTCTATTCTAAATGTCTCCCAGTCCGTAGTATTACTGGCTAGTTTTGGTTGGTTCTGTTTGTCGACTACCGTTTCATATAGTGTTAAAATTACTGCTGAGTGGTCTCCTTCCATGTCATAATTTCGATTATCATGTAGTGGTCAGAAACTTTTCTAAATATAAAAAAGTCCAGTAGGTCCGGCTTTTTTGCTCCGTCTGTTGGCCTGTACGTTGGTTCTCCTGCGGATATGAACTGACAACCTATCTCCATAATAGCTTTACGTAGTTGTCGGCCTCTAGTTAAATTGAGTCTCGAGCCCCAGCCCGTGTGTTTAGTATTAAAGTCTCCACCCAGTATGAATCTGTCCCCCAGTAGCTCTAAAATTGTTTTAACTGTCTGTTGTTCTATTTTGCGTCCAGGTAGACAATACAGCGCACCCACATTGATATGTTGTTTCGTTGATTCGAATTTAATAACTACAAATTCCGTCTGCCAATAGCCAACTTCATGATGTTTATATATGTCCTTTACTAGTATTGCGCTACCCCCTGGCTTTGTTGGAGGGATGGTCTGTTTTGTAGATTTTATAGTCTCTAATCGTGGTGGTTGTCTGTGCTGACAAGTGTGATTCTGTAATAAAGCAAATGTCTATGTTCTGTCTTTTCAGAAATATTTCTAAGTCCGTTTTCTTGTTGATTATGCCGTTTGCATTCCATGTCGCGATCTTTAATTCTTTGGTGTGATTAGTCATATCGTTTTCTTCTCGTGTATAATTTGTTATTTCCCTCTTCTAATTTATGAAGTCTTACCGAGATCTCGTCCATCCTGTTCTGCATATTTTGAAGTAAATGTATTACACTTTCGTTCGTTAAGTTTTATTCGGTTTGTTTTGTTCCATGGCTTTATTTGTATGTTTCTCTTCATTGTTCATTCGTGCTACTTGTGTGTAAGGTATCCCTTTTTTAACTGTTGCTGACATCAATAGGGTCTTTGTCTTGTCTGGTTCAGTTCTCGTTACGTTCGGCTTTACTCTACGTTTTTGTAATTCCTTTGCCACGATGCAACCTCTGTAGCTGGCGGGGTGCTATTCTAGCCAATTTGCACATTAAGGTTTTGTTGATCTGTCTTTTGTGCATCCACTTGTTAAGTGATTGCCTGCACACTTAACGCATATTGGATCCTTTTTACAAAATTTTTGGGTATGTCAAAATCTCTGGCATCTCTTACATTGTGGGATGATTTTGCTGTTTCTTAGAGCTTCTATCTTCACTTTCATATGTTGAATGAATTGTATTTCATAGATTTTTTTAATATCCTCGGTGCGTTCGAAAACTAACATAAATAATGGGAGTCTTTTTTTTAATTTATAATATTTGAATTGATCAGACGTGTTTTTTTTTCTATCGTGCATTAAATTTATAGTAAAAGTAAATAATCATTTAAATAAAAAGTTGTTTTCATTTGAACATTTTACATTGAGTTTTAAAATTTAATTTTGTTATTTTCAACTATAATATTTACTTAATTTGTAAATATTAATTTGTAAAGTTAAATAATATTTACTGTGATATTCTTTTCTTTTCTTTATTCTATTGAATAATTAAATATATTTTGGAAATATACAGTATTACAGTTCTTATAACTTTGTGTGAAATAGTTTATTTGTTGAATAAACTAAAAAGTGATTAAAACTATTTAAATTTATGAACATTTATTTTGAACTTTAATGCATTTTATCCTGTTAATCAGTTATAATACCTATTGATTTGTGGTTTTATTATTAATTAATTAATCGACATATTTTTTTATTATTTTAATTTCATTTTGTTGTATTATTGCCTATGAATCCAGCTATATATTTTAAACAATAGAGAAAATTAGGTGGGATCATCCAATAATTACGTTGATCTTTTGTGTTTAATTATAATTAAATTGGGATCATCCATTAATAACGTTGATCTACTCTATTTACGCCTTAATGGATTAAATTGAAATTCTAGATTCAAGTTCTGGCTCCTTATGCGCTGATTGTAACAAGATTGTTAATGATGATGATAAGGCACTTTACTGCGAAGGAATTTGTGGTCGGTGGTTTCATTGCACCTGTATGGACATATCCGAAGATGATTGTGATCGTTTTACTGGTCCTGAAGAGAATGCACTTTGGTTGCGTCCGTGTTGCAAGGTATTTTTTAATAAATGGCAAAAATCTAATGGAGTTGCTTCTGTCAATCTTAATAAGACCAATAGATGTGATCCAACTATATTAGAGAAAATTAGTGAATTGTCTTCTGAAGTAAAGAGACTGTTGAAACTCGAAGTTTTGATTAAAGGTATTGCGGATAAGATGCAACTCTCATCGGAACTTAGCTTGAATCCTGCACAATACACCAATTCCTATTGCTTCCAATTCCAAAAAATCTAACTTAAAAAAATCTAAAAAATCTAAAAATAAGAAAATTATCGTTTTAGCTCTACCTGTTTCTTCCGATGTATCTGCCAGTACAATTTCAGTAAATTCAGCTGTTATTCCCGAACTATCTGTTTCAGTTGGTAACTATGAAACTCCTCGTAACGCTGGTGATACTTCAGTCAATGATGCGCCTGTTACTGTGAATGTGTCGACTGATTCTAATTTGGAATCAGTTCCTTGTAGTCTAAAAGTTGTACCACCACCTTTTATTCTATTTGTTGCCAGACTTGAATATGGTACGAAATCGACGGATATAATAAAATATCTGGAATCCAGAAATATTGATATTAATAGTCTACTACGGTGTCAGTGTTTGACACCCGACAATATTCGTGATAAACTGTCATCGTCATTTAAGATTTATGCACCTCAACACATTGGTAAGAAACTGCTTGATACCAGTATCTGGCCTAGTAATATATTAGTACGTGAATTCTCGCCAAGGTCTAGAAATATGAAGACTTCAAAAAACTTAAAGAATCTTCGTTCTTCTACCAAAATGTAAGAGGCTTAATAACGAAGTGTAGTGAATTCCTTATTAATGTGCAATGCTGTTCCTGTGATTTCATAATTCTGACTGAGACTGGATTAGATGATACTTTTAATAATGCTCTTCTTTTTCCACCGAATTTCAGTATTAATAGATGTGATCGTTCTGCCACCAATAGTGTTCATCAAAGATTTGGTGGTGTCCTTATTGCTGTTAATAATCGTTTTACAGTTAATGATGTTGATATGTGTAATTACTTGGATTTGGAAATATGCTGTAGTAAAATTGATCTTATGAACTCAGATTCACTGTTCATTGTAGCTGCCTATATTCCACCTAACAGCAATTACGATAAAATCGTCAGGTATTTGGAGGCTTTTAGTTATATCGTTGGCTTGCTGAAATCACTGGATATTATTTATATTTTTGTTGACTTCAATCAACCGCACATTAGCTGGTCTCCTGCTAATGACGATTGCACATTTTTGAATCCGGTTAATGCAACTAGCACTACTGAAGCCTATATGATTGATACGGTACTTTCACTTGGACTACTTCAGCTGAATAATGTTAAAAACTTCCAAGATAGTTCTTTAGACTTAGTATTTTCCAATACTGATGGTGTCTTGGTGATACGAAGTCCTAATGGTTTAGTTCATGAAGATGCTTATCATCCTTCGATTAAATTATTTTGTGAATTTGATTTTTCTTGTGAGCTAGAATTTGCTCAATCTTTTAAATGTGATTTTAAAAATGTGGATTACTCTGCAATTTGTAATGCATTAAGTAATTATAACTGGAGTGAGTTTCTTCTCTTAGAGGATATGAACACTATTTGCAATGATTTTTATCGTATTATTTTTGATGTTATTTATAAATTTGTACCAGTTATTCTGGTTAAAAATAATAACTTTGGAAATTGTCCGTGGAACAATGATCTAACTAATAAATTGAGATTATTGAAAAATAAAGCTTTTATAAAATGGCGTCTTAGTGAGCTAAATGACGATTACAGAGTTTATCGTAAATTGAAGTCTGAATTTAAGATAGCCTAACAAATGCGTACTATATTTATATTAATGAAATTCAAAATAGTATTAAACTGTGCCCTCGCAAATTTTAGCAATTTATCAATTCCATGAATAATTCGGATGCCTTCCCTTCAGTTTTTTACTTTAATAATGAATGTGCTGAGTCACCTCAAAGCGCATGTGATTTGTTTGCTACATTTTTTAAATCTGTTTATAATGATGATCAATTTGAATTTGACGAAAATTTCTTTAATTACATGGGTAATAATTCATGCTTAAACTTTAATAATTTCCAGTTTTCACCTACTGAAATTCTAAATTATATAAATAACCTTGAGCTTTCATTTAATCCAGGGCCAGATGGTTTACCACCAGTTTTTGTTAGAAAGTGTGGAATTCCACTTCATCCTATTTTGTGTCATATGTTTAACGTTTCCTTAAGAACTGGCTGTTTCCCGTCAATCTGGAAACTTTTATTTATTGTGCCTGTTTTTAAATCTGGTAAAAAAAATAAGATTGATAATTACAGAAGTATATGCAAACAATCATGTATTCCTAAACTTTTTGATAGTTTAGTAACAGATAATTTATTTTTTCATTGCAGAAATCTTATTTGTCTTAATCAGCATGGCTTCATGAAAAACCGTTCTACGGTGACTAACCTCTTACTTTTTACGAATTTCATTACATCTGAATTTGCAAAGGGTAATGAAGTCGATACTATATATACAGATTTCAGTAAGGCATTTGATCGTGTTAACCATAAATTATTGATTTTTAAGCTAAAAAAATGGGTTTACCTTACATGCTCATTAAGTGGTTATCATCTTTTCTTCAAGGCAGGCGACAATTTGTTAATTTTCGTAATTGTCTTTCAAATGAAATATTGGCTACTTCTGGTGTGCTTCAAGGGAGTCACCTAGGTCCACTTCTATTTATTTTGTTTGTTAATGACATTGTTAAATTCCTGCCTGACTGTTTAATGTTTGCTGATGACTTCAAAATATTTTTTTCTGGTAAAGATGTATCTGATTTTTACAATTTACAAAACTCTTTACAGCAATTTTATCAGTGGTGCTCCAAAAACCAACTTGCTCTTAACGTTAGTAAATGTTGTGTTATCAGTTACTCACGTAGGATCAGGACTTATACTGGTACATATTATTTTGGTAACTTGATTATTGCCCGTGTTCATAGCATAAAAGATCTTGGTGTTGTCCTTGACACCAAATTGTCGTATAATCTTCACATAGATTATGTCATTAATAAAGCTAATAGAACTTGGGGTATGATCAGACGCTACACTGTAAATTTCTTGGATCCTTATGTTATAAAAACATTGTACGTTTCTTCTGTTCGTTCCTTGTTAGAATATGCATCAATCATATGGTGTCCATACTATGATGTTCATAGCAATCGTATTGAAGCTATCCAAAAAAGGTTCTTAAAAATTGCTTTGAAGGGTCTTCAATGGAGAGATACTAATAATATTCCATCCTACGAGGCCAGGCTTAATTTAATAAAATTGAATTCCCTCTTAGTACGGCGTGTTGCTGCTAAGGTTGTCTTTATATTCAGACTTCTTCTTGGTGAAATTGATTCGCCAGAATTATTGTTTATTAAATTTTAATGTTTCACCGATTTCTATTCGGAATAGACGTTTATTGAATGTTGAATGTGTTGAATATTACCTTTATTATTTTGTAAAACCACAAACCCGATGTAACCAGATGATTATGGATTATTAATTATTTGTTCAGCTGCTGGAGTTTCTATCTTCTGTAAAATTTTCCTTTTGTAAATAAAAAACGTGTGCTTGATTCTATGACTTTTATTAGAATGAATATGACAGTATGACATATGTCATATGATAAGTTTGATAGCTAAAAATGTACAAAAATTAGTGTTGACATAAAAACAAAATATTTACAGCTGAATTTAACTATAGAGTTGCTATACATTCAACAGAATGTTCTAGAGCGAATTATGGTCGTGATAGTGGTGTAAACAGCCTAATTAATTAGTTTAATCGTCATTCTAGATTGATTGATTTTAATATATCATCTAAGTCGATTCATTACATATTACTTAACGCAATCCAGTCATAATTACTTAAGCTAATTTTCAATATGTCTGTTATAACTTTTTCTATTTTTGTAAAAAAAAAAATTTCATCTAATTTTATAGTATACTTTCAATTTAACTATTTGATTTAGCTATATTGTTGTTATTTAGTTTTTATTTAAAAATAGATTATTTCTTATAATGTAGTCTAATAAAGTGTATATTCTTTGATGACGAAATAAATAAATAAATTTAAAAAAATTTAATACAGTTCACTTCACCATTTTTATTTTGTTTTTTATGTTTATTTATTACCTCTGTTATTTTAAACCCTCTTTCAATTAGCTCATTTTTTATGTCTTCAGGATTACATGTAGGATGTCGATTCTTGGCCATTACTTTTATAGGTTTTGTAAGTTTATTTTCATATGCACGCCACTCGACATTGGCTTTAGTAATGGTTTTAGTCAATTCTCTGTATTCCGCTTCTGATTCAACGTTTACTTTTAGCTGGTTGTTGTTTAACATGATAACTTTGTATTTCATTTTTCCTTCACTTAAAAATCTGTTTACTAGTGGGTAACCCTTTACATTACTTAATATTACCGGTGGAGGCCTGTGCTTTCTTTCACTATTCACTTTTGCTTCCGTTCCCTTCTCTTCCTTGCTGTTGTCTGCTTTATTTTGCATTTTTTCCTTTCTCTCGTTTACTAGTTTTCAGAATCCATTGAGTTTCCTGGGCTGGCCCTTTAGGGCTTTCAGTGATTTCCTTTGGTTTCTGTTTGGAGGCTTTATTTTCTGGAATTTCTGTGATTTCCATTTCTATATTTACGTTTCCCATTACTTTGGTATTTCTCGATTTTATGGTTATAATTTCTTTGCGCAAATCTGAAATTTGAATATTCATTTTAGTAATTATTTCGCTTAGCTGTTGGTATCTGCTATTTGCTTTTGTGTTACAACTATTTTCTGGTTTTGACCTTTCTTACGGTTGTCTGAAATAGGTGGTGACCTCATTACTCCGTCGCCTTTTTTAAATGGGTTATGAATAATTTTAGCATCCATAGTATCCCCCTTAATTAATTTTGTTTCGTTAATTGATTGTTCTTTATCCATATTCGTTCCGAGTTCATTTACAGTTTTTTCCGCTGGCGACTTAGTTATACTAGCATGGGTTCGTATCACCAAGCCCGCTAGGAGCCGCGGATACTACTCCTGACGTTTGAGTTGATATCCTAACTCGAGTTGAAGCTTTGTTTGCTTCCGTCTATCATTTTTGTTTGTCATTTTCCACGGCGTTTTCGTCTCAGCCTAACCGTATCGCCAGTTTCACATGCACCCGGCGCGAATCAAAGTCCACGCCGTGTCCATGCTAACCTAACCGATATCCTTATACTAAGATATTGCGCTAAGTAATTCGCATTCATCATCTCTTGTTTGCCTTACTAAGTAAGTTACCAGGTAGCACACGGCAGATAACTATGTTACTTACCTTATAGGAGAAGAGAATCGGATTTGTTGGAAGAGCTGTAGGAATTATTTCCAGTAGGCATTTCCTAGATATTACCAGAGTATACGTTAGGGATATACACTGTCTAGGGCCGATACCAACCTTTGTCACCCACATAGTTTTATGGGGAAAAAAATACTCCTCTTTTCCATAAACGTTATAAAAGTTGTAGTTAAAATTAACCGAAAAATTTTTACCGAAAAATTCGGTATATTCTCATATAAATATTTTTTTTTGTCCTGTGGTTCTATACCCTACAAATCTTTTGATATAACTCTAATTACAAAAAAAAAAACACTACAAATTTTGTTTAATGCTTCTAAACAATACAAATCTCGAAAACAACCGTAACTATAACTCTTGTCCATTAATCGTTCGTAATTGTCACTTATAATATAGTCCACAAATATGTAATCTCTTTATCCTCCGGGAGTAACCTATTAAAGCGGTTTTAACCCCATCCGCGGCTGCTCCATTTCCAAAATTCAAGTAAAGACTAAAAGATGGTATCCTATTCATTTTATTTATTTCAATTTTTAATAAATTACTTCGAAATTTATCTCGAAATATAATTAATATATATTATTTAAAGATTATTTCTCTTTACTTGAATTTTATTACAGATTTTTATTTAAACCAACATTATCCTTTATAACAACTGTTTCTTCATCATTGACTGTTCACTTCAACTAGCTCTTCACCATTTTCGACTTCTTCATTATCATATACTTCCTTATCTTCTTCTAATTTTTCCTTATTTTCAACTCTAATTTTGTTATATACTTCAATATCCTTTATAACTTTATCATTTTCTACTACTTCATAAATATATTCTAATTCTCTATCATCTACATCTCCCCCCGTGTTAGTATTTACTTCATCAATACCTTGCATTTCATCTTGTGCGAACTCCTCCTGTGTACATAACGTTTTTTTAAAGTTTCGATTCTCTGTTGACTCTCGGAATTATGGCATTCCGTTTCGAACAAATGTTTTTTGTATATTACAGTATCATCCTTTGTATTACTGTCTACTGGTGAAAATAAATCCTGAACGAAAAAGTCTTCTTCAGGTTCGAAAACAGGCATGAACTGCTCATGAATTGTGTTGGTTATTATGGGTACCAAAATTTCTCCTTGTTTTATAGTTCAAGCTATTCCGAAAAATACATCATTTTTAAAATCTTTACTAAAACTCAATATATTCTCTTCTTTCCCGCAAATTTCAACTATTTTCTCCATAGTTATTGGATTATTCGGTATCACTGTAAACAAATCTATGAGGTCCGGAGTTTCTTCAGTTTTAACTAGAATTTCCTCTAATCATAAGTTTTGGCATAGTTCTGTAGTATTTATAACGTGGTCCTTATCCTCAGTGTATTTCCCTGAATATAAAATATTATCTTCAATTATTTTGTGGCTTCTTTCTTCAACGATCACTACTTCATTAATTTCATTATTAAATCTTAATTCATTTTATAAGTAAACTTCTTTATAATTCTTCAATTTCTTATCATATAGTAAAATCATTTTTAAATAATTAACTTTCTTTTAATAATTTCTTGTTGAAATTCTATTTAATAACTTTCTTAAAAAAAAATTGACCTTTGATCTTATTTAATTTTTAATTTAAATTTTAATCAATTATATTTTTATATTTTCATATTTAATTTGATATAGACTTTTGAAATTTTATGGATTACGTAAATTTAAAATTTAATGGATTTCATAAATTTTAGATTCTATAGATTCTCTAAAGATCCCTTTCCATTCTTATATATTTTTTTTCTTAATTGACACAATTTTGTATTGCTGAAAAAATTCTTTTATTATATATTCTTAAAATATTTTACACTAAAATTTGATTTAAATGTTTTTTTTTTTAATTTCGACATTTAATTTTTTTTGCTGAAAATCTCACAGTTCATTATAATGAAAACACCTTCATCAGAATGAAAATCATACTTAAAACAAAAACTATTTTTAGTTACAGCGTAGATTTAAGAATAACAAGATATGTCACGCAGAACTTAGATTATATTCCTTTTTTTTACCTCGCAGCCATCGAAGAGATCATTGCATCCGCCAATTAATGCTTTCATTTTTGTGGTTAATGTCTGCACTAACATTTGAAAAGAAATGGACAACCTCATTAAATGCTAATATTAATGTATATATGAAAATGCATTTGCATTTCATTTCTTGTTTTCACATATATGTAATTTCAAACTAAATGTACGGAACAACAAAGCCTATTATGTATGAATTGGTTACTTGAATATGAAAAATAATAATAAAATATTTTCAGTTCAATCTTGTCGGTGCAAAATTTGAAAGTAAATTTCCGTACATATTAATGAATTAGTTAATTGTGGTGTAGTTGAAAATTATAATACAAAATTTGGTTTCTGCGTATATATAATTTTATTTTTGAGTTTTTGACTTAGATTTTTCAAACATATTACTTCTTGAAATTTTTTTATTTTAGATATAGATATATTATAGAGGATAGAGAACCGCTTATTTTGTTTTTAAATGCTTTTTATTTAAGTTGGTCGTGTGTGCCTGTGTTTCTGACATCTTTTTTTTATAAGTTTATATATGAAATTTCTTTAGTATTCATACAATATTTCGGAAAAAAAAAAAACGGAATAAACAGATTTAAAATTTTCATTTTCCCCCTTCAATTTTCTATGAAAAAATACGTTCGCAATATTCTGCAAAAATAAAAGAACATAGAAGAAATAGAATACACAGAATATATATAAAAACGCTTAATGTCATTTTCAGAATATTCCGATTCCGAATGAATAAACGAAACATTCGAATTTATTTTACAAATTAAATTTTGTAAAATAAATTCGAATGCTTAATAACATGGTTTTGGAAATTATAATGTTAGGAAAAGTTTATTTTGAAAATTTCTGTTTCAAATGAATTAAAAATGTTTGCAAAATGATCATTCCAATTTGAGAAATGTTTGACCACTGATAAATTGAATTTCCAAAACAACTAATTTAATATGAAAAACGTATATACAATTTTAATTTAATTTTCCGGGATATAGTTGAAATGGAAATACAAAAAAAATTTCCTCAATCCGTTCAAATTGACGCTAAATCGTGTTCAACTCAGGTATACAGCAAGAGACAACTACATTGTAAATACGTTATAATGTATAATTTATATTTTAGATAAACAATTTTTTCGTACGTTATAATTACATAAAAAGACTAGAAATATAAAAACCATGAAATTTAAATTTATTAAATCTAAATTATTAGTATGTAACTTTAAATCAGGGACATCTATAGATTTCATAATTTTTTTAACCACGACTGTTGTTTGTCAACATTCGTTTTTACAACAATAAATAATTCTTTATCATTACTTTGAAGTTGTAATCTAAGGTAAGCTAGTAAACTATCCTCATCACCAATTAATTGGGGACTATCTAATTTTGAGTCTAAGTTCCAATATTGCCCACAAATTTTTCGCACAGCTATCCAATGACGTCGTTTAAATGGCAACACGATAAAACTTAATCTATAATCTGTAGGCACATTTAAAATAAAACCAATTATTTCTCTTGTTTCGATGCATGATGGATCTCTAAAAAATTATATTGTTAAATTAGTTTCAAAATTAAAAAAATAATTAACCTTCTTTTGTCAAACCAAATTGCCTCATAACTTTTCCGTTGTAACGCGGTCATTATAACATTTATGTCATAATTACCCAATCCTAGAACAGATCTATGTGGATTTATCCAATCTGCTGGACTTAATTGTTTGCAAATTTCATCTAACTGTGCTTTTGAAAATGTGCCTTTTGCTAAAAAAAAAATTTTATTTAAATTTATTCATTAGGGATGTAAAATAATTTTTTTTACCTTGAAATAGATTATTTAATGTGTGTAAGGCACAAAGTTCTCGAAGTTGCCTCTCATGATAAATATTAATTTGGTTCATTTTTTGAATGACCATGAATTAGCCGTCTTTAGTCAAAAAGTATCTTTAATTTTGAATTTGTGGAAATATTTTATTATTAAGTCTATTTAATGAAGTAATTATAATTATAAAGCTTAGTTTGTACAACAATCCAAAATACAAAAAACCATTTATTGGCTGTATAAAACACGGACTTTAACATCAATAGACCAGATTTCCAAAAAAAAAATTGACAGTTACACCGCACTACACTACAAAAAAAAAAAATTGGCAGTTCAGCAAACTACAATACACAGTACCCAGTTCGAGTCGATCTCCAGTGTGAGCTTCGGCGTAGAACCGCAGCGTGGAAAAATCCAAGCGCCAGCATAAAAGCCAGACCAGCTCCAAAGTGGGCGCTGACGCAGATAAAAGTTCGGCGAAACTGTCAATATTTTGATTTGTTTACATTTTACTTAATGAATATTATTAATTTAATAATTTTATTTAATGAATATTATTAAATTTTGCAAAATTGTAATTAGAGTTCTGTTTCTTCTTTCAGTTTTCAATTTTAAATTTTCTTCCTGTAATGTCAAAATAAAATAGTATTTGTTGTAAAATTCAATGCAGCCATAATGTTAATACAAAAAAAATGTTGGCAACCATGTAATGTTAGTTTCATTATTGAACATTGGTGAATCCTGGCGTCGACATTTTCTTCAGCCAAACGCCAGCGTTCACATTAGACTGTTTCCCATATGTCGAACATTTTTCTACGCCGAGGTTCTACGCCGAAGCTCACACTGGAGATCGACTGTTAAGCTATCACGCCACGTGATACCCAATCCAAAATGCTTAGAGTGCCATAATGAAGCCGTGTCAGTGCTAGAATAGGGCTAACTGGACAAATTTTAGTGCTAATTAATTTACATTATCAATTCTTAAGAAAAATTAAATTATTAAATAAAATAAACTAAAACACAGAATTTTTTTTAAAAAAAAATAAAAATAATTCAATTCATTTCATATCATGAAGATTAAATTAAAAACAAAAGCTTTAACATAAAGTAACGAAAATAATAATAAAAAAAATTGTAAGATCATCAAAAAAAAATGTTATCAAACTAAAAAATTATTCAAATTAATAATATTGAGAGCACTACCATTGTAATTGTCATCATCATTTTGATATTTGTACGTTTTTTTATTACCATTATCTGATATAACAGAAGATGTCGGTTTATTCGTTTTAGTCGGTTTATTCGTTTTAGTACAGATCTTACCAAAAGAATAGATGATAGCTGCGCCACTTTCATCCTATTTCTGAGCTTATTTTTAGCTACATTCATACCATTTCCGGGGTAATGCCAAAACTTTGCAAATATAGATAATTCATTAAATGGATTTTCATCGGATGCATCCTTACATTGGTAACTTTCGATCCACCTTGTGTCATTTTTGATATCCATTTCATATTAAATGAATTTTTAAATTGACCTTATTAATTTCTTTAAGTACTGGCAATACTTTTAAATGTTCACATTTTGAGCTTTATAAAGGTTCATGTAAATGGCCAGCTGTATGTTTGCAGAAAACAGATACAGCTTGAGAACCTTTATATAAATGCTGTACCAATTCCAACCATTGATTCGTGATCTTTGTAACAGCTTTTCCAATTGATAACCATCGTGTGACGGTTATTTGTGGAATCATAAGTGGGTCTAATTCTTCATTTATAGGATTATATAATATTTTGTTTATTTGACGAATGTAAGAACCATGAATAAATTTCTTGGAACAAAAATTCGACCTCATTAGGTATTAAACGGGAGGCATGAACAAATACTTTTATTTAAATGTTAACGTAAGTTTATTGAATTAGCTAGGAGTAGCTAATTCAATAAACTTACGTTAACATTTAAATAAAAGTATTTGTTCATTTTTCTTCTTCAATATTTGGTAAACTCCATTTTTGGGTCCAATTATCACAGCAGCATTATCAGTACATAGTTTTTAATAACATTCCAAAAAATAATTATTAATTATTAAAAAAAAATCTGTTGGTTCATTAATTAAAAGTTTTTTAACTATCTATTTTTTATTTTCATATATAGTATACAGCTAAAATTTAAATTACAAATCACAAACTGTTTAACTGTTGAATTTGGATATTGACATTTCTATTAAAAAAGAACAAATTCACAAGAAGCTAATGACAATTTTCATATCAAATTCCCAGTAAACAATTTTACCCAAAATCAAAATTTCGTTTAGATATCAGTTAAGTTATTCGGAAATCCTGATAAAAATGCAAATGAAATCCTATTATAAATTTAAATTAAATTAAATTATATTTATAATAGGATTTCGACAACCGGCTGATTCTTCTTCCACAATTGTTCTCAAACACAATTTGTCTCCAACAATTCTTCTGGCACAATGCTTCTCCCAGCACAATGCTTCTCCCACAAACTTTCTCAAGTTTCTCAAATTCTTCTCATTATGTTAAAATGATATCTCTGCATTTACGTTTGGTTCCAAAACCGTAGAAACGTTGAAAAAACGATATAAATATATACATATGTGTATATATAGATCTATGTTTTCCGAAATTTAGTCAAATTATTCGCTAACACATTAAACAGCTCTATCAAGGATTTGGAAATAAAATTTAAATTTAAACTATCGTTCACGATTTAGGTTTTTCGGGAAAAATTAGTTGTTTGTATTGATTTGGACTTAACTTTCTAATTACACTAACTAATTATTACTTAGAATATTATTAAAGTTAGGATTAGTTAGAAGATTTTTTTTTTACTATAATTTATAAATTGCATCAAAAATGCAATTTAAAAAAAACATCAAGAAGAATTCTTAAAAAAATTAAAAAAATCTAAGAACCGTAAAAAGAGGAACCATGTCCACGTCGTTGGTTCTAGATATCAGTTAGATTGGGGTAAAATGATTAGAAGAGTTTATATTTACACTATAATTTGATTTGTTTGATTAAACATATTATTTTCATATTATGAACATTTTAAACGGTGCCCCTTTTAAAATAAAATTCATAAATTTACTAAATTTATTTCACACTTCCTAAATTTCACAAATCCAAATAAAAAACGTTTTTGTTTATTCTTCATTTGTATTTATTTATTAGATTTTGTGCTACAGTGCAAGCAGAAATTTTTTTTATATAAGTTTCGTATATAATATATTTTCATATATAATTTTCATGTGGGATAAACAAAAATATTTTTCTGATTGGATTGTAGTGTAAATTCTTTTTCCCATAGTGTACATTCTTTTTCGTGCCCGTAAAATACTGCAATTGAAAATATTTGCAAAAGTACAGTTGTGAACCTCAAGAACACCTGAGACAGCACAATACTGGAGATAGTGGACAGGGCGAATATACCCAGCGTTCCAACTTGGCACGTTGGGAATATCCGCCGTCAATTTGCGTGATCTGGTCGTACCATCCTTGGTAAAGTTATTAAACCAAGGGTGGTACCACCAGATCACGCTCTGAAACTACTCCAGCCGATAACGGTCCACGACTGGAATGTAATGAAGGTGGACAAATCAGCAACCCCAGATGGCGGACAATCTTACATCCTTCAAATCAACTATACTTCACCCGCGGTATGTTAAATGCCTGGGGATGTGGCAGTGTCTACCTTAGACTGAAGAAGCGGCGTCCGAATAATGGTAACGAGAATACGGAGATTGATGAAGTTGAAGAAGATCACGGCATACTAGTAGACGCCACCAACAAAATCTCTCGGGAATCCGGAGCAGCGTGCATGGAATATGACTTGACTGTCGATTGCACACTGACCCCAGACCCCACAGTTTAACCACTTTGTTCTTTTTCGTACTCGTAAAATAGTGGTACCCCATTACTTCATACATCAATCTCTAAAACTTTACTGGTAAAAGTGTTTTTTTTTTTCAAGAAACGTATAAATATTTTTGGTATACCTATATTGAAATAAAATCTTTCGCCCATTTGAATAATTTGCGTACTTTTTTTTCGTTTTTTTAAAGATCTAATGTCTATTTGGATGATATTTGTTCAACACTCTTAATAACCAATTTGTAGGTTAATTGGTTATGTTATGTTGACTGTCCTTCGTAAATACAGGGCCGACACTGAGTCTTTGCGCCCGAGCACTTTTCAAAAGTGACGCCTTAAAAATAAATAATTTGCCTCAAATTATCCGTTCGTTTTTTAACACTGTATCTCTCGAAGATAGAGTCCTTAAAATATTTAAAAATAAATAAACAGATTGCATTGCTATTGTACTAATTCAGCTTATGAATTTCTATAACAAAATAAGTAAAATCTATTAAACATTTGTATTAAAATAACATTTGTATTAAAATAATCTATTAAAACATATGTATTAAAATAACTAATATTCACGAGTGCATTTAAATACATAAATAAAATAAATGTTTTGCAAAATATATTAGTTAATTAATTAAAATTTATTTCAGTATTTTAAATAAGTTTTCATAATATTTAATTTGGAAAAGCTACGTTCCTCGGCAGCTAATGTCATTGGCATTGTCAATAAAATTGTAAGTGCTACAACTAGATTTGGTAATATCGAGTCAAATTTATTTTTAAATATAAAATCTAAAGTTCTATAGGGCTTAAGAAATTCCTGAAACTATACTTTAAAATATTTGAATTTCATCTAACTCTAATAGTTCTAATCCTACTATATCGGAATGTGAATTGAAAGTTAAATGCTTTTCTAGGAAAAGACAATTATCTAAAAGATCAAAAGCATATAATGAAACTACAGAAATATTGTGCAAAAATTTGAAAATTTTCTTATGCAGTAAAACGAACCAAAAAATTGTATTGTTTTCCGAAATTTAGTCAAATCGTTCGCTAACACATTGAACAGCCCTATCAAGGATTTGAAAATTTAATAATTAGTTAGGGAAATTAACTTTCTAATTACACTAACTAATTATTAAAAATAATCTTCTAAAATTTAGAATTAGTTAGAAGATTACTATTAAATAGAAGATTATCAAATCCAAAAACTTAATTTCCAAACTTAATATTTACAAATTGCATCAAAACATCAAGAAGAATTCTTAAAACAAAACATCAAGAAGAATTCTTAAATAAACTTGGTTCTAGATATCGGTTAAAGTGGGTTAAAATGATAAAAAGAGTTTACATTTACACTATGATTTAATTTGTTTGCTGTTAAACATAATATTTTCATATTATGAGCGCTTTTAACCGTTGGCCCTTTCAAAATAAAATTCATAAATTTACTTACTTAGTATATTTATTTCAAGTTTCCTAAATTTCACAAATCCAAATATAAAACCTTGTACGAATTTGGTTTATTCTTCATTTGTATTTATTTATTAGAAATAAATAGCCAAGCAGGCTGCGTGTAAGGCCAGCATTTAGCACAATATGCGAAGAAAAAATGCACGAAAGGAATTTACTAAATTTTAAGAACTTAGCACAAAGAGGAATATACAACATAAGCTGTAAATAAATACATAAAGATATTTTGTTCTACTGAATGGTTGAACATTTTGTCGTTGCACAATTTTTTGGTTCGTTTTACTGCATAAGAAAATTTTGTGGTTGCACAGAATAGAAAGACTGTATAAGCGGAGGGGTTTTTTCATATAAGAAACGGAAAGGGGTTTTATGCATATTTTTTCTTTCCTTAAGCTTAATATGCTATCGGTCGTGAAATGAAATTTTCATACAAATTTAACATCTTGTGAAAAATTACGCTAACGATTTCATTTTGTGGTACACTGTTCCATCGTGAAATAATTTACTTAGCAAAGATAAAAGTTAAGACAATTTTTCATATATATTATCTATTATCTATATATGAATAGATAATATATATAGTGTCATATATATTATCTATTCATATATAATTCTCATGTGGATACAGAAAAATATTTTTCTGGTTGGACTGTTGCACAAAATAAAAAGACTGCTTACGATGGGTTTTTGCGTAGAAGGGGGTTTTTATTCTTCTTTTTTCCTTCTTTTTTTTTCCTTTATGAACAGTGTTTAAATTTTTTGCTTCAAAAAGACTATGAACGAGATGCAAAATACAGATTTGTGTGATAGAAAGGCAAGTACATCTGCAAAATTTTTGCAGGCGCCGATTTTACGCTGAAGTCGACTGAGTTTTACGCCGAAGGGTTTTTAAAATTATTTTTTTTGGCATGAAAATAGTTGTTTTTAATAACCGTTAAAAAATTATATTTGACAGTTTTGATGAATGACATTTTTCACATTACGAATATTGTATAGTTATTTCACATTACGAATATTGTATAGTTAGGGTACATGTTGCGTGATTACCAAATTTAGCGGTGAATGTACTCAAAGAACTCTCGAACCCTTAGAAATAATACCATATGCTTTTATTATTATAATATCATATACGCAATTGTTGTTGTTATAATACACAATTGCCTTTCATATGAAGATTTATATACATATGTGTAGTTGTTGTATAGTTTCATACAAGTCATACTGTTTCTGACCTTGTTATGAAATCTATTACATATGAATCTATTGTTATAATTAAAATATATAACATAATTAAAAATGCCGATAATGCATATTCAGCACTTGAAAATATTTTGGTTCAAAGTAAATAAAACATATTCGAGTTCAATTTAATTTCATTACACAACACCTCCCTTTTCCAAGTTAAAAAATAGACTTATTTTTTACAAATCGGTGTTTCCAAATATTCAACTTTATACCTGCAATGCAAATATATCTTTATTATAAAAAAGAAACGTTATAAAGCTAACAATTCTCTTAATGCTAATATAATAATGATAGAACTTACAATTTTCGTACAAAAGTAATTTTAAATTTTCTTTTTCTTAAAAACGGTAGTATAATATATTATTTAAATCATGATCAATAACTATGATTTATAAACAAAATGTTATTTTAATAACTAAAAATTTAAAACTTAACTTAATGAATTATTTGTATTGAATTATTTTCAAATATGTATAAGTAAAATTCTTTATTATTCTTTAATTTCTAGTATTTATTAAAATCGTTTTAACTAATTAATTGTCTTTTAATTATTTCTTGTTCTATTTAATAATTTTTAAAAATGGATCTATTTGATCTTATTTAATAGTCAATATAGATAGGTTTTACCATTAATTGAGAATAATACCAGATGTGTTTTTTCTATATACTGTTTTTTGTACATTTTTTTAAAAATCCAGTGGTCGAAGCGGCAGGTTAAAAGTGGTACATTTTTTTAAAAATCCAGTCGTCGAAGTGGCAGTTAAGAGAAATACAAGCGCATGGCGTATGTAATTTAACAGCATATAAATAAAATATAAAAACAAAGAATTTATTTATTTCGAAAAAACAAAAATTTTACAAAAATAAAATAAAAACAATAAGTTATTTCAAGCAGTCACCTGCAATGCTTAATTAATACATCTGAAAATAAAAAATATCTAAATTAATCATAGTTGTTCTATAGTGAAGATTCCACAAAACTTATAATTCTTAGAATAGTTTCCATATCTGTTCCTGTTAATTTTTTGTTGTCGACCTTTTAGCACAATTTCTAAAATCTGCGTCCCGCCCACCCTTTTCCAACCAATGTTGTACGTACTCCGTTGGATTAAATATTCCAATTGCCGGGCCTACCATTTTGAGAAACATTAAACCTGATCTTATTTGCAAAGTGTTTCGAATGTCTGAGAGGATTATGTTCATACTGCTAAATGATCTTTCACATTCTGCAGTTATTATTATTGTATCAATTGCAACTTTTAATGGTTGCAAGTCCTTTGGTAAAGTTTTATTATTCTTGTCGCTTTCACTGAAGTGCAAGGATTTAGAGAGTTTTTTATGAGTGAAAGCGACAAGAATAATATATTTAATGTGTACAAAATACATTAAATATATTGGCCAATTTCCTTATTGGTTTATCTCCAAAAGTTGCAATTTTATCTTCAGGCCACTTGATGTGATTAAAAATCTCTAAACTATTTACTAAATCAACATATTTTTCTCTATTTAATTCGCAATCTTCATTATTGTGCTACGACATGTGCGCTGCCTTTGTTGTAAACATTCTAGATGAAATATTTTCACTTAATTTGTCAAAAAATGCTTTGTGGTCAATTTTAACGACATTATTACCAATCTTTAATTGAATTTATGTCTTTCAATGGCCTGGAGAACCATTTCATGATATTCCCCGGGGTTATTGGGCATTGACTGAAACACACGGTATTTTAAAACTATTTTGCAAAAACACCTCAGTAATGGTAGAAGCTGCAGTATTTTCTAGTTCTAGTAAGTCAATAAACAAACTACTTACCGCAGTAGTTTCTGGAATTTTTACACGCAAGCAGATGGATAAAGTAGATTTTTTACTAATTGTTGTAGACTCATCGATCAGAAAACCTATTTTAAAACCATTTTCTAGTATATAATTAACTAGTTTCTTTTTCATTTTATGAACAATATGAAGAGCAATATCTGAGGCTGAATGGTCAGACTGTAAGATCCGTCCCATATTTATTCCATTTGCTTTTTGAAGATCTACTACATCCGGTAAATCACTAAATGGACGATTCTTCTTTGCAAGAGAATAAACAGTTCTAAATAGTGTGTACTTTCAAATTGTTGGTTTTGCGTTTGGGCGAATAATGTTTCAATACATTTATCTTTGGACAAAGTAACTATTTTACTGAACCGAAACATCAGTTTAAGAACATCCGGCTGGACAATCTACCACCGACAGATTAGAGATGAAGGTCAGATTCTGGATATGGTAGTGGACAACGAGTCTCTAATGACTCTTAAAAATGAATCTGGAAAGGTATTTTACTTTTCCAGAAAAATTACGATTAATCTCCCAAAATCAGAGGGCGGTGACCAAACGAGTATACCCGATAAGGAGAGCGGACTCCTTATTAGGTGGTGTAGGTGAGTTGAGAGTTGATTTATCCGAAGTCGGGACTGATCTTTCTGATGAAGATACACTTACGGAGGATGATCTTTCTGATGAAGATACACTTACGGAGGATGATGTACTAAATAACACTTGTGTTTTTACAGGAAGTGTATATTCGGATACAGAAGTGGAATATATACCACTTCAAAGTAGAAAATGAAGGTTGTGGAATGCAACCTTCATCGTAGCGGGCTAGCCACGGCGAAACTAAGAGAACGGTGTCTATGTGGCGATTTTGATGTGGCAATCATCCAGGAACCATATACTAAGGGGAGTAAAGTTCTTGGTTGGAGTGCGAAGGAAACCCAGGTTTATTATGATGGCGGAGATGGTAGGCCCAGGTCTTGTATAATCGCAAAAAAATGTGATAATATGGCTTATATTCCTCAGATTAGTGACAAAGATAATGTCGTAGTAATGTGGGAAAAAAAGGACAATGGGTCTTAGTATGATATCAGTCTGACATCTTAGTATGATATCATTCTGACATCGGTAGGTCTACAGAATATCGTAGGCTATGCGGTAGGCTTAAAGAAAGAACTTCTCATCGGTTGTGATGCAAACTCGCATCATACGATTTGGGGTAGCACTGATGTAAATAACAGGGGTAAGTCCCTATTGGATTTTTTAATAGCTAGCGATCTATTTGTTCTTAACAGAGGTAATAAACCCACCTTTCAGAACCAAAACCGTAAACAAGTAATTGATTGAAGCATAGGGACAAAAAATATCCATGAACTGATTTCAAACTGATTCGTTTCAGACGAGCCTTCTTTCTCGGACCACTTCTGGATATGTTTCTCCCTGGCTCTAGCAAGAAGGTCAGTTATTTTAGAAACCCACTTAAAACTAACTGGCAGGTTTATAAAGAAGAATTAGGGGTTAGATTAGATCAGCTAGAACCCTCCTATAGGTTAGGTTCCATAGCTGATATCGAAAAAGAGGCTACGCACATTTCAAACGCACTTTTAGAATCCTTTAAACTCGCATGTTCTCTAAGGAAGCCTAGGCAACCCTGGATGACTGGAAGGTTATTAGATGAACGGAAGAATGTAAGATCAAAAGGTTAAATGGGCAATGGATTCATTCAAACCGCCCTTCTGCAAGAGCGAAATGTATCTTGCATTGGTAGAATTCGTAGGTTATATATAGGTTGTCTCTTTCGAATGCCGGTTACTTTATCTTTCGTCTTTACGAATAAACGTAGTAAACCCAGTTTTATACTACCAAAAATAGGTACAAATGTTGTTACTTTAGTAGACAGGGTTAAATTCTTAGGTGTAATTTTAGATGGGAAACTGAAATACCACCTCGAAAGTAAGGCTGAGAAAGCCACTAAGGCTTTTTGGGCGTGCCATTGGAAAGAAATGGGGATTGTCACCTAAGATTATACACTGGCTTTACACCGGTGTAATGAGATCTACAATCATCGGATCGAACTAGTACACCTACTCGTACGTTAGAGATTATGTTAGGTATACCGAGAATTGACATTTTTGTTAAAATGTCAATTCTCGGTATACCTAACACACCCCATGCAACAATCACTTGTGTGATCGAAGCGGCGGGTGACAATCTGAACATCATAAATGACTACCTTCCCCATAGCACAGTATTCGCGGAAGATATAGGTACAAGAATACCTATGGGGAGAATGGGAGAATGGCTCACCCATTCCAAGAAACAGCATCGTCCTCTATACGGATGGTTCAAAGATGGAAACACGATCTTTCAAGCGGAAATTGCAGCTGTTAGAGCAGCGGCGGAATTGATATTAGAGAATAATCTTAGTAATAAGAAAATAATAATTTGTTCGGACAGCCAAGCAACTATTAAAGCGCTGGCATCCACATCTATAACCTCGAAACTGGTATTCAATTGCCCTACCCTCCTAGGCCAGGTAGCAACAATAAACTGCTGATTATCTGGTTCCCAGGCCACCGGGAAATAGTAGCAAATGAGAAGGCAGATGAATTGGCCAGGAACGGTGCAACGGACACTGACATGCCAATTTGTCGGATCGGTTACCCTGTTAACGGCATTAAAAGGTTGTTAAAACAGTGGCTAGTCGCTCAAGATGAATCGAGATGGGTCGCGCTGGACAACTGTCGGCATACGAAACTGTTCTGGGGTAACCCAAACGCAAAATTATCAAAAAGTGTTCTGAATATGAATAAACCTACGCTTAGGCTATACACAGGTGTAGTCACGGGGCATTTACTTCTACGTAAACATGCTTCTAGGCTAGGATTAACGGTGAAACCCCTTTGTAGAGGCTGCGTAGAGGATGATGAAACCGTGGAGCAACTCCTCTGTCATTGTACAGCCCTTTTTTAAAAAAGAAGGAAATTCTTTGGTTTTTACACTGCAGAAAACTTAGATGAAATAAGCAGGCAAAAACCTGCCAATTTGATGAAATTCATAAAAGAAGTGGGGTGGCACGATTCGTGGGGAACAGAGTAGAAAACGTTTCGTAAGGAGGTACAACGGACCAGTAGGTCTAGGTACGCGGACCAGCCGCTCCGGTCCCCCCTTCTCAAACCAACCAACCAACCAACTATTTTACTGGCTTCTATGTGTGCAGTTGACAGCTTATGCGATGAAAGTTTTTTACGTATTGACTGTGGCTTTTTTTCTTTTTGTCACCGTATTTTCTAACGTTACAGTTGACCCATTCATTTATCAGCTTCAATCCCTGAGTCTTTGTTGTTCCCAAATCACTTAGTGAACTGCAAATAGAACATCCTAGTCCACTTTCTTTAACAGTTAGCCATTTATATGTTTCTAACTCTTCATGCCATTGTCCTTCTGTCCAGTAATCTAGGATTTTTAAAGTGATAGGCTCCTGTAATGTTCTGTCGTAGCTTGATGTACTAGGTCCATTACAAGCCTCCTCTCCCCGCGCCCTTTTTTCACATGTTCTTCTTCCAGAAGATTGTTTCTTTTTTTTATCAAAAATTTTTCGATTTTTTTAGAATTTGTAACCTAACGCGATTTGAATATATATACAAAACTAAGTCGACTAAAATTTGTAATATACGGAAAACTGCGGAAATTGTTACAAAAACTCTCATTTTAAATTTTTTTTCTTTTTTCATATTAAAAATTATATAAAAAAAATTAAATTTTTAAAATTCATAAAAAATTATTTAAAATTAAAAAAATATGTTCGCATTTTTCCATCCTAAGAAGTGGTGGCATGAGTTTACAATTATTTAGAAGTACCGGGATGGCATACCACCCAACTCGCCTCACTTCGAACACTGGTTTTATCCCTATTTTCTTTTTTTTTTCTTTGATAAATACCCGAGAGTACAAAAACAAATTATTTAACTATGATGAGATATTTTTCATTTCTGTATTTGCATTTTTTTCCTTTGCATATGCATACCCGAGAAGAGAATAACAACCTTGAAGGCATCAATTTTATGTGTACATATTGTTTTTAGTATATTATTTTCCTACCGATTGTCTTTACTAGTGAAGTAAAAAAATTTATGTTTTGAAAATTAACAATTACATATATCTCTTTTTTTATTTTTCTTATTAGCTACTTATTGTGGATTTTTATAATATTTTTTAGCAATGTTTTAAATTTTTTCCGGGTTGGTCAAAAAACCAATTTTAATGATATTTATACCTTTACAAATAATCATTGTAGTAAATTTTATTAAAAATTAATTAATCAAATTATTATATAGAATTATTAAATTTTAAAATATTTTGTATTCAAAATTCTAGAAAAAAAAAGTATTTTTAAAATTAACTAATTTATTAAACTGTTACGAACTAGCTATAATGACGTGGTAAAGGGGATAAGGATGGGTATCATCCATGCCGATCATCCACTGGCAGCTAGTTGCTCAGCGGATAATCAAATGTTAACCGCTGAGCAGCTAGCTGCCAGTCAAAAATCCATCCTTGCTGCAATTCCAGCAGCAGCTAAAGAGGGGATCAACCCACAATTTGGTGGCCTTAGCCTCAAACCAGGATGGATGCTGATAACGTGTCTGGATGAGAAAACATCCAAATGCCTGGAGCAGATTGCTCCAAAAGTAGCGGATGGATCCACCAACATCAGGGCCGTCCGTGAGGAAAGTATCCAGAAGGTGGAAGTAATCACGGGTTTCTTTCCAGCAGAAGAAGACGCAACAGAAGGTATCCTTACTCCCATTGATTCACGGAATCCAAGTCTGCGCGCAGTGAACTGGAAGATTCTCAACAGGCGTACAGAAGGTACTTGCGCGGTGATTACTTTCTCCATTGACAGCCAATCAATGGGAGAAACTGTAGCAGATAGGTTACAGAATCTGCTACAAATTCTCTGGCATCACACTCCGGCCACGAACAAAGGAGAAAAACACCGGCAAGCCGCACTCCTCCAGTGATATCAAAAAAATAAATAAAATAGTCACCTTAAGTAGATTCGAACGAACCTCCATCAAGCTGGAGCGGCCACGGACGTGCTTACATGGAGGTTCGCTAAAGAGGAGTTCCAAGTGGCCCTCCTACAGGAACCTCGAGCTACTATAGGTAAGGTACTTGATATTCCTCAAACCTTAGGTAAGTTAATCTTTGACAAAAATAGTAGCAGATCTAGTGCTACAATTCTTCTAACATCCAAAATTTTTACCTAAACATTCCAATTTTCATCTGAACAGATCTCGTAGCTGTACTGGTGAAACTACTAAACAGGGGGTTTTCAAGAGGTTATTATCGCCTCGGCCTACTTCCCTGCAGAGGAGCTAGAAGCTCCACCCAATGACATCATAGAGCTAGTGGAATACAGAAAAAGCCATAAATTACCAGTCATCCTGGGCTGTGATGTCAACGCCCACCATATAGTCTGGGGTAGCAAAGATATAAATAAAAGAGGTGAGTCACTTTTAGAATAACTTACTATTAACAATCTAGACATATTAAATAGGGGTAATTGCCCCACTTTTAAAAATATCATTAGGCAGGAAGTACTTTACCTAACAATTACAAGCCCCTGTCTCTCCCATAAATGTGTAAACTGGCATGTCTCAAAGGTAGCTTCCTTATCTGACCATAAGCACATTTGTTTTGAACTGCGTACTTCTCACCCTGTGAGCTGTACAACGTTCAGAAATCCCAAGCGTACCAACTGGACCCAGTACCAGGAAACTCTTAATTACGAAATAAACTGTTCAGATGTGACAATCAACAGCCCCGACTGCATTGACCTCCACGTCAAACCAACTTGTCACAAGAATTATCAATGCTTATGAACTAAGTTGTCCTATTACACAAAAGGGTCATTCTAAAGATGTACCGTGGTGGAATAAGGAACTAGCGGACAAACGCAAAGAAACAAGGAACATGGTCAACAGAGCAAAAACCTTCGCTAGTTGGGAAGAGTACAAAACCATCCTTACCGAATACAATAACCTTCTTAGGAAATCTAAGAGGGAGTCATGGCGGAAGCTGTGTGAAGAGATCACAGATCTCCCAGCGGCCTCCCGTTTACAAAAGGTACTAGCTAAAGATACTCCCGTAGATATCGGTTTGCTAAAGAGTCAAGACGGTTCAACAAGCTGCTCCGAAACACTAGAAGTCTTATTAGCTACTCACTTTCCGGGCTGCAAACTCATCAATAACCCAGAAGATGAAGAGGTAGTGGCAGTAGGGCTGCGTTCTACACCACACAGCAGAAGCCTCGAGGGTAAAATCTTCACTAAAATATCAGATGGGCAATAACCAATTTTAAACCCTACAAATCGGCCGGAATTGACAAAAATTTTTCTGCACTCCTACACCAGGGATTGGAGATTCTTATGCCCAATATGACAAGAATCTTCGAGGCCAGTTTTATATGGGGATATACCCCAAAAGTCTGGAGGAAAGCTAAGGCGGTTTTCATAACAAAGGCAGGGAACCGTCCCATCGAAAACCCAAAATCGTACCACCCTATAAGTCTTACCTCCTTCTTCATTAAAACTAGTGCATCACCACATTTAGGACCGAAACTAGTGGATCACCACATTATGACCGGTGCAAACAAGGTTCGACTTCACTATAAGCAACACGCTTACCAAAAAGGGAAGTCAACTGAATCAGCCCTTCACAACCTTGTACAGTCAATAGAAAAGGCAATTGAATACAAAGAAGTGGCACTATGTGCATTCCTGGACATAGAGGGTGCTTTTGACAACACTCCTCATGAAGCAATTGTGGCAGCAGCCAGGAATAAAGGAATAGAACTGCCGACGACTAAATGGATTCAGGCCATCCTGCAAAGTCGAACAACAACGGCGGAACTTGGTAATAACTCTTTAACAGCAGAAACCTATAGGGGTTGCCCCCACGGTGGAGTCTTATCTCCAATGTTATGGTCTATTGTTGTTGACGAGCTACTTCACAACCTTGATGATTCTGGTTTCGAGGTAATACGACATGCCGACAATGTAGTCATCATAATCAGGGGTAAACATGAAAGTATCATATCTAGTAGACTCCAATTGTCTTTAAACAGGACAATAAACTGAGGTATCACACTAGACAGTAAACTTAATTGGAACAGGTACATCGAAAAGACTCATGCTAAGGCAATAAATGCAATGTGGGCCTGCAAATGTATGTTTGGCAGGAAATGGGGGCTACACCCCAAAATGATCTACTGGAGCTACATAACGATGCACAGTCTGATAATCTAACACACTACAACACAAAGTACAGGTGAAATTGGGAAAGATCAAAATACTGGCCTGCCTAGGCATAACAGGTGGCACGAAAACCTGTCCTACAGCAGCAATGGAAATGTTCCTGAACCTTCCGCCAATATACCTCCTTGTTAAGAAAGAGGCAGTGAGAGGTTTGCTGCGCATTCAAAAGGAGAATAACTATTACTCAGGGGACCTCATAGGATATCTTCAGCTCCTAAATAATGCCAAAGTAAATGAATTAAAGTACCTAGCCTCATTTGTTTCGGATGAACTGCCGACCACTTACAACTTTGATATCCCTTTCAAAGTCGTAATCAGTGAACGCAGTGACTGCCAATCAAGGCTTCCTGAATTAGAATCGGATGCGTACGTCTGGTTCACATACGGTTCCCGAACCACAGAGAAAACGGGTGCAGGGATCAAAGGTCCAAACTTCTCTGCATCCCTACCACTCGACAAAGAGGCTACAATCTTTCAAGCTGAACCGATCGCGGTAGATCTGTGTATTCAAGAGAATCTTAGGAAAGCGCAACGCAATGAAACAATTTACATTCAGACGGCCAAGCTGTTCTTAAAGCTCTAATCTCCCACAAACAGGAGTCAAAACTGGTTTAGGAATGTCTCCAAAAACTCAGTGCTCTGGCAATAATGTTACCTTAATGTGGGTGCCAGGGCACATAGGAGTTGATGGGAATGAAGAGGCAGATCGCCTCGCCAAAAATGGTTCAACAACAAAACTAATTGGGCCAGAACCATTCTGCGGTTTGCGTTAACTACCTCATATATTTTTTATTAAGAATTTTTATGGAAAAAGTATAATACCCCTATGCGAATATTCACAGCTTTCCAAGTGCTTTCACACGTCTTAAAAATAAATAACAACTGCCATAACAAGCAAGAATAAAAATGCTATTCATAGAAATGAGAATATCTGCTTGTTAAAAATATACATAGTGAATATTGCTTGTTATTGTTCTCGCCGTTTCCATGCACAAACTTACCGTTTCCATGACGCTGAAGTTCATGCCGCTGACGCTTCTGGTGCAGAAGTTTTTAAAAGTAAAAAAAACGTGCTGCCGCTTTAAATGTTATCAACATTGTTGTGAAATTAATGTTTCATTTGAAAATTGGTAATGTGCTGCAAAATTTCTAATTTATTTTTTATTATAGAGGTAACAACACGATTAATTGGTTCCGTGTTTTTTGAAACCGTGTTGTTCGAGACCACTATGTTATGAAATAATTCTATAGCAAATAATATATGTATTGTATTCTTTTTAAAAAAATTACTCGAAAATCGTGTAGTTTGAAACCGTGTAATTCGGGGGAAGGTATCCGTGTTGTTCGAAACTCGTGTTCTTAAAGTATCGTTTTCCTCGGGGGTTAGCTGTATATTATTATAGAAATAATCTTCAGCAGATTTTAAGTTTAACCAACTTCATATCAAAAAACAGAAGCACTTCACCGCGTCACCAGCATCATTTGACAATGAAAGCATCAAGCGGCACTCGCGTCAAAACGGCGAGAGTATCTTCTAACATGAACGCACTAATACAAACTTAAAATTTATGTTTCTCGTTGCAACTTAAAATCACCATCTATAAAATTAATTTTTAGACAAAAGGAAGACTACAAAATGCAGCATCAATACAAGTGTGACCGCACAGAATATGTCTAATAGTTCTGAATTTAAGGTATTGTTCGAACATTATTACGGAATTCTTTAAGAATTTGTAAACAATTCATGAACATATTCATTAAAAATTCTTAAGTAAGTTCTAAAATTTTCTTAAAGAATTTTTTTGAACTATTCCAATAATATTTTATAATAATTCTTTAAACAAATTAAAATTATTTCATAATTTATTAAAAGTTTATTTTTATATTATCCATCTACATTGCTTTTTCTGTCTCATTCACCTTCGTAGTTGATAACAAACATTTCTGAAGTCCGAAGGAAATTGTAATTTTGCACACTGGGAGATTACAATCAAATACCAAAAGTAGGAAATTTCTTTTCGAAAGGGAATTTTAAGGTATTTTTTAGTATTCTTTCTGTTTTCAAACAATTATGGCGTCCACTGAGATACAAATAGTAAATATTTCTAATTTTGAAAAAATACAAAATTTTTTCAATGATTCAGCATACAAAGAAGTTCTTGAAAATAGTGAAAATTTTAATACAAGATTATGTATTGAAAGACGCTTACGTATGCCGTTTTTAGATCCTCAGACTGGTGTGGCACAAAATCACTGTGCTTTGTTTCATAAACAAAAACAACGTATGCCTGGATTTCGATGTGGACAAATTTATACATACCCATCAATGAAATGGAGAAAACCAAAACGGCAATATCTGTTGCACCATCAAAGCTATAAAGCATATCAATTCCGGGAAACACATCAGTACCATCACCAGGGTGAAACAACAGCAGGTATGCAATTTCTTAAAATTATTGTATATTTGAAAATAAGTAAAGGGCATATATTTTTACAAACTATATTTGATAAGTATATTTTATAAAATAAAAAAAAACATGGCTGTATTAAATATTCAGTTTATCTAAGGCTGTTAATTGATTTTTGTCTGATCAGGGCGAACTGTTTGCTTTAAATTTTTTTATATTATTTTTTTTTTTTATTGTATTGTTTACTTTTTGACTGTGATGTGGAGTTTGGGGTTAAAACACTGTTACAATACTAAAAAAGGGCTACATATATAAAAAAGCAGAACAGAAAATATTTATCATGTTGTGTAAAATTAAAGTTTATTTGAAAATACAAGTATACTATACATGTCGAGCACATATATATAAAGTGCTTAAGAGGGCTAGAATGCAAAGAACCAATATATATGTAAATGATGAATTGCGAATTCACTTTTTCCCTAAAACAACTGCACTTGAATTTTGTAGTAAAATATGGTTTATAGAAAATTAATTGTACAAATAATTGATTTTGATATTTTTTGTTTGAAAATTTAGAATTGTGACTCATGTTCAGCGGAAATGTTTCCGCAATATCTTGCAATATAAAATTTGGTTCAACAGTAAATAAAATCAGTTATATTTTTACATATATAATTGTAATATGAAATATAATAATTATATTTAAGATTATCTTCTTTGACTAAGATCATATTTTCAGTTTCGCACATTAAATATATATTAGGAAATATAAAAATAGTTTTTTATTGTTTAAAAATTCACGTTGTTTAAGTGCAAAAAACAACGAAAGCAGTCTTCTGAAAAGAAACTTTTTATATTGCAAATTAATTTTGAGTGCTTTTTGGCGCCAAATCATTTGTACTACTGATATATTCTACTATTATTTTAACTATATAAAATATAACATAAATGTTGATTACATGTTAATTAGATTTAATTGTAATTTTGCAACTTTATTTTAATTTTCTGTTCGTTTTTAAGGAATATCAATTGATGGAAGTTCATTAAGTGCTTCAGCAGATAATGATAGCAAAGATAGTCATCGTAATGAGGAAGAACCAAAATGGTATTATGATGAAATGGAGTTAAATCATGTTGAAGATTTCGAAGAAGATTTCGAATCTGACGTTGATTTTGATGAATCCTATAATAAAACTCGGAAAAGACGGACTAAAGCAAATACCAGGAAAAATAATGTTGATACAGTATCAACACCAGCTAAACGAGGACGCAGAGGTAAAATTAAAATAATTTTTTTCTCATCGCGCATTTGCTATATTTATGTAATTAGATTAGATAGCAATTATAAAATATTTGTGCCCCTATATGTGCTAAAGAACCAATAAAATTTTGGGAATTATGGCAGTTTTAGTTATATTGTTATCAGAGCATTGGATTGAATAGTTCGGCAATATAATTTTTAAACTAGTTTCAAGTTTCTAATGAACTAATTTCAAAGTATACAACAAATTTTAAACTAATTTCAAGTTTCGATTGCAGAGACTATCCATTTCTATGACGAGTGTAGTCACAATTTGTGTAATTCATACCTATGACGAGTGTAGTCACAATTTGTGTAATTCATACCTAGACAATGCTGTTTTTACCTAATGATTTAACAATTATAATGTTTGTATTTCACAAATGTTTAGGTGTTGTTTTTGGGCTGGTTTCGAAATTTTATTCTTTACTCCAGTAACTAAGTGTGAAAAAATGTGAAAAGTAGACAAAAATTTGTAACAATACTGTGGAAAATATGTGATTGTGGTTTACCCATAGAATATGTAGCCCTATATATTTCCATACAAATTTTATCAACAAAATGTCCAACCGAAACTAGTAGTTCTTTTTCTATTACTCTCGGAACTGTCAACGTTTATGAAAATTAATTTTTCTATTACTCTCCGAACTGTCAACGTTTATGAAAATTAATTAAAAAAATTACAATTCAAACAAAAACAAATTTGTTTGAGAACAAATTTTTTTAAATAATTCATATTCATGTCCATTATGTAGTTCGTTTCTATTTTATCGAAGGTCTTCGATCATTGTTCCATTGGATTTTATATTGCTATTAAGTAGTAAGATACCTAGTCACTATGTAGATTTCTCGACACTACCTATGAGCGGATCTTTACACTTTTTTTTGAAAAAAATATGAATTTTGCTTTTACCTCTTATAATTACCAAACTGGTAGTACCAACAGTTGTGCACAAAGATGACCTAGCGAAGTTCATAGGGAGGGTGAGTAGTAATAAAACTACAAAAAATTTCAAAAAACAATGACGTATTATTTTTTAAATGTTTCAAATTTCGTAAATATTTGAATGTAATACATAGTAGTATATTTTGCTTAACATTATTAGAGAGACTATTGCTGCTATCAGTTTTAATTTGTTACTACTACCGCGGCTATGATTTGCAAATAGTTAATTAGAATACCAGTTTCATGGAAATATTAATATTCCATTGCTAAATGGCTAAACATTGCTAACCAATAAACTAATTGGTGAAATTTAAAAAATATAAATCAAACGGTTAATCGATATAATTGTTTTACTTGGCTTGTTGAATATTAATGATCCTTGACAATAGGTGTTTTAGTTTAGTTCTAGTACTTTTTAATAGATGTGGCTTGGAAAGGTCTTGTATTCGACTGTTTAAATTTAAATTATGTACAAAATGACAACGAAAGCCAATGTTAAAACCTAAAAGTCGAATGATCAAATTTAAAAATGTAATGTTCAAACCTAAAAATCGATTTTTACTCCTGAAAATAACTTCAAGTTTCATTCCTGCCAACTTGTCAACAAAATAAAAATGTGCGCCAATAAAACTTAAATAAATAAAAATCAAGCCTAAAATTTCTGAAATTCTGTTATATGTCAATATAAAAAATTTAAGCTGGTAGTACTACAAATTTTTTTTTTTTTTTTTTGTTTTTGTAACTTTGTTATGTACTAAAACTGGTCACTTAGACCAACCGTCAGTTTTACTTTGAGTTCTTAGCTTAAATGTTTGTATTACACTCATCCCTCGCTTTACGGAAACAATCCGTTCCTGAAAAGTTGTCCGTAAATCGAAATTCCGTAAATCGAGTTTTTTTAAAATGTTTGAAACTATGTACAAATGTGTATGCAAATTTTTTATTTTCCGTAAATCGGTCGTTGTTTGTTTAGTTATCATTCTGGAAATCCAAAAAAAAAAAAAAAACTGAAATATTGTAAAATGCAAGGCCTACTAGGTCAGCTTAATATTTTCCGTAAATCGAAATTTCTTTCCGTAAACAGAAACCAAGAATTAATTTTTCAATTCCGTTATAGCGAAATTCCGTAAATCGAGTTTCCGTAAAGCGAGGGATGAGTGTACTTAATTCACGCAATGGCTGCCTAAGTATGTCGGTTGCCATTTTACTTCGTGACGTACAATGATATAAGAAAAACTTTTTCTTATATCATGGTGACGTACTTCCATTAAAGTAAACCATATGGTCTTTTACGTTTTACTCTTCTGCTGTAGTTTGTAATAATTGCAAGCGACATTGCTTCTTCATTGATATGATTAACTAGCTTTTCATGATGCTTTTTCGCAACTTTTCTGACTTTATCACTAAGATATGGTATATTTAGGTCTCTATGTATGTCTATGTTCCTGACATACCAAGGGGCTTTAACTATGTTACGAATAACTTTGTTTTGGAATCTTTGCACCATATGTACATTGCTTATGCTTGCACGTCCCCATAGCTGTACAACATCCAAATTGGCTTTAAGATTTGATTTTTTTTATTATATTAAGATTTTATTGTTTATAGCTAGGCAAGATTTTCGTCCAATAAGCCAATATAACTTTTGTTTTTATGTGATCCTTCCATTTAATTTTGGCATCTAACGTCATGCCAAGATATTTGGCTTTATTTTCATAGGGTACTATGTTACTCAGAAAATTTGTCTTGCTTTACTCTAAAACTTCTGTTTTTCAATTACGATTCTAGGAATTTGACATGTTTCAGTGGCAGGGGTTTGTTTAGTTTATGTACTAAACCTTCATGCCATACCTTATCAAACGCCTGGGCTACATCTAAGAATATCGCTGAACTATATTTCTTATTTTCAATTGCATTTTCTATCATATTTGTTATCCGATGTATTTGCTCAATTGTGAAATGCTTTTCCCTAAAGCCAAACTGGAATAATGGTATCAAATTTTTTACTTCTATTATATATTTGAGCCTTTTTAGGTACAGTTTCTCCACTACCTTTGAGATAGTAGGCAGTAATAAAATTGGACGATACGATTTCACATCATTAGGAGCTTTGCCTGGCTTCTGTATCATAATAATTTCTGTTAACTGCCATATGTCAGGAACATATTGTAGACTGAATGTAGCATTAATCAGCAGAGTTAGCATTATGATTCCCTTCTTGGGTAACTTAGCCAGGACTTCATCTGTTATGAGATCATAGCCGGGATGATGATTAACATTAGTTGTCTCTTCTAGTGTGGTAACGTTTGTTACATCATGTGGCGTTAGAATTACGGCAGAGTGGTCAGAGTTCAAATCAAAGTTTTCTTCAAACTCTACATAGTTAGGTGACACCTTCTTAGAAATCAAGTAGATCGGGAATTTTATCCACATCCGATGGCTAATACGTTGGTCTGCCAATGGACAGGATTTTATATTACTTCTTTTAGCTGTTTACCTTTTGTAGTTGACAATCTTGACCCCCCAATCTACATGTTTGGCATTAAAATCTCCTCCAACAATGAATCTATCTCCTAGCAGTTCAAGCATATTTAAGTAATCGGTCTTTTTAAGATTGTATTTTCGCAGACCATAGTTACTTGTATTTCATCTGTCTGTATATTACTTTCTAAGTGAAGTTTTATGTTATCTTTGATTAAAATCTGCCCCCTTTAGCTAGTTCACCTGGATGATTTGAAAAATAACTTATATCCATTCATATTTAGATACATTTGGGTAGTCATATGCTTTTCGGATTTCATATGTCGATTTTGTACATGTTGAGAAATATGTTTACGTCATATGTCGATTTTGTACATGTTGAGAAATATGTTTACTTCTCTGAGGTGGCAATTTTAATATCTTTCAACTCCATTATAAGATATGTGTTGACGATGGTCTTGGCAAGTAAACTTCCATGTTTTCCAGTCTTTTAGTTAGCTCACCAACTGCTACTAAGATGTTCTGTATTATTGTGTTTTGAAGCACTATTGTATTTTGTGTAGATACATATGTTTTTTGTTCATTTTAGCTGCTAGTGCATTCTTTAGTTACAGCTTGAGATGTTTCCTTTGTTTCGCTCCTTGCGCTGTTTATTTGATTTTTCCTCCTGGGAGCAGCCCGTGCATACCAATGGTACAGCCCATGAAATTTGCAGGGTGTGCTTCGCCACAGTTTGAGCATTTTGCTGGTATATGTGTGGTCTTTATGCAAGCTATGGTAAGATGTTTATCGGCAGGCACATTTCACGCATATTGGTTATCTTTGACAGTATTTAGTGGTATGACCATATCTCTGGCACCTTTTACACTGTGGCATTTGGACTTTAGAGCTTCGATCTTCATTTTCATATGTTTTAGATGTTGTAATTCAAAGATTTTTTTTGTCTTCATCATTTTTGAAAATTAACATAAATAATGGCACATATTCCTTGCCACCTATTTTCTTTTTAATAATTTTATTTTCTATGCTCAGTATTTAAATTTTTTTTCCACTAGTTCTTTACTAGTTCTTTTTTAACTTCATCAGTGTCACATGATGGGTGTAGATTTCTAGCCATTACCCTAATTGATCTAGTGATTTTGTATTCGAATGCCTATCATATTTATTCTCGCTAGCAAGTTTGGTAAGTCCTCTATATTCATTTTCTGAACTAACATTAACTTTCAATTGATTCTTTCTTAACATGGCTGTGGTAAAATGTAAATTTTTTTCCATTAATTTTTTGTTCAAACCTGAGTAATTTCTAATATTACTAAATAATATTACAAAGGGGTTTGTAATTACTAAATAATATTACAAAGTGGTTTGTTGTATTTGTTTAGTTTGTTTTCCAGTTCTAATTGTAAATTTTCTGAATTTAAGCAGGTGGTCTTATCATTATTCAAGGATGATAGCAATTTAAATCTGTTGCTGATACCTCCATACTTTCTTCATAAGGTTGAACTCCATTTATTTGATGTGTTTTTTGCATTTATTTTAGAATTTTTATTTTAAGATACCATGATAGGCGATCCATCAGAATTTTTTATGGGTTTTTGCTTCTTATTTTGGTTAGCAGCCATTCAGTTTCCTTAGCTACACCAGAGAATTGTTCTTCAGTGATTTGTTCATCATATTATGTTTCTACCTGTATTTAAAGATACATTGCTTGTCGACGAAAACTTTCTTTGGAGGTCTAGAATAATGTTTTTTAGTTCCGATATTTCTAGTCTAGCCTCGTTCAGTTCATTTTCCAGTTTCAAGATTTTTTCACGTGCTATAAAAGTTGAGCCATCTTTTTGTAATACAGAAACATTTCCTTCAGATGACATTTAAGTGTTGGTGTTTTTCCTTTTAGGTGTTTTTTCATCATTGCTAAACATCATAAGATCAACGATCGTTCTCTGATGAATATTAAGCAATTTTTCATCAAATTGCTAGTACTTTTTTATTTAAATCAACAAACGAGTTTTTACGAAGTGGTGAATGCCTTGTTTTGTTTGTACCCATAAAAGGGCTTATATCTGTTTGTTTTTGTGCAGTAGCATTTTTCTTATCTATTTGTTGTTCAGTAGCATTTGTCAATACCTTGGCCTGCATCACCACCACTGGTTGTTGTTTTGAGTCCTGCAATAATTGATCCCCTCCAGAATCCGTGGGATCGGCCTCATTTGAGGATGGATTCTCCATTATTAATGAATTACCATCTGGGGTATTTTTTCTTAATGTTTTACTCATTGCATTTATCTAACTTATGTGTTTGTTGAACTATTTTCTCTCCATTACCTCTCTGGCCGCTGCTTACCTAGAGTACAGACGCCCACCAAGTCACCGGTCACTGTGAGTACAGACGCACTTGGATTTGTTGATACTGTGACATTTAAGTTGAATACTTCAAAGTAGTTCACAATACCCGCCATTCTCGTTTGTTCGCTGACCTAAAATACATCACATGAATTGGTTACCACATCTTTCATCTAGGCTACTCAGCTTTCCAGTGGAGAGCACTTGTAGTTGAGACTTGCGTTGAAATAGCAGAGGCTAGGTCGATGTATCAACACACGAAATTCGTGTGTTGATACATCGACCTAGCCTCTGCTATTTCAAGGCCAAGGGTCAATCCACATAATTATCAATAAGCCCTCGTATCAACACACGAAATTCGCTTTTATCCATTTTTAATGTATCAATACACGAAATTCGTACGTTGATACATCGACCTAGTCCATTTTTAAAAATTTACTGAGATTGACTTGTTTAAAAGACTGTTACACGTAAACTAAATAAGATATCTTCTTCATACCTGTGCATAATTATCAATCTGCCCTAGTAAAAAGAAGGTGGTTTATTAGTACATATTCGTTTATTTTTTTAAAAATATCATAAATTCAATTTTATACAAAACGAAATATGTATGTACTTAAGATTGAAATTGTACTATTTATATTAACTTGATTTTTCTCATCTACTTTTCCCCCCATTTTTCCTGACTAATTAAGCGGCTTTTGCAGTTCTGGGGAAAATAATCTGTTGATACTGTTGCCGATGACTTTCTCAATACTCTGTCTTAAATTAAAAATATTATTAATACATATAATATTTTGTATGTTTTAAGATTTTAGCAATGACTTGTTATATTCCAAGTCTGGTACACATTTATCGTTCATTTCGTCATATGTCGTAGTCAGTACACATTATTGGACCATTTACATTATTGCACTATAATTTTATGATATTATATTAGGCAAACTATAATTTTATTATATTATTTTCCTTATTTAATCAAAACAATAATATCAATTTTATAAAATACCTTTCAAAATTTGATAACACCAAACACAGAGAAATATGCGCACCATTCACATTATCAATCACACTAATTTGTGAATATTATGTCATATTAATGTGACCACAGCAGCCGGATTGCGTAAGCTGTTTAAAAAACATTGACATAGAACATGATAGATCCAAAGACAGCTGTGGGTAGGAAACCTGTATTCCAAACGACAACTCCCGGATTCGAATCTATTCAAAAGTCGTAAAAAACTGTTGTTTCAATTTTCAAATTGGCTGAGCTACCATGTTTGTATGGGGCTTGGGAACATCAGAATTTACTAAGTATCGCCAATTTTTAAGGCAATTTTGACAATTGCTATTATTGGGTATATTTTTCATAGTAAATACATATTCTGAGAACATAGGTAAGTTATGATCATTAATCGAGATAATAAGGATATAGAGTGTCATTAAACATTACAGACGGTTGCAAAATTATACTCAAGTTATTAATGATCATTAAATAGTCTCCTCTGCCGAAGGTATTGAGAGTTAGAAAACTTACAGTTGTTAAAAATTTGGTTGTTACAGTCAATTAATGCATCGTCTCCACATATGCAAAAAGCCATTTTTTTCTTATTTCGATCACAAATTTTACTAATTTATCGGGATCATGTCAACTCTCTGCACGGCGGACTTTTCGAAAATAATTCCTCACCGATTAAGTTTGCTCTGTTAACTAAGTATTTAAAAGTTTTCCTACATTTTTCTGGATAAACATAAATTTTATGCAATTCCAAAACATTTTTAACTAAAAGTGTGTTATTTCATTAGGTCGAAAAAAAAACGACAGTGGTGATACCCGTCGTCGTACTACTGGTAATTTTACAACAAACACAGTTGGTGTGTCAAGCTCATCTATTCTACCACCTTCACTTTCTGCATCTAATATAACAAATAGTAATTTATCATCAATAAATAATATCGATGAACCACAAATGCCAATTCTAACACCGGAACATAAAATTCCACCTGGGGAGGATTCATCTGATGGCCATCCATTATCAACATTAGCTGGTACAGCAAATTCAGGTGCGACAATAGCTGTTGGTAGTAATTCGAATAGTAGCAGCTCAACTGTAGGTAGTACAATAAGCGCTACTGGTGCGGGCGGAAGTGGTGTAGGTGGTAATGTAAATACAAACAATACAAATCTTGGTACTAGTTGTAGTAGTGGTGGGGGTGGTAATAATAGTTCGAAAAAAACAATAAAACCACGTTCCGAACGTGGTAAAGCTCAACCATCACCATATTGTGATTTTTGTTTGGGTGATGCACGTGAGAATAAAAAAACTAATTTACCTGAGGAGCTAGTATCATGCTCTGATTGTGGTCGTTCTGGTCATCCAACGTGTTTACAATTTACACCTAATATGATAATATCAGTTAAACGTTATCGATGGCAATGCATTGAATGTAAATATTGTTCTATTTGTGGTACATCAGATAATGATGATCAATTATTGTTTTGTGACGATTGCGATCGTGGATATCATATGTATTGTTTACAACCAGCATTAACAACACCACCAGAAGGTTCATGGAGTTGTAAATTATGTTTGGATGAATTTCATAGTGGCAAAAAGTAAGATATTGTATTGTCATTGGTGTTTTTTTTTTAAATTTAGTTTTTATTTTGAATTATCATTAAGGCATTCAATTCCAAAACGCACGTTATCCACTCCAAGTGATTTCAAGTAAACAGATTTTTTTTTGCGGTTCATACAAAATATTGAGAGTTTCCGTTTTTCTATCGTGTAGGAAAACGATTAATTTTAAAGAAAATTTTTACTCAGGATGTTGAAAGCAATCAATATCTTCCACTTACCATCACTATATAGATTTTTCCTGAAAATGGATAGGGTGTGTTTTGGAAATGGAGGTGGTGTTTTACTTTTTAAATGACTAATTTACAAATTATTGCAAAAATATATTCCTCTAAAATCTAAAAAATTATGTAAATGAAAAATATTTACTTAAGAAATTAAAATTAACTAAAAAAAGAAGTATTTAGTAAATAAAAAAAAAATTTGGAAAAAAATTAGTTGCTTACAATTAAAAAAATTAAATCTATATTATATATTTATTATGAAATATTAACTTAATTTTTCTGCTTTATACTCAAATAAATTTTTTATTAATAGATTGACAAAAAATTAATAGTAGTTATATATATAATAATACTTCCAATAAATACAATTATTTTTAAGCAAACATTAAAGTTAAAATAAAAAACAAACGAATAAAAAATAAAAATAGTATTTATAGATTAAAAATATTTTGAAAACAGTATAAATTTTCTTTAAATTCTTTTGAAAATGTTGGTTTTAAAAAATATAAATTTCTTACTTAATTCATCTTACAAATTAATATTGTTTAAGTTTATCATGTTGCCGTAACTATAATTTACTTTTTTAAATGATTAATTTTTTACAGTTAGTGAAAAATTTAATCTAGTTTGAAATAAAGAAACTGGGTTAATTTTGTTTTTGGACAGAGAGCACAGAGATTAAGTATTGTAACAAACAGGATATAATAGAAAATAAATTTTGCAAAATTAGTGAAATATGTTGAAATTTTACATTTTTTATAATTAAAATAATTTTTATTGTTAATTCTGCTTGTTTCTTATATACATAAATTGTATCTCAAATTCAACAGTTTTGAAATCCATTTGTGAATTGTTTGCTCTAATTTAGTATTAAAATATTGTTTAAAATATTTAAACAAACAAAAGTCAAAAGAATTATATAGCTAAAAAATTAAAAATATAAATAAATCAAACTTGCAAACAGCTTTTAAATAAACCAACGTATTTTTTAAATGTTTTAATAATTTTGCTTTAAATAGTTTGTATTATTTAATTTAAGAATTATAGGAAAAGATCAGAAAGTATATGTCAAACTTATAAAATAAAATGAAAATTTAAGAAGATATTTTTTAACAATGTTCTTTTGCATTTAACATATCTACTGGTTAATTATTTATATCGTTATTAATATTTTTTTAGAATATATTGAATGGATATTTTTTTCCTGTTAATTTAATCGTGTAATTTTAAAATTTTATGGTTTAAAATTTATATTACACCTAATTCTGTTTTTACGCGATAGATACGGTCCCAGAAAACTCGCGTAAAAAAAGATACGGTATCCATATAAAAGTAGATGATTGGTTCTACATTTCAAAAATCAACTAAAATAATGTGATTAGATATATACAAAATCAAGGTTTTTATATACTTTATAAATTTTTCATTTATTTCATTTAAATACATATTAGATATTTTTAGGATAACAAAAAAAACATAATTAAAAAAACTAATTTTACAAAAAAAAATTCATAATTTAACAAAACATAACTAAAAAAATTCATTTTAATGAAACAAAAAATGAAACAATTTGTTTTTATAACATGAAGCTTGTCACGTTCACTTCCATCTACCGGTCACTCTATTATTTACATACATGCATGTATATACATGTTTTTTCTTGGGAAAAATTTAATTTACATTTTTTTGAATGGCTTTAAATCAAATCAACTCGCCTAAAAAAAGAACGTAATATTTTTGTTAAATCGCGTTAAATCAAATTCGCGTAAAAACAGAAATAGGTGTATATGAAATTTTTTTGGAAGTGATACCAGGTTGAAGGTTGGTTATATTTTTTAAAAATAGTAGTTATATTATGAGTTATATGTTACAAAAAATAAAGTTAGTTTTATTGTTTTAAAAATTAGGTATAATTTGAAGTAGATATATTTAGGGCTATTCTGAACTCTGTTGGAATATTCCGGCGAAGAGGATTACAATTACGCCAGTATTTCCAAAGCTATTCCAAAATGTGAGAGATTCATTATAAAACAAAAACGAAATGTCAAATATAGTTTCAGATTGTCAAAATCAGTTGCTTGCATAGTTGTTTCATTGAAATATAAATTCAATAAATTTGGGAAAAAATTAAATTAAATTGATTTTATAAAAAATAATGGATTCTTTATAGTTTTATTTATATTTATTCAGTTTAGAAAAGGAGGCAGAAGTAAAGAAAAATTAAAAATCTGAAAGAAGAATTTTAAGAGAATCTTTCGATCCTGTCAATCACTGAAATGAAACGAAAATATTAAATGCTATTAAGGGATAGAATTGCAAATTCACGTTAAATAAAATATATTTTAATTTTTAGAAGGAAACATTAAGTTTAATTTTATACTGGAAAATTAAAAAACATAATTTAGAACAATTTAAGAAATTTAGCTATACATATTAATTCCTTTCATTTATTCCTGGTAAAAAAAACTTTACATGACTTGAATTTGATTTACATTTTTAACTTACATTTTGAATGTTTTACATAAGCATTTAGCTGTCCGGCTACTATTTCCTAAAATTTCCTTACATAGATTTTATCCATTTTGGGAAATCGGTTGGTTGCTCACTAACCAATTGTACATGCCTTTTATGTTGATATTTGGTTCTAGAATTTAATAACCTACGTTTAATTGAAAATAAAAAATAACGCCTTCATTTTTGAATCCGCTAACCGATAACTATTTTATTGCGGAGAAATATATGTCAAATTCTCCGTTTCGCTGTTGTTGAGAACAGCGTTGCCAGATAGTTTACTTTAAAAACCTGATTATTCCCATTAGAAAAACCTAAAAAAGTATTTATAAAATATACAAACCAACGTGATACCTAATTTTTAAAACAAATACACCTTAAAAAGTTGTAGAGGTTTTGTAGGGAATTTAAGATAATTATTTAAAATTGTTATTGCTTCGGCAGAACATATACTAAAATTGGATCTATACAGAGAAGATTACCATGGCCCCTGCGCAAGGATGACACGCAAAATCGTGAAGCGTTCCACATTTTTTATATCATTATTTCACCAAATGGAAGATTAAAATCAATGCTTCCAAAACTCAAGTCATTTTCTAGGAAAAGGAATCCGTATTAATGATCTCAACCTCAATTGAAAATTGATATCTTGGAATGATTCAGTTAAACATCTAGGTTTATACCTCGATAAAAAATTAATTTTTAAAATCCACATTGATTTAACTATTAAGAAATGTGATAATATAATTAAACTAAACTATTAAATCCAATCATCAATAAGAAATCCACTAGAAATCCAATAGAAAACCAAATTTTAATATATAAAGTGGTGTTCCAAAGTGTTTTGCTTTATGGCTCTCCGGTTTGGAGTAGCTGTGCTATAACATATACGAAAACGCTAAGTCAACACAACAAAATCTTGAAGATGATGCTTGATTTACCTCGGTTTTTCACACATCTACCCTGTACGAATCGACAGGCGTAAAAACAATTTCTGATAAATTTCATGCTACAAATATTTCGTTCCGAAATTCGGTAACTATGCTTAATAATCTTTTAATCAATTTATAAACTAAACACTTAAATTAATACATATAAAATCACTTGTAAAGGAATACTCCTAATCTCTAATGTAAGTTTTTTATGTTGTATGTAAAGGAATAGTCCTAATCTCTAATATAAGTTTTTTTTTGTTAATCTTAAGCAAATATTAATTGAATTAACTAATAAATATATTTAAAATAAATAAATATTTATCTATAAATCATGCAAGTAGAAATTAATTTAATTGCATTTTTTAATGTGTAGTATTTATATTTTATCCTTTGTTAATAATATACCTGATAAAGTATCAGTGTTTAGTCTGCTGATAACCACTAGCGTCACAGGAATTCAACTCGGGTTCAAATCCTGAACCTATCTAAATTTGTTTTTTTAAATTTGATTAAAATTTTAAATTAATATTATAAATTATCTAAAAAATTATTGCTATTGCTTTTCCGTTGTCTCTACCTGTACTTTTTTATAGCTCCCAGAACAAACAACAAATAAAAAATTTAAAAGGTAAAAAAAAATAGACTCAAAAAAAATAGTAATAAAGAAAAATTGATATGCAATCCAAATGATGATTAACCAATACTTTTAAGAAAAATTTCCTAAACTCGAATACAATTCGCATATCTGGGCTGGTGTACCGAGTACTACCTGCCTTGATAGAGTTCAGAAACGGGCTATTAGATTGATCGCTGATAAAAATGTCTCTGATAGCCTAGCCACTATTGAACATAGACACAATGTAAGTGCCTTATCCTTATTTTACCGTTACCTCCTTGGTGAGAAGGAGTGTTCTGATGCAATAATATTATTTCATCAGAACACTCCTTCTCGTTGGTGAGAAGGAGTGTTCTGATGAAATAATAAGGAGTGTTCTGATGAATATAATTTGCAGCGGTTCCAACAGCTTATTAAAAACCACCTTCTCTACAACCCATTACAAACCAAATGTTACAAACCAAATGTTGCCAATATCCTCCTCTTCAATTTTTGTGAACATTCCGGCGAAGAGGATTACAATTACGCCAGTATTTCCAAAGCTATTCTCGTTGGTGAGAAGGAGTGTTCTGATGAAATAATAAGGAGTGTTCTGATGAATATAATTTGCAGCGGTTCCAACAGCTTATTAAAAACCACCTTCTCTACAACCCATTACAAACCAAATGTTACAAACCAAATGTTGCCAATATCCCCCTCTTCAATTTTTGTGAACAAAAATTCGTTCAACATGGCCCGATAACGATCGCCATTGACTGTAACGGCCAATCCTTGCTCATTTTCGAAGAAAAATGGCCCAGTTATGCCTCTGGACCAAAATCCGCACCAAACAGTGACTCGTTTTGGGTGTACCGGCTTTTCAATGTATGCGTGCGGGTTTTCTGTGCCCCAAATGCGACAATTTTGCTTGTTTACATACCCGCTAAGATCAAAATGAGCTTCGTCCGAAAAGATGATTTTTTTGGCAAAATCGGCATCTTCTGTAAGTCGATCGCAGGCCCACTCAGCGAAGCGAAAACGCATTGGATGGCCATATTCGTTCAGCGGAAGGATAAAACTAATTATCTGTCAAATCAGACATGAGCTAAGTGTTACCATTCACGAAATAAGCACTAGTTGAAAAAAAAAACTTTAGATGGCGGATCCTTTATATATTTATATTCTCAGAATCAAATTTAATTATATTTTTTTTTTCACTAATATTTCTACTTTTAACCTCTTAACTGTTGTGAGTTTAAGCGCAAAGTGTAATCTGTAATGGTGGGTGCTTGCGGATATATTCGTCATGTGCATTATCTAAAAAAAATAATACCGTCATAACGAACGACTCATGTAAAGTACCGCACTATAAAATGCGTCACACAACGAACAAGCAAAAACAACTTTACACACACTTTGTATTATAGTATAACAGAACTAATAAAAAAGTTTGAGGATATATTCGTCTTCTAAGCATACAAATTTCTACTATGCGAATATATCCGTCATAAGCGTTACCAAATACAACCCCGTATGACGAATATATACATCATAACACTTAAGAGGTTAAACTAATAAAAAAAAATTTGTACTTCTATCTGTTATGTAAAAGTATATGTGTAAGTTATTTTTAAGTTTGTTCACTATTTCATATTTATAATTTGTTCTTCCACTAACTATAAGTATTTTACTGTTTATAAATTTTTTCTCGCTGTATATGTAAAAATATGATGGAAAAATTATGATTTACTGTTTGTTATTTTTTTTTTGCAATTAAACTTGCCTTTAAAGTATTTTGAATTTACACTGTCTATGTTCTATTATTACAATTTAAAAATGTTTTAAAAATATTGTCAAAAAATTTTATTGTAAAAGATTTTATTATTATTTAATCACTGTTGCTTCATTAACTATAAATTTGTTAAAACTTTATCTATTTGTCTCAATTTTCACTATTTTAACAAATGTTTTTTTTTAAATTTCAGTTGTTTTTGTAATTTTTACTTACAATTTTATTACATACATATTTTCTTTTCCGTTTTACTCGAAAAGTTCGTCCCAAAAGCGTAATTTTGGGTTGGTCTGCAGCGCCATTTGTTTTATAATTATATCGAATTATACAATATATTCTTATGATAAATAAATAAAACGCACTTTTCAGAATCAAATATTATTACTAAAATTATTTATTTATTTAATCTACTATTTAAAATATTTTAACTTGAACAAATTCAATATATTTTATTTAATACTTAAATAATAATTACCGATTAAAACTTAACTAAAAATTAATCGATTGGAACTTAATTAATTACCGACTTTTATTATTCTTATATACGGATATTTTCAGGGACACGCAGACTGTCTCTGCGTGTCCCTGAAAATCGGACACCTCAGGTAATGACTTTGAATTTAAAAAATAAAAATAAACAAGTAAGCGTAATAATTAGATTTTAATTTAATTTAAATTAAGAAAACTACAAATTGCATTTTGCAATTTCCGTTGTGAAAAAAAAAATAAACAGGGTGACCTATTTTATTCACAACAACCTCTAGGTATTTTCGGCCAAATATCAACCGCGAAACGAACACAGTCAAAAGTTTACTAAATCAAAACAGAGAATTTTCAGTATACGTAGAGGTTGTTTTGAATATCTTCATATGAATCTGATCATTCCATTACATACTGCCCACCGCTTTACGCGATGGCTCAAAGCATCCGGTCTGCCATTACTGTAACAAAATCTTATATAGCTAACTATATCTCCCGATTTGGGCTTCCTGCAAGAATCACAACGGGTTGGATAGCGAACGGTTTAGTTCAGCGTTCCCACCGTCAGCGAAAAGACAATCTTAGAGATCGGGGAAACAATGAAAATTGGCATAGCGAGCTTTCAATCATAGGCAGAGGCGGGGTTATAGAAGACCGGCTGAATTTGTGTATGGACACACAGCAGAAGAATTTAAAGTTTTTTTTTATCAAAGCCTAAAAACGCAGGAGACCCTTTTTCAGATTCGCACTGTTCAGGCTCAGCAAGGGAGGCAAATATCGAATTACAGTATAATGGGTTGTAGAGAAGGTGGTTTTTAATAAGCTGTTGGAACCGCTGCAAATTATATTCATCAGAACACTCCTTATTATTTCATCAGAACACTCCTTCTCACCAACGAGAAGGAGTGTTCTGATGCAATAATATTATTTCATAAGCTGTTGGAACCGCTGCAAATTATATTCATCAGAACACTCCTTATTATTTCATCAGAACACTCCTTCTCACCAACGAGAAGGAGTGTTCTGATGCAATAATATTATTTCATCAGAACACTCCTTCTGATGAAATAATAAGGAGTATTCTGATGAATATAATTTGCAGCGGTTCCAACAGCTTATTAAAAACCACCTTCTCTACAACCCATTATACTGTAATTCGATATTTGCCTCCCTTGCTGAGCCTGAACAGTGCGAATCTGAAAAAGGGTCTCCTGCGTTTTTAGGCTTTGATAAAAAAATACTTTAAATTCTTCTGCTGTGTGTCCATACACAAATTCAGCCGGTCTTCTATAACCCCGCCTCTGCCTATGATTGAAAGCTCGCTATGCCAATTTTCATTGTTTCCCCGATCTCTAAGATTGTCTTTTCGCTGACGGTGGGAACGCTGAACTAAACCGTTCGCTATCCAACCCGTTGTGATTCTTGCAGGAAGCCCAAATCGGGAGATATAGTTAGCTATATAAGATTTTGTTACAGTAATGGCAGACCGGATGCTTTGAGCCATCGCGTAAAGCGGTGGGCAGTATGTAATGGAATGATCAGATTCATATGAAGATATTCAAAACAACCTCTACGTATACTGAAAATTCTCTGTTTTGATTTAGTAAACTTTTGACTGTGTTCGTTTCGCGGTTGATATTTGGCCGAAAATACCTAGAGGTTGTTGTGAATAAAATAGGTCACCCTGTTTATTTATTTTTTCACAACGGAAATTGCAAAATGCAATTTGTAGTTTTCTTAATTTAAATTAAATTAAAATCTAATTATTACGCTTACTTGTTTATTTTTATTTTTTAAATTCAAAGTCATTACCTGCGGTGTCCGATTTTCATTTTTTATTTTTTAAATTCAAAGTCATTACCTGAGGTGTCCGATTTTCAGGGACACGCAGAGACAGTCTGCGTGTCCCTGAAAATATCCGTATATAAGAATAATAAAAGTCGGTAATTAATTAAGTTCCAATCGATTAATTTTTAGTTAAGTTTTAATCGGTAATTATTATTTAAGTATTAAATAAAATATATTGAATTTGTTCAAGTTAAAATATTTTAAATAGTAGATTAAATAAATAAATAATTTTAGTAATAATATTTGATTCTGAAAAGTGCGTTTTATTTATTTATCATAAGAATATATTGTATAATTCGATATAATTATAAAACAAATGACGCTGCAGACCAACCCAAAATTACGCTTTTGGGACGAACTTTTCGAGTAAAACGGAAAAGAAAATATGTATGTAATAAAATTGTAAGTAAAAATTACAAAAACAACTGAAATTTAAAAAAAAAACATTTGTTAAAATAGTGAAAATTGAGACAAATAGATAAAGTTTTAACAAATTTATAGTTAATGAAGCAACAGTGATTAAATAATAATAAAATCTTTTACAATAAAAATTTTTGACAATATTTTTAAAACATTTTTAAATTGTAATAATAGAACATAGACAGTGTAAATTCAAAATACTTTAAAGGCAAGTTTAATTGCAAAAAAAAAATAACAAACAGTAAATCATAATTTTTCCATCATATTTTTACATATACAGCGAGAAAAAATTTATAAACAGTAAAATACTTATAGTTAGTGGAAGAACAAATTATAAATATGAAATAGTGAACAAACTTAAAAATAACTTACACATATACTTTTACATAACAGATAGAAGTACAAATTTTTTTTTATTAGTTTAACCTCTTAAGTGTTATGATGTATATATTCGTCATACGGGGTTGTATTTGGTAACGCTTATGACGGATATATTCGCATAGTAGAAATTTGTATGCTTAGAAGACGAATATATCCTCAAACTTTTTTATTAGTTCTGTTATACTATAATACAAAGTGTGTGTAAAGTTGTTTTTGCTTGTTCGTTGTGTGATGCATTTTATAGTGCGGTACTTTACATGAGTCGTTCGTTATGACGGTATTATTTTTTTTAGATAATGCACATGACGAATATATCCGCAAGCACCCACCATTACAGATTACACTTTGCGCTTAAACTCACAACAGTTAAGAGGTTAAAAGTAGAAATATTAGTGAAAAAAAAATATAATTAAATTTGATTCTGAGAATATAAATATATAAAGGATCCGCCATCTAAAGTTTTTTTTTTCAACTAGTGCTTATTTCGTGAATGGTAACACTTAGCTCATGTCTGATTTGACAGATAATTAGTTTTATCCTTCCGCTGAACGAATATGGCCATCCAATGCGTTTTCGCTTCGCTGAGTGGGCCTGCGATCGACTTACAGAAGATGCCGATTTTGCCAAAAAAATCATCTTTTCGGATGAAGCTCATTTTGATCTTAGCGGGTATGTAAACAAGCAAAATTGTCGCATTTGGGGCACAGAAAACCCGCACGCATACATTGAAAAGCCGGTACACCCAAAACGAGTTACTGTTTGGTGCGGATTTTGGTCCAGAGGCATAATTGGGCCATTTTTCTTCGAAAATGAGCAAGGAGTGGCCGTTACAGTCAATGGCGATCGTTATCGGGCCATGTTGAACGAATTTTTGTTCACAAAAATTGAAGAGGAGGATATTGGCATCATTTGGTTTCAACAGGACGGCGCTACGTGCCACACAGCCGAAGCTACACTCGATGTTTTGCGCCCTGTTTTTGAAGATCGCATTATCAGCCGCAGAGCTGATGTCGTTTGGCCACCTCGGAGCTGCGATTTGACACCGTTGGACTATTATTTGTGGGGTGCCCTCAAAGATAAGTGTTACGCCGACAAGCCAGAGACAATTGACGCTTTAAAGGACAATATTCGTGAAGCCATTGGTGAAATACAGCTGCACACAATCGATAATCTGCTTAAAAATTGGACCGATCGTGTAGGCTACTGCATGGCCAGCCGAGGCAGCCATTTGAATGAAATTAATTTCCATTATTAACCGGAAGGATTGTACTTTCAAATAAAAAAAGAAATTTGAGAAAATATTCAGTAGTTTTTTTTTTATAGCATTTTCAAAAAAAAAAAAGTTATTTGGCGGACCCTTTATATGTATGAGCTTAAAAAAAAACAATATAAAAGCAGTTTTAATTATATGTAAATTTGAAAATCATTAAATTTTTTTTGTCATAATTCTTCTATAAAAAAAATCATATCAAATATCATAAGAATTTTTTTGTATAACTTTATTAATATTGTGTACGATTTTTTGTTTTTGTTTTGAAAAAAAATATAATATACAAAATAGAGAACGAAAAAAATAATTGCACCCTGTAAAACGTGCAGCAGTATAGCAATAAGAAGAGTGTTGCAGTAAAAGATATTTTTGAAGATACGGAGGTACATTTTCATTTATTAATACTTGTCCAGATGGGGGATTCTACAAGCTCAAAATTATTTAATTTTCCAACAACAGGAGCCAACTTTCCCAAATAATTGCATCCGACAACAACAATGAATAGAAAATTAGAGTTGCCATCGAGTAAGATAAAAATATATTGCATCCGACAACAACAACGAATAGAAAATTAGAGTTGCCATCGAGTAAGATAAAAATATATTGCATCCGACAACAACAACGAATAGAAAATTAGAGTTGCCATCGAGTAATAGTAGAAAATGAGATAGAAAATATCGAAAAAGATGATAAATATGTTAGTATTCCAGCTATTAAATTGGTAAATATAGATAGTTCAGGTGATCAAGGTAAATAGTAGAAATTTTAACGTATAAAATTATCTGTTAATGAATTATTAACAGATAATTTTATAGGAGCTTTTTATAATGAGGATAGAGAGCTGAAGTTAGAAGAGTTAGTGGAGAGTAGTCTTGAAATTAAGAATGCTGTATCAGACACAGCAAATATTATTGAAGATGAAGTTGATTGCAATATTATGAAGTTGATATAGTTAAAGCAGAAATTTATGATGAAATGGGAGATATTGATGAATTAAATTCTAACGCGGAGGGAGATGTAGTTGATAGAGAATTAGAATATAATTATGAAGTAGTAGAGTATAATAGAGTTGTAAAAGATATTGAAGTATATAACAAAATTAAGGATGGAGTTAAATATAAGGAAAAATTAAAAGAAGATAAGGAAGTATATGATAATAAAGGAGTCGAAAGTGGTGAAGAGCTACTTGATAGTGAAGAGGCAGTTAATGATGAAGAAATAGTTGTTATGAAGGATAATGTTGGATTACATAAAATCTATAATAAAATTCAAGTAAAGACAAATAATTTTAAGAGAAAAATAATATATATTAATTATATTTCAATAGTAATAAAGGATCCAGATAAATTTGAAAGTAATTTATTAAAAATTGAAATAAATAAAATGAATAGGATAGGAGGAAATGGATTAGATACGGATGGGGTTAAAACCTTGTTAATAGGTTCCTCCCGAACGAGAAGTTGGTTACGGACTGGGCAGTAAATTAAAACCAAAAGTAAAATCGTTATATAAAAGATGTAACGAAAATGGCCTTTATTCCCGATCTCAAATACTAATTTTAAAACTATCTACTAATAATACTTATTCTATATTTACTAATTTTCATTTGTATTTCCCATACTAACAATTTTTTTTAATAATTGTTTTTTTTTTGTAGGTTTTTCCTTTTGCATTTAGAATCGCTGTTAAATTTATAAAGAATAATTTAATTTTTTTTAATAAAGAAAGATTTAATTTTTTTATATAGGATATAATTTTATATGTTAATAAATTTAGAATCTTTATATACATATATATCAATTGTAGTACCGGTACTTATTATTCGAAATAATTTTTTTGAACGTAATTTTTTTTTAAATGTAGATTATTTTTAACGTAGATTTTTTTTTAAACTTAAATATACAAACCTGTGTAGAAAAGAGTTACGAGATTCAAAATTATTTGTGTCTTGTAGTAACTCTTGTGTTGTGAATAAAAGAGGTCACCTGTTTATTTTTTTTTATTCTATTTTTTTTTATTCACAACAGAAATTGCAAAATGTTAAGTTTCAATCTGTAATTATTATTTAAGTTTTAATCGGTAATTATTATTTAAGTATTAAATAAAATTATATGGAATTTGTTCAAGTTAAAATATTTTAAATACAGTAGTAGATTAAATAAATAAATAATTTTTGTAATAATATTTGATTCTGAAAAGTGCGTTTTATTTATTTCATAAAACAATATTGTATAATTCGATAATAATTTTACAGGGCCAAGATGCGCTAAGTTGTGTAAATTATTAAAAATAGCACGACGTGCTTGATGTTTCGAAGTATTTATCAAAATGTGGTAATTATATTTTGTTTATTTTACAAGAAGATTTGTTCGTAATCAATAATCTAACTCTTGATTATCTATCTGAAGTTTTGCTAATTTTTGTAAATCAACATGGTTGGAATTTACAATTTTTTGGAATTTAAACTCGTGAAAAACTGTCTGCGAATAAAGTTTCTTTCACTGGTATTTGGCGTATTGCATTTGCCTTCCCAACTATGTCTTTCCATTTTTGTACTTTTAAATTCATCAGCATTCCTATATCCCCAAAATAATAAACTAATAACTCTTCCTAAAAACCTTGCATAATAAATCTTATTGTCTGTTTAAAATGTTTATTTAAAATTACTTTCCATTTTATTTAAAATTTATTTAAAAAACAAAATATCTTTACGTTCACGAATTTTGTTATAGCTTTTTCTGAGAACTATAATAGGTCACGAGAATTCTCGTCACTAGGGTTTTTTTTTATTTGTTATACGGAATTACTATGTATTTATTTTCGCTACTACTATGTCCGAAAGATCAATAGAAAAAAATTTGCTCCTCGTATAAAACATCCTTTTATTAGCTTTTCGTATTAAACTTCTACAAAAATAGTTTCGGCCACTAAATATGTGATTTTTTGGTTTGCTTGTTCTTAGGCAGCAATAAAAACGAAAATATTTGCGAACCATTTAAGAACCTAATAATTGTGGTGAAATCCTATTGTACAATTTGTTAAAAATTGTTGATGTCCCTATCTTTATAAAAGACAGGACAAAGAACTTATATCAAACTTTTATAATTAGAAAAAAAAACTTTATAAATAAAGTATTTATCCTTATCTTAACAAGAAGAAGCTATGAGAGGCAAATGCTATTTTAAATACTTTATAAATAAAGTATTTAAAATAGAAATTGCTTCTCATAGCTTCTGGTTACGATAGCAGAGTAGAATTTGTCGCTTAGTTAGTGAAACAATTGCTAAAAACTTGATTACCTTGAATTTGTAAATGAAATTCCTGGTGGATTTCGAGAAATAATTAAACAAAAACTAGTAGACGTTTAAAAAATTTACAAGATATAATTAAATTGGTTATTTATAGAGTAAGACGAGATTCAAATTTAATGAATAACCCAAGCTTAATAAACCAATCAATTAGTTTTTTTATATCAACTTTGTTTATTAAAATTATTTTTTTTATACAGAAGATTATAAATAAAATATTTTTTACTTCTATTTTCCCACTAATCAAAATCCTAGAAATCATTTTAACAATAATAACAGGGGTTTATTTTAAAGGACTAAGCATTTTCAAAATTCGCATACTAAGAAAACTAATACAAATACGCTTCATACTAACGGAACTCATACAAATACGCTATTTAATAAAGCTAGGTCACACCGAACAATAGTTTGTTATAAATGAGGACAGCAGGGAGATATTTCTGGAGATCGTATGTAACGCTTTCTAATATAAGTTTTTTTTTTCAACTAGTGCTTATTTTGTGAATGGTAATACTTAGCTCATGTCAGATTTGACAGATAATTAGTTTTATCCTTCCGCTGAACGAATATGGTTGTGTATACGCTTGAACAACGCTGGGAGTGGGCCTGCGATCGACTTACAGAAGATACCGATTTTGCCAAAAAAATCATCTTTTCGGATGAAGCTCATTTTGATCTTGGCGGGTATGTAAACAAGCAAAATTGTCGCATTTGGGGCACAGAAAACCCGCACGCATACATTGAAAAGCCGGTACACCCAAAACGAGTCACTGTTTGGTGCGGATTTTGGTCCAGAAGCATAATTGGGCCATTTTTCTTCGAAAATGAGCAAGGAGTGGCCGTTACAGTCAATGGCGATCGTTATCGGGCCATGTTGAACGAATTTTTGTTCACAAAAATTGAAGAGGAGGATATTGGCAACATTTGGTTTCAACAGGACGGCGCTACGTGCCACACAGCCGAAGCTACACTCGATGTTTTGCGCCCTGTTTTTGAAGATCGCATTATCAGCCGCAGAGCTGATGTCGTTTGGCCACCTCGGAGCTGCGATTTGACACCGTTGGACTATTATTTGTGGGGTGCCCTCAAAGATAAGTGTTACGCCGACAAGCCAGAGACAATTGACGCTTTAAAGGACAATATTCGTGAAGCCATTGGTGAAATACAGCTGCACACAATCGATAATGTGCTTAAAAATTGGACCGATCGTGTAGGCTACTGCATGGCCAGCCGAGGCAGCCATTTGAATGAAATTATTTTCCATTATCAACCGGAAGGATTGTACTTTCAAATAAAAAAATAAATTTGAGAAAATATTCAGTAGTTTTTTTTTATAGCATTTTCAAAAAAAAAAAAGTTATTTGGCGGACCCTTTATGAATACTTTTTTCGATGTATTAATTATCAAGCTATATGATTTTTCCATGCAACAGAATCTGCTAAGAGATTCTTCTGACCGAATTAAGAATTAAACTAAACTAGATAATGAAGCACTTGCTGTTGCTTTAAGGAATGTATTATGTATTTAAGCCTCTCACACTTCAATTATTATGATTCTTGCAATGATGTTAAGAATCATGCTCGTAATAAATTACTACTTGTCACGTAAGTCGAGTGACATCAATGATAAAAAAGTAGAGATAATTACTGGTAAAGTTTTAATTCAAAGGAACACCTGCTGAAGCAAACGCGGCTTCAGAATTTCGTTACAAATGCATTTATAATGCATTACTGATGTTTTTGTAGGAAAATTAGTTCTCGTTATTTGACTACTTCAACACTAAAATATTTAAATATAGTACTACTTCATAAAAACCCGTATCGAAATTTCATCAGCTGAGTTTCCCTACATATTTGCATATAGACATATTTGCTTTGATGTTTTTCCATTTTCCCTAAAAAACATCAAAGCAAATATGTCTTTCATATTTTGCGGTTTTGTAAAAAAAATTGAATAATTAAGAACATTTTTTTTAATATTTTATTTTCAATATTATATTAATTTTATTATAATTACACAAATAAACACAAAAATCGCAGACGACAGAATGTTTACCTAAAAATTGACAATTTTATTTTATCGACAATCTTTTCTGCTGTTGAATTATAATCTTGTATGCAACATTTTCTCGGCATGTTCGTTAATCACGTTAAATAATACTAATATTTTTTTATGCAATACCATTGATTAAGAATAATACTAAATGTGTATTTTCTATATACTTTCTTTGTACTTTTTTTGTTTTAAAAATTTAAATAATTTGGCACGACTTAGTTGTATTGTGTCCCATCATACAATTCATATTCGTATCTATTATGATTGTGTTTGTGAATAATATATTTTATACTTTCTTTATTTTTCCCTTTGATAAATACCGGAGAATACAAAAACAAATTATTGAACTCTATTTGCTGATGAAATTTCATTTTTGTATTCCCATTTCTTTCCTTTGCATATGAATACCCGAGAAGAGAATAACAATCTGTGTACCTCTTCGGTCTATGCGAAAAATACTACGATAAATTTTATGTGTACATATTGTTTTTGATATATTATTTTCCTACCTGTTTGTCTTTACTAACTAGTGAAGTAAAAAATTTTATGAATCGAAAATATTTTTCTTATGCTTATATTATTTAAATATTTTGGCAAGTATATTTCTTATGGTTATAACATAATGTTGAAATTCTTGGTATTCTGAAATTAATGTATACAAAATGAAATAAAAATATACAAAAAAATCAAAAAAAAAATCGCTAACCATAAATAAATATATTGTTCTTAAAATTTCATATATTTTTAATATAAATTTTTAGTTGTAAAAATTTAAATTATGTCTAGTTCGAAAGTTAGTTAATGTGTAATTATTATTATATATTTCATTTTTCTGGTGAACGTTGATGTATTGGCTATAATTTCCTTATCTTAGCAATTAATTTAATTAATCTAAAATCGTAATCATAATTTTCATTTCATTCTAGTTAAAGTCTACATCAGAAAATTTACATTTTCTAATGGCAATTAAGGCACGCAATAAGACAATTATGACTAATTCTTTTAAATATTCTGAATATAAAATGGGTATAATTGAAAAAACTTATAATATAATTACACTACGACCTCGATTTGCGTCGTTAATTGGGACCGAGAAAGACGACGCAAATCGAAACGACGCAAATCGAAATTAATTTTCCTATACCTACAAATTTATATGTGTAACTATTTTAAACTAAAATAAAACATTTCCTTGCATCAAAAACTATTTTTATTTTATGTACATAATACATAAACCAACATTAATAAAATATAATATACATACATAAATTCATTTAATATTAAATAAAATAAAAAAAATTCATTAAATAAAACAAAATACATTAAAAAATCCAACATAAATAAAATATAATATACGAGTACATACTCGTACATGGTTCTCGTATTGATTTAGTTTATCCAATGTTTTTTAAATATTAAATAAAATAACATAAAAATTCATTCAATAAAACAAAATAAAAAATACTTTACATTAGACAGATGGATATGTATGTACAAATCACATATGGTCCATATGTGATTTGTACATACATATCCATATAACAAATTCTAAAAAAACTGACCGTGAATTGTAAAACCGATTATTTTACATAAAATTTGAATTACAGATATATCGGGAAATCCCCTTTATATAAAATGTAAGCAACGCAAATCGAAATTTTAACGACGCAACTCTGAAATGACGAAAATTCAAGAACGACGCAACTTCGAAAAAGACGCAAATCGAAACGACGCAAATCGAGGTCGTAGTGTAACTATAATACCTTAGATTGCTTATATCAATAGAGTTACAAGAGTATATTAACTTCATTCTTATATTACCAATATGTAAATCAGAAAACAACTTGTGAAATTTTATATGCTTCAAAATTTTAATGGACACATAAATTTATTTTTGTATGAAAAAATATACACTAGTAGTAGTAGGGCAACTCAGGGGAGTTCTATTGTTGCAATTCCCATACATGCAGGTATAACTTTAATTCCCAAAAGTCTCTTATGGCGTAACATTGTTTCTGTTTGGGTGGATAAAATTAAAAGAAGGAAACTTTACAAAGCTAATAATATGAAAGACAATAATAAATATAATAATTATAATTTAAGGATGACTAGAAAGAACGAAAATAAAAACAAAAGTACTGAAACTATAAATAATTATAATAATAAAAGCACTACAAGTAATACCAATAATTTGTTTGTTTTCGTAGATAGTGGTGAAATCTTTTAGAGACTTGTTGAAAGGTCAGCATTTCAGCTGTGTGTTGAAGTCAGGGGTGACTTCAACACACAGTCAGGGGTGACTTCAACACACAGTTTCAGGCTATCTGGCTTATTAAATTTACTGGTTTTCTAGATCTTTCAGATACTTCAACCTTTTCTTCTTACCGAGTATTGTTTCAATAAATATTGCTTCAATGGTCAGTTATCTTTGCTTCCCAACATGACACCAATAAGGTTTTAGGGTCACGACTTCTACTGCAGCTACCAGGAATGTGTGATATGGGGGCTGTATTATGTGAATTGCTGTGTCTTCTGCTGTTTTACAGTTCCAGCATTGGAAACTGTTTACTTTGACCATTTTGTACAAATAGCTGCAGAAATATCCGTGGCGTGACAGAAACTAGATGTAAAAGTTGACTTCACCGTATTTTCGATTAACCCAGGCGTGTAGTTGAGGTATCATCCTAGCCGCCCACCTTTCTCTATGTTTGCTGTCTCACAGATGTTTGAAGAGATTGCTGCAGAGACGGCTTCGCGATGAAGGAGGTTTAGTGCTGAACGAACCGTTGGAGGGTTCCAGATGGCCGGTATGGCTGGGGTGATGTCGTCTCTATACGATCTAATGTCGTGACGAATGCAGCGGGGGGACATCTCACTGGTGGTTATGTTGTGAACTGGGTGGTAGAACAGCAGAAACTGTTTTGTTGGCAGTTCGTTGTGCTGCCTGGTAGAGAGAATGGACGTTTCGTCGTGGAGGTGATCGGGGTTTGTGATTGAGTGGCACCCAGTTGCGATGCGGGGGCCGGTGATTTGTCTGGACTGGATGTTTCTCCATTGTGTCACTTAAAAATAACGTCCAGATGTGGGCAGCGTAGTTTATTATTGAGCGGCCAACGGCTTTATACGTGGTGACAAGGATTTCCTTGTCTTTCCCCCAATTTGTTCCGGCAAGGGCTTTGAGAACCTTGTTACGGCTGTTCAATTTATGCTTGGAGCAGGCGTTCCTGAAGTCCACAAAGGCGCTTCTGCCATTTAAGTAGGCAGATAGGAACCTTTTAGTGTAGTCGGGTAAGGTCGAGTTTAGGATATCGTTGAGGAGAGTAGAATGATTTACCGTGTCGAAGGCTTTGGACGAATCGAGTGCCACGACGACAGTACACCAGTGTGGACGACGGTGGGTTAGACCATCGGCAGTTAGGATAGTCAGCTCAGTGAGGGCAGTTGTGGTGCTGCGTTTCTTCCTCAAACCATGTTGGTGGTTTGCTAGGGTGAGGGGCTGTTGCAGCTGGAGGAGGAGGAGTACCTCCAGAGTTTTGGCTACAGGAGATAGCAGTGAAATTGGTCTATAAGGCGTACCTTCATTCAAGGGTTTGCCAGGCTTAGGTATTGGTACGATCCTACCTACCTTCCATACGTCAGGTATGGCAATATCCATGAGTGCAAGGTTGAAAATTTTGGCCAGGTAGCCAAGGCTGGTGGTGTGTAGCTTTTTCAACATAACTATCGAAATGCCATCAGGCCCTAGCGCCTTCACTAGAAGTACAAAACCCAAATTAATGGCGTTTTGCACTTCTAGAGAAGTGAAGGTGGGGAGGCTTGGGTCCTTCTCTAGCGCCTTTAGTTTGCGCAAGATGGGACGAATTATTTTGTCCTGGGATGACGGGTGTTCGACGAATTGTTGAGAGAAATTGCAGGCGCATTTTTTCCTGTCGTCGTATTGTCGGTCATTGAACGTAATAGCAGGAAGGCCTTGTGATAGGTGTTTGACAGCAAGGCCTTTGATTGTTGACCAGAGCTTTTTGGAGTCAAGCGTGCATCGTTCTAGGTGACTCAGCCATATGGTACGCCGATGATTGGCCACAATTTTGTGGATGTCCTGTGTGAGCTGAGCAATGGTCGCATCGCTTGGATCCGTGGCTCTTGAGTGGCCACGTTGCTCGGCAAGCCTGGTGGCTTCCTGTGGAATGTACGAAATGACCTTTTTGATTCTGCCTGCTGGTATGAATCTTTTAATGACACCGACGATAGTGACACGAAAAGTTTTTTCACCGGTCACAGCATGCAGTGGGTCTGGGAGTCTGGATAGTTCATCGTCAATAAAGTTCGCGAACCTTTCCGAGTCGGCTTTATTGTGGTTTAGGTGATGAAACTATCCGGCTCCTCCACTGTGATCACGATGGGGAAATGATCAGAGCTGACGGCTGCCTCGGCTGCCCAGGACACCTTGCTAAGTGGTGGAATTGTATAAACAAAACAGGCGAGCTTGAGCACTGGTTCGTTAATCTGGTGCGAAAGTCTTCGTAATCTGGTGCGAAAGTCTCTGGTGGAGAGCGGAGTACCAGAACCTTTTACATACCTGACAATGAGTTAACGTCCCTTGGCCTGGCATCCGGATATTGATGGTCGCCAGGGTCCCTCCGGTGCGTAGAACCGGACGTCTTGAGAGGGTCGGTCGTGCCGGTAATAACTGCCGCTTTGTCTGTTATGTGCCGCCAACAATTCAATTTTGAATCTAACTTTGGTGCCTATTTGTTTATACAATTCCAACATATTTTCGGTGGAACTCTCTTCTTTGTAACCAATACTACAGTTCGGCTTTTACTTCTACCAGTTCTAAACCATATATATATTCATCCAGCTACTTGCTCTTCCCAGGAAAAATTTTTATTTGTGCTTCTGCACACCCAAATAAAGAAGTATTTGCGGCGTTCCGAAGATCTGTTCCACGATTATTTTGCGCTTTCTGTGTTGTATACCAAAGTAATGTTTAAAGTAATTTTTTATATTGATGAACTTAATACAAAACACAGAATAATTCGAATATTTTATTATGATTTAATAAAACCCTTAATTTCTTCAAAACCAAATTTTCAATGAGTTTTTTAATGAAATAAAAATTTAAAGAGAAACTGAAAAAGATTATAAATATATATATATATATATATATATATATATATATATATATATATATATATATATATATATATATATATATATATATATATATATATATATATATATATATATATATATATATATATATATATATATATATATATATATATATAGATATATATATATATAGATATATATATATATATAAATTTTCAATGAGTTTTTTAATGAAATAAAAATTTAAAGAGAAACTGAAAAAGATTATAATATATACATATATATATATATATATATATATATATATATATATATATATATATATATATATATATATATATATATATATATATATATATATATATATATATATATATATATATATATATATATATATATATATATATATATATATATATATGTATATATATATATATGTATATATATATATATATATATATATATATGTATATATATATATATATATATATATATATATATATATATATATATATATATATACACACAGGGTGGGCCAACTTGGACTGACTGATTTGAAATGCTTATAATTTTTGTATTTTTAAAGTTCTTTATTTTATTTTATTTGTTTAAATGAAAGTATAAATTGGGGGGGTAAATGAGGTAGTATGTGAATACAGTTGATGGGTTCCTGTTACATTAACCTAGCCTCTACTACTTAACGCCAAACTCACCTTCACGTGGTCTCCTCTGTTAAGCTGAGCAACTCATACGAAAGAACTGGCAACCAACCCAGTTGGTGTAGTACGGGTCAGCGAACAAACGAGTAAGGCGGGTTCAGAAGCGTCTGTCCCAGATTGGGCGGCTCCCTGGTCAAAAAATCCAGAAGCGTCTAACCCAGATTGGGCGGCTCCCTGGTCTGCGTCTGATCCCAGAGGGACGGCAGCTAACATACCTGGTAGGAGGTTTAAAATACATCTATATACAAAACAATATGGAAGGTACAAAACTAAATACAAAAACGGCAGGGATATCTGCCACAGTGCCGACAGACTCCACGGCTGTCGGCGAGGGCTTGGATAATTTTGTAAAGAATTTATCTAAGTCGCCAGTGGTAAAAATTCATGGGGACAAATCCTCTACATCAATGGTGGTTAACCAGGCCATGGTGCTAGAAAATGCTACTGTTGGTAAAGCTAAAGATAAAAATATAAATAAAAATACAAATGCTTCAAATATTGGAATCAATATTTTCAGCAGAAGCCAAAAAATGGGGCGTTCTCCAGTAAGAAGCACATCGTTAACAGATCTTAAAACGACCACTTCGGATCAACTCTCGAAGGAGCTTAACATCCATCAGAAATCAATCATTAGCCTAATAAACATTAGTAATGAAAATTTGACTCCGAAAAGTATAAAAGGTGCGTCAGAAGGGAATTTAGCGACAATAAGGAATACTCCTAACCACAACTTTGCTGAAACAGAAAAAATAATAAAATTAGAAAAAGAATTAATAGAAGCCAGAAAATAAATCCTCGAATTGAAAAATATTATAACAGCGATTCAAAATAAAGACCACAGCTCAATGGAAATAACTCCAATCCAAGTCAACTCAAACACGGCAGCAAATAGCGCAAAAGAAACAGATTGGATGATTCCCAACAGCAAAAAAAGAAAAAAAATAATCAGAATAATAGTAACTCAGATAACGAGTCACCAAACATATTTCGCCAAACTGGACCTACAAATCTGGTAAGCAAAAACATTTCAAAAGCAGGAAGAAATGCAAACAAATCAAGTCCTCATGCCATCCCGGAGGCAAAGATCTCAGACAATCGATTCCAGCTGTTAACTACTAATGATAAAGAACTAAGTAACCTTAGTTCAACTCTTATCTTTAATACTAACAAGAACTTATCATCCTCGACAAGGGGTTTAAGACCAAACAGCCCAGGATTAACCCCTGAAATCAAGACGAGAAAATATAAACCTCCCCCGGTTATACTTAGTAATGTAAATAGCTACGCAGTGATTAATCAAGAATTGAAATCTAAACAAATTGAGTTCAGCGCAAACATGCTAGGTAGCAGTCAAATAAAAATAAATGTTAACACAGAAGACGGTTACAGAGAACTTACCAGATACGCCAACGAATCCAAGATTGAATGGCACTCTTATAAGAATAAAACCACGCGGCCAATAAGAGTTATAGCCAGACATTTGCATCCTTCGTGTGATCCAGAACATATCAAGAGTGAGCTACTAGAAAAAAGCTTTAAAATCCTAAGTGTAGAGAATAAAATAATAAAAAAGAAAATTGATGGAAAAGAGTACATAACAAAACTACCATTATTTATGCTGACTTTTGAAAACGATGAAAGTATAAAAAAGATCTTTGAGATACAATATTTAAACCATATGAGGATTAAAATTGAAGCACTCAAATCGAACAAAATTATTCCTCAGTGTAAAAGGTGCCAAAGATATGGACACACTCTAAAGTATTGCCAGAGGGAAGCAAGCTGCGTAAAGTGCGCTGGAAATCACCTAACGGTAGAATGCCAGAAACCGAAAGATACTCCTGCGAAATGCTCAAATTGCGCACAAGATCATCCAGCAAACTATAGAGGTTGCACAGTTGCAAGAGAAACACAGAGAAAAAGATTAAATCAAGTAAATAATAAAAAAAATTCTACTGCTTCTACAACTCAATCAGTCTCCAAAGGAGTAAGCTTTGCACAGGTGCTGAAGTCAAATCAAATGGAACGTAATCTTACTCATAATCATAATACTAGCCAAAATGATATGCTGCAAAATATTCTAAATGTAGTCAGTGAACTTGTAAGTAGAATGGACAGAATTGAAGGTTATCTACCTCGTCCATCAGTGAATCGAAACTTATAATGGATACAAAAGACCTAAGAATAGCTACCTGGAATGCTAATGGCATTAGAAACAAAGTTAAAGAATTAGACATCTTTCTTAATATGTTGAACATTGACGACATATGTCTCCTCTCCGAAACTCACTTGACGAGCCAAATGTTCATAAAAATTAAAAGTTACAACAGCTACCTAACAAATCACCCAGGTGAACAAGCGAAAGGCGGAAGTGCTGTCCTGGTCAAGGAGAACATTAAACAATACATACTGCATTTGCGCAGATGAAATTCAGTTAACTAAGGTGATAGTAGAGCCCAAGCAGCAGAAACTAGCAGTTGGTGCAGTATATTGTCCTCCAAAGTTCAACCTCAAGCAGCAGCATTATACAAACATGTTACAAGCCTTGGGAGAAAGATACATTATTGGCGGAGACTTCAATGCTAAACACGTAGATTGGGGTTCAAGAATATCAACAACAAAAGGTAAGCAACTGAGAGCAGCAATTAATCAGAACGGCAGTAACTATTACTCCACTGGAAGACCGACATATTGGCCGTCTGACTAGAACAAAGTTCCGGATCTATTGGATTTTTTCATTACAAGAAAAGTTTCCCCAAATTACGTAGAGCTCGAGGATAATTACGATCTGAACTCAGATCACTCTGCAGTTATTCTTAACATAAGTGAAAACATAGTAAGGAAATCCAGTCGTCCAGTATTGTCTAACAAATCTACGGATTGGGTAAGCTTTAAAATTGATATGGAAAACACAATAGATCTAAAAGCGACAATAAAAGATGTATCACAACTGGAAGAAGAAGTTATCAAATTTACAGAGCAGATACAAAAAGCAGCTTGGAACAATACAAAAAAAATTATCACCAGCTCTAAAGGGTACAATTATCCAAGGGAGATAAAAAACATAGTTACGGAGAAAAGAAGAGCTCGAAGGAGATGGCAAATTACTAGGGACCCAATTGATAAAAATACATTGAATCACATAACACAACAACTAAAAAGAGAAATAAGAAAGATCAAGGAATCAGCAATGAGTGAATTACCTGGTAAATCTCTCAGCGGACAAAAACTCAAACTACTCTCTCTGGAAAGCAGTTAGAAATCACAGCAAGCAGATTACACATGCTCCTCCGATCAAAAAGCGAGATGGTACCTGGGCAAGAGACAGTATCGCAAAAGCTGAAGTATTTGCTGACCATTTAGAAAACATCTTTAAACCAAACGATGGAAACACTGCAATACTGGAGAATACCGAGAACACTGACCAACAGAGAATAAGACACGTTACAACCAAAGAGGTGAAGGTAGAAATTAATAATTTTGCTAAAAATAAAGCACCAGGGTATGACTTTATAACTATTGAAATACTTGCACAGTTGCCAAGAAAAGGGTTAGTTATGTTGACACAACTAATTAATGCAACCTTCAGATTATACCACGTTCCGAGCATATGGAAAGTAGCGGAAATAATAATGGTTCAGAAACCAGGAAAACCACCGAACGATGCGAAATCCTATAGACCGATATCGTTGCTGCCAGTTATTTCTAAGTTGATGGAGAAGCTATATCTAAAAAGACTGAAACTTATAATTGAGGCAAAAAATCTAATCCCAAATTTCCAATTTGGTTTCAGAGAACATCACTCAACGATAGACCAAATTCACCGGCTAACAAATTATATAGAAAACGCCATCGATGGTAAAATGTACAGCTCAGCTATATTCTTGGACGTCGCCCAGGCGTTCGACAAGGTCTGGCATGAAGGTCTTCTGTACAAATTAAATAAGTTACTACCAAACAAACACGTTCAATTCCTGACCTCTTACCTCCAAAACAGAAGTTTTAGAGTGAAGCAGGATGAAGAATATACTCAGCTGAGAGATATAAAAGCAGGAGTACCTCAGGGGAGCATCCTAGGACCAATTTTGTATGTTCTATTCACTAGTGATCTACCTACTCCAGATAATGTACATATAGCCACATTTGCTGATGATACGGCCACGGTTGCAGCCGATAAAAAACTAGAAGATGTAATTAATAAAACACAAGCGGCAAACAACGCTATCCAGGAATGGACAAAAAAGTGGAGGATAAAACTTAACGATGCCAAATCCAATCACATAATTTTTACAAATAGAAGAATTCAACAAAATACACCTGTATATCTAAATGGTAACATAGTTCCGCAGGCAAACACAGCTAAATATCTAGGTATGACAATTGATGTAAAACTTAGATGGAAAGAGCATATTAAAATAAAACTAAGTGAATTGAATATAAAATATGGTAAACTATACTGGCTTATAGGACGAAATGCAAAACTAAGTACTTATAACAAGATTCTAGTCTACAATCAAATACTAAAGCCTATCTGGATGTACGGTATTCAAATATGGGGATGTGCAAGCCAAAGCAGTATTAACATTATTCAACGCTTTCAAAACAAAGTAATCAGAAATATGGTAAATGCACCATGGTTCATCAGAAATCGAGATCTTCACAGAGATTTAAATATCAATTATGTCCAGTATGAAATAAAACAAGTTGCAAACAAACATCATATTAGATTACAAAACCATATCAACGAAGAAGCATCAGCACTAGTACAAGTCACAAGCAGAAGACTTAAACGAAAAAGACCAGATGACCTACTCTGAACAAATGAAAGTAAATATTTTCTCCTCAGCTTAACAGATTTAATTTTAGTGAACCACCGGTTGACCTAAAAAACGACTATTTAGATTAAGATTTCAAACTCAAACTGATGGTTGGTCCAGGAGACCAGTTTTAGTGAAACAACCAGACAAACAGCAAAAAAAAAAAAAAAAAAAAAAAGAAAGTATAAATTATAAATTTTTTTTAAGCTAAGTATGAAAAATTACATATCTTAGATGCCGTCCATTCTCCTGTTGGCAGTTAATTGCTCTACTTAAGACATTTTGCATTACGTTGCGCAACGTTTCTGACTGCAATCGAGTAATTTCTGTGCGAATATTCTGCTTTAGCTCCTGAATATTTTGTGGTTTGTTGACGTAAACTCGTTCCTTCAAGAAACCCCACAAAAAAAATCCGGGCCCGTCAAATCTGGAGAACGAGGTGGCCACGCGAAATCTGCATTTTTTGAAATTATTCGGTCATCGAAAAGTTCTCTCAGAACTGCCATTGTGGCTCTTGCGGTATGAGCTGTAGCTCCATCTTGCTGGAACCATATGTTACGATTATTAAGAACTATCGGACGTAAAAAATTTTCCTACATGGTCCGGTATACCGCCCCAGAGACGGTTTCTGGATCATTATGTTCATTTTCGAAGAAATATGGACCAATAACTTTATCAGCCATGATTCCACACCAAACAGTGCATCTGAGAGGGTGTAATTGTGGCTGATGCAATGCCCTCGGATTCAATGCTCTCTGTACCCCAGATTCGGCAGTTCTATTTATTAACATATCCATTTAAATGAAAATGTGCTTCATCGCTCATGATCAGATTGGCATTTTCTGTCGCTATCAAAATGAATCTATTGGCATATTGTAGCCGTTGTGGTGCATCCCTCGGCAATAATTCTTGGGCCAATTGAATTTTATATGGAATCATCTTCAGATCAACTTTTAGAATACGTCGTAGCTATGTTCTGGAGATGTTCAATTGAGTAACTCGTCGACGAGTAGACACAGTTGGATATGTATATATATATATATATATATATATATATATATATATATATATATATATATATATATATATATATATATATATATATATATATATATATATATATACATATATATATATATGTGCTTCTTCTGTTGTTCACGTTCTACGTTCTACGTTCTTACTAGATCATGTGCATACTCAAATAACGAAGTATTTGGGGCGTTCCGTAGATCTGTTCTAAGATTATTTCTTTTCTTCTTCTTGCGCTTTCTGTGTTGGATACAAAAGTAATGTTTGAAGCAGGGTTTCGAACCGAACCCGAACCCTCAACCCGTTCCGGTTCAAGCTTTTTAAAAAAAATTGTGAACCCTGAACCTGAACCCGTTCCTGTCTGAAAATGGGTTCAGGCTCAATATTTGATTATTTTTTTTCAGCGAAAAAAAAATATTGCAAAAATTTCTTATACAGTTTCTCTTTCTCGATCTTTCATTTCATTTTTCGCTGAAAAAAAATTTTGTTCATTAATAAATTAGAATTTATTAGCCTGATGTTATGTAATGAAAATACTGCCAAAGCCCAAAACCAAATTTTAACAACAATAAAAAACTTAAAAGATTTACATATACATATGGAAAAGCAAGAACAAACTAGCACAGAAACAACGAATGCTGACGGAACTAAATCAATATCTGGTTCTTCGGATGAAGAAGATATCCTGGAAGAACTGTTAAAGAATAAGGAAAAAAAGTCAATTGTAGATGCTGTATTAAAAACAAAAAATAGTAACAATAAATGCACTGTTAATGTTACGATTAAAAATGAATTCGAAGTTTATGAAGCATATCCCGGATTTCCAAAGAAAATAATATTTTAGAATTTTGGGAACAAAAAAAACTTGAAATTCCGTTACTTTATGAAGACGCTCAGGTCGTACGTCGTGCGGGCTTTTTCAGCGTTAAAATTGGTTTAACGCCACAAAGAGTGCATTTGACTGAAAAATCATTAAGTAATATTTTATTTGTTAGACTAAATGAAAAATTTTTCGAAAAATAAATAACTAATAATATACTTTTATTTATACTTTTATTTACTTTTCTATAATATAATAACTAATAATATACTTTTATAATATACTTTTATTTACTTTTCTATAATATATTTTTTTAATTTACCAGAAGCATTGCAAGATAAATACAATTATAAGTTGTTCAATAAAGATTATAACAATTGTAGTACGCTGTTTAACCAACATCGGCATAACTGACATTAATCATTAAAAATTCGATTTTTGTTGGTAAACTTTTTGAACTCTCGAACCTGAACTCACCAAATTTAAATAAATTTTCGGGGTTTGAAATCCTGGTTTAAAGTAAATTTTTATATTTATGAACTTACTACAAAATACAGAACAATTCGAACATTTTATTATGATTTAATAAACCCCCTACTAATTTCTTTAAAACCAAATTTTCAATGTGTTTTTTAATAAATAAAAATTTAAAGAGAAACTGAAAAAGATAATGGTATATATATATATATATATAAACAGTTTTATTTTTAACATCAGCTTCCCAGTTTGCGTACTTCGCGACAGGCGGTTTGAAATTAACTGATTTATATAAATAAAAATTGTATATATATATACATATATACCATTTTTATTTATATAAATCAGTTAATTTCAAACCGCCTGTCGCGAAATACGTAAACTGAGCAACTGATGTTAAAAATAAAACTGAAAGACCATAAAAAATTAAGTGCACTTATATATGTATTAAAGGCGAAAGTGTTTTTTGAACTTAAAAATTTGAATTCAATTCTGTTTTCTCGTTTGATTTCCCTGAGTCATATTGGAATGAAAAAATTATGAATATAGATTTGTAAATTTGCATTTTAAAATGCTTCAACGGTGGGAAAACTGAATTTCAAATTACCTGTTTGTAAAAAATAAATGTTTACTAAGAAATATAAATTATATTTGTGAATAATTATGTTACCTTTTAAATTTTAACGAAATTTTTCTTTTCAATCTTTTATAATTGTGCGACGAAGCATTAACAGTGTAAAAACTATAAATATATAGTATATATATATACATATATATATATATATATATATATATATATATATATATATATATATATATATATATATATATATATATATATATATATATATATATATATATATATATATATATATATATATATATACATATATATATATATATATATATATATATATATATATATATATATATATATATATATATATATATATATATATATATATATATATATATATATATATCCATTTGTGTGATTTAATAAATTTCTATGTACATTTTATGTTATCTGGCTTTATCCATAAACGATATAATTATATAACTATGAGCGTGTGCTATTTTTTATTTTGCATATATGTTTTGTATTGCTTAGAGAGTGCAAGTGATGTATTTTTTTATTATTAGGAAATCATATAATTATATACTTTTTTAACTTTTTGTTTTCAATTAAGTTTAATACATTAAGAAATTAACTTAGGAAAGAAAGAAATTTATTTTTTTACATCTTAAAAAGTAATTTCCAGAAGTGGAACATTTAATTATAATTTTATTAATAAAAATAACTATCCCTGTATTAAACACTTTATAAAAATAAACTATGCTATTTGGTTCTTACATTATGTTAATAATATTTATAAAAAGTACAAGTGGATATGGTTTTGGTCGATGTCCTAAATATCCATCAATGCCAAGATTCAATATGACAAAAGTAAGTAAATAACAAAAAAAATTCCGTATAAAAGTAATAAACAAACTATGACTTGGAATTTTATTAAATTTTGACCTGCTTATGTTTTATATATATGTATATGTTTGCAGATTTCATTTTATTTTCACTTACTTAAATTTGTTAATTTCTATTGATCATTAATTTTGTTATTTTCGGGAGCAAAATATAAATATTTTATATGAAATATTATAAACAAAATGCTTTCACTTTACAGGTGACACATTTGTACAAAAAATTTTTCAATTTATGTTCAGTATACATAAAGCAATATTTTTCGAATATTTACGTCATACTATGAACAATAACAACAATTTTAATAATTTAGTTTACAGAAATTGTAAATATTTGAAAAATTCTTTTATTATAATTTGATATGATAATCAAATTATCATAATGTTTTAATGATTTAAATGTTAGAGTATAGTATTTTTAAAACTTTCTTAAAAATATATTGTATATAGCATCTGCCTTCCTGTCTGCCTGGACAACATTCTGTAAAACGTAATACTAGTGGTGGCAAATGTAGTGCTGATAAATAAAGAGAAATTGCGATTTTATATTCGATCCCTAAAGTTTCTGAAAATTTATTCTGTCACAATATGTCCTCGATTCATGAATCTACTTGGTAATGAGCAACAACATGGTTTCAGAAAGAAGCGATCTACTACTGCGAATCTGAACTGCGCTTTAATTGTGACGTATTCTGTAATATAGAATACGGTCACCAAATGCACATAGATGCTATAGATACTGACAGCAACAGAGCGCTAGATTGCGTAGACAGTGTCTTAAAATTTAAATTGCTAAAATTTGGAATATGCCGAGTTGCTCCTATTTGAGCTGACTCAGCATCTAAATTGAGCACAAGAGCTCAGTACATAAAATTTCAAGATTTCATATCCAAAAGAATTCTGTTACATCTCAAAACTTTCAGAATTAACCTGTTCATTAATGATGGGATCACCTTGAAACGATCTGCTCCCTACAAATTGATGGGATCACCTTGAAAGTTTCCCTACAAAATCCCTACAATGTGTATGATAGATTATCAGGATGTTTACTAACTGGAATACTTAACATATCGTTTTTTTTTACTTTTTTTAATAATAATGATACCTAAGGTGTAAGATTTTGTCTTTATAGTAGTTTGATTTAATAGCGTGATTAAAGTTTGAAATATACTGTAGAAACTGATGTAAAAACAAATGCTAAAACAGAAACAAAATTATCAACATCTGGTAAATTTGCCAGTAGTTTAATATTGAAGTCATCTATAAACATTAAGTGTTTACAAGATTGATTTTCCAAGAAACTTGCGAACGCATAAATTTATGTAATCGCTACTTCTAATTCAGTGAAGTAATTATTCACTAAAGCCGAATTAATTTTTTTGATAAAACAAATTTTATCAAAAAAAATGTAATTTGTCGCTTTTTTAGTGGTAAGAATTATAGTTTGCAGAAAGAACTTTTTGCTCAATTCTCTAAACTTTTAAATTACAAATAACGCACTTCATAGTTTATATATAATTTTTCTTTTTCTTTTACTAATAAAAATTTACTTTATTTTGCATTCAATTTTAGCAATTATGTATTTATGTGTATTTTTTATAATTAATTTGACTAAGACTCTTATCAATTATTATATAATTATTTCAATACCACTGTTAAAATATTTTAAGTAAAGATAATTGTACACCCTTTGGCCTATGCTCCTCAGTGGAGTGAAGGTGTAAAAAAATTATTTAAATATAAAAGATAAATGTAAGTTTATAATAATAAAAAAAACTTATAATAAATGTAATTTTAACTACCTGTAGCCGGGCAAAAAATATATAATTTTTTAAAATTCTATGAAAAATTTTTAAAAAGTTATATATGTGCATATATAAGAAAATTATATTTTTGAAAAGTTGAAGACTTTGTCGCTCACTTCACTATTATATAAATTTAATAATTATTATAAAATTGAATTTGGTTTAATTTTAAGTAAAGTAAGTCAAGTTAACAAGTGGCATTAAAGTTTTTGCGTAATAATTAATGAACATGCAAAAGCTTAAATATGCAGAAAGTTGATTAATAACTAACATATAGTGTTGATGTATTACGTATTAGCTACATATATTAATTTTTCTCATTAAAAAAACACAATTTTTAAAAATAATAATTTTTATTTTAATTCTTTCTTTACATAGTTACATAGTTTTTAAATGTAAAAATAATTAATATAATTTAATAATGTTGTAAACAATACCGTGAGATAAAAAAAAATACATTTTCTGGAATCATACATTATAATTTATAATATTTTGTCTTGGTACCAGATAGCGTACACCTAGTTTTATCACATTTTAAATCTCAAAAGGTATCGCTTCTTAAAATTTGAATAGAAAAAAACATTTCTTACATGTAACGGATCTGTCAGCCATGACAAAAAATCTCACATGTAACGGATATGTCAGCCATGACAAGGCAATTTATTTGTTGCGTAAAAAATATAATGATAAAATGTTCACCGTAACGTTAAACAAAAATTGAACAAAACTAAACGCAGTTGTATATAATTCCGTAAACCACAAAAGAAAATAAGTTGTTGTCGTATTTCATTGAAATCGTCGTCAATAATATAGGCTTTGCCTTTCATAGACCAAAAAAGCGAATTATCTATCAAAATACAGCGACGCGTTAGAGTTCTGCAATCCAATAGTACGAATGTATGGTATTGCTTTTTCTTTTGACTTTTTACAACGAGAAACGATAGCGACAGCGATAATAATTTTATAAAAATTATATAATATAATTTTTATAAAATTATTAGTCATAAAAAATATGTATTACTAAATTAAACAAAAGAATTTAGGGGTTAAAACGTATGAAAAAGGATTGAACATTTAAGAGAAAAGTATTTGATTTTATACCTTTTAATGCATCTTTTAGTTGACATTCTTACAGAAATTATTGCTGCTACCAGCTTTAATTTGATTACTACTGTATTGCAATTTTGTTATGTGTATTTTGATTTCTATTAATAATTATTTAAATCTTATCTTTCTGTTAAAATTTTATTATTTTTGCTGATCAAACAACTACAAAAAAAATTGTGAACTACTTTTTGCAAAATTCTATTAGCAAAATGGTTAAATCACTACAAGCATCATTTTACTATGTTTAGTAGTAGTGAAAGAGTTAATCGATAAATTTATTTTGGGTTTTTCAATATTGATAATAAAAGTCAAAGGTTTAATCGATATAATTATTTTGTCTTACTTGTAAGTAAATATTAATGATAAAAGTCAAAGGGATCATCGATATAATTTTTTGTCTTATTTGTTGAATATTAATGATACTGTCAATAGATGTTCTAATTTAGTAAAAAAATGCGGCTGGACAGTTCTTGTATTCGGCACTTCCTAGGAGCGAATGCTTGCAACATTTTTTTTTAAATATCCTTATATTATATAGTCAAAGATCCAACCAAAGTTGTAGTTCTCTCAAATTACTCTAGAATTAAAAGAAATTTCAGATGAAATGGCATTTAGTTCTGGAGGTATAAGAGAATTGCATATATGAAAAAAAAAGTTCATTAATCTATAGAATAAAAAAAAATAAATAAAATTAATTAGTTAAATATGGTCTTTTTCATTTTTAAATAGTTTAAATGCCATCACCCGTGCTATCTTTCTGCTGTTTAATGTTAAAAATTTTTTAATGTTACGATCAAAAATTCAACCTGTAGTTTTTTCTGGTTTCTGGCTATTTGTAAGAAATCTGAAACATAAATTTTGTTGTCCATAAAGCTACAATAAATAAATTTAAAAACCATTCATGCTCATATATGCAGCGAGCGTTTTGTATCCGGCAACCATTAAGAAACAGAAATATGGTAGGTTTTATTATAGATAATTGTTTAAGAAGTAATTAACTAATAGTCTGAAATTAAAATTTTCAAATAATGTTTTCTAATTGAGTTGAAGTAACTTTGTAATTTTTTTTCTGTATTAAAAATGGTTTTGTTGTTAAGCGCAAAAATCAACCTGTAGTTTTTACTCAAAAAATACTTTACATGTGTTCTCCAATTGTTGAGGTAATTTCTAATTAGTCTAAAATTAGTTTACTGTTCTAATATTTCGATAAATATAATATGTCGATAAAGAATTCGATGACTTAGATAAACATATTAAGTTTTCATTTAAAGTAATGGTTTTATATTAATAGAAGTACAAAACCCATAATAAGATTCACCTAATAATTAGGTGATTTTTACCCATATAATATTAATATTCTAATATATTGAACATTTTGATTTTTACTCTTGATAAGTGCACCTTGAGCATATATGCTCATTTTCATTGATTTACTAAAAGGATGCATAGAGTTGTGAAATTTTCTTTGATTAAATTTTAATTATTATAATTAAAAATATTATAATAGTTTTTAAAGAAAGCAATAAATAAAGTGTTTTAGTGTAAAAATATTAGTTTAAAAATGAATCAAAATTACATGGAGAAGGAAGCTGAGGAAATAAATACGCAAGAAGAAATAAAAATTGATAACGCATACGAGTTTGTACTGCAGAACAGGGGTGTTTCCAAATTGCTTTTAAACGTAAGTCTAGTGCAGATAGGCTGAATATTTGAGCTAAATAAATATAGAATTAATTATAAGTATATATTTTGCAAATTGCTTTGCTGTAGATTAGATTATTCATTAATTTTGTAGAAATAAAATTTCTTTGCTTTTAAAGTTCACGTCTAAAAATTCTTCAGAAAACCAATTAGCAAAACATATATAATTAATGATACATTTACGTATTTTAAATCCAACTCAAATATATATTTTATTAATAATAATATACAACAATATTTGATTGCGGAATATTTTATAATTTTGTATTATTTTTATTAGGTAAGATGTAGAGATGTCGAAATACTTAAAAATCTACGAAATACTTAAAAATCTACGTATTGAGCAGGTTAACCCAAATCAAATTGACTTAGATTAAAATTCCATAATACCGTTTTTGAATGGTGGCAAGAAAACGTAAGTAATTCTTATTTTACAAACCTATCGAGCAAGACCGCAAAAACGTAAGTAATTCTTAATTAAATGTTAAAAACTTTACAAACTTATCGAGCAAGACCGACAAAATATGTACAGCGTAATAATTGAAATAACTGAGTCAGATCGTACTTAACCAAAACATTAAAGAAGCCTGAACTAAGATTTAAAGTATTTTTCCACAAGAATCTAAGGTGAAGTTGTCTATTATATAAAAAGTGTTAAAGCAATAATATGTTGTACTTACACTTATATAAAACAGTAGATTTTTATAAATAAATAAACTTAATTAAAATTGGAATTTTAACAAAACAATTGACTATTTTTTAAATATTTGAGCATAAATAAGTGAAACCTATAAAATTAACCATCTAAATTTTAGAAAATTGATCTATCTTTAATTAGTAAAATCATGTAATTAGCCTAAAGTGTGAAAAAGATATCTATTTTTTAAGTTCGAACATTATCTAATTAGCCATTTATATTTTCGAAAAATTATCTTCATTTATATTTCTAAAATCACCTAATTTGTTTTAGATAAATTAGATAAAACTAGCTTAGTAGACTAAGTAGGGTAGATGGGTAATAATGAGACATGGGGAATAGCGAGACGTAATTTTCCGCCATCTATATATGAGTTCAACAAACTAAAAAAACTGATATAGTTTCGTCCACCGGTAATAGTCGAGACAGCATTTATTGTTAGTGTTTATTATTAGTTGATTGATTTATTGTTGGAAAGTTTTATTCGGCGCAAATGTTTTCACAAAATTGTGGATGGAATAAAAAGTAATTGTGGATGGAATAAAAAGTAAATTATCGTTTCCTCTTGACATTTTACACTTTTAAAACATGGACACGCAATGTCATTTACAGTATACGTTAAATTGTAAACACAACTTTGGGTAATACAGGAATTTTTTTTGCGAATGCGACACGTAATTTTTGACAATTGGAAATAGAAAGCTTCTCAAATGGCAAACACATCGACTGCTACCACATTGACTACAAGTCTCTGCCGCTTTACAATAAGTTGACTGAAACAAACAACACTAATCAAAAAATCCGATAAAGGTCGTAAGCAAATCATGAGAACCAGCATTTTGACATCGCCCGAAGTTGTGGCCGATTTACGACTGAAAGCCAAATGAAAAAAAATCATAGAAACAACAAGGCAACACCACTGAAGAAGCGAAAAGTTTCTCCAAAGGAAACAACGGCAAAGAAGCGAAAAATTACTGTAAAGGCAACACCATCAAAAAAAAAAAACAAAGCAACTTCTGAATATGAATGTAGAATTTTGTATTATCTGTAACAAAGATATGCCGTTGCGATTGAACCAAAATAATACCGCGCATTGCGACTCGTGTGACCGAGCTGTCCAAATTATTTTATAATTATAACCCTTAGTTTATAAAACTAAAATATTTTTTTTAGCGATAAGTAAAATTATGTAATACCACATTATCGTAAGCATATTTTTTCCAAAGAATATTTGGTAAAAAGTTCACACGATACTGATAAATATCATCAATATAGCAAAAGAAAGCAAATCTCAAATCGAATACAATTATGTTTTTTTGTATTTTTATTTTGCAATGTACGTAAGTTGGAACAGATTTTAGATTCGTTACTTAGACTTGTATGGGTAAGACCACTCGTTATTGAGATTTGTATACAACTCGTTAATCTGAAATCTGTCGTTAATAACAAACAAAATATAATACAAAACTAGAGCAATAGACACTCTAGAGAAAAATTAAATATACATTTTTTTCCATTTTAAAATCAGCTTAATTTTAAATAGTAAATAAGGTAAAGAGGAATAAAATTTGTATACAAAAGAAATTCTCTATGTAAAGTGTGTTTTTTTTAGAGTTACATAACTTTAAATTAAAATAAAACAATGAAAAATATTCTTAATATCACATAAACTGGCTTTCTTGGATAGCTAGTTTTATGACATTAATGTTTAAATATGATTTCGGCCATGTCGGTGGCCACGGCTGGCGAGTACAAGGCGCAATCTGGAACTCCAATTTTCACACTTTTCGCACCATTGGCGGCCGTATTTCACCAATAACTCTTCGAATGTTGATTTCCAGGTGTTCAATTGTCTCTAGTTTATCGGCGTAGACAAGTGGCTTTACATAACCCCAAAGAAAATAATCCAATGGAGTTAAATAACACGATCTTGGTGGCCAATTAATAGGGCCATTACGTGAAATTGTTCGTTCATCAAATTTTTCTATGAGTAAGTCAATTGTAGCGCGCTGTGAGGCACGTGGCTCCGTTCTGTCGGAACCGCATGTCATCAAGATTAATTCAGGTACGAAAAAACTTCTAGTCATGTCTCTATAAAGTTCACCGTTGACAGTAACATTCTGCCCATCATTGTTTTTGAAGACATATGGACCAATGACTCCGCCGGTCCATAAAGCGAACCAAACAGTAATTTTCTGTGGATGTAATGGTGTTTCGACAAAAGCTTGTGGATTATCTTCACTCCAAATGTGACAATTTTGCTTATTTACATATCAATTGAACCAAAAACGAGCGTCATCGCTGAACACATTTTGTATAGAAAATCAAGATCAATATCAAATTGTGCTTCAGCCCATTCTCCGAATTGGCGGCGCCTACTATGGTCTTTTGGCTTTAATTCTTGCACAAGTTGAATCTTAAAAGTTTTTAAGCCAATATCATTTCGTAAAATCTTCCATAAAGTGGATGGACACAACTCCATTTGCTAAGAACGGCGATGAATTGATTGATTTGGGTCTTCTTCAATGCTTTGCTGTACAGCAGCTACAGCTACTTCGGTGTGAACTTTTCGGCGTTTTAGGGGACGCACATTATCATTAAGAGTAAACGTGGTGCGAAAACGATCCCTAGTTATTCGAAATAGCCGCTCTGGACGATTATTATTACAATAAAATGGACGAAGTGTACGGTAAGTTTGACGAACAGAACCATTATTTTGATAAAAAATTTCAAAATTCTAAATAAAAAATTCAAAAATAAAATTATGTACGCAGAAACCGTAAATATTTATTATTATTTTTAGGGACAACACAAGTAACTAATTCATTATTGTATGGGTGCATTTATTTTCAAATACTATGTAATAAAACAACAACAGTATTGAACTAAAAATATTTTACTGATTTTTCATATTTAAGTAACCAATGCATTCATAATAGTCTTTGATGTTTCGTACATTTATTTTGAAATTCTATATGAAAACAAGAACAAAAAATTAAATGCAAATACATTTTTCATATTCATTCCTAATTACTTTTAATGAGGTTGTCCATTTGTCTTTACTAATTTTTCAAAAATTAGTAAACACAATAACCACGAAAATGAAAACATCATACGAGGATTTCTTTGGTGGATGCGAGGCAAAAAAAAGGAAACCTACTCTACGTTACACATCAAATATTCTTAAATATACGGTATTAGTAATACTAAAGTATATTTTAATAATAATAAAATACTTTCATTTCATTTTTGTTGATGTTGCTCTTACATAGAATTTGAAAATACATGTACGTCCACATTAGTGTATTAGTTACTTGTACCTGAAAATAATAATGAAAATTTCGGTTTCTGTATATGCAATTTTATTTTGAATTTTTGACTTAGAATTTTCAAAAATAATATGTTTTGAAAAATTTTTATTATAGAGGATAACAAAAAGTAAAAAAAGTTATTACAAAAAATTTGCTTTTCTTCAATTAATATTTAGTTTTTGGAAACTTCATATCAAACAAGGATTTTTAAATTTATTTTTACATTTTAGTGAGCGTAATTAAAAGCATGTTTTTTGGAATTTTTTTTTTTTGACTTTTTAGTTTTTATATTTGTTTATTGTTTAAATTCATCTAATTTGATCGGCTTACTCAATAATTATTTATTTCAATGGTGTGATTGTAGTAGAATTGGATCCCCACTTATCAGGACCCAAAACTCGGCACGTTTGATGTAATATATTTCATTTAAATGCAATTAACAAATATAACCCCATCCACACCATTACCAAACACCATCAACACCTACATTCACCACCCACTATCATCACCCAGCAACAGCCGACACCATCACGACCCACTATCACCACCCACCATCACCGCCCACCATCATTGCCAACAATCATCAGCCACCGCGACCACCAACATCCAACATTATCACCATCCACCATCACCAAACCCCAACATCCCCATCCTCTACATCCGCATCCACAACATCAATATGCAATGTCAGCACACACCACCACCACCCACATGCAGCAACATCGTCGGTCACAATCACCAATCACTATCAACACGCACTATCACCCGCCACCAGCAGTTCTCACTATAACCACACCATTTCCGCCTACTATCAGGACTAGAGAATGCAAAATTTACCAAAAATTTGTTACCGATAATTCGGTAATTTAAAATTTCATAATTTAGGGATAATTTGAAAATAATATAAAAACTAAATTAAATTACAATATTAATTAATTTATTATAAAAAAAGAACAAAAACAAATATTCATCATATATACAAAAAAAAAAACAATTATTCTGTAATACTCTAATTAATATTCATATAATGATATAATAATCATGTTCAGATTTGGTACAAATCTTTTTGGTCATTAAAATATGCTCGTAAAAAGCATAATGTATCAATACTTTCTTCGTTTAACCTGCTTCGAATTTTGGTGCACAACAATCCAGCTGAGGAAAAAGCTCTTTCGGAGCCAACGCTAGTTGGACGAATAGTCATTAGATATTTAATTGCATATATTTTCCTCTTTTCTTTTAATCTTCAAAAAGAACTATTTCCCTACGAAGAACCGTAGTCAACATATTGTTATCATTGAGAACAATAGCCGAAGATGATTGTTCTGGATTTACATTTACATTTTCGTTTATTTTTAAAATATGTCTTTCTTTCATAGTTAATTCAATCTCTGGCTCTAGTTCTGATTCAGCTTCAATTAAAATAGTTTCATTGCCTATTTGTTCACCGTTTTCACTGACAGTGGAAACGATGAACAAATAGACAATGAAATTATGAAAACGATGAACAATAGGCAATAAATTATAAATTATGAGAACTTTGAAGGCGTTCTATCAAATTATTTTTGTAATTACAGTTTTATTATTAATATGAAAAATATTATAATTACCATATATATCTGAATCTGACAAAAGTTTACTTGGGTCAAATAGAAATTGCAGACCATCGGCCAAATCTGAACTAATCAGACAAATAATCTTTCGATTATTTGCCTTATTAATTCAGATTTACATTTATTGCTCAGACAATTGTTGTGCTTTGAAAGTTCATCCAACATAAATTTTAATGTTACTTCAGCACTAAATAAATTTACATCCTCACAACAAAGTGATTCTCCGGCTAATTTAATTGGTAACAAAGCGAGATAATATCAGATATCAAAAAGAATGAATATTCATAATGAATAGCGTTCCGTACGATTTTCTTAGCAAGATATATTACGAAATTTAAGCATTATTTTTGTTTTAATGAATAAGCAACTAGAGAAAATTGCTGGGAATACAAGGATTGGTTTCAGAGCAATTTACCGTTTACCGGTAACCGGTATTGCATTCTCTAATCAGAACCCAACCTCGGTACCCACCATCACTATCTACTGCACCACTCATCTTCACCACCTACTAAACAGTACCCACCATCACAACCCACTATCACCGACTATGAGAAGCACCCAAGCTCACCCCCTTAATCTTTATATGAAATTGTTCTTAATCTTTATATTCTTGTATTTTGAAATGAACGCTTTATTTTCTTTATTATTTTATTTTTAATTATTTTTAAATCTCATGAAAAAATGCCATTTTGTTCTAATGTTAAGAGCAAAAATTCAACCAGTAGTTCTGGTTTCCGGATATTTGTAAGAAATCTGAAAGAAAGAATTAGTTGTACATAAAGCGAAGAAGGCTCTGGATGGCAACAATAAATAAATTTAAATACCTTGAATGTTCATGTATGCAGCGAGCATAGCGGATCTAGTAACCAAGCTTTACAAAACAACATATCTGCCTCCAATTCGGCTTCATAAATATACCGAACAAATACAAGCAGAATGCAGGATTATGCTTTCAGCATAATCCTGATTTCGTCTCTGGATAGTATTATCGGACAGTGGCACTAGTTCCATTACTTTTGCCAGCTTCTTCATTTATCTTTATTGTACCCATATCACCTGCACATGGTTTGATAAGGTTTTCTCCAATAGTATGTGCTTTGCCTCAGCTTCCTATTCGATAACTTACTTTCAGTGAAGCCATGGGTGCATTTTCATTATTAGTTATAAAAGTTGTTTGCATATTATTTTTTGGCGATGTTAAACTATTTACTTTACGTTAAAAAAAAACTAAGAGGTTTATCTTTATACCCACTGTGTTTGCTATCAAAATGTCTTCGTAATTTGGCCGGAAACATGGAACTATTTTGAAGAATTTCATTTCATAAAATACATTGAGGACGCGGTGAATTTTTATCTCTAGAATACGTGAAGTCCAGGTAACCAGGTAACTGCTAACGTAGTTTCTTCTCTTGGTAATAGCTTTTTCCGCTTCGATTTCATTTACAGTTAGTGAGCTGTCGTTGATTTGGTCTATATTCTAATTTCATTCCTCCTACCTAAAGTTTCGTCTTGACTAACAGCATCAGTTGATCTCTTTTGTTCACCAAGCTTTCTTTCTTGTTTTTAACCAACGACTTCTAAAATATTAGGATGTAATATGCAAAAATTACTTTGTACAACTGACACAAAAATATATTAACTTACCTTACAGCTTACAATAATATCGAAACACAAAATTTACAATAAAATCAAATATTTTACTACTACCGTACAAACTTTTATATAATGATTTCAATAAAATAATAGTTAGTAATCTGCAAAAATTACTTCTCAAACTGATAAAAAGCAATGTATAACACAAGAAAGTTATTATGTGTATTAGTTGGTTGTCATAGAAACTGTAATTGGTGATTCTTACATAATATTAAAAAGTGTTTCATTTTTACAGCCTGCTATTTTCTATTAAATGTTGGACAACAAATTATGTCTAATCTTATATTTTTAAAATTTTTTTTTTTATTTGCTTTTTTCATATTACATCCCCCCCTTTTTTTTTTTTTTTTAAATTTATTTATTAAATCATAACCGGGCTAAGCCCACCGTAGTCTAGGACCTTTGGTTGTGTAGAGAGTATTCTACAATTTAGCACCCTGTAGTGGGTGGGGGTGGGGACTTCACTTTATTTATCATCACAACATTTTTTAGCTTACTACCTCTCTATATTTAAAGTTCGGACCTGCATGGTGTTACTAACACCGGCGCACCCTTCAACTCTTGCAAGCTCCAACCACTGTTTCCTATACTTCAACTATTTTTTTAGAGAATTTTCAACTGCTAAGCAACTCGCGACAAACCTTAGCACAAATGTCTGAGTTGCCGATAATCTCACAGAACGACTCGCCAGTCGATTTAATCCTTACCAATCTATACAGCGCTGGCGCTAACCTTTTTGGCGCCTGGTGCACTTTTAAAAAACGCCGCCCTAAAAAAATCCGTTTCCACATCACCCAAGAGGTAGGATCTACTAGTCTGTCTTGAGCCATTGTAATCCTTAAATAATTTTTAATAATTTTTAATTTAGAAAAGCTACGTTCCCCGGAAGCTACTGTTACAGGTATTGTCAATAAAATTCTCAAAGCAATTGCAAGATTTGGTAACATTGATTCTAGTTTTTTTTGAAAAATGAAATCCAATAACTCAAGGAGTTGAAGGTAAATTCCCTGAAATTAATGTAGGAAAGATTTTAATTTCCTCAAATAATTCTAATCCACTTATATCAGTAATTGGTATTATAGGTCCGATATTTTTCTAAAGACTTTCAACTGTTTAAAAGAAGTTCTTGATCAAGTACAGGCGATGAAACCAAAGAAATTTCATGCAAAAATTTAAAAATATTATTGTGTTCAGAAATTTGGTCAAAACGTTCTGTAACAGATTGAAGAGCTTGATCAAGAACTTTAAAATAAAATTCTACTTTAAACCTATGTTCTGGGTCTAAGATAACTTCATCTCTACCTTCGTACGAAAAAAGTGGTGTTTTTCGACGAGACCGTAGTATTGAACGATGAGGGAAAGATATTGGAACATCTAATTTTAATGCAATTTCTTTAGCCTGTAAGATAAAATTTTTGAATTTTTCATCAGTTCGTAAGTCTATTAAAAATTGTTTGGTTCCCTGTAAAATATTTATAGCGGTTGTTAAGCATATTGCAGGACTTTGTAAATATTTACTAAATATATTTATTTTATCTAAAACCTTATACCAAATTAGGAGAGAACAAATAAAATCAAATTTCAAAATTTTGTTTCCTAAAACTTCTGCAGTATGTCTCGTTACCGAGTCCTTGTCGTTAGTCAATTCTACTAAAGCCTCATATATATATTCTAAATTATACATTAATGGTTTTAAAGCATCTATACGACTTTCTCATCTTGTCGTACAGAGTGGCTTGAGAGTCAGGGTCTTTACGTTCTTTTTGAAAATTTCCCATCTTGATACAGAACTAGAAAAGAAAACGTACAAGTTTTGGACAGTATCAAAAAATTTCACAGCTTGAGCTGAACATTGAACAGAATCTGAAAGGACTAAATTAGCAGAATGAGATGCACATGGCACAAAATATGCTCTAGGTTCTAAGTTTTTTATTTGAGCTTGCATTCCTATATTTTTTCCTTTCATATTTGAACCATAATCATAGCCTTGCCCCCTGCGATCACTGATTAAAATTCCCAAAAATGCAAGCCTGTCTAAAACTAAATCAGTTAATCCTTTACCTGTTGTGTCTGAGGCTATTAGAAAACCCAAAAACAATTCCTTAATTTCGAATTTATCTTTATTTCTATTTACAATTCTAATAATAAGTGATAACTGTTCCTTGCGGCTCTGATCTGGAGTACAGTCAACAATTATTGAATAATATTTTGCCCCTTTTATCATTTCAATAATTTTTTTTTTATTACATTAGAAATTATTAGAATAAGCTCATTTTGGATGTCTTTGCTTAAATATTTATTTTAAGTCTCATTATTACTAATACGACGTAAATGTTCGGAAAGTACAGGGTCAAATTTTGCTATGGCTTCAACTAATTGAAGAAAATTACCATTATTTTTTTCATATAATCTATCTGACCCACCCCTAAATGCCAAAGATTGAACCGCAAGGAATTCCACAAGAAGTACAAGTCTTTTCAATACATCCCTGCAATGTCGTTAACAGAGACCGTTGAATAATTTTTCTGGATAAAGAGAAATTCCGGATAAAGAGTTTCCGTTAAGCGAGAGATGGGTGTAAACGAAAACAAAATCAAAGAAATTTTCAAACGAATATATTGGTGCATTCCAAAATATTTGCACCATATAGAATAGAAATTATAAAACCCAAACCTAAAAATATTCATACAAAAAAATATTCTATACTGAATACTGTACATGAAAATGAGGAGAAATTTGAATAAACAGAAAAAAAGAGAGTCTTATATGGATTTCCACTTTCCATACACAAAACACAAAAATAATAAGAACAAGAAAATATGGTTAAAGTAAAATGAGTAAAAATTTAAAGAGCTGGCGGGGAAATAAATTATTTCATATAATAAACGAAGTCAAACAAATAAACGAATATGCACGGGGCAATCCGACAAAAGTGCTCCAGGCCAAAATAATTTTTCATACGATTTAACAAAAGTGACGTCAGCTAAATATTTTGGTTTCATATAAAATTCCAATTGTTTGGTGCACTTTTTTAAGTTTGCGCCATCATATAGATATAGAAAGTATTGAACTAAAAATATTTTACTGATTTTTCATATTTAAGTAACCAATGCATTCATAATAGTCTTTGATGTTTCGTACATTTATTTTGAAATTCTATATGAAAACAAGAACAAAAAATTAAATGCAAATACATTTTTCATATTCATTCCTAATTACTTTTAATGAGGTTGTCCATTTGTCTTTACTAATTTTTCAAAAATTAGTAAACACAATAACCACGAAAATGAAAACATCATACGAGGATTTCTTTGGTGGATGCGAGGCAAAAAAAAGGAAACCTACTCTATGTTCTACGTTACACATCAAATATTCTTAAATATACGGTATTAGTAATACTAAAGTATATTTTAATAATAATAAAATACTTTCATTTAATTTTTGTTGATGTTGCTCTTACATAGAATTTGAAAATACATGTACGTCCACATTAGTGTATTAGTTACTTGTACCTGAAAATAATAATGAAAATTTCGGTTTCTGTATATGCAATTTTATTTTGAATTTTTGACTTAGAATTTTCAAAAATAATATGTCTTGAAAAATTTTTATTATAGAGGATAACAAAAAGTAAAAAAAGTTATTACAAAAAATTTGCTTTTCTTCAATTAATATTTAGTTTTTGGAAACTTCATATCAAACAAGGATTTTTAAATTTATTTTTACATTTTAGTGAGCGTAATTAAAAGCATGTTTTTTGGAATTTTTTTTTTTTGACTTTTTAGTTTTTATATTTGTTTATTGTTTAAATTCATCTAATTTGATCGGCTTACTCAATAATTATTTATTTCAATGGTGTGATTGTAGTAGAATTGGATCCCCACTTATCAGGACCCAAAACTCGGCACGTTTGATGTAATATATTTCATTTAAATGCAATTAACAAATATAACCCCATCCACACCATTACCAAACACCATCAACACCTACATTCACCACCCACTATCATCACCCAGCAACAGCCGACACCATCACGACCCACTATCACCACCCACCATCACCGCCCACCATCATTGCCAACAATCATCAGCCACCGCGACCACCAACATCCAACATTATCACCATCCACCATCACCAAACCCCAACATCCCCATCCTCTACATCCGCATCCACAACATCAATATGCAATGTCAGCACACACCACCACCACCCACATACAGCAACATCGTCGGTCACAATCACCAATCACTATCAACACGCACTATCACCCGCCACCAGCAGTTCTCACTATAACCACACCATTTCCGCCTACTATCAGGACTAGAGAATGCAAAATTTACCAAAAATTTGTTACCGATAATTCGGTAATTTAAAATTTCATAATTTAGGGATAATTTGAAAATAATATAAAAACTAAATTAAATTACAATATTAATTAATTTATTATAAAAAAAGAACAAAAACAAATATTCATCATATATACAAAAAAAAAAACAATTATTCTGTAATACTCTAATTAATATTCATATAATGATATAATAATCATGTTCAGATTTGGTACAAATCTTTTTGGTCATTAAAATATGCTCGTAAAAAGCATAATGTATCAATACTTTCTTCGTTTAACCTGCTTCGAATTTTGGTGCACAACAATCCAGCTGAGGAAAAAGCTCTTTCGGAGCCAACGCTAGTTGGACGAATAGTCATTAGATATTTAATTGCATATATTTTCCTCTTTTCTTTTAATCTTCAAAAAGAACTATTTCCCTACGAAGAACCGTAGTCAACATATTGTTATCATTGAGAACAATAGCCGAAGATGATTGTTCTGGATTTACATTTACATTTTCGTTTATTTTTAAAATATGTCTTTCTTTCATAGTTAATTCAATCTCTGGCTCTAGTTCTGATTCAGCTTCAATTAAAATAGTTTCATTGCCTATTTGTTCACCGTTTTCACTGACAGTGGAAACGATGAACAAATAGACAATGAAATTATGAAAACGATGAACAATAGGCAATAAATTATAAATTATGAGAACTTTGAAGGCGTTCTATCAAATTATTTTTGTAATTACAGTTTTATTATTAATATGAAAAATATTATAATTACCATATATATCTGAATCTGACAAAAGTTTACTTGGGTCAAATAGAAATTGCAGACCATCGGCCAAATCTGAACTAATCAGACAAATAATCTTTCGATTATTTGCCTTATTAATTCAGATTTACATTTATTGCTCAGACAATTGTTGTGCTTTGAAAGTTCATCCAACATAAATTTTAATGTTACTTCAGCACTAAATAAATTTACATCCTCACAACAAAGTGATTCTCCGGCTAATTTAATTGGTAACAAAGCGAGATAATATCAGATATCAAAAAGAATGAATATTCATAATGAATAGCGTTCCGTACGATTTTCTTAGCAAGATATATTACGAAATTTAAGCATTATTTTTGTTTTAATGAATAAGCAACTAGAGAAAATTGCTGGGAATACAAGGATTGGTTTCAGAGCAATTTACCGTTTACCGGTAACCGGTATTGCATTCTCTAATCAGAACCCAACCTCGGTACCCATCATCACTATCTACTGCACCACTCATCTTCACCACCTACTAAACAGTACCCACCATCACAACCCACTATCACCGACTATGAGAAGCACCCAAGCTCACCCCCTTAATCTTTATATGAAATTGTTCTTAATCTTTATATTCTTGTATTTTGAAATGAACGCTTTATTTTCTTTATTATTTTATTTTTAATTATTTTTAAATCTCATGAAAAAATGCCATTTTGTTCTAATGTTAAGAGCAAAAATTCAACCAGTAGTTCTGGTTTCCGGATATTTGTAAGAAATCTGAAAGAAAGATTTAGTTGTACATAAAGCGAAGAAGGCTCTGGATGGCAACAATAAATAAATTTAAATACCTTGAATGTTCATGTATGCAGCGAGCATAGCGGATCTAGTAACCAAGCTTTACAAAACAACATATCTGCCTCCAATTCGGCTTCATAAATATACCGAACAAATACAAGCAGAATGCAGGATTATGCTTTCAGCATAATCCTGATTTCGTCTCTGGATAGTATTATCGGACAGTGGCACTAGTTCCATTACTTTTGCCAGCTTCTTCATTTATCTTTATTGTACCCATATCACCTGCACATGGTTTGATAAGGTTTTCTCCAATAGTATGTGCTTTGCCTCAGCTTCCTATTCGATAACTTACTTTCAGTGAAGCCATGGGTGCATTTTCATTATTAGTTATAAAAGTTGTTTGCATATTATTTTTTGGCGATGTTAAACTATTTACTTTACGTTAAAAAAAAACTAAGAGGTTTATCTTTATACCCACTGTGTTTGCTATCAAAATGTCTTCGTAATTTGGCCGGAAACATGGAACTATTTTGAAGAATTTCATTTCATAAAATACATTGAGGAAGGGGTGAATTTTTATCTCTAGAATACGTGAAGTCCAGGTAACCAGGTAACTGCTAACGTAGTTTCTTCTCTTGGTAATAGCTTTTTCCGCTTCGATTTCATTTACAGTTAGTGAGCTGTCGTTGATTTGGTCTATATTCTAATTTCATTCCTCCTACCTAAAGTTTCGTCTTGACTAACAGCATCAGTTGATCTCTTTTGTTCACCAAGCTTTCTTTCTTGTTTTTAACCAACGACTTCTAAAATATTAGGATGTAATATGCAAAAATTACTTTGTACAACTGACACAAAAATATATTAACTTACCTTACAGCTTACAATAATATCGAAACACAAAATTTACAATAAAATCAAATATTTTACTACTACCGTACAAACTTTTATATAATGATTTCAATAAAATAATAGTTAGTAATCTGCAAAAATTACTTCTCAAACTGATAAAAAGCAATGTATAACACAAGAAAGTTATTATGTGTATTAGTTGGTTGTCATAGAAACTGTAATTGGTGATTCTTACATAATATTAAAAAGTGTTTCATTTTTACAGCCTGCTATTTTCTATTAAATGTTGGACAACAAATTATGTCTAATCTTATATTTTTAAAATTTTTTTTTTTATTTGCTTTTTTCATATTACATCCCCCCCTTTTTTTTTTTTTTTTAAATTTATTTATTAAATCATAACCGGGCTAAGCCCACCGTAGTCTAGGACCTTTGGTTGTGTAGAGAGTATTCTACAATTTAGCACCCTGTAGTGGGTGGGGGTGGGGACTTCACTTTATTTATCATCACAACATTTTTTAGCTTACTACCTCTCTATATTTAAAGTTCGGACCTGCATGGTGTTACTAACACCGGCGCACCCTTCAACTCTTGCAAGCTCCAACCACTGTTTCCTATACTTCAACTATTTTTTTAGAGAATTTTCAACTGCTAAGCAACTCGCGACAAACCTTAGCACAAATGTCTGAGTTGCCGATAATCTCACAGAACGACTCGCCAGTCGATTTAATCCTTACCAATCTATACAGCGCTGGCGCTAACCTTTTTGGCGCCTGGTGCACTTTTAAAAAACGCCGCCCTAAAAAAATCCGTTTCCACATCACCCAAGAGGTAGGATCTACTAGTCTGTCTTGAGCCATTGTAATCCTTAAATAATTTTTAATAATTTTTAATTTAGAAAAGCTACGTTCCCCGGAAGCTACTGTTACAGGTATTGTCAATAAAATTCTCAAAGCAATTGCAAGATTTGGTAACATTGATTCTAGTTTTTTTTGAAAAATGAAATCCAATAACTCAAGGAGTTGAAGGTAAATTCCCTGAAATTAATGTAGGAAAGATTTTAATTTCCTCAAATAATTCTAATCCACTTATATCAGTAATTGGTATTATAGGTCCGATATTTTTCTAAAGACTTTCAACTGTTTAAAAGAAGTTCTTGATCAAGTACAGGCGATGAAACCAAAGAAATTTCATGCAAAAATTTAAAAATATTATTGTGTTCAGAAATTTGGTCAAAACGTTCTGTAACAGATTGAAGAGCTTGATCAAGAACTTTAAAATAAAATTCTACTTTAAACCTATGTTCTGGGTCTAAGATAACTTCATCTCTACCTTCGTACGAAAAAAGTGGTGTTTTTCGACGAGACCGTAGTATTGAACGATGAGGGAAAGATATTGGAACATCTAATTTTAATGCAATTTCTTTAGCCTGTAAGATAAAATTTTTGAATTTTTCATCAGTTCGTAAGTCTATTAAAAATTGTTTGGTTCCCTGTAAAATATTTATAGCGGTTGTTAAGCATATTGCAGGACTTTGTAAATATTTACTAAATATATTTATTTTATCTAAAACCTTATACCAAATTAGGAGAGAACAAATAAAATCAAATTTCAAAATTTTGTTTCCTAAAACTTCTGCAGTATGTCTCGTTACCGAGTCCTTGTCGTTAGTCAATTCTACTAAAGCCTCATATATATATTCTAAATTATACATTAATGGTTTTAAAGCATCTATACGACTTTCTCATCTTGTCGTACAGAGTGGCTTGAGAGTCAGGGTCTTTACGTTCTTTTTGAAAATTTCCCATCTTGATACAGAACTAGAAAAGAAAACGTACAAGTTTTGGACAGTATCAAAAAATTTCACAGCTTGAGCTGAACATTGAACAGAATCTGAAAGGACTAAATTAGCAGAATGAGATGCACATGGCACAAAATATGCTCTAGGTTCTAAGTTTTTTATTTGAGCTTGCATTCCTATATTTTTTCCTTTCATATTTGAACCATAATCATAGCCTTGCCCCCTGCAATCACTGATTAAAATTCCCAAAAATGCAAGCCTGTCTAAAACTAAATCAGTTAATCCTTTACCTGTTGTGTCTGAGGCTATTAGAAAACCCAAAAACAATTCCTTAATTTCGAATTTATCTTTATTTCTATTTACAATTCTAATAATAAGTGATAACTGTTCCTTGCGGCTCTGATCTGGAGTACAGTCAACAATTATTGAATAATATTTTGCCCCTTTTATCATTTCAATAATTTTTTTTTTATTACATTAGAAATTATTAGAATAAGCTCATTTTGGATGTCTTTGCTTAAATATTTATTTTAAGTCTCATTATTACTAATACGACGTAAATGTTCGGAAAGTACAGGGTCAAATTTTGCTATGGCTTCAACTAATTGAAGAAAATTACCATTATTTTTTTCATATAATCTATCTGACCCACCCCTAAATGCCAAAGATTGAACCGCAAGGAATTCCACAAGAAGTACAAGTCTTTTCAATACATCCCTGCAATGTCGTTAACAGAGACCGTTGAATAATTTTTCTGGATAAAGAGAAATTCCGGATAAAGAGTTTCCGTTAAGCGAGAGATGGGTGTAAACGAAAACAAAATCAAAGAAATTTTCAAACGAATATATTGGTGCATTCCAAAATATTTGCACCATATAGAATAGAAATTATAAAACCCAAACCTAAAAATATTCATACAAAAAAATATTCTATACTGAATACTGTACATGAAAATGAGGAGAAATTTGAATAAACAGAAAAAAAGAGAGTCTTATATGGATTTCCACTTTCCATACACAAAACACAAAAATAATAAGAACAAGAAAATATGGTTAAAGTAAAATGAGTAAAAATTTAAAGAGCTGGCGGGGAAATAAATTATTTCATATAATAAACGAAGTCAAACAAATAAACGAATATGCACGGGGCAATCCGACAAAAGTGCTCCAGGCCAAAATAATTTTTCATACGATTTAACAAAAGTGACGTCAGCTAAATATTTTGGTTTCATATAAAATTCCAATTGTTTGGTGCACTTTTTTAAGTTTGCGCCATCATATAGAATTTTCATTTAGAAATAATTGTTTAGCCGTCATATATTGTTCTATTGAACAATTATATGTATTGTATTTGTTTTGTATATGCCGGCGGGGAAATAAATTATTTCATATTGGATTATGTGTATGAATGAAAGCATATATATTTTGTGATGGTCACTATGAAATGTTTGTACAATTGAAATTATTTAAATGTACTTATTATTTTATTTTTGAATTTATTTCAGAAGAATTTTTTTAATATGAAATTTTTTTTTTTCTATATATTTTGAAAAAATTTTTAATTTTTGGCGCCCTTCTATTTCGGCGCCCTGGCAAACTGCTCCAACTGCCCTTAGGAAGCGCCGGCCTTTGAATCTATATATGTATAATTGTTCTCAGTATACAATGATATAGTTTTCAACAGGATTCGAACCCGGTACACCTAATCCTTAGAGGTTGTGATTTTACCACTCGACTACCTATTTTCCACCCCCTATAATTTTCTCTATTTCCACCCCCTATAATTTCTCTCTCTATTTTCCACCCCCGTTTTTTTCCACATACATTTTATTTAAAGAATATTACAATTATATTTTTGAAATTCCTCCCTTTTTTTCCACCTCATTTTTTTCCATTTCATTTTTCTTCCAACACATTTTTGTTTCTACCCCCTTTTTTTCCATTTATTTGTGAATCCCAAAAGTTGGAAAAAAACCGTAGGAGGACTGTGTATGAAATTTGAAATTTTTTGTTTCGAAGTACAGAAAACAAAATGTATATAAATTTGAGCAAATTATTCTGATTTTTACATCCAAAATTTGAGAAATTGTAAAATTTCGAGGAGCCCTTGTAAGTAGGTAGTGCAATACCGGGATCCCGGGTCTCGGAAACCGGGATCCCGAGAGTATATTTGCGGTATTCAGTACCGGTATTAAAGAATTAATATCGCGGTATTTCGGTATTAATTTCTTAGTTATCAGAAAAAAAAAACTAAATATTTTGAAAAAATATTAACAAAAATATAAAATAATAGTAGTAGGCTTTGCGATTGTGCAATAATAGTACTCAATTTCGAATTCATTCCAATTTTAAATTTATTCTGCTTTCGAAAAGTGAACAGTAAAGTGTTAAAGTGTATTTTATCTATATTTAAAACATACCTTTAGAATAAAAAAAAATTGCGTTATAACAGAGTTGAAAATTAACTAATAAAAGAGCTACAACGATTAATACAATTGAATTGTTTACGATATACAAAATACAATATACTATAAAAATATTGGAGTATAGGTAAGAAATTTTATAATCAGTTAAGATAAAGACTAAAAATATAAATTATTTTAATTATATGAAAATTATGCAATCCTTAGAAATGGAAAATTTACAATTTGTAAAACATATGAAAGACGACGACAAATCTTCGATTTGGCAGTATTTTTTAAAAGAACAGAAAGGTGGTCACGCAAAATGCATATTAAAGAATGAATTGTTTTTATTAATTTTTTAATTAAAAATAAACCGTATAGATTTTTTTCATAATAGGTGTTTTTTTTTTATTTTTTGGTTCCGGTATTGAATACCGGGATTCCGGTATCAAATTTTTCAATACCGAAATACCGGTATTAATTTTTCACTCCGGTATTGCTCTCCCTACTTGTAAGTTTTAGGCGGACCCTGTGAGCTCCGCGGAGCAAACATTGAAAACCAGTGGTCTAGGGCAATGGTTCTTAACCTTTATATACTTGCGGGCCACCAAATACTTCATAATTTGTTTGTGACCCCCATTTTTTGGCCCCCACAAAATCTTCTTACGGACCCCCAGGGGCCGCAGCCCCCCGGTTAAGAATCACTTGTCTATGTGATATCGGTGATGGGTTGAAGTTTCAAATGACAACTACACAACTGAAAAAGACTTTGAGTTGACAAACTCGGTGCATTGAAATGTCATAAATAATTATAATAACAAATATCGTTTTTTGAAATTGAAATTTTTATATTTGACTTAACAAAATCAAATAAATTTAATTACTTTATTCTGTTTTAATATAAAATAAATGTGATAAATACAAATTTAATTAAAATACCTACAGGTACTTTAATTAAAGTAATTAAATTTTATTTCTTTTTTAAATTCATAACAAGCTACGTACTATTGATATAGGTACTGTTGAATTATAATTCCATATAAATTATTGTTACTTTAAGACGGGAGTGTTGCTTCTTGATGAAGATGAAAAATGGTTCACTGATCTGTAATGAAAACAGTAATAACAAGAAATATGATGAAAACAGTAATAATTAAAAATTATAATGACAACAATTAAAATACATTTTACTTTTTAGGCTGAAAATGCGCATATAATAAAGTTAAACTTTCATAGTTAAACTTATTCCCATACTCGCTCGATTATTGTACTACTGTAATAGGGTTCAGTCTTTTTTCTTCCGATAATTTTGTAAATCGTTTCCATTTATTTGGAGATACACTAAATTTTGCAACCTAAACTGCGTGATACATAAATAATTTTTTTAAAAAATATCTAAAACAATTTTACATTTTGTGCAATATTTTTATCTCATCGCATTTTTTATTAAAGTTTTTTTCACCAATTCTATTAATTGTATTAAAAAATGGATACTAAAATTTAAACCAATTTAAATAAAAAGGTTTTCAGTTTGAAATAAAAACAATTATGCAAATATTTGTTTGTCAATTCGAAACAGACACGTTATGTAAAGTTAAAGTCGTACGTAAAGTTCACCGCTGCCATGATGGAGGCGGATTTATCTGCTTTCAAATATTTGTATACATTTCACCTTTTTTCTGACATTCCAAACGAACGGTGAAAATATCTCTAGGGTATTAATCATTCTTTGTTATATAGTTTATGAAAGACTTTCATTATATTTAAATATATGTAATAAATGTTAATTATTGAATTCCAATTATCTTTAATTTAAAATAAGTAGATATACATATATTTAGTAGTAATTATCTAATAGTCCGAAATTCAAATTTTAAAACAATATTCTTTAGATACTTCTAATTGAGTTGAAATAAGTTTGTTATTTTTTTTTCACTTTATGTATTTTTTTTATATGATGAATAAATAGAAAAAGATCCAAATAGAGTTTTGGTAATATATATTTGCAATTGAAATTGGTAGTAATAAGCTTTAGTTTTATTCATTTACCAATAGTGTGTGTGACACAATATTCTTTATTTGAAATAGTTTCCATATTCATAATTACCAATAGTGTGTGTTTTATTCATAATTACCAATAGTGTGTGTGACACAATATTCTTCATTTGAAATAGTTTCCATATTTTTGCCAGGTACTTAAAAATACAGATTCAAGCATATAAATGAAAGCATGATAAATATATTGCGTTTTCAAAATGTGAGCCGCGACATACACTTTTGAGTGCAAAAAGGATTGTTCCGCAAGGAAAAAATATGGAAGAACTTATTAAATATTGAAAACCTTCGATTAGAATCTGTTGGGAACAAATTGAATCAGCATTCATTTACAGTTAGTGAGCTGTCGTTGATTTGGTCTATATTCTAATTTCATTCCTCCTACCTAAAGTTTCGTCTTGACTAACAGCATCAGTTGATCTATTTTGTTCACCAAGCTTTCTTTCTTGTTTTTAACCAACGACTTCTAAAATATTAGGATGTAATATGCAAAAATTACTTTGTACAACTGACACAAAAATATATTAACTTACCTTACAGCTTACAATAATATCGAAACACAAAATTTACAATAAAATCAAATATTTTACTACTACCGTACAAACTTTTATATAATGATTTCAATAAAATAATAGTTAGTAATCTGCAAAAATTACTTCTCAAACTGATAAAAAGCAATGTATAACACAAGAAAGTTATTATGTGTATTAGTTGGTTGTCATAGAAACTGTAATTGGTGATTCTTACATAATATTAAAAAGTGTTTCATTTTTACAGCCTGCTATTTTCTATTAAATGTTGGACAACAAATTATGTCTAATCTTATATTTTTAAAATTTTTTTTTTTATTTGCTTTTTTCATATTACATCCCCCCTTTTTTTTTTTTTTTTAAATTTATTTATTAAATCATAACCGTAGTCTAGGACAGAAAAAAAGAGAGTCTTATATGGATTTCCACTTTCCATACACAAAACACAAAAATAATAAGAACAAGAAAATATGGTTAAAGTAAAATGAGTAAAAATTTAAAGAGCTGGCGGGGAAATAAATTATTTCATATAATAAACGAAGTCAAACAAATAAACGAATATGCACGGGGCAATCCGACAAAAGTGCTCCAGGCCAAAATAATTTTTCATACGATTTAACAAAAGTGACGTCAGCTAAATATTTTGGTTTCATATAAAATTCCAATTGTTTGGTGCACTTTTTTAAGTTTGCGCCATCATATAGAATTTTCATTTAGAAATAATTGTTTAGCCGTCATATATTGTTCTATTGAACAATTATATGTATTGTATTTGTTTTGTATATGCCGGCGGGGAAATAAATTATTTCATATTGGATTATGTGTATGAATGAAAGCATATATATTTTGTGATGGTCACTATGAAATGTTTGTACAATTGAAATTATTTAAATGTACTTATTATTTTATTTTTGAATTTATTTCAGAAGAATTTTTTTAATATGAAATTTTTTTTTTTCTATATATTTTGAAAAAATTTTTAATTTTTGGCGCCCTTCTATTTCGGCGCCCTGGCAAACTGCTCCAACTGCCCTTAGGAAGCGCCGGCCTTTGAATCTATATATGTATAATTGTTCTCAGTATACAATGATATAGCTTTCAACAGGATTCGAACCCGGTACACCTAATCCTTAGAGGTTGTGATTTTACCACTCGACTACCTATTTTCCACCCCCTATAATTTTCTCTATTTCCACCCCCTATAATTTCTCTCTCTATTTTCCACCCCCGTTTTTTTCCACATACATTTTATTTAAAGAATATTACAATTATATTTTTGAAATTCCTCCCTTTTTTTCCACCTCATTTTTTTCCATTTCATTTTTCTTCCAACACATTTTTGTTTCTACCCCCTTTTTTTCCATTTATTTGTGAATCCCAAAAGTTGGAAAAAAACCGTAGGAGGACTGTGTATGAAATTTGAAATTTTTTGTTTCGAAGTACAGAAAACAAAATGTATATAAATTTGAGCAAATTATTCTGATTTTTACATCCAAAATTTGAGAAATTGTAAAATTTCGAGGAGCCCTTGTAAGTAGGTAGTGCAATACCGGGATCCCGGGTCTCGGAAACCGGGATCCCGAGAGTATATTTGCGGTATTCAGTACCGGTATTAAAGAATTAATACCGCGGTATTTCGGTATTAATTTCTTAGTTATCAGAAAAAAAAAACTAAATATTTTGAAAAAATATTAACAAAAATATAAAATAATAGTAGTAGGCTTTGCGATTGTGCAATAATAGTACTCAATTTCGAATTCATTCCAATTTTAAATTTATTCTGCTTTCGAAAAGTGAACAGTAAAGTGTTAAAGTGTATTTTATCTATATTTAAAACATACCCTTAGAATAAAAAAAAATTGCGTTATAACAGAGTTGAAAATTAACTAATAAAAGAGCTACAACGATTAATACAATTGAATTGTTTACGATATACAAAATACAATATACTATAAAAATATTGGAGTATAGGTAAGAAATTTTATAATCAGTTAAGATAAAGACTAAAAATATAAATTATTTTAATTATATGAAAATTATGCAATCCTTAGAAATGGAAAATTTACAATTTGTAAAACATATGAAAGACGACGACAAATCTTCGATTTGGCAGTATTTTTTAAAAGAACAGAAAGGTGGTCACGCAAAATGCATATTAAAGAATGAATTGTTTTTATTAATTTTTTAATTAAAAATAAACCGTATAGATTTTTTTCATAATAGGTGTTTTTTTTTTATTTTTTGGTTCCGGTATTGAATACCGGGATTCCGGTATCAAATTTTTCAATACCGAAATACCGGTATTAATTTTTCACTCCGGTATTGCTCTCCCTACTTGTAAGTTTTAGGCGGACCCTGTGAGCTCCGCGGAGCAAACATTGAAAACCAGTGGTCTAGGGCAATGGTTCTTAACCTTTATATACTTGCGGGCCACCAAATACTTCATAATTTGTTTGTGACCCCCATTTTTTGGCCCCCACAAAATCTTCTTACGGACCCCCAGGGGCCGCAGCCCCCCGGTTAAGAATCACTTGTCTATGTGATATCGGTGATGGGTTGAAGTTTCAAATGACAACTACACAACTGAAAAAGACTTTGAGTTGACAAACTCGGTGCATTGAAATGTCATAAATAATTATAATAACAAATATCGTTTTTTGAAATTGAAATTTTTATATTTGACTTAACAAAATCAAATAAATTTAATTACTTTATTCTGTTTTAATATAAAATAAATGTGATAAATACAAATTTAGTTAAAATACCTACAGGTACTTTAATTAAAGTAATTAAATTTTATTTCTTTTTTAAATTCATAACAAGCTACGTACTATTGATATAGGTACTGTTGAATTATAATTCCATATAAATTATTGTTACTTTAAGACGGGAGTGTTGCTTCTTGATGAAGATGAAAAATGGTTCACTGATCTGTAATGAAAACAGTAATAACAAGAAATATGATGAAAACAGTAATAATTAAAAATTATAATGACAACAATTAAAATACATTTTACTTTTTAGGCTGAAAATGCGCATATAATAAAGTTAAACTTTCATAGTTAAACTTATTCCCATACTCGCTCGATTATTGTACTACTGTAATAGGGTTCAGTCTTTTTTCTTCCGATAATTTTGTAAATCGTTTCCATTTATTTGGAGATACACTAAATTTTGCAACCTAAACTGCGTGATACATAAATAATTTTTTTAAAAAATATCTAAAACAATTTTACATTTTGTGCAATATTTTTATCTCATCGCATTTTTTATTAAAGTTTTTTTCACCAATTCTATTAATTGTATTAAAAAATCGATACTAAAATTTAAACCAATTTAAATAAAAAGGTTTTCAGTTTGAAATAAAAACAATTATGCAAATATTTGTTTGTCAATTCGAAACAGACACGTTATGCAAAGTTAAAGTCGTACGTAAAGTTCACCGCTGCCATGATGGAGGCGGATTTATCTGCTTTCAAATATTTGTATACATTTCACCTTTTTTCTGACATTCCAAACGAACGGTGAAAATATCTCTAGGGTATTAATCATTCTTTGTTATATAGTTTATGAAAGACTTTCATTATATTTAAATATATGTAATAAATGTTAATTATTGAATTCCAATTATCTTTAATTTAAAATAAGTAGATATACATATATTTAGTAGTAATTATCTAATAGTCCGAAATTCAAATTTTAAAACAATATTCTTTAGATACTTCTAATTGAGTTGAAATAAGTTTGTTATTTTTTTTTCACTTTATGTATTTTTTTTATATGATGAATAAATAGAAAAAGATCCAAATAGAGTTTTGGTAATATATATTTGCAATTGAAATTGGTAGTAATAAGCTTTAGTTTTATTCATTTACCAATAGTGTGTGTGACACAATATTCTTTATTTGAAATAGTTTCCATATTCATAATTACCAATAGTGTGTGTTTTATTCATAATTACCAATAGTGTGTGTGACACAATATTCTTCATTTGAAATAGTTTCCATATTTTTGCCAGGTACTTAAAAATACAGATTCAAGCATATAAATGAAAGCATGATAAATATATTGCGTTTTCAAAATGTGAGCCGCGACATACACTTTTGAGTGCAAAAAGGATTGTTCCGCAAGGAAAAAATATGGAAGAACTTATTAAATATTGAAAACCTTCGATTAGAATCTGTTGGGAACAAATTGAATCAGCATTCATTTACAGTTAGTGAGCTGTCGTTGATTTGGTCTATATTCTAATTTCATTCCTCCTACCTAAAGTTTCGTCTTGACTAACAGCATCAGTTGATCTATTTTGTTCACCAAGCTTTCTTTCTTGTTTTTAACCAACGACTTCTAAAATATTAGGATGTAATATGCAAAAATTACTTTGTACAACTGACACAAAAATATATTAACTTACCTTACAGCTTACAATAATATCGAAACACAAAATTTACAATAAAATCAAATATTTTACTACTACCGTACAAACTTTTATATAATGATTTCAATAAAATAATAGTTAGTAATCTGCAAAAATTACTTCTCAAACTGATAAAAAGCAATGTATAACACAAGAAAGTTATTATGTGTATTAGTTGGTTGTCATAGAAACTGTAATTGGTGATTCTTACATAATATTAAAAAGTGTTTCATTTTTACAGCCTGCTATTTTCTATTAAATGTTGGACAACAAATTATGTCTAATCTTATATTTTTAAAATTTTTTTTTTTTATTTGCTTTTTTCATATTACATCCCCCCCTTTTTTTTTTTTTTTTAAATTTATTTATTAAATCATAACCGGGCTAAGCCAACCGTAGTCTAGGACCTTTGGTTGTGTAGAGAGTATTCTACAATTTTGCACCCTGTAGTGGGTGGGGGTGGGTGGGGACTTCACTTTATTTATCATCACAACATTTTTTAGCTTACTACCTCTCTATATTTAAAGTTCGGACCTGCATGGTGTTACTAACACCGGCGCACCCTTCAACTCTTGCAAGCTCCAACCACTGTTTCCTATACTTCAACTATTTTTTTAGAGAATTTTCAACTGCTAAGCAACTCGCGACAAACCTTAGCACAAATGTCTGAGTTGCCGATAATCTCACAGAACGACTCGCCAGTCGATTTAATCCTTACCAATCTATACAGCGCTGGCGCTAACCTTTTTGGCGCCTGGTGCACTTTTAAAAAACGCCGCCCTAAAAAAATCCGTTTCCACATCACCCAAGAGGTAGGATCTACTAGTCTGTCTTGAGCCATTGTAATCCTTAAATAATTTTTAATAATTTTTAATTTAGAAAAGCTACGTTCCCCGGAAGCTACTGTTACAGGTATTGTCAATAAAATTCTCAAAGCAATTGCAAGATTTGGTAACATTGATTCTAGTTTTTTTTGAAAAATGAAATCCAATGACTCAAGGAGTTGAAGGTAAATTCCCTGAAATTAATGTAGGAAAGATTTTAATTTCCTCAAATAATTCTAATCCACTTATATCAGTAATTAGTATTATAGGTCCGATATTTTTCTAAAGACTTTCAACTGTTTAAAAGAAGTTCTTGATCAAGTACAGGAGATGAAACCAAAGAAATTTCATGCAAAAATTTAAAAATATTATTGTGTTCAGAAATTTGGTCAAAACGTTCTGTAACAGATTGAAGAGCTTGATCAAGAACTTTAAAATAAAATTCTACTTTAAACCTATGTTCTGGGTCTAAGATAACTTCATCTCTACCTTCGTACGAAAAAAGTGGTGTTTTTCGACGAGACCGTAGTATTGAACGATGAGGGAAAGATATTGGAACATCTAATTTTAATGCAATTTCTTTAGCCTGTAAGATAAAATTTTTGAATTTTTCATCAGTTCGTAAGTCTATTAAAAATTGTTTGGTTCCCTGTAAAATATTTATAGCGGTTGTTAAGCATATTGCAGGACTTTGTAAATATTTACTAAATATATTTATTTTGTCTAAAACCTTATACCAAATTAGGAGAGAACAAATAAAATCAAATTTCAAAATTTTGTTTCCTAAAACTTCTGCAGTATGTCTCGTTACCGATTCCTTGTCGTTAGTCAATTCTACTAAAGCCTCATATATATATTCTAAATTATACATTAATGGTTTTAAAGCATCTATACGACTTTCTCATCTTGTCGTACAGAGCGGCTTGAGAGTCAGGGTCTTTACGTTCTTTTTGAAAATTTCCCATCTTGATACAAAACTAGAAAAGAAAACGTACAAGTTTTGGACAGTATCAAAAAATTTCACAGCTTGAGCTGAACATTGAACAGAATCTGAAAGGACTAAATTAGCAGAATGAGATGCACATGGCACAAAATATGCTCTAGGTTCTAAGTTTTTTATTTGAGCTTGCATTCCTATATTTTTTCCTTTCATATTTGAACCATAATCATAGCCTTTCCCCCTGCAATCACTGATTAAAATTCCCAAAAATGCAAGCCTGTCTAAAACTAAATCAGTTAATCCTTTACCTGTTGTGTCTGAGGCTATTAGAAAACCCAAAAACAATTCCTTAATTTCGAATTTATCTTTATTTCTATTTACAATTCTAATAATAAGTGATAACTGTTCCTTGCGGCTCTGATCTGGAGTACAGTCAACAATTATTGAATAATATTTTGCCCCTTTTATCATTTCAATAATTTTTTTTTTATTACATTAGAAATTATTAGAATAAGCTCATTTTGGATGTCTTTGCTTAAATATTTATTTTAAGTCTCATTATTACTAATACGACGTAAATGTTCGGAAAGTACAGGGTCAAATTTTGCTATGGCTTCAACTAATTGAAGAAAATTACCATTATTTTTTTCATATAATCTATCTGACCCACCCCTAAATGCCAAAGATTGAACCGCAAGGAATTCCACAAGAAGTACAAGTCTTTTCAATACATCCCTGCAATGTCGTTAACAGAGACCGTTGAATAATTTTTCTGGATAAAGAGAAATTCCGGATAAAGAGTTTCCGTTAAGCGAGAGATGGGTGTAAACGAAAACAAAATCAAAGAAATTTTCAAACGAATATTCCAAAATATTTGCACCATATAGAATAGAAATTATAAAACCCAAACCTAAAAATATTCATACAAAAAAATATTCTATACTGAATACTGTACATGAAAATGAGGAGAAATTTGAATAAACAGAAAAAAAGAGAGTCTTATATGGATTTCCACTTTCCATACACAAAACACAAAAATAATAAGAACAAGAAAATATGGATAAAGTAAAATGAGTAAAAATTTAAAGAGCTGGCGGGGAAATAAATTATTTCATATAATAAACGAAGTCAAACAAATAAACGAATATGCACGGGGCAATCCGACAAAAGTGCTCCAGGCCAAAATAATTTTTCATACGATTTAACAAAAGTGACGTCAGCTAAATATTTTGGTTTCATATAAAATTCCAATTGTTTGGTGCACTTTTTTAAGTTTGCGCCATCATATAGAATTTTCATTTAGAAATAATTGTTTAGCCGTCATATATTGTTCTATTGAACAATTATATGTATTGTATTTGTTTTGTATATGCCGGCGGGGAAATAAATTATTTCATATTGGATTATGTGTATGAATGAAAGCATATATATTTTGTGATGGTCACTATGAAATGTTTGTACAATTGAAATTATTTAAATGTACTTATTATTTTATTTTTGAATTTATTTCAGAAGAATTTTTTTAATATGAAATTTTTTTTTTTCTATATATTTTGAAAAAATTTTTAATTTTTGGCGCCCTTCTATTTCGGCGCCCTGGCAAACTGCTCCAACTGCCCTTAGGAAGCGCCGGCCTTTGAATCTATATATGTATAATTGTTCTCAGTATACAATGATATAGCTTTCAACAGGATTCGAACCCGGTACACCTAATCCTTAGAGGTTGTGATTTTACCACTCGACTACCTATTTTCCACCCCCTATAATTTTCTCTATTTCCACCCCCTATAATTTCTCTCTCTATTTTCCACCCCCGTTTTTTTCCACATACATTTTATTTAAAGAATATTACAATTATATTTTTGAAATTCCTCCCTTTTTTTCCACCTCATTTTTTTCCATTTCATTTTTCTTCCAACACATTTTTGTTTCTACCCCCTTTTTTTCCATTTATTTGTGAATCCCAAAAGTTGGAAAAAACCGTAGGAGGACTGTGTATGAAATTTGAAATTTTTTGTTTCGAAGTACAGAAAACAAAATGTATATAAATTTGAGCAAATTATTCTGATTTCTACATCCAAAATTTGAGAAATTGTAAAATTTCGAGGAGCCCTTGTAAGTAGGTAGTGCAATACCGGGATCCCGGGTCTCGGAAACCGGGATCCCGAGAGTATATTTGCGGTATTTAGTACCGGTATTAAAAAATTAATACCGCGGTATTTCGGTATTAATTTCTTAGTTATCAGAAAAAAAAAACTAAATATTTTGAAAAAATATTAACAAAAATATAAAATAATAGTAGTAGGCTTTGCGATTGTGCAATAATAGTACTCAATTTCGAATTCATTCCAATTTTAAATTTATTCTGCTTTCGAAAAGTGAACAGTAAAGTGTTAAAGTGTATTTTATCTATATTTAAAACATACCCTTAGAATAAAAAAAAATTGCGTTATAACAGAGTTGAAAATTAACTAATAAAAGAGCTACAACGATTAATACAATTGAATTGTTTACGATATACAAAATACAATATACTATAAAAATATTGGAGTATAGGTAAGAAATTTTATAATCAGTTAAGATAAAGACTAAAAATATAAATTATTTTAATTATATGAAAATTATGCAATCCTTAGAAATGGAAAATTTACAATTTGTAAAACATATGAAAGACGACGACAAATCTTCGATTTGGCAGTATTTTTTAAAAGAAAAGAAAGGTGGTCACGCAAAATGCATATTAAAGAATGAATTGTTTTTATTAATTTTTTAATTAAAAATAAACCGTATAGATTTTTTTCATAATAGGTGTTTTTTTTTTATTTTTTGGTTCCGGTATTGAATACCGGGATTCCGGTATCAAATTTTTCAATACCGAAATACCGGTATTAATTTTTCACTCCGGTATTGCTCTCCCTACTTGTAAGTTTTAGGCGGACCCTGTGAGCTCCGCGGAGCAAACATTGAAAACCAGTGGTCTAGGGAAATGGTTCTTAACCTTTATATACTTGCGGGCCACCAAATACTTCATAATTTGTTTGTGACCCCCATTTTTTGGCCCCCGCAAAATCTTCTTACGGACCCCCAGGGGCCGCAGCCCCCCGGTTAAGAATCACTTGTCTATGTGATATCGGTGATGGGTTGAAGTTTCAAATGACAACTACACAACTGAAAAAGACTTTGAGTTGACAAACTCGGTGCATTGAAATGTCATAAATAATTATAATAACAAATATCGTTTTTTGAAATTGAAATTTTTATATTTGACTTAACAAAATCAAATAAATTTAATTACTTTATTCTGTTTTAATATAAAATAAATGTGATAAATACAAATTTAGTTAAAATACCTACAGGTACTTTAATTAAAGTAATTAAATTTTATTTCTTTTTTAAATTCATAACAAGCTACGTACTATTGATATAGGTACTGTTGAATTATAATTCCATATAAATTATTGTTACTTTAAGACGGGAGTGTTGCTTCTTGATGAAGATGAAAAATGGTTCACTGATCTGTAATGAAAACAGTAATAACAAGAAATATGATGAAAATAGTAATAATTAAAAATTATAATGACAACAATTAAAATACATTTTACTTTTTAGGCTGAAAATGCGCATATAATAAAGTTAAACTTTCATAGTTAAACTTATTCCCATACTCGCTCGATTATTGTACTACTGTAATAGGGTTCAGTCTTTTTTCTTCCGATAATTTTGTAAATCGTTTCCATTTATTTGGAGATACACTAAATTTTGCAACCTAAACTGCGTGATACATAAATAATTTTTTTAAAAAATATCTAAAACAATTTTACATTTTGTGCAATATTTTTATCTCATCGCATTTTTTATTAAAGTTTTTTTCACCAATTCTATTAATTGTATTAAAAAATCGATACTAAAATTTAAACCAATTTAAATAAAAAGGTTTTCAGTTTGAAATAAAAACAATTATGCAAATATTTGTTTGTCAATTCGAAACAGACACGTTATGTAAAGTTAAAGTCGTACGTAAAGTTCACCGCTGCCATGATGGAGGCGGATTTATCTGCTTTCAAATATTTGTATACATTTCACCTTTTTTCTGACATTCCAAACGAACGGTGAAAATATCTCTAGGGTATTAATCATTCTTTGTTATATAGTTTATGAAAGACTTTCATTATATTTAAATATATGTAATAAATGTTAATTATTGAATTCCAATTATCTTTAATTTAAAATAAGTAGATATACATATATTTAGTAGTAATTATCTAATAGTCTGAAATTCAAATTTTAAAACAATATTCTTTAGATACTTCTAATTGAGTTGAAATAAGTTTGTTATTTTTTTTTCACTTTATGTATTTTTTTTATATGATGAATAAATAGAAAAAGATCCAAATAGAGTTTTGGTAATATATATTTGCAATTGAAATTGGTAGTAATAAGCTTTAGTTTTATTCATTTACCAATAGTGTGTGTGACACAATATTCTTTATTTGAAATAGTTTCCATATTCATAATTACCAATAGTGTGTGTTTTATTCATAATTACCAATAGTGTGTGTGACACAATATTCTTCATTTGAAATAGTTTCCATATTTTTGCCAGGTACTTAAAAATACAGATTCAAGCATATAAATGAAAGCATGATAAATATATTGCGTTTTCAAAATGTGAGCCGCGACATACACTTTTGAGTGCAAAAAGGATTGTTCCGCAAGGAAAAAATATGGAAGAACTTATTAAATATTGAAAACCTTCGATTAGAATCTGTTGGGAACAAATTGAATCAGCAACTATTCCTTATTGGGTATCCAAAACTATCCTAAGCCACTAAATGACAATCGAGCTTAAGTTTTGTCTGACAATAATATCGATCGGGAATTTAATCGTTTTCCTTTAGGTCGACATACTCTAGAAGTGCCATCGCTCCCATTCAAATTAATTTTTTTTTCATCAATAATAAAATATTCGCTCATTTCCTCTAGTCTTAATTTATGTTGTCTATCAAACTTCAATTTGTTCATCGCATTGTTTTTTAAATAAACGGTTTTTTGCGAGCTTACGGTAGGTACTATCAGTGGTGTGCTGGAGCCGGCTCGCTCCGAGTCGCGCGAGCCGTTTGTTGGCAATAAAAAAAATCGCCGAGCCGGTTGTTAAATTAATTGAATTACCAAACAAAAATTTAAAACTAACCGTTAATTACTTATTTTGATGGTAGTAAGCTTTGATATTTGAATTTGTGTTATATATAGTTTTGTATTGCTATAACAATTTACATAGTCTTTCATATTAGGCGGGAATGTATTAATGTGTACACGTTTTAGTTTAATGAAATAAAATTATAGCTAGCTAGTTTAATATAAAAATATTAAAACTAAATTTACAATTTCTAATAGGTAAGTAATAATTATTATTAAAATATATTAAAACAAATTAGGAATACTAATTTTATGTAAATTATAGTGATTGTTTTCCCAAAATGAAGAGAAAACAGGGAAATTTCTTGTCGTTTTTTGCTCCGTAGCCGACAATGACTGAAAAAACAATTGACAACAGATTAAACAATTCTGCAGTTACACAAATAAACTCAAATATCATAACACCTGATTTTAACGAACATATTGAAGAAACATCTGTTGTACCTGTAGAAATCGAGGAAGATTTATTTTCAAATACCAATATTAATACCAAATACCAATATTAATTTATTGTGTAATTTTTCGCAATATGTATCCATTTTTATAGTGTTCAATTTATTGTAATATTTTGTGTACAATAAATATCTTAAATGTTAATATCATTCTTTTTTTCATATTTATACAATTTAAAAAAAATGCGAGCCGGTTGTTACGGATTTACCGTAACAATTTTACCATCAATGAGTCTTCTCTGATGAACGACGTCTACTAAGTTTATGGTCAACAGCAAAGATTCCATTAGTTAGATTTTTTTTATTAATGTAAATATTGGGAATCTGTCAAAATCTCGCATTGCAAAATCTCGTTTTGTCAAAATCCCGCTTTTTAAAATCTTGTTTATGAAAATCCTGCTTTTCTGCAAAAAAAATCTCGCTTTTAAAATCCCACTTTTTTTCCACACATAGCATTACCTAGAACCACAGATGTTGACATGGTGCCAAAATCGTTCCTCTTGCTTGTTATCCTTGTTTTGTATTTTATAAATTTTTTTAATTTAATTTAAAAAAAATTTTTTTTTGTGTTAATTGGTTTTTTCTAGATAAATAATTCAAAAACGAAAAGCCTTAAAATAATTGAAAACTAAGGCAAATAAATTGAAAAAAAAAACATCAATTATGTTTAAAAAGCATGTTCGTACAAACCAATTACGAACATTTCGTTAGTCTAGAACTAGATAGACTACAGAATTGTTATGAGATTATCTTATCCAGATTATCTCTCCGAAATCACTTTTTTAAGTTACCAGCTTTCATTTTTATATTTCGCGTTTTTGCATTAATTAGATCTTCTGATAGCTCCCTTATTAGTTGACGGACTTGCCAGCAACTACCTTGAGCCGTCTGACCATACTTCTACCGAATTTTGGGTTCTCGGAAAATGAAGTGAAAATACTTTGATTGAGGTACTTTTTTGAATTAGAGGGTTTATCAACAGATAAATAACTTATTTTAAACCATTTTGCAATATGCTTAGCATCAGTACTCAATGTTTTTTTTTGAAACATTGAAATTCTCTAAGATTTGGTTTGGCAGAATCAGAGCCTTTTAAAATCCCACTTTTTGTAAAACTTATTATATTCATTCGGGCGTCATTTAGTGGCTTAGGATACCAATTATACATAAAGTGAAAAAAAAATTACAAACTTATTTCAACTCAATTATTAACATCTAAAGAATATTGTTTTAAAATTTGAATTTCAGACTATTAGATAATTACTACTAAATATATATCCACTTATTTTAAATTAAAGATAATTGGAATTCAATAATTAACATTTATTACATATATGTAAAATAAATATAATGACAGTCTTTCATAAACTATATAACAAAGAATGATATTTTCGCTGTTGGTTTGGAATGTCAGAAAAAAGGTGAAATGTATACAAATATATGAACCAATTACGAACATTTCGTTAGTATAGATAGACTAGAGAAATATTATGAGATTATCTCTCCGAAATTACTTTGGATATTTTTTTGTTTTTTTCTTGCAAAAGTTTTATAAGGCACCAGCTCTAATTTTTGTATTTCGCGTTTTTGCAATAATTAGCACTTCTAATAGCTCCGGCCATACTTACTTATTTACTTAACTGCTATTTCCCTTCGAGGGCCATAGCGCGTCTACCACACCTAAGCGCCATTGTTGTCGGTTTCTTGCAATGCGCTTCAGTTCCCTCAGCTTTTTCCAAGTTTGGGGTATGCCATCTAAACCGGTCGCTTTTTTGTCTTCAATGTTTTAATAGCGTCCGAGATGTCTTCTAAACTGGGAAGTTGGTTTGTATTTGGGAATTTGTCAAACCGAGTAAGTTTTCGACGAACGGGGATGCATCCTGTAATCGGTTTAACACATGAGAAAAGTGATCCCTCCATCGCCTCAACTGATCCTCATCCGAAATCAACAAGTTACCATCTACATCTCTAACTGGGTGTTGGGTAGAGTGGTGTTTACTAACCAGCTCTTTTGTTATCAGATGGTGCCACTGTCACCTCTACTTGCGGCTTCCTCTGCTTGCTCAGATAAGTTGTTTATGCGGTTTCATTTGTCACGCCTACACTACGCTGTACTTCTTTATTTTTCATCCGATATAAGGACTCAAGTACCTTCTGCTCACCCATGGGACAGGTTTGTATATGTACTTTAATTTGTCTTGGCTCTTCGACTTTCTTCCAGGTACAATTAGATATCCCTGGTTTATAACCGCGGGGTGGTCTGCCAGTTATACTGTCTGCTCCAGAAATAAAAATATTTTTCGCAGCGTTCCAATGCGCATCAAGTTCGGCTGGCTGGTTGGTGCTGAGTAAATCTACTTCCCTAGAAAAATAGTCCTTAAAGTTATTTTTGACCGAAGGAACCTTAAGTTTGTGCGTATTGGACCTGGGCCCACGCATTTGTGCTCTAGTATTGTAATTTGCTGCAGTACGAAGACGGATGGAAGCTAACCACATGTTTCCAACATGTTACTGCGAAATTGTCGATTTGATTTTGTGTGCGTTGTCTATCAGTTGACACCTAGCTGATTTTGTAGCAGTGCTTGTGTTGGAATATGGTGCCTCCTATAACAAGTTGATTGATGTTGCAAAAATCAACGAATCTCTCTCCATTGTCATTGCGGTTGATGATACCGTGTTTTCCCATCACATGTTTCAGTCTGATGTTCTCGCTGCCCACTTTCGCATTCAAATCACCGATGACCATCACCCGTGGAAAAAACCACACTCAGCTGGTCGTAGAAGGCATCCTCAGACTCTGCTTCAGTTGGTGCTTAACACTGAATAATTGTTATGTTTCTCGCTCTAGACCGAAACCTAGCTTTCAACATTCTTTCTGATATGGGCTGCCACGATATCAGACTGTTGCGTGCAGCTAGGGTGAGCATAATTCCAACTTCGTGTTCGTGGGTTAAACCTATTGCTATCAGACTATTGCGTGCAGCTAGGGTGAGCACAATTCCAACTCCGTGTCCGTGGGTTGAACCTACCGGATTAGAGGAGTACAGTGTTATCGGTGTGGGTTTGTATTCTCCACAGCCCAACCATCTTACTTCACTTAGTCCTAAGATGTCTAAGTTATAGCGCATGAATTCACGCTCAAGTTGGAGGAATCTAGAATTGTGATGGACTTGTACTCCGCTGCCCAGAAGTGTCTTCACAGTCCAGAGTCCAATCGTTGTCCGAGTTCCATGGCCAAAAGTCGTCGTTGTTAAATCCAACCGTATCCGAGGCGTAATATCCATTTCGGTAGCATAATTCTTTTTGGGTAAACATGTTGCTAGCGCATTCATCCTAGCTATTTGGTAACTAGTACCTTATTCCACACTAGTACAGCAATCGCCCTTGCAATTTTAGCCAGATTGACTTAATGAGTATCAAGTAAACTGTTACTGGTGGCCACCACGAAGAGGTAAAGCAAGCACTTGGCGACCGATCAATGAAATACTCTAAAATTTGGTTTGTCAGAACCACAGACTTTTAAAATCCCGCTTTTTGTTAAATTTATTATACTCATTCGGGCACCCGAATGAATATAATAAATTTAACAAAAAGCGGGATTTCAAGGTTAACCCCTAAATACCGTTTATTTTGAATGTCGAATTTGCTTTTGACTCATTCCGCTCTCGTCATCATTAATTATTTGTATTGTCATTTGTTGACCAAACGAGCATTATTGAGTAAAAATATTACAATTAAAAAATTTAAATTTTAAGCTAAAATAAATAATATTTCTGAGAAAAGCTTTTCTCTTAGGTACTCTTAATAATTTCTTACCATTATTCATAGTCGGACTTGTTTTTCCAATGAAAAATACACAGTTCGTAAATGAGACAAGGAATACAACAGTTTATAAATCGTTAATCAATTAACTCTTTGTATATTTTAAAAATGAAAATTTAAAGCCATCTTCAGAATAAAAGAAATTACCGTGAAATAACATTTTTTTCTTTTTGGCTGAGAAGTTAAAAGCACTGCATTTACCTCATAAATACCTCTTTAAAATGTAGTTATTTCTTTAATTTATTTTTCCCCTAATCTCTTGTTTTTTCACATTTATTTTCAAAAATCGCCCGAATAGTTTTTTTTGGAGACGAGAGTGAAATTGTTCTACAGTCACTCACACCATATAAATTAATAACTCGTTGACGTATGGATTGTTATTAAATTACATATGGCATAAAATTACATTAGTGCTATTCATATAGTATTTTAAATGTAATTTCTTGTTATAATTTAACTAAAGAATATTGTATTAAAATTTTAATTTCAGACTATTAGATAATTACTACTAAATATATATCCACTTATTTTAAATTAAAGATAATTGGAATTCAATAATTAACATTTATTACATATATGTAAAATAAATATAATGACAGTCTTTCATAAACTATATAACAAAGAATGATATTTTCGCTGTTGGTTTGGAATGTCAGAAAAAAGGTGAAATGTATACAAATATATGAACCAATTACGAACATTTCGTTAGTATAGATAGACTAGAGCAGGGGTTCTCAACATTTTTTTTCGGCGTACCATCTGATTCAACCAAATGGTAATCAAGTACCACTACCGTGGTAAATCAAGTTCAAATGAGTATAACCCAAATTTTGGATTATGGGTGATAAATATTAAATTAAACAAAGGGGATTTTATTATAATTCATTTTATTTATTAAAACAAAAAATTACTTTTTATTACAAATTATCGGAAATTCATTTAGTCCACTTTTTTTAATTATTATTAAAAACTAAAATTAACACAAATTCATATAAAATATTATTGCCATATATTGAAAACCTTTTTTTAAGTATTATATTTAATGAGATGGTTGCATCTGCATTTCAAAAATCAACATTTTTATATCTGGTACCATTTTGGTTAATTTTAAACGAAGATTAGGGTCAAGATTTAACTTGGTTCTATATTTATTTTTAATTGCTAACATAGCCGAAAATCCCGTTTCACATAAATATGTTGATGTGAATGGAAGCAAAAATTTAATAGCTTTCGTGAATAAAGAGTTATATTCACTCTCCCTATTCAACCAGAATTCACATAATACTGTATTTTTGAACTCTGTTTGGAGACTACTATCACAAGAAAGTTCAATCAATGATTCTTTATCTTCAAGCGATAAATTATTGGCTGGAGATTCCAAAAAAGGGTTCTGTATCCATAAATGTTCAGAATAATTTTCTGTAAAATATTCTTTGAAGCTTTCCGCCAGCATTTGGCAGTGGCATTGTATACCATTAATAAGTTGAAAATCAATTTCAATTTCATTTTCAATAATAAAACTTTCTAAATTTGGAAAAGATTCCAAATTTTTTGTAGATGCCGCGTCGTTCATCATATGCAACTTTTTAATCATAGCCTTAATTTTGGCATTTACCATAAATGGAGTTTGAGTAGCCCCTTGTAAGCTCACACATATACAACATAAAATACAACACGATACAAAGTCCATTTTCTTTAATAAAGTTATCAACTACATATATAAATTTTTTTGATAAAAGACAGTGAATTATAAAATTAGAACAAAAATCCAATTTGTTGAGATTTATAATGCGGAAAATTAGTAATCCAAAATTTAATATAATTTCGCGTACCACCAGAAAATTGTCTACGTACCACTGGTGGTACGCGTACCATAGGTTGAGAACCGCTGGACTAGAGAAATATTATGAGATTATCTCTCCGAAATTACTTTGGATATTTTTTTGTTTTTTTCTTGCAAAAGTTTTATAAGGCACCAGCTCTAATTTTTGTATTTCGCGTTTTTGCAATAATTAGCACTTCTAATAGCTCCGGCCATACTTACTTATTTACTTAACTGCTATTTCCCTTCGAGGGCCATAGCGCGTCTACCACACCTAAGCGCCATTGTTGTCGGTTTCTTGCAATGCGCTTCAGTTCCCTCAGCTTTTTCCAAGTTTGGGGTATGCCATCTAAACCGGTCGCTTTTTTGTCTTCAATGTTTTAATAGCGTCCGAGATGTCTTCTAAACTGGGAAGTTGGTTTGTATTTGGGAATTTGTCAAACCGAGTAAGTTTTCGACGAACGGGGATGCATCCTGTAATCGGTTTAACACATGAGAAAAGTGATCCCTCCATCGCCTCAACTGATCCTCATCCGAAATCAACAAGTTACCATCTACATCTCTAACTGGGTGTTGGGTAGAGTGGTGTTTACTAACCAGCTCTTTTGTTATCAGATGGTGCCACTGTCACCTCTACTTGCGGCTTCCTCTGCTTGCTCAGATAAGTTGTTTATGCGGTTTCATTTGTCACGCCTACACTACGCTGTACTTCTTTATTTTTCATCCGATATAAGGACTCAAGTACCTTCTGCTCACCCATGGGACAGGTTTGTATATGTACTTTAATTTGTCTTGGCTCTTCGACTTTCTTCCAGGTACAATTAGATATCCCTGGTTTATAACCGCGGGGTGGTCTGCAAGTTATACTGTCTGCTCCAGAAATAAAAATATTTTTCGCAGCGTTCCAATGCGCATCAAGTTCGGCTGGCTGGTTGGTGCTGAGTAAATCTACTTCCCTAGAAAAATAGTCCTTAAAGTTATTTTTGACCGAAGGAACCTTAAGTTTGTGCGTATTGGACCTGGGCCCACGCATTTGTGCTCTAGTATTGTAATTTGCTGCAGTACGAAGACGGATGGAAGCTAACCACATGTTTCCAACATGTTACTGCGAAATTGTCGATTTGATTTTGTGTGCGTTGTCTATCAGTTGACACCTAGCTGATTTTGTAGCAGTGCTTGTGTTGGAATATGGTGCCTCCTATAACAAGTTGATTGATGTTGCAAAAATCAACGAATCTCTCTCCATTGTCATTGCGGTTGATGATACCGTGTTTTCCCATCACATGTTTCAGTCTGATGTTCTCGCTGCCCACTTTCGCATTCAAATCACCGATGACCATCACCCGTGGAAAAAACCACACTCAGCTGGTCGTAGAAGGCATCCTCAGACTCTGCTTCAGTTGGTGCTTAACACTGAATAATTGTTATGTTTCTCGCTCTAGACCGAAACCTAGCTGTCAACATTCTTTCTGATATGGGCTGCCACGATATCAGACTGTTGCGTGCAGCTAGGGTGAGCATAATTCCAACTTCGTGTTCGTGGGTTAAACCTATTGCTATCAGACTATTGCGTGCAGCTAGGGTGAGCACAATTCCAACTCCGTGTCCGTGGGTTGAACCTACCGGATTAGAGGAGTACAGTGTTATCGGTGTGGGTTTGTATTCTCCACAGCCCAACCATCTTACTTCACTTAGTCCTAAGATGTCTAAGTTATAGCGCATGAATTCACGCTCAAGTTGGAGGAATCTAGAATTGTGATGGACTTGTACTCCGCTGCCCAGAAGTGTCTTCACAGTCCAGAGTCCAATCGTTGTCCGAGTTCCATGGCCAAAAGTCGTCGTTGTTAAATCCAACCGTATCCGAGGCGTAATATCCATTTCGGTAGCATAATTCTTTTTGGGTAAACATGTTGCTAGCGCATTCATCCTAGCTATTTGGTAACTAGTACCTTATTCCACACTAGTACAGCAATCGCCCTTGCAATTTTAGCCAGATTGACTTAATGAGTATCAAGTAAACTGTTACTGGTGGCCACCACGAAGAGGTAAAGCAAGCACTTGGCGACCGATCAATGAAATACTCTAAAATTTGGTTTGTCAGAACCACAGACTTTTAAAATCCCGCTTTTTGTTAAATTTATTATACTCATTCGGGCACCCGAATGAATATAATAATTTTAACAAAAAGCAGGATTTCAAGGTTAACCCCTAAATACCGTTTATTTTGAATGTCGAATTTGCTTTTGACTCATTCCGCTCTCGTCATCATTAATTATTTGTATTGTCATTTGTTGACCAAACGAGCATTATTGAGTAAAAATATTACAATTAAAAAATTTAAATTTTAAGCTAAAATAAATAATATTTCTGAGAAAAGCTTTTCTCTTAGGTACTCTTAATAATTTCTTACCATTATTCATAGTCGGACTTGTTTTTCCAATGAAAAATACACAGTTCGTAAATGAGACAAGGAATACAACAGTTTATAAATCGTTAATCAATTAACTCTTTGTATATTTTAAAAATGAAAATTTAAAGCCATCTTCAGAATAAAAGAAATTACCGTGAAATAACATTTTTTTCTTTTTGGCTGAGAAGTTAAAAGCACTGCATTTACCTCATAAATACCTCTTTAAAATGTAGTTATTTCTTTAATTTATTTTTCCCCTAATCTCTTGTTTTTTCACATTTATTTTCAAAAATCGCCCGAATAGTTTTTTTTGGAGACGAGAGTGAAATTGTTCTACAGTCACTCACACCATATAAATTAATAACTCGTTGACGTATGGATTGTTATTAAATTACATATGGCATAAAATTACATTAGTGCTATTCATATAGTATTTTAAATGTAATTTCTTGTTATAATTTAACTAAAGAATATTGTATTAAAATTTTAATTTCAGACTATTAGATAATTACTACTAAATATATATCCACTTATTTTAAATTAAAGGTAATTGCAATTCAATAATTAACATTTATTACATATATGTAAATATAATGAAAGAATGATTAATACCCGAGAGATATTTTCGCCGTTGGTTTGGAATTTCGGAAAAAAGCTGTATACAAATATATGAAAGCAGATAAATTCGCCTCCATCATGTCAGCAGTGAACTTTACTTGCGACTTTAACTTTACATAACGTTTCTGTTTCGAAAGGACAAACAAATATTGGGATAATTGTTTTTCTTTCAAAAAGCATGTTCGTACAAACCAATTACGAACATTTCTCTAGTCTAGATAGACTAGAGCAGCACCCGGCAAACTAAGATCCCTCGGTCACGGAGTGACCCAAAACATCATTTCATGTTACCCGCTTCGAAATTGTAAAATTGTTTCCAAATCAATAAATATAGTTTTCATTACAATAAATATTTCATGTTACCCGCTTCGAAATTGTAAAATTGTTTCCAAATCAATAAATATATTTTTTAATTGTATATAAAATTGCAAGTTTTCCCAGTAATTATTTTTATAAGGCTTTCTGATTAGAATTTTAAAAATTTACGAACTTTAAAATCGTAGTAGCCTTGATAAATTTTATGTTGCTACGCGCAAAATAAATGTAAAGTTATGTTTCTATGTTTCAGTTTAAATTTCATTTCAAGCGCTAAGTTGAAACAAAGATAACGGTGAATATTTATTTAGTAAACAAAAATAGCGGTGAATATAATAGTGTTTAGTGATTTTTAGCCATTGTTGTATAATAATTTCATTTAAGTAAGCAACAACAATGAAAATATCATTTATTATGAACTGACTTGCGGCAAATTCCATAAGTAGATAAACAAAAGTAAGAATGAAATACGATTAGGCTTGCCAGATTAAAATTATGATTATTTCTATTTTGTCAAGAATAGGGTTACCATACTGATAACATTTAAAAAGAGTACAGCACTAGCGCGGAATACAAAAACTCATCAAAAATATGTATATCTTTTTTAATTAAAAAATAAAAGATAAAATTACAAACAAAAAATAGTTATTTATTTTAATTAAAATAACAAATTAAAACAAAACATTAAATTCAAATTTCTTCAAAAACAAAACGAAAATTGCATACAAAATAATAATACATAATAAATAACTTATTCAAATTGATATTTAGCTTTATTTCTTATTTCCAATGAAAGCTCTTTATTATTTAAGCAATAATTATAAAATTCCGTACAGTCAAAGTTTTTATAATTAAATTGCACCATTAGAATATTTTTCACCGATTCAGGTAAAAGTCTGTTTCTTTCATCGGTCCACTGTGCCTTCATTAGGCTGAACACCCTCTCTAGGTTTGCGTTATGTGCTGGTATTGCAAAATAAAAATTGCATATTTTTAAAAATTCTCCGGAAGTATTATTATTTTGACTTTTAAAATAACTTGTCCATTTATCCGCACTGTGTAGTTTTGAAAATTCCTCACAAGGTATTTTTAAATCCAAAAAATGATTTAACCTAATAGATTGATCAAACAATAACGATTCATTTATATCTATTCCTTTTTTTGATATATATTCCATAGTTTCTTGGATTTCATCCTACTCCGGCTTACTTTTTAGTAACATCCATTTAAATATTTTAAATTCATCCAAACAGCATGTCCATCTTTAAATATTTTAGTCCTCTTTCATATACGTGAATTAATTCATTTTTTATGACTTGGCTTCTCGTTTGATCATTATTAGAGCGAATAATCTCTTTGACTTTTAGTGGAATAAATTCCTTATCTTTTCTTTGTATTAATATTTCTTCTATGGAAAATAATATTTCGCTTATTTCCATTAAGGAATTTTTTTCTTGCTCCATACTTTCTATTTTCGAATGAAAAACATACATTAAAGAATGGATGAACCATAAATAACACTCATTAAGTGGATTTTCAAAAAACATATTAATTATTATGGGAATCTGAGTTTGGGACAAAAAATATGATTTAAACGCTGGATACAGTTGCAAAATTCTATTTACAGCAGGAAATAAAGACAGCCATCGCGTTTTTGAGTGGAACAACAACTTCTTATATTCGATGTCAACGAAATCACAAAAATCTTTTAATGCCTCTGTGCGAACCGTATATATAGAAAAATGATTATATATTTTTAATATGATTGATTCCACGTAGAGAGTCCTTCCCGGGAATTCCCGCTCGGGATTTCCCGGGAAATTTTTAAAAAATCTTTTCCCGTTTCCCGGGAAATAAAAACGAAATTTCTCGGGAAAAAAAATAATTGTTTGAAAAGGCTAATTTTGCGTTCATTCTCATGCTATTCTGTTTTGAAACAAAACGAAAATATTATCAAACGAAATTTTTGTTCCAGATTTCGTTTCATTTTACTATTATTTTCTTATAGTGTGCTGTGAAATTCTTGTTGTGCGGTAAAAAAAAGTATTTTTTATGAATATTACTACATAGAATAGATTATTAAAAACATATGAAAAAAAACTTTATTTTCAATATTTTGTGTTTGAGTAAGTATATTATTATTTGCAAAATATTGTATTAAAAAAATTAGGTGTATTTTTCTCTATAGTTATTGATTTTTTTCTTTTATTTGCTAATTTTATTTAATTTTCGGTAGAAATAAATTTATACCCATGGCAGATTCTATATGGACATATTTCACAAAAGAAAAAGGAGCTGATAAAGCTTAATTCATAAAATAATATTATTTATTATTTTATGAATTAAATTTGTTTTTTTTTTTTGAAAAAATTGTGTTTTTTGCATTTATTTTAAACACTTTTATAAATTTTTCACTCTTTTATTTAATTTTCCCGGGTTTCCCGGGATTCCCGGGAAAATTTAACTAAAATTTCCCGTTTCCCGGGAACAAATATAATCCGGGAAACGTGACTCACTAATTCCACGTCTAAAGGTAAGCCATCTAATGCATGCTGTATGCAATTATTTACAATATGTGGAGGACACCCCACTCCAATGATATCTCTCCCTAATCCGTTTTGTAAACGACGAAAAACATTGTTCTGGCCTCTTCTTTCAACACCACCAAAATTTGTGTTACAATTATCCCCTGTGAATGCAACACATTTTTCAGCTAAATTATTTTTTTGTAATGTAGTTGTAATTAGACTGCAAATTGTCTCAGATTTCTCATTCTCTACCGATTTCATTTCTAATAAACGATGCAGAATTCCAAATTCCTTTTCAAAAAATTGAATTAATATAGGGAACAATTTTAATGCGCCATGATTGGAGCCATCTGTACATACGCCTATATGAGAAATGCGTTCATCATCTATTTTTTTAAGTGTCATCTTTAATGAGTTAGGTGCCAGAACATTGTTTACTATTGCTTCTGTTTTTGTTCTAGCAGAAGAAATCTTTGAAGCCACTTCAGAGTCGGCAAACAACTTGCGATATAATTTTGTTGGACAGTCGCAGGATTTATAACTATGGTGATGTTTTGCAGTGTGGAAAGCCAGAGTAGCTTCTGCAGCTAATATTTTTTCTTCCGTCTTACTATTTTTCTGTACAAAAAATGAATCTAATTTTACAGTAGTACTGGACGATTGGATTCTTGATCTGTGTTTTGCCGATTGTATATGTTGATCCAAGTCATATTTTCCCTTATTAGAAATCGAAACTATAATTTGGCAAATTTCACAAAAAGCTTCATGCTCAAGTTTAGATTTTTTGAACATTGGATATTTTTTTTCCAAATCAGAATTAAATTTACATTTGCGACGTGACATTCTTAATGCTTAAAAATTTATAATAATTAAATTTATAAAAAGAAATAAAAATATTTCTTACCAAATGGTCCAAATTGAAACTGGAAACTTTTTACAACACTTATATTTGTTATATTATCTTTTTTTCGGTTTTCAATTCTTTTTCAGTTTTTCTTTAATTTCAAATCAGTTTAATACAGAAATTACAACAACTTTTTGACAGTTAACTCAAAGCAATAAATATTTTTTTTAAAAAAAATTGTTTGAATGTGATGGTTTAACTTTAGGGTTACGGTTTACGCAGTTTGGTGTTGCAAATTAATGTATTTTTTTGTTTTTTTCAAAAGAGTACTTTTGGTAAAAAAATCAAAAAGAGAGAGTACAAAAGTGGAGGAGGTTTAAAAGAGTAGTGTATTCTTTAAAAGAGTACGGTTGGTATCCCTACAAGAATATGTAATTTAAGTTATTAAATTCATATTCAAAAATAACACAATTAAATTAAATGTTTGGTATATGTGCAAAATAACTAGGTATTTTGCACATTAATGAATTTAAAAGTAAATAAAATTTTTCGTACATATTTGGTTTTGTTTTTATATTTTTCGTTTTGTTTAATTTGTTTCAATATATTATTATCATTTAAAACAAACGTATAGAATTCCTTACAAGTTTCCTTATAATTTCGTTTTACTAAAATTTCTGCTTCTACATTTAATAACCTTAAACGACTTCGTTCGGCCCTTCATGTTTTTTTAAATAATAGAACAAACATTCGTTCGCTCATCGCATTAGAAAAAGAAAATAAAAAAACTAAAAAGTAGGATAGGAAATTAAAAAAACTAAGAAAATAATAAGATATCGAAACAGTGTAAAAGAAAAGAGTAACATAAATGTGATAGGTATGAAGATACTGAAATTGAGATAGAAAATATTGAAAAAGGTAATGAAGAAGTTAATATTTCAGATATTGAATTGGTAAATTGTATTGATAGTTCAGATAATGTGTATTATTTTAGTGTTGAGAATGAAATATTAACAGATAATTGTATTGGAGCTTATTATAATGAGGATAGAGACATGAAGTTAGGAGAGTTAGTGTAGAGTAGTTTTGAAATTAAGAATGTTGTAGCAGAAATAGTTAATACTATTAAAGTTGACGTTGATTATAGCGTTAAAGTAAAAGTTATTGATAGAGTAGAAGTTATTGATGAAGTAAATCAGAAGGTAGATATAGGTAATAAAGAATTAGAATATAATTATGAAGTAGTACAGAATGATGAAGTAATAAAAGCTATTGAAGTATACAACAAACTTAAGTAGGGAGTTGAATGTAAGGAAAAAGTTGAAGAGGACAAAGAAAATTATATTGAGAAAGAAGAAAAGAATGTATTACTTGATAATACGCTTTACAATAAATTTGAAGTTAGATTGAATATTGATAAAAACATTGTAAAAGTAGGAGTAATAAGATTAGGAGTGGATGGTTTTAAAACCTTGTTAATAGGTTACTTCCAAAGGGGAGGACGATTACGGACTGGACAGTAACTAGAAACCAAAAGTAAAATATTTAAATAAATAACTTTTATTAAAATCAGAAGATATGAAATAAGAACGAAAACAAAATTAAAATATTCCAAGTTATTAATTCATTTTTTTAAATAATAAGGTTAGCGGATGTAGTACTATTATTTTTATAAATTAGCAAATTTTATTTAAGAGTTTCAGAAATAATTAGTACAATAAAAAAAAGGATATAGATATCTGTTAATATATATATCTACATGTACTTAAGTTTTTATATTATAAACTATATAACTAGCATTTAAAATAAATTACATATAACGTAATGTTATAAAAATATATTTGAAATTAGTAATGTTTGCAAGAAAATGTTAGTTGAAATTGTTATACTTAATCAAAATGTTTTTTTTTTTTTTAAAAGAGTTATAAGCTCATAATAACAATAATAACAACAACGATAAAATAAAGATGGTTAAGTATGATTCTAATTTATTAATCATTTTGTACTCTATTATGATATTTTTTTAAATTAATTTTTATTTTAAGTGGAATTTGAATTTTATATTTAATCTTTTAAAATATTTTTAATTCTATATCTAAATTAACTTTTAAATAAGTTCTTTTTATTTAAATTAAATAAAAACAACTTATTTAAAAGTAAATTTAGAAGCGAAACAAGAAGTATAATTACATTTAAATGTTCTTGTTTCGCTTAATAAAGGGAATTTTAAGTGAAACATAGAAGTTCTTATGAATTAACAGTCAAAATCAAATGAAGTTCTGAGTATGATATTAATATAATTGGCATATCATCACAGAATTATTATATTAATATAACACCATGACCGAACAGATATAGATATCTGTTCGGTCATGGTGTTATATTAATATATAACACCATGACCGAACAGAACCCAATATATTATATTAATATATAACACCATGAGCGAACAGAACCCAAGGCATAAAGTTAGATTATTTCAACCTATATGGAAACAGAACTATGGATATTATTGAGAGTGGTGACCGTGTGGTATGTTGCTTATGTGGGGATACAATTTGGTCGAACTTATAATATTGAGAGGCACTTTTCTTCCAAACATAAAGTAAGTGACATGCCGAATGATGAAAAATTGGAAAACATCAAGAAGCACGTATTGAATTTTGGAAATCAAAAAGGAGTTTTACAGAAGTTCATAAAGCAACATCACCACTCAACAGCTGTTAGCTTTGCAGCAGCTCTTGCGATTTGACGCAACGGAAAACCGTTTTCAGATGGTGAATATTTAAAGATGGCATTTATTCAATGTTCCGAACATCTTTTTAATGATTTCAAAAATAAAAGAGAAATCTTGGCCAGGATTAATGGAAGCGGAGTATGGAAGTTTACTGTTGCACTCTGAAGTTCGATGGTTTCGCAGAGGAAACTTACTTAATAGATTTGTAGCTTGCTTTGATGCAATACAAATATTTGTGGTTGAAATCGAAGAAAATTATCCCGAGCTTGATGATAAGAAATGGTTCTTAAGACTTCTGTTCTTAACTGATAAAATGAACCATAATAATGAATTTAACAAACGAATTCAGGGTAACGACAACACAATTTTAAAATTATTTCAAGAATGGAAGAGTTTTTGCTCATAATTAGTTTTATTTGAAATGGATATAAAAATCGTAAATTTAACAATTTCTTACATATATAAACTCTAGAAGAAAAAGAAAATGTTGGTGATTTCGATGTAAGGACATTTGAGTCTTCTATTAATAGCATGATGACGAATTTGAAAATAGATTTCAAACTTTGAAAAGGCACGGTCCGATGAAACTATTTTAGATTTACAATATTTTGAGTTCCTTGAAATCACCAATTTTAGCTTAGAGCTAATTGATTTAAGAAGTTCAATTTTATGGACTGATAAATTTAAAACTTTACGTGGAGATTTGGAGAAAACGGAAGAAAATCATCTTGATATGATATCTACGTGCTGGGCATCTCTTCGAACAAAATTCACATGTATCAAAAAAGTTGCATTGGCTCTTTTATCTGCGTTTGGCTCAAGCTATAATTGTGAACAAACATTTTCACAAATGAAATATATTTAAAATAAATACAGGACCAGTTTGACTACTGAGTATTCTGATGAATGTGTTCGTCTTAAAATGTCAAAATATGAACCAGACTTATCCAAATTAACTTCAACAGTACAGCATCATGGAAGCCAATGATCTCGCGTACTGATAGCAGTCAAAATATTAAATGTTATTTTTGTTGGTTTTTTATTTATTTTTACTATTGTGTACTGAATTTATCCAATTTATGTTTATATAAAATTTCTTTTGCCTGATAATAAATGAATTAACTTTTGGTTTAACTATTTTTTAAAAATAGTTTTCATATAAAATTGCCACTGACCCGCTACGAGTTTAAAATAATCTCATCTTAAGCGAATTTTACCTATGACCAAAAAAGTTTGCCGACCGCTGGACTAGAGAAATGTTATGAGATTATCTTATCCAGATTATCTCTCCGAAATCACTTTGAATATTTTCTTGTTTTTTTCTTGCAAAAGTTTTTTAAGTCACCAGCTTTCATTTTTGTATTTCGTGTTTTTGCAGTAATTAGCTCTTCTGATACCCTTATTAGTTGACAGACTTGCCTGCAACTACCTTGAGCCGTCTGCACCGTGCTTCTACCGAATTTTGGATTCTCGGAAAATGAAGTGAAAATACTTTGGTTGAGGTACTTTTCTTTTTGAATTAGAGGGTTTATCACTAGATAAATAATTAATTTTAAACCGTTTGCAATATGCTTAGCATCAGTGCAAAATGCTTTCTTAGAACATTGAAATCAAAGCCTTTTAAAATCCCACTTTTTGTTAAACTTATTATACTCATTCAGGCGCCCGAATGAATATAATAATTTTAACAAAAAGCGGGATTTTGAAAAACGGGATTTTAACCCCTAAATACCGTTAACCCCTAAATACCGTTCATTTTGAACGTCCAATGTGCTTTTTCCGTGCATCATCATAAATTATTTTTATTGTCATAAAATTAAAATTAAATTATAAGCAATTATCTCTGATTTCTCACTAAATAATATTTCTGAGAAAACCTTTTCTCTTAGGTACTCTTAATAATTTCTTACCATTATTCATAGTCTGATTTGTTTTTCCAATGAAAAATACACAGTTTATAAACTGTTGTACAAGGAATACAACAGTTTATAAATCGTTAATCAATTAACTCTCAATATATTTAAAAATAAAAATTTAAAGCTATGTTCCCTAATGTTGTTTATTCACATTTATTTTCAAAAATTATAATCGCCCAAATAGTTTTTTTTGGAGACGAGAGTGAAATTGTTCTACAGTCACTCACACGCACACCATATAAAATAATAACTCGTTGACGTATAGATTGGTATTAAATTACATATGGCATAAAATTACATTAGTGCTATTCATATAGTATTTAAATTGTAATTTTTTGTTCTCGTTTAAATTTAAGGGTTATGCATTCTCATTCTGTATATCATATTATCAGTGGTGGGATTCAAAATATTTCATAACCGGTTCGCACCCTCAAAACATTTGAGAACCGGATCGCACTCACCCAAAAAAATTAAACTTCAATTTATTATTTCATTTCATTAATTATTTTAAGTTAAAAGAATTCAATAAAAAAAAGATAATAGAAACAGGATATAGCTATATTACTTATTATTTATATATATGTATTATAATGTGTTTAAAATTATTGTAAATATTTCCAAATTGAAATTTGATTTTCATTATAGTTTGCTTTTGACTTCATCACTGATTTGCACAGTATTAGGTGAAGGTACTACTTCTACTGTTTGATCACTGATTTGTACAATATTAGCTGAATGTGGCAATTCTGCTTCTGCTGTTTGAACAATATTAGTTAATTCGCGGTTTGTTATTGAGGTTATATCTTCGCCAGACTTCGGCTTCTTTAGAAAAAAATCGGACAAAACTTGTGGTCTAGAGCGCTTCATGATGGCTGAAACAAATACCGAGAATTTACATAAGAACAACTAATATAATTTACTTTAATGTAAATTTAACGTTGATTATTTTATTATATAATAAATTTTATTTAACAAATTTATAATATATATATATATGTACTTACAATTTTTATACAATTCACTTGTTTTTACAAAACTATTTTTATACTATTTTTAAACAAAATTTGTGATTGAGACCACAGTAACGAAAATTTTAAAACTAAATTCAAATCATAAATTGCAAGCATGCTTCTGTAAATTTTTTGAATTTCGTTTCAGATTTTTTAAATTTTTTTTTGTAATTTTGAGAAGGCATGCTTTGGTAAATTCTTTGATTTTCGTATGCGATTGTTTACTTGCTTTTTATTTCTTTGTTAATAGCCGGTTCTCACGAACTTTTGATAATTACAGCCGGTTCTGCGAACCTCAAATTTTCTAAGAAACGGTTCGCGCGAACCGGTGTGAACCGGCTGAATCCCACCACTGCATATTATTCAATTCACTGTTATTATATAATATACAATTTAAGTTATGCTTAGAATTAAGTTATGCTTAGAATAAAGAAATATATTAATTTGTTATAACTATTGCATTTTATTTCGATACCACAACAAAAGTGGTGACGAGGATTTTGAAATCCTCGTTATTTCGATACCACAACAAAAGTGGTGACGAGGATTGTTCCAAATGTTAGACGCTGAAAAAGAAAATGACATAGTAACTAATGACAAATTGGTTTTTGAACTTAATGGAATTATCGTTTGACTAAATAATATATGGACCGAAAGTTTTATTTGCATTCTCATCATAAAAAAAATCACGCTCAAAGATAAACTAGCGAGCTGGTGGGTGAGAAGTAATAAAATTACAAACATTATCAAAAAGCGTATCTTTGTTTAAAAATCTAGTTTGTTGACGCTTTTTTTCCTGAGTTTTTTATAAATACATATATATATAAAGATGTCGTAATTTTGTTGCGTCACCCTTTGATTACAAAAAGAAATTTTAAACAAAACTTATTTTATTTACATTTTTTTGTATGTTTAAAGACTCCTTGACAAGGCACTTAAGAATCTTAAAACACGTAATGTTAAAAACTTAGGAGTTAAAATGTATAGAAAAGGATTGAACATTTAAAAGAACATATAAATGTTTTAAATACCCTAAGTAGTTGAATTTAATATTTAATATTTTGTGGTTAAGCTTCTTACAAAATTTATGGCTGCTATCAGCTTTAATGACAATGCCTTCGGCTAGTTTTCATAGATTGTAATTAGCATAAGTTATTGATCTTGTAATTAAATATCTTTTTGTTTTAGTAATTATTAGGGTTTCTGATTTTACCGGATTTCAGATTACCGGTAAACGGTAAATGAAGTAATTTTTTTTCTCGGTATACACAGGTTTAGTTTTTTTTTAACTCACGGAAAAAAACTTTATATTTTTAAAGAATACAACAATTATTTAATAAGAAAACAAAAATAATAATTCAATTTATTAAATATGTTATATAAATTCAACATTTAAAATATACACATAAGTAAAGTAACATATATAAGAGTTGAGAGATCAAATATAGACTAGCTAGTAGTTTAATTTTAATAATATAATTTTTAAAAATGTATCTAATTATTTTTCATTCAAAAAATTAGAGAAAAACTAGTGCATTGAGAGAATCGTCTGATAGTTTTCGTCTGATAGCTTATCCTTCGGCTTTGATTTTTCTTATGCTAAAATATTGTTTTCTATTCAATTTATAGTCAAAAAGTGTGAACTATTTTCAAAAGTCATTAATATTCTAACTTATGTTTAGTGGTATTCAAAGGGTTGGTATTCATAATTATTTTGTTTTCCCTGTTTAATAGCAATATTTGTCAATATTTTTGTAGACCAATTCGGAGATCCACTTGTTAGTTGCTTAAGTTTTAAATCGTTTTTTAACACTCAATATGTGAAAATACTATTATGAAATTGTTAAAAAAATGGTTTATAGTTGTTGTCATATCCGTCGTTGGCACTGTAATTGCTATTTAACAAGTTGTCATAAAAAAAATCAGAAATGAAAAATTTTGTATGGAAAAATTCACAATATCGATAAATATTCACGTTTGTTTCTTAAAATCTCTATTTAGAGTTTGTTAAATTGCTTGTTAACTTGTTAAATTAATATTATGATAACTAACAACCCAGTGTTCAGTAATTATTATTTAATGATTTCATATAAAATATACAAATGAACAAAAGTATTTACATTTGAAGAAAATAATATAATAGAAGACTCTGGACTTGAATCTGAATTTAGAAGAAGAATCTGTTGACTCTGGACTTATCTGAATTTATAAAAATACACAAAAACTATTGATTCTTTTTTGACGGTTCCAAAACCAATTTCAACAAAAAGTGAACAAGCGAATGATCTAAAATCGATTAATTTGAAATCTCTAGTTATACATATAAAAAAAACTGAAATTTTTTTCTAGTTAAATTTACCTAACAAATGGCTAATGATTATTTTTTTATTTTGTTTTTTTTTGGTAAAATTACGTAATAAATGGCTAATTAATATTTTTATTATTTTTATTTTGTAAATTTACCTAATTACTTTTTTTTTTAATAATTATTATAAAATTCATAGAGATATTTTTGTTAAAAGTTTGGTTAATCATCATTTGGATTGCATAACAATGATGCTTTTTCTTTATTGCTATTTTCTTTGAGTAATCTTTCTTTTACTTTTAATGTTTTTGTTGCGGTTTGTTGTTTTTTCTGAAAGCAATAAAAAAATATTTAGGTAGAGAGACGACGGAAAAGAAATAGGAAAAAAATGTATTTAATAATTTATAAAATTAAATTAAAATTTCAATCATTATAATAATTTAAATAAAAAAAAAATGGTGAAGTCAAGATTTGAACCCGAGTTGAATTTCTCTGACGCTGGTGGCTTACCCACTACATTATACCACATATCTAATTTGTCTATCTTAAAACTTAATATAAGAAACTTGTGTGACAGACTAAGAGACCGACACGACCAAGTTAATTAAAAAGCATTTAAAAATGATACAATTTTGACTCATTCATTATAAAATTAAGTGCGATATAATAGTGAAATAAATTGGAAACTTTTTTTTTTGCAAAATGTGAAACCCAACTGAGCTAGAAATATGGATTTAAATATAAACGCAAAATTATATAAGAAATGTATTGAAAACAGGGACTGAAACCCTGAAAAAATTGGGTTCGGGTTAAAAAAATAAAAAGTTCGGGTTCAGGTTCGGTCCAGGGTTGAGGTTCGTGTTCAAAATTTAGAAAAAAAGTAATTTTCATTTAATTTATTAATTAAAATATTTTTTAAGTTTTCTTCTTTTAAATAGTATATTTTTTCTTTCGACACAAACCGAAGTAATTGGAGCATTTTTAAGGCAACAACTTCAAATTTAGAATTGTATTTGGTAGATTTTTACCCCGTAAAATATTTGATATTATTTTAAGTTTGTGAAAATTCAAATTATTTCTAAAACCACTTTTGAATTTATTTTTAATTTGCAAAGCTTTTACACCTACCACAGCACTTATATTTGTTTGTATTGATTCTATAATTTTAACTTGTTAAATTATTGTAAGTCTATCTTTTTCTAGACTCGTTATCTGTTCACTAAAAAGATAGATATAAACGAGTATATATTAGCAGATAGAAACCAGTGGGAGTTTTGTAAAGCATTTTTTTAAAATACACTTTTTAAATTCCTGATGGTCACAGAATCATCTTCATTTAATTGTGACACAAATTTTTGACTTTTTTCATATTTTTTGAATAGCATACATATATCAATCCAAGTTCCCACCTTTTAGCGTTTGTAGGTACAAGTTATTTCAGAGCCAGCGCTGACCCTTTTTGCGCCCGTGCACTTTTCAAAAATGCCGCCCCACAAAAAAGTCATTTGTGTTAAATAATCCGTTTCCACATCACCTATGAGGTAGGATATATAATTCGTGTTTTTCAAAGAGTCCTCAAAAATATATATTTAAACAATAAATAAACAGATTACGTAAATGTTCCTATCGTACAAATCATGGTATGAATTTCTATTACAAAAAATAAGTGAAAATCTATTCAACAATATTTGTATAAAAAGAACTAAAATTCACGAGTTTTTTTTTTTATTCATAGCCAAATATTGAGATACTTTCCCTTAACTGTGAACAGAGGACACAGTATTTGGCAATGTGGAGGGATAGGTAATTTATTTTAAATTTAGGGAAAGTTTTGGATAAGAAATTTTTCCCATTACTTTTATTCAAATGACGAAAGGTAGCTAAGACGAGTTTTTAGAAATTCACAGAAAATTTCATGAGCCTTTGACTGGATTTGAACCCGGAATAGTGGCGGTTTTAAGCACAGGCAAGCAAGGCATTTACCTGTGCCCCCCGCTGAGATGGCCTCGTGCTCAAATGGGCTCGCGCTCAGATGGCTTCGCTTTTTTCTGCTTAGTACTGTCTCTGTCTCTGTCTACAAGAAGAAATTGTACTTTTTTTGTTATTAAATTTTTTCTTATTTATTATTGTAAACTTCTCGGTTATACTTGCTCTGACAGCCGTTTTATGTTGAATTGGCACAGAAGATCAATCAATTCCTGAAAATCGCATACTTTTCCTAGATTCAATAACAGAGCCCCTTTCAAGGATATTAATATAATTTACAAAAAATTGTCAATTTGAATACAAATTAAAAAATATATCATGGATATTGATATTTTTAAATAAAATTGGAGTAAAATAAAATAAATTAATATACATATATATAAAGGAAAGGTTCTTTCAAGATATTACGAAATGCGTAATAAGCTTCTAATCTATCTTACAATGGAAAACAGCGAATATTGTGATTTATTGAGTAATGAAATTTGGTGTCCAAAACTTGCTTTCCTAACAGGTAATTTCGCTCTTCTTAATCAATTAAACTCAGCGGTGGATCAAAAATATTTTTTTTTTCTCGCGCCCTAGGCTATCTATTTGCGGTGCCCTCTCTACCAATGAAAACAGATATGTAAAGAAAATAACCTTGCTCCATGAATTTGTTCTTAGTGAATATAGGGTAAAAAAATAGAGTTTAAAAATGATATTAATACATATAATGATATAATTATTTATTATTAAAAAAGTAAAATGGTATGTATAATATTTTAAATGATAATATATTTTTTTCATTTTTTTTTTCTTATTTGATTGTCCACCTCGTTTTCCTGATTAGATTTCTTTTAACTTTGTTATTTTTATCTATGTAAATAATAACAATAATTAGAATTCATTTGTTAATAATATATAATGTATATTAGAATACTTAACATACTGTAACTTACATTTTTACATAACTCACAACAGTTTAACTTTTCGCACCTTTTGTTTGGCGAAATCAGCAACGCAATCTTCGACATCAATGTCTAGGGCTATCTCATCTTCAATTGATAGTGTTGCCAAGCCTACAAGCCGTTCTTGAGCCATTTTTGAGCGAAGATAAGTTTTAATTAATTTTAGTTTCGAAAAACTTCTTTCACCACTTGCTACAGTAACAGGTAACGTTAAAAAGATTCTTAAGGTGATAAAAATATTTGGATAAATATCGGTCAACTTTCTTTCATAAATAAAATATAGGACATCTTTCTTTTTGTTTCCTTCCATGACCCTACGTAATAAAAAATTATTAATTATTTTTGTTAGTTTTACCAGAGACTATTACATCTAGATATATAACCTAATGTGTTTCTTACCTCAGTACGCAAAATAAAAGTATAAAATAGAATAGTATTTAAATTATGAAATTACTTATATTACACTTTTAAACTTTTTTTACTTATGTTATACTTTTATTTTTTTTTAAATTGTGAAAAATGTTTTCAAATAAATTTGTTTTTAACAAAAACACTATACCAAACGCCACTATAATTTTTTGCGAATAAATAATACTGTATAAATTTTCAGAAAATTTAAAATTCTGTGAAAAGTCATGGCCACCTAAGAAATACTTACTCAATTTCAATTAAAAATTTCAAAATTTGAATATTTTGTTTTTATGTATAATTTTTAAAAAAGTAGCTTTTATTTTTCTCTTCAAATTTTTTGGCGCCCTCAACAGTTTATAAAAAATCGTATAACTAAATAAAATATCTTTTTATTTTTTCTCTCGTATTTTGGCGCCCTCCACAGTTTAGCGCCCTAGGCGACCGCCTAGGCTGCCTATATGGTAGAGCCACCCCTGATTAAACTCCAGCATGCAAGGAGAAAAGGAAAGTATTCTCAGTTCTACTGATAAGTTACATGCTTGTAAGGATAAACTTAATATATGTGCTAACGGCACAGTACGATTCAAAAATCGTACTGCATCGTTACCACATATTCAGTTTATCTTTTAGTGTTCATAAAAATGCAAATCGTTCTTACAGTACGATTTGTAAAATACAAATCGTACTGTTAGAACTAAATTTAATACCGATGAATTAAGTAACTTTTGGATAATCAAGAGAATTCCCATCCTTTTATTATCATTTTCCACTTCTTACTTATGCGAATTTCGACACTCAACGAAGTAATATGTAAAAAAAGAACACAGACTATATGTTCAATTTAAAAGTGGCTTCATCAAAAATTCAACCAACTATTAAAAAACTATGTTCAGAATATCAGGCTCATACTTCACATTAATAATTACTTGTTATAAGGCAGATATAATTTTTATAAATAAAATGAAAAACTATTATTTTTTATGTTTAGTAGTGTCGCTTAATTTGATGACTTTCTATACTGTGTGGTTAGATGAAAAAGATTGGGAAACACTGATGTAGAGATTATTTGTTTTCCATTTCACTTCTAAATTATAATTCTTGTAGTTTAGGCGTTGTTTTTTGGTGTTCTTATTAATTTATGCGATTTTAATATTATTTCTGCTTTTTTCTTGGTTATTCTTCTGATTATTCGTTTTATATATTAATATTATATAAATATTATACATTTATAAATATAAAACTTTAGGAAAAGTTCAAATTAATATTCATGAGTCATCGTGATCGAGATACTGGAAGAAAATGGACTTCGGGTGCCGAAAAAAATAAACCTTTAAGGCCTTTTTCTTCTGATAAAGACCTTAAAGATGATTCAGGGGTTTCCGGTAATGGGACAGAAATTTCAGAATTTGAAATTTCAAATTCTGAAATTTCTGTCCTATTACCGGAAACTCCTAAAAAAGATGATGAAATGCATTTGTCTCAAGAGTCTTCGATATCTATCAATGATTCTGTTATAGTTTCGAATCTTCCATTGCTAAAAGCACGACAAGACATTTTAATTGATGATGTTGTTATAGTTTCAGACGACCTGGCGTTATGCTTAAAACTACATGGGAAGTCTCAGGATCACATTAGCTGTATGAAAAAATGGATGAACATGTCAGTTAATTTAAAAACAAATGCAACAATGATAGAAAATCAAAAAAACACATTGGCTCTTAGTACTTGAACGCCTTTTTGCTACAGTCCTAATGTTATCTGAAAGACTATTAGCTTTTCGTGGACACCGTGAGAAAGTTTATCAGCCTAACAATGTAAATTTTGTGGCATAAGTAGAACTTATTGCTAAATTCGATCCAGTTATGTTTGAACATCTAAGATGAGTAAAACATACAGCATGCTTTGACACTTATCTTGGGAAAGATCTGCAAAATGAAATAATTGGTCTTATATCGAGACTAAAAACTATAGTATCTTCTGTACAGTCTGTCATCAAAATATTTTTCTGTTATCATGGATTGCACTCCTGATATCAGTCATAAGCTTTCTATTCTTTTGAGATGTATTAAAATTAACGAGATAGAAGTAGAAATTGAACAATTATTTTGTGGATAACAAAATAATTGTTCAATAACTGTTCTCATAACTGATAGCACTGGTTCAGGTTTATTTGAATTTTTTTAAATTTATTAGCCGAGCATAATTTGGGTCTAATGAATTGCCGCGGGCAATCATATGATAATGGTGCTAACATGCGAGGGCAATACAAAGGTGTTCAAGCTGTAATCAAAGAAAATAATCCCAGAGCTTTTTACGTTCCATGTGCTAACCACACATTTAATCTTATGGTATGTGATGCTGCGAAATCAGTATCTATTGCAATTAACTTTTTTGGTACTATTCAACGGATTTTTACCTTTTTTCCTATGTTCCAGCGAGCAGTTGGCTGGAACATACTGCAAAATGCCTGTAAAATAACTATTAAATCATTATCAGATACGCGTTGGGAAAGCCGTATAAAGAGTATAAAAGTTATAACAGATAATTTGGCTGAAATTATAGAAGCTTTATATTAAGTTGCAGATTCAAATACAATTGGTATAGGAGCTTTATATTTAGTTGCTGTTTCTGAAACTAACACCTTTGCCAATGAGATATCGTCGTATCATCTTATACTTTCACTCATAATTTGCTATGATATATTGTGTGAAATTAACAAACTAATGCAATAATTGATGTTAATCTGAATGAAAGATTCAAAATGCTTGATTCATACAACAAAATATTTAGATTTTTCACTCGTTCCAAAAAATTGCGAAGCTTAGATGCAAATGAATTGTTGAATATTTGTAAAAATTTAGAAATAGCACTCACAAAACCAAATAAACACATTTTTAAGACTGGAAGCTTCGTCGGAATCTAAAGATGCATTGAAAATGTTGTAGTATATTACTGCAAATTCTTTAATAGAAATTTTTCCAAATTTATTTATTGCCCTACGCATTTTACTCACTTTCCCTATTTCAGTGGCAAACGCAGAGAGGTAAAAAATTATTTATGTTCCACTATGGGTCAAGACCGTTAAAATAAGTCGGTCAATGGACTGTTCTGATTTAATTGATGAGTTTGCGTCCATGAAAGTGCGAAAAGTTAAATTTTAAATAACATATTTTAAATAAATCCTCTCCTCCTAAGTTCTCCAAAAAAAAGCTGCTAACCTAGGGGGTAGCCCAAAACGAATAGTATGTCTATATGTAACAAACAGTAATTTGTGTCATACAGTGCTTTGTACAAAACAATGAATTTGTTTAAATTATGAATTTCTAATACCTAGTATGTTTAATTAATTGTTAATAATATATATATATAATATATATATATATATATATATATATATATATATATATATATATATATATATATATATATATATATATATACGTATATACATGGCCGTGTTAACAAGTTTGAGCGCCCTGGGCTAAATAAAATTTTGCACCCCTACATACTTTTATTATAAAAATTCAATTTTATTTTCAAAAATTCAAAACTTAAATATGTATTTACGCAAAACAAAATTCAAAAAATTTATATAAATATGTGAATTAAATATTAATTTTTAATTTAAATATGTCTTTTGCGGCATTTATTGTTAGCAAATATATCTATAATTTTCTTGTGATCCAGTTTCTCAAGGACATCCGATTCTATTGACAAAATACTTAAATTATTTAATTTGTATTGTCCTAAAGATGATCTTAGATGATTTTTTATTCTCTTGAGAGTTGAAAACGACCTTTCTCCGCTACAATTTGTACAGGCCATACTTAAATATATTCGTAGAGCTGTTGTTATATTCCGAAAAGTGCATTCAATTTGCGATTCAATTATTGTTCTTAAAATTTGCTCAGATTTAGATAATGCTGTTAAGTTATCCGATATTAAATTTACATTTACATGTTTAAAATGTAAACATTCCTCGATTAGACCATTTTCAAGATCATCTGGGTATTCTTTATATAAAATAGTTGCCAAGCAATTAATTTTATTTTTAAATTTGTTTTAAATGTGATTAAATAATTATGTATAAAGTATTTTTTTTTCTTTGGTAATTTTTATAAGAATTTTAATAAAAGTTTGTGATACTTTAAAATGTAATCAAAGTCGAATTTAATCTTTATAGAAGTTAGGTCATTAGCATACATGGTTTATATGGATGAGAAAAAATATAACATTGAACACATTACTAACTTAAATCACAGATACGCTAAATATAAAGAAAATAACTTTTTTTTTTTTTAAATTAAAAAAGAAGCAATTAAATTTCACCATCTTGTTTTCTTAGCGCCCTCCCTTCGCATATTGTAAAACTGCCACTGCATATTCTAAAACTGCCATTTTAGAACTTCTTAAGATTTTTGGAGTTGATTTTGGAGTTGAGCAGGAAGATATTAACTGGGATTGTCAATAAAATTGTAAATACTACAACTAAATTTGGTAATATCGAGTTTAATTTATTTTTAAATATAAAATCTTTTCGTCTACTTCTAATATAGTTCTAATCCTACTATATCGGAATGTGAATTGAAAGTTAAATGTTATTCTTGGGAAAGATAATTATCTAAGAGATCAGAATCATGTAATGAAACTACAGAAATATTATGCAAAAATTTGAAAATATTATCGTTTACGAAATTTAGTCAAATCGTTCGCTAACACATTGAACAGCCCTATCAAGGATTTGGAAATAAAATTGAAGTTTAAGCTATTGGTCAGGATTTAAGTTTTTCGAAAAATTTAGTTGTTTGTATAGATTTAGATTTAACTTTCTAATTACAATCTTTTAACTTTCTAATTAGAAGATTATTAAATCCAAAAACTTAACTTCTAAACTTCATTTATAAATTGCATCAAAAATGAAATAAAAAAAAACACCAAAATGTATTCTTAAAATAAACTTAAAAAAATCTAAAAACCTGAAAAAGAGGAGCCACGTCCACGCCGTTGGTTCTAGATCTCGGTTGGACTGGCGTCAAATGATAAGAAGACTACAATTTACACTACAACTTAATTTGTTTAATTTGGGATGTTAAATATATTATTTTATATATTATGAACCTCTTAAACGCTAGCCCTCTTAAAAGAAAATGCATTAATTCACTTACTTACTCTCTGTCTCTGGAGACAACAACTTGGATTTGTGTACTCCAGAGAAGGAGAAATAGAAAAAATTTCATAAAAAAATGATAAAACAAAAAACAAAAACATTATTATAAAAAGAAAATTTTCAAAAAAAAAAAAACCTTGATTTATCCTCTTTCTTTTCTTTTTTTTTTTTGTTCTCCTTTCCGAAAAATTTTCTTTTCTCAACTAAAAAAAAAAAATCTATTTCAGATTTCCTAAATTTTACAAATCCAAAATAAAAAGCCTTGTATGTACACAGAAAATTTTGTTTATTCTTTATGTGGATTTATTAATTAGAAATATATAGTCAAGCAGGCTGCGAGCAATGCCCGATCATATTGCAGCGAATAAAATATGCGTGAAAGGTATTTATTAAATTTTAAGAACATAATACAAAGAGGAATATACAACAAGCTGTATATACCTAAATTGGGATTTCCAACTTATATATTTTGTTCTACTGCATGGCAGAAAATTGGGCCGGTCCTGGTTTCTTCGCAGTTGTGGTTATTACCATAGGATATGTATTATTTTTCTTATTATAATTCGTCTTATTATCATATGTCTTATTATGATAAGTCTTATTATGATACGTCTCATTATGATACATCTTAATTTGATGGCCACCTGCTGGTGCATCACGGTATTCAAAAAGAACTTTTTGAATTTTGTCGTTGTCCGATTTATTAAATTGTTGACACTTACTTCCGTGATAGTTATTAGTCAAATTGTGGTTGGATCAGTTAGTATTTCTATTTTACATGTATTGTTTTGGAGTGGATAGCTGTGTGCTGTGTGGCTGTTAACCTTGTTATAAGTTTTCTTTGTTTGTATTTATAGATTTAATTTTAGAACTTCTTAAGATTTTTGGAGTTGATTTTGTAAATATGATTTTGGTTTCGAGATGTAACTTTTTTCTGCAATTTTCTATTAATTGGCCTGTCTTTTTACAATAGTGACATAGACTTGTGGTGGTAACAGTTGCCACTAGGCTTGCCAGATTCAAATTTTGGAAAAACAATACATGCAAAAACACAGGTAAGATTAAAGTAATGGGTGGTCAGGTTCGAATCCTGCCACGTACACGCCCCCTCCCATTACTTTAATCTTACCAAAATACATTCCAATTTTTTTTTTCTTCAAAACACTTTATTTATAGAAAATTATTAATAATATTACTATTTGTACTTTTCATTTCGTTTAATTTGATTTAATATATTATTTTCATTTAAAATAAACTTATAAAATTCTTGACACGTTTTGTTATAGTTATGCTTCACTAAAATCTGCTTCTGCGTTCTCTACACTTAAACGACTTTTATCTGCTCTCCATGCTTTAAACAAGAGACTAAACAGTCTTTCGCTCATTGTATTTGAGTGGGGAATAGCAAATATGAATTGCACAATTTTTACCATTATTTGTAGAATTATATTTAAAAAAAATTAAATTCACTTATCCTCATATGATAATTCTGTCAATGATTGCACCATTTCTTTTAAATGGGAATCAATTAGAACATCAAAATCGAGATTCAGTTTTGACATTCGACATGTTTTAATACTATTGCACAGTGATTCGAAATTTGGTGTTTCTTCTAATTTAAAAAGCTTAGCTTTTCCAATTTATTAATATTAAAAGAAAACCTAGCTTCTATATATTGAACTATTTTTTCGAGAAAACGAGTTGCTCTCTTGATAAATAAGTTTTTTTCGTTCAAGTTATCACATAATTCTAACTTACCCATTGCAATACTGCCGAAATATGCGTTTTCAATACGATTATTTAGAACTCTTTTGCACTCTTTTGCATCTATCATACATTTCAATAATAACTAGACCTTCTGGTCTCTGTCTCTGTCTCTGTCTCTGTCTCTGTCTTTGTCTCTGTATCTGTCTCTGTCTCTGTCTCTGTCTCTGTCTCTGTCTCTGTCTCTGTCTCTGTCTACAAGAAGAAACATGTTGTTTTATGATTGTATGCTAGTTACAATTTTTTTTTTGTATAATGTAGAGCAATGTTTCCCAAAGTAGGGAAACGCGACATACTGGCTGTTCTCTGGTGTATCGCGCAATTGTATTTTTTTTGTTATTAAATTTTTTCTTATTTATTATTGTAAACTTCTCGGTTATACTTGCTCTGACAGCCGTTTTATATTGAATTGGCACAGAAGATCAATCAATTCCTCCCATATCGCATACTTTTCCTAGATTCAATAACAGAGCCTTTTAAGGATATTAATATAATTTACAAAAAATGGTCAATTTGAATACAAATTAAAAAATTTATCATGGATATTGATATTTTTAAAATAAAATTGGAGTAAAATAAAATAAATTAATATACATATATATAAAGGAAAGGTTCTTTCAAGATATTACGAAATGCGTAATAAGCTTCTAATCTATCTTACAATGGAAAACAGCGAATATTGTGATTTATTGAGTAATGAAATTTGGTGTCCAAAACTTGCTTTCCTAACAGGTAATTTCGCTCTTCTTAATCAATTAAACTCCAGCATGCAAGGAGAAAAGGAAAGTATTCTCAGTTCTACTGATAAGTTACATGCTTGTAAGGATAAACTTAATATATGTGCTAACGGCACAGTACGATTCAAAAATCGTACTGCATCGTTACCACATATTCAGTTTATCTTTTAGTGTTCATAAAAAATGCAAATCGTTCTTACGTTCTTAATACCGATGAATTAAGTAACTTTTGGATAATCAAGAGAATTCCCATCCTTTTATTATCATTTTCCACTTCTTACTTATGCGAATTTCGACACTCAACGAAGTAATATGTAAAAAAAGAACACAGACTATATGTTCAATTTAAAAGTGGCTTCATCAAAAATTCAACCAACTATTAAAAAACTATGTTCAGAATATCAGGCTCATACTTCACATTAATAATTACTTGTTATAAGGCAGATATAATTTTTATAAATAAAATGAAAAACTATTATTTTTTATGTTTAGTAGTGTCGCTTAATTTGATGACTTTCTATACTGTGTCGTTAGATGAAAAAGATTGGGAAACACTGATGTAGAGATTATTTGTTTTCCATTTCACTTCTAAATTATAATTCTTGTAGTTTAGGCGTTGTTTTTTGGTGTTCTTATTAATTTATGCGATTTTAATATTATTTCTGCTTTTTTCTTGGTTATTCTTCTGATTATTCGTTTTATATATTAATATTATATAAATATTATAAATTTATAAATATAAAACTTTAGGAAAAGTTCAAATTAATATTCATGAGTCATCGTGATCGAGATACTGGAAGAAAATGGACTTCGGGTGCCGAAAAAAATAAACCTTTAAGGCCTTTTTCTTCTGATAAAGACCTTAAAGATGATTCAGGGGTTTCCGGTAATGGGACAGAAATTTCAGAATTTGAAATTTCAAATTCTGAAATTTCTGTCCTATTACCGGAAACTCCTAAAAAAGATGATGAAATGCATTTGTCTCAAGAGTCTTCGATATCTATCAATGATTCTATTATAGTTTCGAATCTTCCATTGCTAAAAGCACGACAAGACATTTTAATTGATGATGTTGTTATAGTTTCAGACGACCTGGCGTTATGCTTAAAACTACATGGGAAGTCTCAGGATCACATTAGCTGTATGAAAAAATGGATGAACATGTCAGTTAATTTAAAAACAAATGCAACAATGATAGAAAATCAAAAAAACACATTGGCTCTTAGTACTTGAACGCCTTTTTGCTACAGTCCTAATGTTATCTGAAAGACTATTAGCTTTTCGTGGACACCGTGAGAAAGTTTATCAGTCTAACAATGTAAATTTTTTGGTATAAGTAGAACTTATTGCTAAATTCGATCCAGTTATGTTTGAACATCTAAGATGAGTAAAACATACAGCATGCTTTGACACTTAACTTGGAAAGATGTGCAAAATGAAATAATTGGTATCGAGACTAAAAACTATAGTATCTTCTGTACAGTCTGTCATCAAAATATTTTTCTGTTATCATGGATTGCACTCCTGATATCAGTCATAAGCTTTCTATTATTTTGAGATGTATTAAAATTAACGAGATAGAAGTAGAAATTGAACAATTATTTTGTGGATAACAAAATAATTGTTCAATAACTGTTCTCATAACTGATAGCACTGGTTCAGGTTTATTTGAATTTTTTTAAATTTATTAGCCGAGCATAATTTGGGTCTAATGAATTGCCGCGGGCAATCATATGATAATGGTGCTAACATGCGAGGACAATACAAAGGTGTTCAAGCTGTAATCAAAGAAAATAATCCCAGAGCTTTTTACGTTCCATGTGCTAACCACACATTTAATCTTATGGTATGTGATGCTGCGAAATCAGTATCTATTGCAATTAACTTTTTTGGTACTATTCAACGGATTTTTACCTTTTTTCCTGAACCAACTGCTCGCTGGAACATACTGCAAAATGCCTGTAAAATAACTATTAAATCATTATCAGATACGCGTTGGGAAAGCCGTATAAAGAGTATAAAAGTTATAACAGATAATTTGGCTGAAATTATAGAAGCTTTATATTAAGTTGCAGATTCAAATACAATTGGTATAGGAGCTTTATATTTAGTTGCTGTTTCTGAAACGAAAACCTTTGCCAATGAGATATCGTCGTATCATCTTATACTTTCACTCATAATTTGCTATGATATATTGGGTGAAATTAACAAACTAATGCAATAATTGATGTTAATCTGAATGAAAGATTAAAAATGCTTGATTCATACAACAAAATATTTAGATTTTTCACTCGTTCCAAAAAATTGCGAAGCTTAGATGCAAATGAATTGTTGAATATTTGTAAAAATTTAGAAATAGCACTCACAAAACAAAATAAACACATTTTTAAGACTGGAAGCTTCGTCGGAATCTAAAGATGCATTGAAAATGTCGTAGTATATTACTGCAAATTTTTTAATAGAAATTTTTCCAAATTTATTTATTGCCCTACGCATTTTACTCACTTTCCCTATTTCAGTGGCAAACGCAGAGAGGTAAAAAATTATTTATGTTCCACTATGGGTCAAGACCGTTAAAATAAGTCGGTCATTGGACTGTTCTGATTTAATTGATGAGTTTGCGTCCATGAAAGTGCGAAAAGTTAAATTTTAAATAAATCCTCTCCTCCTAAGTTCTCCAAAAAAAAGCTGCTAACCTAGGGGGTAGCCCAAAACGAATAGTATGTCCATATGTAACAAACAGTAATTTGTGTCAAACAGTGCTTTGTACAAAACAATGAATTTGTTTAAATTATGAATTTCTAATACCTAGTATGTTTAATTAATTGTTAATAATATATATATATAATATATATATATATATATATATATATATATATATATATATATATATATATATATATATATATATATATATATATATATATATATATATACACGTATATATATAGTCAAAATAATATATATATATATATATATATATATATATATATATATATATACGTATATATATACTCAAAATAATATATATATATATATATATACGAACAAATACTCAAAAGTATACAAGCTCTTATTAAATATAAATGTTAAATTAAATTAAATTCAATAATATCATAAAAAATACTATTCGTAAAATTAATGGTTCAGGCATTTTGAGTAGTTTTATTAGTGTATCCAAATTTAAAAAAAAAAAGATTTAGCTTCGCACCGAAAACTTGCATATGGCTTCGCATATTGTAAAACTGCCACTGCATATTGTAAAACTGCCATTTTAGAACTTCTTAAGATTTTTGGAGTTGATTTTGTAAATAGCAGAAAGATATTAACTGGGATTGTCAATAAAATTGTAAATACTACAACTAAATTTGGTAATATCGAGTTTAATTTATTTTTAAATATAAAATCTTTTCGTCTACTTCTAATATAGTTCTAATCCTACTATATCGGAATGTGAATTGAAAGTTAAATGCTATTCTTGGGAAAGACAATTATCTAAAAGATCAGAAGCATGTAATGAAACTACAGAAATATTGTGCAAAAATTTGAAAATATTATTGTTTACGAAATTTAGTCAAATAGTTTGCTAACACATTGAACAGCCCTATCAAGGATTTGGAAATAAAATTGAAGTTTAAACTATTGGTCAGGATTTAAGTTTTTCGAAAAATTTAGTTGTTTGTATAGATTTAGATTTAACTTTCTAATTACAATCTTTTAACTTTCTAATTAGAAGATTATTAAATCCAAAAACTTAACTTCTAAACTTCATTTATAAATTGCATCAAAAATGAAATAAAAAAAAAAACACCAAAATGTATTCTTAAAATAAACTTAAAAAAATCTAAAAACCTGAAAAAGAGGAGCCACGTCCACGTCGTTGGTTCTAGATCTCGGTTGGACTGGCGTCAAATGATAAGAAGACTACAATTAACACTACAACTTAATTTGTTTAATTTGGGATGTTAAATATATTATTTTATATATTATGAACCTCTTAAACGCTAGCCCTCTTAAAAGAAAATGCATTAATTCACTTACTTACTCTCTGTCTCTGGAGACAACAACTTGGATTTGTGTACTCCAGAGAAGGAGAAATAGAAAAAATTTCATAAAAAAATGATAAAACAAAAAACAAAAACATTATTATAAAAAGAAAATTTTCAAAAAAAAAAAACCTTGATTTATCCTCTTTCTTTTCTTTTTTTTTTTTGTTCTCCTTTCCGAAAAATTTTCTTTTCTCAACTAAAAAAAAAAAATTTATTTCAGATTTCCTAAATTTTACAAATCCAAAATAAAAAGCCTTGTATGTACACAGAAAATTTTGTTTATTCTTTATGTGGATTTATTAATTAGAAATATATAGTCAAGCAGGCTGCGAGCAATGCCCGATCATATTGCAGCGAATAAAATATGCGTGAAAGGAATTTATTAAATTTTAAGAACATAATACAAAGAGGAATATACAACAAGCTGTATATACCTAAATTGGGATTTCCAACTTATATATTTTGTTCTACTGCATGGCAGAAAATTGGGCCGGTCCTGGTTTCTTCGCAGTTGTGGTTATTACCATAGGATATGTATTATTTTTCTTATTATAATTCGTCTTATTATCATATGTCTTATTATGATAAGTCTTATTATGATACGTATCATTATGATACATCTTAATTTGATGGCCACCTGCTTTTTGAACTTTTTGAATTTTGTCGTTGTCCGATTTATTAAATGGTTGACACTTACTTCCGTAATAGTTATTGGTCTAATTGTGGTTGGATCAGTGAGTATTTCTATTTTACATGTTTTGTTTTGGAGTGGATAGCTGTGTGGCTGTTAACCTTGTTATAACTTTTATTTGTTTGTATATATAGATTTAATTTTAGAACTTCTTAAGATTTTTGGAGTTGATTTTGTAAATATGATTTTGGTTTCGAGATGTAACTTTTTTCTGAAATTTTCTATTAATTGGCCTGTCTTTTTACAATAGTGACATACACTTGTGGTGGTAACAGTTGCCACTAGGCTTGACAGATTCAAATTTTGGAAAAACAATACATGCAAAAATACAGGTAAGATGAAAGTAATGGGTGGTCAGGTTCGAATCCCACCACGTACACGCCCCCTCCCCTCCCATTACTTTAATCTTACCAAAATACAGTCCAATTTTTTTTTTCTTCAAAACACTTTATTTATAGAAAATTATTAATAATATTACTATTTGTACTTTTAATTTCGTTTAATTTGATTTAATATATTATTTTCATTTAAAATAAACTTTTATAAAATTTATTAAAATTTTTGACACGTTTTTTTATAGTTATGCATCACCAGGCCCTGAGAGAGCTTCAATGTGGCCCAGGCCAAAAAAACTTTTCGGGGCCCCATACCCCTGAATTTTTTGAATAAAAAAAAAAAAAAACCACAAAAATTACGTAATTAAATATGTAATATGAAATTAAAATTATTTTATAAAGGCCTTACGCGCTTTAGAATTGGCAAATTCCTTAATAATTTTGGAAAAATCAAGCTTTCGTGCATACTCACAATTTATATTTAAGCTTGATAAACCATTTAGTCTTTCCTGAGACATTGTCGATCTGTTAAAATTTTTTATTCTTTTCAAGGTACTAAAGCTTCTTTCTGCCGATTGCCGAAGCAACAGAAACGGAAAGCCATCTCATAGAAACATGCCGCAACATTTCAGATATTCCACGTCACAAAATTCATAAAATTCAATTAATTCGTGTTTTCTTTTCGTATGACAGCTAAATTCATTGTACACTTTTATAATAATATATTTCAAATCGAACTTTAGGATCTTGTAGTCATTTTTAATTGAGTTTGAAAGCATGTGGCAGATGCAGCCCATTTCTAAAATATCCGGACTTACTTTTCTTAATTCTGTAAATACACTTTGAGTTTTTCCAAAATTTACATTCGCATTATCAGCGCAATAACTATTTATTTTTGTTGCATCTAAGCCAGCCTTTTCAATTTTGGTAATAAGAGCACTAGAAATGCCGTAAGACTTTTCGCTCAAACTTTCAAAAAATTTAAAATTTTAGTTGGTACTCCCTCATCTTTTGTTCGATGCATCAGTTGAGACACTAAAAAAAACGTCATTGTTTAGAAAATCAGCAATTATTTTCTTTTGGGACTCGATAGCTAAAATATTTGTTACGATTTTTGTGCATTTTGTTCATCCACACGAAAATTTAGATACAATTTTGGAGTCGGAAAATATAGTTAGAAACAATCCGCTAGAACAATTTGCAGAGTTATAGCTATGAGCGTGCTGCACAGTGTGATACACAAAAGTTGCCTCCGCTGCTGCTGTTTTTCTTATAATAGAGGACGATGATGTTGATGGCGATACTAAAAATGTGCTTAAATTATGGAAACTTGCTAGTGCTTTCATATTTTTTTGGTGTTTGTCAGTTTTTAAGTGTCGCTTCAAATTCGAAATACCAGCTTTCGAAATATTTATTTCTGAACTGCAATAAATACTTTTTGCATTGAAATTATCCTTTCCCAATACAATCCAAGGAAATGTTTTTTTCCATTCTTCGTTGAAATGGTTTTTTCCTCTTTTTAATCTTTTAGTCGTTCAAGATGAAGATTGATACTCATTACGGCTGCACTCATTATCGGTATTATATGAATCAGTATCAGAATTATTCCTTTCCTCATTATTTTGATTTTCAAAAGTTCGTTTATTCGTATTCGTCGTCATTTTTATTTCAGCTATTAAAATTTTCAGGATTATATTTAAATGATAATTAAAATAAAACTTACGCAATTCAAATCCAAATGGGAAATTATTTGACTATTGATTATATATATCACATCTTAATCTGACATAACTTAATAAAAAAAGTACTTCAAAAATGCGGATTATTTATGAGATTAGGTTAAGGTTGATAGTTGATAGAATATTTTTTGCAAAAACCAACTAATTTCGATTTGATACAGGGTTTAGACTAGAATTGTTATTTAAATATAAAAAAGGGCATGAATTTATCAATTTTTAAAAATTATGAACAAATATTTGGTTTCAAATAATTACTTATAAATAATTACTATTCATGCTTTAGTAAGCTGTTGTCGCTTTGCGTAAAAATTTTTTTTGTGATGTTTGCAAAATCAACGATAATAAGTTAAGGTATGTATTGCCAATGCCAAGCACAAACGGCAAGAAATTTTAAAATATTGCAACCCTACAGAGACACTAACTTGGGAGTAAATTTGACAGTTCTAATATTTAGTAAGTTACACTAAAGTTAAGTGGGTATGGTTGATGTTCGGCGGTTCATGAGGAATAAAATATTATTATATTATTTGTCATTTATGTTGAAAAGAAGTACATTTGTATACTTCTTTGCAATTTAGTATAAAAAAGTACATGAATTAATGTATACTAAAAAAGCAGTACTGTACTTCCTAAAACAGTACAGATGGCAAGCCTAGTTGCCACTACTGGTCTATTATTATTTTGGTAGTTCGTGGAAAACGGGATTGTCTGATTTTGTGGGTTTTGAGGAACATAGAGTCTATTATTATTATTATTAAATTTTTTCTACAATGTTTGATATGATTGTTTAGCTTACAGAATGAACAATACATTTTTCCGATTGAATTGTTCCTCCTCTAAAGCTAAATCAATTGTATTAACAAGATTACGTGATCGCACTGTGAGAGGAATTAACCAAATAGGGTCGCCTAGTCTGTTTATAAAATTAATTAAAACTGTTTTTTCATTTAAATTGCCAACAGCTGTGATTACTCCTTTTGAATAATCAATATCTTTTAATTCCTTGATTTAAAGAATAAATATGTGACTGTACAAGCTGTACAGTCCGTAATTTTGCAAAATTGATATTTAGGGCACTTTATAGATCTTCCCGTTTTTTATATGAATGATAACGTGATATAACGCTACTAGCACGGCCGGTTAATTTTGATCTTACCACATCGATAAAATCGGGTAAGGAGATAGAGTTTGTCTTTTTATGATGTATTTCGACCAATTGCAGAAATTTATGTAACTCTGACGGATTACCATTAAATCCTGGTATATTTTTTAGAGTTTGGTTGAACTGTGAACAACTTGCATTGGCGCTGAAGTTTTAGGGCGTCAAAAGGGCGAGGAAAAATAAAGTTAATTTAATTATTTGAGTAAAATTATATTTTTCAATTTCGTAATAGTATTCTGCAAACTGCGGAATTCGTCGGAGATCTCAACGAGCAAACAAGTTTCTTAGCTAATAATTAATAAATAAATTTGTTGGTATTACTATCAGAAAGTAAAGAGAAAAATTATTAGTTAATTATTTAGTAATTATAAACTTTAATGGTTTTAATATTAAAATATAAAAAAATAAAAAAAAAAATATATAAATAAAAAATGTATACAAAAAAACTTTTTTTCTTTATGATCGAATTATCTTTTATTGATGAAACTTTTTTTTTATGATCGAATTATCTTTTATTGATGAAAGAAATTTAAATATACTATTATAAATAATATAGAGGTTGAAAAATATAAAGTAATTAAAACGAGTGATGTGTCGCTAACAATTAAAAAAGGAAATAATAAATCTCCTAAAATGGAGGCAGCACGCATAAAAAAATATAATGAAAAACTTAAAAATGAACTTAAGTCATTAAAAAAAATTATAAAAAATCAAACGCTTGGTTTTAATAAATCAGTTAAAAGTGTTGTCCAAATTCCAACTAAGTCATATAATCATAAAAGATTCGATGTCCTCAGTGACATTGAAATTGATGAAGAAACTAATAATATTAGCAATACTGAAAATATTGGAAATAATATTAAAGGTAAAACTGATTTTATAGAGGTCGTAAGAAAAATAAACAATGCAAAGAGAGAACAACAATTAAAGATTATTCAGCCGATGCCTACGAATAAATTATCACCTGATGTTAACACACCAACTGCAAGGAAGAATGAAAAGAGCAAAAATATAAAATTAAGAAAAAATATAAAATTACCACCAATAATCATTTTTGAGCAAGAACCAGAAGACATTATTAGAGAAAACTTAAATATTTTTAATTTTTATTTAATGAGATTATGTACAAAAAAACTCTCAGTAATTGTTGATAAAATCGAACATTATAATGCAATAAAAATAATGTTAGAAAAAATAAATTGTAATTTTTATACATATACCCCAAAAGAAGATAAACTTAAATCTATGGTTATTAAAGGCTTAAATGAAAATGATAATCCAGAAAATATTTTGATAGCTTTAAATAATTTAAATATAGATAATGTTGAATTTAAGAAAGTTTTTCGTTTAGAAAAAAATAAGTAAAAAAAATAAAATTATTATCATAGTTTGTAGTACAAATCGCATCAGAAAGCAATCACGATAATATATATAAAATTAAATATTTAGATAACCAAGTTATATACTGGGAAAATCTAAAAAAAAAATTGATGATGCACAGTGTAAACGCTGTCAGCGTTTTGGAAATGCAGATTTCAATTGTAAAATGGATTACAGGTGTGTTAAAGGTTGCTTAAACCATGCACCTGGTGAATGTCCGTTAGAAGTTAGAGATGAAAATAAAGAAAAAATTATATTGTGTATTATGTAAAAATACTGGCCATCCATCAAACTATAGAATATGCCCTGTATTCATTAAACTACAAGAAAATAAGGAAGCTAAAAAACATTTACAAAAAGAAAAATTACATATACGAACTGGAATGTTCAAAAATATTGTATCTCCAAAATTAAAATTTGCGGATGTAACTAAAGGGCTGACGAACCAAAACCAAATGAAATTAACAAAGACAACTTTAACATGACTAATAAATTATTACTTGATATCAAAGGTTCCTTAAACAATGGACAATATTAATTCAAAATTTGCTATACTTTAGAAAATATATTAAATCAACAAATGAAAAGGATAGAATTCTTATATGAAATCTTTACCAACGATAATATTGCATCATAATGTAGCCAAACTAAACAGTTTCAAATTAATTACGATAAACGTAAATTAACTTATTTCTAAAACTAAACAATCTTATTTATTATATTTTATTGAAGTACATGACCCTGATATAATGTTATTAAGTGAAACAAAGTTAAATTTAAAACATAAAGTATGTTTTAAAAATAATAATATAATTAGGAGAGACAGACCAAACTCTGTATAGCGGGGAGGTACTACTATTGCTATAAAAAAGGAATTTAATTATGAAACACTAAATATTACAAGTATAAACAATTTTAAAAGTATAGAATCGTCTATCATATCAATTAAATTAAAGAATAACGTCAACATTATAATAGTTTCGGTATATTCATCATATGAAAATAGTATCAATTCAATAATGAATTGGATCAACTATTCCGTGATTTAAAATTAAATAAAAATGAAAATTATTATGTAATCGCAGGTGATTTAAATGCGAAACATAATACCTGGTTTAATAATAAAAATAATGCTCGGGGTAATTATCTGTATAACTGGATTAATAAAAACGAATGTCTATATAAAATTAAATTGTATGGTACCAATCACCCTACATATAAATCAAATAATTCTTAACTCGATATCTGTTTAGTGACAATAGATTAGACATTAACACCTATCCGAATAATTTGGTATGATAGTGATCATGATGCTACCGTATGATAGTGATCATGATGCCGTGGTGATAAATATCTTATCAAATATAAACTATAATAACATTTTTGAAAACCAAATAAACAATAACAAAATTAATTACGAAGCTATGAATTGGGATAAATTCAGTAAAAATTTAAAATTAAATTATTTAGCTAAGAGTAGAGGGCATGCAAATCTTGTCCCTAATAATAGTTACTAACACCAATGAATAAAGGCTATAGAAAAAGTTATAATAAAAATGATCACGTGTATATTCGTCTTAAAGCATTATTAAATAATATAAATACATTAATAAAACAAAAGTTTAAAGTTTCAATTAGTAGAGTATGGGAAACAACAATAAAAAAAAATAATTCCTTGGGGTAATATGTTTCCACAGATAAATAAAATATTTAGGAAAAATTCTAATTCCGACATTGAAATGTTAAAAATAATTTCAAACAATACTCATCTGCTTAATGTAGCTAATATAAATACAAATGAATTAAATACTGATGAAAATAATAATTTTGTAATAACTAATAAGCAACAAATTCTTAATATTATTGGGGCAAAAGTACAAACTAGCCATACAGCACCCTTGTCCTTAAATAATAATAATCAAAATAATAGAGTAAACGAAACAGAATTAGTTTTTAATAACAATAAAAATGATGATAGAATTAATAATGTAACATTATTAAACTTTAACAATAATATGAAAACAAAATCAAAAAACAAAAAATCACCCTACATATAAACTAACAAAAAATCACCCTACATATAAACCAAATAATCAAAAAATCACCCTACATATAAACCAAATAATCAAACCAAGCATAATTTTTTTGCTTTGCTAGAAAATATACAAGATACTTTTAGAAAATTAAATAATAAAATTTAAGTAGGGGCAGATGGTATTCCAAATATAATTCTAAAGAATTTACCTCATATTATTGTTGCGCAATATTTTACTATATTTAACAATATATTAAATAATAGTTACTTCCGAATAACATGGAAGAAATCTAAGGCTATTGTTGTGTTTCTCCTTCTTAACTTTGGAATTCTCCAGCGTTCTTCCTTTGGCCTCGGTGATCGACTAGGGTTTTAATTATTTAAATAAAACAACTTTTACATGTTAAGACACCTCTTGCTTTGAGGTATCAAGTCGAATACCCAGAACCACCAAATTACTAAGTCTTTTATACGCTAAAAATGCTCCTTTAACATTTTTAGCCATTGGACATGTATTGCGTAATTACCCAATTTAACAGTGAACGAACTCAATGAACTCTAAAAGTTTTCATAACAATATCATATGTTTATTATTACTATAATATTGTATATGCAATTTGTTGTCATACATAATTGCATATGACGATTTACTAATTGTTGTTGTTGCATATTTTCATACAAGTCATAATGTAACTTGTTATGAAATTTAATACATATGAATTTATTGTTAAAATTAAAATATAGAACAAATAATTAAAAATGCCGATAATGCATATTCAGCATTCGAAAATATTTGGTTCAAATAAAATAAACATATTTGAGTTCAATGTAATTCATTACACAACACCTCCCTTTCCCAAGTTAAAAAATTGACTTATTTTTTACAAATTGGTGTTTCGAAACATTCAACCTAATACCTGTAATGCAAATATCTTTATTTTACCCAAAAAAAACGTTATAAAACTTACAATTTTCTTAATTCTAATATATAAGATTTACATTTTTCTTACAACAATAACAAAAAAATTACTTACATCTATGTATAGTATTATTTAATAGATTATTTAAGACATGATCGTAAACCCAAAACTTAATCTAATTATTTTCAAAAAAGTAAAAAAATCTTTATAATTCTTCCATTTCTTAACATATAGTATTTAAAATCATTAAAATAATTATCTTTTAATAATTTCTTATTGAAATTCTATTTAATATAAAATAGATCTATTTGATCTTATTTAATTTTTAACATAATATTAAACATAATTTAAACTTTGTTTTAGATTTTAAAATCTTTTTGTTTCTTATTATTTTATAATATTATTTTTTTTATTCTTTTAACATTTCAAATAATTAATTGTTCTTTTTCTTCATTTTTTAAATATATATTTTAAATACAGATCTTGTTGATCTTATTTATTTTTTTAATAATAGAGATTTACTTTTAGATTTAATGGATTGTTTATTACATATGTTATAAAATAGAATTAAAGAATCTATAGACTTTCTATAGATCCCCTTCCATTCTCATTTCTTTTTCTTTATTGTCTTTATTTTTTATACTGTTTCAATATATAAAAAAAACTTTATAATAACAATTTACAAAAAAAAAACTTCATATTAAGTTTTAACAATATCTTAACAAAAATTGTCCTCTCCTTTTCTAAACAAAATAATAATTATGTAATTTTATATAATATAATTTTAATTTATTATGATATAATCTTTATTTTTCCTAAAATATATATTTCATATAAATTGCAAATTAAAAAAAAAAAATTCGGTATATTCTTTTATATTTTTTTTGTGTTGCTTGTATACCAATAAAAAAAAAAACTACATATTTTTTGTGCTTCTAAACCCTACAATTTTTTATTGTTATTAAAATATAGCTCTAAATTTTTTATTGTTATTAAAATATAGCTCAAAAAAAAAACTTCAAATTTTGTTATGTGCTTCGAAACCCTACTAATCTCAAAAACATTCGTAACTATAACTCTTTGTCCATTGAACGTACCATTGTTTTGTATTATTGTTTAACTGTCACTTATAGTCCACAAAACCGTAATCTCTTTATCCTACGGGAATAACCTATTAAAGTGGTTTTAACCCTATCCGCGCCTACTAAATATGTTTCGTAATAGTTGGTACTGATAACACTATTAATTGTAATTTTATTATATAATTTTTCTTTGTTGCATACGTTTTCTTCCAAATTTTCGCAATAAACTTCTACTCTTCCTATATTCAGATAAAATTGATTAAACCACTACTACTTTGTTTGCATCGCTTTCCACATAATTCGAATCTGACTTTTTTCTTTAAAATTACATTGATCTGTTTTTTCTATTAAAGTCTTCTTCACTTCTTTACTTTCTACATCTTCTACATTATCTTTTATATCTTCAATATCTTCTGCTTCTTCAAAATTTGCTATTTCTACAAAATTTCCTGATAAGTCATCTGAAATCACTTTTATATCTTCAATATCTTCTGTTTCTTCAAAATCTTCTGTTTCTACATTATTTGCTACCAAATTATTTTCCGCTAAGTTATCTGAATTTAGTTTTATATCGCCATTACAATCTTCCTTCACAACATTTGCTAATAATTTTTTATCTTCAGTACTACAATAACTTACTGCAGAATTTCTACTATCTTCATAATCTATACTCTCTCTAAAATTTTTCAATTTTAAAGTTTTATTATCTTTATTATTTATCTCATTTCTCTTTATTTCACATTTATTCCCAGTAACTTTTATCCCCAGTAAATCTTCAAAATTTATATTATTAATATTTTTTACTAAACCGCTTATGCAGCATTTATCTTTCCCTTCTTGCGGTATATCTTTATTGACGTTTTCTTTTTCAACTTTTTCAGTTACTTCTACTAAAACTTTATTTGTTGACAAGTGATCTTTTGTGTTAATGATTTCTTTCTGTGATTGCCCTGGTTCCTGGTTGGTCATATTCCGTTAGTTGACAACTTTCAAAAGAATACAAGGTTGGCTCAGCACCAGTTTTGGTTAATGAGTTTACAAATGGAACTAGAATTTCGGTTTTATTTTCCATCGTTTCTGGGAATTGCAGGAATTTCTGTGGACCAAAAATATTACAAATTTTTTCTATAAAATAGTATCCCAGAATACCATCACCTGATATTCGTTCGTCCTTAGTCGTTACTTGAAACTCACAGTTGAATCCTCCATTAAGTAAGAATTTACCATTACATCTACCAAGTGTCTCATTTTGCCCATGTAAGGTCTTTATGTGTGTTTTTTGATTTGAGTCAATTTTTACACTCTTCAGAAGAGACGTATTTTTTATTATACTCACTTGAGCCCCGGTATTTATTGAAAGTGTTACTGTTCCGTTAACTGATATATCCAGTGGCAATTCTATTAATTGACCTATTTTTAAATTTTCCCCCTCCTCTGCATTTGTGGTTTCGAATGAACCGGGGTTTTTTGGTTCATTCTCTACTCGTTTCCCGACCGAATTACATTTCTCGCCTCATATTTTTGTCGTGCAGGGCAGTACAAGATGTCGTGACCGACCATGTCACACCAATCACAATTTTCTATTTTGTTCTGCTCAGAATTTATCTCCATATTATTAATATTAGCTGTCGACGCTGTTTGTGTGCATTGTTCTATACTATGTCCCAATGTTCTACAATTTGTACAATAAACTGAATTCCTATTATTACATAAACGGCTTATGTGGCCTGGTTCACCACAAGCGAAACATTTAATATTAGTATTACTAACTATTCTTGAATCATTGCCATTTGCTGTATTTGTCCTGTAGTTATTGTTATTGTTACGCGGCAAAGGACGTGGTGCAGGTTGATAGTTTTCTCTGTTTCTGTTTTGTATATAATTTGTTTCCCTTTTGTGCTTATTTCCAATTTGGGTCAATAACTCCTTTAACAAACTAGTTATTTCAGCTTCATTACGTCCTCGTTTTCTTTCTGATGCATTCCCCATTGCGTAGTCTTCTCTTGCGTAGTCTCTAGCTTTCTGTACAGCCACCCTTAAACTTGAACAATTTTGTGATCTCACATAATGTTTTAAAGGTTCTGAACGTAAACCTCTAACGAAAGTACGTTTTGCTACTTTCATAATTTCTTCTTTCAATACTCTACCCTCATCTTGATATATATTATCCACCATCATTGTGTATGCCTCAAGTTTTTGTAAAAGTCTGCTTCCAAAATTTTCAACGCCTTCATCAGGACCTTAATAACACTCCTCTAGCTCTCTTGCCAATTGAGGTAGATCTTTATATGGCAAAAAGTGGTTACTTAGGATTGACTTAAATTCATCAAAATCTGATATTTGCTTGTTTGGGAACAAAGCATTCGCCTTTCCCCTTAACTTACTTCTTACCAGATTTGTTAAAATAAACATTCTTCCTGACTCCTCCGTAATATAATACGCCTCCTCAGCTAAAGCCAAAAAATTTTGCAAGTCTAGAGCAGGGTTGTCCCCTGATCCTGAAAATGGTGGCACGTGTACCAAAAAAGTTTTAAAAGTTTCCGTAACAGATAACAGACCATCACTAAAAGATATTTGATGTTGCTGTAAATTTTCACTGCCCTGCCCTAATAACATTGTATTATTCCGACGTTGTGACGGAGGTGTTTGTTGTCTTGAAAAAACGTCATAATTAGATTCGGGGAATTTATACATTTCCGGTTTCTTAAAAAGGTTCGTAGGCACTGGTGGTGCTTTTCGTAAAGGCAATTTACTAAACATAACTGGTCATTTACGTTTGACCGTCTTAGTTCCAAATTGTCTATTGTTAAGTCATTAAAATCATTCATGTCTTCTCCTAATGCATCTACTTCGCGATCAACTTCGTTATTTTAAACAGTACGTGGATAAGTTTTTTTAGATCTAAAAACTCTCAAATTTGGATCCTTAGGAATAGCACCATTTTGAGTTTCTGGTGGCAGCCCTACAGCGCCTAATAGTGGTGTAGACATTGCCAATAATTTTGGTTTCGGATTCGTAACGGGAGAATTTGATTTATTGAATTGAGGACTAATGTTATCGAAATCGTAACTATCTATTCTTTCTCTAAATTTTCTAATACTATGTTCCATAAAATAATTTACTTCATATATAAACTTTATGTTTTTTTTGTACTAATAACTGATCCTAATTTTAGAACAAAACAAAAAGTAAAATACCAAAACCAAAATTCAAACCCGAATTGAATTAATTAAGAAGTATTACCAAGTTTATCATAAAATAATTAAAACTCCAATTTATTATTTTCTAAACTACTATTTTGGTAACAATTGACAAACCCCCAAAAAGAAAAAGAAAAATCTACTATATCAAAAATATTAATACAAAAAAAAAAAAATATCTTCTAAAAGAAAATTATTAACCCCTTAAAAAAAATTAATCATAATATATTTTATGTTGCACACAAAGTTTTTTTTTTTAAATGTGTGTAAGAAGCTTTCTATTTGACATAAGAAATAATTTACACACAAAAAATATATAAAAAATTGAGAATGAGCATAACAAACCCAAAGACAAAAATTTTCATACACAAAAAAAAAAACAAATAATTTCGATACCAATATTGTGTATAACAAAATAATTTCGATACACTGTAAAAAAAATTTTAATTCCAAATTTTACACTAAATGAAAAGAATAAAAATTATATCATTATTATATATATATTTTACTGTACACTGTTAAAAACATTTTTTTTTATTTTAAATTAAATTCAATTAACCAAAACATTTAAAAACTACTAATTTTAGACATTTTATACGGGAGAGGAAAATATAAAATAATTTTAATTTTAATTTTAATTGTTTCTGCTAGTTTAGATTACTATTTTTGTGTTGGTTTTTGAACCGGAATTCATGCTGGCTAAATTTGATTGGTTGGTTTTGGAACGACGTCCTATCATTTTTATTGAGCCGACATTCTAAGTCATATGATGACTAAGGTAAATTTCACAAATCAATCCAAAGCTAGGCTAAATGCCCTTTACTATACCTCCTAGCAAATACCTGAAGGTTTGGATAGATTGGTCACCCAAAACAAATTTGGAGTATTCTTCTTACCCAGAATTTTAGATTAGAGAACGTAGCTCTAATCCTGGTCACGGCACCAATGTTGTGTTTTTCCTTCTTAACTTTGGAATTCTCCAGCGTTCTTCCTTTGGCCTCGGTGATCGACTAGGGTTTTAATTATTTAAATAAAACAACTTTTACATGTTAAGACACCTCTTGCTTTGAGGTATCAAGTCGAATACCCAGAACCACCAAATTACTAAGTCTTTTATACGCTAAAAATGCTCCTTTAACATTTTTAGCCATTGGACATGTATTGCGTAATTACCCAATTTAACAGTGAACGAACTCAATGAACTCTAAAAGTTTTCATAACAATATCATATGTTTATTATTACTATAATATTGTATATACAATTTGTTGTCATACATAATTGCATATGACGATTTACTAATTGTTGTTGTTGCATATTTTCATACAAGTCATAATGTAACTTGTTATGAAATTTAATACATATGAATTTATTGTTAAAATTAAAATATAGAACAAATAATTAAAAATGCCGATAATGCATATTCAGCATTCGAAAATATTTGGTTCAAATAAAATAAACATATTTGAGTTCAATGTAATTCATTACACAACACTATCAAACATAAGTAAGGTTTTTGAAAAGATATTAAATAAATATATAGTAGATATCACAGAAAACAAAGCCATTATTCCTGATAACCAATTCGGATTCCGTTCAAATCATTCTGCTGTACATGTTATAAACAAACGAACATCAGACATATGTTGGCAAATAAATAAAAAAAAGTTATGTTGGGGCATGCCTGGTGGATTTTGAATCAGCATTTAATTCTGTTTGGACAAACGGATTAATATATAAACTTATCAATTATAATTATCCGACGCGTTTAGTTAGGATAATCTAAAATATGATCTCGGATAAAACTTTTAAGGTTAATATGGGTAATACTGCTTCTAATAAAACATTTTATATAGCAAACGGATTACAGCAAGGAACTGTTAATTCCCCAATATTGTTTAATATTTTCATGAGTTCGTTATTTTGAGTTCGTTATTACTAGATCTATGCTAATTTTTGGAATATGAAAGTTAACTTTAGAAAATGTTATTCTTTTTAGAAACACTCTATGTAAAAGTAACAACGGCGTATGACAAATTTGGCGTAAATTTCATATATGGACACCTGACAATATAAAATTAATAAACAACAAAACTGTAAAATATTTGCGGGTATACTTGCAGTATAACTTAAATTTTGCTGAGCATTTTAAAAAATATAATAGATGTAGCCAGAAAAGCATATGCAATAGCACAAAAAATATTTAATTCAAAATACCTACTCTTAAGGGTTAAAATTCTAGCTTATCAAGTACAATTTTGACAAAAATATCTAGAATAAACATATTAATTATACATTTAATCCGTAAACATTTAGTCAAATTACCAACTATACTCGAGAATAGCTTAATAGCACATACAGTATACCCAGATTTATCATGCATTTAGAAGAAGTACAAAAAAAACAAATTACATTTGAACCAAATTTGAACACGAATGAAACATTACCACTCTGGAGATACAATATGGACATCCCTCTAACTAAAAGACATAAAGTTTATTTTAAATAAAAAGAAGTTCTGGTGATTAGATACTTAACAAACTTTTTTAATCCAATATTGACTGAAATATAACGTTTTAGCATAAGTTAGTTAGTTTTAGTAGAAATAGTATGTAAGTTTGAATTTTTAGTATGTAAGTTTGAAAATAAATAAAATATAAAATAGTTGGTTTTTTGTAATAGCCTTTTCCAACTAAATCCAAAAAAAATTTCAAACATGGTCATGGACCATTGAATTAATGAAAATAAAATAATGATCATGTTTATATTTTTTTGTATGATAATATTATGAATTATAATGAAAATATGGCTGAAATAAATAAAAAATATCTGAAAAAAAAAATACTGCAAACTGTAACTCTACTCACTTGAAAATACATAAACAACTTTCGATAAGAAACCCCTTTCGTTTTTTATATAAAACCAAAAACTCCAGCATGCGCACTATTTTTGCAATAGGAATAGGCTAACGTCTAACTAGACAAAAAATTTTGTGTATGTATACACATGAACATTATATCGTCACATGAGAATAGTTTTGCTCCATTCGCCATTTATACTATTCAGAGAAAAACTATATTTTAAGTTTTAAATTTAATTGCTTTGATACTACACTATAGAATTTTCTTAAATTTTTACCATAGATTTAAACTGTAATTTCATTCACATAATCAAATTTTCTAGTATCTATGAAAAAATTTAATTGAGTTATTTCAATTTCTGTGGATTGGGTTTTTTTGTCCCTATCCTAAAATTTTGATACTTTTTAATTTGCATACACGTGGAGCACAATTTTTTGGATGTGGCACAAACCAGGACAAATTATTATTTTATGGTTGTGCCGTTTTTGGTTTAATATACAGCAGAAAATAAAAGAATTCAAATATTTTTTATAACATTTTTTTTTATTACTATTATGAAAAAATAAACAGTTCTACTGTAATAACATTAATAGAAAAAAATGACAGTTCTACTGTAATAACATTAACAGAAAAAAATATACGAAAATTAAAAGAACTAAATAAAAAGCAATTCATTAAACTTGGATGGATCGACCACTAACTAAAATTGACTAAATGTTTAGTAATGCTTTGAAAAATTCTTGATCAGTCCTTGGAAGAATTGCCGTTGAATTAATTTTGTTTTTATTTTGTGGAACGCACGAATGACTCCATAAATATAATGTTGTGATATGTGAAAAATTGTTTGTAAATTTTGTCAAAATTTTAATTAAGGCACTTGCAATGTCGTTTCCACTGCGGCCACTATTGGCTCCGGACCATATTGCGTAATAGGTAAATTTTTCGTTAGGCAAACAAACTGTTGCAGTGAGATTAAACACACTTCATTTTCTTTTTTAGTAAAAAAGACGAAGCATTCCCCTTTGGCAGCTTAAAAACACTTTGTAAGTTATAACAAATTAACAAATAATTCACGTATTTGCATTTTGATTGCTTCTATCAATATCTCTATCAAGTTTTAAAGCTTTTTTTCATTTTGATGTTCCTCAAATAATAATTTTTCGTTTTCGGATTTTCTAGTTTTTCAACGAAAAGCTGATACATTCTTTTCAAATTTAGACTTGTTTCAAAGTACTTTTTGTAATAAAATAATAAGTCATAACAAATATTGTAATAAAATAATAAAAAACATTAAGACTAAATAGTGTAAAACAAAACCTTACCAGCAGAGCAACAGCATGCAGAAGGTAGTCCAATATTTGGCCCAACAGCAACAAATGGAATGTGAGGGGTACAGTGCGGATCTTTATCAATATCATCTCCTAATAAATATAGTATTAAAAATTGTTATAACCAGTAATGAAATTTGTTGAACCAAGTATTATTATAAAAACCTGAAAAATCTGCCAAATTATCAATCTCGTCCTCATCAACAGCAGAAATTATATCATGTTGCATACTATATTCAAAAAATAGATTAATTAGAAATTTAAAAAATAATTAAAACGTAAAACTACATACCTAAGAAGTTCTGGTGACAATATTGGTATTGGTGATTCCATATTATATACTTACCATGTCCTCTCACTGCAGCAAATAAAGAACGACTGATTTTACTGTGATTTATAGTTTTTAAATAAAACAAAACTAGAACATTGTACGTTATTTACGTACTAAATAACGTACAATAGATTCTAACCAATCAGAATTGTTTTACTCCATAACAGTCCAGTGAATTATTATAAAAAACTAATTTACATATTCATGGAGCAAACCAATCAATAAGTTTTTTATTTTAGTTTTCACACATGTGGATAGCATATGGTTATGGAGCAAAACAAAAATTTTACAAATTTTGCATAATTATATATGAAGCTTTTGCCCGAAACACCAAAATATGGCGTATGGCGTAAAACAATTATTAACTATCATTGATAATGAAGGATATAAAGCAAACATCATACTTGATATCTAGATAACGGCAATGTGTTATGTTAAAATGGATTAAAAAAATGAAAAGATTTGAACTAAAAACCTATGAATTAGTGTCTCACTCAATAAAGGCCAAAATGGCATATGGAGCAAAACTGTTCTCAGGTGACGATATATGAAATTACATTATATATACGAAACTTATGTAAAAAAAATTCTGCTTGCACTGTAGCACAAAATTTAAACACGGTTCACAGTTTATAAGGAAAGAAAAAAAAATCAATGAAAACCGCCTTCCGTTTCTTATATGGAAAATCTCCTCCGCTTGCTTATTCAGTATTTTTTTTTCTGTGCAACCACAAAATTGTGCAGCGACAAAATTTTCAGCGATGCAGTAGAACAAAATACATATACGAGTTTATGTTTTTATATAAAGCTTGCGTTGTGTTTTCTGTGTACATACAATTCTTTTTATTTGGATTTGAGTAATTTAGGAAATGTGAAATGAATATAGTAAATTAGTAAATTTATGAATTTTATTTTAAAATCTTCATAATATGAAAATAATATGTTAAACACCCAAATTAAATTATAGTGTAAATGTAAACACTTCTTATCATTTTACCCCACTCTAATCCAGATCTAGAACCAACTACGTGGACGTGGGTCTTCTTTTTAGGCTTCTTAATTTTTTAAGAATTCTTTTTGATGTTTTTTTTTTAAATTGCATTTTTAATGCAATTTGTAAATTAAGTTTGGAAGTAAAGTTTTTGGATTTAATAATCTTCTAATTCGAAAGTTAAATCTAAATCTATTCAAACAACTAAATTTTTCGAAACACTTAAATCCTGACCGATAGTTTGAAGTTCAATTTTATTTCCAAATCCTTGATCCAATGTGTTAGCGAACGATTTGATGAAATGTCGGAAAATAATATTTTCAAATTTTTGCATAATATTTCTGCAGTTTCATTATATGCTTCTGATCTTTTAGACAAGTTTTATTTATATTTTGGCAATATTAAATCATTGTAATTTCAAAAAGAGAACTATTCAGAGAGTAGAAATTTAACACACTAATATCTCAATCATTTTGTACTATTAAAAAAACTTTTTTAAAATTGAGACAACATTAAATTATTTAACATATAACAATTAATGTACCCTTACAACTTTAAGTGGTATAATTTTGCACCACTTTATCTTGATTATAACTTGGACAAAATTTATTAATTATTTTTAAAAAATCTATTCATAACGTTGAAAAAGCTATCAATATATTTGCAATTTATATTATTACATTTACTTTATTTTTATTTAAATTTAGACAATATTTAATTACTTATAAAAATTAATGTATACCATTATTAATTTAATTTTAACCATTTTATTTTAATTTACTTCGAATAGCTTCTTAATTAAGTTAATAATTTTGTATAGTTTTTTTGTATCCATTAAATTTTGAGGATAATGTTACAAAAAGTATTTTGTAAAGAAGTCACGATAACGAAATGTTTCTATTATATTCAATATTGCTTTAATTATATAAATGGCAGCAAATTCAATGACCATTTCGTTTTGTACAAATACGTATGTTTTTATATCTGAGGAATCAGTTAACGAAGAATCTAAAGAAAAAATTTATTAAAAATCAATTTGAAAAAAATATTTTTAATTAAATTCAACTTACTAATTGTTGCCACCCAAGGTGTATTAGTTGGAATATTTTTCATTATATCTTAATAATTTTTTAAACACTTTTAAGCTTATACTCACATCACAGATTTTATATAAATATTTTATTTTATATAAATAATTCAAATATTTTTTGTAATATTTCATTGTAAAAATATGTTTTTATTTCAATTAAAATTGGCTGCAAATAGATCAGAGTTAATCTTCATCAATAAGTCAAAATGCTGATGTAAATATTTTTCTACAAGTAAAAATTTTATTACACATTTCAATTCTATATTTGTATAACCATAATGGTAACTGATTTAAAACTTTTTATTTTATTTATATAACGCGAATATCGTATATGAATTATATAGACCACTATCAGCATTCCGTGAGATCAGCATTCCGTGTCCGATAGATAGTTGTTTTAGACAACTATCTATAGGACACGGAATGCTGATCTTATGTTACGACGATGGGAATAAATATGTTTGTTAAATAACTTAATATTACCAACAATATACCGGAAAACACTGTATTTATACATAATGTTTTATTAAATTACCACTTGAAATATATTTCTTTACTTTTAAATTAAATAAACTGTACGCACTTTCATTATTAACTTTATACTTTTTTTAACAAAACAATTTATCTCATTCCCGATTGGCAAACTACTAAGAAATGTTGGTTGGCGACAATTTTTACACAAAATTTAACAAGAATATAAACTAAATTGTTGTAATATTACACTGTTTTGATTATTTTAGTTTATTATTACAATTACTGTTTTGATTATTTTAGTTTATTATTACTCTCAAATTGTAGTAAAATAAATTGTCACTCTAATGTTAAACTAAATTTACAATAAAATTAAAATTCTTGTTAAAAGCAGTTTTTCGAACAATTTTGAAATTATCGGCAGTAGTGATATAGGCCTGTACTATTTAACTTCATGTGCTGGCTTTCCTGGTTTCTGTAGCATGATTACTTCCGCCAGTTTCCATGCACTAGGAACATGCCTTAATCTTAAAGCAGTGTTTATTAGACATGTTAACATTAAACATGTTAACATATTAGACATGTTAACATTACGGGTGCAGCAATATGGTATACAGATGGCTCCCGTACCAAAGAGGGCACAGGTGCTGGAGTCAAAGGCCCAAACTTCTCGGCATCAGTATCACTCGGAAGAGAAGCAACTATCTTCCAAGCAGAAATGATTGCGATGGAAATGTGCATACAGGAAAACCTGAAAAGAGCATACCGCAATAAAACTATCACAATTTTATCGGACAGTCAAGCTGTACTCAAATCTCTATCCTCCCACAAACATGAGTCAAAACTTGTCTGGGACTATCTCCAGAAGCTCATAATATTGGCCAAAAGGAGTAATGTAACCTTAATGTGGGTGCAAGCACCAGGTTTATTGGACCTGAACCTTTCTGTGGAAAACCTAAAGGTCACTCTAAACTTATTTTAAAAAGGTGGATAGAACAAGAGCACAGAATCTATTGGAACTCACTTCCAAAACTCGTACTATCCAACAAATTTATTAAACCACAAACCATAAAAGTGGAGGAAATACTAAAATTCAGCAAAAAGGATATAAGAACCTTAATAGGTCTCCTGACAGGCCACATCCCTGTACGCTATCATCTAGAAAAAATGGGACTAGCTGAAGATAACAAATGTCGCCTCTGTCTATCTGACAAAGAAGATACAGAACATCTACTATGCTACTGTGAAGCAGCGGCACGTAGAAGATTAAATCATCTGGGAAAAGGCACCCTTACCCCAGATGAACTAGCCTATTCGGCTCCCGAGAACATATTAAGTTTCTTCAGATCACTTAATATTGGCTAGGGAAAGGGGCAATAAATGCACAATAGATCTTTTAGGTCGCAGTGCTCTCTCGTGCTCCCCTAAAAAAAAAAAAAAAAACTAGAGTTGGCCACATTCCTTTTTTGCTATTTTCTCACATAGTGTTAATATTAATGCAGAATGGGATGATTGTAAGTCGAGATTTTCTTCAACTTTAATGAAGTTAGCTGACACTTTCCTTGTAATGAAGAAGTCGCTAAGATCTTGTAAACATCTGTAGGCCAATATGTTGGTTTACCTGTTGAGTGGAAATATAATCCCGTTGTTTTGGCTGCAAAGTTCAGTTATTTTCCTTTTGCTGTAGTAGTTCTACAGCAAAAGGAAAATAAGTCTGTGTTTTTAGCATTGAAATCTCCCCCTACGATGAATCTATCTCCCAAATGTTGTAATATCTTTTTATACTCTGGACTCTTCAGGTTATACTGCGGTGGACAGTATAATGCTCCTATTATAAATTTCTGTTTGACACACTTAATACAAATCATTGTAAGTTGCATTTCCTCGAGCTGTAGTTGTCGTTCTTCTTAAGGATTGACAATTTCTTTTATAATAATAGCACTTCCTCCTTTTGTTTGGTTATCAGGATGATCCGTCTGGTACGTTTTGTAGCCTCTTAATTTTATGCTATTATTATTATTATTTAGACGCCTTTCTGTGAGAAGACACACATCTATGTTTTGAGTGTTTAGGAATATTTCTAGCTGTTGTTTTTTTTCATTTTTATCCCGTTCGCATTCCATGTAACTATACGCAAATTACTTTGATCCATTATTGTTTCTTTGCGGTACTGCTCTCGTGGGTTGTGCCTCCAGTTTAGTTAGTCTTAGTGATATATCGTTTATTTTATTTAGTATAGACAGCATCATCTGTGTCATGTTCTTTTACCACTACTCTTTATTGTTATATTTGCTAGATGGTAATATCCTTGGTTATTGTAATATCCTTGGTTATCCTTCTCAGTTTCTTTTCCCTTCGCTAAGTTGTTCCTTCTAATCTGTAACTCCTTGGCAACTAAGCAACCTCTGTAGTTAGTAGGATGTGCTTCACCGCAGTTTGTACACTTCGCTGGTATATTTCTTAGTTTGGCACACTCTGCAGTTAGATGTTTCCCAGCGCATTTGACACAATGTGGCTCTCTCTGACAGTACTTTTGAGTATGTGCATTTCGTTGACACTTTTTACACCGCGGAATTAGTTTATTGCTTCTGATTGCGAAAATTTTTTTAATATCTTCATCCTTTTGAAAAGTTAGCATAAAGAGTGGCAATTTGGTTACAATTTTATTTTTCTTAATTTTGTTTGTAACTTCTATAATCTTGTAACCTCTGTTTAATAGTTCGTTTTTGATGTCATCCGTATTCCAGGATTGGTGCAAGTTTCTAGCCATGACTCTTATGGGTCTAGTTTGCGTATGCCATTCAATTTTAGTATCGTTCATAAATTTCGTCAGGTTTCTATATTCTATATCTGTGCCTACATTTATTTTTAGTTGTTTGTTGTTCATCATGTTGACTTTGAAATTAGGATCTCTGTTTTGTAGAGCCTAGTTTATTTTACTGTAATCTTCTGTGTCGCTTAGTTGCTTAATACTACAGGTGGGGGTGTATATGTCTTCGTATTTCCTTCTGATTTTGTTGACTCGACCACTATTGTTATTTTGTTCTTATTGGACTGTGACTTACCAAAGTTGGGTGATTTATTGCTTTTCTCATTTCTGCTTCTGGTGAACTCACGACTTTAACTTTTTTACTTAGCTTTTTTGTTTTTAAAATCCAATGTGTTTCTTTCCGGAGTTCGTCCTCATCTGTTTCGTAACTTCTATCGTAACTGTTTATGTATCTGTATTGGTCTTTTCTTTTTTCTGTAAAGCCAGTTTAAGTTCTGTATTTTCTTTTTTGAGTATTGTTATTTCTTTATGCAGTTGCGTTGTAATAAGTTCTAGTTTACTAAGTCTGCCTTGAAGTTCAGTATTTACCTTTTCCAATTCTGTGTTACTAGACTTCGATTGCTGATCCATATCACCTTCATTTTTTGTATTGATTTCCATCGATTCAAACGATTCTTCAATACTGGTTTCCGTTTCATTTCTGGATTTCTAATTTGGTCCGCTCCTTCGGTTTCCTTCTTTTGTATTTAATGTCCCTGTTTCCGTTGTTTCTGATGTTCCGATGTTGCTTTTTGTTTCTTTTGTTGGTGATCGTGGTATTTTTCTACTCATACCGAAAGGGTTCGCAAGAAATAATTGTGAACCCTTTCGGTATGAGTAGAAAAATACCACGATTACGACCGAACTCCGAAGCGAATGGATTTTCCAGTTTACCTGGGGTAATAGTTTCCTTTCTTTTGTTCATTGCTCATAATTATTAGTGATGTATTGTTTTTTAAAGAGTAGGGTTAGTAAATCCTTCCTCCAACCCTCTACCAGGAGGACCAGGTCATTTATCACGGAGTTTTCGTCTCCGCCCAAGCTTACTGTTAGTTGTTCCAGAACGCGCGCTGGGACCTACACTCGTTGCTACGTCCTTCCTAACTGACTGGTTTCACTTAGATAATGAGCATAGGAGTTGGAAGTACACGCTCTCATTATCCTTATAATGTAAGTTACCAGGAACTATGTTATCTACCTTCTCGGAGGTGAGAGTCGGATTCGTTGGTAGATCTGTAGATGTAAAATCAGAAGGCTTTTGCCAGGTTTTATCACAGCTAATGTTAGGAATTAACAACGCCTAGGGCCAATACCAACCTTTTCTAAAATATAATATCTTATACTATAAACCAGGCCTGCCCAACTTTTTTTTTACTAAAGTTTTAGTTTTTTTATTCCAACTACATTGGGATCTACCCATATACAAAAAAATAGATCTTAATTGATATAACCAGTTTATTTCATTTCAATTTAAAATAAGAAAAAATTGATACACAACAAGTCAAATTGTTATAAAATTAAAACAAATATAAAAATAAATAAATTATCAATTAAAAGAAAAATATAACTTCATTTTAAAATTAAAGAAAAAACACTTCATTTTAAAATTACAAAAAAAAATCAAGCAAGTAAAAAAACAAACCCATATTAATGTGTGGATTATATGACGACAGAGATAATCTAAACATTGATCGAGGTGAATATCAGTTAAAGAATTTCTGATCTCCGATTTAATAACATTCATGTCTGAAAAAGCGTATTCTGCGAAATATGTTGAACCGAAGCAAGACATCATTTTAAGCGCTGTATCTGTCAAAATCGGGTATTTATTTTTTGTATACTTCCAAATACTTGTTTGTGATTGTAAATATACAAATTATGTTGGATTTTAATTATTTCCATCTCAATGGCCATCTGATTGACATTAAACATGAGAGCGATTTGATTTGAGGCATCTTGCATGTTAATATTTTTCTGGAAAACATTCAGGAATAAGCAAACTATGGTTGCAATCTTTTTAAAAACTTCAAATCTTGTTTCAATTTCGTGTTCAACACTTTCAATTTCATTAATAAAATTTTTTGGATCGTAAGTAGTCATATCTTTGTTTACTTCTAAAAAATTTTCTAAGGTTGGAAAATGTCTATACAAATTTGACTTTAATATACTTAGCGGTCTTTCAAATTTGATTTTAATATATTTAACTGAAAGCTGTTTAAAAGCTCTTATTGAATTTATCATATTTGCTAAATTTCTATTTTTACCTTGTAGTTCAAGATTTAAGTCACTAAGTTTTGCAGAAAAATCTGCCAAAAAACATAAATTAATCAACCACACTTAGCTAGGAAGTTTATAATTTCATCCAACAAATCCACAAATCTCATTAAAAATTTACTTCTACTAAGCGACCGAACATTTGTATGTAAAAGAAGTTCTTTCTTTGAGTCTTCACTTTGTAACCTAAACAAACGCCTCTGGAGAGCACTGCCACGGATAGAGTTTACTATTTTAAAAGCAATTTCCATAACATCTGGGTGTTGAGTCTTTTGGAACATAGAACCTGCTTTAGTTGTGCAGTCTTCTTTAGTTGTGCAGTCTTCAAGTACCAATAGTATAAATATCATTAATTGTGCAGTGTCAATCACATCAATTGACTCATCAAATTGCAATGAAAATGCAACGCATTTAGTTATGTCTTGTTGTAATTGATTAGTATCATCTGCACTTAAATCTTCTGTTCTTATTGTTACAGTCATTCTCGAAAGCTGTAAATCCTTAATTGAATCAATAATAGTTGTTTTATTTTTGAAATAAGAAAACAGAGCTTCAGCCGCTGTCAAAAACGACTCCTTAATCAAATCGCCATCGCTGAATGCCTTTTTCTTTTTTGCTAATATATGAAACCCTCTCAAAGATGCTTGGTTACTGTAACTGGTTTCTTCATAACTTTCACAAACATATTCTGCTGCATAGAAGTTTGCTTATTCAAAGCTTGAATTTTTGCCTTGCGTATTTCAGTATATTTATATATTCTGCATCATAATTTGCATGATTGTTTAAAAATGTCTCTCTACCTTTACCTTTTTTGGAATTGCTATAGATGAGGAACATATTAAATAGCAACATTTACTAGTAGACATAATGAAAAAATAATCATGTTCCCATTCATCGTGATAATGGTAGATTTTAGTTTTCTTTGCAACGCTCATGATTAGGGCTGGGGAAAGTTAAATAAATCTATGTACAGAAACAATAAAACAATTTTAAATAATATAATTACCAAAATAATAACAGTTCGTCACGTGAATTCTAAATCAACTATACTAAACTATTCAAACAAATTTTAAATATGAGTCAAATTCAAATAACGCGCGAGAATCAAGTAATTTTTAAGTTTTCAATGCCTACCACTTCGTTTAAGAGCAAAAAAAACAAAAAACGATGAAATACATATTGTGATTACTTAATTTTCACTTTCCCTTTTTTTTAATATTTATGTTTAATAAAAAATTTTTTTTTAACATTTTCAGGCTGTAGTAGATCGACCCAAATTCGTATCGAGATCGACTGGTAGATCGCGATCGCCTGGTTGGGCAGCACAGTATAAACTATGGCAAATGTATTATTAAAATATTCAAATATATGGGCTTTGGGATAAAGTAGCAAATCTTTGGTGATATATTTTACATGTTTAAATAATTAAGTAATTTAATTTTGTTTAATTCATTAGTAGAATTTATAGTAGTATATATTAAAATTTATAATAGAAATTTCTGTACAAATTTGTTACTTTAAGTACAACTAATATATCATTTACATAGTACGCATATGGCACAAATACTTTGTATTTCCCTGACCTCATAGCTTATTTGTTACAAAGTAATATATTAATGTATTTTCGTACCTATTTTGCAATATGTCTGGCATATTTGCTATTAAATTAGCAGAGGTAGTTAACATAAAATATGTAGAACATATAAAATACTTTACGGCCAACAAAAAAACACATGAAAGCAGAATTTTTATAATGTTAATGTGATAAACCGCTTTATTCTCATAAAAATACTTAGAAATTTTTTTAGTTTCTCTATAGTTTAGTAGTTTTTCTAATAATAAGCTATCATGAATGCGTATTGGCCCAATATACTATGAAGTGTTTTAACAATATCCAGAACACCAAAACATGATCTTTACTTTAGCTACCATGACATAATTCAGATGTTATAATAAAATGATAATTTTTAACCTTTCTAATGCCAACTGCAAATTTTTGCTGCTATAACGTCTTGATTAAATAGCTGCAAATTTTTGCTGCTATAACTTCTTGATGACTTTGAATTGTGAGTTGGGTGGTGGGACATATAAATTTAAAGCTTTTAAAGCTCTAACCCCTGAAATTTTTCTCTCATTTTTTACGTTCGTAAAAAACTGTTTTTTAATCATATTTACAGCCGCCGTTAAAGCAAATAACAGGGCTTGGAATTATTTGCTGAATATCTTAATTGTTTTTAAAAGACTATATATACCAAATAATTAGTGAACAAATAAATTCAAATTAAATAATTTTAAGAGATAAACTAATAGTGTTATTTCTTGTTATTCTGTTCCTGTCCGTGCCGTCTCGTATTCAATTAAAGCGTCATAAATATTATCTAAACTATATATTAAGAGTTTTAAAGTTTTTTTTGGGAATATTTTGCATCTTGAAAAAAATCTGAAAAAAAAACATATACACATTGGATAGAATGAAAAAAATGTACACCTTGAAGTGAAAAGAATCCACAAGGATAGTGAAAAGAATCCATAAGGATAGGACTATGATAGCCGAATGTGATGCACATGGCACAAAAAATGTTCGGCGTTTTTTTAGATTTTTTTTATGAAATTTTTTTCTAAAAACTTCAAAAAGAGGAGCCATGCGTCTACGCCGTTGGTTCTAGATCACGGTTAGAGTGGGGTAAAATTTTAGGAAGAGGTTTCATTTACAGTATAATTTAATTTGGGAAATAATATTAAACATATTATTTTCATTTGAAACTTTTAAACGGTGGCCATTTTAAAAGAAAATTCATATATTTACTTACTTTATATTTGAAAAATAAATGTTACTATTTTTGAAAAATAAATTTATTTATTTCACATTTCCTAAATTTCTCAAATCCAATTAAAAGTCTTGAAAAACTCAGAAAATTTTGTACATGTATTCTAAATTTTTTTATATAAATTACATTTATTTATTTGAAGGCTGCGAGCAATGTCTAGTATTTTTAGAAGAATTTAATTTTATTTGTTTGTTATAGACTTTAAAGCAAAAATTAAACATATGTACTTGAACTACAAGTTCAAGTACTTTTCATTCATAAGAAATTATATTAAAACAAAAAAATGTGAAAGAACAATAAAAAAAGGAAAATAATTTTGAATGTCTAACTAAGTAGATACAAATTCACGTAGTTAGACACAAATACTTAGTTAGACACAAATTCACGTAGTTGGTTACAAGTGGTGTTGAGTCCTAAACATTGAATTATATTTCATTCAAGCTGGGTGTACCAAGTGATCGTCTTATGGATACTTTTAAACCTTCATTCTGGCCTGTTAGAGTACATGTTAAAATGTTTAAATCAAAAAACTCGAAATCTCAGCTGGGAATTTCCGTAAGTTAAATATTTTAAGCAGGTTATTTCCAGTTACTTTTGCTGTTTGTTTTTCGTCTTCGTTGATGAAGTAATCAACGAAGACGAAAAAAAAAAGTAATTGAAGAAGAAAATCCAGTCCATTCCACTTCGTCTGAGCGTCAGCATAAAGCACTAACTGCCACGAATGTGTTCTCACTTGCAGTACTTATTTATCTTCAGACATCAAATTAGGAGTTCTTGAAAATGACTTTGATGTTATTGTTCTCAACAAAATGTGGATTTGGCATGGCATATTTTCTTCTGAAAATGTTGATGATAAATATATTGTTTTCCGACGAGACAAGTGGACTTGTGGGAACTTTATTGGTGGTGCTATTCTATTAGCTGTTAAATCTACATTTTCGGTAGTGCCAATTAATTTAAAACATTCTACTGACATTGAACAATTGACTGTTAAAATTATTTCGCCAAAAAGTTTAAAGAGGCTGAATGCCAGGAATAAAGCTCATCTGAAGTCCTTACATAATGCCAATTTTCATAGAGAAAATTTTATTAGATTACGTAGAGAATATGAATTTCTACATAGATTTCTTATAATTCACATTTTCAGTCTTATCTTAATACTATTAAAAAATCATCTTTAGTTATTCCTAAATTATTTGAGAGTGTAAGTAAAACCACAATATATTTCGTTGTAATAACCCATATTACTCCAGAACAACATGGTTTCATAAATCAACTACGAATTTATTGCTAGTTACTAATTATGTAATAAAGAACATGGAATCATATTATCAAGTTGACACCGTTTATACAGATTTATCTAGGGCTTTTGGTAGCGTTGTTATTCTATTTTTATAAAAAAAAATGGCTGTTTTATGGTTTCATTCAACAATTCTAAAATGGTTAGCATCCTATCTAATAGACTTTATTTCGTGCGTATTGGTTCTTGTTCCTTCTGGTGTCCCTCCTTCTGGTCCATATTTTTATTAATGATTAACGATCTTCCAATGTTTCTTAAATAAGTCTTTTGTCTTTCGTGCTGGTGATTTAAAACTGTTTGCAACTATCAAGTCGATTAATGACTGTTACTTTTATACGCACTAGAATCAGATCTCCATAATTTATTATTTATTAGAATGGTGTAAACGAAATGGCTTTTCTTTGAATGTTTCAAAGTGTTTTTGTTATCACGCCTGTTCGTGGTAGAAATCTTATTGTTTTTAACTATATTCTTAACAATAGTTCCATAATGAGGGTTAGTCAAATTAAATACTTAGGTAACAAACTTGACAACAAACTTATATTCATTTCACATTTGTAGTAAAGCTTGTTGTTCTGAAAAGAAATTCTAAAGAGTTTAGAAATCTTAATACATTAAAATCTCTATATTGCGGTCTTGTTAGATCAATATTGGGATATTCATCTGATGTCTGATCTCTTTACTATGGAGCACACATTACGCTTATTGGGTCTATTCAACGTAAGTTTACAAGATATAGTGTAAACTTACGTTGAATAGACCCAATAAAATCAACTTTCGTGACTCTTGCGAACCCATGTCTGAATATAATATCAGGTGTAAATTACTAGGACTGGAAACCTTGCACGACAGAAGGAAATTAGCCTGCATAATGTTGGTGCATAATATTATAAATTTTAATATAATTTGCCCTGAGCTGCTCCAGGTGCTCTCGTGGCATGTTCCAGCTCGTGAGTAACGCAATTCCTGCTGTTGTTTTTTCTTTACCATAGCAGCAATTTTGCTTCCGAAAAAAATATTTTCAAAATTATAGTTAAACAACATTTTTACTTCAATGCATTTTTTACTAATTTATATGCTATGTTTTGCTTTTACATTTGACATTTAGGTATTTTGTAGTCTGTAACTAATTTTGTAGACGATATGAATAAATAATAATAATAATAATTTTGTGATTGCACAATTTTGTGTTTTTGTTTTAGTGCATATGACAATTTTATGGTTGTACAGAATAAAAATACTGTTCATACGATAGTTGTTTTTGTATAAGAAACAGAAGAGGTTTATTGATATTTTATAAAATGTTTTTGTTTATATGGTAATGACTTTATATGAAACTTTTTTTTTATATAAGAAACGGAAGGGGGTTTTTAGGAGGGTAAAAATTTTAATAGTGTTGTGCAGTATCGTATTATGTAATTAAAAAATTTGGAATTTTTGTTACTTGAAATTAAAAAAAAAAATTTATTGTAGGATTTTGCCGCCCTAACAATTTCTTAACTTTTAGCACTCCGGCATGTTGTTCTTACTGTTCTATAGGACAGCCGGCCCTGGTTATATTTTGATGCACCTCATAAATGTTATCTGCGACATCAGCTAATTCGTTTAGTGGGTTTTCACCGACGGCTACTAATGCGACGTTAATAACTTGTGGCAATTTTCGCAGCCATAAATAATACATAAAAAAGTCGGCGACTGTCTGTCCCGCAAATTTCTTTCGGAATCTGAATGACGGTTAATTAACCCATCTGTTTTTAGCGATTTGTATGTGGTGGGTCATTCAAAATATCTGTAATTGAGTCGCATGATTCGGGATATAACATGCCAACATTGTGACATGGTTCAGACTTCGTCTGTATGAACCATGTCACGGTGTTCGTATGCATAAACTGAGGTAAGGCTATCCTGAGGTAAACGGAGAATCAATTTTGCTTGGCTTGAGAAAGACCTGGATACATTTTGTCACCATTCCAGTTGTTGATATCTTCCGGTATTTTAAATTACATATATTATTTTATAAGTAATATAACAGTGGTATCCGGAAGAATGTTTCGTATTTTATTAATGATAAAATATTTTTTTCTTAATTTTTGATCTTGAGTTTTGTTTAAAGTTTAAATTTAAATTCGGATAAAATTCTTCTCGTATATTTTAATAATGTTATTCTATTTTTGCTAATTTTATAATGCGACGTATGTATTGGTTGAAAAATCGTCAGCGTTCGTTGATATGAGCTGGTACCAGGATCAAAAATTAATGATCCAAAGAAAACCGTAATTAAATATTTGATGTAAAAATTTTTTTAAATTATCTTCCATTCGATAGAATATATTAAAATGCGAATCTATTAAATAGAAATTTGAATTCGAAAAAGAGTTACAATAATTTAAGTAAATATAAATATGGTGTGTAACATCAATTGATCTAACCCTAAATAGTTTTAATAATATTTATACAATATTCATGTTTTAATAATTGTTTACAATATATTACATTCTGTATTTTGTAATTAATTTAAATTACAATTTATTGAAGAAAAATATTATTCAAACATTAAATTATTATTGTATACTAAAAAAATTACTTTATATATACTGCAACCACGGATCAAAATTCTTCGTAATTATGATTCAAAGAGAAAAGATTTATATTACACCAAATGTAAGAGAAAAAATCTTACTAATCCCAAATAATGAATTTTATATTGTTGCTGTGTTTGATTTATAAACATGGAAATGACATAAACATGGATATATACATGGAAATTTTTAACATGCAAACTTTTAAATTACATTTTTTCATTGAAAAATGTTTTGTTAAAAATGTTATAATTTTGTAATTTGTGTTTTTATATTAAATATAACAATAATTTTTTTGTAAAATTCACTTTTTCTTTAGAATTAGTTATTTATATATTTTACTTTTAATGATATTATTTTATACTACCACTGTAATGGTTCTGGTTGCTTAATTTTTACACCATTATCTTTATTGATCTCAGACGAAAGCTGAGAGGCAAATGCGCGTCAACCGGACAAACAATTAAAATAACTAGATAATTTATTTATGATCTTTTATAATAACATTTTTTTATTTTAAATCTATTTTCAGTATAAAATTATTAATTAGTGTCACTTAAGATTTAATTTTATTTTTATTTTTAATATTTAATTTCATATTCTCACACGGAGAAGTGTAAAAATTCTAATAACAACTGGTAAAATCTTGTCTACCGATATCTTATTTTATATTTTTAAATTGTATAGTCAAAATTATCAATTGTAAAGGTGTGCTGAATTAAAATCCATAAAATCCTTATTAATGAATGTATTGATCAGAGTATTCATACGATCTATTGATATGTTATTGTAGAGAATTCTCTTAAGGCAGCAATCTAAAGGCAAAGAGTTTAAGGCAAAGAGTTTAAGGCAGCAATCTCAGAAATAGGTGGCTACATACTGGCCAACTTACCGAAGCAAAATCCCGGATCTTCTGGATTTTTTCATAACAAAAACAGTATCGTCAAATTTCATTGATATTCCTGACAACTTTGACCTAACTTCGGACAACTCTGCAATCATCCATACACTGAGTGGAAAAATAATAAAAAAGGCTACTAAACCGGCTTTTACGAACTACTCAACTGATTGGTTGAGCTTTAAAATAGAATTAGAAAATAACATCAATCTGAAGGTAAATCTAAGTACAAAACAGCAAATAGCCGAAGAGGCGGAAAGGTTTACAAAGTTCATTCAGAATGCAACATGGAGGAACACAAAAACAACTGCTTACAAATCCGAAAGCTTTAACTACCCTAAAGAAATTAGAGACTTAGTCAACGAGAAAAGAGGAGCTAGAAGAAGATGGCAGACTACGAGAGATCCAGCAGACAAAAACATCGTAATACAAAAACATAAGAAGAGGCAATTTCTATTTATCTTGAAAATCTGACAGATAGTGAAAAGACTATTCGCTATAGAATGCTACAAAATATTTAAGAAAACCAATAACACAAATCGCACCAATCAGGAAGGTAGACGGTACGTGGGCGAAAGACAATAAAGAAAAAGAGGAGGTTGCAGAGCAGCTTTATGACATATTCACACCAAACGATGCAGAACTCAATACTTCATTGGACGAATATTATTATAATACTGATGACCAGAGTGTTCCATCAGTTGCACAAAGAGAAGTAGCAACGGAAATCAAAAACAGTTTCAATAAAAAAAAGTACCAGGTTACGATCTAATTATGTCTGAAATACTGAACCCGCTTCCCACAAAAGGTATAACTATGATAACACTATTAATAAACACTACTTTTAGACTCAGATACATACCAAGAATCTGGTATATATTTGAGTCTAAAACTAGTGTTTATTAATAGCATAAATGACTATGCTGCCAAAGACTGGAAAGCCACAAAGCAAAATCTTATCGTCCGATATCACTTCTGCCCATAATAATGGACCGCAGCGCTAGGGCTGTGCCAAGCAATGTCACATTCAGAAAATTCAGCGATTTCAAAATAAAGTAATTCGTAACATAGTCAATACACCCTGGTACATTCGAAATAACGACTTACATAGGGACCTAAAAATAAATCAAGTAGCGGAGGAAATTAAAAGATTTGTTGTTAAACGCCAGAATAGACTACTTAATCATGTCAACATCGAAGTACTAAAGCTTCTGGATACCGAAAACCTAACAAGAAGATTAAAGCGTAATAAGACATTTGCCTCATTTAATATAAGTAATATGTACAAATATCAGATCAAATTTTCGGGAAACCACTGGGCGACTTAAAAACTCTCAAATTTAGATTCAGATTGGAAATGTAATCTTACAGTTGGTCCATTGCGACTAGTCTTAGGTGATGCAAAAGTTAAACAAAAAAAAAATTGTTAAAGAAATATAAAGTTATATTAATATATGTATAGTTATATTTTTATTGTTTATTACATTTTACATTAATTATTAAAATGGTACTTTAAGAATACCAAACCGTTTAACAATGGAAATTGAAGTTTACTTCTCAAAACTCTTTCCCTGCTGGTAGAAGTCGGTTGAATTGTTTTTAGAGCATTAAAAAGTTTTTCTAAGTTGGGTATTAGTTTTTCATTGGTTTCAAGAAGCTTGAATTCGTTTTCTAAAGAGTCAAAATTATTTTGAATTTTTTTTGGAGTTTTGCTCGACATAGATTTTCAGTCGACATAGCTATAGATTTTTTCAGTTCCATAATCAATGTAATTAGTTCGCAAATTTCATCCTAAGATTCGGACGCCGAGACTGGACTTTCATTTTCTGGTACTACATACAATCGGCTCATTATATCCCTTGCATAGGTAATGAGTGCAGCTTTCGAAGCATAGGTTATATCATTAAAATGATCATCTCGCGATATTGATGAATTTTGTAGATATTTCATAAGAGATACTACTTCTTTATTTCTTCGTTTTAAAATTTCTGTTTGCAATGCAGTTAACATTTCCTTACTCAAATCTGAATTAATATCCTTTAATATTTTGAACATAAATCAAAAAAAACGTTCGCTGGATAAAACGGTTGCGTGTTCGTTACTTTACTCTTTTACACCTAATTCAATTGCTTTCAAAATATTTAACATATAGTACTTTCTAGGATTACGAAGATCTGTTCATTGTAATATCTTTCTTCCGTTCCTAATAGGTCAATCAAAGAATTTTTAATACATTCTTTTACCTTTAGGATTCTCTCAATCATAGGGACCAATAAGTTCTACCTTTTTTTTTGCTATGTAACAGTAAATGTAACTCTTTTTTTTCTTGTTCCATAACATATTTCTGAAGAACAGTTTTTCGAACACAAGAAAATTTAAAATATTATATTAGCTTTCGTGAATCAGAGATAACAAGACTTATGTCAGGCCTCATAAGCACATTATAACACGAATATTATCAAATTCCAGGTTCATATTTTCTAGTTCAATATCACTGTTTTCATAACCATCATCAAATCGTCTTCATCCTGATTATCAATTTCGGAGTTGTTTTCTTCCTCATATGCTTGAACCGTTTCTATTTTACTATAAAAGACACTAACAACGGATGAATGACGTGAATATAGCACAATTGACTGATTGCAGATATATTTCGTCAATACTTCTGCATTACAGCAGCACCGTCATGTATGGATGCAACAATATCTGAGAACTGAAGACCGAATTCTAAAAGTTTATCTTCTGATATTTTTTTTGTTTTTTCTGCGTTACAAGATCTATCGATTTTTGCCCGTCCTAATTTATAACAGATGCTCTTGCTATGTAGTGTAACATTCAAATAACGCTTCATATTAATGTCTGTCCATTCATCAACTGTGACCCTGAATTTTTGATCATTGTCTTTTCTTGCATTTAGATTGTTTTTAAGTTCTTCACGTTTGTGTTCGTAAAACTGAATTATAAGTTTTTTGACAGTGTTTCGACTTGGCGGCACTTCAAATCCTCTTTCAATGTTTTCCAAACTTTTTTATTGGCGACACACTTACTTTGTTCACTTAGTCTCGCGACACTCAAATTTAAAGTTTTAAAAATATCTAAAATGCCTAAAATTGAAGTAAGTTTAAAATAATATTCAACAATTGCACAGTTATACTTATTTCATTTATTTGCAAGTTAAATAACAATTTGCAAGTTATTTACAAGTTAAATAACAAAAGCATTGTAAATAACATAATATAATATAAAAATTTATTAATTCTGGATCGAATTACAAATAAACATACTCTCATTTCTTGTTTAACACTTAAAATTCGTTCCCTGTGTTTATTCTTGATATTGGTAAGTGTTGAGAATCCAACTTCACATAAATATGTTGCGGAAAATGCCAAAAGAGAATCAAAAGATTTGTTACCGATCTCTAGACAATTTCAGCTAACCTCAATCCAGAAATTTTCTAAATTTGTTTGGGAATCACTTAATGTAACAGAATCTAATAACGAAAAAAGAGAAACTAATTGGTTATTACAAAAAATTAAAAAAGGGAAACCAAATTGAACCCTGAGAATAATCCTAGTGATTTACATACTAATAGGAAAAAAAGTAATACAGGATTTGACTTCCGTTTCAATGAATACTCGTCAAACCCGCAAAGCAATTATCAACTTAGGGAACACAATCAAAATACACAGAACAGATTTCATTTACTTACCCCAACATTAAATAATAATAATAATATATTTGAAAAAATTAAGGATACTCCACCAACTAGAAAAGATAATATTATACAAAAAAAAAATCCTACACCAACACTAAAGAGCCAGAAAAATAAGTTAAAACCACCACCAGTAATTTTTAGCAATGTCAGTAATTATACAGTACTAAAACAAGCTTTGAAAATCTAGAATACACAGCCAACATGATGAAAGAAAACCAAATAAAAATAAACGTAAAAATAAACGTATTGAATATAGAGATAGAGATCTTACCAAATTTGCTAATGAATCAAAAATAGAATGGCATTCTTACGCTTACGCGAATAAGCAAACCAGACCGATCAGGGTAATGGCAAGGCACTTCATCCCCCCTGTGACCCGGGTGATATTAAAGAAGAACTCATAGAAAAAAAATTTAAAGCTCTAAATGTAGAAAATAAATATAAAAAAACCCAATGGTGTCGAAACAATCACGAAATTACGAGTATTTATACTTACTTTCGAGAATTCTAAAGATATTAGAAATATTTTCGAAATTCGATACCTAAAAAATTTGAAAATAAAAATCGAAGGAATCAAGAACAACAATGCAATACCTCAGTGCAAGATATGCCAACGCTTTATACACACTCACAAATACTGCCAGCGTGAAGCGGTTTGTATTGAATAAGCTGGAATTCACCTGACAACAACTTGCTCCAAACACATCAAAATGTGTTAATTGCGTAGAAAAACACCCTATATATAGGCTGCTTAATAGCTTACGAGCTTAAAGAAAGAAGAAATGAAGTAAACAATAAAAAAAATAATATGTAATACCGTTCCTAAAAAATTAACTCACATAACATCACATCTGCTCAAGCAGTAAATGTGAATATACAACAAGACAATAATTGTTTTAATTTTGTTAATTTTAATCTTGTTTTAATTTTTTGGTGACAGCGGAGGAAAGTTGTAGCGTTCCTTTCAGAAGTGCAAAGCCCGATGCAGGTGGTAACCAACTAATTCTAACAGCTTTCATTATTTATTATTCTATTATATTTAATTTTTGACTATGGAACTTTTCTTTTAATAGTTCCTATAACGTTATCTTATTAGCTTGACTTGGTGATAGTTGTAGATTCTATTAGACGTTAGAACTATTTTGAGTTATATTCAATTTCTATGACTACTTGAATTAGCAGGTGACGGCGAAGGGAGGTAGTACCGTTTTCTTGTCAGAATGTGAACCACGCTGCAAGTGGTAACCTTCTAATTCTAATTCATCTTTAATTTAAAAATTAACAACCTTATTTTTTTAATTATTTTCAAATTCCGTTTTTAAACAAATTGTTATGTCTTTTATTTATTTTCTAACTGCTTGTATTAAGCAGTTGTATCTAATTCTTTGTTGTACTTGCTTCTTTGTTTCGGTGACGGAAAGATCAGCATCAGAACTTAATTCACTGCGGATAGTAAAATTTTTCTCAGTATGTGGAGAAAGTGCAAGAAGTCAAGCATAAGGGTTATTTTCATTTTATTTTTATTTTTTTCATCTTCTATTATTGTATTTTAAATGTTCTCACATACTAACTGCCGATCTTGAGTTCCACATTTCTGTGAAATATAATTTAAATTAATGAAATTTTTAACAGATTGTGATAAAGTAATTAGTTAAATATCAATTCTGTGGTTATGCGACTTTGAAATAGCTTTGTTACTTTAAATTTTTGCTTTGTTAATTTACAGTAGTGTTAACTGCAAATCGGAACTTGAATGAACGTATACTTTACCTTATTTTAGTAACCTTAACTTGGTTTATTTTCCTAAAAATGTTAATGTGAAGACGGTTGAAATAAGGAAGTATTTCAGCCAAGAATTTATTTCTTGGAAGAGGTTGTAATAATATTTTAGCCATGCAAACAACAAGTGACAAAATGTTATAAAAACTGCTTTTTGTAGGAGATTTCTAACTTATCCAGCTCCTGCAGCACCAGTGGGACTTGATGAGGGAACCTTGGGTTTTTGTAACATTCAAATTTATTTTATTAATGCTAACCCCATTATATATTTTTTTAAAATTTCAAATAAGAAATATTATTTCCAGGATGTTGAACAGAAACTTGAAATTCTTCTACTTTAGTTGTGAGAAAATGTGAAGAGTGCAAAGTGCAGTGATCAGCAAACTATGGATTTCTTATGAAATTGTAGAAAGAATATAAATAACTATAAATCTTCTAATAATAAATTTTTAACATAAAATTATAAATATTTGTTTATCTCAATTTTACGCTTAACATGCCATATATATTTGCAATTGTACTATTGTCCTATTGACTATTGCCCTGTGACCTATTGTTGTTATTGTAACTTTACTAAAAGTTTAAATAAATAAATTATTATGAAATACCAAAAAAATTTCTTGAAATATGTTTTATTTTAGGTTTTAGGTCAATGGTACGAGGTTGAAAGATCATTTTATTTACCAGAAATAGCGTCTGGATGTACTACACTTATGTTTCAAACTGAAGGTGATGGTTTTGACAATAACAGTTATTTTAGGATTGAGGTAGCCATTAAAACAATAAACCGAATGTAAGTAAATTATATTAAAAAATTTCTGTTTTATACGCCCTTAAAAATATTTAAAATATGTTCTAAAATATTATAGATAGTAGAAACAACTTTTTTTATAAAATTAAATGACATAATTAGCATAAAACTTTTGATGATTAAATTTTTAATTGTACATTAATAATAGTTATAATATTTATTTTATATATCAGAACAGGAAATCCTTCGATTAGCTTAGGATATGCAAAACCAGAAAGTAGTCAATCATCAATAATGGATTTCAAAGTATACAAATCTATATTTATTAATAAATTTGAGAAATTAATATATTATTGCTTTATGTATTTATATAGTTTAATACAAGATTTCCTGAAGTCATTGCAAGGCTATTACCTGGTTCTGGAAAATATCAAGTACTTTATACGGATTATAAAAATTTTGCAATTTTATGGGCATGTGCAAGTTTTGGTCCAATTGGACATACCGATCAAATTTGGGTATTTGGACGTGATCGTGATTTTAAAGCAGAAGTACGAATGAAAATATACGATGCTTTGAAAAAATTGGGCTTAGATCCAGATAGATTAATTATCAGTAAAAATAAAAATTGTCCAAATGCACTGTAAAAGCAAAATACTCGGCTTGTAAATGATATTCACATAATATATAAAATATCATTGTTAATGATTATTTAAGTGTACTACATATATCTTTGCTATATAAATGTTTTTTAGAAATAGGACTGTGATAAAACAAAATATAAAACTTCTTACAATAGATATAATTTAGTCTTAACTTTAATAAAAGTTAAAAAAAAATTATATCAAAATAGTATTTTAATTAGATAAGACGTTTCATCAAATGATCTTATTTCCAATATATTACTCATACTCATATCTGCGGATGACAGAACATGCGGCTGTATCTACTAGCGCATTATAATGCAACCCGAACTTCATTATCTACCAAATATATAATATCCATTGGTAATTCGGGAGTTCGTATCACAACAAATATTTAAATCGCGAAAATTAAAATTTTAAAAATTTGATAACACTTGATAAAACACGTCTATATTTATTTTCTTTATTTATTTAGTAATGTCTTAGATAATTTATAAAATTCATTAAACATGTCAAACAATATAATAATTTAAAAAAATTATTACATCAGGATTTGAACCAGACTTGAATAATTCTTAAACTGGTTACATATCCACTACACCATATCGCACATATAATTTCGTTATCTTAATAATTATTATAAAATAACGTAGAGAAATATTTCTTAAAAGTATGTATTGGTTAATCATCATTTGGATTGCATTACAATTTTTGTTTATTGCTATTTTCTTTGAGTAGATTTCGTTTTTTACTTTTTATATTTTTTGTCGTTTAGGTGATAAGAGAGCAATAAAAAAATATTTAGGTAAGGAGACGAGGGAAAAGAAATCGCAAAAAAATGTAATTTTTTAGATAATTTATAAAATTAAATTAAAATTTCAATCAATATAATAATTTACTAAAAAAATTATGGATCTGAACCAGAGTTGAATTACTCTGTCGCCTACCCACTACACCGTACCATATATCTAATTTGTTTATCTTAATAATTATTATAAGAAACCTGTGGCAGGATAATTCAACTCAAACGAAAAAGAAAAATATTAATACTATATACCTCATATTATATATAAAATAATAATTAAGTTCATAACTCAATTCTTGTCAGAAAATTGTTCTCACACAATTATTCTCATGCAATTCTTCTCAATGAAATTTATTGAAGATTATGGTATATAGAACAAAAATATATATTTGTGTATATAGATATACATATTATATATAAATTAAAAAAAAAATCATATAATACATATATATAATATAATATATAGCTATGAGGGTTGAAAAGTATAAGACCTTCTGTTATAATAAATGGCTGGAAAGCTTTATATGGAAGTACAAATTTAGTGTACAATTTGCCTGAAAATTATTTTGATGAAGAGTTCGGCATCCCAATTGCTCAATTGTATTGTAAAATTATACCTGAAACTTTACTCACTAAAACGAAAATAAGTGATTGGGCAAACGGAAGTAACGAATTGTCAACATTCGCAAATATGATTACAGATGATGATATTATCGAAGATGTCAATGAAAATAGAGACTCTAACCAAATGGCATCTACAACTACTCAGTCGGTTGCGAACATTGACGGTGTAATTTCATCATTTAATCAAATAATCGACTGGGCCAGAAATAGAAACAATATGCTACTACAAGATTTATTAATACTGCGAAAATGGTCTAACATTGCAGTTTGCAAAAAATAATCGAATTTAAAGTAATAATGTCCTTCTTGTTTTTGTTATGTTTTACGTCATAAAAATTTTACTAATTTATTAACGAAATATGAATTGTCGATAACTGTCCAAAAATTCATTATATCACTTGTTTTTATAAAATTAAATAAAACCTACAAGACATTTATCGAAAATTTACTACATTTTACTAAGAAAATCTACACTTTTTTTTGTATAAAAAAAGTATTAAATTATAGTTAATAATATGATAAAAATGTCTCATTTTGATTATTTAAATACATTTAATAAACAAATAATATCAATTTAATAAAAAATATAATTATTCAATTAATTGATACCAACACAGCTGCAGTTCCGTAACTCAATAGTTTCAGTTCCATAACTAAAACTATTTTTTCAACATTGCTCAACTTTTCTTAGCCAGAGTTTTCAGTCAACACCAGTATTACAGAATGTTTTAACTGTTTTCAATATGTTCAACTCATAACTAAAATATAGTTTTGTTTTACGCTAACATTGTAATAACCCGTATATATAACCTTATTCAATAATAACCAGTATATATAACCTTATCCAATAATAAGTTCTGTGAATTATATCTACACCAACACCATCTATGAACTCAATTCCAGAGCCCACTTCATAAAATGCAACTACTACGATCACCTCTTCTTAGACACAAACCTGGTTCTGATTCGTGCTAGTAGTCACGAACGTCATTTCTAGTGATTTAAAGATGGCAGCACAATCAACTAGAATATTTACCATTATATGGTGAACATAATTATTTCTACAAGGCGTGCATAAAAAACTTGATTAACGAAACTTCAAATATTATATAGTGGAAAACGGATTGCTTTCAACGGCTACGACCTTTGGCGCTAGGACATGAATTTTACAACTAAATGTTAGAACAATAAGAGAAACATCCAATCCACATTTTACACTAATTACAAAATCAATTCGATAAATATAAAATAGATATATTAGGCATCAGCTATTTGTTAAAATTTCGTTATAACTGTAAAACCGATTGAATAAATTTCGTTTCAAAAAACTTTTTTTTTGCTTTTATACTTTGGTCACGGAAGTGACAAAAACTTATGGGATACAGGATACACAATGTTTGACCTAAATTATGCACTATTTTTAAATATCTTTTTAAACATTATAGAGACAAATTTAACTATAATTTTAATGATATAAAGTGTAATTTTAGTTTATCTTTTCATAACAAAGAGAAACCCAGAAAATTTGCTTATAAAAATAATTTTACATATTACTTTTTCAAGAATTTTTTGAAAGAATTTTTTACTTTTCATATAAATTTTTTTGTGAAATTTCAAAACCGTACTATAGTGAAAAGAACTTGAGAAAAATTGTGAGAGAAGAATTGTGTTGGAAAGAATTGTGCAAGAAGAATTGTTGAACTTGAGAAAAGTTGTGTGAGAAGAATTGTGTTGGGAAGAATTGTGGAAGAAGAAATGCAGCAACTGTGGTGAAAAACATACAGCTAATTATAGAGGTTGTGTAGTTTATTCGGAAATGAAGAGAAGACTTCACCCAACAGTAATAACTACAACCCCTAAAAACAATGTTGTGTTCAGCGTAAATAATTCCGCTAAAGTGAATCCTTCCACATCTTACGCCAATGTTGTCAGAGGAGAACACTCAGCCGAACACAATATGCAAAATAAAGATAGTGGCATCGAAGGAATGATGAACTCCTTTATTCAAACCATGATGCAATTTATGTCATCTATGCAAAATATGATGCAAGAGCTCATCAAAAATCAAAACATGCTAATTCAGAAACTAGCCCTTCTAGTATGAATTATCTAAAAATTTGTCATTGGAATGCAAACGGTGTTCATCACCACAAGCTAGAATTGGAACAATTTCTAAACGCAAATAAAGTTGACAATTGACATCATGCTTATGAACACCTTACAGATGAATTGAATACAATTTTAAAATATATGGATAAAACTTTTCTATGGTACAAAACATCTTGAGGGATAAGGTCATGGAGGAACAGGCATTCTAATTAGACAAAAAATTCGCAGCTACGTGCTCCAAAGTCACTGCTCGCTTAGCGTACAAGCCACATCAATATGCATCGAGTTTAAAGATGGATATTTAGTTTCTTCATCAGTCTACTGTCCACCGAATCATCAACTAATAGGTGAAGAATTTAACAGGTTTCTGGTCAGATAATAACTCCACGAGGCGGAAAATTGTACAACATCATTATGAACAATGGTTACGATGTTGCATCATATGGTCAACCAACTTACTGGCCAACTGACAGAAGGAAAGTAGCTGACTTAATTGACTTTGCAGTGACAAAAAACATCAATAGGAGCAAAATAACGACGTCTTCAGTGCATGATCTTTCATCTGATCACTCTCCGGTTATTTTGGAATATGTATCGGAAGTAACTTTTGATAATTGTGTTAATAACTCCAGCAACTCCAGTATATAACTCCATTATCCACTTTCTTCTCAGCCTTGACTTTTATCCACTAAAAGTCAAGGCTGAGAAAAAGTGGCAAAAAGATAGATCTCCTATAGCAAAAGCACTTCTTGTTCACGCAGTGATTAAATTAAAAGAGTTATTGAAGGATTCAGCAGAAAAAAATTCAGAAACTATATATCTAGTCTATCTGCATCTAAAGATACAAATTATGCACTGTGGAAAGCTACAAAATCTCTTAAAAGGCCGCAACAACATGAGCCACCTATCAGATTGAATGATGGCGAATGGGCCATCATTCAATCTGATAGGTGATATCCGAGTGGTAGCTAAACCGGGTTTTTTTAAAATTCGCAGAAATGTTCATAAGCTTTTGACTGGATTTAAAACCGGGTCTTTCCGTTTCGAAAGCAAGTGCTCTAACCACTGCACCACTTAGCTATGTAAATTTTGTGAGAATGATTGTGGGACAACAATTGCCTGACAAGATATGTGGGAGAAGAATTGAGTTAACAAGAATTATGCGAGAAGTATTGTGGGGGAACAATTAGCCAAAAACTACTAAATTACTCTAAATTTAGATTTTAGTGTTTAAAGTCTGCTTAGAAAACAACCCCTCTAAAGGTTTATGGATGGTGAAGACCGTATTGTATCTAAAAAATTTGAAAATATTTCAGTAAAATTTTTTGTTATTATTATCAATGATAGAACTATGTGATTTATAATAATAACAAAAATTTTTACTGAAATATTTTCAAATTTTTTAGATACGATACGGTCTTCACCGTATCGTACATAAATACATAAATTTTTATCTAAATTAATCATCAATATTTTGATCGTTGTAATATTATTTTTTAAATCCAAAAAGAACAATAATTTTCCTTTTCCTTATTAAATAATTAAACATAAATTAATAGTATTTAGTTATGTTTTTAATTTAAATTAATGTCATCGTTTTTTATTCCTATCTTTTCCAATTTTTAATTCTTTAATCAGAACTGCTGCAGCCGGATTCCATAAGGAAATTGATATTGGCATTTAACGATTAACATTGAAATAAGTCTGTACCTTATATGAATGTGTAAAAATCTGTTGATTCTATTGAGATCTAAAAAATCTTTGAAAATATTTTATCTATGCCTTTTCTTCCCTGCGCAACATCAATTGAAATATTTTAAAACTATTGATTTTGGCATAGCATCTGTGGTTTGGAATTAAAAATTATACATTTTTTATCGCAAGCGAAGTCATATTTTAGTTTCTTCTTTTTTATACTTTTATTCGGGAAGTTATAGAAAAACAACGAAAAAAAATAGGCGCTGAAAATTAACTCTACACTGCACGATTTAATTTTTTTGAGGAAAAGATATGTATTAAATTAAACTAATTTATATACAAAAATTCTTTTTTCAAGAAAAATAAGAAAAAAACGTCACTTTTTGATATTTTGATATTTCTGCGCGAAATGACATGAAAGCATTTATTGTTAAAAATAATATTTTGATATTTTTTCGCAGCTTTGCAGTTGGAAATACAAACGATTTGAAATTTATTTACAAATTTTTTGTAGTATGGTAACAGTTTACTAATTTTTTAATGGTAAATTAAAATTCAGGATAATAATAAAAATATTTAATTAAGGTATAAAATAGATTTCGATGGTTTTTTTTTAATAATAAATATTCACCATTTATATAGTTTAACATTAAAATAAAACTTGATATAACCTAAAAAATTGACATTACAGAGTTTGACAGAAGTATCAAAATATATTTTCAAAAAATACTAACCTGAAATTATGATATTTTAAAATAAGATTTTGATAGTTTTTTCAACCAATCAGGACTATTTGATATTAAAAATATAAAAATGTTATTTCAAAAAGTCATCGTCTTAAAGAGGTCATATGTTCATTAGAATACAGGAATACCTCCATAGTACTGCTGCGATTAATACGGTTTCACTATAGGTTTTGAAATTTCACAAAAAAAATTATATGAAAAGTAAAAAATTCTTTCAAAAAATTCTTGAAAAAATCATACGTAAAATAATTTGTATAAGCAAATAATTCTCTTTATTATGAAAATATAAATTAAAATTACACTTTATATCATTAAAAATATAGTTAAACTTGTCTCTATAATGTTTAAAAAGATATTTAATAAATAGTGCATAATAAATAGTGTCAAACATTGTGTATCCCATCAGTTTTTGTCACTTCCGTGACCAAACTGCAAAAAAAAAAAAAAAAATTTTGAAACGAAATTTATTCAATCGGTTTTACAGTTATAACGCAATTTTAACAAATTTTCTTGAAAATATGTCCTTTAAGTAAAAAAATGTTGAGCATTACGATTTATTTATTTATATTTCGTATTTATATATTTATATTTATAAATACGTTAATTTTATTATTTATTTAGAGTATTATTTATTTATTTGTATTTATTTAAATACATTAAACTTAAACCAATTCTATGTATATTATGTGTGGAGTTCATTTAAAATCAATTTAAGAGTAATCTTTGGAGTAAAAGTAAAAGTCATCTTTATCTTGAGTAAAAGTAGAAGTCATATTTATTTGAACATCTGTGAGTTCCGTGGGAGCGTAACACTGTATCATTATATTTTTCTTATTCTAGTATTAAATCTTGCTGTTATAATTCTGTGTGATACAAGTTTCCATGACTTTCTTGAATTTCTGTTTATTAAGATTCCCCAAGCCGGTTTCTCCTCTATCAGCCGTACCGGAGTATATTATTAGAGTACTGTTGTTCTATGTTACTAATTCATTGTTACTGTTCCATCTCATAGCCTAATATATCTATTTTATATTTATCGAATTGATTTTCTAATTGCATTAGTGTGGAGTGTGGACTGGATGTTTCTCTTATTGTTCTAACATTTAGTTGTCAAATTCATGTCCTAATGTTAGCCAAAGGTCGTAGACGTTGAAAGTAATCCGTTTTCCACTATATTTGAAGTTTCGTTAATCAAGTTTTTTATGCACGCCTCGTAAAAATAATTATGTTCACCATATAATGGTAAATATTCTAGTTGATTCCGCTGCCATCTTTACATCACTAGAAATTACGTTCCTGACTACTAGCAGGAATCAGAACCGGGTTTATATCTCAGAAGAGATGATCGAAGTAGTTGCATTCTATGAATTGGTCTCTGGAATCAAGTTCCTAGATGGTGTTGGTGTAGATATAATTTACAGAACTTATTATTGGATAAGGTTATATATACTGGTTATTATTGAATAAGGTTATATATACGGGTTATTACAATGTTAGCGTAAAACAAAACTATATTTTAGTTATGAGTTGAACATATTGAAAACAGTTAAAACATTCTGTAATACTGGTGTTGACTGAAAACTCTGGCTAAGAAAAGTTGAGCAATGTTGAAAAAATAGTTTTAGTTATGGAACTGAAACTATTGAGTTACGGAACTGCAACTGTGTTGGTATCAATGAACTAAATAATTATATTTTTTATTAAATTGATATTATTTGTTTATTAAATGTATTTAAACAACCCAAATTGAGACATTTTGATGATATTATTAATTATAAATTAATACTTTTTTTTATAAAAGAAAAAAATGTCGATTTTCTTAGTAAAATGCGGCCACCGCTGCCAGATGCAACTTATTAGGTTCTTTTATAGTGTTGACAATACTATGGCGTTTTTTAGCTTTTAGCCTGCGCTGAAATTGGAGAATGGTTGGCTTTTTAGCTGGCGTCTAACTCTAACTAAAAATAGTTTTAGTTTTACGCCAACATTGCAGAAAGACTATAATTGAAAAAAGAAGCATTTAAGGTCAATAGTTGGGATAGAATTAGGTCATGATATACTAACATAAAGATATGATCACGCGCATCTTAAAATTAAACGTCATTCATTGTCATTCACAAATACGTGACAATAATTGTTTTCTTAGAAAAAAAATTTATATAAAATTTTTTTTTATTAAAGTGGTTCAATGTGCTATGTTTGGGTGTAATAAAAACAATAATAAAAAACTAAAAAGAAGTGAAAATAATCTAAATGGTGAAGTAAATCATTTTTATAGATTTCCTAAAGACGAAAGTATGTGTCAATTGTGGGTGACAAAGTGGTACCGAAATGATAAATTTAAAGTGGAAAATGCTCGAATTTGTCAAGAACTTTTTTCAAATACATTATCCTGTGCAGTTATCAGATTAGGAATCTTAGGAATTTCCCAAAGCGAACATTGGAAGGAATGTGCTGAAATATTGAAAAAGTAATATTTGTTATTAATTTATATTATTATTATAACGAAAACAACTATTGTATTTTGTATTTTAGGTGAACGATTGGTTTGACGTTTTCAAAGCGAGAGTTCCCGCAACTGATTCCTGCGATCGAATGAAGGCGTATGGTCTTTCTAAAATTGTTCAAAATCAAATTTTAAAAGACATGACGATTTTAATAAATGGTATTCGAGTTGATACTAATAATAACGTTCAACAGTATTCAGCACCTACTGAGCCAGTGTTCGAAATCGGGATCACCGAGGAAGAGACTTGTACCCCTATTACATGCACCATTTTAGGGAATTTTAATATTGAGAATGATCCAATTACATCGAAAGAACTTGAACATGACATTGCTGAGGACTCAAGCGAATTAGAAACTGATGGATTGGAAAACATAACTGGATTTAATTCCTTTCTCTCTTTTGGCGCTACAGCTCGTGAAGAGCCTGGGCCTCCCTTAAAGGGTCTCTGTAACATTTTTATTGCAATTTGGACCTACTAATTTTATATGGATTCCGAACCATAAATTTCTTTATAGTGAAGAAACTATTTATTGCAACAAGCTAATGGTTTTTATTAGTGAGACATATGTTGTTAGCAAATGGTCTCTGCCGTTAGCATTTTTCCCAGTCTTAAATTACATTTTATTATAATTTTATTATCGGTACTCATTTAAAGCTGAGTAAACTTAGACCAACATCGATGTCTCGGATGGGCGTCGAACCCAGTACCTAATGCACCACAGCTTAGCACACCACCACTTAAGCCACCATCGGTCTTAATTCCTTTAAGCTTCGAAAAACAGAAAAAAATCTTGGTTTTCTAACAGCTGAGCAGAGCGGATCCACTTATAGTTGGGCAAATCATGTGTCGGAAAGCGGTTTTTACAAACCAACAGATTTATTTTTAAGTAAAATTAAAAAACTAGAGCCTATTTTTAGAATTTATAATAGCCAGAGTTTAAAGACTGGCATTAATTATTACATCTCTAATTAGTAATTCCGACCATATAGATTTAAGTAAAGATGTAAAAATGTTATTTGTTAAATGCAAAATGTATTTTAGAATAAGAATGTTTAATAGTAATATTTATGAACAAAAAAGAAGTCAACAAAGAAAGTTAAATAAAACAATTAAATAAAATCTATCATATGTGTTACTTTATTTTTTCTAATAAATTCTTTTGTATGCAAGCAATGAAATTATTATTGTTTATTTAAATTATTATTGTTGGCAGTTTATTTATTATTTATTTTAATCATATAAGTTCACTTCTATATAATTCATATACTTCAGTCCTATATAAAAGCGAAATTTACATGCATAATTTTGTCACCAGTCGACGACATGCGCAGATCTGAACGAATTTGAATTGACGCTAATCATATCTTATTAATCAGTATATCATGGAATTAGGTCAATGTGTCCACAGTGGGATTCGAACCCAGCACCTCTTGGGGTGTGGCAGGAAAGCACGCTAACACTTGAGCTATCGAGGCCACCCAACACTGACATTTTATTTTAAGAATATTGCATTTTTGTCCTTTCTGTGGTGTCATTTTCATGGTATTCAATCATGTAGGTAATTAAAAAAGAGAATGACTGAATAATGATAATTCAATTTCTGAAGGAAAGAGATATTTCTAAAAATAAAAACAGAATTAAAACAAATAAACACAAAATTAAAAAAAATTATTTTTAATTAAATTTTTCAATAAAATAATTTTGCTCTAACTTTGTAGTGTTCTGTTTGTTCCACAACGAAAAAATATCCTTTCCATGATTGTATTGTCATTTCCATGGTGATCCGTTATACCCGCGGGAACAAAAAATCATTACAAATGATAAAATTGTGAGGGCGTTTGTGGTAACTTTGTAAATCACTTGTTTTTACCGTTATATACTTATAGAGTACATATATAATTATTTTTTAAAAATAATTATATATGTACTCTATAAGTATATAACGTGTTCTGGTTAAATTTCTGGTTAAATTTTAGAGCCAAACTGGGCTTTGTTAAAGTAAACTGTATTCAAAAATGTAATACATATAATAAATACATACATATATGTAATGAGAGGAGATAAATTGCCTCAGAAGATTGTGGAAGAAAAATTGTGCGAACAGAATCAGCCGATTATCGATGTCAATCCATACAAAACCGCATCCATACAAAAGTGACAAAAGTTAGTAATTACAAGTGTTAACAAGAAGTGATGTCCGCTTGTCATGTACTATATACAAGTGTAAATCGGCCAAATGGTATGGCATTGTGATTCTAAAGGTTCCAAAATCCGACTGCAGTTTTAACATATAAAAAACAAAATATAAAAAAAAGAGAAGTTCTAAATACTAAGTAACAAATTAGTAAGATGAGAACACTTTTTGTAACAAATATTGAAAAGTTTTCAAATTAAAAACATTTTTTTTTTAATAAAAATTATTTGATTTTATTTAAATTTTTAATGTTTGGCAGTGTTTTATATTTTAAATATTGTATATTTATTATTATATATGTAATTTCATATTTGTAATTTGAGTATGTATTTGAATTTGCATAAAACAAAATATAAAATAATTTTATTGATTTTTTTTAAGTATTTAAATAAAGAATATTTTAATATTTCACTTATTTTTGAGTTAAATATCGAATAACCGCGAATCAGCTAATTCAGAGTCTTCAATGCCAATATTAAGGTAAAACTTTAAAATTGAAAGCATTACCAAAACTAAAAACATTAAAAAAAGCTGGGTTTATTATTTCAGCTCATATTAATCTGACTGCTGTTTCTAAATTTTTTAGATTTTTTAGATTGCTGTTTTAGGGGCTAACTTTAAATTGGTGTTATTTATTTAAAAGACTGATAGATTTAGTTAGAATGTCTATAGAAAGTGATTTTCTGAGCAACTGACCTGATAGACGATTTTGCAAAACTTAGAGCATGCTAAGTAAATTTTAATGAATTATTTATTATATTTCACAAAATATTTATTTTATTTATGTATTTAACTGCACCCGTGAATTTTAGTGCTTTTTATACAAATATTTTTTACTGAAAACATTTTTATTTATTTATTTATTTTTTATTATAGAAATTGGTCCGCTGAATTAGTACGAATATTTAATCTTTTTATTTATTTTTTAAATATATATTTTTGAGGACTATACGTATGTGCACCCGTTAAAAAAATGTTTTGCATATCCTACTTAAGTGGAAATAGATTATATGATATAAGACAAACGACCTTTTTTTTGGGAGGCATTTTCGAAAAGTGCATGGGGGCGCCAAAAGTTTTGGTGCCGGCCCTGTGTACTAAGATTTTTTCCACTGACTGTCTATACTGCAATCGTATAAAATTTGAATTAAAAATTACAAGTTTATGTACGTTATGTAGCTTGTGCGAATTTATGTACGTTATGTAGCTTGTGTTGTATTCCTCTTTGTGTTAAATTCATAAAATTTAATAAATTCCTTTCGTGCAACTTTTGTTCGTGGATTCTTCTATATGCTCGACATTGCTTGCACCATGCTCGACAATATATCCTTTTATAAATAAATGCAAATAAAGAATATACCAAAATTTTCTGTGTTATGTGTACATAGAATATGCATTTATCTCTTTTTTCGAATTTGTGATATTTAGGAAATATAAAATAAATGAATTTAGGAGAATATATGTCCTCTTCACACCGCAACTTTTTGAAATAAGATTTTGATATTTTTATATTTTTCCGCGAAATGACTTCAAAGAATATTTGTCAATACTAATGATTTAAAATTTATTTGTAGAATTTTTTCAATATGGTAATACTTTCTTAATTTTTTATGGTAAATTGATTAAAATTCAGGATAATAATAAAAATATTAAGTTAAAGTAAAAAATAGATTTCTTCCTTTTTCTATTAATAATAATTATTCCCCATTCTTGAAGTTTAACATCAAAATAAAATTTTACATAAACTAAAAAGTTGACTTTACATAAATTGTCAGAAATAACAAAATATTATTTTTCATAAAATACTAACCAGAAACTACAAGATTTTTAAAATAATATTTTGTTATTTTGATATTTTTTCAACCATTAAGAACTGCTTGCTATCAAAAATATCAAAATACGAAAACATTATTTCAAAAAATTAGGGTCCTTAAGAGGACAATACTAAATAAATTGTGGATTTTTATTTTTTAAGCGCCACCGTTTAAAAGTTTCAAATTATGAAAATAATATGTTCAACATTATTTTCCAAGTAAAACAAACTAAATTATAGTGATATGAAATATGTTTTGATTTTTTAGATTGCTAAACATTTTTAAGCCAGATTTTTCAGTCAGTATTAGAGATTGTTATACTGTTTTTCATACTAAAAAATAGTTTTAGTTTTACGCCAACATTGTAGAAAGGCTCTAAGTTAGAAAATGAATATTTTAGAAATACGTTTTGTGCAGCCGAATCTTTAACAGCGAAACCGGATTTTTTATCTCGTTAGCCTGATGCTAATTATAAAAATTTGTTGTTTAGAAACCGAAAAAACAAACTTTTTCAACGATATTTTTTATATTTTGTTATTTTTACCAGGGATTTCTGTTGGAAATAATATTAATAATTTATAATTAAAACTCCAGTAATTTACAAAAATAATAGCAATTAAAAAAAAAAATTGGGTGACATTTGGCAAATTTCCATATGATTCTTAACCTATGATATATTTCCGTATCAAGAAATTAAAGTTCGTAATGGCAGCGATTTTGTTTTACTAAAACTAAATTGTCGTAAAGGAAGATTTATCATTTAAGAATATAAAATTAAAAAATTGACACCTATTTTGAAAGTACGTCGTTATAAAATTTATCATAATTTTAGCTTTTATCAGAAACTAATGTAATGACCTATACAGACAATTCAATTTGAATATAATTTATGTCATAAAATTTATTTTCCACTTAAGAAAATATAGAGTCTATACAGAGAAAAAGAAAATATTGAAAATTTGAGTTTAAATTTTGTCCGTATTTTTTGAGATAATGAGTTTTTTTTAACAATTTACCGGTTAACCGGTAATGCAAGCCCAAAATTGCATTTAACTTTAACATGAAATAATAAAGGTTTTGCACTCCAAATTCAACCTTTTGCGATTGAAATTCACCATTTTGCAAATCAAATTAAAATTTTTGCAAATCAAATTAAACTTTTTGCAAATCATTTTCAACCAATACTGTTCTGCAAAGTTTATTTTTTTTAAATAATATCAATTATAAAAAGTATATTTTGAAAACATCATTTGTCGATGCTTGGATCTCTGAGGTGGATGTGAAACAAAACAAAAGAAACATAACGATGTTCCTTTTGTTTTGCCTCGCATCCACCTAAGAGATATCTTTATATTCTTATATCTTAAATTTATTATTTCACCAATATCTAAAAGGTAAAAGGATTTCTTCTCTTTTCGAATATGCATAGGAAAAAGGGGGGGAGGTCGAAAACAGAGATGAAAAACATCTCATGAATAAATAGAATTAAATAATTTGGCGAATTAACTTAAATAATTTAATCCAAAAGAAAAAATAAAAAAATCTCGAGTATTCATCCAAAGGAAAAAATAAACATTTTATATGAGTTTGACATGTATTTGTGACATTTTTTTCAATTTTGTTCTAAACAAAAAACCGACAAAAATTATATTCAAATACTCGTATAATCTCCGTATTGTGATTTCATTCTTAACTTTTAAAATAAATTATAAAACATAAATTAGTAAATACAGATCTGTTAAAGTTCTGCAATGATATTTTCGATACTAGCACACTTGACTGGTTATAAAATATTGTATCCAGATTTAAATTATAAGTGTACAGAACAAAGATTACTACATATATTAATATTCACTATGCATTAGAACACTAAGTCAATTTTATTTTTTTTGGTCAAGGGAAACGCGAAAGAGCACTGCGACCTAAAGATCTATTGTACGTTTACTACCCCTAATCCTAGCCGATATTAAGAGAGCAATAGATTCTTAATATGGAAACACATTGGCCAGTTCGTCTGAGGACAGAAACCCTTTCATTTTCCGAGCCTTCTTCTTGCAGCTGCTTCACAGTAGCATAGAAGATGTTCCGTTGTTTCCCTGTAATTTTGGCAGAGACGACAACTGTCCTTTTTAAGGTTCTAATGTCCTTTTTTCTGAGGTTAATTAGTCTATCCACCATCATTTTTTGTGGTATAATAAATTTTTTGGATTTCGTGAGTCTTGGGAGCTTTCCCCAGTAGAGCATATGCTCTTGCTCTATTCATCTGTCAAGTACTTGTCTTGAGTGACCTCTTGGTTTGCCGCAGAATGGTTCTGGACCAATTAGTTTTGTTATGGAACCATTTTGGGCAAGGCGATCTGCCTTTTCGTCCCCTTAACTCCTATACACCCTGCCATCCATATTGAGGTAACCCCTTTTGCCAGAGTGATGAGGTTTTAGAGACATTCCTAGACCAGTCGACTTTTACTTGTGGGAAATTAGAGCTTTGAGGAGTGCTGGACTATCTGAGAGAATGTTAATGGTTTTGTTGCATTGTGCTTGAAAGATCGTAACTTCTTTACCGAGTGACTAAGGCAATTATCACCAAATATAATATTTTTTTCTAAATTGATGCTTTAAAATTAAATTGTTTTTATTTAATTTTTTTTGGAAGAAGCTGGTAATTTTTAAATAACCTAATTTATTATGTTTATTAAGATGAATTAATATACAGGTAAACCCCGAACAACACGGTACTTTAAAAACACGAGATTCGAAGAACACGGATACCTTCCCCCGAATTAGACGGTTTCAAACTACACGATTTTTGAGTAATTTTTTGAAAAAGAATAAAATACATATATTATTTGATATTGAATTTTTTCTAAATATAGTAGTCTCGAACAACACGATTTCAAACAACACGGAACCAATTAATCGTGTTCTTCGGGGGTTATTATATATATATGAAAACATTTTATATGAGTTTGATATATCCAAATTGCAATATAATATTTGGAGACTCTTTAAGGGTGAAGTAGACCGAATAAGTATTTTATTCTTTTTAATAAGTGATTATCTCTCCAATTTGGATTCTTTTATCATAAGTATATTAAATGAAAATTAATCAAAAAAAATTAATGGTCTTTAATTTTTTTACCTCTATCTGCTTAGAAATATCTGCAAAGACCGGTCTAGCAAAAATTTAAATTTAAAAAAAAAAGAATTAATTAGAAAAAGTATAATTGACCAAACAATATTATATTATTAACTATTTTTGCTATACTACTTCTAATATATTTATCTTTATAATTATATGATTATTTATAGTCATAATAATAATTATTTTATATTTTTTAGACAAATAATAAATATATTAAAACCGAATTTTAATGAAATCAATATTAAAAGCACATGAAATTAACAAATAAAACACCAAATATATTAATTATAATAATAATAATCTTATGGTATTATATTATTTACTTTTAGAAAATATTGTAATTATAATTAAAATTAAATAAAACTAACAGTTACATAAAAAACAATCTATATAAAAATAAAAAAATTGTATACTTAATATGTTTTTTTAAATATGTTAACAAATATTTAAATGAAAAGGCAAAAATAAGACGAACATAAATATGATGAAATTTTAAAAATTTGTTTGTGTAATTTAATTTTATAGATTGTTTTAAAAATATTATATATTTTATTTCTTACTGCCAGACAAAAACGTAAAAATTAATAATATGTTTTAATATATTTTATATATTATTTGTTTTATAATACTTATAAAGATGTACAAATTTATAAATTTAAATTATTTTTTTATTTTTATGTAAAAATCTTATTGAAAAATCTCATTTTTCTTATTTTTTACAATAAAATTTATTATATTTTTTCTTGAATTTAAATTATATGCGTTCGGTCACATAAACTTTTGCTGTAGCTGGTGCATTCGATCTCCTTACTGCAAACGAAACAATAACACCAATTGCTACTAATACCATTCCAAGTGAATTCATAATATATTTTTCAGTTTCATTGTATGATCCCCTAAATTTTATTTAAGTTATAAGTAAATTTAAACAAATTTAAAACCAAAAAAAAAATTTGCTTAACATACTGGAAAGATTTTTGTAGAATTCCTGTAATACATGTAGCAATTGCTAACATAAATGTGACAAGACCAAAACTGGCATGAATGGGTACCATAGTAGCTCGACAACCATAAGTATGGTTTTCACAACATAAAAGTACCAAAAAACTGAAATGAAAATATTAATTTAATTAAATTAGAAAATTTAAATGAATTGATGAATTAAAATTATGTATGAAGTATTTTTAAATGAAATATTTTCAAATAATATATGTGTAGTTGTAGAAGTTATCGATGCCATTATCAAGCATTTTCATAGCCCCAAAAACTCTTTTATATAGCCATCAATAATTATAGTCATTTCTTATACCTGGGGAGAATTTCTATTAGATGTTAAAAGAAATTTAAAAACTCTTTTAATGAAAAATTTAACATACTAATTAATTCCTACTACTATTTATAATAGTAGGAATTAATTTTAAGACCGACGGTGGCTTAAGTGGTAGTGTGCTAAGCTGTGGTGCATTAGGTACTGGGTTCGACGCCCGTCCGAGACATCGATGTTGGTCTAAGTTTACTCAGCTTTAAATGAGTACCAGTAATAAAATTATAATAAAATGTAATTTAAGACTGGGAAAAATGCTAACGGCAGAGACCATTTGCTAACAACAAATGTCTCACGAATAAAAACCATTAGCTTGTTGCAATTAATAGTTTCTTCACTATAAAGAAATTTATGGTTCGGAATCCATATAAAAAAATTAGTAGGTCCAAATTGCAATCCAAAAACTGTTAGAAACTTCAAGTGCAGATAACTCAGTACTTGGAGCCCTATACTCCCTAGCGGAGTGAACAGGAAAAAAAAAAAAAAAAAAAAAAAACTATTTATAATAGTACGCAAATTGGAAGAGTGTTGTTAACTAATTGTTATGATTTTTTTGTCTAAATCATTTTACCCTTCAGAAATTCGTTTTTCTATAACTTATTTTGCGCTACACCGAGTAATACCACAGCAGAAAAGCGCATTTGACCATAAGCCCAATGATGAATGATAGCTAAACCGCATTGAAAAATTAGAAAACACGGGTTCTTCCGATTGGAAGGCAATTTTGATATTCAGGTGTTTTATTGAAAATCGGATCGTCCTGGAAAATTAAACGGATTCTGTATTTTTGGGCATTTTTTGGATTCCTTTTATTTTTAGTTTCAAGTTTTACAAATTCCAACACAAAACCAACGTTAATAGATTTGTTTTGAAAATGAAGTATAAAATTATTTAAAAAGATGTAATTTCAGTATTCCATTACACTAATGCAAATTCAAAATACTTATTTTAAGTGCATTAGATGAATATAATTGTATGCACACAAAAATCCTATGAATGAATAAAATTAAGAAACTAGGTATTTTCTTTATATTTTTATGATATTATGAAGTAAATTGGTAAATGTCTAACATCATTTATTTTCATTATACTTATCGACTCAAAACATTTAGTATTATACGTATCGAAGCAAAATATCGAATCAAAATTTATTTATCGAATCAAATTTTTGTCAAAAAATTCAAAGTTAAAAATCTATTTATATTCACTTACCTGAAGAATCCAATTACAAATTGTAGTGCAAATAAACCCATTGTAACTAAACCTAACCATGTATGTAATGAATAAAAGTGTTGCTTTGGTGGCTCAGATAAATTATGTGAATCAAATACTGCTAAGAATCCAACAATTACACATGGTATTGCACATGCATGGAAGAACATATGTGCTAATTTAATATAAATATGTTTACAGCATCTGCACAATCTATACAAAAGAATTGCTAATAGAAATAAATTATTAAAAATATTTTTATTTTTTAATATTAATAAATATTAAACACTAACAGAATCCTGAAAAAGTTATGAAACCGGATACCATTAATATGGGATGTAAATTAAATTGTTTAATTGGATCTTCTGACCACGCAAAACCATCACGATAATATAGGATCCAAAATAATGTTAGTATTAGTACACCCACCAACAATATTGTTGAAAGTATAACAATCATTAAATATTCAAACCAAGATCCACAATTCCAAGTATTTTCAGAATCATCCTCGTAACGTCTGCAAGATAAAGTGATAAATTAATTTTAAATAACTAAACTTAATATAAAATTCAATTTTAGGTTATTTAATTGAAATATATTGTCAATGTTATTTGCAGTGGCGGCTACTCACTTCTTATCAAGGGTTTAAAAAAAAAAAAAAATTTGTAATTTTATTTTGTATATTTCACTATTTTATATCAGAAAACTTGTATTTATTTGTACGATTTGACAAAACAATACCATTAAAACTGCTTACAAATTCTATGAGAATTTCAAAAATTTCGTTTTTTTTCTTCAGCCAGCTCAAAACAAAACAAAAATATGAGAAAAATAGGTTTTTAGTGAATTAATATTTGCTTTTGTACTAAAATGTAAAAAATAGTGTTCAGTTTGCCATTTGTTGTTTATATTTAGAATATTTGAAGAATTAAAACAACATCAAATCTTTAAATGTTTGTCATTTGTTTAAGCCACAAATATTCCAGATTTCCATTAACAATATTTTCATTTATCTTATAACAGTTCTACATGCCCAAGATCTACCACCAGTTTCATTTTCTACTTTTTAGAGGCCAGTTATGCTTTAAAAAAATTTTTTTTTAAATATTTTATTTTATACTTTTTACTTTTTTTCTGGGTAAATTTACCTCATAAACGTCTATATATTGTTTTTATTATTTTTTTGTATAACCCCCCGGGCCATCTTCCCATTCGCGGTGTTAACACACCGTTGGTGGGTTACAACCCCATAAATAGAGTATGGTGTTATATCCCAGCATAAAAGAGTCAGTAACCCACAAACTGATGAGACTTAACTATTTATTTTTGCTAAATGTGGTTTTATAACCCACACTATGGGGTTAAGACCCCATAAATAATTTTTTATAGAAATAATGTCTAACCTGTGGTAAGTACGTACTTAATACCACCATCGTATTAGCATTCAGGATAAGCCGAGTCGCGCGCCTGAAGCGCGTGCGGCAGCAGGACACGCGCGCACCCACTTACTTTGTCTAACTCGCGTTTGGCAAAACATAAAAATATAAAATAAACAAATTTAAATATATTTTCAAAATATATATATACCAAAACCATTTATTTCAAAACAAAAATTTATAATAATATTGTTATGATCTATTTATATTTGCTTCATCATCATCATCATCACTTTCATCCATAGAACAATTATCAAACATTTCTTGAGGTATTTCACTTAAAAATTCATTTGTTTAAATAAATATTGGTTGCTTGCTAAAAAACTCAGAAATAGAAATTTTTTTTTCGATTTATAATTTTTTTTGTTTTTGCCGATTCATACATTTGCCATGTTCTTCCATTTTGAGCAGCATTATAACAATCAACAGATACATTAAATTCTTCTGCACTTCCAAATTAAAAAAAAAATCAAAATTATTTAAATGTAATTGGTCAAAAATCACTTTTGCAGCAGGACGTTTTAATAAAACTTTAGCTGCATCATTTTTTATTGAATTCATAAATTTCATTTTTAAGAATATCTCGTTTTGATCACCATGTGGATGTAGAGTATCTTAATAATTTTACAGTAGGATCTATTGTGATACTGGCTTTACAATTTTTTATATAACATTTACAGCAAACCCCCGCTTTACGAACAGGATACAATTGACCGTATATCGAATATCCGTAGAGCGAACCCGACATTAATATGACATCCTATAGAAAATTAATAGATGCGTTCCAGTAAATGTTAGTATGTACTTCGGAAGTTATTATTATTAAGTATTATATTTAGAAAAAATTGTTCGTAATAGCGAATTTTCCATTCGTATAACGAATTTCGGTACTTTTTAATCATGTTCGTAACTTCGAAATTTCGTAAAACGTGCCGTTCGTAAAGCGGTATATATCTCTAATGGTATATACATTAATTTACTATTCATTCTTAAACCGTTTATGTATTCGAATTCAATATTTTGCAGATTTTGATCTACATCCCTATTATTTACAAAACTACTGCTCCTACATTTTTCACTAGGATCCACAATTTTTTTTTTTTTAATACTGCACTAATAAGGAAAATAAATGCAACTAATTCGATAAAATTTTTTTACTTATAATTAATTCAATATTTTGAAGAATAATAGTTACGATAAATTAATAAAACAAAGAGCCAAATAAAAGTTATATATAAAAACGTTTGTTCCAAATTACCGTACAATTGTTTGGTTCCAAATTGTCATACGATTATTTATGGTATTTACACCCATCTAAGATGGGTCATAATCCCACAATTTTTATAACAATTTTTTTTTTAAATTTAATGGATTACAAAACCATAAAATATTTTGTGGTATAGTAACCCACCATATATAGGGCAAAACCCCACACTTGATTTATGGGGGTTGTACCCTGTGAGCTTATGGCGTGCGCCAAACGTAATTATTATTTTCATTTAATTTTACCTGAATTTGTTAGTTTTTCCACTTTTTTGCAAATGTTGCAAAAGTTCGAACAATTTTTTTGCTCGCTGTGTAAGTTTTTTTGCTATTTCTTTTCTGTCGTCTTTCTGCCTAGAAATATTTTCTTATTGGTGTCATATCAGAAATGGTTAATACGATTATATAAAAAAAAAATATTACTACATCAGGATTTGAACCACTGTTGAATTATTCTGAAGGTGAATTATTGAATAGTGTTATCAAATTAAAATGATAGAAATTTGATAACACTTGCTAAAACACGTCTATACTAATTTTATTTATTTACTAATTTCGTACATAATTTATAAAATTCATTAAAAATTTCAATAAATATATGTAATAATTAAGAAAAATATATATGTATATTATTCCACCATGATTTGAATCTGAGTTGAATAATTCTGAAGCTGGTCACCTATCCACTAGACCATATCGCACAATGATTTCTTTATCTTCATAATTATTATAAAATAGCATTATTTTACTATATTGCTCGGACCCAGATACCCATTAGGTACACACAATCCGTTTTGTCTCTAGTGATAATATTGTTTACAAATATAATTCTAAATATACAGTAACCCTGAATATTGCAATACAATGTTATAAGACCGCTTAAGGGAGCCGAGGCTTTTTACGAGCTGTAGGACCAAAAGAAAAAGAATATTATGGTTTGGCTATATATTTAACTAGTAACTTTTATATTTACTATGTTTTAAATTAAATAACGTTGCCCAGGCAAATGCGATAACATTACAGTTTTCTTTTCTCCAATAAAATAAAAATGTTGGCACATATTTAAAAATAAAATGTTCAGAAAATATAAATTTAAGTTTAATTCAAATTAAGTAAAGAGGAAAATAACAATTCAAATTGTAAAACAAAAAGAAATTTAAGTAAAAATTAAATATAAAAAATTTCATATTTCTATAAATTAATTAGTTTTTTTAAACAAAGAACATATTTATTAAATTGAGGTTAAGTTAAGAACCAATTAATGAAATTAATTTTAATTGTTGTCAGTTATTTACATATAAATTATTTTCTTCAAAATTTCTGTTTTAAATCGTAAATTGTTAAATTAAAAGGAACTATCCATACTCCTACACAAATATAATAATTTAAACTCCTACACTTTTTGTCTTGTGAATATAAATACATATATATTGATAATTCAACTTTCCTGTTATAAATCCAATTATCCAATTTAGTGTTTTAAAACAAATTATATTAACAACGTATAGATATAGAAATGAAAAATTGTATATTATATGTTAGCTTGATATACCAGAGTTATTTTCAACGAATTGTAGATTTAATTGATTGTTAATTAATTTTGATTTATATTTATTAAATTTCCTTTACTTTACATTGACTTTTGAGTTCTGACAGTTGTTTTTTTTATTGATTATGCATATAGGTACAAATATAAAACATTATATATAAAAATTTGATTGTGGTTAAGAATAAAATTTATATTGTAAATTTAACGTACAATTTCATTAAATTTCGTTTTCAATATCTACGCTTTTTCTGAACATACTACATATGTATATGACTTTTTCTATATGACATACATAGTTACTTAAATTTTCAATATCTCTCTTTTGCTTTCGTTTTTCCTGATATCTTATGTACTCTACCGTTATCTACCCCATGAGTGTTTTTACAGCTCGAAAAATTTGTGAACTTTTACGACGATAACTTATATTATTCAAACTCCACAATTTACCTTTAATATTTCAAGGCAAAAGAAATTTAAAAAAAAAAATTAATAATTAGAGCCAGCAGTGCGCTAAAATTGATGGAGGCGAATATTGTATGGCTAAATACAAAAAAATAATGTTTTCTAATTATTACATAAAATTGTTTTATGTTTTATGCTAAGTACTTGTAATCAACTTGTAAAGATCGTTCCTTTACAAACGATTTCGGTAGAAATAAGTACATAAAACGCCGGTATGTTTATTGTTAATCGATGAATTTATTTTCTTTGATATGCAATTGATTCCAAGCGATGAAGAAATTACTAATAAGTAGTAACCATCTTAAATTGTCGAATTTAAAAGCCATGCTAAATAATTTTTTTTTATTATAGTAACTTTATTATAGTAACTTTAAATTATTAAGTTCAGTAATTTAAACTGAGTCTGGAATTTGTTGTCGGCAAATGATTTCAAATCGTTAGCCACAGTGCCGCTAAAATCAAATCGGGTGCCTAGATTATTATTATTGTTATCAGACCAAAAAAATAATGTTTTCTTGACGTGCATTGCTTGTTGTGGAAAATAGTATTCCCAGATGTCTGTTAAGATATAGCTGTCACTAACTGCCAAGAATTCAGAAACTTCCAAATTTTCGCATACAGATTAGGAAACAGTATAATTAAACGTGTATCGAATCGTCCGGTTAAGTGAATATTATTTGGTGCCACCTAAACTATTAGTCCTACTATACTTATTACTAAAACCCGGTTAAATTATATACATAGATAATAGATTTCAATTTACTTCAGTTCGAGCAACGTCCATATCTCGAACTAATAAAACACAGCATAGAATAGAGCATCATCGTCCAGTTTAAAAAAATAATATATCTTTATATTACATTTAATTTGTTGAATATCTCATTAAGTACTTTTATAATTCAAAATATAAAAATTGATTTTTTGATTGTAAACAATTTTAACTTATATATTGTAAATAAAATACATATTCAGATGATCTCTTTATTTAAATTTATGCTACAATTATATACACAAATGTTTTATTGCATTTCCCGAACGAAAAAAAAAACCAAAAACTTGGAATATACATAAACATGTGGTACTACATAGTACATATGTCTGTTTACACAATATATTAATTTAAAAAAAAAAACAGAATTTCTGATATTTATGATCATTACACACAATATTAAGATGTTCACTGTCACTCGCTTTTGTTGTGTGTACAAATATGAGTACAGCAAACCCCCGGTTTACGATTATCAGATGGCAGCTCATGCGACACATCAGAATAAATACAACATTTGAATCTTTTGTATTTAATATGTGCAATTTTCTTTTTTTAAATTAATTAAAAAATAGTTTAATTTTATTTTATTTTTAAAATAAAATAAATAAACTTATCTTCTTTTCTTTTCTTATTAATTAATTGTTTTATGAAAAGAGGGATTCATTTCACGAAAATTTAAGGTACTCATCTATATACTTTTAATACGAACTTATACTAATATGGATTTCGTTTTGCGTATATTTTTATTTACTGGAACGCATCTATTAATTTTCTATAGGATGTCATATTAATGTCGGGTTCGCTCTACGGATATTCGATATACGGTCAATTTCAAAGAACGTATCCTGTTCGTAAAGCGGGGGTTTGCTGTATATTCGTAGTTGGCAGTGAACGTGTTATTGAACATATGTAGTTGTCATATGATATCATTTTGACATTATTTAGTAATTTAACCTTTCAATTACATATGAATATATTTTTGTAGCTGAATTTTATTAAATATTCTTGCAAATAATACAGTAATTTGTAATTAAAAGCAATTAGTTGTTATTGTACAAATGGTTGAAAGCAGCCAAATATATATCATTACGTAATTTTAATATTTTATACAGAACTTCAATAATTTAAAGATATTTACAGCACAATTTGAATAAACAAAGTTTTTAAATGGTTTATTCTGTTAAATTTAAAATGTTTGATTTCATCAAAGCAAATTGTACTAAATTTCTGTACTTATCATCTGAGCTTAACGTTGAAATTGTTGATTCATCTTCATGTTTTTACTCAATTAGTTGATAATTTAAATATTTTATAATAAAATTCCCATAAATATATTTTTAATTTATTTTACAATTATTGCCCAAAAAATTGTTGTCATAAATCTAGAATAAGAGAATTGATTGCAATCAAAAATATTAGATACTTGTAGAAAAAGGTTGTCAAATATGTGAAGTGGTTTGTTAACCAGTTTACGAACAAGTTGTCTTATGTATGGGCAGCATAAATTAATTTTACACGTAATATAAAGTTTGAATTGAAATATAAAGTATGTAACTGGAAGAAACCATTTTCTTATACGATTGCAAAACTTAAATGTATCACGTATAAATATATTATGTAAAATATTTTCTGTTATTTTCGTGCTAAAAGTTGAAGAACCAGCTTTATAGATGGAGATTCGTATCAAATTAGAAAAGACTAAGAAGTCAAACCACAAAATAGTATCTCAATTATGACAAATTATACACACGGACATGAGGAGCAGCAACTTCGAATTAGTGAAAGAGTTTGCGTACCTTTTAAATGACAGTGAAAATGTAGTTAACAATATGTTGTTCAGCAGACAGGACAACAGTTTCATCAAAAGTTTAACTCAAATAACTCAAAAAAAAAATTTCAAATACTTTCAAAGCAAACCATCTATATCTACACGATAATCAAACAGATAATTACTTTATTAGGTTAAATAAATGTAAAAATTTATTCAGAAAGCTTAGACAAAATTCCTAACATTATCCTAAAGCATATAACTGACAAACTTATGCTACAGTATTCAACAATTTTTAACAATGCTCTGAATAATTCTTATTTTCCGTCTACTTGGACAGTAGCAAATATAATAGCCATTAGGAAACCAGGTAAAGACCCAACAATACCAGAAAGCTATAGACTTCTAAGCGTAATGCAAAACATTAGCAAAATTTTCGAAAGAGTCTTGCAGGAATCTTTAATTCATACTGTTGTAAGTAAAAATATTTTTTGTAGATAACACTGAATTATAAATGACGTGACCTAAACCCTATTTTGTACATTTTTTTAAAAAAAATTTTTTAATATTTTTGCATGACTTAGTTGTATTGTCTGTCATCATACAATTTATGTTCATATCTATATGATTTTATTTGTGAATAATATGTTTTATACAGATTTTCTTAATTTTTTCTTTCATAAATACCAGAGAATACAAAAACCAAATATTTATCTCTATTTGCTGATGAAATAATGTTCATTTCTGGATTCGCATTATTTTAAAAATGCTTTTGCTTTTTAATTAACTTGGTCGTGTTTGTCTCTTTCTCTGGCACAACTTTCTTATACTAATTATAAGTTTTAAGACAAACAAATTTGATATGTGAATGTGGTATGGTGTAGTGGGTAATTGTCAGAGAAATTCAACTGCTGACGTATTCAACTTTGACCAGCGTCAGAGAAAATCAACTGCTGACGTATTCATATGTTTGTTTTTTTAAAATTATTATATTGATTGAAATTTTAAATTAATTTTATAAATTATTAAATAAATTTTTTTCCTATTTCTTTTCTGTGGTGTTGCGGCTTCTCTACCTAAATATATTTTTATTGCTCTTAGACAAGAGCAATAAAAATGTCTTAGACAAGAGCAATTGATATGCAATCCAAATGATGATTAAAAAATACTTTTAAGAAAAATGTCTCTATGTTATTTTATAATAATTATTAAGATAAAGAAATTATTACAACTAGCTTAAGAATTATTTAACTCAGGTTCAATCCTCATGCAATATTAAAATTTATTTTTAAAATTATTACATTATTTGAAATTTTTAATGAGTTTTATAAATCATATAAGAAATTACTAAATAAATAAATAAATATAGACATGTTTTATCAAGAATTATCAAATTGCTTTAATTTTAATTTGATAACATTTAATAACACCATTTCTTCATTTTTTTAATTTAGTATGTAATTTCTTACAAAATTTATAAAATTCATTTAAAATTTTAGCCTATTGATTGATTTTAAAAAAAGTTTATAAAATTTTTTTTATAATTTATATAAAAAAAAACATTACTGACGCTATCAGGATTTAAACGAAAGTTAAATTGTTGTGGAACTGGCGACATAACCACTGCACCACATATATCGAATTTGTGTCTCTTAATAATTATTATAAATAACATAGAAAAATTTTCTTAATTTCTTACCTTTGAGTATAGTTTTTTTATTTTAATATTTTTCTTTGTGGTTTGTTTTTTTAAAAATATTTTTCTTTGTCGTTTGTCGAAGGAGAGTATTTTATATTTTCATTTTCATCACGGACTTCTCTCCATGAAAATAACAGTTTAATTGACCCTGCTATACCCCGACGAACAATATATTCAAATAGTATGAACACTAATCTAATATTAAAACCTATAGATACATTTAGGGATCAGAATAGCAAAACTTTGATAAAATGTGTCTTTTAAGCACTAATTTCAATATTTAAAAAAAGGAATAATTTTAATAATATCTCAACGGTATTCCACCCATACATATCTTACAATCAATTTACATCCGTTATAAATTTACATCCGTTTTTGTAGTATTCATAGGAAAATATACTTCATAAACATGAAATTTGGTGAATATTATATTCTCAAAATTGAATTAAAAGCGTTAAATTTAAAAATATTGATAAAACTCGACGCTATTCCGCTCACACGACTTCAAAGTTTATTATGTAAACTAAGTACGTAATCAATTACTCAATATAAAATGGAAAAATACAAAATTGACGTAATTGCATTGCAGGGATGGGAAGATAAAGGGAAATAGGACAAGAAAAAATTCTCGTAATGTTCAGTGGCACGAACAGAAGAACAAGACTAGGAACTGGATTCATGATAAACAACAAAATTAAAAATTGTCTAATAAGTAGTGAACCCATAGACGAAAGAATATGGAAAATAAGATTAAAAGGTAGATTCCAAAATATAACGATATAATCGTGCCATGCTCCAACAGAGGATAAAGAAGAGAGAGAAAGACATATTCTCCGATAATCTTGAAAAAAATGGCAACCAAATATCAATGCACGATATGGTAATTATGATGGCGGATTTGAATGCCAAAATTGGTAAGGAAGAATAGTGAGAACGGTAGGCAGGAAGCATTCGCTACATAATCAATCTAACGAAAATGGTAAACGTCTACGCAACTGTGCTGCAGCTTGCAATTACATTATAAAAAGTACGTGTTTTGTACACAAAAAAATACATCTAGGGACGTGGAGAGTTCTTGTTAGGGAAAAACATGCATCGTCAGTCATTGGTGTAAGGACATGTAGAGAACGAAACTGTGATTCGGACCACTACAGGGCCAAACAAAGATAAGACAAAGAATTTCAAAAGTGGAACAAAATGGTAAAAGAAGGAATAAAGTGTGGCAAGCTAATAAATTGAAGAAAGAAGATATCAACAAAGAGACGCAGAAGAAGTAGAGAGAAAATTACAACAGCAAGAAGTACAAGAGGAAATAAATGAACAATTGGGACAAATAGAGAAAACTATAATAGAAGTGGCAATGTTGGAGAAAGTAGAAATCAATGAAGATTGGTATGATGATTGCAAAATGGTGGCAAAAATGAAAAGTTAAGCAAAAAATATAATGACACAAAGAAAAACTAGAATAAGTGTTTTAAATTATACAGAGAAAAGGAAAAGTGCAAATAAAATCTGTAGAGTAAAAAAGAGAAAAGCAAGGAAGAAAAAATTGAAGTAATTTTTAAATTAAATATATGCAAATCTAAAGATGGATAAACGTTAACACAAGAACCAAAAATCCTAGAGAGATGGACGGAATATTTTAAAGATTTTAAATGTAGAAATTGTGGAAACAGCGCACACAGAGTGGCCCGATATGAAACAACGCAGCCACATGTCGAACCTCCTACGACTACAGAAATAAAAGTAATAATAAAAAAATTAAAAATGGAAAAGCACCAGGGATACAATTCCGTCAGCATTCTTCAAATATGGCGTTGAACAAATATCAGAAAAAATTCATGAAACAATACTTATGTTTGCGAAAACAAAATAATTCCAGAAGTATGGTATAATAATACCGATACATAAAGGTAGCAAGGTATAATGCAGTAATTAGAGAGAAATTACACTACTTAATTAGTTACAAAACAAAAACAACATCAACAAAATAGCCACATGGAACGTAAGAAGTCTACTACAACCAGGAAAGTTAAGTAATTTGGAAATAGAGAAAAGCAGATTAGGCATTGATATTATGGGTATAAGTGAAGTACACTGGAAAGGGTGCGGAGAGGTTATTACTGACAAAAATTACTTCATTTACTCAGGGACTAACGAAGATCAACATCACAGGAGGGGGGTATGATTTTTAATGAATAAACAGCTAAAATCAGCTATAACAAACATAATAATGAAATCAGATAGAATTTTATTAATACAGTTAAAAGTCAAAAAAGGTGATTTAAATCTGATTCAAATTTATGCTCCTACAGCAGACAGTGATGACCAGGTAAATGAAGAGTTTTATAGCGAATTAGAAGAAATAACTAATCTACTTAAAAAAGAGGATGTAACATTTGTGTTAGGGGATTTCAACTCAAAAGTAGGCAGTGAACCAGTGACAGGAGTGGTGGGGCAACACGGATTGGGAACGAAGAACTTAAGAAGTACCAGGTTAATAGAATATTGCATCGATCACAGCATGGTGATAACAAATACATGGTACAAGCTACAATGAAGAAAATATCGAAAAAACATGGGAAAAATTTAAAAAACCACTAACTGATGCATGCAAAGAATTGGAAAAACCTAGTGCCCACGTAGCAAGGAAAGAAAGGATGACATGTGAAATCCTATCACTAATAAATGAAAGAAGAGAATGGAAGAATGCCAATCAACAAAAATACAAGGAGTTAAACAGTCTAATCAAACGGAAAATAAAAGAAGCAAAAAACATTTTTTGGATAAGAGAATGTAACGAAATAGAAGAGTTAGAAAAACAGAATAACAGCTTTAGATTACATAAAAAAGTTAAACAAGTAACAAACACTGGAAGAAGGAAGAGTTATGGTATATTAAACGATAACAATGGGAAAATCATATTAGAACCTGGTAAAAGACTTGAGGTATGGGAAAAATATATCATTGAATTATTTGAAGACACTAGAGCTGAACTGTTATCAGAATCGAATGAAGAAGGTTATGTCATTTTAGAAGACGAAGTCAGAGTTGTAATAAAAAATTCTAAAGATAGATTAGCCATTGGACCAGACAGAATTCCGAATGAAATACTGAAATTACTTGATGATGATAACATAAAAACAGTAACTCGACTATTCAACAAAATTTATACTTCCGGCACCATTCCAAAAGAATGGTTAAAATCAACGTTTATTACATTGCCAAAAAAAAATAAAGCAACTGTTTGTGGAGATTATCGAACAATAAGTTTAATGTGTCACAGTTTAAAAATATTCTTGAAAATAATACATAATAGAATCTACAAAAAATTGGAAGAGGGAATCAGCGAATCACAATTTGGGTTCAGAAAGGCGTTAGGAACCAGAGAAGCTTTGTTTATGCTACATATCTTAAGTCAAAGAAGCATAGAAATGAACAACTGCATACACGCTTGTTTCATAGACTTTGAAAAAGCCTTCGATAAGGTGAGACACGACAAACTGGTGGAAATATTGAGAACAAAAAATTTAGATGAACAAGATATAAAAATTATTGAATGTCTATACTGGAACCAATCTGCTGTAGTGAGGACTCAGGATGGTACAACTGATGAAGTAAAAATCAGAAGAGGAGTGAGACAAGGTTGTATTCTTTCACCTATGTTATTTAATATGTACTCAGAAGAAATTTTTAAGGAGGCATTAAGAGATCTAGAAACAGGAATAAAAATCAATGGTGAGCTAATAAATAACATTAGATTTGCAGATGACGCAGTGTTGCTGGCGAATAACAGTATAGATCTACAAAAAATGATAGAAGAACTAAATAAATATTGTGAAGAGTTTGGTTTGAAAATGAATAGTAAGAAGACTAAACACATGATAATAGGGAAAGAGTCAGGCAGTAATGTAATTAAACTAAACAACAATATTTTGGAAAAAGTAAAAAATTCAAGTATCTGGGAACAATTGTTGAAACTGGGGCAGAAAGTAGATCGGAAATAAATTCAAGAATAGAACAGGCCAGATCCGCTTTTAAGAAGATGAACAACGTTTTTTGTAAAAATGAATTAAATCTAAAACTGAAATTAAGAATTTTGAAATGTTATATCTGGTCGATTCTGCTGTATGGCTGTGAAGCGTGGACGTTGAGAAAGAGAGATATGCAGAGAATTGAAGCATTTGAGCTATGGACATATCGTCGTATACTGAAAATCTCATGGCAAGATAGAATTACCAACGTAGAAGTTCTAAACAGAATGGGAAAAACAAAAGAACTTATGAACATCATTAAACTTAGAAAGTTAGGATTCTTCGGTCACGTGATGAGAGGAGAAAAGTATAGAATCTTGCAGTTGACTCTACAAGGGAAAATAGCAGGTAACAAAAACAGGGGAAGAAAAAAGAAATCCTGGCTAAACAATTTGGAAGAATGGTATAACATGATGGGTGTTGAGATTTTTAGAGCGGTAAAATCCAGAGCAAAAACAAAAGAAATGATGGCCAACCTCCATAGGGGAGTGGAACAATAAGAAGAAGAATTAGTTACATAGCAACATGTCAATTGGTCAACATAATTTTTAAAGAGTAGAAAAATTTGACCACTTGAAAAAGCAGATAAATAGCGAGAATACATTTAAAGAGTTTATACAGAGCCGAATATAAGCAGGTATTAAATGCAAATATAAAACTATTCACAAGCAAATTAATAACCAAAGGTACTAAGAGGAAAATATATAAAACTTTAATTAGACCAGTAGCCATATACACCTCAGGACAATGATCGTAACTGAAGAAAATGCTCTCAGAATTTTCGAAAGAAAAATATTACGCAAAATATATGGCGCTGTGAATATTTGTGTGAATCAATGGAGAAAAAGAACAAACGATGAAATGAATGCACTAATAAAATCCGAAGATATCGACAGATTCGCAAAGAATCAGATAGGCGGGACATATGTCGCAAAGAATCAGGTGGGCGGGACATACACAGCGTATGGATGAGGGAAGATTTCTTAACATATGATTAATTTCTAAAGCGGAGGATCAGCGAACAAAAGGTAGAGCAAGAAAAAGATGGACTGATGGAGTAAAAAATGACATGATAAAATATGGAATAAGAAATTGGAAAAGCATAGCAAATGATCGAACGGAATGGAGGCAGATTGTAAAGGAAGCCAAAGTACATAACGGACTGTAGAACCTAAGGAAAAATAAAAAATACTCAAATCATTGCCCTTATATGAAACAAAACGTGCACTAAAAAGGCAAAAACTCCAATATTTCGTATATATTTCTTTAATTAAGTACGAATTCCATAAACAAATTTTTTTAAAATATTTTTTTAAAATCTGTTAAGAAAATTACATTAGTTTACAGAGTGATTCTCTAATCTAAGGTTTTTATCGGAAGAAATAATTCGTAGACTGGATTTTTAGTTTTAATGTACTTATACATAATTCTACCCCAGATAATAAGACTTGCTTTTTTGCAGATATGTGATTGTAAAAGGCATAAAATGTGGAATATGTCCAGGAATGCATCAAAAGATTCCAAAGAAAGTTTCCATTTTTGTAATTGTATGCTTCTCCTTCCTGCTGGATTGCTAGTATATCAAAGTTGAACATACCCTAAAAAATGCTAAATCAAAGGTTCTCTGCTAAACGAAATTTTTTTTGGCACATACAAAATAACATTTTAACGTACCTACGTCGTTCATAAATATACGTTTTAGCAACTATCAAAAATTTTATAAGTTGATTTAATTAAGTAGGACTTAATTTAATTAAGTACGAGTTGTGTTGTGTAATGACAAGAGGGTACATAACATCTAGATTTTATTTGGTTAAAAATTTGTTCAATAATGTAATTGTTATCAGTTTTGTGCCACCAATTTTTAAGAAACTATTGGCTCATATAAAAGGTTTATTTCATTTGTTCAGAATTTATTCTATTTAAAAAGTCTGCAATTTTATTATCCTTATATAGTAAATTTTCATATTATATTCACCTAAAGAGTTTCTCTGAATATTTTGCATTAAGCAATTTAGTGGTTGGTGGTCCGTCTTAAATCGAACTCTTTCCCGAATAGATAAGGACTCAAATATTTAGTTCCCCAAATAATCGCTAATAGTTCCTTCTAAATTGTAGAGTAGTTTTCTTTGTGGTCATGACTATCTTGTGTTAAGACTGCTCCTGCTCCTATAATTCCTTTCATCTGTCACTAATTTAAATTTCTTATACAAATCAAGATACTTCAATATTAGGTGGTTTGGAATTATTTCTTTCAATTTTTCGAAAGCATCTATTTATGTAATTAGGATCATTCATATTTATTGTCATATTTTTCTTTAAATATTTTGTGTTGGATAAGCCACTTTTGCTTAGTCTTTAATAAACTTTCTATAATATCACATCATACCTCAGAACATTTTTATTTGTATTGGTGAAGTTCATAATTTTCATTGTTGTGAAAATTATCAACTTCACCAAAACAAATAAAAATGTTCGTAGGTATATTATTACCTTTAATGGGATTGGTTTAACAACTTTGGGTGTCAGAATATGTCCTAAGTATTCGGTTTCTTCTTTCAATCTATTATCGGCTTCTTTCAATCTATTAAATACCTTTTTAAAATTAATAATATGTTCTTCTAGATATGTTCTTCTCAAACATTTTGAACAAAATTAAAATATCATCGTGATAAACTATGCAAGAGAGATCTCATGTCTCATGTATGTTTAAACCCAAATGGCATTCTTAAATATACGTAATGTCTGAATGGTGTACTAAAAGCAGTTTTTTTCTTTCTTCTCGTTTTTCAATATTAGGTTTTGGGAATTTATGACTAATTGTAACTCCGTTACGTTTTATATGATCAATTATTATATGAAATTTTTATTCCCAAATTATCTATCTTTTTCGGAACTATCAATAAAGTATTCTTGTAATGAGAATTTCTATGCTTTATTATATTTTGTTCTAGCATTTCACCTTTGTTTATTCTTTAGAAATTTGTCTTTGTTTATTCTTTAGAAATGGTAATTGACCATTAACAAAATTTCTACATTGTCTAAATTAGCTTTTAAACTGTCCTGGATGTTCTCCAGAATTATTTTGTAGTTTAAGGTAATTTTTCACTGAGAAGATTATTATTATAATCTTCTCAAAGAAAATTATTACACCAATACCTCGCTTTGCGACGATAATTGGTTCCCAAAAAATTCGTCGCAATCAAAACGTCGCAATTCGAGAAAACTTTTTGTATAGAATTGCACTGAAATATTAAAGATACGTTCCAGTTCTAAGTCAAAGAATTTTTAAGTTTTTTATAACTTTATTTACATATTAATACAAAAAATTAAAACAAAAAATTAAAGGAATCATTAAAATTAAAATAAAAACTTAACATAATTCAGTCCTCATGATTATTATCCTTCTGATTAAAAAAAATTATGGTTACTTACTAATTGAAGCTAAAAAAATATGTAATTTCAACTTACGAAATCAGATTCCAAAATAAAAGATTTGTTTAAATTTTATTTTTCGGTACCTACAAAAAACTTTAAAAAACACACTTTTCGTTTCAAGAACTTTTATCAAATTGAAAACAAAATGCAAATTTTTACGTAAACATAATTGTTAACGAAAATCAAAATATGGGATTTCCCTTTTTATATATTGCCTTTAACGTGTTTACAATCTTAATACTACACACAGCATACAATACGAATACATACAGTGTATGTATTGTGAAAACAAACAAAAAAAATTAAAGCAAACAAAAAAAATTCGCAAATTTTTTTTTACGTCGCAAGGTGAAACTATGCAATTTTTTTTTCGGCGCAATATGAAATGTCGCAAAGTGAAACGTCGCAAAGCGAGGTATTGGTGTATTATATAATTTTCTTTAAGAAGATTATAATAATAATAAATTATTATAATCTTCTGAAAGAACAATTTTTATCATTATTTCTGTGTTCTGTCAGAAGATTTGGTGACGGAGAGATGTGTTATTAATAGTGCGAAAGAAAATATAAGATTCAGTTGTATAAGTAATAATAAAAAAATGAAATTGTGAACGTTGATAGAGCAAATTTAATTCGGAATATAATTACATATTATATTAAGGATAAGTAACAAACAATATGAACCTAACCAGTCATTTATTTATTTATTTTTGACATAAAATATTGCACTAGACTACCATTCAAATTCAATTAATAAATATCTAATAAAAGGTCACCTGTTACGATATCTTCTACAAACATCATACTTCTACTTTTATTAAACGCCATATATAAGGTAATTGTAACGTCTGCAGATATATCATAATTACATATCTATAGGCGTCGATATAAAACAAAATCGTTTTTTCAAGGTAATTTTAATTCTGTATAGTTAAGTATGTGCAGAGATAATACTTCTAGATGAAGAACGGTAGAACAAATCAATGTAGTATGAAACCAATTTATCGAAAAAAATATTAATTTAAAAAGCTTTTTTATTTCAAAAAGCTATTTCATTCTGCTCTTTTTGATTCTCCATAATATCATATTTCATATTCATATTCATATTCTTGAAATTACAATCTTTCTGTAAAATATTAGAAAATTCATATTCTTGAAACTACAATCTTTCTGTAAAATATTAGTCGAATATGATACGTTCAAGGCTTCGGAACAGATAGTTTTTTCTATAACCTTTGTTTTGTATTTTCTTTTTTTCCAAAAGATATATATAAATATACAGTAATCCCCCGATTTACGAAGGCTCGGTTTACGAAATTTCGCTATTACGAACAATTTCATAATGTTATAAAATTCGTTATACGAATGAAAAATTCGCTATTACGAACAATTTAATTCAATTTGGAACTCCCCGAAAACAATAAATTAAGTTCTCTCATTCATTAAAAATTTCTTTAGTGTAATGCAATTTGTGTAATTTTATTTAGTGCGCAATTTGTGTAATATTTATTATATTTTTGAAATGAGTAAACTCTTTTTTCTTTTCTTTTCTAATCACTTTGTTTCAAATATTTCTAAAAATAGGATTTCGTTTAACGAAAATTTTGGGTACGCATCTACGTAGTTTTAACACAAACTTATACTAAAATAGATCTCGTTTTACGAATATTTTCTATCGCTGGAACGTATCTATTTATTTTAAATAGAATACCATACTAATATTGGGCTCGATATACGAATATTCGATATACGAACATTTTCACAGAACGTATCCTGTTCGTAAATCGGGGGATTACTGTATATATATTAGCTCGAATTTTTTTTTTTTGTTATCACACAATTCAACATATTCTCTTATGATTGTATTATTTATGCTTTTTCCAATTGTATTCATTTTATTTGTAGATAAGATCTTTCCTTCTATATTTTCTATAGTTTTTGTCCCAGAAGAATAAAACTATAATTTTGAATTTAGTACGATTTTTTGTTCGACGTTGTTTATTTGTATATTATTATCTCTGCTATGAGCGAACAAAATTTTTCAGATGCAATAGCAAACCAAAGGTTAGCGAGGCACGAAAATACCAATAAATGTCAAATGACTTCCTCCAAGAACCTATATGTTGATTCAGAATTAAATAATCTAGATTCTTAATAAGTGAAGGAAATAATGCTAGATCCTTAAGAAGTGAACAAAAACTAAATAAGGCGTTGAATTAAATAAAATGGAATGTTATAGTTCTTGCTGAGGTAAGAAAATACGGCGAAGGAACCATTGAAAGATTAGATATGGTTCAATATTTTGATACAAAGGAGAAACAAAATGTCTGTACGGAGTTGGGTTCCTTATGAACAAAAATTTGAAAAATAACAGAAGTCTATGAGCGAATTATTGCGCTACAGTTTAAATATGAATCCACAAACATATCAATTATACAAGTATATGCCCCAAAGGAAAATGCGACAGATAAAATAATAGATCAATTCTACGAAACATTATACGAAGCTATAAATAAAATCCAAAGTAATTATATGATAATTATGTGTGACTTTAAAAATGGTAAAAGAGAAACAAAAAAATTTATTAAAAATATCTGTGATAAGCGGCTATTTAGCACAAAGTTCTTCACGATTCGGGGTAATAAAACCAGCACTCTTAATTGGAAAAACGCTCTTTAATACATTTCGTTGACATCCACCAACATAACCACCAAAACTCACCACCCACACCCACCATTATCAAACCCCAACAACCTCAAACGCACCATTAACACCCACCATCAACAAACCCCAACAACCTCATTTACACCATTAACACCCCCCATCACCATACCTAATGACCATCATCATCGACTATCCAGCCATCATTACCACTCTCCATTATCACCCAACATTAACGTAGTCCATCAGCATCCACCAACCATCACCACTCACATTCACCACCCAAATTCATTATTATCATCAACCACCATCACCAACCACAGCATGTTGATGTTGTGGATAGAGGTATTGGGGTTTGGATGTTGATGTTGTGGATAGGGATGTTGGGGTTTGGTGATTCCATCATCCCTATACAAAACATTAACATCCGGTATGACATTAACCACCACCACTCACATTCACCACCGTCATCGGACACCATCATCACTCACTATCAATCATCACCAGCTACTATCAGTACCCACCAACACTACCCAGCACCACAGACCACCCTCACCACCCATTCCCATCTACAATTACTATCATATCTATTATAACAATCACCACAATTACCAGTCAACTTTAACGCTCTCCATCATCATCTCCACCGCCATTCCAATCTACACCCTCCATCACCTCCAACAAGCACCGCCCACCATCAACACCCACAATCACCACACACCAACATCAGTCGCAATCACCATTTCCCACCACCACCAACCATCATCACCCAATATATTAAGGCCCATCATCAGCTAACCTCACCACCCACCCACCAGCAGTACCTACCATCACCGCACACAAATACCTTCCATCAACTTATACTCACCAATAACATTCACCCTTATTATCCGACCACCTTTCACCAACATCCTACACCATTACCACCATCAACAACCCCACCGTTTAGTTAAGACGTCATAAAGTAAAATATTATATTTTTAATTTAGTTTGCCTTTATCAAACCTGAATAGCATATGTCCCTTATACGATTAAGACAAGTCTACTTTATGTCACTGAACAGTGAAAGTTCATAATTATGTGGAGTAGCTTTGCAACACATCAATGGCCAACAACAAAAATTTATTTCACGTTTTTTTACTAATAATAGATATTGAAGACGCTTGCTATCAGAATAAGAGGCAACATAAATGCAAGATAAAAATAATTAAAAAATTATAAACAATCACAAAAATAGTCATAAATTATTTTATGATTATTTATTTATTAGCTAAGATAACTTTTTAAAAAATGCTTTCTTTTCTTTCTTTGTTTTTTTTTTGTAAAAACAAGTAAATCTCTTATTTTATGGACAGATAAGGAAAAGATTTTATCCAAAAAAAATATTATAAAAATGTTTTGACTGTTGTATCGTTTTTAGTGCATTTGATGGAAGTCATTAATACAATTTTTGTAAATAAATCTGCAATTTAATATAAGAAAGTAAGAAATGTTTGGATATGAATGTTGCAATTGCATTAAAATATAAAAAATTTATAGCTCAATTTTATATTATAGGTATTTTTGAACTATTTTCTGTTTGGTTCAAGTAAAATAAGAGAAAATATTTATGGTTAGTAAGATTATTTTGTGATAAAAGAAAAATGTTGTCACAAAAGATAATGAGTAAACATGGAGTTTTGTAATTTCCAAATTTTATAAATTAATCTGATTCCACGAATTATGTTTTGTGGAAAAATTCCCTTTGACACAGTTCACTCGAATTTAACACACTACACTCTTATGCTCATAATAACTTTCAAATTATTATTTAACACTTGTAAATGTTAACATAAATTGGTTATAAAATAAATTAAAAAAAATTTATAGACCTCGTTCTTGACAGACTTATTCCTTTTTTGACTAGAATGTTTTTAATTTACAAATCTTATTTAATGTAAAGTTATATTATAATTTTACTTATAATATTTATAAGTAAAAATATAATATAATTTAACATAAAGTACGATAAAAATGTAATTTCACATTAAGTAAAGAGCGACACGGTGGCTTAGTAGTTAGTGTATTGAGCATTAGGTATCAGTCTCAGACATCGATGTTGCTCTGAGTTTAAAGAGTAAGAATTTTAAAAAAAAATTAGTAAAAACTAGTTTCCAATCAAGAATTAAGAAAGCCTTACTAAGATGTTGTAAAAATTACGGCCTATTGGCTTTTCTCTAATTAATATTTAGCAGTTTATTTGAAAATTTCATATCTAAGCAGGATTTTGAAATTTATTCTTTACATTTTAATATGGGTGTTGATGATGGACCACCTCCACAATCTCCAGCCAATATCAGCACCACTTAATTTAGATTTGATATGTGGTAACTAAAATCTGAGTCGAAAACCCACACCTTATAAATATAGTAAAAAAAAAAAAAATTTTCCTAAAACATTATATAAATATAGTTTAGATTTATAATTTAGATCACAATATGTTTGTACTAGTTTCTTAATTTTAATAATGTTTCTTTATATGAATTTGGAAGAGTTCCAAACCGAAAAAGATAGAGTTAGCATAATAAATGTAAAAAAAGGACGAAAAAAATATTGTTCTCTAATATTGTTCTTTAGCAGAAAATGAACTTCAAAATTTTCGTTCTCATCAAAAATAAAATTCAAAAATTTTGTTCTTTCGAAGAACTTTTGGAAATAAAATTTTTTTTATTTGGTTTTAATTTTTAAAATTTCAACTTAAAGATTCGTAGTTAAACATGTAAGAGTAAGCTAATTCGTAAAGCGATTTTAATGCAATTTCCACTGGATATACAGTGATTTGGTTTTGTTTTGAAAAGATTTAACATTGACGTAAGACAAACAAGACACATACTTGCTCGTCGCATTGAATATTGTAAAAGTGAGACTATTAATAGATGCTGTATGATATTCAATAAATATACCAAGCATTTTTCACCGCCTGTTTCTAAAGCAGTCCTTAGGAGAAGATTAGCCATTCTGTTGAAATATGGTTCGGAATTCATAAAAAATTAGTAGGTCCAAATTGCAATAAAACATTTATTAAGAAACTTCTTTTCGTTTTTTATTTTAAGTATGCAAAAAGGGAAACAAAATATGTATTCTCAAAAATTAAGTAAAAATATATTGCGCTTGAAAATGTAATTTTAGAATACAAACAAACTAAATAATGGTAATTCTGGAAAAGCGGTTAAAGAATTACCTATCTAACGAGCTCACTTTCGTTGGTTTAGCATCTATACTTTATCTTTTTATACTTCTTTATCTATACTTACTTTTTAGTAGTTCTAATTTAATAAGTGTTTGAGGGTGTTCTAATTTAATAAGTATTGAAATGCTGCAGGAACTTTTTTAAAACTTTTGTTTTAAATTATGTTAGCACAAATATTGAATAGTTGTATATTTGTATTGAATAGGTGTGCACCTAATTCTGTTTTTACGCGATAGATACGTTCCCCGAAAACTCGCGTAAAAAAAGATATGGTATTCATATAAAAGTAGAGGATTGATTCTACACTAAATGGATTTAAATAATTTTTATTTAATGTCGTATAATATTTATAATATAGCAAAACCCGTTTAATGTCACTTTAAAATTTAATATCAAACAGCAAGCCTGTACTATACGTTTATCGAACTAATGTGAGACAAAATTAGAGAAATCCCCTGCAATTATGAGTATGTAGTAGATTTCCACACAATTTATTTTTATAACATGTAACTTTTTAACACATTCATGTGTTAAAAAGTTACATGTTATACGGCTTTAAACTCTGTACATACATGTTTTTTTGCTTAAAATGAAATTTTTGCGAATCGCGTTAAATCAAATTCAATCGCGTAAAAAAAAGAACGTATTGTTTTTGTTCAATCGCGTAGAAAAAGTTCGCGTAAAAACAGAATCAGGTGTATTTAAATATTGAATAATACACCTATTCTGTCGGACCTATTCAATATTTAAATACAATCTATTCAATACTCCCTGTGTATTTCGACAGACTTCAGAATAGCCCTGAATAAATCCAAAAAATAACAAATAAAAAAACTAACACAATCTCAATACTCATGTATAATAATTTTATTATCTCAATCAAAACCGACTATAAAATTATAAAAGCAAAATCGTCCCTATTATAAAAGCCATGAACAAGATTTGCTCTCTATGGACTTACACAACATGTAGTCGGAGAAATCTATTTTGTAAATAAAATGTATGACGATGGATGAATAAATTAAAAATTATAGCTCTATTTTGATTAAATTAATAAGTAAAACATATATTTTTGAATTAAAAACTATTTTATTGAAATGATTAATTATTTGCTAGGTGTAAGTTTTGTAAATAAATTGTTTAAATATATTTAATAATACGCTGATGATTTAATACCATAATCTATTCTATACTATATCAATAGTATCTTACTGCTGACAAAATCATTTAGTATTAATTGTCTATATTTGGAAAAAAAAAAAATTGCTCCAGTTTACAGCAGTTTTATATGAAATTAAAGTAAATTTATGTTCAATATTATCAAAGTTTAAATTTTTCAATAAACAAATTATATTTAAATTAAATTTGAGTAAATTTTAGCAAGGCTTTATTTATTTTATAAAATAAATAAATTATTTAAATAATTTTATAAAATAAAATTTTTTGTTTGTAAAATTTTATATGATTTTGAATGACATACTCTTACGCTTTTGATGATTTGTTATGTTAAATGTCTAGATTAGGGTATACATATTGTTACTTTACATTAACTTTTTATTTTATAATCAGCTTCGGGCATAGGTTTTCCACTATGGCATTCTAAATACTGTAATGCAATTTGAACATACCAATTTTATATGGTAATGCAATTTGAACATACCAATTTTATATGGTATGTTCAAATTTGAACATACCATATAAAACCATTTTATATGGTATGTTCAAATTTTATTTATATAAATTTCTTTATATTGAAGAAACTTTAATTTCGACATGCTAATGGCTTAATTAGTGAGACATTTGTTCTTAGCAAATGGTCTCGACCCTTAGGACTTTTTCTAGTCTTAAATTACAGTTTATTGCAATTTTATTACTATATAGTACTCATTTAAAACTAAATGAAATTTAGACCAACATTCATGCTTCGGAAAAGACTTGAAGCCAGTAAGCACTACAGCTTCGTACAATACTAATAAGAAAACAATTGTAATGTAAAGCGTAGTATGCTATCCGTTGTGAAATGAAATTTTGATACAAATATAACTTCTCGTGAAAAATTAAGCTAGCGTTTTCAATTTGTGGTATGCTGTTCAATCGTGAAATAATTTACTTTGCAAAGATAAAAGTTAAGAAAAGTTTTCAGTGTAAAAATTTTTCGCTAGTGAAATAACTTTCGCTAGTGAAATAATTAATAAATTTTTCGCTAGTGAAATAATTAATAATGAAAATTAAAAATAATTAATACTATTCAGTAAAAATTAAAATATCACAAATTCATAAAATTGTTATATTGCAATATTTTTGTTATATCAAACTTGACAACCGTATGTCAAAATAGGTCTTATTATGCTCTAGTAAGCCAATATTTTGATTCGAGATTGTAAGTGATTACAATTAAAAAGTCTCTGACATGTAGCGTAAGCTTTGCGAGCTTGCAAAATTTTATTTTTTAGAAGCTTAGAATAGTTTAAATTATGGTGCAAGTATACGCCTAAATATTTTACTATCTTTTTATTTATAATTTTAGTTCTTATTGGTGTCTTCACATAAAATTTTCTCCAATTCTTTCTAACTTAAAAATTAAAAATCTAGTGATGATCTAAATAAAATTGGCTTTATCTAGTGATGATCTAAATAAAATTACTTCACATTTTTTAAAATTAATTTTAATTTTCCACTTATTAGCATAATCTAATACAAGGTCAAACATGTTTTGTACATTGTTTTGAATTTTTGAAATTTTTTTTGCAGCTGCATATATAACAAGGTCATCTGCAAAAGTTATGGTAGATTTTGGTATAATACTATTGTTAAATTCATGTAATAAAGCACTCAAAAAATACTAAATAAAATTGGAGAATTCACAGTACATACCTTGCTGTAATCCATTGTGAATATGAAAAGTTTTACTCGAGTTGTAATTATTCATATTAACTATGAAAGTTCTTTCCACAATAATATTTTGAATAATTCTAATAGTTATACTTAATTAAATTATAAATCAATCATTTTGTCCAGACTGAATTAAATGCCGACTCAAAATCAATTAGACAAGCTCCGACACATTTTTTATTATTCAGATGCCAACATACATCAGAAAATCTTATTTTCTAAAGTTATTTTTGTTAAATATATGTTGATAATTTTTTCAAAAATTTTGCTAATATTTGGTAACATACTGATTGGTCTATAACTTTTGGGATCAAAGGGATCTTTACTTGGTTTCTTAATTAATATTACTTTAGCCATTTTCCAATTATTGGGAAAATATGAATTGTTTAAGGCATTATTAAATAATGTGCAATACTCTTTAATAATTTGATCCGGTAAATTCTTTAATATAATATTAGGAATGTTATCTAGTCTAGACCACTCGATACTTTATTATTAAGATTTCTAAAAATTTCTTTGGTTTTTGAGAATGATGTAAAATAATTATTTCGTGTATCGCTTTCATTTAAGTTACTAGATCTTATATCATTGTTAAAACTTACAAGAGTCTCTGCAATGAAGTTTGCAACTACATTTTCAATAATAATATCCTGGCTTGAAGAAGTTGTGTTTTCTATAGGCAGGTGACTGTTTTGTATTTGCGCTCCAATAATATTCAGTATAATTTGCTTATTTGTTATTACATATCTATTAGAATCATTTTTAACGAGATTAGATTCATCTATTTCGGCTGATCTAATAATTGAATCACTATTATTATCAAGTTTTAGAGCTTCAATAGTAGTACAATTTTTGTATCTAAATATCTTATTGATTTGAGGAAACATGGCTTAATTTGTTTAATTTTGCTTTTCCAAAAATTACTTATTGACGATCTTAAATTTGGTTTAATTAATGTATTTATGTTATTTAGTATTGATTTCAATATAATATTATAGTAAGGCTTTTTTTTCTATAATTTTTTCTATAAATATTATTCATAGCAGTTAAAATTAGACTTTTTTCTTTATACAGTTTCTTTAATATAGTTGTCATGAAAATATGTCGATACTATTTGTTGGTTTTATTTTAGGTACAGCTGCGTTTATCGTTTTTATTATAATTTCATTTAACACTTTTAAATAACTATCTATTTCCGTGTTAGATAAATTTCTGTTGTCTGGTACCAAGTTTGATTCATTTGCCTTATGTTGTATATAGATTCTATATAACTTTTTTTGGAATTGTATTTAATTGGTTACTTTATAATTAAAAATATGCGAATTTTGTTGATTATCGAAAATTAAATTATCACTAACATATGGAATTGTGTTTAGGTTATTTGTATATGTTAATATTTTCAATCTCTGATCTACTAAGCATATATCTAAATATGAATTACTTGTTTTATATGTGGGGTTATTGGTCGACAGTAATTTTAATTTGTATAGGAATTCATGTTTTTCTATCCATCTGTATAAAAATTTTCCTCTGGTGTTGTGATTTTCGTTATGCCAATATATATGTTTGGCATTAAGATCTCCAGCTACGATATATGTAATTATTTGTTTTATTTAATTTTAAAGCACTAAATAGAGTATTTAGTTCATTATTAAAATATTGTTTATTATCATATGCTGAGTAAGCTGCATATGATAATAAACAATATTTTATGTTTTGAGTTTAATTTAGTTTCACATAATAAAACGATATCAGGATTATGCTCTGTTATGAATTTTAATAGGTAAGAACGCTTAAAGTTTGATATTATTGAATTAATATTTATGGTTATTATTTTTAACGTTCCAAGTGTAAAAGTATTAGGGTCCATAATTTGCGTTTGAAATCATGTCATATAAGAAATCAATTTTTTGTATTTCTTATTTTAGTACTTGTTCCATATTATTAACCTTATTATTGATCATATCTAAAGAACTTTTAATATCTAGTAATATATTATTTGTATTATTTGTGTCATTACTTTTAATATTAACTGGTATATTAACGTTTCCTTTAATTATATCTGAAAATTGTTTTTTGGGTGATATAAAATTATTAAACATTCCTGTTTTCATTTCTATTTTTTCTCTATTAGCATTTTTTTTTGGTTGCATGTTTAATTGAAATTTCATATAAATTGGACAACCATTATAAGATGAATATTTTTTTGATTTTTTTGAGTTATTAGTTTCTAGTGCAAAAACTTTTACGATATCTACATTGTCTATATTAAAATTTTTGAGCGAATTCATTATGTGTTCTGGATTATCTTTTTCGTTTAGGCCTTTTAACACAATAGATTTGAGTTTTTCTTTTTTAGGAGTATAAGTATAAAAACTACAATTTAAACTATCTAGTAAAGATTTTATTGATTGGTAATTTTCTATGTTATTAACTACAATAGATTGTTTATTTATATTTAATCTTTTAATATAAAAATCATAAATTTTTAATTTTTCCCTTATTATTTTTTTAATTTCATTTGGTTCTTGTTCTTGATCAAATATTACCAAGGGCGGAAGTTTTATTTTGCTGATGTTGATGGTGCACAATTATTTTTATTATCATTTTTTTTATCGGATATTATTTTTTTAAGATTTTTAATTTGCTTTTTTAAGCTTTCATTATCAGCTTTTAATGTGAAATTTTTAGCACTCATATTTTTTGGTCTTTTAATAGTTTTATTTTTAAAAGCTCTAAGCGTTACTGACACATCACTAGATTTAATTATATTATAATTGTTTTTATTATTACTGATCGTAACATTTTCATTGTCTTTTAAAATTTCATTTATAGACTTTTAAAATTTCAGTATATAGTTTTAAATCACTATATACATATGTTTAATTTTTGTTTTTTCAATTTTATGCTATTAATTAATCGATTTCTTAGTTAAACTGCAAGCCGATTTTAACTCGACGAATGCCCGGTTTAATATCGCCAAATTAAAATAGAAAATACAATAATTGTTATGACTAAACCATGATTTTGTAAATGTATTGATGGTTTTTTTTTAATACGGACGATTTTGTCTAATCTTGCAAGTTAAATACGGCATACAGAATTTTGATAATCGCATTTCCAGTTTCAGAATCGAAAAAAAAATTGCTTTTCTTTGTATTAATTATAAGTTAACCTAGAAATCTTACAATACTGTCGTCTAAATAATAATGTATTATTCAATAGTTCCTTATTTAATAAATAAACGCATTTTCCCAATTTGTGATATATTTATAAAATTTATTTGTTAATTTAATCTATTATTTAAATTACTTAACCTTTAACAATTACAATTTATTTAAATTATACTTAATTAATAATAACCGACTAATACTTAAATAAGTACCGACTCTTATTATTGCTTTTAATTTCCCGAATTTTGGAAGAAGCTTTTGTAAATGTAACAATCAATTTACTTGCACCGAATAATTAATTAATTATCTGCCTATGGTTTTTCCAAAATATCACATGTGATATTTGAAAAAACCAATCAGCGATAAAAATTATATTTATTTAACATATGAACATAAGTAATATTTTATTACTTAATTTTAGGGTCTCTGCGTGTCCCTGAAAATATCCGTTTTTATTGTTTGTTTTGTTTCATTTTCAAAATTTTATAATACTATACATAAGAAAGCTAAATCAACTTAATAGCTAACTTAAAGATAGCCACATAATTTATTTTATTTCATTGTTTAAAAAAATTATTTTGAAAAAAAAAACAATACTTTTGTAAGTATTACGGTATAAGATTTGTTTTATGATAGTATGTAAGTGTAGAGTTTAGGTTTAGGTTAAGTTTTATTATACATTTAATACCATATCTATCTAAAATTAAAATTATTACAAAATTTATGAATTATTTTTTGTTTGTTTTCTACCAATATATTGATAATTGCTGTTGATTGAGATTAATCTCTTATTGAGATTAATCTAGATTCAACGAGTCAATCAACGAGTCAATCAGTTGCATATTCATTTATTTCACTATTACTTAAATTTCGGTAATTTGCAATAAAATTAGAGTTATGCTTTTGAAATTCAGTAAGGTTTAATATTGTTCAAAAAAACACCAATTCATGTTGTGCAAAAACAGACTAAATTATATTTTTGTGGACAGTTTTGAAAAAAAAATTCTGTAAGATTTTTATTTGCTAATTCGAAAACTAATGCTCCATGGTCGCTTTCATATGTTATTGTTCTGAGTTTGTTCATCTGTCTGGCCTCCTCCAAATTTAATATATTATCTACATACAATCACAATGCTGAGACATGTACCCCCTCTTGAAAATGTCGGAAATTCCCTAAAATATAATTTTCGTTTAAAATTCATATTTTGATTTTGCATCCAAGAATTTAAAAAATTTCTATGCTTGTAATTTTTTTCGACTGTTCCCCCGTAAATAATAAATACATATATTAAAACAATGCCATCTGTATCTGTTATCGAGTATTCTATATAAAATTTCTCATTTATTTAACTCATTAAAAACTTGTTTATTAATCTTTCAGTTTTTTAACTGTCATTTAATTTTTTTTTTGAAATCTCTAATTCGTTTCATTTTTTTTTATATTTTTGTTGTTTTATCGAAGTATTTTTATAATTTTGCAATGGAAGATTTTTCAGGATTTAGTTTTTCTTCAATTAATCCTAAATCTCATAATGATACTAAAAAAAATAGAAAAGAATCAAAACAATCTTCTCTACATGCTATTACACCAAGTCAAATATTCAAACCAGTTGATGAATTTGAACCAAATTATAGAGAACGAGCGGGACGTAATAACATGGACTGTAAAATATGCTGTATTGGATTTCTAAAATTTTTAATATGGACAATTTTATTTCTTGGTCTCATAGCTATTTTAGTAGTTTGGATAAAAGATAATAAAACTGGTTTTAGCGAAAAGAAAAATCATCATCCATTGATAATGACAGTTGCTATGATAGCAGTTACAGGATATAGTAAATTAGTTCTCGTTTATTAATTATTGTACTAACTTTTGAAAAAATTATTTCTTTTAGGCAGTGTAATTTTTCAAATATGTATATGTGTTGAGAATATTGTTCAAATGATTATCCATGTATTTATGTACACACTTGTGTTAGCTTCAATTATTTATGATTTAATAACTCAAGATATAAAAATATCAAAATCATCATCCTTACATTTGTGGTTAGGGCTCATCACAATTATTCTATTTATAATAGACTATATAATAGGAATCATAAGGTAAGTAAACAGTATGTATAAAATTTTTAAATATAGTCTTTTTTCCTCACAAAAAAATTTCTTAGGTTATTATTGATATACGTCCATCCATCTCCCCGCTACCTGTCGGTAAACTTTTTCCAAATTTAACACAGTTCATAATTTAGCCAATTTTAATACAGTACATATACATATGTTTACAGTGACTTGGTGATTGTGGTACCAGATTCGATTCCCGTACGATGCATCAATGTCGGTCAAGTATAATCAAGTTTAATGAGTTAATGGGCTTCTGTGGACAAATCTAAACTAGGCCTAAACATGAATTGCAGATACTGCTAACAAAAGACTGTGTTTTTCGCTTTTTAACATGAATATGAATTTAGGATTAGTCTAGCTCAATTTTCTATGCACTCGTATTTTGTATTTGAAATAAATTTTTTACTGAAATTGATTTCTGAAAATGTAGCCTGTGGAGAGAAACTGAAAATATTGAGAAATTGAGTTTAAAATTCTGTCTGTTTTTTTTTGTGTTTTTTTCCCTCTTAGTCAGAACCAGAAGCACAATTGAAAATATTTTTCACATTTTGCAACTCCAATTTCAATTTTTAAAGTAAAAAAGTAAATCACTTCAAATAACCCTTTTTAAATTTCTCTTGAAATGAACCACACAGAATTTTATTAACATGAAATAAATAAATTTAAGACGTTTTTATGATAAACTTTTCTTATTTTCGTACATTCTATATATAAGAGATATTAACGTATGTTAATGTTTATTAAGTTTTAATAATTTTTAACTTTCTATTATTTATTTCGTTAGCTTAAACAAACTATTAAAACTTAATAATTATTATATTTTTAACAGAATTGCATTAATATTCATCCTATAGAATCGAAAATAAGAAAAGTTTTTTATAGAATTTTATCATAAGGTACAATAAACACCTTAATTTAGACGTTGCCATATACTTCTTTTACGAAGAAGTAAGATGTTTGCGACAAAATAAAATGCGAAATTTGAATTGGAATTCTACAAACGCAAATTATTAATTAAGTGAGATATTAATTATAAATTAAGTATATTTATTAAGAATAGGTTAACCGAAATTATTTAGTTTCTATTTATGCAAAAAACCTTGGCAGTTTACTGGCTAAAGCTTAAAGCTTTCCAAGCTCGTGAAAACTATGGTGAAAAAGTTTTGAAAATATTGTGAAAAAGTTTTATGAAGAAAAAAACATTAAGTAATATTGAAAAGTATGAAAAAAGCAAATTGACGAACAACCAAACCAAGCAAACAAAATGATCAAACTTAAAAATTCTGCCGTGAAATAATGTTATTTCACTAGTGAAAAATTTTGACATTGAAAATTTTTCTTAACTTTTATCTTTGCAAAGTAAATTCTTTCATGATGGAACAGCGTACCACAAAATGAAATCTTTAGCGTAATTTTTCACGAGATGTTAAATTTGTATGAAAATTTAATTTCACTAATCTTAACGAATATTTTACACACCCATATGTAAAGTTGAAGCCTTTATAATTTTTTTTTTATTTATAAAAACACACACGTTTTTAATTTGAAGAAAACTGTTATTATGGAAGTACTAAAGCAATATCTTTCTTATTGCCGAAATACTAAATCAATCTAAAAATAACTATATTGTTTACTTAATGAAATTTAATATTAATAAAAAAATGTTATATTAGTCAAAAATATTGATTATTAATTTTTTTGAATTCGTAAAAGAAGTAAGACGTCATCTAAAATATTATAAAAATATAGAAATCTAAACTGAATAAAAAAAATATTTCGTAATTTTCAATTCATATTAAGGAAAAAAATATACATATACGAGTATGTAATAAAACTAATCCATTTTGTTCCCAGTATTTCTTGCATATACCTAAAACGTAAAAGGATTCTCTTTAGAGTATGTAAAGGAAAAAAAGGGAAAAAAGACGTAAAAAATATCTATCTTAAACATAAGTTCCACTTACGGATTGGAAAACTTCCACATGTCTACCAATAATTAAATATGTCTATTAACTCATTCGCCCTCCTTTAAATGTTCGTGAAGGAGTCAAAAATTCTTTTATTTTTTTCATATAAAAATTTATGACGGAAATTCCCGTCATTTATTTGTTATGAAAATTTTTGGTTGGTCTAAATAAAATTTTATGTTTTAGTATTTATTTATTAATTTTAAATTTTTTATTATTTAAAAAATTTGAATTTAAAAACAGCGGGAATTCCCGCAATTAAATTTTGAAAGGTAACTGTCATCACTAGAATTCCCGCAGTTAAGGCGAATGGGTTAATGAGCTGAGACATAGAATTAATATAATGGTTTGGTACTGAAAAATGGTCCACCTAGGGTTTGGTACTGATGGTTCTTGGTATAAAGAATTATTTGGCGAATAAAAAATATTATGTTATAATCAAAAGAACGGAAAATTTATTTTATATTTGTAAAATTACTGTCCGTTTTAACTAAAATGAAACATTATATTCTTTTCTTTAAATCTAAAATAAAAATCTAAAACATAATTTGCTTTTGAAATCCTTTATTTGTAGAATAGAAATATAGTTATTTTTAGATAAAAATACTAAAATATGCAATGACTAATTTTAGGTAAAAGAAAACTTTAACATAATTGATTAAAAATGAAATTACTTTCATTTAATTTATTTTCAGTTTTTTTTGCAGGCTATTTTTTAAACATACATATTGTGCTTTAAGATATCGATTTGTGGCATTACCGCTCCACGTTAATATCGGTATTGTAATGTATTTATTGGCAATATTTACAACTGTTACAGGAATCGAATTTGAGGACACGTAAAACTTCTTTTTATTTAAATAAATTATTGAAATAAATTATTTATGTTAAATTTTAATTTACAGTACAGCAACAGATAATAATAAACTAATGTTAAATTTAATGGGAGTACTAGCTATATTAATTGGATTTGTAGTAGCATATAAGGTAGAATATGCATATACATCAGAATATGAATACTAATTATAATTATTAAAATGAAATGTAAAAGTTTCTAGCAATTTCTTAAATTGAAAACAATAAATTTGCAAACAATAAACATTTATAATTAAATATCGATGATTTCTATTCTATAATTTTAGCTCTTGTAAATGTGATCCAGGTCTGAACAAAGCTTTCAAGAAAAGAAAATATAAAAAAACTAAAAAATTTAAATCCAAACTTTCAACTTTAAGTTTACCTTATCTCTTTTGATCCGTTCAGATGAAGGATGTGAATCTTAATTCTTAGTTTCTACAATATTCGACAGAATTTCCGTCCTTGTGGCTAAAAAACTTAAAGTTCATAAATAAAGATGTTAAAGATCATAAATAGGGTGGTATTCTCCCAATAATTTTAAAAAAAATGTGTAAACACCCTAGGTGGACCATTAAATAAGCTGTTTCATCTTTCCTACTCTTCAGAAATCTAACCTTTTCTATGGAATATAGCAAATGTTCAATTAATTCCTAAAAAAGAGTGACGTTAGCAACCAGTCGAATTATCCATTAAAATAGATGTAGACACATAACCTTGACGTTGGTACTCTCTTAGAAAGTACCTTGAATACAACGATCTCATAAGTGATCGCCGCATGGCTTTAGGCCTGGCAGATTCATTGCTGATCTCAAGACCTAGTTGTCGGAGAAATAGAAACACTATATTCATAATTTCGGTGAAGCAAATGGCATTGCACTCGACATTTCCAAAGCATTCGATAGAGTTTAGCACAGTGCTTCACTTAATAAACTCAAAGATACTTTAAATACGTGGATTTAAAGTTTTCTTTCGAATCGTTCAATACAGATTGTATTGTATTGATTCAATACAATACAATCTGTATTGAACGATTCGACTTCGAACGAAATATATAGTTTTGCTGATGACAATACCCTGAATTCTTAATGTTTCTTTTTTTTCCAAATCATGATTTAAAAGAAATATGTCATTGGGGTAGGATGAATAGGGTAGACTTTAATGATATTAAAATTCAAAACTACCTATTGTCAGCAAAACGCAACCATCTACTACCTCCTATTCTCTTCGAAAGTGTAAATATCGACAACTTTGCAGCGCATCATAAACCTGTCTCAAATATATTGATAGTATGCAAAGGTTGGCCATCAACATTATTAATGATGCCAATATCACATACAATGTGATATAATGTAGCTCTTAGGTCTGTTACTCAGGTATCTGCTCCGAGGAGATTAAATGTATATTGCCAAAATGTCAACCTTTTGTACGCAATACACAAGGAGCAGCCCAGGCTGACAAATATTTTTGCCCAACTTACTTTTGCCCAACTTTCATCGTAGAGCGAAGTTTAGAAACTCGTTTATTGCTGGAATCACAAAACTATGGAACAACCTCATTTATCCATAGTTGTTCCATAGTTTTGGTTGTTCCAAAACTATGGAACAACCTCAATTAGGGCACATTATTCTTAGATTCATTCAAAAATTATTTTTGAATGAATCTAAGAATAATGTGCCCTGCAACTGGAAGTGTATCGGGAATTCGTAACCTTTCGAAATTGTTCGGGCCTTCATTGGCGCTCGACGCTTTCACGATTTATGTGAATTTCGTTAAACCATTTGCATTCGCAAAATTTTCCTGTACACCAATATACATACAGTCGTCTGGTTCTGGAAGCAAATATTTTAAGGGTCGATTCCTTGATTCGTTTCGTGACTGTACATTTTACGGGGCACAAGGTGTTTCAAAAAAGTTTCTTCAGCATTTAAATCTCAAACAACTCCTAAAATAATAAAGCTAGATCAACCAAAGTTAGCTTTGTATACGTCAGGATTTGAACCCGAGTTGAATTCCTCTGATGCTGGTCACCTACCCACTACCCCAAACACATATCTAATTTATTTATGTTCGTAATTATTATAAGAAAAGTGTGACAGAATGAGAGACAGACACGACCAAGCTAAATAAAATTATTTAATAAAAGAATATTTCGTAATTTATACAGCTGTAGTAATAGGACAATATGCACTTGTTGTAAAATATGCACTTGTTGTTATTAATTTGAAATTTTCCCGAAACTAGTAAAAAATAAATTTCAACGAACAAATGCCTTCTCTTTAGTAAAACATGAACGACCGAAAATACACAAAATTCGTTTATATCCATTTTTAAAAATCCACTGAGATTGACTTGTTTAAAAGACACGTAAACTAAATAAGATATCGACTTGAAATTTTATATATAGCCTAGTAAATAATTTTAAAGGTAAAAAATAGCTACTTCATATCTCTGCATTACCTGCATCACAGGTAGTACACGGAATTATCAATCTGCCCTCGTACTTGGATAAAGGCCCAACTACATATATGCTGGCTTATACAAACACTATTTCAAATCAAAGTTTTGCTGTAAGAAATCTAAAGAATTGTGATTCTCTAGGCATTTATTAAGCTTTAAGCCCCTCTCAGGTTCATTTTTCCTTTTTTCCTCTTTTTCTAATTATTTAAATGTCTGATTATTTTAAAATAAATGTACATACAATTTTCCTTTATTTCGGGCAAGCGCATGATGAATAAGTTAATTTGTGCTCGCATCAAAGATCGAAAGTAAGTTAATTTGTGCTCGCATCAAAGATCGAATAGATAATTTCAATTGCATACATGTTCCCCTATAACCGATGTTACTATGCTGTTATTCAAAAAATTCAGATTCCGCCATATTAGAATTGTAAAACTTTAGTTGAAAAAAAAGAAGCGAGTACTGCGGTATAAACCCAAAATCAGTTAAAATATATAGAGCGGGCACTCTCATATTAACAAACAGATTCATATTTATTTTATGATAAATCTACATGTAATGTTGCCCAATAGAAATAGTTTTTTTTTAATTCTAAAACATTATTAAAAACTATAACTTCTCTATAAATTAGTGTACGAAATTCATACGGTTGTCGTTTTTAAATTATATGGAAATGTGTACGCCTTTCCTTTATATTGACGAACTAAATTCATAACATTTACTGTATGAATGAGTGCAATTTTCCGTGATAACTATGTATACTTTTTTAAATAATAATTTTCAATTCGCTGAAAATTAAACAATAGAAATAGACCAAATACACCACAATCAGACAAGCTTTAGATAAAAAATTTGGAATTTAATGTTGATACATACCATATGTTCGTTGATTTTAAAGCACCCTATGATAGCATAAAAAGAGAAGAATTATACAAAGCAGATTGCTGTATATGCTGCTAATATTGATTTAATATCAAGGTCACTAGCAGGAGCGAAGAGAAATTTTATTAATCTTCAAGACGCTGCGAAAAGGATGGGATTAGTCATAAGCGAATCAAAAACAAAAATTATACTGGCTTCAAACTCGCAACAAAAAAGAGGAATCTTAGGTCGCGGATTGACGATCATAGCATAGAAGTTGTAGTAGACAGAAGAAATTACAAGCAAAATATTAGCTGCCAACTTTAGTCTTAGGAACCATATGAAATCGCGATTACTATCAAGAAAAACTAAAATTTTAATGTACAAAACATTAATTAGACCGATACTTACTTATGCAGCTGAAACATGGAAATTTAGCAAATTAGATGAAAGCAGCCATATTTGAATAAAAAATATTAAGAAGGATATTTGGCTCAGTCAACAGTAGTGGTTTATGGAGCCCTAGAAGTTGATTTTGTAAAATTTGTTAAAATAAGTAGATTGAGATGGGCTGGTCATGTGATGAGATTAGCAGATCAAAACCCGGTAAAAATAGCTATAACAAATAAACCCGAAGAAATCCGGGCAGCCCGAACTTAAGATTTACAGATGGAATTTAATAAACATGGACAGATGGAGTTGATCAGGATGCTAACAAAATTGGTATACAAAATTAGAGAACTGTTTGTCAAGATAGAGATAATTGTAGGCGAAAACTGGAGGAGATCAAGACCCGTCGTACCAGGGATGATGATGATGAAAAATTAAAGAAAACTTCAGGTTTTTGGAACACATTTTCACAATAATTTTTCTTTGCTAAACAAAAACAATCCTGTTCTTATATTTTTATACATCATTTTGAATTTAGTTCGAAAATTTTCAATAATCTTCTTAAGCTTTTCTATACATTTTTAAATATTATTATTTTTTTTTATAGTTTTCCTTTCTTTAAATTAATATTCTAACGTTTATGTTTATATTGTGAATTTAATAAATCTTTATGGTAACGTACGTTTATGGTAAAGTAAGTATTTTTTAAATAAATAAAACAAATAGCGAAAACTTGCCGCTTTAGGCTTTATGCCAGGGATACTCCCGCCGACGAGCGTGGTTCATGATGCTTTCATTGTCAAATGATGCTGGCGACACTTATGATCTTTAAGTAGACAAAGTGAAACCGTAATGTCATATTTTTGTTTCTGTTTATAAATATTAAAATCTGTTGAATATTATTTTTATAATAGTATGTAATAAAAAATTTAAGAAAAATTTTGCCGCAAACTTCTAAAGTTCAAATCAAGTATTGATTTCATAATAATGTTGATGACATTTTAAAGCGGTAGCGCGTCAAAAAGTTGAAACCGGTTAACCTTTTTTGCGGCAACCGCGTTATCAACGGCACAAGCTTCAGCGCTTTTTCTTGATAAAAGCGCTGATTGTTTCGCTTATGCTAAACATTAATTTAATAGATAACATAATAGTAATTATATATTAAAAAAATTTTACTATTGAAAGTAACAGTCGATTTTTTGCTTTTTATTGATTACAAATAATTTTTCTTTTATGTTTTGTTTACTCTGTTCCGATATATATTTATGGCTTTGTGTATAAACCTAGAATAAATTATTTCGTTTTCAAAATTCAATGGAATTTTGACAATTAGAAAAATGAAAATATTAACATTTCTCTGGTGCGAGAAAAATATATTTGCAGATGCGAGAAAGAAATAGTTATAGTCATATTAAGTTATATTATCGTGGGAATTTTAATATTTCAGAAAAGAACAGCAAATTATCTTCACTAATTTTTCAACAATAGTATAAGCTTCCCCTTGTTGAGTAACTTGATAACTGACCAAATAAGATGCTCTTAATTTTTATTATCATCACTAATAAACTTCTTAAATTGTTCTTTTTCTGCTTATACTCAACATGTTTATCTTTTAATTGTGTTGATTTGTTTTAAAAACATAATTTTTTTTAGGATCCTGGTCTTTCGATGCTGTTTCAGTTATTCTCGAAGTAGTTGCAGTACTAGCTTCATTGTCTTTAGCAGGAAGCTTTCCAGTTTTTAGCCAAATATCCATCGTAAGAACGGTATATGTTTTCTAATTATATTCTATTTAATGCTGTGGATTCACTATTAATAATGCCAAAATTTTAATTTTTATTCTTTAATAAAAAAGATTTTCAAAAAACCTCTTTTTGAAAATCGCATGACAAACCCTCTATTCCTAGAATTATTATCTTTTCATTCAGTAATTTAAAAAACCCATATTTAATGGGGTTGATTTTTTATTCAGTAATATTTAGTTGGTAATAAACAATAATGCTCAAAAAATTCCCATTCACAGTTTGTTTAATATTTACCTGTTTGGTAAAACAAAATTCATTGTTATTGGCACACAATGAGTGTAAAATAAAATTTTATTTTAATAAATAATATTTAAAATAATTTTAATTTATTTTAGAAATAATTTATTTAAAAAAATAATAACAGTGAAATTTGAGTTGTTAATGATAACATTGAAATTTCCATTTTTTTTTTATTTTCTCGCGGAACCCTTAAAAATTTTCGCGGAATCCAAGGATTCCGCGGAACATAGGTTGTAAAACACTGGACAGAAGAATATGTGAACAAAAATTACGAGATAGAAATTTGTTAAATTTTAAGAATATAGCACAACTGTATATTTTGTGCTACTGCATGGTGAAAATTTTGTCGTCGCACAATTTTTTTCGTTTTACTCAAATCAAAAGGTTGGGCTTGCAAAGGTTTTTTTCGTATAAGAATCGGAAGGGGGTTTTATTCATATTTTTTTCTTTCCTTATGAACTATGAGAATGTTTAAATTTTGTGCTACAGTGCAAGCAGAACATTTATTTTATATAAGTTTCGTATATAATATATTTTCATATTTAATTTTCATGTGTATACACAAAAATATTTTTCTGAGTTACATTTGAATAAAGGAACAGTGCAGTGCATTATTAATTGATAATGTAATTGAAAAATTAGGAATAGGAATAAATTTTTACTCAAATAATTAAATTAACTACCCCCCCCCCCCCCCCCCCCCTTTTTTTTTTTTGGCGCCTTTCAGCTGTTCACTCCCATAGGAGGGCCGGTCCGGTTCCTTATCACCAAATTTGTTTCCCACCTAAATGATTAATTTTAACAATATAATTAAATTGATAATTTATTATTATAATACTAAAGCTGCTGATAAGTGTCTACTTTTGACATTGATTACAATAAAACAGCCGACTGAGTGCTGAATTTAAAAATTAAATCGTCAAAAAACTTATTGACAAACGGGGATTTGTAGGAAAACTATTTTTCGATTCTTCTGGCGATATATATTAAAATATCGATTTCCTAAACAACAGAATTTGCTTGACAATTAAAAATTTTATGAAAATAGATTTTTTAAAACACCACGTGAAGAAAACAATGATTAAAATGTGGTACAAAATATGGTACAATTGAGAATGTGGGATAATGTGGTATGTATGGTCACCATATGCAATATTGTATATAATATATAAATTATTGTCGTGATTTTTTTTAAACTCTTATAGCAATTATTGAATATTGTTCCATGAAATCAATTTATTTAAAATAAACTTTCGAGTTTTGTTCTATTGTAAATTTCTTTTTTTTTACTGAATGATTGCTTTTTTTAACCACAAATATTTCTCTTCGACCCAAAACTGACACAAAATTTTTAGTATTTCTATATAAACTTTAATTAAGTTGAAGCATACAAAATTTTGGAGTTTTTAAAATAAATTAATAAAATAATTTTTTTTACTTAAATTGCCCTAGTTTTTAAGTTTATCTAAATATTTTTTTTTTATTTATTTAATTAAGAACACTTTGAGAAATTTTTTTTTATCTTAATGTAATTTCTAAGCAAAACAAACCTCCAGCATAATAATTTTTATAAATAATTAATATATTATATTATTCAGAATCAGAGTGGTAACCCAAATTCAATTTATTTTTCGAGAAAAATGTATTTTAAAACTTGATAATTTCAAAATTGAAAAAGTAAATAAATTAAATGGATTTAATTTATTTCATAAACCAATATAGTTAATTTTTAAATTTTAATAGTTATAGGTTAAGTTGTAATCAAGATTTAAGCTTAATAAAAAGAAAAAAATATATTTTAAAAATATTTATGTACCAAACGATTGAAGATATTAAAGTCTCCAATTATTTCCATTTGATGTGATTAATATGGAAACGGAAAAAAAGTTTCATGATAGTTTCAATTACACATGGATCTAAATATATTAATAATAACAAAGTAATTTGGTTTAAGATTCAATGGCTAAATTATGATAAAAACCAAGATTCCGGAAAAGAATGAATTTTGTTATTTCATTCCTTTTTAAATGTTAAATTTAAAAAAGAAATTAAATACAAAATTTACAAATTATTTTAATTATGATAAGTTTTTCAGATTTGCGTAATTTTTCAATATTTGTGCTAAAGTGGCTCAATCCAGAAAAAGTGCTTTTCGTGTATTCAGTTTATAATAAATGTGGTTAAACTTTGGTTTTGAGAAAAATTAATTATTCTTACCAATTAAATCATGTAGGAAAAAATATTTCTAAAGCAGGAATGTCATTCTAGTGAAGCTTTACCAATTAAAATTTTCAGTTTGAGGAGGGTTAGGCCACTTTGGTTTTGAGACCCTTATATAAGTATATTGTGCAATTACTTAAATACACTACTTCGTAATCAGAATTTAATAAATTAATAAAATATATTACCGTAGTATATCTTGTGACTATTTTTAGAATATTAGATACATTATAAAGATAAAGATAATCAGATAACATTTCTTTGTAAACTGCAAAGAAAAATGTTATTTTAATGAAATTTAAATAATTTTTAACGCACAGTATTTAAACATTAAAATGTGATACTAGTAACATTAACTGTACATTCCATATTTGCAAAATGTATTCTAAGTTGTCACCTATGATAAATTAAAAATATGTCTAATTAAACTATACTTTCTGATCTTTGAGTTTGAATACTATTTTAACTTATATTTTAGCTAACTTTAATCGCATATATATCTGGTATATATGCGATTAAAATTAGGGCGACGTTTAATTTGTTACATTTTTTGGTAGCTATTTAGTTAACTAGTTATAAAATTATAAATTTTCTTAATTTTATTAACAATATGGAATATTTGGCAACGAATGCTCAATGAGCAGATCAGAAAAAGATTTTAACTTATTCTGATATTCTATATATTGTTTGTTGAATAAACTGTAAAAACTGTCAAAGCTGTGTGATTACGTGATTTAAATTCAAATAAAAAATATCACTGACAAGATGAAACTTTGGAAAAGTAATGTAACACTTTGGTATAGATCTCGTCGAACATTTTGTCTATAAAAAGATCATTTTTTATTACTGCATGATCATCTTTGATAGCCGTTTTTTTTTTCAAATTTATGTTTTATATTTTTTTTAAAAAACCTAATACATTTCTGCATAAAATCTGAGGCTGAAACATTTTTGAATATGTGCTTACTCATAAAGGTCTATATTTTACGTCCCGTTCTAGTAGATGTCTTCCATCGTTTGAAAATTATGTACTTTACTCATAAAGTTGTATATTTTACGTCTCGTACTAGTAGACGTCGTCATCGTCAGAAAAACCATACAGGTCTCACGGCAATAAATTTTTGAAATAATTATCCTCTTAAAGACCCTACATTTTTTAAATAATATTTTCATAAGTAGTTTTGAATGATGGATATTATTGAATATTATTTCAAAATATATCTTAATTTTGTTAGTAGAATTTTTTCAAATAATATGTTTCGATATTTCTGTCAAACTGTCATTTTTACCAGTTATGTCAAATTTTATTTTATTGTTAAACTTTTGAATTTTTGAATATTTATTATTAAAAGAAAAACGGAGAAATCGATTTTTTACTTTAACTAAATATTTTTATTATTCTTCTACATTTTAATAAATGAGCTGTTGATTTGGAAAGTGGAGGAAGTCCATTTATAAAAAAAAATTTAGATAATGACAACAATATATAGAATATAATTTGATCTTAATATCATCCAAAACTGAAGAAAGACATTTGATATTTGAAAAGTTATTAAAAATCTCTAATACAATTTCTATTGAAATAGAAACGTAACACTTTAAATACCTCGGAATACGAAAACGTGGACTTGCCCCACGTTCAAAATCAACGGCTCAAATTTACCATTAAAAATTAAGTAAATTGTTACCATAAATTCTGCAAAAATTATAAAAAATTACTTTCAACAACCCTGGAAACGAGTCGAAAACGTTATGAAAACTGAAAATTTTTCTATACAAAACTCAGAAAATGATAAAAACTCAGAAAACGAGTTTTGGAGTTAGGATAACTTATAATATTGGAGTTAGGAAAATTTATTGTTTTCTTAAAGTGTCGACAATTAAAATTAACAAGAAACAACCTTAAAGACGTTAAGTTTTGGTTAAGACAACGCGGCCAGATTTCGTTAAGCTAATGTCTGAGATACTCTCGCCGCTCATGTCGCTGACGCTTGTGCCTCAGAAGTGTTGAAAAGTTAAAAAAAAAAAGATGCAATATATGCAAATATTTGAAAGTAAACAAACTTGCGGTTTCCATGACGCTGATGACGGAATTTTTGCAAAGAAGTTCAATCGATTCAACTTGTAGACGCTCTGCCGCATTCAAATATCATCAACATTATTGTGAAATATACAATTGATTTGAACATTGGAAGTGCTGCAAAATTCTCTGGCATAAGCCGGCATCTCTGACATAAACCGGCAAGTTTTCGCTATTACTTTTATTTATTTGAAAAAACACTTACTTTACCATAAATGTTATACTAAATTCACAATATAAATTTGAACGTTAAAACATTAATTTAAACTAAAACTATAAAAAATGTAATAATATTTATGACAACTATGAGAAAAACTTACGAATATAACTTAAAATTTATAAAAATCAAATGTTAATACCGTATAATAAAAATATAACTTTGTTGAACTAGTTACTACACTCTTATTTATGCACTACATATATAAAACAGGGATATTATTGACATTATGTTTTTCATTAAATTTTATTATTTAAGAGAATTATTATTTCAAGGTAAAATATGCGTTCACCTAATTTTTCGAAAAAATATTAAAATATTATTTCAAAAAGTTAAGCCCGTCGTCCTTATTGTAATGAAAATAAAGTTTAAGAATAACCTCAAAAATAAGTATCCTCCAAAATTTAAAACATCATGCAGAGCAGTTGTTACTTTATTGTATACTACTTACGAATTCATAATTTCATTATGTTTAAACATTTACAACTTATTCCATTTATTCTACAAATTATATAATATTTAATTCCCAACAGCAAAATCATTTCTTAGTTTTCCTGTAGAATTTATAAAAATGAGAAATTGTGATGATAATTAGATTGTGGTCTCGGAATTAAATTTATATGAAAGTTTTACATTTTTCCATTTAAAAAAAAAAAACATATTTTATGCACCCAAATATCCAAAACAATATAGATATAAAAATCAGTATAGATATAAAAATTTACAGATATGTTTTAAAAACAAAATTCACTTAGAAATTTCAAATATTTCACTCCATCTGTCAGCAAAACGAAATCTACTAATTGTATATTTTAACTCGGATTTAATTGTGGTTTAATTTGAAAACTTTTCAATGTTTTTAATTACAATATAGTAACAAAACAATATAATAAATTTTCATATTTCCGAACATTGATGTTCTATCTAAACTAAAATCACAATCAATTCAAACTCTTATTTGTAAAATTGATTTCACATAATTTATAATTTTGTTTTCATTAAATAAACTTTCGCTTACGTTGTTGTTGTACCTCCTCTTGGCATTTTTGTTCTGCGTTCGCGCATAAAAATAAAAAGTTCTTCTGATTCAAAATAATAATAAAAAAGAAAAACACTTTTATATTGACGAAATAAAAAATTTTTAATATTCAATAAAAAAAATTTATCTAACTATAAAACAATGACGTATCTTTTTTCCATTTTTTTTTTAGATTACGATTCTTGTCAAATTTAAATAATTTTTTTTTATAATTACAATTATAGTATTCTTTTTCAATTATAGTATTCTTTTTTCCACGGAAAGCAGTAAATTTTCTCATCAAACTTTTATATTTAATAATTATATATAATTGATTTTAAATTTGCAAATTTATTATAAATGTTACAAAACATTCACTTTGACTATATAAATTATGATATTTTATATTAAATTTTAAAGTAATTTTATTAAATTAAATTAAAGATACATTAAAATTTTGTTGTTATGTATGTTAATCAACAAGTGTTTACGATCGAAGATCTTTTTATTAACTGATGGTAGCATCGTATAGTGGTGCGCAATTGCATGTCGCTTGTGATCAGATAGTCTGTTGTGTGAATTTCAATTTAATTTAATTTAAATGGAATTTGTAAATATATAATAATTAGTTATTTGAGCAGGAGGGTTGGTTTTTTGTTTAGTTATACTTATACAGAGGGAATGGAGAAAGAGAAGAGAAATTTCCGGATTATTATTTCTTTATATATAAAGTCAGAGATGAGAGAGTTAAATTGGTTTGAGTCTAAATTGGAGAAAGTACAATATTTTCGAAAATGTTGTCGTTAATTAAGAACGAACGAAAGAATATTAAAAAAATCCAAGTTTTGGATCAAAATATTAAAATATTGGAGTTGAAGGAAACTTTAAGTTATCAAATTAGTTGTTGTTGAAATTATTTGGAAATAAATTGCAGGTATAGCATTTCAAGGCATTAACTTTATAAAGCAAATGAAATGAGTAGAATTTAGAATGAAAAGTAAAAAAACTGGCAGATAGCTAGATTCGAAAAACATTTTAAAAGTTTATTACGATATATATCTGCAATGTGAATATTACTTTGAAAGTTTACTAAACATATACATGTATAGGAATTGTTAGTTGGTTTGGATTTATAATTGTTAGTTGATTTGGTGAGATTACTATACTGGTATTCCTACTAATTTCTTTATTTTTCACATCTACTTTTTTTTGTTTGCTGCAAATTTTTAATTTGGTTTTTTGTATGCAATCATGTTTACTTTTTCTTCGAGAACACATTTTATAAATAAGAAATTATGAAAGTGCCTAAAAGTATGGTAATTTAAATTGAAGTAATTTAAATTACAACACGATTTTGGTTATTTCTCTCAAACATAATAATATTTTTATAAATTATAAGGTATAAATTTATAACCACCCCCAGCGTAATTCGAGTTTTCCGAAACAGTGTGTTTTAATGAAAAATAGCTATTTAAGATACTATCCAAAGTTAATAACCTTTCGTTGGACCTTTCGGTGGAGAGGTTAATACCTTAATAGGAATCACATATTTTAAACGTTTTTGGTGAATGTTTATTGTATGAAATTGCATTTTGTAATTTAATTTGAGCGCTATAGTAACAAGATCTTGAATTATATTACGTTATTTATTATTAGTATATACAGTATAACAGTTAAAATTCTTTTTAACAAATTTTTAAATAAAGCACTAATTTTTGTGCAAATCTTAAAATCTGTATTGTGCAATATAAAAAAACTTAAAATTACATTATATGTACTAAAAAATTATATTTTTATTAATATAAAAATTATTATTGTTTTCTGTATGAAGACCGAAGTAATTATGATTCTATATTTTTTATAATGGCAAAATTACTCTTCTAATTACATTAGTAAATTCTAAAGCTTTAAAAATGCATCGCAAGCATTTCAAGTGTGATGCGGGAATAAAAACAACATAACTTATAACAAAGTTATAGAGAAATAAATTTGTGCGAAAAGAATTTAAATCAAAAATATAAAGTTTTTAAAGAAAGTTCGTATTAACTCTTGCCCTTTTAAGTTCAAATGACCTCATTTGTTGGATTGCGATAATTTGAAGATTATTGGGGATGAATTGTTTATTGAATTTTATACTTTTGGTTCGTGTTTGTATTTGAAATTGTTGTTTTTGTTTTCAAAAATAATTGTTTTATTTGATTTAATTTTACTAATTGCAATTATAATAATGATTAAAATTATAAACGCAATGGAACTGTAACTGATGGAATGGATAGATAAATAATATTCTCATTATTAAATAGATCAATTTATTCTGTGTTATTTATTCGAATTTCTTTTATAATTTTCAATAACAATAATTCACGATATTTTTTTTCTAATGATGTTAGTTGTAATATTGCCGGAAGAACCTCCATAGATGAGATATCTCTTGAAATAAATCTGTAGTGCCATTAACTTCTATTGTCATGTTATGGTATTTAACAATATAAGTTTCACTAAGATTGTAAGATGTGTCTTGAAATTTTAGATTTCCTATAAATAGATTTAATAAAAGAGCTACATCAGATATTTCATCTATTGATGGAATATGATGACTATTAATTTTATTACGATTTGAGGATAGCCTTTTTAGAAGTTTTGGTGGTCAGTAAGAATGGTCAGTAAGAATTTTTGATCAGTAATAAAATTCATCTCTGAACTGGATAAAATTAATGAATTTACAACAATAGCATAAGTGCTATTAGTTAATTCTTTTTTGATTAGTTTTAATTTATATAGATAATTGAATGCTAATCTATCATTATTTTAGTTAAATTGGTATATGACACGACGATCTGAAATATGAAATGAACTAATTTTTTTTTATAAGGCTTTAATGTATTTTTATTTTCTTTGACAATTTCTTTTTTAAATCTAAAACTTAATTTTGATCCTAATCGCTTATTGTGTTTTATGTAAATTAAGTATCCTGATTCGTAGTTTTTTATTGTTTTTTGTTTTATTATGAACCCTGAGATCTTTTTGTTGTTTTATTTTTAATATTTCAATATTTTCTAATCTAGTTTTTTCAAAATCTGCAGGAGATGTGTTAGAATTTCTACAAAAAAATAAATTTTCCCTGTGGTTGTATGAACAGAATGATTGTATTCGTTACAATACAATCATTCTGTTCATACGTTTTCACTCTACTTCAAATTTCAATTGAAGTAGAGTGAAAACGTTCGTCTTGCCCGTTAACTTCACTCTTACATGATGGTGATTTAAATATTTTTATTTTTAATTTGTCTTCTAGTAAAGAATTTATTGTGGCAGGATTGTGGCAGATAGTTCATTATCAAATACTATACTATTGATTCTGGAATATTAAAGAAAAATACTAAGTTGCGAAAAGGTCTTTTAATGTCTTCAATTGCTCTTGGTTTAAGAATTTTAAATTGAGCAAATTTCGTAAATTTATCGATTGCCGTGAGAACTAAATGAATTATATATGAACAGCGTAAGTTGGAATTGGAGTTGCATTAATGACTTGATTATTAGGTTGTCTGTCGTATTTATTTTCTTTGCAAACGGTACAAAGTTTGATAAAATTTTTAATTTTATTAGTCATTTTAGGAAAGCAATATTTTTCAAAAATTTGCAATCGATTTTTGCATTTCTATAAGCTCTTTTGTGGGTATTCAATATTATTCAGTTTTTACACCATTTATTGTGTGGATTAAGATATTTCTTAAAAATGGAAATTAAATCAATTTCAAAATTTGAATTTAATATTTTTAAGATTATTTGGTTTCTGAAAGCATTAATAGTAGTTTCTACATTAGGATTCAAGTTTTGTTGTGAGCTATTACTACTATGTGGAGAACTAGTTTTTGAATTTAGGTAATCTTGACAAACCATCAGCAACAGCGTTTGTTTTGCCTGGTTTGTATTTTAGCTCGTAATTGTATTCTTCTAAAATTGCTTTCTAACGTTTCATTATACTGTTGGTATTTTTATTGCTATGTGCATAAGTAAGAGGTTGGTGGTCAGTAAGAATTTTTGCTTTCTTTGATCCATAAAGAAATTTCGTAATGAATTAAGTGAACAAATTATTGGCAACATCTCTTTTTCATTTGTCGCGTAATGTTCCTCTGCTTTTGACAAAGTTCTAGAAATATAGATTATAGTTCTATTAAATTGGGAAAGAGCTGCACCAATAGCGTAATTGGATGCATCAGTTGTAAGGTAAAATTTTTGTAACAGTTTGGATATGAAAGTATATTTTTGGAAACATTTTTGGACACGCCTCCGTCTTCCCCTATTAAAAGCAAAGTTAGAGGTTTTGATAACTTCCCATTTTATTTCGTCTCTAAAAGCCAGACATTCATTTACAATTGCACCCGCTTTCTTTGGATTTACTTTAATTTCTTCACGTGGACGTGAGACTACAAAACCGAGAAATTCGACTTCTGAATGTAAGAATTCACATTTGTCTAATTGTCTTTTCACATTTGTCTAATAGCTGCTTCTAGGGTTTTAAAAATATTCTCGAGGTTTTATAAATGTTCATTTTCGTCTTTGCTGAAAATTATAATACCATCAATGTAAACGTAACATATTTATCCTATGTGATCTTTTAAAATATCATCTAAAGTTCTTTTAAATACTTTTCGAATTTTTAAGGCCAAAAGTTTACATTATTTATTGAAATATCATCCAAAGTTCTTTGGAATATAAGGCGCATTTTAATCATTATTTATTGAAAACGCTGTCTTCTTAATTTCAGATTCCTTTATTATTTATTGAAAACGCTGTCTTCTTAATTTCAGATTCCTTTAATGGAATCTGATGAAAACCACTTTTCAGATAGCTAACCGTAAAATATTTATTATCCCCTAAGTTAGCCAGAACTTCATTTCTTTCCAGAATAGAGTATCTATCTGGGATCGTGACGGTGTTTAATTTACGGTGTTTAAAAATAATCTATATTTTTTTTCATCAGAAGCATGAAGTTTTTTTGGAACTATCCACACCGGGGAATTATAGGGTGATTTAGATGGTCTAATGATGAAGTAAGTGATTAATTTGTTATTCAACTTCGTCTTTTATGCACATTCGATAAGTATATGATTTGGAATAAATAGGATCATTTGTTGTGATTCGTATTTCTCCTTTCACAGTGAATAAATGGGGTTAATTTTAACCAAATGAATTAATTTTTGTTTTTGTTAGTTATTCATATGACACATGCGAATATCAATATTAATAAATTTATTTGAATTTGAAACTTCAAAAATGAAATCCCAAAAATGAGATTTCATTTTTGAAGTTTCAGATCCAAATAAATTTATTAAACCATGGTGCGTAATTTCAATATTACCACCAACTGAATTTGCGTACAAAATTTCTTCATTAGGTATAAAATTACAAAAATTTCTTTATTAGGTTCAAAAATTTCTTCATTAGGTTCGCACAAAATTTCTTCATTAGGTTCGCATAAATTTAGATTAAATTTAGATTGACTGGTATTGGAACCAGTGTGTACTAAAAATTTGAATATTTGTCCGGTCTTCAGTTTGCGCTCAAAATATGGTAGTGAAGAGCGGCTTACTCTTAAAAAATATGGCAGTGAAGTGTGCCTTACTCTTAAAAAATATGGTAATTAAGAGCGCCTTACTCTTAAAAGATCATCTAAATAGTTAAATTTGTCGCATTCAGGTTTATTTTCGTGTTCGATATAATCGATCAAAGTTTGATTAGAATTATCATCATAATTTCTTATTTCTTCGTTCTGTTTTCGAAAAATGCTTTCGTCAGTTAAAATTCTTTTTAACATATTTTTAAAAAAAGCACTAATTTTCGTGGCTAATCTTTTGTGGGCAGGCAATTTAAACATAGAATAATTTAAATTTTTATTTTTTCCTATTAAGTAAAATGTTAAAATATTTTCGCAGATTAAAAGCGGAAAATTATCTTAAATATGAAAGATGTCATTACCATGTTCTGTTCGTGTATCTATACGAAGTTATGTATAAATGATTCAGGCAACGCAAGGTAATCGCAGTGGTCCGTTAAGTAGATCGCCTCCACGTGATGCAGACTGGGTAATGCCAAAAGATCTACATAATAGGGGGGAACAAAGTCGAACAGTTTACTGTCGGCTCCGTATCCTATCCTTTGGTCCAGGCGAATGTGGTAGGGGGAGTCAACCGAACAGAATGCTGTAGGTTCCGTATCCTATCACAGTATTGTTTGTCCTAAAAGCTGGTCTGGTCATGTTTCAGACAGCCGTTAGGATAACAATAATTACTATCAAAGGGAGTCATAAACCCGCAGTAATTCGCAAGTGTACGTACTACCTTCATGGTGACCTCAACAAAGTACGACGCTAGAGGAGTAAACCTTGTAAATAAAAATCCCCAAATCCACGGTGAAACAGCATATGCCAAGGGATGAATGGTTAGTGGGTTACTAGCCGCTAATATGCGAACTCTGGATACCTGGCGACCTCCGGTTTAATACAGCCTTCCCCTGGTAATTCGGAGCTCTGCCAGGGGTGACTTTTCTCCTTGCGCTACTCGTGGGTTCAAAATATGGAATTTAACGTAAATAAGCAATAAGGGGCTGATACCTCCCCAAAGGCATCTACTTTAAAGGCGACCTTAAAACTGAAGTCAGTGGCTATGGACGCGACCACTTCAAAGGTACAGGCGAGTGGATCTGGTGTAAAGGTCCCTGCCCAACCCATCCCGACAGGGAAGCTAGCCTGAGGAAGAGGTGTAAGACAATCCTCCCAACTAAGCAGCTTAGATGAAACTCAATTATCAGCAGAGCTGATAATAAATAAAGATTAAGTGGCGCAGACCGAAGACGGTATTGATACCACCGTAATAATGGTAAGACCATAAAAGAAGCATATGATCTTGCAAGCCTTCCCATGCAAGAAACCCTATCTCCTGCTCAAGTCCCGAAGAGGTTCCGCACACCGTCACAGACACCTCCGGGCTTGCAAAATGTTAAGAAGAGGCAACGAACCTCGGAAAAACAGGGCGTGAAGCATAGACCCGCAGCAGAAGCTTAGTCCTCCAGGCCGGGCACTAGCTATAATGACGTGGTAAAAGGGATTAGGATCGGTATTATCCATGCCGAACATCCACACCAAATGCTATCCGCTGAGCAGCTAGCTGCCAGTCAAAAATCCATCTTGGCTGCAATTCCAGCAGCAGCTAAAGAGGGGATCAACCCGAAATTTGGTGGCCTTAGCTTCAAACCAGGATGGATGCTGATAACGTGTCTGAGATAATATCAAAATGGCTGGAGCAGATTCTTCCAAAAGTAGCGGACGGGTCAACCAACATCAGGGCCGTCCGTGAGGAAAATATCCCGAAGGTGGAAGTTATCACGGGATTTTTTCCAGCTGAAGAGGACTCAACAAAGGACATCCTCATCCGCATAGATTCGCAGAATCCTAGTCTGCGATCAGCGACCTGGAAGGTACTTAACAGGCGAAAAGAAGGTACCTGCGCGGTGATCACATTCTCCATTGACTGCCAATCAATGGAGAAATTAAAGCAGATTGGATTCAGAATCTGCTATAAATTCTCTGGCATCACACTCCAGCCAAAAACAAAGCAGAGAAACCGCGGCGAGCCGCCCGCGTCCAGTGATCTCAAATACACCAAAGAATAATCACCTCATGGTGATTCAAGCGAACCTCCATCGAGCTGGAGCGGCCACGGACGTACTTACATGGTTCGCTAAAGAGGAGTTCCAACTGGCCCTCCTACAGGAACCTCGAGCTACCATAGGTAAGGCACTTGATATTCCTCAAATCTTAGGTAAGTTAATTTTTGACAAAAATAGTAGCAGATCTAGAGCTGCAATTCTTCTATCATCCAAAATTAACTATCTAAACATTCCAATTTTCATCCGAACAGATCTCGTAGTTGTACTGGTGAAACTACCAACCCCAGGGGGTTTTCAAGAGGTCATTATCGCCTCGGCCTACTTCCCTGGAGAGGAGCTATCTACCCAATGACATCATAGAGTTAGTCCACCCAATGACATCATAGAGTTAGTGGAATACAGCAAAAGCCATAAACTACCAGTCATCCTGGGCTGTGATGTCAACGCCCACCATATAGTATGGGGTAGCAGAGATATAATGCTTATGAATCATCAATGCTTATGAACTAAGTTGTTCTATTTCACAAAAGACTCATTCTAAAGATGCACCGTGGTGGAATAAGGAACTAGCGGACAAACGCAAAGAAACAAGGAAGATGTTCAACAGAGCAAAAATCTTCGGTAACTGGCAAGACTACAAATCCACCCTTACCAAATACAATATACAATAACTTTCTTAGGAAGTCTAAGAGGGAGTCATGGAGGAAGTTGTGTGAAGAGATCACAGATCTCCCAGCGGCCTCCCGTTTACAAAAGGTACTAGCAAAAGATATTCCCGTAGCTATCGGTTTGCTAGATACACAAGACGGTTCTCTAACAACAAGCAGCTCTGAAAAACTAGGTCTTACTAGCTACTCACTTTCCGGGCTACAAACTCATCAATAACCCAGAAGATGAAGAGGCAGTAGCAGTAGGACGCAGCAGAAGCCTCGCTGGTAAAATCTTCACTCCGGAAAACATCAGATGGGCAATAAACAACTTTAAACCCTACAAATCGGCCGGAGATGACAAAATTTTCCCTGCACTCCTACAACAGGGATTAGAGATTCTCATGCCCAATATGCTAAAAATCTTCAAAGCCAGTTTTATATGGGGATATATCCCAACAGTCTGGCGGAAAGCTAAGGTGGTTTTCATATCAAAGGCAGGGAACCGTCCCATTGAAAACCTTAAATCGTACCGCCCCATAAGTCTTACCTCCTTCTTCATTAAAACAATGGAAAACTAGAGGATCACTTCACTTGAAGCAACTTCACTATAAGCAACATGCTTACCAAAAAGGGAAGCCCTTCACGACTTGGTATATTCAATAGAAAAGGCAATTGAATACATATAAATAGCACCATGTGCATTTCTGGATATAGAGGGTGCTATTGATAATACCCCTCATGAAGCGATTGTGGCACAGCCAGGAATAAAGGAATAGAACTGCCGGTGACTAAGTGGATCCGTGCCATGCTGAAAAGTCGCACGACAACGGCGGAACTTGGTAGTAACTCTTTAACAGCACACACCTATAGGGATTTCCCCCAAGGAGGAATCTTATCTCCACTGTTATGGTCTATTATTGTTGATGAGCTACTTCAGGACCTTGATGATTCTGGTTTCGAGGTAATAGGATATGCCGACGATCTAGTCATCATAATCAGGGGTAAATATGAAATGAAATGAAGATATCATATCTAGTAGACTCCAATTGGCTTTAAACAGGACAATGAACCGGTGCAAATCCAAAAACCTACAGATAAACCCAAACAAGACGATAATTATACCATTTACGAAAAGGAAAGTGATCAATATTACTGCACCCTCATTAAGTGATATAGCCATACCCTGTTCCAATGAAGTAAAATATCTAGGTATCACACTAGACAGTAAACTTAATTGGAACAATCACATTGAAAAGACTTATGCTAAGGCAATAAAAGCAATGTGGGCCTGCAAAAGTATGTTTGGTAGGAAATGAGGGCTACATCCCAAAATGATCTACTGGAGGTACAGAACGATTATCCTACCCGGATGCACTGTAATTACTTAGGTTATATTTTTAATATTTTAAGTATGTACGTTTTAAGGAAGCTATTACGTTCTTGGTATTTTTTTGTTTTTAAAAACTATTTTTGAATTGATTTTTTTAGATAATATTTTGTTTGTTAGTTTTAAGGTAATATTTTTATTTTATTTTTTGAAGTTCAGTTTTTTTAGATAACTTAAAATGATATAACTTTTTAGGAATGAAAATTATTTTTAATCAGTATAACATACTATTTCGAGTGGATAAATGTGACTTAGGAGTGATTTAAAAAAAAAAATTAAATATTAAAGACTAAAGACTAACCATTAAAATTAAACATGGAATTCGTAAAATCAAATAGAGGCAAAAAAGTAATTTTTGAAAGTTAAGTAATTTTTGAAGGTTATGTATATGTGAAGCAGAAAAATTTGGCTAATGGGGTTGTCTCATTTGAATGTGAAAAAAGGCGTAACAAGGCTGAGTGCAAGGCAAAAATTAAAGTTCGTGGTGAAGATCTTGTGGGGCGCTTTAATGACCATTCTCATGGTCCAGATCCAGCACAAAAGGAAGTGCTGAAATGAGTTCAAAAAATGAAAATATTAGCAGAAGAAACTGAAGACACGCCGCAGCAGATAATTACGCAATAAGTGAAACTGCAAAAGCAAAGTTGAGAACATTACATCATTTACGTCGTAATATTAGACGTCAGCGCCAACTTGCCAAGAATCCTTTACCAGTTCCATGTTGACGCAATCGTGATTCCTGAACGTTATAAAGTAACAACTGATGGCCAGAATTTTCTTCTGTTTGATTCCGGTACAGATAGTAATAACAGAATGTTGATATTTGGAACAGATAACAATTTAAAACTTTTGGCATCAACAATTCACTGGTTTATGGATGGAACTTTTAAACAGCTCCTATGCTTTTTACGTAGTTATATACAATTCACGCATTAGCTCATGGGCGATGTATTCCTTGTGTTTACGCATTACTGCAGAACAAAAGACAAGATACTTATACGGAACTTTTTCAACAATTAAGTATTCTTAATGTCAACTTGAAGCCCAGAAGTATTATGCTTGATTTTGAATTGGCAGTAATAAATAGTTTGAAGACAGTATTTCCTGACAGCCAAATCAAAGGATGTTTCTTTCATCTAAGCCAGAACATCTACCGCAAGATTCAAGAAAACGGTCTTCAACAGCGTTACCAGGAAGATTCTGAATTCGCATTAAAAATGCGGATGATCCCAGCACTAGCATTTGTTCCTCCAGCAGATGTAGTGGGCGCTTTTGAAGAATTGGCCGAATTACTTCCTGCGAACGTTTTACCAATTGTAGATTATTTTGAAGATTTTTATATTGGCAGACCACAACGGCGTGGACGACGTCAATCCACGTATACCATAGACATGTGGAATATGCACCAAAGAGCCGAATATGAATTACCCAAAACTAATAATGCAGTGGAAGGTTGGCATAGAAGTTTTCAGTCCAACGTAGGAAGTTACCATCCCACCATTTGGAAATTTATTTCATTTATTCAAAGAGAACAAGCTCTGCAACAAGTGCACTATGCTCAAATGCTGGCCGGTCATTCATCTAAGGCGTCGAAAAAGAAGTATGTGGATGCGAACATAAGAATACTTTCAATAGTCCATAGCTACCGTGATCGCAGCATTTCAGACTATCTACGTGGAATTGCGTATAACTTATCCTTTTAATTAAATTTATATTAATTTTTTAGGTTTTTTTGTTATTTATCATTTTTGCCTTCAATAGATATAAACAAAAAGTAATATTTTTAATTTAATTACAAAAAAAAAATTGAAAAATATAGGATTTAAATCTAATATTTTTTGGGTGTTGTTTTTTTTTTATAAGAATTTGTTTTTTTTTATTAATTAAATATTTATTTTTATTTATATTTTTTTTATGGGGGTTATTGTCCAGTGGGTTTTTAGCACAAGGGGTTTTTGTCCGGAGGGTTTTTATCCGGGGGGTAAATTTCCGGGGGTAATTGTCCTGTTACCTGAAAATTCATATTAACACATTACAGTCCGCGGACAAGTTGCTCCAGCTGTGGTGAAATATTAAAAGAAATTTGCTTGGGACCTAAAATTAATTGTAAAGTACAAATCTGATTTTGATTGAAAATTTATAAAACGCACAAATTTGTGTACACGGACTATAATATGTTAAGATTAATTTTAATTTTTTTCCTTGAATTATTAATTTCTTTCGAAAGTTTTGAATTTGTTCTGACAATAATGTGACCTGTAACTAACAAAAATTATATCTTGTTATTTTAGAGGAATTTTTAATTAAGACTATGCATGTGAAAAAAATTGTAAAAGTACATAAAAGTCTAATAAATAAAGCGTAAAATTGATCTGAACGATACAAAAAACACTTGTTAACTGAAATAAATTAAAATCTAAATATTATTATAATTGCTAATATTACTCATCACATCATGCGCATTGAGCGTGGGAAAACCCTATCAAATGGTAAAATTTCCAGGAACATTTAATGAGTGAAAATGACCCAATCTGGTATATCAGATATAACATACCCATCTTTAAAACAAAAGAAAGGGTGAGGGGGAGGGGCGTAGAAAATTAATTTAGTAAATTAACTATATCTACAAATAAATAAAAGTCATGAAAAAAAATAAAAAATTCTATTGTTATAATTTCTATTCAGAAGTTGAAAATCGGTCATCTGGGATATCTAGTATTAATGATTATTGTTTGGACGTATAAGATGATTTTGCCATTCAAAATTTGAAGTTTTAAAGCCATTTTTATTGCGAATAATACGTTTTAAATAATAAAAGTTTTTTTTTTGTAAATACCTAACTATAAACTTAGTTGAAATTGTATAATTTTTAGGTTTTCAATGTAGAATATTTTAGTTTAGGAGAATATTTTTGAAGATATAAAATGTTGTTTTCTTTAAAATATAAGTTTTATTTCTTATTCAAATATCAAATCTGTAGATTTTTTTAAAATTCGAAATCAGATGATCATCGGTATGCACAAAACCCGTTATTCAGTTCTTGAAGTACAAGGTTGTTTATCATTGTTTAAAACAAATAAATAAATAAAATTAAATTCTTCTAAATTTTTTTTTTTTGTATTTTTCATTTAAAAGAAATTAAATTAAAACAAATGAAGTGAAGAACAATAAAGAATTGAAAAAAGACTTTTAGGGTTTTGATTTTCTATTGTTTTAATTTTCGTTAATTGAATAATATTCAAAATAATGGTAAAAAAAATTTAATATTTTTTTGAACATTATTTTGAATATTATTCAAACTGTTTTTGTTGGGTTAAATTTTCAAAAGTGCAGTTTAGCTTTTTGAGTTATAACAATAATAATTATAATAATAGCAATTCTTATTGTCATTTTATTTTTGTGTTTCACTTATATTTTCTCAATATTATCCAAAGTGTATTATGTCATTGGATGACTCCCAATCGCTGTGTGCTGAGTGCAATTTAGTGGTTAGTTCTGCCGATAAAGCGCTATACTGTGAAGGTTTCTGTGATAGCTGGTTCCATTGCGCTTGTCTGGGAATTTCTGATGAAAATTTGCATACTTCACTGCGCTTGCGGAACTCTTTGGCTGCTGTGTCCTGTGGATCTGATAAATTTTGGTAAAATAAAGAAATCAAATGGTGTTAAATAATCAAATGGTGTATCGATTTAAATAAAACATCTATAGTTGAACGTACACTAACTGAGAAGTTTCATTCGTTTAGCCGTGAAGTTTATGTTAAGATTAAGTTCGATTTTAAAACCGGTTAAAGTAAAATTGTATTGTATAATAGTCAATGATATTTACAATCAAATGTTTGTAACTATCAATAACTGTTATATAATACAATCAGATCTTTCTAATTTATTAGAATGGTGTAAACGATATGGCTTTTCTTTGAAGGTTCCAAAGTATTTTGTTATCAAGTTTGGTCGTGGTAGAAATCCTATTGTTTTTAACTATGTTCTTAACAATAGTTCCCTAATGAGGGTTAGTCAAATTTTGGTGTAATACTTGCAACAAACATTCATTTCACATTATGAATATCTTTGTAGTAAAGCTTGTTGCATGCTTGGATTTGTGAAAAGAAAAGCTTGTTGTATGCTTGGATTTGTGATTCTAAAGAGTTCAGAAATCTTTAATACATTAAAATCTATATATTTCGGTCTGGTGAGATTACTATTGCAATATTCATCTCTTGCCTGGTATTACGGAGTACACATTAAGCGTATTGAGTCTATTCAAAGTAAGTTTAGAAGATATTGTCTCTTTAAAATCAACGTTTGTGACTCTTGGGAAACCATTCCAAAATATAATATCAGTTGTATGTAAGTTACTAGGACTGGAAACCTTGCAAGACAGAAAGAAATTAGCATGCACAATGTTGGTGCATAACATTATAAATTTTAATATAATTTGCCTTGAGCTGCTACAGCTGATCTTGTGGCATGTTCCAGCTCATGAGTTACGCAATTCCTGCTGTTTTTTTGTTCCTTACCATTTAAAGACCAATTATGCTTCCTACGTTGCAGTTTCGAATTCCATGACACTATTTAATAAAATATTCCATTTATTTGATTATAATGTGTAAAGGGAAGTCTTCAAAAATATTATTAAACAACATTTTTACTTCAAATGTTAACTAATTTGTAAGCTATGTTTATATAATTGTTTTTGTTTTTACATTTTTAGATTTAAGTATTTTATAGTCTGCAACTAATTTTGTAGGCGAATAAATAAATAAATCCATAAATAAGTAAATAAATAAACTCTAAATTTACTTCTTTTTTTAAAATGAAAATCTTGTAAGTCCATTCAGGTGGATAGGGACAAGTGATAGAGAGTGAGGTGGTATTATAAACGACAATGAAAATTATCTCTCACTTCTAATACTCTTCACGTTATTGCATAAAAAATATGTTTAACGCTGGCTTCAAGGGCTCAGCTGTAATTTGATCTATTATCTTAAAATATGTGTTATTTTATTAATAGATTTGATAGATATAATTTTACACTGTTTTGACAGCTAAATATGTTCAATAAACGGTAAAGAAAATTGTTTATTGTAAAGATAAGATTATTCTATCTTTAAGATAAAATTGTATAATAAAAATATTAAGAAACATATGTAATTAAAATATATTATATTAAATTATTTTGACAAAAACTTAATTATTATAGTTAAAGCAATAAATTTTGCTATATAAACTAGATATAATAGTTGAAACTGTAAATATATATTAATTGAAACTGTAAATTTACAATTTCAATTAAGTTTATATTTAGTTAATCTATGTATATTGAAACGAGCATAAACGTACATATTATTTTTCCATTAGACGTTCTTAAAATTAAGTCTTTAATATATTTTCTATATACAATTTATCTCAAAAATATATTTTGGAAAAATTACATTAATTTCTCCATTATTATATAAAATTACATGTATTACCAAATTATTCACGTCACAAAAAATGGGGTTGTTGTTTTGGTTTATTATATTCATACCAAAGTCTTGGTCGTTCCCTATATATGCTCCCTGATGGTATCAAATCGATAATCGCTCTTTGCATTCAATAATTTTCCATTCTTACCACAGGACCAGCCCATCTAATTCTTTGTAACACCGGCCTTATAAAAGTTTTGAACATACATTTCTTGTTAAAAGTTTAGATTTCATTAGTTTTCTGTAGATAAAATAGCATTTATTAGCGGCTTGGATTCTGTTTTGTATTGAATGATGAATGCTGTTTTTGTTGTTTAGGGTTACGCCTAAGTAAGAAAAGCTATCTACGCTGAATCATAAGATTCTTATGTTTTGTGGGCTGTGTCTTGAATTAGTAATTAGTAATTGAGTATCTAATCATCATCAGAAACAGTCACAAGCTGCACATTTACACTATCACGAATGTCGAACTCTAGAAGGTCACTGATAATTTATTTGGATCATAGAAGACAAGCAGAATTTATTTGGATCATCGAAGACAAGCACTTTCTCCACATGCTGAGAAAAATTTTACTATCCGAAGTAGCACTCAAGTTGTGGTGCTGATGTCAACGTCAGCGAAACTAACAAGCAAGTATAACAACGAATTAGACAAAACTGTTTAGTCCAACCAGTTAGAAATAAAAGACAACAATTTGTTTAAAAACGGAATTGGAAAATAATTAAAAAAATGGTAACCGACGAGTTCATCGAATGCAAGTTCATCGAAAACGAGTTCATCGAATGATCAATTCATCGAATGATTAATTCACCGAATTACAAGTTCATCGAAAAAATATTATTTTTAACTATATTATTTTTTTCTGATTACAGATAATGAAAAATAAAAAAGACTAAACAGAAAATTATATAACAAAACCTAGCAAGTTTTACTTGAAATTTGTATAATTCTGCTTTTTTATTTTTGATTGTTTTCGTACGGTTTTTCCTGATTGTTTACCTTATTAGTGAAAATAATAAATTTTTCACACTTATTACTGACAATTTATTACCTTCTTTTACCTATTTATTTTATTTATAAATTTGGAATAATCAACAAAAAAATTTTTTTTATTTAAAGTACTTATAAAAAAGAAATTTATTTTATTAAAACATATACATACATTAATTTTTAAATGAAATAATTATATAATACATAAACAAAAATTGAGAAATTTAGTATGATACATTATGTGCTATTGATCTTAAATAATCACTAACATTTATATCTGGATTCCAACGACTGACGACACGTAACAACTTTGCTTCAATATCACGATATTTTTTTTTCTTTTGAGGAGCTGCCTGTCCACTTAAATATTGTTCTATACGTAATTCATTTAAACTTTGTTCCTGTTTGATGAGGTTAATAAATTTCCAGATTCCTGGATGAAGCGAGTTCATCAATCTCTGAAAACCATTATGCCATCCTTCCAGATTGTTATTTGTTTTAGGTAAACCTTCCAGAACCGATTCATAGCAATTCCAAAGCTGATGATTAAACTTTGGTGCACGGCGACCTATTAGACGATCAGGTCAGCCAATCCATGTATCCTCAAAATAATCTAACACTGGTAGCATATTATCAGAAAAAATATTATTTTCGCACATTAATTCAAATGAACGTATAACCCCATTTGTTGGAACAAAAGCCAGCGCAGCGAGCAAACGAAATTTTAATGTGATTTCCACTTGATTGTATTTTACGCCAAATACATTGACTAAAGTGAAAGTAACAACCGCAATGCCTTGCTGACGGAAACTCTCTTTCAAATGCGTTGATCATTGCTTGTTCAAAATCCGTCATGATAGTTTAAGGATTGCACTGGTCAGTTAATTTTTTTACTTCCTTTAAAAAACGAACATAAGTTTCCTGCCGTTTGTTGGGAAGTAAACCAAACACTAATGGGATTGATCTATTATCTTCTAATCCATGTAAAGTGTACAACTGATCAAATAAAGTTGGAACTGTTTTAAAAGTACCATCGCCATGCCAATGATTAGAACGCCGTAAAATTTCCAAATTAGCTTGAGTGGAAAAAATTAGAATTCGATTGTCATCTTCAGCTCCGGAATCATACAATAAAAATCTTTCATTTTTTTCGGTTTTTGTATATTCATCACTAAATACAATGTCACGCATTGATAGTGGTATCGGTGGGCCCGTATTTTCCCTAGCTCTAATACATCGTATAGTTCTTGAAAGATTTGGCACGCTAGGCAATTTGGCGGCAACACTTACTGATGCTGAAGTTGAAGCTACAATATTTTTTGGTGCATCGCGAGTAACGAGTGCTTCGTTCCGAATGTTACTAATGATTATTTTAGCTTGAATATCTGCTGCATCTATCACGTGGTTGTGAAGATTTTTAAAACTTAATAAATTACGGTCTTATGTTATTACACGAGCTTTACATTTACAAATTTGGAATTTTTCGCAACGCCAGTATATTTTCATTTCGAGTTTTTTATCTTTATAAAATAAAGATCCATTAAATAATAGTTTTTCTTTACTCTTTTCACTATTCACAAATTTCAATTCCATGTTTTTAAACTTATTATTTTTCACTTTTATTTTTTAATTCTGGTTTTTTAAAATTACTGTTTTAATTCCTCAGCTAACGATCTATACTAATCGATAACTGAACACTTATTAATTTTTAAAATTGATAAAAAAATAATTTTCGCATTCATAAACTTAAGAACATGGAATTCCCGGCATTCAAATTTTATTTTATTTTTTATTTATTTGAAATTCAATTATTAAATAGGTTTACCTGAAACTTCTTCTGATCTAAGAAGTAGTTTCCGCCGCCGCAAAATTTATAAATAAAATAAATAGGTAAAAGAAGGTAATAAATTGTCAGTAATAAGTGTGAAAAATTTATCATTTTCACTAATAAGGTAAACAATCAGGAAAAACCCTACGAAAAGAGCAGAATTATACAAATTTCAAGTAAAACTTGTTAGGTTTTGTTATATAATTTTCTGTTTAGTCCTTTTTATTTTTCATTATCTGAAATCAGAAAAAAATAATATAGTTAAAAATAATATTTTTTCGATGAATTGATCATTCGATGAACTTGCATTGGATGAACTCGTTTTCGATGAACTCGTTTTCGATGAACGCGTTTTCGATGAACTCGACGGGAATCAAAAAAATAATGTTGTTAATTTTTAAATTAAACATGAATTAGAAGGTTACTACTTGCAACGGGATGAACATTCTGACAAGAACGGTACTGTCTCAAATAGAAATTGAATAGAACTCAAAGTAGTTCTAATGTCCAACAGAATCAACGACTGTCACCAAGTCCAAAAAATAAGATAAAGTCACAGGAACTATTGAAATAAAAGTGGCATAGTCAAGAATTAAATATAATATAATAATAAAAAAAGTTAGCTGTTAGAATTGGCATAGGGTTTCGCAATTATGAAAAGAACGTTGTTAATTCCCTGCGCTGTCACCAAATAATTTAAATTCAAACAATAGAATTAAAAATAAAAATAAAAATAAATAACAAAAAATATATAAAGAGAATCATGTCAAACATAAAAAAATGCAAGTCACACTACTTATTAGTTAAGTAAACATGCAATATTTATTTATTTATTTACCAAGCAAGGTGTTACAACTCCTTAATTCTACTTAGAAACTTAAAATATCACAATTCACAATAATACTAAATTTAATTTAAATATTGAAATTATATTAATATCATGTTTCGTCAAAATTCACAATTAAAAATTAAAATAAAGTATCAGAGATTCTGAAATGTATACATTGCTTTGTTTTTATGACTATAATTATATAATATGGTACAATTATATTTAGGGGTGAGGAAGTAAAGATTTTTTTTATAGGAAAATTTAGTTTTATAGCAAAATTTAGTTATTTATAGGAAAATTTAGTTATTTGTTTATTTTGTAGCTATCATTTAATTGAGGATGAGTAGAAAGTGTTACACAGCATCTATTATTGGTTCGTTCGGACCATATTCGGTACGGTGAGAATATTCTACTAATACTTTAGTAACTGTCTTTTGTAGCTATCATTTAATGATTTTATTAAATATGAATTCAATTATATTGTATCGTATTACATCAAATGTAAAACAAGAAGTTAAAATTAATTTTATGGACGCTAGGGGTGAGAGATTAACTAGTGAAAGTCTGTGGGTGTAAGAGGGTAGATTTTCATAATCTCTGTGGTTATGTAGTTCTCTTAATGGAAAGAGTAGGTAGTGTTTTTGTAACTTTATCACTGTGTACTAGATCTAGAAACAGCAGTCAGTTTTATTTCTTCTATTATTGCATGTATCTTTTTAAATGTTCTGAAATACTAATTTTATCTCCCTTCTGCTTGTCTTCGCTGATGCAAATAAATCATCAGTGACCTTCTTGAGTTCCACATTCGTGATAGTGTAAATGTGCGGCTTGTGACTGTTTCTGATGAGGATTAGATACTCAATTACTAATTACGAATTCAAGATGCAGCCTACAAAACATAAGAATCGGAGAGTATAATTTCGAAGGCGTAGATAGCTTTTCTTACTTAGGCGTAATGCTAAACAACAAAAACAGCATTGATGATTCGAACTTCACCGAATTAATATTAACAAAGATAAGTGGGAGTAAGCGGTAATTACTTGAAACCCGCCAAGTACTTATCTTACCTCCTCGTGGTCGCCCTGGTTACTGGTCCATGAACTGCCAAAAGATAAGTGGGAGTGCTGAAGACTGAGAAATATTCCGGCACTATAATCCAGTTCCCTCCGATTCCTTTTCCTAATATTTAAAAAATAAATATTAGGAAAAGGAAAGAAGGAAAAAACGGAGGACTTACCAATGACAAACCCGGAAAACGTACAAAATATGACGATTTAAGAATTTGCACCTGGAATGTACGGTCACTCTCACACCAGGTGCATCTAACGAACTAATAAATATTCTTAAAGTATCCAAAGCAGACCTAACAGCAATTCAGGAAATGAATTGGACAGGAAATGGCAATCTAGAATATCAAAGAAGAACATGGACGATATATTTCAGCTGCCAGGAGAGAATAAAAAAAATTGGATGTGGCTTTAACGTGGGGCTGAGATTAAAAGATAAAGTCATAGGCTGCTACCCCATGAGCTCCTATGTCAATGAGCGCCTATGTCGCATCCGAATTAGAGCACAATTCTTTAATATCAGCGACAGATGTGACCACGCTCCTACAAGAATCTACGAACCAGGACTAAGACGCTTTCTACGATAAGCTTGATGAAGCTTATAGCGACTGTCCTCGCCACCAGATCAAAATCATCGTAGGGGATTTTAATGCAAAAAATCGGTCGGAGCGTCTTGGATGTCACCCGCAGAGGCGCGAACATAGACTCGGAACACTATCTAGTCGTCGGAAAATTCCGAGCGCGGGTATCCGTCCAATGCAAACACAATATCCCGTATGGCTCACGAACACAACGTATGCTCTGAGCTCCCAGTGGAAGAACAGTGGAACCAATACGTTCACATCATCAGAACAGCAGCACAACAAACCATTGGTTTCGCAGCACCACCACCTAGAAACCAATGGTTCGATGATGAATGTAAGACCTTGGTGGAGGCAAAAAACTTAGCGTACCGAAGCTGGTTGAGCAGAAGAACAAGAAGAGCATACGAAGAATACCAGCAGCGATGGCGTGAACAACACCGTGCCATACGTGTGAAAAAAGAGCTTATGAAAACGAGCAGTTCTTTGAACTAGAAGAGATGAGGGACAGAGGCAATGTCCGAAAATTTTATAACAAAGTAAGGCAGCAGCAGCAAGGTTTCAAGCCCAGGACCACGGCCTGTAAGGACTTCTCGGAGCTTTTATGTAGTGAAAATCTAACAGAAACCGATGCTACAGAAGTGCATGTAGGCCATCCCCATAGTCCACTCAACAGCCAGAGCGAACCACCCCCAGCCCTGGAGGAGGTCCAAAATGCCATCAAGAGACTGAAGAACAACAAATCACCTGGTCAGGATGGCATTCCTGCTGAACTCTTCAAATCGTCAGGTGGTGATTTGGTAGGGTGCATTCATAAAGTCATGGTTAAAATTTGACCCGAAGAAAGAATGCCCACTGAGTGGAATATAGGTCTAATTTTTCCTATCTTCAAGAAAGGTGATAGACTGCTCCAACTATCGAGGCATCAGCATCTTGAATGTAGCGTACAAAATCCTGTCATCTATTATCTGCTTGCGCATGAAACCATATATGGAGCAGAACATCGGCCGGTACCAATGTGGTTTCAGACCAGGTAAATCAACAACAGATCAGGTCTTCACGCTGCGTCAGATTCTGGAAAAGTGTAAGGAATTCAACGTAAACACTCACCATCTCTTCGTTGACTTCAAGGCTGCGTATGATACGATAGGGAGATGCTGATAGGTGGTAATGGTGGATGATTCTGATGGGCAAAGCCCTACATGTTATGATGGAATTCGGCTTCCCTACAAAACTTGTCAGTCTCTGCAGGATGACGATGGCATGTACGTTATGCGCAGTCCGATGCGACTACAACAGCTCCAGAATCTTCGAAACACACAGAGGCTTCATGCAAGGTGTCGCACTATCATGTGACCTATTTAACATCGCACTTAAAAAGGTAGTGCGTCAGTCTGGGATTGAAACAAACGGCATAATATACAGCCCAGATCCTTGCGTATGCTGACGACCTAGATATTGTCGGAAGAAGCGAGAGAAGCGTCAGTGAAGCCTTCGCAGCTATGGAAGAGTGTGCAAGCAGGTTAGGCCTGCAAGAAAATGAGGCCAAGGCCAAGTCCATTGTGGCTTCATCCAACAACACCTTCGGTCACCGGATAGGTCAAAACATCACCATTTACCTAGGTTGAGAGCAGAAGGCAATAACACCAGCCTAGAAATAAAACGAAGAATTGTCCTCGCCAATCGCTGCTATTTTGGCCTCAGTAAGCTAATGAGATCAAAATCGCTTTCTCGAAAGACCAAGACAACATTATTATAAGACGCTGATGGGTTTACATAGTTGCGGCAAAATGCCTTAAATGCTTTTTAGTATTTAAGTTGGTCGTGTTGGTCTATATGTCTGTCACAGACAGACATATAGGCCAACACGACCTTGATGGGATTACATAGTTGCGGCAAAATGTCTTAAATGCTTTTTAGTATTTAAGTTGGTCGTGTTGGTCTATATGTCTGAAGAAATTCAACTCGTGATCAAATCCAGACGTTTCCATTTTTATGTTTTATTTTATAAATTTCTATCAATATAATAATTTTTTATTTATTTTAATAAATTTTTTCAATTTTGTAAGAAATTACTAAATAAATATATAAATAAAAGAAATATGGAGGTGTTAGTTTCTTTAAATTTAATTACTGTCTGCTAATAATTAACATAACATAACAGAGAGAAAAGTATTGCTCTTCTCTTTGAGTAAATTTTTTTTTACTTTAATATTTTTCTTTGTCGTTTGTTTTGAGAGAGAGTTTTTTAAATTTTCATTATCATTACCTCTGATATGAGACCAATAAAAAAAACTTACAGAGGGAGTAAAAAAATTGTTCATTTAAAAAAGTACATTTTCAAAAAAGTGGATAAATCAATAGATTCAAGTAAAATTAAATGAAAATACGTAATAATGAACTAAATTTACAAAAAAAAAGAATACAAATAATAATATCCATTTATTAGGTCAATTTAGCTAAAAAGAAACTAAAAAGTATAAAAGAACAAATGTAAAAAAAAAAGTTTATTAAAAACATGCTTTTTTTAAAATCAAAACTAGCCCCCCAAAAAGTAAAATTGGTAGATCTTTAGCATCTAGATCTGTTATAAGATAAATGACAATGGCTAGAATATTGTTAATGGAAATGTGGAATATTTGAGGTTTAAAAAATTACAAGCATTAAAAGAACCACGCTAAGCATTTCATGTTCTTTTAATTCCTCAAATATTCGAAACATAAACATCAAATGATTAGCGTAATGAGACAGATGCAGATGGATGCTATCTTTCGGAAAGTAAAAAAGATTTTCTTAAGGGGGAACATGCGAAATTTTCGGGTTTTCGCCTTTTTTTCGTTAAACTTTGTTTTATATACAGCCAATGATTTGAGGATTTAGTGTATTTAAATGATAAGCTTTGAAGTCTTTTGGGTGGAATAGTCTTGAGTTTTAGTAAATATTTTTAAATTTAAAGACATTAATTTCAATTTTAAAACTATCATATTGTACAAATTTCCAATCTATAAACTATACTTTCCTTAAAATACTAGAAAATTTTTTTAAACCGTTCTTTTTGTAAATTTATCTTGACCGAAGGTAGAAAGCGTCGAGATATTATAAAAATTAAACGTGCTTTTTTTTGAAAAATATTGAAAATAGTGTAAAAAAGATACATTTTATTGAACTTACCATAAAATAGATATTGCAATACTTAGCATACATTGACGCATTTGAATAGCTTTCAAAAAACAGCTCTGAGCAAAAAAAAAATATTATGCTTATTCACATCAACCTACATATTTTGAAATTTTGGAAGTTTCTGAAATACTGTAATTTTGATGTCATATTTTGGAATATTTTGTTATTTTAATATAATATAGTAGCACTATTTATTTTTTCAAGAGTTATATGTATTGTTTTATTTAAATATTGGTTTATCATAAAGTTTATTCAATATACATGTAAAAAATCAAACAAAATTAAACAAAACGAATAACAGTACTGTCAACTTATGAATATGCAAAAATAAAAATATTGAAGCTGGTTAGTACTATTGCAAAAAACGATGAATTTTTCTGAAATACTTTTTTTCCCTATTATAATCAAAACTAACCAAGTTTCAGATAACAGAATTTCAGAACTTTTAGGTTTTTTTTGCTTATTATTTCAACGAAAACAAAATAGTCTAGGAGGAAATATAATGGGAAGAAATATAAAATTTATGACACTCCAGAATTTATATGCATAGATGTAAAGTTTATTACATGCTCGAATTAATATGTTTAGGTAAAACTTGTGAAAAATCAAAAAGTTTTATGGAAGAAAAAGATTAAGTAATATTGAAAAATGGCTTTTGGAGAAAAAAAAAACAAATTGACGAAATGAAATTGACATATTTGAAGTTTCAAAAATAAAAAAATTGGCATATCAAAAATTGACATATGTATATGAAGGTTAGGTTAGGTTAGGTATAAGTGGCGGCAAAGCCTCGCATAGACCACAGTGGGTCCTTAGCGATACCACTATCCGGAATGGTTATACTACCCCAGAAGCTGCTATCCCCGGGGTGTACGTGGAGTTATTTTCGAGAAGGTCGAAGGATTTCGTGCGGTCAGCATACATAATGAGCTTGCTGCTGCTGCACTTCGAAATCTCTTCGAGATTTGGAAAGAGTGGCTGTCCCAAAATGAGATGCCTCTTGTGTATAAGGGCTGGATAGTGACACATAAGGTGTTCTAAAGTCTCTTCCTGTCCAGGTTCCTTGCAGTTTCTGCAAGTGCTATTAGATACTGAACCCAGTCTGGCCGCGTGCCTCCCGATCAGGCAGTGTCCAGTAAATATACCCACTGCCAGCCTGCACCTAGCACGATCCAGATTGAGAATCAATGCAGTTTTTCCTTCGTTATACGTGCCCCACATGACTTTCGTTGTTTTACTTTTTGTGGAATTACTCCATCGGCGTCTTGCAAGGGCGAGTGACTTATTGTCGAGACATCTTTTAAGCGATTGAAGTGGTGGGAAAATTTCCCCTGAGTTTACTTCTTCGAGGGTTACTCCCCTCTTTGCAAGTTTGTCCGCCGCTTCATTGCCTTCTATATTAGAGTGTCCAGGTACCCAGCATAGCATTACTATTCTGTTACTAGCCAGATTCTGTAATGCCGTAGAGCAGCTGACTACCAGCTTAGATTTTATATAAGCAGCGGCTAGAGCCTAATGGCTGCCTGGCTGTCAATATATATGTGTATGTTTTTGTTGATTGTGTCGCTCCTACATGCACTCTCAGCAGCTTTCTGAATTGCGAGACCCTCCGTTTGAAAGATGCTGCAGTTATCTGGTAGTTTATAGCTGTTATTAGTATTGAGTTCAGGACAGTGGACTGAAGCACCTACTCCTCTGTCCATCTTGGAACCATCAGTGTATCTGTCGATCGCAACCACAGGATTCGACTCCTTGTTTGCCCACAAATCCCTGGTTGGTATGCTGATCTTGTATTTGTGGTTTAGAGAGAGGCGGGGTACCAAGTAGTCAGACCTCTCTGAGAGCGAGAGGCCTATTCTGGTGTGGCCGAAACTCCTGTTTTGAAATTGATTACTCTGCTTGAGACGTAGCGCGCTTTTGGCCGCCGCGTTTCTGGCGAATATATCAATGGGTAGGAGAGAAAGTATGGCGTTGTCCCGCCAGTCTTTGGGTCTTTTTTCATATGTATATGAAGTTTCAACTGATTTTTATTTTTAAAAAATCAATGCAATGATGAAGAAAGTGAAGAATAGTAGCAGTTGCATGTACGTGTTTTGTCCAAATGATCAAAATGTTTGGAGCAAAAAAAAATAAAGCTTTTATTTGTGGTAACTAGTACCCTTTATTTCGAGTATATTAGGGTAAATCCATATTTAAAAGAAAGTTATCACAATCGACGGTTTTCTTCAGATGTAATTATTTTCAAACATAAAATTTTTATTATTTTGAATCATGCTGAAGAGGTAAATGTTACTATTGAAATAAAACTATCACAAGGTGAAAAAAGAATCATTAGATCCGAAAAAAATGAGAAAAATAAATGTTATTATACATGGTGTAGACTGTAGAGGAAATAGAAAATAATAATGGAGGAATTAATTGCAATAATACTAGATCTTGATACTATAAATCATACATTAATCAAATAGATGAAATCGATGCCTTATATCGTCTAGGAATAAAATCGAATAAAAGTAGACCAGTTCTGCTAGGATTAACAATATACATAAGACGAATAATATAATTGCCAACAAATCCAGGCTTAGGAATCTACCTTATAAGTTATTTTTTAATTATGATATTAATTCTATCCACAATGTACAAAATCTTCGCAAAATGTTTACTAAGAAGAATTAAAGTAATACTGGATCAAAATCAACCATGCGAATAAGCTGGCTTCCGATCCGGTTTACAGCTTGAAGATGGTTTCCAACAATGGACCATCTTCAAGCTGTAAAGCAAATAATTGATAAATCATTGGAATACAAAAAGAATATTTATATTGGTATCATAGACTTTTATAAAGCTTTTGACTCAATTGAACACGAAAAAATTTGGGAAGCACTACGGCGGCAAGGCATTTTAATGAAATGTTTCAAAATACTAACCAAACTATACAAGAATTGTTCGTCAAAAATATCAACAGAATTTAAAGGGCATAGTATAAAAATTAAAAGAGGAGTTAGACAAGATGATCCTATATCACCTGCAATTTTTTGCGCAGTACTCGAGTTTCTAGAAATCCAGAATTTGAAGACCCGGGTATTAATATAAATGGTGAAAAATTGACGGATCTGAGATTTGCTGATGACATATCAATATTTTCAAATACAGCTGTAGAGAATTACATATGATGAATTCATTGGGAACAGGATGCGAAAAAGCAGGTTTGAAAATGAACAAAACGAAATCAAAGGTTATAACAACGCAATAAACCATCACTTTATAGAATGAGAAAGTCGAATTTTGCGATTTATGTCGACCAACAAGCCTAACTTAAAAATAAAGAAGAAAAAGAAATCGAAAGACGAATTACAAATTAGTCTAATTTAAAAATGGAGAAGAAAAAGAAATCGAAAGACGAATTACAAAAATAATTTTTGAAGTAAAACATATATTGAATTCAAACATCAGCAACCAGACCAGAAAATTTTTTCGATATCGTTATTTTCCTTTAATGACATATGAGTGACAAACCTGGAACATGTAATCAAGATTAAATCAAAAAATAAAAGTAAATCAAAGAGCAATCAATTTTTAAAGTAAGTAGAAGACAAAGAATACGGAATGACAATGAAGAGATTCGCGAAGAACAAATTTTGGAGTTATACAAAAGGCAAAATCATTAAAACGGCAGTGGGCTGGACATGTTGTTAGAACAGAAGATAACAGATGGACAAAATTACTAACAGAGTGGATACCTAGAGATGGCCAGAGAAAATTAAGACATCAAATAAAAAGATCGAAAGATGATCTAAGAAACGCTAATTTCAGATAGGAAAGAATTGCACGAGATAGTTAAATTAAGAAAAATGAAGAAAAATAAATCAACTATTAAAAAATTCGGTCAAATTTCAGTGGATCCTTTTATTAATTCGGTCAAATTTCAGGGGTGCTTTTTGTTAGTTACATGTATGTAGGAAATTAATTATATACGTAAAATTTTCCTATACAAAAAATATTGCTATTTCCTACGAGTTGCTTAAAAAGGTAATTGGCTCATATAAGTTGCATATATGAATTAGAGATTTTTTTTCGTTTGCTATATTGAATATTTATCAGTAGCGGGTGTGCTTTTTATTCCACAATTGTTACAAAAAGATATGCAATTAATTATGTAATTTTACATAATATTACATGTCGTCAGTAGATTTACATAATTTTACATAGCGCAAAAAAAAAATAATTAAGTGTTTACATACATGAACAATTTAGTGGTTATAATTATATAATTTAGAAATTTTTCTAGGTTTTTCTAGGTTGGGCTAAGCCCATCTGGGACATTAGGATGACCCGGCAATGCATAAGTTTATCGAAAAATAATTAGAACTCTAATTTTTATATTCAAAACAATAGAACTAATATACCTAGAATGGCAATAGATCAAGAAAAGCGCTCTACTTTTTGGGCAAAATAGCTGAGTTCCCCTACTAATATTAACGTATATTTTTTTTTATAAAAATAAATATATGTTGCCAATAAAATTTTGTAGTATGTATATAAAAATTCACAAGTTGTTTTCTGATTTACCCAGGCGCGATTGTAACATGTAAAAAAACTGGCATACATTTTTTCTTTAAAAAAAAATCCATGACAATTTTTTTGAACTTTTAACGGGTAATTTAAAATTTGTAAGTATAAAGTGTTCCAGGCTATTTAGATTTTGTTTTCAGTAAATATGTGAGATATTAATATTTTAGTAAAATTAAATCATTAAGAAATAGTAGTTGTGTTTAACATTTATCATATTTGGTGCTTTATATTAGTTATTATATGTGTTTATCTAATAAATAAATAATAATTAAGAAAGATAAGTTTTACTACTTGTATTTTTCGTTGCGAATAAGAAAGTTTTACGCCTTTTTATATGTCAGAAAGCAAAAAAAGAGGCAATCTGGTGCCTATTAGCGAAAAAAGAGAAATAGATCTAACCAAGTCTTTTGGAACCTTCAAAACTTTTGCCTGTAGTATATAGCAGGGAGTTCGACTTCTTCTACTACTGAACTTCATACTGATAATGTGCTAGATTAATGGCGTCGTCTCCACGTTATAGAAAAGAGCCTGAACAACCCCAAAGTGATTACATTATCAGAAAAGTCTACATTATCAGAAAAGCCTAGAGAAGATGACCTTAATGAAGCAGTACCATTAAGTTCCTCGTAAGTACTGACTGATCCAGGAACATGGCCTGAAACGATAAATAAGTCACTTTTAGAAATTTTACTGAAGAAAGGACCAACTTCGTGATAATGTTCATTTCTCTTTAGATGAGACAAATAGAAGATTTTCTACAACATTATTTTTTAGAGTATTAGAAAATGGTGAAAAAGTTTCCAGAAATTGGATTGTTTACTCTACTAAATGGTATATGGTATTTTGTTTTTGCTGCAAAATATTTAGCACAAATATTATTAAATTGAACCGTGGCGGATATTCAATTCAAATTGGAGACATGCAGCAACGTATTTTGTTCAACATGGAAACAGTGCACAACATATCAAATATGCAAAAATGTGGTGCGATTCCAAATGTGGTGCGATAACTTATTATGCAATGGAAATAAAACGATAGCGTGTTATTATTGAAAAACTGATAAGCATTATTCAGTTCTTATCTGGTCAGTTTTTCACATTTCGCGGTACATCTAAAGAATTATACCATCCCATCAATGAAAGCTTTATGAAAGTTTTAGAAATGTTAGCTAAGTTAACATATCAAGAAGAATTGTGAAATATCATTTTTGTACATTCACTAAACTTACTACTTTGTTTTGTATTTATTTGAATATAATATTAAACCATTTTTGTTCATTTAAAATTTTTAGTTTCATTTTATAAGACAACCTGTTAAATTAATTGTGGCAGCGATATTGTTATTTTGTTTACATCTGAGCGGCCAGCAAGAAAAACAGTTAAGTTGATGTCAAAAATTAATATTGTTATTTTAATAAAAATACTAACAAGCATTTCCAAACTTACTATTGGTCAAGCAAATTGGCCGAAATTATTATAACATTCACTGATACTATAACTTTGTTTCTCCTAGAAAAGTGATTTAATTTGTAGAAATTTCGGCCAATTTGTTTTTCTGGAATTAATATTTAGCAATTTTTTTAGTAAATTGCATGTCAGACCAGGATATTTAAATTTATTTTTTACATTTAATGCGCTTAAATAAAAGCAAATTTTTTGTTAAAAACTTTTTTTGTTCCTTTTTTTTTGAATATACATTTTTTACATTGTTTAAATTGACCCCTTTTACCTGTTTAAATAAATTTTGTTTATTATCTGTGAATTATTTAGTACCTATCGGGTAATATGTTACTACTTTATCTATTATAGCCCTGCATCTTTTTCTCAACACTAGTGCTTAATGGCTTCAAGAGTAGCGCTTAATGCTACATTGCTAAAAGAGGATAAAGCAATGGCTATGTAGTAGTAAGCGCTACTCTTAATGGCTTCATGAGTAGCGCTTAATGCTACATTGTTAAAAAAGGAGATACAAAAAGATTAGCTATATGTAGTTGTACGTACACTAGCACTTATACTAATACACCGTTATAATTAACACTACAATATTTTACATATACTACTCTAAAATACCAATATTGTCACGGAAAACCTAAAGTGTACATAATAAATTAATTGTAAATTCCCGTTATTTGCGCAGCGTTTTGTATGTTATTATATTAATTGTTAATTGTTTAACAAATTTGTTCGGTTTACTCAATAATTATTTATTTCTATAGCGTGACTGTAGTAGAAATGGACCCCTACTTATAAAAACAACATTTGATAATACATGTTTTATATAACTGCGATTATACTGTATATATTAGATATGAAGTAGGTACACGTGTACGTAATATTTATGCATGTCAAAATATTGGATTGATTATTTTTTCAAACACAGTTTTTTTTAAAAAGCTAATTTTCCATGCAGTTTTGAAATTATCTTCACAGCACTGACCATAGTCAAATCTCCACTTAACCACCATTACGACTCAACCACCATCACGACCCACCATTACGAAACACCATAACTACCAACTATCGCAACCTATAATCACCACCGACCATCAACAAACACCATCACTACCCACTGTCAACATCCACCATTCACAATAAATATATATTTATACACAATGAACACCAATATTCAACACTCATTACCACCCACCATCAGTAAGTACGATCAACACCTACCACCATTTACTATTAAAAGCCACCATCACTACCAACCATATAAACCACTCATCACTATCGAACATCACCACCTACCGGTACCACCCACCATCGCCATATATCATCAACCATCATCATCACCTGGCATCAACACCACCACCATCAACATCACTAACAATCAACACCGATATCACTACTCACTATTAACCAACCAACATCACTACTCACTATTAACACCCATCATCACAAGCCACCAGAAATATCAGCCTCCACTATCAACTATAATCATCTATTATCAGCCCCCAATTCACCACCAACCATGAAAATCCACCATCGCCATACATGCTCACCATCCACTAGCACAGCCATCATCACCACCCTGAATTATCAGCCACCAAAACCACACACCGGCACCACCATCCAATACCCAGATTCATCATTATCATCAACTACCATCAACACCAACGAATGTCACATATTATTCTCCACCCCCATACTATTATTATTCCACATCATCCAACCCCAATCACTTCATCCACATAATCACCAATCACCATCACCAAACCCCAACAACTGGTGCGAGTCAATCAAATATTTAGGACTCACTCTTGACAGAAGATTTAAATTTAAAACGCACATTGACGATAAATTAAAAAAAATCACTGATCAAATTATTTCATCCTATTATCCACCACAACACCAAATTGTCCTCGGTTAACATTACTTTCAAAACGATATTTGGAAGTATTTTGTTATATGGCTCCGCTGTATGGGGCAGCTGTGCCAAAAGTCACATAAACGCGTTTCAAATACAACAAAATAAAATATTAAATATTATGCTCAATCTCCCGTTTTTCTTCTTTCCACAAAAATTACATGAACAAAATTATAGGTAGGTAAATCACTTATATTTCAAACCAATCGTAATAAGCTAGGAATTTATTTTTTTTATATTCTTTTGTTCTCGGTATTTACTGTATTAGTTATTTAGTAATAAATTATTTTTAATTATATTTATATGTTCTTTTACATTTATTTTTATTTATTGTTTTAAAGGTTTTTATTTCTTTTTTATTATATTATTATAATGATGGATCCACGTTGTTGTTTTTGCGGTTTCGTTATTGAACCTAAATCTGATAGATCGTCCCCGAAAACAAGGTTTGAAGTTATAAAAAAAATGTCTTTCATTTAATAACACATTATTATCAAAAATAATAATGTGTTCTCTCTGCTTAAACGTAACAATGACATAATCAAGAAATTAACATCTGTGGATAAACACGTTGAGTCCTTCAATGAACGGGTGTTTAATATGGAAGAAAAATTATATCGCTTTGCAGTGACGGTATTTGACACGGCTTCTATGATGGAACAAATTGAAAAAATATTGATGCCAATAATCTTTCCATTGTAAGCAACGAATTTGACAATGCGAAAATTTTTTCTAAAGCCAAGAGGCAACTCTTACATATTGAATCTATCCTGCAGGAGGATATCAATAGAAAAATTCTTTTAATTGAAGCTGAGTCAGTGAAGACTTCAGCGAATATTAAATCTATTAATGACAATTTGTCATCTAATAAGTGCCCTCCTCACGTCGAAGAATAATATTACCGCTAATCATGAACCTGAGCATTACCGCTAATCATGAACCTGTTCCATCTACTCCTCTTGTCAGCAACTCTGTTATGATAAGCCCGCCTAGTATACGTGTTGTGCCTAGTCCCAAAACTATTTGTTCTTCTCGCTATCATCCAGATATTTTGCCAGAAGAGGTGTTAGCCTATCTTAAATGTATCTATACTAACATTAACTTGGATTTCTGTAAATTCTCAAAATTAATAAACCCTAGCTCATGTAGCTTCATTTAAGATCACTGTCCCAGACGAATATTTATATTTTCTGGTGGATCTAGTTCCATGGCCTATGGGAGTTACTAGCTTTTCTTATCTGCCGTTGATTTCTTATATTGCACTATGGAGGCTTGTGTGATTTATTCATTGTTGGTGATTTTAATTTTCTGAGGCTGATTTGGGTCAAATCAGATTATGGAGCATACTTTATTGCATCCAATGCTGCTGCGTCAACTGAGACATTGTTCATTGATAATTTGTCTGATTATGACTAATATCAGATTAGTAACGTTAAAAATAATCTTAATAGAAAAATTTATTGGGTCTAGTTCTATAGATAAATCTTATAAAAAGATCTTTCGTAAGTTAAATGACTTACATATACATAGTAATATTACCTGTGCTTCAATTCTTAATTCAACTGATAATTTAGATGTTACAATCATGAATTTCTATTATGAAATCAATAAATGTGTTGAACAATCGGCTCCTGTCTCGTCTGTAAAAAGCACACTTATTTCGCCTCCTTGGTATAACAATGAATTACGTTTGTTAAGAAATCTAAGAAACAAATTATGGCGTAAATTTTTAACTACTCGATCTGATTCTTCCTTTTTGGCTTATACAGACGTATCTAATGCTTTTTAGAAGGAGGCTTTATGCTGACTATAAATAATATCAAATGCAATCTAATGATCCCAAAGGTGTTTGCTTGACCACTATCAGTTTTTTGCGGATTTTTTAGTCAAGCCTGTCCACTTAGTGGTCAAGTACCTGACGAAAGTTACTTTTCATATTTGGACCATACGGCTCAGGCAAACATGTCATATATATGTATTGATTGTAATTTTGTTGTAGACAAGATATATAAATTGAAAGAAGATTTCTCATATGATCCAGATGGCCTGCCTGTTATAGTTCTAAAGAAATGCACTAATAATTAGGTGCAATCTCTAACTACTATGATATAAAAATTTCTGTCGATAGGGATTTTTCCAACCTTCTGGAAAGAATTATTCATTATACCTGTGCACAAAATCGGCTCTTTCGCGGAAATGGATAATTACAGGTGTATTGCTAAGTTATTTTGTATTCCTAAACTTTTCATGAATATTCTCTATGATACTATGATACTTTCACTGTAAATCCCTTATTTCAACTAAACAACACAGGTTTTTGATAGGCAGGTCAACAACCATCAATTTAACTGAATTTGTATCTAATAGCATTAACGCACTGGAAGTTGCTCATGCCGTGGATGCCATTACTAAGTCTGGTGTACCTCAGGATAGCCACCTGGGTACATTAATTTTTATTTTAAGAATTAATGGTTTCTTTAATCATCAAACGCTCGGAAAGCAATATTTTTGCGGATGACATGAAAATATATAAGGTAAGCTATACAATATTAGATAGTGTCGTCCTACAATAGGATCTTACCAACTTCTCGGTTTCGTGCTCAAAAACCTTTGAACTTAATGTTGGCAAATGCCAAAGCATTCTTTTTTCTCACAAGCGGGGTTCTTTCGCTGCACGTGCTTATTATTTTAATAGTGAACCTGTCCCCAGAGTAGGTGTTATTCGTGATCTAGGTATCCTCTGCGACACCCAATTGAACTTTCACTCCCATTTTGATAGTATAGTGAACAGAGCGAACTCAATGCTTGGCTTGGTTAAACGTTGGTCTAAGGAGTTTTCTGACCCGTTTGTCACTAAGGCTCTTTACGTAACCTTTGTTAGACCAATACAGCCGAAGTATCAGTAGGCGCATTTTGGTAGAATTGATTCAGTGCAACATAGGATTTGCTCTACGGGGACTCTCTTGGGTTGCCTCTTACAACCTTCCTCCATATAGAATCGTCTCAAGTTAATTGATGTTCAAACTCTGTAAAGGCATCGTGATGTAGCTGACATCGTATTTATTAATCAAACTATATCGGGATTCATTGATTCTGCTTTCCTCTTATAGCGGATAAATTTTAATATAAATATTCGTTCTCTTAGGTCGGTAGCAGTTCTCTAGCTGCAATTCCATCGTACTGATTATGGACAGTCTATTCCATCGTACTGATTATGGACATTCTAGGAAGCGATGCCCGCTTCCTAGAATGCAGCGTATAGTTAATATTAATGCGGCAAAATTTGACATTGGTGTGAGCAAACATCAACTGAAACGAGGACAAAAATTTTAGTAATACTTGTCTCTTCTAAATTTATGTTTAATGTTCTACATACTATTGCATGTTTACTTAATTAATAAGTAGTTTGACTTGCAAATGTTGACGATTGTACATAGCATGATTCTTTTTATTTATTATTTTTTATTTACTTTTATTTTTATTTTTAAGTCTCTTGTTTGAAATATTTGGTGACAGGGGAGGGAAGGAGTAGCGTTCTTTTCAGAATTGCGAAACCCGACGCAGGTGGTAACCAACTAATTCTAACAGCTAACATTTTTTTTAATTAAATTATATTTAATTTTGACTATGGAACTTTTCTTTTAATAGTTCTATAACTGTATCTTATTTTTTTTGACACATCATCAACAGAGCTTAATCCACTGAGGATAGTCGCAGATACTGTTTGACGTTCGAACTACTTTGAGTTCTATTCAATTTTTATGACTAATTGAATTACGCCGGAGGGAGGCAGTAGCGTTCTTGTCAGAATGTGAACCCTGATGCAAGTGGCAACCTTCTAATTACCACTTGCATCAGGGTTCACATTCTGACAAGAACGCTAGTGCCAGCACGTGGAGAAACTGCAAGAAGTCAAGCATAAGAGTTGAGATATTCTTTTTTTATTTTTACTTTTTTCATATTTTCTTATTGTATGTGTATCTTTTTAAATGTTCTGATATACTAACTATATCTCCCTTCTACTTGTCTTCGCTGATCCAAATAAATTATCAGTGCCCTTCTTGAGTTCCACATTTCATGCTAGTGTGAATGTGGGGCTTGTGACTGTCTCTGATGAGGATTAGATACTTAATTACTAATTAAGTTTAAACATTAAATATTCTTAATAAAAACTCTTTTGTTGATAAGAAATATTAGACTAACTTGCAAAGGTTCTAAAAACTAATCTCTAGCTCATAAACATACTAAATGTGTTTTTATATATACTGAATTAATCAATAAATAAATAAATGAAATGAAAATAATAATAACAAATAAAAATTTGCTTTGAAACTGTAAAAAGTTTCAACCATATTTGAGCAAAAGTATATTCGAATTCAGAATATGATATTTTACTTTTGGGGCCTTAATGTGTTTTTGATGGATTTATTTATTCAAGTTTTGGGATCTATTTAAATTCTCAAATGCTTAGAAAAAAGTAATAAGATTAAGTTCAAATTACGATTTAATTAGATTAAGTTCAAATTACGATTTAATTAGATTAAGTTCAAATTACGATTGATCAAACTAAAAAATTTATCGAATTTTATTCAATTCAAGGGGAAACCGAGAAGTTGGTTTAATTCAAATAATATTGTAACATTTAATGTTACAATATTATTTGATTCAAATAATATAATTTAATTCAAATAATACTGAGTGCGAAGGTTTAAGTAGGAAGGTTTAATCGGTTTATTGATTCATTCTCGTTTGACCAATCAAACCCTAATGTAACTCGGAAGACGCAATATTTGAAATTATCACATCAATTTATTCGAATACAAAGTTCACGGTAACTTTAACAGATACTTGTAGGACAAATAAGAAAATAATAGCTTTTAGCGAACAGAATAATAAGACAATAATAAAAAGTGTAGATAAACAAGTTTGAGCAAATTTACTCATATACATAATACTAGAAGTAAAACTGACTCATAAATATAATACTAGAAGTAAAACTGACTAAAATGACGAATTTAAATACTTCTGAAATATGTTTGGACAACATGGACCAAATATTACACGTAATTCCAAGTTCAGTACAAGAAAATGTAACAAATGGAAATCCTGCAGTCCGAACAAAATGCAGTTCGAAATAATTTATTGAAGAGAGAAAGTATAATACAAAATCATTTTTTACACAGAGACAAAGGCTATGATTAAAGAGGCGACGTGACTTTACCTCTGAGCACATATTTACACTGTATTTAGCTGCCGAGCCAATATTTTCAACATAAGCGGACAGGGCTGCAAAGTTTCATCGATTTAGCAATTGAAGCTAATTAAAAGAAAACTACGTGGTAGAGCAGCAGATGTATTTAAAGTTACTGTATTTAAAGTTACATTTGCTGCTCTACCAACAGAAGCGGACAGTAGGCCCTTTACTGAATTTAGAGAAATAACTCAATTTACAGAGTTTATACCCAAAAAAATTATGCTCAATTAAAATCAGAACTGGAAGAACCCTTCCAAACAATAGACGAATCAGTAAATACATTTGGAGACAGATTAAAAAGAAAACATTCTTGTTAGAAAGTGGTTAGCCAAAAAAAATATGTTAAAAACCAGGATCACTGCTACAGAATAAATCAATTAAACGTACTGTATTAGGGCAAAATTATTCAAGTTTTGAGAAAGGAAGAGAAAAATACGCACTTATCAGAGTTATTGCAAAAATTTCCTACTATATTCGACCCACTGAATGTAAACAAAAAAAAGGGTACACCACAACCAGAAACAGGCTATAATTTTGCAGAATCTTTCCCACTAATGTAAAGCTAATCACAAAAATTATTTTAACACTACTAATCGCAACTTAATAGTACTAATAATTTTCAAAATTTTTGTAATAACGAAATTAATACAAATAAGCCGTTTACTGGTGCAAGGACAAAGAGGACAATAGTTTACTATAATTACAAAGAGCAGGGACACATTAGTAGAGCAAATACGGAGACCGTAGATTTCCCCATTAAATGGAAAATTTGCGGTAGTGAAAGACATTTTGCTGCGAAATGCTAATGCAAAAAAACTACCAAAAGCGGGAATAGTAGAATTGTAGACTTTTGCAAATAATGTGTCCAATTCGGACTTAAGTTGTCAGAAGCGGCAATTATATCAAGCATGTTTATATATGGAATCAGAAAACAAGTCAGGATCAGAACTCACTCAAAAAAAATCATTTTAGACCGGTAATGCGAAGTGACATAATTGAATATATTAAATTACCAACAGTGCATTTACCTACTTGTTGGAAAAATGGTATAAATGCTGCGGTATTTAGCTGTTCGTAAAAACCGTTAAATTGCTACAATTCGAAAATATTGAAACCCGGTTTTTCTATATTACAACCCGGTTTTTTACCAAAGTTAACATATAATATGTAAATTATATAAAGATAAAGATTCAGTAAAAAACCAAACTGCAAATGCATTTCAATCTTAACAAAAAAATATAAAAACATTAGTAATTAAAAATATAAACGTACACATAAACAATAACTTTAAATTACATTTCAAATAAAATATAAATCAAAATTATATAATTTTTGTTGAGAAATTCCCTGCAACAGAAAATGTTCGGCCACTTTCGGTAGATTTTGGTTTAATTGTTTTATGATTTTGCTACAAGATTGCAAAATTGATGTATTGGGCATTGAAGTATAGTGTGAAGTATTGAAGTATAGTGTATAGTGTTATGCCAAATAATAGTGTAGTATTTCACAATTATTATAAATAATAATTAAACTTGATTGTCTATTGATATTAGCTAGTTATTAAGCTGTAAAGGGTAAACCTAATCTCTAGTATATAAGATAATGAAATGTACTTTTTTTTTCTAAGTAAGAAGTGAAATAAATAAAAAATAATAATAATAATCTAGTTTGAGTTGACAATTTAACATTGACAATATCTCTCCATCAGCAATTAAATAACATTATTACAGAATTGATGTAGGAATGTGTTCGTACGTTCAGCTTCAAATAAATTAAAAAAGAATTTAATTTATTTGAAGCTACTGAACGTACGAACACATTAGAATTACTCTATCTACCAGATAGAGTAATTACTCTATCTACAAAAACAATTAAACCAACTTCTATCGAAAGTGAGAAAACATTTTCTGTTGCTGGGAATTTCAATCACTTAATTCGGTAATTTTCCGAAAATATTATTTTATCCCACTGAACTTCATAGTTAATGAAATTCACTATCAAACTAGTTTTTTGTTAAAAAATATAGTTAATGAGTTTTAGCTCTTTACCGATGATAATACGTATTATAAATATTTCTTGAAATTCACACCATATCCTATATTAGGAAAATAAATAAGAGTAGAATAACATACCAACTTTTTCCGAAGTAAAATTTTTACTAATTAGGGCACTAATACGAAAAATTTATTTATATCAATCTGTAATTATAGTTGAGAAGGTAAAAAGATTAAAAGAATGTTCGTGTGCAACATTTGGTTCCTGCCACAACATATTGTAATACATATGTTATTATTGTAATACATATGTTGTGGAATATGGATTTCAGAAGTACATAGTAAAAAATATTTTTAATTCATTTGAGATTTACACAAAGTGAAGGTGTCATTTGTATATCAATAAAATGCAACTACATTTTCTTTATATGTTCACTAACTATAAAAGCACCAATATTAAATTGAAACTGTTCGGAAAATATATTTAATTTAAAATATGTTTTATAAAAATTATTAGAATTTAAAATCTATTTGCTAAGTTAACTTTTAAAGCAAAGTATTTTTATTATTTATTATTTTAATAAAGAAAGTTTAAAGGACATAAAAACTAGTTATTCAAGTCATGCAACCTACTGTTGTATATTTCTGAAATAAATAATTATTTTTATACAAAAACTCAATTAAGTATTCCATTATATCATAAACACCACACAGGTGTTTAAGATTTTTGGAAAAAGTTATTTCATAAAAACTTTGTATGAATAACAATTTATATTTTTAAATTATTTGAATTAATTGTATTTTTCAGGAGCATTTTTCTAAAGAGTTAGTAATAAGAAAATTTCTAGCGAGCCGAGATATTTTAGTTTTAAATTACAAAAAAAAATATGTAATCTATAATTTATTCATTTATCATATTTTTATTTATATTTTTACATCAAAACCTAGTAACGGCGAGTGTTCTCGTCTATTGCAAATTGCAAAACTCACTGCTCTGGAAGATTACTTAAAGTTGATAAATGTAAGTGTTAATTATTAGAATTTAAGTGTACATTAAATTAACACTTTAACACTTAAATGTAATTAACACTTAAATGTAAGTGTTAATTCGATTTTATTTTTTATAAATTATTAATTTAAACATTAAATTGGTAAGTTGGCCTTGTATTTCAGAACATGTAATTATTTTCTAAATGTTTTTATTTTCGTTCTCTCTAAAGGCCTACAGAACACGACGTATGAACGCAATTTTGTGTTGATTTTTTATCTTCAAAGCTATAGATGGCATCGTATATCAAATTTCAAATATTTAAATAGAGTAACATTTTGCATTGTTGTTGTGTTTATTACATGAATTGTTGTTGATTTTATTATTTAATTTTTTTTTTAATTCTTCTTCAATATTTTTATTTTTTTGAGTTTCTTCAGCATTCAAAATTAATTATTCAAATTATTAGATTTTTTTATTTTGTGAATGTTGTTACAGTATGTAAAATTATTCAATATTATAATATATATATTGAAATGTATTAAATATAAAAATATATTGAAATATATTATATCTTCATAATATAACGCAAATATTAGAAAAATGCACTGAATATGAACTACTAATCTCAATTGCTTTTATTAATTACCAAAAAGCATTTGACAATATCGAACATGTTTTATCTGGCAGGCGCTAAAACAACATAATATGCATCATAAATATATTCGTATAATACAAAATATTTTTAGAAATTGTGAAACAAGAATAATGTTATAGCAAGAAGGGATCTATTTCAACATAAACAGGGGTGTTAGACAGGGTAACCCAGTATCACCAGAATTATTTCCCGCAGTACTGGAAGAAGAGTTCAAAAAATTAAATTGGGAAAATACTGGTCTAAATTTAAACAATAAAACTCTAAACAACTTACGTTGCGCAGATGATATTGCCCTTTTTGGCAAAAAAAAAAAAACAAGAAATTAAAAAGATGCTATTAGAACTAAAGGAGGAAAGTGAAAAAGTGGGTATGCTGTTAAATAAAAGTGAAACCAAACTAACTTTGTTATGCTAGAACTAAATATAGATGGTTAAATAATCGAGAAAGTAGAGGATTTTATATATCTAGGCCAACTCATATCTATTAATGACCGACAAAATAAAGAAGTTGACAGAAGAATCACCAATGCATGGAAACAATTCTAGAAAATTAAGACTATTAAATAATAATATATTTATTGAAAACATAAAATATATTCTCGACACTGCCATATTGCCAGTCTTGATATACGGCGCCCAGACTTGGTCTCTAGCTACTATGGAAAAATTAAAAGTATGCCAAAGATCTATGGGACTGTCAATGCTAACATTGTAGATGGACAATCACAAGAAAGGTCACTATTAGGGAAAGAACAAAAATAATAGATGTAATACAACACTCGAAAGAGTTCATATGGCGATGGGCAGTATATATAGCTAGGCTAGAAGATGGACTACAGAAACTACGAACTGGGAATCTAGTGGCAAAACAAAAGTGGGTAGACAACGAAATAGATGGATCGACGACATGAATGCAATGTGCAATGATTGGAAAGTATTGGCGCAATATAAAATATCGTGGAAAAATCTGAGGGAGGCTTTTACCCTCAATGCCTTAACAATTAAATAAGTAATTGAAATAAAAATAAGCTATTAAAATTAAATTAATAAAACTTAAATCCAAATATTGAATTAAATAATATAATATTAAAATAAATCATAAATTTAACTTAAATAATGAATTATTAATGTAATACTTTGAAATTAAGCAATTAAACTATAAAATTAATACTGTATCAAATTTGTAAATGAAAAGGATGTCATAACCATTATTTCAATATTTTTTTTACAATAAGTAATTTTCATGCTGTGCCCAAGAAACATACATAAATACAGCAAAAACAAAGATCAAACTACTTCAAGTTTTTTGGAATATTACAGAATCTTTGATAAATGAATTATTTCAATACAATATAAGAATCTGGTACTTTAAAAACCTTACGAGTTGTATATAAAATTGTGAAGAAAAAATTTTTAATTACAAATTTAAGCAAAATATTTTTTTAAAATTCTTTAGATTTTTTGTTTTTTTTTTATTCGTAGCCAAATATTGAGAACATTTTCCCTTAACTGTAGACTAGGGCTTGCAAATTTAGAAAGAACAGGTAAACCGGTAATTTACCGGTAACTAGCGGGTTACCCGGCTTCGCTCGGGCTGATCACTGGGGTGTATAGGTTTTATGTTGTAAACTGTTTTGTATTCCCTAACTGTTTTGTATTCCTGTCTCTGTCTCTGTGTCTGTCTCTGTCTCTGTCTCTGTCTCTGTCTCTGTCTGTCTCTGTCTCTGCCTCTGTCTCGTTCATTTTCTGTTGTCCTCAAACGTAATCCAGACATACCGATACGACTATTAGCATTATCTGTCGCTCGCTGGTCGTTGGTGCGATTATCCCGTGAGGTAACTCTGCGCACATTTGACTGACTTCGACGACCAATGTCAGCCGTTCTTCTCCTTGGCATGTTAATAAAAGATACACAAATATGATGTAATCACATACACACAATCACAACAAAGTAATCACAAAATTTCTTCCTGAGTTTCTTCTTGATTTTCTTCTTGAAATTTGTGGTTACGTCTTACAAAACAATAAAAGATACACAAATATGATGTAATCACAAACACACAATCACAACAAAGTAATCACATACACAACAGGTTATGTCCAACAAAGCAAAAAATTTTTTTTCCAAACCACCCCTGAACTATAGCAAAAAGATACACAACAGGTTATGTCCAACAAAACAATAGCGATTCCGGTACAAATTTTGATTTTTTGATTTTTTTAGCTGAACTTGGGGTTTTTTCAAAAAAATTTTCAAAAAGTTTTTCTAAACCATCCCTGAACTATAGCAAACAAAACAATAAAAATTTTTTGAAAATCGGTCCAGCCGTTTTTGAGTTTTAGCGAGACTAACGCACAGCAATTCATTTTTATATATAGAGATTCATTCTTTGTATCATATTTTTATCAATATCCTTTTACATCTTTAAATATAAAAGTATGTATGTGTGAAATGTATGTCAAAAGTTTCTTAAAACATATTTAAATTTTTACCGAAAAATCGGTAAAAAATAACGAATTTACCGTTTTTTCGGTAATGATTTTCTTTAACCATTTACCGGTTAACCGAATTTAAGTTTATTCATGGTTAGATTTTAATTTTCCCCCGATGTGAACGAGTTCGCTTGCGCTACTCGCGAACACGGGTCAGCTCCCGTTGCTACTTTGGATGGAGCCTATCTCGGAACTATGACTAAATCGAAATTGCTTAACCCTGCTTGAGTATGGTCCATTAATTTCTCATCATTCGTGGTTCCGTGAGTGTCAAGTATCACTGATTTTTCACAAATGCTATAAAAAGTATCAAACAAACCAAGACGGTTGATTTATTAGATTCAGCGAGTTCCAAATCAGTCAGTTTTCCATAAAAGGTTCAACGAGCCCGGGTGAAAATGAAACTACTGTAATAGAGAAACCTTATTATTACAGACCTTTGTACTCCTGCAGTTAGGCAGGTATATAGGAGAAGACAGTTAATGTCGCCGAAAATTTGCGATTGGCGACGCAGAGCAGGGTCAATGCGAAAATTTTATTTTCTCGGCCTTGAACCAGTAGGCTTGTAGTGCTCTATAAGAAGAAGAAGCAATAGTATAAAAAGGTTCAATATTTTTATTTTGGCATATTCATAAACTCAGTTTAGAAATTTAAAATGAGAGTAGCATTTTTTTATTCTACGCCATATAATATATGTATACGCGATATAATATGAATTTGTCTGGAACATTTTTTGTGCTGTAATCGGTAAACTTGATTAAACCGAATTTGATTAAAATTTCTATGCACTCTATCAACAATTTTTGATGGTTATAATGAATGTTAAATCTTGCCGAAAGACTTCCGAAGTTTTTTCGTAGTTTTTATTCCACTCTCCAAGTACGAGAAGTTTATCAACTTCAAAACATAGCAGATCTCGAAATCTTTAAAAATCTAGCAAAACCGGACAATCGATAATATGAAACTAACAATATGGAACTAAAAAATATAAACCAAATACGTTTGTTTTGGATGGAGTTTTTTCCTTTGGATTTCGTACGACAGATTGGTGATGCTTATGCAAAAATAACCCCAAACTATATTATAGTCAGCCAAACACAATATCAGCATTCGTTTAGAGCCAATATCAGCATTCGTTTAGAGACACAATATCAGCATTAATTTTAGCAAAATGACGAATGGTGGAGCTAAGCCGAATTTACAAAATCATCAAGAATTGAAGCCTTCCGATTAGAAGGCAGCTGGTCTAACCACTTCCGCAATTAGCTGTATATATATATTTAAACATGTTCCCTGTCCTATATTCATTTAAACATTTATTGGTAATAAAACATCTTATATATTTTATTTTACTTACTTTTCATCTGGGGGCGGTGGCATTTCATTTGCTAATGGACTGCCAGGTGGTGTTTTTTCATTTTCCATCATCGCAAGTGGTGCTTCTGGCGGTGGCATTGGACTAACACTATTACTATCCATTTTTAAACCGAAAATTTTAAAAGCTTTTTTAAGTACTTAGAAAAATATCAGAACTATAAAAAAGTATTTTTTTAAAGTGCTTTTGCGGTTTATAAACTTTTAAATTAAAATATATTCAATATTGAAATTTCAAAACATTTGAGTAGTAACACAAAAAATAAGATTCACCAAGAGATATAATAATATTATTATTATGACCCAAAATTTATGTTTTTTCTTACAAAATTTTTTTATACGCTATTCAGTTTATATTGAAAATACTGAAATGTACAATAGTGTTGTTTGTACGTTTTTTAAATATATTTTATTTTTGTTCTTTAAGCCAACGTAGGCACATCCTGTAGGAAAAGAAGAGAAAATAGTATTTTATTTCTTTGTATAAAAATATATTATTATGTACACTTATATACTATTATGTACAGCACAAGGTATACTTATCAGCAAAAAATATGTTGTTTCGGTTATATTGGAAAAATATGTTGTTTCGGTTATATTACTTTCTGATATTATGGTATATATTTTGCGATGTAATATATAATACATAAACAGAAGCTTTCATCTTAAATTCTATATAAGAAGTAATCACATCAATTTATTTATATTTGAAAAGTATTTAAAAATTGATATAAATTTTTAATTTAAAATAATAATTTTTGGTTTCGATTTCGAAATGGTTGCTCTTTGTGAATACTTTTTATATGCAATTTTTGGTTCCGACGTAGTTGGTGTATTACTATGTCGAAACCAAAAATTGCATATAAAAAGTAATCACAAAAAACAACCATTTCGAAATCGAAAACAAAAATTATTTTAAATTAAAAATTTATATCAATCTACTATTAATTAAATTTGTTTAGTATCTCAAGTGACGTACTGAGATCGAATACACTTATTAGATCGAATACACTTATTAGAATGTTATTATAATACTTCAAAATGTGGCGTATATAACAGTACAATGTGTATTGAAACACACACTGTAGAAGTCATTCTGAAAAATATGATTTATCTGAATATATTTATGTATATATACGTGGCTGGTATTGGTGGATTAGGGAAAGTACTAACTGCATTCAACCTGGCGAAGAATAGTGCCAGGTTCAATGCAGTTAGCCCCAGTAATTGTAATGTCTACATCGCCGTGATAATTACAAGACAGTGGCCGACACACTTGATCAACTGTTCCGCCACTATGAAGAACAGGTTCTTCCAACAACAAAGTAGCTCCTAAAGAAAGGTGCTTCTGGTGTTGGGTTCTTAATAAACAAGAAAATCTATGTTAAGATTCAAACCTGTGAGAGACAGATTCAGCAAGATAAGGATTTAGCAAGATATCAATTGTGTGCATATACGCACGACGAAGAAAAAGATCAAGATAACACTATAGTATTAGGTGAGAACTTCTTACGAAAAGTAGCTGCAAAATACTTTCTACATGAGGAAACAAGTAGTAATAGACAATGACTCTGTAATTTTGCATCAACCACTAACTTGTATATAAGAAGTGTAATCTTTAGGGATAAAGATATACATAAAGATACACGAAAGATACCTGGAAGAAGAACATCACATCAAATTGAACACGTTCTGGTGTATAAAAGACCAAACAGCTTCAATATTTCATATGAAATACTACAGAGGTGTCAACTTTCCTTGTCGGAACTATTTTAAGGCAGACAATCGCAAATGTCCGGAAACGGAAAGGGGTGAAAGAACATGTTGGGATATCGACAAAGCTGTAAAAGATAAATTGTCACGTGATTAATTGGAAATGAAAATGGAAGAAGAACTCAACAGACAGCATTCTACAGGAAACCTAAATATACATAATACCATTAAAAAAGTTAGAAACTATGTCATAGTTGAAAAAGGATATATTAGAAATGAAGAATAGTTTGACGAGGAATTTCGTGTAATTATTATAATAAGGAACGAGCCAGAGAAAAACTGTTACAAAAAGAAAATAGAACAAACAACCAATATTATAAAATGGAAAGAAAAGAAGCAGCAAAATTAAGAAAAACACGTAAAATGGTGAAAACAATGAAAATGGAAATTCAGAATAAATACAACAAAAATGAAACGCGTAAGAAATTTGTTCACAAAAAAAATATTATCAAAATATTATATTCAAAAGGTAATTGGTGTAAATTTAAAAAAATATTAACTAAGAAAATTAATTTAAATATAACAAATGCGCTATTGGATAATCCAACAAAAAATATTATAAATAATCATATTAAAATTTTCACTGAATTATTAAATAATTCAGCTGAAGAATCCATACCAAAAAAAAATTATTAAAATTCTTAGACGCCAATGTATATATGTTATTGTAAAAATAGGAAGTCTGCTGGTCTCGACAAAATTAAAATCATACTTTTAAAAAATATTGAAAAAAAATCACTAATATACTCCAAAATATTTAATTCATGTTTAAAAATAAGGTATTTTCTAGACGAATGGAAAATGCTTCAGTAATTTCAGTTGCTAAACCAAGCAAAAGTAAATCAGAAATAACTAGCTTAGCTATAGACCTATTAGTTTATTAAGCTCTCTAAGTAAAATACTTGAGAATTTCATTAAAAAACGAGTTAATAGATTTATGGAATACCAAAACCTTTTTTGGGCTGAACAATTCGGTTTTCGTGCTAAATATAGCACTAGTTTCCTAGAATAAAAAATATTGTTAAAAAAAACTACAAAATTCAAAATTGTACTGGAATGATTACGCTCGATGTTTGATTCTGCGTGGCATGATGCTTTGGTATTTAATATAGAAACCATGAATAAAAATAATAAAATCTTTTCTCTCCTTACGAAAGGTTTTAGTAAAAGTTTCGAGTTCATTCCCAAGCCAATCGCATCGCAAGCGCTCTTCAAGATTCCGTTCTGTCTCCAATTTTGTATAATTTATATATTTCAGACTTTCTCTCCTTAAATAACTGTGAGAGCGGTCTATATGTGGATGACATTGCTTTTTTCTTCGGACAAACATCCCGATAACATTATAGAATTTCGGTGGTTATAAAATACAACCACGACAAGCATTTGAAGATGTACTATAATATATGGCAAATTAAAATCAATTCCAGTAAAACACAAGGTATATTTTTTACTAGGCACAGAAAAGCATCGTTGATTCCTAATAGAAGTTTAAAATTAGACAACACCAATGAAAAAATTGGGTCAAATATTTAGTTCTGTATATTTGATACAAAATGACATACAAAACACATGTTGAAAAAACAATAACTAAGTGTAATAAATTAATAAAAATGTTATTCCCTTATACATAGAAAATCTAAATTAAGCATAAACAACAAAATTTTATTCCAACAAATCGTTCAAAACGTTATATTGTATGACTGTGAAGTATGGGGTAAATGCGCCAAAACACATATTAACAAAACCAAATCTTAAAATTGATGAATAATCCACCTTTTTATTTCTCAACAATGAAATTACAAAAAGCTTCAAACATCAAATTTTTAATTCACAAAATTGAAAATAATATAAAATATTTGAACAAAAATCCAAAAGCTTTTTTAACTAAATATAAATTGTTTAATTAAAGCTCAATTTACACAATTTATAAATTTTGTTTTCTTTCTGGTATTATATTAGTTTTTAGAATAATTTAGCTAGGATTAATACCAAAGAAGATACAGTATGACAAGTATATATGGTTACAATTGTTTGAACACCTCTCAAAAAAGCTGTATAAAGTATGAGATTTTTGTGTTATAAAGCACCGTTATTTTTCAAGAAATAAAAATTTTCTTATTTAGTTTTGTCACAGCTGTGAATTGATCATGTCGTAATTCCAAAATTACAAAAGTTTAAAGATTACAAATATGGAAATTTGGAAATATTATTAGAAATTAGATTTCAATTTTTTTATCATGTTCTACACTGAGGAAAAAAAACTTTTACCACAAACATATTTCTAAACAGACGAAGCTTCATTACCTGCAAGAGTGCCGCCCTAAAAACAAGTTATTTGCTTTAAATAATCCGTTTCCACATCACCCATGAGGTAGGATATATAATTCGTTTTTTAACACTGTGTCACTCGTAGGTAGAGTCCTCAAAATTAATTTCTATAACAAATAATAAGTCAAAATCTATTCAACAAAAAACACTTGTATAAAAACAACTAAAATACACGGGTTCATTTAAAGAAAGGCTGCGAGCAATGCCGAGCATATAGAGGAGTTTTTTCATTTTTCCTTATGAACTATGAACAGTGTTTAAATTTTGCTCTACAGTGCAACCGGAATTTTTTGAATACCGTGAGGATTTTTCATATAGAAACGGAAGGGGATTTTCATTGTTTTGTTTTTCCTTATAAACTATGAACAGTGTTTAAATTTTGTGCTACGGTGTGAGCAGAAAATTGTTTTATATAAGTTTCGTATATAATATATAATTTCATATGTATACACAAAAACATTTTTTGGTTGGACTGTTGCACAGAATAACAATACAGTACATGCGGGAGTTTTTGTTTTTATATAAGAAACGGAAGAGATTTCTTATTGAACGTTACTCTGGAATAGGGTTACAGTATGCAGTATAGTATTATGTAATTGACAAATTATAGTATTATGTAATTGAAGCAAATTTTACTAAAATAATTAAATTAATTTTTTCACTTTTGGTGCCCTAAAATTTCATTGCCCGGCAAGCTGTTTACACCGTTCTATGGGAGAGCTGGCCCTGGCCACAGTCATAGTACACTACCACTATAGTCTTGGTTCGATTTTTCTATTCGTTTACAAGAACTGGTTTTTATGTTCGGAGAAAATAGGTTAACATTATATATGTAGGTTATCAAGGCTATATTCATAATAGAAGATTGGACAATTAAAGTAATTGTTTTAGATAAGAATTATATCAAAATAAGTGAAATTTATACTGTTGATCACTCGAAAAAAGAAATAACTAATAAAAGCCAATGGGTATTTCGGAATAAAAATTTGATTTTTTAAAACATAAAGCTTAAAATTAATTATTAACTACTTAGTAGTCTAAACCATTTTTACCTGTGCAAATGAATTATTATAGCTATTAAGTCATGTTTGTTTTCTTTATATTTTTTACAATACATATTTTTTATATTGTTGGTAATTGAATTCCTATTTTCTTTTGTTAATTTATTATATTTTTTATATTGTTTGTAACTAAAATATTATGTTTTCCTTTATTATATTTGATTAATCTTAATAAAATACTAAAAAAAAAATATTACATTTTTGATTTTTTTAAATTTTTAATAAACATATATACATATAATACTAAGAAAATTTACAGTACTAAATACATATGGAATACTAAAAAAAAACAATACAATATAAGGAATGGACCTTCTATTCGAAAGCTCTTTTATTCGAGATTATTGTATCAAATTTTTTAAAACAACAAAATGACGGTAGAACGTAGAAGGAATAGAAGGAGTGGGTTCCTATGTTCGTAGCCCAATTATTTGAATATTCAATTAAAATTGTTTGATAACACCGATTTGTAGTTTGTTTTTAGCTAATGAATGTCATTTACTACAAATGTCGTATTTTTAGAAAAATTTTCTCAGTACAGAAAAGATATTATATGCCTTATACGAATGTAAAAACAATTAATAATTAACATTTTTGATTAATATTAAATTTTTTTTGGTTTCTTATTTTAAAATTTTTTAATTAAGAAACTTTATAATTTTATAATTTTTTTTCCGATAAAAAAAAATTATAAGATTACAAAGTTTGAAATATTTTTGTAAGTTGCCAAGGTATATGCATAATTTAAAACTAATGGAATAATTTTTGTTATGCTGTTCTTACTTAATTTATAATTAATATTATCATAGAAACAGAAATATATCAAAATTTTATATCCGAAACAGATTCAATAATTACAACGAAAATTGGGGTTTTTACCTTAATCATGAGCTAATTCAGATTCAAGATTTATTAAACAATTTGAAACATAAAATTAAGAGGTGAAGCAGATAGTTATGGATTAGTATTATACCCACTAATCCTTCTCAAGATCATGCTCACACTTAAATTAAAAACCAGAAAAAATCTATACAAATAAATAAAGAAAGCACAAAAGTTTAAAATATTACAGTATAAATGTCCGAACTGAAACCACAAGATTTACCTCAAGAAATTTCATACAAAATTTTCTCACGAAAACAATACCATTTTTCTTTAATCTTACAACTAAGGAGAGATCTTACAAACAAATGAGGAAGTTAAAATTTCAATTCATAGCAGTATCAAATTTCTAATTAACATGACACTTTTGTTTTCGACATTTAGATTTATAAAATCCATAAATCTAAATTTATTCCCATACAGTAAGCTTATTCTTATCTAAAAGTTCTCATGATTTTTCTGCTGATGTTACTCATGCGTAAGTAAATTATTATTCGAAATAAGTTTTGTAAGTATACTGTTTATAGGCAACCTCTTTTAAGAGCGGGTAAATACGGTATATTCTCTATTGGGTTTTGGGTAACTGCTTAAAAAATTAACTGATGATTTTTATTAATAAAAAAAACTTCAGTTAATGATGTTTTAGATTAATTTATTTGTAATATAATATAATATTGATGGAAAGGTTTCAAATCTTAATTAATAATCTTTGATGTTGAAATTCCTTGTACAATTTTTCTAAATTAGGTTTGTATGTGGTTATTTTCAATCTGATACAGGCAACTGAATCTTTCAGCATCAATCTGTTCCTCGTTGGATTTAAAATAAATTTTGTGATAGATTTAAAAATTTGTAAAAATTATTTACTCACAAATATAGCTGGAACCAAAAGCTGATAACAAAGCAAATCCAACTTATTTTATGGACGAAAAAAACTGAGTGGAAGTGATGACCAACAATTTGCTATTAAAATAGGTTATTTTCGTCAGGTTTTCAAGTTGTGCTCTTAATTCTTTAAATTTTTCTTGCCATATAATTGAGCTTTTAAAATAAATTAATTCAAGTGAAAATTTATTAATTTCAAGAAATGTAAAATAATCTAGATTTATATCTTTTTCATCCATTCCATCGGGACATATAATAAATGAAAACATTGGATCGTATGTTTTTAGTTTATTAAATCTGGATGAAAAATTTCTTTTATGTAACGGACATAATTAATGAGCATTTCTAAATTTGCATTATCAATTTCTTTACTTATTAATTTTATCATAGGAATATTGGTTGTTGAAGTTTGTATATCACTTTCAAATTGTTGGAACTTAAATTCTAAACTGATTTCCTTAGAGGCGTAAATTAGGCTCATTAAAATGGTTTGTAATGTCCGTCAAAAACCTTAATTTCAACATGAGTTTATGATCGAGTTGAAAATTTTCTCTTTTTGCAATCAAAATTTTTTTGATGCAATCAATGAGAGACACGAATCCGTTCAAAACTTTTAAACGAACTTCTCCATACAAAAGCCATCACCATATTCCGCTTCTTTTTCATTAGCGATGAATGAGCAATGATTATATTAATAATTTTAACTACAGTCATAATTTCAGTCAATTGTTTGGTAGATGCTTTGGGCAATAAACTATCTTCATAAATCACACAATAAAATGATAAAAGTGGACGTTCAAGCAATTTTTCCAATAATTTTAGAAAACCAACATTCTTACCCAACATCGCTGGTGCACTATCAGTAGTAACTGAGAAAAGTTTAGTTTTAAAATCCAGGAATTAATTTAAAATAAATATAGACGCTTCTTGTCGTACCAGCCATAGGTGCAAGTATATAAAGTTCCTCATGTATCTGTGGACAATGAATTAATCGATATAGTGCAACAATAGCAATATTATTAATATCTGTGCTTTCATCAATAGCGAAGCTAATAATATTACAATTTAACAAATGCTCTTTAACGTGCATATCTTTATCTTTTGACATATCTTCAATATGGTGTTGAATAGTTCTAGCATTTCTTTTATACGTTTCAGTATACCATTATTTTTGAAGACATCAAAGAGCGAATCTCCACACTCTAAAAATGTATTTTTTAAAAACTCAACCATCTATAAATGGCTTTCCGTACTTAGCTATGTTAAGGGTTTCAATCAAACTCGAATTCTTAGATGGCTGATGTTTAACTACAAACTGTTATATTGAATTCTTTTGCTGACCATATTGGATTACAAGTTTTTTTTATACTTTCTAATCTTTCCCCTTCCTGCATGTTACTGAATGAATTTTTGTGCTGGGTTTGGCAATGAGATTCAATATTACATGTTCTTGCAGTTACTGATTCGTTACATTAGGTGCACACAGCACTTGAACCTATTTTTTACACACCCATATTTGTCCTCCCATGAACATTAGAGAGTTTTCAATTTCGCTTCCATTTCTAAAAAAATTTAATAAGAAGTAAAATTTTTAAAAATTGTATATTCTGTACTATTAATTTATTCCAAATTTTCAGGAAATATTCACTTAATTCCAAAAGTTTTATTTTAATTTAAGAAAAAGATTTATTATTTTAAGATAAACGCGTTCTTAATTCAAATATAAATTGTTTTGTGAGCGTTCCAAAAATTAAAAACCTTATAATTTAATTTTTTTATCATATAATTTTCTTCAAAATTATATTTTCTTACCTATCAGTATTTCGATTAATTTTATATATTATATTAAAACTTAGATTTGTATTCCACGAATACAAAAACTATCTGCTGAAAAACAAAAGTTAGAGCCTTAGTCATAATATCTTAATAAACATAAAATTTTAATATATACATATAATTTTAGTATTAAATAATTTCGTATTATTATAAAAACATAATAAGTATATAAAATCTGAAATACTCAAAAAACTATGAAACATTTGGTTCTTTTGATTTTTAATTTTTTTTAAATTTTGACAAGACATACGTGGAAGTTTCGCAATCCTTGGCGAAACTTAGGTGGTATTGTTTTTGTGAGCAAATTTGTGAGAAAAGGCAAAAAGGCGATTTTATACAAAATTTCCTTCATGTAAATATTCTGCTTTCAGTTCGGTCATTTTTACTGTAATAATTTGGGCTTTCTTTATTAATTTGTATAGATTTTTTCTGCTTTTTAATTTAAGCGTGAGCATGGTCTTCAATAGGACAGTAGGACTAATATTAATAACTATTTGCTTGATGGGACTAATACTAATCCGTAACTAATTGCTTGACTAATACTGATGACCTCGTAACTTTGTGCGGTTTCAAATTGCTTAATAAATCTTTAATCTGAATTAGGTCATGATTAAGTAAAAAACAAAGGGTATTTTTTGACCAATTTTTTTTTAACATACTATAATTTATTTGTATATTATTATGTTTTAACCCTTTCGTAGGCAGTGGGAAGTATAATTCCCACCAATTTCAAATTGTTAAACCAAAGGTTTGAAGCTAGTAAAGTATAATTTTCTGATAGGCAGTGCCATCTCTTTGAATATTTTTAACTTAATAAAATACATTCCGCAAAATATGAAGAATATTTTTTGACATTCTCACGGCATTTCTTTCGTCTCATAGTAAAATTTTACTTTGAAATTTTGAAAAGTAGTAATATTTTATTATTTTTATAATAAATTTAATTTGTGTAAATTAATAGTGATCAAACTAATATTAGGTAAGTATTATATTATTATATAACTCAAAAACAAGAATTTATATAATTTGGACAAATATTTAAGCGTAAAATTTGGATTTACTAGGTGGGAAAGTATCTTCTCTCCGCCCTTAGGATTATACATGTGGTGGGAAGCTATTTTCGCAGCGCCCAAATGTGGAGGTATAAATATATATGAGTTTTATTTTGGTATTTTTAGAAAGTAAACTAAATGGATCGCTATGATATAAATAATCCTAAGGATGTTGAAAAAATATTGAATATTTTTTATTCATTACAAGATGAAGATGATAATTCAGATGTAGAAGGTGATATTGGAGCTGCTGAAGAGTTACAAGCCCTTGATAATAATAACTTAGGTGAAAACTCTATTGAAATTTTAAAAAATATTGATGTTGGCCTAAATATCGAAGTTGAAACTGTGCTTGACGCCGATGAATCCTTTGGTATACGTAATGTTGAATCCGATAGCGACGACGATGAATGGGGCGAAGATACCACTTATTTTGATAATGAGCAGCCAGTATTTAATTTTACAGCATCATCTTCTGAATCTATACCTGTAACGGCTAATGAGTACGATTTTCTAACTAAACTTTTTGATAAAGACTTGATCAAGACCTTTCTATAGAAGAGTTCAAAGCATACATTGGTTGCGTTATAATAATGGGAATCCATGTTCTACCACGATTAGAGTGTTACTGGTATTCTGATCCTGTTCTAACAGTGTCATCTATTTTTAGTGTAATGTCTTCGAAAAGGTTTAAAAAAATTACAGAAATGCGACATTGCAATGATAACACGAAAAATACTCCAAGAACTGATCCGAATCATGATAAACTTTTTAAAATCAGGACCATGGTGGATAAAATTAATTCAAATTGCAAAAAATCATATACACATTCAAATTTTCTATCAATTGACGAATCGATAATTCCTTTCAAAGGCAGATCAGCCATGAAACAGTATATGCCGCAGAAAACTGTAACGAGAGGCTACAAAGTGTGGTGTTTATGCGATTCAAAAACAGGTTATGTTTTGAAGTTTGATATATATTGTGGTAAATCTTCTAAACCTAACGAAAATATGCGCGGATTTGGTTTAGGCAATTTCTTTACAAGTTATAAACTTATAAAGATATTACAAAAGAAAAATATATATTCCTGCGGAACGGTTAGGTCCAATCGGAAAGGAATACCAAATATGATGAAAGCCAAGGATAAAGTAAAAATGAAAAAAGGTGAGTATAAATTTGCTACTCGAGGAATAGTATCTGCAGTGAAATGGATGGACAATAGGGAGGTTTCTGTTCTGTCCAGCATCCACAGTCCAAAAGAGCTAACTACTGTAAAAAGAAAGAACAAAGATGGATCTAACGTAGAAATATCCTGCCCCAAAATAATATCTGTCTATAATTCTATAATGGGCGGTGTAGATCGATTCGATCAATATCGTGAAAGGTATGCGATTGGTAGGCGCTCTGTTAAATGGTGGCATCGCATTTTTGCTTATTTGGTTGATATGGCCATAGTAAATTCTTTCCCCTTATGGAAATATACTAAAAGGAACTGCTCTAATGACCAATTAGCTTTCAGATTGTGTCTAGCAAAGCAGCTCATAAATAATTTCAGCTCAAGAAAACGACGTGGCCGTCCAGTCTTGTATTTAGCTAACAAGCTAAAAGTTCCGGATGATATTAGATTGTCTCAAGTTGGTAATCATATGCCTATAATAAGCACTTACAAGCGTTGCAGGTTTTGTAGTACTAAAGCTAATGATAAAAGGACAAGATATATGTGTACTACTTGTAAGGATTATGTATCACTAAATGTTTCAACCAATTTCATGGTAAATAAAAAAATTTGTTTACAAATATTGAGTTTTTTGTTGGACGGTGGGAAGTTTACCTCCCACCAACGGTAATTTTCAAACCACAACAAAAAAAATTAATTATTTTTCTGAAATTTCATTATGCCGTCAAAGTGTCTGTATTTAGTAAAAAAAATTAATCCTATGTCCTTTGAAAAATATTTGACCACGAAAGGGTTAATTAAACATTTTAACAATTTTTTTTTACAAATTTGATAAATTATGAACTTATAATAAATTGAAATACTATAAATTAACTCCAACATAAATTGGAATATTGTCTAGAAAAACTGAAACAAATGTTTGAATATTTAATTTATATTAATAACCATATCAATTAGTAATATATGTTCTGACATATTCCGAAATAAAATATTTTTCACTTAACCTTATGTTAAGTTAAAATATGCTTTATATAGTTTGGCCAACATCAACATTCCATTAATAAGTTCAGATTTCCCATAATTTGTGTACGTCGATGTGGTATACGCAAATTCCTACATTTATATACTCGGTCCCTTCTATATATTGTATTTACAAGTTAAAATATTCTTTATATTTATTAGCAGACATCAACATTCTATTAATAAAGTTTGTATTTCCCATAATTTGTAGGATTCTGTGGTATAATAAACATGTATTCATTTCGAAAACGAGTATGCAAGTTAGTACATTTAAATACATGTTCCCTTATATAAATTGAAAGTAATGTCTGCAATTTCTACATGTTTCCTTATATGTCATATAAAAGTAATTTCTGCAATTTCTTTAATGATTTTAACTGAAACAGTTGCAGACTATCCTTATATGGTGGTAAAACTACATGATGAGACTAAGGTAAATTACGATCATGGTGACCATGATCGTAATTTACCTTAGTCATGGTGACCATACTTCAATTGCATATTGAAGGTCATGGTGACCATACTTCAATTGCATATTGAAGGGTAGATCGAACGAGATAAGTAAATAAGGATTTCAAAATGTAAGGGCCATTTAATTACTTTGACTATCTCTTAATGAAACCTAACAAAGAGTTCCCTTTATTAATGATGCTATTTAAATGCGTGTTCTATTTAATGAAAAACATGAGTTTCTCATCAAATAGTCCTTAAATACCGATTCTTGCAATTATCTTGTTATCGAAGCTGTATATTGTAAATATTGGTGTAATTATCTTGTTGTCGAAACTGTAATTTGTAATTATTGAATTGTAATTAAATCACACGATCCCAATGCCAACTTTGTTATCATTAATGACAGATCTAACATCATTAATAGAAGCAATAAAGAGTTAGTGACCCCACATGTAAAACACCAGAATTAGCATGCTATGGTTCTGTTGTATTTTATTTTATAGAAAATAATGTTGTAATCTCCTTGTTCTTTAAATGAAACTAGTATTTTTGTGTATTTGTAGTGATACTGTATAAATTTAATAATTAACATTTAATAATCACGCAATTAAATATTCTCAGTCATTAAGATTGAATGATTAATATTTAATTCTGTTTGGTTGTCGCAGTGTTTAATCGGTGCAATTGTTCTTTTCAATTGCAACGATTATAAATTGTGATACCCCAAAAAATATTAATTATTCGATAAAGATCAGCCGTGTAATTAAGTCGAATATTTAAAAACTGGTGGGAGATTTTCTGCCCCTTTTTATCTTGAAATAAATAAATTACCCTCAAATCTCCAAATGGAATGCATTGAACAGCAAAGTGGCATTCAACTGAAAGAAAAATTTGGGAATGTTTCTTTACTGGATTTTTATAAAGATTACCTACCCCACCATAAATATCCTAATCTTCAGAATCACACTTTATTTAATGTCTTCAGCTTTTAGCAATACCAATATTTGTTAACAAATATTTTCCGGAATAAAGCACACAAAAATAAAAATAGGACAAAGATTACTGACAAGCATCTTGAAAATGCATTAAGAATTGCAACCACGGCTATTAATATCGATTTACTAGTTCAACAAAACCAAATTCATCCATCTCATTAGTTTAAATTTTTCCGTCTTTATTATTAGATTCAAACTATATGAAATGAAACTTTACAAATTTAAAATAAGTATGTAAAGTATGTATGTAGTTATTTAAAATAAGTATATATATATATATATATATATATATATATATATATATATATATATATATATATATATATATATATATATATATTTATAGCTCAAAGTAAAAAAAATAATAATAAAAGTTTTCTTTAAAACTATAGTGAGTTAATTTTTATTCCAGTTTCGTTAAACAAAAGCTTGCAGTTATGAGTAGTAGATTTCCACACAAATTTATTTTTATAACATGTAACTCTTTAACACATTTAGTGCCATCTGCCGGGCATTCTATTATTTAAAAGAATACGGGTTTACATGTTTTTTTGCTTAAAATGAAATTTTTTCGAATCGCGTTAAATCATATCCAATCGCATAAAAAAAACGTATTGTTTTTGTTGAATCGCGTTAAATCAAATTCGCGTAAAAAAAGTTCGTGTAAAACAGAATCAGGTGTATATTTGATTATATTGTGTCATCATACAATTCATATATCATGTCATATTCTCTTTGATTTGTGAATAATAAGTTTCAATCTCTTTTTTAATTATTTTTGTTATCTTATAAATACCCGAGAGCAGTGCCTGTTAGAGCCACTTGGAGGCCCAGGTCTGACATCATATGGGCCCCCAATATATAATGAAAAATATAAAAAAATTGTACTTTTAAAAAATGATAACAAATTTATTATTTCAAAAGTAAAAAAAAAATCTAATTCGAAATATCAAAGTATAAAAACGAAACGTAATATTAATACAAATTTAAAAATGCGCTTTTCGGGCCTTTAGAGCTGCAAACGAACTTATTAATTCGGAATAGTCCACATTTCTCGCAATATCCCAATTGATATTTAGCGTCGCCAGATCATTTACACGATCCTGGATCATGGTGGATCTTAAATAATTTTTTATGCGTTTGAGTACGCTAAAACTCCTTTCTGCTCTGCTACGCTCACTGGCAAGGTTAAAAATATTCTGAGCGCAATAGCAATATTAGGATATATATTTAAAAAACCCATTTCAATTTTCTCTTTTAAAAGCTCGTACGGTTTAGTGCAGCCTTTAAAATTGGATTTATATACTCTTTTAAGAAATTTAAATTCTTCTACAATTTCTTCACTTAATTGATTTTTTTTTATATTTTGTCTGTCTTTTTCGATTTTGATCGTTCAACAGATCAGACGTTAAAAAATTTACTTTGTTTATGATAGATAACAATTGCGGTGAAAATAATATTAATTTAAAATAAAAAAAAAAAAAAAAATTTTAATTTTCTTTTTAAACAAATTACGAAAAAATTATTATTAATTGTGTAATCAATTTTCTTGAAAATGAAAATTTAAAAAAAAAAAAATAAATTTTCAATTATTTTTCAAAAAAACCAAAAAAAAAAAAAAAATTATTCAAGCCGCTATAGAACATGAAAGAGCGGTTAGAAAGTGCCGGTGCTGAAGTTATATCAATTTGGATTAGATCCAGATATATAAATTATCAAATTTGGTAGAAGAAAGTGTAATAAGCACCCACAAACTGCAGATTTGTATCGATCCACCATAATTTTCTAGTAATGCAAGAAATATTTATGGTGCCTTAGAAAGCTTATAATTGTAATCACATCGCACTTTTATAAAATAGCGGAAAAACAAAAAACATCACTAACACCAAATAAACCAATAAGATAAGATTATAAATAGTTAAATAATTAAATAATTTAATTAAAACAAAAAATAAAAAAAGAAAAAAAAAATTAAAATTATTACACCAAACACAATACATAACAAAGGGAAAAGTCAATAGTCATTTATTGCAGAAACGTCATTCAAATACAGTGCACAATTAAATTCAAACGCGCGCAACTTCGCAAAGTTGTGTTGCCAGAATTAGTATACCGCACTAGTATTAGCAATAGATGGCGGAAATACCAGCAAAAAATTTATTTTATACATGAACCAAATATGAGTTCAATAAATAAATTCACCTTTTGGTCAAATTAAATTAAGCTAATTAACAGAGACTTTAAACATTTAGAACTAGTACAAGTAAATAAAACATTAATAAATTCAAAATCCAGAAGCGTCTGTCCTATAGTAGGCGGCTCCCTGGTCTGCGTCTGACCTCAGAGAGGCGGCAACCCTTAATAATAAAGAAATATTTATTACTTTATTATTAGAAAAAAAAAAAAAAAACAAATATGGAAAGTCAAGTAAAAAATATAAAAGCGGTAGGGATATCTTCCAAAGTGTCGTCAGAGACCACGGCTGGCGGCGAGGGCTTCGCTGATCTTAGATCTGTGCAGTCACCAGTGGTACATCAACATCAAAATCAATATCAACATCAACAACAAAACACGGTAAATGAATATAATACATTCAGAATTGATCCGTTTCATGGTAATAGTATAGTCAGGAGAACTCCGTCCAAAAATACATCGTTAAAAGAAAAATGCAAATCGACAACAGAAAACAACAGTACTGCTGTTCGTAATTTAAATAATAATGCTAATTTAATTAGTAAAGAAAGTAAAACGAAAACAATAAAAGATCCTGATGTGTATAGTGAGTTACAAAAGGTTACAAAGGAAAATGCGCAATTCCGCAATTACATCGAAAGTATGGAAAATAAATGCAAAATCGAACTGGAAAAAATTTCGAAAGAAAATGTATATTTACGTCAACAAATGTTCAACATGGAAATTAAAATGCAAGAGTTAATAAATATAGCTGCGAAACATAACAAAGATAAAAATGTAGAAAACATAGAAAACAAAGATCATCATAATGTAGAATATGATAATCAAATGGAGTATATTACAGATGACGAAGAACTAGCAGAAGAGACAGAATGGATTAGAGTAAAACACAGTAATAAAAATAAAAAAAGAAAATTAAGCGAAGTAAATACTCCGCCAAAACGGAGTCTACCCAAGAACAAACCTCAACATCAGTCAGTGCAAAAATCTATTTCACCAAAATCTATATTGGTAAAAGAAAAGAAAATACCAGCACCTCCACCAATAATAATAGAGAATTTTAAAAATTTCGATGAAATTCTAGAAAAAGTAAAATCAGAAATAGCTGTAGAACTTTTCAACATAATATTAATACATAAGAACTGTATAAAAATAAACATAATAGATAGTGAAGCATATAGAAATCTAACAAAGATGCTAAAAAAAGAAGGCTACAGTTGGCACTCTTATGAAAATAAGCAAATACGTCCAATAAGGGTTATGGCTAAAAATCTGCACTGTTCTTGCAAACCAGAAGCAATTATAGATGATCTAAAAAATAAAGATTTTAAAATTATTGATGCAGTAAATAAATTAAGCTGGAAAAATAAAGAACCGATGAACATGTTCATGCTCTCATTTAGTGCAGATGAAAGCATCAAAAACATTTATGAGATAAATAATATACTGAGATGTAGAGTGAAAATAGAACCAGTCAGAAAAAATAAACTAACTCCACAATGCAAAATTTGTCAAGCCTATGGGCACACACAAAAATATTGTGGAAAAGCGCCAAGATGTGTCAAGTGCGCAGGTAAACATCATACGAAAGATTGCCAGAAACCCAAAACTGAACCAGCAAAATGTATTCATTGTGGAGAACCACATCCAGCAAGTTATAGAGGTTGTATAATTGCCAAAGAAATGCAAAAACTAAAAATAAAAAAGAGAAATAAAACAAGTTTTGAAAATCAGAGAAAGAATTACAACGGTATGAAATTAAACAGAAGCAAAATTCCAATGAGCAAAGTATTCACATACCACAACAAAAAGTTACTAGTAAAACCTATGCAGCAGGTAGCAGCCTCAGCTAAAGCGGAACACACTAACGATATAAAGGGAACACTAGAAACTATTTTAAAAAAACTAGTTAATGTAGAAAACTTAGTCAGCACCTTAAGTAGCCGAGTGCAAAAAATAGAGGGCAGAACCAGTAAAGCTGTTCCGAAAACAAAAAAGTAAATAATGAATACAAAAATATTATAATGGAATGCCAACGGACTACTGCAACATAAACAAGAACTACAAGCAGTACTAGACACGAATAGAATAGACGTGTGTTTAGTGTCCGAAACGCACCACAAAACAATCGTCAATACAAATTAGAGGCTACAAGGCATACCATTCTATGCACCCAGATAACACTGCCAAAGGGGGTAGTACTGTAATAATAAAAGACAACATTCAACACTACGAAGTATATAAAGTTGAAACAAAAGAATTGCAAGCAGCAGCAGTAAACATTAAAACGAAAAACAACACATTTGTAGTGGCAAGCATTTACTGCCCACCAAGATATTCAATAAAAAAGGATCAGTACATCGAATTCTTCCAAAAAAACGGAAATAAATTCATTATATCAAGAATGACAACAACTAGAGGGAGACATCTATACAACGCAATTAAAGAACATAACTGTGAAGCGGTAACAACAGGTAAGCCCACATATTGGCCAACTGATACACGAAAAATACCCGATCTCATCCACTTTTTCGTAATCAAAAGTATAAGTAGTACACATTTACAAATAGAAGAGAGACATGATTTTAATTCTGATCATTCACCAATATTACTAACATTGAGTAAAGCTGTCATACTGAAAGAAGGTAATCCGCATCTTTCTAACAAGTGGACAGACTGGGAAATGTTTAAAACAAATCTAGAACAAAAAATAGAACATGATGAAATACACAACGAGGAACAAATAGATATAGAGGTGGAAAAATTTATAAAAAAACATCCAGCAAACAGCTTGGGATTCTACTCCAAAAAGTAAGAAAAAATTAAACGGGAAAAACTATCCAAATGAAATAATACAATTGATAACTAAAAAAAGAAAAGTAAGAAAGGAGTGGCATCGAACCAGGATACCACAAATAAAAACTAGGCTGGACAACCTCACTACGCAACTAAAAAGAGCAATTAAGGATTTTAAGGATAAATCAATAAACAAGTACCTTATGGAGCTGACAAATGAAAAAAACACAGACTATTCGCTTTGGAAAGCAACAAAGAATTTAAAAAGACCAATAGTACACATTCCTCCAATTAGAAGAAATGACGGAAAATGGGCCAGAAGCAATGAAGAAAAAGCAACAAGATTTGCAGAGCATCTGGAATAAATTTTCCAGCCAAATCCAGGAGTAGAAAGTGACATAGAAAGGGAAATTACATATGAAAATGAAGAAGATCAAGAAATCGTACCTACGAGCACAGCAGAAGTTAAAAAAGAAATAATGCAGATTAATGCAAAAAAAGCAGAAGGTTTTGATCTAATAACAGGTCAAATACTAAAGAACTTACCTGAGAGTGCTATAAAAAAATTAACAAGTATCATAAATGCAGTGTTCAATTTCAAATATGTGGCTAAACTGTGGAAAATTGCAGAAGTAATTATGATTCTAAAACCAGGGAAACAACCACAAGATGTAAAGTCATACAGGCCAATATCTCTCCTACCAATTTTATCAAAAGTATTTGAAAAAATTCTTCTGAAAAGAATAAAACCAATTATAAATGAAATGGAACTGATTCCGAACCATCAATTTGGTTTTCGAGAAAAACACTCCACCATCGAGCAAGTTCACAGAATAACGAACATAATTGAAAAATCATTAGAAGGAAAAAAAGTGTGTACCACAATCTTTGTTCATATGGCCCAAGCTTTCGATAAAGTGTGCCATCAAGGATTGATATTCAAATTGAAAGCAATCCTTCCGAAACAATTTCGGAAATCTTGGAATTATACATAAGAGATAGATATTACAGAATAAAGCAAGAAGATAGTTATTCTGACATTAAAGAAATTAAAGCTGGAGTTCCGCAAGGGAGTGTATTGGGACCAACCCTGTACTTACTATACACTTATGATATTCCAGTTTTAGAAGTGAATACAACAGCTACATTTGCAGACGATACGGCAATATCGGCAGTAGGAGAAAACAATACAGAATCCACAGAAAAGGTACAAGAAGCATTACTACATTTAGAAAATTGGGCAAAGAAATGGAGGTTAAAATTCAACGAATCAAAATGTGTACATGTAGATTTCACAAATAAAAAGATAGAGTACAAACATGTGTATATAAATGGTCAACAGATACCGCACTCAAACAGTGCAAAGTATCTTGGCATGACACTCGACGCCAAGCTACGTTGGAAAGCACATATTAAGATAAAGAGAGAAGAACTCAACATAAAATACAAAAAAATGTACTGGTTAATGGGAAGACAATCATCATTGTCTATATATAACAAGACTCTACTCTACAAACAACTTTTAAAACCAATATGGACGTACGGCATACAATTATGGGGCTGTGCCAAGCAAAGTAATATTGAAATTATTCAGAGATTCCAAAATAATGTACTACGGAATATAGTAGGTGCTCCCTGGTATATAAGAAATGACGACCTCCACGATGACCTAAAAATTGAAAAAGTCGCCGAAGAAATAAATACGCAAAAAAACATGAACAAAGACTCATCCACCATGTGAATATTGAAGCTGCTCAGCTAGTTAATAACACAAACATTGTAAGAAGGCTCAAAAGGGTTAAACCTTTTGAACTAATATAATAGTTTTAATTGTATCGTTTGATGTTCATTTAAAATAAAGTTTTATACTAAAACTCACAAAATAAAATTGCTCATTGGTCTTAAGACCAGATCGTAATTCTAAATTGTTTTTAGTGGGTTAAGATCCCACACTACCAGAACTTAGTGGGTTAAGATTCCACACTACCAGAACTACATCGCTAGTTCTGGTGTCTTTCGAGATTTTCACCTACCCGGGAAAAAAAAAAAAAAATATTTTGTCTGTAAAATACTGGCTGCTTCAATTAGGCTCTTCTCTTCCATCTCATCAAAATTCCATAAAACTTCAAATAAGTTGCATATAGAGGAAACAGCTTTAAATCTTCGCGTAAGTCCATATATTATAGAATCAGTGATATCGTTAAAAATGTTTTTGTGAAAATATACTTCTGCAGATACTTGATCTTTTATTCGGCGATTTGTCGCAAATTCTGTAACAATGTCATTAGCTGCTGCCATTTTCTTTGACTCTGAAAGAACCGAAGCCCATGCATTTTTAATATCCTTTATATCTTCAATAAGTTTATCAATATTAATTTTTTCTGTTGTCAATGTTGATTTCCGCGCTTGGAGAACTAAATTTGTTTGATGCAATAAAACCAGAACCCTCATCCAAATTGTAGACATCAAGACACATTCAAATGTTGATAGATATTTTTTAAATGAGTCAATCTGAATCTGAGCATCAGCTGAAAGACTACATTGCTCAAATTCGTTGACAGCTGTTAATAAGGATTTTAAGCCACTGGCTTAACAGCATCTATTCTTGCAGACCATCTAGTTTTTGAAATGTTGTGTAAAGAAATACCGTGAAGATGTTTTTTTAAAACCTCCCATCTTTTTGGATTACTACTAAAACAGTTATATACTTGCTGAATAGTTCCGAAGAATGTTATAGCTTCTTTACAGGATTCTGCTGAGTCAACTCCAACATGATTTAAAGTATGATTACCGCAGCTGCTGAAAGTGCAATTGGAATTTTCGAGCAAAAGAAGTGCTTGTACGCAGTTATATTTTCCAGCCATATTGGCACCATTATCATATCCTTGCCCAACACAGTTTTGAAAATTCAAATTTAAATCTTTTAATCTACACAATTTTTTTACCAGTTTTTTTCCGAAAAATCATCAAAAGATATAAAGCGTTCTTCAATTCAAAAATCCAATTCGCTTAATTTAACATAACGAATAATCAAAGTTGTTTGCTCCTTATGAGATGTATCTGGAGTTGCATCAGCAATTATTGATTAATAACGCTATAAAATACTTAGCGTTATTAATCAATAATTTTTTTTTGAATAAATGAGCCACATAACTGAGTTTTATTTGAAAGATAATGAACTTGCAATCTCTTTCTTTCTTCTTGTGATGCGCGAACTTTTGTAACATGTTCTGATAATATCGCATCATATTTACTTAGAAGTTCAACTAAGCCCAGAAAATTACCATTATTTGGATTCCCAATGCGCTCATTAGATCCAAAAAAAGCAAGTCCTCTCTCGGATAGAAAAAATATTATATCAAGAAAACGTTCCAAAAGCTTTTTCCAATATGTGACAACGTTTTTAAGTTCTTTTACCAGTAAGTTATCTACTACACGATTAGCCAAAGCAGCCTTTTGTGCATTTTTCCACGAAATATACATTTCCTTGTGTAAAATAGAATTTTCGTGAGATGGTATTCGGTCATTTAACTTTTTCTAACCATTTTTTATGTTGTATCCCAATTTATCTGTTAAATATGAAAAATGCATGTTGTTGTTCAAAATGTAACATGGTGCACAATAAATTGATTGGTTTTGGACGCTCCCGCATATCCAGTCGCTATCACACGTTTCTCCATTTGCAAGATTCTTTGAAAGTAAGCGATTTGGAAATCCACGGTTGGCCGCGTCTTTTGAAATATTTTTTGGTATTTCAAACCGAGTAATCTTCATAAATGATTGCATATGAGCCTGGTTTTTTTCTTCTAGCATTCCAATATCGGAACACATTATTGTTTCAGTATTCAGTGTATTTACTGCAATTCCACCTTCAGTTTGCACGCTGCTCAACTGACCATTTTCATCTTGTAATTCCATTGCACAAACTACATCATCTTGGACTGTAATTACACTCTCAATGTTCTCAATAATATTTTCATCCAGTTCCTCTATTTCTATAACTGTATTTACTGCAGTTTGAACTGCGGAATCTTCTTTATTAAATATTGCAGTTCTTTCTGCTTGATTTGATGAATCCTTATTGAAAAAATGTGAAATCGGTTTTAAACTTTTAATAGCTGACTCCTGAAGTTTTTTCTTTTGCCCTTTGCTGGCACCACTTTCATAGGCCCTCTTCATGTTTTAATTACCGCCCTAGTTTATTTATTTTTATTTATTATCAATAATCAAAGCCAAACAAAAAATATTACTGTTTTTCCAATTTTATGTAGTTTAAAAAATCCAATTATATTGAATAATTTTTATGTAGTTTAAAAAATTCAATTATAGAGAAAAAAAAACTAAAACACTTTAACAACACTTTTAACTGTAAACTTTTAACAACGTCAAAGACAAACTAGTATTAACTAATAATAAACTTTTATATAATAATTTGAACTCATGTAACAACTAAACGCCTACTATTCTTTAATAATTTTTTCTCTAATATTTTGAAATCATATCGGCAGGTAGTTGTGCACGTGCAGTGAAAAAAAATGAAAATCTGAGGAAAAGCGAAAATAGGATTACACCAAAAATAAGGCCTTCTATTCTATATTAAATTAGATTTTATCTTGGAAAAAAAAATTTGTTGCCCTACTTAAAAGTGCGAAATAAACTTTTTGATCGTTTGGTGTAGTATCAAATAGTGTTGTTTGGGGGCCCCCTAAAATAAGAGGCCCATGTCAAAAGACCCTCATGACCCCCCCCCCCTCTTCTGGGGCCTGTCCGAGAGTACAAAAACAAACTACACTTATCCCTCGATTTACACGGTAGATACGTTCCATGAAAAATCGTGTAAATTAAAACCGTGTAAAACGGGACTTAGAATGCATATAACAAATTAAGATTGGTTTCACTAATCTTTACACCGTGTAAATCGAATCAACGAATATATAGAAAAGTCATAGATATGTTCACAAAAACCGTGTAAAATGAGCCAAATAAATATATGAAATACAAATAACAGAGATTTGTTCTAATTAAAGCTTATTTTCGAATATCAAATAATATTTATTTAATGTATTCATTTAAAATCAAAAGCAAATAAACTAATATAAAAAATTAATAAAAACATAAATTAGCAATATTCATTAGCTAAAACAACCAAAATAAAAACATAACACTAATAATTAATTACATAAATCAAAATAAAAAACAGTCTTTCAAAAAAATAAAACATAAATGAGTTATCAATAACTAAAACAAAAAAATATATTTCTATAATAACATAAAAATAAACTGTCCATTCATCATCAGAGCTTTCAAAAGCTAGGATTGGTCTTTTCTTTGGCGCTGTTACAACATCAGAATCGCTAATAGAAATTTCAAGATTTGAATTGCTGGTTGTATTTCTGACTTCAGTAGTAGTAGATTTACGGTTTATTGGTAAGAATAAATCAGTGAGCCGCATTTGCTTATTCTGGTGTACATCTTTGAAAATTTCTTCATATTGACATTGAAATTTTTTTTTTTCAATTAAATTTTTCAATTAAATTTTTCAATGAATTTTTTTTTTTTTTGTAATTTCAAAACCGTGTAAAAGCGAAACCGTGTAAATCAAGTACCGTGTAAATCGAGGGATAAGTGTATTTTACTCCATTTGTTCAAACACGAAAACTGAAATATATTTCATTTCTGTTTTCGTGTTTTTCCCTTTTTTTGCTTTGCTTTGTATATGAATACCAGAGAAGAGAATAACAATATTTTCAGTCTATGCAAGAAATACTACGAAGTCATTAATTTTATCTTTTATGTGTGTATTGTTCTTGTTATATATTATGTATTTTCTATATGAACCTTTTAAAATGAAAAGAAAAAAATTATAAGAAGAATTTACATTTACACTATAATTAAATTTTTTTGATATTAAACATATTATTTTCATATTATGAACGTTTTGGCCCTCTTAAAAGAAAATTCATAAATTGACTAACTTACTATACAGAATAAAGTAGACAGAATAAAAGACGATGTTTGCGAGGGGTGTTAGAAACGGAAGGGGATTTTTATTGATTTTTTTTCTTTCCTTTTGAACCATGAACAGTGTTGAAATTTTGTGCTACAGTGCAACCAGAATTTTTTTATATAAGATTATTTTTTTATATAAGTTTCATATGTATACCATATACACAAAAATATTTTCTGGTTGGACTGTTGCACAGAATAAAAAGACTGTTGATGCACAACAGTCTTTTTATTCTGTGCAACAGTCCAACCAGAAATAGGTTTTTTTATATAAGAAACGAAAGGCGGTTTTTTTGAAAGTTACTGAGTATATACAGTATAGTATAGTATTATGTAATTGAAAAATTTAGAAAAAAAATTAACTTGCAAAAATAATATAATTGCTTTTTTTTGTATTCTGCCGCCCTAAAATTTTAGCGCCTCGGCAAGCTATTCATACTGTTCTATGGGAGGACCGGCCCAGCCTGGGCACAACCTGGTTGCTAGAGTGTTTTCTTACCTCTACCTGACCAGGACTCTTTATTTGACCTTTGTTAAACCAATACTTGAATATGCCAACCAAGTTTGGTCACTGTATCAAAAAATGCATATTCGTAGAATTGAGTAGGTTCAACGCCAATTTGTCAGGTTAGCTCCTCAACCTATACAGCGTCTCAAGCTAATTGATCTTCACACTCTGCAAAGGCGTCGTGAAGTAGCTGACATCTTATTTATTCACCAAATGTTATCGGGATTCGTTGAATCTCCTTTCCTCTTAGAACTGGTTAATTTTAACATCAATGTTCGTTCTCTTAGTTTGGTAGCGCTTTTCCAGCTGCAACTCCATCATACTGATTACGGACGGAACGAGCCACTTCATTTGTTAACTAATATTAACTCTGTGAAATTTGCCATTGGTGTTAGCAAGCACCAACTGAAACGTGCACTAAAATTGGTGTAATACTTGTTTTTTATAAATCTCTGTTTAATGGCCTACTGCACTGTGCTTATATTCCATGATTACTTAATTAATAAGTATTGTTTGTTACAATTTTTTTGTGTTTGACGACTGCACTTGGCAGGATTCTCTTTATTTACTTCTTCTTCTTCTCCTTAGCTCTACAGTCCAGTGTGGACTTTGGCTTCCTTCACAATATGCCTCCATTTCATTCTATCTTTTGCAACCTCCTTCCAATTTAAAACACCGCATATTCTCAGGTCGTTCTCTACGCTATCTAGCCATCTCTTTCTTGGCCGTCCTGCCATTCTCCTTCCCTCTGCTTTCGCATTTATTAATTTCTTTGGTAATCTGTTTTCACTCATACGCTGTACATGACCTGCCCATCGGATTCTTTGCGATTTTATGAACTTTACAATATCTTCACCGTTAGTCAGGACATTTATTTCATCATTTGTACGTGTTCTCCACTCATTTTCACCAGTTCGAAGTGCGCCATATATTTTTCTCAGAATTTTTCTCTCGAAGATTCGAAGATGGTTTTCATCTGCTGTCGTCAATGTCCAGCACTCAGATCCATATGTAACTACTGGTCTTATAATTGTTTTATATAATGTAATTTTTGATTGTCATTTTTATTTACTTATTATTTATTTTTAACATTGTGTTTGAGTTAATTGGCGACTTTCTAACTGCTTGCACTAAGCAGTTGTATCTAGTGCATTGTTGTACTTCCTTGTTTGTTTCGGTGATGAAGACATCAACATCAGGCCTTAATCCATTGCGGATAATAAAACTTTCCTCAGCATTTAGAAAAAGTGCAAGAAGTGAAGCTTAAGGGTTAAGATATTTTATCTTTTTCTTAATTTCTATTGTATACATCTATTGTATGCAACAATTGTTTTATTGTATGCATCTTTTTATTGTTTATAAAATCATTTGATTTACTAACAATATCTCCCTTCTGCTTGTCTTTGCTGATCAAAACAATTCATCAGTGCCCATCATATCTGTAAATGTGGGCTTGCTATTGTTTCTAATAAGGATTAGATTCTCAATTATTAATTACAATTATTAATATTTTTTTGCTATGTAAGTCGCCTCTTCGTAGTGCAGGCTGGGTAATGCTAAAAGACTTACAATTGGCAGGGGGAATCAAGTCGAACAGCTTCCTGTCGACACCGTATCCTATCTAGGGCTTTGGCGAATGTGAAGGGGGGACGCAAACCGAACAACTAGCTGTCGGTTCCGTAGCCTTTCACAGCATTGCATATCATGAAGTACGGGTCTGGTCATGTTTCAGACAGATTTCAAGGTACCAATGGTCACTAATACGGGGTGGTTCCCAGTGACTCGCAAGTGTACGTACTACCTATAAGGTGATCTTAATAGAGTACGGCACTAGAGGAGTAAACCTCGGAAACGAAAATCCCCAATCCACGGTGAATCAGCATATGCCAAGGGATGAATGGCTAGTGGCAACTATTTGTTAATTCTGCCAGTGGGCAACTATTTGTTAATTCTGCTAGGGGTAACTGAGTTCTGCTCGGAGTTCTGCCAGGGGTAACTTTTATTTCTCGCGCTATTCATGTGAACCAAAATAATGAGTACCACAAACAACAAAACCAAAGGGGATGGTGCCTCCCTCAAGGCATCTAATATATTGGCAGAGATTAAAATTAAGGAGATAGTGGCAATGGACACATCAACTCCAATAGAAACAGTTAGCGGACTTGATGAAAAGGTGAACCCTTCTCAAGCCCATCCAACAACATCTGGCAACCTAGCTAATAAAATTGCCTTCGCCTATAAAAATCAAAAAAGGGCATCAACGAACAGCAGTTATCAGCCGAGCTGAAACAGTTAACGTTGACCGAAAATATGGGTGCAGCAATATGGTATACAGATGGCTCCCGTACAAAAGAGGGCACAGGTGCTGGAGTTAAAGATCCAAACTTCTCGGTATCCAAATCACTCGGAAGAGAAGCAACTATCTTCCAAGCAGAAATGATTGCGATGGACATATGCATGCAAGAAAACCTTAAAAAAGCTCACCGCAATAAAACAGTTATAATTTTATCGGACAGTCAAGCTGTACTCAAATCTCTATCTTCCCACAAACATGAATCAAAACTTGTCTGCAAAAGCTCATAATAATGGCCAAAAGGAATAACTTAACCTTAATGTGCGTACCAGGCCATATTGGAGTAGACGGTAATAAAGGGGCAGATAGCCTTGCAAAAAATGGTGCAAGCACAAGGTTTATTGGAGCTGAAATTTTCTGTGGAAAACCTCTAAACTTATCTTTAAAAAGTGGATATAACAAGAGCGCAGAATCTATTGGATCTCACTTCCAAAACTCGCATTATCCAAAAAATTTATCAAACCACATTACATAAAAGTGGAGAAGATACTAAAATACAGCAAAAAGGACATAAGAACCTTATAGATCTCTTGACAGGCCACAGTCCTGTACTCTATCATCTAGAAAAAATGGGACTAGCTGAAAATAACAAATGTCCTCTCTGCCTATCCCACAAAGAGAATACAGAACACCTACTATTTTACTTCGAAACAACTGCACCTAGCAGAATTGATCACCTGGGAAAAGGAATCCTTACCCCAGAAGAACTGGCCTATTCGGCTCTCGAGAACATATTAAGTTTCTTCCGATCTCTTAAAATTGGCTAGGGAAAGGGGCAATAAATGCACAATAGATTTAGTAGGTCGCAGTGCTCTCTCGTGCTCCCCTCATATAAAAAAAAATCCAAAAACAAAAAACTTTTCAGAAAAACAATTTTCGTTGGACAAAAACAATTATCATATTCTCTTAAATGCAAATATTATGCATAGCAGATAATACAAAAAATATTAAGCATGTTCACGTCAACTTAAATTTTCTGAAGTTTCTGAAATTTTGTTCTTTTTCGATATTATTCCATTACAAATATTTTAATTGCATTTTTTTATATAACTATTATTATTTTTTAAATTTTATTCAATATACTTGGAACAACTCTAACAAAATTAAGCAAAATGAAATTATTGTTAAAATACAACTTCTGCCACCTAATAAAAATGCCAATATTGACGATGTGATATAACTAGCGAAAAATAACAAAATAAAATAATCATTCTTCAGAGGTTAAAGTTTTCTGCAATTCTGTTATTTTCGATTAGCAAATCAAAACGCTCCTAAAATAACAAACTTTCAGAAATTGTAGGTGGACGAGGACATTAATATTATGTTGACGAGGACATGAATAGTTTATAAGAGTATCACAATGTATTTTTTTTGTTGAAATTATTATAAATAAAAATATTCCATTCTATTCTAAAGGTACAAAAAATATATATCTAGCAAAAATAATGCTCAAAAAACTTCTTACTTAATAGCATTTCTCGCATAGACCTTGTTATTCTCATCTCGAGTATGCAAATTGTAATTCTCATCTCGAGTATGCAAAGGACAGAGAGAAGAAAAGGACGAAAACAGAGATGAAAAACATCTCATAAACTAATAGAGTTCAATTATTTGTTTGTATATTCTCGGGTATTCAAATTAAGAAAATAGTGATGAATATATAAGTTTATTTTTAGGAATTAAAACCTTTCTGTGAAAAACTTATAGCTTATAACTATAAGATTGTCTCATAACTTTGTTGAGAAGAAGAAAGGTAAATTTAATATAATTTTTAATATTTTGTTTTGTTTGATTTGTAAATTTTTTAAATGACTTTTTGTACAGTTCGCCCAGACTGGCGAACCATACAGCATTTTGGTTGGAAAGATTATTTTATATATATGTAATTATATTATTTTCTGTAGACATCTTCAAATTACGATTAATCATACCTTATAGCATTTTCATATCATATAGCGAAACTTTCTCGTATGCCGCGTCAAAATTTAAAAAAGTCAAAAGAGCCAAACGTGCTATAGTTTTTTGATTATTTCAAATTTTATATATTTATTATTTTTTTATAATATATGAAATTATTTAATATTAAAATTATATGTATATTAAAATTTTATGTTTATTTTATGACTAAGGCTGTAACTTTAGTTTTTCAGCAGAGCGTGTTTGTATTCGGGGAATATAAATCAACGTTTTAAACCGGCACATGCGGCGGTCATTTCATGTCGAGATCAATTTCTTACCGTTGATTTTACATATTTCATACAAGTAAATAATTGTTCGTATCCATATGTTGAATAAACATTGTTAAAATCGCTTTAGGAACTAATTGATCTGGAAACGAATTCTCTGCAGATACAATTAAATTTCCAATTCTATATGTTCAATTGGTAGTTTTTGCATATCACAGTTGTTACAATTAATATCCAATTCTATATGTTCAATTGGTAGTTTTTGCATATCACAGTTGTTACAATTAATATCCAACTTGAGATTTAAATCCATAAACTTATTTTTCCATACAGGACTTTGTTGAAACTTAAGTGCTTCAATTTCCAGGTTCTCTAGTTTTAGTGGCTCAAACTGTTCGTTTTTTGACTAATATATTTACAAGTAGGTGGACATAAGAAATTGGAATGTTTCTTTTAGATGGGAAAATTCAGAATTTTTCATTCACTATTTCCTCTGCATTTTCAATTATAAAAGAATATTTTTTTCATACATCAGTTTTGTTTTGTTTTTATTTTAACTACGGAAATCAGTTGACAAGTGTTTCTATTAACTACGGAAATCAGTTGACAAGTGTATCTATTATTTTAAAATGACAATTCAGTTTTTCACGACCCAGCAAGAAAAATTATGTAAATACAAAATGTACTTTAAAACAAAAATTTCTTTATTAAACAGGCAATAAAAATTATGGGAATACAAAATGTACTTTAAAACAAAAATCTCTTAATTAAACATGCAATAGAATTAAACAAATATTTTTTCTTCGGGTGATCGTGCCACTGCAAACTAGGCGGCGTGTCACTGTGTGGCATCCGGGATCCAATTACTCGAGAATTCTTCTACTATAGTATTTCGAGTATCAATTTTGAACTAACTTGGTAGCCTAAAGTGATACTCGAAATTATTCGAATATTTTCAAAATAATGTAATAAATAATATAAGTCAATAGAAATATATTTATTTAATTCTTTTTTAAATTTATTAAGTAAATTAATGGAAAATGAAACATTAAATCTTACCCGCGAGTACTCGATACCCGGGATTGAATTGATATATTACTTGATTTTCTGTTACGCGAACAGCGTTGAAAATAGCTTTTTATATCTGTGTACGCTCTTTTTAAATTGCAGGGTTATATATAATCGCCGTGTTTTCTACGTAAAGACCTAAAATAACTTGTTTAGGATTAGGAATTTCACATGTAAAAATATTATATAAAAACCGCCTTAAAGATGAGTCGTAGGGTACGTCCGCAGGAATGTTGTACCAAATAGAGTTTGTACCATTAATAGTAACAGACAATTTTCTATCAGAAAGTAAACTTTGAATAATTTTTACTATATAAATAGGACATTTTAAAACAAACAATTTATAGACAATGCCATTGTGCCATACAGAATCAAACGACTTTTCTATATCCAATGTGCTATCTGTCGATGTTTTGTTGCATAAATTTGTTTTTCTATTTTGTAATTCTGTAGATTAGAAGTTTAATCTCTTCTGAATCCCATTTGTTCATTAGGCATTATATTACACATAATCTTGTATTCACCTATAGTATTTAAGATGCTGATGGTCTGTATCCTTCCAAGCTAGAAGCATTAATTTTTTGTTTTGGTATTACAATAATGAATTATGTTGGCCTGTTTCCAGTCGACTATTTTAAACCGTTAAATGAGATCAACCGTTAAATATATGTGTTAAACATATATGTTTGTTTTCTTTTGTAATTTTTTAAGTAAATTATTTTGAGTACCATCTGGAGCTTTTTTATAATATTTTTATTTTCCTGTTCACTCCGCTAGGGAGTATAGGGCTCCAAGTACTGAGTTATCTGCACTTGAAGTTTCTGTAACAGTTTTGTATTGCAATTTGGACCTACTACTTTTTTATATGGATTCCGAACCATAAATTTCTTTATAGTGAAGAAACTATTAATTGCAACAAGCTAATGGTTTTTATTCGTGAGACATTTGTTGTTAGCAAATGGTCTCTGCCGTTAGCATTTTTCCCAGTCTTAAATTACATTTTATTATAATTTTATTACTGGTACTCATTTAAAGCTGAGTAAACTTAGACCAACATCGATGTCTCGGACGGGCGTCGAACCCAGTACCTAATGCACCACAGCTTAGCACACTACCACTTAAGCCACCGTCGGTTTTATAATATACTGGAGCTTTTTTATTTTTAGTATGTTTGAAGTTATTTTGCATTTCACGTGAAACTACTGGTTTGTAATAACAGATATTAATGGAAGTTAATGAAGCTAAACCGTTTTCAAATAGAATGTTAATGGGAGGGTCATTATATGAAGAAGTGTTGGTGTAAATGGTGTGTGAACTATTAATTTTAATAGGTGGTAAATTTTTATTTCTATTTTGTAAATAACGTTGACAACTTTTTTGTAGTGATTGTAATTTATTTGACCAATTATTATTACTAATATACTTATTTCGTTCGAGATGTATTTATTTACTTATTTATTTATTTAATTATTTATTTAGATATTTTCGTTTATGTTGCTACGGTAGCGCGACTAATTTGCTTTATTATAATTTTAACTATATAAGTTAAGATATGCTATTGTGCGGATGTAAATGTCTAACTCTACTGGTAAATGTTGTGAGTTCAATTTTTGCTCTACCGAAGGATGTGAAATACTTACACGGCAGTTGCATATATTTATATCTATAATGGATGGAGATCCTGCCACCAAATTAGGATAGAAGGTTGATTCTAATGACTGATAGTTATGAGTTGACTGATAGTTATGAGTTGACAGATTATTAAAGAATATTTTATACTATTCATTATTTTTGTTACAATTCTAAAATACACGTCGACAGTTCAAGTGACCAGCAACCACATATTTAAATGATAGTCTGCTGATCAAATTTAAATCATACATAAGATTATGTTTTTTAATTTGGGTTATGTTGGCACCAGGGAAATATACACCAATAACAACAATTTGAATTTAATTGTGAATATAGATGAATATGCTTAATAAGTTTATTTATAACTACCATTACACAATTTCAATTTAATTGTGAATTTATGCTCTAACATCATCGCTACGATTCGAACGATGACAAACAAAATTTGGAACTCCAACATTATTTGTACTCTCCAGCCAATTTTAATATATTTAAAATATTCAAACGCCTTACTTCTATTACAAATGCTTTGAGCGTTCCAAAAATTTACATTTATTTTGTTAAGATATAAAAGTTTAATGGTTAATCCATCTAGAGTAGAAACCAGATGTCGCGCAATTTATATTTACTCAAATTACTCAACATTTCATTACTTTACTCAACCTTTCATCAAAAATCTTTAGTATTGAAAAGGTTATAATGTTTTTTAGAAAAATACCTATGTTTACAATTTTAATAGTCATTATGGAGGTACTAAATCAATTTGTTTACTGAAATTAAGAAACCTAAAAAAACTTTACATTAATAAAATATGATAAATATTTTTTTTACAGTTGGAAAAGAAGTATGAATCATCAAAAATATTATAAAAATATGAAAATCTAAAATTAGTACGAATATTTAATCTTTTTATTTATTTTTAAAATATAAATTTTTGAGGACTATATATACGTGGGCCACCTCGTTAAAAAATGGATTGCATATCCTAGCTCATGGGTGATGTGGAAACGGATTATATAAGGGAAACGACCTTTCTTTTTTTAGGGCGGCAATTTTAAAAAGTGCATGGGGCGCCAAAAGGATTGGCGCCACATGCACTTCACGCGTTCATTTAAATTTTAAATACATAAAAAATTCACGCGTTGATTTAAATACATAAATAAAATAAATATTTTGCAAAATATAATTATTAATTAATTAAAATTTACTTTGCGAGCTTTAAGTTTGTCAAAATCTTCTATGAAGTCGTAACATCTAAGTTGCTCACAAAATCACTTTTTATAAACATTCTAACTAAATCTACCAGTCTCTCTTGTTGCATGGTACTACGTAAATAATTTTTAATAATTTTTAACTTGAAGAACCTACGTTCCCCGGAAGCTACTGTATTGTCAATAAAATTGTAACCGCTAGAACTAGATTTGGTAATATCGAGTCTAATTTCTTTTTAAATATAAAATCTAAAGATTCTTTAGGGCTTAAAAAAGTTCCTGAAACTGCACTTTTATATATTTGAATTTCGTATAATTCTAATAGTTCAAACTCCATCTATATCGGAATGTGAATTGAAAGTTACATGATTTTCTAGAGAAAGACAATTAGTTAAAAGATCAGAAGCATGTAATGAAACTACAGAAATAATATGCAAAAATTTGAAAATATTATTGTTCTCCGAAATTTAGTCAAATCGTTCGCTAACACATTGAGCCCTATCAAGGATTTGGAAATAAAATCCAAATTAAAACCATTTAAAGTTCAGGATTTAAGTTTTTCGGGAAAATTTAGTGGTTTTATAGACTTAGACTTAACTTTCTAATTACAATTTTTTTACTTTCTAATTAGAAGATTATCAAATTCAAAAACTAAACTTCAAAGTTAATTTTAAAATTGAAAAAAAAAATACCAAAAAGAATTTTAAAAAAAACTTAAACAAATCTGAGAACCCTAAAAGAGGACCCACGTCCACTTCATTGGTTCTAGATCTCGGATAAGAAAAGTTTACATTTACACTATCACCTAATGTGTTTGATTTGGGATGTTAAACATATAATTTTCATATTATGAACCAAATTTGAAAGTCAAACAGAAAAGACGTGTTTCTCCTAACTCTGTTAATTTTATTATTGTTTTTTTCCCTATTGTTTTTTCTTCAATTGTTTCAATAAATGATTGTGTAAAAATATTGGTTTCCTTATTGTTTTTATTATTTATTATAAATCAGTTATTGAATTCATTATAATTTAGATTTAGAATAATTACTAATTGGGATTTTAATTTTTAAATAAAATTAATTTAACTGTGAAGAATTTTTTCTTTGATAATTATTTTTGTACGCTGAATATAATTGCTGTAAATTTATTCCTAAAAGGCATTCTGTATGCAGAATCAATATAACTACATTTTTGAATATTATTTTTAATGTTTAAAAACAGCGCGACAAATTATTCTTAATCAATAATCTCAATATCGACAGCGTCGCGTTGCGTCGCGTCTCCATAGGTAACGTAATACGAGTTAAGGTCGCCGACAACGAAAAATGTGCTAAATGACAAATTAGTCAATAACAACAACATGCAAATGAACAAAAATAATTCAAGTACATTAAAAACGCAAAATTTATTAGAAAACACACCGCAAAGTTCAAATTATCAGGTTGTAGCAAACTCGACATCGTTAATAGACTTCTGAAGAGACAGCTAAGCAAACCGAGATGGACAGATATATTACAGTTACGAAGCGCATAAGAAGGCCTTTGTCGGAAAAAACACCTAACAAAGCTAAAAAAACCAATTTCAGTACCTTTGTAAGTGCTGAAGATGAGGAAGCTGAAACGACAACAGGTTTAGCATATTAAGTGCTGAAGATGAGGAAGCTGAAAAGCAGAAAGAAAAGTCAATTAAACCACCACCAATTTTTCTGCGGGAAAAAAACAGTACAACATTAATAAATTTCGCAACAAAACTAATTGGGCAAAACAACTTTTATGTAGTCAATTTGAAAAAGGGAAACATCGAAGAAACAAAAATACATATAAACAGCGAACAAAATTACAGAAACGTCATCACAAAATTTCAGGAACTGAACAAAATTTTTATACTTATTAGCTGAAATCTAGTAAAGGGCTAATAGTCATCATCAAGGGAAAAATTGCGATACCAAGGAAATTGAAAATGCGCTTGAAGCTGAAGGTTTTAAAGTAAAAAATGTGCACAACGTAATAAAGAGGTATAAGGAACCACAACCGCTACACAGAGTTGAACTTCATCCTAGAAATTTAAAAAAAGAGGATGTGCATCCAATCTACAATCTTCGTTACCTTATGCATCGAAGAATAAATGTAGAGGAACCGCGCAAACGCAATGGGCCAGTACAATGCAGCAACTGTCAGGAATTTGGACACACAAAGAGTTATTGCAAACTGCCAGCGGTTTGTGTCATATGTGGTGATCTTCACTCAACAGCTGAATGCACTAAACCAGTGATGTCCAACCGAAGTTGGTTACTGGGCTAAAACAAAAAAATAAAAATATACTGTGGGCCGCATATATTTATTTATTATAAAATATTACAAAATAAATTATTTTCTACATATACATTACTTAATGTGAAACTTGTTTTTCAATTTTTTCAGTTCATTTTTTTATGTCCACATGTATTTTCGACGTTGCACACCGTAATTGGTTTTTTAAATTTTCATCAGTTAATCTATTACGACTTTTACATTTAACAATCTTTAGTTCTGAAAAGAAAGTTTCGCAAAGATAGGTGGTTCCCATTGCAGCTGTAACGCTCATTGCTCGTTTTCTTAGGTTAGGAAATTTATTATTACAGACGTATTTTTTATAAAACTGAACTTTATCATTGGCTTCAAACATATATTTCAATTCAGATGATGCCTGGAGATCTAGTAACTCTATCTGCAAATTTGTTTGAGCTGATTCTACAACAGTGTCAAATGGACATAAGAAAATATTAAATATATTTTCATAATTCTTCAAATTTGAAAATCTCTCCTGAAATTCTCGTAGCAAATTAGTAATTTCTTGTGCATATTTAGAAAAATTTTTATTGTCACTATTAAATTTATGAAATAATGGAAAGTGGACCGAATTTTTTGATAATAATGGAAAGTGGACCGAATTTTCTGATATTAATTGACTTTCATATAGTTTCAGTTTTGTTATGAATGCTTTTATATTTTGATAACAGTCTGTGAGTAATTTATTTTCACGTTGAAGTTGCTTATTAAGTTCGTTTAATTTCATAGTTATATCTGTAAAGAAACATAAATCCAAAAGCCGCTTTTCATCATATAATTCAGCAATTCTGGTCATTTTCATTCATAAAAATTTTGATTTCTTCCCTCAGGTTCCAAAATCTGTCTAAGCATTTACCACGACTTAACCATCGAATTTTCGCATAAAAAAGCAAATCGCTGTACTCAGATTCCAGTTCTTGAAGATAATCTTGGAAGTGACGATGTTTCAAGGAATTATTTTTTATTGCGTTAACTGTTTTAATAACGACTGACATCACATGGTTCATATCAAATACTTGTGCACATAAATTTTCAAGATGTAAAAAACAATGACAAATAAAAAACTCCGAAGATTTTGAACTTATTTCCATGACATCTCTATGATCAAGAATTAATTTAACGCGTCCAATATTTTTACCGATCATTGATGCTGCACCATCTGTGGTGATACCAATTAGGTTTGCTAAACTCAGACCATGATCATGTGTACATTTTAGGACAGCTTCTTTTATATTTTTTCCGGTAGTTGTATCTTTCAAACTCATAACATCGAGAAATTCTTCAGTGATATTCATTTCACTATCCACACTAATTTGCTACGAGAATTTCACGAGAGATTTTCAAATTTGAAGAATTATGAAAACATATTTAATATTTTCTTATGTCCATTTGACACTGTTGTAGAATCAGCTCCTACACTGTGATTCTATAATGTTGTAGAATCAGCTGTTGTAGAATTTTATAAAATCTAAACACACAATGATTAAAAAACCAACATAACAAAACGCAAATTTAAATTCTTTGGAAAATTTTCGCTTGTAATCATAGCAACCATTTTATCCATGGGAATTATGAAGAAAAATTTACAAACTTTAAAATTAACGATTTTTTTTGCATAAAAAAGTAAAGTAATCCATGAAAAAAAAAATCTCAGCAGTTAACTTATTTCACTGCAAGATATTTCACTGCAAGACAAATTTATACGAGAGAGTAGAAGTACAAATTGGGCTGCACAAAATTATTAATTGGGCCGCAAGCGGCCACGGGCCGTGGTTTGGACATAGCTGCACTAAACCAAAAAATGATGGAAATATGAAAAAATGCAGCAACTGTGGTGAAAAACATACAGCTAATTATAGAGGTTGTGTAGTTTAAGCGGAAATGAAGAGAAGACTTCACCCAACAGTGATAACTACAACACCTAAAAACAATGTTGTGTTCAGCGTAAATAATTCCTCGAAAGTGAATCCTTCCACATCTTACGCCAATGTTGTCAGAGGAGAAAACTCAGCCGAACACAATATGCAAAATAAAGATAGTGGCATCGAAGGAATGACGAACATCTTTATTCAAACCATCATGCAATTTATGTCATCTATGCAAAATATGATGCAAGAGCTCATCAAAAATCAAAACATGCTAATTCAGAAACTAGCACCTCTAGTATGAATTATCTAAAAATTTGTCATTGGAGTGCAAAAGGTGTTTATCACCACAAGCTAGAATTGGAACAATTTCTAAACGCAAATAAAGTTGACATCATGCTTATTTCCGAAACTCACTTTACAGATAAATACAATTTTAAAATATATGGATACAACTTCTATGATACAAAATATGCTGAGGGAAAAGGTCATCAAATATAGGAAATATATCAGCTCACATCTAGAACTGCAAATTCCATTAAAATCCGATATTAATAGTGCTATCAAAGATTTCAACGAATTATTGACACAAGCATCATTAGTAGCAACTCCAGTATCCACTAAAAGTCATCAACGGATAGTTACGACAGCGTCTGAGCTGGAAGAAGCTATATTGGAAAAACGAAGGCTGAGAAGAAAGTGGCAAAAAGATAGATCTCCTACAGCAAAAGCACTTCTTGTTCACGCAGTAATTAAAATAAAAGAGTTATTGAAGGATTCAGCAGGAAAAATATTTAGAAACTTTATATCTAGTCTATTAGCATCTAAAGATACAAATTATTCACTGTGGAAAGGTACAAAATCTCTTAAAAGGCCGCAACAACATGAGCCACCTATCAGATTGAATGATGGCGAATGCGCAAGAAGTGATAGTGAATGCGCAAGAAGTGATAGTGAAATTTTTGCGAACCACCTAGAAGGAGTCTTCACACCGCACAACATCGGCCATGATAGCGAATTTCCCTCTCTCACGCCAGTATCCAAGGGTTAGGTCAATAAGAATCACAAGCAAACTTGTGCAAGCTATAATAAAGTACAAAATTGAATGTAAGAAATCTCCAGGATATGGACAGGTAAAATGCTTAAAGAACTTCCAGAAATAGCGTTTAAACATATTTCTTATATCTTCAACGCCATCTTTCGAACAGGCAGTTTCCCCGAATCTTGGAAACTGTCCGTAATAACGATGATTCCTAAACCTGGCATAGCTCCAACGAAAGTTAGTTCTTAGAGACCAATCAGCTTATACTTTCCAAAGTTTTTGAAAAAGTTCTATTGCATAAACTGATGCCAAAAATCAAAGACAGTGGAGTAATTCCACTACATCAATTTGGTTTTCAAGCCGAGCACAGTACAATTGAACAAGTGCATAGAATAGCAGCTTATATCAGGAAAGTATTTGAAGAAAAAAAGTTTTGTTTCGCTTTATTCTTAGACATCGCTCAGGCTTTCGATAAAGTCTGGCACAATGGCCTAATCCACAAGATACAGAGCAAACTTCCGCTTGAATTTCATCAACTTCTAAAATCGTATTTATCAGCATGACGTTTCAAGGTTAGATATTAGTCATACACGACCAACGAACATGACATTAAAACAGGTGTCCCGCAGGGTAGTGTGTTTGGTCCAATGTTGTATCTATTGTACACAGCAGATCTACCGGTAAATCAACAGGTTCTAACGTCCACGTTCGCAGATGATACTGCCATCTTAAGTGCTCATTCAAATGCACACGTCGCATCCAATCATTTTCAAGACCACCTTAGTGAAGTAGACAACTGGTTGATAAAATGGAAAATCAAAGTGAATGAAGCAAAAAGTGTTCACGTCAGCTTTACTCTTAACAAAGGAACGTCTCCACCCATAACTCTGAATAATGTCACCATACCACTAGCCGATAACGTTAAATACCTAGGAGTACACATTGATCGCGGGTTAACTTGGAAAAAAAACTATCGAAATCAAAAGAAATCAATTGAAACTAAAAATTAACAGCTTGTATTGGTTGGTCGGCAAAAAGTCGCCACTAGATTTGGAATATAAAGTTCTTTTGTACAAATCCATTTTAAAACCAGTTTGGTCATATGGATGCCAGCTATGGAGAACAGCTTCGAACAGTAGCATTGAGATAATTCAAAGAGCGCAATCAAAAATATTAAGACTTATTACTAATGCTCCGTGGTTCGTTAAAAACCGTCAGATACGTAAAGATCTTAACATTGCAACGGTAAAAGAAGAACTTCAAAGATCTACAAGAAACTATGTAAATAGATTAACAGACCACTCGAACCTACTGGCAAGAATTCTGTAAAATACACCAAGTGAAAGCAGGTTGAAAAAGAAAAGTTTAGCTGTCTAGAACAAGCGACAAAGTCTAGAGTTTAGCTGTCTAGAACAAGCGACGAAGATAATTTCATCTGTTGAAGATCTAGCCTCTAATAATTGGATTAGACCTATTTATGTTTAGTTATAAGAATTGTATTATTTATGTAAGTAAAGTCATAGTTGTTGTGCAAATTTATTGTTATTTTCTTTAAAGAAAGATCCAATTAATAAATAAATAAGTTAAAAAAAAAAAATATTATGAACCTTTTAAATGGTGGCCCTCTTAAAAGAATAATCATAAATTCACTATATTTATATCACATTTCCTAAATTTCACAAATACAAGCCTTGTATGTATACAGAAAATTTTGTTCTTCATTTGTATTTATTTATATGAAATATATAGTCTAGCAGGAGCCAAGCAAAGCCAAGCTTATAGAAGAATATGCGAAAAAAAATGCGTGTAAGAAACTTATTAAATTTTAAGAACATAGCACAAACAAGCTTGTATATTTTGTTCTACTGCATAGCCGAAAGTTTTGTCGTTGCACAACTTTGTGGTTTGGCTTTACTGCGTCCCGGCAAGGCATTCACACTGTTCTATGGGAGGGCCGGCCCTGGGCTTAACTGAGGAATATTTTGAGAGACCCATTTGTATAATTTAATTTAAAGTATTTTTGAAAAGTTTATAATTCTTTTTTATAAAAATACCTGTGTTTCAATGAAAACCGTCATTGAACGTACTAAATCAAGTACTAAAAAAAAAATAATATTAATAAAAAATGTTCCATTTTTTTTTACAGTTGTATAAGAAGTATGACAACATCAAAAATATTATAAAAATATGCAATTCTAAACTGATAAAAAAAAACAGCTCTGGGTTTATTTTTCAATATATTTTTTTTATAAAATTGTGTAATTCTATTATTAAAACTAATAAAGCTTTGTTAATTAGCATTTCCTGTTGTAATATTGGCAATCAATATTTATAAAACAGACTTGGTAATTTCATCTGTTGAAGATGAAAGTTTCATGTTGAAGATGAAAGTTTCATAGCATATACCTATAACCCTAATAAAAACATAATCTATCCGTGAAGAAAATAATAAAATATTAGGTGATAGGCAATTTAACATAAAATAAAAATACAATGGGTTACAAAGGTAAGAATAATAGTGCTATTGTCAATACTCAGCTTAGGAAAAATATTAATAATAATTGCAGCAAATCGCACGTTATCGATTTGTTCCGCTAATCCAGCAAATTGAAGCCGAAGAGAACATTACAATTTATACCACCAATAAACGTAATTTAATCAATCTAATAACTATTTACATAAATTAATGTAAAAATATTTGTGATCAGCTCAACGAATATAATAAATTAATTGATGAAGTTCAAAATAAAGTAGTAGTAGACATTAAAAATTTTTCGCTACGGACTAAAGTACCTCATGAAAGTGCAACATGAAAGTACCTATACAAAGTATCAACTGAAGATATCTAAAACAGAATTAATTTGTAAGAACATTAAAAATGTATTGGGCGTTATATTAATGAATATTCGAAATCAAAGGTACATCAGCTTTACATCAGCTTTAGATGCTCAAAATGTACCACGAATTTTATTTTCTACTGTTTAGGGGGCGAGTTCTGTTTTTAAAAAGCATTTTTTAAAAAAAATTTTTTTTTTTACATATTTTTATTCACATTTTAGCAAGCAGTATTCATCACAATTGGCGCATTTATTTTAGCATACAATTGCTATTCAGAGAGATGCTGATTGTATTAATAACAAACGAATAAATTGTATTTTTAACAAACGAATATTCACCATTTCTCTGAATAGCAAATTTATGCTTGCTTGATGTGCCAAGTGTTATTATTTATTTCTAACAAGTGTCAAAATACTTGGTAAGTTATTACTCTCTGAACAGGGCTATAAATTAAAAATAAATTTGGTGACAAAAATGTTGTTTAATTTAATATAATATTTCAATAGGTTCAAAGAATTATTTCGAATAACGAAACAATTATGTAATTATCTTTGACACGAACTTAAACTCATATAAATTGATACTCATATTGTGGAGTATCTTTGCCACGAAATTAAACTCATATAACTTAATACTCATATTGTCGTAAGTACCCAAATCATCCAAAACTTTGCACTCATAACTTCTACTATTACTTGAAACGAACTTTGGTTTGTTGTTTTTGTATCCCTATTATTAATAAAATAGGGGGCAAATGGGGCATGGTGTTTTGTTGCCGTATCCAGTTTTAGCAGTGAAACACATGTACCAATCCCTACTCTCACCTCCACGATGGTGCCCCCTGGAAACCTGAGCAACCAAATGTGAGATGGAGTAACCAACCTCTGTGGATCGTTAGGTCAGGGCCAACGAGAGAGGGAGGGTTATCAGAGCTGCCTCAACATATTTGATAAACAGGTCTGATAACCTTAAAATCTGTAGCGTCTGTTCTTCAGGTTAGAAGCGGCTACAAAGGGCGTCTGTTTCTCCAGGTTAGGAGCGGCCTTCTCTTCCTAGTGATGTACTTGGTCATCCCAAAAGGACTGCAGTACCTATCAAGTCCAGCTTTTGGCTTATAACCAATCGTTCGGAAATCTGCAAAATGAAAAATTATTACAAAAACATGGATTTAAACCAAAGGAATATTATGTCTCCAAGAGGTATCAGGCAATCGCCTGAAAATCCTCCTGCGCAAGCAGCTTGCACGTCGGATTTGGAGGTGCAGAACCCATGTATTTATAATAGTGCTTCAATTATAAATGAAACCGAGGTGAAACACAATCTATTTTCAATGAAATCCAAAACGCGTCTTGGTACATGGAACGTACGTACGTTATATGAATCAGGTAAATTAAACCAACTAGTACAAGAGCTAAACAAATTTAAAATCGAGATTCTTGGTATAAGTGAGTGTAGATGGAATGGCACAGGACAACAACAAATAACTACAGGTGAAAAATTTTTATATTCCGGAAGACCTTTAAATGACGTACACCGTGATGGGGTAGCCTTTCTTCTTAGTAAGAAGGCAGCTGCCGCCCTAATAGAATGGAACCCGATAAATGAACGGATAATCCTCGCTAAATTTAAAACAAAAGTAAGAGATATTGTAGTAATTCAAGCCTATGCTCCTACTGAAATATCTGAAGATGAAGTCAAAGAGGAGTTTTATCAGCAGCTAGCAACAACTCTGAACAACATTAAAAAGCGGAATATAATAATAATGATGGGGGACTTCAATGCCAAGGTTGGAGATAAAAATGAAGATTTAGAATATGTAATGGGCAAACAAGGTGTCGGTAAAATGAATGAAAATGGCGAACGATTGATAGAAACATGCATAACATCGGAATTAGTTATAGGTGGTACACTCTTTATGCACAAAAATTGTCACAAAACAACATGGACTTCTCCCGATAATGTGACAGAAAATCAGATTGACCATTTTTGCATCAGCAAACTATGGAGAAGAAGTTTACTAGATGTACGCGTTAAGAGGAGTGCTGATATCGGCTCAGACCATCAACTTTTGGTAGCTGATTTACGAGTTAAGATCGCCACCACAGCACGAAGCAGTTTTAAAAAAGCGCCGAAAAAATATGACTCAAGTAAACTAAAATATCCACAAATCCGCACAACTTTCGAGGATGAAATTGTAAGAGCGGCAAGTCAAATAAATGTAGATGAACAACATGATACTGAATCTAGATGGAATGCTGTTAAACAGATACTAGTTGATGCCCGCGAAAAAGTACTAGGACACCGACCCAGAGAGAAAAAAGAATGGATGTCGGAAACAACATGGGATAAAATAGAAGACAGAAGGAAAGCAAAGCGAGATAGAGAAAATGCAAAAACAAGATTACAAAAACAACAATGCGCCACGACATACAATTTGCTGAATAAAGCAGTGAAACAATCCTGTAGAGCAGATAAAAGGAAGTGGTACAACGATCTTGCAGACACCGCAGAAAAAGCAGCAGCAACAAATGATCTGAGAGTACTCTATGATAGTAGTCGAAAACTCGCTGGAAATAAAATACAACATGATCATCCAATTAAGTGCAAACATGGTATCTTAATAACACATGAAGAGAAACAATTAAAACGATGGCAAGAACATTTCACAGATATATTGAATTCATCGCTAACAACGCCAGACTGCACAGCTTCATCTTCTACTGCAGAAACACAACATCTCGCCACTGAAATTAGTACCAGCCCTCCAACGGTTGAAGAAATTGAAAGAGCAATCAAAGCAATGAAAAGCAATAAAGCAGCAGGGTATGATCAAATCTCAGCGGAGATGCTAAAAGTAAATAGTGAAATGATGGCAAAGCTGTTACAGCCAATTTTCCAAAAAATCTGGGAAACTGAAAAATTACCGAAAGATTGGCTTCAAGGTATCTTAGTAAAAATACCGAAAAAAGGAAATCTATCCAATTGTAATAATTACAGAGGAATTACTTTGCTATCTATACCATCGAAAGTTCTAACAAAGGTCATGCTAAATAGAATTAACACCAAGCTAGATGACACACTTAGGAAACAACAAGCTGGTTTTAGAGCTAAGAAATCATGCATAGATCAAATAAATACGTTGAGAATCATCATTGAACAAGTGAATGAATGGCAATCCACATTGCAACTAGTGTTTGTGGATTATACTACTGCTTTCGATAGCATAACTCGGAATCACATTTGGGATTCCTTAGCGCACAGAGGTATTCCATCAAAAATCATAAAATTAATACGTGCCCAATATGAAAATTTTAAATTTCGAGTCCTCCATAAAGGCCTTCTTTCCGATCCAATTAGTTCCACTTCTGGAGTACGCCAAGGCTGCCTGCTATCACCAATCCTGTTTCTCATTGATGATTTTAACAGGGGTGTGCTCTGGAACTTCAACGAACACCTAGAAGATTTAGATTATGCTGATGACATTTGTCTTTTATCAGTAAAGCATTCAAGCATGCAAGACAAGCTAAATGACTTAAATAGAGAATCGGAAGAATCTGGTCTAAAAATAAACATAAATAAAACTAAGGCAATGAAAATCAACGCTAGAACTTCTGATACGTTTAAAATAGGTGATAAACAAATAGAAACCGTAAATAGTTTCACCTACCTTGGTAGCATAATAACACCCTCAGGAGGCGCAAAAGAGGATATAATTTCGAGAATAAATAAAGCCAAAGGCACTTTTGCACAACTACGTAATATATGGAACTCTACAATGCTATCAAAACAAACGAAAATCCGAATTTTCAACTCAAATATAAAATCAGTGCTCTTATATGGATGTGAAACTTGGCTAGTTACAGAATCATTGACCAACAAGATCCAAGTATTCATCAACCGATGCTTAAGAAGAATCTTAAAAATTTGGTGGCCGAACACTATAACAAATGAAGAATTATATATAAGATGTCATCAAAAAAAAGTGTCAAATGAGATCAGAGCTCGTAAATGGGGATGGATAGGAAACACCCTTAGAAAAGACCGTGAAGAAATTTGTAGGCAAGTGTTAGATTGGAATCCACAAGGAAGTAGAAAACGTGGTCGGCCTAAAACTACCTGGAAAAGAACGCTGAACTCTGAAATTGCCAAGACAGGAAAGACATGGAGTGAAGTAAAGAACATCGCAAATAACCGTTCAGATTGGAAACGTTTCACCGAACCCCTATGCTCCGATAGGAGATAAAGGAAATAGTAGTAGTATTATTAATAAGATAATTAATTAACAACCAAAAAAAGTATTTTAAAAATTAATTTCAGTTGCTACTGACTGAAATTTAGCAACAAAATATTCATTTTAATTTAAATATTTAAATTATTTATTTAAATATTTAAATATTTAAATTATTTGATGCTAATAAATAATATTTGAGGCCAATAATTAAAATTAAATTTATGTAAATAAAATGCAATATTAATTCAAATATTCTTCTAATATCTTTGGTTGAGAATAACTATTGTTCATCGAAGGTAATTTCTTATTATAGAAAATATTTTTAGACAACTTTGCCAAATTTTTTAATTTTAAATTCTAAACATTAACATATTTAGTAATCTGGTGGTATAAATAAATTTTAAAAATATTTTTTAAATGTTTTCAAACATAAATGACATATTTATGTCTTTTAAAAAAAAAAACTTCAGGAAAGATTTAGTCTTATGCAAAATTTAAATAATTTAATTACGAAGATTTTGTAAGCGACCAAATATTCTAAAATTTTGACTAAATTTAGTACATTTATATTTTTTTCCGTTCAATGCATTCAGCATTTGATAATTGATAGATAACAATTTAACAAAATTTCATTACTCATTGCTTTTCTAAATATTTTTTAACACCACATAATGTGCGTCAACTACTTTCAAATGTAATTTTTTAAGCATTTGTTGGCACTTATGTTGGCATTTACACATTGGTTAAGATTATGTAAAGAAAACACCCATCGGCGCAGTTATTAATATTTAAATTCTTCTCGTCTTCTATTTTTATATAGAGAGCCTTTTCTTTTGCTCTTTATATATTTTTATATGTATTCATTAGTTTTCTGTAAAAGATTAATCGATATCGTAATATCACCTTAACCTATTAACATACCAATTAGATTTTAAACGCTTAATAAAACTAATTATCCTTAATTGTGCTAAAAGACGCTACATAGAAAAAACTTTTAAACTACAGTAAAAAATATTTGCTAGAAAGATTAATGATAATTTTGCTCTTATAAAAGATACAACTTAACCTACTCTAGTTTTTTTTTGTCTTCATAGCCAAATTTTGACAAACATTTTCCTTAACTGTGAATACACAATAATTGGCTATGGGGAGGGATGGGAATTTTTTAGAGGAAATTTTAGGATAGGGAAGTTTTTTGTCATTATTGTTAACCCAATGACGAAGTATAACTAAACCGGGTTTAAAAATTCGCAGAAAAGTTCATAAGGCTCTGACTGGACTTGAATCTTTAGTATTAAGATATTTGGAAAAGACATTTGTATAATATTAAGATATTTGTATAACAACAAACTTCTACATGAAAAATCAAGCCGCACTCTATATGAGCCATGATCACGTATTAGCCATGGTCATGTATGACCATGGCAGACAATGGTCATGTATGGCGATGACTATGGCTAATATAAACTGCCCATAAGCTAGGGCAGTATGGCAATAATTATACCCGGCCATAAATAGGCAGGTTTTCAAAAATTAAAATGGCAGAAAGTTATGTTGTCAAAGTCGCAATTTCATAAATAAATTTTCGTTGTCTGAGATATTTTTCATTCTCATTCTATAAATATTTATTTGTTTCTCAGTATAAGTTTAAACGTTATCTTTGGTTTATACGTAAGTTTACTTTAAACTAAAGATTTCCTCAGTTTAAAAAATAAATAAACCCGACATTTCAATTTATAAAAAAATGCTGTAAACTTTTGAAATTTAAATTATACGTAGTTAAGTGCAATTAAATTCAGCCTTAAAAAAGTAGATAAAAAATATATTATATTATTTTTCAATATAATTTTCCTCAACACTTTTTACTTAGAAAAGATGAACACTATTAACCTATCTAACACTACTCACGTCACAAACTACCTTATATTTTAAGTTTTACCCAAAAATCGATCAGGCCAGATTTATCTGGACCAACCTACATAATAAATTAAAAAATCAAAATATTTGTCAAATTGATATAAAATTATGAAAATTCAATAAATTTAAAAATGAAAAGATTTATAACATATTCAAATTCAATACAAGGAAAATTCACACAAATTTAAGTATGTAAAATCCACTTTTATGTCATTTTCAACCACAATAGCATTATTTCGTACTTTTAATTCACAATAATATACTTTCGCCAGTTTAAGTAAACTGAGGAACATTTACAACTGTGAAAGCAGAAAAAGTGTTTATTTAAGACGTGAATCTATGATTATGAATTTTATGCTCTTTTTTGTGAAAACGATAGTTTTTATGTTATTTTATATTTAGCCTTTTCACGACCGTAACTTTTGAAATAATATTTCACGAAATGGCGTGATTTTGTTCAAAATAATATTTTCATATACTTGATGAAATTACTAACTAAGATGAGTTCTGCGAGAAAGTAAGGCAGTGATTTTAGAGAAATATTTTAATATGAAGCTGGTGAATACAAACTGCATTAAAATTATAATATCTGATAATATTCATACCACCGAAATAAAGGAAAGACCATAAAATAAGCTACGTACACCGTCACAGACACCTCCGGACGTGCAAAATGTTAAGAAAAGGCAACGAACCTCGGAAAAACAGGGCTTCGAGCATAGAACCGTATCAGACGCTCAGGCCTCCAGGTCGGGCACTAGCTACAATGATGTGGTAAAGGGATATAAGGATCATCCACGCCGATCATCCACACCAAGTGCTATCCGCTGAGCAGCTAGCTGCCAGTCAAAAATCTATCCTGTCTGCGATTCCAGCAGCAGCTAAAGAGGAGATCAACCCACAATTTAGTGGCCTTAGCCTCAAACCAGGATGGATGCTGATAACGTGTCTGAGATAACATCCAAATGGCTGGAGCAGATTACTCAAAAAGTAGCGGACGGATCCACCAAGATCAAAGCCGTCCGTGAGGAAAATATCCCGAAAGTGGAAGCTATCACGGGGTTCTTTCCAGCTGAAGAGGACGCAACAGAAACTGGCATGTACTCACCCTCAGTGTAAACTGGCATGTACTCACCCTCATAGATTCCCAGAATCCAAGTCTCCGCGCAGTGAACTGGAAGGTTCTCAACAGGCGAAAATAAGGTACCTGCGCGGCGATTACTTCCTCCATTGACTGAGAAACAGCGGCGAGCCGCCCTCCTCCAGTGATGTCTGCAAAGCAGAAAAATAATCACATTAAAGTGATTCAACCAAACCTCTGGAGCTGGAGCAGCCACGGACTTACTTACATGGAGGTTCGCTAAAAAGGAATTCCAAGTCGCCCTCCTACAGGAACCTCGTGCTACCAAAGGTAAGGTACTGGATATTCCTCAAGCCTTAGGTAAGTTAATCTTTGCTAAAAATAGTAGCACACCTAGAGCTGCAATTCTTCTATCATCCAAAATTAACTATCTAAATAATCCAATTTCCATCTGAAGAGATCTCGTAGCTATATTGGTGAAACTATTAACCCCAGGGGGTTTTCAAGAGGTCATTATCGCCTCGGCTTACTTCCCTAGAGAGGAACTAGAAGCTCCACCCAATGACAACATAGAGTTAATGGCATATAGCAAATGCCACAAACTACCAGTCATCGGACTGTGATGTCAACGCCCACCACATAGTATAAGGTAATAGTATTACCTTATACTATGTGGTGGGCGTATAAGGTAATAGTATTAGAGGTGGGTCACTTTTAGAATAACTTACTACTAACAATCTAGATATATTAAATTGGGTAATTCCCCCACTTTTGAAAATATCATTAGTCAGGGAATACTTGACCTAACAATTGCAAACCCCTGCTTCACTCATAAATGTGTACTGGCATGTGTCAAAGGTAGATTTCTTATCTGACCATAAGCACATTTGTTTTGAACTGCGTACTTCTCACGCTGTGAGATGTACAACGTTTAGAAATCCCTAGCGTACAAACTGGATCCAGTACCAGGAAACTCTTTAAGTACAAAATCAACTGTTCAGAGGTGGCAAACAGAAGTCCAGACTGCATCAACTTGTCAGAAGATCAACTTGTCAGAAGCATTATCAATGCTTATGAACTATGTAGTCCTATTTCACAAAAGGCTCATTCTAAAGATGTACCGTGGTGGAATAAGACACTAGCGGACAAACGCAAGGAAACAAGGAAGATATTCAATAGAGCAAAAACCTTCGGTAGCTGGGAAGACTACATAACCGAATACAACAACGTTCCACCCTAACCGAATACAACAACGTTCTAAGAAAATCCAAGAGGGAGTCTTGGAGGAATTTTTGCGAAGAGATCACAGATCTCCCCGTTTATGCTACAAAATGGGGAGATCTGTGATCTACAAAACGTACTACAAAATGTACTAGCAAAAGTCGACCACAAAACGTACTAGCAAAAGATATTCCTGCAGATATCAGATACACTGGAAGTCTTACTAGCTACCAACTTTCCGGATTGCAAATTAATCAATAACTCAGAAGATGAAGAGGCAGTGGCAGCACGACAACGTCCTACACCACACAGTAGAAACCTCGCTGGAAAAATCTTCACTCCGGAAAAGATCAGATGGGCAATAAACAACTTTAAACTTTTCCCCTCCTACAACAGGGATTGGAGATTCTCATGCCCAGTATGATAAGAATCTTCAAAGCGTGTTTCATATGGGGATATATCCCAAAAGTCTGGAGGGAGGCTAAGGTGGTTTTCATACCAAAACCATCCCATTGAAAACCCTAAATCGTACCGCCCAATAAATCTTACCTCCTTCTTCATTAAAACAATGGAAAACTAGAGGATCACCACATTAGAACTGGTACAAACAAGGTTCGACTTCACTATAAGCAACACGCTTACCAAAAAGGGAAGCCCTTCACGACTTGGTAAATTCAATAGAAAAGGCAATCGAATACATATAAATAGCACCATGTGTATTTCTGGATATAGAGGGTGCTATTGATAATACCCCACGTAGTCGTCGGCAGTTCTAAAGGAATAGAACTGCCGACGACTACGTGGATCCATGCCATGCTGCAAAGTCGCACGACAACGGCGGTTCTTGGTAATAATTCATTAACAGCACAAACCTATTAGGGTTGCCCCCAAGGAGGAGTCTTATCTCCACTGTTATGGTCTGTTATTGTTGGTGAGCTACTTCACAACCTGGATGATTCTGGTTTCGAGGTAATAGGATATGCCGACGATCTAGTCATCATAATCAGGGGCAAATATGAAAGTATCATATTAAGTATTATATTAAGGAGCTTGCAATTGGCTTTAAACAGGACAATGACCTGGTGTAAATCCAAAAACATACAGATAAACCCAAACAAGACTGTAATTATACAATTTACCAAAAGGAAAGTGATTAACATTACTGCATGGGCTCTACTATGCCAAACTCCCAAAACTCACTATATATCGAAAATATTTATCATACCACAAAGGATTAAGGTGGATAAACTAATAAACATCAGCAAAACGGACATTCGTACCTTAATAGGTCTCATGACTGGGCATAGCCCAGTACTCACATCAAGAAATGGGACTGGGTGAAGAGGGCAGATATAGCCTCTGCCATAATGACAGCGAAACAACGGAATATCTTCTATGCTACTGTGAGGCATAGAAGATATTACCCTGGGAAAGGGAATTTTGACCGCAGACGAACTGGCCAATGTGGCTTCCGAATCCATATTAAGGTTCTATTGTTCTCTTAACACGGGCTAGGGAGAAAATCGCACAATAGATCAAAAGGTAGTAGTGCTCTCTCGCGATTCCCCCAAAAAACAAAAAAAAATCTGAAGGAGAATCTTATATAACGCTAACGAAAATGTTCAAAGAGCTGGCAATCGTATGAAAATAAACAACTGCGACCAGTAAAAGTTATGGTGAATAATTTACACGATCTTGCAAACCGGAAAAAATAATAGAGAATATAAAATTATTGAAGCATCAAATAAACTGAGCTGGAAAAACAAAGAACCACTAAATATGTTTATGTTGGCATTGAGTGCAGAAGAAATCATGTAAAGAATCTACGTAATTGATCATATAATGAAATGTAGAGTGAAAATCCAGCTACTAAAGGAAAATAAACTTGTGCCATAATGTAAAATGTTATGGACATACTCAAAAGCTTATGGACATACTCAAAAATATTGTGGAAAAGCACCGAAATGTGTTAAGTGTGCAGGTAAACATCATTACAGTGCATCATTTCAGCCTAAAACCGAAAAGTGAGCCAGCAAAGTGTATACAAGGAATAAAAGCCAGACCATTAAACAAATATGCTATGACAAAAACAACAATTGCATATCAAAGAAAGCGAAAAAAAACTACAGCAGAATATACAAAAAGTGCAGCAGATTCAAAGTTTTAATCAACAACCTAATAACAAAAGACAATGAAAGGAAGCCGTACAGCAAACATTAGTACTTATACTATACAACATAACAAATATTGAGAACTATCTCACTATGGATAGCAGAGAGAAGGCGTTAAAAAAATTGCCTAAAAAATAAATGGAATGCTAATAAACTGCAGCAACACCACAAGAACTACAAGCAAGCAGTCCTTGACATAAATAAGATTGATGTATGTGTTATATCCGAAACACATTTTACCAAGCAATCATCTATCATTTTAAGAGGCTACAAGATATATCATATAACTCATCCGGATAACACGGCCAAAAAATTGAAGCGCAGTAATTATAAGAGATAATTTCCAACATCAAGAGCAAGTCAAAATTGGAACAGAAGAGATACAAACCACGGCAGCAATCACTAACGAAAACTCAATATATTGACTTTTTCAAACAAATCGGCAAAACATTCATAATAGGAGGTGATTTTGACGCAAAAAATATACTCTGGGATCAAGAACAATATCAAATAAAGGAAAGGAAATATATAAGGCCATAAAAGAATATGCATTTGAAACGGTATCGACAGGAAAACGTACTGGCCAACAGATCCAAGAAAAAATCCTGATTTAATAGACTTCTTTATAATCAAAACCATTTTGAGTAACTACTTAAAAATAGATGAAAGTAATGAAATGCATTCATTCGCCGATAGTACTAACTGTAATAGGATCATATATAAAGGACCTAAGCAGCTCTTGCCAATAAACAAACGGGTTGGTAAGGATTTAAAAAATAAAGTTCAACTATTAGTACACTTACGAAATGCAGAACAAATAGATGCAGAGGTGGAGAAAGTCAACAACGATATGTGCAGTTTGGGAAAATAGTCCAGAGATCACGACAGTGAAAAGGAAATAGTTACCCTAAAGAAATCCGAGCAATAATTACTGTAAATCACAGAGCGAGAAAGAAGTGTCGTCAAACTACACCTTTTCCAATTGTAATTCAGAAAGCATCAGTTGTAATTCAGATTAGTCAATTATAGTTCAGAAAGTATCAATTGTAATTCAGATTAGTCAATTGTAATTCAGAAAGTATCAGTTGTAATTCAGATTAGTTAATTGTAATACAGAAAGTATCAGTTGTAATTCAGATTAGTCAATTGTAATTGCAGCAATTTTCACAATAGGAATTTTATGTATGGAACGTAGAGCATGTTAATTTACTTGATAGTTAGGGAATGTGTAGGTAAAATCACTTGCAAAAAATGGGTAATCAATTGGTAGATTTTTAGAGATTGCTGCAGATAACACAACTTACCATTGAAATATGTATTAATAAATGAAATATGTGTGTTGGTTAGGAGGATATTTATTCGTAATGAAAAATCCAATTGAAAATATTTGGTGAATTTATTATCCAGTTATGTAGATAAATATTGAATATTTCTGAATTATAATTGATACTTTCAATTTCATTATTTTAACTATTGAAATAACGCAATTGTATTTAAACTCTATAGAAAAATATAGGATTAAACGATTTAAGTTTTCACAAGAAATATAACAAATTAATTCAAAAGTCTTATTGTTTTTAAACATAGATATGACACATATTTTTGGTTACTATGTTTAAAGTTATCTCTTTTTCCTATATAATGCAGTAAAATTAAGTACATATTTGTAATTTAAATAATTTTAAGATATTCTGAATTACATTTGATAGTTTCTGAATTACAATTGATATTTTCTGAATTACAATTGATACTTTCTGAATTACTATTGATACTTTCTGAATTACTACTGATACTTTCTGAATTACAATAGACTAATCTGAATTACAACTGATACTTTCTGAATTACAATTGACTAATCTGAATTACAACTGATACTTTCTGAATTACAATTGACTAATCTGAATTACAATTGATACTTTCTGAATTACAATTGGAAAAGGTATAGACCACCGGAGGTAATTGAATAACCTCACACAAAAATTAATGAACAAAATTATAGAGCTGAACAACGAGCAGATGAACAACTATTTAAAGGAACTAACGAATGACAAGTATTCAGATTACTCTCTCTACACCATTTTTTGTAAGTGATTTTACCTACACATTCGCTAAGTATGAAGTAAATTAACATTTTCTACATTCCATACATAAAATTCCTGTTGTGGAAATTGCTGCAATTCGACAAATGTTGAAATGTTCTGAATTACAATTGATACTTTCTGAATTACAATTGATACTTTCTGGGTTACAATTGATCGTTTACTGAAATTCCACTAGTTCGTAACAAAAATGGAAAATGGGCAGAAGTAATGAAGAAAAAGCTAAGGTATTTATGTAGGAGAGGATGTTCAAGAAATGGATGAAGAATTAATACAACGTTTGCATTACATCAAAGAGTAAGTGTGTAATGGAGAGGGAATAATTCTTCTACTTTTTTTTAACTAATTAAAAATTTCATTTACCCAAAAAGTGTTTATGATGAAGCCACGGTTTGAGGTAGTTCTCTTTCTTAGCAATGGTTAGCTAACTTCGTAGTTATCAAAATTTTCATTTTATTTCAAATAACTTAAGTATAAGGTTATGTTTAGTAAGAAGGTTTTTTAAAGCGACTAAAAGTAATTATTATTGAATCAAAATAATTTTGTGATAAATATTATTTTATATTAATAAGGAAAAAGCAGTACATTGTTCCAAATTGTGAATCTCATGTTGATGCAGAAAATAAGATTTTTTTTTACTCAGCTATGTTATTAACGGGTTTAAGAGTTTTCTTAAAATATTTTACTACACTATTTTAATGAAATAAAATGAACATAATTAACAAAATTTAAGTTTTTAAATTTTGTGTGAGATTGGAAAATGACAACTTAAAGTTTTGATTACAAGGTTGGTTTCTTTTTCTTTTTTAAGAGCCCCATTGTTACTATTAAATTGAAAATATTATTATTTTATTTATTGCACCAATAAATGATTTTATTTTACTTAAAGATTTCCAAATGATAGCAAAATGAAACAAAAGTGGATAGCTTCAATAAATACCACAGATTGGTTGCTAATATTAACAGCAAATAGCAAAATTGTTGTACTGATGTTCAATGAAACAACCTAAATTAATAAACATAAGTATTTTTAACTATTTTATAGTATGTTTTAAGTGACGCTATTGTAACCATTATCTAATTTCAAAAGATTTTATATAAAATTTTTTTTTTTTTCAGGTCAAGAAAATATAGCAGATTTTGTTGAAATTAATAGAAAAAATTATTGTGACGAGTTAGTTAATCGAGTTTTGATAGATTATAATTCTTAAATATTGTTTTTAAGTTTTATTTATTAACAATATTTGATTTCAAATAAAATTTTAAAAAAATACATATAGTTTATAACTGTAAATATAGTTTATAGTTATAAACTATATTTATTTAACATAATTTTTTTCTTTGTTTTTACATTTATCTTTTAATTTTACCTAAATAACATTATATTTACCAGCAAATTAACAAAAATTCATAATTTTATTTTTTCCCTTAAGTTTCGTTGTTACTTAAACTTAATTTTTACCTAATTTAATTATTTTCCTAAATTATATTTCCTTTCCATAAATTTGATTATGCCTAGATTTTATTGTTACCTATACTATTTAATTTTTTTTCCCCATTACCCCTCTTGGGAGCATAAGACTTCCACTTGGCTATTGCCTTGTTTAAGTTTCTTGAATAACTTTTGTTCTGGTGATTAGCCAGAACAAAAAAAAATTTTTTTTGGTTAATCACCAGAATCAAATAATTTTTTCTTTTGCCGGGGATATCTGGTAAAAAAAATTAAAATTTTGATTGTCAAATACACCATTTTCACAATCATAGGTGTCAATTGTAAATTCCTTTTTGGAAGTTATAATTATTTCCCTAATTAATCACGGTCACATAAATTACTATTATACGAATTTTAAGAATACTAAATTATAGAAAATTTTTATTTCTAGAAAGATAGTTACATATATAACTGACAAAAAATCAGTATTGACAGAAAATGAGTATTGCCATTTATAGATATAGAAATAACCAAAGAATTCTTTTTATATCCGATAGAAAATAGAGCATGATGAAACTTGTAAGCTACGTATATATTCCGTATTCTAAATTCCTACGCGGCACTGGATTTCCAGAATACGGGAATTGTTGTGAAGTATTCTAAGGCGATATATTAATATTTATATAATCCGGTAATTAAGGTATCCAAAAATAAAAAAGAAATGAAAGAAATACCAACATTAAAAGATTAATATAAAGAAGGACGACAATTCCCAGATTGGACTACTTGAATGTATACTACACATAGTATTTAATTGAAGTTTTATTAATAAAATTTCCTGTATTTTTATTCAAATAATTTTCAATAACTAAATTTTTAACAGTTTTTCATTTCATAATCTTGAAATTGTGGGAAAAAAATTAAAATTTTGATAGTCAAATAAACCATTTAAAAACAATATTTAAGAATAATAATCTATCAAAACTCGGGTTTAATTGAGAATTCTAAATGTCTGGATTTTATTTTTGCATGACCTTTAAAAAAGGGATTTAGTAATTACGGGATTATGTTTGTGAGCTTTACCGATGTACAAATTTTATTCCGCGGAAAAGTCCAGTTTTTTAGTTACAATTACAACAGATCCTAGAAATTATGAAATTATTGTTAATTTTATATTCCACTTAAACACAAATTTATATAATATTATTTAGAAACATTTACAATTTTTTTCTAATTAAACCATTGAACTTACAATTCTTGCTATTCCTTATTTTCTATTTGCAATTTTTTATTATTGAATTGCCTTTGTTATTATTTTTCACTTCAATAAAAGAAGAACCAAATTAGATGATTTTGCTATGTCAGAAGCAAACAGAAAACAGAAATATTAATTATTATTAATTATGCAAAATTAATTTGATTATATGTAAACAGGATAAAATTATTATTTTTTTATGCTTTTTAAAATTAAAGTTATTTTATGCACTTAGGAATAATGGGAAATATATATGTATATTTTAAATATCCTTTTGTTGCAATTTAAAAATTAAGGGTGCGGCGCGGTTAATCGCATTTAAATATTATGTACTTTGTCATAAAAGAATTGAATTATAAATATTTAAAGTTTGATTGAGATACGAAATAAAATCGTGTAATTTTTCACAAGATTAGTTAAGACCGGATAATAATAAAGAGGGGTAAATATTTTTATTTACATATATGTTTTTTTGTACAATAAATAAAAAAAAGAACGAACTGAACCACAATTTTTTTAACTACATACGTACTTCTGTTTAAACGGAAATATCATTATATATTTTTACAAGGTGATGATTAGAACACATTTATAATAACGAAATAAAAACGGACTCAGAAATATTTCTATTCTTTTTTTCTAAACAGTCAATTTGCCTTTTGCGTTAATAATTTTTCATACAATTATTGCTATACTTCTTCAGATGGTTATAATTATAATAAAAAATTTCACGTTAATACACATCGAATCTACTTTGAGAACTAAATCCAAAAAAAAAATTTTTTAATGTATATTTTAGTTTTTACTGAACAACTGAAGCTAAACAATTATTGTGTGTATATATCCAAAATTAGAACACACGAATGGAGGAAAAATTGTAGTATAATAATTTATACACTAGAAAAAATATTATTGTGGAGGACTATTGAACTTTATAAATATGTATTTCGTTTATATAAATATCAATTTTTAGAACTCTCCGTGCTAGCAAGTAATCTCTTATTCCAAGATAAATATTATGTGAAAATGTACTTTAAAATAATAAATATTTAACAAAAATTATATAAGACTTATATAAATTATATAAGAATAATATATGTGAAGTCTATATTTTGAAAATAAATAAAATACTAAGTAATAATTTCATAATACTTTTTTAACAATAAATCAATAAAAACAAAAGTTTATTTTAATTATTTTTACTAGTTTTCTTTATAAGTATTTGATGGTACGTATAAGTCTAACTATGAACTACCCTAATACCCGGGAATTCCAAAATCCGAGTTATTTGCATTCGCTACAAATAAGGCTTGCATTTTTTGTGATACAACAAAACATGGTTTATACATAATTATGTTGAATCTAAATCTAAATTATAATATAGTAATTTAAATTTTTGAATAGACGTAGCTCGTTTTTATAAAAATTATTATTTTTACTAGTGTAATATTCAAACAAGATGCTGACTTCTTCAAATCACTGTATATATAAGAAAAATAATTTAAAAAATTTTTCTCTGCACAAAATAAATTGAGAAAATATAGGGTCCTATGTTGTGTTATCATGGGATTTTCCATGCGCATTTCAAAAGAAAATTTTGGGCGGGAAAATATTTTAGGTATGTATCTATAAAATCAAAAAGCTCTCTCTTACATGCTTTTACTAATGCGTTAATATATATTATATGTACTCATAACCAGCAAATCTTATCTTATCAAAGTTATAATAAATTTGTAATATATTCTGAATTTAGTATATTTATGCCAATGAAAAGCAACCAGTTGTCCCAATGTATTGATTTGAATAAAGCCTGTTTTTTTTATAAATCATTGTTATAAATACTAATTTTAGATTACTTTTGTAATCTTAAAACTTAATTTTGGATGAAATTTTAGTTTACTTTTGAAGTCTTAAAACTTAATTTTGGATGAAATTTTAGGTTACTTAGTAGATCGCTTTCAAATTTAAACATATTAATATGAGGAAAGATTACAGTAATTATACTATTCCATTTGTAAACTTATTTAATATTAGGTAATTCAGTCAGCGGTACTGTTTGCTGTAGGGATTTGATGATAAACTCTTGAGTTAGTTATGTACAGTATATCATCATGGAAAGACTCAGCCCGGCACAACGTCTACAAATTATTCAACCGTATTAAAAAAATCAATGTTCTACGATGAATGTATGTACATCGAAAAATTTAAAACCAAATTTTTCATTATAAGATAATACACGACCAAAACGACCACATTCAGTACGTAGTAAACAAAATTTAGCTGTGGAAGCTGAGTGTGTACGCGAAGACAGTGCAGAATCGATTAGGCGAAGTTCTCAACAGCTTTGATTATCGTATGCAACAACTTGGCGTATTTTACGTAAGGATCTGCAATTAAAACGATCTTGAATCGCCATCATTTCAGTGTTTGGGCTCTTGAAAAACTTGAAGAAGATCCACTGTTTTCAACAAAAATTTTACGCCCATTTCTGGCTTTACGCCCATTTCTGGTCTGAAGATGACCCCGAAAAGTTCAAACCTTAACAGAGAGCAGCTTTAGTAAAATTCATAAATTGTTCGATAATATTATAGTCGATGAATCAAATAATTGTGAAAAAATACATCGGG